>CM060562.1:110324015-113072824 GCA_030625065.1 Alectoris magna | reverse complement strand
ACCCTAACCCTAACCCTAACCCTAACCCTAACCCTAACCCTAACCCTAACCCTAACCCTAACCCTAACCCTAACCCTAACCCTAACCCTAACCCTAACCCTAACCCTAACCCTAACCCTAACCCTAACCCTAACCCTAACCCTAACCCTAACCCTAACCCTAACCCTAACCCTAACCCTAACCCTAACCCTAACCCTAACCCTAACCCTAACCCTAACCCTAACCCTAACCCTAACCCTAACCCTAACCCTAACCCTAACCCTAACCCTAACCCTAACCCTAACCCTAACCCTAACCCTAACCCTAACCCTAACCCTAACCCTAACCCTAACCCTAACCCTAACCCTAACCCTAACCCTAACCCTAACCCTAACCCTAACCCTAACCCTAACCCTAACCCTAACCCTAACCCTAACCCTAACCCTAACCCTAACCCTAACCCTAACCCTAACCCTAACCCTAACCCTAACCCTAACCCTAACCCTAACCCTAACCCTAACCCTAACCCTAACCCTAACCCTAACCCTAACCCTAACCCTAACCCTAACCCTAACCCTAACCCTAACCCTAACCCTAACCCTAACCCTAACCCTAACCCTAACCCTAACCCTAACCCTAACCCTAACCCTAACCCTAACCCTAACCCTAACCCTAACCCTAACCCTAACCCTAACCCTAACCCTAACCCTAACCCTAACCCTAACCCTAACCCTAACCCTAACCCTAACCCTAACCCTAACCCTAACCCTAACCCTAACCCTAACCCTAACCCTAACCCTAACCCTAACCCTAACCCTAACCCTAACCCTAACCCTAACCCTAACCCTAACCCTAACCCTAACCCTAACCCTAACCCTAACCCTAACCCTAACCCTAACCCTAACCCTAACCCTAACCCTAACCCTAACCCTAACCCTAACCCTAACCCTAACCCTAACCCTAACCCTAACCCTAACCCTAACCCTAACCCTAACCCTAACCCTAACCCTAACCCTAACCCTAACCCTAACCCTAACCCTAACCCTAACCCTAACCCTAACCCTAACCCTAACCCTAACCCTAACCCTAACCCTAACCCTAACCCTAACCCTAACCCTAACCCTAACCCTAACCCTAACCCTAACCCTAACCCTAACCCTAACCCTAACCCTAACCCTAACCCTAACCCTAACCCTAACCCTAACCCTAACCCTAACCCTAACCCTAACCCTAACCCTAACCCTAACCCTAACCCTAACCCTAACCCTAACCCTAACCCTAACCCTAACCCTAACCCTAACCCTAACCCTAACCCTAACCCTAACCCTAACCCTAACCCTAACCCTAACCCTAACCCTAACCCTAACCCTAACCCTAACCCTAACCCTAACCCTAACCCTAACCCTAACCCTAACCCTAACCCTAACCCTAACCCTAACCCTAACCCTAACCCTAACCCTAACCCTAACCCTAACCCTAACCCTAACCCTAACCCTAACCCTAACCCTAACCCTAACCCTAACCCTAACCCTAACCCTAACCCTAACCCTAACCCTAACCCTAACCCTAACCCTAACCCTAACCCTAACCCTAACCCTAACCCTAACCCTAACCCTAACCCTAACCCTAACCCTAACCCTAACCCTAACCCTAACCCTAACCCTAACCCTAACCCTAACCCTAACCCTAACCCTAACCCTAACCCTAACCCTAACCCTAACCCTAACCCTAACCCTAACCCTAACCCTAACCCTAACCCTAACCCTAACCCTAACCCTAACCCTAACCCTAACCCTAACCCTAACCCTAACCCTAACCCTAACCCTAACCCTAACCCTAACCCTAACCCTAACCCTAACCCTAACCCTAACCCTAACCCTAACCCTAACCCTAACCCTAACCCTAACCCTAACCCTAACCCTAACCCTAACCCTAACCCTAACCCTAACCCTAACCCTAACCCTAACCCTAACCCTAACCCTAACCCTAACCCTAACCCTAACCCTAACCCTAACCCTAACCCTAACCCTAACCCTAACCCTAACCCTAACCCTAACCCTAACCCTAACCCTAACCCTAACCCTAACCCTAACCCTAACCCTAACCCTAACCCTAACCCTAACCCTAACCCTAACCCTAACCCTAACCCTAACCCTAACCCTAACCCTAACCCTAACCCTAACCCTAACCCTAACCCTAACCCTAACCCTAACCCTAACCCTAACCCTAACCCTAACCCTAACCCTAACCCTAACCCTAACCCTAACCCTAACCCTAACCCTAACCCTAACCCTAACCCTAACCCTAACCCTAACCCTAACCCTAACCCTAACCCTAACCCTAACCCTAACCCTAACCCTAACCCTAACCCTAACCCTAACCCTAACCCTAACCCTAACCCTAACCCTAACCCTAACCCTAACCCTAACCCTAACCCTAACCCTAACCCTAACCCTAACCCTAACCCTAACCCTAACCCTAACCCTAACCCTAACCCTAACCCTAACCCTAACCCTAACCCTAACCCTAACCCTAACCCTAACCCTAACCCTAACCCTAACCCTAACCCTAACCCTAACCCTAACCCTAACCCTAACCCTAACCCTAACCCTAACCCTAACCCTAACCCTAACCCTAACCCTAACCCTAACCCTAACCCTAACCCTAACCCTAACCCTAACCCTAACCCTAACCCTAACCCTAACCCTAACCCTAACCCTAACCCTAACCCTAACCCTAACCCTAACCCTAACCCTAACCCTAACCCTAACCCTAACCCTAACCCTAACCCTAACCCTAACCCTAACCCTAACCCTAACCCTAACCCTAACCCTAACCCTAACCCTAACCCTAACCCTAACCCTAACCCTAACCCTAACCCTAACCCTAACCCTAACCCTAACCCTAACCCTAACCCTAACCCTAACCCTAACCCTAACCCTAACCCTAACCCTAACCCTAACCCTAACCCTAACCCTAACCCTAACCCTAACCCTAACCCTAACCCTAACCCTAACCCTAACCCTAACCCTAACCCTAACCCTAACCCTAACCCTAACCCTAACCCTAACCCTAACCCTAACCCTAACCCTAACCCTAACCCTAACCCTAACCCTAACCCTAACCCTAACCCTAACCTCCTAACCCTAACCCTAACCCTAACCCTAACCCTAACCCTAACCCTAACCCTAACCCTAACCCTAACCCTAACCCTAACCCTAACCCTAACCCTAACCCTAACCCTAACCCTAACCCTAACCCTAACCCTAACCCTAACCCTAACCCTAACCCTAACCCTAACCCTAACCCTAACCCTAACCCTAACCCTAACCCTAACCCTAACCCTAACCCTAACCCTAACCCTAACCCTAACCCTAACCCTAACCCTAACCCTAACCCTAACCCTAACCCTAACCCTAACCCTAACCCTAACCCTAACCCTAACCCTAACCCTAACCCTAACCCTAACCCTAACCCTAACCCTAACCCTAACCCTAACCCTAACCCTAACCCTAACCCTAACCCTAACCCTAACCCTAACCCTAACCCTAACCCTAACCCTAACCCTAACCCTAACCCTAACCCTAACCCTAACCCTAACCCTAACCCTAACCCTAACCCTAACCCTAACCCTAACCCTAACCCTAACCCTAACCCTAACCCTAACCCTAACCCTAACCCTAACCCTAACCCTAACCCTAACCCTAACCCTAACCCTAACCCTAACCCTAACCCTAACCCTAACCCTAACCCTAACCCTAACCCTAACCCTAACCCTAACCCTAACCCTAACCCTAACCCTAACCCTAACCCTAACCCTAACCCTAACCCTAACCCTAACCCTAACCCTAACCCTAACCCTAACCCTAACCCTAACCCTAACCCTAACCCTAACCCTAACCCTAACCCTAACCCTAACCCTAACCCTAACCCTAACCCTAACCCTAACCCTAACCCTAACCCTAACCCTAACCCTAACCCTAACCCTAACCCTAACCCTAACCCTAACCCTAACCCTAACCCTAACCCTAACCCTAACCCTAACCCTAACCCTAACCCTAACCCTAACCCTAACCCTAACCCTAACCCTAACCCTAACCCTAACCCTAACCCTAACCCTAACCCTAACCCTAACCCTAACCCTAACCCTAACCCTAACCCTAACCCTAACCCTAACCCTAACCCTAACCCTAACCCTAACCCTAACCCTAACCCTAACCCTAACCCTAACCCTAACCCTAACCCTAACCCTAACCCTAACCCTAACCCTAACCCTAACCCTAACCCTAACCCTAACCCTAACCCTAACCCTAACCCTAACCCTAACCCTAACCCTAACCCTAACCCTAACCCTAACCCTAACCCTAACCCTAACCCTAACCCTAACCCTAACCCTAACCCTAACCCTAACCCTAACCCTAACCCTAACCCTAACCCTAACCCTAACCCTAACCCTAACCCTAACCCTAACCCTAACCCTAACCCTAACCCTAACCCTAACCCTAACCCTAACCCTAACCCTAACCCTAACCCTAACCCTAACCCTAACCCTAACCCTAACCCTAACCCTAACCCTAACCCTAACCCTAACCCTAACCCTAACCCTAACCCTAACCCTAACCCTAACCCTAACCCTAACCCTAACCCTAACCCTAACCCTAACCCTAACCCTAACCCTAACCCTAACCCTAACCCTAACCCTAACCCTAACCCTAACCCTAACCCTAACCCTAACCCTAACCCTAACCCTAACCCTAACCCTAACCCTAACCCTAACCCTAACCCTAACCCTAACCCTAACCCTAACCCTAACCCTAACCCTAACCCTAACCCTAACCCTAACCCTAACCCTAACCCTAACCCTAACCCTAACCCTAACCCTAACCCTAACCCTAACCCTAACCCTAACCCTAACCCTAACCCTAACCCTAACCCTAACCCTAACCCTAACCCTAACCCTAACCCTAACCCTAACCCTAACCCTAACCCTAACCCTAACCCTAACCCTAACCCTAACCCTAACCCTAACCCTAACCCTAACCCTAACCCTAACCCTAACCCTAACCCTAACCCTAACCCTAACCCTAACCCTAACCCTAACCCTAACCCTAACCCTAACCCTAACCCTAACCCTAACCCTAACCCTAACCCTAACCCTAACCCTAACCCTAACCCTAACCCTAACCCTAACCCTAACCCTAACCCTAACCCTAACCCTAACCCTAACCCTAACCCTAACCCTAACCCTAACCCTAACCCTAACCCTAACCCTAACCCTAACCCTAACCCTAACCCTAACCCTAACCCTAACCCTAACCCTAACCCTAACCCTAACCCTAACCCTAACCCTAACCCTAACCCTAACCCTAACCCTAACCCTAACCCTAACCCTAACCCTAACCCTAACCCTAACCCTAACCCTAACCCTAACCCTAACCCTAACCCTAACCCTAACCCTAACCCTAACCCTAACCCTAACCCTAACCCTAACCCTAACCCTAACCCTAACCCTAACCCTAACCCTAACCCTAACCCTAACCCTAACCCTAACCCTAACCCTAACCCTAACCCTAACCCTAACCCTAACCCTAACCCTAACCCTAACCCTAACCCTAACCCTAACCCTAACCCTAACCCTAACCCTAACCCTAACCCTAACCCTAACCCTAACCCTAACCCTAACCCTAACCCTAACCCTAACCCTAACCCTAACCCTAACCCTAACCCTAACCCTAACCCTAACCCTAACCCTAACCCTAACCCTAACCCTAACCCTAACCCTAACCCTAACCCTAACCCTAACCCTAACCCTAACCCTAACCCTAACCCTAACCCTAACCCTAACCCTAACCCTAACCCTAACCCTAACCCTAACCCTAACCCTAACCCTAACCCTAACCCTAACCCTAACCCTAACCCTAACCCTAACCCTAACCCTAACCCTAACCCTAACCCTAACCCTAACCCTAACCCTAACCCTAACCCTAACCCTAACCCTAACCCTAACCCTAACCCTAACCCTAACCCTAACCCTAACCCTAACCCTAACCCTAACCCTAACCCTAACCCTAACCCTAACCCTAACCCTAACCCTAACCCTAACCCTAACCCTAACCCTAACCCTAACCCTAACCCTAACCCTAACCCTAACCCTAACCCTAACCCTAACCCTAACCCTAACCCTAACCCTAACCCTAACCCTAACCCTAACCCTAACCCTAACCCTAACCCTAACCCTAACCCTAACCCTAACCCTAACCCTAACCCTAACCCTAACCCTAACCCTAACCCTAACCCTAACCCTAACCCTAACCCTAACCCTAACCCTAACCCTAACCCTAACCCTAACCCTAACCCTAACCCTAACCCTAACCCTAACCCTAACCCTAACCCTAACCCTAACCCTAACCCTAACCCTAACCCTAACCCTAACCCTAACCCTAACCCTAACCCTAACCCTAACCCTAACCCTAACCCTAACCCTAACCCTAACCCTAACCCTAACCCTAACCCTAACCCTAACCCTAACCCTAACCCTAACCCTAACCCTAACCCTAACCCTAACCCTAACCCTAACCCTAACCCTAACCCTAACCCTAACCCTAACCCTAACCCTAACCCTAACCCTAACCCTAACCCTAACCCTAACCCTAACCCTAACCCTAACCCTAACCCTAACCCTAACCCTAACCCTAACCCTAACCCTAACCCTAACCCTAACCCTAACCCTAACCCTAACCCTAACCCTAACCCTAACCCTAACCCTAACCCTAACCCTAACCCTAACCCTAACCCTAACCCTAACCCTAACCCTAACCCTAACCCTAACCCTAACCCTAACCCTAACCCTAACCCTAACCCTAACCCTAACCCTAACCCTAACCCTAACCCTAACCCTAACCCTAACCCTAACCCTAACCCTAACCCTAACCCTAACCCTAACCCTAACCCTAACCCTAACCCTAACCCTAACCCTAACCCTAACCCTAACCCTAACCCTAACCCTAACCCTAACCCTAACCCTAACCCTAACCCTAACCCTAACCCTAACCCTAACCCTAACCCTAACCCTAACCCTAACCCTAACCCTAACCCTAACCCTAACCCTAACCCTAACCCTAACCCTAACCCTAACCCTAACCCTAACCCTAACCCTAACCCTAACCCTAACCCTAACCCTAACCCTAACCCTAACCCTAACCCTAACCCTAACCCTAACCCTAACCCTAACCCTAACCCTAACCCTAACCCTAACCCTAACCCTAACCCTAACCCTAACCCTAACCCTAACCCTAACCCTAACCCTAACCCTAACCCTAACCCTAACCCTAACCCTAACCCTAACCCTAACCCTAACCCTAACCCTAACCCTAACCCTAACCCTAACCCTAACCCTAACCCTAACCCTAACCCTAACCCTAACCCTAACCCTAACCCTAACCCTAACCCTAACCCTAACCCTAACCCTAACCCTAACCCTAACCCTAACCCTAACCCTAACCCTAACCCTAACCCTAACCCTAACCCTAACCCTAACCCTAACCCTAACCCTAACCCTAACCCTAACCCTAACCCTAACCCTAACCCTAACCCTAACCCTAACCCTAACCCTAACCCTAACCCTAACCCTAACCCTAACCCTAACCCTAACCCTAACCCTAACCCTAACCCTAACCCTAACCCTAACCCTAACCCTAACCCTAACCCTAACCCTAACCCTAACCCTAACCCTAACCCTAACCCTAACCCTAACCCTAACCCTAACCCTAACCCTAACCCTAACCCTAACCCTAACCCTAACCCTAACCCTAACCCTAACCCTAACCCTAACCCTAACCCTAACCCTAACCCTAACCCTAACCCTAACCCTAACCCTAACCCTAACCCTAACCCTAACCCTAACCCTAACCCTAACCCTAACCCTAACCCTAACCCTAACCCTAACCCTAACCCTAACCCTAACCCTAACCCTAACCCTAACCCTAACCCTAACCCTAACCCTAACCCTAACCCTAACCCTAACCCTAACCCTAACCCTAACCCTAACCCTAACCCTAACCCTAACCCTAACCCTAACCCTAACCCTAACCCTAACCCTAACCCTAACCCTAACCCTAACCCTAACCCTAACCCTAACCCTAACCCTAACCCTAACCCTAACCCTAACCCTAACCCTAACCCTAACCCTAACCCTAACCCTAACCCTAACCCTAACCCTAACCCTAACCCTAACCCTAACCCTAACCCTAACCCTAACCCTAACCCTAACCCTAACCCTAACCCTAACCCTAACCCTAACCCTAACCCTAACCCTAACCCTAACCCTAACCCTAACCCTAACCCTAACCCTAACCCTAACCCTAACCCTAACCCTAACCCTAACCCTAACCCTAACCCTAACCCTAACCCTAACCCTAACCCTAACCCTAACCCTAACCCTAACCCTAACCCTAACCCTAACCCTAACCCTAACCCTAACCCTAACCCTAACCCTAACCCTAACCCTAACCCTAACCCTAACCCTAACCCTAACCCTAACCCTAACCCTAACCCTAACCCTAACCCTAACCCTAACCCTAACCCTAACCCTAACCCTAACCCTAACCCTAACCCTAACCCTAACCCTAACCCTAACCCTAACCCTAACCCTAACCCTAACCCTAACCCTAACCCTAACCCTAACCCTAACCCTAACCCTAACCCTAACCCTAACCCTAACCCTAACCCTAACCCTAACCCTAACCCTAACCCTAACCCTAACCCTAACCCTAACCCTAACCCTAACCCTAACCCTAACCCTAACCCTAACCCTAACCCTAACCCTAACCCTAACCCTAACCCTAACCCTAACCCTAACCCTAACCCTAACCCTAACCCTAACCCTAACCCTAACCCTAACCCTAACCCTAACCCTAACCCTAACCCTAACCCTAACCCTAACCCTAACCCTAACCCTAACCCTAACCCTAACCCTAACCCTAACCCTAACCCTAACCCTAACCCTAACCCTAACCCTAACCCTAACCCTAACCCTAACCCTAACCCTAACCCTAACCCTAACCCTAACCCTAACCCTAACCCTAACCCTAACCCTAACCCTAACCCTAACCCTAACCCTAACCCTAACCCTAACCCTAACCCTAACCCTAACCCTAACCCTAACCCTAACCCTAACCCTAACCCTAACCCTAACCCTAACCCTAACCCTAACCCTAACCCTAACCCTAACCCTAACCCTAACCCTAACCCTAACCCTAACCCTAACCCTAACCCTAACCCTAACCCTAACCCTAACCCTAACCCTAACCCTAACCCTAACCCTAACCCTAACCCTAACCCTAACCCTAACCCTAACCCTAACCCTAACCCTAACCCTAACCCTAACCCTAACCCTAACCCTAACCCTAACCCTAACCCTAACCCTAACCCTAACCCTAACCCTAACCCTAACCCTAACCCTAACCCTAACCCTAACCCTAACCCTAACCCTAACCCTAACCCTAACCCTAACCCTAACCCTAACCCTAACCCTAACCCTAACCCTAACCCTAACCCTAACCCTAACCCTAACCCTAACCCTAACCCTAACCCTAACCCTAACCCTAACCCTAACCCTAACCCTAACCCTAACCCTAACCCTAACCCTAACCCTAACCCTAACCCTAACCCTAACCCTAACCCTAACCCTAACCCTAACCCTAACCCTAACCCTAACCCTAACCCTAACCCTAACCCTAACCCTAACCCTAACCCTAACCCTAACCCTAACCCTAACCCTAACCCTAACCCTAACCCTAACCCTAACCCTAACCCTAACCCTAACCCTAACCCTAACCCTAACCCTAACCCTAACCCTAACCCTAACCCTAACCCTAACCCTAACCCTAACCCTAACCCTAACCCTAACCCTAACCCTAACCCTAACCCTAACCCTAACCCTAACCCTAACCCTAACCCTAACCCTAACCCTAACCCTAACCCTAACCCTAACCCTAACCCTAACCCTAACCCTAACCCTAACCCTAACCCTAACCCTAACCCTAACCCTAACCCTAACCCTAACCCTAACCCTAACCCTAACCCTAACCCTAACCCTAACCCTAACCCTAACCCTAACCCTAACCCTAACCCTAACCCTAACCCTAACCCTAACCCTAACCCTAACCCTAACCCTAACCCTAACCCTAACCCTAACCCTAACCCTAACCCTAACCCTAACCCTAACCCTAACCCTAACCCTAACCCTAACCCTAACCCTAACCCTAACCCTAACCCTAACCCTAACCCTAACCCTAACCCTAACCCTAACCCTAACCCTAACCCTAACCCTAACCCTAACCCTAACCCTAACCCTAACCCTAACCCTAACCCTAACCCTAACCCTAACCCTAACCCTAACCCTAACCCTAACCCTAACCCTAACCCTAACCCTAACCCTAACCCTAACCCTAACCCTAACCCTAACCCTAACCCTAACCCTAACCCTAACCCTAACCCTAACCCTAACCCTAACCCTAACCCTAACCCTAACCCTAACCCTAACCCTAACCCTAACCCTAACCCTAACCCTAACCCTAACCCTAACCCTAACCCTAACCCTAACCCTAACCCTAACCCTAACCCTAACCCTAACCCTAACCCTAACCCTAACCCTAACCCTAACCCTAACCCTAACCCTAACCCTAACCCTAACCCTAACCCTAACCCTAACCCTAACCCTAACCCTAACCCTAACCCTAACCCTAACCCTAACCCTAACCCTAACCCTAACCCTAACCCTAACCCTAACCCTAACCCTAACCCTAACCCTAACCCTAACCCTAACCCTAACCCTAACCCTAACCCTAACCCTAACCCTAACCCTAACCCTAACCCTAACCCTAACCCTAACCCTAACCCTAACCCTAACCCTAACCCTAACCCTAACCCTAACCCTAACCCTAACCCTAACCCTAACCCTAACCCTAACCCTAACCCTAACCCTAACCCTAACCCTAACCCTAACCCTAACCCTAACCCTAACCCTAACCCTAACCCTAACCCTAACCCTAACCCTAACCCTAACCCTAACCCTAACCCTAACCCTAACCCTAACCCTAACCCTAACCCTAACCCTAACCCTAACCCTAACCCTAACCCTAACCCTAACCCTAACCCTAACCCTAACCCTAACCCTAACCCTAACCCTAACCCTAACCCTAACCCTAACCCTAACCCTAACCCTAACCCTAACCCTAACCCTAACCCTAACCCTAACCCTAACCCTAACCCTAACCCTAACCCTAACCCTAACCCTAACCCTAACCCTAACCCTAACCCTAACCCTAACCCTAACCCTAACCCTAACCCTAACCCTAACCCTAACCCTAACCCTAACCCTAACCCTAACCCTAACCCTAACCCTAACCCTAACCCTAACCCTAACCCTAACCCTAACCCTAACCCTAACCCTAACCCTAACCCTAACCCTAACCCTAACCCTAACCCTAACCCTAACCCTAACCCTAACCCTAACCCTAACCCTAACCCTAACCCTAACCCTAACCCTAACCCTAACCCTAACCCTAACCCTAACCCTAACCCTAACCCTAACCCTAACCCTAACCCTAACCCTAACCCTAACCCTAACCCTAACCCTAACCCTAACCCTAACCCTAACCCTAACCCTAACCCTAACCCTAACCCTAACCCTAACCCTAACCCTAACCCTAACCCTAACCCTAACCCTAACCCTAACCCTAACCCTAACCCTAACCCTAACCCTAACCCTAACCCTAACCCTAACCCTAACCCTAACCCTAACCCTAACCCTAACCCTAACCCTAACCCTAACCCTAACCCTAACCCTAACCCTAACCCTAACCCTAACCCTAACCCTAACCCTAACCCTAACCCTAACCCTAACCCTAACCCTAACCCTAACCCTAACCCTAACCCTAACCCTAACCCTAACCCTAACCCTAACCCTAACCCTAACCCTAACCCTAACCCTAACCCTAACCCTAACCCTAACCCTAACCCTAACCCTAACCCTAACCCTAACCCTAACCCTAACCCTAACCCTAACCCTAACCCTAACCCTAACCCTAACCCTAACCCTAACCCTAACCCTAACCCTAACCCTAACCCTAACCCTAACCCTAACCCTAACCCTAACCCTAACCCTAACCCTAACCCTAACCCTAACCCTAACCCTAACCCTAACCCTAACCCTAACCCTAACCCTAACCCTAACCCTAACCCTAACCCTAACCCTAACCCTAACCCTAACCCTAACCCTAACCCTAACCCTAACCCTAACCCTAACCCTAACCCTAACCCTAACCCTAACCCTAACCCTAACCCTAACCCTAACCCTAACCCTAACCCTAACCCTAACCCTAACCCTAACCCTAACCCTAACCCTAACCCTAACCCTAACCCTAACCCTAACCCTAACCCTAACCCTAACCCTAACCCTAACCCTAACCCTAACCCTAACCCTAACCCTAACCCTAACCCTAACCCTAACCCTAACCCTAACCCTAACCCTAACCCTAACCCTAACCCTAACCCTAACCCTAACCCTAACCCTAACCCTAACCCTAACCCTAACCCTAACCCTAACCCTAACCCTAACCCTAACCCTAACCCTAACCCTAACCCTAACCCTAACCCTAACCCTTACCCTAACCCTTACCCTAACCCTACCCTAACCCTAACCCTAACCCTAATGTGCCTAACCCTAACCCTAATGTGCCTAACCCTAACCCCAACCCCAACCCTAACCCTAATGTGCCTAACCCTAACCCTAATGTGCCTAACCCTAACCCTAATGTGCCTAACCCTAACCCCAACCCTAACCCCAACCCCAACCCTAACCCCAACCCTAACCCTAATGTGCCTAACCCTAACCCTAATGTGCCTAACCCTAACCCTAATGTGCCTAACCCTAACCCCAACCCCAACCCCAACCCCAACCCTAACCCCAACCCTAACCCTAATGTGCCTAACCCTAACCCTAATGTGCCTAACCCTAACCCTAATGTGCCTAACCCTAACCCTAATGTGCCTAACCCTAACCCTAATGTGCCTAACCCTAACCCCAACCCCAACCCTAACCCCAACCCTAACCCCAACCCCTAACCCCAACCCCTAACCCCAACCCCTAACCCCAACCCCTAACCCCAACCCCTAACCCCAACCCCTAACCCCAACCCCTAACCCCAACCCCTAACCCCAACCCCTAACCCCAACCCCAACCCCTAACCCCAACCCCTAAACTCTCCTGCCACCCAACCAACGACACCAACAACTCATTTCACCAACAACTTGACCAACTACACTGACAACCTAGGTTTACCAATAGCCTGACCAACTGTGCCGACAACATAGCTTCACCAACAACTTCAGTTCACCAACAACCTGACCAGCTACACCTACAACTCCAGTTCGCTAACAGCCTGACCCACTTTACTTACAGCCCCTCTAGGTCTACCACCCTCCACACCTACCTGTCAACACCTACCTTAGAGTGCAGTCCACATCCTGATGGTGACAATGCAAGACACACCACAGAGTTAATTACTGGCACAATTTGTTTATTACAGCTCTGTTTCCACAAGATGTGGCTCATGCAAGCATACACACACGCTACACCAACAACTGGATGATAACAGTCAGAGCATGGATACAAATATTCAGTACAACACCAAGACATGGTTTACAGGCGCAGCATCCCCATATACAGTACATGGCACAATGCAGTTTAACAGGCGCAGCATCCCCATATACAGTACATGGCACAATGCAGTTTAACTGGCGCAGCATCCCCATATACAGTACATGGCACAATGCAGTTTAACAGGCGCAGCATCCCCATATACAGTACATGGCACAATGCAGTTTAACAGGCGCAGCATCCCCTCATTCAGTACTTTGCACAAAACAATTTTAAGCAAGGCAAAGCCAAAGCCAATTTGCTTGATGTAAAATAACTGCGCACAGTGAAACCAGCGCAAGTCTCAGAATGGCCGCAAAGGGGCACGAGTCTCAGACTGGCCGGGAAGGAACGCCAATCGCCTCCGACGGCCCTCGGGCCTTGCTTACGGGGTTGGGTTAGCCCTAAGGTACAAACAAGTGAGCTAGCCCAACCCCGTAAGCAAGGCCAAGCTAAAGCCAATGTGGCTGAGATTAATTCACTCCAAGGCTAAAGCCAATTTGGTTGAGATTAATTGACTCCAAAGCCAAAGCCAATTTGGTTGAGATTGACTCCAATGCTAAAGCCAATTGGGCTGATTCAAGATGACTGCACAACGCTGAAACCAGCGCGAGTCTCAGAATGGCCGCAAAGGGGCACGAGTCTCAGACTGGCCGGGAAGGAACGCCAATCGCCTCCGACGGCCCTCGGGCCTTGCTTACGGGGTTGGGTTAGCCCTAAGGTACAAACAAGTGAGCTAGCCCAACCCCGTAAGCAAGGCCAAGCTAAAGCCAATGTGGCTGAGATTAATTCACTCCAAGGCTAAAGCCAATTTGGTTGAGATTAATTGACTCCAAAGCCAAAGCCAATTTGGTTGAGATTGACTCCAATGCTAAAGCCAATTGGGCTGATTCAAGATGACTGCACAACGCTGAAACCAGCGCGAGTCTCAGAATGGCCGCAAAGGGGCACGAGTCTCAGACTGGCCGGGAAGGAACGCCAATCGCCTCCGACGGCCCTCGGGCCTTGCTTACGGGGTTGGGTTAGCCCTAAGGTACAAACAAGTGAGCTAGCCCAACCCCGTAAGCAAGGCCAAGCTAAAGCCAATGTGGCTGAGATTAATTCACTCCAAGGCTAAAGCCAATTTGGTTGAGATTAATTGACTCCAAAGCCAAAGCCAATTTGGTTGAGATTAATTGACTCCAAAGCCAAAGCCAATTTGGTTGAGATTAATTGACTCCAAAGCCAAATCCAATTTGTTTGAGATTAAGTCACTCCAAAGCCAAATCCAATTTGGTTGAGATTAAGTCACTCCAATGCTAAAGCCAATTTGGCTGATTCAAGATGAATGCACGATGCTGAAACCAGCACAACTCAGAGTGGCCGCAAAGGGGCGCGAGTCTCAAACTGGCCGGGAAGGAACGCCAATCGCCTCCGACGGCCCTCGGGCCTTGCTTACGGGGTTGGGTTAGCACTACAGTACAAACAAGTGAGCTAGCCCAACCCCGTAAGCAAGGCAAAGCTAAAGCCAATGTGGCTGAGATTAATTAACTCCAAGGCTAAAGCCAATTTGGATGAGACAAACTGTCTACAAAGCTAAAGCCAATTTGCCTGAGATAAATTGGCTCCAAAGCTAAAACCAATGTGGTTGAGATAAATTGACTGCGCACACTGAAATCGGCACAGTTCTCAGACTGGCCACAAGGGGGCGCGAGTCTCAAACTGGCTGAAGGAGCGCAAATGGTCTCCTTCCAGCTACCGCCCGTCGGTTACGGGCTTGGGTTATCCCTGCGAGCAAACTTGAAGCAAAGGCGACCCAACCCCGCAAGCGAGGCAAACCCTTTGACGTGGTCTCCCATGAAAGTCTTGCTAAGATGGCAGCAACGTACTTGGACAGGTAGGCTGTCTGCTAGATGAAGAACCGGCTGAACGGCCTGGCCTGCTGACTGGTGCTGAATCCCATGATGTGCAGCTGCTGTGCTGTTGTGACTGCTCTTCAGCCCTGTCCTGTCCAAAATCTTTATTAAACACCTCTATGGCAGCATGGAGCGCACCCTCGGTAAGTTTGCCAAGGGCGCTGTGTCAGAAGGAAGCGTTCATCGGCCTGGGAATAGAAGGGCGCTAAGGAAGGACGTGGACGGGTTGGATCACCAGGCTGAGGCCAATGGGATGAACTACGATGAGACCGAGCGCCACAACCCACACGTTGCCCGTGACAACCTTGGGCAGCGGTAGGGGCTTGTGGCACAGAGAGGGGAACGGTACAAAAAGGGAACGGAACGGGGAATATGGATAAAACCTGGACTGAAGCGAGCTGACAGAGAGTGTGGGAGGACCAGAAAGCCAATGGTGTCCTGCAGGGGAGTCGCTGACCCTGGAAGCATTGAAGATATCTTCACCTGTAACACAGAGAGCCAGTTTAGAAAAAAAAAAAATGTGGGTAATTCGAGGAATTCCAAGACACAAATAGCATTCACCCTAAGCCCACCCCCACAAAAAGTGCAAGTAAAACAGCGCCCCACCAAAGGACTGAAGATTAAGTTTAGGGGTACTTAACACAAAAGTCATACGATTGTTGTTAGTACTACATTAAGGTTAGATGTGGGTTTAGAGCCCCATTAGAGGGTAGGTTCAGAGTTAAGTGGGACAGTGAATGCAGTTATCAGTACAGCTACAGTTACAATTGGCACCATATTAGCAGTCCAGAGACTAGGGCTGGATCAAAGTTGTTATGGTTAGATTTATTAGGATCACATTCAGAGTGAACGTGAGAGAAGGCAAAGGCAAGAGCAAAAGGAAAGGGGAAAACCCAATGGAAGGAAACACTAAAGACAAAGGCATGGAGAACACCGAAGGGGAAGCCTTGACAGAGGCCAGGCCCAAAAGAAGGCCGCAGGAACACCAAAACAAAGACCAAAGAAAACAACGCGGGGAACGCCAAAACGGAGGGCAAGGCCCAAGAGAACGCCAAAACGGAGGGCAAGGCCCAAGAGAACGCCAAAACGGAGGGCAAGGCCCAAGAGAACGCCAAAACGGAGGGCAAGGCCCAAGAGAACGCCAAAACGGAGGGCAAGGCCCAAGAGAACGCCAAAACGGAGGGCAAGGCCCAAGAGAACGCCAAAACGGAGGGCAAGGCCCAAGAGAACGCCAAAACGGAGGGCAAGGCCCAAGAGAACGCCAAAACGGAGGGCAAGGCCCAAGAGAACGCCACAGGGAACACCAAAACGGAGACCAAAGAGAATGCTGCAGGAAATGCCCAGGCAACGGCAAAGGGCAGAGGCAAGGAGAAAGCAGACAGATGAGAATAGACAGCCCGTAGGGCACCCAGAAGTGCAGAAATGAACTCTGGAACGCTACCTTGGGTCTTAATAAGTAATGGGTAAAAACTGGTGGGTGTGTTCCGCCCTTACCTGCTGCGCAGACAGTTACCGGTCAGCAAAGCTGGGTTCTGGGGCATTCCAAGAAGTGCAGATTTCCGTTCCTCGCTGTTCTCAAGAAGATCTCTCCATGTGGTTGTTATAGCACTCAGGAGCACCGCAGTTCCCTGCTGCCACCTGTTGAACATGATACAATATTGAAGGCACTGCCCCGCATCTGTGGGGGCTGCACCCTGTGAACATTACGCTAACAGTGATGCAAAAGTGCATTAGGGATATAATTAATGCTATTTATAAGTTTAAAGTTGCAGTTAGTTTAACAATTGTATTCTGCACTATCATTAGGATTAATGTTACCTTGACAGAAAACACAGGGCATCCTTTTTATTGCTGCATTTAGTGTAAGAGGCATTTTTAATATTGGGTTAAGTGTACAGATACACTGCAGGTTGCTGTAATTATCACTAGGGCTCCCATTAAGCTGGTCAGCCAGTCAAGATTAACATGAACACTGCTTCCCAGCAAATCCCAGACAGCCAAAGGCAAAGGCAAGCAGAACGCCCACAGAAAGCCACAGCTAAAGAAAAGCAAAGCAAGCAGCCAAGGCTAAGGCAAGGGCAAAAGCAAGGAGAACAGCCCAAAGGAAAGCAAATGCAAGGAGAGGGCAGTACAGAAGACCAAGAGCAAAGGCCAAAAAGACAAGGCGGCACGGGAGGCCAAAAAGACAAGGCCAAGAGAACACAGCAAAGAAGGCCAAAACCTAAGGCCAAAGCAAATGCTGCAGGAAACACAGCATGGGAGGCCAAAGACAGATGAGGCAGCATGGAAGGCCAAAGAGAATGGCCAAGAGAATACAGCAGGGAACGCCAAAATGGAAGGCCAAAGAGAATGCTGCAGGGAACATGGCATGGGAGGCCAAAGACAGACGAGGCCGCATGGGAGGCCGAAGAGAATGGCCAAGAGAACACAGCAGGGAACGCCAAAATGGAAGGCCAAAGAGAATGCTGCAGGGAACATGGCATGGGAGGCCAAAGACAGACGAGGCCGCATGGGAGGCCAAAGACAGACGAGGCCGAGAGAACACAGCATTGAACGCCAAAATGGAAGGCCAAAGAGAATGCTGCAGGGAACATGGCATGGGAGGCCAAAGACAGATGAGGCAGCATGGGAGGCCAAAGAGAATGGCCAAGAGAACACAGCAGGGAACGCCAAAAATAGAGGGCCAAAGAGAATGGGGCACAGAAAATGAAAACCAAAGGCCAAAGACAATGGGACAAAGAAGGCCAAGGGCAAAGGCTGAGAGAACGCTGCACACAACGCCAAAACAGGAGGGCGAGAGAATACGGCAGAGAAAGCCCAGGGCAAAGGGAAGTAGAACAGCACAGTGAAAGGCCAGAGGCAAGAAGAAGGCCGGAAGAATAGGACAGGAAGCCTTCAGGGCATCATTGAGTGCAGTCAAGGGCTCTGGAAATGCTACTTTGCACCACGCCAAGTAATGGATAAACATCAGTGCACATACATTGCCCTTACCTGCTGGGCAGGCAATTACCAGTCAGCAAAGTTGAGTTCCGGGGCATTCCAGGAAATGCAGATTTCTGTTCCTTACTGTTCTTGTGAAGAGCCGCACAGCTCTCTGTGCAGTTGTTACGGCACTTGGGAGCACCACAGTTCTCTGCTGGCACCTGTTGAGCACAATACAATAATGAAGGCACTGCCCCACATAAACAGGGTAGCACCTTTTTCACAAATGTGCACTGTAGCACTCCTTTCTCAGAGCAATGTAGCCGCACGCCTTGCACGACACTGCTTACTGGCAGCACTACAGCCGGTAACAGACAAGGAGAAGGCTGAGGTACTCAACAACATTTTTGCCTCTGTGTTCTCTGATTACTGTGCATTATACACGGCCCTCACCTTTGGTTTGGTAGGTGGGGACTGAGGAACTAACATCAACCCCGGTACTTCCTTCCTAGTCCTGCGTTGTGAGTGACTATCGGGTTCTGGACCACCTGAGGACCTGAAATCCAGGTGTCAACGGGTCCCAATGAGATGCGTTGCAGAGTCCTGAGGGAATTCATTGATGTAGCCTCCAAGCCACTCACAACAGCATTTGAGAAGTGGTGGCAATCAGGTGAAGTCCTCAATGAGCAGAAAAATGGTGAATATCACATTCATATTGAGGAAGAGTAGAAAGGATGACCCTGGGAACTACTGACCTGTCAGTCTCACCTCTGCGCTGGGAACGATCGCAGAGTGGATCCTCCTAGAAGCAACCCTAGGGCACGTGGAAGGTGGGAGGCAATGTGGGGACCCAGAGCCGCAGAGCTATGGAACACAGGTCAGGGGGTGGGCATTTGAGTGTCATACAAATTAGGAAACTAATAGCATCCCCAGATGATTGGTACTGAGATATCTGGGGCGATCCTGACTACAGTGATTCAGAAAAGAACGATCCTTCCCTTTCTATAAATACAAAGCCAGATCCACTGTTCAAATAGAACAGACTGTAGGACCCCAAGGCGGTCAGTCACAATGTCCTCTGAGAACGATACCCTGGGATCCGTTACCATTGACAAATCCTTAAGGGAGACATAGGAGAGAACCAGAAAACAGGAACGGAATACCTGCGGTCGATAAGCTTGAGCGGTGCAGACTGTATTACGCTCGGCGAGGATGAAGCAAATGGCCGCCACAGTCTGGGAGTGTTCCTCAGGTCCCGGCTGATGTACCTCACTCTATCACCAGCCACAGAGCTTGTGGGGCTGGGAGAATAGACCCCACGGAGTGAAGTGAGGCCCCTGCAACCCCATTTGACCCTTAAGCAAGCTTCTCGCAGCCACCAAAAACCTGCCTGCGTACAAGCAGTATGCTAACACAGGACTCATGGTGTTCCCTTACCTGCTCCATGGATCTCACGGTGCTTACACCACTGACTGGACAAACCCCGGTGATCCTTAAACCCCATCGAGCTGCAAAATGAGATCAAAAGACCCAGAATATGATCTACTACACAATAATGATATACAGAATGCCCTTAAACAACTCTCTGTGGCCGGAATCGGTGCACAGCACTTAACTACAGTCACAAAATGGGATGATGCAGGTGCAGGCAAACCACATTTGGAGCCCCACATTGGAGGTTAAGAGGTGAGAACCATGAAAGAGGGAACAGAGGCTCAACTAGAAAGTAATGACCTTACGAAGACTTGCAAACAGAATGCGGATGATGCAGAACCCTGTTTGGAAGAGGACGTCAGCTCCGGGTGTCCCCAGAGCTGCAGTGCTCACTTGGCCAACCAGCGTTAAAGCCAGGGCTGATTGAAGTATTCAAAAAATGAGGGAGCGGCGAAAGAAAGAAATGTACATCAGTCCTTCCATCACTGGCTCAGAGAAAGGGAGAAAACCCCTTTGTTTCCCTTAGAGAAGAAAAAAAGTGCATTGTAAGGGCACACAAAGCAGATACGGCTGCTCTAATCCAGTTGGAGATCCCCCCCAAAAAGGCAGTGCTCACAGCCCTGAAATAAAGAAGGAATGGCTCACCCTGCACTCTAAAGGAAACAGTCTCCAGGTACAGATGCCATCCCTATGGCTGCCAGCCCATAAATGGGGCCAGGATCCTCCAAAAAAGGCAGAGATCACAGCCCCAAAATAAAGAAGGAATTGCTCACCCCTTCCCAATGACCGGAGCTCACCCCATGCTCCGGAGGGAGCCATTTCCAGAAAGAAATGTTGCCCTGTTTCCAGCTCTTAAAAGTGGTCAGGATCCCCCCAAAAAACAAGGAGATGGCAGCCCTGTGACAAAGAATGAATCAACCGGCCCATCCCAAAGACAAACACCCCACACACCAAAGGGGGCAGTCTCCAACATACGGACGCTGCCCTTCCAGCTACCAGGCCTTAAGTGTGGTCAAGATACCTGAAAAAAGGAGAGCTCACAGCATTGCAAAGGTTCTCCCCACGCTCTGCAGGAGGCACTCTCCAGGGAGATGGCTGTCAGCCCGTAAATGTGGTCAGGATACCCCCCCCAGAAAAGGGGAACCTCACATCTCTGAAATAAGGAAGGAATCACTCACCCCCATCCAATGACGAACATTCACCCCACTCTCCAAAGGAAGCGGTCCCCAAAGAGAGATGCTGCCCTTATGGCTCTGTATAAGAAATGAATATATTGATGTTATAATCAGATGGCATAAAGAAAAATAAATTAAACTTACCCTTATGCCAGGCTCGCAAGGAAAAAAATCCACAAGGAGTAATCTCCAAAGAGATCCTTCCTCAGTGGTAGCCAGCTCTTAAATGGGGTCTAGGAGAGGTGGAGTCATGCTCCACCCCTTCTGGTAGCACAGGAGAATTGCCTTCACCTGTGCTCCCAGGGCTGACACCGTGCTTGCCTCAGGTGGTTAATCAGAGGTTTGGGCCACAATTCAGCAGTTCCCATACAGGCTTCTGGCCCTTAAATGTGGTCAGGATACCCAAAAAATGCAGCGCTCACAGCCTCAAAAACAAAGAAGAAATCATTCACCCCATCCCAAAGATAAATGCTCACCCACGCTCCACAAGAGGCAATCTCCAGGGAGAGACACTGTCCTTACAGCTACCAGCCCTTAAAAGCCCCCAAAAAGAAGAGATCTCAGCCCCACAATAAAGCAGGAATCACTCACCCCAACACTCCCAAGGAGGCACTCCCCAGGTAGAGATGCTGCCCTGGCGGTTCCCAGCCCTTAAATGCGATCAGGGAGGGGTGGAGCCAGGCTCAGCCCCATCCAGTCCTGCAGGTGAATTGCTTCCACCTGTGCCCGCAGGGCAGGCTACGCCCCTCACCAGGTGTTCAATCACTGCTTCCAACTGTGACCTAACAGTTCTCGTACAGACTTGAAGCGAAAAAAACCAAAGTAATAACCAGCAGGCAATGGGATCTGCCTGTCAGGTAAGAGGAGGATTATCAACGCATGAGCAAAGATGGCACACGTATTTTGATTCTGGTCTGTCCTCAAAGACAATTGGAAAAAGTTCTGATAGATAGGGGAGCACAAATTTCATTTCGAACACATCAAGATGCTGAGAAACTGCGTGTGCAGCCTGTATGGCAAAGCGTTGAGATTACCGGTGTGAACGGAGCGAGTGCCATTTGCCAAACAGCCGGGGTCAGCTTATGGCTCCCCAGTGAGGAACGTGTGTTATCTACTAGCTCTGCAATTAAAGACCTTTTTGGAAACATTTTTGGATTTGGCGTTCTCAGTGGGTGAACCTGGCACCCACCTGTATGGAAGTGTGGGGCCTTTTTGCTCAAGTTTCAATCCCAAAACCCAAAGAAATAGGGAGGCTGCACCGGGCCACCTTGGTGAGGGCACCTGTCCCCACAATGTCCCCGCAAGGCCCCCGGTGTTCCCTGATGTCCTCGCATTACCCCAGGGGCACGTCTCTGATGCCCATCAAATGCCGAGAGGCGACAGCGGCAGCGCCGGTAATAATAACGTAATAATGTATTATCTGAATCTGTGCATCAGACGCTGCAACACTGGGGTGACATAGTGGTGACACTTGAGTGATGTTGGGGAGTGATGTTGAGGGGTGGTATTTGGTTATTGCTGGAGGATTACACTAAGTAGTGACGCTGGGGAGATGTTGGGGTGACGCTGTGATGACACAGGGAGTGATGCTGGGTGGTGACATTGGTGTATCACGAGGGGGGACATCAGGGAGTGATGCTGGGTGACATAGTTGGGGGGAGGGTGTAGTGGAAACCCTAAGTCACGGCTTGAAACAATGATTGAGCAGAGACAAACCAGGGGAGCTCAGGTGCGTGAAATGCACCTGATCGACAGAAAGGGTGGATCCTGGCTCCGTCCCCTCCCAGTCCTCATTTAAAGGTTGTCAGTGGAACCAAGGGGGTATTGCTGGAAATCCCTGCTTGTGTGAGGTCTTCCAATGTTAAGCAGATTTTGTTATTTGTTTCTGTATTCACAGCCACTGCATTTGAGCAAGTCCTCACTTACAGTGGTCTAGGACTTCGCTTCTCCACTGTTGTTGCTGCGTTTTCCATTATGTTACAGCATTACAGGAGGTAAAGCTGTTGGTGTAACGCTGGGGGGGGGGGGGGGGAGATGATGTTGGAGTGACTTTGGTGTGATGTTGGGCTATTACTGGAGGTGGCATCAGGGAGTGACTCTAGGGTGGTGTTGTTGGGGTAAAGCTGGGGGATTGCACTGCAGTAATATTGGAATGATGTTGGGGTTTCATTGGGGGGTGACCTCAGGGATTGACACTGGGGTTACGTTGTTGGGGTGACATTGGGTTGACATTGCACAGTGATGCTGTAGGGTGATGTTGAGGTATCTCTGGGGGATGACATGAAGGAATGATATTGTTGGGCAGATGATGGGAGGTGATACTGCTATGACAGGGTGGTGATGCTGAGGGGCTGTTGTCGGTGGGTGACGTTGGGATATCACTGGGGCTGGTATCAGAGAGTGACAATGGGTTAATGTTGCCGGAGTGACACTGAGGGGTGATGTTGGGGGTGACGTTGTTGGGTTGACACTGGAGTGATGTTGGGATCTTGTTTGAGATGGACACTGGGGAGTGTCACCGGAGTGACGTTCTGATGACATAGGAGTGATGTTGGGGGGTGATGCTGGAGTAACGTTGGGGTGACGCTGGGGTGATATTGGGGAATGATGTCAGAGGGTGATGTTGCAGTATCGCTGGAGTTCAACATCAAGGAGTGACCCTGAGGGGTGACATTGTCAGAGTGATGCTGAGGGTTGATACCGCAGTGACACTGGAGCGATACTGTGGTAAGGGTGCAGAGTAACGTTTGGGGGGTGACGTTGAGGTTTCACTGGGGGCTGACACCAGGATGACACTGGGGAGTGAAGCTGCGTGGATATCTGGGGGGTATCGCTGGTGATAAACATCAAGAAGTGATGGTGGGAGGAGATGTTGAGGGGTGATGGGGTATTGCTGAGGGGGGAATCAGGGAGTGATGCTGGGGTGATGTTGTTGGGGTGACACGGGAGAGATGTTGAGTGGTGATGTTGGGGTATCACTTGGAGTGACATCAGGGAGTGACGATGGGTGGTGACATTGTTGGGGTGACACTGCAGTAACGTTAGGAAGTGACATTGTTGGAGGGTAGCGTTGGGGTATGACTGAGGGGGTGACATCACGGAGTGATACGGGGGTGACTTTGTCGGAGTGGTGGTAAAGGATGAACACTGGAGTGACACTGGGCTGATGTTGGGCAGTGAGGCTGCAGGGTGATGCTGGGGTGATATTGTTGGGGGGTGACATTGCTGACATTGAGGGGTGATGTTGGGGTATCTCTGGGAAATGACATCAAGGAGTGATGTTGTTGGGGGGTGACACTGTTGACATTTAGGGTGCCATTAGAGAATCACTGGGGGATGATGTCAAGGAGAGACATTGTTTGGGTGGGACATTGTTGGTTTGACTCTGGGATGATGCTGGGGAGTGATGTTGGCAGGTGATGTTGGGGTATCACTTGGGATTGACGTCAAGAAATGATGCTGGGGTGACAGCAGGGTGATATGAGGAGTGATACTGTGAGGTGATGTTGGGGAGTGACACTGTGGGGATGCTGGGAAGTGATGTTGGGGTATCATTGGCAGGGTGATGTGAGGGAGAGACACAGGGTGACATAGGGGTGATGCTGGGGTGGGGACACCGGACTGATATTGGGGTGACGTGGGGTTGACACCAAGGGGTGATGCTGCAGGGGTGACATCAGAGAGCGACACTGGGGGGTGGGGGGGGGAGGGGATGACAGTGTGATTATGTTGGAGTGATGTTGGGATGTCATGTTGGGATAACAAGAGTGTTGACATCATGGAGTGCCGCTGGGGTGACATTGTTCAGGATGATGTTACCACTGGGATTTACAGAATCACAGAATCACCAAGGTTGCAAAAGACCTACAAGATCATCCAGTCCAACCATCCACCCATCACCAATAGTTCTCTCTAGACCATGTCCCTCAACACGATGTCCAAATGTTCCTTGAACACATCCAGGGTCGGTGACTCCACCACCTCCCTGGGCAGCCCATTCCACTGCATGACCACTCTTTCAGAGAAGTACTATTTCCTAATGTCCTGCCTGAACCTCCCCTGGCACAGCTTGAAGCCATTTCCTCTACTCCTATCACCAGTTACATGAGAGAAGAGGCCGACCTCCAGCTAACTATGACCTCCCTTCAGGTAGAGAGCAATGAGGTCTCCCCTGAGCCTCCTCTTCTCCGGACTGAACAATCCTGGCTCCTTCAGCCACTCTTCATAAGGCCTGTGCTCCAGACCCCTCGCCAGCTTTGTTGCCCTTCTTTGAACACACTCCAGGGCCTCAGTGTCTTTCTTGCAGTGAGGGGCCCCAAACTGGACACAGTACTTGAGGTGTGGCCTCACCAGAGCTGAGTACAGGGGGACAATTGCTTCCCTGCTCCTGCTGGAAACACTGTTTCTGATGCAAGCCAGGATGCCATTGGCCTTCTTGGCCACCTGGGCATACTGCTGGCTCATGTTCCACCGAGCATCAATCAATACCCCCAGGTCCATTTCCTCTACACAGTCTTCCAGCCACTCTGCCCCAAGCCTGTAGTTCTGTCTGGGGCTGTTGCAGCATAAGTGCAGGACCCAGCATTTGGTCTTGTTGAACCTCATCCCATTGGCTTCAGCCCAGCTCTCCAGCCTGTCCAGATCCCTCTGTAGGGCCTCGCTACCCCCAGGCAGATGGACGCTTCCAGCCTACTTGGTGTCATCTGCAAACTTACTGAGGGTGCACTAAGTTGCCTCATCCAGATCATCAATAAAGATATTTAATGTGAAGGAGTGACACTGAGGGATGACACTGTTGGAGTGACGCTGAAGGTTGATACTGTGGTGATGTTGGGGAGTGATGTTGGGGTGTGGCATCAGGGTGTGACTCTGGGGTGACACTGTTGGGTTGATGCTGTGAGGTGACGTTGGGATTACAGGAGGACAATAATAGGGAGTAACTCAGGGCGAGCGATGTCAGAGCATGGCTGGGGGGTGACATCGGGGAGTGCTGAGGCTGATATTTGGGGTGAAATAGGGAGGGTTTGGGACTAGAGTTTGGGGGGAAATAGTAAGGATTTTGGGCTGATATTTGGGATGAAATAATGAGGTTTGGGGAGCTGAATTTGGGGTGAAATAGCACAGATATGAGCCTGGAGTTTGGGGTGAAATACTGATGATTTAGGGCTGGAGTACGGGGTGAAATGCTGAGGCTTTGGAGCTGGCTGTTGAAGCCAGACATCAGAGCAAACATTTAGTGCAAAAACAGGGTATTTCAGTGACAGTGCAATTTGAAGTGACACGAGGGTATTTGTGTTGCCCTTTCTGGGACATCATGCATGGTCTGTGTGCCAGTGTTTGGGGAAGGACACTCAGGGAAGCATTGTGGGGGAAAGACAGTTTAGGGGCAAAAGCAAGGAGCGGGCAGCATTGGGGAGAGGGCACTGCCCATTTCTGTGATGGAAAGGGATGGATTTGGGGCTGTACCTGCTGTGGAGGCATGTGGATGAGTGCATAGAAGAAGCAGGTGGTCTGAGGGTACAGCGCCAGCACCAGCTGCTGGAACAGCACCTCAGCATTGGTCTCGGGGTTTGCCTTCCATGGTGGCAATGGGATCACGCAGCACTGGCTCAGTGTGTGCCTCCTGAGGGAAGGGGGGAGACTTGGGGAGACATAGGGAATGTGCGGAGGGAGTTGGGGGTACTCGGGGGTGTGGGAATCGGGTGGGTTGGGGGGATTTGTGGGAACTGGGAGGACTGGGGGAGGAATTGGGGGAAGGTGGGAGGTGTGGGGAGGGTGTTTGGGGGCAGCTGGGGAAAATTGGGAGTTTCCGTGGGGTTTGAGGTCAACTGGGGGGCGTTGGGAGGTGTAGAGAGTTGGGGGAGGAAGTTCGGGGTGTTTGGGAGTGTGGGGGGCAGTTGCGTGTGGGGATGCTCACTCTTTACCCTCCTCATGAATATTGTCCACCTCATATGGAGGGGGAGACTTCTTCTGTCAGAGAGTAGACTCTTGTCAGCTTTGAGACACATCTTCCAGTTGCGCACTGTGTAATTTCTGTTGTGTTGATCTCTTGAGCTCCAGCCCCAACCGAGGATCTAAGTACTACCACAGAAGGAATGGTTTAGATTGGAATTGGAATGCAAAGGACTGGAGCCAGTAGGAGCAGGGAATTGATCATCCCCCTGTACTCAGCACTGGTGAGCTCTCTCCTTGAGTACCGTGCTCAGTTCTGGGCCCCTCACTACAAGAAGGACATTGAAACCCTGTGTCCAGAGAAGAGCAATGAAGCTGTGAGGGGTTTAGAGCACAAGTCTTATGGGGAGCTGCTGAGGGAACTGGGATTATTTAGTCTGAAGAAGAGGAGGCTCAGGGAAGACCTTATTTTCTATGCTTACCTGAAGAGAGGTTATGTCGAGGTGGGGGTTGTGTTCTTCTCCCATGTAACTAGTGATAGGACTGGAGGGAATGGCCTCAAGTTGCATGAGGGGAGATTCAGCTTGGGTGTAAAGAAAAACTTCTCCAAATGAATGGTCAGACGCTGGAACGGGCTGCCCGGGGAGGTGATAGGGTTACTGTCCCTGCAGGTGTTCAAGAAACATTAGATGTTGTACTGAGGGACATGGCTTAGTGTAAAATATTGCTGGTAGGTGGATGGTTGGACTGGGTGATCTTGGAGATCTTTTCCAACCTTGCTAATTCTATGATTCTATGAAAGGCATCTGCTGGGTGAGCACCACCCTGCTGGAAAGCAGGCAGCTGTTGTCTTTGCATACAGCCACATCCATGGGGATTGGAGGCTTTTTAACATTACCCTTGTCTTTTGTGTCTCATGTCCAATAAGTCATGTTGTTTTGAAGCACCACCTTAGAGACAGTCTTGATTTCTCCAGCCCCCAGCTTTGTGCCTCAAGAGCTCTCCTGTTTCTACCTGTGATGTGAGACCATTTGATCTCCCTGCAGAAGTCTGGGTAGGTGATGACAGTCACTCTTCCCTTCCCCACCCATGCTGGAAATAGTGGGGAACAGGACTGGGGTCATCCCAGCGGTGGGTTCCAACCTCTGCAGAGCTGAATGGCTGTTCTGATCCATGCATTTTAACTTGAGTGAATCTGACACTAATTAGAGAAACGAGGGGCCTGTGGGGAAAAAAAATC
Source organism: Alectoris magna (assembly GCA_030625065.1). Lineage (NCBI taxonomy): Eukaryota > Metazoa > Chordata > Aves > Galliformes > Phasianidae > Alectoris > Alectoris magna. The sequence continues at coordinate 113,044,588 of CM060562.1, read as the reverse complement.
AATGTGCTGCATTCTGTGGTGCAAGGCGTTCTTGGAACTGCTGCTGAAGTGCCCAGAACGCTTCCTTTTTGGCAGGGAGAGGATTAGCAAGGATTTTTTATATGGAAGTAGTTCACCATAAATTTCCTTTTCATTGACCTTTCATACTATTTGAGAAATTATCTTGGATTCTAAATTAATATTTATTGCTGAGGAGAATACACATGCACCCCGCACTTTAATCTGCACAAAGAATCTTCTAAACATCTCTGTACGTGTTTCTTTCTGGCACTGAGATGGAGCTGTGTGGAACACAGGCTTGGATGATCTTCAATCATGTGCAGGGACACATAATGCTCACCTTTGATGTCATGCTGACAACAGCAGTAGAGAGGTAAATTTGATAGGGTTGCTTGCTTTTTTTTTTTTTTTTTTTTTTTTTTTTCCTCCTATCGTTACCATGGAACCATAGAAGCACCACCTAGACAAAATGAGCATTTGTCACCTAGACTTTCTACAAATGACCTAGGCAGTAGAAATCAGCATCCAAAGCATCTTTAAGACCCCACAAAAGAATGGTGAGAGTTACCCTGGCACCCTCCTTTGGAAATCTCAGGTCTCTGTAGGCTCTTAAGCTGTGTTGTAACTCCTCCCGTGGCACTAACTCAGCTCTGCCTGTCTTTGATGGAGGAGGGCTGGTCTCAAACTCCTTCCTGTTTCCTACCTGTCTGCTCCCTGCTTTGCCCTGGCCCAGTGAGCCTTTTATTCCTCACACCCAGCTATGCCCTTGTGGATAAGGGCATCTGTTTATGGCGTGTGCCTCTAACCCAAAGCTCCTTCCCACCTTCCCAAGGAAAAGCAAAGCATCCGCACCAATGCTAGCACAACTGCACAGCTGACAGCAGGATTGGTTGGGAAATCAGTGCAGAACACATGTGAGTGCTCACAGGATTGCGGAGAGTGGTGGGGTTGCACGAGTGTGTGTGTGGACTTGTGCATGGACAGAGTTGCACACATGTTCATGTGCATAAGTGAACAAACCAGTGTGGTTGCTCAGTTGTCCTCAGGGTACTCCACTCTCTGACCCGGTAATCTCAGCTGGGGAGCAGACTAAACCCCCAATGATTCAGGAGGAAACAGTCAGAGACCTACTGCTCCAACTGGACTGCCACAAGTCCATGGGGCTGGATGAGATTCTCCCGAGAGTGCTAAGGGAACTGGCAGAAGTGCCAGCCGAGCCGCTTTCCATCATCTATCAGCATTCCTTGTTGACTGGTGAGGTCCCAGAAGTCCAGAGGCTTGCCTATGTGACTCCCATCTACAGGAAAGTTTGTAAGGAGGACCTGGGAACTACAGGCCTGTTAGCATGACCTCGGTCCCAGGGAAGGTTATGGAGCAGATTGCCTTGAGGGAGATCACAGGGCAAGTGCGGGACAATGAGGGGATCATGCCTAGCCAGCATGGGTTCACAAAGGGCAGGTCCTGCTTGACCAACCTGATCTCATTCTATCATCTAGCGACCTGTCTGGTGGACTAGGGAAAGGCTGTTGAAGTAGTCTACCTAGACTTCAGCAAAGCCTTTGACACTGTCTCCCACATTATTCTCCTGCGGAAGCTGGCAGCCCGTGCCTTGGAGAGGTACGCTCTTGGCTGAGTAAGGAACTGGCTGGAGGGCTGGGCCCAGAGAGTGGTGGTGAATGGAGCTAAATCCAACTGGTGACCGGTCACGAGTCGTGTTCCCCAGGGGCTGGTGTTGTGCCCTACAGAGGGATCTGGACAGGCTGGAGAGCTGGGCTGAAGCCAATGGGATGAGGTTCAACAAGACCAAATACCAGGTCCTGCACTTTGGCCACAACAACCCCAGGCAGCACTATAGGCTTGGGGCAGTGTGGCTAGAAGACTGTGTAGAGGAAATGGACCTGGGAGTATTGATTGATGCTCAGCTGAACATGAGCCAGCAGTGTGGCCCAGGCAGCCAACGACATCCTGGCTTGCATCAGAAACAGTGTTTCCAGCAGGAGCAGGGACATGATTGTCCCCATGTACTCAGCTCTGGTAAGGCTGCACTTCGAGTACTGCGTCCAGTTTAGGGCCCCTCACTGCAAGAAAGACATTGAGGCCCTGGAGTGTGTTAAAAGAAGGGCAACAAATCCGGTGAGGGGTCTGGAGCACAGGCCTTATGAGCAGCGACTGAAGGAGCCAGGTTGGATGGGGCCCTTGGCAACCTGATCTATTAATGTGGAAGTTTGGTGGCTCTGCCAGGCAGGGGCGTTGGAACTTCATGATCCTTGAGGTCCCTTCCAACCAAGGTCATTCTGTGTGATTCTGTGAGCTGGGATTGTTCAGTCCGGAGAAGAGGAGGCTCAGGGGAGACCTTATTGCTCTCTATAACTACCTGAAGGGAGGTTGTTGTGAGCTGGGGGTTGGCCTCTTCTCTTGTGTAACTGGTGATAGGAGTAGAGGGAATGGCTTCAAGCTGCACCTGGGGGGTTCAGGCAGGACGTTAGGAAATAGCACTTCTCTGAAAGAGTGGTCAGGCAGTGGAATGGGCTGCCCAGGGAGGTGGTGGAGTCACCAGCCCTGGACGTGTTCAAGGAACGTTTGGACGCTGTGTTGAGGGATGTGATTTAGTGAGAACTATTGGTGATGGGTGGATGATTGGACTGGATGATCTCATAGGTCTTTTCGGTCCTTGGGGATCCTGTGGTCTACCCCACCCCCGACCTCTCATTGGTCAGGGTCCGCATTACCCCTCCCCCTGCCTCTCATTGGTCAGCGGCAGCTCCGTCGGCTTCTATTGGCTGAGCAGCAGTGCGCGGGAGTGGCCGTTGGGAGCCGGCTGTTGGAGGCACGGCTCTCCTCATCGAGCTCGGCTCCCGCAGCCCGGGCCGCCCCGTCCGGGACCGCGGCGACAGCCGGAGCTGTCCGGGCTGCACCGAGACGGAAACCGCGGCACAACGGGAACGAGTGCTGAGGACAGCTCCGCCGGAGGTGTGCGGGAGAACGGTGCTGATGCAGGGAGAGGAGCCCTGTGCTGCTCCAAGCACACTGCCCTCCCCCCGCCCTGTGGCAAGTGGGGTTGGGATGGGGGATGTGGCTGTGGGGAAGGGCCATGGATTTGGGATGGATCAAGGACTCATGGCCACAGCACTACTGCCAGCATCCAGGCCGTGCCACCCCAACACCTCCGCTGCTGCTCCCAGTGCCCCTCGGACCCTTTCAACCCCCAGACCCAGCACTAAGGTGGGCCTATGGCTATTGGGGGCTGCGGGGAGGCCATAGAGAGATATGGAAGTGTGGGGGTGCCATAGGGGGATATGGGGCTGAGGGGGGCCATAGGAGGATATAGGGAAGTAGGAGGCTGTGGGGGGACTGTAGGTAGTCATATAAGACTGTAGGGGGCTGTGCAGGGGCTGTTAAGGCTTATGGGTCTATAAGGGGCTGAGGGGGACTATAGGGAGGATATGGAGCTACAGCAGATTGGGGGGGGGGGTGTAAGTGTGGATATATATATACACATATATGGAGATATATATATGGAGATATATATATATATGTATTTATGTATGTAAAATATACATATATATGTGTTCTGGGCTGCCTTGAAAAAGGGGTGGCCAGCAGACAGGTGATTGTCCCCCTCAGCTCTTGTGAGGCTTCATTTGCAGTACTGTGTCCAGGCCTGGAGCCCCCAGCACAGGAAGGATGCAGAGCTCTTGGGGCAGGTCGAGAGGAGGGCCACTAAGATGATCAGAGAACTGGAGCACCTCTCCTATGAGGAAAGGTTGAGGGATCTGGGCTTGTTTAGCCTGGGGAAGAGAAGGCTGCGGGGAGACCTCATTGTGGGCTTCCAGTACTTGAATGAGTGTATAAACAGGAGGGGAAATGGCTGTTTATGAGAGTGGATAGTGATAGGACAAGGGGGTATGGTTTTAAAGTGAGACAGGAGGTTTAGGTTGGTTATTAGGAGGAAGTTTTTCACCCAGAGGGTGGTGACGCACTGGAACAGATTGCCCAGTGGATGCCCCATCCCTGGAGGCATTCAGGTCCAGGCTGGATGTGGCTCTGGGCAGCCTGGTCTGCTGGTTGGCGACCCTGCACATAGCAGGGGGTTGAAACTAGATGATCACTGTGGTCCTTTGCAACCCAGGCCATTCTATGATTCTCTGATACAGGGGGATGGATATGAGTCTATAAGGTGGGCAATAGGGGGATGTGCTCAAACACACTTGTGCAGCCCTGTGCACACACACACACACACACGTGTGTAACTCCATCCTTGCTCTGTACAATCCTGTGCACACTCACATGTGTTTTGTATTGATTTCCCGTTGAATCCTCATATGGACACGTAGTTGGGATGGGAGTGAAGGGGAACACTGGAAATCTGTTTGCATTCCCTGCTGTCTGCTGCGGGATTGTGCTGGCAGCGGTGTGGTTGGTTCCCTTTTCCTTGGGAAGGTGGGAAGGAGCTTAGCAGGCCCGGTTCTTTTCTCAAATGATTCTGATCCTCCAGTGTCAGTACTGCAGGGAGCGCACGATCTAAAGGGCTTCTGGGTTGTGATAAACTCGTATCTCCGCAGCTTCTACTATTTCAGATTGGGTGTTCTAGTGCAAGCAATTTGGGGGGCATGATTTATCATCCCCATAGCTAACAATTTGTGGGATATTTTTCCCTGCTTTAACTTGTCAGTGCTTTCCATTGTCTCCACTTGTATGGGGCCTCCTTAAAATGTATGCCTAATGTGGGAATCTTTTCTTATTTCCTAGCTTTTGTGGTATAAAGAAGCATAGAAAGGTGCTGGAACAGCTTGTTCTAGATGCCATCTCCAAGCAATTGGAGAAGAGGAAGGTCTTCAGGAATAGTCAGCATGGATTTACCAAAGGAAAATTGTGCTTGACCAAACTCATAGCCTTCTATGATGGCATCACCAGCTGGGTAGATGGCAGGAGAGCAGTAGATGTTGTCTACCTGGACTTGAGCAATGCTTTTGATACAGTCTCCCATGACATCCTGGTGATGAAGCTGAGAAGGCATGGGATAGGTAAGTGGACGGTGAGGCGGGCTGAGAGCAGGGTGACTGGCCAAGCTCAGAGGGCGGTGATCGGTGATGCAGAGTGTGGTTGGAGAGCTGTGAGTGGCAGTGTTCCTGGGGGTCGGTGCTGGGTCCTGTTTTGCAGGGGGGTTGGACTCAATGATCTCTAGTGGTCCCTTCCAACTCCTACAGTTCTGTGATTCTGTGATTTTAATCATTGCTTCTTGCAGCAGTACAGTGTTTCAGAAGAGAGAAAAACATGGGCATAAACTGGATTTCTATGGTTGGTAAAGTTGTGGTGAAAACTGGGCTGACTGTTGCACCTGCAAATGTGTGCAAAGCCTGCAGGCACAGAGGAATACCATTTCCCTGCAGGTTGATCTTGTCTAACGTAGGTCATTGCTAGGTGAGCTTCTTCTTTAAAGCATTTATACAGCATCAAGCTGTATAAATAAGATAATTTTAAAAGCAGGCTTGCCAGTTGTTTTTTTTTTTTACCTGTGATTTTTTAGCAAGAAAAGAATTGAGATGCTGTTTGCTAACAAAAGATGGAGAGAGTAAAAACAAGAAAAAGGCATGCTGTGCATAGCCACCACATACCATCTGCACCATTCTCCACCTGTGCAAAGGAGGAGCAGCTCAGCAAGCTTGGCCTGGGCCATGGAAGGGAGCATACAAACATCTGGACCAACCCCAAATGAGTTAGTTCTGCAGGTTGGTTGTTTTCTGTTGTTTGTCTCACATCCTGTGCCTCAGTGGTAGATACGTTCATGTTCACTGCTAACAGGAAACTCACACAGCATTTTTGTTTCAGCTGTCCCAACACTTTGATACCTTGCTGCTGGGATGGGGTGTTTGAAGATGGATGCATGTATTGATGTCCAGCCAGGCTTTGAGGATGAGTCTGCATACCTGGTGGGACTGAGGGTTGGACCAGGCCAGGGCAAATCCAGTGCGCTTTGCTCTCATTCTTAGTGCTTGTTTTCATGTTTTTGCTCAGGAGGGCAGGTGGCGAACCTCATGAGGCAATGCCTGCAGGTGGGGTTTGCGGAGAAAGAGGTCCTGCAGGCCCTGTGTGACACCCACGGAGCAGTAGTGAGGCTGCATCCGTGTAAAACATGAGAAATCCACAGAGATCTGAAGGCGGGTTGTGGGCTCGAGTAGTGCAGGAGGGGATGGATGTGCGTGCTCCTTGACGTGTGCACTGTCTGCCTACTGTGTGGCGGGTGGGCTTTGAAAGCTGGTACCATGTTTCCGTTGTCGGGAGAAGTGGATATCGACTCTTCTCTCTATTGAAAGATTTTAAAAAAAGAACCTCTCATTGCTTCTTACCGTATGTAAGTATCACAAGCGTGACATCCAGTTTGATAGATTCTGTGACGGGAGTCCTATGGATTTGAGACCTGACTTTTAGCATGTAGGCATCATCCAGGAGTTGGGGTAAGAGGATGAGGCGTAGGAACAGGAACCTCTTTGGTCGTTATTAACTCCTGCCATTCCCTTTTTTGGTTAGGAATGTATGTGGGTGTTTTTTGTGTAAAGAACAGACTCACTATGCAGCTTGTGAATGAATTCATTCACGCCTGTTGATTGGTGCTCTTCTCTAGACGGAGCTGCAGTGGAAATGGACACTTGTGGTCCGACGTCCGGCCCCCTCCCGGCGTGCTCAGATCAGCCAAGTTGGCAAGGCCTGGCTCTTGGTTGGTGAGTTGTGCCAAGGTCAGAGAGTTGGCTTTTCTCGGCTTTGAGACGCGTCTTCCAGTTGCACGTTGTGTTATTTCTGTTGTGCTGACCTCTTGAGCTCCAGCCCCGAGTGGGGATCTAAGTATTAACACAGAAGGAATTGTTTAGATATGTTTGAACTCGGATTGGAAGTGCAGTGCCAAGGGCTGCACACACTTGTGACTGTTCTGAGTGTAAGGAAAAGGCGTGTGCTGGGTGAGTGCTTTGCTGGGTGAGCATCCCCCTGCTGAAGAGCAGGCAGCTGTTGTGTTTGCAGACAGCCCCACCCTTTTTCAGCCTTCCGGCTCTTGGCTGTTGCTGTGAGAGTGGAGGTTCTCGCCCTGAGAGAACGACCAGCAGAAGAGATCCCATGAGAGCAGCCTTAGAGCCCTTTCAGGCAAAGCAGCTGGATTAGTTTGTGGCCTGTGCCTGTGGTTTGGAGTGAACCCAGCAGGCTTTGCCCAAAGCAGAATGAGGTGTGGACGCAGCGTCCAGCAGTGGAAGCGGCCAACAGCTGGAGACGGCAGCAGCACCTTGAGCAGCACTCTTGGGGGAAATCCTCACTGTGAACGAAGGCCGAGGAGAAGAGAGTAGCTTGCTGCTGTGTTCACGGGGTAAGGTTTTCCTTCCTGAACTGTTAGCTCTCAGGTGCTGTGTGAGTCTTGTGCAGTGTGCCTGCAGCTGTGCGATGCGCTCTGCAGGAAGCGCTGATGTTGTGCATGCAGCCTTGCCTTTCATGTCTCATGTCCAGTTACTCGTGTTGTTTGAAAGCACCGTCTTAGAGGCAGCCTTGATTTCTCCAGCCCTGAGCTTTGTGCCACGAGAGCTCTCCTGCTTCTCCCTGTGATGTGAGACCGTCTGGAAGGCCCTGCAGAAGTCTGGGTAGAGGATGCAGGTTGCTGTTCCTTTCCCCACCCACGCTGGGAATAGCGGGGAACGGGACTGGGGGACATCCCGGCGGTGGGTTCCTACCTCGGCAGAACTGAATGGCTGTTCTGATCCACGTATTTTAACTTGAGAGAATCGGACACTAATTAGAGAAACGAGGGGCCTGTGGGGGGGAAAAAAAAAAAAAAAAAAAAAGCATGTGCCGCATTTCGTGGTGCAAGGTGTTCTCAGAACCGCTGCTGACAGTGCCCAGAATGCTTCCTTTTTGACGGGGAGAGGATTAACGAGGTTATTTTAACAAAAATAGTTCGTGACGTGTTTCCTTTTTGTTCATCTTACGTGCTACTTTGTGAAAAACTATCTTTGGATTCTTAATTAGTATTTCTTGCTAAAGAGAATACGCGTGCACCCTGCGCTTTCGTCTGCGCAGAGAATCTTCTCATCGTCTCTGTACGTGTTTCTTTTTGGCACTGAGATGGAGCTGTGTGGAACACAGGCTTGGATGAATCTTCAATCAGGTGCAGGGGCACGTAATGCTCATCTTGGATGTCTGGCTGACAAGAAGAGCAGAGAGGTAAGTTTCATAGGGTCGCATGCTCATTTTATTTTATTTTATCATTCATAACCGTAGATGCATAGAGGCGTTACCCAGACAAAATGAGCATTTGTCACCCGGACTTAGGCAATGAAAATCGGTTTGAAGCATCCTTAAGACCCCTGCAGAAGAATGGTGAGAGTTAATCTGACACCCTCCTTTGGAAACCTCCGGTGCCTGTCAGCTCTTCAGCTGTGTCGTAACACCTCCCATTGCGCTGACACACCAGAATAGAATTCCAGCGCCCCCCCCCCCGATGGGTGGTCTTGCCTCCCCACCCTGTGCGTCATGGTGGACCAGCCTGGTGGCCCTTCGTGATGTCATAAGCGGTTGGAATGAGGGGAGGAGCTGTGTCCCTTCATTGGAGAGCTTGAGCTCGGAGTGAGTAGTTGGCTTGTTGTTCTTGTGCACCAACTGAGTACCTTTGTCTTCACACCGTCTTGCGCAGCATCTTGTAGGTAAGCTGAGCCAGTGCGGGATGGGATGGGTGGGCAGTGAGGTGTTGAGAACTGCTGGCTGGTGGAGCTCATAGCATCGTATTGCTTACTCTTGACCGTCAGACGTAATTTTCCCCCAGTACACCCGTTCCAAAGGGGGTATCCGTAAAGGTGGCACTCGTTCCATGCTTTTCCCCTTGTCTTCTGTGCTCATATTGTGCAAGCATCGTAAATTGCTGGGAGGACAGGCGTCACGTAGCCATTCCAAGTGCGGCGGTTTAGAAAGAAAGATGATGTGCTTTTCTACTTTTGTCAAAAAGAACTTGTCCCGTGTAGCAGTTGTTTGGAAACGTGCCTAGCTTTTGCTGTGGTGGAGTTTGAGGTGCAGGCGTTTTGGCTGGGTATGTCTATCTGCTGGGTCAGGCTCTGCTCCCAGTTCGCTGAGACTCAGCACGTCTTGCAGCCAGTGGATGGGACGGTTGTGCTGTGTGCGTTATTCCATGGGTGGCTTAGCCCTGCTCACTGACCTGCTCTTTCTCTCTCCTCTGCCCGCCCTGCGCCTGCTGCCTTGGTGCAGCTTTTGCTCTCGGAAGATCAGAGCAAAGTGACAAGGGCTGTCTGCGGATTCCAGGAGCTTGTCTACGTTGTGATCTCGTGCCAGGTACGTGCCACGTTTTGTCCCCCCGCATGGTTTTGCGGGCCGTGTGGCACCGTGTTTAGAAGTGTGTTTCTGTTGTGTTGCAGCTTGTCACGCCTGCTGTGATGGGCATCGCGTGCAGCGAGATCAGCTGTGAACCTGACCTGGCGGGGACGGAGGTACAGTATGAAGCTCTGCCTGGTCTTTGTTCCCTGTCTTGAGCCAGCAGAGGGAGCCGCAGATGTTCTCTCCTGCAGGAAAGAGTGGGCCTAAATGGGCCAGGCCACCTGTCTGTGTCAGAGCCATTGCTGATTAGTGTGGGTAGAGAGAGATGCATCTTTGCATGGCCTGGCGGTAGTGCTGCACGCCAGGAAGAGAAACAACTGTTCTTAGGCGTGCAGTTCCTTCTGAAGTGCTCCTGAGAAGGACGGAGCGCATTTCCTGCAGCTTTCTCTGCGGACGTGCTCCTCACCTTGCAATCGTCCTCGTTTGTCCTCAGCTGCTGACCGTGGCCTGTGCTCTGTGTTTCAGACTGATAACATGGGGAAGCCCCAGCTGGTCCGTGTGGAGTCATCTCTTAATATTCCAGCGATGGCGGCAGCCCATGTTATTAAGAGCTTCGTTGCCCAGGCACCGGATGAACTCTCCCTGGAGGTAAGCAGTTCAAGGCGTTCCTTGTTGTCACGCACAGGAGAGTATAAGGTGTGAACCCCTCGGGAATACTCTCAGACACCTTCAGAATGTCTTGTGAGGTGAAGTTTTGAAGATTCAGTTCCAGATTAGGCTTGTGCTGGGTCGGGAGGAGTTTGGCCACCTCTCAAATACGGTTTGATTTGGCATTTGAACCTTGTGATCAAGCAGATCCTGCCCAGTATGGGAGCTTGGTCTCGGAGCAACAGCAGACCGGTGTGTGAAGTGCGCAGATTTGTTCGGGAAGCCCCGCTAACTGGTTCCTGCGGTTTAATTGGAGCTCTTCCCTACCCTTTGGCAGAGAGCCTGCTGCTTTTGAGACCCATTTCCTACTGCACAGCTGTATTGTGGATGTTGTGTAACGTAGTGAGTCCTGTACCTCCAAGTTCAGTTTTAGAAGGGAAAATGCCTGAAGGGCTGCACTGGTGCAATTGCTGTCAAGCTGTAGGAGATTTTGCAGCGCAGAAGACCGCAGTCATTTGAGCTGTGCTTTCCTCCCAGCTGTGCTGAAGCTGGGATTGATGTTTCAATCTCTTGCAGGTGGGAGACGTGGTGTGCGTCATTGCTATGCCACCAAAGGAGCTGAGCCCCTGGTGGAGAGGCAAGCGTGGCTTTCAGGTAGGCACCCGCTTCAGACGTGAGAGCGCAACTTCAGTAGAGTCAGGAATCTCAGCTTGGAGCTGCTCTGCCTGCACAGGATGGCTTCTGGACGCAAACGATTGCCCTGTGTGGGTGTCAGAGGACTTTCCGTTTGGCACTGGGCTTGGGCTAGTGCCCACCTCTCTTTTTGTTCTTGTTACAGGTTGGATTTTTCCCCGGTGAGTGTGTGGAGCTCATTAGCGGAAAAGTTCCCGAGACTCTCGTCAATTCTGTGCCAAAGCCAGGTACGTATGTTCCATTTGATGGTGCGGGGAAGTAAAATGGGGTCCGAACGTGGCTTTTCCAAGGGATCATGAATGCCCGAGTTGAGCAAGCTAAGCAAGAGGACTGCATTAAGCTCTATGGGAACACGCAGAGATGTGGCCCAATCGCACTGTGTTTATTATTGGGCTTGGCGAAGTCATTGAATCCTCCTAGAACGGCTTGGGTTTGGAAGGGGCCTAAAGGATCCTCAAGCTCTGTTGTGTGCTCTGTCGAATGCGTGTCGCTCAGCCTCGTCCCACCGAGCCAAACCTGAACTGAACTGGTTTCTTCATTTTGTTGCGCAGTGCCAAAGAAACGGGGCAAGCTCATCACCTTCCTTCGTTCCTTGGTGAAGGCCCGCCCAAAGAAACCGAAGCGGCGGGAGACGGAGAAGGAAAGGGTGTTTGGGTGTGACCTGGGAGAGCACCTTCTCCGCTCTGGCCGTGATGGTAAGGGACAGCCCATTCCTGAGCTCTTCCTCTGTTGGGCATCTAAAGATGAAAGGGAGATGGTACGCAGCAATTGTTTCAATGAGCAGGGAGGCATTTTTTCAATGAGCACTTTAAAAAGGAGCACCGAGGCAGCTGGCTCGGATGGCTTAGCTAGAAGCGTTTGTGCCACGGGTCTTGGTACCCCTTGCATCCGTGCAAAGTTTGTATTTGCTTGAACCAAACCCTGTAAGCCAATCCCACGTTGGCCTGAAAACAACGGAAGCCTTCTGGCCAAAGAGAGCGTACTGCATCAGTTTCCACGCTCTTCTGGATGTGAGATCGAACACCTCCATTCCCGTGGGAGCTGCGATGGGACTTGCAGTGTCTCTGGCTTTGCCAGAATTACTTTCTCCAGGCTGTTCATAGGTCCTGGCATCTCTGGAATGCAAAGAACACATCTCTGTCCACCAGCTCCTGCAGAGACTTCTCTGACAGCTTTCTCCTCTAAGGAGGAACCGAGCAGTGGCCCAGCTGGGCTTAGTGGACGGGATGTGAGAAGAGCACAGCCTGAACCAGGACTTGAGTAAGAAGCTCAGCTAACCGCTGGCACTTGTTCTGTAGTCCCCCAGGTCCTCCAGAGCTGCGCTGAGTTCCTTGAGCAGCATGGCGTGGTGCGGGGGATATACCGCCTGTCCGGCGTGGCATCCAAGATCCAGAAACTACGGTAAGAGCACAGCGACTGACGCAGCTGTCAGTAGGGGCACGTGCCATGCTGCGAGCGTTCAGAGGCCTGCGCTGTGGGGCAGCTGTGTGCAGGCAGCGTGCGCTCAGCGGTGGTGCGTCAGGCTTTTGTCGCTGTTGGATAGGAACACAAGGACAGGAAGTTCTCCTTCAGTCCTGCAGAGCATTGGAAGGCTGTGGGGGACTGCAGAGTCACGGCTGCTGCCAGCTCTCATTCCTGCTTCCTCTAGTTTGCAGAGAGAGCCCTTTGGAGCAGCCCACACTCCTCCTTGCTGCTCTGGGCTCCTGGCATAGGGTGGTAGACTAGGCAGCCAGTGGTCAGAGTAACGGGAAATGCCTTAGCAAGAAGAAAAGGTCTCTTTTTGGAAACATCTCATCCAGCATGGCTCATGTGGTGTTGGTGACTGAGTGTGTGTTTTCTCCTGTAAATCAGGAACCCCTTCCTTTTCTTGACTGTATTTTGAGTGGCTTTTGACTTGTTTTCCTCTTTCTCAAAGCCCTCTGCCCAATTCTGTGTCCTTCTCTGCAGCCATGAATTTGAGTCTGAGCAGGTTCCCGAGCTAACCGTCCGTGACGTTCACAGCGTGAGCTCCCTCTGCAAGATGTACTTCAGGGAGCTCCCGAACCCTCTGCTGACCGAGCAGCTGTATGACACGTTCTCGGTAAGCACAGGGCAACGTCTTGCAAAAGACACGTACGTCTTCCCTGGGCGTCCTGGGTGATGGTTGCAGCAGTGCCCCAGCTCTGAGCTCCTATTTCTGTTAGCCCCATGAGGCATGTCTTTGCCACATCCTGCATTGCACCGATGCCGCTTTTGGTGGGGCCAGGAGGTGCTTATTTAGCTATTTGCAGTGCTTGCGAGAATTCCCTTTCTTTTGCTCTTCCCCAACTCTTGATAGAATGGGATGAATAGCAAAGTGTACTTGGAGATGAATGCCCGCTGCGAGGAGCTGAGCTGCACAGTCAGGCTGTAAAGCCGCCCACTGCTTGCGCTGCTTGGCCTTGATGGCACGGGCCGCGTGCCGCTATGTTCCCCAGATGCCTCTTGGAAGGCATCGGATCTGCCTGGGTGCTGACCAGCCGCACGCTGTCCCCATAGTTCCCGACCCTACGGCAGCTCTCTAGCGTGACTGGTGCCTGAATCCCTCCCTCCTTATTCCAGGACGCTGTTTGCGCTGCTACAGAGGAGGAGCGGTTGCAGAGAATGCAGGACACCATCCAGCGGCTGCCCGCGCCTCACTACAGGTCAGTGCTGCGCTTGGTCTGTCGAGCTCAGCCCTGCTGCATTTCAGAGGGCGATGATGCGATTCCAGGTGTTGTCTCACGCTGGCAACGTCATGCCTGCACATGTTGGAGCGGTTGAAGGCTGCATCGGGTCAATTGATTGGCTCAGTTCCTTGGCACGGGGGCACGGGTTGGTGCGGCCGATGGCTGTGGCTGTGCTGTGCTGGGGCTTGGGGCTGCAGCGTGGTGGCACTGGGTCAAGTTTTGTCTACTTCATATTTGTCAACAGTAGCCATGACAATAACTAGCATGAAGGGAGGTTTGTTTTATGCATTGCAGCACGGTGTGCTCCTTGGTGCTGAACATCTGCCTCTCTTGTTTTCCAGGACATTGGAGTACCTGATGAGACACTTGGCATCTCTAGCAGGGAACTGCTCCATCACAAACATGCACGCTAAGAACTTAGCGATAGTGTGGGCTCCAAACCTTTTAAGGTAAACTTCTTTTTCCGTTTCAGCACAGTGCTTTGTTCTGCTCTCCAGGAAGAGAAAGCAGTCCTCCCTTCTTCTCCATCAAATGTGCTCTTCTCCTGTAAAACCTGTAGGAAGTGGCTGACAGCCGAGGAGGAGTCTGGACTGTTCTCCCCCAACCCCAGGGGCACAATTTCTAGATGACAATTTCTGCTCTCTCGTGTAGATGGGACTGGTGTGTCCTTGACGATCCAGGAGAATTTCTTCAGTGGCATCGCTGATTGCCCACTGCGGAAGTCTCCAGAGCCCAATTGGACAGCTTTGGGCTGCAAAAATTCAGGCCTGGGGAAATGGTCTTGGAGAAATGACTTGTAAAATCTGCCTTTTCTTCAGATCCCAGCAGAGCCAGTCCGCCTGTGTCAGCGGAGGAGCTGCCTGCGTGGAACTGGAGACGCAGTCGGCTGTGGTGGAATTCATCATAAGCCACACAGACGTCCTCTTCTGCTCCAAATCGACATCAGCCATGGGAGACGGAGCAGGTGAGCATCTTCCTCCATCTGCTTGATCTTGATCTGACACCTTGATCCAATCCAGGCCTTCTCCAAGATCTTTGAAATGCGCTTTTACTATCAAGGGGATGGCAGGCTTCTGGGCTTAGATCACAATATGGCACCCTGCTGCTGGATCCTGAGAATGTCCGAGCCCAGACTTTACATGGAGAAAACGGTCACTGCCATTCTGATGTTTTGCATGCGGGTGAAGCTTGATTAAAGTGTGGCAGCGGAGCTTTGAGTTCCCTGCCCCCGTTTTCTAGGGTTTCTGTTTGCCTGTTTCGATACAGTGAGCTGCTCTTAATTGTGACTGTGTCCTTTGCCACAAACATACCTCTGACCACACTGTTGTTTTGACCTCCTCTTCTTCCAGTGGCTCGGATAAGCAAGCCTGAGAAAAATGCAGCTCCTCCCCCAGCACTGTGATGGCTGTGCAGCTGCTTTCTGATCCTCCCTCTTACCTGTGGTTTTCCCTTCCAGGGCACAGTTCTCTATCGGGGCCCAAGTCTGTGTGGGAGTCTTCTCCTGCCACGAAGCTGCTCACCCTGCAGGAGGCACAGGCTCAGAGGAGAGGCCAGAGCAGCTCTCCCGTCGAGACCCAGTGCAGGGATGTAGAAGTGGAAGAAGGCCCCGCAGGTGTACCGGGGAAATTCCACACAGTCATTGATTTTCCATCTGAAAGGTAAAGGGGACTTCCCTTTCCAGCACCTATCATAATTGGTCGGGTGGGTTTTATTGGTTTTTTTTTTTTCTTTTTCGATTTTATCTGGTGCGAAAACTTGCAGAAACTACATTACACTAATCGTGTGACAAGTGTTGTACTGAACTTCCACTCCCTTTGGGCTCCAAGGATTCAACTGACACGCAGTTGCCCGACGGGCTCAGTTTAGCCACACAAGGGTGCCATTCCTTCCTGGTTGGGCAGGCAGTCACGAGATGCAGAAAACCACGCTGACGTCTATCCTGGCCTGGGCTGGCTGTACCTGGAGACGTCGGGGTTTTCCAGATTTCAGGGCCACATGCCTGAAACCAGTTCCGGTTCTCCTGTAAGCAGAGCTGTTGGTCGGACTTGCTGGCACTAGAAATTAAAGTTGGCAGTGAGGTGAGGCCGAGGAGGTGTTAATGTAAGAGTCGGAGATGCTTTTGAACTTCCCTTACGGCTGCACGGTTCCTCAGAAAGCAGTTAGGCCTGCCAGCTCCTGTCCTGTACAGCTGTGGAGCCTTTGCTCCCCTGCTCTGCATCTTGCTTGACGTCGTTGAGAGGAAATTAGCCAGCAGGACTTCAGGGCTGAGCTGTAGGAATGGAAGCATCCTCAACTGTTTGAAACAGAGCGAGTTTCTAAGTTGTGTTTCAGTAGAAACCAGGCAGTGCTAGGAACGAGCAACTGTTGGCAAGGGCTCAGTGCAGCTCTTCCCTCACCCTGCACCACGACTCACAGCATGCGCTGTTTTCTCTCTCCAGACCAAGTGTACCCAGCAAGATGAAGGAATCGCCAGCTGGCAGTTGGTGTTCCTGCTTCAGCCTGGGAAAACCATCCTCTGCGGCCCAACGCCAAGTGCGGCGCAGTCCCAGGGAGCCCTCAGAAACAGAAGTTGTGGTCCTGGCAGGTAAGGGTGCAAATCCAGCTTTCAAAACGCTGCTTGTCAGCAACACAGGTAGAATTCAGGCTTTCAGTGGGCTTGTACCTCCTTCTGGCGTTCAAGCCCGTACCTAACATCCTCACTTGACCCCCGTCTTTCCCAAACGAGTCTCTTATTAACTCAAGAGCTGGACCTGCACAAGGATCACTTTCACGACGGTGGCACTGTTGCCAGAAGCCTGTTTGCTTCTTCCCACCACCACTAGATAACTCGGTTTTGTTTCCCTAGGGCGACGAGGAGAAAGCGGGATTCTTTGCTCAGCTAACCGTGCAGACTTAACAGCTATTGTTAACTCTGTTTGGCGGTGGTGGTGGTGGTGTTTAGAGCTGGCCAGGGAGCATCTCGCATGCTGCTTGAAGCCTACTTGACAGGCAGCACCAAGCCTGTGCCTCCTTGGACGGTGAAAGTTTGGCACTAACCCCTGTGTATCTACTCCATCCTAGGTGAATCGAGCCCTGGTCAACACAGAAAACCCCTGGCAAGTAGCGATGATGCACTGTGTGCTTCCGTCAGTGGAGTGCTGTTAGGAAGCACAAGAAGCTGCAGTTCAAACGACAGCCTTCCACATGCCAGCAGTGATGGAGCGATCATCCGCGTTCAAGCCCTCATTTCTCCCATCTCTGCTGAGGATGCTGACCTGAGCCTGCCAGACACAACAGTTGCCAGCCTGGATTGTGACGCGGTGCCTTTGCAGGGCAGCCCAGCCCAAGCACAGCCCGAGTGCCCCGACAGCAGCACCAGCATGCAGGATCAGGTCAGCGTCACTGAGGAGAAGCCGAGCCTCTTGGAGGGGGACTTCTTAGAATCAGGCCTCCATTCCCAGACACCGGGCGGCAGCACGAGCTCTGAGCCACTCTCTCCTTAACAAGAGAGGATGAGTCCCATCTTTCCGCCGGACCTCAGACACCCTCCTGTCTTTCAATGAATAAAGGCACGCTCGTGCTCAATCAACGTCTTGACTGCATTCCGGCTCTTCATTCACAGGGACTGGGAAAAATGCAACAAACAGCAAGGCAGCTCAGCTTGAAACGCTCTGGCTGTGGGGTGCGTGCAGCAGAGCTCTGGGTTTGTTCCCTTTTTACCTGGTTTTGGGATGCCTGCAGCGAGAGCTCTGCTACCGTTTTGTATGGGAGCAAATAATCTCTAGCATCCTGGCTGCTGCTCATGATAACCCCAAGCTTCCTGGCTGTGGCTTTGTGACGTTTTTCGGGGCTTTTGGTCGCTCTTCGATGCCTTGGCTGCTCCCTAACACCTCTGTCCTCCCGCCGTGTCCATTCCTGGCTCCCACCTCCGAGCTGGCCCTGCAGATCATCTCCAGGCCTGTCGTCATCACGCTGCGGCAGGAGGAGCTTGCCCTGACCAACGTCAGGCAGTACTGCCAGTCTCTCCCACTCTCTAGACTAAGTGTTACTACGCTGTCGTGGAGACAAATGCTTTCTGTCGCATGCTCCATCCCCACAGCCATGTACCGGTAGGCGGCTCTTGCAGAAGAAGAATCGAGCAGCAGAACCTTTTGCTCACCCTGCAGCACGCCACTGCTACAAGAGCAGAAACAACACAGGAAGCTCTGGGTCTGCAAGACTGCACAGAGATGCACCCGCTGTGTTTGGTTGTGCCCTCCCATCCTGAGTTTTTATTCTCCCCTGCTCGTTGTCTGATCCCACTGCTGAGCCAGGAACAAGCTGCCCAGTGTGGCAGAGCATGGTGCAGAGCTGCGCTGGGACCTCCTCCCCCTTCCTCTCCTGCAGCTTGGCATGCAACCTCACCCACTTCTCCGACAGACCTGCCGACCCCACGCGTGCCATTGGGATGCTCTGGCACAGGATGTGCCTCCAACCCAAAGCCTCCTGCCCAACCTCCCAAGGAAAAGCAAAACAACCGAACCAGTGCCAGCACAACTCCGCAGCAGACAGCAGGGAATGCAAACAGCTTCACGCTGCTCCCCTGCACTCTCATCGTAACTACGAGACCACAGGATTATTGGTTGGGAAGTCGGTGCAGAACACACGTGAGTGTGCACGGGATTGCGGGGAGCGGTGGGGTTGCACAAGTGTGCGCGTGCATGCGGATGTATGCATGGATGAGGTTGCACATGTGTTTGCATGTACATTGGTGTGCAACGGGACAGGGTTGCGCATGTGTGCGTGCATGTCGCCGTGTGCAAGAATGATGTTGCACGCCTGTGTGCAGGTGGGTGTACAAGGGGTGGGGTTGCACAAGTTTGAGCCGGCACATGGGGAGTGCAAGGGTGGAGTTGCACACGTGTGTGTGTGCACGAGTGAACCAACCAGTGGGGTTGCACAGGCGTGTCCTTGCATTGCACAGGAGTGTACACGCACGTGGGTGTGTTTGCAAGGATGGGGATGCGCATGTACGTGCATGCACAGGGGTGTGCACAGGGTTGGAGTTGCATTTGCGTGTGCGTGTGTGCCAGGATGTTGTGGCACCGGTGTGTGAGTGCAAGTTGGGGGAGTGAAAGGATGGGGTTACGCACGTGCGTGTGTGTGTGCGCACAGGGCTGCGCCAAGGGATGTGGATGCACGAGTGTGTGTGAGCACACTGTGAGTGCGTGGACAGCGTGGCACAAATGCGTGTGTGCTGAGGAGTTGGGTTGCACGCAGGTGCAGTCAAACGGATGTTTTGTGGTAGGTGTTGGCACGTACGTGTTCCCGGGGGTGGCGTGCACACGTCTGTGAACGCAAATGAGGGCACACCATGCGGAGCGTGCATGTGGGTGTGCAAAGGGGGCAGGGTGGTGCACGTGTGTGCGTGCGCACATGGATAGGCGGAAGGACGGGGTTGCAGGTTGACCTCTGCCGAGGTGAGTGGGGGCTCACGGTGTTGCTCGGTGGTAGATTTGCTCACGCTGAGTGCTAACAGGAGACTCGCACCACCTTTTTGTTTCAGCTGTGCCAGCGCTTTGATCCCTTGCTGCTGGGATGGGGTGTTTGAAGGATGATGCGCGTGCCGAGCTCCCATCTCTCTTGCACGAATCAAGTGTAGAGCCAAAGGGATGTTTGGGCCGGGTGACCACAAGAAGGCTGGCTGTTTTGGATGGTGGCAGCTGATGGAAACAGGTGTTCTTGGGACTGTTCAGCTTTTAACAGAAGTCAGGGGTCCTGTAGCAAGAACGACCAGGTTCTCAACTGGCTTTAAACGTGCACACGGAGTACGTCTGTCCTGCCGTGCCATCTCTGTTTCTCCTTGACGCAGGCATTTTTACTACCACGTGTTGTGCTTGTTTGCTTGTAGAAGGAAGGATGTTAGGTGTAGCTCTCACCGAGAACTTCTGTTAGGATTTCTGTCTCATTTTAATCTGAACTATCAGAAGGAGTGCTGCAAGGAAGGGCCCTGCCACTGCCAGTAGGTTCCTTCTCAGCTCTGCACGACGGACCCCACTGTGGAGATAAGTGTAAATGAAGGCAGTTCAGAATCGTCTCTTGCCAGCTTCATGTGCTGGATTTTGAGCTTATGAAGCCTGCTCTGTCTTTCTGTGGTGTTCCCTTCTGCCCTAAAGGAGAAGGGCTGCAAGGTGACTTTTCTCCTGTGGCTTGCAGCTTTTGTTTCCAAGCGGCAGACTATTTTGCGGACTGTGGGTGTCTCGGATTCAGCCTTCTACTCCTCCAGTCTGAGAATCAGTTTATTTTGAGGAGGGAAGAAAGAATGTAGTTTAATCAGAATGACATTTGAGTGTTAACACAGTGAGGTGAATGAGGGCCCCAGAAGCAAACTTGGTGCTGTTGAAGCGCTGTCTGACGACAAGGTGGGAGGTAACAACTGCTGGCAGATGTGGAAAACACTTTGGGATTGAGGTGAGGAGGAAAGGAAAGACGATGCTGCCGGCAAAGAGCTTCTTGGGGAGGCTCGGTGCCCGCTTGGAATTGGATCTGGTCAACTTTTTGTGTGCTGATGTCCAGCCAGGCTTTGGGGAGCAGTCTGCATCCCAGGGTCTGTCTGGTAGGACTGGGGCTTGGGCCAGGCCAGGGCAAATCCAGTGCGCTTTGCTCTCGTTCTTAGTGTTTGTTTTTGCTCAGGAGGGCAGGTGGCGAACCTCATGAGGCAATGCCTGCAGGTGGGGTTTGCGGAGAAAGAGGTCCTGCAGGCCCCGTGTGACACCCACGGAGCAGTAGTGAGGCTGCATCCGTGTAAAACATGAGAAATCCACAGAGATCTGAAGGCGGGTTGTGGGCTCGAGTAGTGCAGGAGGGGATGGATGTGCGTGCTCCTTGACGTGTGCACTGTCTGCCTACTGTGTGGCGGGTGGGCTTTGAAAGCTGGTACCATGTTTCCGTTGTCGGGAGAAGTGGATATCGACTCTTCTCTCGATTGAAAGATTTTAAAAAAAGAACCTCTCATTGCTTCTTACCGTATGTAAGTATCACAAGCGTGACATCCAGTTTGATAGATTCTGTGACGGGAGTCCTATGGATTTGAGACCTGACTTTTAGCATGTAGGCATCATCCAGGAGTTGGGGTAAGAGGATGAGGCGTAGGAACAGGAACCTCTTTGGTCGTTATTAACTCCTGCCATTCCCTTTTTTGGTTAGGAATGTATGTGGGTATTTTTTGTGTAAAGAACAGACTCACTATGCAGCTTGTGAATGAATTCATTCACGCCTGTTGATTGGTGCTCTTCTCTAGACGGAGCTGCAGTGGAAATGGACACTTGTGGTCCGACGTCCGGCCCCCTCCCGGCGTGCTCAGATCAGCCAAGTTGGCAAGGCCTGGCTCTTGGTTGGTGAGTTGTGCCAAGGTCAGAGAGTTGGCTTTTCTCGGCTTTGAGACGCGTCTTCCAGTTGCACGTTGTGTTATTTCTGTTGTGCTGACCTCTTGAGCTCCAGCCCCGAGTGGGGATCTAAGTATTAACACAGAAGGAATTGTTTAGGTATGTTTGAACTCGGATTGGAAGTGCAGTGCCAAGGGCTGCACACACTTGTGACTGTTCTGAGTGTAAGGAAAAGGCGTGTGCTGGGTGAGTGCTTTGCTGGGTGAGCATCCCCCTGCTGAAGAGCAGGCAGCTGTTGTGTTTGCAGACAGCCCCACCCTTTTTCAGCCTTCCGGCTCTTGGCTGTTGCTGTGAGAGTGGAGGTTCTCGCCCTGAGAGAACGACCAGCAGAAGAGATCCCATGAGAGCAGCCTTAGAGCCCTTTCAGGCAAAGCAGCTGGATTAGTTTGTGGCCTGTGCCTGTGGTTTGGAGTGAACCCAGCAGGCTTTGCCCAAAGCAGAATGAGGTGTGGACGCAGCGTCCAGCAGTGGAAGCGGCCAACAGCTGGAGACGGCAGCAGCACCTTGAGCAGCACTCTTGGGGGAAATCCTCACTGTGAACGAAGGCCGAGGAGAAGAGAGTAGCTTGCTGCTGTGTTCACGGGGTAAGGTTTTCCTTCCTGAACTGTTAGCTCTCAGGTGCTGTGTGAGTCTTGTGCAGTGTGCCTGCAGCTGTGCGATGCGCTCTGCAGGAAGCGCTGATGTTGTGCATGCAGCCTTGCCTTTCATGTCTCATGTCCAGTTACTCGTGTTGTTTGAAAGCACCGTCTTAGAGGCAGCCTTGATTTCTCCAGCCCTGAGCTTTGTGCCACGAGAGCTCTCCTGCTTCTCCCTGTGATGTGAGACCGTCTGGAAGGCCCTGCAGAAGTCTGGGTAGAGGATGCAGGTTGCTGTTCCTTTCCCCACCCACGCTGGGAATAGCGGGGAACGGGACTGGGGGACATCCCGGCGGTGGGTTCCTACCTCGGCAGAACTGAATGGCTGTTCTGATCCACGTATTTTAACTTGAGAGAATCGGACACTAATTAGAGAAACGAGGGGCCTGTGGGGGGAAAAAAAGAAAAAAAAAAAAAAAGCATGTGCCGCATTTCGTGGTGCAAGGTGTTCTCAGAACCGCTGCTGACAGTGCCCAGAACGCTTCCTTTTTGACGGGGAGAGGATTAACGAGGTTATTTTAACAAAAATAGTTCGTGACGTGTTTCCTTTTTGTTCATCTTACGTGCTACTTTGTGAAAAACTATCTTTGGATTCTTAATTAGTATTTCTTGCTAAAGAGAATACGCGTGCACCCTGCGCTTTCGTCTGCGCAGAGAATCTTCTCATCGTCTCTGTACGTGTTTCTTTTTGGCACTGAGATGGAGCTGTGTGGAACACAGGCTTGGATGAATCTTCAATCAGGTGCAGGGGCACGTAATGCTCATCTTGGATGTCTGGCTGACAAGAAGAGCAGAGAGGTAAGTTTCATAGGGTCGCATGCTCATTTTATTTTATTTTATCATTCATAACCGTAGATGCATAGAGGCGTTACCCAGACAAAATGAGCATTTGTCACCCGGACTTAGGCAATGAAAATCGGTTTGAAGCATCCTTAAGACCCCTGCAGAAGAATGGTGAGAGTTAATCTGACACCCTCCTTTGGAAACCTCCGGTGCCTGTCAGCTCTTCAGCTGTGTCGTAACACCTCCCATTGCGCTGACACACCAGAATAGAATTCCAGCGCCCCCCCCCCCCCCCCCCCCCCCCCGATGGGTGGTCTTGCCTCCCCACCCTGTGCGTCATGGTGGACCAGCCTGGTGGCCCTTCGTGATGTCATAAGCGGTTGGAATGAGGGGAGGAGCTGTGTCCCTTCATTGGAGAGCTTGAGCTCGGAGTGAGTAGTTGGCTTGTTGTTCTTGTGCACCAACTGAGTACCTTTGTCTTTACACCGTCTTGCGCAGCATCTTGTAGGTAAGCTGAGCCAGTGCGGGATGGGATGGGTGGGCAGTGAGGTGTTGAGAACTGCTGGCTGGTGGAGCTCATAGCATCGTATTGCTTACTCTTGACCGTCAGACGTAATTTTCCCCCAGTACACCCGTTCCAAAGGGGGTATCCGTAAAGGTGGCACTCGTTCCATGCTTTTCCCCTTGTCTTCTGTGCTCATATTGTGCAAGCATCGTAAATTGCTGGGAGGACAGGCGTCACGTAGCCATTCCAAGTGCGGCGGTTTAGAAAGAAAGATGATGTGCTTTTCTACTTTTGTCAAAAAGAACTTGTCCCGTGTAGCAGTTGTTTGGAAACGTGCCTAGCTTTTGCTGTGGCGGAGTTTGAGGTGCAGGCGTTTTGGCTGGGTATGTCTATCTGCTGGGTCAGGCTCTGCTCCCAGTTCGCTGAGACTCAGCACGTCTTGCAGCCAGTGGATGGGACGGTTGTGCTGTGTGCGTTATTCCATGGGTGGCTTAGCCCTGCTCACTGACCTGCTCTTTCTCTCTCTTCTGCCCGCCCTGCGCCTGCTGCCTTGGTGCAGCTTTTGCTCTCGGAAGATCAGAGCAAAGTGACAAGGGCTGTCTGCGGATTCCAGGAGCTTGTCTACGTTGTGATCTCGCGCCAGGTACGTGCCACGTTTTGTCCCCCCGCATGGTTTTGCGGGCCGTGTGGCACCGTGTTTAGAAGTGTGTTTCTGTTGTGTTGCAGCTTGTCACGCCTGCTGTGATGGGCATCGCGTGCAGCGAGATCAGCTGTGAACCTGACCTGGCGGGGACGGAGGTACAGTATGAAGCTCTGCCTGGTCTTTGTTCCCTGTCTTGAGCCAGCAGAGGGAGCCGCAGATGTTCTCTCCTGCAGGAAAGAGTGGGCCTAAATGGGCCAGGCCACCTGTCTGTGTCAGAGCCATTGCTGATTAGTGTGGGTAGAGAGAGATGCATCTTTGCATGGCCTGGCGGTAGTGCTGCACGCCAGGAAGAGAAACAACTGTTCTTAGGCGTGCAGTTCCTTCTGAAGTGCTCCTGAGAAGGACGGAGCGCATTTCCTGCAGCTTGCTCTGCGGACGTGCTCCTCACCTTGCAATCGTCCTCGTTTGTCCTCAGCTGCTGACCGTGGCCTGTGCTCTGTGTTTCAGACTGATAACATGGGGAAGCCCCAGCTGGTCCGTGTGGAGTCATCTCTTAATATTCCAGCGATGGCGGCAGCCCATGTTATTAAGAGCTTCGTTGCCCAGGCACCGGATGAACTCTCCCTGGAGGTAAGCAGTTCAAGGCGTTCCTTGTTGTCACGCACAGGAGAGTATAAGGTGTGAACCCCTCGGGAATACTCTCAGACACCTTCAGAATGTCTTGTGAGGTGAAGTTTTGAAGATTCAGTTCCAGATTAGGCTTGTGCTGGGTCGGGAGGAGTTTGGCCACCTCTCAAATACGGTTTGATTTGGCATTTGAACCTTGTGATCAAGCAGATCCTGCCCAGTATGGGAGCTTGGTCTCGGAGCAACAGCAGACCGGTGTGTGAAGTGCGCAGATTTGTTCGGGAAGCCCCGCTAACTGGTTCCTGCGGTTTAATTGGAGCTCTTCCCTACCCTTTGGCAGAGAGCCTGCTGCTTTTGAGACCCATTTCCTACTGCACAGCTGTATTGTGGATGTTGTGTAACGTAGTGAGTCCTGTACCTCCAAGTTCAGTTTTAGAAGGGAAAATGCCTGAAGGGCTGCACTGGTGCAATTGCTGTCAAGCTGTAGGAGATTTTGCAGCGCAGAAGACCGCAGTCATTTGAGCTGTGCTTTCCTCCCAGCTGTGCTGAAGCTGGGATTGATGTTTCAATCTCTTGCAGGTGGGAGACGTGGTGTGCGTCATTGCTATGCCACCAAAGGAGCTGAGCCCCTGGTGGAGAGGCAAGCGTGGCTTTCAGGTAGGCACCCGCTTCAGACGTGAGAGCGCAACTTCAGTAGAGTCAGGAATCTCAGCTTGGAGCTGCTCTGCCTGCACAGGATGGCTTCTGGACGCAAACGATTGCCCTGTGTGGGTGTCAGAGGACTTTCCGTTTGGCACTGGGCTTGGGCTAGTGCCCACCTCTCTTTTTGTTCTTGTTACAGGTTGGATTTTTCCCCGGTGAGTGTGTGGAGCTCATTAGCGGAAAAGTTCCCGAGACTCTCGTCAATTCTGTGCCAAAGCCAGGTACGTATGTTCCATTTGATGGTGCGGGGAAGTAAAATGGGGTCCGAACGTGGCTTTTCCAAGGGATCATGAATGCCCGAGTTGAGCAAGCTAAGCAAGAGGACTGCATTAAGCTCTATGGGAACACGCAGAGATGTGGCCCAATCGCACTGTGTTTATTATTGGGCTTGGCGAAGTCATTGAATCCTCCTAGAACGGCTTGGGTTTGGAAGGGGCCTAAAGGATCCTCAAGCTCTGTTGTGTGCTCTGTCGAATGCGTGTCGCTCAGCCTCGTCCCACCGAGCCAAACCTGAACTGAACTGGTTTCTTCATTTTGTTGCGCAGTGCCAAAGAAACGGGGCAAGCTCATCACCTTCCTTCGTTCCTTGGTGAAGGCCCGCCCAAAGAAACCGAAGCGGCGGGAGACGGAGAAGGAAAGGGTGTTTGGGTGTGACCTGGGAGAGCACCTTCTCCGCTCTGGCCGTGATGGTAAGGGACAGCCCATTCCTGAGCTCTTCCTCTGTTGGGCATCTAAAGATGAAAGGGAGATGGTACGCAGCAATTGTTTCAATGAGCAGGGAGGCATTTTTTCAATGAGCACTTTAAAAAGGAGCACCGAGGCAGCTGGCTCGGATGGCTTAGCTAGAAGCGTTTGTGCCACGGGTCTTGGTACCCCTTGCATCCGTGCAAAGTTTGTATTTGCTTGAACCAAACCCTGTAAGCCAATCCCACGTTGGCCTGAAAACAACGGAAGCCTTCTGGCCAAAGAGAGCGTACTGCATCAGTTTCCACGCTCTTCTGGATGTGAGATCGAACACCTCCATTCCCGTGGGAGCTGCGATGGGACTTGCAGTGTCTCTGGCTTTGCCAGAATTACTTTCTCCAGGCTGTTCATAGGTCCTGGCATCTCTGGAATGCAAAGAACACATCTCTGTCCACCAGCTCCTGCAGAGACTTCTCTGACAGCTTTCTCCTCTAAGGAGGAACCGAGCAGTGGCCCAGCTGGGCTTAGTGGACGGGATGTGAGAAGAGCACAGCCTGAACCAGGACTTGAGTAAGAAGCTCAGCTAACCGCTGGCACTTGTTCTGTAGTCCCCCAGGTCCTCCAGAGCTGCGCTGAGTTCCTTGAGCAGCATGGCGTGGTGCGGGGGATATACCGCCTGTCCGGCGTGGCATCCAAGATCCGGAAACTACGGTAGGAGCACAGCGACTGACGCAGCTGTCAGTAGGGGCACGTGCCATGCTGCGAGCGTTCAGAGGCCTGCGCTGTGGGGCAGCTGTGTGCAGGCAGCGTGCGCTCAGCGGTGGTGCGTCAGGCTTTTGTCGCTGTTGGATAGGAACACAAGGACAGGAAGTTCTCCTTCAGTCCTGCAGAGCATTGGAAGGCTGTGGGGGACTGCAGAGTCACGGCTGCTGCCAGCTCTCATTCCTGCTTCCTCTAGTTTGCAGAGAGAGCCCTTTGGAGCAGCCCACACTCCTCCTTGCTGCTCTGGGCTCCTGGCATAGGGTGGTAGACTAGGCAGCCAGTGGTCAGAGTAACGGGAAATGCCTTAGCAAGAAGAAAAGGTCTCTTTTTGGAAACATCTCATCCAGCATGGCTCATGTGGTGTTGGTGACTGAGTGTGTGTTTTCTCCTGTAAATCAGGAACCCCTTCCTTTTCTTGACTGTATTTTGAGTGGCTTTTGACTTGTTTTCCTCTTTCTCAAAGCCCTCTGCCCAATTCTGTGTCCTTCTCTGCAGCCATGAATTTGAGTCTGAGCAGGTTCCCGAGCTAACCGTCCGTGACGTTCACAGCGTGAGCTCCCTCTGCAAGATGTACTTCAGGGAGCTCCCGAACCCTCTGCTGACCGAGCAGCTGTATGACACGTTCTCGGTAAGCACAGGGCAACGTCTTGCAAAAGACACGTACGTCTTCCCTGGGCGTCCTGGGTGATGGTTGCAGCAGTGCCCCAGCTCTGAGCTCCTATTTCTGTTAGCCCCATGAGGCATGTCTTTGCCACATCCTGCATTGCACCGATGCCGCTTTTGGTGGGGCCAGGAGGTGCTTATTTAGCTATTTGCAGTGCTTGCGAGAATTCCCTTTCTTTTGCTCTTCCCCAACTCTTGATAGAATGGGATGAATAGCAAAGTGTACTTGGAGATGAATGCCCGCTGCGAGGAGCTGAGCTGCACAGTCAGGCTGTAAAGCCGCCCACTGCTTGCGCTGCTTGGCCTTGATGGCACGGGCTGCGTGCCGCTATGTTCCCCAGATGCCTCTTGGAAGGCATCGGATCTGCCTGGGTGCTGACCAGCCGCACGCTGTCCCCATAGTTCCCGACCCTACGGCAGCTCTCTAGCGTGACTGGTGCCTGAATCCCTCCCTCCTTATTCCAGGACGCTGTTTGCGCTGCTACAGAGGAGGAGCGGTTGCAGAGAATGCAGGACGCCATCCAGCGGCTGCCCGCGCCTCACTACAGGTCAGTGCTGCGCTTGGTCTGTCGAGCTCAGCCCTGCTGCATTTCAGAGGGCGATGATGCGATTCCAGGTGTTGTCTCACGCTGGCAACGTCATGCCTGCACATGTTGGAGCGGTTGAAGGCTGCATCGGGTCAATTGATTGGCTCAGTTCCTTGGCACGGGGGCA
This sequence comes from Alectoris magna, assembly GCA_030625065.1. Taxonomy (NCBI): domain Eukaryota; kingdom Metazoa; phylum Chordata; class Aves; order Galliformes; family Phasianidae; genus Alectoris; species Alectoris magna. Next base: position 113,017,139 of record CM060562.1, on the reverse strand, counting down.
CGGGTTGGTGCGGCCGATGGCTGTGGCTGTGCTGTGCTGGGGCTTGGGGCTGCAGCGTGGTGGCACTGGGTCAAGTTTTGTCTACTTCATATTTGTCAACAGTAGCCATGACAATAACTAGCATGAAGGGAGGTTTGTTTTATGCATTGCAGCACGGTGTGCTCCTTGGTGCTGAACATCTGCCTCTCTTGTTTTCCAGGACATTGGAGTACCTGATGAGACACTTGGCATCTCTAGCAGGGAACTGCTCCATCACAAACATGCACGCTAAGAACTTAGCGATAGTGTGGGCTCCAAACCTTTTAAGGTAAACTTCTTTTTCCGTTTCAGCACAGTGCTTTGTTCTGCTCTCCGGGAAGAGAAAGCAGTCCTCCCTTCTTCTCCATCAAATGTGCTCTTCTCCTGTAAAACCTGTAGGAAGTGGCTGACAGCAGAGGAGGAGTCTGGACTGTTCTCCCCCAACCCCAGGGGCACAATTTCTAGATGACAATTTCTGCTCTCTCGTGTAGATGGGACTGGTGTGTCCTTGACGATCCAGGAGAATTTCTTCAGTGGCATCGCTGATTGCCCACTGCGGAAGTCTCCAGAGCCCAATTGGACAGCTTTGGGCTGCAAAAATTCAGGCCTGGGGAAATGGTCTTGGAGAAATGACTTGTAAAATCTGCCTTTTCTTCAGATCCCAGCAGAGCCAGTCCGCCTGTGTCAGCGGAGGAGCTGCCTGCGTGGAACTGGAGACGCAGTCGGCTGTGGTGGAATTCATCATAAGCCACACAGACGTCCTCTTCTGCTCCAAATCGACATCAGCCATGGGAGACGGAGCAGGTGAGCATCTTCCTCCATCTGCTTGATCTTGATCTGACACCTTGATCCAATCCAGGCCTTCTCCAAGATCTTTGAAATGCGCTTTTACTATCAAGGGGATGGCAGGCTTCTGGGCTTAGATCACAATATGGCACCCTGCTGCTGGATCCTGAGAATGTCCGAGCCCAGACTTTACATGGAGAAAACGGTCACTGCCATTCTGATGTTTTGCATGCGGGTGAAGCTTGATTAAAGTGTGGCAGCGGAGCTTTGAGTTCCCTGCCCCCGTTTTCTAGGGTTTCTGTTTGCCTGTTTCGATACAGTGAGCTGCTCTTAATTGTGACTGTGTCCTTTGCCACAAACATACCTCTGACCACACTGTTGTTTTGACCTCCTCTTCTTCCAGTGGCTCGGATAAGCAAGCCTGAGAAAAATGCAGCTCCTCCCCCAGCACTGTGATGGCTGTGCAGCTGCTTTCTGATCCTCCCTCTTACCTGTGGTTTTCCCTTCCAGGGCACAGTTCTCTATCGGGGCCCAAGTCTGTGTGGGAGTCTTCTCCTGCCACGAAGCTGCTCACCCTGCAGGAGGCACAGGCTCAGAGGAGAGGCCAGAGCAGCTCTCCCGTCGAGACCCAGTGCAGGGATGTAGAAGTGGAAGAAGGCCCCGCAGGTGTACCGGGGAAATTCCACACAGTCATTGATTTTCCATCTGAAAGGTAAAGGGGACTTCCCTTTCCAGCACCTATCATAATTGGTTGGGTGGGTTTTATTGTTTTTGTTTTTTTTTTTTCGATTTTATCTGGTGCGAAAACTTGCAGAAACTACATTACACTAATCGTGTGACAAGTGTTGTACTGAACTTCCACTCCCTTTGGGCTCCAAGGATTCAACTGACACGCAGTTGCCCGACGGGCTCAGTTTAGCCACACAAGGGTGCCATTCCTTCCTGGTTGGGCAGGCAGTCACGAGATGCAGAAAACCACGCTGACGTCTATCCTGGCCTGGGCTGGCTGTACCTGGAGACGTCGGGGTTTTCCAGATTTCAGGGCCACATGCCTGAAACCAGTTCCGGTTCTCCTGTAAGCAGAGCTGTTGGTCGGACTTGCTGGCACTAGAAATTAAAGTTGGCAGTGAGGTGAGGCCGAGGAGGTGTTAATGTAAGAGTCGGAGATGCTTTTGAACTTCCCTTACGGCTGCACGGTTCCTCAGAAAGCAGTTAGGCCTGCCAGCTCCTGTCCTGTACAGCTGTGGAGCCTTTGCTCCCCTGCTCTGCATCTTGCTTGACGTCGTTGAGAGGAAATTAGCCAGCAGGACTTCAGGGCTGAGCTGTAGGAATGGAAGCATCCTCAACTGTTTGAAACAGAGCGAGTTTCTAAGTTGTGTTTCAGTAGAAACCAGGCAGTGCTAGGAACGAGCAACTGTTGGCAAGGGCTCAGTGCAGCTCTTCCCTCACCCTGCACCACGACTCACAGCATGCGCTGTTTTCTCTCTCCAGACCAAGTGTACCCAGCAAGATGAAGGAATCGCCAGCTGGCAGTTGGTGTTCCTGCTTCAGCCTGGGAAAACCATCCTCTGCGGCCCAACGCCAAGTGCGGCGCAGTCCCAGGGAGCCCTCAGAAACAGAAGTTGTGGTCCTGGCAGGTAAGGGTGCAAATCCAGCTTTCAAAACGCTGCTTGTCAGCAACACAGGTAGAATTCAGGCTTTCAGTGGGCTTGTACCTCCTTCTGGCGTTCAAGCCCGTACCTAACATCCTCACTTGACCCCCGTCTTTCCCAAACGAGTCTCTTATTAACTCAAGAGCTGGACCTGCACAAGGATCACTTTCACGACGGTGGCACTGTTGCCAGAAGCCTGTTTGCTTCTTCCCACCACCACTAGATAACTCGGTTTTGTTTCCCTAGGGCGACGAGGAGAAAGCGGGATTCTTTGCTCAGCTAACCGTGCAGACTTAACAGCTATTGTTAACTCTGTTTGGTGGTGGTGGTGGTGGTGTTTAGAGCTGGCCAGGGAGCATCTCGCATGCTGCTTGAAGCCTACTTGACAGGCAGCACCAAGCCTGTGCCTCCTTGGACGGTGAAAGTTTGGCACTAACCCCTGTGTATCTACTCCATCCTAGGTGAATCGAGCCCTGGTCAACACAGAAAACCCCTGGCAAGTAGCGATGATGCACTGTGTGCTTCCGTCAGTGGAGTGCTGTTAGGAAGCACAAGAAGCTGCAGTTCAAACGACAGCCTTCCACATGCCAGCAGTGATGGAGCGATCATCCGCGTTCAAGCCCTCATTTCTCCCATCTCTGCTGAGGATGCTGACCTGAGCCTGCCAGACACAACAGTTGCCAGCCTGGATTGTGACGCGGTGCCTTTGCAGGGCAGCCCAGCCCAAGCACAGCCCGAGTGCCCCGACAGCAGCACCAGCATGCAGGATCAGGTCAGCGTCACTGAGGAGAAGCCGAGCCTCTTGGAGGGGGACTTCTTAGAATCAGGCCTCCATTCCCAGACACCGGGCGGCAGCACGAGCTCTGAGCCACTCTCTCCTTAACAAGAGAGGATGAGTCCCATCTTTCCGCCGGACCTCAGACACCCTCCTGTCTTTCAATGAATAAAGGCACGCTCGTGCTCAATCAACGTCTTGACTGCATTCCGGCTCTTCATTCACAGGGACTGGGAAAAATGCAACAAACAGCAAGGCAGCTCAGCTTGAAACGCTCTGGCTGTGGGGTGCGTGCAGCAGAGCTCTGGGTTTGTTCCCTTTTTACCTGGTTTTGGGATGCCTGCAGCGAGAGCTCTGCTACCGTTTTGTATGGGAGCAAATAATCTCTAGCATCCTGGCTGCTGCTCATGATAACCCCAAGCTTCCTGGCTGTGGCTTTGTGACGTTTTTCGGGGCTTTTGGTCGCTCTTCGATGCCTTGGCTGCTCCCTAACACCTCTGTCCTCCCGCCGTGTCCATTCCTGGCTCCCACCTCCGAGCTGGCCCTGCAGATCATCTCCAGGCCTGTCGTCATCACGCTGCGGCAGGAGGAGCTCGCCCTGACCAACGTCAGGCAGTACTGCCAGTCTCTCCCACTCTCTAGACTAAGTGTTACTACGCTGTCGTGGAGACAAATGCTTTCTGTCGCATGCTCCATCCCCACAGCCATGTACCGGTAGGCGGCTCTTGCAGAAGAAGAATCGAGCAGCAGAACCTTTTGCTCACCCTGCAGCACGCCACTGCTACAAGAGCAGAAACAACACAGGAAGCTCTGGGTCTGCAAGACTGCACAGAGATGCACCCGCTGTGTTTGGTTGTGCCCTCCCATCCTGAGTTTTTATTCTCCCCTGCTCGTTGTCTGATCCCACTGCTGAGCCAGGAACAAGCTGCCCAGTGTGGCAGAGCATGGTGCAGAGCTGCGCTGGGACCTCCTCCCCCTTCCTCTCCTGCAGCTTGGCATGCAACCTCACCCACTTCTCCGACAGACCTGCCGACCCCACGCGTGCCATTGGGATGCTCTGGCACAGGATGTGCCTCCAACCCAAAGCCTCCTGCCCAACCTCCCAAGGAAAAGCAAAACAACCGAACCAGTGCCAGCACAACTCCGCAGCAGACAGCAGGGAATGCAAACAGCTTCACGCTGCTCCCCTGCACTCTCATCGTAACTACGAGACCACAGGATTATTGGTTGGGAAGTCGGTGCAGAACACACGTGAGTGTGCACGGGATTGCGGGGAGCGGTGGGGTTGCACAAGTGTGCGCGTGCATGCGGATGTATGCATGGATGAGGTTGCACATGTGTTTGCATGTACATTGGTGTGCAACGGGACAGGGTTGCGCATGTGTGCGTGCATGTCGCCGTGTGCAAGAATGATGTTGCACGCCTGTGTGCAGGTGGGTGTACAAGGGGTGGGGTTGCACAAGTTTGAGCCGGCACATGGGGAGTGCAAGGGTGGAGTTGCACACGTGTGTGTGTGCACGAGTGAACCAACCAGTGGGGTTGCACAGGCGTGTCCTTGCATTGCACAGGAGTGTACACGCACGTGGGTGTGTTTGCAAGGATGGGGATGCGCATGTACGTGCATGCACAGGGGTGTGCACAGGGTTGGAGTTGCATTTGCGTGTGCGTGTGTGCCAGGATGTTGTGGCACCGGTGTGTGAGTGCAAGTTGGGGGAGTGAAAGGATGGGGTTACGCACGTGCGTGTGTGTGTGCGCACAGGGCTGCGCCAAGGGATGTGGATGCACGAGTGTGTGTGAGCACACTGTGAGTGCGTGGACAGCGTGGCACAAATGCGTGTGTGCTGAGGAGTTGGGTTGCACGCAGGTGCAGTCAAACGGATGTTTTGTGGTAGGTGTTGGCACGTACGTGTTCCCGGGGGTGGCGTGCACACGTCTGTGAACGCAAATGAGGGCACACCATGCGGAGCGTGCATGTGGGTGTGCAAAGGGGGCAGGGTGGTGCACGTGTGTGCGTGCGCACATGGATAGGCGGAAGGACGGGGTTGCAGGTTGACCTCTGCCGAGGTGAGTGGGGGCTCACGGTGTTGCTCGGTGGTAGATTTGCTCACGCTGAGTGCTAACAGGAGACTCGCACCACCTTTTTGTTTCAGCTGTGCCAGCGCTTTGATCCCTTGCTGCTGGGATGGGGTGTTTGAAGGATGATGCGCGTGCCGAGCTCCCATCTCTCTTGCACGAATCAAGTGTAGAGCCAAAGGGATGTTTGGGCCGGGTGACCACAAGAAGGCTGGCTGTTTTGGATGGTGGCAGCTGATGGAAACAGGTGTTCTTGGGACTGTTCAGCTTTTAACAGAAGTCAGGGGTCCTGTAGCAAGAACGACCAGGTTCTCAACTGGCTTTAAACGTGCACACGGAGTACGTCTGTCCTGCCGTGCCATCTCTGTTTCTCCTTGACGCAGGCATTTTTACTACCACGTGTTGTGCTTGTTTGCTTGTAGAAGGAAGGATGTTAGGTGTAGCTCTCACCGAGAACTTCTGTTAGGATTTCTGTCTCATTTTAATCTGAACTATCAGAAGGAGTGCTGCAAGGAAGGGCCCTGCCACTGCCAGTAGGTTCCTTCTCAGCTCTGCACGACGGACCCCACTGTGGAGATAAGTGTAAATGAAGGCAGTTCAGAATCGTCTCTTGCCAGCTTCATGTGCTGGATTTTGAGCTTATGAAGCCTGCTCTGTCTTTCTGTGGTGTTCCCTTCTGCCCTAAAGGAGAAGGGCTGCAAGGTGACTTTTCTCCTGTGGCTTGCAGCTTTTGTTTCCAAGCGGCAGACTATTTTGCGGACTGTGGGTGTCTCGGATTCAGCCTTCTACTCCTCCAGTCTGAGAATCAGTTTATTTTGAGGAGGGAAGAAAGAATGTAGTTTAATCAGAATGACATTTGAGTGTTAACACAGTGAGGTGAATGAGGGCCCCAGAAGCAAACTTGGTGCTGTTGAAGCGCTGTCTGACGACAAGGTGGGAGGTAACAACTGCTGGCAGATGTGGAAAACACTTTGGGATTGAGGTGAGGAGGAAAGGAAAGACGATGCTGCCGGCAAAGAGCTTCTTGGGGAGGCTCGGTGCCCGCTTGGAATTGGATCTGGTCAACTTTTTGTGTGCTGATGTCCAGCCAGGCTTTGGGGAGCAGTCTGCATCCCAGGGTCTGTCTGGTAGGACTGGGGCTTGGGCCAGGCCAGGGCAAATCCAGTGCGCTTTGCTCTCGTTCTTAGTGTTTGTTTTTGCTCAGGAGGGCAGGTGGCGAACCTCATGAGGCAATGCCTGCAGGTGGGGTTTGCGGAGAAAGAGGTCCTGCAGGCCCCGTGTGACACCCACGGAGCAGTAGTGAGGCTGCATCCGTGTAAAACATGAGAAATCCACAGAGATCTGAAGGCGGGTTGTGGGCTCGAGTAGTGCGGGAGGGGATGGATGTGCGTGCTCCTTGACGTGTGCACTGTCTGCCTACTGTGTGGCGGGTGGGCTTTGAAAGCTGGTACCATGTTTCCGTTGTCGGGAGAAGTGGATATCGACTCTTCTCTCTATTGAAAGATTTTAAAAAAAGAACCTCTCATTGCTTCTTACCGTATGTAAGTATCACAAGCGTGACATCCAGTTTGATAGATTCTGTGACGGGAGTCCTATGGATTTGAGACCTGACTTTTAGCATGTAGGCATCATCCAGGAGTTGGGGTAAGAGGATGAGGCGTAGGAACAGGAACCTCTTTGGTCGTTATTAACTCCTGCCATTCCCTTTTTTGGTTAGGAATGTATGTGGGTATTTTTTGTGTAAAGAACAGACTCACTATGCAGCTTGTGAATGAATTCATTCACGCCTGTTGATTGGTGCTCTTCTCTAGACGGAGCTGCAGTGGAAATGGACACTTGTGGTCCGACGTCCGGCCCCCTCCCGGCGTGCTCAGATCAGCCAAGTTGGCAAGGCCTGGCTCTTGGTTGGTGAGTTGTGCCAAGGTCAGAGAGTTGGCTTTTCTCGGCTTTGAGACGCGTCTTCCAGTTGCACGTTGTGTTATTTCTGTTGTGCTGACCTCTTGAGCTCCAGCCCCGAGTGGGGATCTAAGTATTAACACAGAAGGAATTGTTTAGGTATGTTTGAACTCGGATTGGAAGTGCAGTGCCAAGGGCTGCACACACTTGTGACTGTTCTGAGTGTAAGGAAAAGGCGTGTGCTGGGTGAGTGCTTTGCTGGGTGAGCATCCCCCTGCTGAAGAGCAGGCAGCTGTTGTGTTTGCAGACAGCCCCACCCTTTTTCAGCCTTCCGGCTCTTGGCTGTTGCTGTGAGAGTGGAGGTTCTCGCCCTGAGAGAACGACCAGCAGAAGAGATCCCATGAGAGCAGCCTTAGAGCCCTTTCAGGCAAAGCAGCTGGATTAGTTTGTGGCCTGTGCCTGTGGTTTGGAGTGAACCCAGCAGGCTTTGCCCAAAGCAGAATGAGGTGTGGACGCAGCGTCCAGCAGTGGAAGCGGCCAACAGCTGGAGACGGCAGCAGCACCTTGAGCAGCACTCTTGGGGGAAATCCTCACTGTGAACGAAGGCCGAGGAGAAGAGAGTAGCTTGCTGCTGTGTTCACGGGGTAAGGTTTTCCTTCCTGAACTGTTAGCTCTCAGGTGCTGTGTGAGTCTTGTGCAGTGTGCCTGCAGCTGTGCGATGCGCTCTGCAGGAAGCGCTGATGTTGTGCATGCAGCCTTGCCTTTCATGTCTCATGTCCAGTTACTCGTGTTGTTTGAAAGCACCGTCTTAGAGGCAGCCTTGATTTCTCCAGCCCTGAGCTTTGTGCCACGAGAGCTCTCCTGCTTCTCCCTGTGATGTGAGACCGTCTGGAAGGCCCTGCAGAAGTCTGGGTAGAGGATGCAGGTTGCTGTTCCTTTCCCCACCCACGCTGGGAATAGCGGGGAACGGGACTGGGGGACATCCCGGCGGTGGGTTCCTACCTCGGCAGAACTGAATGGCTGTTCTGATCCACGTATTTTAACTTGAGAGAATCGGACACTAATTAGAGAAACGAGGGGCCTGTGGGGGAAAAAAAAAAAAAAAAAAAAAAAAGCATGTGCCGCATTTCGTGGTGCAAGGTGTTCTCAGAACCGCTGCTGACAGTGCCCAGAACGCTTCCTTTTTGACGGGGAGAGGATTAACGAGGTTATTTTAACAAAAATAGTTCGTGACGTGTTTCCTTTTTGTTCATCTTACGTGCTACTTTGTGAAAAACTATCTTTGGATTCTTAATTAGTATTTCTTGCTAAAGAGAATACGCGTGCACCCTGCGCTTTCGTCTGCGCAGAGAATCTTCTCATCGTCTCCGTACGTGTTTCTTTTTGGCACTGAGATGGAGCTGTGTGGAACACAGGCTTGGATGAATCTTCAATCAGGTGCAGGGGCACGTAATGCTCATCTTGGATGTCTGGCTGACAAGAAGAGCAGAGAGGTAAGTTTCATAGGGTCGCATGCTCATTTTATTTTATTTTATCATTCATAACCGTAGATGCATAGAGGCGTTACCCAGACAAAATGAGCATTTGTCACCCGGACTTAGGCAATGAAAATCGGTTTGAAGCATCCTTAAGACCCCTGCAGAAGAATGGTGAGAGTTAATCTGACACCCTCCTTTGGAAACCTCCGGTGCCTGTCAGCTCTTCAGCTGTGTCGTAACACCTCCCATTGCGCTGACACACCAGAATAGAATTCCAGCGCCCCCCCCCCCCCCCCCCCCCGATTGGTGGTCTTGCCTCCCCACCCTGTGCGTCATGGTGGACCAGCCTGGTGGCCCTTCGTGATGTCATAAGCGGTTGGAATGAGGGGAGGAGCTGTGTCCCTTCATTGGAGAGCTTGAGCTCGGAGTGAGTAGTTGGCTTGTTGTTCTTGTGCACCAACTGAGTACCTTTGTCTTTACACCGTCTTGCGCAGCATCTTGTAGGTAAGCTGAGCCAGTGCGGGATGGGATGGGTGGGCAGTGAGGTGTTGAGAACTGCTGGCTGGTGGAGCTCATAGCATCGTATTGCTTACTCTTGACCGTCAGACGTAATTTTCCCCCAGTACACCCGTTCCAAAGGGGGTATCCGTAAAGGTGGCACTCGTTCCATGCTTTTCCCCTTGTCTTCTGTGCTCATATTGTGCAAGCATCGTAAATTGCTGGGAGGACAGGCGTCACGTAGCCATTCCAAGTGCGGCGGTTTAGAAAGAAAGATGATGTGCTTTTCTACTTTTGTCAAAAAGAACTTGTCCCGTGTAGCAGTTGTTTGGAAACGTGCCTAGCTTTTGCTGTGGCGGAGTTTGAGGTGCAGGCGTTTTGGCTGGGTATGTCTATCTGCTGGGTCAGGCTCTGCTCCCAGTTCGCTGAGACTCAGCACGTCTTGCAGCCAGTGGATGGGACGGTTGTGCTGTGTGCGTTATTCCATGGGTGGCTTAGCCCTGCTCACTGACCTGCTCTTTCTCTCTCTTCTGCCCGCCCTGCGCCTGCTGCCTTGGTGCAGCTTTTGCTCTCGGAAGATCAGAGCAAAGTGACAAGGGCTGTCTGCGGATTCCAGGAGCTTGTCTACGTTGTGATCTCGCGCCAGGTACGTGCCACGTTTTGTCCCCCCGCATGGTTTTGCGGGCCGTGTGGCACCGTGTTTAGAAGTGTGTTTCTGTTGTGTTGCAGCTTGTCACGCCTGCTGTGATGGGCATCGCGTGCAGCGAGATCAGCTGTGAACCTGACCTGGCGGGGACGGAGGTACAGTATGAAGCTCTGCCTGGTCTTTGTTCCCTGTCTTGAGCCAGCAGAGGGAGCCGCAGATGTTCTCTCCTGCAGGAAAGAGTGGGCCTAAGTGGGCCAGGCCACCTGTCTGTGTCAGAGCCATTGCTGATTAGTGTGGGTAGAGAGAGATGCATCTTTGCATGGCCTGGCGGTAGTGCTGCACGCCAGGAAGAGAAACAACTGTTCTTAGGCGTGCAGTTCCTTCTGAAGTGCTCCTGAGAAGGACGGAGCGCATTTCCTGCAGCTTTCTCTGCGGACGTGCTCCTCACCTTGCAATCGTCCTCGTTTGTCCTCAGCTGCTGACCGTGGCCTGTGCTCTGTGTTTCAGACTGATAACATGGGGAAGCCCCAGCTGGTCCGTGTGGAGTCATCTCTTAATATTCCAGCGATGGCGGCAGCCCATGTTATTAAGAGCTTCGTTGCCCAGGCACCGGATGAACTCTCCCTGGAGGTAAGCAGTTCAAGGCGTTCCTTGTTGTCACGCACAGGAGAGTATAAGGTGTGAACCCCTCGGGAATACTCTCAGACACCTTCAGAATGTCTTGTGAGGTGAAGTTTTGAAGATTCAGTTCCAGATTAGGCTTGTGCTGGGTCGGGAGGAGTTTGGCCACCTCTCAAATACGGTTTGATTTGGCATTTGAACCTTGTGATCAAGCAGATCCTGCCCAGTATGGGAGCTTGGTCTCGGAGCAACAGCAGACCGGTGTGTGAAGTGCGCAGATTTGTTCGGGAAGCCCCGCTAACTGGTTCCTGCGGTTTAATTGGAGCTCTTCCCTACCCTTTGGCAGAGAGCCTGCTGCTTTTGAGACCCATTTCCTACTGCACAGCTGTATTGTGGATGTTGTGTAACGTAGTGAGTCCTGTACCTCCAAGTTCAGTTTTAGAAGGGAAAATGCCTGAAGGGCTGCACTGGTGCAATTGCTGTCAAGCTGTAGGAGATTTTGCAGCGCAGAAGACCGCAGTCATTTGAGCTGTGCTTTCCTCCCAGCTGTGCTGAAGCTGGGATTGATGTTTCAATCTCTTGCAGGTGGGAGACGTGGTGTGCGTCATTGCTATGCCACCAAAGGAGCTGAGCCCCTGGTGGAGAGGCAAGCGTGGCTTTCAGGTAGGCACCCGCTTCAGACGTGAGAGCGCAACTTCAGTAGAGTCAGGAATCTCAGCTTGGAGCTGCTCTGCCTGCACAGGATGGCTTCTGGACGCAAACGATTGCCCTGTGTGGGTGTCAGAGGACTTTCCGTTTGGCACTGGGCTTGGGCTAGTGCCCACCTCTCTTTTTGTTCTTGTTACAGGTTGGATTTTTCCCCGGTGAGTGTGTGGAGCTCATTAGCGGAAAAGTTCCCGAGACTCTCGTCAATTCTGTGCCAAAGCCAGGTACGTATGTTCCATTTGATGGTGCGGGGAAGTAAAATGGGGTCCGAACGTGGCTTTTCCAAGGGATCATGAATGCCCGAGTTGAGCAAGCTAAGCAAGAGGACTGCATTAAGCTCTATGGGAACACGCAGAGATGTGGCCCAATCGCACTGTGTTTATTATTGGGCTTGGCGAAGTCATTGAATCCTCCTAGAACGGCTTGGGTTTGGAAGGGGCCTAAAGGATCCTCAAGCTCTGTTGTGTGCTCTGTCGAATGCGTGTCGCTCAGCCTCGTCCCACCGAGCCAAACCTGAACTGAACTGGTTTCTTCATTTTGTTGCGCAGTGCCAAAGAAACGGGGCAAGCTCATCACCTTCCTTCGTTCCTTGGTGAAGGCCCGCCCAAAGAAACCGAAGCGGCGGGAGACGGAGAAGGAAAGGGTGTTTGGGTGTGACCTGGGAGAGCACCTTCTCCGCTCTGGCCGTGATGGTAAGGGACAGCCCATTCCTGAGCTCTTCCTCTGTTGGGCATCTAAAGATGAAAGGGAGATGGTACGCAGCAATTGTTTCAATGAGCAGGGAGGCATTTTTTCAATGAGCACTTTAAAAAGGAGCACCGAGGCAGCTGGCTCGGATGGCTTAGCTAGAAGCGTTTGTGCCACGGGTCTTGGTACCCCTTGCATCCGTGCAAAGTTTGTATTTGCTTGAACCAAACCCTGTAAGCCAATCCCACGTTGGCCTGAAAACAACGGAAGCCTTCTGGCCAAAGAGAGCGTACTGCATCAGTTTCCACGCTCTTCTGGATGTGAGATCGAACACCTCCATTCCCGTGGGAGCTGCGATGGGACTTGCAGTGTCTCTGGCTTTGCCAGAATTACTTTCTCCAGGCTGTTCATAGGTCCTGGCATCTCTGGAATGCAAAGAACACATCTCTGTCCACCAGCTCCTGCAGAGACTTCTCTGACAGCTTTCTCCTCTAAGGAGGAACCGAGCAGTGGCCCAGCTGGGCTTAGTGGACGGGATGTGAGAAGAGCACAGCCTGAACCAGGACTTGAGTAAGAAGCTCAGCTAACCGCTGGCACTTGTTCTGTAGTCCCCCAGGTCCTCCAGAGCTGCGCTGAGTTCCTTGAGCAGCATGGCGTGGTGCGGGGGATATACCGCCTGTCCGGCGTGGCATCCAAGATCCAGAAACTACGGTAAGAGCGCAGCGACTGACGCAGCTGTCAGTAGGGGCACGTGCCATGCTGCGAGCGTTCAGAGGCCTGCGCTGTGGGGCAGCTGTGTGCAGGCAGCGTGCGCTCAGCGGTGGTGCGTCAGGCTTTTGTCGCTGTTGGATAGGAACACAAGGACAGGAAGTTCTCCTTCAGTCCTGCAGAGCATTGGAAGGCTGTGGGGGACTGCAGAGTCACGGCTGCTGCCAGCTCTCATTCCTGCTTCCTCTAGTTTGCAGAGAGAGCCCTTTGGAGCAGCCCACACTCCTCCTTGCTGCTCTGGGCTCCTGGCATAGGGTGGTAGACTAGGCAGCCAGTGGTCAGAGCAACGGGAAATGCCTTAGCAAGAAGAAAAGTTCTCTTTTTGGAAACATCTCATCCAGCATGGCTCATGTGGTGTTGGTGACTGAGTGTGTGTTTTCTCCTGTAAATCAGGAACCCCTTCCTTTTCTTGACTGTATTTTGAGTGGCTTTTGACTTGTTTTCCTCTTTCTCAAAGCCCTCTGCCCAATTCTGTGTCCTTCTCTGCAGCCATGAATTTGAGTCTGAGCAGGTTCCCGAGCTAACCGTCCGTGACGTTCACAGCGTGAGCTCCCTCTGCAAGATGTACTTCAGGGAGCTCCCGAACCCTCTGCTGACCGAGCAGCTGTATGACACGTTCTCGGTAAGCACAGGGCAACGTCTTGCAAAAGACACGTACGTCTTCCCTGGGCGTCCTGGGTGATGGTTGCAGCAGTGCCCCAGCTCTGAGCTCCTATTTCTGTTAGCCCCATGAGGCATGTCTTTGCCACATCCTGCATTGCACCGATGCCGCTTTTGGTGGGGCCAGGAGGTGCTTATTTAGCTATTTGCAGTGCTTGCGAGAATTCCCTTTCTTTTGCTCTTCCCCAACTCTTGATAGAATGGGATGAATAGCAAAGTGTACTTGGAGATGAATGCCCGCTGCGAGGAGCTGAGCTGCACAGTCAGGCTGTAAAGCCGCCCACTGCTTGCGCTGCTTGGCCTTGATGGCACGGGCTGCGTGCCGCTATGTTCCCCAGATGCCTCTTGGAAGGCATCGGATCTGCCTGGGTGCTGACCAGCCGCACGCTGTCCCCATAGTTCCCGACCCTACGGCAGCTCTCTAGCGTGACTGGTGCCTGAATCCCTCCCTCCTTATTCCAGGACGCTGTTTGCGCTGCTACAGAGGAGGAGCGGTTGCAGAGAATGCAGGACGCCATCCAGCGGCTGCCCGCGCCTCACTACAGGTCAGTGCTGCGCTTGGTCTGTCGAGCTCAGCCCTGCTGCATTTCAGAGGGCGATGATGCGATTCCAGGTGTTGTCTCACGCTGGCAACGTCATGCCTGCACATGTTGGAGCGGTTGAAGGCTGCATCGGGTCAATTGATTGGCTCAGTTCCTTGGCACGGGGGCACGGGTTGGTGCGGCCGATGGCTGTGGCTGTGCTGTGCTGGGGCTTGGGGCTGCAGCGTGGTGGCACTGGGTCAAGTTTTGTCTACTTCATATTTGTCAACAGTAGCCATGACAATAACTAGCATGAAGGGAGGTTTGTTTTATGCATTGCAGCACGGTGTGCTCCTTGGTGCTGAACATCTGCCTCTCTTGTTTTCCAGGACATTGGAGTACCTGATGAGACACTTGGCATCTCTAGCAGGGAACTGCTCCATCACAAACATGCACGCTAAGAACTTAGCGATAGTGTGGGCTCCAAACCTTTTAAGGTAAACTTCTTTTTCCGTTTCAGCACAGTGCTTTGTTCTGCTCTCCGGGAAGAGAAAGCAGTCCTCCCTTCTTCTCCATCAAATGTGCTCTTCTCCTGTAAAACCTGTAGGAAGTGGCTGACAGCAGAGGAGGAGTCTGGACTGTTCTCCCCCAACCCCAGGGGCACAATTTCTAGATGACAATTTCTGCTCTCTCGTGTAGATGGGACTGGTGTGTCCTTGACGATCCAGGAGAATTTCTTCAGTGGCATCGCTGATTGCCCACTGCGGAAGTCTCCAGAGCCCAATTGGACAGCTTTGGGCTGCAAAAATTCAGGCCTGGGGAAATGGTCTTGGAGAAATGACTTGTAAAATCTGCCTTTTCTTCAGATCCCAGCAGAGCCAGTCCGCCTGTGTCAGCGGAGGAGCTGCCTGCGTGGAACTGGAGACGCAGTCGGCTGTGGTGGAATTCATCATAAGCCACACAGACGTCCTCTTCTGCTCCAAATCGACATCAGCCATGGGAGACGGAGCAGGTGAGCATCTTCCTCCATCTGCTTGATCTTGATCTGACACCTTGATCCAATCCAGGCCTTCTCCAAGATCTTTGAAATGCGCTTTTACTATCAAGGGGATGGCAGGCTTCTGGGCTTAGATCACAATATGGCACCCTGCTGCTGGATCCTGAGAATGTCCGAGCCCAGACTTTACATGGAGAAAACGGTCACTGCCATTCTGATGTTTTGCATGCGGGTGAAGCTTGATTAAAGTGTGGCAGCGGAGCTTTGAGTTCCCTGCCCCCGTTTTCTAGGGTTTCTGTTTGCCTGTTTCGATACAGTGAGCTGCTCTTAATTGTGACTGTGTCCTTTGCCACAAACATACCTCTGACCACACTGTTGTTTTGACCTCCTCTTCTTCCAGTGGCTCGGATAAGCAAGCCTGAGAAAAATGCAGCTCCTCCCCCAGCACTGTGATGGCTGTGCAGCTGCTTTCTGATCCTCCCTCTTACCTGTGGTTTTCCCTTGCAGGGCACAGTTCTCTATCGGGGCCCAAGTCTGTGTGGGAGTCTTCTCCTGCCACGAAGCTGCTCACCCTGCAGGAGGCACAGGCTCAGAGGAGAGGCCAGAGCAGCTCTCCCGTCGAGACCCAGTGCAGGGATGTAGAAGTGGAAGAAGGCCCCGCAGGTGTACCGGGGAAATTCCACACAGTCATTGATTTTCCATCTGAAAGGTAAAGGGGACTTCCCTTTCCAGCACCTATCATAATTGGTCGGGTGGGTTTTATTGGTTTTTTTTTTTTCTTTTTCGATTTTATCTGGTGCGAAAACTTGCAGAAACTACATTACACTAATCGTGTGACAAGTGTTGTACTGAACTTCCACTCCCTTTGGGCTCCAAGGATTCAACTGACACGCAGTTGCCCGACGGGCTCAGTTTAGCCACACAAGGGTGCCATTCCTTCCTGGTTGGGCAGGCAGTCACGAGATGCAGAAAACCACGCTGACGTCTATCCTGGCCTGGGCTGGCTGTACCTGGAGACGTCGGGGTTTTCCAGATTTCAGGGCCACATGCCTGAAACCAGTTCCGGTTCTCCTGTAAGCAGAGCTGTTGGTCGGACTTGCTGGCACTAGAAATTAAAGTTGGCAGTGAGGTGAGGCCGAGGAGGTGTTAATGTAAGAGTCGGAGATGCTTTTGAACTTCCCTTACGGCTGCACGGTTCCTCAGAAAGCAGTTAGGCCTGCCAGCTCCTGTCCTGTACAGCTGTGGAGCCTTTGCTCCCCTGCTCTGCATCTTGCTTGACGTCGTTGAGAGGAAATTAGCCAGCAGGACTTCAGGGCTGAGCTGTAGGAATGGAAGCATCCTCAACTGTTTGAAACAGAGCGAGTTTCTAAGTTGTGTTTCAGTAGAAACCAGGCAGTGCTAGGAACGAGCAACTGTTGGCAAGGGCTCAGTGCAGCTCTTCCCTCACCCTGCACCACGACTCACAGCATGCGCTGTTTTCTCTCTCCAGACCAAGTGTACCCAGCAAGATGAAGGAATCGCCAGCTGGCAGTTGGTGTTCCTGCTTCAGCCTGGGAAAACCATCCTCTGCGGCCCAACGCCAAGTGCGGCGCAGTCCCAGGGAGCCCTCAGAAACAGAAGTTGTGGTCCTGGCAGGTAAGGGTGCAAATCCAGCTTTCAAAACGCTGCTTGTCAGCAACACAGGTAGAATTCAGGCTTTCAGTGGGCTTGTACCTCCTTCTGGCGTTCAAGCCCGTACCTAACATCCTCACTTGACCCCCGTCTTTCCCAAACGAGTCTCTTATTAACTCAAGAGCTGGACCTGCACAAGGATCACTTTCACGACGGTGGCACTGTTGCCAGAAGCCTGTTTGCTTCTTCCCACCACCACTAGATAACTCGGTTTTGTTTCCCTAGGGCGACGAGGAGAAAGCGGGATTCTTTGCTCAGCTAACCGTGCAGACTTAACAGCTATTGTTAACTCTGTTTGGTGGTGGTGGTGGTGGTGTTTAGAGCTGGCCAGGGAGCATCTCGCATGCTGCTTGAAGCCTACTTGACAGGCAGCACCAAGCCTGTGCCTCCTTGGACGGTGAAAGTTTGGCACTAACCCCTGTGTATCTGCTCCATCCTAGGTGAATCGAGCCCTGGTCAACACAGAAAACCCCTGGCAAGTAGCGATGATGCACTGTGTGCTTCCGTCAGTGGAGTGCTGTTAGGAAGCACAAGAAGCTGCAGTTCAAACGACAGCCTTCCACATGCCAGCAGTGATGGAGCGATCATCCGCGTTCAAGCCCTCATTTCTCCCATCTCTGCTGAGGATGCTGACCTGAGCCTGCCAGACACAACAGTTGCCAGCCTGGATTGTGACGCGGTGCCTTTGCAGGGCAGCCCAGCCCAAGCACAGCCCGAGTGCCCCGACAGCAGCACCAGCATGCAGGATCAGGTCAGCGTCACTGAGGAGAAGCCGAGCCTCTTGGAGGGGGACTTCTTAGAATCAGGCCTCCATTCCCAGACACCGGGCGGCAGCACGAGCTCTGAGCCACTCTCTCCTTAACAAGAGAGGATGAGTCCCATCTTTCCGCCGGACCTCAGACACCCTCCTGTCTTTCAATGAATAAAGGCACGCTCGTGCTCAATCAACGTCTTGACTGCATTCCGGCTCTTCATTCACAGGGACTGGGAAAAATGCAACAAAC
The DNA here is from genome assembly GCA_030625065.1 of Alectoris magna. Taxonomy (NCBI): domain Eukaryota; kingdom Metazoa; phylum Chordata; class Aves; order Galliformes; family Phasianidae; genus Alectoris; species Alectoris magna. The sequence continues at coordinate 112,999,683 of CM060562.1, read as the reverse complement.
AGCAAGGCAGCTCAGCTTGAAACGCTCTGGCTGTGGGGTGCGTGCAGCAGAGCTCTGGGTTTGTTCCCTTTTTACCTGGTTTTGGGATGCCTGCAGCGAGAGCTCTGCTACCGTTTTGTATGGGAGCAAATAATCTCTAGCATCCTGGCTGCTGCTCATGATAACCCCAAGCTTCCTGGCTGTGGCTTTGTGACGTTTTTCGGGGCTTTTGGTCGCTCTTCGATGCCTTGGCTGCTCCCTAACACCTCTGTCCTCCCGCCGTGTCCATTCCTGGCTCCCACCTCCGAGCTGGCCCTGCAGATCATCTCCAGGCCTGTCGTCATCACGCTGCGGCAGGAGGAGCTTGCCCTGACCAACGTCAGGCAGTACTGCCAGTCTCTCCCACTCTCTAGACTAAGTGTTACTACGCTGTCGTGGAGACAAATGCTTTCTGTCGCATGCTCCATCCCCACAGCCATGTACCGGTAGGCGGCTCTTGCAGAAGAAGAATCGAGCAGCAGAACCTTTTGCTCACCCTGCAGCACGCCACTGCTACAAGAGCAGAAACAACACAGGAAGCTCTGGGTCTGCAAGACTGCACAGAGATGCACCCGCTGTGTTTGGTTGTGCCCTCCCATCCTGAGTTTTTATTCTCCCCTGCTCGTTGTCTGATCCCACTGCTGAGCCAGGAACAAGCTGCCCAGTGTGGCAGAGCATGGTGCAGAGCTGCGCTGGGACCTCCTCCCCCTTCCTCTCCTGCAGCTTGGCATGCAACCTCACCCACTTCTCCGACAGACCTGCCGACCCCACGCGTGCCATTGGGATGCTCTGGCACAGGATGTGCCTCCAACCCAAAGCCTCCTGCCCAACCTCCCAAGGAAAAGCAAAACAACCGAACCAGTGCCAGCACAACTCCGCAGCAGACAGCAGGGAATGCAAACAGCTTCACGCTGCTCCCCTGCACTCTCATCGTAACTACGAGACCACAGGATTATTGGTTGGGAAGTCGGTGCAGAACACACGTGAGTGTGCACGGGATTGCGGGGAGCGGTGGGGTTGCACAAGTGTGCGCGTGCATGCGGATGTATGCATGGATGAGGTTGCACATGTGTTTGCATGTACATTGGTGTGCAACGGGACAGGGTTGCGCATGTGTGCGTGCATGTCGCCGTGTGCAAGAATGATGTTGCACGCCTGTGTGCAGGTGGGTGTACAAGGGGTGGGGTTGCACAAGTTTGAGCCGGCACATGGGGAGTGCAAGGGTGGAGTTGCACACGTGTGTGTGTGCACGAGTGAACCAACCAGTGGGGTTGCACAGGCGTGTCCTTGCATTGCACAGGAGTGTACACGCACGTGGGTGTGTTTGCAAGGATGGGGATGCGCATGTACGTGCATGCACAGGGGTGTGCACAGGGTTGGAGTTGCATTTGCGTGTGCGTGTGTGCCAGGATGTTGTGGCACCGGTGTGTGAGTGCAAGTTGGGGGAGTGAAAGGATGGGGTTACGCACGTGCGTGTGTGTGTGCGCACAGGGCTGCGCCAAGGGATGTGGATGCACGAGTGTGTGTGAGCACACTGTGAGTGCGTGGACAGCGTGGCACAAATGCGTGTGTGCTGAGGAGTTGGGTTGCACGCAGGTGCAGTCAAACGGATGTTTTGTGGTAGGTGTTGGCACGTACGTGTTCCCGGGGGTGGCGTGCACACGTCTGTGAACGCAAATGAGGGCACACCATGCGGAGCGTGCATGTGGGTGTGCAAAGGGGGCAGGGTGGTGCACGTGTGTGCGTGCGCACATGGATAGGCGGAAGGACGGGGTTGCAGGTTGACCTCTGCCGAGGTGAGTGGGGGCTCACGGTGTTGCTCGGTGGTAGATTTGCTCACGCTGAGTGCTAACAGGAGACTCGCACCACCTTTTTGTTTCAGCTGTGCCAGCGCTTTGATCCCTTGCTGCTGGGATGGGGTGTTTGAAGGATGATGCGCGTGCCGAGCTCCCATCTCTCTTGCACGAATCAAGTGTAGAGCCAAAGGGATGTTTGGGCCGGGTGACCACAAGAAGGCTGGCTGTTTTGGATGGTGGCAGCTGATGGAAACAGGTGTTCTTGGGACTGTTCAGCTTTTAACAGAAGTCAGGGGTCCTGTAGCAAGAACGACCAGGTTCTCAACTGGCTTTAAACGTGCACACGGAGTACGTCTGTCCTGCCGTGCCATCTCTGTTTCTCCTTGACGCAGGCATTTTTACTACCACGTGTTGTGCTTGTTTGCTTGTAGAAGGAAGGATGTTAGGTGTAGCTCTCACCGAGAACTTCTGTTAGGATTTCTGTCTCATTTTAATCTGAACTATCAGAAGGAGTGCTGCAAGGAAGGGCCCTGCCACTGCCAGTAGGTTCCTTCTCAGCTCTGCACGACGGACCCCACTGTGGAGATAAGTGTAAATGAAGGCAGTTCAGAATCGTCTCTTGCCAGCTTCATGTGCTGGATTTTGAGCTTATGAAGCCTGCTCTGTCTTTCTGTGGTGTTCCCTTCTGCCCTAAAGGAGAAGGGCTGCAAGGTGACTTTTCTCCTGTGGCTTGCAGCTTTTGTTTCCAAGCGGCAGACTATTTTGCGGACTGTGGGTGTCTCGGATTCAGCCTTCTACTCCTCCAGTCTGAGAATCAGTTTATTTTGAGGAGGGAAGAAAGAATGTAGTTTAATCAGAATGACATTTGAGTGTTAACACAGTGAGGTGAATGAGGGCCCCAGAAGCAAACTTGGTGCTGTTGAAGCGCTGTCTGACGACAAGGTGGGAGGTAACAACTGCTGGCAGATGTGGAAAACACTTTGGGATTGAGGTGAGGAGGAAAGGAAAGACGATGCTGCCGGCAAAGAGCTTCTTGGGGAGGCTCGGTGCCCGCTTGGAATTGGATCTGGTCAACTTTTTGTGTGCTGATGTCCAGCCAGGCTTTGGGGAGCAGTCTGCATCCCAGGGTCTGTCTGGTAGGACTGGGGCTTGGGCCAGGCCAGGGCAAATCCAGTGCGCTTTGCTCTCGTTCTTAGTGTTTGTTTTTGCTCAGGAGGGCAGGTGGCGAACCTCATGAGGCAATGCCTGCAGGTGGGGTTTGCGGAGAAAGAGGTCCTGCAGGCCCCGTGTGACACCCACGGAGCAGTAGTGAGGCTGCATCCGTGTAAAACATGAGAAATCCACAGAGATCTGAAGGCGGGTTGTGGGCTCGAGTAGTGCAGGAGGGGATGGATGTGCGTGCTCCTTGACGTGTGCACTGTCTGCCTACTGTGTGGCGGGTGGGCTTTGAAAGCTGGTACCATGTTTCCGTTGTCGGGAGAAGTGGATATCGACTCTTCTCTCTATTGAAAGATTTTAAAAAAAGAACCTCTCATTGCTTCTTACCGTATGTAAGTATCACAAGCGCGACATCCAGTTTGATAGATTCTGTGACGGGAGTCCTATGGATTTGAGACCTGACTTTTAGCATGTAGGCATCATCCAGGAGTTGGGGTAAGAGGATGAGGCGTAGGAACAGGAACCTCTTTGGTCGTTATTAACTCCTGCCATTCCCTTTTTTGGTTAGGAATGTATGTGGGTATTTTTTGTGTAAAGAACAGACTCACTATGCAGCTTGTGAATGAATTCATTCACGCCTGTTGATTGGTGCTCTTCTCTAGACGGAGCTGCAGTGGAAATGGACACTTGTGGTCCGACGTCCGGCCCCCTCCCGGCGTGCTCAGATCAGCCAAGTTGGCAAGGCCTGGCTCTTGGTTGGTGAGTTGTGCCAAGGTCAGAGAGTTGGCTTTTCTCGGCTTTGAGACGCGTCTTCCAGTTGCACGTTGTGTTATTTCTGTTGTGCTGACCTCTTGAGCTCCAGCCCCGAGTGGGGATCTAAGTATTAACACAGAAGGAATTGTTTAGGTATGTTTGAACTCGGATTGGAAGTGCAGTGCCAAGGGCTGCACACACTTGTGACTGTTCTGAGTGTAAGGAAAAGGCGTGTGCTGGGTGAGTGCTTTGCTGGGTGAGCATCCCCCTGCTGAAGAGCAGGCAGCTGTTGTGTTTGCAGACAGCCCCACCCTTTTTCAGCCTTCCGGCTCTTGGCTGTTGCTGTGAGAGTGGAGGTTCTCGCCCTGAGAGAACGACCAGCAGAAGAGATCCCATGAGAGCAGCCTTAGAGCCCTTTCAGGCAAAGCAGCTGGATTAGTTTGTGGCCTGTGCCTGTGGTTTGGAGTGAACCCAGCAGGCTTTGCCCAAAGCAGAATGAGGTGTGGACGCAGCGTCCAGCAGTGGAAGCGGCCAACAGCTGGAGACGGCAGCAGCACCTTGAGCAGCACTCTTGGGGGAAATCCTCACTGTGAACGAAGGCCGAGGAGAAGAGAGTAGCTTGCTGCTGTGTTCACGGGGTAAGGTTTTCCTTCCTGAACTGTTAGCTCTCAGGTGCTGTGTGAGTCTTGTGCAGTGTGCCTGCAGCTGTGCGATGCGCTCTGCAGGAAGCGCTGATGTTGTGCATGCAGCCTTGCCTTTCATGTCTCATGTCCAGTTACTCGTGTTGTTTGAAAGCACCGTCTTAGAGGCAGCCTTGATTTCTCCAGCCCTGAGCTTTGTGCCACGAGAGCTCTCCTGCTTCTCCCTGTGATGTGAGACCGTCTGGAAGGCCCTGCAGAAGTCTGGGTAGAGGATGCAGGTTGCTGTTCCTTTCCCCACCCACGCTGGGAATAGCGGGGAACGGGACTGGGGGACATCCCGGCGGTGGGTTCCTACCTCGGCAGAACTGAATGGCTGTTCTGATCCACGTATTTTAACTTGAGAGAATCGGACACTAATTAGAGAAACGAGGGGCCTGTGGGGGGAAAAAAAGAAAAAAAAAAAAAAAGCATGTGCCGCATTTCGTGGTGCAAGGTGTTCTCAGAACCGCTGCTGACAGTGCCCAGAACGCTTCCTTTTTGACGGGGAGAGGATTAACGAGGTTATTTTAACAAAAATAGTTCGTGACGTGTTTCCTTTTTGTTCATCTTACGTGCTACTTTGTGAAAAACTATCTTTGGATTCTTAATTAGTATTTCTTGCTAAAGAGAATACGCGTGCACCCTGCGCTTTCGTCTGCGCAGAGAATCTTCTCATCGTCTCTGTACGTGTTTCTTTTTGGCACTGAGATGGAGCTGTGTGGAACACAGGCTTGGATGAATCTTCAATCAGGTGCAGGGGCACGTAATGCTCATCTTGGATGTCTGGCTGACAAGAAGAGCAGAGAGGTAAGTTTCATAGGGTCGCATGCTCATTTTATTTTATTTTATCATTCATAACCGTAGATGCATAGAGGCGTTACCCAGACAAAATGAGCATTTGTCACCCGGACTTAGGCAATGAAAATCGGTTTGAAGCATCCTTAAGACCCCTGCAGAAGAATGGTGAGAGTTAATCTGACACCCTCCTTTGGAAACCTCCGGTGCCTGTCAGCTCTTCAGCTGTGTCGTAACACCTCCCATTGCGCTGACACACCAGAATAGAATTCCAGCGCCCCCCCCCCCGATGGGTGGTCTTGCCTCCCCACCCTGTGCGTCATGGTGGACCAGCCTGGTGGCCCTTCGTGATGTCATAAGCGGTTGGAATGAGGGGAGGAGCTGTGTCCCTTCATTGGAGAGCTTGAGCTCGGAGTGAGTAGTTGGCTTGTTGTTCTTGTGCACCAACTGAGTACCTTTGTCTTCACACCGTCTTGCGCAGCATCTTGTAGGTAAGCTGAGCCAGTGCGGGATGGGATGGGTGGGCAGTGAGGTGTTGAGAACTGCTGGCTGGTGGAGCTCATAGCATCGTATTGCTTACTCTTGACCGTCAGACGTAATTTTCCCCCAGTACACCCGTTCCAAAGGGGGTATCCGTAAAGGTGGCACTCGTTCCATGCTTTTCCCCTTGTCTTCTGTGCTCATATTGTGCAAGCATCGTAAATTGCTGGGAGGACAGGCGTCACGTAGCCATTCCAAGTGCGGCGGTTTAGAAAGAAAGATGATGTGCTTTTCTACTTTTGTCAAAAAGAACTTGTCCCGTGTAGCAGTTGTTTGGAAACGTGCCTAGCTTTTGCTGTGGCGGAGTTTGAGGTGCAGGCGTTTTGGCTGGGTATGTCTATCTGCTGGGTCAGGCTCTGCTCCCAGTTCGCTGAGACTCAGCACGTCTTGCAGCCAGTGGATGGGACGGTTGTGCTGTGTGCGTTATTCCATGGGTGGCTTAGCCCTGCTCACTGACCTGCTCTTTCTCTCTCCTCTGCCCGCCCTGCGCCTGCTGCCTTGGTGCAGCTTTTGCTCTCGGAAGATCAGAGCAAAGTGACAAGGGCTGTCTGCGGATTCCAGGAGCTTGTCTACGTTGTGATCTCGTGCCAGGTACGTGCCACGTTTTGTCCCCCCGCATGGTTTTGCGGGCCGTGTGGCACCGTGTTTAGAAGTGTGTTTCTGTTGTGTTGCAGCTTGTCACGCCTGCTGTGATGGGCATCGCGTGCAGCGAGATCAGCTGTGAACCTGACCTGGCGGGGACGGAGGTACAGTATGAAGCTCTGCCTGGTCTTTGTTCCCTGTCTTGAGCCAGCAGAGGGAGCCGCAGATGTTCTCTCCTGCAGGAAAGAGTGGGCCTAAGTGGGCCAGGCCACCTGTCTGTGTCAGAGCCATTGCTGATTAGTGTGGGTAGAGAGAGATGCATCTTTGCATGGCCTGGCGGTAGTGCTGCACGCCAGGAAGAGAAACAACTGTTCTTAGGCGTGCAGTTCCTTCTGAAGTGCTCCTGAGAAGGACGGAGCGCATTTCCTGCAGCTTTCTCTGCGGACGTGCTCCTCACCTTGCAATCGTCCTCGTTTGTCCTCAGCTGCTGACCGTGGCCTGTGCTCTGTGTTTCAGACTGATAACATGGGGAAGCCCCAGCTGGTCCGTGTGGAGTCATCTCTTAATATTCCAGCGATGGCGGCAGCCCATGTTATTAAGAGCTTCGTTGCCCAGGCACCGGATGAACTCTCCCTGGAGGTAAGCAGTTCAAGGCGTTCCTTGTTGTCACGCACAGGAGAGTATAAGGTGTGAACCCCTCGGGAATACTCTCAGACACCTTCAGAATGTCTTGTGAGGTGAAGTTTTGAAGATTCAGTTCCAGATTAGGCTTGTGCTGGGTCGGGAGGAGTTTGGCCACCTCTCAAATACGGTTTGATTTGGCATTTGAACCTTGTGATCAAGCAGATCCTGCCCAGTATGGGAGCTTGGTCTCGGAGCAACAGCAGACCGGTGTGTGAAGTGCGCAGATTTGTTCGGGAAGCCCCGCTAACTGGTTCCTGCGGTTTAATTGGAGCTCTTCCCTACCCTTTGGCAGAGAGCCTGCTGCTTTTGAGACCCATTTCCTACTGCACAGCTGTATTGTGGATGTTGTGTAACGTAGTGAGTCCTGTACCTCCAAGTTCAGTTTTAGAAGGGAAAATGCCTGAAGGGCTGCACTGGTGCAATTGCTGTCAAGCTGTAGGAGATTTTGCAGCGCAGAAGACCGCAGTCATTTGAGCTGTGCTTTCCTCCCAGCTGTGCTGAAGCTGGGATTGATGTTTCAATCTCTTGCAGGTGGGAGACGTGGTGTGCGTCATTGCTATGCCACCAAAGGAGCTGAGCCCCTGGTGGAGAGGCAAGCGTGGCTTTCAGGTAGGCACCCGCTTCAGACGTGAGAGCGCAACTTCAGTAGAGTCAGGAATCTCAGCTTGGAGCTGCTCTGTCTGCACAGGATGGCTTCTGGACGCAAACGATTGCCCTGTGTGGGTGTCAGAGGACTTTCCGTTTGGCACTGGGCTTGGGCTAGTGCCCACCTCTCTTTTTGTTCTTGTTACAGGTTGGATTTTTCCCCGGTGAGTGTGTGGAGCTCATTAGCGGAAAAGTTCCCGAGACTCTCGTCAATTCTGTGCCAAAGCCAGGTACGTATGTTCCATTTGATGGTGCGGGGAAGTAAAATGGGGTCCGAACGTGGCTTTTCCAAGGGATCATGAATGCCCGAGTTGAGCAAGCTAAGCAAGAGGACTGCATTAAGCTCTATGGGAACACGCAGAGATGTGGCCCAATCGCACTGTGTTTATTATTGGGCTTGGCGAAGTCATTGAATCCTCCTAGAACGGCTTGGGTTTGGAAGGGGCCTAAAGGATCCTCAAGCTCTGTTGTGTGCTCTGTCGAATGCGTGTCGCTCAGCCTCGTCCCACCGAGCCAAACCTGAACTGAACTGGTTTCTTCATTTTGTTGCGCAGTGCCAAAGAAACGGGGCAAGCTCATCACCTTCCTTCGTTCCTTGGTGAAGGCCCGCCCAAAGAAACCGAAGCGGCGGGAGACAGAGAAGGAAAGGGTGTTTGGGTGTGACCTGGGAGAGCACCTTCTCCGCTCTGGCCGTGATGGTAAGGGACAGCCCATTCCTGAGCTCTTCCTCTGTTGGGCATCTAAAGATGAAAGGGAGATGGTACGCAGCAATTGTTTCAATGAGCAGGGAGGCATTTTTTCAATGAGCACTTTAAAAAGGAGCACCGAGGCAGCTGGCTCGGATGGCTTAGCTAGAAGCGTTTGTGCCACGGGTCTTGGTACCCCTTGCATCCGTGCAAAGTTTGTATTTGCTTGAACCAAACCCTGTAAGCCAATCCCACGTTGGCCTGAAAACAACGGAAGCCTTCTGGCCAAAGAGAGCGTACTGCATCAGTTTCCACGCTCTTCTGGATGTGAGATCGAACACCTCCATTCCCGTGGGAGCTGCGATGGGACTTGCAGTGTCTCTGGCTTTGCCAGAATTACTTTCTCCAGGCTGTTCATAGGTCCTGGCATCTCTGGAATGCAAAGAACACATCTCTGTCCACCAGCTCCTGCAGAGACTTCTCTGACAGCTTTCTCCTCTAAGGAGGAACCGAGCAGTGGCCCAGCTGGGCTTAGTGGACGGGATGTGAGAAGAGCACAGCCTGAACCAGGACTTGAGTAAGAAGCTCAGCTAACCGCTGGCACTTGTTCTGTAGTCCCCCAGGTCCTCCAGAGCTGCGCTGAGTTCCTTGAGCAGCATGGCGTGGTGCGGGGGATATACCGCCTGTCCGGCGTGGCATCCAAGATCCAGAAACTACGGTAAGAGCGCAGCGACTGACGCAGCTGTCAGTAGGGGCACGTGCCATGCTGCGAGCGTTCAGAGGCCTGCGCTGTGGGGCAGCTGTGTGCAGGCAGCGTGCGCTCAGCGGTGGTGCGTCAGGCTTTTGTCGCTGTTGGATAGGAACACAAGGACAGGAAGTTCTCCTTCAGTCCTGCAGAGCATTGGAAGGCTGTGGGGGACTGCAGAGTCACGGCTGCTGCCAGCTCTCATTCCTGCTTCCTCTAGTTTGCAGAGAGAGCCCTTTGGAGCAGCCCACACTCCTCCTTGCTGCTCTGGGCTCCTGGCATAGGGTGGTAGACTAGGCAGCCAGTGGTCAGAGCAACGGGAAATGCCTTAGCAAGAAGAAAAGGTCTCTTTTTGGAAACATCTCATCCAGCATGGCTCATGTGGTGTTGGTGACTGAGTGTGTGTTTTCTCCTGTAAATCAGGAACCCCTTCCTTTTCTTGACTGTATTTTGAGTGGCTTTTGACTTGTTTTCCTCTTTCTCAAAGCCCTCTGCCCAATTCTGTGTCCTTCTCTGCAGCCATGAATTTGAGTCTGAGCAGGTTCCCGAGCTAACCGTCCGTGACGTTCACAGCGTGAGCTCCCTCTGCAAGATGTACTTCAGGGAGCTCCCGAACCCTCTGCTGACCGAGCAGCTGTATGACACGTTCTCGGTAAGCACAGGGCAACGTCTTGCAAAAGACACGTACGTCTTCCCTGGGCGTCCTGGGTGATGGTTGCAGCAGTGCCCCAGCTCTGAGCTCCTATTTCTGTTAGCCCCATGAGGCATGTCTTTGCCACATCCTGCATTGCACCGATGCCGCTTTTGGTGGGGCCAGGAGGTGCTTATTTAGCTATTTGCAGTGCTTGCGAGAATTCCCTTTCTTTTGCTCTTCCCCAACTCTTGATAGAATGGGATGAATAGCAAAGTGTACTTGGAGATGAATGCCCGCTGCGAGGAGCTGAGCTGCACAGTCAGGCTGTAAAGCCGCCCACTGCTTGCGCTGCTTGGCCTTGATGGCACGGGCTGCGTGCCGCTATGTTCCCCAGATGCCTCTTGGAAGGCATCGGATCTGCCTGGGTGCTGACCAGCCGCACGCTGTCCCCATAGTTCCCGACCCTACGGCAGCTCTCTAGCGTGACTGGTGCCTGAATCCCTCCCTCCTTATTCCAGGACGCTGTTTGCGCTGCTACAGAGGAGGAGCGGTTGCAGAGAATGCAGGACGCCATCCAGCGGCTGCCCGCGCCTCACTACAGGTCAGTGCTGCGCTTGGTCTGTCGAGCTCAGCCCTGCTGCATTTCAGAGGGCGATGATGCGATTCCAGGTGTTGTCTCACGCTGGCAACGTCATGCCTGCACATGTTGGAGCGGTTGAAGGCTGCATCGGGTCAATTGATTGGCTCAGTTCCTTGGCACGGGGGCACGGGTTGGTGCGGCCGATGGCTGTGGCTGTGCTGTGCTGGGGCTTGGGGCTGCAGCGTGGTGGCACTGGGTCAAGTTTTGTCTACTTCATATTTGTCAACAGTAGCCATGACAATAACTAGCATGAAGGGAGGTTTGTTTTATGCATTGCAGCACGGTGTGCTCCTTGGTGCTGAACATCTGCCTCTCTTGTTTTCCAGGACATTGGAGTACCTGATGAGACACTTGGCATCTCTAGCAGGGAACTGCTCCATCACAAACATGCACGCTAAGAACTTAGCGATAGTGTGGGCTCCAAACCTTTTAAGGTAAACTTCTTTTTCCGTTTCAGCACAGTGCTTTGTTCTGCTCTCCGGGAAGAGAAAGCAGTCCTCCCTTCTTCTCCATCAAATGTGCTCTTCTCCTGTAAAACCTGTAGGAAGTGGCTGACAGCAGAGGAGGAGTCTGGACTGTTCTCCCCCAACCCCAGGGGCACAATTTCTAGATGACAATTTCTGCTCTCTCGTGTAGATGGGACTGGTGTGTCCTTGACGATCCAGGAGAATTTCTTCAGTGGCATCGCTGATTGCCCACTGCGGAAGTCTCCAGAGCCCAATTGGACAGCTTTGGGCTGCAAAAATTCAGGCCTGGGGAAATGGTCTTGGAGAAATGACTTGTAAAATCTGCCTTTTCTTCAGATCCCAGCAGAGCCAGTCCGCCTGTGTCAGCGGAGGAGCTGCCTGCGTGGAACTGGAGACGCAGTCGGCTGTGGTGGAATTCATCATAAGCCACACAGACGTCCTCTTCTGCTCCAAATCGACATCAGCCATGGGAGACGGAGCAGGTGAGCATCTTCCTCCATCTGCTTGATCTTGATCTGACACCTTGATCCAATCCAGGCCTTCTCCAAGATCTTTGAAATGCGCTTTTACTATCAAGGGGATGGCAGGCTTCTGGGCTTAGATCACAATATGGCACCCTGCTGCTGGATCCTGAGAATGTCCGAGCCCAGACTTTACATGGAGAAAACGGTCACTGCCATTCTGATGTTTTGCATGCGGGTGAAGCTTGATTAAAGTGTGGCAGCGGAGCTTTGAGTTCCCTGCCCCCGTTTTCTAGGGTTTCTGTTTGCCTGTTTCGATACAGTGAGCTGCTCTTAATTGTGACTGTGTCCTTTGCCACAAACATACCTCTGACCACACTGTTGTTTTGACCTCCTCTTCTTCCAGTGGCTCGGATAAGCAAGCCTGAGAAAAATGCAGCTCCTCCCCCAGCACTGTGATGGCTGTGCAGCTGCTTTCTGATCCTCCCTCTTACCTGTGGTTTTCCCTTGCAGGGCACAGTTCTCTATCGGGGCCCAAGTCTGTGTGGGAGTCTTCTCCTGCCACGAAGCTGCTCACCCTGCAGGAGGCACAGGCTCAGAGGAGAGGCCAGAGCAGCTCTCCCGTCGAGACCCAGTGCAGGGATGTAGAAGTGGAAGAAGGCCCCGCAGGTGTACCGGGGAAATTCCACACAGTCATTGATTTTCCATCTGAAAGGTAAAGGGGACTTCCCTTTCCAGCACCTATCATAATTGGTCGGGTGGGTTTTATTGGTTTTTTTTTTTTCTTTTTCGATTTTATCTGGTGCGAAAACTTGCAGAAACTACATTACACTAATCGTGTGACAAGTGTTGTACTGAACTTCCACTCCCTTTGGGCTCCAAGGATTCAACTGACACGCAGTTGCCCGACGGGCTCAGTTTAGCCACACAAGGGTGCCATTCCTTCCTGGTTGGGCAGGCAGTCACGAGATGCAGAAAACCACGCTGACGTCTATCCTGGCCTGGGCTGGCTGTACCTGGAGACGTCGGGGTTTTCCAGATTTCAGGGCCACATGCCTGAAACCAGTTCCGGTTCTCCTGTAAGCAGAGCTGTTGGTCGGACTTGCTGGCACTAGAAATTAAAGTTGGCAGTGAGGTGAGGCCGAGGAGGTGTTAATGTAAGAGTCGGAGATGCTTTTGAACTTCCCTTACGGCTGCACGGTTCCTCAGAAAGCAGTTAGGCCTGCCAGCTCCTGTCCTGTACAGCTGTGGAGCCTTTGCTCCCCTGCTCTGCATCTTGCTTGACGTCGTTGAGAGGAAATTAGCCAGCAGGACTTCAGGGCTGAGCTGTAGGAATGGAAGCATCCTCAACTGTTTGAAACAGAGCGAGTTTCTAAGTTGTGTTTCAGTAGAAACCAGGCAGTGCTAGGAACGAGCAACTGTTGGCAAGGGCTCAGTGCAGCTCTTCCCTCACCCTGCACCACGACTCACAGCATGCGCTGTTTTCTCTCTCCAGACCAAGTGTACCCAGCAAGATGAAGGAATCGCCAGCTGGCAGTTGGTGTTCCTGCTTCAGCCTGGGAAAACCATCCTCTGCGGCCCAACGCCAAGTGCGGCGCAGTCCCAGGGAGCCCTCAGAAACAGAAGTTGTGGTCCTGGCAGGTAAGGGTGCAAATCCAGCTTTCAAAACGCTGCTTGTCAGCAACACAGGTAGAATTCAGGCTTTCAGTGGGCTTGTACCTCCTTCTGGCGTTCAAGCCCGTACCTAACATCCTCACTTGACCCCCGTCTTTCCCAAACGAGTCTCTTATTAACTCAAGAGCTGGACCTGCACAAGGATCACTTTCACGACGGTGGCACTGTTGCCAGAAGCCTGTTTGCTTCTTCCCACCACCACTAGATAACTCGGTTTTGTTTCCCTAGGGCGACGAGGAGAAAGCGGGATTCTTTGCTCAGCTAACCGTGCAGACTTAACAGCTATTGTTAACTCTGTTTGGCGGTGGTGGTGGTGGTGTTTAGAGCTGGCCAGGGAGCATCTCGCATGCTGCTTGAAGCCTACTTGACAGGCAGCACCAAGCCTGTGCCTCCTTGGACGGTGAAAGTTTGGCACTAACCCCTGTGTATCTGCTCCATCCTAGGTGAATCGAGCCCTGGTCAACACAGAAAACCCCTGGCAAGTAGCGATGATGCACTGTGTGCTTCCGTCAGTGGAGTGCTGTTAGGAAGCACAAGAAGCTGCAGTTCAAACGACAGCCTTCCACATGCCAGCAGTGATGGAGCGATCATCCGCGTTCAAGCCCTCATTTCTCCCATCTCTGCTGAGGATGCTGACCTGAGCCTGCCAGACACAACAGTTGCCAGCCTGGATTGTGACGCGGTGCCTTTGCAGGGCAGCCCAGCCCAAGCACAGCCCGAGTGCCCCGACAGCAGCACCAGCATGCAGGATCAGGTCAGCGTCACTGAGGAGAAGCCGAGCCTCTTGGAGGGGGACTTCTTAGAATCAGGCCTCCATTCCCAGACACCGGGCGGCAGCACGAGCTCTGAGCCACTCTCTCCTTAACAAGAGAGGATGAGTCCCATCTTTCCGCCGGACCTCAGACACCCTCCTGTCTTTCAATGAATAAAGGCACGCTCGTGCTCAATCAACGTCTTGACTGCATTCCGGCTCTTCATTCACAGGGACTGGGAAAAATGCAACAAACAGCAAGGCAGCTCAGCTTGAAACGCTCTGGCTGTGGGGTGCGTGCAGCAGAGCTCTGGGTTTGTTCCCTTTTTACCTGGTTTTGGGATGCCTGCAGCGAGAGCTCTGCTACCGTTTTGTATGGGAGCAAATAATCTCTAGCATCCTGGCTGCTGCTCATGATAACCCCAAGCTTCCTGGCTGTGGCTTTGTGACGTTTTTCGGGGCTTTTGGTCGCTCTTCGATGCCTTGGCTGCTCCCTAACACCTCTGTCCTCCCGCCGTGTCCATTCCTGGCTCCCACCTCCGAGCTGGCCCTGCAGATCATCTCCAGGCCTGTCGTCATCACGCTGCGGCAGGAGGAGCTCGCCCTGACCAACGTCAGGCAGTACTGCCAGTCTCTCCCACTCTCTAGACTAAGTGTTACTACGCTGTCGTGGAGACAAATGCTTTCTGTCGCATGCTCCATCCCCACAGCCATGTACCGGTAGGCGGCTCTTGCAGAAGAAGAATCGAGCAGCAGAACCTTTTGCTCACCCTGCAGCACGCCACTGCTACAAGAGCAGAAACAACACAGGAAGCTCTGGGTCTGCAAGACTGCACAGAGATGCACCCGCTGTGTTTGGTTGTGCCCTCCCATCCTGAGTTTTTATTCTCCCCTGCTCGTTGTCTGATCCCACTGCTGAGCCAGGAACAAGCTGCCCAGTGTGGCAGAGCATGGTGCAGAGCTGCGCTGGGACCTCCTCCCCCTTCCTCTCCTGCAGCTTGGCATGCAACCTCACCCACTTCTCCGACAGACCTGCCGACCCCACGCGTGCCATTGGGATGCTCTGGCACAGGATGTGCCTCCAACCCAAAGCCTCCTGCCCAACCTCCCAAGGAAAAGCAAAGCAACCGAACCAGTGCCAGCACAACTCCGCAGCAGACAGCAGGGAATGCAAACAGCTTCACGCTGCTCCCCTGCACTCTCATCGTAACTACGAGACCACAGGATTATTGGTTGGGAAGTCGGTGCAGAACACACGTGAGTGTGCACGGGATTGCGGGGGGCGGTGGGGTTGCACAAGTGTGCGCGTGCATGCGGATGTATGCATGGATGAGGTTGCACATGTGTTTGCATGTACATTGGTGTGCAACGGGACAGGGTTGCGCATGTGTGCGTGCATGTCGCCGTGTGCAAGAATGATGTTGCACGCCTGTGTGCAGGTGGGTGTACAAGGGGTGGGGTTGCACAAGTTTGAGCCGGCACATGGGGAGTGCAAGGGTGGAGTTGCACACGTGTGTGTGTGCACGAGTGAACCAACCAGTGGGGTTGCACAGGCGTGTCCTTGCATTGCACAGGAGTGTACACGCACGTGGGTGTGTTTGCAAGGATGGGGATGCGCATGTACGTGCATGCACAGGGGTGTGCACAGGGTTGGAGTTGCATTTGCGTGTGCGTGTGTGCCAGGATGTTGTGGCACCGGTGTGTGAGTGCAAGTTGGGGGAGTGAAAGGATGGGGTTACACACGTGCGTGTGTGTGTGCGCACAGGGCTGCGCCAAGGGATGTGGATGCACGAGTGTGTGTGAGCACACTGTGAGTGCGTGGACAGCGTGGCACAAATGCGTGTGTGCTGAG
The DNA here is from genome assembly GCA_030625065.1 of Alectoris magna. Taxonomy (NCBI): domain Eukaryota; kingdom Metazoa; phylum Chordata; class Aves; order Galliformes; family Phasianidae; genus Alectoris; species Alectoris magna. Next base: position 112,984,122 of record CM060562.1, on the reverse strand, counting down.
GAGTTGGGTTGCACGCAGGTGCAGTCAAACGGATGTTTTGTGGTAGGTGTTGGCACGTACGTGTTCCCGGGGGTGGCGTGCACACGTCTGTGAACGCAAATGAGGGCACACCATGCGGAGCGTGCATGTGGGTGTGCAAAGGGGGCAGGGTGGTGCACGTGTGTGCGTGCGCACATGGATAGGCGGAAGGACGGGGTTGCAGGTTGACCTCTGCCGAGGTGAGTGGGGGCTCACGGTGTTGCTCGGTGGTAGATTTGCTCACGCTGAGTGCTAACAGGAGACTCGCACCACCTTTTTGTTTCAGCTGTGCCAGCGCTTTGATCCCTTGCTGCTGGGATGGGGTGTTTGAAGGATGATGCGCGTGCCGAGCTCCCATCTCTCTTGCACGAATCAAGTGTAGAGCCAAAGGGATGTTTGGGCCGGGTGACCACAAGAAGGCTGGCTGTTTTGGATGGTGGCAGCTGATGGAAACAGGTGTTCTTGGGACTGTTCAGCTTTTAACAGAAGTCAGGGGTCCTGTAGCAAGAACGACCAGGTTCTCAACTGGCTTTAAACGTGCACACGGAGTACGTCTGTCCTGCCGTGCCATCTCTGTTTCTCCTTGACGCAGGCATTTTTACTACCACGTGTTGTGCTTGTTTGCTTGTAGAAGGAAGGATGTTAGGTGTAGCTCTCACCGAGAACTTCTGTTAGGATTTCTGTCTCATTTTAATCTGAACTATCAGAAGGAGTGCTGCAAGGAAGGGCCCTGCCACTGCCAGTAGGTTCCTTCTCAGCTCTGCACGACGGACCCCACTGTGGAGATAAGTGTAAATGAAGGCAGTTCAGAATCGTCTCTTGCCAGCTTCATGTGCTGGATTTTGAGCTTATGAAGCCTGCTCTGTCTTTCTGTGGTGTTCCCTTCTGCCCTAAAGGAGAAGGGCTGCAAGGTGACTTTTCTCCTGTGGCTTGCAGCTTTTGTTTCCAAGCGGCAGACTATTTTGCGGACTGTGGGTGTCTCGGATTCAGCCTTCTACTCCTCCAGTCTGAGAATCAGTTTATTTTGAGGAGGGAAGAAAGAATGTAGTTTAATCAGAATGACATTTGAGTGTTAACACAGTGAGGTGAATGAGGGCCCCAGAAGCAAACTTGGTGCTGTTGAAGCGCTGTCTGACGACAAGGTGGGAGGTAACAACTGCTGGCAGATGTGGAAAACACTTTGGGATTGAGGTGAGGAGGAAAGGAAAGACGATGCTGCCGGCAAAGAGCTTCTTGGGGAGGCTCGGTGCCCGCTTGGAATTGGATCTGGTCAACTTTTTGTGTGCTGATGTCCAGCCAGGCTTTGGGGAGCAGTCTGCATCCCAGGGTCTGTCTGGTAGGACTGGGGCTTGGGCCAGGCCAGGGCAAATCCAGTGCGCTTTGCTCTCGTTCTTAGTGTTTGTTTTTGCTCAGGAGGGCAGGTGGCGAACCTCATGAGGCAATGCCTGCAGGTGGGGTTTGCGGAGAAAGAGGTCCTGCAGGCCCCGTGTGACACCCACGGAGCAGTAGTGAGGCTGCATCCGTGTAAAACATGAGAAATCCACAGAGATCTGAAGGCGGGTTGTGGGCTCGAGTAGTGCAGGAGGGGATGGATGTGCGTGCTCCTTGACGTGTGCACTGTCTGCCTACTGTGTGGCGGGTGGGCTTTGAAAGCTGGTACCATGTTTCCGTTGTCGGGAGAAGTGGATATCGACTCTTCTCTCTATTGAAAGATTTTAAAAAAAGAACCTCTCATTGCTTCTTACCGTATGTAAGTATCACAAGCGTGACATCCAGTTTGATAGATTCTGTGACGGGAGTCCTATGGATTTGAGACCTGACTTTTAGCATGTAGGCATCATCCAGGAGTTGGGGTAAGAGGATGAGGCGTAGGAACAGGAACCTCTTTGGTCGTTATTAACTCCTGCCATTCCCTTTTTTGGTTAGGAATGTATGTGGGTATTTTTTGTGTAAAGAACAGACTCACTATGCAGCTTGTGAATGAATTCATTCACGCCTGTTGATTGGTGCTCTTCTCTAGACGGAGCTGCAGTGGAAATGGACACTTGTGGTCCGACGTCCGGCCCCCTCCCGGCGTGCTCAGATCAGCCAAGTTGGCAAGGCCTGGCTCTTGGTTGGTGAGTTGTGCCAAGGTCAGAGAGTTGGCTTTTCTCGGCTTTGAGACGCGTCTTCCAGTTGCACGTTGTGTTATTTCTGTTGTGCTGACCTCTTGAGCTCCAGCCCCGAGTGGGGATCTAAGTATTAACACAGAAGGAATTGTTTAGGTATGTTTGAACTCGGATTGGAAGTGCAGTGCCAAGGGCTGCACACACTTGTGACTGTTCTGAGTGTAAGGAAAAGGCGTGTGCTGGGTGAGTGCTTTGCTGGGTGAGCATCCCCCTGCTGAAGAGCAGGCAGCTGTTGTGTTTGCAGACAGCCCCACCCTTTTTCAGCCTTCCGGCTCTTGGCTGTTGCTGTGAGAGTGGAGGTTCTCGCCCTGAGAGAACGACCAGCAGAAGAGATCCCATGAGAGCAGCCTTAGAGCCCTTTCAGGCAAAGCAGCTGGATTAGTTTGTGGCCTGTGCCTGTGGTTTGGAGTGAACCCAGCAGGCTTTGCCCAAAGCAGAATGAGGTGTGGACGCAGCGTCCAGCAGTGGAAGCGGCCAACAGCTGGAGACGGCAGCAGCACCTTGAGCAGCACTCTTGGGGGAAATCCTCACTGTGAACGAAGGCCGAGGAGAAGAGAGTAGCTTGCTGCTGTGTTCACGGGGTAAGGTTTTCCTTCCTGAACTGTTAGCTCTCAGGTGCTGTGTGAGTCTTGTGCAGTGTGCCTGCAGCTGTGCGATGCGCTCTGCAGGAAGCGCTGATGTTGTGCATGCAGCCTTGCCTTTCATGTCTCATGTCCAGTTACTCGTGTTGTTTGAAAGCACCGTCTTAGAGGCAGCCTTGATTTCTCCAGCCCTGAGCTTTGTGCCACGAGAGCTCTCCTGCTTCTCCCTGTGATGTGAGACCGTCTGGAAGGCCCTGCAGAAGTCTGGGTAGAGGATGCAGGTTGCTGTTCCTTTCCCCACCCACGCTGGGAATAGCGGGGAACGGGACTGGGGGACATCCCGGCGGTGGGTTCCTACCTCGGCAGAACTGAATGGCTGTTCTGATCCACGTATTTTAACTTGAGAGAATCGGACACTAATTAGAGAAACGAGGGGCCTGTGGGGGAAAAAAAAAAAAAAAAAAAAAAAAGCATGTGCCGCATTTCGTGGTGCAAGGTGTTCTCAGAACCGCTGCTGACAGTGCCCAGAACGCTTCCTTTTTGACGGGGAGAGGATTAACGAGGTTATTTTAACAAAAATAGTTCGTGACGTGTTTCCTTTTTGTTCATCTTACGTGCTACTTTGTGAAAAACTATCTTTGGATTCTTAATTAGTATTTCTTGCTAAAGAGAATACGCGTGCACCCTGCGCTTTCGTCTGCGCAGAGAATCTTCTCATCGTCTCTGTACGTGTTTCTTTTTGGCACTGAGATGGAGCTGTGTGGAACACAGGCTTGGATGAATCTTCAATCAGGTGCAGGGGCACGTAATGCTCATCTTGGATGTCTGGCTGACAAGAAGAGCAGAGAGGTAAGTTTCATAGGGTCGCATGCTCATTTTATTTTATTTTATCATTCATAACCGTAGATGCATAGAGGCGTTACCCAGACAAAATGAGCATTTGTCACCCGGACTTAGGCAATGAAAATCGGTTTGAAGCATCCTTAAGACCCCTGCAGAAGAATGGTGAGAGTTAATCTGACACCCTCCTTTGGAAACCTCCGGTGCCTGTCAGCTCTTCAGCTGTGTCGTAACACCTCCCATTGCGCTGACACACCAGAATAGAATTCCAGCGCCCCCCCCCCCGATGGGTGGTCTTGCCTCCCCACCCTGTGTGTCATGGTGGACCAGCCTGGTGGCCCTTCGTGATGTCATAAGCGGTTGGAATGAGGGGAGGAGCTGTGTCCCTTCATTGGAGAGCTTGAGCTCGGAGTGAGTAGTTGGCTTGTTGTTCTTGTGCACCAACTGAGTACCTTTGTCTTCACACCGTCTTGCGCAGCATCTTGTAGGTAAGCTGAGCCAGTGCGGGATGGGATGGGTGGGCAGTGAGGTGTTGAGAACTGCTGGCTGGTGGAGCTCATAGCATCGTATTGCTTACTCTTGACCGTCAGACGTAATTTTCCCCCAGTACACCCGTTCCAAAGGGGGTATCCGTAAAGGTGGCACTCGTTCCATGCTTTTCCCCTTGTCTTCTGTGCTCATATTGTGCAAGCATCGTAAATTGCTGGGAGGACAGGCGTCACGTAGCCATTCCAAGTGCGGCGGTTTAGAAAGAAAGATGATGTGCTTTTCTACTTTTGTCAAAAAGAACTTGTCCCGTGTAGCAGTTGTTTGGAAACGTGCCTAGCTTTTGCTGTGGCGGAGTTTGAGGTGCAGGCGTTTTGGCTGGGTATGTCTATCTGCTGGGTCAGGCTCTGCTCCCAGTTCGCTGAGACTCAGCACGTCTTGCAGCCAGTGGATGGGACGGTTGTGCTGTGTGCGTTATTCCATGGGTGGCTTAGCCCTGCTCACTGACCTGCTCTTTCTCTCTCTTCTGCCCGCCCTGCGCCTGCTGCCTTGGTGCAGCTTTTGCTCTCGGAAGATCAGAGCAAAGTGACAAGGGCTGTCTGCGGATTCCAGGAGCTTGTCTACGTTGTGATCTCGCGCCAGGTACGTGCCACGTTTTGTCCCCCCGCATGGTTTTGCGGGCCGTGTGGCACCGTGTTTAGAAGTGTGTTTCTGTTGTGTTGCAGCTTGTCACGCCTGCTGTGATGGGCATCGCGTGCAGCGAGATCAGCTGTGAACCTGACCTGGCGGGGACGGAGGTACAGTATGAAGCTCTGCCTGGTCTTTGTTCCCTGTCTTGAGCCAGCAGAGGGAGCCGCAGATGTTCTCTCCTGCAGGAAAGAGTGGGCCTAAATGGGCCAGGCCACCTGTCTGTGTCAGAGCCATTGCTGATTAGTGTGGGTAGAGAGAGATGCATCTTTGCATGGCCTGGCGGTAGTGCTGCACGCCAGGAAGAGAAACAACTGTTCTTAGGCGTGCAGTTCCTTCTGAAGTGCTCCTGAGAAGGACGGAGCGCATTTCCTGCAGCTTTCTCTGCGGACGTGCTCCTCACCTTGCAATCGTCCTCGTTTGTCCTCAGCTGCTGACCGTGGCCTGTGCTCTGTGTTTCAGACTGATAACATGGGGAAGCCCCAGCTGGTCCGTGTGGAGTCATCTCTTAATATTCCAGCGATGGCGGCAGCCCATGTTATTAAGAGTTTCGTTGCCCAGGCACCGGATGAACTCTCCCTGGAGGTAAGCAGTTCAAGGCGTTCCTTGTTGTCACGCACAGGAGAGTATAAGGTGTGAACCCCTCGGGAATACTCTCAGACACCTTCAGAATGTCTTGTGAGGTGAAGTTTTGAAGATTCAGTTCCAGATTAGGCTTGTGCTGGGTCGGGAGGAGTTTGGCCACCTCTCAAATACGGTTTGATTTGGCATTTGAACCTTGTGATCAAGCAGATCCTGCCCAGTATGGGAGCTTGGTCTCGGAGCAACAGCAGACCGGTGTGTGAAGTGCGCAGATTTGTTCGGGAAGCCCCGCTAACTGGTTCCTGCGGTTTAATTGGAGCTCTTCCCTACCCTTTGGCAGAGAGCCTGCTGCTTTTGAGACCCATTTCCTACTGCACAGCTGTATTGTGGATGTTGTGTAACGTAGTGAGTCCTGTACCTCCAAGTTCAGTTTTAGAAGGGAAAATGCCTGAAGGGCTGCACTGGTGCAATTGCTGTCAAGCTGTAGGAGATTTTGCAGCGCAGAAGACCGCAGTCATTTGAGCTGTGCTTTCCTCCCAGCTGTGCTGAAGCTGGGATTGATGTTTCAATCTCTTGCAGGTGGGAGACGTGGTGTGCGTCATTGCTATGCCACCAAAGGAGCTGAGCCCCTGGTGGAGAGGCAAGCGTGGCTTTCAGGTAGGCACCCGCTTCAGACGTGAGAGCGCAACTTCAGTAGAGTCAGGAATCTCAGCTTGGAGCTGCTCTGCCTGCACAGGATGGCTTCTGGACGCAAACGATTGCCCTGTGTGGGTGTCAGAGGACTTTCCGTTTGGCACTGGGCTTGGGCTAGTGCCCACCTCTCTTTTTGTTCTTGTTACAGGTTGGATTTTTCCCCGGTGAGTGTGTGGAGCTCATTAGCGGAAAAGTTCCCGAGACTCTCGTCAATTCTGTGCCAAAGCCAGGTACGTATGTTCCATTTGATGGTGCGGGGAAGTAAAATGGGGTCCGAACGTGGCTTTTCCAAGGGATCATGAATGCCCGAGTTGAGCAAGCTAAGCAAGAGGACTGCATTAAGCTCTATGGGAACACGCAGAGATGTGGCCCAATCGCACTGTGTTTATTATTGGGCTTGGCGAAGTCATTGAATCCTCCTAGAACGGCTTGGGTTTGGAAGGGGCCTAAAGGATCCTCAAGCTCTGTTGTGTGCTCTGTCGAATGCGTGTCGCTCAGCCTCGTCCCACCGAGCCAAACCTGAACTGAACTGGTTTCTTCATTTTGTTGCGCAGTGCCAAAGAAACGGGGCAAGCTCATCACCTTCCTTCGTTCCTTGGTGAAGGCCCGCCCAAAGAAACCGAAGCGGTGGGAGACGGAGAAGGAAAGGGTGTTTGGGTGTGACCTGGGAGAGCACCTTCTCCGCTCTGGCCGTGATGGTAAGGGACAGCCCATTCCTGAGCTCTTCCTCTGTTGGGCATCTAAAGATGAAAGGGAGATGGTACGCAGCAATTGTTTCAATGAGCAGGGAGGCATTTTTTCAATGAGCACTTTAAAAAGGAGCACCGAGGCAGCTGGCTCGGATGGCTTAGCTAGAAGCGTTTGTGCCACGGGTCTTGGTACCCCTTGCATCCGTGCAAAGTTTGTATTTGCTTGAACCAAACCCTGTAAGCCAATCCCACGTTGGCCTGAAAACAACGGAAGCCTTCTGGCCAAAGAGAGCGTACTGCATCAGTTTCCACGCTCTTCTGGATGTGAGATCGAACACCTCCATTCCCGTGGGAGCTGCGATGGGACTTGCAGTGTCTCTGGCTTTGCCAGAATTACTTTCTCCAGGCTGTTCATAGGTCCTGGCATCTCTGGAATGCAAAGAACACATCTCTGTCCACCAGCTCCTGCAGAGACTTCTCTGACAGCTTTCTCCTCTAAGGAGGAACCGAGCAGTGGCCCAGCTGGGCTTAGTGGACGGGATGTGAGAAGAGCACAGCCTGAACCAGGACTTGAGTAAGAAGCTCAGCTAACCGCTGGCACTTGTTCTGTAGTCCCCCAGGTCCTCCAGAGCTGCGCTGAGTTCCTTGAGCAGCATGGCGTGGTGCGGGGGATATACCGCCTGTCCGGCGTGGCATCCAAGATCCAGAAACTACGGTAAGAGCGCAGCGACTGACGCAGCTGTCAGTAGGGGCACATGCCATGCTGCGAGCGTTCAGAGGCCTGCGCTGTGGGGCAGCTGTGTGCAGGCAGCGTGCGCTCAGCGGTGGTGCGTCAGGCTTTTGTCGCTGTTGGATAGGAACACAAGGACAGGAAGTTCTCCTTCAGTCCTGCAGAGCATTGGAAGGCTGTGGGGGACTGCAGAGTCACGGCTGCTGCCAGCTCTCATTCCTGCTTCCTCTAGTTTGCAGAGAGAGCCCTTTGGAGCAGCCCACACTCCTCCTTGCTGCTCTGGGCTCCTGGCATAGGGTGGTAGACTAGGCAGCCAGTGGTCAGAGTAACGGGAAATGCCTTAGCAAGAAGAAAAGGTCTCTTTTTGGAAACATCTCATCCAGCATGGCTCATGTGGTGTTGGTGACTGAGTGTGTGTTTTCTCCTGTAAATCAGGAACCCCTTCCTTTTCTTGACTGTATTTTGAGTGGCTTTTGACTTGTTTTCCTCTTTCTCAAAGCCCTCTGCCCAATTCTGTGTCCTTCTCTGCAGCCATGAATTTGAGTCTGAGCAGGTTCCCGAGCTAACCGTCCGTGACGTTCACAGCGTGAGCTCCCTCTGCAAGATGTACTTCAGGGAGCTCCCGAACCCTCTGCTGACCGAGCAGCTGTATGACACGTTCTCGGTAAGCACAGGGCAACGTCTTGCAAAAGACACGTACGTCTTCCCTGGGCGTCCTGGGTGATGGTTGCAGCAGTGCCCCAGCTCTGAGCTCCTATTTCTGTTAGCCCCATGAGGCATGTCTTTGCCACATCCTGCATTGCACCGATGCCGCTTTTGGTGGGGCCAGGAGGTGCTTATTTAGCTATTTGCAGTGCTTGCGAGAATTCCCTTTCTTTTGCTCTTCCCCAACTCTTGATAGAATGGGATGAATAGCAAAGTGTACTTGGAGATGAATGCCCGCTGCGAGGAGCTGAGCTGCACAGTCAGGCTGTAAAGCCGCCCACTGCTTGCGCTGCTTGGCCTTGATGGCACGGGCTGCGTGCCGCTATGTTCCCCAGATGCCTCTTGGAAGGCATCGGATCTGCCTGGGTGCTGACCAGCCGCACGCTGTCCCCATAGTTCCCGACCCTACGGCAGCTCTCTAGCGTGACTGGTGCCTGAATCCCTCCCTCCTTATTCCAGGACGCTGTTTGCGCTGCTACAGAGGAGGAGCGGTTGCAGAGAATGCAGGACGCCATCCAGCGGCTGCCCGCGCCTCACTACAGGTCAGTGCTGCGCTTGGTCTGTCGAGCTCAGCCCTGCTGCATTTCAGAGGGCGATGATGCGATTCCAGGTGTTGTCTCACGCTGGCAACGTCATGCCTGCACATGTTGGAGCGGTTGAAGGCTGCATCGGGTCAATTGATTGGCTCAGTTCCTTGGCACGGGGGCACGGGTTGGTGCGGCCGATGGCTGTGGCTGTGCTGTGCTGGGGCTTGGGGCTGCAGCGTGGTGGCACTGGGTCAAGTTTTGTCTACTTCATATTTGTCAACAGTAGCCATGACAATAACTAGCATGAAGGGAGGTTTGTTTTATGCATTGCAGCACGGTGTGCTCCTTGGTGCTGAACATCTGCCTCTCTTGTTTTCCAGGACATTGGAGTACCTGATGAGACACTTGGCATCTCTAGCAGGGAACTGCTCCATCACAAACATGCACGCTAAGAACTTAGCGATAGTGTGGGCTCCAAACCTTTTAAGGTAAACTTCTTTTTCCGTTTCAGCACAGTGCTTTGTTCTGCTCTCCGGGAAGAGAAAGCAGTCCTCCCTTCTTCTCCATCAAATGTGCTCTTCTCCTGTAAAACCTGTAGGAAGTGGCTGACAGCAGAGGAGGAGTCTGGACTGTTCTCCCCCAACCCCAGGGGCACAATTTCTAGATGACAATTTCTGCTCTCTCGTGTAGATGGGACTGGTGTGTCCTTGACGATCCAGGAGAATTTCTTCAGTGGCATCGCTGATTGCCCACTGCGGAAGTCTCCAGAGCCCAATTGGACAGCTTTGGGCTGCAAAAATTCAGGCCTGGGGAAATGGTCTTGGAGAAATGACTTGTAAAATCTGCCTTTTCTTCAGATCCCAGCAGAGCCAGTCCGCCTGTGTCAGCGGAGGAGCTGCCTGCGTGGAACTGGAGACGCAGTCGGCTGTGGTGGAATTCATCATAAGCCACACAGACGTCCTCTTCTGCTCCAAATCGACATCAGCCATGGGAGACGGAGCAGGTGAGCATCTTCCTCCATCTGCTTGATCTTGATCTGACACCTTGATCCAATCCAGGCCTTCTCCAAGATCTTTGAAATGCGCTTTTACTATCAAGGGGATGGCAGGCTTCTGGGCTTAGATCACAATATGGCACCCTGCTGCTGGATCCTGAGAATGTCCGAGCCCAGACTTTACATGGAGAAAACGGTCACTGCCATTCTGATGTTTTGCATGCGGGTGAAGCTTGATTAAAGTGTGGCAGCGGAGCTTTGAGTTCCCTGCCCCCGTTTTCTAGGGTTTCTGTTTGCCTGTTTCGATACAGTGAGCTGCTCTTAATTGTGACTGTGTCCTTTGCCACAAACATACCTCTGACCACACTGTTGTTTTGACCTCCTCTTCTTCCAGTGGCTCGGATAAGCAAGCCTGAGAAAAATGCAGCTCCTCCCCCAGCACTGTGATGGCTGTGCAGCTGCTTTCTGATCCTCCCTCTTACCTGTGGTTTTCCCTTCCAGGGCACAGTTCTCTATCGGGGCCCAAGTCTGTGTGGGAGTCTTCTCCTGCTACGAAGCTGCTCACCCTGCAGGAGGCACAGGCTCAGAGGAGAGGCCAGAGCAGCTCTCCCGTCGAGACCCAGTGCAGGGATGTAGAAGTGGAAGAAGGCCCCGCAGGTGTACCGGGGAAATTCCACACAGTCATTGATTTTCCATCTGAAAGGTAAAGGGGACTTCCCTTTCCAGCACCTATCATAATTGGTCGGGTGGGTTTTATTGGTTTTTTTTTTTTCTTTTTCGATTTTATCTGGTGCGAAAACTTGCAGAAACTACATTACACTAATCGTGTGACAAGTGTTGTACTGAACTTCCACTCCCTTTGGGCTCCAAGGATTCAACTGACACGCAGTTGCCCGACGGGCTCAGTTTAGCCACACAAGGGTGCCATTCCTTCCTGGTTGGGCAGGCAGTCACGAGATGCAGAAAACCACGCTGACGTCTATCCTGGCCTGGGCTGGCTGTACCTGGAGACGTCGGGGTTTTCCAGATTTCAGGGCCACATGCCTGAAACCAGTTCCGGTTCTCCTGTAAGCAGAGCTGTTGGTCGGACTTGCTGGCACTAGAAATTAAAGTTGGCAGTGAGGTGAGGCCGAGGAGGTGTTAATGTAAGAGTCGGAGATGCTTTTGAACTTCCCTTACGGCTGCACGGTTCCTCAGAAAGCAGTTAGGCCTGCCAGCTCCTGTCCTGTACAGCTGTGGAGCCTTTGCTCCCCTGCTCTGCATCTTGCTTGACGTCGTTGAGAGGAAATTAGCCAGCAGGACTTCAGGGCTGAGCTGTAGGAATGGAAGCATCCTCAACTGTTTGAAACAGAGCGAGTTTCTAAGTTGTGTTTCAGTAGAAACCAGGCAGTGCTAGGAACGAGCAACTGTTGGCAAGGGCTCAGTGCAGCTCTTCCCTCACCCTGCACCACGACTCACAGCATGCGCTGTTTTCTCTCTCCAGACCAAGTGTACCCAGCAAGATGAAGGAATCGCCAGCTGGCAGTTGGTGTTCCTGCTTCAGCCTGGGAAAACCATCCTCTGCGGCCCAACGCCAAGTGCGGCGCAGTCCCAGGGAGCCCTCAGAAACAGAAGTTGTGGTCCTGGCAGGTAAGGGTGCAAATCCAGCTTTCAAAACGCTGCTTGTCAGCAACACAGGTAGAATTCAGGCTTTCAGTGGGCTTGTACCTCCTTCTGGCGTTCAAGCCCGTACCTAACATCCTCACTTGACCCCCGTCTTTCCCAAACGAGTCTCTTATTAACTCAAGAGCTGGACCTGCACAAGGATCACTTTCACGACGGTGGCACTGTTGCCAGAAGCCTGTTTGCTTCTTCCCACCACCACTAGATAACTCGGTTTTGTTTCCCTAGGGCGACGAGGAGAAAGCGGGATTCTTTGCTCAGCTAACCGTGCAGACTTAACAGCTATTGTTAACTCTGTTTGGTGGTGGTGGTGGTGGTGTTTAGAGCTGGCCAGGGAGCATCTCGCATGCTGCTTGAAGCCTACTTGACAGGCAGCACCAAGCCTGTGCCTCCTTGGACGGTGAAAGTTTGGCACTAACCCCTGTGTATCTACTCCATCCTAGGTGAATCGAGCCCTGGTCAACACAGAAAACCCCTGGCAAGTAGCGATGATGCACTGTGTGCTTCCGTCAGTGGAGTGCTGTTAGGAAGCACAAGAAGCTGCAGTTCAAACGACAGCCTTCCACATGCCAGCAGTGATGGAGCGATCATCCGCGTTCAAGCCCTCATTTCTCCCATCTCTGCTGAGGATGCTGACCTGAGCCTGCCAGACACAACAGTTGCCAGCCTGGATTGTGACGCGGTGCCTTTGCAGGGCAGCCCAGCCCAAGCACAGCCCGAGTGCCCCGACAGCAGCACCAGCATGCAGGATCAGGTCAGCGTCACTGAGGAGAAGCCGAGCCTCTTGGAGGGGGACTTCTTAGAATCAGGCCTCCATTCCCAGACACCGGGCGGCAGCACGAGCTCTGAGCCACTCTCTCCTTAACAAGAGAGGATGAGTCCCATCTTTCCGCCGGACCTCAGACACCCTCCTGTCTTTCAATGAATAAAGGCACGCTCGTGCTCAATCAACGTCTTGACTGCATTCCGGCTCTTCATTCACAGGGACTGGGAAAAATGCAACAAACAGCAAGGCAGCTCAGCTTGAAACGCTCTGGCTGTGGGGTGCGTGCAGCAGAGCTCTGGGTTTGTTCCCTTTTTACCTGGTTTTGGGATGCCTGCAGCGAGAGCTCTGCTACCGTTTTGTATGGGAGCAAATAATCTCTAGCATCCTGGCTGCTGCTCATGATAACCCCAAGCTTCCTGGCTGTGGCTTTGTGACGTTTTTCGGGGCTTTTGGTCGCTCTTCGATGCCTTGGCTGCTCCCTAACACCTCTGTCCTCCCGCCGTGTCCATTCCTGGCTCCCACCTCCGAGCTGGCCCTGCAGATCATCTCCAGGCCTGTCGTCATCACGCTGCGGCAGGAGGAGCTCGCCCTGACCAACGTCAGGCAGTACTGCCAGTCTCTCCCACTCTCTAGACTAAGTGTTACTACGCTGTCGTGGAGACAAATGCTTTCTGTCGCATGCTCCATCCCCACAGCCATGTACCGGTAGGCGGCTCTTGCAGAAGAAGAATCGAGCAGCAGAACCTTTTGCTCACCCTGCAGCACGCCACTGCTACAAGAGCAGAAACAACACAGGAAGCTCTGGGTCTGCAAGACTGCACAGAGATGCACCCGCTGTGTTTGGTTGTGCCCTCCCATCCTGAGTTTTTATTCTCCCCTGCTCGTTGTCTGATCCCACTGCTGAGCCAGGAACAAGCTGCCCAGTGTGGCAGAGCATGGTGCAGAGCTGCGCTGGGACCTCCTCCCCCTTCCTCTCCTGCAGCTTGGCATGCAACCTCACCCACTTCTCCGACAGACCTGCCGACCCCACGCGTGCCATTGGGATGCTCTGGCACAGGATGTGCCTCCAACCCAAAGCCTCCTGCCCAACCTCCCAAGGAAAAGCAAAACAACCGAACCAGTGCCAGCACAACTCCGCAGCAGACAGCAGGGAATGCAAACAGCTTCACGCTGCTCCCCTGCACTCTCATCGTAACTACGAGACCACAGGATTATTGGTTGGGAAGTCGGTGCAGAACACACGTGAGTGTGCACGGGATTGCGGGGAGCGGTGGGGTTGCACAAGTGTGCGCGTGCATGCGGATGTATGCATGGATGAGGTTGCACATGTGTTTGCATGTACATTGGTGTGCAACGGGACAGGGTTGCGCATGTGTGCGTGCATGTCGCCGTGTGCAAGAATGATGTTGCACGCCTGTGTGCAGGTGGGTGTACAAGGGGTGGGGTTGCACAAGTTTGAGCCGGCACATGGGGAGTGCAAGGGTGGAGTTGCACACGTGTGTGTGTGCACGAGTGAACCAACCAGTGGGGTTGCACAGGCGTGTCCTTGCATTGCACAGGAGTGTACACGCACGTGGGTGTGTTTGCAAGGATGGGGATGCGCATGTACGTGCATGCACAGGGGTGTGCACAGGGTTGGAGTTGCATTTGCGTGTGCGTGTGTGCCAGGATGTTGTGGCACCGGTGTGTGAGTGCAAGTTGGGGGAGTGAAAGGATGGGGTTACACACGTGCGTGTGTGTGTGCGCACAGGGCTGCGCCAAGGGATGTGGATGCACGAGTGTGTGTGAGCACACTGTGAGTGCGTGGACAGCGTGGCACAAATGCGTGTGTGCTGAGGAGTTGGGTTGCACGCAGGTGCAGTCAAACGGATGTTTTGTGGTAGGTGTTGGCACGTACGTGTTCCCGGGGGTGGCGTGCACACGTCTGTGAACGCAAATGAGGGCACACCATGCGGAGCGTGCATGTGGGTGTGCAAAGGGGGCAGGGTGGTGCACGTGTGTGCGTGCGCACATGGATAGGCGGAAGGACGGGGTTGCAGGTTGACCTCTGCCGAGGTGAGTGGGGGCTCACGGTGTTGCTCGGTGGTAGATTTGCTCACGCTGAGTGCTAACAGGAGACTCGCACCACCTTTTTGTTTCAGCTGTGCCAGCGCTTTGATCCCTTGCTGCTGGGATGGGGTGTTTGAAGGATGATGCGCGTGCCGAGCTCCCATCTCTCTTGCACGAATCAAGTGTAGAGCCAAAGGGATGTTTGGGCCGGGTGACCACAAGAAGGCTGGCTGTTTTGGATGGTGGCAGCTGATGGAAACAGGTGTTCTTGGGACTGTTCAGCTTTTAACAGAAGTCAGGGGTCCTGTAGCAAGAACGACCAGGTTCTCAACTGGCTTTAAACGTGCACACGGAGTACGTCTGTCCTGCCGTGCCATCTCTGTTTCTCCTTGACGCAGGCATTTTTACTACCACGTGTTGTGCTTGTTTGCTTGTAGAAGGAAGGATGTTAGGTGTAGCTCTCACCGAGAACTTCTGTTAGGATTTCTGTCTCATTTTAATCTGAACTATCAGAAGGAGTGCTGCAAGGAAGGGCCCTGCCACTGCCAGTAGGTTCCTTCTCAGCTCTGCACGACGGACCCCACTGTGGAGATAAGTGTAAATGAAGGCAGTTCAGAATCGTCTCTTGCCAGCTTCATGTGCTGGATTTTGAGCTTATGAAGCCTGCTCTGTCTTTCTGTGGTGTTCCCTTCTGCCCTAAAGGAGAAGGGCTGCAAGGTGACTTTTCTCCTGTGGCTTGCAGCTTTTGTTTCCAAGCGGCAGACTATTTTGCGGACTGTGGGTGTCTCGGATTCAGCCTTCTACTCCTCCAGTCTGAGAATCAGTTTATTTTGAGGAGGGAAGAAAGAATGTAGTTTAATCAGAATGACATTTGAGTGTTAACACAGTGAGGTGAATGAGGGCCCCAGAAGCAAACTTGGTGCTGTTGAAGCGCTGTCTGACGACAAGGTGGGAGGTAACAACTGCTGGCAGATGTGGAAAACACTTTGGGATTGAGGTGAGGAGGAAAGGAAAGACGATGCTGCCGGCAAAGAGCTTCTTGGGGAGGCTCGGTGCCCGCTTGGAATTGGATCTGGTCAACTTTTTGTGTGCTGATGTCCAGCCAGGCTTTGGGGAGCAGTCTGCATCCCAGGGTCTGTCTGGTAGGACTGGGGCTTGGGCCAGGCCAGGGCAAATCCAGTGCGCTTTGCTCTCGTTCTTAGTGTTTGTTTTTGCTCAGGAGGGCAGGTGGCGAACCTCATGAGGCAATGCCTGCAGGTGGGGTTTGCGGAGAAAGAGGTCCTGCAGGCCCCGTGTGACACCCACGGAGCAGTAGTGAGGCTGCATCCGTGTAAAACATGAGAAATCCACAGAGATCTGAAGGCGGGTTGTGGGCTCGAGTAGTGCAGGAGGGGATGGATGTGCGTGCTCCTTGACGTGTGCACTGTCTGCCTACTGTGTGGCGGGTGGGCTTTGAAAGCTGGTACCATGTTTCCGTTGTCGGGAGAAGTGGATATCGACTCTTCTCTCTATTGAAAGATTTTAAAAAAAGAACCTCTCATTGCTTCTTACCGTATGTAAGTATCACAAGCGCGACATCCAGTTTGATAGATTCTGTGACGGGAGTCCTATGGATTTGAGACCTGACTTTTAGCATGTAGGCATCATCCAGGAGTTGGGGTAAGAGGATGAGGCGTAGGAACAGGAACCTCTTTGGTCGTTATTAACTCCTGCCATTCCCTTTTTTGGTTAGGAATGTATGTGGGTATTTTTTGTGTAAAGAACAGACTCACTATGCAGCTTGTGAATGAATTCATTCACGCCTGTTGATTGGTGCTCTTCTCTAGACGGAGCTGCAGTGGAAATGGACACTTGTGGTCCGACGTCCGGCCCCCTCCCGGCGTGCTCAGATCAGCCAAGTTGGCAAGGCCTGGCTCTTGGTTGGTGAGTTGTGCCAAGGTCAGAGAGTTGGCTTTTCTCGGCTTTGAGACGCGTCTTCCAGTTGCACGTTGTGTTATTTCTGTTGTGCTGACCTCTTGAGCTCCAGCCCCGAGTGGGGATCTAAGTATTAACACAGAAGGAATTGTTTAGGTATGTTTGAACTCGGATTGGAAGTGCAGTGCCAAGGGCTGCACACACTTGTGACTGTTCTGAGTGTAAGGAAAAGGCGTGTGCTGGGTGAGTGCTTTGCTGGGTGAGCATCCCCCTGCTGAAGAGCAGGCAGCTGTTGTGTTTGCAGACAGCCCCACCCTTTTTCAGCCTTCCGGCTCTTGGCTGTTGCTGTGAGAGTGGAGGTTCTCGCCCTGAGAGAACGACCAGCAGAAGAGATCCCATGAGAGCAGCCTTAGAGCCCTTTCAGGCAAAGCAGCTGGATTAGTTTGTGGCCTGTGCCTGTGGTTTGGAGTGAACCCAGCAGGCTTTGCCCAAAGCAGAATGAGGTGTGGACGCAGCGTCCAGCAGTGGAAGCGGCCAACAGCTGGAGACGGCAGCAGCACCTTGAGCAGCACTCTTGGGGGAAATCCTCACTGTGAACGAAGGCCGAGGAGAAGAGAGTAGCTTGCTGCTGTGTTCACGGGGTAAGGTTTTCCTTCCTGAACTGTTAGCTCTCAGGTGCTGTGTGAGTCTTGTGCAGTGTGCCTGCAGCTGTGCGATGCGCTCTGCAGGAAGCGCTGATGTTGTGCATGCAGCCTTGCCTTTCATGTCTCATGTCCAGTTACTCGTGTTGTTTGAAAGCACCGTCTTAGAGGCAGCCTTGATTTCTCCAGCCCTGAGCTTTGTGCCACGAGAGCTCTCCTGCTTCTCCCTGTGATGTGAGACCGTCTGGAAGGCCCTGCAGAAGTCTGGGTAGAGGATGCAGGTTGCTGTTCCTTTCCCCACCCACGCTGGGAATAGCGGGGAACGGGACTGGGGGACATCCCGGCGGTGGGTTCCTACCTCGGCAGAACTGAATGGCTGTTCTGATCCACGTATTTTAACTTGAGAGAATCGGACACTAATTAGAGAAACGAGGGGCCTGTGGGGGAAAAAAAAAAAAAAAAAAAAAAAAGCATGTGCCGCATTTCGTGGTGCAAGGTGTTCTCAGAACCGCTGCTGACAGTGCCCAGAACGCTTCCTTTTTGACGGGGAGAGGATTAACGAGGTTATTTTAACAAAAATAGTTCGTGACGTGTTTCCTTTTTGTTCATCTTACGTGCTACTTTGTGAAAAACTATCTTTGGATTCTTAATTAGTATTTCTTGCTAAAGAGAATACGCGTGCACCCTGCGCTTTCGTCTGCGCAGAGAATCTTCTCATCGTCTCTGTACGTGTTTCTTTTTGGCACTGAGATGGAGCTGTGTGGAACACAGGCTTGGATGAATCTTCAATCAGGTGCAGGGGCACGTAATGCTCATCTTGGATGTCTGGCTGACAAGAAGAGCAGAGAGGTAAGTTTCATAGGGTCGCATGCTCATTTTATTTTATTTTATCATTCATAACCGTAGATGCATAGAGGCGTTACCCAGACAAAATGAGCATTTGTCACCCGGACTTAGGCAATGAAAATCGGTTTGAAGCATCCTTAAGACCCCTGCAGAAGAATGGTGAGAGTTAATCTGACACCCTCCTTTGGAAACCTCCGGTGCCTGTCAGCTCTTCAGCTGTGTCGTAACACCTCCCATTGCGCTGACACACCAGAATAGAATTCCAGCGCCCCCCCCCCCGATGGGTGGTCTTGCCTCCCCACCCTGTGTGTCATGGTGGACCAGCCTGGTGGCCCTTCGTGATGTCATAAGCGGTTGGAATGAGGGGAGGAGCTGTGTCCCTTCATTGGAGAGCTTGAGCTCGGAGTGAGTAGTTGGCTTGTTGTTCTTGTGCACCAACTGAGTACCTTTGTCTTCACACCGTCTTGCGCAGCATCTTGTAGGTAAGCTGAGCCAGTGCGGGATGGGATGGGTGGGCAGTGAGGTGTTGAGAACTGCTGGCTGGTGGAGCTCATAGCATCGTATTGCTTACTCTTGACCGTCAGACGTAATTTTCCCCCAGTACACCCGTTCCAAAGGGGGTATCCGTAAAGGTGGCACTCGTTCCATGCTTTTCCCCTTGTCTTCTGTGCTCATATTGTGCAAGCATCGTAAATTGCTGGGAGGACAGGCGTCACGTAGCCATTCCAAGTGCGGCGGTTTAGAAAGAAAGATGATGTGCTTTTCTACTTTTGTCAAAAAGAACTTGTCCCGTGTAGCAGTTGTTTGGAAACGTGCCTAGCTTTTGCTGTGGTGGAGTTTGAGGTGCAGGCGTTTTGGCTGGGTATGTCTATCTGCTGGGTCAGGCTCTGCTCCCAGTTCGCTGAGACTCAGCACGTCTTGCAGCCAGTGGATGGGACGGTTGTGCTGTGTGCGTTATTCCATGGGTGGCTTAGCCCTGCTCACTGACCTGCTCTTTCTCTCTCTTCTGCCCGCCCTGCGCCTGCTGCCTTGGTGCAGCTTTTGCTCTCGGAAGATCAGAGCAAAGTGACAAGGGCTGTCTGCGGATTCCAGGAGCTTGTCTACGTTGTGATCTCGCGCCAGGTACGTGCCACGTTTTGTCCCCCCGCATGGTTTTGCGGGCCGTGTGGCACCGTGTTTAGAAGTGTGTTTCTGTTGTGTTGCAGCTTGTCACGCCTGCTGTGATGGGCATCGCGTGCAGCGAGATCAGCTGTGAACCTGACCTGGCGGGGACGGAGGTACAGTATGAAGCTCTGCCTGGTCTTTGTTCCCTGTCTTGAGCCAGCAGAGGGAGCCGCAGATGTTCTCTCCTGCAGGAAAGAGTGGGCCTAAATGGGCCAGGCCACCTGTCTGTGTCAGAGCCATTGCTGATTAGTGTGGGTAGAGAGAGATGCATCTTTGCATGGCCTGGCGGTAGTGCTGCACGCCAGGAAGAGAAACAACTGTTCTTAGGCGTGCAGTTCCTTCTGAAGTGCTCCTGAGAAGGACGGAGCGCATTTCCTGCAGCTTTCTCTGCGGACGTGCTCCTCACCTTGCAATCGTCCTCGTTTGTCCTCAGCTGCTGACCGTGGCCTGTGCTCTGTGTTTCAGACTGATAACATGGGGAAGCCCCAGCTGGTCCGTGTGGAGTCATCTCTTAATATTCCAGCGATGGCGGCAGCCCATGTTATTAAGAGTTTCGTTGCCCAGGCACCGGATGAACTCTCCCTGGAGGTAAGCAGTTCAAGGCGTTCCTTGTTGTCACGCACAGGAGAGTATAAGGTGTGAACCCCTCGGGAATACTCTCAGACACCTTCAGAATGTCTTGTGAGGTGAAGTTTTGAAGATTCAGTTCCAGATTAGGCTTGTGCTGGGTCGGGAGGAGTTTGGCCACCTCTCAAATACGGTTTGATTTGGCATTTGAACCTTGTGATCAAGCAGATCCTGCCCAGTATGGGAGCTTGGTCTCGGAGCAACAGCAGACCGGTGTGTGAAGTGCGCAGATTTGTTCGGGAAGCCCCGCTAACTGGTTCCTGCGGTTTAATTGGAGCTCTTCCCTACCCTTTGGCAGAGAGCCTGCTGCTTTTGAGACCCATTTCCTACTGCACAGCTGTATTGTGGATGTTGTGTAACGTAGTGAGTCCTGTACCTCCAAGTTCAGTTTTAGAAGGGAAAATGCCTGAAGGGCTGCACTGGTGCAATTGCTGTCAAGCTGTAGGAGATTTTGCAGCGCAGAAGACCGCAGTCATTTGAGCTGTGCTTTCCTCCCAGCTGTGCTGAAGCTGGGATTGATGTTTCAATCTCTTGCAGGTGGGAGACGTGGTGTGCGTCATTGCTATGCCACCAAAGGAGCTGAGCCCCTGGTGGAGAGGCAAGCGTGGCTTTCAGGTAGGCACCCGCTTCAGACGTGAGAGCGCAACTTCAGTAGAGTCAGGAATCTCAGCTTGGAGCTGCTCTGCCTGCACAGGATGGCTTCTGGACGCAAACGATTGCCCTGTGTGGGTGTCAGAGGACTTTCCGTTTGGCACTGGGCTTGGGCTAGTGCCCACCTCTCTTTTTGTTCTTGTTACAGGTTGGATTTTTCCCCGGTGAGTGTGTGGAGCTCATTAGCGGAAAAGTTCCCGAGACTCTCGTCAATTCTGTGCCAAAGCCAGGTACGTATGTTCCATTTGATGGTGCGGGGAAGTAAAATGGGGTCCGAACGTGGCTTTTCCAAGGGATCATGAATGCCCGAGTTGAGCAAGCTAAGCAAGAGGACTGCATTAAGCTCTATGGGAACACGCAGAGATGTGGCCCAATCGCACTGTGTTTATTATTGGGCTTGGCGAAGTCATTGAATCCTCCTAGAACGGCTTGGGTTTGGAAGGGGCCTAAAGGATCCTCAAGCTCTGTTGTGTGCTCTGTCGAATGCGTGTCGCTCAGCCTCGTCCCACCGAGCCAAACCTGAACTGAACTGGTTTCTTCATTTTGTTGCGCAGTGCCAAAGAAACGGGGCAAGCTCATCACCTTCCTTCGTTCCTTGGTGAAGGCCCGCCCAAAGAAACCGAAGCGGTGGGAGACGGAGAAGGAAAGGGTGTTTGGGTGTGACCTGGGAGAGCACCTTCTCCGCTCTGGCCGTGATGGTAAGGGACAGCCCATTCCTGAGCTCTTCCTCTGTTGGGCATCTAAAGATGAAAGGGAGATGGTACGCAGCAATTGTTTCAATGAGCAGGGAGGCATTTTTTCAATGAGCACTTTAAAAAGGAGCACCGAGGCAGCTGGCTCGGATGGCTTAGCTAGAAGCGTTTGTGCCACGGGTCTTGGTACCCCTTGCATCCGTGCAAAGTTTGTATTTGCTTGAACCAAACCCTGTAAGCCAATCCCACGTTGGCCTGAAAACAACGGAAGCCTTCTGGCCAAAGAGAGCGTACTGCATCAGTTTCCACGCTCTTCTGGATGTGAGATCGAACACCTCCATTCCCGTGGGAGCTGCGATGGGACTTGCAGTGTCTCTGGCTTTGCCAGAATTACTTTCTCCAGGCTGTTCATAGGTCCTGGCATCTCTGGAATGCAAAGAACACATCTCTGTCCACCAGCTCCTGCAGAGACTTCTCTGACAGCTTTCTCCTCTAAGGAGGAACCGAGCAGTGGC
This sequence comes from Alectoris magna, assembly GCA_030625065.1. Classification (NCBI taxonomy): domain Eukaryota; kingdom Metazoa; phylum Chordata; class Aves; order Galliformes; family Phasianidae; genus Alectoris; species Alectoris magna. The sequence continues at coordinate 112,962,895 of CM060562.1, read as the reverse complement.
CCAGCTGGGCTTAGTGGACGGGATGTGAGAAGAGCACAGCCTGAACCAGGACTTGAGTAAGAAGCTCAGCTAACCGCTGGCACTTGTTCTGTAGTCCCCCAGGTCCTCCAGAGCTGCGCTGAGTTCCTTGAGCAGCATGGCGTGGTGCGGGGGATATACCGCCTGTCCGGCGTGGCATCCAAGATCCAGAAACTACGGTAAGAGCGCAGCGACTGACGCAGCTGTCAGTAGGGGCACATGCCATGCTGCGAGCGTTCAGAGGCCTGCGCTGTGGGGCAGCTGTGTGCAGGCAGCGTGCGCTCAGCGGTGGTGCGTCAGGCTTTTGTCGCTGTTGGATAGGAACACAAGGACAGGAAGTTCTCCTTCAGTCCTGCAGAGCATTGGAAGGCTGTGGGGGACTGCAGAGTCACGGCTGCTGCCAGCTCTCATTCCTGCTTCCTCTAGTTTGCAGAGAGAGCCCTTTGGAGCAGCCCACACTCCTCCTTGCTGCTCTGGGCTCCTGGCATAGGGTGGTAGACTAGGCAGCCAGTGGTCAGAGTAACGGGAAATGCCTTAGCAAGAAGAAAAGGTCTCTTTTTGGAAACATCTCATCCAGCATGGCTCATGTGGTGTTGGTGACTGAGTGTGTGTTTTCTCCTGTAAATCAGGAACCCCTTCCTTTTCTTGACTGTATTTTGAGTGGCTTTTGACTTGTTTTCCTCTTTCTCAAAGCCCTCTGCCCAATTCTGTGTCCTTCTCTGCAGCCATGAATTTGAGTCTGAGCAGGTTCCCGAGCTAACCGTCCGTGACGTTCACAGCGTGAGCTCCCTCTGCAAGATGTACTTCAGGGAGCTCCCGAACCCTCTGCTGACCGAGCAGCTGTATGACACGTTCTCGGTAAGCACAGGGCAACGTCTTGCAAAAGACACGTACGTCTTCCCTGGGCGTCCTGGGTGATGGTTGCAGCAGTGCCCCAGCTCTGAGCTCCTATTTCTGTTAGCCCCATGAGGCATGTCTTTGCCACATCCTGCATTGCACCGATGCCGCTTTTGGTGGGGCCAGGAGGTGCTTATTTAGCTATTTGCAGTGCTTGCGAGAATTCCCTTTCTTTTGCTCTTCCCCAACTCTTGATAGAATGGGATGAATAGCAAAGTGTACTTGGAGATGAATGCCCGCTGCGAGGAGCTGAGCTGCACAGTCAGGCTGTAAAGCCGCCCACTGCTTGCGCTGCTTGGCCTTGATGGCACGGGCTGCGTGCCGCTATGTTCCCCAGATGCCTCTTGGAAGGCATCGGATCTGCCTGGGTGCTGACCAGCCGCACGCTGTCCCCATAGTTCCCGACCCTACGGCAGCTCTCTAGCGTGACTGGTGCCTGAATCCCTCCCTCCTTATTCCAGGACGCTGTTTGCGCTGCTACAGAGGAGGAGCGGTTGCAGAGAATGCAGGACGCCATCCAGCGGCTGCCCGCGCCTCACTACAGGTCAGTGCTGCGCTTGGTCTGTCGAGCTCAGCCCTGCTGCATTTCAGAGGGCGATGATGCGATTCCAGGTGTTGTCTCACGCTGGCAACGTCATGCCTGCACATGTTGGAGCGGTTGAAGGCTGCATCGGGTCAATTGATTGGCTCAGTTCCTTGGCACGGGGGCACGGGTTGGTGCGGCCGATGGCTGTGGCTGTGCTGTGCTGGGGCTTGGGGCTGCAGCGTGGTGGCACTGGGTCAAGTTTTGTCTACTTCATATTTGTCAACAGTAGCCATGACAATAACTAGCATGAAGGGAGGTTTGTTTTATGCATTGCAGCACGGTGTGCTCCTTGGTGCTGAACATCTGCCTCTCTTGTTTTCCAGGACATTGGAGTACCTGATGAGACACTTGGCATCTCTAGCAGGGAACTGCTCCATCACAAACATGCACGCTAAGAACTTAGCGATAGTGTGGGCTCCAAACCTTTTAAGGTAAACTTCTTTTTCCGTTTCAGCACAGTGCTTTGTTCTGCTCTCCGGGAAGAGAAAGCAGTCCTCCCTTCTTCTCCATCAAATGTGCTCTTCTCCTGTAAAACCTGTAGGAAGTGGCTGACAGCAGAGGAGGAGTCTGGACTGTTCTCCCCCAACCCCAGGGGCACAATTTCTAGATGACAATTTCTGCTCTCTCGTGTAGATGGGACTGGTGTGTCCTTGACGATCCAGGAGAATTTCTTCAGTGGCATCGCTGATTGCCCACTGCGGAAGTCTCCAGAGCCCAATTGGACAGCTTTGGGCTGCAAAAATTCAGGCCTGGGGAAATGGTCTTGGAGAAATGACTTGTAAAATCTGCCTTTTCTTCAGATCCCAGCAGAGCCAGTCCGCCTGTGTCAGCGGAGGAGCTGCCTGCGTGGAACTGGAGACGCAGTCGGCTGTGGTGGAATTCATCATAAGCCACACAGACGTCCTCTTCTGCTCCAAATCGACATCAGCCATGGGAGACGGAGCAGGTGAGCATCTTCCTCCATCTGCTTGATCTTGATCTGACACCTTGATCCAATCCAGGCCTTCTCCAAGATCTTTGAAATGCGCTTTTACTATCAAGGGGATGGCAGGCTTCTGGGCTTAGATCACAATATGGCACCCTGCTGCTGGATCCTGAGAATGTCCGAGCCCAGACTTTACATGGAGAAAACGGTCACTGCCATTCTGATGTTTTGCATGCGGGTGAAGCTTGATTAAAGTGTGGCAGCGGAGCTTTGAGTTCCCTGCCCCCGTTTTCTAGGGTTTCTGTTTGCCTGTTTCGATACAGTGAGCTGCTCTTAATTGTGACTGTGTCCTTTGCCACAAACATACCTCTGACCACACTGTTGTTTTGACCTCCTCTTCTTCCAGTGGCTCGGATAAGCAAGCCTGAGAAAAATGCAGCTCCTCCCCCAGCACTGTGATGGCTGTGCAGCTGCTTTCTGATCCTCCCTCTTACCTGTGGTTTTCCCTTCCAGGGCACAGTTCTCTATCGGGGCCCAAGTCTGTGTGGGAGTCTTCTCCTGCCACGAAGCTGCTCACCCTGCAGGAGGCACAGGCTCAGAGGAGAGGCCAGAGCAGCTCTCCCGTCGAGACCCAGTGCAGGGATGTAGAAGTGGAAGAAGGCCCCGCAGGTGTACCGGGGAAATTCCACACAGTCATTGATTTTCCATCTGAAAGGTAAAGGGGACTTCCCTTTCCAGCACCTATCATAATTGGTCGGGTGGGTTTTATTGGTTTTTTTTTTTTCTTTTTCGATTTTATCTGGTGCGAAAACTTGCAGAAACTACATTACACTAATCGTGTGACAAGTGTTGTACTGAACTTCCACTCCCTTTGGGCTCCAAGGATTCAACTGACACGCAGTTGCCCGACGGGCTCAGTTTAGCCACACAAGGGTGCCATTCCTTCCTGGTTGGGCAGGCAGTCACGAGATGCAGAAAACCACGCTGACGTCTATCCTGGCCTGGGCTGGCTGTACCTGGAGACGTCGGGGTTTTCCAGATTTCAGGGCCACATGCCTGAAACCAGTTCCGGTTCTCCTGTAAGCAGAGCTGTTGGTCGGACTTGCTGGCACTAGAAATTAAAGTTGGCAGTGAGGTGAGGCCGAGGAGGTGTTAATGTAAGAGTCGGAGATGCTTTTGAACTTCCCTTACGGCTGCACGGTTCCTCAGAAAGCAGTTAGGCCTGCCAGCTCCTGTCCTGTACAGCTGTGGAGCCTTTGCTCCCCTGCTCTGCATCTTGCTTGACGTCGTTGAGAGGAAATTAGCCAGCAGGACTTCAGGGCTGAGCTGTAGGAATGGAAGCATCCTCAACTGTTTGAAACAGAGCGAGTTTCTAAGTTGTGTTTCAGTAGAAACCAGGCAGTGCTAGGAACGAGCAACTGTTGGCAAGGGCTCAGTGCAGCTCTTCCCTCACCCTGCACCACGACTCACAGCATGCGCTGTTTTCTCTCTCCAGACCAAGTGTACCCAGCAAGATGAAGGAATCGCCAGCTGGCAGTTGGTGTTCCTGCTTCAGCCTGGGAAAACCATCCTCTGCGGCCCAACGCCAAGTGCGGCGCAGTCCCAGGGAGCCCTCAGAAACAGAAGTTGTGGTCCTGGCAGGTAAGGGTGCAAATCCAGCTTTCAAAACGCTGCTTGTCAGCAACACAGGTAGAATTCAGGCTTTCAGTGGGCTTGTACCTCCTTCTGGCGTTCAAGCCCGTACCTAACATCCTCACTTGACCCCCGTCTTTCCCAAACGAGTCTCTTATTAACTCAAGAGCTGGACCTGCACAAGGATCACTTTCACGACGGTGGCACTGTTGCCAGAAGCCTGTTTGCTTCTTCCCACCACCACTAGATAACTCGGTTTTGTTTCCCTAGGGCGACGAGGAGAAAGCGGGATTCTTTGCTCAGCTAACCGTGCAGACTTAACAGCTATTGTTAACTCTGTTTGGTGGTGGTGGTGGTGGTGTTTAGAGCTGGCCAGGGAGCATCTCGCATGCTGCTTGAAGCCTACTTGACAGGCAGCACCAAGCCTGTGCCTCCTTGGACGGTGAAAGTTTGGCACTAACCCCTGTGTATCTACTCCATCCTAGGTGAATCGAGCCCTGGTCAACACAGAAAACCCCTGGCAAGTAGCGATGATGCACTGTGTGCTTCCGTCAGTGGAGTGCTGTTAGGAAGCACAAGAAGCTGCAGTTCAAACGACAGCCTTCCACATGCCAGCAGTGATGGAGCGATCATCCGCGTTCAAGCCCTCATTTCTCCCATCTCTGCTGAGGATGCTGACCTGAGCCTGCCAGACACAACAGTTGCCAGCCTGGATTGTGACGCGGTGCCTTTGCAGGGCAGCCCAGCCCAAGCACAGCCCGAGTGCCCCGACAGCAGCACCAGCATGCAGGATCAGGTCAGCGTCACTGAGGAGAAGCCGAGCCTCTTGGAGGGGGACTTCTTAGAATCAGGCCTCCATTCCCAGACACCGGGCGGCAGCACGAGCTCTGAGCCACTCTCTCCTTAACAAGAGAGGATGAGTCCCATCTTTCCGCCGGACCTCAGACACCCTCCTGTCTTTCAATGAATAAAGGCACGCTCGTGCTCAATCAACGTCTTGACTGCATTCCGGCTCTTCATTCACAGGGACTGGGAAAAATGCAACAAACAGCAAGGCAGCTCAGCTTGAAACGCTCTGGCTGTGGGGTGCGTGCAGCAGAGCTCTGGGTTTGTTCCCTTTTTACCTGGTTTTGGGATGCCTGCAGCGAGAGCTCTGCTACCGTTTTGTATGGGAGCAAATAATCTCTAGCATCCTGGCTGCTGCTCATGATAACCCCAAGCTTCCTGGCTGTGGCTTTGTGACGTTTTTCGGGGCTTTTGGTCGCTCTTCGATGCCTTGGCTGCTCCCTAACACCTCTGTCCTCCCGCCGTGTCCATTCCTGGCTCCCACCTCCGAGCTGGCCCTGCAGATCATCTCCAGGCCTGTCGTCATCATGCTGCGGCAGGAGGAGCTCGCCCTGACCAACGTCAGGCAGTACTGCCAGTCTCTCCCACTCTCTAGACTAAGTGTTACTACGCTGTCGTGGAGACAAATGCTTTCTGTCGCATGCTCCATCCCCACAGCCATGTACCGGTAGGCGGCTCTTGCAGAAGAAGAATCGAGCAGCAGAACCTTTTGCTCACCCTGCAGCACGCCACTGCTACAAGAGCAGAAACAACACAGGAAGCTCTGGGTCTGCAAGACTGCACAGAGATGCACCCGCTGTGTTTGGTTGTGCCCTCCCATCCTGAGTTTTTATTCTCCCCTGCTCGTCGTCTGATCCCACTGCTGAGCCAGGAACAAGCTGCCCAGTGTGGCAGAGCATGGTGCAGAGCTGCGCTGGGACCTCCTCCCCCTTCCTCTCCTGCAGCTTGGCATGCAACCTCACCCACTTCTCCGACAGACCTGCCGACCCCACGCGTGCCATTGGGATGCTCTGGCACAGGATGTGCCTCCAACCCAAAGCCTCCTGCCCAACCTCCCAAGGAAAAGCAAAGCAACCGAACCAGTGCCAGCACAACTCCGCAGCAGACAGCAGGGAATGCAAACAGCTTCACGCTGCTCCCCTGCACTCTCATCGTAACTACGAGACCACAGGATTATTGGTTGGGAAGTCGGTGCAGAACACACGTGAGTGTGCACGGGATTGCGGGGAGCGGTGGGGTTGCACAAGTGTGCGCGTGCATGCGGATGTATGCATGGATGAGGTTGCACATGTGTTTGCATGTACATTGGTGTGCAACGGGACAGGGTTGCGCATGTGTGCGTGCATGTCGCCGTGTGCAAGAATGATGTTGCACGCCTGTGTGCAGGTGGGTGTACAAGGGGTGGGGTTGCACAAGTTTGAGCCGGCACATGGGGAGTGCAAGGGTGGAGTTGCACACGTGTGTGTGTGCACGAGTGAACCAACCAGTGGGGTTGCACAGGCGTGTCCTTGCATTGCACAGGAGTGTACACGCACGTGGGTGTGTTTGCAAGGATGGGGATGCGCATGTACGTGCATGCACAGGGGTGTGCACAGGGTTGGAGTTGCATTTGCGTGTGCGTGTGTGCCAGGATGTTGTGGCACCGGTGTGTGAGTGCAAGTTGGGGGAGTGAAAGGATGGGGTTACGCACGTGCGTGTGTGTGTGCGCACAGGGCTGCGCCAAGGGATGTGGATGCACGAGTGTGTGTGAGCACACTGTGAGTGCGTGGACAGCGTGGCACAAATGCGTGTGTGCTGAGGAGTTGGGTTGCACGCAGGTGCAGTCAAACGGATGTTTTGTGGTAGGTGTTGGCACGTACGTGTTCCCGGGGGTGGCGTGCACACGTCTGTGAACGCAAATGAGGGCACACCATGCGGAGCGTGCATGTGGGTGTGCAAAGGGGGCAGGGTGGTGCACGTGTGTGCGTGCGCACATGGATAGGCGGAAGGACGGGGTTGCAGGTTGACCTCTGCCGAGGTGAGTGGGGGCTCACGGTGTTGCTCGGTGGTAGATTTGCTCACGCTGAGTGCTAACAGGAGACTCGCACCACCTTTTTGTTTCAGCTGTGCCAGCGCTTTGATCCCTTGCTGCTGGGATGGGGTGTTTGAAGGATGATGCGCGTGCCGAGCTCCCATCTCTCTTGCACGAATCAAGTGTAGAGCCAAAGGGATGTTTGGGCCGGGTGACCACAAGAAGGCTGGCTGTTTTGGATGGTGGCAGCTGATGGAAACAGGTGTTCTTGGGACTGTTCAGCTTTTAACAGAAGTCAGGGGTCCTGTAGCAAGAACGACCAGGTTCTCAACTGGCTTTAAACGTGCACACGGAGTACGTCTGTCCTGCCGTGCCATCTCTGTTTCTCCTTGACGCAGGCATTTTTACTACCACGTGTTGTGCTTGTTTGCTTGTAGAAGGAAGGATGTTAGGTGTAGCTCTCACCGAGAACTTCTGTTAGGATTTCTGTCTCATTTTAATCTGAACTATCAGAAGGAGTGCTGCAAGGAAGGGCCCTGCCACTGCCAGTAGGTTCCTTCTCAGCTCTGCACGACGGACCCCACTGTGGAGATAAGTGTAAATGAAGGCAGTTCAGAATCGTCTCTTGCCAGCTTCATGTGCTGGATTTTGAGCTTATGAAGCCTGCTCTGTCTTTCTGTGGTGTTCCCTTCTGCCCTAAAGGAGAAGGGCTGCAAGGTGACTTTTCTCCTGTGGCTTGCAGCTTTTGTTTCCAAGCGGCAGACTATTTTGCGGACTGTGGGTGTCTCGGATTCAGCCTTCTACTCCTCCAGTCTGAGAATCAGTTTATTTTGAGGAGGGAAGAAAGAATGTAGTTTAATCAGAATGACATTTGAGTGTTAACACAGTGAGGTGAATGAGGGCCCCAGAAGCAAACTTGGTGCTGTTGAAGCGCTGTCTGACGACAAGGTGGGAGGTAACAACTGCTGGCAGATGTGGAAAACACTTTGGGATTGAGGTGAGGAGGAAAGGAAAGACGATGCTGCCGGCAAAGAGCTTCTTGGGGAGGCTCGGTGCCCGCTTGGAATTGGATCTGGTCAACTTTTTGTGTGCTGATGTCCAGCCAGGCTTTGGGGAGCAGTCTGCATCCCAGGGTCTGTCTGGTAGGACTGGGGCTTGGGCCAGGCCAGGGCAAATCCAGTGCGCTTTGCTCTCGTTCTTAGTGTTTGTTTTTGCTCAGGAGGGCAGGTGGCGAACCTCATGAGGCAATGCCTGCAGGTGGGGTTTGCGGAGAAAGAGGTCCTGCAGGCCCCGTGTGACACCCACGGAGCAGTAGTGAGGCTGCATCCGTGTAAAACATGAGAAATCCACAGAGATCTGAAGGCGGGTTGTGGGCTCGAGTAGTGCAGGAGGGGATGGATGTGCGTGCTCCTTGACGTGTGCACTGTCTGCCTACTGTGTGGCGGGTGGGCTTTGAAAGCTGGTACCATGTTTCCGTTGTCGGGAGAAGTGGATATCGACTCTTCTCTCTATTGAAAGATTTTAAAAAAAGAACCTCTCATTGCTTCTTACCGTATGTAAGTATCACAAGCGTGACATCCAGTTTGATAGATTCTGTGACGGGAGTCCTATGGATTTGAGACCTGACTTTTAGCATGTAGGCATCATCCAGGAGTTGGGGTAAGAGGATGAGGCGTAGGAACAGGAACCTCTTTGGTCGTTATTAACTCCTGCCATTCCCTTTTTTGGTTAGGAATGTATGTGGGTATTTTTTGTGTAAAGAACAGACTCACTATGCAGCTTGTGAATGAATTCATTCACGCCTGTTGATTGGTGCTCTTCTCTAGACGGAGCTGCAGTGGAAATGGACACTTGTGGTCCGACGTCCGGCCCCCTCCCGGCGTGCTCAGATCAGCCAAGTTGGCAAGGCCTGGCTCTTGGTTGGTGAGTTGTGCCAAGGTCAGAGAGTTGGCTTTTCTCGGCTTTGAGACGCGTCTTCCAGTTGCACGTTGTGTTATTTCTGTTGTGCTGACCTCTTGAGCTCCAGCCCCGAGTGGGGATCTAAGTATTAACACAGAAGGAATTGTTTAGGTATGTTTGAACTCGGATTGGAAGTGCAGTGCCAAGGGCTGCACACACTTGTGACTGTTCTGAGTGTAAGGAAAAGGCGTGTGCTGGGTGAGTGCTTTGCTGGGTGAGCATCCCCCTGCTGAAGAGCAGGCAGCTGTTGTGTTTGCAGACAGCCCCACCCTTTTTCAGCCTTCCGGCTCTTGGCTGTTGCTGTGAGAGTGGAGGTTCTCGCCCTGAGAGAACGACCAGCAGAAGAGATCCCATGAGAGCAGCCTTAGAGCCCTTTCAGGCAAAGCAGCTGGATTAGTTTGTGGCCTGTGCCTGTGGTTTGGAGTGAACCCAGCAGGCTTTGCCCAAAGCAGAATGAGGTGTGGACGCAGCGTCCAGCAGTGGAAGCGGCCAACAGCTGGAGACGGCAGCAGCACCTTGAGCAGCACTCTTGGGGGAAATCCTCACTGTGAACGAAGGCCGAGGAGAAGAGAGTAGCTTGCTGCTGTGTTCACGGGGTAAGGTTTTCCTTCCTGAACTGTTAGCTCTCAGGTGCTGTGTGAGTCTTGTGCAGTGTGCCTGCAGCTGTGCGATGCGCTCTGCAGGAAGCGCTGATGTTGTGCATGCAGCCTTGCCTTTCATGTCTCATGTCCAGTTACTCGTGTTGTTTGAAAGCACCGTCTTAGAGGCAGCCTTGATTTCTCCAGCCCTGAGCTTTGTGCCACGAGAGCTCTCCTGCTTCTCCCTGTGATGTGAGACCGTCTGGAAGGCCCTGCAGAAGTCTGGGTAGAGGATGCAGGTTGCTGTTCCTTTCCCCACCCACGCTGGGAATAGCGGGGAACGGGACTGGGGGACATCCCGGCGGTGGGTTCCTACCTCGGCAGAACTGAATGGCTGTTCTGATCCACGTATTTTAACTTGAGAGAATCGGACACTAATTAGAGAAACGAGGGGCCTGTGGGGGGAAAAAAAGAAAAAAAAAAAAAAAGCATGTGCCGCATTTCGTGGTGCAAGGTGTTCTCAGAACCGCTGCTGACAGTGCCCAGAACGCTTCCTTTTTGACGGGGAGAGGATTAACGAGGTTATTTTAACAAAAATAGTTCGTGACGTGTTTCCTTTTTGTTCATCTTACGTGCTACTTTGTGAAAAACTATCTTTGGATTCTTAATTAGTATTTCTTGCTAAAGAGAATACGCGTGCACCCTGCGCTTTCGTCTGCGCAGAGAATCTTCTCATCGTCTCTGTACGTGTTTCTTTTTGGCACTGAGATGGAGCTGTGTGGAACACAGGCTTGGATGAATCTTCAATCAGGTGCAGGGGCACGTAATGCTCATCTTGGATGTCTGGCTGACAAGAAGAGCAGAGAGGTAAGTTTCATAGGGTCGCATGCTCATTTTATTTTATTTTATCATTCATAACCGTAGATGCATAGAGGCGTTACCCAGACAAAATGAGCATTTGTCACCCGGACTTAGGCAATGAAAATCGGTTTGAAGCATCCTTAAGACCCCTGCAGAAGAATGGTGAGAGTTAATCTGACACCCTCCTTTGGAAACCTCCGGTGCCTGTCAGCTCTTCAGCTGTGTCGTAACACCTCCCATTGCGCTGACACACCAGAATAGAATTCCAGCGCCCCCCCCCCCCCCCGATTGGTGGTCTTGCCTCCCCACCCTGTGTGTCATGGTGGACCAGCCTGGTGGCCCTTCGTGATGTCATAAGCGGTTGGAATGAGGGGAGGAGCTGTGTCCCTTCATTGGAGAGCTTGAGCTCGGAGTGAGTAGTTGGCTTGTTGTTCTTGTGCACCAACTGAGTACCTTTGTCTTTACACCGTCTTGCGCAGCATCTTGTAGGTAAGCTGAGCCAGTGCGGGATGGGATGGGTGGGCAGTGAGGTGTTGAGAACTGCTGGCTGGTGGAGCTCATAGCATCGTATTGCTTACTCTTGACCGTCAGACGTAATTTTCCCCCAGTACACCCGTTCCAAAGGGGGTATCCGTAAAGGTGGCACTCGTTCCATGCTTTTCCCCTTGTCTTCTGTGCTCATATTGTGCAAGCATCGTAAATTGCTGGGAGGACAGGCGTCACGTAGCCATTCCAAGTGCGGCGGTTTAGAAAGAAAGATGATGTGCTTTTCTACTTTTGTCAAAAAGAACTTGTCCCGTGTAGCAGTTGTTTGGAAACGTGCCTAGCTTTTGCTGTGGCGGAGTTTGAGGTGCAGGCGTTTTGGCTGGGTATGTCTATCTGCTGGGTCAGGCTCTGCTCCCAGTTCGCTGAGACTCAGCACGTCTTGCAGCCAGTGGATGGGACGGTTGTGCTGTGTGCGTTATTCCATGGGTGGCTTAGCCCTGCTCACTGACCTGCTCTTTCTCTCTCTTCTGCCCGCCCTGCGCCTGCTGCCTTGGTGCAGCTTTTGCTCTCGGAAGATCAGAGCAAAGTGACAAGGGCTGTCTGCGGATTCCAGGAGCTTGTCTACGTTGTGATCTCGCGCCAGGTACGTGCCACGTTTTGTCCCCCCGCATGGTTTTGCGGGCCGTGTGGCACCGTGTTTAGAAGTGTGTTTCTGTTGTGTTGCAGCTTGTCACGCCTGCTGTGATGGGCATCGCGTGCAGCGAGATCAGCTGTGAACCTGACCTGGCGGGGACGGAGGTACAGTATGAAGCTCTGCCTGGTCTTTGTTCCCTGTCTTGAGCCAGCAGAGGGAGCCGCAGATGTTCTCTCCTGCAGGAAAGAGTGGGCCTAAATGGGCCAGGCCACCTGTCTGTGTCAGAGCCATTGCTGATTAGTGTGGGTAGAGAGAGATGCATCTTTGCATGGCCTGGCGGTAGTGCTGCACGCCAGGAAGAGAAACAACTGTTCTTAGGCGTGCAGTTCCTTCTGAAGTGCTCCTGAGAAGGACGGAGCGCATTTCCTGCAGCTTTCTCTGCGGACGTGCTCCTCACCTTGCAATCGTCCTCGTTTGTCCTCAGCTGCTGACCGTGGCCTGTGCTCTGTGTTTCAGACTGATAACATGGGGAAGCCCCAGCTGGTCCGTGTGGAGTCATCTCTTAATATTCCAGCGATGGCGGCAGCCCATGTTATTAAGAGCTTCGTTGCCCAGGCACCGGATGAACTCTCCCTGGAGGTAAGCAGTTCAAGGCGTTCCTTGTTGTCACGCACAGGAGAGTATAAGGTGTGAACCCCTCGGGAATACTCTCAGACACCTTCAGAATGTCTTGTGAGGTGAAGTTTTGAAGATTCAGTTCCAGATTAGGCTTGTGCTGGGTCGGGAGGAGTTTGGCCACCTCTCAAATACGGTTTGATTTGGCATTTGAACCTTGTGATCAAGCAGATCCTGCCCAGTATGGGAGCTTGGTCTCGGAGCAACAGCAGACCGGTGTGTGAAGTGCGCAGATTTGTTCGGGAAGCCCCGCTAACTGGTTCCTGCGGTTTAATTGGAGCTCTTCCCTACCCTTTGGCAGAGAGCCTGCTGCTTTTGAGACCCATTTCCTACTGCACAGCTGTATTGTGGATGTTGTGTAACGTAGTGAGTCCTGTACCTCCAAGTTCAGTTTTAGAAGGGAAAATGCCTGAAGGGCTGCACTGGTGCAATTGCTGTCAAGCTGTAGGAGATTTTGCAGCGCAGAAGACCGCAGTCATTTGAGCTGTGCTTTCCTCCCAGCTGTGCTGAAGCTGGGATTGATGTTTCAATCTCTTGCAGGTGGGAGACGTGGTGTGCGTCATTGCTATGCCACCAAAGGAGCTGAGCCCCTGGTGGAGAGGCAAGCGTGGCTTTCAGGTAGGCACCCGCTTCAGACGTGAGAGCGCAACTTCAGTAGAGTCAGGAATCTCAGCTTGGAGCTGCTCTGCCTGCACAGGATGGCTTCTGGACGCAAACGATTGCCCTGTGTGGGTGTCAGAGGACTTTCCGTTTGGCACTGGGCTTGGGCTAGTGCCCACCTCTCTTTTTGTTCTTGTTACAGGTTGGATTTTTCCCCGGTGAGTGTGTGGAGCTCATTAGCGGAAAAGTTCCCGAGACTCTCGTCAATTCTGTGCCAAAGCCAGGTACGTATGTTCCATTTGATGGTGCGGGGAAGTAAAATGGGGTCCGAACGTGGCTTTTCCAAGGGATCATGAATGCCCGAGTTGAGCAAGCTAAGCAAGAGGACTGCATTAAGCTCTATGGGAACACGCAGAGATGTGGCCCAATCGCACTGTGTTTATTATTGGGCTTGGCGAAGTCATTGAATCCTCCTAGAACGGCTTGGGTTTGGAAGGGGCCTAAAGGATCCTCAAGCTCTGTTGTGTGCTCTGTCGAATGCGTGTCGCTCAGCCTCGTCCCACCGAGCCAAACCTGAACTGAACTGGTTTCTTCATTTTGTTGCGCAGTGCCAAAGAAACGGGGCAAGCTCATCACCTTCCTTCGTTCCTTGGTGAAGGCCCGCCCAAAGAAACCGAAGCGGCGGGAGACGGAGAAGGAAAGGGTGTTTGGGTGTGACCTGGGAGAGCACCTTCTCCGCTCTGGCCGTGATGGTAAGGGACAGCCCATTCCTGAGCTCTTCCTCTGTTGGGCATCTAAAGATGAAAGGGAGATGGTACGCAGCAATTGTTTCAATGAGCAGGGAGGCATTTTTTCAATGAGCACTTTAAAAAGGAGCACCGAGGCAGCTGGCTCGGATGGCTTAGCTAGAAGCGTTTGTGCCACGGGTCTTGGTACCCCTTGCATCCGTGCAAAGTTTGTATTTGCTTGAACCAAACCCTGTAAGCCAATCCCACGTTGGCCTGAAAACAACGGAAGCCTTCTGGCCAAAGAGAGCGTACTGCATCAGTTTCCACGCTCTTCTGGATGTGAGATCGAACACCTCCATTCCCGTGGGAGCTGCGATGGGACTTGCAGTGTCTCTGGCTTTGCCAGAATTACTTTCTCCAGGCTGTTCATAGGTCCTGGCATCTCTGGAATGCAAAGAACACATCTCTGTCCACCAGCTCCTGCAGAGACTTCTCTGACAGCTTTCTCCTCTAAGGAGGAACCGAGCAGTGGCCCAGCTGGGCTTAGTGGACGGGATGTGAGAAGAGCACAGCCTGAACCAGGACTTGAGTAAGAAGCTCAGCTAACCGCTGGCACTTGTTCTGTAGTCCCCCAGGTCCTCCAGAGCTGCGCTGAGTTCCTTGAGCAGCATGGCGTGGTGCGGGGGATATACCGCCTGTCCGGCGTGGCATCCAAGATCCAGAAACTACGGTAAGAGCGCAGCGACTGACGCAGCTGTCAGTAGGGGCACGTGCCATGCTGCGAGCGTTCAGAGGCCTGCGCTGTGGGGCAGCTGTGTGCAGGCAGCGTGCGCTCAGCGGTGGTGCGTCAGGCTTTTGTCGCTGTTGGATAGGAACACAAGGACAGGAAGTTCTCCTTCAGTCCTGCAGAGCATTGGAAGGCTGTGGGGGACTGCAGAGTCACGGCTGCTGCCAGCTCTCATTCCTGCTTCCTCTAGTTTGCAGAGAGAGCCCTTTGGAGCAGCCCACACTCCTCCTTGCTGCTCTGGGCTCCTGGCATAGGGTGGTAGACTAGGCAGCCAGTGGTCAGAGTAACGGGAAATGCCTTAGCAAGAAGAAAAGGTCTCTTTTTGGAAACATCTCATCCAGCATGGCTCATGTGGTGTTGGTGACTGAGTGTGTGTTTTCTCCTGTAAATCAGGAACCCCTTCCTTTTCTTGACTGTATTTTGAGTGGCTTTTGACTTGTTTTCCTCTTTCTCAAAGCCCTCTGCCCAATTCTGTGTCCTTCTCTGCAGCCATGAATTTGAGTCTGAGCAGGTTCCCGAGCTAACCGTCCGTGACGTTCACAGCGTGAGCTCCCTCTGCAAGATGTACTTCAGGGAGCTCCCGAACCCTCTGCTGACCGAGCAGCTGTATGACACGTTCTCGGTAAGCACAGGGCAACGTCTTGCAAAAGACACGTACGTCTTCCCTGGGCGTCCTGGGTGATGGTTGCAGCAGTGCCCCAGCTCTGAGCTCCTATTTCTGTTAGCCCCATGAGGCATGTCTTTGCCACATCCTGCATTGCACCGATGCCGCTTTTGGTGGGGCCAGGAGGTGCTTATTTAGCTATTTGCAGTGCTTGCGAGAATTCCCTTTCTTTTGCTCTTCCCCAACTCTTGATAGAATGGGATGAATAGCAAAGTGTACTTGGAGATGAATGCCCGCTGCGAGGAGCTGAGCTGCACAGTCAGGCTGTAAAGCCGCCCACTGCTTGCGCTGCTTGGCCTTGATGGCACGGGCTGCGTGCCGCTATGTTCCCCAGATGCCTCTTGGAAGGCATCGGATCTGCCTGGGTGCTGACCAGCCGCACGCTGTCCCCATAGTTCCCGACCCTACGGCAGCTCTCTAGCGTGACTGGTGCCTGAATCCCTCCCTCCTTATTCCAGGACGCTGTTTGCGCTGCTACAGAGGAGGAGCGGTTGCAGAGAATGCAGGACGCCATCCAGCGGCTGCCCGCGCCTCACTACAGGTCAGTGCTGCGCTTGGTCTGTCGAGCTCAGCCCTGCTGCATTTCAGAGGGCGATGATGCGATTCCAGGTGTTGTCTCACGCTGGCAACGTCATGCCTGCACATGTTGGAGCGGTTGAAGGCTGCATCGGGTCAATTGATTGGCTCAGTTCCTTGGCACGGGGGCACGGGTTGGTGCGGCCGATGGCTGTGGCTGTGCTGTGCTGGGGCTTGGGGCTGCAGCGTGGTGGCACTGGGTCAAGTTTTGTCTACTTCATATTTGTCAACAGTAGCCATGACAATAACTAGCATGAAGGGAGGTTTGTTTTATGCATTGCAGCACGGTGTGCTCCTTGGTGCTGAACATCTGCCTCTCTTGTTTTCCAGGACATTGGAGTACCTGATGAGACACTTGGCATCTCTAGCAGGGAACTGCTCCATCACAAACATGCACGCTAAGAACTTAGCGATAGTGTGGGCTCCAAACCTTTTAAGGTAAACTTCTTTTTCCGTTTCAGCACAGTGCTTTGTTCTGCTCTCCGGGAAGAGAAAGCAGTCCTCCCTTCTTCTCCATCAAATGTGCTCTTCTCCTGTAAAACCTGTAGGAAGTGGCTGACAGCAGAGGAGGAGTCTGGACTGTTCTCCCCCAACCCCAGGGGCACAATTTCTAGATGACAATTTCTGCTCTCTCGTGTAGATGGGACTGGTGTGTCCTTGACGATCCAGGAGAATTTCTTCAGTGGCATCGCTGATTGCCCACTGCGGAAGTCTCCAGAGCCCAATTGGACAGCTTTGGGCTGCAAAAATTCAGGCCTGGGGAAATGGTCTTGGAGAAATGACTTGTAAAATCTGCCTTTTCTTCAGATCCCAGCAGAGCCAGTCCGCCTGTGTCAGCGGAGGAGCTGCCTGCGTGGAACTGGAGACGCAGTCGGCTGTGGTGGAATTCATCATAAGCCACACAGACGTCCTCTTCTGCTCCAAATCGACATCAGCCATGGGAGACGGAGCAGGTGAGCATCTTCCTCCATCTGCTTGATCTTGATCTGACACCTTGATCCAATCCAGGCCTTCTCCAAGATCTTTGAAATGCGCTTTTACTATCAAGGGGATGGCAGGCTTCTGGGCTTAGATCACAATATGGCACCCTGCTGCTGGATCCTGAGAATGTCCGAGCCCAGACTTTACATGGAGAAAACGGTCACTGCCATTCTGATGTTTTGCATGCGGGTGAAGCTTGATTAAAGTGTGGCAGCGGAGCTTTGAGTTCCCTGCCCCCGTTTTCTAGGGTTTCTGTTTGCCTGTTTCGATACAGTGAGCTGCTCTTAATTGTGACTGTGTCCTTTGCCACAAACATACCTCTGACCACACTGTTGTTTTGACCTCCTCTTCTTCCAGTGGCTCGGATAAGCAAGCCTGAGAAAAATGCAGCTCCTCCCCCAGCACTGTGATGGCTGTGCAGCTGCTTTCTGATCCTCCCTCTTACCTGTGGTTTTCCCTTGCAGGGCACAGTTCTCTATCGGGGCCCAAGTCTGTGTGGGAGTCTTCTCCTGCCACGAAGCTGCTCACCCTGCAGGAGGCACAGGCTCAGAGGAGAGGCCAGAGCAGCTCTCCCGTCGAGACCCAGTGCAGGGATGTAGAAGTGGAAGAAGGCCCCGCAGGTGTACCGGGGAAATTCCACACAGTCATTGATTTTCCATCTGAAAGGTAAAGGGGACTTCCCTTTCCAGCACCTATCATAATTGGTCGGGTGGGTTTTATTGGTTTTTTTTTTTTCTTTTTCGATTTTATCTGGTGCGAAAACTTGCAGAAACTACATTACACTAATCGTGTGACAAGTGTTGTACTGAACTTCCACTCCCTTTGGGCTCCAAGGATTCAACTGACACGCAGTTGCCCGACGGGCTCAGTTTAGCCACACAAGGGTGCCATTCCTTCCTGGTTGGGCAGGCAGTCACGAGATGCAGAAAACCACGCTGACGTCTATCCTGGCCTGGGCTGGCTGTACCTGGAGACGTCGGGGTTTTCCAGATTTCAGGGCCACATGCCTGAAACCAGTTCCGGTTCTCCTGTAAGCAGAGCTGTTGGTCGGACTTGCTGGCACTAGAAATTAAAGTTGGCAGTGAGGTGAGGCCGAGGAGGTGTTAATGTAAGAGTCGGAGATGCTTTTGAACTTCCCTTACGGCTGCACGGTTCCTCAGAAAGCAGTTAGGCCTGCCAGCTCCTGTCCTGTACAGCTGTGGAGCCTTTGCTCCCCTGCTCTGCATCTTGCTTGACGTCGTTGAGAGGAAATTAGCCAGCAGGACTTCAGGGCTGAGCTGTAGGAATGGAAGCATCCTCAACTGTTTGAAACAGAGCGAGTTTCTAAGTTGTGTTTCAGTAGAAACCAGGCAGTGCTAGGAACGAGCAACTGTTGGCAAGGGCTCAGTGCAGCTCTTCCCTCACCCTGCACCACGACTCACAGCATGCGCTGTTTTCTCTCTCCAGACCAAGTGTACCCAGCAAGATGAAGGAATCGCCAGCTGGCAGTTGGTGTTCCTGCTTCAGCCTGGGAAAACCATCCTCTGCGGCCCAACGCCAAGTGCGGCGCAGTCCCAGGGAGCCCTCAGAAACAGAAGTTGTGGTCCTGGCAGGTAAGGGTGCAAATCCAGCTTTCAAAACGCTGCTTGTCAGCAACACAGGTAGAATTCAGGCTTTCAGTGGGCTTGTACCTCCTTCTGGCGTTCAAGCCCGTACCTAACATCCTCACTTGACCCCCGTCTTTCCCAAACGAGTCTCTTATTAACTCAAGAGCTGGACCTGCACAAGGATCACTTTCACGACGGTGGCACTGTTGCCAGAAGCCTGTTTGCTTCTTCCCACCACCACTAGATAACTCGGTTTTGTTTCCCTAGGGCGACGAGGAGAAAGCGGGATTCTTTGCTCAGCTAACCGTGCAGACTTAACAGCTATTGTTAACTCTGTTTGGTGGTGGTGGTGGTGGTGTTTAGAGCTGGCCAGGGAGCATCTCGCATGCTGCTTGAAGCCTACTTGACAGGCAGCACCAAGCCTGTGCCTCCTTGGACGGTGAAAGTTTGGCACTAACCCCTGTGTATCTACTCCATCCTAGGTGAATCGAGCCCTGGTCAACACAGAAAACCCCTGGCAAGTAGCGATGATGCACTGTGTGCTTCCGTCAGTGGAGTGCTGTTAGGAAGCACAAGAAGCTGCAGTTCAAACGACAGCCTTCCACATGCCAGCAGTGATGGAGCGATCATCCGCGTTCAAGCCCTCATTTCTCCCATCTCTGCTGAGGATGCTGACCTGAGCCTGCCAGACACAACAGTTGCCAGCCTGGATTGTGACGCGGTGCCTTTGCAGGGCAGCCCAGCCCAAGCACAGCCCGAGTGCCCCGACAGCAGCACCAGCATGCAGGATCAGGTCAGCGTCACTGAGGAGAAGCCGAGCCTCTTGGAGGGGGACTTCTTAGAATCAAGCCTCCATTCCCAGACACCGGGCGGCAGCACGAGCTCTGAGCCACTCTCTCCTTAACAAGAGAGGATGAGTCCCATCTTTCCGCCGGACCTCAGACACCCTCCTGTCTTTCAATGAATAAAGGCACGCTCGTGCTCAATCAACGTCTTGACTGCATTCCGGCTCTTCATTCACAGGGACTGGGAAAAATGCAACAAACAGCAAGGCAGCTCAGCTTGAAACGCTCTGGCTGTGGGGTGCGTGCAGCAGAGCTCTGGGTTTGTTCCCTTTTTACCTGGTTTTGGGATGCCTGCAGCGAGAGCTCTGCTACCGTTTTGTATGGGAGCAAATAATCTCTAGCATCCTGGCTGCTGCTCATGATAACCCCAAGCTTCCTGGCTGTGGCTTTGTGACGTTTTTCGGGGCTTTTGGTCGCTCTTCGATGCCTTGGCTGCTCCCTAACACCTCTGTCCTCCCGCCGTGTCCATTCCTGGCTCCCACCTCCGAGCTGGCCCTGCAGATCATCTCCAGGCCTGTCGTCATCATGCTGCGGCAGGAGGAGCTCGCCCTGACCAACGTCAGGCAGTACTGCCAGTCTCTCCCACTCTCTAGACTAAGTGTTACTACGCTGTCGTGGAGACAAATGCTTTCTGTCGCATGCTCCATCCCCACAGCCATGTACCGGTAGGCGGCTCTTGCAGAAGAAGAATCGAGCAGCAGAACCTTTTGCTCACCCTGCAGCACGCCACTGCTACAAGAGCAGAAACAACACAGGAAGCTCTGGGTCTGCAAGACTGCACAGAGATGCACCCGCTGTGTTTGGTTGTGCCCTCCCATCCTGAGTTTTTATTCTCCCCTGCTCGTCGTCTGATCCCACTGCTGAGCCAGGAACAAGCTGCCCAGTGTGGCAGAGCATGGTGCAGAGCTGCGCTGGGACCTCCTCCCCCTTCCTCTCCTGCAGCTTGGCATGCAACCTCACCCACTTCTCCGACAGACCTGCCGACCCCACGCGTGCCATTGGGATGCTCTGGCACAGGATGTGCCTCCAACCCAAAGCCTCCTGCCCAACCTCCCAAGGAAAAGCAAAGCAACCGAACCAGTGCCAGCACAACTCCGCAGCAGACAGCAGGGAATGCAAACAGCTTCACGCTGCTCCCCTGCACTCTCATCGTAACTACGAGACCACAGGATTATTGGTTGGGAAGTCGGTGCAGAACACACGTGAGTGTGCACGGGATTGCGGGGAGCGGTGGGGTTGCACAAGTGTGCGCGTGCATGCGGATGTATGCATGGATGAGGTTGCACATGTGTTTGCATGTACATTGGTGTGCAACGGGACAGGGTTGCGCATGTGTGCGTGCATGTCGCCGTGTGCAAGAATGATGTTGCACGCCTGTGTGCAGGTGGGTGTACAAGGGGTGGGGTTGCACAAGTTTGAGCCGGCACATGGGGAGTGCAAGGGTGGAGTTGCACACGTGTGTGTGTGCACGAGTGAACCAACCAGTGGGGTTGCACAGGCGTGTCCTTGCATTGCACAGGAGTGTACACGCACGTGGGTGTGTTTGCAAGGATGGGGATGCGCATGTACGTGCATGCACAGGGGTGTGCACAGGGTTGGAGTTGCATTTGCGTGTGCGTGTGTGCCAGGATGTTGTGGCACCGGTGTGTGAGTGCAAGTTGGGGGAGTGAAAGGATGGGGTTACGCACGTGCGTGTGTGTGTGCGCACAGGGCTGCGCCAAGGGATGTGGATGCACGAGTGTGTGTGAGCACACTGTGAGTGCGTGGACAGCGTGGCACAAATGCGTGTGTGCTGAGGAGTTGGGTTGCACGCAGGTGCAGTCAAACGGATGTTTTGTGGTAGGTGTTGGCACGTACGTGTTCCCGGGGGTGGCGTGCACACGTCTGTGAACGCAAATGAGGGCACACCATGCGGAGCGTGCATGTGGGTGTGCAAAGGGGGCAGGGTGGTGCACGTGTGTGCGTGCGCACATGGATAGGCGGAAGGACGGGGTTGCAGGTTGACCTCTGCCGAGGTGAGTGGGGGCTCACGGTGTTGCTCGGTGGTAGATTTGCTCACGCTGAGTGCTAACAGGAGACTCGCACCACCTTTTTGTTTCAGCTGTGCCAGCGCTTTGATCCCTTGCTGCTGGGATGGGGTGTTTGAAGGATGATGCGCGTGCCGAGCTCCCATCTCTCTTGCACGAATCAAGTGTAGAGCCAAAGGGATGTTTGGGCCGGGTGACCACAAGAAGGCTGGCTGTTTTGGATGGTGGCAGCTGATGGAAACAGGTGTTCTTGGGACTGTTCAGCTTTTAACAGAAGTCAGGGGTCCTGTAGCAAGAACGACCAGGTTCTCAACTGGCTTTAAACGTGCACACGGAGTACGTCTGTCCTGCCGTGCCATCTCTGTTTCTCCTTGACGCAGGCATTTTTACTACCACGTGTTGTGCTTGTTTGCTTGTAGAAGGAAGGATGTTAGGTGTAGCTCTCACCGAGAACTTCTGTTAGGATTTCTGTCTCATTTTAATCTGAACTATCAGAAGGAGTGCTGCAAGGAAGGGCCCTGCCACTGCCAGTAGGTTCCTTCTCAGCTCTGCACGACGGACCCCACTGTGGAGATAAGTGTAAATGAAGGCAGTTCAGAATCGTCTCTTGCCAGCTTCATGTGCTGGATTTTGAGCTTATGAAGCCTGCTCTGTCTTTCTGTGGTGTTCCCTTCTGCCCTAAAGGAGAAGGGCTGCAAGGTGACTTTTCTCCTGTGGCTTGCAGCTTTTGTTTCCAAGCGGCAGACTATTTTGCGGACTGTGGGTGTCTCGGATTCAGCCTTCTACTCCTCCAGTCTGAGAATCAGTTTATTTTGAGGAGGGAAGAAAGAATGTAGTTTAATCAGAATGACATTTGAGTGTTAACACAGTGAGGTGAATGAGGGCCCCAGAAGCAAACTTGGTGCTGTTGAAGCGCTGTCTGACGACAAGGTGGGAGGTAACAACTGCTGGCAGATGTGGAAAACACTTTGGGATTGAGGTGAGGAGGAAAGGAAAGACGATGCTGCCGGCAAAGAGCTTCTTGGGGAGGCTCGGTGCCCGCTTGGAATTGGATCTGGTCAACTTTTTGTGTGCTGATGTCCAGCCAGGCTTTGGGGAGCAGTCTGCATCCCAGGGTCTGTCTGGTAGGACTGGGGCTTGGGCCAGGCCAGGGCAAATCCAGTGCGCTTTGCTCTCGTTCTTAGTGTTTGTTTTTGCTCAGGAGGGCAGGTGGCGAACCTCATGAGGCAATGCCTGCAGGTGGGGTTTGCGGAGAAAGAGGTCCTGCAGGCCCCGTGTGACACCCACGGAGCAGTAGTGAGGCTGCATCCGTGTAAAACATGAGAAATCCACAGAGATCTGAAGGCGGGTTGTGGGCTCGAGTAGTGCGGGAGGGGATGGATGTGCGTGCTCCTTGACGTGTGCACTGTCTGCCTACTGTGTGGCGGGTGGGCTTTGAAAGCTGGTACCATGTTTCCGTTGTCGGGAGAAGTGGATATCGACTCTTCTCTCTATTGAAAGATTTTAAAAAAAGAACCTCTCATTGCTTCTTACCGTATGTAAGTATCACAAGCGTGACATCCAGTTTGATAGATTCTGTGACGGGAGTCCTATGGATTTGAGACCTGACTTTTAGCATGTAGGCATCATCCAGGAGTTGGGGTAAGAGGATGAGGCGTAGGAACAGGAACCTCTTTGGTCGTTATTAACTCCTGCCATTCCCTTTTTTGGTTAGGAATGTATGTGGGTATTTTTTGTGTAAAGAACAGACTCACTATGCAGCTTGTGAATGAATTCATTCACGCCTGTTGATTGGTGCTCTTCTCTAGACGGAGCTGCAGTGGAAATGGACACTTGTGGTCCGACGTCCGGCCCCCTCCCGGCGTGCTCAGATCAGCCAAGTTGGCAAGGCCTGGCTCTTGGTTGGTGAGTTGTGCCAAGGTCAGAGAGTTGGCTTTTCTCGGCTTTGAGACGCGTCTTCCAGTTGCACGTTGTGTTATTTCTGTTGTGCTGACCTCTTGAGCTCCAGCCCCGAGTGGGGATCTAAGTATTAACACAGAAGGAATTGTTTAGGTATGTTTGAACTCGGATTGGAAGTGCAGTGCCAAGGGCTGCACACACTTGTGACTGTTCTGAGTGTAAGGAAAAGGCGTGTGCTGGGTGAGTGCTTTGCTGGGTGAGCATCCCCCTGCTGAAGAGCAGGCAGCTGTTGTGTTTGCAGACAGCCCCACCCTTTTTCAGCCTTCCGGCTCTTGGCTGTTGCTGTGAGAGTGGAGGTTCTCGCCCTGAGAGAACGACCAGCAGAAGAGATCCCATGAGAGCAGCCTTAGAGCCCTTTCAGGCAAAGCAGCTGGATTAGTTTGTGGCCTGTGCCTGTGGTTTGGAGTGAACCCAGCAGGCTTTGCCCAAAGCAGAATGAGGTGTGGACGCAGCGTCCAGCAGTGGAAGCGGCCAACAGCTGGAGACGGCAGCAGCACCTTGAGCAGCACTCTTGGGGGAAATCCTCACTGTGAACGAAGGCCGAGGAGAAGAGAGTAGCTTGCTGCTGTGTTCACGGGGTAAGGTTTTCCTTCCTGAACTGTTAGCTCTCAGGTGCTGTGTGAGTCTTGTGCAGTGTGCCTGCAGCTGTGCGATGCGCTCTGCAGGAAGCGCTGATGTTGTGCATGCAGCCTTGCCTTTCATGTCTCATGTCCAGTTACTCGTGTTGTTTGAAAGCACCGTCTTAGAGGCAGCCTTGATTTCTCCAGCCCTGAGCTTTGTGCCACGAGAGCTCTCCTGCTTCTCCCTGTGATGTGAGACCGTCTGGAAGGCCCTGCAGAAGTCTGGGTAGAGGATGCAGGTTGCTGTTCCTTTCCCCACCCACGCTGGGAATAGCGGGGAACGGGACTGGGGGACATCCCGGCGGTGGGTTCCTACCTCGGCAGAACTGAATGGCTGTTCTGATCCACGTATTTTAACTTGAGAGAATCGGACACTAATTAGAGAAACGAGGGGCCTGTGGGGGAAAAAAAAAAAAAAAAAAAAAAAAGCATGTGCCGCATTTCGTGGTGCAAGGTGTTCTCAGAACCGCTGCTGACAGTGCCCAGAACGCTTCCTTTTTGACGGGGAGAGGATTAACGAGGTTATTTTAACAAAAATAGTTCGTGACGTGTTTCCTTTTTGTTCATCTTACGTGCTACTTTGTGAAAAACTATCTTTGGATTCTTAATTAGTATTTCTTGCTAAAGAGAATACGCGTGCACCCTGCGCTTTCGTCTGCGCAGAGAATCTTCTCATCGTCTCTGTACGTGTTTCTTTTTGGCACTGAGATGGAGCTGTGTGGAACACAGGCTTGGATGAATCTTCAATCAGGTGCAGGGGCACGTAATGCTCATCTTGGATGTCTGGCTGACAAGAAGAGCAGAGAGGTAAGTTTCATAGGGTCGCATGCTCATTTTATTTTATTTTATCATTCATAACCGTAGATGCATAGAGGCGTTACCCAGACAAAATGAGCATTTGTCACCCGGACTTAGGCAATGAAAATCGGTTTGAAGCATCCTTAAGACCCCTGCAGAAGAATGGTGAGAGTTAATCTGACACCCTCCTTTGGAAACCTCCGGTGCCTGTCAGCTCTTCAGCTGTGTCGTAACACCTCCCATTGCGCTGACACACCAGAATAGAATTCCAGCGCCCCCCCCCCCCCCCCCCCCCCCGGATTGGTGGTCTTGCCTCCCCACCCTGTGCGTCATGGTGGACCAGCCTGGTGGCCCTTCGTGATGTCATAAGCGGTTGGAATGAGGGGAGGAGCTGTGTCCCTTCATTGGAGAGCTTGAGCTCGGAGTGAGTAGTTGGCTTGTTGTTCTTGTGCACCAACTGAGTACCTTTGTCTTTACACCGTCTTGCGCAGCATCTTGTAGGTAAGCTGAGCCAGTGCGGGATGGGATGGGTGGGCAGTGAGGTGTTGAGAACTGCTGGCTGGTGGAGCTCATAGCATCGTATTGCTTACTCTTGACCGTCAGACGTAATTTTCCCCCAGTACACCCGTTCCAAAGGGGGTATCCGTAAAGGTGGCACTCGTTCCATGCTTTTCCCCTTGTCTTCTGTGCTCATATTGTGCAAGCATCGTAAATTGCTGGGAGGACAGGCGTCACGTAGCCATTCCAAGTGCGGCGGTTTAGAAAGAAAGATGATGTGCTTTTCTACTTTTGTCAAAAAGAACTTGTCCCGTGTAGCAGTTGTTTGGAAACGTGCCTAGCTTTTGCTGTGGCGGAGTTTGAGGTGCAGGCGTTTTGGCTGGGTATGTCTATCTGCTGGGTCAGGCTCTGCTCCCAGTTCGCTGAGACTCAGCACGTCTTGCAGCCAGTGGATGGGACGGTTGTGCTGTGTGCGTTATTCCATGGGTGGCTTAGCCCTGCTCACTGACCTGCTCTTTCTCTCTCTTCTGCCCGCCCTGCGCCTGCTGCCTTGGTGCAGCTTTTGCTCTCGGAAGATCAGAGCAAAGTGACAAGGGCTGTCTGCGGATTCCAGGAGCTTGTCTACGTTGTGATCTCGCGCCAGGTACGTGCCACGTTTTGTCCCCCCGCATGGTTTTGCGGGCCGTGTGGCACCGTGTTTAGAAGTGTGTTTCTGTTGTGTTGCAGCTTGTCACGCCTGCTGTGATGGGCATCGCGTGCAGCGAGATCAGCTGTGAACCTGACCTGGCGGGGACGGAGGTACAGTATGAAGCTCTGCCTGGTCTTTGTTCCCTGTCTTGAGCCAGCAGAGGGAGCCGCAGATGTTCTCTCCTGCAGGAAAGAGTGGGCCTAAATGGGCCAGGCCACCTGTCTGTGTCAGAGCCATTGCTGATTAGTGTGGGTAGAGAGAGATGCATCTTTGCATGGCCTGGCGGTAGTGCTGCACGCCAGGAAGAGAAACAACTGTTCTTAGGCGTGCAGTTCCTTCTGAAGTGCTCCTGAGAAGGACGGAGCGCATTTCCTGCAGCTTGCTCTGCGGACGTGCTCCTCACCTTGCAATCGTCCTCGTTTGTCCTCAGCTGCTGACCGTGGCCTGTGCTCTGTGTTTCAGACTGATAACATGGGGAAGCCCCAGCTGGTCCGTGTGGAGTCATCTCTTAATATTCCAGCGATGGCGGCAGCCCATGTTATTAAGAGCTTCGTTGCCCAGGCACCGGATGAACTCTCCCTGGAGGTAAGCAGTTCAAGGCGTTCCTTGTTGTCACGCACAGGAGAGTATAAGGTGTGAACCCCTCGGGAATACTCTCAGACACCTTCAGAATGTCTTGTGAGGTGAAGTTTTGAAGATTCAGTTCCAGATTAGGCTTGTGCTGGGTCGGGAGGAGTTTGGCCACCTCTCAAATACGGTTTGATTTGGCATTTGAACCTTGTGATCAAGCAGATCCTGCCCAGTATGGGAGCTTGGTCTCGGAGCAACAGCAGACCGGTGTGTGAAGTGCGCAGATTTGTTCGGGAAGCCCCGCTAACTGGTTCCTGCGGTTTAATTGGAGCTCTTCCCTACCCTTTGGCAGAGAGCCTGCTGCTTTTGAGACCCATTTCCTACTGCACAGCTGTATTGTGGATGTTGTGTAACGTAGTGAATCCTGTACCTCCAAGTTCAGTTTTAGAAGGGAAAATGCCTGAAGGGCTGCACTGGTGCAATTGCTGTCAAGCTGTAGGAGATTTTGCAGCGCAGAAGACCGCAGTCATTTGAGCTGTGCTTTCCTCCCAGCTGTGCTGAAGCTGGGATTGATGTTTCAATCTCTTGCAGGTGGGAGACGTGGTGTGCGTCATTGCTATGCCACCAAAGGAGCTGAGCCCCTGGTGGAGAGGCAAGCGTGGCTTTCAGGTAGGCACCCGCTTCAGACGTGAGAGCGCAACTTCAGTAGAGTCAGGAATCTCAGCTTGGAGCTGCTCTGCCTGCACAGGATGGCTTCTGGACGCAAACGATTGCCCTGTGTGGGTGTCAGAGGACTTTCCGTTTGGCACTGGGCTTGGGCTAGTGCCCACCTCTCTTTTTGTTCTTGTTACAGGTTGGATTTTTCCCCGGTGAGTGTGTGGAGCTCATTAGCGGAAAAGTTCCCGAGACTCTCGTCAATTCTGTGCCAAAGCCAGGTACGTATGTTCCATTTGATGGTGCGGGGAAGTAAAATGGGGTCCGAACGTGGCTTTTCCAAGGGATCATGAATGCCCGAGTTGAGCAAGCTAAGCAAGAGGACTGCATTAAGCTCTATGGGAACACGCAGAGATGTGGCCCAATCGCACTGTGTTTATTATTGGGCTTGGCGAAGTCATTGAATCCTCCTAGAACGGCTTGGGTTTGGAAGGGGCCTAAAGGATCCTCAAGCTCTGTTGTGTGCTCTGTCGAATGCGTGTCGCTCAGCCTCGTCCCACCGAGCCAAACCTGAACTGAACTGGTTTCTTCATTTTGTTGCGCAGTGCCAAAGAAACGGGGCAAGCTCATCACCTTCCTTCGTTCCTTGGTGAAGGCCCGCCCAAAGAAACCGAAGCGGCGGGAGACGGAGAAGGAAAGGGTGTTTGGGTGTGACCTGGGAGAGCACCTTCTCCGCTCTGGCCGTGATGGTAAGGGACAGCCCATTCCTGAGCTCTTCCTCTGTTGGGCATCTAAAGATGAAAGGGAGATGGTACGCAGCAATTGTTTCAATGAGCAGGGAGGCATTTTTTCAATGAGCACTTTAAAAAGGAGCACCGAGGCAGCTGGCTCGGATGGCTTAGCTAGAAGCGTTTGTGCCACGGGTCTTGGTACCCCTTGCATCCGTGCAAAGTTTGTATTTGCTTGAACCAAACCCTGTAAGCCAATCCCACGTTGGCCTGAAAACAACGGAAGCCTTCTGGCCAAAGAGAGCGTACTGCATCAGTTTCCACGCTCTTCTGGATGTGAGATCGAACACCTCCATTCCCGTGGGAGCTGCGATGGGACTTGCAGTGTCTCTGGCTTTGCCAGAATTACTTTCTCCAGGCTGTTCATAGGTCCTGGCATCTCTGGAATGCAAAGAACACATCTCTGTCCACCAGCTCCTGCAGAGACTTCTCTGACAGCTTTCTCCTCTAAGGAGGAACCGAGCAGTGGCCCAGCTGGGCTTAGTGGACGGGATGTGAGAAGAGCACAGCCTGAACCAGGACTTGAGTAAGAAGCTCAGCTAACCGCTGGCACTTGTTCTGTAGTCCCCCAGGTCCTCCAGAGCTGCGCTGAGTTCCTTGAGCAGCATGGCGTGGTGCGGGGGATATACCGCCTGTCCGGCGTGGCATCCAAGATCCAGAAACTACGGTAAGAGCACAGCGACTGACGCAGCTGTCAGTAGGGGCACGTGCCATGCTGCGAGCGTTCAGAGGCCTGCGCTGTGGGGCAGCTGTGTGCAGGCAGCGTGCGCTCAGCGGTGGTGCGTCAGGCTTTTGTCGCTGTTGGATAGGAACACAAGGACAGGAAGTTCTCCTTCAGTCCTGCAGAGCATTGGAAGGCTGTGGGGGACTGCAGAGTCACGGCTGCTGCCAGCTCTCATTCCTGCTTCCTCTAGTTTGCAGAGAGAGCCCTTTGGAGCAGCCCACACTCCTCCTTGCTGCTCTGGGCTCCTGGCATAGGGTGGTAGACTAGGCAGCCAGTGGTCAGAGTAACGGGAAATGCCTTAGCAAGAAGAAAAGGTCTCTTTTTGGAAACATCTCATCCAGCATGGCTCATGTGGTGTTGGTGACTGAGTGTGTGTTTTCTCCTGTAAATCAGGAACCCCTTCCTTTTCTTGACTGTATTTTGAGTGGCTTTTGACTTGTTTTCCTCTTTCTCAAAGCCCTCTGCCCAATTCTGTGTCCTTCTCTGCAGCCATGAATTTGAGTCTGAGCAGGTTCCCGAGCTAACCGTCCGTGACGTTCACAGCGTGAGCTCCCTCTGCAAGATGTACTTCAGGGAGCTCCCGAACCCTCTGCTGACCGAGCACGTATGACACGTTCTCGGTAAGCACAGGGCAACGTCTTGCAAAAGACACGTACGTCTTCCCTGGGCGTCCTGGGTGATGGTTGCAGCAGTGCCCCAGCTCTGAGCTCCTATTTCTGTTAGCCCCATGAGGCATGTCTTTGCCACATCCTGCATTGCACCGATGCCGCTTTTGGTGGGGCCAGGAGGTGCTTATTTAGCTATTTGCAGTGCTTGCGAGAATTCCCTTTCTTTTGCTCTTCCCCAACTCTTGATAGAATGGGATGAATAGCAAAGTGTACTTGGAGATGAATGCCCGCTGCGAGGAGCTGAGCTGCACAGTCAGGCTGTAAAGCCGCCCACTGCTTGCGCTGCTTGGCCTTGATGGCACGGGCTGCGTGCCGCTATGTTCCCCAGATGCCTCTTGGAAGGCATCGGATCTGCCTGGGTGCTGACCAGCCGCACGCTGTCCCCATAGTTCCCGACCCTACGGCAGCTCTCTAGCGTGACTGGTGCCTGAATCCCTCCCTCCTTATTCCAGGACGCTGTTTGCGCTGCTACAGAGGAGGAGCGGTTGCAGAGAATGCAGGACGCCATCCAGCGGCTGCCCGCGCCTCACTACAGGTCAGTGCTGCGCTTGGTCTGTCGAGCTCAGCCCTGCTGCATTTCAGAGGGCGATGATGCGATTCCAGGTGTTGTCTCACGCTGGCAACGTCATGCCTGCACATGTTGGAGCGGTTGAAGGCTGCATCGGGTCAATTGATTGGCTCAGTTCCTTGGCACGGGGGCACGGGTTGGTGCGGCCGATGGCTGTGGCTGTGCTGTGCTGGGGCTTGGGGCTGCAGCGTGGTGGCACTGGGTCAAGTTTTGTCTACTTCATATTTGTCAACAGTAGCCATGACAATAACTAGCATGAAGGGAGGTTTGTTTTATGCATTGCAGCACGGTGTGCTCCTTGGTGCTGAACATCTGCCTCTCTTGTTTTCCAGGACATTGGAGTACCTGATGAGACACTTGGCATCTCTAGCAGGGAACTGCTCCATC
Source organism: Alectoris magna (assembly GCA_030625065.1). NCBI lineage: Eukaryota > Metazoa > Chordata > Aves > Galliformes > Phasianidae > Alectoris > Alectoris magna. The sequence goes on along the minus strand of CM060562.1, from coordinate 112,933,071 downwards.
ACAAACATGCACGCTAAGAACTTAGCGATAGTGTGGGCTCCAAACCTTTTAAGGTAAACTTCTTTTTCCGTTTCAGCACAGTGCTTTGTTCTGCTCTCCGGGAAGAGAAAGCAGTCCTCCCTTCTTCTCCATCAAATGTGCTCTTCTCCTGTAAAACCTGTAGGAAGTGGCTGACAGCAGAGGAGGAGTCTGGACTGTTCTCCCCCAACCCCAGGGGCACAATTTCTAGATGACAATTTCTGCTCTCTCGTGTAGATGGGACTGGTGTGTCCTTGACGATCCAGGAGAATTTCTTCAGTGGCATCGCTGATTGCCCACTGCGGAAGTCTCCAGAGCCCAATTGGACAGCTTTGGGCTGCAAAAATTCAGGCCTGGGGAAATGGTCTTGGAGAAATGACTTGTAAAATCTGCCTTTTCTTCAGATCCCAGCAGAGCCAGTCCGCCTGTGTCAGCGGAGGAGCTGCCTGCGTGGAACTGGAGACGCAGTCGGCTGTGGTGGAATTCATCATAAGCCACACAGACGTCCTCTTCTGCTCCAAATCGACATCAGCCATGGGAGACGGAGCAGGTGAGCATCTTCCTCCATCTGCTTGATCTTGATCTGACACCTTGATCCAATCCAGGCCTTCTCCAAGATCTTTGAAATGCGCTTTTACTATCAAGGGGATGGCAGGCTTCTGGGCTTAGATCACAATATGGCACCCTGCTGCTGGATCCTGAGAATGTCCGAGCCCAGACTTTACATGGAGAAAACGGTCACTGCCATTCTGATGTTTTGCATGCGGGTGAAGCTTGATTAAAGTGTGGCAGCGGAGCTTTGAGTTCCCTGCCCCCGTTTTCTAGGGTTTCTGTTTGCCTGTTTCGATACAGTGAGCTGCTCTTAATTGTGACTGTGTCCTTTGCCACAAACATACCTCTGACCACACTGTTGTTTTGACCTCCTCTTCTTCCAGTGGCTCGGATAAGCAAGCCTGAGAAAAATGCAGCTCCTCCCCCAGCACTGTGATGGCTGTGCAGCTGCTTTCTGATCCTCCCTCTTACCTGTGGTTTTCCCTTGCAGGGCACAGTTCTCTATCGGGGCCCAAGTCTGTGTGGGAGTCTTCTCCTGCCACGAAGCTGCTCACCCTGCAGGAGGCACAGGCTCAGAGGAGAGGCCAGAGCAGCTCTCCCGTCGAGACCCAGTGCAGGGATGTAGAAGTGGAAGAAGGCCCCGCAGGTGTACCGGGGAAATTCCACACAGTCATTGATTTTCCATCTGAAAGGTAAAGGGGACTTCCCTTTCCAGCACCTATCATAATTGGTCGGGTGGGTTTTATTGGTTTTTTTTTTTTCTTTTTCGATTTTATCTGGTGCGAAAACTTGCAGAAACTACATTACACTAATCGTGTGACAAGTGTTGTACTGAACTTCCACTCCCTTTGGGCTCCAAGGATTCAACTGACACGCAGTTGCCCGACGGGCTCAGTTTAGCCACACAAGGGTGCCATTCCTTCCTGGTTGGGCAGGCAGTCACGAGATGCAGAAAACCACGCTGACGTCTATCCTGGCCTGGGCTGGCTGTACCTGGAGACGTCGGGGTTTTCCAGATTTCAGGGCCACATGCCTGAAACCAGTTCCGGTTCTCCTGTAAGCAGAGCTGTTGGTCGGACTTGCTGGCACTAGAAATTAAAGTTGGCAGTGAGGTGAGGCCGAGGAGGTGTTAATGTAAGAGTCGGAGATGCTTTTGAACTTCCCTTACGGCTGCACGGTTCCTCAGAAAGCAGTTAGGCCTGCCAGCTCCTGTCCTGTACAGCTGTGGAGCCTTTGCTCCCCTGCTCTGCATCTTGCTTGACGTCGTTGAGAGGAAATTAGCCAGCAGGACTTCAGGGCTGAGCTGTAGGAATGGAAGCATCCTCAACTGTTTGAAACAGAGCGAGTTTCTAAGTTGTGTTTCAGTAGAAACCAGGCAGTGCTAGGAACGAGCAACTGTTGGCAAGGGCTCAGTGCAGCTCTTCCCTCACCCTGCACCACGACTCACAGCATGCGCTGTTTTCTCTCTCCAGACCAAGTGTACCCAGCAAGATGAAGGAATCGCCAGCTGGCAGTTGGTGTTCCTGCTTCAGCCTGGGAAAACCATCCTCTGCGGCCCAACGCCAAGTGCGGCGCAGTCCCAGGGAGCCCTCAGAAACAGAAGTTGTGGTCCTGGCAGGTAAGGGTGCAAATCCAGCTTTCAAAACGCTGCTTGTCAGCAACACAGGTAGAATTCAGGCTTTCAGTGGGCTTGTACCTCCTTCTGGCGTTCAAGCCCGTACCTAACATCCTCACTTGACCCCCGTCTTTCCCAAACGAGTCTCTTATTAACTCAAGAGCTGGACCTGCACAAGGATCACTTTCACGACGGTGGCACTGTTGCCAGAAGCCTGTTTGCTTCTTCCCACCACCACTAGATAACTCGGTTTTGTTTCCCTAGGGCGACGAGGAGAAAGCGGGATTCTTTGCTCAGCTAACCGTGCAGACTTAACAGCTATTGTTAACTCTGTTTGGTGGTGGTGGTGGTGGTGTTTAGAGCTGGCCAGGGAGCATCTCGCATGCTGCTTGAAGCCTACTTGACAGGCAGCACCAAGCCTGTGCCTCCTTGGACGGTGAAAGTTTGGCACTAACCCCTGTGTATCTACTCCATCCTAGGTGAATCGAGCCCTGGTCAACACAGAAAACCCCTGGCAAGTAGCGATGATGCACTGTGTGCTTCCGTCAGTGGAGTGCTGTTAGGAAGCACAAGAAGCTGCAGTTCAAACGACAGCCTTCCACATGCCAGCAGTGATGGAGCGATCATCCGCGTTCAAGCCCTCATTTCTCCCATCTCTGCTGAGGATGCTGACCTGAGCCTGCCAGACACAACAGTTGCCAGCCTGGATTGTGACGCGGTGCCTTTGCAGGGCAGCCCAGCCCAAGCACAGCCCGAGTGCCCCGACAGCAGCACCAGCATGCAGGATCAGGTCAGCGTCACTGAGGAGAAGCCGAGCCTCTTGGAGGGGGACTTCTTAGAATCAGGCCTCCATTCCCAGACACCGGGCGGCAGCACGAGCTCTGAGCCACTCTCTCCTTAACAAGAGAGGATGAGTCCCATCTTTCCGCCGGACCTCAGACACCCTCCTGTCTTTCAATGAATAAAGGCACGCTCGTGCTCAATCAACGTCTTGACTGCATTCCGGCTCTTCATTCACAGGGACTGGGAAAAATGCAACAAACAGCAAGGCAGCTCAGCTTGAAACGCTCTGGCTGTGGGGTGCGTGCAGCAGAGCTCTGGGTTTGTTCCCTTTTTACCTGGTTTTGGGATGCCTGCAGCGAGAGCTCTGCTACCGTTTTGTATGGGAGCAAATAATCTCTAGCATCCTGGCTGCTGCTCATGATAACCCCAAGCTTCCTGGCTGTGGCTTTGTGACGTTTTTCGGGGCTTTTGGTCGCTCTTCGATGCCTTGGCTGCTCCCTAACACCTCTGTCCTCCCGCCGTGTCCATTCCTGGCTCCCACCTCCGAGCTGGCCCTGCAGATCATCTCCAGGCCTGTCGTCATCACGCTGCGGCAGGAGGAGCTTGCCCTGACCAACGTCAGGCAGTACTGCCAGTCTCTCCCACTCTCTAGACTAAGTGTTACTACGCTGTCGTGGAGACAAATGCTTTCTGTCGCATGCTCCATCCCCACAGCCATGTACCGGTAGGCGGCTCTTGCAGAAGAAGAATCGAGCAGCAGAACCTTTTGCTCACCCTGCAGCACGCCACTGCTACAAGAGCAGAAACAACACAGGAAGCTCTGGGTCTGCAAGACTGCACAGAGATGCACCCGCTGTGTTTGGTTGTGCCCTCCCATCCTGAGTTTTTATTCTCCCCTGCTCGTTGTCTGATCCCACTGCTGAGCCAGGAACAAGCTGCCCAGTGTGGCAGAGCATGGTGCAGAGCTGCGCTGGGACCTCCTCCCCCTTCCTCTCCTGCAGCTTGGCATGCAACCTCACCCACTTCTCCGACAGACCTGCCGACCCCACGCGTGCCATTGGGATGCTCTGGCACAGGATGTGCCTCCAACCCAAAGCCTCCTGCCCAACCTCCCAAGGAAAAGCAAAGCAACCGAACCAGTGCCAGCACAACTCCGCAGCAGACAGCAGGGAATGCAAACAGCTTCACGCTGCTCCCCTGCACTCTCATCGTAACTACGAGACCACAGGATTATTGGTTGGGAAGTCGGTGCAGAACACACGTGAGTGTGCACGGGATTGCGGGGAGCGGTGGGGTTGCACAAGTGTGCGCGTGCATGCGGATGTATGCATGGATGAGGTTGCACATGTGTTTGCATGTACATTGGTGTGCAACGGGACAGGGTTGCGCATGTGTGCGTGCATGTCGCCGTGTGCAAGAATGATGTTGCACGCCTGTGTGCAGGTGGGTGTACAAGGGGTGGGGTTGCACAAGTTTGAGCCGGCACATGGGGAGTGCAAGGGTGGAGTTGCACACGTGTGTGTGTGCACGAGTGAACCAACCAGTGGGGTTGCACAGGCGTGTCCTTGCATTGCACAGGAGTGTACACGCACGTGGGTGTGTTTGCAAGGATGGGGATGCGCATGTACGTGCATGCACAGGGGTGTGCACAGGGTTGGAGTTGCATTTGCGTGTGCGTGTGTGCCAGGATGTTGTGGCACCGGTGTGTGAGTGCAAGTTGGGGGAGTGAAAGGATGGGGTTACGCACGTGCGTGTGTGTGTGCGCACAGGGCTGCGCCAAGGGATGTGGATGCACGAGTGTGTGTGAGCACACTGTGAGTGCGTGGACAGCGTGGCACAAATGCGTGTGTGCTGAGGAGTTGGGTTGCACGCAGGTGCAGTCAAACGGATGTTTTGTGGTAGGTGTTGGCACGTACGTGTTCCCGGGGGTGGCGTGCACACGTCTGTGAACGCAAATGAGGGCACACCATGCGGAGCGTGCATGTGGGTGTGCAAAGGGGGCAGGGTGGTGCACGTGTGTGCGTGCGCACATGGATAGGCGGAAGGACGGGGTTGCAGGTTGACCTCTGCCGAGGTGAGTGGGGGCTCACGGTGTTGCTCGGTGGTAGATTTGCTCACGCTGAGTGCTAACAGGAGACTCGCACCACCTTTTTGTTTCAGCTGTGCCAGCGCTTTGATCCCTTGCTGCTGGGATGGGGTGTTTGAAGGATGATGCGCGTGCCGAGCTCCCATCTCTCTTGCACGAATCAAGTGTAGAGCCAAAGGGATGTTTGGGCCGGGTGACCACAAGAAGGCTGGCTGTTTTGGATGGTGGCAGCTGATGGAAACAGGTGTTCTTGGGACTGTTCAGCTTTTAACAGAAGTCAGGGGTCCTGTAGCAAGAACGACCAGGTTCTCAACTGGCTTTAAACGTGCACACGGAGTACGTCTGTCCTGCCGTGCCATCTCTGTTTCTCCTTGACGCAGGCATTTTTACTACCACGTGTTGTGCTTGTTTGCTTGTAGAAGGAAGGATGTTAGGTGTAGCTCTCACCGAGAACTTCTGTTAGGATTTCTGTCTCATTTTAATCTGAACTATCAGAAGGAGTGCTGCAAGGAAGGGCCCTGCCACTGCCAGTAGGTTCCTTCTCAGCTCTGCACGACGGACCCCACTGTGGAGATAAGTGTAAATGAAGGCAGTTCAGAATCGTCTCTTGCCAGCTTCATGTGCTGGATTTTGAGCTTATGAAGCCTGCTCTGTCTTTCTGTGGTGTTCCCTTCTGCCCTAAAGGAGAAGGGCTGCAAGGTGACTTTTCTCCTGTGGCTTGCAGCTTTTGTTTCCAAGCGGCAGACTATTTTGCGGACTGTGGGTGTCTCGGATTCAGCCTTCTACTCCTCCAGTCTGAGAATCAGTTTATTTTGAGGAGGGAAGAAAGAATGTAGTTTAATCAGAATGACATTTGAGTGTTAACACAGTGAGGTGAATGAGGGCCCCAGAAGCAAACTTGGTGCTGTTGAAGCGCTGTCTGACGACAAGGTGGGAGGTAACAACTGCTGGCAGATGTGGAAAACACTTTGGGATTGAGGTGAGGAGGAAAGGAAAGACGATGCTGCCGGCAAAGAGCTTCTTGGGGAGGCTCGGTGCCCGCTTGGAATTGGATCTGGTCAACTTTTTGTGTGCTGATGTCCAGCCAGGCTTTGGGGAGCAGTCTGCATCCCAGGGTCTGTCTGGTAGGACTGGGGCTTGGGCCAGGCCAGGGCAAATCCAGTGCGCTTTGCTCTCGTTCTTAGTGTTTGTTTTTGCTCAGGAGGGCAGGTGGCGAACCTCATGAGGCAATGCCTGCAGGTGGGGTTTGCGGAGAAAGAGGTCCTGCAGGCCCCGTGTGACACCCACGGAGCAGTAGTGAGGCTGCATCCGTGTAAAACATGAGAAATCCACAGAGATCTGAAGGCGGGTTGTGGGCTCGAGTAGTGCGGGAGGGGATGGATGTGCGTGCTCCTTGACGTGTGCACTGTCTGCCTACTGTGTGGCGGGTGGGCTTTGAAAGCTGGTACCATGTTTCCGTTGTCGGGAGAAGTGGATATCGACTCTTCTCTCTATTGAAAGATTTTAAAAAAAGAACCTCTCATTGCTTCTTACCGTATGTAAGTATCACAAGCGTGACATCCAGTTTGATAGATTCTGTGACGGGAGTCCTATGGATTTGAGACCTGACTTTTAGCATGTAGGCATCATCCAGGAGTTGGGGTAAGAGGATGAGGCGTAGGAACAGGAACCTCTTTGGTCGTTATTAACTCCTGCCATTCCCTTTTTTGGTTAGGAATGTATGTGGGTATTTTTTGTGTAAAGAACAGACTCACTATGCAGCTTGTGAATGAATTCATTCACGCCTGTTGATTGGTGCTCTTCTCTAGACGGAGCTGCAGTGGAAATGGACACTTGTGGTCCGACGTCCGGCCCCCTCCCGGCGTGCTCAGATCAGCCAAGTTGGCAAGGCCTGGCTCTTGGTTGGTGAGTTGTGCCAAGGTCAGAGAGTTGGCTTTTCTCGGCTTTGAGACGCGTCTTCCAGTTGCACGTTGTGTTATTTCTGTTGTGCTGACCTCTTGAGCTCCAGCCCCGAGTGGGGATCTAAGTATTAACACAGAAGGAATTGTTTAGGTATGTTTGAACTCGGATTGGAAGTGCAGTGCCAAGGGCTGCACACACTTGTGACTGTTCTGAGTGTAAGGAAAAGGCGTGTGCTGGGTGAGTGCTTTGCTGGGTGAGCATCCCCCTGCTGAAGAGCAGGCAGCTGTTGTGTTTGCAGACAGCCCCACCCTTTTTCAGCCTTCCGGCTCTTGGCTGTTGCTGTGAGAGTGGAGGTTCTCGCCCTGAGAGAACGACCAGCAGAAGAGATCCCATGAGAGCAGCCTTAGAGCCCTTTCAGGCAAAGCAGCTGGATTAGTTTGTGGCCTGTGCCTGTGGTTTGGAGTGAACCCAGCAGGCTTTGCCCAAAGCAGAATGAGGTGTGGACGCAGCGTCCAGCAGTGGAAGCGGCCAACAGCTGGAGACGGCAGCAGCACCTTGAGCAGCACTCTTGGGGGAAATCCTCACTGTGAACGAAGGCCGAGGAGAAGAGAGTAGCTTGCTGCTGTGTTCACGGGGTAAGGTTTTCCTTCCTGAACTGTTAGCTCTCAGGTGCTGTGTGAGTCTTGTGCAGTGTGCCTGCAGCTGTGCGATGCGCTCTGCAGGAAGCGCTGATGTTGTGCATGCAGCCTTGCCTTTCATGTCTCATGTCCAGTTACTCGTGTTGTTTGAAAGCACCGTCTTAGAGGCAGCCTTGATTTCTCCAGCCCTGAGCTTTGTGCCACGAGAGCTCTCCTGCTTCTCCCTGTGATGTGAGACCGTCTGGAAGGCCCTGCAGAAGTCTGGGTAGAGGATGCAGGTTGCTGTTCCTTTCCCCACCCACGCTGGGAATAGCGGGGAACGGGACTGGGGGACATCCCGGCGGTGGGTTCCTACCTCGGCAGAACTGAATGGCTGTTCTGATCCACGTATTTTAACTTGAGAGAATCGGACACTAATTAGAGAAACGAGGGGCCTGTGGGGGAAAAAAAAAAAAAAAAAAAAAAAAGCATGTGCCGCATTTCGTGGTGCAAGGTGTTCTCAGAACCGCTGCTGACAGTGCCCAGAACGCTTCCTTTTTGACGGGGAGAGGATTAACGAGGTTATTTTAACAAAAATAGTTCGTGACGTGTTTCCTTTTTGTTCATCTTACGTGCTACTTTGTGAAAAACTATCTTTGGATTCTTAATTAGTATTTCTTGCTAAAGAGAATACGCGTGCACCCTGCGCTTTCGTCTGCGCAGAGAATCTTCTCATCGTCTCTGTACGTGTTTCTTTTTGGCACTGAGATGGAGCTGTGTGGAACACAGGCTTGGATGAATCTTCAATCAGGTGCAGGGGCACGTAATGCTCATCTTGGATGTCTGGCTGACAAGAAGAGCAGAGAGGTAAGTTTCATAGGGTCGCATGCTCATTTTATTTTATTTTATCATTCATAACCGTAGATGCATAGAGGCGTTACCCAGACAAAATGAGCATTTGTCACCCGGACTTAGGCAATGAAAATCGGTTTGAAGCATCCTTAAGACCCCTGCAGAAGAATGGTGAGAGTTAATCTGACACCCTCCTTTGGAAACCTCCGGTGCCTGTCAGCTCTTCAGCTGTGTCGTAACACCTCCCATTGCGCTGACACACCAGAATAGAATTCCAGCGCCCCCCCCCCCCCCCCCCCCCCCGATTGGTGGTCTTGCCTCCCCACCCTGTGCGTCATGGTGGACCAGCCTGGTGGCCCTTCGTGATGTCATAAGCGGTTGGAATGAGGGGAGGAGCTGTGTCCCTTCATTGGAGAGCTTGAGCTCGGAGTGAGTAGTTGGCTTGTTGTTCTTGTGCACCAACTGAGTACCTTTGTCTTTACACCGTCTTGCGCAGCATCTTGTAGGTAAGCTGAGCCAGTGCGGGATGGGATGGGTGGGCAGTGAGGTGTTGAGAACTGCTGGCTGGTGGAGCTCATAGCATCGTATTGCTTACTCTTGACCGTCAGACGTAATTTTCCCCCAGTACACCCGTTCCAAAGGGGGTATCCGTAAAGGTGGCACTCGTTCCATGCTTTTCCCCTTGTCTTCTGTGCTCATATTGTGCAAGCATCGTAAATTGCTGGGAGGACAGGCGTCACGTAGCCATTCCAAGTGCGGCGGTTTAGAAAGAAAGATGATGTGCTTTTCTACTTTTGTCAAAAAGAACTTGTCCCGTGTAGCAGTTGTTTGGAAACGTGCCTAGCTTTTGCTGTGGCGGAGTTTGAGGTGCAGGCGTTTTGGCTGGGTATGTCTATCTGCTGGGTCAGGCTCTGCTCCCAGTTCGCTGAGACTCAGCACGTCTTGCAGCCAGTGGATGGGACGGTTGTGCTGTGTGCGTTATTCCATGGGTGGCTTAGCCCTGCTCACTGACCTGCTCTTTCTCTCTCTTCTGCCCGCCCTGCGCCTGCTGCCTTGGTGCAGCTTTTGCTCTCGGAAGATCAGAGCAAAGTGACAAGGGCTGTCTGCGGATTCCAGGAGCTTGTCTACGTTGTGATCTCGCGCCAGGTACGTGCCACGTTTTGTCCCCCCGCATGGTTTTGCGGGCCGTGTGGCACCGTGTTTAGAAGTGTGTTTCTGTTGTGTTGCAGCTTGTCACGCCTGCTGTGATGGGCATCGCGTGCAGCGAGATCAGCTGTGAACCTGACCTGGCGGGGACGGAGGTACAGTATGAAGCTCTGCCTGGTCTTTGTTCCCTGTCTTGAGCCAGCAGAGGGAGCCGCAGATGTTCTCTCCTGCAGGAAAGAGTGGGCCTAAATGGGCCAGGCCACCTGTCTGTGTCAGAGCCATTGCTGATTAGTGTGGGTAGAGAGAGATGCATCTTTGCATGGCCTGGCGGTAGTGCTGCACGCCAGGAAGAGAAACAACTGTTCTTAGGCGTGCAGTTCCTTCTGAAGTGCTCCTGAGAAGGACGGAGCGCATTTCCTGCAGCTTTCTCTGCGGACGTGCTCCTCACCTTGCAATCGTCCTCGTTTGTCCTCAGCTGCTGACCGTGGCCTGTGCTCTGTGTTTCAGACTGATAACATGGGGAAGCCCCAGCTGGTCCGTGTGGAGTCATCTCTTAATATTCCAGCGATGGCGGCAGCCCATGTTATTAAGAGCTTCGTTGCCCAGGCACCGGATGAACTCTCCCTGGAGGTAAGCAGTTCAAGGCGTTCCTTGTTGTCACGCACAGGAGAGTATAAGGTGTGAACCCCTCGGGAATACTCTCAGACACCTTCAGAATGTCTTGTGAGGTGAAGTTTTGAAGATTCAGTTCCAGATTAGGCTTGTGCTGGGTCGGGAGGAGTTTGGCCACCTCTCAAATACGGTTTGATTTGGCATTTGAACCTTGTGATCAAGCAGATCCTGCCCAGTATGGGAGCTTGGTCTCGGAGCAACAGCAGACCGGTGTGTGAAGTGCGCAGATTTGTTCGGGAAGCCCCGCTAACTGGTTCCTGCGGTTTAATTGGAGCTCTTCCCTACCCTTTGGCAGAGAGCCTGCTGCTTTTGAGACCCATTTCCTACTGCACAGCTGTATTGTGGATGTTGTGTAACGTAGTGAGTCCTGTACCTCCAAGTTCAGTTTTAGAAGGGAAAATGCCTGAAGGGCTGCACTGGTGCAATTGCTGTCAAGCTGTAGGAGATTTTGCAGCGCAGAAGACCGCAGTCATTTGAGCTGTGCTTTCCTCCCAGCTGTGCTGAAGCTGGGATTGATGTTTCAATCTCTTGCAGGTGGGAGACGTGGTGTGCGTCATTGCTATGCCACCAAAGGAGCTGAGCCCCTGGTGGAGAGGCAAGCGTGGCTTTCAGGTAGGCACCCGCTTCAGACGTGAGAGCGCAACTTCAGTAGAGTCAGGAATCTCAGCTTGGAGCTGCTCTGCCTGCACAGGATGGCTTCTGGACGCAAACGATTGCCCTGTGTGGGTGTCAGAGGACTTTCCGTTTGGCACTGGGCTTGGGCTAGTGCCCACCTCTCTTTTTGTTCTTGTTACAGGTTGGATTTTTCCCCGGTGAGTGTGTGGAGCTCATTAGCGGAAAAGTTCCCGAGACTCTCGTCAATTCTGTGCCAAAGCCAGGTACGTATGTTCCATTTGATGGTGCGGGGAAGTAAAATGGGGTCCGAACGTGGCTTTTCCAAGGGATCATGAATGCCCGAGTTGAGCAAGCTAAGCAAGAGGACTGCATTAAGCTCTATGGGAACACGCAGAGATGTGGCCCAATCGCACTGTGTTTATTATTGGGCTTGGCGAAGTCATTGAATCCTCCTAGAACGGCTTGGGTTTGGAAGGGGCCTAAAGGATCCTCAAGCTCTGTTGTGTGCTCTGTCGAATGCGTGTCGCTCAGCCTCGTCCCACCGAGCCAAACCTGAACTGAACTGGTTTCTTCATTTTGTTGCGCAGTGCCAAAGAAACGGGGCAAGCTCATCACCTTCCTTCGTTCCTTGGTGAAGGCCCGCCCAAAGAAACCGAAGCGGCGGGAGACGGAGAAGGAAAGGGTGTTTGGGTGTGACCTGGGAGAGCACCTTCTCCGCTCTGGCCGTGATGGTAAGGGACAGCCCATTCCTGAGCTCTTCCTCTGTTGGGCATCTAAAGATGAAAGGGAGATGGTACGCAGCAATTGTTTCAATGAGCAGGGAGGCATTTTTTCAATGAGCACTTTAAAAAGGAGCACCGAGGCAGCTGGCTCGGATGGCTTAGCTAGAAGCGTTTGTGCCACGGGTCTTGGTACCCCTTGCATCCGTGCAAAGTTTGTATTTGCTTGAACCAAACCCTGTAAGCCAATCCCACGTTGGCCTGAAAACAACGGAAGCCTTCTGGCCAAAGAGAGCGTACTGCATCAGTTTCCACGCTCTTCTGGATGTGAGATCGAACACCTCCATTCCCGTGGGAGCTGCGATGGGACTTGCAGTGTCTCTGGCTTTGCCAGAATTACTTTCTCCAGGCTGTTCATAGGTCCTGGCATCTCTGGAATGCAAAGAACACATCTCTGTCCACCAGCTCCTGCAGAGACTTCTCTGACAGCTTTCTCCTCTAAGGAGGAACCGAGCAGTGGCCCAGCTGGGCTTAGTGGACGGGATGTGAGAAGAGCACAGCCTGAACCAGGACTTGAGTAAGAAGCTCAGCTAACCGCTGGCACTTGTTCTGTAGTCCCCCAGGTCCTCCAGAGCTGCGCTGAGTTCCTTGAGCAGCATGGCGTGGTGCGGGGGATATACCGCCTGTCCGGCGTGGCATCCAAGATCCAGAAACTACGGTAAGAGCACAGCGACTGACGCAGCTGTCAGTAGGGGCACGTGCCATGCTGCGAGCGTTCAGAGGCCTGCGCTGTGGGGCAGCTGTGTGCAGGCAGCGTGCGCTCAGCGGTGGTGCGTCAGGCTTTTGTCGCTGTTGGATAGGAACACAAGGACAGGAAGTTCTCCTTCAGTCCTGCAGAGCATTGGAAGGCTGTGGGGGACTGCAGAGTCACGGCTGCTGCCAGCTCTCATTCCTGCTTCCTCTAGTTTGCAGAGAGAGCCCTTTGGAGCAGCCCACACTCCTCCTTGCTGCTCTGGGCTCCTGGCATAGGGTGGTAGACTAGGCAGCCAGTGGTCAGAGTAACGGGAAATGCCTTAGCAAGAAGAAAAGGTCTCTTTTTGGAAACATCTCATCCAGCATGGCTCATGTGGTGTTGGTGACTGAGTGTGTGTTTTCTCCTGTAAATCAGGAACCCCTTCCTTTTCTTGACTGTATTTTGAGTGGCTTTTGACTTGTTTTCCTCTTTCTCAAAGCCCTCTGCCCAATTCTGTGTCCTTCTCTGCAGCCATGAATTTGAGTCTGAGCAGGTTCCCGAGCTAACCGTCCGTGACGTTCACAGCGTGAGCTCCCTCTGCAAGATGTACTTCAGGGAGCTCCCGAACCCTCTGCTGACCGAGCAGCTGTATGACACGTTCTCGGTAAGCACAGGGCAACGTCTTGCAAAAGACACGTACGTCTTCCCTGGGCGTCCTGGGTGATGGTTGCAGCAGTGCCCCAGCTCTGAGCTCCTATTTCTGTTAGCCCCATGAGGCATGTCTTTGCCACATCCTGCATTGCACCGATGCCGCTTTTGGTGGGGCCAGGAGGTGCTTATTTAGCTATTTGCAGTGCTTGCGAGAATTCCCTTTCTTTTGCTCTTCCCCAACTCTTGATAGAATGGGATGAATAGCAAAGTGTACTTGGAGATGAATGCCCGCTGCGAGGAGCTGAGCTGCACAGTCAGGCTGTAAAGCCGCCCACTGCTTGCGCTGCTTGGCCTTGATGGCACGGGCTGCGTGCCGCTATGTTCCCCAGATGCCTCTTGGAAGGCATCGGATCTGCCTGGGTGCTGACCAGCCGCACGCTGTCCCCATAGTTCCCGACCCTACGGCAGCTCTCTAGCGTGACTGGTGCCTGAATCCCTCCCTCCTTATTCCAGGACGCTGTTTGCGCTGCTACAGAGGAGGAGCGGTTGCAGAGAATGCAGGACGCCATCCAGCGGCTGCCCGCGCCTCACTACAGGTCAGTGCTGCGCTTGGTCTGTCGAGCTCAGCCCTGCTGCATTTCAGAGGGCGATGATGCGATTCCAGGTGTTGTCTCACGCTGGCAACGTCATGCCTGCACATGTTGGAGCGGTTGAAGGCTGCATCGGGTCAATTGATTGGCTCAGTTCCTTGGCACGGGGGCACGGGTTGGTGCGGCCGATGGCTGTGGCTGTGCTGTGCTGGGGCTTGGGGCTGCAGCGTGGTGGCACTGGGTCAAGTTTTGTCTACTTCATATTTGTCAACAGTAGCCATGACAATAACTAGCATGAAGGGAGGTTTGTTTTATGCATTGCAGCACGGTGTGCTCCTTGGTGCTGAACATCTGCCTCTCTTGTTTTCCAGGACATTGGAGTACCTGATGAGACACTTGGCATCTCTAGCAGGGAACTGCTCCATCACAAACATGCACGCTAAGAACTTAGCGATAGTGTGGGCTCCAAACCTTTTAAGGTAAACTTCTTTTTCCGTTTCAGCACAGTGCTTTGTTCTGCTCTCCGGGAAGAGAAAGCAGTCCTCCCTTCTTCTCCATCAAATGTGCTCTTCTCCTGTAAAACCTGTAGGAAGTGGCTGACAGCAGAGGAGGAGTCTGGACTGTTCTCCCCCAACCCCAGGGGCACAATTTCTAGATGACAATTTCTGCTCTCTCGTGTAGATGGGACTGGTGTGTCCTTGACGATCCAGGAGAATTTCTTCAGTGGCATCGCTGATTGCCCACTGCGGAAGTCTCCAGAGCCCAATTGGACAGCTTTGGGCTGCAAAAATTCAGGCCTGGGGAAATGGTCTTGGAGAAATGACTTGTAAAATCTGCCTTTTCTTCAGATCCCAGCAGAGCCAGTCCGCCTGTGTCAGCGGAGGAGCTGCCTGCGTGGAACTGGAGACGCAGTCGGCTGTGGTGGAATTCATCATAAGCCACACAGACGTCCTCTTCTGCTCCAAATCGACATCAGCCATGGGAGACGGAGCAGGTGAGCATCTTCCTCCATCTGCTTGATCTTGATCTGACACCTTGATCCAATCCAGGCCTTCTCCAAGATCTTTGAAATGCGCTTTTACTATCAAGGGGATGGCAGGCTTCTGGGCTTAGATCACAATATGGCACCCTGCTGCTGGATCCTGAGAATGTCCGAGCCCAGACTTTACATGGAGAAAACGGTCACTGCCATTCTGATGTTTTGCATGCGGGTGAAGCTTGATTAAAGTGTGGCAGCGGAGCTTTGAGTTCCCTGCCCCCGTTTTCTAGGGTTTCTGTTTGCCTGTTTCGATACAGTGAGCTGCTCTTAATTGTGACTGTGTCCTTTGCCACAAACATACCTCTGACCACACTGTTGTTTTGACCTCCTCTTCTTCCAGTGGCTCGGATAAGCAAGCCTGAGAAAAATGCAGCTCCTCCCCCAGCACTGTGATGGCTGTGCAGCTGCTTTCTGATCCTCCCTCTTACCTGTGGTTTTCCCTTCCAGGGCACAGTTCTCTATCGGG
This sequence comes from Alectoris magna, assembly GCA_030625065.1. Taxonomy (NCBI): domain Eukaryota; kingdom Metazoa; phylum Chordata; class Aves; order Galliformes; family Phasianidae; genus Alectoris; species Alectoris magna. Next base: position 112,918,015 of record CM060562.1, on the reverse strand, counting down.
GCCCAAGTCTGTGTGGGAGTCTTCTCCTGCCACGAAGCTGCTCACCCTGCAGGAGGCACAGGCTCAGAGGAGAGGCCAGAGCAGCTCTCCCGTCGAGACCCAGTGCAGGGATGTAGAAGTGGAAGAAGGCCCCGCAGGTGTACCGGGGAAATTCCACACAGTCATTGATTTTCCATCTGAAAGGTAAAGGGGACTTCCCTTTCCAGCACCTATCATAATTGGTCGGGTGGGTTTTATTGGTTTTTTTTTTTTCTTTTTCGATTTTATCTGGTGCGAAAACTTGCAGAAACTACATTACACTAATCGTGTGACAAGTGTTGTACTGAACTTCCACTCCCTTTGGGCTCCAAGGATTCAACTGACACGCAGTTGCCCGACGGGCTCAGTTTAGCCACACAAGGGTGCCATTCCTTCCTGGTTGGGCAGGCAGTCACGAGATGCAGAAAACCACGCTGACGTCTATCCTGGCCTGGGCTGGCTGTACCTGGAGACGTCGGGGTTTTCCAGATTTCAGGGCCACATGCCTGAAACCAGTTCCGGTTCTCCTGTAAGCAGAGCTGTTGGTCGGACTTGCTGGCACTAGAAATTAAAGTTGGCAGTGAGGTGAGGCCGAGGAGGTGTTAATGTAAGAGTCGGAGATGCTTTTGAACTTCCCTTACGGCTGCACGGTTCCTCAGAAAGCAGTTAGGCCTGCCAGCTCCTGTCCTGTACAGCTGTGGAGCCTTTGCTCCCCTGCTCTGCATCTTGCTTGACGTCGTTGAGAGGAAATTAGCCAGCAGGACTTCAGGGCTGAGCTGTAGGAATGGAAGCATCCTCAACTGTTTGAAACAGAGCGAGTTTCTAAGTTGTGTTTCAGTAGAAACCAGGCAGTGCTAGGAACGAGCAACTGTTGGCAAGGGCTCAGTGCAGCTCTTCCCTCACCCTGCACCACGACTCACAGCATGCGCTGTTTTCTCTCTCCAGACCAAGTGTACCCAGCAAGATGAAGGAATCGCCAGCTGGCAGTTGGTGTTCCTGCTTCAGCCTGGGAAAACCATCCTCTGCGGCCCAACGCCAAGTGCGGCGCAGTCCCAGGGAGCCCTCAGAAACAGAAGTTGTGGTCCTGGCAGGTAAGGGTGCAAATCCAGCTTTCAAAACGCTGCTTGTCAGCAACACAGGTAGAATTCAGGCTTTCAGTGGGCTTGTACCTCCTTCTGGCGTTCAAGCCCGTACCTAACATCCTCACTTGACCCCCGTCTTTCCCAAACGAGTCTCTTATTAACTCAAGAGCTGGACCTGCACAAGGATCACTTTCACGACGGTGGCACTGTTGCCAGAAGCCTGTTTGCTTCTTCCCACCACCACTAGATAACTCGGTTTTGTTTCCCTAGGGCGACGAGGAGAAAGCGGGATTCTTTGCTCAGCTAACCGTGCAGACTTAACAGCTATTGTTAACTCTGTTTGGTGGTGGTGGTGGCGGTGTTTAGAGCTGGCCAGGGAGCATCTCGCATGCTGCTTGAAGCCTACTTGACAGGCAGCACCAAGCCTGTGCCTCCTTGGACGGTGAAAGTTTGGCACTAACCCCTGTGTATCTACTCCATCCTAGGTGAATCGAGCCCTGGTCAACACAGAAAACCCCTGGCAAGTAGTGATGATGCACTGTGTGCTTCCGTCAGTGGAGTGCTGTTAGGAAGCACAAGAAGCTGCAGTTCAAACGACAGCCTTCCACATGCCAGCAGTGATGGAGCGATCATCCGCGTTCAAGCCCTCATTTCTCCCATCTCTGCTGAGGATGCTGACCTGAGCCTGCCAGACACAACAGTTGCCAGCCTGGATTGTGACGCGGTGCCTTTGCAGGGCAGCCCAGCCCAAGCACAGCCCGAGTGCCCCGACAGCAGCACCAGCATGCAGGATCAGGTCAGCGTCACTGAGGAGAAGCCGAGCCTCTTGGAGGGGGACTTCTTAGAATCAGGCCTCCATTCCCAGACACCGGGCGGCAGCACGAGCTCTGAGCCACTCTCTCCTTAACAAGAGAGGATGAGTCCCATCTTTCCGCCGGACCTCAGACACCCTCCTGTCTTTCAATGAATAAAGGCACGCTCGTGCTCAATCAACGTCTTGACTGCATTCCGGCTCTTCATTCACAGGGACTGGGAAAAATGCAACAAACAGCAAGGCAGCTCAGCTTGAAACGCTCTGGCTGTGGGGTGCGTGCAGCAGAGCTCTGGGTTTGTTCCCTTTTTACCTGGTTTTGGGATGCCTGCAGCGAGAGCTCTGCTACCGTTTTGTATGGGAGCAAATAATCTCTAGCATCCTGGCTGCTGCTCATGATAACCCCAAGCTTCCTGGCTGTGGCTTTGTGACGTTTTTCGGGGCTTTTGGTCGCTCTTCGATGCCTTGGCTGCTCCCTAACACCTCTGTCCTCCCGCCGTGTCCATTCCTGGCTCCCACCTCCGAGCTGGCCCTGCAGATCATCTCCAGGCCTGTCGTCATCACGCTGCGGCAGGAGGAGCTTGCCCTGACCAACGTCAGGCAGTACTGCCAGTCTCTCCCACTCTCTAGACTAAGTGTTACTACGCTGTCGTGGAGACAAATGCTTTCTGTCGCATGCTCCATCCCCACAGCCATGTACCGGTAGGCGGCTCTTGCAGAAGAAGAATCGAGCAGCAGAACCTTTTGCTCACCCTGCAGCACGCCACTGCTACAAGAGCAGAAACAACACAGGAAGCTCTGGGTCTGCAAGACTGCACAGAGATGCACCCGCTGTGTTTGGTTGTGCCCTCCCATCCTGAGTTTTTATTCTCCCCTGCTCGTCGTCTGATCCCACTGCTGAGCCAGGAACAAGCTGCCCAGTGTGGCAGAGCATGGTGCAGAGCTGCGCTGGGACCTCCTCCCCCTTCCTCTCCTGCAGCTTGGCATGCAACCTCACCCACTTCTCCGACAGACCTGCCGACCCCACGCGTGCCATTGGGATGCTCTGGCACAGGATGTGCCTCCAACCCAAAGCCTCCTGCCCAACCTCCCAAGGAAAAGCAAAGCAACCGAACCAGTGCCAGCACAACTCCGCAGCAGACAGCAGGGAATGCAAACAGCTTCACGCTGCTCCCCTGCACTCTCATCGTAACTACGAGACCACAGGATTATTGGTTGGGAAGTCGGTGCAGAACACACGTGAGTGTGCACGGGATTGCGGGGAGCGGTGGGGTTGCACAAGTGTGCGCGTGCATGCGGATGTATGCATGGATGAGGTTGCACATGTGTTTGCATGTACATTGGTGTGCAACGGGACAGGGTTGCGCATGTGTGCGTGCATGTCGCCGTGTGCAAGAATGATGTTGCACGCCTGTGTGCAGGTGGGTGTACAAGGGGTGGGGTTGCACAAGTTTGAGCCGGCACATGGGGAGTGCAAGGGTGGAGTTGCACACGTGTGTGTGTGCACGAGTGAACCAACCAGTGGGGTTGCACAGGCGTGTCCTTGCATTGCACAGGAGTGTACACGCACGTGGGTGTGTTTGCAAGGATGGGGATGCGCATGTACGTGCATGCACAGGGGTGTGCACAGGGTTGGAGTTGCATTTGCGTGTGCGTGTGTGCCAGGATGTTGTGGCACCGGTGTGTGAGTGCAAGTTGGGGGAGTGAAAGGATGGGGTTACGCACGTGCGTGTGTGTGTGCGCACAGGGCTGCGCCAAGGGATGTGGATGCACGAGTGTGTGTGAGCACACTGTGAGTGCGTGGACAGCGTGGCACAAATGCGTGTGTGCTGAGGAGTTGGGTTGCACGCAGGTGCAGTCAAACGGATGTTTTGTGGTAGGTGTTGGCACGTACGTGTTCCCGGGGGTGGCGTGCACACGTCTGTGAACGCAAATGAGGGCACACCATGCGGAGCGTGCATGTGGGTGTGCAAAGGGGGCAGGGTGGTGCACGTGTGTGCGTGCGCACATGGATAGGCGGAAGGACGGGGTTGCAGGTTGACCTCTGCCGAGGTGAGTGGGGGCTCACGGTGTTGCTCGGTGGTAGATTTGCTCACGCTGAGTGCTAACAGGAGACTCGCACCACCTTTTTGTTTCAGCTGTGCCAGCGCTTTGATCCCTTGCTGCTGGGATGGGGTGTTTGAAGGATGATGCGCGTGCCGAGCTCCCATCTCTCTTGCACGAATCAAGTGTAGAGCCAAAGGGATGTTTGGGCCGGGTGACCACAAGAAGGCTGGCTGTTTTGGATGGTGGCAGCTGATGGAAACAGGTGTTCTTGGGACTGTTCAGCTTTTAACAGAAGTCAGGGGTCCTGTAGCAAGAACGACCAGGTTCTCAACTGGCTTTAAACGTGCACACGGAGTACGTCTGTCCTGCCGTGCCATCTCTGTTTCTCCTTGACGCAGGCATTTTTACTACCACGTGTTGTGCTTGTTTGCTTGTAGAAGGAAGGATGTTAGGTGTAGCTCTCACCGAGAACTTCTGTTAGGATTTCTGTCTCATTTTAATCTGAACTATCAGAAGGAGTGCTGCAAGGAAGGGCCCTGCCACTGCCAGTAGGTTCCTTCTCAGCTCTGCACGACGGACCCCACTGTGGAGATAAGTGTAAATGAAGGCAGTTCAGAATCGTCTCTTGCCAGCTTCATGTGCTGGATTTTGAGCTTATGAAGCCTGCTCTGTCTTTCTGTGGTGTTCCCTTCTGCCCTAAAGGAGAAGGGCTGCAAGGTGACTTTTCTCCTGTGGCTTGCAGCTTTTGTTTCCAAGCGGCAGACTATTTTGCGGACTGTGGGTGTCTCGGATTCAGCCTTCTACTCCTCCAGTCTGAGAATCAGTTTATTTTGAGGAGGGAAGAAAGAATGTAGTTTAATCAGAATGACATTTGAGTGTTAACACAGTGAGGTGAATGAGGGCCCCAGAAGCAAACTTGGTGCTGTTGAAGCGCTGTCTGACGACAAGGTGGGAGGTAACAACTGCTGGCAGATGTGGAAAACACTTTGGGATTGAGGTGAGGAGGAAAGGAAAGACGATGCTGCCGGCAAAGAGCTTCTTGGGGAGGCTCGGTGCCCGCTTGGAATTGGATCTGGTCAACTTTTTGTGTGCTGATGTCCAGCCAGGCTTTGGGGAGCAGTCTGCATCCCAGGGTCTGTCTGGTAGGACTGGGGCTTGGGCCAGGCCAGGGCAAATCCAGTGCGCTTTGCTCTCGTTCTTAGTGTTTGTTTTTGCTCAGGAGGGCAGGTGGCGAACCTCATGAGGCAATGCCTGCAGGTGGGGTTTGCGGAGAAAGAGGTCCTGCAGGCCCCGTGTGACACCCACGGAGCAGTAGTGAGGCTGCATCCGTGTAAAACATGAGAAATCCACAGAGATCTGAAGGCGGGTTGTGGGCTCGAGTAGTGCGGGAGGGGATGGATGTGCGTGCTCCTTGACGTGTGCACTGTCTGCCTACTGTGTGGCGGGTGGGCTTTGAAAGCTGGTACCATGTTTCCGTTGTCGGGAGAAGTGGATATCGACTCTTCTCTCTATTGAAAGATTTTAAAAAAAGAACCTCTCATTGCTTCTTACCGTATGTAAGTATCACAAGCGTGACATCCAGTTTGATAGATTCTGTGACGGGAGTCCTATGGATTTGAGACCTGACTTTTAGCATGTAGGCATCATCCAGGAGTTGGGGTAAGAGGATGAGGCGTAGGAACAGGAACCTCTTTGGTCGTTATTAACTCCTGCCATTCCCTTTTTTGGTTAGGAATGTATGTGGGTATTTTTTGTGTAAAGAACAGACTCACTATGCAGCTTGTGAATGAATTCATTCACGCCTGTTGATTGGTGCTCTTCTCTAGACGGAGCTGCAGTGGAAATGGACACTTGTGGTCCGACGTCCGGCCCCCTCCCGGCGTGCTCAGATCAGCCAAGTTGGCAAGGCCTGGCTCTTGGTTGGTGAGTTGTGCCAAGGTCAGAGAGTTGGCTTTTCTCGGCTTTGAGACGCGTCTTCCAGTTGCACGTTGTGTTATTTCTGTTGTGCTGACCTCTTGAGCTCCAGCCCCGAGTGGGGATCTAAGTATTAACACAGAAGGAATTGTTTAGGTATGTTTGAACTCGGATTGGAAGTGCAGTGCCAAGGGCTGCACACACTTGTGACTGTTCTGAGTGTAAGGAAAAGGCGTGTGCTGGGTGAGTGCTTTGCTGGGTGAGCATCCCCCTGCTGAAGAGCAGGCAGCTGTTGTGTTTGCAGACAGCCCCACCCTTTTTCAGCCTTCCGGCTCTTGGCTGTTGCTGTGAGAGTGGAGGTTCTCGCCCTGAGAGAACGACCAGCAGAAGAGATCCCATGAGAGCAGCCTTAGAGCCCTTTCAGGCAAAGCAGCTGGATTAGTTTGTGGCCTGTGCCTGTGGTTTGGAGTGAACCCAGCAGGCTTTGCCCAAAGCAGAATGAGGTGTGGACGCAGCGTCCAGCAGTGGAAGCGGCCAACAGCTGGAGACGGCAGCAGCACCTTGAGCAGCACTCTTGGGGGAAATCCTCACTGTGAACGAAGGCCGAGGAGAAGAGAGTAGCTTGCTGCTGTGTTCACGGGGTAAGGTTTTCCTTCCTGAACTGTTAGCTCTCAGGTGCTGTGTGAGTCTTGTGCAGTGTGCCTGCAGCTGTGCGATGCGCTCTGCAGGAAGCGCTGATGTTGTGCATGCAGCCTTGCCTTTCATGTCTCATGTCCAGTTACTCGTGTTGTTTGAAAGCACCGTCTTAGAGGCAGCCTTGATTTCTCCAGCCCTGAGCTTTGTGCCACGAGAGCTCTCCTGCTTCTCCCTGTGATGTGAGACCGTCTGGAAGGCCCTGCAGAAGTCTGGGTAGAGGATGCAGGTTGCTGTTCCTTTCCCCACCCACGCTGGGAATAGCGGGGAACGGGACTGGGGGACATCCCGGCGGTGGGTTCCTACCTCGGCAGAACTGAATGGCTGTTCTGATCCACGTATTTTAACTTGAGAGAATCGGACACTAATTAGAGAAACGAGGGGCCTGTGGGGGAAAAAAAAAAAAAAAAAAAAAAAAGCATGTGCCGCATTTCGTGGTGCAAGGTGTTCTCAGAACCGCTGCTGACAGTGCCCAGAACGCTTCCTTTTTGACGGGGAGAGGATTAACGAGGTTATTTTAACAAAAATAGTTCGTGACGTGTTTCCTTTTTGTTCATCTTACGTGCTACTTTGTGAAAAACTATCTTTGGATTCTTAATTAGTATTTCTTGCTAAAGAGAATACGCGTGCACCCTGCGCTTTCGTCTGCGCAGAGAATCTTCTCATCGTCTCTGTACGTGTTTCTTTTTGGCACTGAGATGGAGCTGTGTGGAACACAGGCTTGGATGAATCTTCAATCAGGTGCAGGGGCACGTAATGCTCATCTTGGATGTCTGGCTGACAAGAAGAGCAGAGAGGTAAGTTTCATAGGGTCGCATGCTCATTTTATTTTATTTTATCATTCATAACCGTAGATGCATAGAGGCGTTACCCAGACAAAATGAGCATTTGTCACCCGGACTTAGGCAATGAAAATCGGTTTGAAGCATCCTTAAGACCCCTGCAGAAGAATGGTGAGAGTTAATCTGACACCCTCCTTTGGAAACCTCCGGTGCCTGTCAGCTCTTCAGCTGTGTCGTAACACCTCCCATTGCGCTGACACACCAGAATAGAATTCCAGCGCCCCCCCCCCCCCCCCCCCCCCGATTGGTGGTCTTGCCTCCCCACCCTGTGCGTCATGGTGGACCAGCCTGGTGGCCCTTCGTGATGTCATAAGCGGTTGGAATGAGGGGAGGAGCTGTGTCCCTTCATTGGAGAGCTTGAGCTCGGAGTGAGTAGTTGGCTTGTTGTTCTTGTGCACCAACTGAGTACCTTTGTCTTTACACCGTCTTGCGCAGCATCTTGTAGGTAAGCTGAGCCAGTGCGGGATGGGATGGGTGGGCAGTGAGGTGTTGAGAACTGCTGGCTGGTGGAGCTCATAGCATCGTATTGCTTACTCTTGACCGTCAGACGTAATTTTCCCCCAGTACACCCGTTCCAAAGGGGGTATCCGTAAAGGTGGCACTCGTTCCATGCTTTTCCCCTTGTCTTCTGTGCTCATATTGTGCAAGCATCGTAAATTGCTGGGAGGACAGGCGTCACGTAGCCATTCCAAGTGCGGCGGTTTAGAAAGAAAGATGATGTGCTTTTCTACTTTTGTCAAAAAGAACTTGTCCCGTGTAGCAGTTGTTTGGAAACGTGCCTAGCTTTTGCTGTGGCGGAGTTTGAGGTGCAGGCGTTTTGGCTGGGTATGTCTATCTGCTGGGTCAGGCTCTGCTCCCAGTTCGCTGAGACTCAGCACGTCTTGCAGCCAGTGGATGGGACGGTTGTGCTGTGTGCGTTATTCCATGGGTGGCTTAGCCCTGCTCACTGACCTGCTCTTTCTCTCTCTTCTGCCCGCCCTGCGCCTGCTGCCTTGGTGCAGCTTTTGCTCTCGGAAGATCAGAGCAAAGTGACAAGGGCTGTCTGCGGATTCCAGGAGCTTGTCTACGTTGTGATCTCGCGCCAGGTACGTGCCACGTTTTGTCCCCCCGCATGGTTTTGCGGGCCGTGTGGCACCGTGTTTAGAAGTGTGTTTCTGTTGTGTTGCAGCTTGTCACGCCTGCTGTGATGGGCATCGCGTGCAGCGAGATCAGCTGTGAACCTGACCTGGCGGGGACGGAGGTACAGTATGAAGCTCTGCCTGGTCTTTGTTCCCTGTCTTGAGCCAGCAGAGGGAGCCGCAGATGTTCTCTCCTGCAGGAAAGAGTGGGCCTAAATGGGCCAGGCCACCTGTCTGTGTCAGAGCCATTGCTGATTAGTGTGGGTAGAGAGAGATGCATCTTTGCATGGCCTGGCGGTAGTGCTGCACGCCAGGAAGAGAAACAACTGTTCTTAGGCGTGCAGTTCCTTCTGAAGTGCTCCTGAGAAGGACGGAGCGCATTTCCTGCAGCTTGCTCTGCGGACGTGCTCCTCACCTTGCAATCGTCCTCGTTTGTCCTCAGCTGCTGACCGTGGCCTGTGCTCTGTGTTTCAGACTGATAACATGGGGAAGCCCCAGCTGGTCCGTGTGGAGTCATCTCTTAATATTCCAGCGATGGCGGCAGCCCATGTTATTAAGAGCTTCGTTGCCCAGGCACCGGATGAACTCTCCCTGGAGGTAAGCAGTTCAAGGCGTTCCTTGTTGTCACGCACAGGAGAGTATAAGGTGTGAACCCCTCGGGAATACTCTCAGACACCTTCAGAATGTCTTGTGAGGTGAAGTTTTGAAGATTCAGTTCCAGATTAGGCTTGTGCTGGGTCGGGAGGAGTTTGGCCACCTCTCAAATACGGTTTGATTTGGCATTTGAACCTTGTGATCAAGCAGATCCTGCCCAGTATGGGAGCTTGGTCTCGGAGCAACAGCAGACCGGTGTGTGAAGTGCGCAGATTTGTTCGGGAAGCCCCGCTAACTGGTTCCTGCGGTTTAATTGGAGCTCTTCCCTACCCTTTGGCAGAGAGCCTGCTGCTTTTGAGACCCATTTCCTACTGCACAGCTGTATTGTGGATGTTGTGTAACGTAGTGAGTCCTGTACCTCCAAGTTCAGTTTTAGAAGGGAAAATGCCTGAAGGGCTGCACTGGTGCAATTGCTGTCAAGCTGTAGGAGATTTTGCAGCGCAGAAGACCGCAGTCATTTGAGCTGTGCTTTCCTCCCAGCTGTGCTGAAGCTGGGATTGATGTTTCAATCTCTTGCAGGTGGGAGACGTGGTGTGCGTCATTGCTATGCCACCAAAGGAGCTGAGCCCCTGGTGGAGAGGCAAGCGTGGCTTTCAGGTAGGCACCCGCTTCAGACGTGAGAGCGCAACTTCAGTAGAGTCAGGAATCTCAGCTTGGAGCTGCTCTGCCTGCACAGGATGGCTTCTGGACGCAAACGATTGCCCTGTGTGGGTGTCAGAGGACTTTCCGTTTGGCACTGGGCTTGGGCTAGTGCCCACCTCTCTTTTTGTTCTTGTTACAGGTTGGATTTTTCCCCGGTGAGTGTGTGGAGCTCATTAGCGGAAAAGTTCCCGAGACTCTCGTCAATTCTGTGCCAAAGCCAGGTACGTATGTTCCATTTGATGGTGCGGGGAAGTAAAATGGGGTCCGAACGTGGCTTTTCCAAGGGATCATGAATGCCCGAGTTGAGCAAGCTAAGCAAGAGGACTGCATTAAGCTCTATGGGAACACGCAGAGATGTGGCCCAATCGCACTGTGTTTATTATTGGGCTTGGCGAAGTCATTGAATCCTCCTAGAACGGCTTGGGTTTGGAAGGGGCCTAAAGGATCCTCAAGCTCTGTTGTGTGCTCTGTCGAATGCGTGTCGCTCAGCCTCGTCCCACCGAGCCAAACCTGAACTGAACTGGTTTCTTCATTTTGTTGCGCAGTGCCAAAGAAACGGGGCAAGCTCATCACCTTCCTTCGTTCCTTGGTGAAGGCCCGCCCAAAGAAACCGAAGCGGCGGGAGACGGAGAAGGAAAGGGTGTTTGGGTGTGACCTGGGAGAGCACCTTCTCCGCTCTGGCCGTGATGGTAAGGGACAGCCCATTCCTGAGCTCTTCCTCTGTTGGGCATCTAAAGATGAAAGGGAGATGGTACGCAGCAATTGTTTCAATGAGCAGGGAGGCATTTTTTCAATGAGCACTTTAAAAAGGAGCACCGAGGCAGCTGGCTCGGATGGCTTAGCTAGAAGCGTTTGTGCCACGGGTCTTGGTACCCCTTGCATCCGTGCAAAGTTTGTATTTGCTTGAACCAAACCCTGTAAGCCAATCCCACGTTGGCCTGAAAACAACGGAAGCCTTCTGGCCAAAGAGAGCGTACTGCATCAGTTTCCACGCTCTTCTGGATGTGAGATCGAACACCTCCATTCCCGTGGGAGCTGCGATGGGACTTGCAGTGTCTCTGGCTTTGCCAGAATTACTTTCTCCAGGCTGTTCATAGGTCCTGGCATCTCTGGAATGCAAAGAACACATCTCTGTCCACCAGCTCCTGCAGAGACTTCTCTGACAGCTTTCTCCTCTAAGGAGGAACCGAGCAGTGGCCCAGCTGGGCTTAGTGGACGGGATGTGAGAAGAGCACAGCCTGAACCAGGACTTGAGTAAGAAGCTCAGCTAACCGCTGGCACTTGTTCTGTAGTCCCCCAGGTCCTCCAGAGCTGCGCTGAGTTCCTTGAGCAGCATGGCGTGGTGCGGGGGATATACCGCCTGTCCGGCGTGGCATCCAAGATCCGGAAACTACGGTAGGAGCACAGCGACTGACGCAGCTGTCAGTAGGGGCACGTGCCATGCTGCGAGCGTTCAGAGGCCTGCGCTGTGGGGCAGCTGTGTGCAGGCAGCGTGCGCTCAGCGGTGGTGCGTCAGGCTTTTGTCGCTGTTGGATAGGAACACAAGGACAGGAAGTTCTCCTTCAGTCCTGCAGAGCATTGGAAGGCTGTGGGGGACTGCAGAGTCACGGCTGCTGCCAGCTCTCATTCCTGCTTCCTCTAGTTTGCAGAGAGAGCCCTTTGGAGCAGCCCACACTCCTCCTTGCTGCTCTGGGCTCCTGGCATAGGGTGGTAGACTAGGCAGCCAGTGGTCAGAGTAACGGGAAATGCCTTAGCAAGAAGAAAAGGTCTCTTTTTGGAAACATCTCATCCAGCATGGCTCATGTGGTGTTGGTGACTGAGTGTGTGTTTTCTCCTGTAAATCAGGAACCCCTTCCTTTTCTTGACTGTATTTTGAGTGGCTTTTGACTTGTTTTCCTCTTTCTCAAAGCCCTCTGCCCAATTCTGTGTCCTTCTCTGCAGCCATGAATTTGAGTCTGAGCAGGTTCCCGAGCTAACCGTCCGTGACGTTCACAGCGTGAGCTCCCTCTGCAAGATGTACTTCAGGGAGCTCCCGAACCCTCTGCTGACCGAGCAGCTGTATGACACGTTCTCGGTAAGCACAGGGCAACGTCTTGCAAAAGACACGTACGTCTTCCCTGGGCGTCCTGGGTGATGGTTGCAGCAGTGCCCCAGCTCTGAGCTCCTATTTCTGTTAGCCCCATGAGGCATGTCTTTGCCACATCCTGCATTGCACCGATGCCGCTTTTGGTGGGGCCAGGAGGTGCTTATTTAGCTATTTGCAGTGCTTGCGAGAATTCCCTTTCTTTTGCTCTTCCCCAACTCTTGATAGAATGGGATGAATAGCAAAGTGTACTTGGAGATGAATGCCCGCTGCGAGGAGCTGAGCTGCACAGTCAGGCTGTAAAGCCGCCCACTGCTTGCGCTGCTTGGCCTTGATGGCACGGGCTGCGTGCCGCTATGTTCCCCAGATGCCTCTTGGAAGGCATCGGATCTGCCTGGGTGCTGACCAGCCGCACGCTGTCCCCATAGTTCCCGACCCTACGGCAGCTCTCTAGCGTGACTGGTGCCTGAATCCCTCCCTCCTTATTCCAGGACGCTGTTTGCGCTGCTACAGAGGAGGAGCGGTTGCAGAGAATGCAGGACGCCATCCAGCGGCTGCCCGCGCCTCACTACAGGTCAGTGCTGCGCTTGGTCTGTCGAGCTCAGCCCTGCTGCATTTCAGAGGGCGATGATGCGATTCCAGGTGTTGTCTCACGCTGGCAACGTCATGCCTGCACATGTTGGAGCGGTTGAAGGCTGCATCGGGTCAATTGATTGGCTCAGTTCCTTGGCACGGGGGCACGGGTTGGTGCGGCCGATGGCTGTGGCTGTGCTGTGCTGGGGCTTGGGGCTGCAGCGTGGTGGCACTGGGTCAAGTTTTGTCTACTTCATATTTGTCAACAGTAGCCATGACAATAACTAGCATGAAGGGAGGTTTGTTTTATGCATTGCAGCACGGTGTGCTCCTTGGTGCTGAACATCTGCCTCTCTTGTTTTCCAGGACATTGGAGTACCTGATGAGACACTTGGCATCTCTAGCAGGGAACTGCTCCATCACAAACATGCACGCTAAGAACTTAGCGATAGTGTGGGCTCCAAACCTTTTAAGGTAAACTTCTTTTTCCGTTTCAGCACAGTGCTTTGTTCTGCTCTCCGGGAAGAGAAAGCAGTCCTCCCTTCTTCTCCATCAAATGTGCTCTTCTCCTGTAAAACCTGTAGGAAGTGGCTGACAGCAGAGGAGGAGTCTGGACTGTTCTCCCCCAACCCCAGGGGCACAATTTCTAGATGACAATTTCTGCTCTCTCGTGTAGATGGGACTGGTGTGTCCTTGACGATCCAGGAGAATTTCTTCAGTGGCATCGCTGATTGCCCACTGCGGAAGTCTCCAGAGCCCAATTGGACAGCTTTGGGCTGCAAAAATTCAGGCCTGGGGAAATGGTCTTGGAGAAATGACTTGTAAAATCTGCCTTTTCTTCAGATCCCAGCAGAGCCAGTCCGCCTGTGTCAGCGGAGGAGCTGCCTGCGTGGAACTGGAGACGCAGTCGGCTGTGGTGGAATTCATCATAAGCCACACAGACGTCCTCTTCTGCTCCAAATCGACATCAGCCATGGGAGACGGAGCAGGTGAGCATCTTCCTCCATCTGCTTGATCTTGATCTGACACCTTGATCCAATCCAGGCCTTCTCCAAGATCTTTGAAATGCGCTTTTACTATCAAGGGGATGGCAGGCTTCTGGGCTTAGATCACAATATGGCACCCTGCTGCTGGATCCTGAGAATGTCCGAGCCCAGACTTTACATGGAGAAAACGGTCACTGCCATTCTGATGTTTTGCATGCGGGTGAAGCTTGATTAAAGTGTGGCAGCGGAGCTTTGAGTTCCCTGCCCCCGTTTTCTAGGGTTTCTGTTTGCCTGTTTCGATACAGTGAGCTGCTCTTAATTGTGACTGTGTCCTTTGCCACAAACATACCTCTGACCACACTGTTGTTTTGACCTCCTCTTCTTCCAGTGGCTCGGATAAGCAAGCCTGAGAAAAATGCAGCTCCTCCCCCAGCACTGTGATGGCTGTGCAGCTGCTTTCTGATCCTCCCTCTTACCTGTGGTTTTCCCTTCCAGGGCACAGTTCTCTATCGGGGCCCAAGTCTGTGTGGGAGTCTTCTCCTGCCACGAAGCTGCTCACCCTGCAGGAGGCACAGGCTCAGAGGAGAGGCCAGAGCAGCTCTCCCGTCGAGACCCAGTGCAGGGATGTAGAAGTGGAAGAAGGCCCCGCAGGTGTACCGGGGAAATTCCACACAGTCATTGATTTTCCATCTGAAAGGTAAAGGGGACTTCCCTTTCCAGCACCTATCATAATTGGTCGGGTGGGTTTTATTGGTTTTTTTTTTTTCTTTTTCGATTTTATCTGGTGCGAAAACTTGCAGAAACTACATTACACTAATCGTGTGACAAGTGTTGTACTGAACTTCCACTCCCTTTGGGCTCCAAGGATTCAACTGACACGCAGTTGCCCGACGGGCTCAGTTTAGCCACACAAGGGTGCCATTCCTTCCTGGTTGGGCAGGCAGTCACGAGATGCAGAAAACCACGCTGACGTCTATCCTGGCCTGGGCTGGCTGTACCTGGAGACGTCGGGGTTTTCCAGATTTCAGGGCCACATGCCTGAAACCAGTTCCGGTTCTCCTGTAAGCAGAGCTGTTGGTCGGACTTGCTGGCACTAGAAATTAAAGTTGGCAGTGAGGTGAGGCCGAGGAGGTGTTAATGTAAGAGTCGGAGATGCTTTTGAACTTCCCTTACGGCTGCACGGTTCCTCAGAAAGCAGTTAGGCCTGCCAGCTCCTGTCCTGTACAGCTGTGGAGCCTTTGCTCCCCTGCTCTGCATCTTGCTTGACGTCGTTGAGAGGAAATTAGCCAGCAGGACTTCAGGGCTGAGCTGTAGGAATGGAAGCATCCTCAACTGTTTGAAACAGAGCGAGTTTCTAAGTTGTGTTTCAGTAGAAACCAGGCAGTGCTAGGAACGAGCAACTGTTGGCAAGGGCTCAGTGCAGCTCTTCCCTCACCCTGCACCACGACTCACAGCATGCGCTGTTTTCTCTCTCCAGACCAAGTGTACCCAGCAAGATGAAGGAATCGCCAGCTGGCAGTTGGTGTTCCTGCTTCAGCCTGGGAAAACCATCCTCTGCGGCCCAACGCCAAGTGCGGCGCAGTCCCAGGGAGCCCTCAGAAACAGAAGTTGTGGTCCTGGCAGGTAAGGGTGCAAATCCAGCTTTCAAAACGCTGCTTGTCAGCAACACAGGTAGAATTCAGGCTTTCAGTGGGCTTGTACCTCCTTCTGGCGTTCAAGCCCGTACCTAACATCCTCACTTGACCCCCGTCTTTCCCAAACGAGTCTCTTATTAACTCAAGAGCTGGACCTGCACAAGGATCACTTTCACGACGGTGGCACTGTTGCCAGAAGCCTGTTTGCTTCTTCCCACCACCACTAGATAACTCGGTTTTGTTTCCCTAGGGCGACGAGGAGAAAGCGGGATTCTTTGCTCAGCTAACCGTGCAGACTTAACAGCTATTGTTAACTCTGTTTGGTGGTGGTGGTGGTGGTGTTTAGAGCTGGCCAGGGAGCATCTCGCATGCTGCTTGAAGCCTACTTGACAGGCAGCACCAAGCCTGTGCCTCCTTGGACGGTGAAAGTTTGGCACTAACCCCTGTGTATCTACTCCATCCTAGGTGAATCGAGCCCTGGTCAACACAGAAAACCCCTGGCAAGTAGCGATGATGCACTGTGTGCTTCCGTCAGTGGAGTGCTGTTAGGAAGCACAAGAAGCTGCAGTTCAAACGACAGCCTTCCACATGCCAGCAGTGATGGAGCGATCATCCGCGTTCAAGCCCTCATTTCTCCCATCTCTGCTGAGGATGCTGACCTGAGCCTGCCAGACACAACAGTTGCCAGCCTGGATTGTGACGCGGTGCCTTTGCAGGGCAGCCCAGCCCAAGCACAGCCCGAGTGCCCCGACAGCAGCACCAGCATGCAGGATCAGGTCAGCGTCACTGAGGAGAAGCCGAGCCTCTTGGAGGGGGACTTCTTAGAATCAAGCCTCCATTCCCAGACACCGGGCGGCAGCACGAGCTCTGAGCCACTCTCTCCTTAACAAGAGAGGATGAGTCCCATCTTTCCGCCGGACCTCAGACACCCTCCTGTCTTTCAATGAATAAAGGCACGCTCGTGCTCAATCAACGTCTTGACTGCATTCCGGCTCTTCATTCACAGGGACTGGGAAAAATGCAACAAACAGCAAGGCAGCTCAGCTTGAAACGCTCTGGCTGTGGGGTGCGTGCAGCAGAGCTCTGGGTTTGTTCCCTTTTTACCTGGTTTTGGGATGCCTGCAGCGAGAGCTCTGCTACCGTTTTGTATGGGAGCAAATAATCTCTAGCATCCTGGCTGCTGCTCATGATAACCCCAAGCTTCCTGGCTGTGGCTTTGTGACGTTTTTCGGGGCTTTTGGTCGCTCTTCGATGCCTTGGCTGCTCCCTAACACCTCTGTCCTCCCGCCGTGTCCATTCCTGGCTCCCACCTCCGAGCTGGCCCTGCAGATCATCTCCAGGCCTGTCGTCATCATGCTGCGGCAGGAGGAGCTCGCCCTGACCAACGTCAGGCAGTACTGCCAGTCTCTCCCACTCTCTAGACTAAGTGTTACTACGCTGTCGTGGAGACAAATGCTTTCTGTCGCATGCTCCATCCCCACAGCCATGTACCGGTAGGCGGCTCTTGCAGAAGAAGAATCGAGCAGCAGAACCTTTTGCTCACCCTGCAGCACGCCACTGCTACAAGAGCAGAAACAACACAGGAAGCTCTGGGTCTGCAAGACTGCACAGAGATGCACCCGCTGTGTTTGGTTGTGCCCTCCCATCCTGAGTTTTTATTCTCCCCTGCTCGTCGTCTGATCCCACTGCTGAGCCAGGAACAAGCTGCCCAGTGTGGCAGAGCATGGTGCAGAGCTGCGCTGGGACCTCCTCCCCCTTCCTCTCCTGCAGCTTGGCATGCAACCTCACCCACTTCTCCGACAGACCTGCCGACCCCACGCGTGCCATTGGGATGCTCTGGCACAGGATGTGCCTCCAACCCAAAGCCTCCTGCCCAACCTCCCAAGGAAAAGCAAAGCAACCGAACCAGTGCCAGCACAACTCCGCAGCAGACAGCAGGGAATGCAAACAGCTTCACGCTGCTCCCCTGCACTCTCATCGTAACTACGAGACCACAGGATTATTGGTTGGGAAGTCGGTGCAGAACACACGTGAGTGTGCACGGGATTGCGGGGAGCGGTGGGGTTGCACAAGTGTGCGCGTGCATGCGGATGTATGCATGGATGAGGTTGCACATGTGTTTGCATGTACATTGGTGTGCAACGGGACAGGGTTGCGCATGTGTGCGTGCATGTCGCCGTGTGCAAGAATGATGTTGCACGCCTGTGTGCAGGTGGGTGTACAAGGGGTGGGGTTGCACAAGTTTGAGCCGGCACATGGGGAGTGCAAGGGTGGAGTTGCACACGTGTGTGTGTGCACGAGTGAACCAACCAGTGGGGTTGCACAGGCGTGTCCTTGCATTGCACAGGAGTGTACACGCACGTGGGTGTGTTTGCAAGGATGGGGATGCGCATGTACGTGCATGCACAGGGGTGTGCACAGGGTTGGAGTTGCATTTGCGTGTGCGTGTGTGCCAGGATGTTGTGGCACCGGTGTGTGAGTGCAAGTTGGGGGAGTGAAAGGATGGGGTTACGCACGTGCGTGTGTGTGTGCGCACAGGGCTGCGCCAAGGGATGTGGATGCACGAGTGTGTGTGAGCACACTGTGAGTGCGTGGACAGCGTGGCACAAATGCGTGTGTGCTGAGGAGTTGGGTTGCACGCAGGTGCAGTCAAACGGATGTTTTGTGGTAGGTGTTGGCACGTACGTGTTCCCGGGGGTGGCGTGCACACGTCTGTGAACGCAAATGAGGGCACACCATGCGGAGCGTGCATGTGGGTGTGCAAAGGGGGCAGGGTGGTGCACGTGTGTGCGTGCGCACATGGATAGGCGGAAGGACGGGGTTGCAGGTTGACCTCTGCCGAGGTGAGTGGGGGCTCACGGTGTTGCTCGGTGGTAGATTTGCTCACGCTGAGTGCTAACAGGAGACTCGCACCACCTTTTTGTTTCAGCTGTGCCAGCGCTTTGATCCCTTGCTGCTGGGATGGGGTGTTTGAAGGATGATGCGCGTGCCGAGCTCCCATCTCTCTTGCACGAATCAAGTGTAGAGCCAAAGGGATGTTTGGGCCGGGTGACCACAAGAAGGCTGGCTGTTTTGGATGGTGGCAGCTGATGGAAACAGGTGTTCTTGGGACTGTTCAGCTTTTAACAGAAGTCAGGGGTCCTGTAGCAAGAACGACCAGGTTCTCAACTGGCTTTAAACGTGCACACGGAGTACGTCTGTCCTGCCGTGCCATCTCTGTTTCTCCTTGACGCAGGCATTTTTACTACCACGTGTTGTGCTTGTTTGCTTGTAGAAGGAAGGATGTTAGGTGTAGCTCTCACCGAGAACTTCTGTTAGGATTTCTGTCTCATTTTAATCTGAACTATCAGAAGGAGTGCTGCAAGGAAGGGCCCTGCCACTGCCAGTAGGTTCCTTCTCAGCTCTGCACGACGGACCCCACTGTGGAGATAAGTGTAAATGAAGGCAGTTCAGAATCGTCTCTTGCCAGCTTCATGTGCTGGATTTTGAGCTTATGAAGCCTGCTCTGTCTTTCTGTGGTGTTCCCTTCTGCCCTAAAGGAGAAGGGCTGCAAGGTGACTTTTCTCCTGTGGCTTGCAGCTTTTGTTTCCAAGCGGCAGACTATTTTGCGGACTGTGGGTGTCTCGGATTCAGCCTTCTACTCCTCCAGTCTGAGAATCAGTTTATTTTGAGGAGGGAAGAAAGAATGTAGTTTAATCAGAATGACATTTGAGTGTTAACACAGTGAGGTGAATGAGGGCCCCAGAAGCAAACTTGGTGCTGTTGAAGCGCTGTCTGACGACAAGGTGGGAGGTAACAACTGCTGGCAGATGTGGAAAACACTTTGGGATTGAGGTGAGGAGGAAAGGAAAGACGATGCTGCCGGCAAAGAGCTTCTTGGGGAGGCTCGGTGCCCGCTTGGAATTGGATCTGGTCAACTTTTTGTGTGCTGATGTCCAGCCAGGCTTTGGGGAGCAGTCTGCATCCCAGGGTCTGTCTGGTAGGACTGGGGCTTGGGCCAGGCCAGGGCAAATCCAGTGCGCTTTGCTCTCGTTCTTAGTGTTTGTTTTTGCTCAGGAGGGCAGGTGGCGAACCTCATGAGGCAATGCCTGCAGGTGGGGTTTGCGGAGAAAGAGGTCCTGCAGGCCCCGTGTGACACCCACGGAGCAGTAGTGAGGCTGCATCCGTGTAAAACATGAGAAATCCACAGAGATCTGAAGGCGGGTTGTGGGCTCGAGTAGTGCGGGAGGGGATGGATGTGCGTGCTCCTTGACGTGTGCACTGTCTGCCTACTGTGTGGCGGGTGGGCTTTGAAAGCTGGTACCATGTTTCCGTTGTCGGGAGAAGTGGATATCGACTCTTCTCTCTATTGAAAGATTTTAAAAAAAGAACCTCTCATTGCTTCTTACCGTATGTAAGTATCACAAGCGTGACATCCAGTTTGATAGATTCTGTGACGGGAGTCCTATGGATTTGAGACCTGACTTTTAGCATGTAGGCATCATCCAGGAGTTGGGGTAAGAGGATGAGGCGTAGGAACAGGAACCTCTTTGGTCGTTATTAACTCCTGCCATTCCCTTTTTTGGTTAGGAATGTATGTGGGTATTTTTTGTGTAAAGAACAGACTCACTATGCAGCTTGTGAATGAATTCATTCACGCCTGTTGATTGGTGCTCTTCTCTAGACGGAGCTGCAGTGGAAATGGACACTTGTGGTCCGACGTCCGGCCCCCTCCCGGCGTGCTCAGATCAGCCAAGTTGGCAAGGCCTGGCTCTTGGTTGGTGAGTTGTGCCAAGGTCAGAGAGTTGGCTTTTCTCGGCTTTGAGACGCGTCTTCCAGTTGCACGTTGTGTTATTTCTGTTGTGCTGACCTCTTGAGCTCCAGCCCCGAGTGGGGATCTAAGTATTAACACAGAAGGAATTGTTTAGGTATGTTTGAACTCGGATTGGAAGTGCAGTGCCAAGGGCTGCACACACTTGTGACTGTTCTGAGTGTAAGGAAAAGGCGTGTGCTGGGTGAGTGCTTTGCTGGGTGAGCATCCCCCTGCTGAAGAGCAGGCAGCTGTTGTGTTTGCAGACAGCCCCACCCTTTTTCAGCCTTCCGGCTCTTGGCTGTTGCTGTGAGAGTGGAGGTTCTCGCCCTGAGAGAACGACCAGCAGAAGAGATCCCATGAGAGCAGCCTTAGAGCCCTTTCAGGCAAAGCAGCTGGATTAGTTTGTGGCCTGTGCCTGTGGTTTGGAGTGAACCCAGCAGGCTTTGCCCAAAGCAGAATGAGGTGTGGACGCAGCGTCCAGCAGTGGAAGCGGCCAACAGCTGGAGACGGCAGCAGCACCTTGAGCAGCACTCTTGGGGGAAATCCTCACTGTGAACGAAGGCCGAGGAGAAGAGAGTAGCTTGCTGCTGTGTTCACGGGGTAAGGTTTTCCTTCCTGAACTGTTAGCTCTCAGGTGCTGTGTGAGTCTTGTGCAGTGTGCCTGCAGCTGTGCGATGCGCTCTGCAGGAAGCGCTGATGTTGTGCATGCAGCCTTGCCTTTCATGTCTCATGTCCAGTTACTCGTGTTGTTTGAAAGCACCGTCTTAGAGGCAGCCTTGATTTCTCCAGCCCTGAGCTTTGTGCCACGAGAGCTCTCCTGCTTCTCCCTGTGATGTGAGACCGTCTGGAAGGCCCTGCAGAAGTCTGGGTAGAGGATGCAGGTTGCTGTTCCTTTCCCCACCCACGCTGGGAATAGCGGGGAACGGGACTGGGGGACATCCCGGCGGTGGGTTCCTACCTCGGCAGAACTGAATGGCTGTTCTGATCCACGTATTTTAACTTGAGAGAATCGGACACTAATTAGAGAAACGAGGGGCCTGTGGGGGAAAAAAAAAAAAAAAAAAAAAAAAAGCATGTGCCGCATTTCGTGGTGCAAGGTGTTCTCAGAACCGCTGCTGACAGTGCCCAGAACGCTTCCTTTTTGACGGGGAGAGGATTAACGAGGTTATTTTAACAAAAATAGTTCGTGACGTGTTTCCTTTTTGTTCATCTTACGTGCTACTTTGTGAAAAACTATCTTTGGATTCTTAATTAGTATTTCTTGCTAAAGAGAATACGCGTGCACCCTGCGCTTTCGTCTGCGCAGAGAATCTTCTCATCGTCTCTGTACGTGTTTCTTTTTGGCACTGAGATGGAGCTGTGTGGAACACAGGCTTGGATGAATCTTCAATCAGGTGCAGGGGCACGTAATGCTCATCTTGGATGTCTGGCTGACAAGAAGAGCAGAGAGGTAAGTTTCATAGGGTCGCATGCTCATTTTATTTTATTTTATCATTCATAACCGTAGATGCATAGAGGCGTTACCCAGACAAAATGAGCATTTGTCACCCGGACTTAGGCAATGAAAATCGGTTTGAAGCATCCTTAAGACCCCTGCAGAAGAATGGTGAGAGTTAATCTGACACCCTCCTTTGGAAACCTCCGGTGCCTGTCAGCTCTTCAGCTGTGTCGTAACACCTCCCATTGCGCTGACACACCAGAATAGAATTCCAGCGCCCCCCCCCCCCCCCCGATTGGTGGTCTTGCCTCCCCACCCTGTGTGTCATGGTGGACCAGCCTGGTGGCCCTTCGTGATGTCATAAGCGGTTGGAATGAGGGGAGGAGCTGTGTCCCTTCATTGGAGAGCTTGAGCTCGGAGTGAGTAGTTGGCTTGTTGTTCTTGTGCACCAACTGAGTACCTTTGTCTTCACACCGTCTTGCGCAGCATCTTGTAGGTAAGCTGAGCCAGTGCGGGATGGGATGGGTGGGCAGTGAGGTGTTGAGAACTGCTGGCTGGTGGAGCTCATAGCATCGTATTGCTTACTCTTGACCGTCAGACGTAATTTTCCCCCAGTACACCCGTTCCAAAGGGGGTATCCGTAAAGGTGGCACTCGTTCCATGCTTTTCCCCTTGTCTTCTGTGCTCATATTGTGCAAGCATCGTAAATTGCTGGGAGGACAGGCGTCACGTAGCCATTCCAAGTGCGGCGGTTTAGAAAGAAAGATGATGTGCTTTTCTACTTTTGTCAAAAAGAACTTGTCCCGTGTAGCAGTTGTTTGGAAACGTGCCTAGCTTTTGCTGTGGCGGAGTTTGAGGTGCAGGCGTTTTGGCTGGGTATGTCTATCTGCTGGGTCAGGCTCTGCTCCCAGTTCGCTGAGACTCAGCACGTCTTGCAGCCAGTGGATGGGACGGTTGTGCTGTGTGCGTTATTCCATGGGTGGCTTAGCCCTGCTCACTGACCTGCTCTTTCTCTCTCTTCTGCCCGCCCTGCGCCTGCTGCCTTGGTGCAGCTTTTGCTCTCGGAAGATCAGAGCAAAGTGACAAGGGCTGTCTGCGGATTCCAGGAGCTTGTCTACGTTGTGATCTCGCGCCAGGTACGTGCCACGTTTTGTCCCCCCGCATGGTTTTGCGGGCCGTGTGGCACCGTGTTTAGAAGTGTGTTTCTGTTGTGTTGCAGCTTGTCACGCCTGCTGTGATGGGCATCGCGTGCAGCGAGATCAGCTGTGAACCTGACCTGGCGGGGACGGAGGTACAGTATGAAGCTCTGCCTGGTCTTTGTTCCCTGTCTTGAGCCAGCAGAGGGAGCCGCAGATGTTCTCTCCTGCAGGAAAGAGTGGGCCTAAATGGGCCAGGCCACCTGTCTGTGTCAGAGCCATTGCTGATTAGTGTGGGTAGAGAGAGATGCATCTTTGCATGGCCTGGCGGTAGTGCTGCACGCCAGGAAGAGAAACAACTGTTCTTAGGCGTGCAGTTCCTTCTGAAGTGCTCCTGAGAAGGACGGAGCGCATTTCCTGCAGCTTTCTCTGCGGACGTGCTCCTCACCTTGCAATCGTCCTCGTTTGTCCTCAGCTGCTGACCGTGGCCTGTGCTCTGTGTTTCAGACTGATAACATGGGGAAGCCCCAGCTGGTCCGTGTGGAGTCATCTCTTAATATTCCAGCGATGGCGGCAGCCCATGTTATTAAGAGCTTCGTTGCCCAGGCACCGGATGAACTCTCCCTGGAGGTAAGCAGTTCAAGGCGTTCCTTGTTGTCACGCACAGGAGAGTATAAGGTGTGAACCCCTCGGGAATACTCTCAGACACCTTCAGAATGTCTTGTGAGGTGAAGTTTTGAAGATTCAGTTCCAGATTAGGCTTGTGCTGGGTCGGGAGGAGTTTGGCCACCTCTCAAATACGGTTTGATTTGGCATTTGAACCTTGTGATCAAGCAGATCCTGCCCAGTATGGGAGCTTGGTCTCGGAGCAACAGCAGACCGGTGTGTGAAGTGCGCAGATTTGTTCGGGAAGCCCCGCTAACTGGTTCCTGCGGTTTAATTGGAGCTCTTCCCTACCCTTTGGCAGAGAGCCTGCTGCTTTTGAGACCCATTTCCTACTGCACAGCTGTATTGTGGATGTTGTGTAACGTAGTGAGTCCTGTACCTCCAAGTTCAGTTTTAGAAGGGAAAATGCCTGAAGGGCTGCACTGGTGCAATTGCTGTCAAGCTGTAGGAGATTTTGCAGCGCAGAAGACCGCAGTCATTTGAGCTGTGCTTTCCTCCCAGCTGTGCTGAAGCTGGGATTGATGTTTCAATCTCTTGCAGGTGGGAGACGTGGTGTGCGTCATTGCTATGCCACCAAAGGAGCTGAGCCCCTGGTGGAGAGGCAAGCGTGGCTTTCAGGTAGGCACCCGCTTCAGACGTGAGAGCGCAACTTCAGTAGAGTCAGGAATCTCAGCTTGGAGCTGCTCTGCCTGCACAGGATGGCTTCTGGACGCAAACGATTGCCCTGTGTGGGTGTCAGAGGACTTTCCGTTTGGCACTGGGCTTGGGCTAGTGCCCACCTCTCTTTTTGTTCTTGTTACAGGTTGGATTTTTCCCCGGTGAGTGTGTGGAGCTCATTAGCGGAAAAGTTCCCGAGACTCTCGTCAATTCTGTGCCAAAGCCAGGTACGTATGTTCCATTTGATGGTGCGGGGAAGTAAAATGGGGTCCGAACGTGGCTTTTCCAAGGGATCATGAATGCCCGAGTTGAGCAAGCTAAGCAAGAGGACTGCATTAAGCTCTATGGGAACACGCAGAGATGTGGCCCAATCGCACTGTGTTTATTATTGGGCTTGGCGAAGTCATTGAATCCTCCTAGAACGGCTTGGGTTTGGAAGGGGCCTAAAGGATCCTCAAGCTCTGTTGTGTGCTCTGTCGAATGCGTGTCGCTCAGCCTCGTCCCACCGAGCCAAACCTGAACTGAACTGGTTTCTTCATTTTGTTGCGCAGTGCCAAAGAAACGGGGCAAGCTCATCACCTTCCTTCGTTCCTTGGTGAAGGCCCGCCCAAAGAAACCGAAGCGGCGGGAGACGGAGAAGGAAAGGGTGTTTGGGTGTGACCTGGGAGAGCACCTTCTCCGCTCTGGCCGTGATGGTAAGGGACAGCCCATTCCTGAGCTCTTCCTCTGTTGGGCATCTAAAGATGAAAGGGAGATGGTACGCAGCAATTGTTTCAATGAGCAGGGAGGCATTTTTTCAATGAGCACTTTAAAAAGGAGCACCGAGGCAGCTGGCTCGGATGGCTTAGCTAGAAGCGTTTGTGCCACGGGTCTTGGTACCCCTTGCATCCGTGCAAAGTTTGTATTTGCTTGAACCAAACCCTGTAAGCCAATCCCACGTTGGCCTGAAAACAACGGAAGCCTTCTGGCCAAAGAGAGCGTACTGCATCAGTTTCCACGCTCTTCTGGATGTGAGATCGAACACCTCCATTCCCGTGGGAGCTGCGATGGGACTTGCAGTGTCTCTGGCTTTGCCAGAATTACTTTCTCCAGGCTGTTCATAGGTCCTGGCATCTCTGGAATGCAAAGAACACATCTCTGTCCACCAGCTCCTGCAGAGACTTCTCTGACAGCTTTCTCCTCTAAGGAGGAACCGAGCAGTGGCCCAGCTGGGCTTAGTGGACGGGATGTGAGAAGAGCACAGCCTGAACCAGGACTTGAGTAAGAAGCTCAGCTAACCGCTGGCACTTGTTCTGTAGTCCCCCAGGTCCTCCAGAGCTGCGCTGAGTTCCTTGAGCAGCATGGCGTGGTGCGGGGGATATACCGCCTGTCCGGCGTGGCATCCAAGATCCAGAAACTACGGTAAGAGCACAGCGACTGACGCAGCTGTCAGTAGGGGCACGTGCCATGCTGCGAGCGTTCAGAGGCCTGCGCTGTGGGGCAGCTGTGTGCAGGCAGCGTGCGCTCAGCGGTGGTGCGTCAGGCTTTTGTCGCTGTTGGATAGGAACACAAGGACAGGAAGTTCTCCTTCAGTCCTGCAGAGCATTGGAAGGCTGTGGGGGACTGCAGAGTCACGGCTGCTGCCAGCTCTCATTCCTGCTTCCTCTAGTTTGCAGAGAGAGCCCTTTGGAGCAGCCCACACTCCTCCTTGCTGCTCTGGGCTCCTGGCATAGGGTGGTAGACTAGGCAGCCAGTGGTCAGAGTAACGGGAAATGCCTTAGCAAGAAGAAAAGGTCTCTTTTTGGAAACATCTCATCCAGCATGGCTCATGTGGTGTTGGTGACTGAGTGTGTGTTTTCTCCTGTAAATCAGGAACCCCTTCCTTTTCTTGACTGTATTTTGAGTGGCTTTTGACTTGTTTTCCTCTTTCTCAAAGCCCTCTGCCCAATTCTGTGTCCTTCTCTGCAGCCATGAATTTGAGTCTGAGCAGGTTCCCGAGCTAACCGTCCGTGACGTTCACAGCGTGAGCTCCCTCTGCAAGATGTACTTCAGGGAGCTCCCGAACCCTCTGCTGACCGAGCAGCTGTATGACACGTTCTCGGTAAGCACAGGGCAACGTCTTGCAAAAGACACGTACGTCTTCCCTGGGCGTCCTGGGTGATGGTTGCAGCAGTGCCCCAGCTCTGAGCTCCTATTTCTGTTAGCCCCATGAGGCATGTCTTTGCCACATCCTGCATTGCACCGATGCCGCTTTTGGTGGGGCCAGGAGGTGCTTATTTAGCTATTTGCAGTGCTTGCGAGAATTCCCTTTCTTTTGCTCTTCCCCAACTCTTGATAGAATGGGATGAATAGCAAAGTGTACTTGGAGATGAATGCCCGCTGCGAGGAGCTGAGCTGCACAGTCAGGCTGTAAAGCCGCCCACTGCTTGCGCTGCTTGGCCTTGATGGCACGGGCTGCGTGCCGCTATGTTCCCCAGATGCCTCTTGGAAGGCATCGGATCTGCCTGGGTGCTGACCAGCCGCACGCTGTCCCCATAGTTCCCGACCCTACGGCAGCTCTCTAGCGTGACTGGTGCCTGAATCCCTCCCTCCTTATTCCAGGACGCTGTTTGCGCTGCTACAGAGGAGGAGCGGTTGCAGAGAATGCAGGACGCCATCCAGCGGCTGCCCGCGCCTCACTACAGGTCAGTGCTGCGCTTGGTCTGTCGAGCTCAGCCCTGCTGCATTTCAGAGGGCGATGATGCGATTCCAGGTGTTGTCTCACGCTGGCAACGTCATGCCTGCACATGTTGGAGCGGTTGAAGGCTGCATCGGGTCAATTGATTGGCTCAGTTCCTTGGCACGGGGGCACGGGTTGGTGCGGCCGATGGCTGTGGCTGTGCTGTGCTGGGGCTTGGGGCTGCAGCGTGGTGGCACTGGGTCAAGTTTTGTCTACTTCATATTTGTCAACAGTAGCCATGACAATAACTAGCATGAAGGGAGGTTTGTTTTATGCATTGCAGCACGGTGTGCTCCTTGGTGCTGAGGAGGGCAAAGGGGAATCTCCAGTCTTTACTGGACGAGGCTGGGAATGTGATCACAGACGATAAGGAAAAGGCAGAGGTTCTGAATGCCTTCTTTACGTCTGCCTTTAAAAGTCATCTCAGTTATTCCCGGGGCTCCCCACGCTCTGGCTTGGTAGTCTCGGCTGGGGAGCAGACTGAACCCCCTGTGATTCTTGAAGAAGCGGTCAGGGAATTACTACTCCAACTGGACTGCCACAAGTCCATGGGTCCGGATGAGATTCACCCGAGAGTGCTGAAGGAACTGGCGGAGGTGATCGCTGAGCCGCTTTCCGTTATCTTTCAGCGCTCCTTGTTAACGGGTGAGGTCCCAGAAGACTGGAGGCTTGCCAACGTGACTCCCATTTACAAGAAAGGTTGTAAGGAGGATCCGGGGAACTACAGGCCTGTTAGCCTGACCTCGGTGCCAGGGAAGGTAATGGAACGGATTGTCTTGAGGGAGATCACGCGGCAGGTGTGGGATGACCAGGAGATCAGACCTAGCCAGCATGGGTTCGTGAAGGGCAGGTCCTGCTTGACCAATCTGATCTCCTTCTATGATCCTGTGACCCGTCTTATGGATGAAGGAAAGGCGGTCGATGTGGTCTACTTAGACTTCAGCAAAGCCTTTGACACTGTCTCCCATGCTATTCTCCTTCAAAAGCTGGCAGCCCGTGGCTTGGATGGGTACACTCTCGGCTGGGTAAGGAGCTGGCTGGAAGGCCGGGCCCAGAGAGTGGTGGTAAATGGAGTCAAATCCAGTTGGAGACCAGTCAAGAGTGGTGTTCCCCAGGGGTCGGTGCTGGGGCCTGTCCTCTTCAACATCTTTATTGATGACTTGGATGAGGGCATTGAGTGCACCCTCAGTAAGTTCGCGGATGACACCAAATTGGCAGGGAGTGTCGATCTGCCTGAGGGTAGCGAGGCCCTGCAGAGGGATCTGGATAGACTGGTGAGCTGGGTTGAAGCCAATGGGATGAAGTTCAACAGGACCAAATGCCGGGTCCTGCACTTTGGCCACAACAACCCCAGGCAGCGCTATAGGATTGGGGCGGAGTGGCTGGAGGACTGTGTTGAGGAAACAGACCTGGGGGTACTGATTGATGCTCGGCTGAACATGAGCCGACAGTGTGCCCGGGTGGCCAAGAAGGCCAACGGCATTCTGGCTTGCATCAAAAACAGTGTTACTAGCAGGAACAGGGAGGTAATTGTCCCCCTGTACTCGGCATTGGTGCGGCCGCACCTCGAGTACTGTGTTCAGTTTTGGGCCCCTCACTGCAAGAAAGACATTGAGGCCCTGGAACGTGTTCAGAGGAGGGCTACGAAGCTGGTGAGGGGTCTGGAGCACAGGCCTTATGAGGAACGGTTGAGGGAGCTGGGATTGTTCAGCCTGGAGAAGAGGAGGCTCAGGGGAGACCTTATAGCTCTCTATAACTTCCTGAAGGGAGGTTGTGGTGAGCTGGGGGTCGGCCTCTTCTCTCGTGTAATCAGTGATAGAACTAGAGGGAATGGTTTCAAGCTGCGCCAGGGGAGGTTCAGGCTGGACATTAGGAAGTATTACTACTCGGAAAGGGTAGTCAGGCATTGGAATGCACTGCCCAGGGAGGTGGTGGAATCACCGACCATGGGAGTGTTCAAGAAACGTTTGGATGTTGCGTTGAGGGGTATGATTTAGCTGGGAAGTATTGGTAATGGTTGGACTGGATGATCTTCTAGGTCTTTTCCAACCTCGATAATTCTGTGATTCTGTGATTCTGTGAACATCTGCCTCTCTTGTTTTCCAGGACATTGGAGTACCTGATGAGACACTTGGCATCTCTAGCAGGGAACTGCTCCATCACAAACATGCACGCTAAGAACTTAGCGATAGTGTGGGCTCCAAACCTTTTAAGGTAAACTTCTTTTTCCGTTTCAGCACAGTGCTTTGTTCTGCTCTCCGGGAAGAGAAAGCAGTCCTCCCTTCTTCTCCATCAAATGTGCTCTTCTCCTGTAAAACCTGTAGGAAGTGGCTGACAGCAGAGGAGGAGTCTGGACTGTTCTCCCCCAACCCCAGGGGCACAATTTCTAGATGACAATTTCTGCTCTCTCGTGTAGATGGGACTGGTGTGTCCTTGACGATCCAGGAGAATTTCTTCAGTGGCATCGCTGATTGCCCACTGCGGAAGTCTCCAGAGCCCAATTGGACAGCTTTGGGCTGCAAAAATTCAGGCCTGGGGAAATGGTCTTGGAGAAATGACTTGTAAAATCTGCCTTTTCTTCAGATCCCAGCAGAGCCAGTCCGCCTGTGTCAGCGGAGGAGCTGCCTGCGTGGAACTGGAGACGCAGTCGGCTGTGGTGGAATTCATCATAAGCCACACAGACGTCCTCTTCTGCTCCAAATCGACATCAGCCATGGGAGACGGAGCAGGTGAGCATCTTCCTCCATCTGCTTGATCTTGATCTGACACCTTGATCCAATCCAGGCCTTCTCCAAGATCTTTGAAATGCGCTTTTACTATCAAGGGGATGGCAGGCTTCTGGGCTTAGATCACAATATGGCACCCTGCTGCTGGATCCTGAGAATGTCCGAGCCCAGACTTTACATGGAGAAAACGGTCACTGCCATTCTGATGTTTTGCATGCGGGTGAAGCTTGATTAAAGTGTGGCAGCGGAGCTTTGAGTTCCCTGCCCCCGTTTTCTAGGGTTTCTGTTTGCCTGTTTCGATACAGTGAGCTGCTCTTAATTGTGACTGTGTCCTTTGCCACAAACATACCTCTGACCACACTGTTGTTTTGACCTCCTCTTCTTCCAGTGGCTCGGATAAGCAAGCCTGAGAAAAATGCAGCTCCTCCCCCAGCACTGTGATGGCTGTGCAGCTGCTTTCTGATCCTCCCTCTTACCTGTGGTTTTCCCTTCCAGGGCACAGTTCTCTATCGGGGCCCAAGTCTGTGTGGGAGTCTTCTCCTGCCACGAAGCTGCTCACCCTGCAGGAGGCACAGGCTCAGAGGAGAGGCCAGAGCAGCTCTCCCGTCGAGACCCAGTGCAGGGATGTAGAAGTGGAAGAAGGCCCCGCAGGTGTACCGGGGAAATTCCACACAGTCATTGATTTTCCATCTGAAAGGTAAAGGGGACTTCCCTTTCCAGCACCTATCATAATTGGTCGGGTGGGTTTTATTGGTTTTTTTTTTTTCTTTTTCGATTTTATCTGGTGCGAAAACTTGCAGAAACTACATTACACTAATCGTGTGACAAGTGTTGTACTGAACTTCCACTCCCTTTGGGCTCCAAGGATTCAACTGACACGCAGTTGCCCGACGGGCTCAGTTTAGCCACACAAGGGTGCCATTCCTTCCTGGTTGGGCAGGCAGTCACGAGATGCAGAAAACCACGCTGACGTCTATCCTGGCCTGGGCTGGCTGTACCTGGAGACGTCGGGGTTTTCCAGATTTCAGGGCCACATGCCTGAAACCAGTTCCGGTTCTCCTGTAAGCAGAGCTGTTGGTCGGACTTGCTGGCACTAGAAATTAAAGTTGGCAGTGAGGTGAGGCCGAGGAGGTGTTAATGTAAGAGTCGGAGATGCTTTTGAACTTCCCTTACGGCTGCACGGTTCCTCAGAAAGCAGTTAGGCCTGCCAGCTCCTGTCCTGTACAGCTGTGGAGCCTTTGCTCCCCTGCTCTGCATCTTGCTTGACGTCGTTGAGAGGAAATTAGCCAGCAGGACTTCAGGGCTGAGCTGTAGGAATGGAAGCATCCTCAACTGTTTGAAACAGAGCGAGTTTCTAAGTTGTGTTTCAGTAGAAACCAGGCAGTGCTAGGAACGAGCAACTGTTGGCAAGGGCTCAGTGCAGCTCTTCCCTCACCCTGCACCACGACTCACAGCATGCGCTGTTTTCTCTCTCCAGACCAAGTGTACCCAGCAAGATGAAGGAATCGCCAGCTGGCAGTTGGTGTTCCTGCTTCAGCCTGGGAAAACCATCCTCTGCGGCCCAACGCCAAGTGCGGCGCAGTCCCAGGGAGCCCTCAGAAACAGAAGTTGTGGTCCTGGCAGGTAAGGGTGCAAATCCAGCTTTCAAAACGCTGCTTGTCAGCAACACAGGTAGAATTCAGGCTTTCAGTGGGCTTGTACCTCCTTCTGGCGTTCAAGCCCGTACCTAACATCCTCACTTGACCCCCGTCTTTCCCAAACGAGTCTCTTATTAACTCAAGAGCTGGACCTGCACAAGGATCACTTTCACGACGGTGGCACTGTTGCCAGAAGCCTGTTTGCTTCTTCCCACCACCACTAGATAACTCGGTTTTGTTTCCCTAGGGCGACGAGGAGAAAGCGGGATTCTTTGCTCAGCTAACCGTGCAGACTTAACAGCTATTGTTAACTCTGTTTGGTGGTGGTGGTGGTGGTGTTTAGAGCTGGCCAGGGAGCATCTCGCATGCTGCTTGAAGCCTACTTGACAGGCAGCACCAAGCCTGTGCCTCCTTGGACGGTGAAAGTTTGGCACTAACCCCTGTGTATCTACTCCATCCTAGGTGAATCGAGCCCTGGTCAACACAGAAAACCCCTGGCAAGTAGCGATGATGCACTGTGTGCTTCCGTCAGTGGAGTGCTGTTAGGAAGCACAAGAAGCTGCAGTTCAAACGACAGCCTTCCACATGCCAGCAGTGATGGAGCGATCATCCGCGTTCAAGCCCTCATTTCTCCCATCTCTGCTGAGGATGCTGACCTGAGCCTGCCAGACACAACAGTTGCCAGCCTGGATTGTGACGCGGTGCCTTTGCAGGGCAGCCCAGCCCAAGCACAGCCCGAGTGCCCCGACAGCAGCACCAGCATGCAGGATCAGGTCAGCGTCACTGAGGAGAAGCCGAGCCTCTTGGAGGGGGACTTCTTAGAATCAGGCCTCCATTCCCAGACACCGGGCGGCAGCACGAGCTCTGAGCCACTCTCTCCTTAACAAGAGAGGATGAGTCCCATCTTTCCGCCGGACCTCAGACACCCTCCTGTCTTTCAATGAATAAAGGCACGCTCGTGCTCAATCAACGTCTTGACTGCATTCCGGCTCTTCATTCACAGGGACTGGGAAAAATGCAACAAACAGCAAGGCAGCTCAGCTTGAAACGCTCTGGCTGTGGGGTGCGTGCAGCAGAGCTCTGGGTTTGTTCCCTTTTTACCTGGTTTTGGGATGCCTGCAGCGAGAGCTCTGCTACCGTTTTGTATGGGAGCAAATAATCTCTAGCATCCTGGCTGCTGCTCATGATAACCCCAAGCTTCCTGGCTGTGGCTTTGTGACGTTTTTCGGGGCTTTTGGTCGCTCTTCGATGCCTTGGCTGCTCCCTAACACCTCTGTCCTCCCGCCGTGTCCATTCCTGGCTCCCACCTCCGAGCTGGCCCTGCAGATCATCTCCAGGCCTGTCGTCATCATGCTGCGGCAGGAGGAGCTCGCCCTGACCAACGTCAGGCAGTACTGCCAGTCTCTCCCACTCTCTAGACTAAGTGTTACTACGCTGTCGTGGAGACAAATGCTTTCTGTCGCATGCTCCATCCCCACAGCCATGTACCGGTAGGCGGCTCTTGCAGAAGAAGAATCGAGCAGCAGAACCTTTTGCTCACCCTGCAGCACGCCACTGCTACAAGAGCAGAAACAACACAGGAAGCTCTGGGTCTGCAAGACTGCACAGAGATGCACCCGCTGTGTTTGGTTGTGCCCTCCCATCCTGAGTTTTTATTCTCCCCTGCTCGTCGTCTGATCCCACTGCTGAGCCAGGAACAAGCTGCCCAGTGTGGCAGAGCATGGTGCAGAGCTGCGCTGGGACCTCCTCCCCCTTCCTCTCCTGCAGCTTGGCATGCAACCTCACCCACTTCTCCGACAGACCTGCCGACCCCACGCGTGCCATTGGGATGCTCTGGCACAGGATGTGCCTCCAACCCAAAGCCTCCTGCCCAACCTCCCAAGGAAAAGCAAAGCAACCGAACCAGTGCCAGCACAACTCCGCAGCAGACAGCAGGGAATGCAAACAGCTTCACGCTGCTCCCCTGCACTCTCATCGTAACTACGAGACCACAGGATTATTGGTTGGGAAGTCGGTGCAGAACACACGTGAGTGTGCACGGGATTGCGGGGAGCGGTGGGGTTGCACAAGTGTGCGCGTGCATGCGGATGTATGCATGGATGAGGTTGCACATGTGTTTGCATGTACATTGGTGTGCAACGGGACAGGGTTGCGCATGTGTGCGTGCATGTCGCCGTGTGCAAGAATGATGTTGCACGCCTGTGTGCAGGTGGGTGTACAAGGGGTGGGGTTGCACAAGTTTGAGCCGGCACATGGGGAGTGCAAGGGTGGAGTTGCACACGTGTGTGTGTGCACGAGTGAACCAACCAGTGGGGTTGCACAGGCGTGTCCTTGCATTGCACAGGAGTGTACACGCACGTGGGTGTGTTTGCAAGGATGGGGATGCGCATGTACGTGCATGCACAGGGGTGTGCACAGGGTTGGAGTTGCATTTGCGTGTGCGTGTGTGCCAGGATGTTGTGGCACCGGTGTGTGAGTGCAAGTTGGGGGAGTGAAAGGATGGGGTTACACACGTGCGTGTGTGTGTGCGCACAGGGCTGCGCCAAGGGATGTGGATGCACGAGTGTGTGTGAGCACACTGTGAGTGCGTGGACAGCGTGGCACAAATGCGTGTGTGCTGAGGAGTTGGGTTGCACGCAGGTGCAGTCAAACGGATGTTTTGTGGTAGGTGTTGGCACGTACGTGTTCCCGGGGGTGGCGTGCACACGTCTGTGAACGCAAATGAGGGCACACCATGCGGAGCGTGCATGTGGGTGTGCAAAGGGGGCAGGGTGGTGCACGTGTGTGCGTGCGCACATGGATAGGCGGAAGGACGGGGTTGCAGGTTGACCTCTGCCGAGGTGAGTGGGGGCTCACGGTGTTGCTCGGTGGTAGATTTGCTCACGCTGAGTGCTAACAGGAGACTCGCACCACCTTTTTGTTTCAGCTGTGCCAGCGCTTTGATCCCTTGCTGCTGGGATGGGGTGTTTGAAGGATGATGCGCGTGCCGAGCTCCCATCTCTCTTGCACGAATCAAGTGTAGAGCCAAAGGGATGTTTGGGCCGGGTGACCACAAGAAGGCTGGCTGTTTTGGATGGTGGCAGCTGATGGAAACAGGTGTTCTTGGGACTGTTCAGCTTTTAACAGAAGTCAGGGGTCCTGTAGCAAGAACGACCAGGTTCTCAACTGGCTTTAAACGTGCACACGGAGTACGTCTGTCCTGCCGTGCCATCTCTGTTTCTCCTTGACGCAGGCATTTTTACTACCACGTGTTGTGCTTGTTTGCTTGTAGAAGGAAGGATGTTAGGTGTAGCTCTCACCGAGAACTTCTGTTAGGATTTCTGTCTCATTTTAATCTGAACTATCAGAAGGAGTGCTGCAAGGAAGGGCCCTGCCACTGCCAGTAGGTTCCTTCTCAGCTCTGCACGACGGACCCCACTGTGGAGATAAGTGTAAATGAAGGCAGTTCAGAATCGTCTCTTGCCAGCTTCATGTGCTGGATTTTGAGCTTATGAAGCCTGCTCTGTCTTTCTGTGGTGTTCCCTTCTGCCCTAAAGGAGAAGGGCTGCAAGGTGACTTTTCTCCTGTGGCTTGCAGCTTTTGTTTCCAAGCGGCAGACTATTTTGCGGACTGTGGGTGTCTCGGATTCAGCCTTCTACTCCTCCAGTCTGAGAATCAGTTTATTTTGAGGAGGGAAGAAAGAATGTAGTTTAATCAGAATGACATTTGAGTGTTAACACAGTGAGGTGAATGAGGGCCCCAGAAGCAAACTTGGTGCTGTTGAAGCGCTGTCTGACGACAAGGTGGGAGGTAACAACTGCTGGCAGATGTGGAAAACACTTTGGGATTGAGGTGAGGAGGAAAGGAAAGACGATGCTGCCGGCAAAGAGCTTCTTGGGGAGGCTCGGTGCCCGCTTGGAATTGGATCTGGTCAACTTTTTGTGTGCTGATGTCCAGCCAGGCTTTGGGGAGCAATCTGCATCCCAGGGTCTGTCTGGTAGGACTGGGGCTTGGGCCAGGCCAGGGCAAATCCAGTGCGCTTTGCTCTCGTTCTTAGTGTTTGTTTTTGCTCAGGAGGGCAGGTGGCGAACCTCATGAGGCAATGCCTGCAGGTGGGGTTTGCGGAGAAAGAGGTCCTGCAGGCCCCGTGTGACACCCACGGAGCAGTAGTGAGGCTGCATCCGTGTAAAACATGAGAAATCCACAGAGATCTGAAGGCGGGTTGTGGGCTCGAGTAGTGCAGGAGGGGATGGATGTGCGTGCTCCTTGACGTGTGCACTGTCTGCCTACTGTGTGGCGGGTGGGCTTTGAAAGCTGGTACCATGTTTCCGTTGTCGGGAGAAGTGGATATCGACTCTTCTCTCTATTGAAAGATTTTAAAAAAAGAACCTCTCATTGCTTCTTACCGTATGTAAGTATCACAAGCGTGACATCCAGTTTGATAGATTCTGTGACGGGAGTCCTATGGATTTGAGACCTGACTTTTAGCATGTAGGCATCATCCAGGAGTTGGGGTAAGAGGATGAGGCGTAGGAACAGGAACCTCTTTGGTCGTTATTAACTCCTGCCATTCCCTTTTTTGGTTAGGAATGTATGTGGGTATTTTTTGTGTAAAGAACAGACTCACTATGCAGCTTGTGAATGAATTCATTCACGCCTGTTGATTGGTGCTCTTCTCTAGACGGAGCTGCAGTGGAAATGGACACTTGTGGTCCGACGTCCGGCCCCCTCCCGGCGTGCTCAGATCAGCCAAGTTGGCAAGGCCTGGCTCTTGGTTGGTGAGTTGTGCCAAGGTCAGAGAGTTGGCTTTTCTCGGCTTTGAGACGCGTCTTCCAGTTGCACGTTGTGTTATTTCTGTTGTGCTGACCTCTTGAGCTCCAGCCCCGAGTGGGGATCTAAGTATTAACACAGAAGGAATTGTTTAGGTATGTTTGAACTCGGATTGGAAGTGCAGTGCCAAGGGCTGCACACACTTGTGACTGTTCTGAGTGTAAGGAAAAGGCGTGTGCTGGGTGAGTGCTTTGCTGGGTGAGCATCCCCCTGCTGAAGAGCAGGCAGCTGTTGTGTTTGCAGACAGCCCCACCCTTTTTCAGCCTTCCGGCTCTTGGCTGTTGCTGTGAGAGTGGAGGTTCTCGCCCTGAGAGAACGACCAGCAGAAGAGATCCCATGAGAGCAGCCTTAGAGCCCTTTCAGGCAAAGCAGCTGGATTAGTTTGTGGCCTGTGCCTGTGGTTTGGAGTGAACCCAGCAGGCTTTGCCCAAAGCAGAATGAGGTGTGGACGCAGCATCCAGCAGTGGAAGCGGCCAACAGCTGGAGACGGCAGCAGCACCTTGAGCAGCACTCTTGGGGGAAATCCTCACTGTGAACGAAGGCCGAGGAGAAGAGAGTAGCTTGCTGCTGTGTTCACGGGGTAAGGTTTTCCTTCCTGAACTGTTAGCTCTCAGGTGCTGTGTGAGTCTTGTGCAGTGTGCCTGCAGCTGTGCGATGCGCTCTGCAGGAAGCGCTGATGTTGTGCATGCAGCCTTGCCTTTCATGTCTCATGTCCAGTTACTCGTGTTGTTTGAAAGCACCGTCTTAGAGGCAGCCTTGATTTCTCCAGCCCTGAGCTTTGTGCCACGAGAGCTCTCCTGCTTCTCCCTGTGATGTGAGACCGTCTGGAAGGCCCTGCAGAAGTCTGGGTAGAGGATGCAGGTTGCTGTTCCTTTCCCCACCCACGCTGGGAATAGCGGGGAACGGGACTGGGGGACATCCCGGCGGTGGGTTCCTACCTCGGCAGAACTGAATGGCTGTTCTGATCCACGTATTTTAACTTGAGAGAATCGGACACTAATTAGAGAAACGAGGGGCCTGTGGGGGAAAAAAAAAAAAAAAAAAAAAAAAGCATGTGCCGCATTTCGTGGTGCAAGGTGTTCTCAGAACCGCTGCTGACAGTGCCCAGAACGCTTCCTTTTTGACGGGGAGAGGATTAACGAGGTTATTTTAACAAAAATAGTTCGTGACGTGTTTCCTTTTTGTTCATCTTACGTGCTACTTTGTGAAAAACTATCTTTGGATTCTTAATTAGTATTTCTTGCTAAAGAGAATACGCGTGCACCCTGCGCTTTCGTCTGCGCAGAGAATCTTCTCATCGTCTCTGTACGTGTTTCTTTTTGGCACTGAGATGGAGCTGTGTGGAACACAGGCTTGGATGAATCTTCAATCAGGTGCAGGGGCACGTAATGCTCATCTTGGATGTCTGGCTGACAAGAAGAGCAGAGAGGTAAGTTTCATAGGGTCGCATGCTCATTTTATTTTATTTTATCATTCATAACCGTAGATGCATAGAGGCGTTACCCAGACAAAATGAGCATTTGTCACCCGGACTTAGGCAATGAAAATCGGTTTGAAGCATCCTTAAGACCCCTGCAGAAGAATGGTGAGAGTTAATCTGACACCCTCCTTTGGAAACCTCCGGTGCCTGTCAGCTCTTCAGCTGTGTCGTAACACCTCCCATTGCGCTGACACACCAGAATAGAATTCCAGCGCCCCCCCCCCCCCCCCCCCCCCGATTGGTGGTCTTGCCTCCCCACCCTGTGCGTCATGGTGGACCAGCCTGGTGGCCCTTCGTGATGTCATAAGCGGTTGGAATGAGGGGAGGAGCTGTGTCCCTTCATTGGAGAGCTTGAGCTCGGAGTGAGTAGTTGGCTTGTTGTTCTTGTGCACCAACTGAGTACCTTTGTCTTTACACCGTCTTGCGCAGCATCTTGTAGGTAAGCTGAGCCAGTGCGGGATGGGATGGGTGGGCAGTGAGGTGTTGAGAACTGCTGGCTGGTGGAGCTCATAGCATCGTATTGCTTACTCTTGACCGTCAGACGTAATTTTCCCCCAGTACACCCGTTCCAAAGGGGGTATCCGTAAAGGTGGCACTCGTTCCATGCTTTTCCCCTTGTCTTCTGTGCTCATATTGTGCAAGCATCGTAAATTGCTGGGAGGACAGGCGTCACGTAGCCATTCCAAGTGCGGCGGTTTAGAAAGAAAGATGATGTGCTTTTCTACTTTTGTCAAAAAGAACTTGTCCCGTGTAGCAGTTGTTTGGAAACGTGCCTAGCTTTTGCTGTGGCGGAGTTTGAGGTGCAGGCGTTTTGGCTGGGTATGTCTATCTGCTGGGTCAGGCTCTGCTCCCAGTTCGCTGAGACTCAGCACGTCTTGCAGCCAGTGGATGGGACGGTTGTGCTGTGTGCGTTATTCCATGGGTGGCTTAGCCCTGCTCACTGACCTGCTCTTTCTCTCTCTTCTGCCCGCCCTGCGCCTGCTGCCTTGGTGCAGCTTTTGCTCTCGGAAGATCAGAGCAAAGTGACAAGGGCTGTCTGCGGATTCCAGGAGCTTGTCTACGTTGTGATCTCGCGCCAGGTACGTGCCACGTTTTGTCCCCCCGCATGGTTTTGCGGGCCGTGTGGCACCGTGTTTAGAAGTGTGTTTCTGTTGTGTTGCAGCTTGTCACGCCTGCTGTGATGGGCATCGCGTGCAGCGAGATCAGCTGTGAACCTGACCTGGCGGGGACGGAGGTACAGTATGAAGCTCTGCCTGGTCTTTGTTCCCTGTCTTGAGCCAGCAGAGGGAGCCGCAGATGTTCTCTCCTGCAGGAAAGAGTGGGCCTAAATGGGCCAGGCCACCTGTCTGTGTCAGAGCCATTGCTGATTAGTGTGGGTAGAGAGAGATGCATCTTTGCATGGCCTGGCGGTAGTGCTGCACGCCAGGAAGAGAAACAACTGTTCTTAGGCGTGCAGTTCCTTCTGAAGTGCTCCTGAGAAGGACGGAGCGCATTTCCTGCAGCTTGCTCTGCGGACGTGCTCCTCACCTTGCAATCGTCCTCGTTTGTCCTCAGCTGCTGACCGTGGCCTGTGCTCTGTGTTTCAGACTGATAACATGGGGAAGCCCCAGCTGGTCCGTGTGGAGTCATCTCTTAATATTCCAGCGATGGCGGCAGCCCATGTTATTAAGAGCTTCGTTGCCCAGGCACCGGATGAACTCTCCCTGGAGGTAAGCAGTTCAAGGCGTTCCTTGTTGTCACGCACAGGAGAGTATAAGGTGTGAACCCCTCGGGAATACTCTCAGACACCTTCAGAATGTCTTGTGAGGTGAAGTTTTGAAGATTCAGTTCCAGATTAGGCTTGTGCTGGGTCGGGAGGAGTTTGGCCACCTCTCAAATACGGTTTGATTTGGCATTTGAACCTTGTGATCAAGCAGATCCTGCCCAGTATGGGAGCTTGGTCTCGGAGCAACAGCAGACCGGTGTGTGAAGTGCGCAGATTTGTTCGGGAAGCCCCGCTAACTGGTTCCTGCGGTTTAATTGGAGCTCTTCCCTACCCTTTGGCAGAGAGCCTGCTGCTTTTGAGACCCATTTCCTACTGCACAGCTGTATTGTGGATGTTGTGTAACGTAGTGAGTCCTGTACCTCCAAGTTCAGTTTTAGAAGGGAAAATGCCTGAAGGGCTGCACTGGTGCAATTGCTGTCAAGCTGTAGGAGATTTTGCAGCGCAGAAGACCGCAGTCATTTGAGCTGTGCTTTCCTCCCAGCTGTGCTGAAGCTGGGATTGATGTTTCAATCTCTTGCAGGTGGGAGACGTGGTGTGCGTCATTGCTATGCCACCAAAGGAGCTGAGCCCCTGGTGGAGAGGCAAGCGTGGCTTTCAGGTAGGCACCCGCTTCAGACGTGAGAGCGCAACTTCAGTAGAGTCAGGAATCTCAGCTTGGAGCTGCTCTGCCTGCACAGGATGGCTTCTGGACGCAAACGATTGCCCTGTGTGGGTGTCAGAGGACTTTCCGTTTGGCACTGGGCTTGGGCTAGTGCCCACCTCTCTTTTTGTTCTTGTTACAGGTTGGATTTTTCCCCGGTGAGTGTGTGGAGCTCATTAGCGGAAAAGTTCCCGAGACTCTCGTCAATTCTGTGCCAAAGCCAGGTACGTATGTTCCATTTGATGGTGCGGGGAAGTAAAATGGGGTCCGAACGTGGCTTTTCCAAGGGATCATGAATGCCCGAGTTGAGCAAGCTAAGCAAGAGGACTGCATTAAGCTCTATGGGAACACGCAGAGATGTGGCCCAATCGCACTGTGTTTATTATTGGGCTTGGCGAAGTCATTGAATCCTCCTAGAACGGCTTGGGTTTGGAAGGGGCCTAAAGGATCCTCAAGCTCTGTTGTGTGCTCTGTCGAATGCGTGTCGCTCAGCCTCGTCCCACCGAGCCAAACCTGAACTGAACTGGTTTCTTCATTTTGTTGCGCAGTGCCAAAGAAACGGGGCAAGCTCATCACCTTCCTTCGTTCCTTGGTGAAGGCCCGCCCAAAGAAACCGAAGCGGCGGGAGACGGAGAAGGAAAGGGTGTTTGGGTGTGACCTGGGAGAGCACCTTCTCCGCTCTGGCCGTGATGGTAAGGGACAGCCCATTCCTGAGCTCTTCCTCTGTTGGGCATCTAAAGATGAAAGGGAGATGGTACGCAGCAATTGTTTCAATGAGCAGGGAGGCATTTTTTCAATGAGCACTTTAAAAAGGAGCACCGAGGCAGCTGGCTCGGATGGCTTAGCTAGAAGCGTTTGTGCCACGGGTCTTGGTACCCCTTGCATCCGTGCAAAGTTTGTATTTGCTTGAACCAAACCCTGTAAGCCAATCCCACGTTGGCCTGAAAACAACGGAAGCCTTCTGGCCAAAGAGAGCGTACTGCATCAGTTTCCACGCTCTTCTGGATGTGAGATCGAACACCTCCATTCCCGTGGGAGCTGCGATGGGACTTGCAGTGTCTCTGGCTTTGCCAGAATTACTTTCTCCAGGCTGTTCATAGGTCCTGGCATCTCTGGAATGCAAAGAACACATCTCTGTCCACCAGCTCCTGCAGAGACTTCTCTGACAGCTTTCTCCTCTAAGGAGGAACCGAGCAGTGGCCCAGCTGGGCTTAGTGGACGGGATGTGAGAAGAGCACAGCCTGAACCAGGACTTGAGTAAGAAGCTCAGCTAACCGCTGGCACTTGTTCTGTAGTCCCCCAGGTCCTCCAGAGCTGCGCTGAGTTCCTTGAGCAGCATGGCGTGGTGCGGGGGATATACCGCCTGTCCGGCGTGGCATCCAAGATCCGGAAACTACGGTAGGAGCACAGCGACTGACGCAGCTGTCAGTAGGGGCACGTGCCATGCTGCGAGCGTTCAGAGGCCTGCGCTGTGGGGCAGCTGTGTGCAGGCAGCGTGCGCTCAGCGGTGGTGCGTCAGGCTTTTGTCGCTGTTGGATAGGAACACAAGGACAGGAAGTTCTCCTTCAGTCCTGCAGAGCATTGGAAGGCTGTGGGGGACTGCAGAGTCACGGCTGCTGCCAGCTCTCATTCCTGCTTCCTCTAGTTTGCAGAGAGAGCCCTTTGGAGCAGCCCACACTCCTCCTTGCTGCTCTGGGCTCCTGGCATAGGGTGGTAGACTAGGCAGCCAGTGGTCAGAGTAACGGGAAATGCCTTAGCAAGAAGAAAAGGTCTCTTTTTGGAAACATCTCATCCAGCATGGCTCATGTGGTGTTGGTGACTGAGTGTGTGTTTTCTCCTGTAAATCAGGAACCCCTTCCTTTTCTTGACTGTATTTTGAGTGGCTTTTGACTTGTTTTCCTCTTTCTCAAAGCCCTCTGCCCAATTCTGTGTCCTTCTCTGCAGCCATGAATTTGAGTCTGAGCAGGTTCCCGAGCTAACCGTCCGTGACGTTCACAGCGTGAGCTCCCTCTGCAAGATGTACTTCAGGGAGCTCCCGAACCCTCTGCTGACCGAGCAGCTGTATGACACGTTCTCGGTAAGCACAGGGCAACGTCTTGCAAAAGACACGTACGTCTTCCCTGGGCGTCCTGGGTGATGGTTGCAGCAGTGCCCCAGCTCTGAGCTCCTATTTCTGTTAGCCCCATGAGGCATGTCTTTGCCACATCCTGCATTGCACCGATGCCGCTTTTGGTGGGGCCAGGAGGTGCTTATTTAGCTATTTGCAGTGCTTGCGAGAATTCCCTTTCTTTTGCTCTTCCCCAACTCTTGATAGAATGGGATGAATAGCAAAGTGTACTTGGAGATGAATGCCCGCTGCGAGGAGCTGAGCTGCACAGTCAGGCTGTAAAGCCGCCCACTGCTTGCGCTGCTTGGCCTTGATGGCACGGGCTGCGTGCCGCTATGTTCCCCAGATGCCTCTTGGAAGGCATCGGATCTGCCTGGGTGCTGACCAGCCGCACGCTGTCCCCATAGTTCCCGACCCTACGGCAGCTCTCTAGCGTGACTGGTGCCTGAATCCCTCCCTCCTTATTCCAGGACGCTGTTTGCGCTGCTACAGAGGAGGAGCGGTTGCAGAGAATGCAGGACGCCATCCAGCGGCTGCCCGCGCCTCACTACAGGTCAGTGCTGCGCTTGGTCTGTCGAGCTCAGCCCTGCTGCATTTCAGAGGGCGATGATGCGATTCCAGGTGTTGTCTCACGCTGGCAACGTCATGCCTGCACATGTTGGAGCGGTTGAAGGCTGCATCGGGTCAATTGATTGGCTCAGTTCCTTGGCACGGGGGCACGGGTTGGTGCGGCCGATGGCTGTGGCTGTGCTGTGCTGGGGCTTGGGGCTGCAGCGTGGTGGCACTGGGTCAAGTTTTGTCTACTTCATATTTGTCAACAGTAGCCATGACAATAACTAGCATGAAGGGAGGTTTGTTTTATGCATTGCAGCACGGTGTGCTCCTTGGTGCTGAACATCTGCCTCTCTTGTTTTCCAGGACATTGGAGTACCTGATGAGACACTTGGCATCTCTAGCAGGGAACTGCTCCATCACAAACATGCACGCTAAGAACTTAGCGATAGTGTGGGCTCCAAACCTTTTAAGGTAAACTTCTTTTTCCGTTTCAGCACAGTGCTTTGTTCTGCTCTCCGGGAAGAGAAAGCAGTCCTCCCTTCTTCTCCATCAAATGTGCTCTTCTCCTGTAAAACCTGTAGGAAGTGGCTGACAGCAGAGGAGGAGTCTGGACTGTTCTCCCCCAACCCCAGGGGCACAATTTCTAGATGACAATTTCTGCTCTCTCGTGTAGATGGGACTGGTGTGTCCTTGACGATCCAGGAGAATTTCTTCAGTGGCATCGCTGATTGCCCACTGCGGAAGTCTCCAGAGCCCAATTGGACAGCTTTGGGCTGCAAAAATTCAGGCCTGGGGAAATGGTCTTGGAGAAATGACTTGTAAAATCTGCCTTTTCTTCAGATCCCAGCAGAGCCAGTCCGCCTGTGTCAGCGGAGGAGCTGCCTGCGTGGAACTGGAGACGCAGTCGGCTGTGGTGGAATTCATCATAAGCCACACAGACGTCCTCTTCTGCTCCAAATCGACATCAGCCATGGGAGACGGAGCAGGTGAGCATCTTCCTCCATCTGCTTGATCTTGATCTGACACCTTGATCCAATCCAGGCCTTCTCCAAGATCTTTGAAATGCGCTTTTACTATCAAGGGGATGGCAGGCTTCTGGGCTTAGATCACAATATGGCACCCTGCTGCTGGATCCTGAGAATGTCCGAGCCCAGACTTTACATGGAGAAAACGGTCACTGCCATTCTGATGTTTTGCATGCGGGTGAAGCTTGATTAAAGTGTGGCAGCGGAGCTTTGAGTTCCCTGCCCCCGTTTTCTAGGGTTTCTGTTTGCCTGTTTCGATACAGTGAGCTGCTCTTAATTGTGACTGTGTCCTTTGCCACAAACATACCTCTGACCACACTGTTGTTTTGACCTCCTCTTCTTCCAGTGGCTCGGATAAGCAAGCCTGAGAAAAATGCAGCTCCTCCCCCAGCACTGTGATGGCTGTGCAGCTGCTTTCTGATCCTCCCTCTTACCTGTGGTTTTCCCTTCCAGGGCACAGTTCTCTATCGGGGCCCAAGTCTGTGTGGGAGTCTTCTCCTGCCACGAAGCTGCTCACCCTGCAGGAGGCACAGGCTCAGAGGAGAGGCCAGAGCAGCTCTCCCGTCGAGACCCAGTGCAGGGATGTAGAAGTGGAAGAAGGCCCCGCAGGTGTACCGGGGAAATTCCACACAGTCATTGATTTTCCATCTGAAAGGTAAAGGGGACTTCCCTTTCCAGCACCTATCATAATTGGTCGGGTGGGTTTTATTGGTTTTTTTTTTTTCTTTTTCGATTTTATCTGGTGCGAAAACTTGCAGAAACTACATTACACTAATCGTGTGACAAGTGTTGTACTGAACTTCCACTCCCTTTGGGCTCCAAGGATTCAACTGACACGCAGTTGCCCGACGGGCTCAGTTTAGCCACACAAGGGTGCCATTCCTTCCTGGTTGGGCAGGCAGTCACGAGATGCAGAAAACCACGCTGACGTCTATCCTGGCCTGGGCTGGCTGTACCTGGAGACGTCGGGGTT
The DNA here is from genome assembly GCA_030625065.1 of Alectoris magna. NCBI lineage: Eukaryota > Metazoa > Chordata > Aves > Galliformes > Phasianidae > Alectoris > Alectoris magna. Next base: position 112,873,815 of record CM060562.1, on the reverse strand, counting down.
TTCCAGATTTCAGGGCCACATGCCTGAAACCAGTTCCGGTTCTCCTGTAAGCAGAGCTGTTGGTCGGACTTGCTGGCACTAGAAATTAAAGTTGGCAGTGAGGTGAGGCCGAGGAGGTGTTAATGTAAGAGTCGGAGATGCTTTTGAACTTCCCTTACGGCTGCACGGTTCCTCAGAAAGCAGTTAGGCCTGCCAGCTCCTGTCCTGTACAGCTGTGGAGCCTTTGCTCCCCTGCTCTGCATCTTGCTTGACGTCGTTGAGAGGAAATTAGCCAGCAGGACTTCAGGGCTGAGCTGTAGGAATGGAAGCATCCTCAACTGTTTGAAACAGAGCGAGTTTCTAAGTTGTGTTTCAGTAGAAACCAGGCAGTGCTAGGAACGAGCAACTGTTGGCAAGGGCTCAGTGCAGCTCTTCCCTCACCCTGCACCACGACTCACAGCATGCGCTGTTTTCTCTCTCCAGACCAAGTGTACCCAGCAAGATGAAGGAATCGCCAGCTGGCAGTTGGTGTTCCTGCTTCAGCCTGGGAAAACCATCCTCTGCGGCCCAACGCCAAGTGCGGCGCAGTCCCAGGGAGCCCTCAGAAACAGAAGTTGTGGTCCTGGCAGGTAAGGGTGCAAATCCAGCTTTCAAAACGCTGCTTGTCAGCAACACAGGTAGAATTCAGGCTTTCAGTGGGCTTGTACCTCCTTCTGGCGTTCAAGCCCGTACCTAACATCCTCACTTGACCCCCGTCTTTCCCAAACGAGTCTCTTATTAACTCAAGAGCTGGACCTGCACAAGGATCACTTTCACGACGGTGGCACTGTTGCCAGAAGCCTGTTTGCTTCTTCCCACCACCACTAGATAACTCGGTTTTGTTTCCCTAGGGCGACGAGGAGAAAGCGGGATTCTTTGCTCAGCTAACCGTGCAGACTTAACAGCTATTGTTAACTCTGTTTGGTGGTGGTGGTGGTGGTGTTTAGAGCTGGCCAGGGAGCATCTCGCATGCTGCTTGAAGCCTACTTGACAGGCAGCACCAAGCCTGTGCCTCCTTGGACGGTGAAAGTTTGGCACTAACCCCTGTGTATCTACTCCATCCTAGGTGAATCGAGCCCTGGTCAACACAGAAAACCCCTGGCAAGTAGCGATGATGCACTGTGTGCTTCCGTCAGTGGAGTGCTGTTAGGAAGCACAAGAAGCTGCAGTTCAAACGACAGCCTTCCACATGCCAGCAGTGATGGAGCGATCATCCGCGTTCAAGCCCTCATTTCTCCCATCTCTGCTGAGGATGCTGACCTGAGCCTGCCAGACACAACAGTTGCCAGCCTGGATTGTGACGCGGTGCCTTTGCAGGGCAGCCCAGCCCAAGCACAGCCCGAGTGCCCCGACAGCAGCACCAGCATGCAGGATCAGGTCAGCGTCACTGAGGAGAAGCCGAGCCTCTTGGAGGGGGACTTCTTAGAATCAGGCCTCCATTCCCAGACACCGGGCGGCAGCACGAGCTCTGAGCCACTCTCTCCTTAACAAGAGAGGATGAGTCCCATCTTTCCGCCGGACCTCAGACACCCTCCTGTCTTTCAATGAATAAAGGCACGCTCGTGCTCAATCAACGTCTTGACTGCATTCCGGCTCTTCATTCACAGGGACTGGGAAAAATGCAACAAACAGCAAGGCAGCTCAGCTTGAAACGCTCTGGCTGTGGGGTGCGTGCAGCAGAGCTCTGGGTTTGTTCCCTTTTTACCTGGTTTTGGGATGCCTGCAGCGAGAGCTCTGCTACCGTTTTGTATGGGAGCAAATAATCTCTAGCATCCTGGCTGCTGCTCATGATAACCCCAAGCTTCCTGGCTGTGGCTTTGTGACGTTTTTCGGGGCTTTTGGTCGCTCTTCGATGCCTTGGCTGCTCCCTAACACCTCTGTCCTCCCGCCGTGTCCATTCCTGGCTCCCACCTCCGAGCTGGCCCTGCAGATCATCTCCAGGCCTGTCGTCATCATGCTGCGGCAGGAGGAGCTCGCCCTGACCAACGTCAGGCAGTACTGCCAGTCTCTCCCACTCTCTAGACTAAGTGTTACTACGCTGTCGTGGAGACAAATGCTTTCTGTCGCATGCTCCATCCCCACAGCCATGTACCGGTAGGCGGCTCTTGCAGAAGAAGAATCGAGCAGCAGAACCTTTTGCTCACCCTGCAGCACGCCACTGCTACAAGAGCAGAAACAACACAGGAAGCTCTGGGTCTGCAAGACTGCACAGAGATGCACCCGCTGTGTTTGGTTGTGCCCTCCCATCCTGAGTTTTTATTCTCCCCTGCTCGTCGTCTGATCCCACTGCTGAGCCAGGAACAAGCTGCCCAGTGTGGCAGAGCATGGTGCAGAGCTGCGCTGGGACCTCCTCCCCCTTCCTCTCCTGCAGCTTGGCATGCAACCTCACCCACTTCTCCGACAGACCTGCCGACCCCACGCGTGCCATTGGGATGCTCTGGCACAGGATGTGCCTCCAACCCAAAGCCTCCTGCCCAACCTCCCAAGGAAAAGCAAAGCAACCGAACCAGTGCCAGCACAACTCCGCAGCAGACAGCAGGGAATGCAAACAGCTTCACGCTGCTCCCCTGCACTCTCATCGTAACTACGAGACCACAGGATTATTGGTTGGGAAGTCGGTGCAGAACACACGTGAGTGTGCACGGGATTGCGGGGAGCGGTGGGGTTGCACAAGTGTGCGCGTGCATGCGGATGTATGCATGGATGAGGTTGCACATGTGTTTGCATGTACATTGGTGTGCAACGGGACAGGGTTGCGCATGTGTGCGTGCATGTCGCCGTGTGCAAGAATGATGTTGCACGCCTGTGTGCAGGTGGGTGTACAAGGGGTGGGGTTGCACAAGTTTGAGCCGGCACATGGGGAGTGCAAGGGTGGAGTTGCACACGTGTGTGTGTGCACGAGTGAACCAACCAGTGGGGTTGCACAGGCGTGTCCTTGCATTGCACAGGAGTGTACACGCACGTGGGTGTGTTTGCAAGGATGGGGATGCGCATGTACGTGCATGCACAGGGGTGTGCACAGGGTTGGAGTTGCATTTGCGTGTGCGTGTGTGCCAGGATGTTGTGGCACCGGTGTGTGAGTGCAAGTTGGGGGAGTGAAAGGATGGGGTTACACACGTGCGTGTGTGTGTGCGCACAGGGCTGCGCCAAGGGATGTGGATGCACGAGTGTGTGTGAGCACACTGTGAGTGCGTGGACAGCGTGGCACAAATGCGTGTGTGCTGAGGAGTTGGGTTGCACGCAGGTGCAGTCAAACGGATGTTTTGTGGTAGGTGTTGGCACGTACGTGTTCCCGGGGGTGGCGTGCACACGTCTGTGAACGCAAATGAGGGCACACCATGCGGAGCGTGCATGTGGGTGTGCAAAGGGGGCAGGGTGGTGCACGTGTGTGCGTGCGCACATGGATAGGCGGAAGGACGGGGTTGCAGGTTGACCTCTGCCGAGGTGAGTGGGGGCTCACGGTGTTGCTCGGTGGTAGATTTGCTCACGCTGAGTGCTAACAGGAGACTCGCACAACCTTTTTGTTTCAGCTGTGCCAGCGCTTTGATCCCTTGCTGCTGGGATGGGGTGTTTGAAGGATGATGCGCGTGCCGAGCTCCCATCTCTCTTGCACGAATCAAGTGTAGAGCCAAAGGGATGTTTGGGCCGGGTGACCACAAGAAGGCTGGCTGTTTTGGATGGTGGCAGCTGATGGAAACAGGTGTTCTTGGGACTGTTCAGCTTTTAACAGAAGTCAGGGGTCCTGTAGCAAGAACGACCAGGTTCTCAACTGGCTTTAAACGTGCACACGGAGTACGTCTGTCCTGCCGTGCCATCTCTGTTTCTCCTTGACGCAGGCATTTTTACTACCACGTGTTGTGCTTGTTTGCTTGTAGAAGGAAGGATGTTAGGTGTAGCTCTCACCGAGAACTTCTGTTAGGATTTCTGTCTCATTTTAATCTGAACTATCAGAAGGAGTGCTGCAAGGAAGGGCCCTGCCACTGCCAGTAGGTTCCTTCTCAGCTCTGCACGACGGACCCCACTGTGGAGATAAGTGTAAATGAAGGCAGTTCAGAATCGTCTCTTGCCAGCTTCATGTGCTGGATTTTGAGCTTATGAAGCCTGCTCTGTCTTTCTGTGGTGTTCCCTTCTGCCCTAAAGGAGAAGGGCTGCAAGGTGACTTTTCTCCTGTGGCTTGCAGCTTTTGTTTCCAAGCGGCAGACTATTTTGCGGACTGTGGGTGTCTCGGATTCAGCCTTCTACTCCTCCAGTCTGAGAATCAGTTTATTTTGAGGAGGGAAGAAAGAATGTAGTTTAATCAGAATGACATTTGAGTGTTAACACAGTGAGGTGAATGAGGGCCCCAGAAGCAAACTTGGTGCTGTTGAAGCGCTGTCTGACGACAAGGTGGGAGGTAACAACTGCTGGCAGATGTGGAAAACACTTTGGGATTGAGGTGAGGAGGAAAGGAAAGACGATGCTGCCGGCAAAGAGCTTCTTGGGGAGGCTCGGTGCCCGCTTGGAATTGGATCTGGTCAACTTTTTGTGTGCTGATGTCCAGCCAGGCTTTGGGGAGCAATCTGCATCCCAGGGTCTGTCTGGTAGGACTGGGGCTTGGGCCAGGCCAGGGCAAATCCAGTGCGCTTTGCTCTCGTTCTTAGTGTTTGTTTTTGCTCAGGAGGGCAGGTGGCGAACCTCATGAGGCAATGCCTGCAGGTGGGGTTTGCGGAGAAAGAGGTCCTGCAGGCCCCGTGTGACACCCACGGAGCAGTAGTGAGGCTGCATCCGTGTAAAACATGAGAAATCCACAGAGATCTGAAGGCGGGTTGTGGGCTCGAGTAGTGCAGGAGGGGATGGATGTGCGTGCTCCTTGACGTGTGCACTGTCTGCCTACTGTGTGGCGGGTGGGCTTTGAAAGCTGGTACCATGTTTCCGTTGTCGGGAGAAGTGGATATCGACTCTTCTCTCTATTGAAAGATTTTAAAAAAAGAACCTCTCATTGCTTCTTACCGTATGTAAGTATCACAAGCGTGACATCCAGTTTGATAGATTCTGTGACGGGAGTCCTATGGATTTGAGACCTGACTTTTAGCATGTAGGCATCATCCAGGAGTTGGGGTAAGAGGATGAGGCGTAGGAACAGGAACCTCTTTGGTCGTTATTAACTCCTGCCATTCCCTTTTTTGGTTAGGAATGTATGTGGGTATTTTTTGTGTAAAGAACAGACTCACTATGCAGCTTGTGAATGAATTCATTCACGCCTGTTGATTGGTGCTCTTCTCTAGACGGAGCTGCAGTGGAAATGGACACTTGTGGTCCGACGTCCGGCCCCCTCCCGGCGTGCTCAGATCAGCCAAGTTGGCAAGGCCTGGCTCTTGGTTGGTGAGTTGTGCCAAGGTCAGAGAGTTGGCTTTTCTCGGCTTTGAGACGCGTCTTCCAGTTGCACGTTGTGTTATTTCTGTTGTGCTGACCTCTTGAGCTCCAGCCCCGAGTGGGGATCTAAGTATTAACACAGAAGGAATTGTTTAGGTATGTTTGAACTCGGATTGGAAGTGCAGTGCCAAGGGCTGCACACACTTGTGACTGTTCTGAGTGTAAGGAAAAGGCGTGTGCTGGGTGAGTGCTTTGCTGGGTGAGCATCCCCCTGCTGAAGAGCAGGCAGCTGTTGTGTTTGCAGACAGCCCCACCCTTTTTCAGCCTTCCGGCTCTTGGCTGTTGCTGTGAGAGTGGAGGTTCTCGCCCTGAGAGAACGACCAGCAGAAGAGATCCCATGAGAGCAGCCTTAGAGCCCTTTCAGGCAAAGCAGCTGGATTAGTTTGTGGCCTGTGCCTGTGGTTTGGAGTGAACCCAGCAGGCTTTGCCCAAAGCAGAATGAGGTGTGGACGCAGCATCCAGCAGTGGAAGCGGCCAACAGCTGGAGACGGCAGCAGCACCTTGAGCAGCACTCTTGGGGGAAATCCTCACTGTGAACGAAGGCCGAGGAGAAGAGAGTAGCTTGCTGCTGTGTTCACGGGGTAAGGTTTTCCTTCCTGAACTGTTAGCTCTCAGGTGCTGTGTGAGTCTTGTGCAGTGTGCCTGCAGCTGTGCGATGCGCTCTGCAGGAAGCGCTGATGTTGTGCATGCAGCCTTGCCTTTCATGTCTCATGTCCAGTTACTCGTGTTGTTTGAAAGCACCGTCTTAGAGGCAGCCTTGATTTCTCCAGCCCTGAGCTTTGTGCCACGAGAGCTCTCCTGCTTCTCCCTGTGATGTGAGACCGTCTGGAAGGCCCTGCAGAAGTCTGGGTAGAGGATGCAGGTTGCTGTTCCTTTCCCCACCCACGCTGGGAATAGCGGGGAACGGGACTGGGGGACATCCCGGCGGTGGGTTCCTACCTCGGCAGAACTGAATGGCTGTTCTGATCCACGTATTTTAACTTGAGAGAATCGGACACTAATTAGAGAAACGAGGGGCCTGTGGGGGAAAAAAAAAAAAAAAAAAAAAAAAGCATGTGCCGCATTTCGTGGTGCAAGGTGTTCTCAGAACCGCTGCTGACAGTGCCCAGAACGCTTCCTTTTTGACGGGGAGAGGATTAACGAGGTTATTTTAACAAAAATAGTTCGTGACGTGTTTCCTTTTTGTTCATCTTACGTGCTACTTTGTGAAAAACTATCTTTGGATTCTTAATTAGTATTTCTTGCTAAAGAGAATACGCGTGCACCCTGCGCTTTCGTCTGCGCAGAGAATCTTCTCATCGTCTCTGTACGTGTTTCTTTTTGGCACTGAGATGGAGCTGTGTGGAACACAGGCTTGGATGAATCTTCAATCAGGTGCAGGGGCACGTAATGCTCATCTTGGATGTCTGGCTGACAAGAAGAGCAGAGAGGTAAGTTTCATAGGGTCGCATGCTCATTTTATTTTATTTTATCATTCATAACCGTAGATGCATAGAGGCGTTACCCAGACAAAATGAGCATTTGTCACCCGGACTTAGGCAATGAAAATCGGTTTGAAGCATCCTTAAGACCCCTGCAGAAGAATGGTGAGAGTTAATCTGACACCCTCCTTTGGAAACCTCCGGTGCCTGTCAGCTCTTCAGCTGTGTCGTAACACCTCCCATTGCGCTGACACACCAGAATAGAATTCCAGCGCCCCCCCCCCCCCCCCCCCCCCGATTGGTGGTCTTGCCTCCCCACCCTGTGCGTCATGGTGGACCAGCCTGGTGGCCCTTCGTGATGTCATAAGCGGTTGGAATGAGGGGAGGAGCTGTGTCCCTTCATTGGAGAGCTTGAGCTCGGAGTGAGTAGTTGGCTTGTTGTTCTTGTGCACCAACTGAGTACCTTTGTCTTTACACCGTCTTGCGCAGCATCTTGTAGGTAAGCTGAGCCAGTGCGGGATGGGATGGGTGGGCAGTGAGGTGTTGAGAACTGCTGGCTGGTGGAGCTCATAGCATCGTATTGCTTACTCTTGACCGTCAGACGTAATTTTCCCCCAGTACACCCGTTCCAAAGGGGGTATCCGTAAAGGTGGCACTCGTTCCATGCTTTTCCCCTTGTCTTCTGTGCTCATATTGTGCAAGCATCGTAAATTGCTGGGAGGACAGGCGTCACGTAGCCATTCCAAGTGCGGCGGTTTAGAAAGAAAGATGATGTGCTTTTCTACTTTTGTCAAAAAGAACTTGTCCCGTGTAGCAGTTGTTTGGAAACGTGCCTAGCTTTTGCTGTGGCGGAGTTTGAGGTGCAGGCGTTTTGGCTGGGTATGTCTATCTGCTGGGTCAGGCTCTGCTCCCAGTTCGCTGAGACTCAGCACGTCTTGCAGCCAGTGGATGGGACGGTTGTGCTGTGTGCGTTATTCCATGGGTGGCTTAGCCCTGCTCACTGACCTGCTCTTTCTCTCTCTTCTGCCCGCCCTGCGCCTGCTGCCTTGGTGCAGCTTTTGCTCTCGGAAGATCAGAGCAAAGTGACAAGGGCTGTCTGCGGATTCCAGGAGCTTGTCTACGTTGTGATCTCGCGCCAGGTACGTGCCACGTTTTGTCCCCCCGCATGGTTTTGCGGGCCGTGTGGCACCGTGTTTAGAAGTGTGTTTCTGTTGTGTTGCAGCTTGTCACGCCTGCTGTGATGGGCATCGCGTGCAGCGAGATCAGCTGTGAACCTGACCTGGCGGGGACGGAGGTACAGTATGAAGCTCTGCCTGGTCTTTGTTCCCTGTCTTGAGCCAGCAGAGGGAGCCGCAGATGTTCTCTCCTGCAGGAAAGAGTGGGCCTAAATGGGCCAGGCCACCTGTCTGTGTCAGAGCCATTGCTGATTAGTGTGGGTAGAGAGAGATGCATCTTTGCATGGCCTGGCGGTAGTGCTGCACGCCAGGAAGAGAAACAACTGTTCTTAGGCGTGCAGTTCCTTCTGAAGTGCTCCTGAGAAGGACGGAGCGCATTTCCTGCAGCTTTCTCTGCGGACGTGCTCCTCACCTTGCAATCGTCCTCGTTTGTCCTCAGCTGCTGACCGTGGCCTGTGCTCTGTGTTTCAGACTGATAACATGGGGAAGCCCCAGCTGGTCCGTGTGGAGTCATCTCTTAATATTCCAGCGATGGCGGCAGCCCATGTTATTAAGAGCTTCGTTGCCCAGGCACCGGATGAACTCTCCCTGGAGGTAAGCAGTTCAAGGCGTTCCTTGTTGTCACGCACAGGAGAGTATAAGGTGTGAACCCCTCGGGAATACTCTCAGACACCTTCAGAATGTCTTGTGAGGTGAAGTTTTGAAGATTCAGTTCCAGATTAGGCTTGTGCTGGGTCGGGAGGAGTTTGGCCACCTCTCAAATACGGTTTGATTTGGCATTTGAACCTTGTGATCAAGCAGATCCTGCCCAGTATGGGAGCTTGGTCTCGGAGCAACAGCAGACCGGTGTGTGAAGTGCGCAGATTTGTTCGGGAAGCCCCGCTAACTGGTTCCTGCGGTTTAATTGGAGCTCTTCCCTACCCTTTGGCAGAGAGCCTGCTGCTTTTGAGACCCATTTCCTACTGCACAGCTGTATTGTGGATGTTGTGTAACGTAGTGAGTCCTGTACCTCCAAGTTCAGTTTTAGAAGGGAAAATGCCTGAAGGGCTGCACTGGTGCAATTGCTGTCAAGCTGTAGGAGATTTTGCAGCGCAGAAGACCGCAGTCATTTGAGCTGTGCTTTCCTCCCAGCTGTGCTGAAGCTGGGATTGATGTTTCAATCTCTTGCAGGTGGGAGACGTGGTGTGCGTCATTGCTATGCCACCAAAGGAGCTGAGCCCCTGGTGGAGAGGCAAGCGTGGCTTTCAGGTAGGCACCCGCTTCAGACGTGAGAGCGCAACTTCAGTAGAGTCAGGAATCTCAGCTTGGAGCTGCTCTGCCTGCACAGGATGGCTTCTGGACGCAAACGATTGCCCTGTGTGGGTGTCAGAGGACTTTCCGTTTGGCACTGGGCTTGGGCTAGTGCCCACCTCTCTTTTTGTTCTTGTTACAGGTTGGATTTTTCCCCGGTGAGTGTGTGGAGCTCATTAGCGGAAAAGTTCCCGAGACTCTCGTCAATTCTGTGCCAAAGCCAGGTACGTATGTTCCATTTGATGGTGCGGGGAAGTAAAATGGGGTCCGAACGTGGCTTTTCCAAGGGATCATGAATGCCCGAGTTGAGCAAGCTAAGCAAGAGGACTGCATTAAGCTCTATGGGAACACGCAGAGATGTGGCCCAATCGCACTGTGTTTATTATTGGGCTTGGCGAAGTCATTGAATCCTCCTAGAACGGCTTGGGTTTGGAAGGGGCCTAAAGGATCCTCAAGCTCTGTTGTGTGCTCTGTCGAATGCGTGTCGCTCAGCCTCGTCCCACCGAGCCAAACCTGAACTGAACTGGTTTCTTCATTTTGTTGCGCAGTGCCAAAGAAACGGGGCAAGCTCATCACCTTCCTTCGTTCCTTGGTGAAGGCCCGCCCAAAGAAACCGAAGCGGCGGGAGACGGAGAAGGAAAGGGTGTTTGGGTGTGACCTGGGAGAGCACCTTCTCCGCTCTGGCCGTGATGGTAAGGGACAGCCCATTCCTGAGCTCTTCCTCTGTTGGGCATCTAAAGATGAAAGGGAGATGGTACGCAGCAATTGTTTCAATGAGCAGGGAGGCATTTTTTCAATGAGCACTTTAAAAAGGAGCACCGAGGCAGCTGGCTCGGATGGCTTAGCTAGAAGCGTTTGTGCCACGGGTCTTGGTACCCCTTGCATCCGTGCAAAGTTTGTATTTGCTTGAACCAAACCCTGTAAGCCAATCCCACGTTGGCCTGAAAACAACGGAAGCCTTCTGGCCAAAGAGAGCGTACTGCATCAGTTTCCACGCTCTTCTGGATGTGAGATCGAACACCTCCATTCCCGTGGGAGCTGCGATGGGACTTGCAGTGTCTCTGGCTTTGCCAGAATTACTTTCTCCAGGCTGTTCATAGGTCCTGGCATCTCTGGAATGCAAAGAACACATCTCTGTCCACCAGCTCCTGCAGAGACTTCTCTGACAGCTTTCTCCTCTAAGGAGGAACCGAGCAGTGGCCCAGCTGGGCTTAGTGGACGGGATGTGAGAAGAGCACAGCCTGAACCAGGACTTGAGTAAGAAGCTCAGCTAACCGCTGGCACTTGTTCTGTAGTCCCCCAGGTCCTCCAGAGCTGCGCTGAGTTCCTTGAGCAGCATGGCGTGGTGCGGGGGATATACCGCCTGTCCGGCGTGGCATCCAAGATCCAGAAACTACGGTAAGAGCGCAGCGACTGACGCAGCTGTCAGTAGGGGCACGTGCCATGCTGCGAGCGTTCAGAGGCCTGCGCTGTGGGGCAGCTGTGTGCAGGCAGCGTGCGCTCAGCGGTGGTGCGTCAGGCTTTTGTCGCTGTTGGATAGGAACACAAGGACAGGAAGTTCTCCTTCAGTCCTGCAGAGCATTGGAAGGCTGTGGGGGACTGCAGAGTCACGGCTGCTGCCAGCTCTCATTCCTGCTTCCTCTAGTTTGCAGAGAGAGCCCTTTGGAGCAGCCCACACTCCTCCTTGCTGCTCTGGGCTCCTGGCATAGGGTGGTAGACTAGGCAGCCAGTGGTCAGAGTAACGGGAAATGCCTTAGCAAGAAGAAAAGGTCTCTTTTTGGAAACATCTCATCCAGCATGGCTCATGTGGTGTTGGTGACTGAGTGTGTGTTTTCTCCTGTAAATCAGGAACCCCTTCCTTTTCTTGACTGTATTTTGAGTGGCTTTTGACTTGTTTTCCTCTTTCTCAAAGCCCTCTGCCCAATTCTGTGTCCTTCTCTGCAGCCATGAATTTGAGTCTGAGCAGGTTCCCGAGCTAACCGTCCGTGACGTTCACAGCGTGAGCTCCCTCTGCAAGATGTACTTCAGGGAGCTCCCGAACCCTCTGCTGACCGAGCAGCTGTATGACACGTTCTCGGTAAGCACAGGGCAACGTCTTGCAAAAGACACGTACGTCTTCCCTGGGCGTCCTGGGTGATGGTTGCAGCAGTGCCCCAGCTCTGAGCTCCTATTTCTGTTAGCCCCATGAGGCATGTCTTTGCCACATCCTGCATTGCACCGATGCCGCTTTTGGTGGGGCCAGGAGGTGCTTATTTAGCTATTTGCAGTGCTTGCGAGAATTCCCTTTCTTTTGCTCTTCCCCAACTCTTGATAGAATGGGATGAATAGCAAAGTGTACTTGGAGATGAATGCCCGCTGCGAGGAGCTGAGCTGCACAGTCAGGCTGTAAAGCCGCCCACTGCTTGCGCTGCTTGGCCTTGATGGCACGGGCTGCGTGCCGCTATGTTCCCCAGATGCCTCTTGGAAGGCATCGGATCTGCCTGGGTGCTGACCAGCCGCACGCTGTCCCCATAGTTCCCGACCCTACGGCAGCTCTCTAGCGTGACTGGTGCCTGAATCCCTCCCTCCTTATTCCAGGACGCTGTTTGCGCTGCTACAGAGGAGGAGCGGTTGCAGAGAATGCAGGACGCCATCCAGCGGCTGCCCGCGCCTCACTACAGGTCAGTGCTGCGCTTGGTCTGTCGAGCTCAGCCCTGCTGCATTTCAGAGGGCGATGATGCGATTCCAGGTGTTGTCTCACGCTGGCAACGTCATGCCTGCACATGTTGGAGCGGTTGAAGGCTGCATCGGGTCAATTGATTGGCTCAGTTCCTTGGCACGGGGGCACGGGTTGGTGCGGCCGATGGCTGTGGCTGTGCTGTGCTGGGGCTTGGGGCTGCAGCGTGGTGGCACTGGGTCAAGTTTTGTCTACTTCATATTTGTCAACAGTAGCCATGACAATAACTAGCATGAAGGGAGGTTTGTTTTATGCATTGCAGCACGGTGTGCTCCTTGGTGCTGAACATCTGCCTCTCTTGTTTTCCAGGACATTGGAGTACCTGATGAGACACTTGGCATCTCTAGCAGGGAACTGCTCCATCACAAACATGCACGCTAAGAACTTAGCGATAGTGTGGGCTCCAAACCTTTTAAGGTAAACTTCTTTTTCCGTTTCAGCACAGTGCTTTGTTCTGCTCTCCGGGAAGAGAAAGCAGTCCTCCCTTCTTCTCCATCAAATGTGCTCTTCTCCTGTAAAACCTGTAGGAAGTGGCTGACAGCAGAGGAGGAGTCTGGACTGTTCTCCCCCAACCCCAGGGGCACAATTTCTAGATGACAATTTCTGCTCTCTCGTGTAGATGGGACTGGTGTGTCCTTGACGATCCAGGAGAATTTCTTCAGTGGCATCGCTGATTGCCCACTGCGGAAGTCTCCAGAGCCCAATTGGACAGCTTTGGGCTGCAAAAATTCAGGCCTGGGGAAATGGTCTTGGAGAAATGACTTGTAAAATCTGCCTTTTCTTCAGATCCCAGCAGAGCCAGTCCGCCTGTGTCAGCGGAGGAGCTGCCTGCGTGGAACTGGAGACGCAGTCGGCTGTGGTGGAATTCATCATAAGCCACACAGACGTCCTCTTCTGCTCCAAATCGACATCAGCCATGGGAGACGGAGCAGGTGAGCATCTTCCTCCATCTGCTTGATCTTGATCTGACACCTTGATCCAATCCAGGCCTTCTCCAAGATCTTTGAAATGCGCTTTTACTATCAAGGGGATGGCAGGCTTCTGGGCTTAGATCACAATATGGCACCCTGCTGCTGGATCCTGAGAATGTCCGAGCCCAGACTTTACATGGAGAAAACGGTCACTGCCATTCTGATGTTTTGCATGCGGGTGAAGCTTGATTAAAGTGTGGCAGCGGAGCTTTGAGTTCCCTGCCCCCGTTTTCTAGGGTTTCTGTTTGCCTGTTTCGATACAGTGAGCTGCTCTTAATTGTGACTGTGTCCTTTGCCACAAACATACCTCTGACCACACTGTTGTTTTGACCTCCTCTTCTTCCAGTGGCTCGGATAAGCAAGCCTGAGAAAAATGCAGCTCCTCCCCCAGCACTGTGATGGCTGTGCAGCTGCTTTCTGATCCTCCCTCTTACCTGTGGTTTTCCCTTCCAGGGCACAGTTCTCTATCGGGGCCCAAGTCTGTGTGGGAGTCTTCTCCTGCCACGAAGCTGCTCACCCTGCAGGAGGCACAGGCTCAGAGGAGAGGCCAGAGCAGCTCTCCCGTCGAGACCCAGTGCAGGGATGTAGAAGTGGAAGAAGGCCCCGCAGGTGTACCGGGGAAATTCCACACAGTCATTGATTTTCCATCTGAAAGGTAAAGGGGACTTCCCTTTCCAGCACCTATCATAATTGGTCGGGTGGGTTTTATTGGTTTTTTTTTTTTCTTTTTCGATTTTATCTGGTGCGAAAACTTGCAGAAACTACATTACACTAATCGTGTGACAAGTGTTGTACTGAACTTCCACTCCCTTTGGGCTCCAAGGATTCAACTGACACGCAGTTGCCCGACGGGCTCAGTTTAGCCACACAAGGGTGCCATTCCTTCCTGGTTGGGCAGGCAGTCACGAGATGCAGAAAACCACGCTGACGTCTATCCTGGCCTGGGCTGGCTGTACCTGGAGACGTCGGGGTTTTCCAGATTTCAGGGCCACATGCCTGAAACCAGTTCCGGTTCTCCTGTAAGCAGAGCTGTTGGTCGGACTTGCTGGCACTAGAAATTAAAGTTGGCAGTGAGGTGAGGCCGAGGAGGTGTTAATGTAAGAGTCGGAGATGCTTTTGAACTTCCCTTACGGCTGCACGGTTCCTCAGAAAGCAGTTAGGCCTGCCAGCTCCTGTCCTGTACAGCTGTGGAGCCTTTGCTCCCCTGCTCTGCATCTTGCTTGACGTCGTTGAGAGGAAATTAGCCAGCAGGACTTCAGGGCTGAGCTGTAGGAATGGAAGCATCCTCAACTGTTTGAAACAGAGCGAGTTTCTAAGTTGTGTTTCAGTAGAAACCAGGCAGTGCTAGGAACGAGCAACTGTTGGCAAGGGCTCAGTGCAGCTCTTCCCTCACCCTGCACCACGACTCACAGCATGCGCTGTTTTCTCTCTCCAGACCAAGTGTACCCAGCAAGATGAAGGAATCGCCAGCTGGCAGTTGGTGTTCCTGCTTCAGCCTGGGAAAACCATCCTCTGCGGCCCAACGCCAAGTGCGGCGCAGTCCCAGGGAGCCCTCAGAAACAGAAGTTGTGGTCCTGGCAGGTAAGGGTGCAAATCCAGCTTTCAAAACGCTGCTTGTCAGCAACACAGGTAGAATTCAGGCTTTCAGTGGGCTTGTACCTCCTTCTGGCGTTCAAGCCCGTACCTAACATCCTCACTTGACCCCCGTCTTTCCCAAACGAGTCTCTTATTAACTCAAGAGCTGGACCTGCACAAGGATCACTTTCACGACGGTGGCACTGTTGCCAGAAGCCTGTTTGCTTCTTCCCACCACCACTAGATAACTCGGTTTTGTTTCCCTAGGGCGACGAGGAGAAAGCGGGATTCTTTGCTCAGCTAACCGTGCAGACTTAACAGCTATTGTTAACTCTGTTTGGTGGTGGTGGTGGTGGTGTTTAGAGCTGGCCAGGGAGCATCTCGCATGCTGCTTGAAGCCTACTTGACAGGCAGCACCAAGCCTGTGCCTCCTTGGACGGTGAAAGTTTGGCACTAACCCCTGTGTATCTACTCCATCCTAGGTGAATCGAGCCCTGGTCAACACAGAAAACCCCTGGCAAGTAGCGATGATGCACTGTGTGCTTCCGTCAGTGGAGTGCTGTTAGGAAGCACAAGAAGCTG
Organism: Alectoris magna; assembly: GCA_030625065.1. Taxonomy (NCBI): domain Eukaryota; kingdom Metazoa; phylum Chordata; class Aves; order Galliformes; family Phasianidae; genus Alectoris; species Alectoris magna. The sequence goes on along the minus strand of CM060562.1, from coordinate 112,858,655 downwards.
CAGTTCAAACGACAGCCTTCCACATGCCAGCAGTGATGGAGCGATCATCCGCGTTCAAGCCCTCATTTCTCCCATCTCTGCTGAGGATGCTGACCTGAGCCTGCCAGACACAACAGTTGCCAGCCTGGATTGTGACGCGGTGCCTTTGCAGGGCAGCCCAGCCCAAGCACAGCCCGAGTGCCCCGACAGCAGCACCAGCATGCAGGATCAGGTCAGCGTCACTGAGGAGAAGCCGAGCCTCTTGGAGGGGGACTTCTTAGAATCAGGCCTCCATTCCCAGACACCGGGCGGCAGCACGAGCTCTGAGCCACTCTCTCCTTAACAAGAGAGGATGAGTCCCATCTTTCCGCCGGACCTCAGACACCCTCCTGTCTTTCAATGAATAAAGGCACGCTCGTGCTCAATCAACGTCTTGACTGCATTCCGGCTCTTCATTCACAGGGACTGGGAAAAATGCAACAAACAGCAAGGCAGCTCAGCTTGAAACGCTCTGGCTGTGGGGTGCGTGCAGCAGAGCTCTGGGTTTGTTCCCTTTTTACCTGGTTTTGGGATGCCTGCAGCGAGAGCTCTGCTACCGTTTTGTATGGGAGCAAATAATCTCTAGCATCCTGGCTGCTGCTCATGATAACCCCAAGCTTCCTGGCTGTGGCTTTGTGACGTTTTTCGGGGCTTTTGGTCGCTCTTCGATGCCTTGGCTGCTCCCTAACACCTCTGTCCTCCCGCCGTGTCCATTCCTGGCTCCCACCTCCGAGCTGGCCCTGCAGATCATCTCCAGGCCTGTCGTCATCACGCTGCGGCAGGAGGAGCTCGCCCTGACCAACGTCAGGCAGTACTGCCAGTCTCTCCCACTCTCTAGACTAAGTGTTACTACGCTGTCGTGGAGACAAATGCTTTCTGTCGCATGCTCCATCCCCACAGCCATGTACCGGTAGGCGGCTCTTGCAGAAGAAGAATCGAGCAGCAGAACCTTTTGCTCACCCTGCAGCACGCCACTGCTACAAGAGCAGAAACAACACAGGAAGCTCTGGGTCTGCAAGACTGCACAGAGATGCACCCGCTGTGTTTGGTTGTGCCCTCCCATCCTGAGTTTTTATTCTCCCCTGCTCGTTGTCTGATCCCACTGCTGAGCCAGGAACAAGCTGCCCAGTGTGGCAGAGCATGGTGCAGAGCTGCGCTGGGACCTCCTCCCCCTTCCTCTCCTGCAGCTTGGCATGCAACCTCACCCACTTCTCCGACAGACCTGCCGACCCCACGCGTGCCATTGGGATGCTCTGGCACAGGATGTGCCTCCAACCCAAAGCCTCCTGCCCAACCTCCCAAGGAAAAGCAAAGCAACCGAACCAGTGCCAGCACAACTCCGCAGCAGACAGCAGGGAATGCAAACAGCTTCACGCTGCTCCCCTGCACTCTCATCGTAACTACGAGACCACAGGATTATTGGTTGGGAAGTCGGTGCAGAACACACGTGAGTGTGCACGGGATTGCGGGGGGCGGTGGGGTTGCACAAGTGTGCGCGTGCATGCGGATGTATGCATGGATGAGGTTGCACATGTGTTTGCATGTACATTGGTGTGCAACGGGACAGGGTTGCGCATGTGTGCGTGCATGTCGCCGTGTGCAAGAATGATGTTGCACGCCTGTGTGCAGGTGGGTGTACAAGGGGTGGGGTTGCACAAGTTTGAGCCGGCACATGGGGAGTGCAAGGGTGGAGTTGCACACGTGTGTGTGTGCACGAGTGAACCAACCAGTGGGGTTGCACAGGCGTGTCCTTGCATTGCACAGGAGTGTACACGCACGTGGGTGTGTTTGCAAGGATGGGGATGCGCATGTACGTGCATGCACAGGGGTGTGCACAGGGTTGGAGTTGCATTTGCGTGTGCGTGTGTGCCAGGATGTTGTGGCACCGGTGTGTGAGTGCAAGTTGGGGGAGTGAAAGGATGGGGTTACGCACGTGCGTGTGTGTGTGCGCACAGGGCTGCGCCAAGGGATGTGGATGCACGAGTGTGTGTGAGCACACTGTGAGTGCGTGGACAGCGTGGCACAAATGCGTGTGTGCTGAGGAGTTGGGTTGCACGCAGGTGCAGTCAAACGGATGTTTTGTGGTAGGTGTTGGCACGTACGTGTTCCCGGGGGTGGCGTGCACACGTCTGTGAACGCAAATGAGGGCACACCATGCGGAGCGTGCATGTGGGTGTGCAAAGGGGGCAGGGTGGTGCACGTGTGTGCGTGCGCACATGGATAGGCGGAAGGACGGGGTTGCAGGTTGACCTCTGCCGAGGTGAGTGGGGGCTCACGGTGTTGCTCGGTGGTAGATTTGCTCACGCTGAGTGCTAACAGGAGACTCGCACCACCTTTTTGTTTCAGCTGTGCCAGCGCTTTGATCCCTTGCTGCTGGGATGGGGTGTTTGAAGGATGATGCGCGTGCCGAGCTCCCATCTCTCTTGCACGAATCAAGTGTAGAGCCAAAGGGATGTTTGGGCCGGGTGACCACAAGAAGGCTGGCTGTTTTGGATGGTGGCAGCTGATGGAAACAGGTGTTCTTGGGACTGTTCAGCTTTTAACAGAAGTCAGGGGTCCTGTAGCAAGAACGACCAGGTTCTCAACTGGCTTTAAACGTGCACACGGAGTACGTCTGTCCTGCCGTGCCATCTCTGTTTCTCCTTGACGCAGGCATTTTTACTACCACGTGTTGTGCTTGTTTGCTTGTAGAAGGAAGGATGTTAGGTGTAGCTCTCACCGAGAACTTCTGTTAGGATTTCTGTCTCATTTTAATCTGAACTATCAGAAGGAGTGCTGCAAGGAAGGGCCCTGCCACTGCCAGTAGGTTCCTTCTCAGCTCTGCACGACGGACCCCACTGTGGAGATAAGTGTAAATGAAGGCAGTTCAGAATCGTCTCTTGCCAGCTTCATGTGCTGGATTTTGAGCTTATGAAGCCTGCTCTGTCTTTCTGTGGTGTTCCCTTCTGCCCTAAAGGAGAAGGGCTGCAAGGTGACTTTTCTCCTGTGGCTTGCAGCTTTTGTTTCCAAGCGGCAGACTATTTTGCGGACTGTGGGTGTCTCGGATTCAGCCTTCTACTCCTCCAGTCTGAGAATCAGTTTATTTTGAGGAGGGAAGAAAGAATGTAGTTTAATCAGAATGACATTTGAGTGTTAACACAGTGAGGTGAATGAGGGCCCCAGAAGCAAACTTGGTGCTGTTGAAGCGCTGTCTGACGACAAGGTGGGAGGTAACAACTGCTGGCAGATGTGGAAAACACTTTGGGATTGAGGTGAGGAGGAAAGGAAAGACGATGCTGCCGGCAAAGAGCTTCTTGGGGAGGCTCGGTGCCCGCTTGGAATTGGATCTGGTCAACTTTTTGTGTGCTGATGTCCAGCCAGGCTTTGGGGAGCAGTCTGCATCCCAGGGTCTGTCTGGTAGGACTGGGGCTTGGGCCAGGCCAGGGCAAATCCAGTGCGCTTTGCTCTCGTTCTTAGTGTTTGTTTTTGCTCAGGAGGGCAGGTGGCGAACCTCATGAGGCAATGCCTGCAGGTGGGGTTTGCGGAGAAAGAGGTCCTGCAGGCCCCGTGTGACACCCACGGAGCAGTAGTGAGGCTGCATCCGTGTAAAACATGAGAAATCCACAGAGATCTGAAGGCGGGTTGTGGGCTCGAGTAGTGCAGGAGGGGATGGATGTGCGTGCTCCTTGACGTGTGCACTGTCTGCCTACTGTGTGGCGGGTGGGCTTTGAAAGCTGGTACCATGTTTCCGTTGTCGGGAGAAGTGGATATCGACTCTTCTCTCTATTGAAAGATTTTAAAAAAAGAACCTCTCATTGCTTCTTACCGTATGTAAGTATCACAAGCGTGACATCCAGTTTGATAGATTCTGTGACGGGAGTCCTATGGATTTGAGACCTGACTTTTAGCATGTAGGCATCATCCAGGAGTTGGGGTAAGAGGATGAGGCGTAGGAACAGGAACCTCTTTGGTCGTTATTAACTCCTGCCATTCCCTTTTTTGGTTAGGAATGTATGTGGGTATTTTTTGTGTAAAGAACAGACTCACTATGCAGCTTGTGAATGAATTCATTCACGCCTGTTGATTGGTGCTCTTCTCTAGACGGAGCTGCAGTGGAAATGGACACTTGTGGTCCGACGTCCGGCCCCCTCCCGGCGTGCTCAGATCAGCCAAGTTGGCAAGGCCTGGCTCTTGGTTGGTGAGTTGTGCCAAGGTCAGAGAGTTGGCTTTTCTCGGCTTTGAGACGCGTCTTCCAGTTGCACGTTGTGTTATTTCTGTTGTGCTGACCTCTTGAGCTCCAGCCCCGAGTGGGGATCTAAGTAAGTATTAACACAGAAGGAATTGTTTAGGTATGTTTGAACTCGGATTGGAAGTGCAGTGCCAAGGGCTGCACACACTTGTGACTGTTCTGAGTGTAAGGAAAAGGCGTGTGCTGGGTGAGTGCTTTGCTGGGTGAGCATCCCCCTGCTGAAGAGCAGGCAGCTGTTGTGTTTGCAGACAGCCCCACCCTTTTTCAGCCTTCCGGCTCTTGGCTGTTGCTGTGAGAGTGGAGGTTCTCGCCCTGAGAGAACGACCAGCAGAAGAGATCCCATGAGAGCAGCCTTAGAGCCCTTTCAGGCAAAGCAGCTGGATTAGTCTGTGGCCTGTGCCTGTGGTTTGGAGTGAACCCAGCAGGCTTTGCCCAAAGCAGAATGAGGTGTGGACGCAGCGTCCAGCAGTGGAAGCGGCCAACAGCTGGAGACGGCAGCAGCACCTTGAGCAGCACTCTTGGGGGAAATCCTCACTGTGAACGAAGGCCGAGGAGAAGAGAGTAGCTTGCACACACTTGTGACTGTTCTGAGTGTAAGGAAAAGGCGTGTGCTGGGTGAGTGCTTTGCTGGGTGAGCATCCCCCTGCTGAAGGGCAGGCAGCTGTTGTGTTTGCAGACAGCCCCACCCTTTTTCCCACCCCACCTTTTGTGGATTGAGAAATCCACAAAGATCTGAAGGCATTTATGTTTGTGCGTTTATGTTTGTCTTCCATGTCTCATGTCCAATAATTCACATTGGTTTAAAGCACTTTCTTAGAGGCAGCCTTAATTTCTCCAACCCCAAGCTTTGTGCCACGAAAGCTCTCCCGCTTCTACCTGTGATGTGAGACCATATTGTGTCTACATTATGTCAGGCTTTTTCCCTTTTGTTTTTAATTTAGGAAAATTAATTTCTGGACCAGGAAAAAAAGAAACTCAGTAATCTTCCCTGCACTGCTCAGTCTGCACGAGTTGCCAAGTGCTCCTCTTTTTTCTGATCCTGGGCTGTATCCAAAGATGCCTGGTCAGCAGGTGAAGGGAGGTGATCTTTCCCTTCTGCTCTGCACTTGTGAGGCCTCACCTGGAGCACCGCATCCAGATGTGGAGTCCTCAGTGCACAAGAGACGTGGACCTTTCAAGGCGAGTCTGGATCAGGCTCTGTGCAGCCTGATCTAGCTGTGGATGTCTCTGTTCATTGTGGGGGAGTTGGACTAGATCATCACAAATGGTCCCTTCTAACCCTAAGGAGTCTATGGTATGATACCTGAAGCCATGAGACACGATGACAGAAAGGACACTGATGGCCTGGTGTGCAATCAGGGCAGGCAGGGAAGCCTGCATGCTCAGCAGCTCTGAGGGAACTCACCGAGTATTCCGGTCAGGAAGATCCACATCAATCATAAAGCCTTTCTGTGCCAGTCCCAAACTATTCAGCAGACCTGAGACCTTGCTTCATCACACTGTTGGGTCCTACAGGTGCAGAGATGATAGCTATTTAATGGGGGTCAGGGGATGAGAGGAAGAGGGGTGTGGGTTCAGGTGTCATACAGATTAGGAAACAAATAGCATCCCCTGACAATTTGGATGAGATACATGGCATGATCCTGACTACAGTGGTCCAGTAGAGGACAATCCTTTGTTTTCTGTAAATACGAAGCCAGATCTGCCATAAAAACAGAAAGAACTGTAGGACCCCGGGGTGGTCAGCCAGAGTGTGCTCTGAGAAAGATGCCCTGGGATCCGTTACCACTGACAAACTTGTAAGGGATATATAGTAGAGTACCAGGCAAAACAGGAACAGAATACTTGGTTTTAGTATGCCCAAGTGGTGGAGACTGTATTACACTAAGTGAGGCTGAAGAAAATGGCCATTGGGGTCGAGTTTTCTTAAGCTCAGGTCCCAGCCTGGTAAATGTATCTCACTCTGTCACCAGCCATGTTGTCTGTTGTCTGTTCGGTGAACCTGAGCTGCAGCGATCTGGCCAAGTACCACAACTACATCAATATGATGAAAGGCAAAAATGGCCGTTTATTCAAGAAAACACTCACTTATATACTTTTCATCCGTCGTGTACACCCACTAGATGTGCACATGGCACTGCTCCTTGAAGATTGGGGAAGGGGCTAACGCGTCACAGCCCGAAGCCCGCATGCGCCTAATACAATATTTCCCCCTCCCCATGCTAAGAAAAGCCTTGCCCCGTTACAATATATGACACGCTAGACTGATAATCACCTTAAAGCCTATCCTGCATCCTACAAAACTCTATTTGCGAATAGATCACTTTCTCTGTCACTCACTGCAAACAACTCTGTAAGCATTGAAATATGCATGGCAAGCATAGCATTAGTCCTAGAAACACAAAAGCCCAATCAGTATTGCCTTAAGCAATTGTTTAAGCCATGACCCAAGTCCACCAAACAAGCTTTCCAGCCAGTCCCCAAAAGGGTCGTCCTGCATCCTAATCTTCTGCGTGTGTTCCTTCAGTAGTTCCAACTTCTTATGCAGCGACTCACTGTGATCAATCAAATTGAAACAGCACATTCCTTCAAAGTCCTTGCATCCGTGGCCCTGGGCCAAAAGTAAAATGTCAATCGCTGCTCTGTTCTGGAGCACGGCATGCTTAATGTTATCAACGTCCATAGGCAGTTCGCTCAAGAACACAGACGTCATGTTGGCTTGCTTCACTGACCAACAGGCCAGCCTTTCTATCTCCTTCAATGCCTGGGCTGCGGCTACTCCTGGAGCTAAGATGGATGCAAATACTCGAGCCGTAGGTCCCCACAGGCGTATTTCGTCCCCACAATCTTCTCCCAGTGCATGAATGCCTCGCCTCCTCCGGGTATGACTCGGGATCCAGTTACCAGCCAGGCGTTTCCACTCGGAAATACTTGGTGACAGAATGGTTAATTTTCCCAAGTAACAGGGCCCCCCCACCGGTATCTTCAGGATACCCTGCCAAACCCTGTCCCCATATATCAAGAACACTCCTGGCAGTAACATCTTTGGACCTCCGACAACACTAACTCTCTCATTAGTCCTATCCCGACCATAGTCATCAAATTTACCTTTCAATAACTTTCCACGGTTATCATACATTGGCTTCCTGAGAGGGTATCCGTAACCTTCCTGTGGCCAAGACTGTGTGATGTTGCAATAACATTCACCCATGACGGTATTGCACCACTGGGTCGTGTCTGTACAATTATTACACATGAACTCATCCTTTGCTCCTACATTCTTATAACGGTACCACTGTCGGGTACGATTTACCGCATACCCACAATACGGGCCAGACCACTTGAACACTTCGGCATTTTAACAAGTGTGTGCAGGATGGTCCTATTATGCACATGATCCCATAACACAGGATGATTTTTCTGAAAGAGGTTTCGTGCAATCTCACGCTGGGAGAGCGGTCCTTGCAAGGCAAACTGTTCAAAACATATGCACCCTTCTGAATCCTTACCCACACTCTCAGATCCTAGAAACAGCAATTGCTGGGGGTCCCATGGGAGCGATATATTAAGTGTGCGGATCAGGCAAGCCAAAATGTTAGCAGCAGAAGTAAAATACTCTTTTAGTGTGAGCCTTTGTCTCAAGTGATGCATGATCATATTTGAAAATCCTGATTAGTGGACTGAAGGAGAAGTAATTCTGTGATACAGGGTCATCCCCTTCGCTTAGGATTTCTTTCCAGGTTTCGTCTTTGCAAATTAAGAAAAGCTAATTGATAGGCTAATAGCATCACAGCCAAGCATTACTAATACATCAAGAGCTATTCCCGTAGATTCCAGCACTGGCAACATCAAATTCTGTTTAATTCACATTCGATCTATTACTAAAATAGAAGAAGCACACAACAACCCAGACAATTTAGGTTACGCCTGAACTGCACACAAGGGTCGGGCGCAAAGCAGGAAGAGTAGCCTGGGCAGAAGGAGTCAGTGCCGGCACAGGATCGACCGCAATGCTGAGGGCAAACGGCCCCTCCTCTGCAAACAAGGAATCTAAGGCTTTCCCCTGAAGACGAGGAGACCAGTCACTATTGTCCCAACTCCACCCCTCCTTCCAAAGCGTACACTGTACCGGCTTAATTACCATACACATGAGCACACAGCCTGGCGCTGTGAGACCCTCCTGTGTATTTAAAGTCAGGGGCGATCTTAGCCCTGTTTTCTCAGCCGCCTCTATCAGGTGCGCCACCCCTTTTGGGTCCAGAGGGACCCACACAGGACCCTCCTCCCCAGCCACTACCAGAAACGTAAGCGTAACTGATAAGCCCTTATCTTCCACCGCCTCTTTAACTTTGGTCCAATCAGTGAGCTGACCGCGCCTACACCAACCACATGGCAGGGTGGGACAGTTCATGCCCACAGGGGGGTGGCTGGGACAACAGGCAGAGCTGGGCAGTGAGAGGGTGCCACCCCTGCTGTCACATTCCACAGGTTGTGCCATAGCCTCCCCGGCTAGCTCACCCTCCCCCGCTGCTCTCTTATCAGCTGTGTAGCAAGTTACATTGCATTCCTTCGCTGAGCCTGCTAGCCCCCCACCCCCTTTGTCCCTGAAAGGTTGCAATGAAAGATATAGTCCTTGAGCTGGATAAGGGGGTGGAATATCAGCTTCCTCCTTCTTCTTCTCCAGGGTTGTTGTTTCGGGTGGGAGCGGGGGGGCTGGCGCCATTTTATTAGTCTGCAAACCTGTGGAGGAAACAAGACTCCCCCCCTCCCCAATTCCTAATAGCTCCCTAGCACGTTCACTCGTGGCTTTCTCTTCCCTGGCAGCTTTAAGCGCGCCCAGAACCAACCCCCACACCTTAAACTCCGCCGCTTTCGGAGTAATCATTGCTCTTTGAGAAAGTGCAGCAGTAAAGGCATCCCAATTATCGGGATTATATATATCAGAGGGGGACGATAACAGTCCCTCCTTCTGCAGCAGCGAAAGCACTGCGGAGATCTCCTTCTTAGAAGGAACATTATTCTGGCAGTAAAGCTTACAAGCATGACAAATTACCTTAATGACGGCTTCCATATTGCCTCCGGTCCCAGCACACTGCAGGGCCACACCAGGTGCTTCCCCAAAATCCTGGGGGATATCGGCTACACCGCCGATCGACGGGGGGTAATGACCACTTCCCCCCATCCCTAAACCGCCACCACTCCGCGGAAAGACCCCGCTCCGCAGTGGTTCCCCGGTCTTCCACCACTCCGCGGAAAAGTTACCACTCCACAGTGGGATCCTGCGCCGTCAAGCAGAGCCCTGCTCCAGTCCCAGGCACGTTGGGGTCACCATTTGTTGTCTGTTGTCTGTTCGGTGAACCTGAGCTGCAGCAATCTGGCCAAGTACCACAACTACATCAATATGATGGAAGGCAAAAATGGCCATTTATTCAAGAAAACACTCACTTATATACTTTTAGTCCGTCGTGTACGCCCACTAGATGTGCACATGGCACTGCTCTTTGAAGATTGGGGAAGGGGCTAACGCGCCACAGCCCGAAGCCTGCATGCGCCTAATACAACACAGCCATATAGCTTATTGGGCTGAAATCAAGAATTGGGTAAATAGGGACCCTTTTACATGAAGATTAAGTATCCTAGGCTTTGTGAAAATAGAAAGAAAAGGACCAGTAGAACATGTCGACATTTCTGCAGTAAAGACAATGGAGCTGGGCAAACATCAGGGAAAAGTAGCCAAGAAAACTGGTTTTGACTGGTCTGAGTGAAGGAGCTGGGTCAAAGAAGGAAGGTCAACCTGAGGAAGACTTCTGACTTCATCCCAACGACCACCAGAGCGAGACCCCTGCTACGAACTGCGCACGCGTCAGGAGGAGGGACAGCATGTAAATGAGTTCCCGGAAAAATAATGGATATGCTAATGATTTGTTTGAGATCTGATGAGTATGTATATGCTTGCTCTATAACTTTCCAACACTTCTGTCTAATGGTGCACATGATAGGAGGAATGATCCCCCATGTGCCCAGCGCTGAATTAACACATACCTGCTTTATAACCTAGCTTTGGTTATAGAGTCTGATTCCACACATCAGGGCTGGGAGAATATATCCCATGGAGTGAAGTGAGCCCCTTGTAACCCCCATTCCATGCCTCAGTGAGCTTCCCACAGCCACTGCAAAACCTGCCTGCATACAAGCAATGCATGAACAAGGGGATCATGATGTTCTGTTACCTGCTCCACAGATTTCACAGTGCTTATATACCACTGATTAGTGGAGCCCTAGCAATCCGAAAACCCCATCAAGCTGCAAAATGAGATCGGAAGAGACACAGAACATAATATGTCATGATGCACAGAACGCCCTTAAACCACTCTGCATGGGTAGAATGCGCCATGGCTGTGCTCTGGCGGAAGGCTGCTGCCAGAAATAATGAGGTGACCCAGACAGAGGTCCCATGCTCTCACAGAAGGAAAGCGGCAGCCAAGAAGACTGGAGACCCAGACTGAGGCCCTGCACACGTATGAAAGGAAGGCTGCTGCCAGGAACAATGAGGGTATGCAGACTGAGATCCCAAACCAAGATGCTGGTGTGCAGTCCTCTGGCTGTAGTGAGTGCCAGGTGAGGGAGGCAGTGAGTGCGTACGATGCGACCAGGTAAACTACTTACTCAGCCTTGTGGCCGACCTGAAGGATGAGGTGGAGAGGCTGAGGAGCATTAAGGAATGTGAGACGGAGACTGATTGCTGGTACCAAACCCTATCAGCCCCTAGATCTCGGCAGCCAGAAGAGGCTCTGCATGGAGTACGTCACCCCCTGCCACCTTGCAAACAGGTGACAGAGGGGAACCAACATGCAGACAGTGTTCCTGCTGCAGTGAATCCACTATCCTCTCCACTCCCCAGGAACAATGGCAAAGAATTGGGGGATGTAGGGCAGTGGCATAAAGCCCCTCCTCGGCAACGCAGGTGCGCCATCCCGGTGAGTCCCCAGCCCCTGCAGCTGCCCCTGCAAAACAGGTACAGTGCTCTGCAGGGACAACTGGACGATGGTGGTGATGAAGGTTCTCCCCAGTTGGTGGCGGTCCCCAAATCTGACCAGTCTTCGCCTACCATTAAAACTTAATCAGCTAGGAAAAAACGTCGGGTCATTGTTATTGGTGACTCTCTACTGAAGGGAGCAGAAGGGCCAATATGTAGACCAAACCCTCTACACAGGGAGGTCTGCTGCCTCCCGGGAGCCCGGGTTAAGGATGTGAGGAAGAAACTTCCTTCCCTAGTCCGGCCCACTGATTACTATCCCTTGCTGTCGTTTCAGGTTGGTAGTGATGATTTAGGCAGAACTTCCCTAAGGACTCAAAAAGGATTTCAGGGCCCTGGGGAGACAGGTAAATTGTTCGGGAGCACAAGTCATGTTCTCCTCTATCCCTCCAGCCATAGAGAATAATGAGGGACTTGATATAATGGGCCAACAAATTAATACCTGGCTCAGAGCTTGGTGTGCCCGGCAGGGGTTTGGGTTTTTTGACCTCGGCTCTGTTTACATGAGACTGGGCCGGCTAGTGGCCGATAGGAGTGGCTTCTCCCACCGGTCGAGAGGGGTCTTAGGACAGGAGTTGGCTAGGTTCATTCAGAGGGCTTTAAACTAGGTACGGAGGGGAGTAGGGGTGTAACTGGGGTCACTAATACGGAGCCTGAACCTAACATCCCTGTGCTTGCAGGAGAGGGATATGCTTGTAAGACCCCACGGTCTTGTGCCTTGGTGGACGAGGAAGATGACTCACCCCTTTATAGGAAGAACACGAGGGCAGATGTGTTCTTGGTTGGTAGCTGTGGAAACACACGACTGGTCGTGAGGGTATCAGGGTTACTGCCACTTGCAAGGGGCCCAAGCTCAGGTGTGCTTACACTAATGCACGCAGCATGGGCAATAAGCAAGAGGAGCTGGAGGCCATTGTGTGTTTGGAAAGTTATGATATAGTTGCCATCACAGAAACGTGGTGGAACGACTCCCACAGCTGAAGTGCAGTGATGGAGGGGTACCGGCTTTTCAGTAGAGACAGGATGGGTAGGAAAGGCGGTGGTGTAGCTCTCTACATTAAAAAAAGACTATGAATGTGTGGAAATTAATAATGTTGATGATAGGGTTGAGAGCATATGGATCTGAATAAAAGCAAAGGCCAACAAGACTGATGTTATTGTGGGAGTCTGCTACAGGCCACCCACCCAGGATGAAGAGGTGGACAAGATGCTTTATAAACAGTTGGGTGAGGTCTCTAGGTCACTCCCCCTTGTTCTGGTGGGGGCTTTAACTTCCCAGATATCTGCTGGAATTATAATACAGCTGACAGGGAGCAGTCCCAGAGGTTCCTAAGGTGTATGGGAGATAACTTCCTGACACAGCTGGTGAGGGAGCCAACAAGGGGAAGCAAAATCCTAGACCTGCTGTTTGTTAACAGGGAAGGTCTGGTGGGGGATGTAAAGGTTGGAGGCTGTCTGGGTCAAAGTGACCATGAGATGCTAGATTTCTCTATCCTTGTTGAACCACAGAGGGGAGTCAGCAGAACTGCCACCTTGGACTTCCAGAGGGCAGACTTCAACCTCTTTAGGACCATGGTTGAGAGGGTCCCTTGGGAGGTAGTTTTGGAAAGCGTGGGAGCCCAGGAAGGCTGGGAATATTTTAAGGAAATTGTTCTAAAGGTGCAGGACCTGACCATCCCCATGTCACAGAAGACGAGCCGATTGGCAAGGAGGCCAGGCTGGCTGAACAGAGACTTTTGGCTGGAACTCAAGAACAAAAGGAAAGTTTATGGTCTCTGGAAGAGTGGGCAAGCTACTTATGAGGATTACAGGTATGTAGTGAAGCTGTGCAGGGAGAAAATTAGAAAAGCCAAAGTGCAGCTGGAAATGAGCTTGGCCACTAAGGTAAAGGAAAACAGTAAATGCTTTTATAAACACATCAACAGCAAGAGGAAGGCTAGGGAGAATCTCCATCCCTTGTTGGATGCCGAGGGCAACCTGGTCACCAAGGATAGGGATAAGGCTGAGGTACTTAATGCCTTCTTTGCCTCAGTCTTTAATAATAAGACTTGTTACTCCCTGGGAACACAGCCCCCTGCACTGGTAGATAGGGATGGGGAACAGAATAAGCCCTTCATGATCCATGACAAGATAGTTTTGGACCTGCTGTGAAAGCTGGATGCTTACAAGTCCATGGGGCCGGATGGATTGCACCCCAGAGTGCTGAGGGAGTTGGCAGATGTGGTTGCCAAGCCACTCTCCATCATTTTCCGGCAGTCCTGACTAACAGGGGATGTCCTGGTAGATTGGAAACTGGCAAATGTGACGCCCATCTTCAAAAAGGGCTGGAAAGATGATCCTGGTAGCTAGACCTATCAGTCTCACCTCGGTGCCTGGGAAGGTTATGGAACGTATAGTCTCAGGAACCATTGTGGACCAATTAAAGGTCAACCAGGGGATCAGGCCCAGTCAGCATGGGTTTATGAATGGTAGATCCTGTCTGACAAACCTGATTTCATTCTATGACAAGGTGACCCGCTTGGTGGATGAGGGTCAGGCTGTAGATGTGGTCTACCTGGACTTCAGTAAGGCCTTTGACACTGTCCCCCACAACATTCTCATGAAGAAGCTGGCTGCCCATGGTCTGGATGGGTGTACACTCCGCTGGGTGAAGCACTGGCTGGATGGCAGGGCCCAAAGAGTTGTGGTCAATGGAGTTGAATCCAGTTGGCAGCTGGTCACGAGCAGTGTCCCCCAGGGCTCAGTACTAGGGCTGCTTCTGTTAAACATCTTCATTGATGATCTTGACAAGAGGATTGAGTGCACCCTCAGGAAGTTCGCAGATGACACCAAGCTGGCAGGGAGTGTTGATCTGCTAGAGGGCAGAAGGGCACTGCAGAAGGACCTGGATAGACTGGATCGATGGGCCAAGGTTAATGGCATGAGTTTCAATAGGGCCAAGTGTCGGGTCCTGCATTTTGGTCACAACAACCCCAGGCAACCCTACAAGCTTGGGGAGGTGTGGCTGGAAAGCTGCCTGATGGAAAGGGACCTTGGTGTACTGATGGACCGTCTGCTGAATATGAGCCAGCAGTGTGCCCTGGTGGCCAAGAAGGCCAATGGCATTCTGGCTTGTATCAGGAACGGGGTCGTGAGCAGGACTAGGGAAGTCATCCTGCCCCCATACTCGGCATTGGTGAGGCCTCACCTCAAGTACTGTGTTCAGTTTTGGGCACCTCAGTACAGAAAGGATGTGGAGGTACTGGAGCAGGTCCAGAGAAGGGCAACAAGGCTTGTGAAGGGCTTGGAAAATCAGCCCTATGAGGAGAGGCTGAGGGAGCTGCAGCTGTTTAGTCTGGGGAAGAGGCGGCTGAGGGGAGACCTTATTACTCTCTTCCAGTATCTGAAAGGTGCTTACAGAGAGAGCGGGGCTGGTCTCTTCTCAGTGGTGACAGGACAAGGGGAAATGGCCTCAAGTTGTGCCAAGGTAGATTTAGGTTGGACATTAGGAAACATTTCTCTACAGAAAGGGCAGTTAAACATTGGAATAGGCTCCCCAGGGAGGTGGTTGAATCACCGTCCCTGGATGTGTTTAAGGGTCGTTTGGATGTGGTGCTCAGGGATATGATTTAGCAGAGGGTTGTTAGAGTACTATGGTTAGGCTGCAGTTGGACTTGATGATCTTTGAGATCCCTTCCAACCTGAGTGATTCTATGACTCTATGACTTAATACATAGCACTGTTAACTACAGTCATGAAAGTGGCTGGGACAGTGTGGGAGCAGACAAACCAAGTCTGGAACCCCAGGTGGGAGATTATGAGACAAGAATCATGAAAGAGGGAACAGAGGCTCAACCAGAAGGGAATGAGCTTTAAAAGAGCCCCTTTATGGGAAAAGGCGTTAGCTCTGGGCATTCCCAGAACTGCAGTGCTCAGTCAGCCGATCAGCTTTATCTTAGGACTGATTGAAGCACTCCAGAAATGAGATAATAGTGAAAGAAAGGAATGTACATCAGTCCTCCTATTCAGCTCAGAAAAAAAAAAAAAAAAAAAAAATGGAGATAACACCTTCACTTCCCCTAAAGAAAAATTGAAAGGCATCATAAAGACTCACAAAGCAGATATAGCTGCTCTAAACCAGCTTAGGATCCCCTCAGAAAGGCAGAGATCAAAGCCCAGAAATAAAGAAAAAAAAAAATCACTTACCACAAACCAGGGCTCACCCAACAGTCCAGAGGAAGCAGTCTCCAAGAAAGGACACTGCCTTTGGGGCTGCCAGACCTTAAATGAGGTTAGGGAAGGGTGCAGCCAGACTCAGCCCCATCTGGTCCCACAGGTGCCTTGCTTCCACCTGTGCTTGCAGGGCTACACCCCTCACCAGGTGCTCTGGTTCAGGCTGTGATCTCACAGTTCCCATAAAGGCATGAAGAAAACAAAACAAACAAACAAACAAAAACAGCAGCCAATTGGGTCTGCCTGTCTGGCAAGGGGAAGTTTATCAATAGATGAGCTATGGTGGCCCACATATTTTGATTCCAGTCTGTCCTCAAAGGCAACTGGTGAAATTTCTAATAGGTAGGGGAGCACAGCTTTCAATACTAACACAGCAAGATGCTGAGAAGCTGCATGTGCAGCCTGGACAGCAAAGGGTTGAAATGACTGGTGTGAACAGAGTGAGTGCTGTCTGCCAAACTGCTGGGGTCGGCTTATGGCTACCCAATGAGAAACATGTGTTATCTACTCACTTTGCAAGTAAAGACCATTGTGAAAATATTTTAGGATTTGATGTCCTCAGTGGATGAAGCTGGCACCTGCTTGTACACCAGCGTGTGGTCTTTTGGCTCAGGTACTAATCCCAAACCCCAAAGAAATAGGGAGGCTGCAGCATGTGTACTTTGTGCAACCCCTGCACTCCTCAAAACAGAGATCACTGATGTACTGCAGTACCCCATTTCTGCTGCAGCACAATGTGGGACTTCTAAAGTCACAGCAGATTTGGAGAAAAGACAAATCATCTCCAGAATGCACTCCCTGTACAACTTGCCTACATTCGTGGGGCACAAACCCCATTTTGGGGGCAATGACCTCCACTTGTGGGGCACTATCCCCATCCCACGGTCACAGACGTGCCCCAAGGACACCATCACAACAGCACCCCACAGGCATCCCTGTCCCCATCCTCAACCCCATGGTGACATCAGCATGGAGTGAAGTGGGGCAGGGGATGCGAGGGGACGTGAGGGGACATGGGGTTGACGTGTGGGGTCAGAACTACAGAGGTGAGAGGAGGTGACATGGGGAGGTGACAGGCAGTGCCAGGAAGTGCCAGTGCCATTCAAACAGCACTGCAGGGCAGACAAGCAGTATCAGCCCAACGTGGGGGTGATGGTGACTCCCTGTGTCACGCTGCTGCTGGGCAGCCTCGCAGTCTGTGTGACCACGGTGCTGACACTGCACAACCATGGCGAGGACAAGCACAGGGCTGCCATCACCATCTGGCACCCCCTGGGGATGCCATTCCACAGAGCCAGGGCCACCTCAGTGAGGACACCTGACCCCGTGCCCCCGCAGTGTCCCTTATGTCTGTCCGAATGTCCCCACAGTGTCCCCAGTGACTCTCTCCAATGTCACCCCAATGTCCCCACAATGTCCTCAATGTCCTCACATCCCCCACCATCCCCACAATGTTCCTCTCCATGTCCCCATGTTCCAATGTCCTCCAGTCCCCACTTCCCTTAATGTCCCCACAAGGTCCCCAATGTTCCCTGATGCCCCCACATCCCCCCCAAGGGCATGTCCCCGGTGCCCATCAACAGCTGATGATGGTGGGGACATTGTCGGTGACAGCAGGGAACAGTGACAGCACTGATGACAGCAGAGATAGTCACAGGGGCACTGTTGTGCCATGTGGGCCACCCCATGCTGTGTGCCAACACCATGGCGAGGTCATGGGAACATGGTGGGACATGGGGACACAGAGACATGGGGGGGACACTGGGGACATGGGGAGGAGACATAAAGGAGACATGGGGAGAGGACATAGGGAGGACACAGAGGGAACATGGAGACATGGGGGAACACAGAGACACAGAGGGGACATGGGGACATGAAGGGGACATGGAGAGCACATGGTCACGCAGGGGACACAGGGCACACTGTGCTGGGCTGTTCCCCACAGGTGCCATTGGAGGTGACATTGCAGATGCCACAGAACCACTCCTGGGGTGCCACAGTGCAGCTGGGGGCCAGCACCAGAAGGCGGGCACAGGGGGACTTGGGGAGGCAGGGAGGGATGGAGGGATAGGGGAACAGCAGGGGGATGGGAGGACAGGGAGACTGTGTGGGGTGACAGCAGGAGTGATGTTGGGGTGATGATAGGGAGGTTACACCAGGGGGTGATGCTGGGATGACAGTGGGGTGACGTTCCAGAGTGACCCTGGGGAGTGACACTGGGTCCACTGCTGGCATGGTCCTTCTCTCCCCTTTCAGGCAGTTTGCTGTCTCTCAAGGATCAGTCAGTAATTGGTTTCTCCCTTGCACTGCCCTTGCTTTCTCTGAGTGTTTTCCTTGCTTTGCCCCATCTGTTTCTCTTATCTTCCATAACATTTCTCATTGCTGCACTTCAGGATGCAATATTTATGAAGAAAATACATTCTCCAAGAGTGTTATCCAGTTGGGTTGCATTGCATCTCTTCTTGCCTTAGATCTCTCTCCAGAGCACAGGAGCATAGAAGCAGATTGTGTGTGTGGGGGTCAAATTCACGGTGGAGGTCATTCCCCTGGTGGGGTCTAAACAGTGAGGCCAGAGCCCAAACTCAAATAAGACAAAGGCCGACTAGGTTTGCGGGTCCTTACTGGAGTTCCATGAGGTTCATATGGGTTTGCAAAATTTCACACAGGTTCACTTAAGTTCACACTGCGTCACAGGCTTTGCTTTGGTTCACTGAAATCCATGCAGTTTTGCTGACCCCTTCTAACCCAAACCCTTTTATGATTGTATGAATACTGAATCCTAACCCTCCCCTTCCCATCTCCTGGGTACCGTTTAAAATCTAGCTCTGCAGTTGAGAGAACTGATGGCTCAAAGAAAGTGGGCCCTCTGCTGCGTGCTGGGACTCGCAAAGATGAATTCTGTGACCCCGCCAGGACAGCCCACGGATTGCTGCAGCTGAGCCCGATGGACCTGCACAACTCCTGGGCCATCCTGCCAAAAGCAGCTGTGATGCATCGATTCTTCCTATGCAGGTGAATTACTTTTTTCCATTTGTAAACCTACGTGGAGAACTGCAGTTTTCATTAATCTTTGTGGAAACAAGGTAATGGACCACACAAATCTCAAAACTGCATCTTTGTGCAGTGTCTGCCTGTGTAGACTTGCAGGGGCTACCTAAAAGCTACCCATTTTATGGCAATAAAAAGAATAAAATGCCAAAAATGAAACTTGGAGTTAAAGGCACTTGGAAACAAATACTTGAAAGTATGAACAAGACAGAGGCTGAGTGAACATTAATATGCCCCAGTGCTTTACTGTCAATGTTTTGCACACAATGCTTTAATTTCATTATTCTTAAATTTGCTGGGCAATTACACTTCGCTATGTGAATATTTAAAAACAATGCAACATGCTGGCAAAAAGAAAAAAAAAGAACTTTTGTTTTTTAACAGATATTCATAAGCACTTAGCACAGCTTTCCTGGGTTTGGAGTAGATTCCCTCTGTTTTCTTCGTCTCCCCCCCCCGCTTCTAACTTCGCGTTCTTCCTCGGTCATCACAAAAGAGAACGGATCGCCAAGGACTGCGCCGCGGGTCCGCCTCAATCCCGTCGGAGTTCTTTCCGCCGTCTCTGCTGCCACCTTGTGGCCAATGTGTGGAACTGCCGCTATCTTTTGCTTAGTTCTGCAGGCCGCAAAAAGCATGCGCGTAGAAATGCGGAAGTGGCGTTTTAACCGCTCCGCACAGCTAATCCGTCTCTCTCTATTGTGATCAGTCCTCCAGGTAATAGCGCACATGCGCCCGACAACTGAAAAACAGCAACTGTTTCTACTAACACACGTGCGGACAAGCAGTCGATTCTTGGACCGCCGGCTCTGCCATACTCCTCCTCCTAAACGAGGATGCCTCTCATCTATTTCCGCTTTCTTATGCCCCAGCCCACCCCGGGAACGGACCGGTTCGGCTCACAGCTGTCCCTGAGCGCCTCGCGGCATCCAATTTGCTCACTGCCGCGGTGGATTAGCAAACGTCCACCCCCAGCCCTGCACCGTCCCCCAGCCGTTTAAAAGCTCTCTCAGCAGCAGCGGAAACCGAGCAGCTCGGAGATTCGCGGTCGCGGTACTGGCGTGAAGCGGCCCGGCACCGCAGCATGCCCAGCCAGCCTCGATAAAGCGCCATGCATGTCCGAGTCTCGGCACCACACTACGCACGCGTAAGTCTCGGAACCGCGCTACGTGTGCGGCAACGTGAACGCATCATTTCGTATACGCGTTTTCGGGTACACACCTACACATGCCTTTTTTTCGACTCCTCATTACGCATGCCATGAGCGCAGGGTGCGCTGGCAGCCAAAATAGTCTGTTCACGAGGCAGGCTGGGGCGCAAAACCGCCCGAGGAAATAAACAAGGGACACTGTGGGTTGGAAGAAAGGAAAGTACCGCTGAGCCGGCGGTTCAAGAATTGACTGCCCGCCTGCGCCTCATGGCATCCTAGAAACGGATGCTATTTATAAGGCTCCTGGCGCACGCGCACTACTGCCTGGAGGACTAAGCACAAGAAAGATGGGCGGATTTGTTGCGCAGAGCGACGAGAACGTCCGTCCACCACTTCCGCGTGCCCGCGCCCATGTAACCTGCCTGAGGCAGCGCACGCAAATACACGGCCGCAATTTCACCGGTGGCAGGAGCGACTGCGGAAACAACAACTCCGAGCGGATTGATGGGCACCCGCACCACAGACCCTGGAGTTCCGTTCTCTCTTTAGAGGGGGGGATAAAGAGGGAGAAAAAAAAAAACCGTGAATTAAAAAAAGACAAAGAAAACCAAGGAAAACTTCTCCACACCCAGCAAACCTGTGCTAAGTGCTTATGAATATCTGTAAATAAATAAATAATCAGCAAATGTTGACATGCTTGCATGAAAAAGCTGGTATCACTTGGACAGATGTGTGCAGTGAAGTCAAAGATGGCATGGAAGGATTAACAGAGCAATGCAAAACAGCCGAGCAACTTTTAGAAAAAAAAAAACACCGTAGTGTTTTTTTTTTTACACACAGCTTCTGTACCTGGCCTCACCACTCCGAGATTCCATCCGGCTCACCCAAGGCTTGTAATTATCCACCGGACCAGTTCTGATATCGAGCAATTTGTTGTCAGTTCTTTCATTCACAACCAGTGCCAGGATCTGCCACAGGGTGTTCTGACCACGGGCACCACAGCTGAACTGTTTTAGTAACAGTGGAATTCCCAGGCACAACTTCAAGGATTTCGGTCTATTTTTGACCCAAAGGAAGAATTAATACGAAACATGAGCTTTGCATAAATCTTCATTAGCCTTGTTAGTCTTCTCAGCATCACCTTTAGGAAACAGATAATGGACTTGAAATAAAAATCAAAGGGAGTTCTACATAGGTGGAAGAAAAAGAACTGTGTGTTTCTTTCAGTATTTAAAATAAGCAAGTAACCAATCAATGACAGAAGCCATTCCTAGAATACCGCCATGGGAAACATAGCAGCAAAGAAGAAAGCATCCACACTTCCCAGAAAGACAAGGAAAGAAAGAAAAAAAGAAAAAAAAAAAAAGCATTTCTTGTAGACGTTACCTGTGGGAAGGCAGCTACCATCCTCACACTTTAAAAGCATTTAAAAAATAAAATGCACAGAGTAAAGTCCTCCAACAATATGTGTATTTGTTCCAGGCAGCAAGTGGTGCAGCTCTGTATCACAAAGAACTGAAGCCATAAGCACCAAGCTCCTCAGCTCCAGACAAACCAACCAAACGTACCTACAGACAGACAGAACCCTTAAGTAGGACAGCCAGTAAAAATGTCAAACAAAGTACCTGATTCTCTGCCTTCTCGTTTCTTTTTGAAAATCCAGAGGCCTCAGTGTTAGCTCCAGCTCTGGCCTATAAAGCCCGAGCCCGCAGTCTGTTGCAAGTCCTTGTTACAAAAACTCCTGCAAGGAGGAAAGCCTGCAAGCCTGGGGGAATATTTTCCAGCAAGTCAGAGCAAGTGAGTCCCGAGGCCAGGAGCTCTTTGCGCTGACTGACTGCCCCTGGCCTCTGTTCATTCTGTCAGTCTCCCAACAGTACATTTCCCACTCGTGAACCCTGGAGGTAGTGCCTCTTTTGCAGGCATGTACTGTAGTGCTCCTTTCTTAGAGCAACGTGCCTGTGTCCTGCGCACGTTGCTTACTGGCAATGCTCCAGCTGCTAACAACAGACACAAAGTCTGAGGGACTCAGCAACGTCTTCACCTCAGTCTTCTCTGCTAGCTGCTTGTCACATAGTCCTCACATGTTTGGTTTGTCAGGAAGGGGTTGGGGATGCAATACTTCCCCACACACACTGTGAGCAAGGATCAACTGCAGGACCTCCTGAGGAACCTGAACGTCCAGAAGTCTGTGGGTCCCTATGAGATGCAACACAGAGCCCTGAGGGATTTAGCTGACGTACTCACCAAGCCACTATCAATGACATTTGAAAAGTCATGGCAATCAGGTGAAATCGCCAGTGAGCAGAAAGAAGACATCACAGCCATTTTTAATATGTGTAAAAAGGATGACCCAGGAAACCACGAGCCTGTTTGTCTCACCTCTCTGCCGGAAAGGATCTTGGTGTAGATCCTCATGGAAGCTATGCTAAGGCACACAGAAGGTACAGATGTGATGCGGGAGAACCAACATGGCTTCACCAAGGGCAAATCCTGCTTGACAAACCTTTTATGATGGCATCTCTGCATCAGTGGACAAGGGAAGAGACACTGATGTCATTTATCTGGACTTCAGGAAGGCCTATGACATGGTACCCCACAACATCCTTCTCTCCAAATTGGAAAGATACAGATTTGATGAGCTGACTGTTCAATGGATGAATAACTGGCTGCAGAATCAAGTCCAGAGATTGGCCATCAATGGCTCCACATCTGGAGGGAGATCAGTGACAAGTGGTGTCCCTTGGGGGTCAGTGCTGGGGCCAATACTCTTTAATATTTTCATTAACATCAACAGTGGGGTTGAATGCACCCTCGACAAGTTTGCTGATGACCCCAAGCTGCAGGGTGTGGTTGGCACACCAGAGGGACGAGACGCCATCCTGAGGGATCTGGACAGGCTGAGCAGTGGGCACAGGTGAACCTCATGAGGTTCAACAGATCCAAGCACAAGGTCCTGCACCTGGGTTGAGGCAACTCCCATTACCAATACAAGTTGGGGGATGAAAGGATTGAGCTTAGTCCTGCCCAAAAAGACATGGGGGTACTGGTGGACGGCAGGCTGGACATGAGACTGGCAGTGTGCCCTCACAGCCCAGAAACTGAATAATATCCTGGGTTGCTTAAAAAAAAAAAAAAAAAAAGCACTGCTAGCAAGTAGAGGGGTGGGATCACCTCCCGTGACTCTGCACTGGTGAGGCTTCACCTGGAGCACTGCATCCAGATGTGCAGTCCTCAGTGCAGGAGAGACATGGACCTGTTGGAGTGTCTGGAGAAGGGCCACAATTATGAACCAAGGGATGGAACACCTCTCCCATGAGGACAGGCTGAGAGAGCTCTAAAGGGGAGCTACAGGAAAGAAGGGAACTGACTCTTTAGTAGCATCTGTGGTGACAGAACAAAGGGAAATGGTTTCAAGCATTCAAGAGGGAAAGTTTAGGTTAGGTATAAGGGAGAAGTCATTTATAATGAGGGTGGTGAGGCACTGGAACAGGTTGCATAGAGATGTGGTGGATGCACTGTCCCTTGAGACTTCCAAGGCAAGGCTGGATCATGCCCTGGGCAACCTGATTGAGCTGTGGATGTCCCTATTCATTGCAGGGGAGTAGGACTAGATGGCATTTAAAGGTCCATTCCAACTCTCAGGGTTCTACAATAAGATGCCCAAAGCCATGAGACACGGTGACACGAAGGAGGTTGACAGTCAGGATGCGGTCGGCACAGGTGGGGAAGCCCACATGCACAAGGGCTCCTGGGAAACTCACTGAGTTCTCCAGTCAGGATGATCCCCCTGGGGTGTTCCATATTGGTCACAGAGCCACTTCACGCCAGTCCCAGAATTCAGCAGACCAGGGGCCTCACTTCCTCAAGCTGTCAGTTCCTGCAGCTGCAGAGGATATGTAATGTAATGGTGGCCATGGGGTGGGAGGAAGAGGCGTAGGATTTGAGTATCATACAGATCAGGAAACTAATAGCATTCCCTGAAGACTGGGATGGAGATTTCTGGGGTGATCTCAACTACAGAGCTCCAGAAGAGGGCAATCCTTTGTTTCCCATAAGTCCCTCTGAATAAGAAGGCAGATTCTGCTGTTAAAAACAGGAAGATCTGCAGGAGCCCAAGGTGGTCAGCCTCTACGTACTATGACAACTGTCTCCTGGAATCTGTTACCATTGACAAATTTGCAAGAGAGATACAGCAGAGAACCAGGTGAAACTCTAATAGAATACTCCCGGTGAGTATGCTTGAGCGGTAGAGACCGTATTATGCCAAGAAAGGATGAAGAAAATGGCTACCGGGTACCAGGAGTGTTCTTAAGCTTTGGTCCCTGCTTGGTAGGTGCACCTCAATCTATCAACAGCCATGTAGCTTATTGGGCTGGGAGAACAGACCCCATGGAGTGAGGTGAACCCCTTGTAATCCCTGTTTGATCTCTAAGTAAGCTTCCCACAGCCATCACAAAACCTGCCTGCATACAAGTGTCTTGCTCCAATTTATAGGAGGGAGAGGAGGTTCTTTGATATACGTATACCCAGCATGAAATTAAGAAACAATGATTCAAATGTTGGTCCGACCAGTTTATTACAAATCTTAATCAGGAAGATGCAGAAGGCGAGGATGGACACAATTATGATGTAGGGTAATGGGGAAGGGAAGGCAGGTGATAGAAAAGATAGAAATAATAGCGAGAGATAGCAAAAGATAGAAATAGAAACAAGGAGTCTTTATAGTAAGCAAGAGGGAGATAGTCACCACCATGGATCCAGCGTGGTTTGTAGTTCAGTCATTCATTTTCAGTAGTGGTGAGTTGTCGGGCATTGTTGTTCCGTTGATGATAACGGTGACCATGGCAATGACAATTTCCAATGGTATTACAAACTTATAAGTCCAAAGTGGTCAAGTCAGCTCTCTTCAGAGTGACAGCTCAAATCCAAAGTGATTGAGTCAGCTCTCCTTGGAGCGGCAGCTTCTGGCTCTGGGATCTCAGCAGAAACTGCTTTGTTCCCCTCTTCCAGGCCTTGCCAGCAGGTCAGAGGGAGCAGGGATGCCCACATGCACCACAATCCTGAGCACTCTCTTCCGGAGGCAAACAGCTCTGGAGGAAGGTGCTTTCAAATGTGTTGTCACACAGTAGCAGCCATCACTTGCCTCCTCAATAAATCAGTGAGAGTCTTATCACAAGAAATACCTCAGGAAGCAAGCTTTGAGCCAGAAAACAAAGAAAGGTTCTCACAACAAGCAATACGCAAATGAGCAGTTCATGAAGTTCCATTAGTTGCTCCAGTAGATTTCACAATGCTTAAACCACTAATTAGAAGAGCCTCAGCTATCCCTAAACCCCACCAAGCTGTAAAATGGGATGAGATCAAGAGACACAGAACATAATTCAGAGCTCGACAATAATACACAGAACACCCTTAAACAACTCTCAGCATGGGCAGAATTAGTACATGGCATTGTTAGCTACAGCTGCGAAGTGGGCTGCAACAGTGTGCTAGCAGACAAAAAACATTTAAAGCCCCAGGCTGGAGATCATAAGCAGACCTATGAAACAGGGAACAGAGGCTCAACCAAAAAGAAATGAATTTTTTAAAAATTGTACAAACAAAATCTGAAGAATGCAAAATCACTTGATGGAAAAGGGCATTCCCAGAGCTGCTAAACACAGTCAGCCTATTAGCACTATCCCAGAACTGACTGAAACGCTCCAGAAACAAGGCAGTAGTGGGAAAAAAAAGAACGCACATCAACCACTTCAACAGCAGTTTGAAGAATAGAAGACCTTGTCTCCCACAAAGAAGAAGGGAAGGGCATTATAAGGACACACATAGGAGATACAACTTCTTCAAACAAGTTTTGGATCCCCCATGAAAGGGAGAGATCACAATCCTGTAATACAGAAAGAAGTGCTAACCCCTTCCTGAGGGCCAGGGCTCACCCCACAGCCCAAAGAAGGCAGTGTACAGGTAGATAGAGATGCTTCCCTTCTGGCTGCCAGCCATTCAGTGAGGTCAGGGAGGGATGGAACCAAGCTGAGCCCCAACTAGTCCCACAGGCGCATTGCTTCCACCTGTGCTCTCAGGGCTACACCCCTCATCAGGTGCTCCGTCACCAGTTCAGGCTGTGACCTCACAGTTCCCATACAGGCATGAAGAATTAAAAAAAAAAAAAAAAAAAGTAATGACCTGTAGGCAATTGGGTCTTCCTGCCCAGCAAGAGGATGTTTATCAATGGATGAGCTCTGATGGCCCACGTATTTTGATTCCAGTCTGTCCTCAAAGGCAATTGGTGACATTTCTAATAGATAGGGGAGCACAGATTTCAGTGCTGACAGAGCAAGATGCTGTGTGCAGCCAGAGGGCTGAGATTACCTGTGTGAACGGAGCGGGTGCTGTCTGCCAGACTGCCAGGGTCAGCTGACAGCTCCTGGGTGAAGAACTGGGATCGTCTACATGCTTTGCAATTAAAGGCCATCATGAAAATAGTTTACAATTTGGTGTCCTAAAAGGGTGAAACTAGCATCTGCCTGTAGCAAAGCGTACCACAGCTTTTGACTACTGCTTAACAAGGCACAGGTCAGTGGGAGAACCCAGTACAGCAGCCATGCCATGAGCAGGCACACAGCCCTTCCCATCAGTATCATCTTTATGCACCTTATATCCAGTTACTACACACGCGATCCTTTTGCCTTTCCATCCATGGAAGGTTCAGGCTGGACATCAGGAAAAAGACATTCACAGAAAGAGCGGTGAGGCGCTGGCACAGCTTTGCAGGGAGGCGGCAGCATTCCCCCCCCAGAGGTGCGGAAGCACTGCGGAGATGCGGCGCTGAAGGCCGCGGGGGCTGCGCGCGGTGGGGACGGGCTGCAGTTACCACGTGACCCCGCAGGTCTTTCCCAGCCGTAACAACTCCCCCGCTCCGCGACTTGCAGCCGCGCGCGCCGCCCGTCACAGCGACCCCCCATCCCCACGCCGAGCGTTACAGCGCAGCCACCCCCCTTCGCCCTCATTGGTCGGCACTGCCGCACGCAGGAGCTGCGGGTCGGATAAGGCGGTGCGCGCACCGTCCGTCGCGCACGCGCTGTGTGAAGGCTGTGCGCAGCGGGCCCAGGGAAATGTTCTGCCGGCCCCCGCGCAACTTCCGCGGTCGGCGGCGCGCGGCCTCCAGCGGCAGCAGTTGCAGCAGCGACGACGAGGAGCGGGCATTGGCCTCCGCCCCGCCGCTGGGCCGCGACCCCGACAAGGAAGCGAAGTCCGAGGAGAGCGAGAGGGACCGCGGTGGCGCCGCCTCATCCTCTGAGGCGGCCCGAACCGCTGCGAAGCAGCTGCTGCCCTCGGCGGAGCCGGTGCGGGGAAATGGGGCGGTGCTGAGCTTCGGGAACGAGGAGGAGGAGGAGCGGGAAGGTGAGCGCCTCTGCGGCCCTTTGCGGGTCTGGGGTGGGGAGTGGGCATCCAGCAGGCCGGGCGGTTTGGGGTGCGGTGCGGCTGTGAGGGGTGGGAGAGACGCGTCTGTATGTGCGTGTGGGAGTTCTTAGAGCTGAAGAAAAGTAGAAAAGACAGAATAAGTAACTGGAGCGGCTGTAGGAAGCGGGGCTGCTCTGTCTGGGAAGAGGAGGCCCGGGTGAGACCGCGTGCTCTCTGCAGCGACCTAAAGCAGGCTGTAGGTAGGAGGTGTTGGTCGCTTTTCTCCGGTGACAAACGATGGGACAGAAGGGATGTGCCTTCAGGTTTTGCCAGGAGGGGTTTAGATTGGCTGTCGGGAACAAAAAGGAACGAGTGGTAAGGCACTACAACAGGCTGCCCAGGGAGGTGGTGGAGCCGCCATTCCTGGAGGTATTTAAGGGATGTGGTGTTAGGGAGCACGGCATGGTGGTGGGCCGGTGGCATCGGGTGGTGGTTGGGCCTGTTGATCTTAAAGGTCTTCTCTAACCAGAGTGATTCTGTAGTTCCATGCGGTTCTGTGGCAGGTTAAAGATGGGCAGACTTAAATGTGGAAACTAGATATTTAATTGACTCCCCTGGGCTGTTGTTTTCATAGCTAATGGCACCAAGCAGGTCTGGGCGACTTATGGGGGTTGCTTTGTAAAGGATCCAAACTGCAACAGAAAATGGTATGTTAGATCTCATCTGTTGTGTTGGGAAGGCGTGACAGATGTAAATTCAGAAGTGGTGGATCTTGAGTGATAGGGCCATAGAATTAGGGAGATATAATGCAATTGAAGCTTCAGAATATATGCTGAGTGCATGTGTAAAGATTGTGTGCTTTATACTTATGCCTGTGTACTGCTGTCTTTGTTAGTGTGTTGCTCAGAATCATTCTGTCTATCCAGGCGATGAGGAATTTTTTAGAATCAAAAAGCCATCCTTCAATGAAGTAACATTTAGAATTCAGAAGAAGGAATGTCTGCTGTCTGCAGAGATAGAAGTTGATGAAAGCAAAAGTAAGTACTTTTTAAGTTAAAAAAAAAAATAGCATTAGTTCTATAAAAACATCATGGAATAGGTAAGAGTATTGTGCAAATACTGCTGTTAGATGTTTTTGTCTGTTATTTATTTGGACTTGGAATTTTTAATACTGATGTGGGTAAAACAGGATCAGAGCTAGGAGATTCTTCTTGAGAATATCTGGGTGTGCAGAACCTCTGCAGTAAATCAGAGGTGGTGGGACTTGGGATAAAGGTGTGCGTCAGCATCGTATGTTTCAAACCTTTTGACAGCTACTTGCTGCTTATTACTGTCAATTTGAAGTTAAACTGAATATTTGTGTTAGAGAAAACGTGAGCTTAGTAGGACTTTGATGGAATGTATGGTGAACTTGAAATTTAATTAAAACATTCACTGTTAAAACATAGATATTTTAATTGACTATTATCAATACCTTTGATTGTTCTTCTAGTATTCTGAGTCATACTGAACCGTAGTAGAGTTTGCTAGAGGGATGTTTGGGACTTGCCTGCTTCACAGGTGTGTCTGAAATGTTCCCTTCTGTTTACCATTTTGAAACTTTTGTCAGCTCATGGATATGCTGTAGTGCCACTGCCAGATAGGAAATTGTTTCTCTATGTAATTTATTCTTTTGTGGTTCAGACTTGTACTTTTTTAAAAAGTATACTTCATTCTTAGATGGTATATTCTGTTCAGTAATGTGATAGATGCAGTGAAAGATAAAGATAAATCAGTTTCTTTTCTTGAAGAATTTTGAGGTAATTGTAGACAAGACATGCAAAAACCTTTATAAATGAAAGAAGCAGTCCCTCATAGTTAGTGTGCTAACCCCAAACAAACAACAGCTCCCTCAAACATACAGTTTAATAAGTAAAGCTATGACCTACCAGGATGCAGTTCAGATGGCATCTGGGAGCTCTTATGCGACTTTTGTATATATAAATGTGGTCTGTCAGAAGAACATATTTGTTCAGCACTAACACAGGTGCTCAGTTCCAGACAAGATCTGGACCTTTACTGAAAAGTATGAAGGTTTGGCATGTTTCAGTAAGATCAGGTGAAGATTAATCTATGACTAGTCATCGTTTCATTGTAGTCTGAATAGTTGCTGGTAACCAGTTACATGGTGCATCAGTTCCCAGTAGCTGAAACTGAAGTAACGAGTCTTACTTTTTTCTCTTAAAACAGAAATACCTCAGTTGGAGCCTGGGACTGGCAACACTAACGGTGCTCAAGAGACAAAGGAAGAGGGTTATTCTTCACTAAGTGAGGGCTACAACAGCACTGACTCTGAAAATGAATCCAACCTATCGCAGAGGAGGAAGGATTTATCACCAGGTCAGTTTCCTGGATATTTTTAAGCATGTTGTTTATGCTGACTCAGGGCTGTTTCAAGAGAATAGAGACAGCTATTTGGTGTTTTTGATTGCCATAATTCTAAATCAGTTTCAGGAAGTAGATTAGAAGTTATGACCATTGATACTGGAAGAAATACAAAAGCAGCGAAAAATTGTTTAATGATTCACAATTCACTTTGAGATAAAAAATTAACTTTATCTGCTGTTTTATTAGTGAAGTTTGAATTCCTTTGTAAATTCAGTTGGTATAGTAGTCTTGATTTATTTTTTTTTTTAAGAGCTGGAAAAAAGGCAGGATCTTCTTTTATTTGAAAGAAAAGGGTCTGAGCTTTGTTTTCAGGTTAAGAGCTGTTTTTTAAGGATCTCTTTCCATTTGTTTATATTCAGTATGGAAAGCTTGTAAGAAAAACATTGTGTTTTCAATTCAGAATTGTGCAATGAACCTGTGATTTACACTCAGAGTGATAGAGTGTTGCTTTTAGTCTTTTGATTAGATTTTGTTTCTCTTGCATGCAGGCTGTGTCCCCAGTGCAGACAGTATTGCAGCTGCTTGGAGGAGACGTCACCTAGCCAGGACCCGAGCTGATTATCTTCCCTTGGATGTTTCAAATGATTATCAGCTTTCTTGGAGAAGAGAAAGCAGTGATTTAGAGAATGAGGATGAGTCTGATAGGAATAATCTCCGTTTTGTTCCTAAAATGAGAGCTTTTAGGCATAGGATGGCTGAACACATGGGTGAGTTTGTGCCTTTGTTTCCCAGAGGCTGTGTCTTTCTTTTACTGATGTCTGGAAGAATGGAGACTTGCCCAGTAAAAAGTGCAGTGCAAGGTTTTGCTCTTGATCTTGACAGAAGACTATAAAGCTTGGTCCTTGAGGCTTATATGGGATGTTATCCTGCTCTCCACGCACTGACATTATAACTGCTTTCAAAAGGGGGTAAAAACAAAAAACAACCAACCAAAGCATCCCAGGCCTTTGGAAGTAAGCTAACTTACTGCATGTGAAGTGTATGTGGCTTTTCTGTTGGTTCTCAATTCATCCCAAAGCAGTGGTTTGCCAGTCTTGTAGAACAACTACTTTATTATCTGGTTAATGGTTTTAAGTAATGTGTAGATGTTATCTGATTCTGTTGTTGTAGTAAATGTTATGGAGAAACTTCTGTGTCTGTAGTAGATTGTGCCTTCTAGAACACTTAAGGATTTTCTGTGTATAATGTCCCCAAGTTGTAGTCTGTTTTTGAAGTCTCTCATTATATACAGGCTTGCTTTGAGACATTTGATCTTTGTTCTTCTGGTACTTCAGTAATCTGAGAAACTGTTGGGTAAATGAGTAAGGGTTCTGCAAAATCCAGTTGCCATTTCTAAATCTTTCTATTTGGAAATGGTCTTTGTGTACAGGCTTTTCATCTGCTGTCATTTGTCTCTAACTCTTGTAGTGGCTGTGGGAAGCGTCATTGTTTTTGAAAGAGGAGATTGGGTAAGGAGTAGGGAAAGAGGCAAAGGACATAATGATGCGTACTAATGATTGATTTAACTTCTAGTACCTGTGACTGATGAATCAAGTGAAGATGAAGCAGAAACAAAGTGGGAAGAACAGCAAATAAAGAAAGCCGTCAAACTCCCTCAGGTGATATATGTGCTTTCCTAACTGTTGAAATTTGCTTCTTGCTCATAGGCAAGAGAGAGAGATTTTTTTTCTGCTAAATAATTGGCAAGAATGTCTTCTCTGATGAGCTGGAACTTTTGTTTTTGGCTTGAATCTTCTGTATCAGACTAGGAAAACCTGAGTTACTGGTTCTTTATGTCAGAAGGCAAGGTTGTAGAAATCACTGCCTGCTAAATGGGAGTGGTTAGAGGATTGGGAAGATTGCTGCTGAATTTCAAATCCAGTATAACTGGTGTTCTTAGGTCCTCATACTCCATTTGTTTCTGGAAACCCCTTTATTTTTGCTGTTCAGAAGATTGCAGAAGTTTTTAGTTGTAGACCTTGGTCGTGGACTTGCTTACTCCAAGACATTGTGTTTGGGCTAGATTTTACCCTACAGACTCCTGCTGTTTTAGAAAGCTGAATGTCATTTAATTTATATGTTAATGTGGTTGGAAATATGTATTTTAGTTATAATTACAGTCAAGCCAAGTTGTCGGAATGAAAGTTCTATCTTTATCTTCATTGCTTGGCTATAGTTTATTTCTACTTTTTATATTTAAAATAGTAGTGCTAGTGAGGTTTCAGCTGTCAATACTGAGCCATTACATATATTGCTGGAAGCTTTTCGTGTCTTCAGACTAAGAGGAGAGCTGCCTTACCCTAAATTACAGATTGTTTTGTACTGATGTATGTATATAGTGTATGCATTTTACACCATAAATACATAGTTTTTTTATATATACAGTTTCCTTTTTGTGTTGTACAGAAATTACCCAATTTGATCATTGATTACATCTTTTTATCATATGATTTATGCATTCAAATGGTATGTTTTGTTGATGTCTAAAGCTGCAGAGGCAAAACTTATATCAATTGTGTATAAACTTATATTTAATTTGCATAAACTGTGTATTGAAAGTGTTGCAATTCTCTTAGGAAACTTACAGTGATGCTTCCCTGTGTAAATCTCCACCAGCTAAACCTGCGTTTGGTCCCTGTGTTTCCTTACCGCCTGTGAACTTGGAAACTATAAAAAAGCAACTGACTGAAAGGTAAATACTGCTTTTAGTGTTAATTTCTGAGACGTTCATTTTGTCACAAAGTGATGACAGCTCTAAAGTCTTGTGAATATTGAAGGATTTTTGGGTTAGTTGTGTATTGTGCTTATTGTAATGTTTAGCACAGCATTACAGATTTTTAAGTTTACCTGGCAATGCTTTGTTGTACGGGTGTGTTTGGACTTCTCAAGCATTTTATCACTTGTAAAAAATCTGCTGCTTTATTCTACATGCCAATAGTTCTTAAAGGAGTGTAGGTGCAATATTATGTTTGACAAGGAAGGAGAACTTCACTCAGGGCAGATAGGGCTGTCGGTCCTTTTATTGTGGTTCTTCTTTAGCCTGTTTAGACAAGGCAATGGGCAGCTGAAATGTCCTGGGTGGAGGTGGGAACTTCCAAGGAAGTGTGTGAGAAGGATGGATGGGGTCAGGCATCTGAAGTTACCAAGATAGCATCCCCATTACCTCTCAGTGCTAATGCAGCCAGAAGCAGCTGTACTGATAAGGTCAGACAAGTAACACCATACAGCTGAAACACAAACGTGTATTGTTAACTTGTGTGAATCTCTGCACGTATACTCCTTTGTACAGAGTGCTGTTGGCTTGCTTGTGATCAAAGAATTTCCACTAAAGTGGACTAAGTATTTCTGTGGAATTGTATGCTTTTTTTTTTTTTTTTTGGCCTTGATCACCTGAAAAAAATGACTGAAATGAAGTGGGAGTTCAAGTACAATCAAATGTGAAAGGCTATCAAGAGTAGGAAACCTATTTGGAAAGTAGCAAGAAGGGGAGGGAGAATGTGTCTTGTAGTAATAGCTTGGTAATATTAAGCCTTACAGATGTATTTAATGTGTTAAAAGCTGAAATAACTGTTTTTGTTGTTTTTTACTTTTTTTTTTTTTTTTACTTCTGGTGCAATGCAGAAAATCTTAATTCAGTTCTTTTCATTGAAAACTGCTCCCTCCTTCAGGGAAACAAATTAAAGTTTGCTTCTGGGTTCTGTTAAAGTCTTTCTCAAACTGAGCAATCATGAGATACCTAAGGAGATTTTTTTATTTTTTTTAAGAAAAGAAAAAAGCAAAATTGTAATAAATGTAAACTTTTCTGGGGTATTTCATTTAATAACTAACGAGCTGTAAGCATAGGTTTCTGGGTTATAAGGTTAGCAACAAGAAGTTTCAAATGGTTTGTGTTGGGTAATGAGCACACGGTAAGTGCTTATGTGCTTTTGTCCCTGCAGCTTAAATTAAGTTGGTATGGACGTGCTCATGTGTGCTGTACTCGGGTAGAATCTATGCAGTGTGACATCACTACACTTGCCATAGTATGTTCTTTAGGAGCATGTTGTGTTGAGGAATATGGGTAAAACGTCAGTGGTGGTACTTTCAGAACTACCACTATGTGACATTTGATTTTTCCAAAGCACGAATCTTGTCCACACACAAGGCTTCTGCAAATGTTGATATGGCTAAGTCTTGCAATTCTTCTTTGATCAAGTGCAGGTGCTATTATTAGCAAAGATTTTGTACTTTGTTTTAATTGGAAAATGTTCAGGAATGTGTTAACTGTTAACTTGTCATGGTTTTAATGGACTGAGTGTTGTTTTTTTTTTTTGTTGGTTTTTGTTGTTTTTTTTTAGGATAGCATCATTGCAGGATGTGCACCGTGCCCACCAGAGGGAGTATGGAAAATATATGGAGGACATTGAAAGTTCAAAGATGACTGTCCAGAAATTAGAGAAGTCTTCAGATGCTGCTATGAATTACAAATTCTACAGGGGCATGAAAACATACGTAGAAAACTTAGTAAACTGTTTCAATGAAAAAGTATGTATGTGTTCCTTCCCTTCCCTGCCACCCATTTCTTTAAGATGATAAACCTGCATTCTGTCAATAAAAAAATGAGATTTCTTGTTTGGAAATGATTATGAGAGATGACCAGTTATAAGTCAATTCTGTCAGAAACTTGGTTGTAACAGGAAACAAGAGGAGAAACAGACCACCCCTCACAGTAACCTAAAATGATTAAGTTAGAATATGTACGTTGACTTGAGCTGCGGGCTCACCTAGATTGTGATGGATAAAAACAAAATGTTATTGGAATGTTTTCTTCCAGTGTAGTAACTGGTAGTTACTGTAGTGGCCTAAAGCTGTGTGAGAGGTGGGACCTAAATTCAGTTTTAGGATCTCAAAATGTTTGCTTTGCAACATGTGACTAGCAGTAAGGGTTTTACATTATGTTTGAGTTGGTATTTAGCTGAGTTGTGTGCGGATTTGTCTACGTTATCTGCTGTATTGCTTTCCTGAACTGCAAACCTGAAGTATTTAAAAAAAAAAAAAAGAAAAAAAAAAAAGATTGAAGGTTGGAAGATGCTGCGCAAAGCTTGGCCTCAATGAAAGTAGCCTCTTCAGAAAGTGCTGTCAAATCTAATTAATGTCAGTTGTGCCTGAGACTCTTTTTAATGTAATTTTAGAGTACAACTGTTAGTTGATATGTTTCCTTTGATAGCTAGGTTTTCAAAGGCAGATTGAAAGCAAACTAATTACACCAATAGTGTTCCATTGGACACGTTTTGATAGGGTCTTCGGTAGTCCTGTAATAGGCAATTAGCATTTAGTTTGTGGTTTTCAGTCTAAACAGCCTGAAAAACTCCAGTGAGCAGGCTCTTGCTTTTCAGTCTTTAATACTCTTGTTCTCATTTCACCATCATGCTTGAAAGCCTGTGGAAACTGTTCTTTAATCAGGTTTGAGTAAAACAAATTACTGTTTGCCATATTTCAGCTGAAATACATAAATGAGGTAGAATCTGCTGTACATGCACTTCTTCAGCAACGAGCCGTGTCAGTACTGAAAAGAAGGCAAGATGAGCTGAAAATGGAATCTACTTATATGCAGCATCTGACAAGTCAGTATGAAGTTACAAGTTACTTATTGAAATCTCATTCTTTGAGTAGAGACACACAGTTAATTTTTGGATTATATTTTATTTTCATGTTTGATCTTTGCTCCCTCTGTGTTGTCAGTAGGCATATTGTACTAGATACCTTAGTTGAAATCCTTACCTAAGTAAGACTTGTAGTATCACTTTTCCATGGTATAATAGTGAATACAGCATGACCAAATGCTCAGTCAGTTTTAAATTATTGATCTCAGTGGTTTGTCTATCAGTACTTGTAAAGAAAAATTGAGTCAGTTTTCTAGTAGGTGTTAAGCTGTTACAGGATCCTGTCCTTTGTGAATATGTGAAAAAGCAGTGTGTTTCCTTGGCAACATCACTTAATGTTAGTGTTTTTAAAGCTAAGCGTGTGCTTAAAATGTAGGTTCCAAACTTGTTAGTTATGTGAAGGGAAGGACATGAAAAAATAAGCCTTTTCACGCAAAGATTTTATTCGAGGCAGAATCTGTCTTCTAGTCACTGTAGGGAAAATTATTACAATTTTCACATCTTGTGTTTTCTTTCTGCACTGATGTGTTGTTTGTGTGCAAAATGAATCTTCATCTGTTGCTGTTTAGGGAAACAAACAGAAAATCCACTTTAAACCTGTTTAGGAAAGCAAAGAACAATATGCTAGGAGCTGCTGTGGATGGACAGAGACCAGATGCACCAGTTTCTTGTAACTTCCACTCGTGGATTCAGATTTCTGAGTACACAGGATAAAGTGCTGACTAGAGAAAACTGGCTGCATTTTGTAACATGGTGTCATGGGCTGAGAGCAGGTGCTAAGAGGAAAAGAGTACTTGTGTTAGTAGCAGCCATTTAAAAACTGTTTTATTTTCAGCTTATTAGAAATGAACCTGTACTTGAATGTTTAAGAGAGCTTTTAATTGTTGTATTCCTAGTTGTATTTAATGGAAATGCTGCTTTTTCTTATACTGCAGTATGTCAGTAGGGACAGCTGGTTTTGTATCTTGTGTGCACTTAAGCCAGCTGACACTGATATGACGAACAGCCCAAGTAGAAAATGCTTTTCGTTTCTACTTCTGTTGAACTGAAGAATCAGTAGGGGGTAATTTAGGACATACAAGGGGACACAAATAACAGGAGACAGTAGGGAGCTGACTTGAAATCTAAATGCAATAATATAGAAATGTTGGAAGTTGGAACTAAATCCTGATAGCTGCTCAGTTCATTTCATGTTTAACGTGCAGGCTCAGTCCCTCCACTCACCTTTTATATTCTTAGGAACAGACTGTGGTAGGCACTGTCTGTTTCCATCCAGGACTGGGAAGCAGTGAGCTGGTATTTCATTGCTTCTTACAAGGTGTAAAGCAAACGAAGGTGATGCGGAGCTTTTATTTGGGATACAGGCACTATAGAACAGAAGGACAAAAAAGAATTGACTGATAACTGGCAACAACTTGAAAAGAGTGAGCTCAGGGATGTAGCCCTTTCTGGTTTTAACTTGTGTTGCAGTTGGGGGGCAAGGTGCTGCAAACCATGCAGACTGTGAGTGTGTATGCTCTCTGGGAAGCACAGCTGGAAGCATCACCAAGAAGGGGAGAGAGGAAGGGTGAATCTGGGATTCCTCCCTCTGTTCAATCAGGTGCTCACCTACTGGTTCAGGCTGTGACCTGGCAGTCCCCCTGTACAAGGGAACAGCCACATTTGTCCTACAGTTCACTTATAATATTGAGTGTGCTTTACACTGGACACTTAGAATTTTTCATCAGGAGGTTTTATTTACTTTGGTTAGTTTCCAAATGAAGAGCAGAAGCGGAATCAGTGTTCTGCATTCACCTTTTTTGTCTTCTTCCTGTCTTCTGTTAGCTGGGAATGACAAACCAACTAATGATGGGTTGCAAAGTGATGAAAACATGAAGCTTCTGAAAATGTGTGAGCATCGAAGGTAGCTATTATGTATAATTACATCTAACTGTAATAAATGTTTATCTGCTTCCTGTTACTTACACAGGGACGAAGGTGAATCTGTGGGATTACTAAATGAGATTATACATACATGCAAAAATGTCTTTCCTTTCCAAAGCTCATGGGGTTCTCTTCATGATTAGAGTCTGAATGTTAATAGGTATTATTAATTTAACGTAAGTTGAAGTGAGACTGTTCACGAAACTGAGAGTGGATTTTTCCCTGCTGTTGGAATTACTAATATTGTGATTGTTTATAGAAGTACATTTTTGTGATTATTGCATAGATAACAAAAATAGACAGGTTGTATTGTTGCTGCTGGAGCCACAGTGGGTGCAGCAGAACATCTAACCTATCCTCTGTTATCAGTGTAGGCTAGATACTACATTTTGAATGTCAGTATTCAGTCTGCTGCTGATCTTAAGTTACTGGGAGCTCTGAAACTGTTTCAGTTGCATTGGTGCCTTGACTCATGACTGTTTTGACGCAGTTAAAGACTTAAGAGTTTTAATGGTTGAAAAATGATGTAATAAAACTTTGCTTGAAACAAACTGTTAACCTTTAATGTTAAGTGATGTCAGTAACTGAATACATGATCTATGCTGGGTAAAGAATGTGTATAAATTTAATTTTCTTGTGTCAGATGCAAACTGTCGATTTTTGCATGCTCTTACGGTATGTGGTGCCAGAAGCTAACGTTTTTGAGTCCCGCTGAGACTGGGATGCAGTCACAGTTTCTATGCAAGTTGTTGCATAAGCTTATGTAGAACTGAGATGGAAACCATTGCGCTCTCAACAGTTCACCTATAGACTACCTGTGTCAAGGATAGTATGGAGTACCATGTTAGATGTTTGGTGTTTCAGGTGGGGAGAGTTATTGGTCATTAGTAGGAACGTAGCGAAGTAAAGGTTATTAGAAATGCTTTTAATCTCTTTCGGCAGCTCACACTGTACCTTATTGTTACAGTCAGTGTCTCTAGGGTTGCATAATTGACTGGGTTTCCTTAGGCTATTGCTCTCACCATGTGTTTTTAGTATATCGTTGAGCTTCCTTTTACATATGTGCATGGGGAATAACTCACCTGAGTTCATTATAAAATGCAGGACTTGCAGACGGCAGCTGAGAGAGCGTTCACAAAAAGCTGCTCACCACGAAGGCATGTCGAGTGATGAAGAACTGACTCTGACAGAATTGACTGAATTCCAGAAGAGCAAAGGTTGGTCAGTATATGAGAACAAAATTCCCCCGATACTTAGAAGGATTTTCAAAGGAGAGTGAAGAAATACTCCTTTTGAATGGTATATCATTTATTTTCTACAGCATAGAATTAATGCATTTAAACAATTCTGACCAATGACTTAGGAAGAATAGGTAAGATTGTAGGCTTCTTCAGTATATCAGTTTTCTTTCCAAAATTGGAATGTATTTTAAATTGAGATTTTTAACTGCCTTTGTGAGCAGGACACGAGGAGCTGGGAGAGGCATGATGCATATTTTCTGAATAGCAGAAGAAGGATTTTTGTGTCTGAGATTTTAAGAGACCTACAAAATATGAAATGTAATGGGTATTTAAATCCGTGCAGTTGTTCAAAATTGCAGAAGTCTTTTTGTGGTCTTCTGTATTTTTTTTTTTTTCTGAAAAAGGCTTTTCCAGAGTGCTGGTTTTAAAACCCATTTTAGTGTAAGAGGTGTGAAAGATGAAACACAGATGCTGTTATTGTAAAGATATTTATGTTCTGTAGACGCATAAACTGTTCAGCTTATGCCTCAATTAATTCTGTGATTATTTCTTTTTATTCCTATTGAATATATAGATAACATTTTAGAGGAGAGTAAGAAAATCTTTGAAGATGTCCATGCAGATTTTTGTGACATCAGAAAAGTCCTGTTGAAATTCCAGGAGTGGAAAGAGAAGTTTCCTGACT
Source organism: Alectoris magna (assembly GCA_030625065.1). Lineage (NCBI taxonomy): Eukaryota > Metazoa > Chordata > Aves > Galliformes > Phasianidae > Alectoris > Alectoris magna. The sequence continues at coordinate 112,819,671 of CM060562.1, read as the reverse complement.
CTTACTGCAATGCATATGTCAGTTTTTGCCTGCCTAAGCTTTTAAATCCATTAATCAGAGTTCAGTTAATAAATTGGAGTCCTCTTGAGGTAAGTGTATCATTAGACTTCATTTTTGTGAACGATTTTGTGTGTGTTCATGTATTATTATATCCTCTAGGCTTCTGGGTAGGCAGTGCTCTGCTATGTTTCTGGTCTGTACTGTCTTTGCAAACTTGTCTACTCGTCTTTCTTAACTGAGAAGATCTGTGTGTATTTCTGTCAGCTCAAAGTATGACAGGCCAGGGGCGTGTTGTTTGCAGGGAAGACTTCTGTACAGGAACTTTGCCCTGGATTATAGAGGCATTCCAGAGCTTGAGATAAGTGTTTTAACTACAAGGAGGACATTTTTCCTCTTGTCGGGTTGCTTGTATACGAATCACTTGCATCTTAATTAACGTGGAGCTGTTTGCTGACATTTTCACAACCCTACCCTCTGAAATCTAGCTTTAAATACAGTTTTAGCTTGCTGCTTTGGTCTATTCAGTGATTAGAATCCATGTAAAGTTGTTAAATGAGAATCTTTGGTATCATTAGATATATTTTTGCCTGGAGCTTTTTCTCTCAATCCTGACAAGCTAAGCGACTAATAGGAATGATCTTTCAGCAGAATTCTACAGACTTGGAAGAGATGCCCTGGTTCAGAGCTGTAGAAGAATTCAGTGATGCCAAGAAGTCATCTGAATCAAAAAGAGATGATGATCCCGATGAAGAAGTTTTGTCTAGAGTGATTGAAAAAACTGTTCTGCCGAAGATTACAGGTATATTAAGGTTGCCTTGAGAGTGTTCACTGCAGCTAGGTAATCGAACCTTAAATAAATGGAAAATGTAAACTCATGTTAAGAGTTACAATTACTTGTTAAGGTTACTGTAAATGAAAGGTTTGGCTTTTTGAATGCTTTCTTCCTTGAAACTAGAGCAGATAGCCACTTGGATATCGTAAATGAAATAACTTCCTATTTTTCAGCATTTGTAAAGAATGTGTGGGATCCTTTATCAACTTCACAGACTGAGAACCTTATACAGCTTTGCAGTAAAGTGTTTGAAAAACAAGTCCTGTCCAGAAGTAAATGCAGTCAAGCAAAACAGGTAAATGCTTTGTGGTAATGGGGAAGGAAGTTCTTGATCCAATGTGATCGTCTAATAATTACCTTATGTAAGTACTCACTGCAACATACCCTTAGCCCAGTTCTGGTTTTATTCTCATGTAAATATCATAAAGTAGGCGAAACTAAGTTGATTTTTGGGCCCTTAATATGAAGAGAAATAACACATCTACTTGAAGTCAATAGCGGCGACTGCATAAACAACTTTAGATTCCGTTTGTGTAGTAGCTATGGTGTTTTGTTGTTTTTTTTTTTTTTAATAGAACTTTATAGATGGAAAATACATTAATCTCATTATCCAAGAGGATTTTATTTAAAAAAAAAAAAGGTGGTTAAAGCTGAGGCTTGCTCATAGGTCTTTAATGTAGTCATGTTCATAGTGTCCATTATATACAATGGCACTTATATTCAGCTGAATTAGCATTTTGCTTTTCCAACAAAATAAGTACATAAAATTGTTTTAAATGGGAGGTGAGATCTTTTTCTTGTGAGGATGTGTTAATATTTTTCATTTTTTCTTTTTTTAACAGGATTTGATTAACATGGTTGTCCTGAGGATGAGGAAGTCTGTAGAGGAGGATGTCTTTATCCCTCTGTATCCTAAAAGGTAAGCTGACTCTGGGAATTTTTTTTTCACTTTTAAAAAATTTTATTTTAGTCCTAGAATCATAGAACTGCTCAGGTTGGAAAAGACCTTAAAGACCAAGTCTAACTGCAGCCTAACTTGTTTTTTTAGCCTTTATTCTTTTCTGTACCTTTTCCCCACAAGTGTAGGTGAAATATGTTGTAGACATCCATGAACGAATGGAACAAATGTTGCTTCAACTGTTTCATTCTAGGAATAGTTACCAAACATTAATGTTTATGAACTCATTCTGACAAGACTAACTCCGCAGTCAACTTAATGCTTTTTTTGCTCCTGTAACTAAAAGCTTTCATAAATGGAAAGCTCTTAGTTTAAGAGGTCCAGTCCAGAGACTGGTTTTGTGATATTAACTTAAAGTATCTGAGGGCTCATGTTATTTTTGGTGGTCTGTTTCCCCTTTTACTCTTGACTTCTTTCTTTCCTGAAATAGTTTATATTGCTGATGCTTATTGCTGGATGCTCTTAGAGAGAGGATAACTAGTAAGTCTGGTAGATGTGGGGTTAAGATACAGCTAGGAGAAAAGTGTTGCTAAGCCTGATGCCACATGTTTGTCTGGTTACAAGCAGTGCTGTTTTGGTCAGAATCCATTAAACACAGACTTGAGTGTTTCCAGTTGCTAATTCTGTTGGGTATTGTAATGAGTTCAACAGCAGTTTCCTTAGGCCTTTATTTTGGTTGTCACTGCTGAAAGAATTCCATAATTGTCTCTTAAACACCAATGAATTACGAATTGTCTGTTTGTCTTATTTTAAGGACAAACAAAATCCTTATTTTACCTCTTCTTTCTCTGATCAGCACTGTGGAAGACAAATCATTGCCATGTTCAGAATTCCAAGAAAGACGGTTTTGGTCAGCTGTTAAGGTAAAGAAAAAATACTTTTTTGTGAAAATCATTTTAGTTACAAGTAGATTGTAGTCTTTGAGGAAATGTATCTTACGTAAAATCTGATTCCTGAGAGTTTAATATATTTTAATAGGAAGGTTAGCTATTTTTGTCAGTGAATAGTTTATGCTTACCCAACTCTGATACATAGTCAAGAGACTTTAATTTCATCATCTGTTCCTGCTAACCTTCCATCACATCTGCCATTGGCACTTTGTTGATAGGTCTCTTTCCTCAGTATGTGCATACAATGCACATGTTGCTCTTGTAGGCTTGTAATCCCTGCATGTGTGTAATAAGCATATCAGTATAGCTTTATTCAGTCAAAAGTGCTGAGTTAGGAATTTCTGAATGCCTATGATTCAATTCCCTCCTGGATCTATTTCCTCTGAGTATATTTGGATTTGTACCAAAGATGAGATGTAGGTGCATGAAAACACATTAAAATCCCAGTTCCCCTGCTATGTATGATAACATGCCCATGGTAGCAGCCCTGCATAGGCTTCCTGCTGCCGTGTTGCACATTCCTCTAGAAAAGTCAGGGAATTTGGGAATGTTGAGGGCTTGCCATATTCACTCCTGGGGTGAGCTGTTGTGTAGGGGTTTCTCATGGACAGATGCAGAGAAGACAAGAGGGAGCTTAATACTGATTCAGATACCTGGCATCGACAAAGCAGGCCTAAGATTCTGGTACCACCTTCTGAGAATTTGTATTGCGTGATTTAAAGGTCCTGTCAAATACATGCATTTTTCTAAAAGTGAGACCGGTGATCTTTCACTGCAAATTAAAGTTTTCTCCTTGTAGTTTGTTTTCCATCTTCACTGTCAGTATTCTCTTTAGAAATGGTGATGTGCAAAATAGTTTTAAATGTTCTTGTGTTAAGTATCTGTTGACAGTTTGCCATTTTTTTATTTTTTTTTTTTCCCGGGAGTGAAGTCATGAATTCATTTACCCCAGAGTAAGTAGTACTGCAGGTCATGCATTAAACTCTTTGGATCTGTTCAGCACTTATTAGTGAGTTATCTGTGTTTGAGACTGCTGTTGTGCAGCCCCTATCTGTGCTGTCTTTCAAAGCAGGTAATCATCTTCAGACTCTGTGTTGGGGACGGCCTCTAAACCATGCCCAGAAATTGTATGGGAGAGTACTAATAAAGGGCTGGGTGAGAAGTGGGACGGGAGCTATTTTAATACAGAAGCACAGCTGATGAGATTTTGATGTTTGTGCCATCATACAGTCTAATCTTCCTAGCAGCTCATGGAGTCAAAAGGAAGTGTCCTGTCAAACACTCCAGAGAAACATGCAGTAGTTGTGGGCTTTGAGACTGCTTTTTGACTGGTGACTGCTAAGATCACATACTTGTGTCCGTGTGGGTGAAATACCTTGAGGTTAACAGTTACCTTGAAATTAACCATTCTGTATTGAGGGGAAAAACCAGCGATGTTCTTACGCAGGGCTTAACTCTTTTAAAATAGTCATTTTTACAGTGATAACAGGTAACTGAAGACAACTCTTGCTAACTAGTAATACTGAGATCAAGCACAAAAGATTCTTTTCGCTGCTATGGACCAAGGTTACCAAGCTTACTTGTGTTATGAGACTGGTGGCATGTAATGCTATATAGCATATGCAGTAATGTTCATTTTTTTTTTTTTTTTTTCATTCTGTCACAGATTCTCTCAAAGGTTCACTTAGAATTGGATCTCACTTGCTGTTGATCCCTGTTTCTTTCTGGGCTTAGTGTTTTTGTGCACGTGTACACTTTCAGATTTGACCACTGGCTTTTCTCTGAAAAAAATAAAGCGTGGTTGTTTTCTGTTCTTGGGTGTTAGCAAATTGTTAACCAATTGGAAGGGTAACATGCTCTTTATTTCCTTGGGAGGCGATGTGTATATGTATTAGGGTACAGTTCATAGGCACATGTAAAACTGATCTACTTCAAAATATTATTTATGATAAGTAGCTTTTTTGTGGCTAATTGGCAGTAAGCCTGGAGAGAAGAAATCCTGGTTTTTTGAGTACTGAAATTGGATGGACATGGTATCCTTTAAGTTTAAAAAGGAGGTTTTAACACACCCCCTGCCACCAAGTATGCATTTTCTGTGTCTTCATTACTACAGCTGCTCTCCAATGTTCTCCTTTGGGATGGGATTGTACAGGAAGACACAGTCCGTGATTTGGGACTGAGCAAGCTGCTGAATCGTTACCTTCTTCTGAACCTCTTCAACACGCCACCAGGGCCCAAAAACATAGAGAAGTGTAAAGAGGTAAAAGGTCTTATTTCCACGGGGACAGATGTAGTCTGAAGATGAAGCGTAATTATTTAACATTTAAAGCTTTTTTTTTTTTTTAATGACCTTGGTGTATAAAAGCATTTTAAAGCAAACGTTGGTTCATAGGCTTTTAGGAATAACTGCTTAAAATGATAATCTTGTTTTCTGAAGAATTAACACTACTAATAACAACGGAACTAGCCAAAAGGAGAAGTCTCTGTCGGAAGTGGTGTGACTTAGTCTTATTTGAAAGCCTTTATTTTTTTTTTAACTTGTAAAATATTCTCTGGGTGAACAGGTGGTTGCACGCTTCCCAGAAAGGTGGTTCCAAAATCTTGGAAGTGGGTCAACTCTCCCTGAGTTACTGAACTTCTGCCAGCATTTGCTTCAGTGTGCACGTGTGCTTCACAGGAATAACCACAGGTAGTAAATAACATGTTGGGATACAGCGCTTCCTCATGTACTTTATGGTAATACTCCTTTTAGGGACGTGGTTCAGTGGGCATGGTGGTGATGGGTTGACAGTTGGACTAGATGATCTTTGTGATCTTTTTCAACATTAATGGTTCTGTGATTCTTAAATTCCTCGAGTCTCATACATTTAACACTTTCAGTGATGTACTTCCAACATCTACATACAACAAAAGATGCAATCCATAATGTAAAATGGATTGCTTTTGCAGTACTAGTTCAGGCTAGTTTGAGGCATAGATGTTGGGTGCAGTTAGTGGTACCGGATGACAGTCAGGGAGAGTTCCCTGCCTCTCTTCTAAGTACATTTTAGCTTTATTGAAGTCAGGTGTGAATGTGTTGTTGTATCAACTTGTTTTTTCAATAGTGATGAAACTGAAGAAGTTATTCTCCTGTTGGTGAAAGTCAAGGCTCTGTGTGTTGTTGAAGAATTCATTGAAGAACACAAACTGGAACATCTTAAATCTGTGATCAGGAAATAAGGATTTCTTTGAAGCAGCAGTTCTGTTACTGAAACAAGCCTGATGCTCACTCTAAAAAAGCGCTAATGTTTAATTAGCGGACCCTGCCTACAGTTGTACTGTGAAATATTTTTTTTTTTCTTCCCCAAATGTCTTCTGCTGCCATCTACTCCTAGATAAAAGCACAGTCGTCAGTGTAAAGTGCAGGTGTTCTGAAATACAGGACAAAGCGTCATTGCTTTGCTCTTCTGGGGAGTGCCTGCAATGTTACCACTGCTAGCGAGCAGGCAACTTCACAAGCTGTTTTCAGTACCTTACCAAATCAGTCTGACTCGGGAGTCACTGACCTGTAACTTATTGTCCACTTAATGAGATAACTCTACCAAACCCACGAGTTCTTTTTCACTTGGAAAGCTTGTCATAGCTTTTTGATCCTGACACGGAAGCAGGAATTCTGTCTGCAGTGAGGAATTTGATCTGTGAACATCTACTGATGGTAAACGGGTGTTCAGGAAGGTAAGAAGTTGCACAGGAGAATGTCTTAACTACACTTTCTGGAACTTTGTACTTGAGATGTAGACTGGACTTTTGCACAGACCTGGAGTTGTCACACGCCCTGATTTATCAGACAAGCAGAAGAACAATTTGTTACCTTCCACTAATTGGCTCTCTAAGGAAGTCTTACTTTGTCTTCCCAGTAAGACACATTAAACCGTATTTCACTGTACCCACATTAGATTTCTAATGTTGTATGACTTCGTATATGTGCAGTAAATATTACTGCTGCAGAATAAAGAGGATATTTTATATTTTTTATATATTTTATATAGAAACAGCAGTGCATCACAAATTCTGCTAAGTTTGCTATTGCCTGTTTCTCTGAAAAGTTATGGGTCTAGCATTTAACTCTTGTGGGCTTATTCCCTATGATTTTTCTACTTTTTATTACAGAATATATATTTTTGTACACTATTTTAATTGTAAGTAGCATTGATCGGTGTTACAGACAAAAAAATGACTTTTAAAATAAAAGCAAAGCAATTATTTTGAAGAGTAAAGATATTTTTGTTAGAGATTTTAATGCTTTCAAGTCTTGAACACATGACAGGAATGTTATGTGAAGTATGGAAAAAAACTTGGGCACTGCTGGCACTTCATTATCTTCAGGAATTAGGAGTTGTTCTCTAAATAATTGTGCACTCCTACTTTCCTGAGTGCAAAGAAAATAGAACTGATCAGTAATTAACTCAAGCATGTGATCTCACTGCTTGCTTTGTGTCTTCTCCTGTTTCATTATTCATGTTGAAAGTTGCTCACGAAAAAATTAGTCTTGTGCTGCTATGAAACTGCAATAGATTCTATCATGCTCTACATCTGTAGATGCTTCTTCCAGTGACTGCAGACATCACTTGTCAGGACTTGTAAGCAGGGGAAGGCTAGCTGCGTGTTTTGAGAACCTACCGTGCCATTTTGTGGTGAACCTTACACCAATTCACACAATCTGATTTGAGTAACAGCTAATCTGGCTTCATTCTTTCAAGCTGGTTTCAAAATGTTTGTATTACTGCTTTGTTGTCAGATTACTATTGGTGCTTTATCGGATGTGATTTCAAAAGTGTCTTTACAGGACAACTAAGCAGCACTTACTCTCAGCTTGTACAGCTGGGCTTCTGTACATCTGCTTTCCTGCCACTGCCCCCTTCTGAACCTACTGAATTTAGCATTTTCACTACTTGACTAAGACAGAAGAAACAACTATTTGGAAGTGACAACACAGTAACTGCAAACCCCTTCTATTAGCTATAATTTAAAAGAGAAGGCTGAAGCAGGGCTGAACACACTAACACTGGTCAGAAAAGGGAATGTTTGTTTTCAGGAACAGACCATGTAACATTCAGACAAGAACTGCTGAACTTTTACTGTGTCTTTTACATGCATACAAAACTTGAAAACTGGCAATTCAACCATTGAACTCAAAGCTGCTACTTATTCAGCTCTTCACTCACTTCCCTCCATATTTTTTCCTCTATCTTTGAGGTATCGTATTCTCGCAGCATATCGAACTCCAGCCAGGGCTGCTTCCACTTCTCTGCTTCCTTCATTTTTTTCTCAGGTAGCTCAAACTTTATTCCTTTGATGTTGTATTTTGGCCTCTCCCACCGTTTTGACCATGGTTTAGGTTTCATTCTGACCTGGAGCTAGGAGGAAAGATTTTAAAAAAATAAATAGAAGGTTTTAAAAGGTTAGAATTCTGACTGTGAACTAACAGTAGTGAGACAAGTTCTGCTTTAATAGAAGAAAACAGACCAGAAAACTAAGGGACTACTGGACACCACTGGGAGAAAAGGAGTTTTCTGTCTGTATGGCCATTGTGTTTTGTTAATATACCTAAATAACACTGATTTATTACACAGTCCTTAAGTTGACATGCCATTAACTAACTCTTCTATGGTTCTATCTCTGTTACTAAGGAAAAAAGAATATGACAGTAGCTGTTCCTCCTTTTCCCTGTAAGTTACTGAGTTGGATAGCATTCCTTTACCAGTCTGCCAGACCTTCTGAGATGCAGATCTTGCTCACTGCTCCTTCCACTCCCAAATCAGTAGCATTAAGTTTCTATAGCATTGACTGTGCTGCCTGCATAGTGTATTACAGGCACCTGCAGGCTGTTATTTCTTGCATGTGTCTTCAGTTATAAATGTTCTTTCACTACAGTAGTAGCATTAAGATACCAGATTTTACATACTTTATATCACCTTGATAACTAACACAACTAAACGGTGTTTGACAACCTTCCAGGCTATTATAGAATGGCCTCTTGGAAGAGACTCACATAGCAGTTCAGTCCCTGGCTCCACATAAAACCAGCCACATTATGTCTGAGAGTGGTGTCCAAAGGCTCCTTGAACTCTGGCACATTTGGGCCTGGGGAACCTGTTCTATGCCTGCTCAACCTCTGGTGCAGAAGCTTTTCCACCCTGACCCTTCCCTGATGCAGTCCTCCATCTGGCCCTGAAATGGAGCCCTGCAGAACCCCCAAGTGACTTCTCACCACCCTGATATAATCCCAGAATCAGTCAGAAAGTTAACTAAATTATCCCCTACATTCCCACTAAAATATTAAAGTCCTACCTTGTTTACAGGAATTTCTTCGTGGTCTAAATGAGGCACAGGTTTCATATTCATATCAAAAGTGCTATATTCAGGAAGGGCATCTCTCAGGTACATCAGGTTGTCATCCAGCCTTTTTTCCAGCTTCAGAACTGTGATTTCCTGGATTCGAGGACTGTACAGTTCATAACAAATTTCAATACCTTTGAGAGAGGAAGTCTGGTTCAATGACCAAATAGTTGGAAATAATATTAATGCCAATTTAGTATTTCTTCAGTGTTCTACAACTCTGTATAATTCAAGAACTGCTTTCCACCTGTACAGGGAACTACATATATAGTGCTATGGGCACAGGTGATTGTTTACATGCATTACATGTGCATTTGCACAGGCAAGTAAGTCCAGATGTTGATAACACAATGGCTTGAGAAAGATACTGGATAAATTGAACTTGAGGAAGAGAAGCTTATGCAAGTGTGTGTGTGTGTTTGTGTGTATATAAATATATATATGCATATATATACACACGCACACAGACACACTTGTTAGACAGTTCAGGCCCACAGAATAACAACTGCATACAAATCCACAGTGCCCAAACTGGGCTAGTGCTTACATGACTAGCAGTACACTTCCCAGGATCAAATATAAGCATAGCCAAGCTGAATCACATTGTCTCAGGCTTACAGGGCAAGGTTTTGATAGCGAGGGGCTGTAAGGGTGGCCTCTGTAAGCAAAGCCCTGCACTGTCCTATGCCACATCACAGCCAGCACGAGCTGCTTCAAAGGGATTGCCAATGGCCAGAGCTGAGCTATAAGCGATGCTGGGTGGGCTCTGGGAGAGCAGATGGAGGAAAGGGAAAAACTGCTGTGCAACAGGAATTGCAGCTGGGAGTTACAGCAGCTGGGAGAGAGAAGTGAGAAATGGGAAAGAAACAGCCCTACAGCTACCAAAGTAAGTGCAGAATGCGGGCAGGCACAGAATGGAAGTTCCGTGCAGCCATGGAGAGGTCCCTGTTGGAGCAGCCTCTTTCCACAGTAGAGCAGTTGACCACACGCTGCCTACAAAGGAGCCCACAGCGCAGCAGGTGGATGTGACCTGAAAGAGGTGAGAGCCCCTGCAGGAGGAGGCCCTTGGCCAAGTGGAGCACAAGGTCTGTCTGTAGCTGCTACCCACGCTGGAGCAGTCTGTTTCCAGGACCCATAATAGAGAAGATCTTGAAGAACTGCAGCCTGTGAGAAGCCCACACAGGATCAGTTCAGGAAGAACTGCATCCTGTAGAAGGGACACCATGCTGGAGCACAGGAAGAGAGTGAAGATACAAAGTGCTACTGCAGCCTCCATTCTCTGTGCCACTCAAGGGGAGAAGGTGGGGGGGGGGGGGGGGGGGAAGGTGTTTTCAGTTTGCTTGTAGTTTCTCACTGCTCTAGTTTGATAATAGTAGACAATAAATTACACTGATCCCTTTATGCTGAGTCTGTTTTGTCAACAATGGTAATTAGTGCTTGATCTCCCTGTCCTTATCTCAACCTATATGCCTTTTTTCATGTTTTTTTTCTTTTTTCCCTGGTCTTTTGAGTAGAGGGAGTGAGAGAACAGTGGTGGATCTGAGCTGCCCATCTGTGAAACCACCACACACGTTCAGTCTCATGCAAGTACAGATCTGAAACGCAGCATATAGGCATAAAATGACTAAGCAGTGCCATGTCTTTAAATATGTGGTATAACTGCCACAGTTGAAATCCCACCTTGGTCTTCTATCACATTCCGAAGCACAAAGGTAGCACCAAGCCCTCTTCCTCCTCTTTGAATGCAGATTCCTACAAACCGGTTGGTTTTGCCATCAGCATATGGATCTGCAGTAGTAACAGCCAGTATACTGCCTGCAAAAAGCAAAAAAGGAAAAACATCAGACTATTCAAGCAAACTAACACTAATACATGGTAAAAGGGTCAGATGTAGTACTTTTAGGTACGTTTCAAAAACAGTTAATCATCTGACTGAACTGCCAGAAATAGAATAAATTGTAACATACATTAATTCAGGACTGGTTAAAAGTGATCCTGCAAGTTAACTGTAAAGCTTCGTCCCCCTTAAGCCTTCACCTTCATAGTTTTTGTACACAAACTGAATACAAATAATCAGTTTTCATTTCTTGAGTTTTACTTATCAACCACACCGAAATGCCAGTTTAAAAAAAAAAATCTGAAAGAAGCACAAAGTATTATCTTTGCAATGGAAACTGGATGAGTTTAAAGTATGAAACAGTATGTGCAGACACACATACAGGTATGATCTAACACAGCAGATGCCGTGATGTTCCATGATACTCAACAGCCTCAGAGCATGCTTTTTAACCATCTCACCAATGAACAGTATTTAAGAAATGATGACAGTCCTAGTGCTGCTACTGACCAACATAGAACTCGGGGATGTTGAAAACTTTTCGTCTCTGTATCATATCCTTTCTTTCCATATAGAATTTCAGAGGATCTGTTCTTCCTCTGGGAGGTATAAATTCAGGGCTCAAGAACCTGTAAGAAAATCCAAACTTGAAAAGTATAAAACAAAAGCAATTCCATAAAAAGTACTAAAGAAATCCAAATACTTGCCTAAAAATTAAATACTGACACCCATTGACCATCTGCACCAGCTGTCTTCTCAGAGACAGGAACTGCAAATCACTGATTTTTTTTAAATGCTTTTTTTTTTCTTCCAAAACAATGTTGTTCTTGGAAGAACAGACCAAGAGATGACAATCCCGTTACTTTTATCTCAGTTTAGGAACAGATTATTTCATGGTTTAATTGTAATCCACATTTAAAAAAACACATTATTTCATCACTTGATAGTAAAAGATAGGAAAAAATTTATTACTGTTTTTTACAAACAGCTGAAGAGAGCCTACAGGAGACACCACATTCAAGTAGTTATCTTGTGTTGGCAAAGGGACTCTTAAAACTCTTTTCTGCTCTGATGAATTATACCATGCCAAGGAAATCACCTCATGCTCTGGAGTTCAGCTGTCTAGCAGCTAAGCTGAAGGCACGCTTCCTGACACAGTACTAACTATACCAACAGACTGTTTGCATAAGGTCACTGTGTTTCAGACAGCATGAAGTCTTGGCCTCAGAGCCAGAGAATGAAGATGGACACATTTAACTCACTAGTGCATATTAAAAGTTCTGCATCTGGTCAGGAGAGAGCACAGGAAAGATGATGAAATGCATACCTGCCAGACAAGCCTTACATAGGCTACCATAGGAAGCACAGGCTGATGGATAGGGCAGCACATGGATGTTCTGCACAGTGCTGCTGCTTGCAGGCAGCCATTAAGATAAGAAATGACATCAGGCCTGCCTCATCTTCATGGTTACAGGAGTTCAGGAGAAACATCATTTAAATGTAGCTCCCTGCTCTCCCTGGTGACCTCAATACAGGCTGCGTGTCTTAGGCCATAGCCACTCTTCACATCTTCAAGATATGAACACTAACAGATCTGAAGGCAGAACCAAAGATTTTATAATGCTTTTAATACTCTTCCCATTCCTGTTGACTATACTGTTTTTGACAAGATCATAGAACCATAGTTTCATTAAAGTTGGAAAAGATCAGATCATCAAGTCCAAATGTTGACCCATCCCGACCATGCCCACAAAACCATGTCCTTCAGTGCCACATCTCCATGGATCTTGAACACCTCCAGGGACAATAATTCCACCACCTGCCTGAGCATTCTGAGAAGACAGGTCTCCTGTTATCCAACCTGAACCTCCCCTGGCACAACTGAAGGCCATCACCTCTTGTCCTCTTGCTGCTACCTGGAAGAGGCTGACTCCCCACCCAGCAACAATCTCCTTTCAGGTAGAGGTGGGGAGAAATAAAGTTTCCCCTGAGACCTCTCTTCTCCAGACTGAACAATCCCTGTTCCTTCATCCACTCTCATAATATCGTGCTCCAGATCCTTCACCACTTTGTTGCCCTTCTCTGGACGTGATCCAGGGCTCCAGTGCCTTTCTTGTAGCGAGAGGCCCAAAACTGAACACAGTACTGGGTGTGCAGTGAGAACAGCGGGCAGATCACCGCCCCAGTCCTTCTGACTGCACTACTTCTGATACAGGCCAGGATGCTGTTGGCATTCTTGTCCACCTGGGCACACTGCAGGGTACGCGCAGCCAACTGTCAACTAATACCTCCAGTGCACACAGTATCATATTGTCACTCTCCTCCCAGAGGTAGCACCACTATTTTAAACACTGCCACTTAAAGCAATTTAGATGGATTTAGGAGACATGAAAAATGCTTAGCACAAAAGAAATTCCATTTCACAAACAGGAATATATGTGCTCAGCTCCCAGAGGACCTCAAGATGTGAAGCAAAGGCAGACGCACAGCCCGTGTCTCTGTCACCTTCCAACACGCAGTTTTTGTGTACTAATGCCTCAGAGCCCCGAGGAATCTGAGGGCAGCAGCCACCCCAGCCTACCCCTTCTACCTCCTCTCCTCTCTTTTCTTCTGCTTGTCAATAATGACAGGCTTCGGGGGCGGCTGGAATTTTGTGGGCTCTCCATCGCTGCTCATTCGACACGTCGAGGAAGAAAACCACCCTGTAACGATAAAACGCTCAGAAAAACACCGTTCTCAAAAGGAACCGTTCCCCATAGCCTCGCAACCCAAACCCCCCACTCTCCCCACAGAACAGGCCCAGAGGCGGGCGGAAAAAGGCGAAAGGTGCTCACGGCCAGGCAGGGCAGGCCGAGCGCCCCGCAGCAGCACCCTCCCGCAGGCGGCTGCCATAACGACTAAAACCGCTTCCGGTCCGCCGGCACCAGGGCGGCTACGGCAAGCGCGGAGGGCCAAAACTATGCCCAGCGCGAAGTAGAGCTGTGTGTCGTTCTACTCCCAACCCCTTCTCGAGCTCTGCTCCTAATATAGGTAACCCGTGGTGATTAACTCAGAAATGATTATATACACTGGCATTATTGAGCTGCTTTTAAATATATTTCAGTCAGATTTCCGCAGTTGTTCAGAGCAGTCTGGATTCAGTTAGTGGCTGCAGGAGACACAAAGTTCAAACGCAGAGTACAGAGCTATAAATAACACCTCATTACTTAAGCTTTGCAGCTTCCCTTCAAAATATGCCTGACTTCACCAACTAATCACACCAATGACGCTGCCAGGGAGGTTCCCACAGCCGCTTTTCCTGCGGCAGCTCGGCTTGCGCTCGCCCGAGCCCCCATTCCAACAGCAAGGACCGCCTGCTTTGTGGTCAGCTCTTCGGGCTCTGAGTCGCTGCTCGGTGACGCCGTGCAGATGGCAACCGCAGGACTCCGCGGCCTGCTGGTCTAACGCGAGTTAAATGCAGAACTCTGATGCAACAGAAGGGGGCACCCCAGCCCTTAAAATGCAAAAAATTCATCATCACCACTGCGCGCACTTCTTGAAGACTCCTCCCCCTCAGATTGTTATTATTGTTATTACCAGGGCCTCAATGTCTAGGCACGTGCTAGGCAGAAAGGTGTATCTCATGGTGGCGAGGAGTAATTCCAATACCATAATGGTGATCAAGATCTCAGAATAGTTGAGCTAATAGAAGAGCTGGAGCTCTTTTTTGTTCCCACCAAAATGCACTTCAGTTGCCTGTTTGGGAATCTGAGTTTCACTGGAGAGAAGGCCCAGACAGGTAGAAGGTAGTGCTTAGTCACGTCCCTTGTCACCCATGAGATGTGGACAAGGTTTTCCATTTAAGGTCATCCTTCATGTTATTGTCTTTTAAGTCTTTCCAGTATTTAAATGTCCTTCTAACAATGTTTCAAAACCGAATTTCATTTGGCACATGCATTTCAATGACCTGTCTTCTTCCATCTATGTTTTTCTCACTGTGTCTCTCAGGTCACCAATATGACTGGTTCCTCTTGGACCTATGTAGAAACAAACTCCCTTGCTGAAGGTTTCACTGAATGTTGGTTTACTTCTTATAGGTGTGTATGGGAAACTGTTAATCACAGCCTGAACCTCTGATTAACCATCTGAGGCAAGTGACGGGTCAGCTGCGGGAGCACAGGTGAAGGTAATTCAGCTGTGCTCCTGGAAGGGGTGGAGCTTGACTGCACCTCTCCTAGATCCCATTTAAGGGCTGACCACCACTAAGGCAGCATCTCTTTTGGAGATTGCTCCTGTGTGGAGTTCCTTGTGGCAAGCATCCATCCTAGCTGTGAGCCTCAGTTTGGGTGAGTTGTTCCCTTGTAATCTCTGGCTATTCATCTGTTACGATGTTGTATAATAACAACTATACAAGATGAGCAAAAAGATTTTTAGGCACTAAATCTGCCTTGTGTTTGGCTCCACTCTTTCCTGGTGACTTTCAGCCATTTGTTTTTATCCTCTGGGATTCATCTCAACTCTTTGTAGGCATGAAAGTCTGAAGTGCTGTGATCTCAGACCATTCACTGCTTTGGCCAGGTAGGGAAGGAGTACACGTTTCTGGTGTAGAGATGCCTGACAGCCTGTACTGGTGTTGATTCAGAGTGAATTTGCAGTTACTTTGGATGTAGAACACCCTTGGTTTGTTTGACACTGAGTGTAAATTAGAGACACGTAAAAGTAGTTACAAGCATTAGGGTGATCTGAGCTCTGAAAACATGGCAAATTGCTTCAGGTCCAGCATGGATATGTGTGTCAGTCTTTGCATCACAGGCTGGAAGTTGTGAGTATCAGTTTCTGAATCAGGCTGTGTTGCAGTCTGAAATGATACTTTCTTTTAAATACCCAAGATTTCTTCTAAACACCCAAGGTGACGTTGCAGCAACCCTAACTCTGTGAAGTGTCAGAGAGTGGGAAGAAGGGAATGAATCTGCGCTTCATGTTCACTAAGGGAACATGTGTATCTATTTAGAACAGAGGTGGCAAAAGTTAGTAACACCTGCTGTTACTGTCATTTTTGTCTCTGTCTGTACAGGAATATTTACAAGGGGCTGAGCATATCTGGGGATACAATATGTTGTGCATTCAGGGTTAAGAACAGGATGTCCCAGGAGGCCAGATTCCAAAAGCAATGAATCTAACTGTTGGAGGCCTTCCTTGCCTCATCCTTGCTGGGTACGTGGGTAGCAGATATGGTCATTTCCTTCAGAATTGGGAATGGGCACTGGTTCAGACCAGGCCTGAGGACCCAGCACAGTTTGTTTTCAACTGGATTTGAAAGTGGACAAAATGCTTTTGTTAATTCCTTTCCAAAACCTTACTCTAACAGTTGCATCTCAGTAGTGAAGCTCCTTCCCTTGCCATTTTTGCAACAGTGCAACATAAATGCATCTCTCCTCTCTTCTATACTTTGATGGTTTGTACAGACATAAAAGTACAAACAGAGCCTGCAAGTGATTCCTGCTTACTGAGATACCAGAGAAAAGTTAAATGGAGAGAAAGAAATGCTAATGAATCCCCCGAGTGTTTGATGTGCCTGTATTTGTAGGAGGTGTTAGCTGTTACCTGGCTTTTTTTTTTTTTTTTTTTTTTTTTCCCCCGAGAGTCTCCTGAGGTGCTTTTCCAGTGGAGAAATGGAGGCTCAAGGAAGCTAACTGAAAGTGTGAGGGTAGTCTCCATGGAGTGGAGTAGCTCCACAGCTCTAGAGCTTGGATGGTGACATCTTCCTAATGGAAGTGACTCAGGGCAAGAGCCTGCTTTAGACCTAGCTAAATTCTACCCTTTACCCTTCAGGCAGAGAGGCCATGTGTGTCACACAGTCTAGGAGCATATGCCATATTCACTAAATCCCTTAGGCTCTCCTGAAAAACAGTGCCAGTGTAAACACAAGACAGTGAATCATAGAATCACAATGTTGGAAAGGACCTACAAGATCATCAAGTCCAACCATCCTCCCAATACCATAGCTACTGAAAAACAGAATCACAGAATTGTAGGGGTTGGAAGGAACCTCCAGAGATCATCGAGTCCAACCCCCCTGCCAAAGCAGGTTCCCTACACCAGGTCGCACAGGTAGGCGTCCAGGCGGGTCTTGAATATCTCCAGAGAAGGAGACTCCACAACCCCCCTGGGCAGCCTGTTCCAGTGCTCTGTCACCCTCACCGTAAAGAAGTTCTTGCGCACATTCGTGCGGAACTTCCTATGCTCCAGCTTCATCCCATTTCCCCTTGTCCTGTCCCCACGCACTACTGAAAAGAGTCCAGCTTCACCACTCTGACCACCACACCTCAGGTATTTATAAACCTGGATCAAATCCCCTCTCAGCCTTCTTTTCTCAAGGCTAAACAGACCCAGTTCACTCAGTCGTTCCTCATAGGGGAGATGCTCCAGGCCCTTCACCATCTTTGTGGCCCTCCGCTGGACTCTTTCCAAGAGATCCCTGTCTTTTTTATACTGGGGAGCCCAGAACTGGACACAGTACTCCAGATGAGGCCTTACCAGGGCAGAGTAGAGGGGGAGGATCACCTCCCTTGACCTGCTGGCAACGCTCTTTTTTATACACCCCAGAATGCCATTGGCCCTTTTGGCCACGAGGGCACACTGCTGGCTCATGGCCAACCTGTCATTCACTAGGACGCCCAGGTCCCTCTCTGCAGAGCTCCTCTCCAGCAGGTCATCCCCCAGCCTGTACTGGTGCATGCAATTATTCCTCCCTAGGTGCAAGACTCTACACTTGCTTTTGTTAAACATCATCCTGTTCCTTACTGCCCAGCTCTCCAGCCTGTCCAGGTCTTGCTGAATGGCAGCACAGCCTTCAGGTGTGTCAGCCAGTCCACCCAACTTCGTATCATCAGCAAACTTGCTGAGGGTGGCCACCATTCCCTCATCAAGGTCATTGATGAAGATGTTGAACAAGACTGGACCCAGCACAGATCCCTGGGGGACGCCACTAGTTACAGGCCTCCATCCAGACACTGCACCACCAACGACGACCCTCTGCACTCTGCCAGTCAGCCAGTTTTCAACCCACCTCACTGTCCACTCATCTATCCCGTACTTCCTCAGCTTTGTTATAAGGAGGTCATGGGGGACAGTATCAAAAGCCTTACTGAAATCAAGGTAGACTACGTCTACTGCTCTCCCCCCATCCACCCAGCCAGTGACAACTTCATAGAAGGCCACCAGGTTGGTCGAGCACGACCTCCCCTTGGTGAACCCATGCTGGGTACTCCTGATAATCTCCTTTTCTCCCAATTGTCTGGAGATGGCATCCAGCACAAGCTGTTCCATCACCTTCCCTGGGACAGAGGTGAGGCTGACCGGCCTATAATTACCTGGGTCCTCCTTCTTGCCCTTTTTGAAGACCGGAGTGACATTGTCTGTCCTCCAGTCATCAGGCACCTCCCCAGTTCTCCAAGACCTCTGAAAGATTACAGAGAGCGGCTCAGCAATGACCTCCGCCAGCTCTCTCAGCACCCATGGATGCACCCTGTCAGGTCCCATGGATTTATGGACCTTAATGTTTCCTAGACACTCACGGACCACCTCTTCCCTGACTAAAGGGAAGTCTCCCATTCCCCAGACTCTCTCATTAACCTCCAAGGTTTGGGATTCCTGAGGGAGAGCCTTTTCACTAAATACAGAAGCAAAGAAGGCATTCAGTATTTCCGCCTTCTCAGCATCCCCTGTTATCAGAACGCCCCCCTCACTTAATATGGGGCCCACATTCTCCCTGACCTTCCTTTTGCTGTTAACGTACTTAAAAAAGCCTTTTTTATTATCCTTTATCCCTTTAGCTAGATTCAACTCCAGGTTGGCTTTGGCCTTCCTCGTCGCGTCCCTACAGGCCCTGACTACATTCTTATATTCTTCCCAAGTGGTCAGACCCTTTTTCCACATTTCATGAACTTTATTCTTTCCTTGGAGCTTGCGCATGAGCTCCTTACTCATCCATGCGGGTCTCCTGACACCTTTTCCCGATTTCTTAGTCACAGGGACGCACCGATCCTGAGCTTGGAAGAAGAGCTGTTTAAATGCTAACCAGCTCTCACAGGCCCCCATACCTTCTAATACCCTGGCCCGTGGGACAGCCCCAAGTAGGTCCCGGAAGAGATCAAAGTTTGCTCTCCTAAAGTCCAGGGTAGCAATCCTACTTTTTGCTTTGCTTCCTCTGCTCAGGATCTTGAACTCCACCATCTCGTGGTCGCTACAACCCAAGCTGCCTCCAACCTTTACTTCCTTAACAAGTCCTTCCTTGTTGGTAAGAATGAGGTCCAGTAACGCCCCACCCCACGTCGGTTCCTCCACCACCTGCATCAGAAAGTTATCTTCAACGCACTGCAAGAATCGTCTGGACAGTGCATGCCTGGCCATGTTGGTCATCCAGCAAATATCCGGATAATTGAAGTCCCCCATAAGTACCAGCGACTGGGAGCGTGACGCTACTTCCAGTTGCTTACAGAAGGCCTCATCTACCTCCTCCTCCTGATCAGGGGGCCTGTAGTACACACCCACCACAGTGTCACCCTTACCAGCCTGCCCCTTAATTCTTACCCATAAGCTCTCCACTGCTCCATCACTCTCCCCCAGGTGGAGTTCAATACATTCTAGCTGCTCTCTCACATAAAGAGCAACTCCACCACCCCGCCTTGCCAGTCGATCTTTCCTAAAAAGCACATAGCCCTCCATGACAACATTCCAGTCATGCGAGCTGTCCCACCATGTCTCCGTGATCGCAATGAGATCATGACCTCGCGACCGCACGCAGAACTCCAGCTCTTCCTGTTTATTTCCCATGCTACGTGCGTTAGTATACAGGCATTTAAGAGAAGCAGCATCTCCCCACCCCTCTTCATGCCCTTGGGCTCCATTTTCTCCAGCCATCAAGCTTTGTTTTAAGCCTTGAACTGCCACCTCAGACCCAGCGGCCCTCATTTTATCCCCCTCCCCCTTCATACCTAGTTTAAACACCTGTCGATAAGTCCCGACAGTTCCTCAGCTAAAACCCTCCTACCCCTTGGAGACAGGCTGCTTCCATCTGCAGCCGTCATACCAGGTGCCGAATAAATTGCCCCGTGATCAAAAAAACCAAAACTCCGGTGTTTGCACCAACTCTTAAGCCATTTATTCAAGAGGTGGGTTTTTAGGTTCAATCCAGTATCCTTCCCTGCCACTGAAGGAACAGATGCAATAACCACTTGCGCACCTGTTCCTTCAACTATCCTCCCCAGTTCCCTGAAGTCATCTTTGATAGCCTTCAGGCTTCTTTTACCAACTTCTTCACTGCCAGCCTGAACTATCAATAAGGGATAGTAGTCAGAAGGGCAGATCAGACTAGGAAGTTTCCTAGCAATGTCCCTGACCCGTGCCCCAGAGAGGCAGCACACCTCCCTGCGGGTAGGGTCAGGCCGGCATATAGGGCCTTCTGTTCCTCGCAGAAGGGAGTCACCTATGACGACTACCCTTCTATCCTTCCGGGTGGAGGAAGTCTTGAGGCGCAGGCGTGACCGCTTCCCCTGAGGCACCCTCACGGGTGGGCCTCCCTCCTCATCTGCACTCCCCTCTCCCACAGAGAGACCACTAAATCATATCTCTTAGCTCCTTATCCAGACGCCTCTTGAACACTGCCAGGGATGGTGACTCCACCACTTCCCTGGGCAGCCATTCCAGTGCCTGACCACTCTCTGAGAGAAAGAGTTTTTCCTTATGTCTAATCTAAACCTTCTCTGGTACAACTTGAAGCCATTTCCTTTGGTCCTGTTTGTTGCCTGGGAGAAGAGGCCAAGCCCCTCCTCATCACATCCTCCCTTCAGGAAGTTGTAGATTGCTATGAGGTCTCCCCGAGCCTCCTCTTCTCCAGGCTAAACAATCCCAGTTCCCTGAGCCGTTCCTCATAAGGCTTGTGCTCCAGACCCCTCACCAGTTTCGTTGCCCTTCTCTGGATACGTTCCAGGGCTTTGATGTCTTTCTTGTAGTGAGAAGCCCAAAACTGAACACAGTACTTGAGATGCGGCCTCACCAGAGCTGAGTACAGAGGGATGATTACCTCTCTGCTCCTACTGGCCACACTGTTTCTAATACAGGCCAGGATGCTGTTGGCCTTCTTGGCCACCTGGGCACACTGTCGGCTCATGTTCAGCCGAGCATCAACCAACACCCCCAGGTCCCTTTCCTCCTCGCAGTCATCCAGCCACTCATCCCCAAGCCTATAGCACTGCATGGGCTGAAGTGCAGGACCCGGCACTTGGCCTTGTTGAACCTCATCCCATTCACCTCAGCCCAGTAATTCAGCCTATCTAAATCCCTTTGAAGGGCCTCCCTACCCTCAGGCAGATCAGCACCACCTCCCAACTTGGTGTCATATGCAAACTTACTGAGGATACACTCAATCCCCTCATCCAGGCCATCAATAATGTTGTTAAACAAGATGGGCCCTAGAACTGACCCCTGGGGGACACCACTTGTAACAGGTTGCCAGCCGGACCTAACTCCATTAACCACTACCCGCTGGGCATGACCCTCTAGCCAGTTCCTTACCCAAAGAAGGGTATACCTGTCTAGGCCATGAGCGGCTAGTTTCCTCAGGAGAATACTGTGAGAGACCGTGTCAAAGGCTTTGCTGAAGTTAAGGTAGACTACATCAACCGCCTTTCCCTCATCTACCAGTCTGGTCACCCAATCATAGAAGGAGATGAGGTTGGTCAAGCATGGCCTGCCTTTTGTGAATCCATGCTGGCTAGGCCTGATCCCCTGGACGCCACGCACATGCCGTGTGATCTCACCCAAGATGATTTGCTCCACAACTTTCCCCAGTACCGAGGTCAGGCTAACAGGCCTGTAGTTCCCTGGATCCTCTTTACGACACTTCTTGTAGATGGGAATCACATCGGCAAGCCTCCAATCCTCCGACACCTCTCCAGTTAACCAGGAGCGCTGGTAGATGGTTGAGAGAGGCTCAGCAATTACTTCTGCCAGCTCCCTCAGCACCCGAGGGTGAAGCCCATCTGGTCCCATGGACCTGTGGCAGTCCAGGTGGAGGAGGAGCTCTTTAACTGTCTCCACCTGAATCACTGGGGGTGTATTCTGCACTCTATCCCAGATATTCAGGTCAGGGCATAAGGTGCCCTGAGGATAATTGTTCTGCCCATTAAAGGCAGATGTAAAGAAGGCATTGAGGACATCAGCCTTCGCCTTATCCTCAGTGGTCGCATTCCCCACTGCATCAAGTAAGGCGTGGACGTTTTCCTTGGTTCTCCTCTTACCATTGATATATTTGTAAAAAGATTTTTTATTCTCTTTTACTGTCGTGGCCAACCTAAATTTGAGTTGGGCCTTTGCCTTCCTAACTTCCTCCCTGCAAACCTTTGCAACTTCCTTATAAACTCCCCAAGTAGCCTGTCCCTGCTTCCAGAGGACATAGACTCTCTTTTTCTTCCGGAGTCTCAACAATAGATCCCGATTCATCCACATCGGTCTTCTTCCCCTACGGCTCGCCTTGCGGCATTCAGGGACAGCCTGTTCTTGTGCCTTTAAGATTTCCATCTTGAGGAGCATCCAGGCTTCCTGAACACCTTTACCCTTTAGGAGCGACTCCCAAGAGACCCATCCCAGTGCCTGGATTGCTCTGCGCCTTGCTTATCCTGGGTATCAAAGAGGTTCTGTGCAACTGCTGACTGCAAGGAAATGTAAAAGCTAATTCAGAAATGTTTGTGTACGGTGGATTTTATTAGAATATTCAGTCTGGCAATAGCTCTAGTCCTCCTGGAAGCTTGCCTTTAATGAGGCATGGTGAGTTGCCATAGCTTAACATGAATTGCTGAAATTAAATAATCAAAATTATTAAATCCTAAACGTTGCCTAAAGTGACCTGAGGTACCAGACCTTTCTCAAACAGCCATTCACTAAGATGGCCTTTGAGCATATGTTTTTTTACTTTATTGTACAGCAAGCAAAGAGGTGAGAGAAAACTGTTCTTTAGACACAGCATTCTAGCACTGAGTTTGGGGAGGCAATGGACTGGAAAACCTTCAGTTCATTCTATCAAAACACCCCCAGGTTGTTTTTGAGAGTGCATCCTGTTGAAACCACACGTGGTTTAACCCTGCAGACCAACAGCGTTCTTTTCTTTGTGTGTGGCAGCTGGGGCAATGCTCATAGGTATGAGCTCACCTGAGCCCCAGGCTCCTGGCATGCTTCTGAAAGTAGGTATGGCTTTTGTAGCACATCACCCATGTGCCCATGCACATCTGGTTTTGTCCATTTGTTCTGTAAGACATTTTAGAGGAATTGAATCTAATGTAGAAGCTAATGTTGAAATTAATATAAAGAAGACTCCAGCAGACTGTGTAGAAGATAGTTTTACAGCATGACTACAGAGATTAAATGCGTGAGACATTACAACTTCAAAAGGGGAAGCAAAGTGTGTGACAAAGTGAGATTAAGTTCAGCAAACAGTGTCTGAGGCCTTTCCCTGAGGTAGTAAATTCTTGTATCCTCTTGAGTCCTGTACAGGTTCAGATGCCAAAGGGGGTGTGCTTCTCTGAGATTCCACAGTGTAAGCAATGGAGGAGTAATTTTCTGGAGCTGTTGTACAGAAAGCCTAACCAGAGATGCCATCAAACAAATAACTCACTGAGTAGCCCAGGCAGTTTTTTTAGTACTTACATCAAACTGAAGTGAAAGATAACTCTTGGGTTGGGAATATCTACCTCATTCCAGAAATGTGATCTTCTTCAGAAATGGTACAAAACATCTTGAAAACCTAGAAAAAGCACTGAGCCCAAACAAATCATTGGAGTGGATTATGAAGAAAAAACATCAATCTTGAAAGGCGGCTGTAATCTGAAGACTGATGGGTGAACTCCAGGTACCTTTACATTTCGTAGAGCCAATATTTGTTCTTTCTCTATAACCCCATTGCTCTCTCAAGGTGGGCAGGAGATTTCAAAGGGAGACCATTTGCTTCTCTTGATGAAAGCATTAATGCCAGTGTTTTGTCACAGCAAATTATACCTACTATCAGAACCTTCTCATGCATGGGAAATAGCAAAGCAAAATTTATGATCATATTGCTCAAAGTCACAGCTTCTCTTTATTTTAACGCAAGCTGGCTTCTGTTCTTCATTACTGTATGAGCAGTGAGCAAGCTCAGGAGAAAATTTAATCCAGTATCCTTTGTTCCACAAAACACCTTTAGAAATCATAACGTTATTTTCCACTATGCTGGTTCAACTGCATGCAGTATTTTTCTAGAAAGATAAGGGGGAGAGGGAAACTGATGATTCATATTAGATCTCACTTGACATCCACTGTATTTACAGCAGGCTTCTATCCGAGAACTGGGCTTTACAAACTTTGCATCTTTGCCTCATCCCCCACAAAGGAATCAGCAGCTATGGATTCTGGGTTCCTAAAACAGCCGAAGAAGCCCTCCAATCTCCTTGGTAATCATAATGCCATTTGTGGCAGTTGTCTTTTGCTGAAAATCCGGCTTGAAGCAGTGATTGAGCACCTGGTGGGAAGGCAGGACCAACTCAGTGGAGCTCAGGTGCATATAATGCTGCTGAGTGATGGAGAGCTGGAGTCAGGATTCACCCTTTCCCAGCCTTCATTTGAGGGCTGGCAGTGGAGGTAAGAATATCTTGCTAGAGATCTCTGCCTATCTGAGGTCTTTTGAAGGTAAGCAAGCTTTTCTCCTTTGTTTCTGTGTCCATGGCTGCTGAATTTGTGTTTGTCCTCATTTGCTGTAGGCAAAGGCTTTTCCACCCTGCTATTATTGTTGTCCTTTTTATTGTGTTATAGTGTTACAGATGGTAATGCTGATTTGCAGTCCATTACCAAGGGCTGGTCCAGCAAAAATAAAAAATGTTTGGGACCTGGGTGGGCTCTAATCCTTTTTTACTTCACCTGCTACAAACAGGTCACTTCTTCAACCATTCACCTGAGGATGATTTTCTGTTTCTGAGGCGTTACTTGAAGAAAGAAATGCTACCATTCATGCTAGTCTTGTGCAGTTCCTGACAAACTAAACCAGGCAGACTCGGACACCTGCAAGTCTCTAGCGAGCCAGCAGTGTCACCTCCTTTCTCACATGCTTTGTAGCTGGTCCAGAAGTAATGTTACTGCTCTAAGGACCAGGGCCAGGCCTTCTAGGTGGTTGCCCAGAGACAAAGGAAGGCAGTAAATTTTCAGTATGAGTTTTCTGCAGTGGGAAGTGTCTCCTGTCTAGAAGTTAATTAGAGGTGTCTAATGCTAGTGTTGTGGATGAAAAGTGCAAAGTTTGTTTTCTTTTTTTTTTTTTTTTTTTTTTTTTTTTTTTTTTTGAATGACTTGAACTTCTATGCTATTGTAAGCTCTTTAGTCTATTATAGATGACATAGTCCAACTCCTTCTGCAATGGCCACTGCTCCTGGACTTGGTCACTGAATATTCTTTTGAAAACATTGTAAAATAAATACTGGCAATAATATTGTCCTGAGTACACATAGAAGTGCATGGTTACTCTTGTAACTATCCTTCCAAATAGAAAAGATTCCAAAACAGGAAAAATAAAATGTACTCTAAGCAGCATTTCTTGCCTTAAGCACATGCAAAATGAAAACAATACCTGTTTGCTTCCCAGTCCATTACTGAATTTGCACTGTTTATGGAATTACGCTTGGGATTAAGGCTATCCATTCAGCAGAAAGGCATTTCCTCCATTTCCCCTTGATTTCTTATTGGTTTAATGATCTGTGAGCTAGACATCTTTTTGTGAAATTAGGTATCTACGCCAAACCAGGAGAATACGCTGTGCCCCTAAGCAATGAGAAGCACAAGGAGGGGGAAAAAAAAAAACAACACAAGTTGATGAACTCTTTTCAGAGCTTGCTGTACGTTCCTTGTGCACTCTTGAGCTATGCCTTCCGCTAGGACCTGTCCTTTAGTAAAGAGAGCATCAGAAAGCATGGAGCTTCAATGAAATTACTTTCCTGAGATCTAGAGTTGTTCAAGTGTATTGATGATGCGAGAGACTCAGAGAGTTCTATTGTTGGTTCAAAGAGTGAACCAGGTGCAACTTTGAGCACCACAATATCAGGATGTAAAACAATCAGAGAGAATCCAGAGGGGGGCTATGAAGATGGAAAGGGCCTAGAGGGCAAAGTGTATGAGGAGCAGCTGAGGCTGTTGGCTCCAGAGCAGAGGAGCTGAGGGGGGAGGCCTTGTACTGGCTGTAGCCCCACACGTGAAGTAGAAGGGCAGCACTGAGCTCTGCACTCTAGTGAAGGTGACAGGTCCTGAGGGAACAGTGTGGAGCTGAGTCAGGGGAGAATGAGGTGGGGGTTATGGAAAGGTTCTGCCCCAGGGGGCGGTGGGCATGGCCTGGAGCTGATGGTGCTCAGGGAGTTTTGGGACACTGCTCTCAGTCATGGGGTTTGAGTTTGGGTGGAGCTGTGTGGAGCCAGGGGTTGGACTCAACGATCCTTGTAAGTCCCTTCCAATTTGGGATATTCTATGATTCTATCGCTCACTCTCACAGGAGAAGAAAATCTTGTTGAACGTGAGAAATCAGTAAAAACTTCTTCATTGATTTGAGCAGCTGAATCTTGAATGATGTAAGTTGTAACATCATTTGCAATAAGGATAGGATGTAATTATGTGTAGATGTGGGGACAGGAGGATGTGTGGGAGTGCTGAAGGACTCATGCTGCTGCACTCAAATGCCCTCAAGGTGGAGTCCACAGTATCTGTGAGGTTTGGGATAAATGCTTAAAGTGTAGTTCTAAGGCTGAATGTTGAGATGAATCCTACTTTGCACTGTGCATGTTTCTCCCAGAGGATGAGTAGAGAACTTCCAGATAAGCAAGTTTGAGGATGACTTCTGATTTCTGTGGAAATAAATGGCAGTGTGAGTTGGTAGGAAAAGAGGAGACAAAGGGGGAGTGGGGGAGGGGAAATGTGGAGGTCAAAATTAAAAGGAGTTTATCATAAAGTAGGAAAAATATTGGGAACTACTGTAACTTGAAGCAATTCACAACTATGCAGCAGCAGGATAGAGTAAATTTTCCTTTGGTTACCATGGGTGAGAGAACAGGAAAAACATACACCACTTACCTTGAACCGCCTGGGCCATTAACGAGCATGGGTGCACTGGAGTGCAATAGGGATACAAGCTGTTTGAGTGTACATGGCTACTTGAGAAAGCAAAGACCATCTTGATCAGGGATAGAATATTTTCAGATGTAAAAATCATCCTTTTATCTAGTAAGTACTCCAAGTGAGCTAATGAATATCTTGAAGGAAAGCTAGCAGTGGCAGAGAAAAAGTCACTATGTACCATCATACAAGTGGCTGAGAAACCTTCCCAGGGAAGCTCTTAGAGAAGACTAGTGAGTTAGGACAAGTGGGAGAATAGTTTCCTGTTAAAGGTTTAAGAAAACAGCGTTAAGTCCTGAAGGTCTCAGCTGGGTGATGTTATACTCATGTAGCAAGGAATCCCAGATCAGCATCCAAACAGGCAAGAAGGAAGAAGCATGAGAAAAGCAAGAGTCCAGTTTATAACTGAGGGACTCTGATCCTTGAAATCCTTGTCTTTTGAAGTCTTTCTGTTACTTGTGATGGAGTATGAAGATGACTTCAAATCTCTGTAGTTCTAGTACAGTGATAAATTCAATAGCACCCTGTACACAAGGCACCAACTAAGTCCAATTGGATGTGCTGGATTGATGAAAGCCTGAGAGACCTTGGGGTACATCTGTGCTATCAGGCCCACCACTGTCCTAGGGAGCTGCCCTATCTGTGTCTTTGCTGTAGATCTCTGAGGTACTGTGAACTGCTTGTGGGAAGGAGGGTTACTTGTGTGCAGTTTGAGCCTGACCAGCCCTCTGTTTGTGTGGTCTGGGTGGATAGGGCATGGACAGGACTCAAACTCAGGGTATCCCACACTACCCTCGTTCTTGCTGCTGCTGGCTGAAACTCAAGCAAGCAGCGGTATGGACAAAAGGCAAACAAGACCCACAGCCTTACAGACCCCTTTCAGTTTGCTTTTTAGCCCATGGACCAGGTTGGGGAGGGTTTCCTGTGGGAACGATGAAACTGATATTCATGGCAGTGTTCTTGAAAACATCTTTCATTTGTAGTCTGACAGCCAGTCTGATTCTCATCTGAGAACAGCTGAAACACTGTTGGAAATTTCAGCATAAGAAACCCTTTAC
Organism: Alectoris magna; assembly: GCA_030625065.1. Classification (NCBI taxonomy): domain Eukaryota; kingdom Metazoa; phylum Chordata; class Aves; order Galliformes; family Phasianidae; genus Alectoris; species Alectoris magna. The sequence goes on along the minus strand of CM060562.1, from coordinate 112,791,566 downwards.
AAAGGCATGCAGCTCTGGAAAGAAAATAGGTGTTTGGGCTGAAGTCTCCTACATTTGTTTTTAGCTCTAAGGTGAATGTTTTTGGGATGTGTGGCTAAATGTTATGTAGACAGAGGAGTAAAAGCCAGTTGTGGTTTTCCTTGGTTGATTCTGCTCAAGTTGTTTTTGCAGGATAAAGGTGCAGCTCTATGTCCTCTTCTCCAGCAGCCCTATGAAATGCTGTTCTGTGGGTTTATGTGTGCAGGCAGGCTGCCAATTGCTGCTTTTGGTTTTGCCCATTAAACCTATCCATCTGCTCTTTGCACCATCTGTTTGTTTTAGCTTAGATATATTGGCTATGTCCATTATTTATATGCAAAGCCTATGCCAAAGATGCAGATAGTGCTGATGACCAGAGTCAAAGATCTCCAAAATGACCAAAGAGGAAACTCTTTAATCTGAGGAGAGCAGGGTCTACCAGTCCAACCACCTTGATTTCCCCAGAGCTTGAGTCTTTCAAGCTGGGATGGCTGGCTTGATGCTATGTGGATGCAGATGGAGATCAGGAAAGATCAAGTACTGAACATGCTTCCAGGTGAACCAAAGCTCTCTCTTAATTCTGTACATTGAGCAGTGCTGGGGTCAGCCTCAAATGCTATGCTACTCGGTTAAAGCAACTGCAGTGGCAGGAGACAAGTCTCTTGGTCTGAACACTACAGACCTGTATTAAAACCTGTTGAATTTGTGGGAGGGGAGAGGCATGCACTGGAACAGATGAATCCTGGTGTGGCTGGCTGCTGTCAAAAAGAAGGAGCAGTTCGGATAAGTGGGCTGACACCTGCTGTGATGAGACCCAGGAAGGTTTGATCCCAGGGCCAGTGTCAACTATCCCAAGCGGGGTCTGCTGCAACACTGTTTATAACCAAAGAGTTGACCTGCCACCAGTCTGGCGGAACACTGCTTCTCATGATCAGCAGCAGCTGCAAGTGCCCACCACTCCAGAAATCCATGTATATTCAGACACTTTTTTTTGGGTTCCCTACTTTGAGAATATTCCCCATCCTTCTGTCCCTCTGCACCGGAGAGAGAAGAGTCCAATGTAACAGCAACCAGGCTTCTCTAAAGCAGCCCTCAGAGCCCTCACAAGTCTTTCCCTCGAGGTCCTGCGGGACAGCTGCGTGTTGGGAGCCTGCAGCAAACAGGGCGAAGGGACGGCCTTTAGGACCCTGGGACTGCCGCCAGGACTCAGGTAGGTCGGCGTCATTCGCCAGCCTCACTCTGTGGGATTCATTCACTCCAAAGGGGGTGTGTGTGTACACGACTGCTTTTTCTTCCTGGCTGTTGGCTGTGATCCTTCCAAGCAATGGGACTGATAGTTTTCTCCGGGCAATGAGTGTTGAATTGTGGTAGAAAGTGCTTTCCTTCTCTCTGGAAGAAAACAAGCCGTGAGGATAATTAAGGATGTGCTGCCCAGATGTGTCTCCCACCTTCACTTTTCTCGTAGGACTGATGTGCTTGACAGCTTTCAGCAACTTTGCTAAGACTTCTGCAGACTTCTCAGGTAGGGGAGAAGTGCTGATCCCTTCTGGCTGGCTGCTGGGAGCTCTTGTTACAGTGTGGGGGGACAGCGCAAGGAAAGCACCTATGAGCAGATCAGGGGTAGTTATGCAGGGAGCAGTTTTAATCCTTTTAAAGTAATCTGATGAAAAGGATCTCCTGTAAGAGGATTTTGAGTTTGTTAAAATCGTATCTCAATAACCCTTAGTAAAACTGCTTCAGATAAGTTAGATTTGAGTAACTTTGGGAAGGGGGAAGGGAATAATGTTAATTTCTATTTGCAGAAGTTTTTGTGCTGTGTTTCTCTGAGAAGCGAAAAGAGATTTAGGACCTGGGACAATCTAGCCTATAATACTTCTATGTTCCCCGAGCTTTGCCTTTTGTAATGGGCCAGATTCTTTTGCTTTTAACGTACAGTTCCTGACTGTTCCAAATGTTTCCTAAGCTCAGGAAACAAGGAGACATTAGATGCATAGAACAAATTACATTCTGAGCCTGTGTTGGCTTAAACCATGATAAAGTGTCTCAATTCCAAATTAATTGTGCAATAGGAAATTTAAAATGTTTATAATGGTTTGGGTTTGTTTTTTTTTGTTTTTTTTTTGTGCACAACAGTTAAATACACAGTGCTTTGAAGGTGTGAAGTCCCATTTAACTTTTATAACTGTATACAACTGTATTGGTCACTTTAAAATTAGCTTTCTATTCCTTGTGAATGTGCATATGGGTAAGAGAAGACATTCTGGGTCTCATGTGAGCAGTGGTGATTGTTTTGCTCAGGAATGGCCGGTGGGGTCACTTTGCTTTTGGGATATCTCCTTTAATTTTGTGACTTTGTGTGACAATCTAGACTGGCATGTCATTTAGGTGAGTGCTGTAAAATTGCTGTAGCATATAACAGCTGCCAAATATATTTTGCTAATTAAAACATTAGCAAGAGCTGAATCTCACCAGAGTGTGGTCTCAGCACGCTGCAGCGCTGCTGTTGGCTTCCTAGGGGTGCATGTCACTTGTGTGAAGCTAAGAGATTTGTGTTAAAAAGGAGCTTGTGGTAGACATGGAGGGAGGGGGGGGGGGGGAGGAAATATATACCGTGGTTTGAAAACCTCTAATGGGAATTGAAGGGGGCTGTCTTGCTTGTGATTAAGTCCTGTTCAGATGCAGGTCAGATGTGGGGGCTGCCATTCAAAGCAGATCTGCCTCTGAATGGAAGTAACAGTGCATTTTTCTCCTCCTTTCTTGACAATGAGCTTTCTCTGTGCTCCTTATTGCAGTGAAATTAGTGCAGAAGGGGTGTGTAGAGTGGTAGGTCAAGCTGCAATGGAAGTACTGGTCCTTCTACACTACAGATACAGTTCTTCCCAGACAGGCCAACTGATAAACATTAAGGTGTGCAAAAATGTCCTAGAGCAAGAGTACTTAACGCTGTGTGTGTGTAACATAACTAGTGCGGTAAGTGCACATTCATTTGGCCTTGGTGATGCTGACAGTGGGGATAGATGCTGTCATTTCAAAAACAAACAAAAAATTTATTTTTCTAACATCCAGCTCTGTGGTTGTGATTTGTGATGAGGGGTGTTATTTTGTGTAACTGCACTTAAAGGTCGTACTCTGATGTAAGGTCTGTGAGCACTATAGCATAGTCTGCAGTGTGTTTCCACAATGGCTGAAATCTTCATCTGATCCAAGCTAAGTTTCCTAATAACAGGCTTGGTAAACATCCCCAGTCCTGTTGAACGAACCGTACCTTATGGGACAGGAAACGTGTTCTGCTGCAGGAAAGGGCACCTGCCATGGTGGTTCTGATAGAGTTTTAAGTATTCAGAAGTTATGTTGATGAAAAGCAAGATGAAAAGGGGTAGGGAAAGATTCAGTATTTTCCAAATCGCATTATGCTTCCCCAAAACATTTTGCAGAGATCAGTGCTGAGAGCTTGAGCAGCAGTGCTGCAGCTTGTTAGTTCTTTCTGTATGTACACTTCTTTTTGCTGCTGTTACCCCTATACAACGATTGCCAGGTGTTTTAAGGAAAGGGAGAGAGAGAGTCTTGTAGCACCATTTGGCTATAATGATTCCTGGCTATTTGCATTTTCTGTACTTCTGGGCTTTTAGTGTTAGTCTCTTTTATGGCTGCATTTGAGCAGTTGAAGGTCTTTGGGAAACAAATACAACCCTGCAACCCTACACAGAGGATGTTCATCTGAGACATGAATTGTCTGCATCCCAAGGAGATGAATGGATTTGTATTGAGTATCACTGTTGTGGAATGCAAGGCTTGATCTATTCTCTTGGAAGGTTTCAGCAGCAGTTTGGCTACTGCTACTGTTGGAAGGAGATGATATGGCTCTCTGGGATGGAAAGGCTTTTCCAGGTTTCAAATAGCAGTACTTTAACAGAGAGCAACTGATGCTCTTTGGAGAATGATGTTTTTAAAACCCTGTAGGCTTTATTCAGCCGCACAGCTTCTCTGCTTGGTTTGACTGAGTACTACTGAGGGGCTGCTGCTGTTAGCAATATGTTCTCTCTGGGGCAAGGCAGAAATATTCTGGAGCTCCAGTCCTGGAAAGAAGCAACATAGGTTTCAAGGTACGTGTCTCTTGGCTGCAGGAGGACTTTTCATGTAGGTTATGGAAAGGCACTTTAAAGGAGTAAGTGGAGGGACCAGCATGGCATTCTTCACAGGAAAATATACGCGGAGCTGGCAGATCTCCTTGTTGTGGTCCCAGGCCCATGAGCAGCTCTGCAGCTCCATGCCTTCTGTTTGCACAATTCAAGCACCACAGTGTAAACGTGTGTGTTGTGCTGGGGACTGGTGCAATCTGAGATGTAACAATCAAAATTCCTTTTAGGTGAAGTATTTGAACTATGTGAAGAGTTTTGGAATTGTTTTCTTCAATAGTTCTTTAAACATTGGTGTTTGCACGGGGGATGTGGGTGTAGGAAGCTTGTCTTTGGGGAGCAAGTGGAGTAACGAGGCACTTCATAGCCACTATTTAAAAAAAGGCCTTAACTTTTCTCTCTGTGGCTTCTTGTTGTATGGGCTCTTGGTCTAATCTCTCTGTGATTGCTTCTTGTGCTCAGGAGTGTTTGAAGGCTCAGGACTCAATGTCATGGTATGTCACGTAAACCCTTATGTTCACGGTGAGGCTTGAAGTCTGTGGTGGGGTGTGGGTAAGAGGCTGGTCTTCCAACTCTCTGTGCTTTAAGTGCAACACCCTCAATCCTAATCTCAATTCTTGCAATGAACTCCGAAATCCCTGCTGTTAGATAAAACTTCACCTTTGTTTTAGCTCTGTTCTATTTCTGGGGAGAATCCAAGACAAGGAAGTCAGTGGCTTTTCTTGCCACTGCCGCTCTGTGCAGGCCCTGGGAGCTGGTGGTTTGTTTACAGCACTCAGAGGTCATTCACAGTGTTAATGAAAATAGGGCTAAAACTCATCTTTGTGCTGGCTTACTGCAGACGTTGGAAGTTTAGCCAACAACTCTTGCTCACATCCTGTGTTATCTCTAACTCCAGCCACAGTGTTTCTTTCACTGCATGTGAATCATGCAAACCCATGTTGGCTGGTGGCCATTTAATTTCCAGTTGAATGTCCACAGGGAATTAGGCATTGTGATTATGTGGCTGCTGTGGTTCTGTCCATTCCTGCGGTAACTTACCTGCTCATTAGCTCATTTCAGGTAAGCTGGTCAGAACAGCAGTGGCATTGAATCTGCTTGATTTCCATCAATTTCATGTTAGTGGAGAAGGATTCCTTCACCACTGCTTCAGTATAGGGAAGTTTGTACTGTGCTTAACCATTTGCAGACCTCAGAGAAGCCACCATAGGAAGCCATGCCAAATTGGGTTTCTAGGCATGAGAATAGCTTTGATTGGAACTTCTGCCTTTTCTGACGTGGGGCAACCTATCTAGAGGACATAAGGCTGTAGGAAAAACAGTCCCAGTAGCACTTCACTCCCTGGGCCTACTTTAATATTAATGTTCTTCATGTTATATTTGGCTTGAGCTAAATGTGAGCAGCACTTTGCTTAAGGGAGCTGATTGAGCACCGAGCCAGAGGATCAGATCCTGATAATTCCCATCCACGCCCTGCAGGTGAGCCCTGGGTAGCTTTCAGCAGCTTTTCCTGGAGGTTCCAACAAATTCCAAAACCTCATCAAAGCTGCTTAAGAACCTCCCCTGAAAATGTTCTGGAGATGTGACTTCATGGTGAGCTGTATTGGAAAGGCTGAGGAGCTGAAGGAGTGTGGCCAGGCCTGGCAGCCGAAGTTAAGCAGTTTTCACGAGGGGAGACTGCTGTTGGTTCTGTCACACATCTCTGCCTGTCAGTGGGCAGAGGGCTGGACAGCGCTGGAGGAGGAAGTCAGGGATGGGTGCAAAGTGCTGGTGCTGCTGAAGGAGAAGTAAGCACAAACCTAGAGGTTATTTCAGTGCCTTGGAGATCTCTTATTGCTTGTCAGCATGGATGTGGCTTTGTGGGCATCCACAAAGGAAAGATAGGGATGCTTTGGGTACCAGAATGCCTCATGATGAGTCTGTAAAACCTAATATACAATGACTTGCACGGTCTGATAGAGATAGAAGAGGAGGGGAGAGTTTTAAACTGAAAGAGGGGAGATTCAGGTTAGATATTAGTTTAAAGAAAAGAAAAAAAAAAACTTGGTGAGTGATGAGACCCTGGCACTGCTGTCCAGAGCTGTGGGTGCCCCATACCTGGAGGTGCCCAAGGCCAGGCTGGATGGGGCCCTGGGCAGCCCGATCTAGTGGGGGCAACCAATGCATGACAGGGGTTGGGACTGAGTGGGCTCCAAGGTCCCTTTCAACCCACACTATTCTGTGATGATTTCAGGCCTTGGTATGCTGTGTTCGAGAGCCCTTGTGATGTGCTTCTGGCTCGTATAATGTGGAAATCCACTGTTCCACCACTGAAGCTGTCAGTAGGGGCTGGGTCCCTAAGAATCCCGAAGTGCATGTTTACTGGAAATGTCTAAATACTAAATGCTATGGAATAGAAGGTGATCCACTGATGGAAATTTTTATCAGGACCAGAAATACTTTCATATTAACAACTATTAGCAACTTTCAAAGACATACGACTTAACAAAACATATACTGTGGTAATTTAAATTTTAATATTTTAAAATGTCTCAGATTATCATTACCCAATGTTTCATGCAGGAAAATTCATGCAAAAAGTTTCATGCAGTCTATTCCAGGAAAATGTTTTTGCAGCATTCCTCCTATGTCTGTGTGTTATTAGGGATAAAAGTCCAGCAAAATTAAAGCAAATGTTTGTCTTCTGGTAAAATGAGTTTGCTAATTTAAGGCTCTCTGAAAACAAATTTCATAAAACACAAATGGTTTGTTCAAGTAAAAAAAAAAGTGGGAATTTTAATATATCCTTTCTCAACTGAGTGCAATGCTAAAATCTATGCTGTGGGGGGACAGAATAAGCTTGGATTTTTTTTTTTTTTTTTGAGGGGGGGGTGGTGAGTGGGCTGAATAACCCTACAGTTTTGTACTTGGTATATTGGCTGATCCTTTTGTTGATGCTAATTTAAGTGTGGCTTGATTTCTCAAAGAGCCTGGTTAAGAACTGGAAATTGGCTTGTGCTACACTTACGTGGATGCGCAGTGATCTGGGTGGCCAACACCAGTATTGCTTGTATTTTGCTTGAGATTGGCTGTTTGTGCATGTATAGTTTTATTTTTCTTTGTGTCCTTGTCATTCCCTTTTATTTACATACCTAAGGCCTTTGCTCATTTAGTCATTTTCTGTCCCTTGGCAGGTATGTGGCTGCTTACAGAAACAGGCCTAATCATGCATTAGTGAGGTGGGCATGTGAGAGCATTGAGTGCACCCTCAGTAAGTTTGCAGATGACACCAAATTGGCTGGGAGTGTGGATCTGCCTGGGGGTAGCGAGGCCCTGCAGAGGGATCTGGACAGGCTGGAGAGCTGGGCTGAAGCCAATGGGATGAGGTTCAACAAGACCAAATGCCGGGTCCTGCACTTTGGCTACAACAACCCCAGGCAGCGCTACAGGCTTGGGGCGGCGTGGCTGGAAGACTGTGTAGAGGAAATGGACCTGGGGGTATTGATTGATGCTCGGCTGAACATGAGCCATCAGTGTGCCCAGGTGGCCAAGAAGGCCAAGGGCATCCTGGACTGCATGAGAAACAGTGTTTCCAGCAGGAGCAGAGAGGTGATTGTCCCCCTGTACTCAGCACTGGTGAGGCCGCACCTCAAGTACTGTGTCCAGTTTTGGGCCCCTCACTGCAAGAAAGACATCGAGGCCCTGGAACGTGTTCAAAGAAGGGCAACAAAGCTGGTGAGGGGTCTGGAGCACAGGCCTTATGAGGAGAGGCTGAAGGAGCTGGGAATGTTCAGCCTGGAGAAGAGGAGGCTCGGAGGAGACCTTATTGCTCTCTATAACTTCCTGAAGGGAGGTTGTGGTGAGCTGGGGGTCGGCCTCTTCTCTCGTGTCATTGGTGATAGGACCAGAGGCAATGGTTTCAAGCTGTGGCAGGGGAGATTCAGGCTGGACATTAGGAAATATTACTTCTCAGAAAGGGTGGTCAGGCACTGGAATGGGCTGCCCAGGGAGGTGGTGGAGTCACCGACCCTGGGGGTGTTCAAGGAACGACTGGATGTTGTGTTGATGGACATGGTTTAGTGGGAGCTATTGGTGATGGGTGAACGGTTGGACTGCATGATCTTGTAGGTATTTTCCAACCTTGGTGATTCTATGATTCTGTGCTGCTCTAAGTAGTTTAGAGGATTTTTGGTCAGGTTGATTTAGAATTATAGAATCGTACAGATTGGAAAAGACCTCTAAGATCACCAAGTCCATCCCAGCCCCACCATGCTCACTGAACCATGTCCCTCAGTGTCACATTTTCACAGTTTTTGAACACCTCTGGGGATGGTAACTCTACCACCTCCCTGGGCTACCTGTTCCAGGGCCTTATCAATGCGTCATTTAGTGAGATAGTGCAAGATTTCTTGTGTCCTTGAGAGTTTGCATCAAACTGATGGCCCAGACAGGCAAGAGTCCAGTTCTGCCCAGCAGTAAGGCAGTTTTGCTTACTTTCCAAGGGTAATCTAGGGTGCACAGAAGTTGATCTCAACTGATCTTGCTGATTAAATCTGATAATGAAGTAATTCCCATGTACAAGAAGGGTCATAAGGAGGATCTGGGGAACTACAGATCTGAGGGAGCTGGGTCTCTTTAGACTGGAGAAAGAGAGACTGAGGGTGACCTCATTAACACTGATAAATATGTAAAGGGTAAATGTCAAGAGGATGGAGCCAGGCTCTTCTCAGTGACATCCAACGATAGCACAAGGGACAATGGGTACAAGCTGGAACATAGGAGAAAAAACTTCACAGTAAGGGTAACAGAACACTGGAACAGGCTGCCCTGAGAGGATGTGGGGTCTCCTTCTCTGGAGACATTCAGAACCTGCCTGGACGTTCCTGTGTGACCTTGTCTAGGTGTTCCTGCTCTGGCAGGGGGACAGGGGGATTAGACTAGATGATCTTTTGATGTCCCTTCTAATCCCTGACATTCTGTGATTCTGCATTCGTACTGGTTCTGTTAAACCTATGATGGGTGAGGTCCCTCTTCAATAAGCAGCAGCATCAGGTACCATTCAGACCTCCTGCTCAGAGACCCCCTATGTGATTGTTTTATTTTCATTTGCTTACAGATTGTTTCTGTTTGTGGTTGTGCTGCTGTGATAGTATCAATATGTGTTATATTAGCCTCAAGGGTTTAAAATGGGCTTTTACTCCAATAAGTAAATATAAAAACAAACATGGCACTGGAGAGTTTTACTGCTGTATCATTCTGTGGGTTGGGGTGGCTTACATTCCGTGTCTGGAATGTGTGGACTCAGCTGTGATCCTTTATTGTTTTTTTCCACTGTGCTGATATTAAGATTGCTCTGTGGAAGATGGTACTTCTGGCATTGACTTTCCATGTTTGCTATATTTTTTGCAGAGGCTTTTGACTTGCATGTAGTACAGTTAGGCTGGTAGGTGGTAACTTGAGCTTCCGTAGCTGAATTGTGTTTAATTTTGGGCCCCGGACTTTGGGAAACCTCTTACCTCTGTAGTCTCTATGGGGCCTGTGTGTGCAGTGCTGCTGTGGCCCAGACAATGTCCACAAGATGCTATGGGACAAAATTCTATCCTTTAGTTTTGGAGAAGTTTATCCTTTGTGAGGGGTATTCAAAAACTGCATTAAGGTTGCACATTAAGCATTTGGAAGTTAATAAATACTGAAATTAAGGTAGATGTAACTACTTGAATCCACCCTATTGGGTTGTTTGCATTTCATCACTTTAATTACAAGTTACTCTTTAATGAGAGCATACTACTTTTCTTTCACCTCCCAACCTCGTGGGGTTCTTGTATCACCCAAGATGGGAGATACATGAGGAAAAAGTGGCAGCAGTGAAAGAATGGCTGATTACTGCATCAGTTTGATGTTACAGATCATCCTGGAGGCTAATGCTCAAGTTGTGACATGTGTATAGTTCCATGTAAAACAGTGTGGCTATTCACATCAGACATGCTCGCTCCTCATGAATCTAAAGGTGTTTGTTTTTTTTTAATAACAAGTGTCATTAGCAAGAACAAGGGTTAATTACGATAATTAATACTGCAGTTTAATAGTATCTAATCCTCCAGCCAGGCTGCAAATAGGGCATTTCTGGATATAAAGTTTTTTCAGAAAGACCTAAATAATGCAACCCCCTTTTACAATAGCATTTCTTTTCTCAGTGGTAGGCTCTAAGAAAGAATGCGGACCCTTTCCTTCTAGGATTACTCATTTCTTTTTTTTTTCCTTCAGAAATGAAAACAACTCTCCCCCAGAAGCACAACTTGTGCTGTGACAGAGCCAATCTCTGTCACTTAGGCGTTGGATGGGACATTGTCTTCTGTTTTTCCCTGGATCACAAAATTGCAGGGGCTGGAAGGGATCTCCAGAGCGCATGGAGACCAGCCATCCTGGAAAACAGGCTCTATACAGCAGGCTGCACAGGTGTGCATCCAGAGATGACGACTCCACAGCCTCCCTGTGCATCCTGTTTTAGTGCTCTGTCATCCTCACTGTGAAGAAGTTCCTTCTCGTATTGGTGTGGAGCTTTCTAAGCTCCAGTTTATGGCTGTTTCCCCTCGTCCTGTCCCCACAGACCACTGAGTTCCAGCTTAGAGGAGGAAAAAGAAATAGAAAGCAATGAAGAAACCTTCTTCATATTTTGTTTCAGTGCCGTCAAAAATAAATAATGCCCACCCTGAATTACTGTGCTTTTTCAAAGGCTTCCATTCTTTACCCACAATGGTGGGGGGGGGGAGGAGGGGGGATGAGGGACACAAATTTCATTCAATGAATTGAAATATCATAGAGCAAATGAGATGCACAACCTTTGGGCCTCCTGAAGTCAGCTACCCCATTAGTAAGTAGTGCTGCCTTTGAAGACTTTCTGGTGTGAAATATTTCCCCGTACTTCTCTCAGAGTGCAGAAATAATTGGTAGGAGGATAAAAAATAAGTGGAGGTACAGGTTGACAGGCATGAACTTGCTTATTTATCTTGCAGAAGGGGGTTAATGCAGCATGAAATAACACCAGCTTTTGTCTGTGAATGAAGGTGGCAGGGGACAGGTGCAGCTGACTATGCAGTGGTTCTTCAGTTACTTAGGTTAAGAGTAAGCTCAAAAGGAGTATACAGTTCGTTTGTCTGCATTCATGAGGTTTGCCAGCAAATGCTTTTGGTGAGCTCTGCTTTAACAAGTGGTGAAAGTTAGGGGTACAGCTGGATTCATTTCCTTTGCCAGCATGGCTTGATAGTGAAGAGCTCTGACGTTACACCTTCCAGTGTGCTTCTCACAGAGACAGAAACATGAAACACTTCTGCTTCTTGACTGATGGAGCTGTGTCCTGTCCTGTCTTCTCTGCTCCAAGTGGTGTCAGGATTTGCGGTATCCCAACTTTTGATCATTGTTGTTTCCCAAAATTTTGATCACAAGAGATAGGGAGAAGTACTCTTTGAACTCAGATTTTTACCTTTGTGTTGTAGTTTCACCTTTGTGAAATAGTTTTCTTTTGGTTGAAAACTACATTTCTGCTGAGGGGTTGGTGAGTGTAGCAGGATGCTGTTAGTACCTTGGGAAGTGTGTAGTCCAAGTATTTGTGCCTGCTGAATGCCTTTTAAAGCCCCTCTCAGCTTTGTCAGTGTTGTGGATTAGTACAGAGGGGCAGCTCTGTGCCTGCTGGCCAAAGGGGCCCAAGAAATGAAATGATTGAGGAAGAGGGAGGCTGACTAAATCCTTGAACCCTTGGGACTTGATAGCCCATTTTCTTGTGTTTTCTGGAGGAGATCAGAGCTGCCTCCATCCCAGCCCTACATCACTGTCAGTGCTGCCATCAAGCCAAACATGGAGAGAGCCTGATGCTTTTTGCACGAACATTTGGCGTGGTGATATTGAGGTGAGAATTTGGTCTAAACCCTTTTCTGCTCTTGAAGGGGTGGCTATCAAGGGATAATAACTTTCCATTTAGGGCTTTTTTGCATTGGTAAAAATGGGCCTGATTTGCACTGTAGAAAAGCTGTCATGTAAATGGTGCCTGGTTCCTGTGGCAACCAAGTTGGGCTGTGTTCCAGCTGCTATGGTATGTGCAGTTCAGGCATGCAGTATGTGGAAGGCATACTTGTCACAAAAACACATGGTGGGGAGAGGCAGGGAAATGTGTCTGATGCTGTATTTAAATAGAAATTGAGCACATGGGAAATAGGCAGGCAGAGAGAGAGACATGCTCTCCCATATTGCTCCCCATGTGAATCTTGCTTGGCCATCTTTGGGAAGCATCCAGACTCCTGAAGCTCAGGCATGCGTAAAGCTGTCTGCAGTCTGAGTGCTCTGCTGGAGACTGTTCTGTTCTCTCTCTGGCTCGTTCATGCTACTGCTTCAGTGATAAATCATTATTTATATATATATTATATATATATATATGGTATTTCTAGTGAGGCTTTTAGAACTGCTCTGGGAACTTTAAAACCTTCAGCACAAAAGTAGAGACAGGTGAAACTCCTTGGAGGCTTGATTTGCCTTCAAGGCAGGAAGGGTCAGGTACTTTTTTGTTTGTAACTTAACTCTGAATTTTCTAACTTTACTTGAAAGCCATAATGTTTCCTCTTTCTTTTTCCTCTAGTTCTGAATTTACTGCAGGTCTCCAAGTGTCATACTCAAGCACACTGAATAAGTTTCTCAAGAGTAATTCATAGTTATACAACATGGCTGTATGAGTGTCTTAGTATAGAGAATAAGTATCAATAGCATTTTGCAGATGGAGAAACTGAATCTCAGACTGTGGGATTTGATTCCATTTAACTGTATGAAAGGCACCTTCATTTCACCTATGCTGTTCCTTTCGACTTTTAGGAATGCATTCTGACTTGCATTTCATCTACGTCTGGAGGTGAGTGGCATCCCAGGACTGCTAGTTTGTCTCCATTCACCAAAAGAGGGTCCAGGCCTCTAGCTTAGACTAAACAGATCCTGCTCAAAATTACAAAACTGGAGAGTAGCAGAGCTGGCATCCTGACTTCCAGGACCTTCTCCTGTGCCATATTTTATTAATAGCGCTGATATGCAACAGACTTCTGTAACTCCTCCTTTCTGCCTTCTTATGACACTTTTTGGAGAAAGCTTCTTAGTAGAGTGACAGGACACAGAACAAGAACACCACCCTCTGCCAGTGTCCTTTCAGGTAGTATGCAGTGAATTGCTAGCCATGCTCTCTTCCTGTGAGGAATGCTAGATAATACTCCTTGCACTGCTCTGATAGTGTTAAACAAGCCCCAGGAGTGAGAATACAGACATCAGTGGTTTGAGACTAGTGCGTTTGTATTTTCTATTTTTCATTTTACAGCCTGAGTGCATTCATTAATTGTTTTGATGCACCCGTCTACTGTTACAAATGCTGTTTTTTGTTCTAAGAGCAGAATGGCATTCATTCACTCTGAAACAACCCAGAGATTTGTTTTCTTGGGTGCTGTAAAGCAGACTAGGTATAAATGGTGCAGTAAGGAGGTGATGGGCTAATCTCATTAGTCAATGGGAGGAAACACTGAAGTCAGTGGGTTGGATAATGAAATCTAAAGATAAAATTTGATGTGCCAGATGGCCTAGCATAGTGAATCTACTAATGTGGAAGGAAGGAGAGCCACAGTAGCCTTGAAGAACAAAAGCTGCAGCAAGAGCCAATGCATGTGATTTCTCTGAGCTAAAATCTTGATTATGTGATGACACAGTCGGATACAGGCCTGTGGGATTCATTTGGGCCTGCTCTTCTGTTTTTATTTTTGGCATTTTGGTCCAGTTTTGGACAGTGAGAGAGAATCCTCAAATTAATGACTAAGGTGATAACACTAACGTTAATTTACTGTATTTGCATGATTGATAGTTCAGCAAGAATTAATTCTTTCAGAAGAGGCTGATAAAGTCTTTGTTCTGTAGGGCGCTGTCTTCACAGTTTCCTCTTCTCCTCAAATATTTGGGTTGATATTTAGAAATACTGTTTCTTTTTGGGTCAAGATTGTAGGATCTTTCCGTGTAACACTAGGGGCTCAACTCTTCATTTTCTAGGATTGCTGTTTTCATAATTAATGTTCTGAGCACAAAAAAAAAAAGCTTTGAGACTGGAAAACAGCTAAAAAAACTCTGAAGTTTTTAAGAATGGCTTCTGAGATGGAAACACTTCCCCCCCCCCCCCCGATCCAGCCTGAGCTGTTTTCACCCGTTTCCTCTTTCACAGAAGATTCACCAGCTTCTGCTCCCTTCTGGTCTGCTAGGCACTGGTACACATTAGAAGCTGAGGCTCTTCCCATCCTGGGTCTGTCTGCAGGGCTGTGGCCTGAGAGCTTCCACAAAAATGAATGGAAAGTTATTGGATGTAGTCTTTCTTTCTTTCTACCTTGCTCTGTGCTCCAGGTGAGCATTCATCCCTTACTTCTCTCACCAACCCACACCAATGTTTTTCCGGGAAACAAACAGTTATCAGCCTTTGCCAAACTTGGCTGTATTACATAAAACAAGAGTGGAAAAAGTCAGCTCTGGTCACCTTACCAGAGGAGTGGCTGAGGGAGCTGGGATTGTTTAGTCTGGAGAAGGGGAGGCTCAGGGGAAACGTTATTGCTCTCTACAACTTCCTGAAGGGAGGTTGTGATGAGGAGGACTTTGGCCTCTTTTCCCAGGCAACAAACAGGACATGAGCAAATGGCCATAAGTTGCACCGGGGAGATTTAGGTTAGACACAAGGAAAAACTTTTTCTCTCAGAGAGTGGTCAGGCACTGGAATGGCTGCCCAGGGAGGTGGTGGAGTCACCGTCCCTGGCAGTGTTCAAGAGGCATCTGGATGAGGAGTTATGAGATATAGTTCAGTGGCTTGTGGTAGCATTGGTAATGGGAGGACAGTTGGACTAGATGATCTTGTAGGTCCTTTCCAACGTTGTGATTCTGTTCTACCTGGCTGCACCCTTTCTTTTAGTGAGCATTAGGTGCAAGCAAAGGTTTCTCCAGGGCACCAAGCCACCATGGCTACTCTACTGATTAGTGCCTAAGCTTGGAATAGTTTGATAAAAAACTCTTCCCCTCTAAAGCGATGTCCAAAATAGTATACAGATTTAATTTGGCTGTGAAATTTGGACTTCAGTAAGGCCTTTGACTTGGTATCCCACAATATCCTTCTCTCCAAATTGGAAAGATATGTATTTAATGGGTGGACAGTTCAATGGATGAAAAATTGGCTGCAGGATGGAGTCCAGAGTGTGGTGGTCAATGGCTCAATGTCTGGATGGAGATTGGTGATGAGTGGTGTCCCTCAGGGGTCAGTGATGGGACCAGTACGCTTTAGTATCTTCATCAGTAGCACTGACAGTGGGGTTGAGCATACTCTTGGCAAGCTTGCTGATGACACCAAGCTGTGGGGTGCAGTCAACACACCAAAGGGATGGGATGTCATCCAGAGGGACCTAGACAGGCTTGGGCAGTGGGCCCAGGTGAGCCTTGTGAGGGTCAACAAATCCAAGTGCAGGGTCTTGTGTCTAGGTTGAGGCAACTGCCATTACCAATACAAGCTGCAGTATGAAAGGATTGAGTGCTGGATCTTTGAGTGCAAGATATAGTTCTAGCAGCACTGATAAATGATCAATTGAGAAATGCATCATGTGATGACTGTTTTACCACTGAGAAGTAGCTCAGGAGCGTAAATTACTGTAAAATGTTGTTTGACCATTCTCTTAGGATCCTTTGCTATTCGCACAGAGTAATATGGGATGTTATTTCTTAGCCCTAATCTGGAGTCCTATTTATGTCAATATTATCATGAGACAAAGCTAAAGGTATTTTTGCCCTTAAATGCAATGCAAATTGCAGCACTTTAAAACAATACACGCAATCCAGCCACTTCCAACTTAATGCCTTCCAAAGGGCATGCTGCCAGCTTAGAATATAATGTGAAAGCATCAGTCTGGCAAGTGTCTTCCTCCTCCTGCCGAGGGTCTAGATTCTGCTACTGTAATGGTCCAAAGGAGACCTAGAGTCCAAAAAGCAAAGGCAATGAGCAATTGTAAGCCCCAGTGGCTCCAGTTGTCAGACACAGCAGAGCTGAGATTGATGGGCCACACAGGGGAGCGGAGTTAAGGAGAGTTCAAGCATCACCCTGACCCACATGAGGGGAAAATAATCCTCAGCAATGTTTCATTGAAGCCTGCTGTTCCTCCAGGGGCAAAAGGTCAGACTCTGTCTTGCTGGGGGCCCTCAAACAAAAACCTGTTTATAAGGGACCCACCCTTGTACCTGGTGAGTTGGAGGGTGAATGGGCTTGCAGACATTCAGAACCCTTCTAAAGTTTGTAATGATGAGCAGTGGAACTTCAGATTAAGTTGGTAGTAAAATCCTGGAAGCAAGCAGGCAGGTAAAGATCCCTTATAAATATTAACTGGAGTTAGCCTGCAGAAGTGTTATGTCAGTGATCTCAGGAAAACGCTGTTCAGAAATGCTTTGGTTCCTGCATGGAAGGGATGGGCTGTGGTTCTTGCTAGCATGTGCTTGAAATTAAGGCTGAAACAGTGCAATGCTATACGTATCACTGCACCAGGGTGCTGGTGGTACCTGGGGTGTAGAAAGCTTCCAAACATCACTGCCAGCTTTGTGCTGCAAGTACTTCTCACAACCTGACGCAAGATTCTACCAGCCTTGTTGGTTCAAGTGGAAGGGAGATGTATCACAGAATTATCAAGGTTGGAAAAGACCTAGAAGATCATCTAGTCCAACCATTGCCAATACTTCCCAGCTAAATCGTATCCCTCAACGCAACATCCAAACATTTCTTGAACACTCCCATGATCGGTGACTCCACCACCTCCCTGGGCAGTGCATTCCAATGCCTGACTACCCTTTCCGAGAAGTAATACTTCCTAATGTCCAGCCTGAACCTCCCCTGGCGCAGCTTGAAACCATTCCCCCTAGTTCTATCACTGATTACACGAGAGAAGAGGCCCACCCCCAGCTCACTACAACCTCCCTTCAGGAAGTTATAGAGAGCTATAAGGTCTCCCCTGAGCCTCCTCTTCTCCAAGCTGAACAATCCCAGCTCCCTCCAGACCCCTCACCAGCTTCGTAGCCCTCCTCTGAACACGTTCCAGAGCCTCGATGTCTTTCTTGCAGTGAGGGGCCCAAAACTGAACACAGTACTCGAGGTGCGGCCCCACCAATGCCGAGTACAGGGGGGACAATTACCTTCCTGTTCCTGCTAGTAACACTGTGTTTGATGCAGTCCAGGATGCCGTTGGCCTTCTTAGCCACCCGGGCACACTGTCGGCTCATGTTCAGCCGAGCATCAATCAGTACCCCCAGGTCTGTTTCCTCAACACAGTCCTCCAGCCACTCTGCCCCAAGCCTGTAGCGCTGCCTGGAGTTGTTGTGGCCAAAGTGCAGGACCCGGCATTTGGTCTTGTTGAACCTCATCCTGTTGGCTTCGGCCCAGCTCTCCAGCCTATCCAGATCCCTCGGTAGGGCCTTGCTACCCTCAGGCAGATCGACGCTCCCTGTCAATTTGGTGTCATCTGCGAACTTACTGAGGGCGCACTCAATGCCCTCATCCAAGTCATCGATAAAGATGTTGAAGAGGACAGGCCCCAATGTACCCTATGTAGATAGGCTGTATATTAGAGAAAATATATATATATATATATTCTCAGAGTGGTATGGTATTGGAACAGTCTGTCCAGTGGAGTCTCTGTCCCTGGAGGTTTTCAACAAAAGGGTAGATGTGGAACTGAGGTAAATGGGTTAGAGGGCATAGTGAAGAATGGGTTGATGGCTGGAGTAGATGATCTTAGTGGTCTTTTCTAACCTTAATGATTCTGTGATTCTATATGCCATGTGTCTGGGATGTTGCAGTCAGGACAGTCATCTGGAGCAGTGATGTTGGAACTCCCAGTGCTGGAGCTCTCTGCCAGAAAAGCTGTGTTCTCTGCTCCCAAACATAATCTTTCCTGAATTCCACAAACATGTGGACAGGAAATGGTTTCAAGCCATCTGAATTGTTGTAAGACCTGCTGTCTGTCAGTCTTCCAGAAGGATCTTGTGTATCCCTTGTAACATGACAGATGACTTGTCCAGGCATCGTATGACATAAACACAAATGCCTCAGTCACAGTTATATATATGACAGAAATATAGATATTGGGGATCAGGTATCTCTTGCACATTCTGTATCTGGTTTGTGCTTCTATTGCAAATAAAGCTGTTTGAGATGAGGGGCTGTGAGCAGGGAAGTCCAGAGGAGCCCGTGTTACGTTATAGATGATATCCACTCATCTATCCCACACTTCCTCAGCTTTGTTATAAGGATGTCATGGGGGACAGTATCAAAAGCCTTACCGAAATCAAGGTAGACATTGATGGGTTTGATTTTGTATTCACTCAAAAATGTTGACTTGTTCTGCAGTTTGGTGGGGGAAAATGCATATGGGAGGTAAAGAAGAGACTGTAGCAGAGAGAAGTTTTCCAGCTACTTGCCTGCTTGGCTCCACAACTCTTTTCCCAGTGCCTGACTGGTCATTCTACCCACTGTCGGATGGAGAGAACATCCACCTCTGCATGAAAAAGGGCTATCTGTGGGGATGTGAAGAACAGTCTGATCAAAATTAAATGGGGCATGTGTTTGGAGGTGAGGCAAAACATCTGCTTGCTTGGGGTGACAAGTTCTTCAAAGAACAATGAAAGACCAGTGATATTTTTCTTGAAAGATCTCACTGACTTTCTGCACCTGTGGTACCTCCAAGGCTGTTGCTCATTAGGATGCATTACAGGAAAATAACGTTAACTTCGCTGTTTTATTTGGTCTGAATGGCAGCAGGTCGGTAGCCTCAACCTAGGCAACTCACTTGTCTGTCTGGCCCCAAATGGCTTCAAGTGGAAGAGCTGGGAGTGTGTCAGCTTGGAGGTGATGAGCACTGACAATGCTGTTTGTGTGCTCTGCATTGGCAGGTTTGATACACACTATCTTCTTTCTCCATGGCTTTCTCCCTCTGTATCCATAGACTATCCTAACAGCTAACAAAAAGGGTGAGACTGTAGTGAAATACATTCAAATCCTAGTGACTGGGAGGTTAGAATTGTGAAATACTTGTGGAAGGAGAAGCATCTCATTGCCTAACCCAGCAGATCTTCGCTTAAACAGTCCTGCCTTGTACTAGTTCATGCCATGGCAAGTTTACAGCTCTTATGTTTTGCCTTGTCACTGCACAATAAGACACCAAAGCATTGCTTGTCTTGGCTAAACAACAGAAATTGGCTGTGGTGAATTGCACTTGTACCTGCTTCTTATTAGTTTAAGTTGCCTATTTCAAGTAGCCAGGAAGAAAGCTGAGTGTTTATGTTTCCATTAAATGGGTGGCACAGGCTTTCTGCCTCTAGGTAGTCCAGCTTAGTGCATAGCCAGGAGTTCTGGCATAGGGCCATGAAGGCAGATTATTCACTTTATGCTGAAAGAGTGTTGGGTTTCTGGATCTGACCTTTGAAGAGGATAAATGGGAGGATTAGCTGCTAAAGAAGAAATTATCCACTCTCTAAAATTAATATCTCCTTCTTATTCTCTGATGTTACTTGACCTGGAACCAAAACCTGTTTGTGTTGCCAATTTTGTGTAATTACCACCTTAAAACAAGGGCTTGAGTACCAAATCTTTAGTAGGCAGTGCAGCGGAAGCGTGGATCAAGAATACAAGGCTGAAGTTATTGAATCAAGCTTCAACGTCCAAGACAAGGAAAAATGGGATGATTAAACACTCAGTTTTGTTACTGAGATAACTCTCTACCCTTTAGTGCTGCTCTGTCTTTTTACATGAAGATTGAATATGCTTGCTATCCTTCTTAAATGAAGCCTAATCTGTCAATAAATCAAACAGGTGCCCAATGCTCCTGCACATTCCTATTTAAATGTTGCCTTTCCCATCAATTCTGCTGTGTTTTCAGCTGTCAGAGTTTAAAATACCTTTTTGATCAGGTGTAGCTAAAGACTGTCATTCCACACTAGCATTGTCAGAATAATGGAGCATTGGAGCAGGCTATCCAGATAGGTAGTGGGGTCTCCTTCCCTAGAGAGATTCAAGATCTGTCTGGACATCTCCCTGTGTAACCTGCAATAGCGAACCTGCTTTAGTGAGGGGGTTGGACTTGATGATTTCTAGAGGTCCCTTCCAGCCCCTACAATTCTGTGATTTCCCATTTACAAACCCAGACAGATGTATCCAGATGGTGATACCATCTGAAAGCTGTAGGAGAAGGAGATATTCTTTTATTCTACTTTCAGAAGTAATCCTGAATCTCTCATTTCTCTGTCTGCCTCTTTTTATAGTGCCAGTTGCCATTGTAGGGGAGACAAAGACTAAAAATATTTAATGATTTTCTGGAAATGTTCAATCTGAGTGTGTATCTGGGTGTTCTTAAGGAACTATGATTTTAAGAACAGAGTAGTAGCTCAGCCAAAACACGTTGGATTCCCCTTTGAGTGCATTTCTTGCTAAACTTTTACACAAAGAAGTCACTTTTGGAACCAAAGGAAGTCAAAGGAAAGTAAACTTTTAAAATGTTTAGATATGAAGTTAATATTTAACATCTTTTAAAGTTTCTAATAGGTTTAAGTGGGGCTTTTAAAGTGTACCTGTAAATTAGATAGGTTTGTCTATATTTGTTGTAGACTCTTATTTGACCCTGTTGCTGAAGATGTATCACAGATGGGAGCAACTATTTCTCATGTGGACTATATTTTTGAGATTAAAGGAAATGATGGTTAACAACTTAAGAACAATTAAAGCTTTTATAGGATACATATTCGATAGCAAGCAGCAACAGTCTTTAGACAATGCTATCTGAAGACCTGGAATTATCAAGGGGATTGTCAGATGAGTGAAGAGTCCCTGGGGAAGTGCTAGAGGCTTTTCAGGTCTTCTGTAGGGAACAGAATAGCAGCAAGGATCTGTGAATAGAAATTTTAATTAAATAATCAAAAATAAAGCAAAAATTTGCTACCTGTGAACTGATATTTCTCTCTGACTGAGCAACAGAGGCTGAGTTCATGGAGAAAGATCCTTCTTTGGTTACTTCAGATACTGGAAAATGTCCTTTTCTTAACGGGCAAGGGTCTCAAATGCCACTAACACTATGGACTCATTCTCAGATTTGTGGGTTCTCCCCTTCCTTGAGAAGGAGTTGTGGACTTGCTTGTCTGAGTGCAGTGCGTGGCCCATTGAAGTAGCCTGGCTTAACCCTGTGCAGTGTGAAAACCTGGGGTCTCTATGTTATCTGTAAGGCAAATTGACTGTAGAGACAAACACTGACAGTGCAGATTCAGAAGAAGAAAAACGTGTGGAATGTGGAAGCTGGGCATCTTGTATGCTCGTGCAAATTAGCGTAGTGCTGCCCTTTTAAAACAGTTAGGCCACTGTGCATTCTTGTAAAAGCTGTTTGTCTTGGTTTCATGATGCACTGGGTATAGTCTTCAAGGAAAACTTCAATTAGGTCTCAGTTACCTTCAGTTAAGCATACTTAATTTCAATTAAAATAATAAAGTAATATGATTAGTAAGAATTTTAAAATAATACAATCAAACTAACTAATTAGCACTAAATTAGTTAGTGAAAGTTCATAGTAGTCATGTTTTCTCAGTTACCAAGGTGGACTTGCAGGTACTGGGCCATCACTTGCTCTCTTATATAAGGTCAACTCCAGGTGATTCATCTATCATGATGTGTTCAGATCAGAAGAGTGCTTCTCAAGTGCGCTTTTAGCATCTCAGCTCATATCGTTTATAGGTATCTTTGTAGGTCCTCTTAGCCATAGGAGATTTCTGTTGCCCAAGAGAAATATCCAAAACTTTGGGCTTTTTCAGTGATTAGAGTTGATACAGCAAGGCATTTGATACTGTCTCCCACGACATCCTTAAAACAAAGCTGAGGAAGTGTGGGATAGATGAGTGGACAGTGAGGTGTGTTGAGAACTGGCTGACTGGCGGAGCACAGAGGGTTCTCATTGGCGGTGCAGAGTCCGGTTGGAGGCCAGTAACTAGTGGCATCCCCCAGGGGTCGGTGTTGGGTCCGGTCTTGTTCAACATCTTCATCAACGCCCTTGATGAGGGCATATTGGCCACCCTTGGGAAGTTTGCTGATAATACGAAGTTGGGAGGATTGGCTGACACACCTGAAGGCTGTGCTGCCATTCAGAAAGACCTGGACAGGCTGGAAAGCTGGGCAGTAAGAAACCAGATGAGGTTTAACAAAAGCAAGTGTAGAATCTTGCACCTAGGGAAAAATAATTGCATGCACCAGTACAGGCTGGGGGATGACCTGCTGCAGGGGAGCTCCGCAGAGAGGGACCTGGGCGTCCTGGTGGACGACAGGTTGGCCATGAGCCAGCAGTGTGCCCTTGTGGCCAAAAAGGCC
Source organism: Alectoris magna (assembly GCA_030625065.1). Classification (NCBI taxonomy): domain Eukaryota; kingdom Metazoa; phylum Chordata; class Aves; order Galliformes; family Phasianidae; genus Alectoris; species Alectoris magna. Next base: position 112,769,013 of record CM060562.1, on the reverse strand, counting down.
AGTGGCATTCTGGGGTGCATTAAAAAGAGCGTGGCCAGGAGGGGGAGGATCACCTCCCTCCACCTGTACTCTGCCCTGGTAAGGCCTCATCTGGAGTACTGTGTCCAGTTCTGGGCTCCCCGCTACAAAAAAGACAGGGATCTCTTGGAAAGAGTCCAGTGGAGGGCCACAAAGATGGTGAAGGGCCTGGAGCATCTCCCCTATGAGGAACGACTGAGTGAACTGGGTCTGTTTAGCCTTGAGAAAAGAAGGCTGAGAGGGGACCTGATCCAGGTCTATAAATATCTAAGGCGTGGGGGGCAAAGTGGCGAGGCCACTTTGTTGCAAGTCATGATATCTTCTATAACAATAATGATTAATCTTAAAGAAATAAGTAGAATTAGAGTTAAGTCATTCTCATAGATCTGTTAGGGGCACTCAGGCCACTTCTGCATTTTTTCACAGGGTCTGTAATGTACTTTGAAAGTAACTAACGTAGGGATTATCGAATAATCGCCTGTTTCCAGGAGATGGAACTCCAAGAAAAATGCTAATTACTGTTGGGTTTGTAGTTTAAGTCATGAAGGCTAGCAATGCTAATTCTGTGTCCCTGACTGGGAAGATTTGTCAACGGCTCAATTACCTTTAGCAAATCTGGTTTTGTATTCCAGAAGAGTAGTGAAAGGAACAGAGAGGAGAAAAATGCACTTCATTTGCCTCAGCCTGGGCCTGTGTCCTGTTGTGTGAGGGTAATGCTCGCTGGAAACAAGACATGAACATTTAACAAGGAAGATAATGAACTATTAGTGTAGCTTATGAAGAGATGCCATGGGTTTTTCCTTATTTAGTGCTTTAAATTACAAAATACAGGTGTTTACTCAGTGAAAACTTCTTTTTGAAGTTACTGAGCTTTAGTGAAAGCTCTGTTCTGTGAATACCTGAGACCTATGTTATGGTGGGGGTATGGCTAAATAGGCTTAATAGCACTGCTCGACTTTGAATTCTCAGTAATTGGGTTGCATACATAGATGTGAGGGTAGAATTTAGTCTTTATTGAAAAAATTATACTGAAGAGAGCTTGTGCACATGGGATCTGAATGGGCTGTTATTTTTTGGCTCCGACAGCTTTCAAGAGAAGGTTCTGATGGAGATGAAGCCCTTCACTGGGCAAAGAGCTGCTGTGCTGTCCTTCTATCAGTAGCAGAGTCCTTGCTCTCTGCAGTTCCCCTTTTCTGACTGCTTCTCCTCTATCCCTGCTTTACCTGAATGTGCTCTCCTGTCCTTGTAAATATGAGGATGAGGAATTATGAAGACACTTCCCTTAGGAAAAAATAATAATGCTGGAGCACTTAACAAAAACAAAACAGAAAAAAAAACACCAACTGAAACAAAGCAGGTTTTCAGTTGCTACTCAAAACAGCAAAAGTCTCTGTGTAGTTTGAGAGGGAACAGAAAGGAAGACAGAGGTTTTCCAGAGAAACAGGCTTACACCAAGTTCTTCTATGCTTGTTGTGTGAAAGACACCAAGCCAAGATGACATGCTTAGGAAATTCAAGGATCAGGAGGGGGCAGGGATTTATTAGTCTTTTAGAAGCTGCTTAGAGCAGCATGAGCCCAGCACTTGCTGTTGTCATTGATCAGTTTGCATGGAGGGCCTGCCTAACAAATCACTTCCTATGCAGCATGGCATGTGGTGAAATGAAACTAGGATTACTGAGATGAAACTAGAATTAGTGTAGCCCTCAGACAGTGGTGGATCAGAGACCGTATAGAAAGCAGATTCTTTTGTTCTGTGGATATACCTGAGGTCTGACTGGAAAGCAAGAAGACTGCATTTCTTCTGAGTGGATGTATTATGTTTTGAATTGTAAATTATGTTATGAATTGTAAAATCCAATGTGATGGATGAGATATTCCAAAAGAGAAAGGTTGTGTTAAGCATGGAAGAATTTTAGCTTCTCATCTACAGGATTTCTGTTGCCCACTTTAGAAATAAAGGGTGTAAAGTGGGCAGGGAAGGAAAACCTGTCCCACATGGGAGGTGGCACTGGGTGCAGGACCTTGCGCCAATGAAGAGCTGAGCTGCATGCCGAGGGTGCAATGGCTTTGAATACCAGCGGGAATAGCTGTGTAATCCAAACTTGCTAGTTTCCTGAGTAACCCAGCCCCAGAGGACAGTTAGGCTTCAGTGATGTTGGGGGAATCTTATTAGGAGGTTGCAATGGACAAAGAAGACTAGCTTTTGTGAACACTAAATGTAGTTATTAATAGGAAGGACAAAGCTACCAAAAGCCTCGTTCATGTTACAGGTTTGGGCACGAGATAGTGGAGCAATCCACAGAAATCTGTCTTCCAGCTTTTTCTATTGCCTGCATTTGAATGGGAAATTGGATATCCCCCAGATCCTGGGAGGCAGCCCATTTGAAAACAGCACCAAATTCCTTCAGGGATATGCAAGGAGGAAGTGACCTCTGTTTTGCATCCAAACATTTCTTGAAGGCTTTTTAAAAACTCCAGCAGTGACCAAGGGGAAAAATAAAAAAGACAAAACACTCCTTCCCTTTTAATTGGGAATCCATGCAGCTGGTCAGAGGAACTACCAATAGAATTCTCTGATCTTTCCTTCACTTACAAATCAAAGTAATCCACATTTCAAACAAGCTACTTAGTCATCCATGGTGGAGTCTTTGGTAAATGTTAAACAGCTTGCTGGTGAGTCATTCGCACTGGGCTATCCTGGTTTCTGTGTATGAATTAGAAACAGTGGTATTCATCTGATGGTCAGCACACCAGAAGGATGGGATGTCATCCAGAGGGACCTAGACAAGCTTGATCAGTGGGCCCAGGTGAGCCTTGTGAGGGTCAACAAATCCAAATGTAAGGTCTGGGGGAAAGGATTGAGTGCAGCCCTGCTGAAAAAGACCTGGGGTGCTGGTGGATGGCAAGCTGGACATGAGCCAGCAAGGTGCCCTTGCAGCCCATTACCCTGGGCTGCATCCAAAGCAGTGTGGCCAGTAGGGTGAGGGAGGGGATCTGCCTCGCTACTGAATGCTAGTGAGAGTGAGGCCTCACCTGGAGCAGTGCATCCAGATGTGGAGTCCTCAGTGCAGGAGGAGAGACATGGAGCTGTTGGAGTGCATCCAGAGGAGGGCCGCAAAAATGATCCATGGAATGGAACAGCTCTCCTATGAGGACAGGTTGAGAGAGCTGGGCTGTGCAGATGTAGAAGAGAAGGCTGTGAGATGAGCTGAGGGTGGCCTGTCAGTATCTAAAGAGGAGCTACAGGAAGGAAGGGGACAGGCTCTTTAGCAAGGTCTGTGGTGACAGAACAAGGGGAAATGGTTTCAAGCTTAAAGAGGGGAGATTTTAGGTTAGATATAAGGAAAAAGTGAGGGTGGAGAGGCACTGGCACAGGTTACCCAGAGGTGCTGTGGTTGATGCCCCATCCCTGGAGACTTTCAAGGCCAGGCTGGATCAGGCCCTGGGCAACCTGATCTAGCTGTGTTGTTCCTGTTCATTGCAGGCGAGTTGGGCTAGATGGCCTTCAGAGGTCCCTTCCAACCCTAAGGATTCTGTGATTCTATAATAATTCTAATCTAAGAAGGTATTTATTCACCACTCTTCAGCTAATTATCTTAATTTGATGTACGGAAAAGGTTGACTCACATGAGACTGGTATTTTAAAGGAGGCATGAAGGAGTCTGTTTATTGAGACCTATTGGCCAGGGCTGGACAGAAAGGACAACTGTACATCATGAGATGTTTTGAGGTTTTTGTCTTTGACTATGTTTAGGTTTTTTTCATAATCAGTGATACCAACTCTTCCTCCTCACTCCTTCATCTTCTATGTCACCCTTTCTGTTTAGATACTCATCTGGAAGCTGGAAGCCTTGTAAGTGCTTAAAGGCCCAGCTGAAGGTTATCTGTTCCCTGAAATCTTCCTTTGGTGAATGAGATGTTAGCTGATCTCCACCACAAAAGGCAGCTGTAAAGAAGTTGCCTAAGACAGGGAATTCCTGGGTTTGTATCTGTCCTGTGTAGGGCAACCCAGGGACTTCCATAGCAGCTTGTTTATCTGTTCTGACAGCTAACTTCATAGCTGCTCTAGAACCTTGTACTGGGAGTTGAGAAACGCCCTCATAGAAAACAAAATCATAATGAAAAGAAGTTTGGAGATGTGGAACTAATGCATTTTTCTTTGTATCGTGACCCTCAGAGACAGCTTTGTTCTTTTAAATGTTTTCTGGGTCTCTCAGCCTTTAGTCAGGCTGTCCTGCCGTATAAAATATTTCTGTACTTGTGCCCTGCCTATGCTGTGTTTGCCTTTCAGCCCAGGTGGAAGACTATAGTGAAACGAGAGAATGGCAGAACAGCTGCATCTGAGTGGTTCCCATGTTAAATTGCACCCATGTTCTATAGCAGTTAGGGCAGCACATCTTTCACCCTGCTTGTGAAGGTTTCTTGATCTGCTGCTATCTGAACTGGGATGCTTTTAGCACTGATGTAAACAATGCTGAAAGCTGATTTGATTTATTTGTTTATTTATTTATTTAGGCAGAAGGATCAGGCAGGCAAGTTTGGGCTAATTATTACTGTTTTATTGAGACCACGCAGCCAATCTCACCTGCTCTCTGCTAGACAAAAAACAGAGCCTGGAGGTGGGAATAGAATGCTGGAGGAGGCCAGCATGGGGAGAAACTGCTGAGATTTTATCAGGGAGATTTTGCCTGTGTGGTGTGATAAGCAAAACAGCTGTGCACGGTTTCTTCTTTTTCATATGGAATAAATAATCACAGCATGTTACTTGTCTGGCATTTTTCCTATTTCATTCCCCAGTTTTCAATGTATTTCTAGTTAGTCCAGGACTGAAACAACCTCATACTACATCTAACTATGAGAGCAAATGCATGTTCCCTGTTGGGCGGTACCTAGCATAGTTTGTGGGTTTCTCTGATAAAGTCCTACCGTCTTTTTCCCTCCTTTCTTTTTCTTGATCCAGCTCTGCAGTTTCCCCAGGGAGTCTTGAACCCCTCACTGTGGAAGGTGGAGAGGGAACACAAGACATCAGAGGTATCTGAGGTATTGGTTAATTTCAACTGAAAGGGCACTAATCACTGTACACACAGCAGAAGAGAAAGAAAATCTGGATTTGAAAGAAAATCTTGCAAGTGAAAAAGTCACATACAAACGGGTAGCTGTAGCAGCATAAAAAAAAAACACAACAGCTGAAATTCACTGAAGTGAGAATTCACTCTTGGACCTAAGACTGTTTGAAGTAGGAATTCATTTTTTCCTTAGCTGGAAGACCTTCCCTAAGAAGACAATGCCTGGCACAACTTTCCGGCAATGTATGTGTTGCACTGAGTCTGGATTCCTTTGAGCATTTCCCCTATCTCATGTATTCACCAAAATCTGCCTCTAAAGCGTTATTCTTGTTCTTTGACCCCCAGTCAGTAAAAGTAACAGCAGTGGGCTCAACAGTGGTGAGTGCTGGTATTGAGGCATTGGCACTCCAAAGCTAGTGGCAAAAAAAGAGACTATAGGAGCACCTTGGTACCAAGGAGAGACTTTTCAGGAACATACAAGGAGAGGACAGGATGAGGAGGAAAGCAGCAGCAAGAAAAGGTGGCTTCCAGGCCCCACAAAGCTGGTCGGTGATTTTGTTGGAGCTCCAGAAACCTGGTCTAGTGCTTTGCAAACTGATGGTTTTCTTAAGTTTGCCATCATCATGCTCTACTTAACATAAAAGTAATGTGTGATGATAAGGTAGGGAGCGCACTGCATCTCAAGAGAAGCTAGGATGGTCTGTTTTGCACTCCCATGGTCTCTTTGATGATCATGTTCCAGGGACCCTACGCACACCTCTATGCACAAGTGTTGCATGTGGTAGTACTGATGTACAGAGTTCTAGTGTTGCAGACAAGTCTTTCCTCCGTTATCTATTTAAGCATCATTTATTACCTCATGCAAGTTGTTTATTTCTGGAGAGAAACAAAAGCACTGCCTTTTCTTCTTTGTTTGCTGATAGTGATGGATTTGAAGGTATGAATTGGGATCCCCTGTCTTTGCTGCCTAATTTAGCAGTGGTTCTAAATCTTCTTGCATTTTCTGTGCAAGCAATGAGAGCCTGACCACCCAGTTCAGCTCCTTGTTCTCTTCACCTTTGATAACCTACTGAGTTGGTCTATCAGGATTTTGATTCATGGACTTCATGTCTCAGGCATACGTGGGAGTTAAAAATGTGGAAATCTCAGCCACAAATCATTCCTTGTCTTCATAGACAGACAGTGGAGAGAAAATTCTATCTTCATGTCCTTTGCCTGACTTGGGAAATCAGTCTATTCATTGCCAATGAAATGTAAGGCTTTTACATTTGCAAACAGGCCAGTTTCCCTTATCTTCTCTTATTCCTCCTTTGCTTCTTAGTTCTATTTTCTGTTTGCTGTTCCCGCTTTCATTCTGGCAAAAGCTTAGGTAGATTGCAGTGAAAGGTACGGGTATTGCCTACTCCTTCTCTGCTACTGCAGCATCTTTCTGCCACTGGGATCAGGTAGAGTGCACCTAGTCCAGGGCAAAGGAACAGTTATTTATCATCACAACGTGGTAGGTGAGCATTTTCCTTTGAACAGATATGCTAATAAAAGGCAACCCATGTGCCAATTACATTGTTCCCATCAGTAGTGAAGAACACAGGAGAACTTTTCTGGACTCAGTAATAAAACTGAAATGTTTTGGGGAGCTTTATGGTATAATGATAAATGAAATATCCCTTGTTATATCTATGGATTTAAGGAATGATCTCTTTATCCTGTTTCTTTTACTTGTTCGTATCATAAACCGTTGGTTTATTTATATTGGGTGACTGACTACTTTCCTGAAAATAGATGAAGGACAAAGAAGTAGGAGATAAATGAACTCTGAGTATGTGTTTTGACAGTGTTATTGTTATTCTTTTATCTTTTTTTCTCTCTTTTTTAAAAAATCCCAAAGTGGATTAATCTCCTTTCCACTGTGCACTTCTGATGAGGTGTCAGGAGTCTGATACCATCTTTATGAGGCTCATCCATGGAATTGCCTATGCCTTGTGATGGAGTTGCTTCTCCTCGTCTATAAGCTCATCTCTCACTCTGTCTAGGACACCAGTTCAGAGGAGTGGGGATGTGGCAGCTTGTCTCTTACTAGACCGTAGATTAATGGCAGCAGCTTAGAATTCAGAGTCACAGTGCTGTTTTTAGAAGGGCTAGGCAAATGCCTAAAAAGCACCTCTCCTTGAATGAGAGTGAGTGTTAAATGCCAGAGTGGAACCTCATTGGTACTAATGGGTCCCCCGATCCATGATTGGCAATGCACTGGCGGGGGCTGGCTACCTAAAAGCAAGGGAGTCCTCACTTTAATCTTAATGAGAGAATTGACTTCAATGTGCTGATGTGCACCAAAGGCTTCTTGAGAGAATCCATGCCTGAATTATTCTGAATGCGTTGCTGTGTGCTTCACCATTCCATAGACCCACTTGTCTCGGGGACCAGAAGAGATGCATGTTGTTACGCTTAATTTTAGGACCTGTCCAGAAAATGCCTTTCCCCACCCTCCAGGCTGAATGGGGCTTACACTTGTCTCTCCCATGTTCCCTCGTGTCCATGAGTTCTTTACATTTTGTGGTTCAGGGTTGGAGAAAGATGAACAATCTTGTTTAAAACACACTTCTATAAAGAAGAGTGACGTTGCTTCTCCAGGTATTTGGATCCATTTCCAAGGCGTGCAAATCTCATGTTTCATGTTTAGACTCAAACACAGACAGCACAAGCCTTCCTTCTGCTTTTTGGAGGCTGGCTGTAGGATGCCTATTTCCAGCAGCTTTTGGGAAGGCTGTGCCTTTCAATCTTCTTATTTTGGTTGAGAACTAGGTGAGGGATTGATATGACCATAAGAAGCTGATGATAGCCACGTGTCTTATCTGCCATGTGTCTCAACCACACTGAGACTGCTGAGACCCACTTGTTCCCATCTGCATATAACTCATGTAAAAAACATCTTGGTACAGGGGCTATGTCAAGCATAAGCAAATTGTAACTCCATTGCACTGTTAACATTAGCAAGTCTAGGGCCTTGACAGAAGGAAATAGATGTAAAAAGCTAGCTATTTTGCCAGAGGTTGAATAGGTTTTTGAAAGACTCTTCAGATTACTGTTGCTTTTGGAAGTCTCTGGATCAATGAGTTGTATATGAGGGTCCAAGTAGGCAGTCAGCCTTTTTCAGCTGTTGTTCACGGATGGATCTGCTGAGTTAAATACTCCAGAAGCCTCTCATTTTTGCTTTTTTCTTTTAGGGAACAAGGAATGCTAGTAGGAATTATTTCAGTCTCATGAGATCTAGGAGTCACTAAGTTCTGAAAGCTGTTCTTTGGAATTATTAGTTTGTTTTTGGCACTCAGTCCTTGCTGCCTTCCCTTTCCAGCACTGAGGAAGGTTCCTTTCCCACCTTTCTCTATTTTTCTTTGAAGAATAATTCTGCTTGATCCCTCTGCCGTTACAAGCAATACATAGCAGAATATTGGTGCTGCTTCCCACTGCTTAGCCAGGATATGACTGTTCTTGTTGTTTCTGGATGCAGGGAAAGTAATGTCTATGCTGAAATAGTATCCAAGAAATTTCTTTCCTTTGTAAGGTGCTGGTTGTGGAAATGCAAGCTTTCTGCCCTTGTTTTATCCTCTGGGAGGGACAGTTCTGCTTCACAGAGCCGGAGGCATTCAGCCAATTCCCCACTGCTGTTTTTATCCCCTGGCCTTTCTCCTGGCTTACTCCCCTCCTACCTCTAGGGTGAGAAACAGTGAAGGAAAGATGGAGTGACAGCTTCCTAGACATCTGTCTGGCTGTTTTATCTTTTTTACATCACATCGTGGCTAACAGGACTTTTTTTTATTAGAAAATACCTTGCATGCTAATCTCTGTATGTTAGCTGATCATGACATGAATTCTTGTCCATTAATCCAGTGCCTTCCTGTGTGTCTTTCATCTCCACACTCTCTAGCATTCTCTTGTTTCACTTCTCCCTCCTCTCTCTTTTACCCTACTTAATACAATCCATCTCAGGACCACAGCTCCAGGCTGTGGAAACAGGGCAGATACTGTAAGCAGATTGATAGACTTAGTTAATAAACATACCATCCAGTGCTGAAGGCAGTGTTCTCTGCAACAGCTAATCTTCATGTGATTCTGACAGACATATTCCCTTACACTTTTTATTTGTCTGCTAGGAGGAATAGCCTTCTGATTTTTCTACTCTAAGAACCTGTTGCTTAACGGCTTATTTCCAGATAATTCAGATACTATGCTTAGTGGTTATCTTCTGACAGTTTGGCTGGCTGGAGAGTGAAACACAGTGTAAGGTAGGGATGAGCATCCTCTGCTCTGTTCTGAGTCTGCTTGTCTCTTAGACTGCTAATGTGAGATACTCATCCTTGGCTCCCTTTGTAGTTGCTGCAGAGATATAATGCAGGAGCACTGTTGTGGTGTTATCTCTAGATCTGTGTCCGTGATGGAGACAGCAGGCCTACTGGCCCAATACGGGGGGAAGGGAATGAAAGGGAAAAAAAGCAGAAATGATCTGAGGAGGAAAACGAACTTAGTTTATTAACTATAATAGCAAAAATACAAAAAATAATTAATTGGGGTTGAAGCTAATAAATCAAATAAGCGAGGGAGAGTTTTCTGAAAACAGAAGTTCTTACTCTGATCTGCCAAGGAACAAAGAGAAAGTCTCATGGCTTCCAGTCGGTTTTATTTTTCCCTCTCTCTGGAAGATGGAAATGAAAAGGTGAAGTCTGCTGGGAACTGTGGTTCTTTTGTCCCTTCCGAGATCGGAGCTGCAGCATTCACTCTTTAACTGCCAGTGCCTTGAGTGATGATGTGATATGGGATACTGATATTAAACCACAAAACCATGACAAGCATATACCTGCTTGAACTGAAGGGCCAACCAGCGTTAGGATTTCTCTGTAGGATGTAGGAACAAGGCAAGCAAAATTGGTATTGCTTCACTGATATCTGGGAAATATCAGATCAGATCTAGTGAGTGACTGAAGTTCAATAACACCTCTGTTATCTGATCTGGCCATCTGATAAATGCATGACTGAGAGGCTGATGCAAACGCAAGAATTTTGGATTCTTTGATCATGGGGCGGTCTACTCGGCACCTGGCCTGAGGTCCGCTGATGGGAATTGCCTGTCTCCAAGGGGGAAACGGATACTTGCCCAGGAGCTGGCGGGACTTGTAGAGAGGGCTTTAAACTAGATATGAAGGGGGAAGGGGATAAAGCCAGGCCTGCTAGAGATCAGCCTGGAGAAGCGGTATTGGGATTAGGAGTGAGGCGAGAGGCTCAGCTGAGGTGCATCTACACCAATGCACACAACATGAGCAACAAACAAGAAGAGTTGGAAGCCATTGTGCGGCAGGCAAACTGTGACCTAGTTGCCATAACGGAAATGTGGTGGGATTTCTCCAATGACTGGAGTGCTGCAATGGATGGCTACAAACTCTTCAGGAAGGATAGGCAAGGAAGGAGGGGTGGCGGTGTGGCTCTCTATGTTAGGGAATGCTTTCATGTTACTGAGATTGTGACTGGGGACAATAACGTTGAATCCCTATGGGTAAAGATCAGAGGAAGGGCTGACAAGGCAGACATCCTGGTGGGCGTCTGTTATAGACCGCCAAACCAGGATGAAGAGACAGACGAGATGTTCTATAAGCAGCTGGCACGAGCCACATGGTCACCAACCCTTGTCCTCATGGGTGACTTCAACTGCCCCGACATATGCTGGGAGTATGGCACAGCACAGAAGAAGCAGTCTAGGAGGTTTCTGGAATACATAGATGATAATTTCCTGATGCAGCTGGTGAGAGAGCCAATGAGAGGAGCTGCCCCACTAGACCTGCTGTTCACAAACAGGGAGGGTCTGGTGGGAGATGTGGAGGTTGGGGGCTGTCTTGGACAGAGTGACCACGAAATGGTAGAGCTCTTGATTCTTGGTGGAGCCTGGAGGGGGAATAGCAAAACTGCTACCTTAGACTTCCGGAAGGCGGACTTTGAATTGTTCAAAAGTCTAGTAGGGGGAGTCCCCTGGCATTCAGTCTTAGCGAGTAAAGGGGTCCAAGGTAGCTGGTCACTCTTCAAGAAGGAAGTCTTAAGGGTGCAGGAGCAGGCGGTCCCTCTGAGCTGCATAATGAGCCAGTGGGGAAGAAGACTGGTGTGGATGAATAGGGAGCTATTCTTGAGGCTCCGGGAGAGAAAGAGAATCTACCGCCTGTGGAAGGAGGGACGGGCAACTCAGAATGAATACAAAGAAGTCGTTAAGATGTGTAGAGGGAAAATCAGAAAGTCAAAAGCCCAGCTTGAATTTAACCTGGCAGCTGGGGTAAAAAGGAACAAGAAACTCTTTTATAAATATATCAACAGTAAGAGGAGGACAAAGGAGAATCTACACTCTTTACTGGGTGAGGCTGGGAATGTGACCACTGAGGATAAGGAAAAGGAGGAGGTTCTGAATGCCTTCTTTACGTCTGTCTTTAAAAGTCAGACCAGTTATTCTCAGGGTACCCCACACTCTGACCTGGTAGTCTTGGCTGGGGAGCAGACTGAACCCCCTGTGATTCTAGAAGAAACGGTCAGGGACCTACTGCTCCAACTGGACTGCCACAAGTCCATGGGGCTGGATGAGATTCACCCGAGAGCACTGAGGGAACTGGCGGAGGTGACAGCCGAGCCACTTTCCATCATCTGTCAGCGCTCCTTGTTGACTGGTGAGGTCCCACAAGACTGGAGGCTTGCTAATGTGACTCCCATTTACCAGAAAGGTTGTAAGGAGGATCCGGGGAACTACAGGCCTGTTAGGCTGACCTCGGTGCCAGGGAAGGTTATGGAGCAGATTGCCTTGAGGGAGACCACGCAGCACGTGTGGGACTACCGGGGGATCAGGCCTAGCCAGCACGGGTTCACGAAGGGCAGGTCCTGTTTGACCAACCTGATCTCCTTCTATGATCTAGTGACCCATCTGGTGGATGAGGGGAAGGCTGTTGATGTGGTCTACCTAGACTTCAGCAAAGCCTTTGACACTGTCTTCCACAGTATTCTCCTGCAGAAGCTGGCAGCCCGTGGCTTGGACAGGTACACTCTTGGCTGGGTACGGAGCTGGCTGGAGGGCCGGGCTCAGAGAGTGGTGGTGAATGGAGTTAAATCCAGCTGGCGACCGGTCACGAGTGGTGTTCCCCAGGGGTCGGTGCTGGGGCCTGTCCTCTTCAATATCTTTATTGATGACCTGGATGAGGGCATTGAGTGCACCCTCAGTAAGTTTGCAGATGACACCAAATTGGCTGGGAGTGTGGATCTGCCTGGGGGTAGCGAGGCCCTACAGAGGGATCTGGACAGGCTGCAAAGCTGGGCTGAAGCCAATGGGATGAGGTTCAGCAAGACCAAATGCCGGGTCCTGCACTTTGGCTACAACAACCCCAGGCGATGCTACAGGCTTGGGGCGGAGTGGCTGGAAGACTGTGTAGAGGAAATGGACCTGGGGGGTATTGATTGATACTCATCTGAACATGAGCCATCAGTGTGCCCAGGTGGCCAAGAAGGCCAATGCCATCCTGGCCTGCATGAGAAACAGTGTTTCCAGCAGGAGCAGAGAGGTGATTGTCCCCCTGTACTCAGCACTGGTGAGGCCGCACCTCGAATGCTGTGTCCAGTTTTGGGCCCCTCACTGCAAGAAAGACATCGAGGCCCTGGAACGTGTTCAAAGAAGGGCAACAAAGCTGGTGAGGGGTCTGGAGCACAGGCCTTATGAGGAGAGGCTGAAGGAGCTGGGAATGTTCAGCCTGGAGAAGAGGAGTTCTGCTGACTCCCCTCTGTGGTTTAGCAAGGATCAAAAAAGTTGTCATCTCATCATCACTGCCCCAGATGGCCTCCAACCTTTACATCTCCCACAAGACCTTCTCTGTTAACACACAGCAGGTCCAGGATTTTGCTTCCCCTTGTTGGCCCGGTCACCAAGTGTAAATGTCTGTGTGAACAAAGTGAGATGATGCTGAAATGTGTCAACTGGTGTCATAAGAAATATGTGTTTGTTTTTTTTTTTTCTTTCAGAATGTTTAAATAAGACATTATCTTGTCAGTGCATGCTGAGAAGTGGTTGGATATCACGGAATAGCTGAAGTTGGAAGGGACTCCTGAGATCTTCTAGTCCAACTTGGCTCATTAGAGCAGGGTCACTTATAGCAGGATTCTCAGGGCCATGTCTAATTGGATTTTGAATATGTGCAAGCATGAGGACTCCATGGCCTCTCTGGGAAACCTGTTCCAAAGTTGGACCACCCTTAAACTTGTATATTTGAATAGACTTTTTGGTATTTCAGTTTGTGCCCGTTGCCTCTTGTCTGTTTGCTGGATACCACTGAGAAAACTGGCTCAATTTTTTTGTATTTTCCTCACTTCTCCCTTGCTATGAGGATACGTTACTGGGTTGTGGTTAAATTGGGGTCCACCAGGACCTCCTGGTCTGTTTCTGCATAGCTGCTTCACAGTCTCTTGATCCTCAGCCTCTCTATACACAGCTGGTGTATAGGGAGATTCCCATGAGCCAGATGTGACATCTCCCCTTAATTGAAATTCATTACATTTCTGCTTAATCATTTCTTGAGGCTGTTGAGATCCCCCTGAATGGTGGACCTCACCAAATAATCTGCTCTGTCAAGGGCTCCTTCCAGTTCTGTGTCATGTGCAAAAGATACAGATTACATACATAGGTTCAGAAGTGTTTTTTAGTGCAACAGAAAAGCTTAATATTAGATTGAGCTCTAGAATGCCTGAGTACAATTCCATGTCCTGTCCCAAACCAGGGTAATGTAGGAGGGGGGTATTCATCAGTCTCCGTTTTCAGAAGATTAAGAGAGAGAGAGAGAGGGAGAGAGCCAAATTGAAAATTGTGTTCTTTAGATTATCACCTTTTCTGAGGAGAGGCAGCTGGGATGTGCACTCAAGATTTAGGGATTGGGGAATGCCCTCAGGTCTTGTTTAATCACAGCCTTTAGCTGTAAATAGTGACGCTGCCCATATATGTGCACAGTTCTCGTCAAGTTTAGCAGCAGCTGATCCTGAAACTGTTTTGGCGTGTGACGGGTTTGGTATGTAATACAATAAGCAAGAGGAAAACATGTGTTGTGGATGTAGTTACAGTTACAGCTGTAAGGCAGAGCCCTTCAAAGTGTTACTTTACAAAACAAATCCCTTCTCTGGCCTATTAGTCAAAGCAACTGCTCTGTGTCAAAGCAGCACAAATAGCTTTTAGCCAAAACACTTTTCTATCTGCTGTTGCTCTGGGGCCATTCTGCTCTGCCTGATTGCTGTCCCTATACAAGGGGTTAGTGCAGTATGCAGCTTAATAAATTCCGCTGTCGAATTTCTATTGTCTCTTTGTTCTTAGTTGCTAGGGAAGCCAAATATTATTTCTGTCTTTGAAAGAAACTGCAAATATGGGGAATGGCCTTAGTGAGAGTTAGGGGAGAAAAGAGACCCTGTGCAAAAACATCTTTTGTGTTTTCACTTACTGCTTTTTTAGCGAAGATTGTGATGGTGTAGTGCAATAGGGCTGTTCTGTCTTTTCTCATAGTCAGATGTCTTTGTTAATGTTAGTAAGTTATATTCCAGGCTAAGAGATTCCCTCCCATGTATCTTTTCATCCCCTTTGGTGTGTCCCGAAGTGCTGACTGCTCATGATTAAAAACCAGTAATCATTTCTGTCTCTATCACCAGTCTTTTCATGTTACTTCACTTTCATGAGTCCTTATCTTTCTGTTGCCTACCTGTGGATACTGAAATGGGTCATTTCCATCTAATATTTCAGAGATGCAGGAATGATCCCAAATGAAGTATGCTGGGAACGCTTCTCTGGCCCTGAGTCTGATGGCCAGAGCTGACCTTTCTTTTGTGGCACAGTGGAGGTGTTATATACTCTATGTTTCTAGTATATGTAGTAGAGGTATGCAGTTAGGTATGCTAGTAAAATAAACAGAGCAAGGGGATGTGCTAATCACTGCCATACAATTGTCCTGCTTAAGTTTTTGCACACCCAAAGTTGCTGTTTAGACCTGTGCTAACTAGCAGTTTCCCAGTCATTGGCAGGGCATGGCTCAAGGGAACTTCTAAGCTATCTGAATAGACAAGTTCACCTTGATTTGGGAAAAGGAGAGGAATGTGATGGTCATTCTAACTGATTAGTCAATTTAGTAGTGCACAGCCTCTCTCCCTCTGGGCTATTCATTGTCAAATTGTCCCTGGGCTCATTTTATGTAGATAAATTCAGTCATATTTGTTTTGTCTTCTGTAGCATTCACTTCAAGCTATAGGTATACTGATAACAAAAGTTATGTGGGAGTGACTTCAGGGATAGTAAAAGCTGGGAACACCAGGGTCTCTCCTAAGACTGTTACTAGCACGAGCAGCTGCTGCATTGCTGGAACAGAGTCACTCTGTAGGACCCCAGAGGGATCGGTACAGTGTGAACTTGGTACTCTGCTGACCTTCCATACCCAAGGTGGGGCTCCTCCTTGGGGTAATTCTTGTTAGAAGTAGATCATGAAGTCATTGCTCAGTACTGTGATAAGTAATGAACAATTCAGCTCATCTTTATTTTGGTGACTGTTACAAAAACGTGTTTGAGCTAACTAGGCGATGTTCCCTTTACAGTCCAGGTTAAACCAATTTCAGATATGTTTTGTCTGACCTGTGCTCTTGTTCTTGGTTAGGTATCTACCTTGGAATGAAGTGTTTTGTACCTGATAGCACTTTCTTTTCTATACTGACTGTATGGAGACCATTCGGGTGGTAGCTAAATTGCATGCCAGCTGGTGTCCAAAGAGTAGTCTCCTAGGCCAAAGTTTCCTCTGCATTCCAGCTTTGCCTAGCTAAGAAATAATGCTACCTTCCCACTGATGCAGAAAAAAAATTAAAAAAAAAAATTTGGGCAATAATTTTAAAAGCCACACCTAGAGTACAATGAGTTCTGCTAGCAAATGACATGATTATATAGGAAAAATAGAACCACAGTTAAATTGGTGAGATACTTTGACACAGGCATGGTTTTTTGCTTGAGTACAAGGAAATTGTGGCTTATTTAATAGGCAGGAGGAAACGTGAACTGCTTGAACTGCAGCCCAAAGTAGGGAGACCATCCTGCCTTTACTCCCAAGTGCAAATTACCTGTCCTTTCCTGCAGTGCCTTTTCCAGAAGTAATATGGGGGAAGTTGAGTTAGGCAGCCTGACAGCTTAATCTTGTAATGCTCAGGATCCATATCTCTTGTTACTATTGTTTATATCAAACTGAAAAAAAAAAAAAAATTTACATGTGAAATCATCCCTCTTGCTACCCTGACAACATTTATTGTTGCTGTAAGTTGTCTGGTTACTGGTGAACAGTAAATTCTCTTTTGGCTAAAGTCAATGGCAAAAGCAGAAGATGCTGATCTGGCATTTTTGCCTGGCTGTTGCGTACACAATATGCTGCACATTCTGCTAAGTCAGTAGCTGAGTCTGTAGACCAAGCATCAGAGATAGGACACATTCAAAATGATGAGACATTCATGCAAACTTATGAATCTTTTTCTTTTTCCACAGCCACTCTGAGCTCCGTTTTCTCCTGAGTACTTTTTATCTCTGCGTAACAGCCCTTTCTGCAGGCAGTTATGGCATTGAGATCTAGGAGCTTGACCACAGGGTCACTTACAGCTGGATATTTTTGCCCAAAACTTTCTCTCTCCCCCCCCTTGCAGTATTTTAAGACTGCTCTCTTTCTGTTTCTCAGGTTTTTCTACCTCTGCTCTTGGGATTCAGCCCCCATGATCTTCTCAGCCAATCCTTACTCTTTGGACCACACTTCTAATTGACAAATCATAATAAGATTTTTTTTTACTTGCCGGCTTTATCTTCTGTCTTCTTTTGTTTTCCCTTTCTCAGTTCCCTCTTTTTCTCCTACTGTGCATCTTCCTTTCACTGTTTAGCTTTTTCTATCTTGTCTCAGTCTCTCCTTATTTCCTTTCCTCTCTTGAGGTTCGTAAAGTTGCCAAGACTGAGCCAAAGCAAAGAGAAATATGCATTTCACAGGCGAGGGTCATGCAGAGGGCAACACTGCAGCTCTTACTGCTGGTCCTGGGGAGAATGATGCTGGTTTGTTTGAGAGTTGTTGCTCTCATTAAGTTTGTCAAATCTACCTTGAATAAGAATAAATTAAAAGAAAAATGGAATGTAAAGTAGGGGGAAAAGGGAAATGTTAGCATTTCAGTGCTGGAAACAGGCTTTTGCCTAATTTTTATATTTTTCTTAGCGAGTTCAAGAAGAATTAAGGTCAAGGTCTCTGGTCTGAAGGGAAAACATACCCGTGGGTTCTCTGCTATGTCTTGTCAGAGCTTTCACCATTTGTCTGTGAACTCTGTGCCTTCTTGCCACAGAAATCAATGTCCTCATCCACAGAAATTCCCTGCTTCTTCAGTTGAAAAACTGCAAGGTGGCAAATAGCAATTCAGGCTGATTTGACCTAGTTGAGCATGAAGATTTTCTTACCCCTTCCCCTTTTTACAGAGATTTGGTGAGGGAGGTCTGGAATTTCACAGTCTGCAGTACAAGAAATTTCTATTAAAAATGTCCGTCAGTGTGTCAAAGTGCTCATAAAAATCAGTGTGAGAGAGTAAAAGGTGGTGGGAACTATTTTTCCTCTTGGAGAACTCTTCTCTGCCAAGTCGATATTTGCACATGTAAGTCAGGTTGTTTTATTTCATGCAAGGTAAGAGGATTTCAGATTTGCTCACCAGGATCACAGGAATTGTTCCACATTTTGGCCTGCCAGTTGCAATCTACATTTTTCAGGAACGTGCTCCGCTCTGGGGCTGCTTTCTGGTTCTGTGTGCAAAGAACACGTGTCTGTTTCTGATGGTTTTAGCAGCAGCTCCTACAAGGTTATGCACTTTTGCCTTCACTCCTGACATTTGCCCTTGTATAAACAAAGCTGCCGTTTCCCCGTACTTGTGATCTTGACAGAATTAAGTTCTCCCAAATTGACAGAAGGGATGTTCATTTAGTGTTGGTCTTTCCTATCTTTTGTCAGATTGTCATGGCTTTGTTATTGAGGTACTTGTAGAATTGGTCGGTGCATAAGGTTTTGTCTGTCACTAGCATGGTCAAATCGCTATTTTCATTGTCTCAATATGATATGCTGTGTAAATGTTTTCCTTTAACTTGAGTGATAACAGGGTGTTTCCCTGTCATTTCCAGTAAAAGGCCTGGCTGCTTTTAAGTACTTCCTCTACATGCTCTGCAGAGACACGTGGTTATAAGAAGGCTGATTTGTATTTCTTCTGCTGCATGTTTTTATTACAGAAAAATAAATAAAAAAAGCCTTTGCCTGCTTTTGCAGTGGTGAAAGTCTTCTTTGGTCAAACTGGACAATTGTCAACGTTCCTCTGTTGGTGCTCTGCCGCTTACTGCCACACTGCTTGGGGATGCAAAGAAGCTGCTGTAGACTTTGCTGGAGACCTGGTATGCAGCAGCTGGTTTCATGACAGCTGCTGAATATTTCCTATTGCCAAACAATTCCTATCGATTTGGGAATGAATTCTCTTTGTCATGTGCTGAACCCCATCCTTCCAAAATATTGGAGGAAAAGCCTTAAGATGCATTCATCAGTCATATGGGATGCATCAGAAGACTGCTGTCATGTACTGTGCTCACCAGCCTTGGCTTCTCCGGGGGGGACATGACTAAGGAAAGCCTAAGAAGGAACCTGATGGAGATAAATAGGTGCATTGCAGAGTCTTACAGGGTGCTTCTCTCTGGGAACGTAGAAGTGACAGTAATGGTTTGCAAACTGACCACACAAGCCATGAAAGTGCAAATTGTGGACTAGGTAGGGATGGTCTAAATACTGATCACCACAAATTGTTCTTGGTGTGTTGAGTAAGTGGCAAGACATTCAGTGAACTCATAATATGTCCTGAGGGAGATGCACGGATTCAGTGCCTGACTCCATCCCCTGTTATATAAGCACTGCTTTGGGTAATTGCTTTATCAACACATGAATAAGCTGATCCCTGGCCCTTGAAAAACTGCACAAGTTTCATTTCAGCAATTTTAGTGACTGGGCCAGAAGGCACAAAAGGGCTGTCAGTCTCTTGCTGTACGATCCAATGGTGCTTGTAGGAAAGGTTGAGAATTAGCTTGCCCAGGGAAGAGACTGAGTGTGGGAATAGATCCTGTTTAGGCTCTTAAACTTAGCTGCAGTCAGTGCTGCCAAAAGACATCAAGCTTTGGGTTTGTTTACTTAGTTGGTGTCTTTTCATTCGCATGTTAGATTTGTAATGTTGAATTCTGTAAATTTGTTTTCTGTAAGAATTTTCATAGAAAAGAGTGGGATTGAGAGAATTTTATTGTGGAATTAAAATCAAAATAAATACAAGTGGAACCTGTCTACATGAGGGGGTTTAGTTGTGAAGATGCATTGGTAGTTATATACAAGTGTGTCCCTCTGTAAATGTGTTTACTGTGGGAAGTTTTATGTGTGTTGTCCTGGCAGCCTACTGACGTTCTACTACAGTGCTGCATATACAAGTCCCTTATATATAAACCATCTAGAGAAAAATGTCTTGTCCATTAATTAAACCAGTTGTAATTTGTTTTAGAAGAGCTCAATGGCCCTTGTGATTTGAACTCTTTATCTTTAGTTAGGATGCAATACAGTGGCCACAGTGAGCGGTGCTGTGATTTATATGTGCGATGGTTGTATGGGGAAAGGACTTGGTTGAGGGTCAAGAAGATGGTGCCAATGGATGCTCGGAAGTGTTGCCCATGTTGTTCCTTCAGCTATAAGGCAATGACCTCAGCGTTTACTGCAGCTGAATCTCTAGAATGAAATTGTTTCTATCTCGTCTGTTTGGAAGCATGCACTAAACCTCTCCCCAAATCATAGCTCTTATTCTCTTAGTACTGAACAATACCCATCTGGTATTCCCAAAGTGACCTGTTAACTACAATTGGACTACAATATGTTTTTAAAAATGTGATTGTGTTATGTGCAATATAACATGTAGTTGCATGTAATATATACTAATGAGTGTTAAGTTATATTCTTTGCAATTAAAGTAATACATTAATGTATTAATATTTGTAAAGCTGTCACAATGTTTACTAAATGTTCTGAGAAATTCAGCACTGCAAAAAATGAGCTCCACAATTACACTGGGTTTTGAAATTCTTCTGCAACTTAAGTAAAATATTCTTTAAGGTTGTTTTTTATTTTTAACATATGTGTGTGCATATATACATATAAATACATATATATGTATGGACACATGAAATTATAAGTGGGAAGTGTTAGGAGCTGCAGTATCTGGTATTCTGATAGAGACAAAGCTGCTGCAGATCTGTGTTCAGGTTCCAATGAGTAGTGAGAATGAGCATCAATTCCTGACAGAGAGACACGTCTCTGGCCATGCAGATCAACACAGGCAGAAATGCTTGACATCCATGCAAACATCACCAGCAGCCTCATTCTGTTTCCCTCTTTGGCTAAAAGAAGGGAAATTCAGATTACCAATCAGGAGGAAGTTCTTTACTCAGAGGGTGGTGAGGTGCTGGAATAGGCTGCACAGAGGAACTCTGGATGGCCCATCACCAAGGCCAGGCTGGATGGGGTCCTGGGCAGCCTGTTTTTCTTTTGCTGCATGGTACCTGAAAGGTGAAAGGTTAGGGGGGAATAGCAAATGAAAGCAAATCTCTCTGTAGAAGGTTTGTAATAGCAAATTTTGATCTTTACTATTGGTAGCAAAGCAAACTATTTTTGCATGGTAGGCTGCTCTGAGATTTGAGAGAGCTGCTGTTACTGCTGCAGCTACAGGATTATTAGTAATCCCTGCTTTGAAGTGCATTCATCGAGTCACTCACTTTGGCTTCAAGCCTCACCAGGGGAAACATTTCAGTCCTATTTGCCTATCCTAGTGGTGTGTTATTCAGTTCCATTGGCTTCACATTGTTTCAGTGAGATGTTACCAGTGTAACAAGAACTGTGTAACAAGAACAAACTGAAACGCTACAGTCTGTAACCTACCTGCAAAAGGCTGGAAATGGGGTATTCTGAGCTCCAGAAAACTATCTGAATAAGGGAATAAGGCCTCTCCCAGAAGAAACTTCTGTTTCACATTCAGAGCCTCAAAAACATCTGTGGGGAAGCTGAGGAAATAAGAAGAAAACAACAGTCGGCAGTTAATATCAATATAGATCTGAAAAATAAGAGGAAGTAAAATAAAAGATTCAATTAATTGAAAGAAGTGGAGTCAACTAGGAGTAAGACACTCTTTTAATGAACGCACTTAATTGTATTGGTTTAATGTGTTTCAGATAATGGGAAATCTCTTCCAAGCATTATGTTCTTTGTTCATTCTGTTGATTTTTCGCAAACATTTCACAACAGAAAATAACAATATTTTCTATGAAACTGTTTTTTGTGTCTAGTCCACATGTGTATTAAGGGTTAGAAATGTTAAGGGCTGTTGGTGAGAACTGAGCAACAATTCCCTGGAGAGGCAACGGAGACATTACTGTATGTGTTAGGATCAGCATCAAGGGTTGTATTTGATGAGTAGTGGAGTGTAATTGCTGATGACTGATAGTAATGAAATGTTGGTCTTTGCAAAAATATATTGCTGACAGTTCTTGCAAAAAACATTTCCTTCTTCTTAGGGGGAAAAAATGATCTAGCATTTTTTGTTATGCATTTCTTTTTGTTATTTATTTTATCCTCAGAGTGTAAATCTCTGCTTCAGTAATGACATTGGCCATTTGCAAAAAGTTCCATGACCTCGACACAGACCTTGATGAAAAAGAGAAGTGCTGAACGCAAAGAATTTTGACTTTTTGTTATCCCAGTTTTGCAAATTGTGTAGTGTTTTGAAAAGGTTTGACAGGCTTAATCTTTTACATATATTTTATGTTTTTAGCATTCTTTCAAGCTAGAATATAGGTTATTAAAGAAGGGTTCATATTGTCACCTGCTGTAAAATGGCCCTCCGTAGACAGGCTAATGAGTGTACCACCAGAAAATTTACCGATAAAATCATGAAAAGGGGAAAAATCATGGAAGGCAGGAAACCTAGTGGCTTCTCATTAACTGAAGGGGGCCTTCAGGAAAGCTGGGGAGGGACTGTTTTTAAGGGCATGTAGAGTCAGGATGGGGGGAAACAGTTTTAAATTGGAGGAGGGTAGATTTAGATTAGATATCAGGATGAAATTTTTTACTGTAAGGGTGGTGAGACACTGGCACAGGTTGCCCAATGACGCTGTGGATGCCCCCTCACTGGAAGCACTCCACGCCAGGCTGGATGGGGCTGTGAGCAACCTGGGCTATGTTAGGTGTCCCTGCCTATAGCAGGGGGTTGGAACTGGGTGATCTTAAAGGTCCCTTCCAAGCAAAACCATTCTATTGTTCTGTGATTCTATGATTCTGTGAAAATCAGTGTCACCCTCCCTTCAAGATGAACTATGACAAAACAGAATACATTTTAGTGTGTCCATGCAGTCCTGATGTCTTCTTTAAATAACTGCTTGCCTTCCGGTCCTGGATCTAACAATGCTGATTTAAATCCTAGAATCTGAGGCTGATGAAAGTATTCAGCTTTTAAAAGCCTTCTCTATCTTTGTCAGGAGTGGGCACTTGTAAGTCTATGGCTCATATCTCGGAAAGTAATGCAGAGAAACATTCTTGATGGAGGACAATAGCATCATTTGATAATACTTCTTTCATCTCAATTTCTTCACTGTCATATTCTGTGATCTATGAATAGCTGATGGGTCATCTGCTGTATAATTTTACTGTACACCAACAGTTTCTTGCAACCACCCCAAAAAAGTTTTTTCATGCTTGCCAGGAAACAGTCAGAAGCCTGTAAGCTATTCCTTTTGTATTTATGCATCGCTTCTCACTTTGGTATACAAGTGCCGTTGAAGTCCTCAAACACTGCCACTGGCTCCATGTTCATACATTTCATTTAGCAAAGAGCCTCCCTGTAGTTCTCTTGCTTGTACTGCATGTAGTGATACAAAAGGTCACTGGAAACTTGTCACCTAAAACCCAGCAGGAATGCTGAAAACAATTCAGGTTTTGGTTTACTGAAACATGAATTGGTGGGTATAGAAATGTCAGCATTTTCAGAAGAACTGCCAATGAATGTAGTGCAAATTTGGCACATTTAAAGAGAAAACCAGAGCATCAATTCGCTCCAGCCCAGACCTATCGCTCTTTGGAGAACATCATGTCTTCCCTGATTACATCTGTGCCTAATTCAGTGTTTTCTAACTGTGGTCAGTTTCAGATGTTTCAGGCACTGTGCTTTGTTTATTATTGGTCAGCCACCATCAAAGCATCAGGCACTTCAATACCTTGAGCTTGAACAAACTCAAGTTATTACAAGATTGATGATAGAAAAGGAGAGAAAGGAACTATTTCAACAAGTGATCAGCACTAATTGCAGGGATGGAAGCCTTACCTGATCCTGATTTGGATGTGAAAGGCATGCTGCAGATTAGTTGCTCTGACAGAATAATTGAGTATTTGGAGGAGCTGGTGCTGTTTTCACTGTACTTTGGCTATATTTCAATCCCTCCCTAATAGGTCAGATTTGGGGTGAAGTCCTAATGCACTGGAGTAACAGTGTGGAAAATGAGGTTTACTATTTCATGTTATATTCCGTTTTTGTTTGCTGTTTGCTTTTTCTGCTCATCTTACGTGGTTGCCTATCGCTAAATGGAACTACAGGCTAAAATGTAGAATGATCAGTGAATCCAGCCCCTGTAACTGACATTTACATCTAAGCTAAAATGGCGTGTGTTGGTTATCTGTAAGAGCAATGATTACTGTTGTTCCAGGCACCTTAAAGTTCCCTTGGACTAGTCTTCTTTCACACATCTCCTGTGCAAGGTTTCAGTGTTAGTATGGATAAAGAACTACACCTCATCAAAAATCTAGATGAGGCCGTACTATTTTAGAACATAAGAGGAAATTGTTGGTTATGGACTTGGGGCCAGAGAAAAGGCCCTGGGTGTAATTTATTTAGTGAGTAAAGATAGCCTTCAAATGCATACCCAGCTCAATTTGACACTGAAATGATTCTCAGGAAGCCACATGAATTCTCTCAAACCATGGTTTGTGCTTCCCTGAGTAAATTACCATGATGGCCTTGGAGAACATGCCGATGAACATGAGTAAGCAGTGCACATTGCACCAGTGAGAAGTAATTGCATACCAAGCTGGCCCCTGAGTATAAAAAAAGGTGTTGAGAAGTTGGAGAGTCCCTTTGGCTGCCATAGAGCTAGGATGCTGGAGCATGTGGTATATTATGAGACAGAGGGAGCCAGTCTCTGTTGTGGAGAACTAAAGAATAAGGAGAGCAGGATCCAGTTGCTATTTGCTTACAAATGAAGTGAAACCAGAAACTTATCTCTGAAATGCACCATGGCAGAACCAGAGGCAATAAAAAAAGTTATGGCTGTTTTTAAAGTTGTTCTCAAGCATTGGCCCAGATTGCCCAGAGAAGTTCTGAAGGCCCTGTGGAACTTCAGAACTTCACTGGACTAGATTCTGAGCAAGCTGGTGTAAAGTGCCGCGGCTTTAAGCGAAAGATAGTATTGGATGGCTTGCAGAGGTACCAGTCCAATTGATTTCGTGGTTATGGCCCACTGAGATGGTGATCACATTTCTGCCATTTTTTGAAAATGCAAGTCTAAGATATATGGCAGGTTCCCTTTTAGAAATTCGTCTGGGTGTTGTTTTTCCTCTCTGTTCTACCTCTAAAGAAAGAGGTACAGGAAGGCAGAGACATGATACTGTGGGATTGCCACTGGTAGACCTGTGCTGGCGGCCAGGGTTGGGACGGGGACTTCTGAAGTCACTGCAGGGAGTAAGAAGTCTGCAGAGCTGAAGGGGAACCATGGCTGCTGCTGCGCTTGGACATGATGTAGAGTTCCCTGAGTGAAAGTCTCTGTATCAGCACCACCATGATTTCTTCTCAGACTTGGGTGTGGTGAAGTTAGGGGCTGTTTGGCAGTATCCACGTATAGTGGAAATGCTAAGTCACAGCTTAGAGCAGTGATGGAGCACCTGGTGGGAAAGCAGAGCCAGCCCAGGGGAGCTCACGTGCATGCAATGTACCTAACTGACCAGAAGGGCTGGAGCCAGGATCCACACTTTCCCAGCCCTCATTTAAGGGTTGGCAGTGGAGGTAAGGAGATCTCTCTGGAGATCCCTGCATGCCTGAGGCCTTCTGAAGGTAAGCAGCTTCTTTCTTTTGCTTCTTTGCCCACTGCTGTTGCATTTGACTAAGTCCTCTCTTGCTGCAGTCTAGGACCTTGCTACTCAGCTGATATTGTGCTTTCCATTATGTTATGCTATGGAAACCTGACTGCAATCAATCCCATTTAGCTCAGTGTAACTTTAATGAGGCTTTGTCATGCTTTGTTCTTTTTAGCAACTTTATTGTTATGAATGCTGCTGTCTTGTAGAAGACTGAAGAGATTTGGTTTCTGCATACGTTTTTTTTTTTTTTCCTACCTTTATTGAAATTTTGTGGAAATGAGAAGGAAAACTTTTGTGTCAAAAATCTTGAATAGAAGGAACAACCCGGAATGTAAAATAGTATATTGTGAAGGGAGATCCAAGATATGACTGGTGTGCCATGATGTTCTCATCCAGCAAACTATATAAGTACTTGCACCAGATTTACCCCTTATCAGCCCCTCTGAGTCTGGGTCTTTCTTACCTGTTACTGTAGGGTTACAGGAAAGCTGGGGTTGGAAGGGACTGTTGTTATCTAGTCCAACCTCCTACTCAGAGCAGGGTCAACTAAGAGGTCAGATCAGGTTACTCAGAGTTTTATCCACTGAGATCTTGAAGTAATAGAGACTGTGGAACCTCTCTGGGTACCCTGCTCCACTGACTGTCCTTGCTGTAAAAAGCTACTCCATATACACAGTCTGAAATACCTGTTGCAATTCGTGCCTGGTGTTCTTTCAGTACATGCCCCTGTGGAGGGTTTAACTCCACCTCCTTGATAACCTCCCCAAAGACACTGCCAGGCTGCTTTTATTTTCCCCAGAATCTGTCTCTTCTCTGACAGGGCAAGTGCTATGGCTCCTGTCCATCCAGTGACCCATGGTAGGACTTACTCCAATTTATTGATGTGTGTCTTGTACTGGTGGACCCAAAGTTGCATGTAGCATGTAGATTATGGTGTAAATGATGAGCCTGGCTCAGCTGCTTTTCCTGTAGACTTGATATTTGTACCAGTGTAGGTAGTATGAGTGGACTAAGAGCTTGAAGCATCTGAATATTGCTTCCTCTAAGGACGTATAATGCTACTGAAGGACGAATCACTCAGCCTCTCTCTCTCACACTGTTGATGTCTATGTTCTTTCCCGATATGTGAGATAATCTACAGCCCTCATTGGTTTAGTTGTGTGTTTGTTAACCTGCACAACTATATTAATTATTAACTTAATCATTGACTTACCTGTCACTAATGATGGTTTGTGTCATGCTTTTTTGCAGGTTACATATCACAAGTACTAAAAAATTACACTGACCATGCCTGTGATGGAGAATATGTCTCCCTGAGGTGCCCTCACAGAACTACCATCAGCATCCAGTCTTCTTTCTATGGCAGAATTGTACCAAGTCATCAGATGTGTCCTTCTCGCTCTCCCCGCTCCTATGCAACTTTAATTAAGGAAGATGTTGCCTGTTCAGTTGGCACTTCCCTTCAGGTATTTCATGTTAAACTGGATCTGTTCATTTTGGAGTTCTTTCCTAGGCCAGACATTTCTTAATTTTCCTGTGGTTCTAGTCAATAGTATTTCAGGCATATAATTAAAACAGAGTATACTGTAAGACCAGATTATGTTTGGACTGTTTCAAGACTTTTTCATACTTCTCCTTCCCAGTAGATAGCTTATTCAACACATTTAGGAGTTTCTCTGCTGTTTCTGGTTTCTCTGGCTTCTTACTTCAGAAATGATCCTGTCTCAAGAGGCTTTTATTTCAGTAACATGAAACCCAGAGAGAATCCTTTAGTTCCATTCCTGACTCATTTGGCTCTTAGGCCACTGTAAGTGATAATACATTGCTTACGCTTATCTCCCAAGTGTCAGTAGTTTACCACCTCTATCCATTTCTGCAGGGGGTGCTGACTATATGCGCATGTAACTTCAGCAGATCAGAGGATTATATGGAAGGTGCTGTTGTTAGTCAGCTGTCAGTAAGAGCAATGAATTAGAAACACAAATTGGCTGATTTGTGATGAGTGATCTGCTCCTCAGAGTAAAAGAAAGCCCATTTATTTCTAAGCGCGTGATTTGAGACTGAAAATCTTTGGGCAAGGACTTCAACTTTTCTTAAGCATGCTGTGTGTTTATAGCTATGAATCAGTAGTAACTTGTAATGAAACTTAGAGCAGAAGTAGATTATGGTACCCATAGGGCTACTGAATAATTTTGTTTATAATTTGCATAGAGGTCAGTGTTTCCCCCATCACTTCTCATTCTTTCATCCAGGATTTTTTCTGAGGAATTTACAGCTTAAAAAAAAAAAATAAGTAGCAAGGAGTGCTTTGGATTCTAAATGTCACTGGTGAGTTCTCCAGATTTGCGCAGGGTTGGTGTTTGCTGCAATGTAACCCTTGAGTTGACTGATTAGCAGCTGTCCTCATTATGGTTCCACTGCACATAAAATGACTGAGTTGTGCTATGGGAAGACATGCTTATCGGTGGGAGGTTTTTCAAGATACGGTAATAAAGGTTTCGTAATACAACAGATGAGGCGGTGGACTGTTCAAGGTGGGAAAACATGGACTGAAGTCTTTAGCAGGTCTGCCTCCTGTCTGTTCAGGAGAATGTGTCCAAGATGTGAAGGCAGTGACCCCAAACTGCATGTATGGAGATGTCAGAAAAACAACAATCAAGTTGTGTTGAAAGCCAGATGTTATTTGCTTTGTAAACAGCCTCCTGCCTCCTATTCCACTCTATTTAACAGGGGAGCCTAAAATTAGCAAAAGGCACGTGAGATGTATTGTGGGAAGTAAGAGAGATTTGTGCTATATTCAAGAAGATGATTTAAAGCTGAGGGTGTAGAAAGTGCCCTCTCATCCTTTCATATTAGGGGCTAATTTTGTACTCTGCACTATTAGACAGTCTGGTCTGGAATTGTTTCTTCTGTACCTTCTCTGTAGAGAAGATGTTCTGCAGGACGTATTCTTAGTTGGGAGGTAACAGAGCAGTGTCCTCATCCTAGCCAGGAGGGCAGTATGGGGGCACAGAAGAGGAACATTTGGAGCTCTGCCTTAGATCTGGTGAATGTGATCCATGCGCTGCAGACTGGAGGAGCTTTGCGTTGGCTGAACCATCTCTTGCTTATAGACCAGGAAGAGCAGCTGCCAGAATTGAAGGCTGTCTGTCTTTCAACCAGAAAATTAAATCTTCGAATACCAAAGATCTTCTGGGCATGTTTGAGTCACGCCACTAAAAATAGTTGGCAGCAGGTAACGGTGTTTATCCACACCATGTAATTTAAGCAAAGTTTTGTGCCCACTAGGATGTGTATGTAGCCAGAGCAGGATCATGCAGAGATACTGGCTTGGGTGCTGAAGGTGCAGAGCTGCATTGGCGTGTTTCTATTTGCCTCGGTGTCACTGTGGTGACTTCTGACTCCCATATGCCCTGGTCTGTTTTGGACAGTTGTGTGGATGGAATTGGTCTGAGCATGCAACCTTATCAGAGAGCTTGGAGAATTTCTTTTGTAGGTCTGTGCATTGTGCTTTCACAGTGGAGTTTTCTTTTCTGCAATCCTGCGTCATGTAGGCAGAGCTGGTCAGGCCTATTTGAATCTGATAATCCGTCTGACCCTTCTGTGTGTGTGAGAGGGTGGAGGAGTTGCCTTACATTGCTGCACAGCTGGAGAAGAGACAGGAACAAATATAGAGAGATTTTGCTTCTTGGAGGTTTGTTAGGGACTGTCCTCACCTGCTCTGGCCTTTCTTGTGCTGTGCTTCTCTCATCTGTCACGTTATCACAGACATTTGCACTTCCATGGGTTCACCTCTCATCTCATGCCTTTGTAGAAATCTGGAAGCTAATGGATAAGAATCAGAGTAAGCTTATTCAAATGAATACATAGTTGTTGGTACAGAGGGCAAAGGAGAAACAGGAGTGTTAGCGTTCTGATACTGCTGATAAGTGCCTACTGAGTGAATCTCTTCAGTAAGAAACCCAAACACAAGTTGTGCCTGAAACATACCTGAAGGTGGAGGTGTATTTCAATAAACTTCAGCTGCTTGGCAGAAAAAGAGGTGCATGGGAGTAACTTGTTTATAAAGCTTTTCACGGCCCCCTGTTCCTGGAGTAGTGCATCCTGGGTTTCAGCAGGGTTGGTTGGCCTAAAATTATTGCTTATTACCAGAAAGCTAGATTACCCTTTGTAGCAGATTATCTGCAGGATTTTTATTTTGGTAAATTGTCATAAAACTACAAGCACACCTTATGTGGAAGGAGAATGAAGAGCCCTGGAACGAAGTTTATTTTAAAGGAAAACAAAAAGCTCTGGAGAAGCACTTCAGTCATAGAATAGAATCACTCAGGTTGGAAAAGACCTTAAAGGTCATCGAGTCCAACCACAACCCAACCATCCTACCCTAACTAACAGCCCTCTGCTAAATTATGGCCCTGAGCACCACATCCAAATGGTTTTCTCTTAGCTGCAAGACTTCCACAGCATGGGCCAGGTGTTGGTCAGAAAGTGATGGAGCTGGAGGTGTCTGTGTTTTATGGAAGAGGGTTTTATTTTCCCCAAGCATTATAGCTTAATAGTGTGGTGAAGTAAAATGGAAAGCAGAAGAAAATGATTCAACTACTGTGGCTTTTTGGGAGGGGTGGTGGTGACTTGTCATGCCCAGTCTTGTGCAGCGTCACTGAAGTCATGTTGGAGTACAAGGTAAAGGCCCCAAGTGTCCTCTCCGGGAATTGGGGTCCTGCTGCCTTGGTGTTATATAGGCACAGAGAAAGAGCCCCTTGTCCCCAAACAACCTGTAAGATGATGATGGTTAGAGGGAAGGAGAAATGCCAGAAAGGAAGAAAGGAATTTATACCAGATCACATGGTGGTCAGTACAGCAGGGAGAGCTCAGGGCTCGTCATATTGCACATCAGATTTCCAGGGTTTATGGACAATTTGAGCAGGGAAAGTTTCAGAGACATCAGTGAATTCAAGAGCAGTTTAGGCAACTCTTCATCAAACTGTGCTATTTGTTTTGCAGGTGCTCATGAGCAGTGAGTTGAGGGTGCACAAGAGGTTACTGCAGTGCCAAAGCTGCTCTTATAAAAAATTACAGAACCTGTGCAGCTTCATTCATGAACTGTGCACTGCCTGAAATACAGTTCTGGCAAGCATCTCCCCAGCTAATGATTTGCAAATTGGAGATCTGTTTGATGCAGAGATCACAGATATCTCTAAATTGCTATATCTTTGAAATCTTTGCTTGGCTGAAGGAGAGGTGTGACAGGCAGAGGCTCCTGTCTCCCTGATGAGGAAGGATTGCCCCCTGGGTTGTAAGCCTCCTAATCCTTTGTTTACTGTAAACGTAAACTTTCCAAGTCATGGGACTTCTGTCACTGCTTCCAAGACTCTGCTTGACAGTGTAATGGTTTGCTCTCAGTGATTTTTCTCCACTCTGTTTTATGCTTTCCCTTTCTTTAATCCCACGACTTTTAGTTACGTATCCTTTTGTATTTCTTTAGCTTAGCCCTCCTCGCCCTTTGAAGTTGGCCCTGCACATGGATTAAGTTTCCCACTGCTAGGAAATGTAGGTAATGGTTAATAAGGCAGTAGTTGTGCATTTTTTACTGGCTCTGTCTATTTGCTGAACATAGCCCAGCTCTTTGCACATTACTGTCTCCTGGCTCTTCTAAGGCTCTTGCAGAGGAGCTCTGGAAAACCTTGGTGTTGTTTTTTAGCATGTTAGTACCACTGCTGCCTGCACTACTCACCTTGCTGGAATTTACTTCCATAGCAGAGCTGATATGCGCCCGATTTTCACTCTGTTTTTCAGTCTGGTGTGTTAGTGTACGTCCCCAGTTATGTGGGTATAGTTTCCTTCTGCTAACTTCATGGTAAGCATCAGAAAGTCCATGGGGGAGTAACAAGAGAGAGCTAGTGGGGCACTAAAATGTGCCATAGATCAGTGGTCAAATTAAGGGCCTTTGCGCTCTTCTTAATTTAACAAACAGATTGAATGTGGCACTTTGGGCAAAACTGAGTTACTTTCCAGAGGAGCAGACAGACTGGGAAGGTTTCTTGATAATACTATAGGCAAGTGACCTGCATCTCAGCGGTACAGATTCCAGTTCCTCCTGTACTTTTTCCTTCCCTGTTGCTGATCCTTCAAAAATCTTGCTGCACTGGATCTCAATAACTAACATGCAGTCTGCACATAACTGGGAGAAGGCTCTCTAAATAGGATTGCAACTTTAACACACACTGTAAATTTAGTACTTCAAGGTAACACCAACAATCTGAGATATCTATGTGTCTGTGTGGAGAGAACTAATGCTGCCTTGTTTGTTCTATTTAATTCTCATTGCGAAGCTCATGGAAGAGTACCAATCTATGTGTTGGTTTAACTCTACCGTAATGGCAGTTCTTGGGCCGAGTGTGACCTAAAAATGATTGACTATATTTTAATTGCTAATATTTTCTTGTGTAAAATTCTTAGTACGAATCTGTGCCCATCTTCATCTGGCTGCACGCAGCTCTGGTCCAATCGTACAACTCACGCCCTGAATTCTTATCTTCTGTAACATGCAATTTGGAAATCATTTAGTGTGGTTCCTCTGTGCAATTTCATGCCTGGCTGATGTGCCCTGAAGTCATCCTTATGTTCCTTTGATGATAGAGTCTGTACAGAGAGAAGCTGTGTGTCAGAATCCCAGCTCTCATGGAGTTTCATCACTGGCTTTTATGGCCCAGGCTTTCACCCTGAATGTTTTAAATCTATGAGCTGCTGCAAGGTACTAAGAGCTAAGATAAGTTTAATTGCCTTGGGTTTTAAGCTCAGTTGTGGCCTATTTTAAGCACAAAGGGAAGTATTTCCTGAAGAGTGATTTGAAGAGATGGAATAAAAGTGAGTGGACTCTTGGGAGTAGCTGAGGACAACCTTGTTTCAGAGCTTTCATTCAGTTCCAGATTTAAACAGTTGATAACTAATGACCACAAGCAATTACTATGCTAATAAGCTCAGCAAACTGAGCATGGGAAATGCATTTCATCTGTAGTATCCACTAGCAAGGCATGGTTTTGAGCTTGAGACTGCCCTTGCTTTAGGACCTGGGTCACTGCAGTGAGATTAAACCAGGGCATAAATCACAGGGGTTAGATTAGTATTTGTTTTACTTGAATTCACATTTTTCAGTTATCTCCTCCAAATCTTGCAGCCTCTTAGCTCAGTCATGAACCTGAGCATGGAATGGGTTTAGGCAGCCATAGCTTCCCTCCTGAACACTAGTTGTCAGCCCTCAGGCTTGATTTACCACTGAAATACTATTATGAAATGGCACAACAATATTAAAGTATCCTCCCTCCTCTCTCGTGCCAGACAGGAATTTCTCCTCCACCTTCTTTTGTTGCAGTGACTTTTTTTTTTTAACATAATGTACTCCAACATGAATTCATTTTGTGTTACACAGGAGTCTACTAGCTGACATTAGCATAAACAGCTGATTATGTCTACGGGTTAAAGGACCATTTTGTGTTTCTAAAACTATTTTGATGCAAACTCATTTTGCCAAGGGCTTTTTATTTTTCCTCATTCTGTTTTTCTATCTTTACAACTGACAGTGAGAAAATAATAGAATGCCTGAATTTTTCAGCCATTCATTGAATGCTTGTGAGCTCAGGGCACTCGCACACCATCAAGAAAACTCACAGCCTTCCTGGGGTCAACCTAGCTGATTATCTGCAAATTCTTCAGAAACATTTGCATTTAGCCCTGCAGAGAAGTACCTGGGGGTCCGGATGGATGGAAAACTGAACATGAGCCAACAGTGTGCTCCTGCAGCTCGGAAAGCCAATGGTATCCTGGGCTCCATCAGCAGAGGGGTGGCCAGCAGGGACAGGAAGGTGATTGTTCCTCTCTACTCTGCCCTCGTGAGGCCCCATCTGCAGTACCTCGTCCAGATCTGGGCCCCCCAATGCAAGAAAGACAGGGAGCTGTCAGAGAGGGTCCAGAGGAGGGCCACAAAGATGATCAGAGGGCTACAGCACCTCCCCTACAAAGACAAGCAGAGGGAGCTGGGCTTGTTCAGCATGGAGAAGAGAAGGCTGCGGGGTGACCTCATTGCAGCCTTCCAGGACCTAAAGAGAGCCTACAAACAGGAGGGGAGTCAACCCTTTACAAGGGGTGATAACAGCAGGACAAGGGGAAATGGTTTGAAGTTGGAGGAGGGCAGATTGAGGTTGGATGTCAGGGGGAAGTTCTTTACTGTGAGAGTGGTGAGGTGCTGGAACAGCTGCCCAGAGAGGCTGTGGATGCCCCGTCCATCCCTGGAGGTGTTCAAGGCCAGGTTGGATGGGGCCCTGGGCAGCCTGGGCTGGTATAAAATGTGGAGGTTTGTGGCCCTGTCTGTGGTGGTGGGGGAGTTGGAGCTTCATGATCTTTAGTGTTCCTTCCAACATGGGCCATTCTGTGATCTGGCATCTGCTGAGGCTCAGATCTTGCCTAGTATTGTAATTTTCAAGAGTAAGAACAGAAAGCTGTGGTCTTGGTCTGTGAGCTTCTGTGAGTTTCACCGTTGGTGTGTGTTTTGTAGGGCCACTGCAGAGTTGAAGTATTGCACTCACTGCTGATAGCAATGGGGAATAAATTTTCTGTGCGCTCCAGGCTAGATGAGAATTCTATGCACCAGTTTTTAAATTGATGTTAGATCTGGCATAACTTGTTTGCTGATTTATTTTTTTTCTTCTAATTTTTCTTGTGTTTTTCCTGATGTATTCTACTGAGCATTCATCAGCAGTTTTTATTTTATGCTTTATGGGTATGTTTAATTACATCCAAGGCTTTTACCAAGGAGTCTGCAGGAAATCATGAATCTTAATGTTTTTGATAATTTTTTTCAAGAACACGGGGGGAGGTACATTAGAATTATGTGAATGAGAAGGAAATATTGATTTCTCCTTCCCATGGAGTAACTCTGCAGAATTATGGCAATTATCAAGTTATGTTGAAACTGTAGATTGACAATGAAGCCAGTTAGAATTAATAGAATGCGTATTCAGCCTCAAGAAAGTTCTTCATTTTCTGCTGTCTCACAGTGGCATAGATGACTTTTGCTTCTTCATTTAGGTATAAACTTCTCCTTAGGGCTGTTACTCTCAATACTACCGAAAAGAAGATCTGGATGTTCCTCTTATATGGGAAATATTAAGTAAGAGTTACCACAGATGCAAGCAGAACAAGACAAAGTTTTCTGACCTGAATGATGATTCTGTGGTTCTGAAGTGGCAATTTGTGGAGGCTGAGGTTGTGAAGCAATCACCTTTGCTCTTGGTTCTGTGTCTAAGGGCAGATGAACATGCGCTGCTTATTGAAGCAGAAACTTACAAAGCAGCTTCTTGTTGGTTTCAATTTCTACTGAAACCCACTGTGCTTTTCCCACTGGTTTTAGTGGCACCTATTATACAACACCAAGTCCCTAATATGCAGTGCTGAAAATTCTACCCGTGTGGTGTGGAAAGGTTTGCTGACCAAAATGCAGAGCCTGCTGCCTTTGGGGAGAGGAAGCTCCTCTGTGGGAAAGAAAACTTTCTTGGTGTTCTTTCTTTCCCTTAGCTCCATATCTGTGGCACTGCGTAGGTGTAAACACAGTCATGGTTGAGCAGTAGCAGAAAATCTTTTCTGGTCCCCAATGATTTGGAGGTTTCTTGCCATATGTGAAGCACTCAAGAGTTGTTCCAGCTGTTCATTGCCTTGTGAGATCAAAAGAGGTATCTGCGTAGAGGTCTTACTTGAATTCCTTTGCAGTTCTTTGGATTTTGCATTAAATTAAATTTCACATGCTTAGTTGGCTGACAACCCTGTGAGTCCAGAAAAAGGAATATGCTGTTTCTGCGCATTTTAACATAATGGTCAAGCTAGGGCTAGTGATTGCAGGCCCTTCCATACTGTTCACCTTTCATCCTTTCCATCCTAAGCCCTGTATTTTGAAATGAAATGCCTGCATTTTATTACTTTTGTGAGTGGAAAGCAAGAACAGCACATGTTCTCCGTTCTCTAGAAAAGGCTTAAATCGTCGTGGCTTAAAGTTGAATACAAAGGTCGTGTTCAGGGTAGGCACAAATACTTGCATGTATGAGCCTGAAAGGTGAAAGCTTTAGGAAGCTGTGAGCAACTGCCAGTGAGGCACTCCCAGATTGCACTCGAAATTGGAGCAGAAATTGCTGTAGTTTGGATGATGATGTTCAGAGTTATAATGCTGAAGATAATAGATATTATGTTCAGGGAAAACTCAAAAATAGAGAATCATTGAGGCAGAGACAAAATGGGTTTAGGTGGCATGTTGTGGCCTTTAGGTTAATAGCATTGGGATATGACTGTGAGAAAGTCTGATATCAGGGTGGGTACAAGAAAATGAAATTGGGGAGAGCCTGGGGGAGCTTCTGGAGGAAGATTTTTCCAGCAGCTCCTTGCAAGAGGAAATTAATTGTTTTGGGACTGGAATTCACAGCTCTGAATGGCAGAGGCTGAGTGAGGCTGCAGGATTTACCTCTCTGCGGTCTGAAAATGCTCTGACAGGTTCATGTGTGTCAGACAAACATTAACATAATGTTAGTGCTTTGGGGGCTCTAAAGGAGTATATCTAAGCCATCCAGCTGAATTTAATACATAATTACTCCTCCACTTAATAATATTTCCTCCCCCCCACTTCTGCTCTAAAGGATCATATGGTTTAAAAAAAAAATCATTAATCTTTCTTAATGAAGTTATTTTCTAGCAGGAGACAGAATGTCTTGCCCCTGTGGATTCTGAGACAGTTTTTATGAGTGTTATGAATGGGCAAAAGTGGGAAGAGAGTGTTGGAGGAAAAGCAGTGTGAAAAAGTGGAGATAAGGCCCAAAATACCAGGGGTGGGAGGACCCTGTGACTCACAGACCCTTGCTGAGATTAGCTAAAAGGAAAGCAAAAGTTATGGGGAAGAGAATGAGCTTTATTAAAAACTGACAACTTGCCTACGTATCAGCATTCCCACCTCAAGGACTAATTACTGAAATACCAGCTATTGCCAAAACGTTCGTGTAACCAAGAAGAGAGCTTTTCTGAAACCTGTGATGAGACTGTGACTCTCCAGAGAAAGAAAGCTAAAGCAGAATGCTGTGGGCAGTGTTTGGGCCTCCGCTGCTAACTGTCAGGGCTGATCTATCTCCTTCACATTGCTTTTCCTGGGACACGCTGCTGGTGTTGCCTAATGCTATGATTAAACTGTATGAGAGTCTTCCAAAATCTCTGTGAGCAGCCTAATGCAGAGCATGCTCTTTGCATACATGGAAGGAAAAAGTATCATGCTCATTAAAATAGTGCAGACATCAGTTGTCTACTTCACTGCGTAGCTCCTACAATGCCGGTTGCTTTAAGCTGGTCATATAGCCATTGCTGGGACTGGTTAAGGAGGCAGGAGCTGCCATGCTGTTCTTCAACTTACCTGTATTTGGTGGTTCTTTAGGGAGATACTGAAGCACTTTTGTTTTTCTGTTCCATGTTTGTGTGCATCCCCTGCTGCAGAAGATGCTGGACGAGTGCCAGGACAGACGGAGCTGCCGGTTCCTTGTCAACAGCCGGCTGTTTGGTGTGGATCCATGCCCTGAAACAGCCAAATACCTCCTCGTGTGGTATAAGTGCAGGCCAAGTGAGTATCTCTCCATCAGATCTGTTTTTTCTGGTGAGACAAAAACAATTTTGTTCTTAACTCTTGCCAGCAAGATCTTCTGGAACTTTTTGTTCCCTTCCACCTTTATTTTCAGTGTAACATATTGCCTGGGTGCAGAGCATTTCCCCTCTTCATTTGCTGCACTGCTCTTGCTGCTGCTCCATCTCTTCCTCTCTCTTCCCAGCAGCCTGCAGTGAAGATTGTTTTTGCAGGTGCCAGTGGAAGCCTTTGCCAAGACGTAGCTTGTGCTGCCCTGCAATGATGCTGGCAATGAGGGGCCTGCTGCAGTTCCGATCTGGTTCCAGACCCTGTCACTGCCGCCCAGACAAGCTGTAGATGCCTCATCCCTGAAGGTGCCCAAGGCCATGGAAGGGGCTCTGGACAGCCTGATCTGGTGAGGGGCAGCCAGCTCACAGCAGGAGTTGGACTGGGTGGACGTGGATGTCCCTTCCAACACAAACCACCCTGTGATTCTACGATCTTCAGTGCCCATCGTGTTTTCCACTAATTTAGTGGGACTCATTCCCCCTATTTCTACCCACAGCAGCACAGCGAGAGCCTGAGTGGGTGAAGATTTTGCTCGCTTTACGCACCTGAATCCAGTTAGGGCCATAAGTCAATGGCACACTCACTATGCCATATCATAATCTAGCTTTTAATTGCTTCCAGATCAGTCTGGAAAATATTAACCTGTGCTTGCTTTGCGTGATCTCATTAGCTGTGTTTAAATTAAATGGGGCCAGTGCCTGGGTACTGGGAGAGCAATTGTGCCTGCTGCAGTGCAGTGAGGTGAGTGTGGTTTTAGACCGGGGCAGCTGACACCCTCTTGGCCAATTCCTGGCCCTGCCAGGGCAGTCAGCATGGTGTGGGCACTGCTCCCCTCGGGTGCTCTGGAAGCAGACGCATCATCCTGGAGGTAGATAAGGTTTAGCAGTGACCAAACTGTGTCACCTGATCTCATCCAGAGGAAGACATGGACGCTCTGCAAGTTATTAGCCTGGATATGAGATTTCAGCCCTTTTGATATTTTAGTGGCATGGTTCTACCATGACACGAGCAAAATTTTTTGGGGAGAAAAGAGATGTTTACATAGGGAAGTAAAACATAACTGATTTCAGCAAAATTTTTTGAAACAATGGAAGAAATATTTAGAAACTAAGCTGCAGAGGAGAATACTTTTTGCCCCAGCGTGCAGAAACCTGTGCTAAGTAAAGAGATCTGGCAGGACCTATGAGGAATTCAAATGAGAAGTTGGTAATGTAGCACCTGCATTTACTGTGGGGTTTTCTGAGTGATTGGAACATTCCCTGTTAGGTGAGAAGCACATCTCTGCAAAGCAGGAGTGATTAGCAGGGTGTTCTGACAAGTCCTCGTAAACCTGGGGGTTCTGTATGTATGAAAGCTCACTTGAAATCTGGCTGTTGAGGCCAGCGCTGAACTTCTGAAAGTACTTCAGGATCCCATCTGTGTATAAATATTTATGGCTTGGCATTCTTTGCTAATTACAGCTATGCTGGAAAAGAGTGTGTGTGTGTGTACCGGGTAAGTGATTTTCCTGAAAAAGAGAGCAGGGGAAGTTGCTTAAAAACATTTCCCCAAGATGTTTTTTTCAGGCAGCTCCCATTTTGCAGGGTAAAGTAGTGACCTGGCAGTAAGACTTAGCTGCTAAGCAAATCTTAACCAAACCTGCTGGATTAATAACAAAGTTTAAAATATATGAGGATTAGCTTTGCATAGAGATACCATGGCACTTTCTACCTTTCCTTGATGACTCAAAACTTTAAGTCTCAGAAAAAGAACCTAATGCTTGAGTCTGGTAACCAAGCCTTTTCACTCTGCTGTTCGGAGAATGTTAATGGGAAGACTGATGAAGATGTTTCCATAGAAATCACGGTCCTCCATTTTGAAAAATTTTGCTCAATTCTTCTGAGCTACAGATGAATCCAGTGGAAGGCCTTCATGCTTAATAAGTGATCCCAAAAGCTGTGGTCCCATGAAATGTTGGTCTGCTCCAGAAAGTCTGAGCATCCATAGTTGTAACAGGGCCACTGGTGACAGCTCACTGCCTGACACGTGCTTTGATCCATAATTTTGTCAGAGTTGTAGAATGGCTTAGATTGGAACGGGCCTCACAGATCATCTCGTTTAAACTCCCGTAGGTTGCAGAAAACAGATGCAATTTTTTGGGCTATGTCTCTTTTCCAGAATTTGTCCTTTTTAACAGTAGGCATGAAGTAGTGCTTTAATAAGAAGCCACTTAAGATCTCTAGAATACAATTCAGACATTTGTCTCTTTTTTTTTTGTTTTTTGTTTTTTTCCCTATTGAGGGAGCCTGATGTGATCATGCCACTGAAGTAGGTGCCTTGGTTAAGTGCCCACCTAGGTAGAAGGAACGTGAGGCTTTCTGTATACAGATATGAGAAGCACTTTGGGAAGAGGCCTACAGAATTTGGACAGAATGTTAAAAAAAAAAAAATAATAATAATAAAAAAAAGATACCGAAGCCCTTCCACTTTTAGAATTGCACTCGAGCCTCAAAAGTTCCCTAAATAGGTGTAGTTATCTAACAAGAGAAAGCAGTACTCAAGTTAGTGGTGCTTACATCGCCTTTGCTGAAGAACTGATAAAGGTGTAGCCATCCCTTCCAGACACTATGACTGCACTTATGTCTCTTGGACGTTATGGTGCATTTGAAATCTAATGATTTCAATGCTCACTGGTGTTATGGGGTTGATTCATAAGGCAAGGTGCTACTTTGGTTTCTCAGAGGCAGAATTTCAAGGGAATACAGACTAGTATGACAGACTAGTGATATACAGACGCTGAAACTGAAAGCCCCAGGTGTTCCAAATCATGTGTCTCCAGTAAACAGGGTGTGCTGCACTAACTGCCTGGAGTCTGCTTTCACAGTGTTCATTTGACTAGAGGTAGTGAGAAATACAATGACTTGTGTGGTTTAGGAAGTCTTGTGCTGCCCCCCCAGTAATCTAATTGCTGCTTCTAGGGTCTATTGAACACTCATCTGCCTCTGGAAGACTCGGATATATGGTTGGGAC
This sequence comes from Alectoris magna, assembly GCA_030625065.1. NCBI lineage: Eukaryota > Metazoa > Chordata > Aves > Galliformes > Phasianidae > Alectoris > Alectoris magna. The sequence continues at coordinate 112,728,940 of CM060562.1, read as the reverse complement.
AGCTTTAGCAGATCATCCTGCTACCTGCAGCCTCACTGAAGATCTCCAAAGGATCCCTGCAGGATAAGGAATGTTATTCGCAGCAGTGAGACCTGAAGCTGTTCTCTGCAAGTGTTGATGTAGCTTCAAACAAACAGTGCTGAGGAGCTGCTGTGGGTACAGGAACAACTCCCAGGTCCAGATCTGATGTTCAGCACTGGCCAGGAATGGTTTCCAATAGAAGGTTTGGGTGTATAGTGACCCTGTTTAAGAGGCTAAGAAAGTTTATAATAATGGCTATGAGTTCTTCCGTGCCAGCTGGCCTCAGCACCAGAGACCTGGCTCATTTAACTTATCAGGGCTGAGGTAGCCAGAGATCTACATCCAGAACACACTGGGGCCTCGTGTCAGGCTGAACACGCTGAGAATTTCAATCTCCGGGGTACCTTTCAGAATCATTAAAAAATTGCACCCAAATCCAATTATTTCTCAGGTAACGAGCCAGTTTGATTCAGACCCATTAAGTGTAATTACTGGGCAGGCTACAGGAACACATAATTAGAGGGAACTGACATACTATTTACTTGGTCCAGTGTGAATTCCCTGTTACTGGAATTTGGATTCACCAATATTATTTAAAAAATTCAGAGCTTGTTCATCCCCCCTCACTTCACGTACAGATCATGTGTGATTGTGAGGTAGTAAATATTTGCTCTGTGTGCCAGACTTTCTGGAGGAACAGCAGGATCTGATCGTGGCAGGGAGCGGCATTTCTGGGGCTGCTCACGTCATACTGAAGCAATATCGTCACCTGTCTGCATCCCAGCAATGGCACCACAGCAGAGTTCACCAGGGCTGGTTGCTATTCTGGCTGTTGTAGGAGCAGCAGTTGATCTGCCTTCACACAGCATCTGTTTGCCCATTCTCGCTTTTTGCTTCTTCGTTTTCGTTTTCTATTTTAAAAGCCCCTGGACAAAACATGGACATAAATGTTTGTCTCTGCAAAGGGATTATTTAGGATGTTTAAGTTGCCATTCTCTGGTAGTGTTATTAATAATAAAGCAAGCTTCAACCGTGTTTATATGGGTTTGCCAATGAGTGCTCCATGTACCGCCTTTCCCTTCTCTCCTCATCCCCTATCTGCTGCCATTGCCATTCTGTCCTGTATGCCCTGTCCCCTCCTGAGTGGCCTGGGCTGTAGCCTCCTGCAATTCTCTGGTGATATTTCTCTCTTTCCTGCCAGGCAGTTGCTATTTTAGCTTATGATTTGCAGGACTATGGGAGAGAGAATTTCTGTCCGGTGGTGGGTTTTTTTTTCCCAAATAAAAATTATTTTCATTTCATTTTAAATGCTGTATGGAGCACCTGGATGTGATAATGGGGAGCTAGTGGTTATGAGGCTTCCCCATAATCTTTGTCATTTAGCAAAGCGTAAATCGAGACTGTGCTGCTCTCTCTTCTATTCACAAGTACAAGCCTAAAAGCTTATGAAGTTTCACGAGGCCTGGATTGTGACCTGCACTCCAGTTGCAGCTCAAATCCCTCTGTGACTGTACAAGAACCTGTTTGTGAAAGCCCTTCTCGAGGCTTTGAGAAATGTGTCTGGAAAGCCTGCATTTGTTGGCAAAGGGTAAAGTGCCAGAAGTTCTTATGGGGGCAGGAGGAGAAAAAGGGGTGGGGGTGGTCATTTTGTTCTAGTTCAGGGCCTGCCCAGCTTTGATTTATGGCTGAAAATTGACCTGGACGAGTGTTTTGAAAAGAGCAGGCAGTTATTCTCCCCACCATAGATTTAATTCTATGTAAGAAGCACAGTGAATTTGTGTGAACCATCAATTACTGTTTTTCAGACATGGGAATGCTCATTCTGATGTTCTTGCCACAGTCTTACTCAGATAACTATTTCTCTTAACAGCACTAGTGAATTCTAATTATAAAGCAAATGACTTTGAAAATCAATTAGGAATTCTAACTAGATAGTCTGATAAAAATGTTGTTTTTGAGTTTGGTCTCTATCACATACTAATAATTTCCATCAGATGGTGGTACAGCTGCTGTCCCAGACGTGGCTGCCTTTCAGTGAGGATGTGTGGTTTTTTGGCAATGGTAATTCAAAACTTTTGTGAACAACATAATAGCATTACTTGTGCCAGAGCTTCTGCAGCTATCAAGGAGTTATAGAGTCATCCTCTGTATTGGTGATTCCCAGTTGCTGGTGAATTTGAAGGTTCATTTATGGGTACCTTACATATGTTGGAGAATTGTTGGTTCTGCTTATCATTTTTCAAATGGATTAACTGAGAAGTTTGGGTGGGACATTACGGAAGGAAGACAGGCCATGAACGCGTCTTGTTTGCCTTATAGTTTCCCTTTCTACGATATTGAATCTAGTATGAGGTGCCACTGGTTTTTCTGGACTAAGGATTACATCTTTTCTGTTGAATTCAGTGAATGCTGCATGAGAAGCTGGGTTTTGTTATATGTCCTTAATGCTTTCACTCTCTAGTTAGAATTCGCAGATGCTGTGAGCAAGAATGAAGGGCCACGTAAAGAGAGTTCTTGTAGAAATTTCAGATGGTAGCAAAGAGGGATCTGAATATATTCCTGGTGCCTTTAGCACTGGTGATTAATTTCAGTGCTGGGATAGGCTGGTAATTCAGAGGTTATCAATCCTTTCAGAAAAGCATTAATCTACTCCATAAGACAGCTTTATTGGTGGCAGGAAAAGGTCACTGTATTGTTCGCTGCATTGCTCTTTTGGTGGGCTAGCCTTTCCAAAGCAGTGCAATGAAGTGTGGGCTGTTGAAGTGGCACATCCTCCTGGGCCATCCACTGAGGCAGTAAAAATTGGTCTTTTACCTCCTGTATTCATCAGCTTGCTCTTGCTTATCTCTGTTAGTTCAAAACTGTTAATGCGGTGCAGGAAATTTATAAGAGCAATAAAACTTCAGGCAGCAAGTGCTGTAGCCATGAAAAGGTGTAAATAAAGGAATGTTATAAATAACAGCAACAGCATAGATCCATCAGCCTGTGATCTGGGTCAGAAATCTTAATGAGAATGATTAATACTGCTTTAAGTCATTGATGCACAGAGATTTTCAGATGCTGTCAAATAGCCCTATCTCTGTAACACACCAAGTATTTGACTGTCAGGAGCAGGATTAATAGGAGCATGTGATTTCATTGTCACAAACACTGAGATTGTTATCAGTTGCTCTCCCTGGGGCGTGTGAGTGAGGGGAGGAGAAGGGAACTAAGGGAACTGCTGCTGTCCTGGGACAGTTTGAAGAAAAACAAAGTGTGAAAACTAAAGATCCCAGCCCTCTTTCAAACTCCACAGTCTGCCCTGATAAAAGAGAGAACAGAGAGCTGGTGAAAAGGAGGATGCTTTCTACTGATGTGGATGGAAACATTCCCTTTGCTGGATTTGGGTGCCAGTGACCAGATTTGGATGAAAGACACAGTCTCGTGTCTCCCTCCTTTCATTCTGCCTGGACTGTATAAATCATAGGCCATGACTTTTATAGATAACCTTGTCCATTGGCATTCAATTTTCTGTGCCAACTGTGATGGGGAAAAAAAGAAAGAAAACCCTTTCAAGCTGTGAATCTTTGGTGAAGGACAGGAAAGGGATACTCTACCATCATTCTTTGCTGAGACAAGTGACTAAATATCATTGCTAGAAGCAAGCAGAAGTCTTTTCTCATTGGCACATCCCACTTTGTAAGATCCAGAACACCCGTGGCAGCCAGAGACACCTTCCTGTGCTGAGGATGGAAGCTGTACTGTAGATGATGCTTCAGGTATGATGTTGCAAAAGATAATGTGATCTGGAAACTCTCTTACAAAGACAAAGTGGGTGTCCTTGGGGTGATTAGGTAGAATAATCACAGGCCCACATTTTTCAGAGTGAAACTCTGAAATCCAACTCTCGGCATGGTCTTACTGTGTTAGAGGTTGGCATGAACTCTTTTCAATATAGTGAATATTTTTTCAGTATCAGTCCTACATTTGGTTTACAGATCAACAATACATTTCTGAACCTGATATTTACTGATAATTTCAACTTTTCATCTTACTGCTGTTACATCAAGCTCTTCACAGCTACTCTTGCTTTTCTGACTACCTAAATAGGCACTGGAGGTTGTTATCTAGTCATGTATCCAGGAACTGAGACTTGTAAGACATCTGTGGCAGTGAAGCTCATATGAATTTGGGATGTTTGATAACTGTGTATTTTTCCCAGCTTTTTTTTTTTCTTAGACTGTTGCCGTGCACCTGGCAACCCATGATCTTTTAGCTCTGCGCCTGTGCTGGACTATCGGGTAAAACCTACCCGGGCCAAAGAACTGCATGTATACACCAATATGGTGAGCAGAAAAATGGCGTTTATTGCGTCGTGTGGCTTACCTATATACCTATCCTACTTCATCCGCGCCCCTTAAGCTTTCGACACCGAGCAAGGGGAGAGTCCTACCACGTCACAGCCCGAATCCTCTCTGTCGCCTACTACAACACTTAGACAAAGTAATTTTCCTTAGACAAAGTAATTGGAGGAATGCTGTGTGTCTGAATATTTAGGACACCAGCAAACTAGCTTTTAATATAGTAGGTCTCACGTGTTTTGTGCTCTAGGCAACCTCATGGATTTCATGCAAAAATATAAATCATGTATGCTTTGAATGTTCCTGCATTATAAATATTATTGACAATATTTTAACAATTGGAGATGATTTTTTTTTTTTTTACATAAAAAATTAAATTCTCACTTTCAGTTATTAAAATAACTTTTAGCAGCATTTTTTTCAGGTTTACTTCATCTCTGAAAAAGATGAACCAGAAGTACCATCAGCAGTGGAACTAATGAAGTCTTTTGCCTTACATATTCATGTAATTTTTCCTTGGTGCATCCCTCAAATGCTTTCATTGCAGTAACAAAGGTTTTTAACACGTTTTTTGGGTTACCTGCTGTGGTGTAGCTATACAGAATCACAGAATGCAGGGGTTGGAAGTGACCTCAAGAGATCAGACAGTCCAACCCCCTACCTAAAGCAGATTCCTCTCCTACAACAGGGGGGGAATCCTACACACAGGTAGGTATCCAGGAGGGTCTTGAATATCTCCATAGAACAAGACTCCACAACCTCTCTGGGCAGCCTGTTCCAGTGCTCCATCACTCTCACAGTGAAGAAACTGCATGTTTGTACGGCACTTCCTATGTTCAAGTTTTAGACCATTGCTCCTTGTCCTGTTGCTGTGCATGACTCAGAACCTGCCTCCAATATAAAAAAGAGAGAGCTGTTGGAGAGGGTCTAGAGGAGGGCCACAGAGATGATAAGAGGGCTCCAGCACCTCCCCTATGAAGACAAGCAGAGGGAGCTGGGCTTGTTCGGCATGGAGAAGAGAAGGCTGCGGGGTGACCTCACTGCAGCCTTCCAGGACCTAAAGAGAGCCTACAAACAGGAGGGGAGTCAACTCTTTACAAGGGGTGATAACAGCAGGACAAGGGGAAATGGTTTGAAGTTGGAGGAGGGCAGATTGAGGTTGGATGTCAGGGGGAAGTTCTTTACTGTGAGAGTGGTGAGGTGCTGGAACAGCTGCCCAGAGAGGCTGTGGATGCCCCGTCCATCTCTGGCGGTGTTCAAGGCCAGGTTGGATGGGGCCCTGGGCAGCCTGGGCTGGTATGAAATGTGGAGGTTTGTGGCCCTGTCTGTGGCAGGGATTTGGAGCTTCATGATCCTTGGGGTCCCTTCCAACCAAGTCCATTCTATGATTCTGTGATTTGCCTCCCACCTCCCTTCAGATATTTATAAACATGTCCTGGTTTTATGATTTTTGTTATCAGTATTCCACATCATAGCATCATGTAGTGCACTGAGAGTTGAGTTAATGCTCCAGTTCCATGGATTGCGGATGCTTCTGAGTACTTTGTTCTCAGAAGAGAACTACACAGAAGACTTTCACTCTTCCATTTTCCATTCAGAGGGAAAGGTAAAACTGCTCACAAGTCTCGACATGGCCCCTTTTTAACTGCTCATCTCTGTGGTGTGTGCTCCCTAGCTGTTTCACCTAGCTGTTTCAACATTAGAGTAAGGCTTTCAGTTTTGGACTCTCTCTCATTTTGTTTGATTTATTAGCTTCAATTCCAATTGTATTATATTGTGTTATCTCGCATTCCACTATCATATATTTAGTAAACTATTTTCTTCCTTAGCTCATTGGCGCTGTTTGGTTTTTAGGTCCATCTCCCTGCTTTTTCCCCTTTTTCCCTTCCCCTTCTCCAGGCTGTGGATCCATTGATTCTTCTGCCCCATTAGTCATGGGTCTTGGAGACCTGTAATTAGCGGTGTTCCCCAGGGGTTGGTGCTGGGTCCGGTCTTGTTTAGTATCTTCATCAATGACCTTGATGAGGGGATATTGGCCACCCTTGGGAAGTTTGCTGATAATACAAAATTGGGAGGATTGGCTGACATGCCTGAAGGCTGTGCTGCCATTCAGCGAGACCTGGACAGGCTGGAGAGCTGGGCGGTAAGAAACCAGATGAGGTTTAACAAAAGCAAGTGTTGAGTCTTGCACCTAGGGAGGAATAATTGCATGCACCAGTTCAGGCTGGGGGATGACCTGCTGGAGAGGAGCTCTGCAGAGAGGGACCTGGGCGTCCTGGTGGATGACAGGTTGGCCATGAGCCAGCAGTGTGCCCTTGTGGCCAAAAATGCCAGTGGTATGGTGGTATGCCAGTGGTAAGGTGGTATACTACCACCTACCACTTCTTATAAAACAGGAAGGGCCTTGACTATCTTTGTCACTGCTGACATTGAGCCAGCAGGTTCTCAGGTCATTGGAAGGAAGATTAATAAATGGTGAGGCTGAGGGTTAGGAAGAAGATCAGCCATTCAGTCATACCCACTTCAGAAAATTAGCCTGAAGGTATTAATGGAAGAAGTGGGATGAAAAATTTGTTCTTTGCTCCCAAGTGTTCTCCTTAACTCTCATCTCATAGTGTAGTGTGTATGTTTTTATACTGCTCTCTTCTTCCTCCTTTGATAATCATACTATTCTGTCTTGCAGGAAAGTGCAACTTGGTGTGTTTGAAGTCTACTTTGTAAATGGAACAGAGTAGTTAATTTGCAACACTGCCAGACTTTACTGAGCAGAATATAAAATGACAACTGCTTCAGATTAATGAAAGCAACAGTGGGGAAACGCTTCTCTTAAACACTGCAAATTGAATGGGTACATCAGGCTGTAATTTTAAAGGAATCTGACAAGGTCGTTAACAGAGAACAATCTTGTTGAAACTGTTTCAGACCTTCAGAATTCAGCACTCTTGAAATTTCAAGGTACTTTTAAGTTACCAAACTGCCTACTTGGTATAACTCTGGGCTATCATGCAAGTTGCTTGTTTCAGAGTTTCAGTTTCTCTTTTGCAGAAGTGGTGTCTTCCATGCCATGAAAGATAGCAGACATCAATTTTTAAAAGTTAAATTAGAGCATCTTCAGAAAAAGTTTATCAAAGGGAAGTTTGAATTTAAGTGATGTTAAAAGGTATTTCTTTGAGAATGTATGGATTTGTGACATTCTTATTTGTTTATGCTCCAAATTTAAGTGGTCAAATAACCAAGATCATGGATGTTGAAATGAGTGAATGAACACATAGTCCACGTAGTCCACAGTTCAAGTGTTTGTGGTGGAGTCAGAGGAAACACTGTATTGAGGATTCTGGAGGTCTTAGCTATCTTGCAAAGGTCTTTACCTACTTACGCCTAAGGGAAGGCTGACTTGATTGATATGGATTTATACTAATCCAGAGATGAATGTGTAGCAGATTCGCACTGATAAAGGTGAAGCGCTGGAACTCAGGATATGAAGTACATCATTCGTAATTAAAAGTGATGGAATTCTCTCTTTTTTACGGAAGGTATACCCTGGATTCTGGGAATATGGGGGAAACAATAAGAAGTAAAAGCAGAAATAAGTGTCACATGCTAAGAGGAAGGATACTGGATGGGTATATCAAGCTGAGCAATTCATGGGCTGCTCTGTTGCACAAGTACTCTAGTTCAAAGGTGCCACTTGGTTATCTGTACTGGCGTTTAATAGGTTTCCTGTGTTGGAAACTTATCTCTTTAATTCCCCACAAGAGACATTAACAGATACTAGCTATACTCATCTCTCGTATGGTCAACAAGATTGCTGGCACTGGTTGTCCAAGCAGATTGTGAAGTCTCAGTCCTCAAAGACATTAAAATCTTGACTGGACATGGCACTGAGCAACTTGCTCTAGCTTACAGTAGTTTAAACATAGGGCTTGCCCTAGACAGTCCCCAGAAGGGCCTTCTGGCCTCTGTGACTGTGTGAATATGGAGTAATCACATCCCTAGCAAAGAGTTCAACTTTCCATGGTTAATTCTTGTTTTGGCTTTTTCCTTTAGGCTGACACAAAGAAATTGCAGTGTGATGACTTCTTATATATATATATATATATATATATATATACTGTTATATATATATATATACTTCTTTTATATATATATATTCTTCTGCCTGAATCATAATAATTTGGTGATCACTTTCAGTCTCTGTGAAAGCTGAATTTTAACTTATGACTAAATTGTTATGCATTCCATTTGTACTGTCCCATTTCCACTGCTGTAGCGGAAATGCTGAGTTGCAGCTTGAAGCAGTGATGGAGCACCTGGTGAGAAAGCAGGGCCAGCCCAGGGGAGCTCATGTACATGCAGTGCACTGAGTGACCAGAAGGACTGGAGCCAGGATCCACTTAAGGGTTGGCAGTAGAGGCAAGGGGATCTCTCTGGGAGTCCCTGAATGCCTGAGGCCTTCTGAAGGTAAGCAGCTTCTTTCTTTTGCTTCCGTGCCCACTGCTGTTGCATTTGAGCAAGTTCTCAAATGTCCTCCTTGCTGCAGTCTAGGACCTTGCTACTCTGTTTTCACCGCTGCTTTCCATCTCATTACAGTGTTACAACTATGTATTTCAATTTTTCAACATCGAAACCAATCCGTGTCTGCTCAGTGGAGGAAGAGCGATGCAGTGCATTGGATGTGTGCTGTTCTTAATGCTGTTCTTGTGGAGGTAGTGGCTCTGTGAGGAGTCTTTATGCCCCTTTTCATAGACCAATGCTATCTACTGCCATCATGAAAAAAGTAGATCGCACAAATTACCATCTGTGGTGATTTCACGCTGGTGGGCAGCTCAGATTCACCATGCTGTTCTCTCACTCCTCCTCAGTGGAACAGGAGGAGAAAATACTATGAAAAACACATGTAGGTTGAGATAAGGACAAGCAAATTTGATACCAATTGCTGTCATGGGCACAACAGATTTAGTGTAAGGGAGATGAATGTAATTTATTGCCTACTGATAGCAAACTAAAAACCTTCTTTTATCTCGTACCTCCCATGTAGCACAGGGGTGGGGCCTGCAGTCAGCCCATAACATTTAGTCTCTGCTGCTCTTCCACGGTCACTCTCTGCTCCTGTTCCACCTGGGTCCCTCCCATGGGCACACTGTCCTTCCCCTCCTGATCCAACGTGGGCATCCCACAGCTGCAGCTCTCCAAGCAGTGCCCAGCACGGCTCCGTACCACAGGGCCCACATTCAGGCACTGCTCCAGCACTGTCCCTGTGGGCAGCAGCTCCCCCAGCCCTCCGGCTGCACCGCGGGCTCCTCCACGGGCTCCTCCACGGGCTCAGCTGCAGCCTGGGCTGCTCCTGTGGGGCTCAGTGGGCTGCAGCCTTCTCCAGGCCACATCCACTGTAGGTGAGACCAGCTTCGTTTCCTACATAACCTCTTTGTTCAGATCCCTACCTCTGAGATTTAGACCCCTCAGGACTTTGTGAGGAAGACAGATTCTTCTTTCCGTGTCTTTCCAGCTCTTTGATCTGGGAAATAGGTCAACTTTTATGCACTGATTATGTGAACCATGCATATTTTAATTAGTAAAATTTCATTTTTTTTCCACTACTAGTTCTGTTTAAAAATAGTTTTAGACAAAGTAGCCCTCTGGCATTAAGGCATTCCATCACTTTGTTAGATGTGAAATCTTTGTAAGAGCTTTTATCTCCTAAGATCTTTCAGAGGCTTAGCCAATTGAATTACCTTTTGAGTTTCTCAGTTACGGTCATTCAGAAAATATTCACAGACCAGAGGTGAAAATGTCCTTAAGGCTCTGGCTTGATTTACTACAGGTTAAATATTTTGGTGTTCTCATATGCATTCTATTATCACAATGGTTCTTGTTTACTTTGTTATTTGAGAGAACCATTTTTTCCATTAGAAACATTTATGATTATTTTCCCTCAATTGTTCTAGCTATGTTATCATAATGTCATATATTGACCTCTAAAATGTGCCTAGAAAAGCCTGCAGCTGTTCCCTCCTTGGTTTCTCTCTGTTGAGCTGTATTTAAGCCAGTGTATCTGAAAACAGGCAGTAATAGAAGGGATATTATCCTTTGTAAATATCTTAATCATGGTAAATCTCTCTTGCCCTACAAATGACTGCATGGGGGATTAGAGTTGAGTAAGCCATTTGCTGAATATCACTGCCACCTTTCCTAGACCATTTAAGTGTGTTTAATTTTTCAGGGTGAAACATGAAACCCACTAATACAAATGTTTGTATTTGGACTGAATTATATTCAGACTGTAATAGTTAGAGCAGGGTTAAGGCCAGATTGTGACTGATCTGTAGGAGGCCAGTTCTGCTTGGGAGAACAAGAGAGAAAAATGCAGATTCATTTCTAGTCCCAGTCCTCTTATGTCACTTACGCTGCTTCAGTTCTTTTCAATATTTATACAACGCTGTTATGGGTTGAAGCACCAGTGAATACATGGATGATGCTTCACTGTGGGTTTTTTTTTTTTTTTACATCAATCACAGCCCTTAAAATTGTCCAGTGCCTGGGAGCCGTCGGTGTCTGGATGAAGGACAGCTGGCTTTAGTTCATCCTGGCTAAGATGGAGGTGGCAGAGCTATGAAACAGAAAATACCTTCAGAGGTTTGCGCTGTCTGTAAGATCACTTTCTATCTGTTTATCTCTACTTCTGTCAGGTTTCCCAGAAACAAAGAGAGAGCCTGTTCTCCAATGATCAAACTCATGGGAAATTTTGAGGAGTCTGAAGTAATGCTGTGTGCTTCATCTGTATTTGTTCTTTTTTATTCCTTCCTTTCAAAAAAGTTGCATTTTAATCTGTGACAGCTCAGGGATCTGCACTCCTTAAAAGCCCTGCCTTGGCCAGAACCAAGTATTCATGACCTTGGTAGGCAGCAGCTCCAGTAGCCTTTCTTATGGCAGAATTCAGTGGCTGTGAGGAGGTGACATCTGTTGCAGATGGCATAGCCCTCTTACTCCACAATGCAGCATGTCAGCAGCAAGTCACCTTGCACTAGACCCCAGGGAGTGCATGGTCAGCTTCATTGCCCTGGTTTTAGTACTTTGAGCCACTCATCAGGCAGTTTCCGCCACCAGCTCTGAATGTAATTTCTCAGAGCAGATCTGAGAGTAAGAACTGAAAATGTACTTTGTTGCTGTGATTTTTCTCAGCTCCTGGACTGACTCTCAGCAGAAGTGTGAATGGCATCTGGAGAAGATGCAACACTCACTGTGTATAATCCCAGTGAGTTTCCGAATCACAAGCTCTAACTTCGAACAGTCAACAGAACTTAACTAGGGTTCTGAGGACCTTAAATGGGTCATTGGACATAACTACATGTCCTACATAGGACATGTAGTTGAGTAATCAGTTCTACTTGTTAATTGGGAGTGGTAGCTAGTAATAAATCAGAAGAGGATATTGAATTACTGCCTTCTAAGAAACAAGAGTTTCACAGGGGACCCTAGCACTTGCTCTTTCGGGATGTTGGGATTTTTCTTTTTCTAAACTCAATCAACTATTTCCCATTTCCGCCAGTCACAAGTATTTTCCCTTTCTGTGGTACTGCTGCAAATCTGTTATAGCTTGCCCTATTGCGCAGTTTGATGCCCTAGTGCTTTTAGCTTGAAACCATTGTTTTTTAAGTTTATGAATTTCTGTTACACACTGTTAGGCGTTACAATGTGTAACCGAGTCTAAAGCTCCGATCCCATTACCATCCCAGAAGAAACAGAAGTCTTATTTAAAAACAACAACAACAACAAAAAACAACTAGAGATGAAGATAACCACTCAGTATATTCAGTGTGTCATTCAGATAATGGTGACAGTGGCTGAAATACCCACACAGAAAGCGTGGGCTGACTGGTTCATTACCACAGTATGAGGTATCCTCTCTGCATACTCTGATGTTAAAAAGAGCTTCTCTTGCTGCCTCCTGTCTCTGTTCTGCATGCAGAGTTGGCCATGGGTTGGATGCTGCAGGTATTACCGAGTGTGTTTAACAGTCAGATTCTCCCATGAATGAGTTATGTCTTAATTCTATCTTCATCTACAGAGTGGAGAGCTGGATAAGAAGGTGTTTTCCTGTTCCATAAATATTTTGGATGTTTGAAAGTTTTCTGGCAGCAGGATGAAAGCTAGAATTTTTCAGAGATTTTTATACAAAGCTGAAGGGGAAGAAGGAAGATGAGATACCCAAATAACTGGTGTGTAGGTTTAAGGTTGTCACCTGGTCTGTGAGGGTTTGGGCCAGAGCTTCCACTCTCCAGGTGGTTGCTCTGATTGTCGGGTAATAGGAGATTTTGAAGGGGCTGTTTTTTAGCTTTGAGTAGGAATTTCCAAGTTGAGCATAGGGAGTCTCTCAGACACTTCTTTTAAATCGGTACATGTGTGCTTTGGTATAATGTGTGTTTCCTTCATGTAGTTTCTTCTGAAGAAACTGATCCAGTGTAGAAGGTAGCCCTGCTGTTAGCAGGAGTTAAACCAGATTGTGTTCTGAGAAGCCTTCCAACCTGAATTCTTCTGAGATTCTACTTTGGTGGAGCATTTCTGTCTAGCTCCCATTAGGATTAAATGATTCCTGGGCCTGTAGTTGCAGTACAGCAAAAACTGTTGAATTATGTCACATCTCCCATGCTGTAAAGACTTAAGTCACAGAATCGCACAATTGCAGAGGCTAGAGGGAAGCTCAAGAGGTCATCAAGTCCAACCCCCTGCAAAGCAGGTTCCTTCCCTACAGCAGGTCACTCAGGAAGGTGTCCAGGAGGGTCTTGAATGACTCCATAGAAGGAGACTCCACAACCATTACGGGCAGCCTGTTCCAGTGCTCCGTCACTCTGACGATAAAGAATTCCTTCCTTGCATTGGTATGAAACTTCCTGTGTTCCAAGTTCTGCCCTTTGCCCCTTGTTCTACTGTTGCTCACCACTGAAAAGAGTCCACCCCTATTGACTTTATTCCCACTCTTTAGGTGTAGATGGGACAGCAATGAGATCTCCTCACAGCCTTCTCTTCTCTGGGCTGAACAATCCCTTGTCTCTCAGCCTTTCCTCATAGGGGAGATGCCCCATGCCCTTCATCATCTTTGTCACCCTCTGCTGGACTATTTCTAGGAGATTCCTGTCTTTTTTGAACTGGGAGCCCAGAACTGGACACAGTATTCCCGATGTGCATTAAAGTAACTAAATATTAAGTATTAAACCATAATTAAGTTATTATCTTGTGTTCTCATTTATTATGTAGTTTTATAAATATGGACTTAGCAAAAGTCTCTCTCTCTATATATATATAATTAATATATCTATTTGTGATATTGTGCATAGACACAAATATAATGTCTGTACTACACACAGGGCCTGGGGCAGTTGCTGGCGCTGGCTGATTATGATTTACACTCTTTCGTAGTTAGCGTGCCCTGTGACACAATTTTGGCCTGGAACAACCAGCAGCATTTCAGATGATGACTGATTATGCTTTGGAGGTTACTGTGGGTCAGGGACCCTTCCTATTAAGTCATTCAGATGCTGCACCTTGCAGTTGGGAATAAAGGAGTTCAGCTATGTGAATGCAAACTGAATGATATCAGTTGGCCTTGGGGCTGGAGAGCAGTCTTTGACCTGTTGTGACTACGTTTCTAATGGTAAATGATGCAGTCAAGTGGAAAGCCACTCTACTGAGGCTGAGGAGGTTGGCATCATATTCCTGGCTGTGCCCTGTGTCAGCTGGGTTGATGTCTAGCTATTAAGACTCTGCTTTTCAAATTGGTCTTATCTTCTGTGGTGTTTTAGCAGACATACATGGGGAGAGCCTGCTCTAGGTTGGGACCCCTAGGGGTTCCCATAATACAGATAATAGTAGAGAGAAGGGAATGACGAGCTTTCTTGTGAAATAATTGCAGAGTCGTTATGGCAGATGTAAACTGAGTTGTTCTTTTGTGTGCAACAGTCTTACAAAGACAACGGTATATTTTGTGGCTTTGGGCTGTCTGTTTCAAGGATTTGAGAGGCAGAATGTGGAATGACAATTTGGCACATGAAGGGCTGATCTGTGGATGAGAAATGTGTCTGAAGATGTGCCTTTGCCTTCCCCTGCCACAGACTTCTAATATCCCTATAGGGAAATCTCAGTTGCCATGCCTCACTCGTGTGCCCACCTATTTACTGGTATTCACATGGGCTGGATTGAACAGTGTTCTGATAATGCCAGTAAGAGAATGCATAATGCAAATGATCACTGCTACTCTAGCAAATGCTGTTATAAGGCTGGGCTTCTGGCAGCTGATGTGCAACTCTGGACGGATGCCTGGTCACTGCTGCCTCTGACAAACTCACACCATGGGGAAGATAAGGCTTCCCTCATGCTGGGTGTCTGCCTCCAGATCAGCTGAGTAATTGTTTGTTTTCTTCTAGATGAGTTCAAGAGTAAAGTAGCCTGTGAAGATGACAAGCTGCGGCTAAGCTGTAAGAAGAGCATGGTGATAGTCATTTACTCTGCTATCTTTGGAAGGACACAAGGAGGCAGCCTGGAGTGCCCGTACCAAAACCTAGGGATGCCCATGATTGGTAAGAGGGGAATGGCTTTACAGAGCACGCTAATCTGGGAACCTGAGCAGGTTAATCTCATTTACTGTCACCACACAGTGCTGGCAGAGAGCCTGGGTAGGAAAGGCAGGACTGGCACATGCAACCTGTCACTGTGGTGCTCCTGATGTGTGGAGCTTTCTTAGCCAGTGGTGAGCTGTGTCATAAGTGTCTAACTGAGGTACAGGTAGAAGCCGTAGCCAAGTTAAGAAGTTGCAGACTTTTGGCAGATTCATCAGACTTCAGGATTCTCCTCGAATTTCTTACTCAGTTGTTTGCCTTCCTGGTAGTCCATACCCCCTATCTATACCATGGAGATGTGTGTTATTGGTAGGTATCATGGTCTGTGTGTTGCTAAGTCAAGCCTTGACATTGTATTTAAAATTTTATTAATATTAAAGCAAGGGGTAAAAATTCAAAAAGAAGGCTGTTAAGTTGAATCACGTTACAGTCACCTCTGAACAGATTCTTTACTTTTAGGCTATTGTAGGTTCTTATATTCATGTGCTGAAGATTCATAAACTTCAAAACGTCCACCAAAAATGTCTGTTCTTGAGCCAACGTGAAATGAGTTTGAGCATTTTAGGCTGTGTCAGAAACAGCGTATGTCCTCAGTGCAAAACCACATGGCTGGCATTCTTCACCACCTTTTCTTCTGCAGAAGTGAAAGGGGATTAACCACGTTCCCAAAAGAATTGCCTTTAGAGAGGGAAGGGCTTCAGAAGGGGCTGCAAAGTTTGCTTGAGGGGCTGCTGTTGTCTGTGCTGGTATCTGTCCAGCTGTATCTGGAGATCTTTGGTTTCACGGCTGCTGATCCTGTGCCCTTAAGGAGTTAAACACTGTTCAAATGGAAGCATGTGAAGTGACTGCTTGGAAACATGATATGCAGGTGATGGGTGTCAGTAGATGAGTGATAGAACCAGGCCTTGTCAAATTATTTGTGCTGCATGGTGAGTGCCTTAGCTGTGTAATTGGAAAAACCTCAGCACTTGCAGTACAGTGGAGTAGTTCAGGGTCTCCTACACAGTCCCGTGTTTTGGATGCATGGTGGAAAAGTCTCTGTTCTTTAGTCTTCCGTCTTTAGAGGTAACATATGTCTTTGGATGCGCTCCTTTTGTACCCTAGTTGACATGGAGTAGAAGCTGAAGCTGATACGTTTGACAGGTTAGCATAGGCCTCCTTTTGTTTTTTTAGGATGGCCTAAGCAGGCACACTGGTGCAGTGGTGGTTTGACTGCTGGCTAATAACTTGCCAAGTAAGTCAGCAAAATTGGATGGGTTTCTAGAGTGCACCTGAGCACACCACTGCTCCTTTGTCCTTCCTGACAGTGCAGAAAAAGGCATGTATTGGTGACAAAGTACTAACACTGGGATTTACTCTTGAATGTCACTGTGAAGTAAAACTCTTCATTTTGAATCAAAGTCACGCGGGGTAAATTTTTCTTCTTTTCTTTCTAAGTGCAAAGTCCTGAAACTTGTCCTACTCTCACCCTGAGAGTAGGGTGAGAGTGAGAGTGGGGACGAGAGTGGCACAAGAAAGTGGGGAGGGAGGCAGTGGAGCAAAGCTGTAGTTAAGGGAACAAATAGTGAGGTATGATGCAGAGCTGCACAGATGCCCTACTAAGCGTGATGTTTGCCAAGGAAAGAAGGTCTTGTGGGAGGTGACTTAATGGACCAGAGCTCTAGTCATGCAAGGAAAGGGAAGGTGACTGTGCTTATGACTCCTCTGTTGGCCCCACAGGAGAAGCCAGAGTAGGATCCCTCTGCAACCCAAATTAGCAAAAAGCATATTTGCACCACGCTTGCTGACAGCAAACTGCAAGAAATAACTGCATCCATTCGCAGTACTGAATGAGGGGGCTGTACTCCCAGCTGCCACCAGCAATTCTGGGAGCTGTGTGCAAAGTCCCCCAACCTGCTGCACAACTTGCACTCCTGCCATGGGCTTACCTAGCCCGGAAGGCAACTCTGTTCCTTCAGGAACAGGTAGAAGCATCATGACAAGCTTTTTCTAGCTAGGGAACACTTATCTGCACATTTCCACAGCCCTGTGATATGGAAAGGGCTGCTGTGTGACAGCCTTTGATCTCAAACACTAGCAAGGAGCTGATCTCACAAACATGGCTATGAGTCAGACTTTACAGCAGCACCACTTCCCGTAAGGCAGAACCCAGCTATGTTCTGCACGTGAAAGATTTACTCTGTTTCAGTTTCATTGGAATGATGATTTGTGTCATGCCAGAAGCCTTTGCAGAGAGGGCCTTTTCATGGGATGTAGGTCCTGGGTAAGTCTGCAGTGATTAGTTTATTCAGGCAGCATGAGTTACTGATGAATGAAGAACTTGTAGGTGCCCCAGAGGTGGGGAGAGAGATCTACTTCTCCTGATGAAACGCAGTTCAGAAAATGTTATTCCATCCTTTGCTTTTGTGAATAAAATGTACGTTTGGGTTGAATTTAGCAATTTCAGTCATCTACAGATGAGACTTTTAAAGAATTGAGGGATGTGGAGGAGAGTTATCCTAACAGAGCAGGGTACTATTACCATAAGGTAATAGAATAAATCATTTAATTTTCTCTGCCTTGAAAAAGAAGACCTTGTACTCCTATAGGAGTGTTGAGCAGCTAAAGGCTGCTAATGGTGAATTTCTTGGGTTCTGCAGAGACACACAACATGTTGGGTGCTCATTAGGAGGGGTGTGCGGTGTCAGTGTGTTGCAGCCTTTGAACACCTGGACAACTCAGCCATCCTTCTGCTGCTTTCAAGTAGAGTGGAGTCCCCAGTCAGATTTAGCACTCCATTTCCCTGTCAAACATGTGCATTCTGTCCGTCTTACGTCTATATGAATGTGCTTAGCATCTGAGAAGGGAAAGTTACTGTGAAGGACTCCATCCTATCTCTGTCATGTTAAAGAGAAAAATTGCCAGGATCCGCTTTTAACTGGAAACATAGTGAAACTTGTGCCTCTGACTGTAATGGGAAACTCCCTGAAAACAGCTGGACCTCTCCTTTGAATGCCTTGGGAACTCTGAGGAGCTCCTAGAGGAATTTGACCTTATTTGTAACTCTCTTATTAAAGCTTCTACTTTGCTGCTAGCCTGTGCAGAGACAATATGCAGAGCATAGTCAGGTCTCTGGAGAAAAGGTTATTTGCAAGCAACAAGCCATTAATATTCTTCAGCATGGAGGACCCTTTGCTCCCTTTATCATGCTGTTTACAGCTGCCTCTGTCTGCATCTCTGAGTTTATGCCAGCAGAAGCTAATTTAAAAATGGACTTTTCCTACTCAAATCTGAGTATATAAGGTAACTACCTAATTAAGAGCTTGAGTAGCAAGAACCTGGGTGTTAAAAAAAAAAACAAACAAAACACAAAAAACCCTTTTTAGTATTTAGTGGTACAATATCCTTGAACATATTCAGTGTACCTGACATGACACCTCCAGAGGTAGGGCATCCACATCTCTGAGCAGCCTGAAAGATACAAAGCTACCGCAGCAATTTCTCTCCTCATCTGGGTAAAATGAATCTGGGCTTGGTTTCTGAGCTGGCACAGGATTGGAGGAGCAAAGCTCCAAAGCCTAGCTTCAGCTCAGGGTGTGTAACTTAAACTCAGTCTGCTGAGAAGTGAAATATTTTTATCACCTAACATATAGGTTCTCTCCTGTAACCTGGTGTGGAGAAAGCAGATGCCTTTACAATGCCCTGAGGAAGCTAAGATGGAAGTGACTCTCTCTAGGTCAGTGGATCTGATAAGGAAAGAGCAGAAAAATGAGTTCAGCAAAGAAGCCTGTGCCTTAGGTGCTCATTTCCTGGCATTTTCTCATATTAATGCAATGACAGAAGATGATTGAACCCAGTTTGTTTTGATTTCTTCCTCTTAAGGCAGATGTATATATGACTTGAACTAGAGCTTTCACGGTTCCTCATATAAATATTTATTATGCCATATAAATAATAGGCTCTTCAAATTTGTCTGTCTGTGATCAGATCTATCATGTGAATTAGAATGAATTATATGCAATTAAATAAAATCATTTTAATCCATGGTACGTTATATTCCACCCTATATTTCTGCCAGTGCAAGCTTGTAACTGAGCTCTAAACCTGGTATTAAGTGAAATACTTAAAAATGGAAGGTCTCCAAGCTGTGGAGGTGGAGCTATGAGGAGCAGTGACTGCTGACATTGATGGGACGGGGGTGGCAGGAGAAGGTGGGGGAGCTGCTGCAATTGCTGCTGGTAGATAATGCCATGTAACATGGCTGTCCTTGAGCAGATCTGAGTGCTTGGGGCTGAATGCTCTGGTGCTTTGGCCTTTCACCGTGAATATGGCAGCCTTTAAAACGGCTCAAACATTGACTCTGTGGGATGAGCAGCAAGAATGATGGATTTGAACTCTGATTTTCATCTCTAAGGTGCCTACCAGGCTTCCAGAATGTTCCTTCCTGTAGATGTGACCCACTGCAAGTATTTTACATTCAGTGCAGAACCTACTGTATTATGTGTATAGCTATTGATTAAGAACAAGTTTTTAGAGGCCAATCTGTATGTAATAAAGCCCGCAAGTACCCAGGTTTTAAAGCTAAATAAATACCAGTTGCAGTTTAATTCACATGTAATACCTTGTTAAATCTAAAGTGAAATGAAAATCCTATTTAGAACGCTAGGCTAAAGTGAGATGAAGGCTGCTGTCGGAAAGTTATTTTTCAATTTTTAGTTAGTTTGCATGTTTCACTTTTTGTTTCAAAGCACCAGGAGGTAATTAAAGTCACTCTACAACTGTTTTTAAAAAACTCAAACCGTCGCTGGATCGCGTAGTCATAAAAATGATTTACGTGGAGTAGTTTTTGTAAGCACACAATTGCTATGTAAAAAAATAATGAAAAACTCCAGTCAAATTGGCTTCTGGGCAAGAGCTTCCTCAAAGCCAAAGACCAGCTTGGTTTTTAAAAGAAAATGGTAGCGCAGCGCATAACCCTATGCAATGGTTTTAAGTGAAAGTTCTGAAAGTTGTAATTCAAACAGCACTAGCAGGCTTTGTGTTGGTGTTCATATGATGCTTGAGGAAATAAAGGGGGTGTTTCTCACTCCTTCAGAATGGTAAATGTTTGCAGTAAACAGCCTCATAAAGGTTGCCTGTGGCCCTTAGTATTAGCTAAAAGCAAATTCAGAGTATGCTCCTAAAAATAAAAGGGAAGAACGTAGGAGATACAAGTCTGCAGCATTTTAACATATTTCCATGGAGCCACTCTGAATGAAAACCGGAGTAACTTGTTCAGAGCTCCTCTTAAAATAATTCAGATGTCAGTCAAGATTATGATAAAATTACCACAGTGGTGAATCCTGAGCCTGAGAAACAAAGGTAATTTGAAATCTGTGAGGCTGCAAGTATGCAGTGCTTTGTTTTAGGAAGACCAAGGAGCGACTTGCAGATTGTGTCAGCTGGATAGCCTTTTAAAATAGGTGGTCTGCTCCCACTGCTTCCGAGTTTGAGATCTTGCTTCTGCGTAGATGCAGGCACTAATTGACATGTGCTCATCTTCAGGAAAATTCTATTATTGGGCTGTAACAAATAGAATGGACAGATTCTATTTGTGAATATATATGAATATATGTGAATATTATGTGAAGGGCCTTCACGAAGCAGTGCATTTAATGTACCAGCGCTATCTTCTACTGGCTGAAGCAAAAGCTGTTATCTTCTTTGCTTTGTAACTTGAATGACTTATGGCCCACAATCAACTGTTTTCTGCTGCAAATTAAATAATAAAATTTTACTGTCGTTGCCAGGCCTGAACTTCTTTGTTCTCTGAGACTTCTTGGAGCCAAGCTCACTGGTGTCCTCAGATTCTCACTTTAGCTCCCAGACCTGCAAAATGTTATTCGCTTGCTCAGTTTCACACGCTGAGATAATCTCTGCAAAATGGAGCCTCCCATGTTTTAGATGAGTTCTTGTTCTAGATACAAAGGCGGTAAGAAGATTTGAGATCACATTAATAAACCAAACGCTTCTAATTGTAACCATAGCATCTGTAGCTAAGTCTGCAGTGAATCCTTCGGCTGCAGTCTGTAAATGTAAAGTGGGTTTTGTTGTTGTTGGTTTTTTTTTTTTTAAGATTCCCGTTTTATTTTTTAGCAAGAAATCTTACTGTGTGTTACTGAGAAGAATCCTGTCCTTTGCTTTAGAGGCATTCCCTCCTAGAGCTGTCACTTGCTTCTGAATGATTTCCCTCAAAGGAATGTTTGCCTTAGCTCATTCCTTTCACCTTCTCATCAAAAGTTAATGAGGACAGAAAGAGTTCCACTCAGTGTTTTAGTTCCAGCTGTAGGTCTGCTCCCATTACAGCCAAAGTATCACTGAGCCAAAGAGAGCCATAGAATTTGTTACTTGATCAGGTAATACCAGTTGTGTTTTAGTTCCTTGTTACTTACCTCCCCTGTACTAATGGAAATAGTATTTCAGACAGCGATTCTGTTTCTGAAGCCTTCAGTTATAGCCAGTCATTTGGTCCTTCTGATACTTCAAGGTCTTTTACTTTGTTGAAAAAGTAGCACAAGTGCTCCAATATTCCTACTGGATTCACAGATTCAGAGAGTGCTTCCTCTGACAAGTGGGTGGAGGTTTCTTAAGCTCTGTTTATCTTCTTGTCAAGTCCCCACACTATTCTTATGTGAAATAAGGACATGCAGGACTAATACACAGTGGGAGCCATTGAGGTTATTGGCGGAAAACAGACCTGCTCAGATGAAATAGTAATGCGCTGGAAGAGTAAAAATGTCCTGTCAGACAACATCCCTAAGACTGCGAGGTCTGTGAAGAGTTGACTCTCTCTTTATTCTGACAGAAGAGTCACTGGAGGTGTTCTCCATGCTCTATTGCCTCGCTAGCCCCATGGGCAGCTTGTGGAAAAAGCACTACCTGACAGCCTTACAGCATGCTAACTCGTTAACACATTCAGGGTATGTGGTCCTGCTTGCTCTGAAAAGCCTGCCTTGTGTGAAAGAGCCTGCAGAAGAGGCAGGATGTGGCAGGTGAGTCTGACCTTAAGGTCAACAAATGTGTAGATGCTCAAGATGTTCTTGGGCACTTGGCACATGCCCACTTCCATCATGCTATTAGCTACCCATCTCAAAGCAAGATTCCACACCTGTGGGTCCAGCTGCGATAACTGCTGCCTTGGAAAAGACCTTGACCTCCACCACAGCTAAAAGTTACTGTAATGCAAAAACTAAACTGACTGGAAGCTTTCTTTTGAACCCAAATAGCTTTTGCCATCAGAAGTAGTAACCTATGTCTTGGCTTGGCTTTCAGATTTGCATGGAGAAAAACAAGTAGCAGTGAGTAACCAAAGTAGTGGTTGTGACTAATAGGCATTGTCTCAAATTTCTTTTTTTTTCACCAGGAAGAAGTAATAAAAAAGCAGTCATGCTGGGAAACAGCCTTTAACTGCCTAGAGCCCATTCATTGTGGTGAGCACGATGATTTGGACATTATGTCACTGAGATTGATTCCAGTATTAAAGCTGATGTTCTCTGCAAGGTACAGCTGGTAAAATTCTCCAGTATGGTTTTGGTGTCGTCTGATTTAGGTTTTACACTGGCAGAGGCCAGGCATATGAAGACGGTAGATCTAAGAGTAGTATCAGCCTACCAGTCCTGGAATACTAAATTGAAGTGATAAAAATGAATTGCCTACCAGGAGCTTAGACTAAGAGTTGTGAAATGAAGCTGCCTAGCAGTATACAGGCCTTCTGTGGAGAGTGCTAACAACCCACTCAGTCCTAGCATGCTAACAAAACCAAATCAGGGAAAACCATCCCCCAACACCAAGGTTACTTTGTTGAAGAGGAGGAGATAGGTATTGGATGTAGGTGATTCCTCTCCCTTTTACATATAGGGAAAGATGATGCGGTTACATGTGGGTCAAGGGCTATCAGAAGGGAGTTCAGGGCCTTGGAACAAGGGCTAAAGGAATTGAATGCACAGCTCATCTTTTTTGCCTCCTATGTTGGGTAAGGACGTGGTAACAAACCAAAGGATCGCTTCTTTGAATATGTGGCTTTGTGGCTGATGCCATCACCAGAACTCTGGGTTTTTTGACAGCCAATTAGCCTGTATGGTACTGGGCTTGTGGGCACCGGATGGGGTTTGCGTTCTCAGAGAGAACAGTCCCTGGGGAAAAGCTAGTGGGACTCACTGGGAAGGCTTTAAACCAGGTGTGAAGGGGGATGGGGGGATAGTGAGCCTTTCCATGATAAGGTGTGGGAAGGCATATCTATGCTAGAGAGACAGGGTGCTAGTCCAACCGCCCTGTCAGAGCAGGAACACCTAGACCAGGTCACACAGTAATGTGTCCAGGTGGGTTTTGAATGCCTCCAGTGAAAGAGACCCCACAACCTCTCTGGGCAGCCTGTTCCAGTGTTCTGTTACCCTTACTGTGAAGAAGTTTTTTCTTGTATTGGAATCTCCTATGTTCCAGCTTGCACCCACTGCCCCTTGTCCTATTATTGCATGTCACTGAGAAGAGCCTGGCTCCATCCTCCTGACACTCACCCTTTACGTATTTATAAATGTTAATGAGGTCACCTCTCAATCTCTCCTTCTCCAAGCTAAAGAGACCCAGATCCCTCAGCCTTCCCTTGTAAGGGAGATGCTCCACTCCCTTAACCATCTTCTTGGCTCTGCGCTGGACTCTCTCAAGTAGTTCCCTGTCCTTTTTGAGTGGAGGGGCCCAGAGCTGGACACAATATTCCAGATGTGGTCTCACCAGGGCAGTGTAGAGAGGGAGGACAACCTCTCTCTTCTTACTAACCACCTCCCTTCTAACACACCTGGGATGCCATTGGCCTTCTTGGCCGCAAGGGCACAGTGCTGGCTCATGGTCATCCTGCTGTCTACAAGGACCCCAGGTCCCTTTCTCCTACTTTGCTCTCAAACAGGTCATCCCCCAACCTATACTGCTACCTGGCATTGTTCTTGCCCAGCGGTAAGGTTCTACACTTGCCATCGCTGTATTTCATTAAATGTCTCCCCACCCAATTCTCCAGCATGTCTAGGTCTTGCTGGGTGGCAGCACGGCCTTCTGGCATAACAGCCACTCCTCCCAGTTTTGTGTCATCAACAAACTTGCTGACAGTGCACTCTATTTCCTCATCCAAGTCGTTGAAGGATATATTGAATAGCAGTGGTCCCAGTACTGACCCTTGAAGGACTCCACTAGGTAGAGGCATGAAGAAAATGCACAGGCAGTGGAAACAGGGACAGGTATCATAGGAAAAGTATAAAGAAGCTGCTAGGCTGTGTAGGGATGGGATCAGGAAAGCCAAAGTGCAGCTTGAACTGAACTTCACTAGGGATGCCAAAAAGAACAGGAAAGGCTTCCACAGGTACCTCAACCAGAAAGGGAAAGTTCAGGAGGGCATACTCTGTGTCACTCTAGTGAATGACAGAGACAGGCTGCTAACAACAGGCAAGGAGAAGGATGAGGTACTTAACAACTTTTTTGCCTCAGTTTTCCCTGATAACTGCTCGCCACACAGCCCTCATTTGGTTTGGTAGGAGGGGATTGGGGAAGCAACATCCCTCCCACTGTAGGTGAAGGTCAGGTTCGTGACCACCTGAGGAAATGAACATCCACAAGTCTATGGGTCCTGATGAGATGCATCCCAGAGTCCTAAGGGAATTGGCTCATGTGCCTGCCAAGCCACCCTCTAAGGTATTTGAAAAGTCGTGGCAATCAGCTGAAGTCCCTGGTGACTGGAAAAAAGGAAACATCATTCCCATTTTTTAAAAGGGTGAGAAAGATGACCCTGGAACTGCCGACCTGTCAGTCTCACCTATGGGAGGCAGGGAGCTGATACAGGAGAACCAGCATGGCTTCACCAAGGGCAAATCCTGTTTGACCAACCTGGTGGCCTTTTATGATGGTGTCACTGCATCAGTGGACAATGGCAGAGCCACTGATCCCTCTGGATTTCAGTAAGGCCTTTCACACGTGCCGCGAATTGAGGCTGGGTTCCCGGAATCTGAGCTGTTTGTGGATTGGCGCGGGGGAGAGATGACAAGGACCCAATATGAGTGCATCAAACTCCATTTATTACTTGTGGTCACACTACTTTTATAGTCTGCTAGTCACACTTGGTTCAAGCTGATTGGTTTCATTACTCTTGGCTTTAATTGATTGGTTGTAAAACCCACTGCCTTTGTTTACCTTCCATGGCAACACACCATAGCTACAATCAAGATACCGTTTTCAGGGGTCTGCTCTTCCCCTTCATTCCACCTGTATCTCAGTTTCCTCCTTAGTTGTGTCTCACCAGAGCAGGGCCAGGCTGACCTTGTTTTTCTCAGCCAGCTGGTATTTTTCAGCAGGCCGTACTATCCCACGGCCATGCAGTCACTGCTGCCTACTCTGTCTTGCTCGTACAGTGCCCCCAGAGACCCGTGGCCCCCTTGGTCTTTTAGCCATTCTGCAACACACACGGTGCCCACAACACTGGAAAGATATGGATTTAATGAGTGGACTGTTAGATGAATGAAGAACTGGCTGCAGGGTGGAGTCCAGAGAGTGATGGTCAATGGTTCAATGTCTGGATGGAGTTTGGTGATGAGTGGTGTTCCTTTGGGGCCAGTGCTGGGGCCAGTACTCTTTAATATTTCCATCGGTGACATCAACAGTGGTGTCAAGTGCACCCCTAGTAAGTTTGTTGATGACATCAAGCTGTGGGATGCAGTTGACACACCAGCAAAATGGGATGCCGTTCAGAAGGACCAAAATAGGCTTGAGCAGCAGGCACAGGTGAACCTCATGAGATTCAGCAAATCCAAGTGCAAAGTCTTACGCTTGTATCGAGGCAACTCCAATTACCAATACAGGCTGGGGGATGAATGGATTGAGAGCAGCCCTGCCAAAAGATACCTGGGGGGTACTGGTGGATGGCAAGCTGGACATAAGTCAACAGTGTGTTCTTGCAGCACAGAAAGCAACCATACCCTGGGCTGCATCCAAAGCAGTGTGGCCAGCAGGGCAAGGGAGGGGATCTGCCCCTCTACTCTGCACTGCTGAGGCCTCACCTGGAGCACTGTGTCCAGATGTGGAGTCCTCAGTGCAGGAGAGACATGGAGCTGTTGAAGTGTGTACAGAGCAGGGCTGCAAAAATGATCCATGCAATGGAACAGCTCTCCTATGAGGACAGGCTGAGAGAGCTGGGCTGTGCAGATGGAGAAGAGAAGGCTGTGAGGTGAGCTGAGGGTGGCCTGTCAGTATCTAAAGAGGAGCTACAGGAAAGAAGGGGACAGACTCTTTAGCAGGGTCTGTGGTGATAGAACAAGGGGAAATGGCTTCCAGCTTAAAGAGGAGAGATGTAGGCTAGATATAAGGAAGACATCTCTTACAGTGAAGGTGGTGAGACACTGGAACAGGACACCCAGAGGTGCTGTGGTTGATGCCCCATCCCTGGAGACTTTCAAGGCCAGGCTGGATCAGGCCCTGGCAACCTGATCTAGCTGTTTTGTTCCTGTTCATTGCAGGGGAGTTGGACTAGATGGCCTTTAAAAGTCCCTTCCAACTCTAAGGATTCTGTGATTCTATGCCTTTGTGGAGTCAATCCATGTAGACATGCAGCAGTAGTAAGGCTGGAGGGAAGTACAACTTTTAGAAAGCAGGTTCAGGATTAAAGATGACACAGTAAGATGATCCCACTGTCCCTCAAACCTGAACTTTAGTTTGAAATACTGTATTTCAAAACCACAGTTTATATCTTTAAACACTTTTGCATTGGAATTTTCACTGTAGCCAGGAATCAGATTTATTCTTAGTGTACTGGAGCTATCCAAGATTAATGAAAGCAAAGGGTGACTCTATCCCAGCCTTCCTAAGTGCGTTCTCTATCATCTGTGAGGACATAAATTGCTTTTTATTGCCATGCTGTGGGATTTGAGCTTTGTGGGCTTTAAAAGGTTCCTGGCAGGGACCTGGCTCTACTTAGCAGTAGACTTTCCATTAGACTTAGCTATGGTGTTGGCATTTGTGATTGTCCTTCCCCATGTATCTGACACATGAGATCACTTGTTACTACTAACATCACTGATGTTAGTATAGTGTTTAATATAACATGCACTGCTTGCACTTGGTAAACAAACAAGCCACAAGAGAAATGAGATGCTGTCCTGAATAAGTGTGTAAATAAGAGTGCCAAATCCAGTTTTCCTCTTCTGAAGAACAGGAAAATGAGTTTGGCCAGCTGCATGGGGTCACAGCCCAACTCTGCTCTACCACATTGCTGGGTTTGCCTCTGCATCTTTTTGGGATGCGAGCTACATCATTTATAGAGAAGAGAACCTCTGTTTTATTGCTTCTCTGAGGTAGGTGAAGACTTCATACCTGGAATCACCTCACAAAGAAGTACAAATATACCTGGAGTTCTCACTGCAATCCAGCTCCCTTATGGATTGTTTACTTTCAGAAGTTAAATTACCAACGTGTACATCATAAAAAGGAACGTGAGTGATTTGGGTGTTTATACTCCTAAGACATGGGGTTAAAACTAAAGACCATGTTGTCACTTCTAGATGACATGATGGTGACTGTGATTTATGAGGGTCTCACAGCCTCACCTATCACTCATCTGTGTCTCAGGTATATTTTCAACATCTTCAGTGCTTGTTAGTGAGAGAATAAAGATGCTAGGTATGACATTTTGGCATCCAATGGAATGACCTCTTTATTACAAATCCTTTGAAGTGTTCAAGAGAGATGATCCCATGATTGCCACTGTGACCAAAGTGAATACTTTGTCATTGTGCCATAGAGTCTCTTTATTTAATTATTTGGACTGGAAGAATATGACTGATTCTAAGAGAATGTCTCAGTCCTTACCACGGACAAAATGAATACTCAGTTTTGGGCTCCTCAGATAGAGAGGTGTTGAAAAACTGCAGTAAATCTAGTGAAGGACCACCAAGGCAGTCAGGGACTGGAACACACAGCATGTGGGGAGACGCTGAAAGGCCTGTGTTGGCTCGTTCTCATGAAGAGGAAGCTCAGGTAGGGATGTTATTGTTGTTTTACTAATACCTAACAGGTGGCTGGTGCAGTAGACTTGTTGGGAATGCAAAACAGAGCAAACAAATATATAAACAAACTAACCCAACAAAAATAATCACAAAAGCAATCAACACAAGCCGCAGGAATGGAAACCTGTTTAGATACAGGGGAAGAAATTTTAAGCTGAAGAATGCCATAGCCCAAGGATGTTGGGGAATATTCACCTGTGGATATTTTTAAAACTTGCCTAGGCAAAATCCTGAGTAGCCTGATGTAACTTTGAAGCTGGCCTGTTCTGAGCAGGAGGCTGTACTGGATAAGCCCCAGATACTGCTTCCAAGTATGGTTATTGTATGGTTTATGTTCTACAGTCCAAACAGGTGACTTTTCAGTATTATTTGAATATTCAATGAGTTCAACGTTTTCAATATTAAAGTCTCTAAAAATTCTGTACAAATCAGGCTTTTTTTGATTCTTTACTTCCTGTGCTAAGGGATTTCATCCACATGTGTAATTGGAGCATGCAGAGTCTCTTCTGCTTTCTGCTTATTTTGTCTGGCACAGATTGAGCTGGAGCAGCCTGGTGATTGGAGAGTCAAACATTACACTACTGATGGTTAGGTGAATATGGAGGGCTTAGGTTTGTGCCCTAAGAAGTTGGGTATCTAGGTTTACCTGAATGCTGGCAAACTAGCAGTGTCACAGATATTGTAAATAGATCCTTTGTACTGTTAAATTATACCATAGTCGTTGCCATAGTTAGTTGTCTTGGCCTGACTGACACTCACCTAGTCAGTCCAGAAACTGGTTTAAAGTTGTATATGGCGCAGGGTTGATTCCTATCGTGTTTCACCACTCTGTTTGGAAGGTAAGAGTATTTAATAGTATTAATCATAGAATCACAGAATCATACAGAATCATATATTTAATAGTATTAATGTTGGTTGTTCCAACACAGTTGGCCTCGGGGTCTGGGAATGGGCCAGGGAAGTTTTCATTTGCCAGCAAACATGCTAGCCAAACAGCATAGGTTGGTCCGTAGCACTATTAAAATATGAATAGGAATAGCAGTGTTAGGACCTGCTCTGGCAGATGGAGCTACATGACTCTGCTTGGCCATAACTTGGGCTATGTTTGCATTGGTTGGTGGGACTGGAGAAGAGGCTACAGCAGGGTCCCACAGCTGTCTGTTGGCAGTACGGCATTTTGTTTTTGGTGGGTAGCATAGGCAAGACTGTCTTGTCCTGGGGAAAAT
Organism: Alectoris magna; assembly: GCA_030625065.1. Taxonomy (NCBI): domain Eukaryota; kingdom Metazoa; phylum Chordata; class Aves; order Galliformes; family Phasianidae; genus Alectoris; species Alectoris magna. The sequence continues at coordinate 112,699,691 of CM060562.1, read as the reverse complement.
AAAATACAGCTACTGCCTGAAAAAGATAGCAACAGGATTATGCTCATGTACTATACTAAATACAATGGGGAAGAACCTGCTGCCTGGTGCTGTGACTGGCTGATATTGTGTCCATGTGGTGCAATCCTCTACCATGTACCCCTGCTCTTCTCCTCAGAACATCCAGGGAAGCCTTCTGCAAACTGACAATTGGGAACAGCCCTTGTTACATCTCACATTGGTCCTCTGCAGTGTTTGGCATAATGCCAGTTGGCAAAATCATACTCATGGGATAACACTTAAATTTGGTGCATAAGGATTCGGGGCTTGTTTGGTTTTGTAGTGCCGATGAAGCTGCTTTGGTCAGTATGGATAAAGATTGTAGCTTCCTGCATGGGAGAAAGGAGCTTGTCAATACCAAGATATGACTGGCAGTGTCTAGAGAAGCTGGTGATGTTAGCATGTTAGCATACAGTGTATTCAGTGTGCTGACTCTACAGAACTGGGTCCTGACAAGTCAATCCAGTCTGCTAAGCTGGAGAGCAGAGTCTGTGGCTTGTAACCATTGAAACTACTCATTCCTACAGGAGGAGAACCCAAAGGCTGATGATCCCAGGACCAGCCATGGAAGCTCATCCACTCATGGAGCGTTACGGGGTGAGGCCACTGCACTGCCCTGGAATGCTGTCTGTTTTGTGTGAGAACCAAAACAAATAAAAAGAATAGATACCCTCCATGAAGTCTTGTCTAGTGAGTAGATGTGATGAGTTTCTCTAACTGGACCTTTGACAAAAAGACAAATGCCAGATGTTTCCATTGGAACCTCTGGCATTTGTTGAATCAAAAATCCCCTAAAGGAAGTTTGAGTGGTTTAGTATGTAAATGCTTGCACGGGCCCTGTTCTTTTGTCATTCACATCACGTGAAATAAAATATTGCCTTTGATTTGAGAAAAGAAAGGATATGTTGCCTCATGGGTTTAGTTTTCTGTGATCTTCCTGTGTGTGCCATGATTTTATTGTTGTGCTGCTGTACTGGGCTTATGTGGTCAGGAGTTGGTTGTGGGGTGGTGCAGATCTCCACACGCAGCCATGGAGGAACCCACGGGGCAGCAGTGGATGTGGCCTGGAGAAGGCTGCAGCCCACTGAGCCCCACGGGAGCAGCCTGGGCTGCAGCTGAGCCCGTGGAGGAGCCCGCAGTGCAGCCGGAGGGCTGGGGGAGCTGCTGCCCACAGGGACAGCGCTGGAGCAGTGCCTGAATGTGGGCCCTGTGGTACGGAGCCGTGCTGGGCACTGCTTGGAGAGCTGCAGCTGTGGGATGCCCACATTGGATCAGGAGGGGAAGGACGGTGAGCCCATGGGAGGGACCCGGGTGGAACAGGAGCAGAGTGACCGTGGAGGAGCAGCAGAGACTAAGTATTGTAGACAGGAGTTTAGCCTAATTTGCCATTCCTCTGCACTGCTTAGGAGGAGGAGGTGAATGAGGGTGGGTGGGGATGAAGGTGTTAGTAGTTTGCTTTCAGGTCTTACTGCTATTGTTTGTTAGCAACAGCTCACACGTTACATTAATCTCCCTAATGTTTTGTCTGTTTTGTCTGTATCAGTAATTGGTTTGATATCTTATCTCAACCCACGATCCTTTTTTCATCATATTTTCTACACTTGGTCTGCTGAAGGAGAGTGAGAGAGTAACATGGTGGTGTTTAGCTGCCTATTGGTGTTAAACATCACACTTTTTGTATCATTCAATATCTTTTAGGGTCCATTTTCCCTTTCCCTGCTTCCTAACGAGTGACCAAATAGGTTTGCATTCTTTTCTCTGTAGATTTTCTATTGCTGTAACTTCTTAACGCTGAAGAAATACCATCTTGTTGATTCCCATTGCCATTGGCTGTGGTTGCACAGTGAAAGCAAACTGTCAGTCTGGCACTGAAAATTTGGAGAGCTTGTCCTCTCTGCCTTACATGAGAAAACAGTAGCAGACAATCTGGTAAGTAGTTACTTTTGGAGCTTTGCGTATGCTCAAGTCCTGACCTGAGAAATATTTATACTTGTGTGAAACAAACACAGTTAATAGAATATTTCTACCTAGATGGTGGACAGTAAAACAGTAACTATTTGACCTCATAGTACCCCTTCTTAGGCTTAGAAATACAGCATCTGCTAAGAATAGCCAGGGGCACTGACCACTTCTGTCTGCAGAAGCAGTGTGGAAACTGCAGAGTTGAGACAGCTCTCTTGTACATAGCATAAAAACCTCACACACCTACCCATACTCACTCACTCTCTTCCTCTTAAAATGAAACAAGCAAAATCTGGAAAAAAATCTACACGTTCAAATCAATTTTATTCTTCCCTGATCAAGCTCACAAAGTCCATCTTGCTCATACCCGTAAAGTGGAAAGTTGCTAATAATTTTGCATTGTTGCTGTGATCAGTTACATTATCAGACAGCTAAATAAACGATAAACTAATAAATGATAAACGCCATGAATTCCCCATGCATGTTTTAACTGTAATCCACATATTTTCTTTTCCTATGACAGTTATTTAATTTACAGGGAAGCTTGTGGTGTTTCTGGATAAATGCACTGGAAAGAGACTCCTGAGATCTTTTTTTCATGCTCTGTCCTTTTTCCCTTACAGAGTGCAAGTCAGCTACAGCTCTCCAACTCATGATCAAGCGCTGCCACGGGAAAAGAAGTTGTAGCATATATGCCAGCACCTATGAATTTGGAGATCCTTGTTATCCTGGCATCCAAAAGCATCTGAATGTCATCTATACCTGTGGTGAGTCACAAAAAAAGCTCTCACTGGGGTATGTGTTTGATGAGCAGCAGTGTGTGAAGAATGAGAAGAGTTATAAATGTACATAAAACATTGTTGAACTTCCACTCGGCTCATTGTTATTTTCGTTTGGTTAAATGGAAAGCCTGTGGATTACCTGAGAGGTTTAATTTGGTCTTTTTGGTCTTTTTTTCTACTTATTGGGTTGACAGAAAAAAGTGGAAGACATGGAAATGACATTTTGTTAACTCAGTCAACGCTGCCTCCTCAAGGCAGCAAAATCTGTCAGTCCATTTGATGGCTGGACTAGATGACCTTAGTGCTCTTTTCCAGTATCAATGGTTCTGTGATCCATCAGATCCTGAATGTTACCCTGCTGTTTCATTTTCCTGCAGAAAAGTTGTGGTTAACAGTAGGATCCTTTTTATTTTGTTCTGTATTTCATTTTTTTACCAAACAATAAGGCAATCACTAATCCATACCCAGGGCATTCACTGAAAAAAAATTCAGGTGAATATAGCAATATTTTCCTAAGAAAATACTGTTTGAAAATAATATGTCTTCAGTCAGGATCGTAAGTCACAGTGCTGAGTAGACGCTGTACTCCTATCTGACTAATCCTCCTGTGCTGCAGAAGAGAACGATTATTCCTCTCTGAACAATGCAGTATGAAAACAACTTCAGGTCTGATTTTTCCAGTGAAGAAATTTTGATCATTTGTAGCCGATAGATATGACAATATTTGCTTGAGGGATTTGATGGTATAGTTGTTGCTAGGATCAGCTTCGCCTCTCCCTCTGTTTCTTTCGACACTCAATGAAAAGTGAAATTCTGGCGCTGTTTCGGATCTGCTGAGTAGATGAGCCATCTGATGCAGCAGAGGAGGTGCTGGCTGCACCTTCAGATAACAGTACATCTGTGGATGAATCCCTATGCGCAACAGCAGCATGCCAAATCTCATATATGATTTTTGATATGGAGATGCTATAGAATTTGTATAGATGCTGTAGCATGGCTGATGGCTGCAAAAACTTATGAATTCATGAACACAGAAAATGTACTTTTATTACTGCTTAAGTGCTATCTCTTAATATAAAAAACAATGTCTAGGATCCCCAACAAATGGGGAAAAAAGCAATTCCAGACTACGAATTAAAATCAAAACCCTTTGGACCCCTTTTGAAACAGGGCAATACAGGCAGCCTCTTGTGAGAGGAAGACACAGAATATATAAAAGGGACTTCTTTTCATCATAAATTATAAAACTGATTTTTGCCAGCAAACAAATATTTCAGGCAACTTAGCTCTGAGGATATTAACCTGAATATGCAGTGTTTGAAACTGTCTAACAGAGTTCTTTCGCCATATGGTAAAGCAGAGCTCAGAGGCACTCAGATTTTAAATTAATGGCCACATAGTTTGACCTACCAAGTAAATGAAGAATAGAATAATAATGTAATCTCAGTATATAGCTGCTTTCATTGCCACAAATCAAGGTTCAGATGTGGTTTGGGATGTATATGTTCAAAACCTCAGTCTTGTTTTCCTAAGATGATAGACATTTGTCTAGTATTCTATTTTTTTGTATCAAACCTGTGCTTCTGGTCAAGTTATATGCATCTTTTAACAAGCTATCCAGTCCCATGTAGTGACTACAAATAATAAAAAATTCATGAAGGGGGATTCATCTAACCAAGTGCAGATGTATAAGCCATAGAGATTTACAGTGCAAACATTCCCATCTGAGAAAAATTCCTTTCATAGGTAATGGAGGGAAACAGCTGCTTTTGAGGCACAAATCATCTCATCCTCAAGTAGATGCCTGAAAGAGATGAACAGCATATTTGAGGTGACAGTTCCCCTGTGCTAACTATAAATGGAGCTTTTTATACCTAGTTGAGATACTGTTATCTATACATGAGGCTTCTACAGTTCACATATCTATATCTGATTAAACTGGTGCGTTCTTGGGCGAGTGCTGGTTTTGGTCAGAATTACCACTGCCGTGTAATGATAATTACAACGCCTGTCTTTTTTCCTTATGCGTCCTGGTTTCCACTCCCACTGTGTGGTTTTTCTGATCTTTTGTTCTTAGTTTTGTTGTAGATTGTCATGGACTGCAGTTGGTGGCATGGGAGAGGATGCGGAGCATTTGTTTCCTGTTCCTGCAAGTGAATGGATGTATTGAACCTCCTTCCAGCCTTTTATATCCTTCCATCTAGGGAAGGAAAAGAAAAAAGCCTTTTTCTTCTTTTTAGAAACTGAGATCTTTCAGAAATTCTCAAACTTCATAGAACCTGTTAGAGAAGCGTATATGTAATAATGTAACTGCTCCATGATGGGTCAGACGTGTCAGTTTAAAGCTGATGTCTTCCAGCTTCTAAGGCTGTGACTTTTTCATCTTTACTGATGTTTGAGTAACTTTCTTTGTGGATGCAGTTTCTTGGACCTTGGAGAGAAGCAAAGAAGGAAACTGCTCATTAAGCAGGGCTCTTATAATTTGGATCAACAGCACAAATCTACTGGAGATATTGATGAATTCAAGGCAAAGGCAAGATCTCTTTTGCTGACTAGAGCTAGAGTGCAGCGCTCAGCTCTACTAATGGGTGTGGAGATATCTGCTATGAGCAAAGGATGTAGCAGCTCTGCTATCATACATCAAGGAAGAATATGCTAGAGAGGCAAAGCATTGTTTAGGTTTAAGGTTAGTGATTGCACCAGAATGTGGATTGGGAGTGATGTGTCCAGGAACAAATTTAGCTCGGAGTTAGAAAGGCACAAACAGCCAAATTAGTTTGAAGATGAAGCTTGGTAAATGAGGTAATGGGAAGCTGTCAGTGTGTGGCTCCTTTTTGTCTCTGCTTACCATACAACTCCCTGTGGTGTTGTCTGAATTGTACATCCAGAAGAATCTGACCATGTCTGGCCTGGCTATCCCAGACAGCAGATTTTCATTACCAGGGAAGGATGAGCCTGTCTGATGTAGATTAGGATAAATAAATATTCTGAGGAAGCAGAGCTTGGCATCTCAGGTGGAGGAGGAGTGGGCAATGCTGTCACCTCTAGGGAAAGTCTTGGAAGCCCTTTAATTATTGCAGAGAAGAAATGGAGACCTGGAGATGAAAGTCATTGCCTTGGGGATAAGGAGGAAGGAAGAAGGGGCTGGAGGGTGCCGAGAGAGGGTGCAGAGGATGCTTTTTACAATAATCGTAAGGAGGCATTCTGCTTACAGTTAGGCAAGATTTGCGAGCCTGCTGCTGTGGTTATTCATTTCAGCCTTACTGAAAATCATGTAGGGCTTTTACTACAGGAAAAAAAAGAGTCCCATGGAGAGTTAGTTAAATTACTCTGACACTCCTGCCACACTCAGGTGTATGCACCTGAATTCTTTATTCCTTTTATTTCTATATTTATTTATTATCCATATTTATCTATCTATATTTTATCTTTCTATATTTTATTATCTATATGTATTTCTGTCTCTCTCTGTGGAGGGAGATAAGTGAAGCAGAGTTAAAGTGACGTGGATTATTTGTATTATGATTTTTTTTTCCCCTGCAAGCATAACTGTACTATTGAGACTTTCTGTTCTTTGGCACAATTATTACTTTATCAGCGTTCTTTTAAAAGTTCTGAATGAATTATAGACATTTATTGTTTTACTGTCACAGGCTACTTCTTCACCTGGGAACCTCGTTGAGCATTCTTGTTAAATAGGGTTCCTGTTGATTTTTCCTTGCGTGTCAAGACGTGTAGAGTTGGTAACTAACCTTAATGTTGCCACTCGTGAGGCTGCTTTACCGAGAAGGCAGTAGGCAGCCAGTCTGCCAGCCTCCTCCGTGTGGGAGACTGCAGGCTGTGGTCAGAGGAATGTCTGAGCGCTGGATGACGCTTCATTCAGCGATCACCCTAACAGCGCCTAATTGAGGTTAATGCCAGAGGCATTGACACCGTGATGCTAACCCATTAGTGCCTGGAGGCTACTGCAGGATGCTGTCTCAGTGAAATACCGATTAGATTAAATGCAAAGGGAGTGTTTGGCAATATGACTAATTAAGATATATTTGAATGGATTGTATATACTTGTATTCTCTTTGACTTTTGAGAATGTATCAAGATAATGACATTTTCTTTTCCTGTTTATAGGAGGACTCAGGTGGCGTTGTCTGTGAGCACCTGTCCATTTCTCTGCACGTTTCCCACTGCCCTGCTATTTCCTTGCTACCTGCTCTTCCATTTCTCCATTTTAATAAGAAGCAGACAAGAAATTCTCTGGGATTTGGAAAACTTTTTCCCGAATACAAAAAGAGAACTGGAAGAGCACAGTGGAGAGGGGAAATAAATAACGATTTTGTGAAAGCCACCAAAAATGCTCAAATATGTGAACTCAGTGGTGGGGCCCTTTGGTACAACCGGGGCTGGTGAATGTCTGCTGAGATGGGGGGCGGGGAGGAGGAGAGGGGGAAAGGAGCTGCTCAGGAGTATCTGTTGTCCTCTGATGAAAGGATATCATAGGCATCAGATGCATATTTAATTGCTGGGAAGTGCACTAATGACTTATATCACTTGGCATGCCTACAGGCTGCAGCAAGGCCTGTCCTGTTGTGCAGTGCACTCACTTATTAAGAAGCCGTCCCTGCTGTGAGTAACTCTGTGGTTACACAGGCAGGGCTGGCAGATCTTGGGAGAAAGTGTTAGTCTCATTTTATGTGTCAAGACAAAATTTACATGAAGGTTTGTGTTATAGGAGCTGAATCTAAGACCTTTCAGCATAAAGCCTCACCTGTGCATGCCTCCTCCCTCCCCAGCAGGTTACTGGTGGTGGTAACTTTGTTAGATGGGTTGACATCCTTATAACAAAGCTGAGGAAGTGTGGGATAGATGAGTGGACAGTGAGGTGGGTTGAGAACTGGCTGACTGGCAGAGCGCAGAGGGTCATCATTGGCGGTGCAGAGTCCGGTTGGAGACCTGTAACTAGCAGTGTTCCCCAGGGGTTGGTGCTGGGTCCGGTCTTGTTCAACATCTTCATCAATGACCCTGACAAGGGGATAGTGGCCACCCTCAGCAAGTTTGCTGATGATACGAAGTTGGGAGGATTGGCTGACACACCTGAAGGCTGTGCTGCCATTTAGTGAGATCTTGGAGAGAGTCCAGCAGAGGGTCACAAAGATGGTGAAGGGCCTGGAGCATCTCCCCTATGAAGAAAGGCTAAGTGAACTGGGTTTGTTTAGCCTTAAGAAGACTGAGAGGGGACCTGATCCAGGTCTATAAATATCTAAGGTGTGGGGGGCAAAGTGGCGAGGCCAGACTCTTTTCGGCAGTGTGTGGAGACAGGACAAGGGGAAACGGCCAGAAACTGGAGCATAGGAAGTTCCACACGAATGTGCGCAAGAACTTCTTTGCGGTGAGGGTGACGGAGCACTGGAACAGGCTGCCCAGGGGGGTTGTGGAGTCTCCTTCTCTGGAGATATTCAAGACCCGCCTGGACGCCTACCTGTGCGACCTGCTGTAGGGAACCTGCTTTGGCAGGGGGGTTGGACTCGATGACCTCTGGAGGTCTCTTCCAACCCCTACGATTCTGTGAGCCATGCTTTGTCCTTCTGCTGGATGTTCATCATGCAGTGTTTCTATCCAATGCTTTCTACATCCTGAGATGAAAAGCACCAGGATCAGGCATGATAATTTCTGTGTCTTTACATGTTAGTAACCAGAGCTGAGGACCTCTCTGACCAGAACTTGAGGAGGAGCTCCAAAGCAGGCAGACATCAACAGCTGACTCACATGAATTAGTCAAGGGGGTTGATGCTGTGCCTTAAATGAATTATGTGGCTCGTGTGACTGTTCTGATTTATAATGGCTCACTGACAGACATCTGGCCGCTAAAGAATGTTTCTCTTGTTCCAGTCTGCTCTCTTTTGTGAGCAGAAAAGTGTTGGTAGGGCACAGAGGCTGATGTTTTCGTGTCTTCCCACTACCCATGGGAAGTGCTTTTTCAACATTTGGTGGCATGCTAAGGGTCTGGAGAGTCACTCTCCTCTCCCTCTTTGTATGTTTTCTTGTGTTTCTGCTGGCTCTCTGAAGCCTGATGCAGTGATATTTTATCTTCTGGCTGTATGGAGACTTTAGAACAGGCTTTAATGATCTTGGTATCCCTGTGCTTGTGCTTAGCAATGGGGAAGATCCACTGGAAGCCCCCTAATGGTTCCTTTGGTAATGTCTGCTCAGTGCAGGTGACCTTTCAGGACACCTAGTCCCCAAATTAAGTAAGGAGAAGATTGCTGTGGCAGTTACACTCCATCACTCTCCATCTTCAGGAAGGGTCCTGTTTCTACTTTCCTGTTTCTATTTAAGGACCTCAGTTTACTCAGAGTGGACCCACCCAAGCGGTTAATGCCCCTTCAGACAGACACTTCAAATACTGTTGGCAGCGGCTACTTTTCATGTCTTTAGTCACTGTTTGGCCAAGCCACTCTTTGTTCAGCTCCTTTAATGTTTTCTCATAAATCAAGCTTCCCTGTCTCTCAGTTGTCTTTCTGTTGTTCTTTCCACAGTTACCCGTATCTTGTAACAAACACTGAATAGGCTTATGATTATTTTTAATAATCATTGAATTAAATAATTATTTTGGGGGCCAGCAGAGGCTTGTGATTTTTTTTTTGCCGTCTATTAACAATGGATGATGTTTCAGAATTGCTCAGTCCAGCACTGCTACCCAAGAGCAATGGCTGAATCTCTTTCTGGGTTTTCAGATATCCTTATGCTCAGTATTTCACTTATATACCCTCATTTTGGTGAGCAAGGGAAATAGCGACTTCTGAAAGCCAGAGTATTTCTGCAGGGAAGCAGGATCCTGGGGCTGATACAAGCATCCCTTCTGGCTGGTTGTTTTCCCAGCTCCACTAATACAAAGGTGCGGGGACTTAAGGATGACTGATACTGCATAATACAAATAGTGAAGCAAATCCTACTAAATCCCCTTAGAAGATATTTAACTAAATTCCTAACCCATGAGGCTAGGCTGGGCCATGTCTTATCTTTAAAAGCCATCTTACAGGTGCGTGTAAGAACTCTGGAGGCTGGTTAATCCAACCAGATGTACCCTTGGTGCCTCCAGGGAAGGAGTGCGGGAGGGAGGACAAAGAGTTGGAGATTTCATTTGCTGGAAGAGTGTCACTACACTGTGGTTGTAGCTGAAGCCTCAGGGAGAGGAACATACCTGGTATGCAGCTCCATCTGGAGTCCAACAGATCTATTATCTGAAAAGTGGCCCAAAGTGGCCTCAGTCAGGATGCTTGCAGCTCACAGTGATCGTGGGTATCAGGTACCAGGTGGTAGATGGAACTTACTCTGGCTAGTCCCCAGACCATGTATATTTGCTTCAAGCTTTGGTGAAATGGTTCCAGTATTTCTTTTCTAAGAAGAAAACATAAATGAAGTGCTTTTTTTTTTTTTTCTTTGGAGGGTACATGGAAACTTAGAATGAAAATGGATCATCTCATAGAAGGACAAAAAAAAAAATCCAAGCACATCATTAACCCTTCTCTATATTGACAACATTTGTGTCTTTTTGTTGTTGTTTTCTTTGGGCGGAGGGGCAGCTTGGTATTTGGCATGGCTTAGTGAATGGATGCTGGCCTTAGACCTAGAGGCTTTCTCCTTGCCCAGAGAGATGGTGGAAACCCCACCCCTGGAGACACTCACGGTCAGGCTGACAGGGCTCTGAGCACCTGACTGAGCTATAGGTGTCCCTGTTCATTGCAGAGCAGTTGGACCAGACAGCCTTTAAAGGTGCCTTCCATCTAAAGCAATTCTGTGATTCTCAGCTCTAGCAGTTTGTCACAAGCTCTGTGGCACTGGGCAGCCATGTGGCTTCCTCCTGCTTTGTGTAACTAGACTGCAAGGCCTAGGGCTGCCGGATGCTGCACAAACAGCAGAGAAACAGCAGTTTCACCACCTCCCTTGGCCTTGAGTTCAGGAGCTTATGCATGTAGTGCAGACAGGATCACACAGATGTGGAGAACCTCTTTCAGTGCCTGCAATTCCTGTTGAACTTTAGTGACATGAGGCTTTGGAAAGTACAGGTGTTAAGCTCCAGCCCAACATCTCCGCTGTGATCATGATAATTAAAGCAGTCACTAATTCAATGGCTGTCCTGCATTTCTCCTTTATTTTTTTCTTCTGGATTATTCTTATAATTCATACTATGAAAGATAACAGATACTAAATTCCCATCTCTCATGTGTGGTTGTTTGTTTGTTTTTGGTTTTTTTTTCAGTGAAAACCCCAAACCATTCAGAGTTTATCCCAGGATTACATATATCACACATTCCTTGACAGGCTTTACACTGATCGAAGGGTCCAAATCCTGCTGCGTGAAAGCTGTACCCGACACCCCACAAGTAAGAAAGGAAGAATTTATCCTTTTGCTATTACAGGTATAAAAACCTTCTGCAGATGTGTTGGGTATCAGTGAAGAATGAAGTACAGGGTGTTGGTACTGTGCTGTGACTGTTAAGAGGAGTGAGCCACGTAGTAAATTGTAGTAGGAATGAGTAATGTAAATTTTGTCAGATATGAGCCTATTACTGTATTAATAAATGGATCCACTCTCCTTCATCACCTTATAACTCTTTGTCCCTTAAATTATCCTTAATTAAAAATGAGGTTGCCTCTGACAGAAAATGAAACAGTGAAGGCACAGATACTTGTTTGAGTTTTTGCTTTTTCTTTCCTTCCCGTTCCCATTCAGTGTTGTCGAGCAGTGATTTTTCTCCCAGGCAGCACTAAGGCGCATGCATATGTTTGCATTTAATTTCCAGATGGGGAGGCAGGCTTCTAATAACAGTGCAGTTTGCTGCTTTATGGATCTGGATGACTGACTGACCTGCCTTTTGCAGATTGTCAGGGAATTCTGCCCCATGCCCTGGGATACCAACAGGCTCACGGCTGAGCCAGGCTGCTTGAATTTCAAGCAAGAAGTGATTTACCTGCCCAGACTGCGTGAAAGTTCAACAGTTCTCTACATGTGTGAGACTGGCTTGCCTTGAGTTCAGGATCTTATGAACTGCTTTACTTTTTGGCATGATGGCTCTTTGTGAATGTGTTTCCCAAAGACTTGAGCAGATAGATTTAGTTCAAGGGAATGTATTTAATTATTAGCACTGCTGTTTGTTTTTGTTTTTTTTTAGGGTAAAAATATTTTTTGGAGTGAAGGCGCGGGTAATGATTTCTCTCTGTTTCCCTGGAAGAGCTCCTCTGCAGAGTTCTCATTGCATCTCAGGTGTCTCGTCCTGGCTTGGTGACTTATATTTCTTGCTGAAGCAAGTTGTAGATCTTAGTGTAGGCTAGTCCAGCCCATGGATGCTTTTGAAGTTCATGGCTAAAGGGTTGGACTAGCAGTGGATGCAGTCGTGAGTGTAAGCAGAGAGATGGAGTATTGAGTGCGTAGACGTATTGATCTGAATAGGAATGCAGTTGCAGATAGGTATGTTATTAAACATGCTCTGATGCTGACCAGATGTAACTATCTACCATGTAATCAGCCACATATGGACTAGATAACCTGACCTCCCTTTGTAGTCAGTGTATGAAAAGAAATAAATGGTTCTGGGTTGCAGTTATTTCATTTTTAAAACGTCTCGAGCACTGTACAAGTGCTTATTTTTCCTTCACTGGTGAAGGGGAACTGCACTGACCAGACGAAGTGTGAGTATCTGTGTTGTTAACATCTACAGTTAGGTCAGATAAATCTTAGCTTCAATTCTACAGAGTTATGCATTTTGATGAACTGTTTGTTATTTTTCTTAAAGAGTCCTCAAACCTCACGATATTGAAATGCTTATTCTATTATCTTTATTCTGTTGTGCTGGTTGAAAGTTTACTAAATTGCTTCAGATCTTTTTTTTAACTACTACTTTTTCACAGCTTCTTGTTGTATCCCCAGAAATCCAGAAGTTAGGTATATAGTTCAATAATGTCTACTTTGGGGAATAAGTCTCTTCTGAAGGGCGTGTGTTCTTTGCTGTTTTTGAACCCAGTTTTGGATGGGATTCAGTTTCTTGTTCTGCTACAAAATGTAGCTGCCTGCAGGCAGATGAAATATCAAAGCTCCTATTATAGGCAGCGAGCCTAAGAACCTTTGTTTTTATACCAACCAGATACCTAGAGTTCATTTCCCTATATATGTGTGCATAAAGATACTTTAGACAACGTTTTTCTCATGGGGTCAACCTATTATTTGCAAACTTAATTCTTTGTTGAAGCCCAGGCCTTTCAGAAGCATTCCGCACTCAAGTTTAACAGGATCATGGGTATTTGCAGAGTTGAATTGCTCTCAGGTTGTCAAGATCAGTGCTGACATTTACAGAATCACGTAATCACAGAATCGTAGGGGTTGGAAGGGATCTCTGGGGATTATCTAGTCCACCCCCCCGGCTGAAACAGGTTCCCCTCAGGAGCTTGCAGTTAGGAGTTCATACACCTAACACCCATGTGAATGTTCACATTGCAGACACGTAAATGTTTATCTGAATTCAGAGCTGGCTCCCCAAGTTCTTGTCACTACGTGAGGAGGAAACCCTGGAGGAAGGGTTTATATTTTTCTAAGGGATATGCTGGTTCTAATATAGCATCATTGTTCTGGCAGCCATCACTGTGGAGAGCAGTGGGTCATCCAGTCCAGCTCCCCTGAAATGGAGAGGGACATGCACAGCTATATCAGGTTGCCCAGAGCCTGATCCAGCCTCACCTTGTAAGTCTTCAGGGCGTGGCTTCTACTGCACCTCCGGACAGCCTGTTCCGGTGCCTTGCCACCCTCACTGTAAAAGACTCTTTCCTTATATTCAACCTAAATCTCCCCTCTTTAAGCTTGAAGCCATTTCCCCTTGTTCTGTCACCACAGAACCTACTAAAGAGCCTGTCCCCTTCTTTCCTGTAGCTTCCCTTTAGATATTGTAAGGCTGCTCTTAGGTCAGCTCAGAGCCTTCTCTTCCCCAGGCTGAACAGCCCCAGCTCTTTCAGCCTGTTGAGGTTGAGATAGTTCAGCCTTTGTGTGATGGAGAGCAAGTCCTGAACTGTCCAGGGCATGACCAGCAAGCACTACATTAGGGAGCATCTTCCTGCCTTGGATCCCATAGTACTATGAGAGCAAGGGATCCAGGAAGGTAGGACACAATCACCCAGCAGCTCAATGCATCCTTTTCCTGGGGTCCCCTTCTCAGACAGCAGCTGCACTGTGCACTGCTCTCTGGTACATTGAGGGCAGGAGGATGTCTTCTGTCTGATACTGATGACTTTGCCCATGTTTAGATGGAAAAAGTTGTTGGACAACCTCCACCATTATTTTGAGTGGACACCAAAGTAGCTAGGCTACTTTGAAAACTTTAAAAATACAGATTTGTCTGACCAGTGGGTTTTTTGGACATTCAGTTAACATTTATTTCTTCAGTAACAATTTTTTAAGAATCTAACGCTTTTAATAAAAAGTTCCCAGTTCAGTCTACGCTCCAATTGGCACTGGAGGTGCCTAGGATCAGATCCAGAAAGCCAGAAGAAACTGGAGCATTTTTAGTCATTAAGCAAGTATGTGTGTGAAAAGAATTTTGGAGCTCAGAAATGAGGAGGCGATAGAAGTACCTTTCTAGTCAAGGTTTGAATCTCTTCTTAGACAAGAACTTCTGCAGGTAGAAAGGCCGAACTCCCCACTTGTGCTGGGCAAACAGGTCAGTAAAGGATAATGTCTGTTTAGCATGTAGGATCTGCTGCAAAATCTTTCACTGGAGCCAACAGGTTTGAAGTCAGGTCTCAGATGATTCTATTCTGCAACAAACACAGAAAAACAGCAGTATGTGATGGACTGTGGTGTCCAAAAAACCCACTGGTCAGAGAAATCTGTATTGATTTGATTACTGTGATCCTTAGTCCACAAACTCAGGCTGTTTCCTTAGCTTGCCTAGCAGTTTTTATGAACAAAACATACTATTGAAAGGGAGCTGTACATAATATGGTTTCCTGAGTCTTTAAACATCATAAAAGCAGCAGAGCCAAAGTAATCATTAATAGTAAGCAAGCACATTTGGAGTCTGAGTCTGAATCCAGTGTAAGCGTAAACAACCTACCTTCATGTGCATCCTCCCTGCCTTTGGTGACTAAGGTTTTGCAGTGAGATTACAGTCTGAAGGTTCCAAGTTAATCATTTCAGCCGTGTGCCTCTTGGTTTGTGTGGTAGCAGTGGTAATGGAGGACAGTTGGACTGGATGATCTTGTAGGTCCTTTCCAACCTTGTAAATCTATGATTCTGTGGTTTTGTATAACCCATAGGCTATCAGAAAATGTATTTCTATGATTTAGTCTCAAACTCTCTGGAGTGGATGAGAGCTGTGGCCCTCATGATAGATAGCACATGCTAATATTTAGCAAATTATAAAGCAGACTGCAGAAAAGTAGGGAGGAAAATATATTCCCAAGGGCTGGTAATTAATGTAAAGAGACAAGGAATAGTTAAAAGGGGACGCAGTGTCCCCGACTTCCCTCTTGCATGGATAAGCTACTGTTGTCCTGATCTGCCCACATGGATCCCTCCAGAACCAATCTTACTCTTGGCAGTAACTCAGGACATGCAGATTCCCAGCCTGATGGTTTCCAGCCCTGTCTGGCGGTGATGGAGGCTATATTCAAGGTAGCTGAATCAGCTTATGGCTAGAGCTTGACCATTTGTTTGCAGGAAGTTCTCCAATGTCTCTGTGCCATCTGTTCCTTGCATAGGGCGGGTACTTTAAAACACCATTTTTCATCGCTTCACAGATAGTCACTTCTCAGGGAACTAAACTATGCTTTGTCTTCTTACACCCAGCCAGTGAGGGCATATCCCCATTCCAAAGCTCCCTTTGCCTGGGACACGGTGCCGTGGAAGAGCTGTATTCCCTGTGTAGGGACAGGACTGTTCTGGTGGGTGCTGTGTGGAATCTAGTCAGGCCTTGAGGCATGGGTTTGTACAGCTGGGAGGTGGATGCTGTGCAGCAAAGCAGGGGCTGGGCTGACCTCCAGCCTCTTTTTGTGACCTGAAACAAGCAGCTGGGAGGTGGATGATGCTGACCAGCTGTGCCTTCTGCTGGTGGTTTGCCACTGGGACAGGGTCACGCAGAGTGGGGAAAAAATATGAATGAAAGAGAGGAGTGAGAAGGGCAAGTCTCGCTCTTGAGATATGATGGATCTGCAGAGGATGGGGTTGCCTCCTATATTTTATATTTTGCCTGCAAAGTCTGTACTTACTTTGTGTTCTCCCTAGAAGTTGGGCTTTTCACCTGCAATATTATATGCAGAGAAGATGCTGATTCACAGAATGAACTGGGTGGGAAGGGGCCTCAAGGATCACGAAGCTCTAACCCCCCTGCCACAGGCAGGGCCACCAACCTCTACGTTTAACATCTGCCCAGGGCCCCATCCAACCTGGCCATGAACACCTCCAGGGATGGATGGGGCATCCACAGCTTCTATGGGCAGCTGTTCCAGCACCTCACCACTCTCACAGTAAAGAACTTCCCCCAACATTCAACCTAAATCTTCCCTCCTCCAACTTAAAACCATTTCCCCTTGTTCTGCTGTTATCTACCTTTGTAGAAGAGTTGACTCCCCTCCTGTTTGTAGGCTCCCTTTAGGTCCTGGAAGGCTGCAATGAGGTCACCCCACAGCCTTCTCTTCTGCAGGCTGAACAAGCCCAGCTCTCTCAGCCTGTCTTTGTAGGGGAGGTGCTGCAGCCCTCTGAGCATCTTTGTGGCCTCCTCTGGACCCTCTCCAACAGCTCCATATCTTTCTTGTATTGGGGGCTCCAGACCTGCTTGTGGTACTGCAGATGGAGCCTCACAAGAGCAGGGTAGAGAGGAACAGTTGCCTCCCTGTCCCTGCTGGCCACCTCTCTGCTGATGGAGCCCAGGATACCATTGGCTTTCTGAGCTGCAGGAGTGCACTGTTGGCTCATGTTCAGTTTTTCATCCACCAGAACCCCCAGGTCCTTCTCTGCAGGGGTGCTCTCAAGGACCGCTCCTTCCAGTCTGTGTATGTGCTGGGAATTCCTCTGGTCCAAGTGCAAAACTTTGCACTTTGCTATGTTGAATTTCATTAGGTTCAGTTGAGCCCACCTTTCAAGTCTGTTGAGGTCCCTCTGAATGGCATCCCTTCCTTCCTTTGTGTTAACTGCACCACTCAGCTTGGTGTCATCAGTAAACTTGCTGAGGGTGCACTCAATTCTGTTGTCGATGTCACTGATAAAACAGCACTGGTCTAACCTGCTGGTCCACCTGTCAGCTCCACATCTCTCTTCGACGGTGTCAAAGGCCTTGCTCAAGTCTAGGTAAATGACATCTGCCGCTTTCCCTTTGTCCGCCAATGCTGTCACTCCATCATAGAAGCCCACCAGATTGGTTAGGCATGACCTTCCCCTGGTGAAGCAGTGCTGGCTGTCTCAGATCACACGCTCATTCCTCATGTGATCAAGCATGTCCTCCAGGAGGATCTGTTCCATGATCTTTCCAGTCATAGAGGCGAGACTCACTGGCCTGTAGTTCCCTGGGTCTTCCTTGCTCCCTTTCTTGTAAATAGGAGTGATGTGACTCTTCCTCCAGTCACCTAGGATCCCACCTGACAGCCACAGCATTTCAAATATGATAGAGAGTGTCTCGGCAGCCACCTCAGCCAGCTCCTTCAGATCCCTAGGATGCATGTCATCCAGCCCCATAGACTTGTACATGTTCAGTCTCATGAGGCAGTTTTGGACTTGCTCTGCCCTTACAGTGGGGGGGATTTACTACCCCAGTCCCCACCTAACCCTGGCTCAGAGGAGCACAGGCTGGCAGCATGCTGTGGGGCTGATGTGTGCCTTTGCTGTATCTGCTCCAGTAATAGAAAATGCCCACTTCATGCACCATTACTGTGCTTAACCCACAGATGAAACGAGGAGAGCTTTCAGGTGGAGGTAGTAATTACTGACTTTAAGTACTGCTCTGGGATGAGAAGTGTAAAATGTACGGGGCTGAATATGAAGAGTAAAGCTTTGCTTGCAATGGAATTTGCAATTTAGATATTTTTCCACCAGTTGTGTGAAATGCATCCCATCAGTGATCAAAGGTACAGTCTTGACACTTCTGAAAGAAGAAGATTAAAAGTTTGCAGTCTGTCTGGTGTTATGTGTTTGAGCTTGGCCTCATAATGTGAGAATTAAAGTTTCCTGTGTGATTATGTAGAAACTGTAGTAAAACATGCATACAACTAAACCATGGGTCATGCATTTCAGATGCTGGAGAGGAGAAATGATTGATAGCCTGTGGCAAAATCTGATATATATGTGTATGTGTAACTGCAAAAGATCAGGAGAAGGCATAAGCATCTGATTTAGAGTACTTGTACTGGAGAGGCAGATCTGTAGCATATGTTGAGAGCTTATAGGGAACAGACCATGCAGTATCTGACGCCACACGCAGAGAGAAGTAGCACACTGGAAGCTTTGTTCTCCTGGGGAAAAGATCGTGGAGGAACATTTATTTTTAAGAGGCACCTTTATGTTTTATTTATTTGTGCTTTCTGCCATGGTATTTGGTATCATTGCATTTCATTGCTTGGGAGACATGATGCTTGGGGAGGCAGGCTTGGAGAGTACCTGTCTTCCACACAGATCCATTTTCCATCTGTTGCATTCCATACTGTTCCCATTATTTGACCCTTCTGCATCCTGAGAGCAACTTGTGTGTAGTTAGGTTTAGCTGATGAAGTATGTCCTGGGAGAGAGACACTGGAGAAAGATGTCAGGGACTGGTAGATTCAAGGAGCTGGCCAGTGATGTGCTCACAGGTAGAAAGCCCAGTCCTTCCTTCTGAGTTTAAAAATACATTAATATGAAAACTGCACACTTTCAAACTCTTGTATGCACAAATCGGAGCAGCAGAGCCGTAAATAAACCTTCTCTTCATCACAGCTTCTTCCTCATGATGACACAAGGGAGCTGGCTGTCCTGCTAGTGCACTCCCTCTGCTCCACTTGACAGCCTTCGTTAGAAGGGACCTGAAATGCTATGTATTCCTCCTCTGGCTTGGGTAAGCAGGAGCTTTGGAAAGGTGCTTACCCTCTTGGTTTACAGGAGGTGGCTGGCAAAGGTACAGTTTAAAAAAAATATAAGGAAACACCTGAGGTGAAGCTGGGAGGAAGGGATCATTACTGGGAGAGAGATATTGGGAAAGACTATAGGAATGGGATTGACAAGAGCAAAGAGACAGATGATGGCAATCAGAAGATGGGACTGGTAGAAAGGGAATGGAAAACTCTGAGAGAACAAATGGTTCAGTCATTTTGTAGATAATACATGATACTTGAGCTAATATTCCTATACAGTTTTTTTTGTTTGTTTGCTTGTTCTTAATTCTAGCTCTGATCTGTAGGCAACTACAGAAGAATTGTTTTTATTGTTGTGTGCCCGACTTTCCCCATTTCTGAAACAGGGATATTAGCAACCTTACAGCAGGTGAGAACATCTTAGGATCCTTGCCTGGAAGTGCTGACATCTGAGTGTTGTTGATAGACGTGCAGAGATGGGCTGTCTCTGTGAATACTTCTGAGATAATCTTGACTTTGGCACCTCCTAGAGCATGTACACCAAATCTTGAACACCTTCACAAGATGGGTTCCTGGGCAATCTCATGTAGTGGTAGGCAAACCCTGCCTGTGGAAGGAGGTTGGAACTAGAAGATCTTTGAGGTCCCTTCCAACCCAAGCTCTTCTGCGATATGGTTCTATGATTCTACTATCTGACACTGATACTTATGTCCTTACCTGTTTTGCCTCCTTGTCACAGATTTTGCAATGTCTGGTGAATGTGAAGGTGTCATGAGGGAAGTGAGCAGCAGAGCCCTGAGCACATCCTGAAGGACCAACCAGCTGTAAGATTTGACTGCAGCTCAAAAAGTATAAGTGATGGATATCTCTGCCTGCAATAGTGGTGGGGAACTGGGCAGACCTGGGTGACCTTAGGCAAGTCATTTATTCCCTCTGTGCTTCAGGTCTCTATTAAAAAAGAAAAAAAGAGAACATTGTCTAGGAAGGTGATGTGTGACCCCTGTAGGGAGCCTACTTTAGCAGGGGGTTGGACTTGTCAAGCTATTGTCAATCCCTTCCAACCCCTACAATTCTGTGATTAATTAGAGTAGGAAGCGATGAGGTGTTGTGAGAGTCCATGAAATATGTATGGTTGGCATCTGCCAGTCATCATTCCATTCAGCTTGCTGCACTCTACCCTCAGTCAATGATCATTATCATCACTTAGAGACTCAAAGGGATTTTAACAAATAGCCTGAGATGTGCTGCTTCTCATTTCAGTAAGTTGTACTTTAGACAACAGAGGCAAATGATTCAGTGTTCCAGTGCTGACAGAAAAAGACTCACAGAAGCTCATAGCAAAAGAATCTCAGCAGCTGATATTAAGAGCTAGTCCATTTTGATCTTTATTGTCTTGCTTTTCTCACATCATCAGCCACAGGTGGCTGTTTTGAGATGTCTTAGCATCCATAACCAAAGACTGAAGCTAAGGAAATGGCAGCTTTGAAGATCTTAGCCCTTGCTGTCTGTCTTTGGATGTGCTCAGTTCTCTTTTCAGAACTCAAAGAAATGATGAAGCTTTCAGATATAAGTATTTCAGATACAGTTGAGACTATTAGGCTTATAATTGTGCATGCTTCAGTCATTCTTCTATGCATTATTGCTCTCTACAACTATCTGAAGGGGGGCTGTAGTGAGGTGGGGGTTGGCCTGTTTTCCTATGTAACTAGCAATAGGACTAGAAGGAATGGCCTCAAGTTGCACCAGGGGAGATTCTGGTTGGATGTTAGAAAATAATTCTTCTCCAAAAGAGTGTTCAGATGCTGGAATGGGCTGCCCAGGGAGGTGGTGGAGTCACCTAACCTGTAGGTGTTCAAGAAACATTTAGATATTGTAGCAAGGGAGATGATATGGTGGGAAATATTTGTGGTGGGTGCACAGTTGGACTGGATGATCTTGGAGGTCTTTTCCAACCTTGGTGATTCTATTTTAAACCTCATATGCATAGCAGACATGTTGACTAGTGGGACAAGGTAAGAAGCAAGCATCCAATAGCTCAGTGTTCAATTGCTTGAAAACTTCCCTTAGCCTATACATTTTCTGAACCAAGGCAGAATTTGGCCTTTATTTCCCCCTCTCCTATGCTTCTGCAAAACTGCCCAGGTAATCATTGCATTTATGCCAGTCTGAGTCACTGGGCAGCTGGCACAAGCTGTTCTGTTCGTTGTCCTTTGTAGAACTATGTCTACTTTAAAAAAGTAGACCTCCTTGAAAAGGACACATTTTCTTCTCTGAGTTTTGACTTATTTTGGTTGCTGTTGTCTCTATAATCTTGAGGAACTTTGTTGAAACAGCTTTTTAATTTCTGCTGATGGAAATTCACATTTATGTTTGCTTAGGGAACGATGGAAAGCATTGAAGAGCTCTTTATTTATGACCCTGAATCCCTCCTCTAATCACGAAATGTTGATGGTTCAAATGCTAAACTGGTTCAAAATCCTGTTCTTATAATGGCTTGCATTACAGAGATCTCTGCAATGAGTGGCTCTAGGCAGTAACTTTTTCATGTGACAAGCTACCTTACTGCTCTTCCTGTGAGTTAGTTGACTTTCACCAAGTTAGGAAACATCCATAAGCAGAGCTCTGAGTGGAAGTGACATATTTACCTCGCCTTGTCTCCTTTCATCCTCTTTTAGACCTCAAACTGTCTAACAGCATTAGGGAACCCCACAGAATGAGAACTTCAAGTCAGTGCTGCTGGATTTACCAAAGCACTGCGCTATTTCCTGATGCTAACATTAGCTGAATACTTTGGGAGTGGGCAGGAGTGCTGCTTCTGTGAGGCAAATTTCAGGGAAACAGGTAAATCCTAGAAATAAAACTTGGAAAAACGTGTCTGCTGCCTTACTGCAGTTATCAAAAAAGGTGATTGGCCTGCAGACAGTTATCAGTCTGTTATCAGAGGACTGAGGAAAAAATATCTTTAAGAATTGATTGCATTGATCTTTAAGAAAAATCAACAATCCATAGCCAGCATTGTATTGATCTGTAAGAATAACCAGCAGTCAGTAAAAGGACTAGTAACTATTCCATAAATCTGGCTTCCATCTCCAGTAAAATAGTCTAAGTAAGGAAAGGAGAATTTACTGTGCCATGCGTGTATCTTAGCTAACCCTCAAGACAGTTGCCAAAGCAGAGTGTAAATGGTAGGAAAATGAGTAAATTTTGTTGTAAGACAACAATGGAGAAAACACTAAGCAAAATATACCTGTAAGTAGTTAAAGCAAACCTCGTTCTTGGTGAAGAAGAATTTATTGAGCTTTCTGTGCGACTCAGAACACGTTTTGGTTATTAATTCAATTCCTTTAGTAGTGTATAAGAAGTATGAGGATCCTCTACATTAGTTAACTTCACCTTCCCAACATTAAGGAATGCAAATAGCATGCACATAGATTTGTACAAAACAAACCCTGCCAGACTTACTTGCCTAGTTTGATCCATCTGCAGATTGAATAGGTGAAAAGAGTTTGGTCATTTAATCTGCATAAATAAGCTGTCTGTTCATGTATTAAGGCAATTAATGTATAATTAATACTGAGCTGAAAAATTAATTTAGATTGACTGGAGATAAAAATTATAAAACAGACTGGAAGGACCCAAAACACAGTGATGGGCACGTGCCAACACTCGGTGGGGTGGGTTCAGTATTAATGTGTTTGCTTAAAATCCTTCTTAACAGTTTGGAAAGAGGGGTGGCTATGAGGTAAGGTTCCAAATGGTTCAGCCTCTGCTACTTACTTATCTATTGTTTGTCCAACTTTGTGCACACTGTATTCTCTGTACCTGAACTGAGAGTCTTCTGGATGACCCCATCAACATCCTGGTAGCTCAACAAGTCTATGATTCTAGCACATAACTTGGTACTAGTAAACTTTTCTGATTGAGCTGGCGAAGCAGTAAAGAGGAGGTTGGACTTGATGGTCTTGAAGGTCTTTTCTAACCTGAGCAATTCTATGAAAGAGATGTAGGGTCTCTGTTTCCCTCTTAAGTTTGCTGTCCTCCAAGGTGTTTCCAGGGGCCTGGAACCTCTCCCTCAGAAATTTATTCGTTGAAAGCTGTCATAATTGCTTTGCGTTTGGAGATTCAGATTAGGTAATCTCTCACCTCTTGATTTTGGTAGTGTATATTAGCAGTCCTGCTGGGTGCAATGGGCATGGTGCTGCCTAAGTGAAGGGTGCCTTGCTGCATGGACCTAGTAACACCGTCCCTTATCTAGAAGAAGGGAAGGGGTAGAAATACAGTGGGGTCAGGAAATGCAGAGTAATTTTGCTGTTGTTTAGCAGCATGTTTGCTGGTATTGCTCAACCATTATTGTAAGGCCCATTACTAGGAATTCCCCGATGGTACCCCACTAGCTGCTGCGTGGCCAAGAATGTCTCCTCCAAAGATCAGTTGTCATGGTGGGATTGTTGGTTCTGGGCTCAGTTTGCAGGCCACTAGTTGGACGAGGCTGGTTTATATTCCACACTGAATTCCCTGGAGCAGGGAATGCCTTAATGGGTTTCATTGACACAGTGAAGTTGTTTCTTTGTGGTTTTTGGGAAACATGCATGCTTAAACACTGAATAACAGGATCGAAATTAGGAGGCAGATTAAAACACGAATGGCAAAAGCAGGAGCCAAAAAGTAGGTGAGGTTGGAGAGACAGTGAGTGATAGCCACAGGAGCACATTTAGCTCAGCCCCTGTAAAAGTTTTCTCAGTTTTCTCTGTTGAATCTTCTGTTTTGGGCAGAGATACCACAAAACACAGCAGTTTGTGCATCACAAATAACAAAGTTCCTTGTTTTTTTTTTTAAGCTTCTCCAGTGCTTGGCTGAAGGAAATCCTTATCACATACTCCTGTGTTTAAGTGAACGTTGAGTTCAGGACTTGCGTGTTAAGAAGGAATAAGAGTTAAGGATTAGTTTTTTGATTCATTCTCTACTTATCCTCTCCAAGTATTAGAAAAAGCATTATTATCAATTATTTTATTGCTGAAAGATCACTATTGTAATTGTTCTTTGATGAGAACATAAAACGAGGGGATTTGTTACTCTGTGTGGTCTATTAACAGTGTGCTAAAGGGAAAAAAAAAACCAAATCCCATGAAGCCTTTCCCAAGGCTTCATTAGGTTGTTAAATAGCCTTCCATGAAGCATTCAGAGCCCTTTCGCTTAATTGGTTAAGTTACTGAGACCAAGCCCAAAAGAGTTCCCTCAGTGAGTTGCTATTTGAACCGGAGTGAAGCATTTAAAAAGTTGTTTTGAAGCATTCTAGTGACTGAAACTATATCACGTGCTGGCAAAAATTGTATAAGAAATGGGATTTATTTCTGTTCTGAATGTCTACGCTCAACTTCTATCTCTTGTTCATTCCTAGGGCTTTTACCCTTGAGGCTAATCTTTATTCTGTCTTTAAATGCTTACAATCTCTTTGCCTGTTCTTTGTGAAATTAGAGAGGTAGGGCACCTCATGTCTTTCTCCAGAATGAAGTTTTCCAATTCTTCATTCATTCTTCTACCTTTACCCTGAAATCTTTCCCATTTTTTTAGTATCTGCAGCCTCTGAAATAGGCTCTGTATATCAGTAGCAGCTGCACAAATGCCATTTGTGCATTTATGCATTGCACAAAATATGCAATGATGCATAATTTCATTGCTTCTTCTACTCTATAGGGTAATCACTGGTACATGTGTTACTGCTGAAGATGTTGGACTAGTCATCCCTTTTAAACAAAACAAATTCTGTAACTTGCTGGTCATTTACCAGCTTGCTGTTTCTGACCTCCTGTCTCGTGTCTGAGAATTAAGCTCTACACTGTTTAGAATCATAGAATCACCAAGGTTGGAAAAGACCTACAAGATCATGCAGTCCAACCGTTCACCTATCACCAATAGCTCCCACTAAACCATGTCCCTCAACACAACATCCAAGAATCCCCCCAGGGTCGGTGACTCCACCACCTCCCTGGGCAGCCCATTCCAGTGCCTGACCACCCTTTCTGAGAAGTAATATTTCCTAATGTCCAGCCCGAATCTCCCCTGCCACAGCTTGAAGCCATTCCCTCTAGTCCTATCACTAATGACACGAGAGAAGAGGCCGACCCCCAGCTCACCACAACCTCCCTTCAGGAAGTTATAGAGAGCAGTAAGGTCTCCCCTGAGCCTCCTCTTCTCCAGGCTGAACATTCCCAGCTCCTTCAGCCTCTCCTCATACGTCCTGTGCTCCAGACCCCTCACCAGCTTTGTTGCCCTTCTTTGAACACGTTCCAGGGCCTCCATGTCTTTCTTGCAGTGAGGGGCCCAAAACTGGACACAGCACTCGAGGTGTGGACTCACCAGTGCTGAGTACAGGGGGACAATCACCTCTCTGCTCCTGCTGGTAACACTGTTTCTCATGCAGGCCAGGATGGCATTGGCCTTCTTGGCCACCTGGGCACACTGATGGCTCATGTTCAGCTGAGCATCAATCAATACCCCCAGGTCCATTTCCTCTACACAGTCTTCCAGCCACTCCGCCCCAAGCCTGTAGCGCTGCCTGGGGTTGTTGTGGCTGAAGTGCAGGACCCGGCATTTGGTCTTGCTGAACCTCATCCCATTGGCTTCAGCCCAGCCTGTCCAGATCCCTCTGTAGGGCCTCGCTACCCCCAGGCAGATCCACACTCCCAGCCAATTTGGTGTCGTCTGCAAACTTACTGAGGGTGCACTCAATGCCCTCATCCAGGTCATCGATAAAGATATTGAAGAGGACAGGCCCCAGCACCGACCCCTGGGGAACACCACTCGTGACCGGTCGCCAGCTGGATTTAACTCCATTCACCACCACTCTCTGAGCCCGGCCCTCCAGCCAGCTCCGTACCCAGCCAAGAGTGTACCTGTCCAAGCCACGGGCTGCCAGCTTCTGCAGGAGAATACTGTGGAAGACAGTGTCAAAGGCTTTGCTGAAGTCTAGGTAGACCACATCAACAGCCTTCCCCTCATCCACCAGATGGGTCACTAGATCATAGAAGGAGATCAGGTTGGTCAAACAGGACCTGCCCTTCGTGAACCTGTGCTGGCTAGGCCTGATCCCCCGGTAGTCCCACACGTGCTGCGTGGTCTCCCTCAAGGCAATCTGCTCCTTAACCTTCCCTGGCACCGAGGTCAGCCTAACAGGCCTGTAGTTCCCCGGATCCTCCTTACAACCTTTCTGGTAAATGGGAGTCACATTAGCAAGCCTCCAGTCTTGTGGGACCTCACCAGTCAACAAGGAGCGCTGACAGATGATGGAAAGCGGCTCGGCTGTCACCTCCGCCAGTTCCCTCAGTGCTCTCGGGTGAATCTCATCCAGCCCCATGGACTTGTGGCAGTCCAGTTGGAGCAGAAGGTCTCTGGCAGTTTCTTCTAGAATCACAGGGGGTTCAGTCTGCTCCCCAGCCGAGACTACCAGGTCAGAGCATGGGGCACGCTGAGGACAACTGGTCTGACTTTTACAGAAAGATGTAAAGAAGGCATTCAGAACCTCCGCCTTTTCCTTATCCTCAGTGGTCACATTCCCAGCCTCATCCAGTAAAGAGTGGAGATGATTGATTAATTAATTAATGGAGTTTAATTTTATATCCAGGACTTTGCAAATGCCTGTACTTGAAATTAGAATCATAACATCATAGAATCGTTTGGCAGACCTACTTATAACTTTTTAATATATACAGTGTGTGGAGAGTATCAATTCATTTATTGCCTTCTAAAATCATTTAGGAGTTACAGAAGATGATTGTGTAGCAGTGAGCTGGGGGTGTACATGCATGCAGCTACTAGGTTTCACTGAAGGGTTTTTAATTTTTAGTATTATTATAAATGGGACTGTTTTTTATCATTGTATCATACTCCCTTCTGGACAGCTGTTTGCTTACAATATCTCCTGGGTTTTGTGGTTCTTCAGAAAACCACCAGACCTGGCCTGAAATGAACTTTTTTTTTCCCTATTCTTTTCCTGCACTCATCAGATGAATTGTTGAGCATCTTCTAGGAGTGCATTAAGCACACTGATTATACATGTTTCAAGTGCTGTTTTTGCAGCCTCCCCTTTAGGGAGGAGCGTATGAAGCACAGCATGTTATTTTGATAGGATTTTAAGGTGGTTTGGTTTTTATAAGCTGTGTATTCACTTACGCATTTTATTTTGTGTAGCAGAGCCAAAGAATTGCACCCAGTAATTGTAGTGGAAGGAGGTGGGATTTGAAGTTGGCTGAGGTTCCCAAAGGAATTCATTCTTGTTTTGATGAGAGCCTTATTACTCTTCCCATTAAGCCAGAGGATCATATCTGCTAACCACTGTGTATTTCTGGACCTTTTACAAATCTTGGAGATGTGCTAGATCCAGATGACCAAAATTCCAGAATTCTTCATGGAGCTGAACTTAGATGGTGGAAGAGAGGTATGGCCTGCAATGAATGGTGGAGGAAAGGTGTGACCACCTGCAGTGATGTTCTTATCTGGCAATCTTTCCTGTATTATAAAATCCTCATGCCAGTATGTCATAGAACCATGGAATCATGGAAAGGCTTGGGTTGGAAAGGACCTGAAAGATCCTCCAGTTCCAACCTCTCCTCCCTGCCCTGGGCAGGGTTGCCAACTACTAGGTCAGATGCCAGATCAGGTTGCCCTGAGCCCCATCCAGCCTGGCCTTGAAAGCCTTCTGGGCATATATGTCCCACAGTTCTGTTGATTTAGCGAGCCCAACCTACTAGGTATTGTTTAAAAATAACAGTATATGAGAGTTCAGCATCAGCATGTGTTATGTTCTGTACAACAACACATGGAAAAGTGAAAGATTTCTTCTCTGAGGCACTGGGGATTTGGGGTTGAAGTGTTACCATGGCACAAGTCAGGAAGAAGGAATATTTGATTCATGAGTCTTAATTCGCAGTTGCTTTAGGATGTTCAGAATGTGTCGGCAAGACTGACTTTTGGGAATGCAGATGGGCTGATGTTTAACAGATTAAAAACCAAATGAACCGTGCTATTAAGAGAGAGACAAAGAGATCTGGTATTATTCACAGAGCATGACCATGTTTCTTTGCAATTACCAGTTTTGATGTGCAATGTAGTTACCGATGGCTCGAGGGTCAGAGAAGAAGGTGAAGCAGAATTCTGTTCTGTGTTGTCCTGACATAACAAACACTCTTTTCTGAGCCCCTTGAGTCACAAAGTATGGAGTTTCATTGGACTTTCTGTTTTTTCTTTAATCGCTGTTAGAAAGGAACAGCGTCAATGGCGCTACACAAGTCTGATGAAGACATTCATGTCTCCTTTTGTTTATTATTACCTTTGATTTTTAAGAACAGAATTCTTGATCTTCTTTTCTAACACATGCTTGTGGATATGGTGCTGCTTAGAGGATTTGGATTTGGGAATGGGAATGGATTGCTGGCCTCAAGAAAATGGAGATTTATCCAGAGGACCTCCAGGGGAATTGTGTGCCTTAATTTTTAAGTGACTGTTCATTGTAAATTTCTGTTGCTTGCACCAAGTTAGTGCAGCAAAAGTGGTGTTGGAGGCAATAATACAAACTGACTGCGAAGCCATTCCACAGTTAGTATTGTGATTTCTGCATCCACAGAGGTGTTCTACTGTGCTTAAAAAATAGCTGTGGAAAAACAATGCCTGCTTGAGTGTTTCTGCCTCTGCCTTCTGACTGTGACCCAGCATGAACTCATTTATGTAACGCTTCGTTGCAGCAGTGCTGCTGCAGGGATGTGGCTGTTCCTGTGATCAGAGGTAGCTCTGTCTCTGCTTCTAAATGTCTTCCCTGCAAAGGAATTCAACAGATGCCATGCTGGGAAGGAGGGGGTTTATTCATGAACACAACACATCAACACAGTGCTGGCACTGCAAGGTGGTGTTTTATCTGCAGCTGCTGTGCCAGGTGAGCTTGCTGAGAGGGCCGTCTTTGTTCTTTCATACCATAGTGTGTTGCCAAAGACTCCTTCTTCTCCTGATGCAATTCCTTCCCCTCTGCAGGCAAAGGACCGTAGTTGAGTACTGCAGTATGGTGAAACTTGGTCAACACGTAGTTTTTTTGCTGTGGTACCAAATGCAGAACAACTGTGTTATTTGGGAAGATTTTGGTGTGCTAACTCATGGGTGAGTTTTCAGACAGTTGACTTCAGAGGAATGTTGCTATAGTTGTCCAAAGTTTTGCAGATGATGCTTCATGACTGCAGTATCAGTAGCTTTTAAGGAGTTAATCTCAGTGTAACGTAATAAAACATAATGCATAGTTATAGGCCAAGGACCTTCTCAATTATCTCTGTCATTTGTGGAACTTATGATTTCTTGACTGTAGCAAGAATCTAATGTATGCAAGGATAGATGATTCCAGGCCAGAATTCAGAGCCAGAAATCTAAACCACATTGCATTCAAGAGCACTGATAAGAGGGCCTGGATGCCCCAGTTTTGTTTTGTTTCTTTTTTCTTGGATTTGCCTCCATATTTGAAGAGCAGAGGCTTTGTGGCATAAAGATATAACTTAAGATCATTCCTACTCTGATCATGAGCACTCAATTCTTTTCATTTTAAGAATTAACTGGTCAAAGCAACTGATTCTCAGAAACACGGGCATTGTAAAGTAGTGATCAGTGACCAGACATCTGTCAAGAATCACATCTGTAAGACTTGCATACACTCTCAAGCTAAGTCAGACTGCTCCAGTGGAGTGTGTTCCCTGGGACAGTAATTCTGACTCTTTTCTGTGCCACAGATTCTTGCAACTATTCACAGCATAACTCGAACGACAATACTGTGTGTTAGGTATTCTCCTTGCTTTATCTTAGATGCTGGAGCTCATTCGTAGGACTTATTTTTTACCTGTTGTCTTTTGTTCTTTGTTTTTACTGTTCCCCACTCTTTCAGTTTCTATACGGGTAAAATTTCACATCTTAGCTTAGATTTTCTGTTAGCATGTACTTGTCTCCTGTTCCTGCTCATGATGAGTTAGCCTAGAGGAAAATGCTGTAATTGAATGTCCGTTCATGTGTGCTTTCAGTACTTCCCTTAAAATATAGCTACAGATAGAAACCTTGTCAAGAACAGAAGCAACAGAAATGTCAGCTCTACCATTCCATGCAGTACAAAGCAGTCATTACAGGGACAAATAATTCTTATTTGATGTGGGAATATCTCATGACTGCTAAGGCTTTCCCCTTGACTCTGCCACTGATCTCCCTATTAGCTGCTTCAAACTAAAACTGGAATGTTTTGAGTAGATAATGCAGGAGACGCCACAGCAAGAGGAGCTCTGAGGGCTGTAGTGAAACTCAGCTGTAACTCCCAGTTAAAATTATTGCAGAGAATACTACAGTAGGGATGTGTCTGGTTCTAATGGAATAAAGGTAATATCCACCGTGCATCTGAGCTCACGTTCTCTATCACTAACTTGTCAGTTCAAGAAACAATATTCCTTATGTAGCTCTGTTGCAGCTGGACCAAGCTGAAGCATTCACGCACCAAATGCTGTTCAGCAACATAACGTAGCATTGCCAGCTGGGGAGAGCATCAGAAACATGGAATCACAGAAGCATAGGAAGGTTTTGGTTAGAAGGGACCTTAAAAGCCACTTAGTTCCAAGTCCCCCTGGCCATGGGCAGGAGCACCTTCCACAGATCTGGTTGCCCAAATCACAGAATTACAGAGATTGAAATGGACCTCAAGAGATAGAGTCCAAACCCCTGCTAAAGCAGTTCCCTACACTGGGTTGCACAGGTGGGCATCTGGATGGGTCTTGAATATCTCCATAGAAGGAGACTGCATGACCTCTCCAGTACACCTGTTCCAGTGCTCCCTCACCCTTACTGTAAAGAAATTCTTCTCCATGTTTGTATGGAACTTCCTATATTCAAACTTTAGGCTGTTACTCCTTGTCCTACTGCTATGCATCACCAAGAAGAGCCTGGCCTCATCCATTTCCCTCCCACCTCCCTTCAGTTATTTAATTAATTAATCAGATCCCCTCTCAGTCGTCTTTTCCCCAGGCTGAACAGACCAGGTTACTCAGCCTTTCCTCACAGGGGAGATGATCCAGTACTCTTATCATCTTTGTGGCCCTTTGCTAGGCTCCTTCTAGGAGATCCCTGTCTCTGTTGAACTGGGGAGCCCAGAACTGGACACAGTGGTCTAAATGTGGCCTCACCAGGGCAGAGTAGAGGGGGAGGATCACCTCCCTTACCCTGCTGGCCATGCTCCTTTTAATGCACCCTGGGATCCCATTGGCCTTCTTGGCCACCAGGGTACACTGCTGGCTCATGGCCAACCTGTTGTTCACCAGAACACCCAGGTCCTTCTCTGCAGAGCTCCTCTCCAACAGGTCATCCCTGAACCCATACTGATGCATGCAGTTATTCCTCCCCAGGTGCAAGACTGTACACTTGCTCTGGGTAAACCTCATCTGGTTCCTCCCTGCCCAATTCTCAGCCTGCCCAGGTCTTGCTGAACGGTACCTACAGGTGTGTCAGCCACTCTTCCCAGCTTTGTATCATCAGCAAACTTGCTGAGGTTGGACTCTATTTTTCATCCAGGTTGTTGATGAAGATGTTGAACAAGACCAGACCCAGTACCAACCCCTGGGGAACACCATTACAAGCCCTATCCAATCTGGCCCTGGGCACATCCAGGGATGGGGCATCCACAGCTTCTCTGGGCAGTCTGTGCCAATGTTTTACCACCCTCATACCTTCCTTACATCTAATCTAAACCAACTCTCTCTTAGTGTGAAGTCATTAGTTCTTGTCCTATGGCTACATGCCATTACAAAAAGTCCCTCTCCAGCTTTTTTGCAGACCCCTTTGGGTACTGGAAGGCCCCAGTAACATCTCCCCGGAGCCTTCTTTTCTCCAGACTGAGCAAGCCCAGCATCCTCAACCTTTATTTGTAGGAGAGGTGCTCCATCACTCTGATAATATTTTTGGTCCTCCTATGGACCTGCTCCTGCAGCTCCATGTCTTTCTTGTGGTGGGAGCTGCAGGCAGTGCTCCAGATGGGACCTTGTGAGGTCAGAGCAGAGCAGGACAAACACCTCCCTGACCTACTGGCCTTCTTTCTTCTGATTCTATTCTATTCTTTTATATTCTATTCTATTCTTCTGGCCTTCTGTTCTTCTGATAAAGCCTAGGATATGGTTGGCTTTCGGGGATGCAAGCACACATCATCAGCTTTTCATTAACAAACACCCCCAAGTCCTTCTCCTCAAGGCTGCTCTCAGCTTGGAGATCAGTCTGTAGTGTGGCAAAAGTCATTAAAAAAATACATGGGAAGGCACACAAATTTATATTTCAGTGGAAATGATCCTCAAAGGTTTCCAGTGTACTTCTGTCCTTTTTCTCACAGGGGTCTGGTGAGCCTTTGGCTTTTGTTACTCAAAGGACATTTTGCCTTATTGGCAATCTTCCTGGTTTTAATTACATCTAATTCTGAATTTGCAATAGCTTCAGTTTGCTTTGGACAATGAGTGCTGTCTTCCATATGATGAAATCTACTAGTAGAGGACAAAGACTGGAAGGGAACTGATTGATCAGAAATAGTGTCTCAAATCCATTTGTTTAGCTCTGCAGAGCTCTGGGAAATGCTTCCCTTAAAAACCACAAACTGTGATACTTGGAGATCAGCAGCTGGGTGATTCTGCTGAGTATAGAAACCAACAGCTCTCTGTGCAGTAATTAGAGGCACAGAGACTTTGCTGGTGCCTCTGTGACATTAGATTATTCATGCAGGGTAAGGTCACACTCGAAAACTTGCTGGAATCTCAAAACACAATCTGGCAAACCTTGGTAAGTTCAAAGCCATCAGTGTTCAGCCTGCGTTCTCCTTTGCTGCTGCAGCCTGCTTCCTCCAAGAGCAGTTAGAAGAGGAAAGGTGCTTTTAAGTTCCTCTTTGTAAACAAAAGCATAATTGCTGGAAAAATGAAGAAACTGGTGTAATGTGAACCTCCTGGAGTGGCTGGAGAAGGTGATACAGAGGCTTCCCAGAAGTTACATACTGAGAAACATTCTTAATCTCCTAGATAATGTAGAAAAGGAATGACATTTATTGGCTGCAAGTCCTCACAAGCTGAGGATGCAGTTTATAAAGCTGTATTTGGCTCCCTCTCCTTTTCCTCTTTCATTGTGATCCTTCATCTGTTATCATACTTCAGTGATTTGTCGACATCAGAAACGTTTGATTCGTAAGGCTGGAAGAACATCCATCAGAAGAGCAGAGTGTGCCATTATTTCTTCTTAGGCTTTCATTAGCTGTAGCTTTCCTTTTGGAAGTTTTATGTACATCTTGCTATTTCTAGACTAAGATGTATAATGTTTAAAAATAATTTCCTACAATTAATCTTTTGTTTCTCTGGGCTTTTTAAAAGCTCAGTTCAGATTACTGATGGTCTCTATGCTGACAGCTGATGTAAACAGAAAACAGCCTGACTTGTCGTTGTCTACACTCAGTGAATGAGCAGGCAGTCAGAATTAAAAGATGCCCTGATTCAGATTCTTTCATTCAAGATAAAGAATATAAGCTCTACAGGTAATCTATGATTCTATAAAATGTCTGTGGGATAGGAATGACACTCGGTGTCTTTGAAAGATCAGTTTCCTTTTGTTTACATTGCTTGGGTTTTAAGTGACGTTGGTTGTGGTGAAATGCACCTCTGGTATTTTCAGGTGATTACATCAAGTAAAACGAAGAGGGTTTTGTTTGAGAGTTTCCAAATCAAGTTCTGCTGTTAATGAGACAATCCTAGGTTAAAAATACCTTCCACAGTGACTTCCTATGTCTTTTCTTACATTAGTGACAGATTGGAAAGGAAAACGGGGAGTAAGCCTGAAAGTGGTAAGTGGAGGTTAGAGGTGCAGCCAAAGTCAAGTGCTGGGGAGTTTCAGCTGTAGAGAGCTGATGTTTTGAATTATAATCAAGTGATTAATGTTTCTAATATAAGTGGGTTGGGGCTTGCAGCAACAGCTTGGTGAAGTATGGTGAAACCTGCTTTTAGGGATGTTTTATTTATAGCACACTCATTAGGTTGAACAGAATGGACAACATGTGCTTATGTGGTTAATGATAAATCCATCTGAGGACCAAACCAGTCCGCTGGGTTATGAGAAAGCCATTTGTAGGTCAGATTATCAGGAGAGAGAAGGTCTTGAAAGAAACAGTTCTTATTTGTTTTGCGGGTGCGGGGAGAGAATGGAAGTTGAAATAAGCTTTTCTTCTGCTGAAAGTAAGCAGGATTTAAATGTTACAGATCTTTATTCCTTTTTTAAAGGTCACTTGCCTGTGAAGTCTGCGTAGCTGGTTACATCAATACCAAAAGTAAAGTGGGAAGAAGCAGGCATGCCTAGAAATGAGCAAGGATGTTTTATAAAATAGCAGGTCATCTAATAATAACGTGTGAGAACTGCAGAGATTGCTGTGAAACTGCAAAAGCCAGAAGTTTCATCTTTGTGGCATTATGGTTTTCTTTGTGGGATTCAGAAACGTTATTGTGAAATTAAAGATACTGAACTAAGAAATTGTATGTAAAGCTGCTTGTTCCTTCTGTTTGGATTCACAAGACCTTCATCATGGAGGATTCAAAAGGCCTCCATGCATGGCCGAGGATAAACAGTCATTGAATCATATCCCAGAATCACAGAATGGTTGTTCTGGAAGGGACCTCAAGGATCACAAAGCTCCAACCCCCCGCCGCAGGCAGGGCCACCAACCTCCACGTTTAATACCAGCCCAGGCTGCCCAGGGCCCCATCCAACCTGGCCTTGAACACCTCCAGGGATGGACGGGGCATCCACAGCCTCTCTGGGCAGCTGTTCCAGCACCTCACCACTCTCATAGCAAAGAGCTTGCCTGAAATAGTCTTTCAGCTAGAACTCATTTCCCAGGAATGATAAAGCAAGGTGAAAATACAGCTAAAACACCAATACTTTGGCACATCATTAGTGTTGTGGTTTGGGGTATTGATCTACCAATAGGATAAAATAGACTGATTCCTCTCTTAAATCCCTATTCAGGTAGTGGAGGTCATTCATCTACAAGTGCCACTGTTGACTACCGCAGACCATGCAGCTGCTGGATGTCAAAGTGGTCAAAATGAACTCTGGAAAGTTTCCATTAAAAAACAACAACAGCAACAAAAACTGGTAAAACAAAGAAACCAAACACTTACTCGTTCCTTTTATGTAGCAGCCAAATGCAAAGATGTGCTATTTCTCTCTGGACTCTCATTCCTTGCTTGCCTTGTGAACTTAGGAGAACTGAAAACCTCTCTGGTAAATGACTGTGAGGAGGGGTTTGGTGCACTGCACATCCTCACGGATAAACAGGAAAAACCTATGTGGGACACCCCTTTTCCCTGTCACTATCCTTATTTTTAGGTAAAAATGTAAATAATGCTGTGTTCGTTGTCAGGGAAGCTAATTGCAAAGTGAGTGTTCTGAAATGCACTGCTCACACCTTTTCCAGGCGTTGCTGCAGGTGCTGTTTGTGAGTGAGCTCAGTTTATCAGGACTGTGAAAGCTGATGGATTATTCTGAGAAGGTATTTTTGGAGTAAGAAAAATGCCACCTAATAAGGAAATGCATTATTCTGTTTATAAATATACAGCAAATTAGAGGAAGCTGCCTCAGATTAATTCTTCCTGAAAGCTGAATTATTACACCCAGGATAATGAGCTCATATGAGACAGAGTGGCTTCTCCTTTTCTTGACATCGTGCCATCTGGAGGGGATGTCCTGCTGAGGAGATAGGCTTCAGTGCCACACAGCTTATTGGGCTTCAGCAGTGACTGATGAACGAAACTGTCTCATCAGAGTCTGCCATGTTTCCAGCATCAGAAGGCTTCAGGATGCTATTATCACAGGTATTTTACATATGATAAAGAATTTATGTGTTGTTATGCCAGGCGAAAATATCTTCTGTTTGGCCCCCGTGTTAGACACTGAAAAACGAGGTGCTGAGATGGACACAATTACTGAGGCTTGCCCTCCGTGGCCCCTGGATTAGGAGGGGCAGCTCTGGAGGTGATCCATCTCACCTGTCTTAAGCTGTGTTTGGATAAGGCGATTATCCCTCCCAGTCTCTGTTAACTACTGAGAGGCAGCGCAGGAGTTTGGCTCAGATATGGCTGTGAGATGAGCAGAGATGCAGCCTGTTCCTTGGGTGGGAGGAGCTGCACTTGGGCTTTGAACTGCAAGGGCCAAGGTCCAAGTGGTGATGTACTCTTGCTTCAGTGCACAGACAAAAATCAGAGAATCACAGAATCACTCAGGTTGGAAAAGACCTTAAAGATCATCGAGTCCAACCACAACCCAACCATCCTACCTTGACAACCAACCCTCTGCTCAATCATGGCCCTGAGCACCACATCCAAACGTTTTTTAAACACGTCCAGGGATGGTGACTCAACCACCTCCCTGGGCAGCCCATTCCAGTGCTTAACAGCCTCCATTCCAGGAGGTTCCTCCAGCTGCGAGAGGTAACAGCTGTGCAGAAAACTCTGATTCTCACAGGGGTGGGCTTGCGTTTTTCTAAGGCCTTGGGATGAAGGAAGAGTCTTGTGGGGCTTTGGGTTACTTGTTCTGAGTTAGGTGCTGCTATATTTTAGTTAAATGCTTTAGTTAATTAAATAGTGCCAGACACTGGAAATCTGTTATCTGTATGTTGTATTGCATTGTGGCCACTGGCACATCAGTTATCCCAGCCCAGTGACAGCGCTCCGGCATGGCTTGACTCTGGCATTGTCCAGAGCTCATTCCAACAGGAACTTTGGATGCGGCTGTTCTCTTTTGAAGGTTAAGGCATTGAACTTCCAAAGTGCATGTGTGTCTGGGCTGTGACTGCTGACCCCATGGCCAAAGACCAGACCCCGCTGAGTTCATATGGATGTGTGCCTAATGCAAGCAATGTAATGTAATCTCCATGGGATGAGATGTCATGGGGTTCACCAACACTCTCTCACAGTCTCTTCATCCTCTGATTTTATTATTTTAATTATGCTATCAAAATGTATTTTTTATTGTTTCATTTGTACTCATTTTATTATCCCTGTCAAGATTGGGAGCTATGGGGGAGCAGGTATAGCATGCAGGGCTTTGGAAATAGGATGGTGCTGCCTAATTCCTTGTCCACTATTCTCTCGAATCTATCATGACTTTAGGAATCTGATTCTGGCCCGAATGCCCTAATCTGCATCATGAACTACCCCTCATATTGGGATAGCTGAGCTGGCTGAACAAACAGATCTGCAAGGCCTCTTCTTGACAGTCCACCAGCTCTGATCTGAAACACGACACAGCCTGAGACATCTGTTTAAGGGCATAACTGCTCTAAGCTTATTTGAACTCAATACAGGGCTCTGTTTGTATTTCTTTGATTAATTGAAAATAACCTCTTGTTAAGGGAGTGACAGCTGATACCTTAAATTGTGTTCAAGTTGTTCACAAGGGAGAAAAAATGCACCAAAGGTTAGGCAGGTCAAAGCCTTTGTTTGGATCAAAGCATGTGTTGAACACTGTATATATGCCAAATATTAAAGTGTTTTGTACGTAAGTTTGAGGTTTGGAGTAAAATAATACCAGGCCAATAAATCTCTAATTCAGCTTGTTAACGAGCTACCAAATTCATGGAAGCACAGCAGAGAGAGATACTTCTGATGGACTGGTTGCCAGTGGCTTAAAAATTGACTGAGTAGGTGAGGTCATTGCTGTAATACCACATCCAGTTCTGGTAGGCACATTTAAAATAAAACTTTTAATGCAATGGAAACGGCTCTCCAAAGAGTGACGGGCACAGTTTGTGGTCTCTAAAATCTACCTCACTGTGAGAGACTGAAAAAGCTGAGCTGCTTTTATGTATTTAGGACAAAGTTACGAGATAACTTGTCTGTGGTTTTGTAAGGTCAAGCCTATGTGGCGGGGGAAAAGTAGGCTCTGGTTTCCACGTGGAGCTGCATGGCCTGGGTGCTTTCCACCAAAATATGAGCTTATGGGCTTAAAATGTGCCAGCTGTGCTGAGGGTGAACTGAGACTGGGCTGTGCCTTGGTGGGCTGTCGCCCCTCTTTGTCCATGCCTGTTCTGTTTTAGCTTGGAGAAGAGAAGGCTGTGGGGAGACCTCATTGTGGCCTTCCAGTACTTGAAGGGAGCAAATAAACAGGAGGGGGAACGGCTGTTTGTGAGGGTGGACAGTGATAGGACAAGGGGGGATGGTTTGAAACTGAGACAGGGGTAGGTTTAGGTTGGATCTTAGGAGGAAGTTTT
Source organism: Alectoris magna (assembly GCA_030625065.1). Lineage (NCBI taxonomy): Eukaryota > Metazoa > Chordata > Aves > Galliformes > Phasianidae > Alectoris > Alectoris magna. The sequence continues at coordinate 112,661,543 of CM060562.1, read as the reverse complement.
TCACCCAGCGGGTGGTGACGCACTGGAACAGGTTGCCCAAGGAGGCTGTGGATGCCCCATCCCTGCAGGCATTCAAGGCCAGGCTGGATGTGGCTCTGGGCAGCCTGGTCTGCTGGTTGGCGACCCTGCACGTAGCAGGGAGTTGGTACTGGGTGAGCACTGTGGGCCTTTGCAACCCTATGATTCTTTGGCTTATTAGGAAAAAATTCTTCTCATAAAGAATGATGATGCAGTCTTACAGGCTGCCCTGGGAGTCATCCCTGGAGGTATTACAGAACTGTGGAGATGTGGCACTGAGGGATGTGGTCAGGGGGCACGGTGGGGTGGGCTGGGGTTGGACTTAGGGATCTTAGTGGGTTTTTTCAACCTTAATGATTTTGTGATTCTTATGAAGCAGATTGAAGGGTGATGGCCAGGGCTAAGAGTAAGGAATGAAGCCAGAGGAAATACAGATTGAAAAGGAAGCTTTTGTTCTTGACAGGGTGATAAGCACTGAAGTGTCTTATCTGGGATGGGTCATCCTTCACTGGAGGTCTCTGATATGAATGAAAGATGTGCTGTAATTCATAGTGGTGTTAATTCATAACGGTGCTCTGTTGCTCCAGCAATGCAGGAAATCAGATCAAGTGGTCGTAGTGATCAGAGAAATGTTCTCACCTGGCCTTAAGATAGTTATATTAAGTAGGAATATTTACAATTCTTATTTTAATAGGAATATCATATCTATCATATCCCCCATAAACTGATCAGGGAGTGGAGAAGTGCCAGTGAAGCCATCTTCAACCTGAGAATGTTCAATAAGGGAAAAGAAAAAAGCCAACCCTCAACTCCTACTACATTTCTGTTTGTGGCCAGAATTAATATGTTTATGTTTTCTTTCCAGGAAGGAGTTGAATCTGGGCTTAGATCTGAATTCCAGCTGTCCCCATAACTTTCTGTCTATTGAGATACCTCTGAGCAGGATGAGGGGTAATTCTCCTAATTCCCAGCAGAGTTTCCACCTGACCTGTGCCTCAGACTGTAGTGACCAGTAGTGGGGGTGAGCCTGGCATCCATCCCAACCACCCTACAGCAGCAGCATGGGTCCCGAGCCAGGAAGGCAAAAAGACTCTGTAGGAAGTCCTGTGAGATCCTTCCAAAGGGTTCATGGCACTGCCTGCTGCATCTAACAGATGCTGGAACAATACATGCAAGGTGTTAGGTCTAAAGGATGCTTTAAATTGATAGAATCATAGAATGACTTGGGTTGGAAGGGACCTTAAAGTCCAATCCCAGCCCCTCTACTGTGGGCTGGTTGCCCCAGCCAGGGCAGGCTGTCCAGGGCCCCATCCAGCCTGGCCTTGGGCACCTCCAAGGATGGGGCACCTCTCTGGTCTAACGCCTTCACACAGCTCCTGCTCGAGAACAGAACTCAGATGAGAGCTCCCTTCCACTTCATTCTCTGCCTTAATTAAACTTCTCACAGTTACGTTTTGTTGTTTGTTTTTTTCTCCTCCCCAGTCAGCAGATTTTCAGGTTAGTTAATGAGGGGGAAAAATTCTCCCCTCCACCCCCCGAATTGCCTCCCCCTTCTTTCATGTCAAGGGCCACGTTTGGATTGGAGCCCGGTGAAGTTTCTGTGTCATTTCCTGTTGCTGCCCGCCCCGACACCGCTCCCAAACACACTCACTCTCACACACACACACTCACACACACACACACACACACGCGCGCTCTCTCTGCCGTCCGCTGCTCCGGGGCTGTGAGCAGCCGCGGCCGCACCGCTCTCCCGTCCCAGCGCTGCGCTGCTCCCCCCCGACCCCGCAGGCTCAGCTCCCAGGCAAAGCCGAACGGTAACACAACTTCCTTCTTTTCCCAGCAGCTCAGCAGCGCTTTTATTTCGATCCCAGACAGATGGGTGTTTAAGGCAGAGCCACTGCGCTCTTCTTTCTCAAGAACTTCCTTGCCGCCGAGCGCTGGGGATGCGGAGCTGAGCGGTGCGGGGCTGCGGGGAGGTCAGCAAACGCGGGGCTCGGGCTGCTCTGCAGACGGGAAGCCGAAGGAGGAATCATCCTGGCCGTGCAGAAGGTAGGGAGGGAAAGAAGGGGTGTGCGGCGTTCTCTCCTACGTGTTTGTCTTTCAGCTTCAGCCCAGTGTGTGCCTCGGTGAGGGGTTTTCTGAGGCTGGCTGTTGGTGCGTGTGTGCCGTCACGGTGGCTGCTGTCTGAAAGAAGTGATGCTTGCTGGAATCTGTGTTGCACTCGCTCAGTGTGGGCACAAATCAACTGCCGTGTGTACAAACCTGCCTGCGGTCTCTTTCCTCTGACATTCCCTTGTTTGCTTGCTGAAAGCACATACGTTTGTTTATTTGGTGAGAAAATCACAGAAATATTTGTGCTTTAAAGTGGAGCAGCTGTGACTTCATCTGCTATTTCTGTCCATCTTGTCTTGACTGTTTCTCGGACAAGCAGGGCGTAACGAAGTGACAGCTCTGTCCCAGGCCATGTGCTGGAGCCCATTCCCGGAGCTCTCAGGGTTAAAGCCTTTCTTGAACTCGCTGACACAGGACAGTAAATTTCAGCATGTCAGTAAAGGGAGGGAAAAGGGCTTGCAGTGCATTGTATACCGTCGGACAGACGGTGGTGCGCAACCCCGGGGTCTTCATGGGCAGGATCAGTTGCCAACACCTCCAGCTATGCAGCAGCATTTGGAAGGGCCAACTGTATGTATAATGTGTACCAGTTAATTAGAAGTGGGGAAGAACACCTCAGATCTAGCCTTGGGAAAAATGATCTTCATGCACTGTGTGCAATGTGTTTAGCTCCAAGTCATTGCTAAACTCATGTTGCTCTCTCAGGTTACCCTTGTTTGATGTTAGTTTTGCACTGATCTGAGGATGGGAACACAGTGGAAGAAGGTACAGATGGGGATACCCTGAGCACACCTTGAGCACATCAGTCTCTTGCTGCAGCCTCCAGCTCAGGCACGTCACCTCCCGTGGCCTGGGAACATTCGAGCTCCCTGCCCAGCCTTGGCATTCCTTGTCTTGCTGCCATAGGCAGTGATGCACCCAGGGGACACTGCTGACAGCTTTGTTTGGATTTGATTTCTAGGCAAAAGCTCAAAGTTTATTTTACAGCTCCTATAAGAAAGGTCCTTTTTTTTTTTTTTTCTTTTTTCTTTTTTTTCTTTCAAAATGGAGTTCTGTAGGTAGTGCTTTTCTTGGTGTTCCCATCTCCCAGACTCTTTCTGAACACCGTGCTACTCCTTACTGATTTGTCAAAAAATGTTCTTTACTTTCAGTGTTCCCCACAGTTGGCCTCTGGCTGTACCAGTGAGCTGGGCTTGATGGGCTGTCCTGGCACACTGGGCACAAACAGCCCTCCACGTGGCTTCTGTGTACTGCTTAGAGCTGGGATGGGCTGGGACACTCCAGAAAGGCAGTCTGGATGTTACCACCTTGTTTCAGAGCATAAGAAAGTTTAATAATATGTTGGCAGCTATGCCAGTTAACTTCGGGGCCAGAGAATGGGCTCTGGCACCATTTAGTTTACTAGCAGAGACACAGTCAATAGGCTGATGAGCTTGTATAAGAGGGGGAGAAGTTGTAGCAGGAGTTACTCGCAGCACACCTAAGAAGCTGAAGAAAACCGTTTACCTGGGACTATGTTTTGTTTTTCTAGATGGGGAAGGGACTGGAGACTGACGTTTTTGCAGGAGTCCAACAATTTAACTCTTAGGGGAACTGAGTGATTGCATGTGCAAGGTGTCTGGGGGGTCTAATGTACTTCAGGCACTGCTAGGAGGGTAGTTAGTACCTAAAGTTCTTTAGAAATCCATCCCTGTATTAAGATGTTGAGAGAAAATGGCTGTTTCAAATACAGTTTTGCATGGTCAGATTCTAAACTATCCTAAGACTTAACCCGTGGATGCTAAGTGGGATCTTGCCTTAGGTAAGAACCATGCAATTTCATCCTTAAATTTTGTGTCTGAATGTGAACCCACTTCATCTCAAGCTGATGTCTCTCTACTGATTACAGTGAAGTTATTCTTGATTTACAGCAGTTGAGAGTGGACAAGAGTCCATGTGTTTGGAACTGGAGGGTCCTGAGTATCACCAAGACCTTTCTGGCTTTCCTGTCTTTCTCACTTACTCCACATTTCATGGAACCTTGCACTGTGTAAAACCAAATGCTGAAGAGCAGGTCCCTGTCCCATCTCTTTCCTATGTGAGCATGTTCTCAACAGCATGCTTTCAGTGCTGATGTAGCTTTGACAGATGAGTCAAGGGATGGCGATTCCAGTTCTGCTGCTTGCCCTGGGAAAGCACTCTGGAGCCCAACAGACTGTACTGTCTGGAAATATTTCCTGTTGCACAACATAAATTGTCTGTTTCAGTTTAATCCTGTTGTCTTAAATTACATCACCGAAGTATTACCTTGAGTAAAACCTCTCTTCTGCACCACCTCGCTGCGCTACGGAAAGGAGTATTGTAAGAGGCCTCTGGTTGTGAAGACTGCAGGAAGGTAGGATGAACATGTGTTTCCATTCCCCCTTTCTGCATACTCCACAAGTGCAGGATGAACAAGCCTTGCTTTCTATCAGCTTATGGGTGCAGCTCTGCACTTCTGGTCCCTGAGTTAGACCCATTGGAGCTGCTGAAAGGAGCTGGAACTTCCTGAAAGGAGGGTATAGCGGGGGTGGGGGTGGGCCTCTTCTCTCAGGTTACAACAGTAGGATTAGAGGTGATGGCCTCGAGTTGCACCAGGGGAGGTTCAGGTTGGGCATTAGGAAAAAATTCTTCTCGGAGCGGTGAGGTATTGGAACTGTCCCTGGAGGCACTCAGGAGCCATGGAGGTGTGGCACTGAGGGATGCAGTCAGTGCGTGGTGCAGATGGGTTGGAGCTGGACTAGGGAATCTGGGTGGTCTTTTCCAGTCTCCACGATTCTGTGGTTCTGTGCTTTGCAGGCCGTGGTGAAAGCTGAAGTATCTAGGAGAGATTTCCCATTGCTGGTGGCTGCAGGTGGCTCTGGTGGCCCTGTCAGCTGCTTTCTGTAGTTCAGTGCATCAACTCAGTGTGGTGCTCCCTGTCCTTCCTGAGGTTGCTTCAAGGATGCTCTGGTGCTTCATGTTTCCTGCTGCCTGCTTCAGTTTCTGCTGGGGTTGGAGCTCCAGTTCTTGTGGTATTTAAGTGCTGATACACAAAGTAAGGTAACATCTACATGCTTTACTGAGCCTTCAACTCACCTGCACAGATCATGCTTTCATTCTAAGGCAGTGTTGCTACCTGAGGACAGCTCTTGTTCTGCAGGGGGCTGTTGATGGCTGTTCTGTTTATGGGATATTGCCATAGCAAGGAGGATGTGTAGCTGGGATGGTCAGGAGCCAGAAAGTTGTGTGCCTCCTTCCCTCTCCATCCCTTCCCAAACAGCATCTTGTTTGTATTGACTATTTTTAAACGTTTGCTACTAGAGGCTGAAGATCACTGTCAGTCTGAGCTTTGACACTGTGCAGCTCACAGTTGTTTAAAACGGTTTGATGCTGAAGGTGGGAGAGTGGCTGGGAATTGCTCCTGACGTAGCTGCCCCAGGTGCTGGTGGCTATGGCAGTCACTTGCTCCCAGGGAACCAGCCGGGGTACCAAATGCTTTGATATGAGCTCAGAGCTTCTCCTTACTCCTGATTTCTTCTGGACCAGAACTGCTGAGCATGAGGTGAGAGGCTGCTGTGTCCCATCAACAGTCCCCTCAGCCATCCTTTCCCTCCCTGGAAGTGTTATTTTTGGTTAATTCATACAAGTCTAGGCCTCCGTGCTCAGTCCTGTGGGAGGAAGCTTGAGGCTGGAATTTTGTAATAAATGCCAGATTGTTCTCTTGAGGCAGAACGAAGAAGCCACTCCCGTTGCTTCTCCAGTTCTTGTTAGCTCTTGTTGAGCTTAATCTGGTAACTGTGAAAGGTTTTCTTTCCCCACTGAGAGCAAATTTGACCCTGCAGAAGGTCAGCGTTGAGGTGTTCGCTCCGCGATGTGTGATCTCCACAGAGCCATGGTGGGAGTCTCAGCTCAAGTTGCTCAGACACCATCTTCCTCATGCAAGTTTCCAGCGATGTGCTAGGGTCAGATCACACTGAATGCACCCCGGGCTGTCTGCAGCAATGCTGTACCTCAGCACTGCTGAAAATCAGGACTTTTGACCAGAGTCTGTTTGCCCTCGTTCCAAGGTGCACTGTGCACTTCATCTCCTGCACCACCAACAGCTGGCAGTCACTGCATCAAGCAGATCAGAAAGCATTCTGTGCTCCTAAAAATAAGAAAAAGAAGCATTATGGCACTGCCATTGATTCCCCACGTTGACCACATTATTTAAAAGGTCTCTTTCTGACCACTGGCAACGAAGAGACCACTTTCTGCTCTCTTCTTGACCATCTCTCTTTGAAGCATTAGTTATTTCTGCGGGGATTGGAGCCATCAAAAGCTGAGAACATTTGGAATGGATGTAATTTAAATACTTTGGTACTGCTGTAACTGAAATGTACACAGAGAACATGCTATATAAGTCTGAGATTTCTTCTTGGTTGTCAGTCCCTGTACTAAGAATAATAAGAGCGCTGTGTGAAGCCCATAGCTCCTCCTCCATGGCACCTGACTCTCACACTACCTGCAAGATACGGTTCTAGATTAATGACATACACCTTGTGCTCCTTTTATTTTAATAGCCGCTCTGATTCCCCTCTGAGACAGCCTAAAATGATGAAAATTATGCTAGGATTCCAGTTACTTTTTTTCTTCTTTAAAATGCATACATGAACTGTATGGTCTGCAGAGATTTATTTTTCTTTAATGAAATCAGCCTCCTTATCCTGGCTAGTATAGTGCATGAATGTTACATTTAAATATATGCTTTGAGTTCAGTCCTTTCCCGCAGACATGTTACTTTACACTGCATTTGGCTGCGTTAAACTGCAGAGCTGATTTACTACATCCATGCCCATGAAAGACTAAAATTCCTCTGACTCCTGTTCTGTTGTTTCTCGCTGTTTACCATACACAATGCTCCAGTTTTGGAGTAGTTGGCAGACTGTAAGCTTACGTTTCTAATTTCTTTTCTTCCCCTTGGTGCAATGGTTACAATTAGCTTCATATATTTAGCAGGTTTGGAGTTCATTGTTTTCTGAGAGCAGCGATGGAATGAATGTCATCGTGTGTGTTGTGCCAGGCACCAGGTATACACACTAAGGAAAGGACAAAGATGTGACCAGAAGCAGGGAAGCTCCCTTCTCTCTCTTCTGCAAGCAAGAGCTGGAGGCAGGGAGTCATTCCAGCCCTGCTTGCTGCCTTTTTCCCCCCATTCGTAAGGAAGTCTGGAAATATTTTCTCTGCTGCAGTTCGGAGGTGAGGAGAGTGCTTGTCAGCCAGCTAAGGAGGCTGGAATGGCGATGCCAGGAAGGTTCCCTGTCCTCTCCAGTTTTGCATCCAAATGGTCATCACCTCTCTTCTCTGTCCAAAACCTGCAACAGATGGCCTGAATGGAAGCTCTGGGTATGAGATTTGGGGCTAAATAGCTTTCACTATTGAATTTTATTGTTTTAAAAGCAAACAAATGCTGCCTTGAGAATTCCCTCCTCTTTGTTTGCTCACTTGAAGAAACCCCAGCGGGGGCAAACCTGCCAGGCTTGCTGACTTCTGGACCAGCGGCTGTACAACTGGATTGATTGCAGTGACACAGCAGCAGCAGAAACCCTCCCTGGAGGGCACAGAGCGCACGATGCAGCAGTCAGACCAACCTCCACCTCTGACTGCACCTTCTTGCATGGCTCTGCATTGCGTCTCCTTCAGGTGGAGGCTGTGTCAGCCAACATCTCATGGCACCGTGAGAGCTTCCAGTGGAAACCCAGGCCAGGCTTCTCTGCTGTGCCAACCCGTTTGTGAGAGGGCCCAGCCGGGAGGCCTACTGACAGATATCCCTGCCAGCTGGCTGGCTCTCAGCACTTTCTCACTTGGCGTATGGGAACACCTAATTGCCCTGCACAGACACCTTGTCTCCGAGGACAATCCATGTATGCTTACGGGTTCTGAGTCATGCCTGAGAAATTCGGTGCTCTCCTTTTGACCACATTAGATCCTGGAACATTTCAGGTAGGAGCTCTGGGTTGTGCTGCTGGGCAGGATGCCTACAGGTTCCCAGTGTTATTTGCTGTAGGTGAACTGAAGTTAACTTTCCATAGCTTGTTTTTGCCAGTGCAAAGGAGAGGCTACAAAGCAGGTAGAAGCCTTGCTGGCTTTAATCTTTATTTGCTAAAAAAGGTATGCAAGGCACTGTCTGTTGTTACTACTTAGAGAAATTCTGCGAATTAGGAAGGGGATCTCATGGCTATCATGCCATGTAGTGTCTCTTTATTTTCTAGCAGCACTAAATACTCCCTGATTCTGGCCAAATATCCGCTGGTCTGTTCTCACGAGTTGCTGTGAGGCAGGAGATTGCCTGCAAAAAAAAGAAAAAGAAGAAAGTGTCCATCCAGGGTCCAGTTTGTTCCTTGCACAGCTTTTACTGTGCAGTTCGCTGCCAAGCATCACATAGCAAAACAGAACAAGGCAGAGAAGAGTTTGTGAATCACCATGGAACAACATCAGACAACCAAGCATACCCATGTGATTTTAGGCAGGGCTCAAGAATTTCATTCCTTTAGCTTCAGCCCACAGGGTGAATTTGTTCATTTCCCTGGCATTGCAACAATGGTAAAGACTGTGCACCCGTTTGCCCTGAACTGGTGTGGTTTTTACTGTGAACCACTTGCTGTTTCTGTTCTGTGAGATAACAGCAGTTGCAAAGGAGAGGTTAAGATCAATTCCCAGGTACTCTTCTGCATTTATCCTCTCCTGAGTGTATACAGAATCACAGAATCACAGAATTGTAGGGGTTGGAAGGGACCTCTAGAGATCATCGAGTCCAACCCCCCAAACGTTATCCTTAAAGCAAAAGTGAATGGTGTGGTCAGAGTAATGGGAGTGGACTCTACATAGAATCAAAGTTCCCTACTCAGAAGCAAGTGTATTTTACAAACATTTGTTGGGAGGTGGATGCCAAGCAGTGAGTTGTTTCCTATCTCCACAATGGATGATGGGGGAGCTGTTAGGAAGGTTGAGGTGCCTGTGTCTGTGGAATTGGAGTGCTCCAGTGGTTAGTATTTCCCATGTATTTGGTACATGTTGGCTTTTGAGTCTTTCCTGAGAGTTATTTGGGAGAGTATTGTTTGGCTTGGGCTAAAAGTGAGATAGTTGTGCAGTAGCATAGAGGGTCAAGTTCCAGTAGCTATGCTTGTGTCCTGAGCTGGAGAGGAGTGAAGGGATTTTCTGGAAACAGGAATGCAATCAAAGATATGAAGAAAACCACCTGTTTCAGACAAGCAACCTTGAGAGGTGGACTTAAAACTCTGTGTCTCGCCTTTCTATGTCTCCTGGACAGCCCAGAGTTATTTCACAACATCACAACCTGAAGCAGGCACCTTAAATTGTAGCCCTGTTGCAGTGGCTCTTACGCAGCACATTATGTGCTCCTAAGATTCTCTCCAGCATTACCATGGATCTGAGGTGGGGAATAACTGCAGCTGGAGGAGATAAGGCACTTGTGTCCTCCACCATTCACAGAATCATAGGGTCGGTAAGGTTGGAAGAGACCTGTAAGATCATATGGACCAACCCCAGCCCATCCCCACCGTGCCCACTGACCACGGCCCTCAGTGCCACATCTCCATGGTTCTTGAGCCCCTCCAGGGATGGTGACTCCACCGCACCCTGGGCAGCTGTGCCAATGCTTCACCACTCTTCTTGAGAAGAATTTTTTCCTAATATTGAACCTGAACCTTCACTGGCACAACTTGCGGCCATCACCTCTCATCCTATTGCTGTTACCCAGGAGAAGAGGCTGCCTCTACCTCACCACAGCCTTCTTCCAGGGAGTTGTAGAGAGCAACCTGGTCTCCTCTGAGCCTGCTCTTCTCCAGACTGAACCATCCCATTCACAGTGGTAGGAATTTCATTGTACCCAATGGCAAAATGAGAGTGCTGTCTTAAATCCATCTGTCAGAGGTTTAATTCATTCTTGTTTGCAGCATTCTCAAAAAACAAAAATCTCTGTGAGACTGTTGTGAGTTATTAATGAGGGAAGGTTGGAAAGAATCCCCCAAACTCTGTTGTACACATTGCTTGAAAAAAGGCACTCTGTCCAGAGTGAGACCTCACAGCATGTAAATTCTCAAAGTGTGTATATTGAAAATTGAAACCAGAGGTCTTGTTGACTCTGGAATAAAAAGCAGATTTCAAACCAGGGCTCAGAAAAAAACCTTCTGACTCCATCAATATTTCTTCTTGCTTTATTAATGAATGGATGCATATTGCTTGTGTTGTGGTTTAGTCCTGTTTATCTTCTGCATTTGCATACATTTTGTTTCTGGGTAATTACAGTTTCAAGAGCTGCAAGGTGGGCGGATGAAGAACCACATCATCTCTGTCCTTCTTTCACTGCATTTCTGAGCTTGGGATGCTGCCTTTGAGCAGAGATTTCACTCAGAGGGTGGTGGAACACTGGAACAGGTTGCCCAAGGAGGCTGTGGATGCCCCATCCCTGCAGGCATTCAAGGCCAGGCTGGATGTGGCTCTGGGCAGCCTGGTCTGCTGGTTGGCGACCCTGCACACAGCAGGGGGTTGGTACTGGGTGAGCACTGTGGGCCTTTGCAACCCAGGCCATTCTGTGATTCTGTGAAATTTTGAGATAGGGACTGTAGTGAGAATGTTAACTTTTGTCTACAGAAAACTATCTGATATTTCAATCTGGAAAATCACAGAATCACAGAATCGTAGGGGTTGGAAGGGACCTCCAGAGATCATCGAGTCCAACCCCCCTGCCCCCAACCCCAAAGCAGGTTCCCTACAGCAGGTTGCACAGGTTGGTGTCCAGGCGGGTCTTGAATATCTCCAGAGAAGGAGACTCCACAGCCCCCCTGGGCAGCCTGTTCCAGTGCTCCGTCACCCTCACTGTAAAGAAGTTCTTGCGCACATTCGTGCGGAACTTCCTATGCTCCAGTTTCTGGCTGTTTCCCCTTGTCCTGTCTCCACACACTGCTGAAAAGAGTCTGGCCTCGCCACTTTGCCCCCCACACCTTAGATATTTATAGACCTGGATCAGATCCCTTCTCAGCCTTCTTTACTCACGGCTGAACAGACCCACTTCACTTAGCCTTTCTTCATAGGGGAGATGCTCCAGGCCCTTCACCATCTTTGTGGCCAAAGAGATTTCATTGGGTCATAAGGACGTACACATTAAAAACACATTGTATGGGAAAGGTTAACCTAAAATCTCTGTGGCTTCTAAGGGGATTAGTTCTACCTTGTTTCCATTGAACCACATGACTGTGACTTTGAGAATGATAAAGTAACCTGGACTAGAAATGCCCAGAAGAGATGTGCACTGAGGGAGCCTTTCCCACCCCATCCAATGGTGAGCGGATGGTTCTGCTGTTGTGCAGCCATGGTGCACTGCATACTGACAGGCTTTTCCTGTAAGGTTCAGAAGGCACAGAGAAGTCAGTGCTAAGGCAGATTGTTGTTGTCTTAAATTTTAGTTATTTATCTGTTTTGTGAGAAAGGCCTTTGGTCTTTCCTTCCTTCTTGTGAGTATTTGATTTTTTGTCTCACCATGCAGGGGCAGCACTGTAGGTCAATACCAAATTCTTCTATTTGATTTCACTTTAGCTTTTTTGGATCCTGCATTTCTGCATGTAGGCTCATTACAGCTGTTGTATGCTGGGAAGGCTTGCAGAAAAATTCTAGCGTGCATTTATTTAAATGATGTCCGTTAAATGTTGGAGCACAGACGGCATGGAGGAGCTGTAGAGCTCTTTCCAAAGAGTTCAGATGGCATCCTTGGCACGAGAACAGTGAGGAACAGAATACCTGTTAGGTGTGCCTGGATGCTGCTCCTAGAACAGGATCAAAGGTACAAAAAGAAACGGTGGTTTTGTTTCTCCTCAGTTGTTAGAGTTCAGAAACTTCCCAGGTTCTACATCTTGAGGCTTTCATCAACCAGATTTTGTACACATTTACAGAGTAGTTTCCAGGCAGTGGGCAATTAGTGGTTAGAAGTGACCTATAGTTTGGTGGTAATTTGATTAAGTGAAATCCTCAGGAAAACGAGCATTCCAAATCTTTCGTGCTCTGTGCTTTACTTCTGGACTGCATCTTCACCACTCTCAAGAGAGGAATCTCCTTTATCTCCTGCATTTCAGAAAGGAACAGAAGAATGCTGGGCAGGAAATACAAGAGGATCTCTCCGGACAGACTGGGCAGCAGGAAAAGACATTAACTCAAAAAAAAAAACAACCCAAAGAAACACTTTTACATTTTTCTAGGAGAATTCAAAATGCAGTCACTCTCGCTCCCTCCCAAAGAACTCTGTGTACTCTGTTTCTTCAGAATGAATTCAGCATTAAGGATGGTGTTGTTGATTCATGATATCTGGATAAAATTCAAACTTACAGGAGGGCACCCCCTGCAGCACCATGTGGGGCAGGTTTCTTTGTCTATGGACATGAATGCATGAGGAGGTGACCTGCAAATACATGAAGTCAACCCCCACTGGTGTATTCCATGCTGACCAGTCAACAGCAAAGAAACAGAAAATAAAATAAGGTGCAAAACATTCAAAGTTTGGCCTTTTTTTTTTTTTAATATACGTGTAAATGAAAGTAGTTTTGTAACATTCTAGAAGCTGGGCCATGGACTTTTTCTTCTATTTACAAGAAGATGCAGTGGTACAAGGGTACTGCTTGCCTTGTAGGTCCAGGCTTACAGGAGGACTATCTCATGCCTCACTCCTTCATTTTGAAATGGGCAGAGTGGAAGGAACTATCACGTACCTAAGCAGCTACTTAAAAAAGAAAAAAAATATCTTTGCTTTGGTGACTTACTGCAGGAAGTTTTGGTTAAAAATATTGATTTAAAAGAGAAAGATGGTATCTCTCTGTCTTCCTGTAAATACTGCAGTTTTGTGTTTATCGTGGTCACTGACTCACATATTTCCAGCTGAGGGGAATGAATGTCCAAATGTTTGCACTTACAGACACGCAGTAGTTTACAAGCAGTTCCTTGCAGTGGCTTTGCAGATCTCCTTGTGATAATTTGTGTCTCCAAACACAACAGGCTTAATCCCAACAAAGTGCTGTCTGGGGTGGCAGAAGGAGGGGAGCAGCCTCATCTCCTCTGTCCTGGAAACCCTTCCAGCACTTGTAAGCCAGCACAGCCCTGCCTGGATGAGCCTTTGCTCAGCACTCCATGCAGGGAGTGGAGTGTGGGACGTGTCGGCAGCAGCCATACCTATGCCTGGGAGAGCAGCTGATGTGGGTACAGCCGCAGTCTCTGGCCCTGTCTCCCTGTGAGGCTGTGTGTGCTGTCAGTGGCTGCCTTCATTTGTGGAGAACGCGTGGGAGCCCTCAGTAAGATTTTCAGTCTAAACCTATTTAAAGCTTGACATGGAAAAAGTAAGGTCTGGAAGTCCACGCTCAGCAATGCAGTCTGCATGGGTCTTGGTTAATTCACCTTGAAGCAGCCTTTTAGAGAAATAGATGCTGTGCTGCTGGTATGATGTGTGAGCGCACAAGAGCAGCACCAGATAAACAGCAGACATTGCAGCAGCCAGCTAGGAGGTGATGGGATCTGTATGGCTGGCAGCATTGCTAAGCAGGTCTGTTTGTGCTGCGGCCACTGTTTCTCACAGATGGGATAAAAATAAGATAGATTAAGTATATCCAAGAAAAAATAGTTTTGCTAAGGCTTGAGCAAGCTGCCAATGTCAGCAAAGGGAACAAGTAATGTAAGCAGACTTCAGAGCAGGAAAGCTGCAGTCTCCTGCTGGAGAGAGCAGAGGGATCTGGCTCTGCTCAGTGGGATGCAGGGCGAGGGGCTGTCCAGGTACTTCAGGTGATTTGTGCCTTCTGTGTTTACCATCGTGGATCCCAATGGAGAGAGAGGTTTTTCTCTTGGCTAATAAATATTCCTGCCTCTAATTTAAAATGGTTTTCTCCCTGCTGCATCCCTTTGTGTTAACCTCAGCCTTGGCAAGTCACTCAGGCTGATATGTTGGTGTTGAGGGCCTTGCAGAAGTTTGGAGCCCTGTGTCATTGCTGCTAATGGCCTTTCTGCTTCTCCAGAGTTAGATCTACATGTGGATGTGATTTCACATCCATCCTTCCAGCAGGTCCTTTGGAACGGCCAATTTACGCAAGGTGAGGAACTGCTCCCTTTGACCAGATCTATCAACAGAATGAGCAGCAGCAGCGCTCCTGCCATCTGTGCAGTGGGATTCTCTGTAGTAAGCTGAAACTACTGCTAGGACGTGTGATTGTGAGCAAAAGCAGATGGCGGATCAGCCTTCGGTGGGCCCAGAAGAGCAATAGTGCTTCTCAGTTGCTTTGCAGTAAACTGGATGTGAGCTTGGTCTTAGGCACTGGCAGATCTGCCTTCATTTAGTGAGCTGTGAAAGTGACTTCCTGTTGGTTTCTGTTCTTCGTTTCCTTTTTTTTTTTTTTTTTTTTTTTTTTTTGGCGAGTCACTGCAGCTGGGTTAAGCTTAGTGGCATACTGGGAAGCTGGGTTAAGCTTAGTGGCATACTGGGAAGCTGGGTTAAGCTTAGTGGCATACTGGGAGTCCATACTTGAAATCCCTGGGAGTGCTGATGCATAGAAAAACCCTGCACAGATGATAACTTAATCCAGGAATTATTTCCTAAGCATCCAGGGCCCGTTTATCTTACCTGCTATCTTGCTACACCATGGAGGCCATGTCTAAAATGGTGCTGCTCTGATTTGGCAGCACTTATTTCACTTTGGCAAAGTGGAAATGATAAGAGGCGTAACAAGAGGGAATGAGGTTATCGTTCTTCCCTACGTGATGGTTATGTGTTGGTCTCTGGAGAGCTTACTTCAGACAGGTTTTTAAAGGCACTTAATTCAAGCAACCTTTGTGAAAAAGGATTTGAGAATTTATAGGGAATATTCTTGTGATGAACACCTGCCCGCTTTGGACTAACAAGCATATTTGTTACGTGAAAACAAATACCTCGGTCTGACCCAGACAGCTGGTGGAATGGGACCAGAAAATAAACTACTGAGATAATGGATCACCAAGGAAAATACCAGCCGCACCCCCCCACAAAGATAGATGGCAGCACTAGGAAAGTAAAGAAAACTCAGGCAAAAAGCTGTTTCTTATTTCCTTTTTTTTACATTGGCCTTAAAATGAAGACAAGCGTAGTTTTCCAGTTTGGTCTTCAGTGGAGTTGGTGAGTTCGATGCCTGGGGAGAACAAATTCTAACTTTGCTTTCTCATTTTGTGTGAGAACCTCACTAGAAATGTGACTGGGTAGAGAATTTCACTCCTTTCCATGTGTGAGAATGATTAAGCCAAGGGTTTGGTTCACTTTATGTGAGAAATAGTAATGAGACATAAAAACTGAGTCAAGATTCTGGGATGGCCAAGAGGGAGTTGCATGCAGGCATTTGTTTTGGCTGCTTCGTCTGTCTGTCTCTGTGAAAGCGATGCCATTAATGCCAACACTGATCTGTCTATCTGTCTGGCAAGCCAACATCAGTCTCCCATCTGGGCATGATGCAATTTCCTCTGCTTCTTTATTAGGAGATTAAAGAAGCTGCCTCTTCTCCTTTTCCTTGTAGATAATTTATTGTTTCTGGAATGAGTAACTTTTGGTATTTGAAGGTTTCCTGCAGATGGATGAGAAGCAAATAGGAACACTGCAATAAAAGCATTTTATAGGCAGGTATCCAGAGAAGGGCAACGAAGCTGTGAGGGTCTGGAGCACAAACCTTATGAGGAGCAGCTGAGGGAGCTGGGATTGTTCAGCCTGGTGAAGAGGAGCCTCAGGGCAGATCTTACAGCTCTCTACAACTACCTGAAGGGAGGCTGTGGCAAGCAGGGGGTTGGCCTCTTCTCTCGTGTATGTAGTGATAGGACGAGAGGGAATGGCCTCAAGTTGCGCCAGGGGAGGTTTAGGCTGAATATTAGAAAATACTTCTCCCGAAGAGTGTTCATGTGCTGGAATGGGCTGCACAGGGGGGTGGTGGAGTCAACTAACCTGGAGGTGTCCGAGAAACATGTAGATGTTTCTTGACATGGACCTGGTTTGGTGGGAAATATTGGTGGCAGATAGATGGTTGGACTGGATGATCTTGGAGGTCTTCTCCAGCCTTGGTGATTCTATGATTCTGTGATCTACTGCACGTCCTACCTGTTTCCTGGCCGCTTTGTTGTGTGTAGATCAAGACTTGTGTATACCTGAGCTGTCACTTCAAAACAAGCTCTGGCCAATAGATATTGCTTCCTATAGTAAATTTAAGAAGGCAGGTATCTCAAATGACTGTCATAACTGCTGGTAAGCTCAATACTGACATTAAGAGCTTTGTCCAAAAGTTCAGAATTCTTTTCCTCTTGATGTTTGTCCCATTGGGTAATATCATGTGTTCTCCAAACAGCAGGGCATCACTCCTTATCACCAAGTCTGCCCTGTTGGTGACACATGTCCAGGTCCCTGGGCTGCCATAGACTGGCAGCATGGGTGGGTGCTGAAGTCAGACAGGGTTCTGTGACACCACACAGAGAAGCAATGGGAGGTTCTGAAGAGAAGTGTTTTGGAGACTCTGATTTGCTTGGGCACTGTGGCAGATGGTGCTGCATTAAATACATCCTCCCGACTCACATCTGTTGGGTTTCATGCTAGGCTTCTCCAGCACATGCTCCAAAAATTTTCACATCTGTGAGGAATTGTTCTTGCCCTGCACTGAGAGACAGTAGAGAACCAGTGCTGTAGTTATCTCGTGTGTTCCTACTAGAAAACTTTACAGAAGGGGTCGTTAAGCACTGGGATGGGCTGCCCAGGGAGGTGGTTGAGTCACCATCCCTGGATGTGTTTAAAACCGTTTGGATGTGGTGCTCAGGGCCATGACTGAGCGGAGGGCTGTTAGTTAGGGTAGGATGGTTAGGCTGTGGTTGGACTTGAAGATCTTTAAGGCCTTTTCCAACCTGAGCAATTCTATTCAATTTGTCAAGAGTGCCTTCAGTTTCTGAGCAGACACTGCGGTTCCCCTGTCAGGCACACACTCTGGTAAGAATGCAGTGACAGCTCAAGGAGATCTCCTCCTCCTACATGACATCACCATGTGGATGGTGGGATTGCTGTGCAGCCATGCTGAGGGAAAAGGACACTTTCTGGAGTCTTCCTTCCTCCTTGGCTCCTGGGAAGAAGCATACAGATGTGGTTATCATAGAATCATAGAATGGCCCTGGTTGCAAAGGCCCACAGTGCTCATCCAGTCCCAACCCCCTGCTATGTGCAGGGTCACCAGCCACCAGACCAGGCTGCCCAGAGCCACATCCAGCCTGGCCTTGAATGCCTCCAGGGATGGGGCATCCACAGCCTCCTTGGGCAACCTGTTCCAGTGCGTCACCACCCTCTGCGTGAAAAACTTCCTTCTAATATGAGAAACCTCCTAAATGTAAACCTCCTCTTATGCTACAGGTTGCTTCACACAGCTGCTTGTCGTGACTGGCTCTTTGTAGAAGGTCCAGGAGAATGCTCGTATCAGGTCTGGGTGACTATCAATGTGTATGGGCAGTGGATTAGGGCTTTGAATCTTGTGTCCTTAGCCTAATGTGCAACATAGCCTTGTAGCACGTGTGTTTTGCAAGTGAACAAATGATGGTTGGGATGTGTGAGCGGAATGTTTGCAGCTTCAAAGATCTGTAAGACAATCTCTTTGCTTTGTTTAATTAAGGCAGCGTTGGAAATACTTGACGAGGGAGAGGAATCTTGTCATCCATGTGGGAGGAGTGGTTTTTCTGATCCATCTGTAGGTATTTCCAGTGCTTTATGGGTCAGCATACTCTCACTCTGTGTTCCATCTACTGTACCTAAATTACCAGCGATTCTCCCCAGGAGAAGCCCCAGATCTCTCTCTTCTTCTGGCTGACTGATGAGCAGTGATAACCAGTGAGTGCTGAGCGCTGCAGAAGCAGTTCTTACCAGAGGCAGCCCAGCAGCTGATAATTATCTCTTTCGGCAGGAGCTCTGCAGGGCAGTTCCCACCTCACTGTGCTTTTGCTTCACTGGAAATTATTTTGGTTGTACATCTGTGTTCAGCATGCCTCCAATCCTTTTTCTGGTGTGAAGATTTGTAGCTGGGGTTTCTGTCTGCAGAGGCTTGCGAAGCCCTTTTCTTTGAGAGTGTTGACACTTTCCCCCGGTGGTATGGCGGTGGGTGATACGCAGGGGTTGGCACTTACAATAATCCCCTGGACAGAGTGAGAAGACGCTTGGACCATGTTCCCTAGAAGAACAGAGGTTAGATATTAGGGAAAAATTCTCCTCAGAGTGACGAGGCATTGGCACAGCTGCCCAGGGAGGTGGTGGCATCACCGTCCCTGGAGGTGTTCAGGAACTGCAGACATGTGGCACTGAGGGATGTGGTCAGTGGGCACAGTGAGCTGGGGTCGGACTGGGGGATCTTAGTCTTTTCCAACCTTAATGATTCTATGATTCTGTGCTTTTAGGTCAGCCAAGCTCTACTCATAAATTGCCCAGTAAAGATATCATTAGTCTCTGCCAGACAGTTTTTTTGCTGATGTAGCTTTACTTTCCTGCTTGGGAAGAGGGAGCTGTAGCATGAAAATGTTCCTGAGCCCTGCATGCGATGCTGATTTTGTGTTGCCATGTCAAATACACTCGTGTGATTTCCACACTTCTCACTGACATGGTGTTTTTTGAAATTATTCGTGTACAAAATGAGCCAATGTCACTTATGTACTCCATCCACTGGAGAAGGTCCAGCCCCGCTCCCCTGCCTTTTACCACAAGCCTCCTTTTTTCTCCGGAGCTACTGGCAGCCTGCAGGTGTATATGGCACTCCCTTGGGCTAAAGAAGGAGGACAGATCCTGTCGTTAAATATGGATGCGGCTGGAAGGAGGCACCTTTGAACTGTGCCTTGAGCCTCTTGTGTTGAAGCAAGTCTCCTGGGTGCTGTTCCTCAGCAGCACGATGCTTATGGGTTAAAAGAGGAAGAAGGCATCGGGAGAGGAGCAGGGGATAGCTGCATGGACCAGCACTGTGCTGATGCCCAGTGGTGGTGCTGGCATCACCACCTCTGCTATGTCTGCACAAATCCCCAGCTTCAGGTAACCTTTCACATGTCACACAGATGACTCCCTCTCCCTTTTCCCAGGAACTCTGATGTGTTTCTTTGATTCCAGGACATCTGTGTGGGGAGAAAGGCAACTGTGAGGCCAAAACATTTATATGCCACATTGCCCCTGGATTGCTTTGAGTTTGTGAATGAACAGTGGACAGTGTGGATTTTTTTTATATATAAGTTATGATAAGAGACCTCTGGTTGGTTTGCAGAGCATTTATATTGCCAGAGAATGGGGTATATGGCCCTGACTCACCTAAAAATGAAGCTAATTCCTGAGATAATGGCTATTATTTTGATAGGAAAGGAATTTTGGGAACATTTCCATAGAATCACAGAATGGCCCGGGTTGCAAAGGCCCACAGTGCTCATCCAATTCCAACCCCCTGCTGTGTGCAGGGTCACCAACCAGCAGACCAGGCTGCCCAGAGCCACATCCAGCGTGGCCTTGAATGCCTCCAGGGATGGGGCATCCACAACATCTCTGGGCATTTTAATATGATATGAAAGAAGCTTACAGGAAGTGATTGCAGTAATGGGTTGTTTGATGGCAGAACTGAGATATAATTTTGAATTGGTGAGAAAAAGATAAAATGAAGATGGTGAGTTGGTGTGTCCAGAATCCTGTACTTCTGCAGAGCTGGGGAGGAGGGCTGGGACATCTGGCAGATGAAGAGAGCATTGCTTTGGTTCAATGGGGAGTACTTAAGGATGTCTCCCTAAAAAATCTGGCCGTCAGTGAGTGCTAACAGCCTGAGTTCTCTGTGCTGGTTCATTTTTCAGGCTTGTCACCACTTGTACATGTAGTTTTGAGGATGTGGCTGGAAATGATGTGAAGGTGGGCGCTGAGTGGACAACGGTGAGGTGTCAAGGGAGGGGACTGCACTGAGTGAGTCCTCAACACAAATCTCCAAAGCCTAAAAGCTGTCTTTGCTGTTTTCTTCCACTGGGAATGAAGATGCACTGCTCTGTCTGCATTTGTTGCTCCTTGCAGCCCTCTGCCACATCCTCTCTGCAAAGCTACTGTGCTGCTTGCTAGTGCTGAAGGGGCAAATAGCCCTGTTTGTGCCTACAGCGTGTAGGATTTGTTCTCTAACAAGAGCCAGAGGCTCTCCTTATCCCAGGCCTTGAGCAGGGAAAGGCCAGAGTAAATCTCTGACCTCCCAGACTTCTCACTGTTTCTTCTCAGCATAGGAAATTAGCCTGATATCTTTCTTTTTCCTGTCAGAGATACTTCAAGCTTTCATTAGATGCTGGCTTTGGATCTCTGCTAATTTAAAGAAAGATGCATACGGTCTGACAGGGGGTCTGTGCAGTGTGAAAGCCCCTCTCAGGTGCAGGCAGTGCTGGATGGGCTGTGCAGTGCTCAGTGAGCCCCATCACTGCCTGGGCTTTTCTGTTGCTTATAGCATTCCTTTACAATTACTTCTCCTTTTGCCTTGCTTTGTAGAATTTGATCTCTGCTTTAAATTACATCCACAGTACTTGATTATTGCAGTGTGCCTCTCTGAGCAGGGACCATTCCCTTCCTCACTCTCAGTTCACTTCACTTTGGCTTGTAACTTCACTTTCTGGAGAAAAGCAAGGTTATGTTTTCCTTTGGGATTTCTGGAGATGACGATCTTTGATTTCTATGACCGTGGCCTGAAATCTTTCTAAAATCCAGCCTGTCATGTTGAAGTGATTTACTTCTTTCATTGTTTGGATCTCCCCATTATTTCTTGCCAACTCTGTGTAAGAGAACTCTCACTCCTGCGTTTACCAGGGCTTTCTGTAGCTGGCTGAAGCTGTCAAGTTCACACGTGTCTTTTATAAAGAGGATTTTGCAGACAAGAGCACCCTGGGAAGTGATTGAGCCCTCTTGTTGTTGATACTGAGCTTGTTGCTGCTGAGGGAATGATAAATGCTGTTCAGGAGACGCAGCACAATGAGCACACATCTCCTGAAGGGGATGTCCTTGTCTGTGTGTGCAGTGTCACCTGTATTACAGTTCCCTTTAATATAAAGCAAGGACGTGCTCATGGTGCAACAACCCATGTAGAGTGGAGTAGCTCTGAGGTTGCTTGATCATTCTGAGTATATGTTCAAAATGGATTCACTGGGCTGTGCATTTTCTCTTTTTGAGCTCGTTGACATGCTATTTCCCTATGGGTCAGGCGCTTCCACTGCATATGTGTTTGCCAGTGGTGAATGATGCGAATAAAGTTCCGTCTGTTCACTGAAGTCGCTTTTGTTATGCTTCTGGAAGTCTGTTAAAGTCTTTCTGATGGACAGAATTTTCAGTAGGCAAAGGAATAGGTATCTAAAAAGATAGTGCTGGTATTCAGTGTCTGCATTTTCCTGCCTGCCGTGGCTGAAGTGTTCAAGTCCATACCTCTGAATGGTTACTGTCACTGCTTACGTGGTATCTGCAGCTAGATTGGGTCAGGGCAGCTTGAATGGATTTGTCCTCCAGAAAGCTCTGTGAAGCAGAGAAGCCCCTCAGTGTGCAGGTCCTGTGAGCCTGGAATTATACAGGCTGCTGCGGGACAGGGCAAGGAAGCGTATTTGCTGCTTTTAGTTTACTCTGACTGTGATGTGCCTTGTGGACCTTGAATGCATCAGTTGACTCCCGTGGTTGAGTTTTGTCACTTGTAGAAGGTTCTGTAGAGTGAAGGAATGTGGAGGTGAGTGTGTGATTAACACGGTGGGACTGGGGCAGAGCAGATTTCCCCAGGCGAGAAACTGAGCTGCTGTTGGCCACCGACTTTCCTTTTGGCACGTATTCCTGCAGAGGCTGCAGTTTGGGGCGCCCCTCCTGGTGACCCTGTGCTCGTCCTGGATCTGTCAGGGCTGCTTTCAGGAGCCCTCACTCACGTTCAGAGCTGTTCAGCTGTGTAAGGGCAGGAAGGAGCTGAAATTCCACCCCCTCCTATCTGTGTGGCCAGGTGAGGGAGTCAGGAATGTCATTTCATGCATCGCAAATGCTAATAATTCCAGGTACTTGTGATTTGAGCACAGGCAGTAATGTGATGGGAGCTCTCTCCCCTGGCTGGAGTCGTTGTATCATGCGTTGGACCTGTTTGTCTTGGCAGAGCTGCCCCTGTGAATGAGGTAACAGGAAAAGACATTCCTTCACTCATGGCAAGCAGCTAAAAATATCTGAACTTCCACAGGCCTGGGGAGGAGAGCAGGAGCCAGGATGAAGCTGAGAGCATGGACCTGCAGAGATCCAAAGCTGTGCTCAGCCAAGCAGGGGCTGATGATCCCCATAACTCTGAGCACAGCACCTCCGTTGGGTTGGGCTTTACCGTGGAACATTACTTGGGGCTTGAAATGCTTTACCTACAAGTCGTTGCATGCAGGCTGCGAGAAACAACCTCTGTTCTTTGGCAGATGCCCTGTTTTGCTTCCCAGAGACTTGCACATCGAGTTTACAAAAGTGATGTAAGAGCCTCTGCTCCACAAATAGCTGTGAGAGCATCTTGGGTGATGAGTACTGCTTTGGGACAGAGGATGCAACACCCTCGTCAACTAAAGATAGAATGAAGAGTAATGTACTTCTACCCTGTAAAATGAGAATTAAACAGGCTTCATCTTTGATGCTGGGAAAAGATGCTTGTAAAGGCTTAAAGCTGGGGCTCTTTGGACATGTAGGGATGGCAGGGGTAGTTTGTACTGACAAAGGGCTGGTAGTTGCCATTTGTGTGTGTGCATGTGTGTGGTGTGTATGCTTAGGAGAACTTTTTCAAAGTGGAACAGTAAAGAACATCACCTCACAGCTCAAATGAGGCTACCAAAGCAGTGCAGTTGTTTTTCTCCCCGAAGATCTGGCCACAAGCCTCTGTAGACAGAGAAAAGGATTTGCTCAGGTTCTGTTTATTATGCGGTGAGAATTCCTACTGCTGCTTTTCCCGTACAACTGGAACCACAGCTCTGTGTGTTTTTATGTGTGTACGTGTGTGCTTCCTTAGAGGCACTTCATAAATCATGTCTGAAAAGCACTTTAAACAAGTGGCAATAAACAAGTCAACTAAGAGAAAAACCAAACCTGGGGCAGTTCTGTTAGCAGCTGTGTGGGGAAGGGGCTTCAGAGATCAGCACATCTGAAGTGTGCGGTAGCATCAGTGGGTGTATTGGCTACTATTTTGGCAAGGCTGGAGTTACTCAATTATTAAGAGTGATTCCTTATTATTTATGTTACTCATTTGCGACTGCTGTATCTCCACAGATGTGCCCTAAAGCAGGAAAGTGAAACCTGGGCAGCTCAGCCAGACTGCTTCAGTTTTATTGGAAAGCAATGCTTTTGCTGTGAGAAGGGCTTTTTATGGCCAGCCAGCTCAGCCTGGCCTTGTTTTACTTCCTGGAATGCAAAGGGGAGAAGCAGGGAATTTAATTTTGATTGAAACTCTGAGGGACCATGAAAGAGTGCAGAGAGAAAAGCAAGAAAACCATAAAAGCGCTGCAGTAAGGGCTGGAGGAGTGAGACTGTCCTGAGAGCATGACATGGCAGTGCTTATTGCAGTGTGTCTTGTGCTATGGAGATCCCTGCTGCGTGTGACCTCAACAGAAGCTGGATCAAGGTTTGGTTCTTTCTGAAGTCCAAGGGCACGTGGATGTGGTTTTATTCATTTTCTCCTGCTGTGCCTGTTGTGGTGGGAAAAGCCATACCTGTTCATGACAGCTGCTTCAGGTTCTGCTCACTGCTCACTGTCACTCATAACCTTTGTGTTGGCCTTGAGTGCTCCTCGGGTGCAGGAAATGCCTTTTTTTTTGCCTTTATGCAGAGCTGGGTCAAAGAGGGACATAAGGCATGATCTGCACAAGTATTTCCATGTGCCCAGATTTCTCTGGCTGCCCCCTCCCACCTCATGCAGGTTGGCCTGGGTTCATTCTCAGGGCACATTGGTGGGTGAGAGGAGATCTGGGTTCACTGCTTTCTGACGTGAGTATGAATTTGGAACTCAGTTCCTTAAAACAGAGATCAGCAGTGACCCAACTGAACCAGGACTTCTCCTGTTCCCAGCTTGAATGCTGCAGGAGCTCCGTGCCTAGCCCAAACAGCTGAGCTGGGGTTTAGAAGTGAATTTCTTGTTTCCTGAGCTCCACTGATGGGGCTGCAGAAGGTGGACCTTGCATGTTTGTATTGGATGGGAAAGCATCTGCGTGCTGAGCTTTGTGCTGAGCTCAGTGCCATCACCGTGGCTGGAGGCTGCAAAGGGGATGGGGCCTTCAGGGATGCTTTGCCAACCTGGTGGCTTTTCTGGGCATGTGCAACAGATTCCAACCGTGGATGCCAAAGGAAGTTGTTTAAGTTTAGCAAGATGCCTGGGCAGGAAATTGGTTGATTTTTTTTTGTGCCTTGTTTTGTTAGTGTTAAGCACTTACCTTCTCCCTTCTCCCTGACGTGAAATCTGTGTGCCTGATTGCTGTGTTGTAAATCCTCCCTTAAGTGATACACCTGGGGTGAGCAATAATCACAGTGTAATAAAAGAAAAAGAAGCAAAGCAAGCAGGGAACAAGCTGCTACATCAGGGTTTTCCTTCTCTGCGGTAATACCAGCAACATCCTTCATGCCAGTGGTCACCAAGTTCTCTTCGCACTGTTGCACTGATAGTAAGAGAGGCTGACTTGTCTGCACCTTTTCTGTTTCTCTTTGCTTTGCTGGGACGATGCATTTATTTGGGTTAGGTGTCAAAAGCAGCATCCACTGCAACAGCAACACTGCTGACTGCCAGAACCTGGTCACTGCTGCCTCTTGCTGAATGCTTGCTTATTTTAGGTGTTGGCACTCTGAAACATTTGGATGATTATTTACAGGCGTTGCACTGTGGAAGCTCCTGTCCAAATCGCTGTGCATTATAAACTGGATGGGATTTGGACGGGAGTGAGACAAGGTGCGATGCATCCCTCCTTGAGTGAGGAAGGGCATAGATGTGCTTCTCTACAAAAAAGAAAGACCAAGAGATAAGGAAAGGAAACAGCTTGGTAAGCTGTTTGTATGAGTGGCTCCCAAGGCACAGAATGAAGGTGTGGAAGTTGGTATTGGGATCATTTAATCCTGTTCCTAAGAAATAACATTTCATTGCTCGAAGGCAGAAGTGCAAAAGGTGAACGGAAATGCCTTCTCCCTTCACTGATGAAACCTGTCAGCCTCCTGCTTGGCGGTTTTATGTTGTTTAAAAGTAGTAAGCAAACAATTTAACTGTTTCACAGGTGAGGGGTGCTGACTAGAAGCAATCAGTTCCAGGTCAGAGTCTTTGTTCACTTATGGAAGGAGGGAGGATGGGACAGGACTTGTGAGAAACAGAGACCATTCTTGGCTGCTTTGTGTTCCTCGTGTTTAGAGATGGGAGGCCTGACCTGCTGATGTGTGTTTGACACACAGAAATGCATTTCCCACAACCCTCTGAACGTGTGCACCCCCGGAGTTCCCATTTGTACCATTTGTACTTGCAGAGTGCTTCTGGTCTTATTTTGTATTATTTAGCCAGCTGTTGTTTTGAAACATTCTCTTTGGTGGGATTGCTGTACTGCATGAGGAAGTGCGAAAGAGATCGATTTGGTCTGAGTTTCGTGTGCACATCTGCCATGTCTGTAAGGCCTTAAAAACCCAAATACCCTCTTCTGTCTTTTGCTCGCTGAATCTTTGGTTAGTGCAGCTGACCTGCGTAGATTATCTAGAAGTTCATCATCTTTTTAATTAGCCACCTCTGTGCAGACTTGAGATTTTCACCTGCCTCCCTAATTTATATATTTTTCTCCCATTCTTAAAAGGTGAAAAAGTGTTTGAGTGTGAGCTCTGTTCAGCTGGAAGCATCATGCCTTGGTGGGTAGCATAGGTCTGTTGCTGCCGAATGGGAGAACAGAGGTGATCAAAGTTGGGTCATCATATTTAGACAAGGGAATCTGATGGCTGAGCAG
The DNA here is from genome assembly GCA_030625065.1 of Alectoris magna. Taxonomy (NCBI): domain Eukaryota; kingdom Metazoa; phylum Chordata; class Aves; order Galliformes; family Phasianidae; genus Alectoris; species Alectoris magna. The sequence continues at coordinate 112,635,416 of CM060562.1, read as the reverse complement.
ACAGTTGGGAGTGGATTAGGCTGGATTGAGTCCAGAAGGCTCTGGAGATGTGGAGACGGTAACTGGGAAGCTGAGAATGATGCATCACAGTTATGTGTCCGTGGCAAGCAGGCAACATAAAGCTGCCAGCACAGGCTGGCTTTGTCAGGGTTGTCTCATACACATGGAGAGATACCTCTGCACTCTGAGTCATACAACTGTAAGTTCCTTTCAGAAGCTCAGAGTCTGCTGTCATGTCAGCAAACAGGATGGACGCTGAAGTATTCTGTCAGGAGACTCATCTTTCCACGTGCTTACACACTTTCCTTTCAATTGGAAGTGTTTGTCTTTGTTTGTCTTTTTGCCTAAGTTTTCCTGCTGCATTTTCTCTTATTTCGTTGTTTCTCATGTGTCCATGTAAGCATATAGAACACTATTTTCTTCTATCAAGCAACTTTTATGGTTTTAAAGCATTCTTTCAAGTTTACCACATTCCTTTTTGGTCTTCTGCTGTTTATAGTGAGAGTACCAACACTGCCTAAGCTGTTCTTTACCTCTTTGGGTTATTTCCCCAAGGTCCCTGTTCCACATGCTAATGAGATACCAGACCAGGCACAGTACTTTAGCTGAGACCTTACTCAGTGCTGAGCAGAAGGAAGGGGTTTAAATCCTCTGGTCTGATGTCCATCAGCTTCTTGACATCAGTGGTGGATTTTCACCCTTGTGAACTGCAGGACTGCTAAGTGGACAGCTGTTCTTCATCCTGTATTTGTCCAGTGAATTGTCCCTGGTTTATTTTGGCATCTTGGACTAGTCTGTATCTACAACCTGTCAAGAGCATGTGGGATTCTCTCCCTCTCCCTTTATTTCAGTTCTTCCTCACTTGGTATCATCTGCAAATGTAATAAACGTTATTTATATTGGAGCATCCTGGTTACCATCCAGGTGCTTTCTGTCCAGGAAAATGAAAGTAAGGACTTGAGCTAGGACTGACCTCTGCAAAACCCCACTCAATGTATCCTTCCTCTGTGGAAACCAATTACTGATAACTGCGCTCTAAATCTTTTCCAGCCAGCTTAGTTCCTGCCCTGATAGTGCACTGTGTTGCTGTGGTTTGATCATGGGAAAGCTGGGAGACATTGTTTTGAAGAGACTGCTCATGTGCAGTCTTCAGATTAACAGAAAATGAATCCTCAGGTAAATGCAAACCACCAGTGAAGTGCTGGAGCTCACAGTGCTCACACTGAAAGCTGCTGCATATTTTCCTTTCCGCATTTCCTGAGCAGCAGCACTGCTCTGTTTCAGCACCATGCGGCATTTGACTCTAATGCTGCAAAGCAAACAGTGCATCTCTAAGAGTATTTCATGTTAACTTCCATGCTGGAGGCACTTGAAACCGTCCTGCTCCAAAACACCTTTCCCAGGACAGGGGAATACTGTGTGAAAGTGTGTGGGTGTTCCAGCACCTTTCTGAATGGCTGCACAGTAGGAAACCAATCTTGCCTTGAAAAACACACTTTATTTGCAGGATCAGTAAGTCCTGGTAATCCGTCAGTCCTGGTTGACAATGACATTTGAATAGCTTAAAATTTGGGAGTCCGATTACTTAACAGTAGAAGTGAGATCCAGTTGGGAGGAATATATGATACTGCGTATAAATGGGCGCTAAGGAAGAATATGCTGTTGTGGTACTTTTCATAGTACAAGTGCGTTAGCTGGGAGGAAGGCACAAGTTTATCATTCTGCAGTATTTTCAGCCCACATTGTGACATTACCCCACCTGTGATCAAACTCTGCTTATATTGTGTACACAGCCAGTGGCTTCTTTTTTTTTGGTTGGGTCGATGGTTGGGTTGTGGTTGGACTCGATGATCTTTAAGGTCATTTCCAACCTGAGTGATTGCATGATTCTGTGTTTCTATGATTCTTGTCTGTATCTCGGGACTTCTCTCTATGGCTGCATCCTTACCAGCAAAATGCACAGGTCCACGCTGTGGGCTCAAGCTCTGCCAACCATCAGTGGAGCTGTTGAATTGCTCCTGTGCTCTTTGGCATGGCTTTGCTCTGAGTGAATTAGCCCTTGCCCAGGCTTGGGAGCGAGTGTGGGCCAGCAGCTCTTCCTGGTGAGCAGCATGAATGAGGTTATGCTGTGTGGGGGAGGGAAGAGAGGGAGAAAATGGAGCCATTTGGTCACAAGCTGTGCTAGCGTGTTTCCCTGCAGGTCGGAGAAAGAGCCCAGACCAGTTTAATTTATAAGCACAGGCGTTGCAATCAGAGCACCCCTACAAACGTAAGAAAAGATAGCAGATACTTGGATGTACAGTTTCAATGATTCTGAAAGTTCTCCTTCCTCTTGTGACAGAAAGTGCATCCACAAGGATTATTTTTAAGGCCAGATATTAATACTTACACGTGGATGAGTTTTAATGCTGTTCAAGGTACGTCTGAATTTGCTGGGGTGAAGGTTCTTTTGTGCTTGAGGCTTAGTGTTCCAGGAGCCATAGGTTTGTCTTCAAAACAGACTTTTCATGAATATTTGTAGTGTGCAGAGAAAGAGACGTGGAACTTTGTTCTTCAGACTTTTCTCTCATGAACTTCACTGGGGGCTGGTGAGTAGATCAGTGTATGAGGATGCTTACCCATATGGTTCGTGATCTGACTTGAGCTGAATTGAGAGTTCTCTGCCGCCCAAACAGAGCAAACCTGGCTGCATGCTCCTGTGGATTGTTGGATAAATCCTCTGAGTCTGTTCATTGCAATGGCAGAAAACTAAAGAGGCAAAAAAGTAATGGTTAGGATTTGTAAGTGAAAACAGTTTACTTTTGCCTGGGCAAATAGGGATAAATCATGTTGAGGATGTGGGGTATTGGGATGACTAGAAGGGAAGGAAGGGGAATCAGAGTCAGAAGGAGAGAAAAGCGTGAAAGGGAATAGGGAAGAGAAACTAAAGCCTTCTGTTCTTGGCAGCAGTAGAGTCTTAATTTAGCCTGGGTGTTCAGTGAAACCTCACTTTTCCAGGTGGTGGAGAGAGGTGGATGAGTTCAAAGAAAAGTCCAAGTATTTAGGGCACCTAACTGTAGGATGGGCCAAACTGCCTTGGGTAGGTGATTGTCCTCATCTGTTAGTGATACACAGAATCTCATCATCCAGTTCAAACAAATCTCTTAGATTTTAGACTAGACATGGAACCAGGTAAAGCACGATATTGGACTAGTACATGTAACATTATATCTTAGCAGGATTGAAGCTTTAATATTTAAAAAACAAGATCAAGTTGAAGCAAAGTGTAGTAGCTCAGGGATGTTTATTAAAGGTTGTCTTTCTACATACTTCTGATTGATTCGCAATTATGAGTCTGCCTGCTACAGCTTTCCATTGTAGAACTAGTGATTACTTCTCTCTGTTGATGGTGTTACAAGCCAAGCTCTGACCCTTTGGTAATTGTCTGAATTGTTCATGATCATCTTGAATTTAGATTTCACAATCATGGAATCACAAAATCACAGAATGCCTTGGGCTGGAAGGGACCCCAAGAATCACGAAGCTCCAAGCCCCCCCCAAAGGCAGGGCCACCAACCTCCACATTGAATACCAGCCCAGGCTGCCCAGGGCCCCATCCAACCTGGCCTTGAACACCTCCAGGGATGGACGGGGCATCCACAGCCTCTCTGGGCAGCTGTTCCAGCACCTCACCACTCTCACAGTAAAGAACTTCCCCTGACATCCAACCTAAATCTTCCCTCCTTCAACTTCAAACCATTTCCCCTTTTGCTGTCATTCTCTACCTTTGTGAAAGAGTTGACTCCCCTCCTGTTTGTAGGCTCCCTTTAGGTCCTGGAAGGCTGCAATGAGGTCACCCCACAGCCTTCTCTTCTGCAGGCTGAAGAAGCCCAGCTCCCTCAGCCTGTCTTTGTAGGGGAGGTGCTGCAGCCCTCTGATTGTCTACGGTAAGAATGGGCAAACTGATCTAACTCTCCATCACGTAAGTTTCTATTTTCCATGCCATCTATGTGCTCAACTCCTCAAGTTGTAAAAGGTGAAGGGAACAAAAAAAGTTTTATTGAAAAAAAAACATTTTTTATTGGCTTGCCAGCCACATCTTGAAAGTCAGTGGGTATAGAAGTGTGCACACCTTAATTTAACACTATAAACAGGGATTAAACAGGGTGTATTTTGTAAATGGATGTTGCTACGAGTTGTTCTCTGCTTGCTTTCATAGTGAGACTCAACCTTGCTTCAGTGCAGCATGGACTGCTTTGCTTCCTGTGTCATTTTTGGTTCTCGGTGCATTTAGAGACCACGGGAGAGCAGGAACCTCAAGCCAAAATGGGGCACTAGTCACAACCAGATGTTGGGCTGCCTCGTGTGCCAGGAAGTAGAGGTTTATACATTACAGAGAGGCATGTGTTGGGTGTGACAACCTATGCACATGTGATTGCCATTAACAATTTGCTTGCAAGTGAAAGTGAATGAAAATAACAAGGCAGTAAACAAAGAGGGGCTTGGCGTCTGCAGGTCTGTGTGCTGGTTTTCAAATGCAGCAGGGTAAGGCACGCTAACTTGTATGATGTCTCTGTGGGACAAATGGAATCAGGGATTAGGAGAAAAGAGTATCATCATGAAATAAACATGTGCAGAATGCCTGTATTCAATTTGAAGGGTCTTAATACCTAATCTTTGAAAGAGGTTAATATATAAAATATTCCATTATCTGCTTAATATTTATTACTGTTTGTGATCAGGTGAGTATAGCCTTTTTATCTCATTTATGGTGATGCGTGGGTTTTTTCCTCCCAAGCGTATGATTTACAGCATTGAGAACATCAACAGCCAAAGCAGTTACAAAGCCAGGTGCAGTGAAACCATGCTTCTTGCAAAGGGGCTCGAGGTTTGGCAGGAAATAAAGGGGTGTGATGGGACTGAGACTGAAAGAAATATTGTTTTAGTGTGCAAATTAAACTCGATAACAATAATACAGCATCTGATCATATAGCATATGGGCAATGTTTATGGCAACATCAGTCCTAAAAACAGAGTTGAAGATGCCTGCTTAGTATGATGGGAAACTCATTACACACACATTTAAATACCCAGTGCAGCCAGTGTTTTATAAAGGTCATGAGTTCACTCACCAAATTTAAAAGCCAGAAGGGACCATGGATCATCCAACATGATCTAATACATGTTATGACATCTTATCCAGTTGCTCTAATGCTAATCTCATTACAATAAACACATCCCACCTGGAGGTCCAGGCCTGATTTGGAGACCTCGTTAAGAAAACAAGTCACTCACGGCAGTGACAGTGAATATTACCACTTGGGCTGTCGAGGACCTGCACTGTTTCTCTCATCTGGGATTTGTCCAGCCAGTGGTTCTTGTTATGACTCCCTTTGCTAAACTGAAGCGTTCGTGGAAGCATGTGGTTTCTTTCTCTTTATACACAAGGTCAGGACATCTTTCGTAGTCTCTGTGTTGATTCACTAAACATCATACTCTTCCAACTTGCCAGCATAATGCATTATTTGACTGTATCACTGCTTCTTCTCTGTTTCTTATTTCATCTTTTTTCCATGTTGGTACAAATGGACTGCCTGAATTATATGTGGTATTCCAGTTTCAGTCTCAGCCGTGCCACACAGGAGAGGTAACACACCCTGTCCCTAAAATACTCCTCTCTTTTATACCTCTTGTTGATATTCCACAGTCAGATCATCACACTGCATATTTTTTACCCACTGTGACCTCTGTATCACTTTTCAGTACTGCGTCTTCCAGTACATGGTATCTCCTCCATCCTTCAGGTGCAATTGCCTTTGCAAAGGTCTGTTTCAACAAGCCAGTTGGGCTGATATGTGGAGCTGCCCCTTCCTCCTCTTTGTGCTCTGGTTTTACTTGCTACAAAGGCAGTCTGGACTCCTGCCCTGCTAAATGTGCTAACTGATAGTTAGCTGCTGTAGTTCTGTGTGCATGAATGGTCTGAGGTCATCCACCTGAGCATGCTGGGGCAGTCAGTGGATAACAGCTGCCCCCACGCAGATTTTCCGGTTGGAGGAGATGTTTTATATCTGAACAGTCCAGGATTTATTGCTTTCTGTGGGGTTGTTTTAGCACCAAAATTTGTAATTGTTGTTTAGCTCCATCCTCATATCTCACTCTCACGCAAAATCAATCTGCAGTGTTTACATTTTATTTAGATGTACTCTCTTTTCTGTGACTTTTTTTTCGGTTCATCAGCATTACCTTTGCAATTATTGCAGTATATTCAGCATTGTAACTGCGTAGTATCTTAGTCCTCCAGACTTGCATGACATGACCAAGAGGCTGGAACAGGAACTTGCTTCTACTGCGTGAGTTATTTTAAATATGAAACTATGTTTGTGTGGTGCATGAAAAATGCTGTGAAAGGATGAAGTTTCTACAAGCAGGGAACTTGTATTAATGTCAAAAGGAATGCATTAAAATGGTTCGTTGAAGTCTCTACGGATGATCAGTAATGCACACAGTAACTCAGAGGACACTTCCAGAAATTCCTAAATTTGACCATTTTGGCAGTTATTGGTGTCTCTTTCCTAGGTACAGTAAATTGGATGTGTTGGTTCCTTCCAGCTGGTGTTCATTGTTCAGGTTTGCCCTGCGAGGTAGGATGCATGAAACTCTTTCAAGCAAGTAATGATCGTTTTGTTTCAAGCTCCTGTACAAAAAATATGGGAGGACTTTGGAAATATCGTTATTCATCACTGCTTCCTCTACAAGGGAGAATCGTTTTGAGACTGGAGGGATATTTGAGGGATCTGGTTTGTGTTTCCCAGCTTTGTCCCTAACACTCACACATCTACAGGTTGCATTTTAGAACAGCTTGTCTAGCAGCTCAGGGGAAGCAGAAATAGGCACATTTTCATATGCAATAGTTTTGTTAGGTATTAAGCTCACTCCTTTGAAGCTGTAGTAGTTATTAAAAAGAATAACCTGAAGTTTCTACTTTTAAAATGTGAATTACCTTTTTCTTTGACCTTTTTGCTTTCTTTTTCCTTTTCCCTGTCAGTTATGAGCATTTAGGAGCAGGGACGCTCATAGGCTGCATTAATGTGGTTTTAGTTATGACTTCATCCTGGTTTCTGCCTTTCGGAACAGTTTGAAGCTGTTTAACGTAAATAAAAGAAGACTTGGATGGGGGTAGGTGAGTATTTTTCAGGGACATAGAGAAGGCTGTGGTGGAGATGGGGAGAACTGCTGTTCTTAACCACCATGTTGGAGGTTGAGAACATAAACTGTAGCAAAGGAAATTTGGGTTACACGATCAGAAGAATATTGCAGTGATGAAAAGGTATGGGAAGACACTGAATGGTAAATAGTGGGCTCTTCATCGTCAGGGGTCTTTAAGAGCAGGCTGGTTTGGATCGTGCTGCAGGACCAGACGGACAGACTGGACAACTTTGCTGAGTTGTTTATAGCCCTATTGCTCTGCGACACCCAACTTAATTTCGCAGTTGCTTCCTGCTGATCTACCAACTTGCCTAAAACCACATGATGTGTGGTTGATAGAGCCTGAACTTGCCATGCTTTGCTGACTATATGCCAGTGAACCTCTGCTTGGACTTTTCTGCAGCACTGCCAGAAACTAATGCTGCTCCTTTCACTTCAGGTTATTTTTTCTTGAAGCATGAAAGTCTACCTTGAAATATGAGTTTTCCAACTGTGAAGACCATCATTTGTTTTCACACAAAACTTGAGGCAGGACAGGAGAACGTGTTTGTTTTTTGGTGATGCTACCCACATGTGATTTTTGGCTGTGCATGCAGAGTGTGGAGTGGAAAGCCTGACTATCCAGCTGGCTCCAGTCTGCAGCACAGGACTCTGCCAGATTTCTCAGGCTGATTTAAATCAACTCTGACTTTGGCTTACTCTCTCTTGCACAAATGGAAAGGTAAGGCCATGTGCACCGCGGACTTTATTCCTTACCAAAATTCTTGAGTTAGGTGTTAAGGAAAGGTGTTGAAAGGGCATTGCTCTGAGCACTGCTGCACCTATAGTGGGAAATAAAACGTGCGAGCAGTACAGCAGCACTTGCATCTAGACAGATGTTTTTTTTCTCCAAAACATGTCGGTCATGCATACCAACTGCCTGAGGGCAGTGATCCAGGCTGTAGCCAGCCATGGTCCAGGGAGTTCCAGTTGGCATTGCTTAAAACTCTGCTGAGAATGATGTGAGCATCTGGAGTACAGGTAATCGTGTGGACCAATGCCCTGGGCCTCCACACTTCACATAAAGAAATACAGCTTGTGGACCTGCAGCACCAGTGCCATGGAGCTCAGTGCTCATAGGACCTTGTAGATCAGCTCTGTAGGATGCTCTGGAGTCAAATCCTGGAGGATGAAGCCTGTACCGTTGCAGTAACTAGTGACTTTCACCAGAAAACTGTAGGTATTCAAACCTCCTTCTAAACTCATGACAAAAGCTGCATATGCTCTGATCCACTCAGTTTGGAGCACTGAGACAAGCCAAGTGCCAGCTCTAAGCCCATCTCTCTCATGTTTTGTTCTCCTGTGAGAGCTGGTGGGATTTGTGGTGAGCCCAGTGCCCCCTATGGGCTGGGCTGAGCATGCCCATGTACTTAATGTACTGTTCTGCCTGGGAAATGTTTTGTTGGCTCATTTTTGAAGAGAAACAGATGGCAATTGTCAGCAGTGGATGAGACTGTTTGAGGACTTTAAAAGGAAATGTTTTTTCCTTGACAGAAGATTACTTTCATTCAGTCGGTTTTGATAATAATACTTGTATGGCACTGGCACGTTTGAATCTAATATGAAAATCATACTTCTTTTTTTATGTCACTGGATTATATCCTTGGCTATACTACTCAAGTCTGCTGCAGGCAGACCCAGAGGAATGGTCTCTAAAGTGTATATTGCCTTCAGCACTTGGCAGATGTGGCTTCTCTGGTCCTTTCTTTACACTTGAGATGGTGAAACTGACAGCTGTGTAGCCTGAGGTAGATTTCCTGCTGAAATGATGCAGACCGGGCCATGTAAACTTCCTGTCTGTCACCTGCCTGTCATGAGCTTGTTTTGGAGAACGACCTCTGTATGAGAGTCATGCTGTCCCAGGATACAGGCGTCATTCATTATGTCTTTGGCAGGTAAACTGTGACAGCCAACAAATCTTCCCATTGGTGTCATTCATAATTATGACTTTTCCAAGGCTAGCACATTCATTTTACACAATTCATCTTTCAGACATCGTTTTTTGCCTTTCCTGCATGCTAGTTGACTGACATCCAGGTAGTACTTGAATACCAGACTGTGTCTTGATGCCCGCTGTATGGCCGGCTGTCTGGTTGTCTATCCAGGGAAAAGAGCAATTTCTCTGTCCAGCCGTTCCTGCCAAGAGGCCAAGACATGGTCTGACTTATGCTGGACCGGCACTCAGAAACCTCAGCTAACTATATTCCGATTCCACAGCGGTTACTTCCACACTATGAATGCAGAATGGCACAACTGCTTTTCATTTTCTCTGTGTTTGTAAGAGGAAAGTGATTCTTAATCAAACGCTATGGGAGCATTGTTTGACTAAACCCCATATTTATTGGCAACATTTTTCAGCTCTTTGCTGCAATTAAGGTGAAGGATGAAGCATAGAACAAAGGGTGCAGGAGGCTGGGTGCAGAACGAATCGCACAGCCAACTTTTATTCTCTTTCCTTACGGTTTGTCTTTCATGGTGGCTGTGTCCATCTGCGTGAATGTGCCAGCACTAGCTGAAACCAGTGGAAGACCTCCTATTGAGCTCTACATTAAGGTGTCCTGGGGCAAGTGTTCCATTAATAAACTTCTGTGAGGAATTTGTACTCTTCAGAGTTGGAGTTGGAGCTGGATCTGGGAGGACAGCCCTGGGAGGGAAATATCTGGTTTTAAATGGAGCGGAAGGTTTCTGTCTCAAGAGAGCTGGAATGCTTATAAATTTCTGGCTGTTGATCACTTTAGTGGAAATGGGGAGATACAGTTCATCCCTTCCGCAGCTGATTGGTCCTTTCTTTCTCTTGGACTGTTTCTTCTGATGGTTTTCCTGGTAGTGCAGCCAGAGTCTTTCTTGTTAGAAAAAATCTTGATGAATACTGATAAAGGAACAAGAAAATAAATAAGTGCAAAACATGCAAGAGATTCACTCCTATAAACAGCTAGGTGCTGGTATTAGGGAACTCCACCAGAAACTGGATTTCTGTTTTTTAGTTTGTCATGTTGAGAAGGTAAAAAGAGTTTTAATATTCGACTACAGAATCATACTTTTTCAAAAATATAATTGTGATTAATTGCATACAGGTGTAGCTCTAAAGAATTGCTTAGATGTTCATGGATGGGCTGTCATATGTCTATGAAGTTAGTTACAGAACAGCCACAACTGGAGAAAAGCACTGGTGGTGAACAGTCGTTGGATTGCTCATTAGTCAAATGATTGATACAAGAGTGGCTTAAGACTTCAGTTCCACTGCAGTGGCACAGTGGTTGTAAAGGCATTTAAGAGAAGTTTTAGAAATCTAAGAACATGGGGGAGATTAGTTGCGTATCCATCATCTGTTTTAGCTTTCTGTCACTTCCATCACTTAATTAAAATATGCAAAGATTAAGTCAAAGACTTCCCTTTGACTTAATATCCTTTCACAGTCATATACCCTGCTGGGTTCTCTAACACAGTCTTTTTGTTCTTTGTGTTTAAGAGCAAAGGAGGAGATACGGTAATATATTTCCTTCCTGTTTCTGAGCAGTAGCAGCTCTATACTGCGCTAATTAGTTCGATAAGAGTGTTCAGCTAGGGCTGACGGAGCTCATTCTCTCTTATGGTGGAGGCTGAGTGCTGCTGTCCATGTTGCCCTGAAGGGATGCGTAGAGTTCCACGAGGGCAGGTGGTGCATCATGGATGGTTGGTCAGACAGGTACCTCTGTATAAATGAGGTTTAGTGTTGCTAGCACAGCTGGAACGTATATGCAGGGACAGCTTGGGGGAGGCTAAGCAAATATTTTTAAATATTTTCAACTGTCTTTTTACTCATGGAGTATTTTGTTGTTTACTATTTCTGAAGGGCTGTCCATTCAAATGGTGCATAGCTGAATATGTGTCATGGCCTTGAGTCTGAGTGCTGTCCTTCAGGGCTATCCCTGGTTTTGCAATTGCAATCACAGAATGGTTGGGTTGGAAGGGACCCCAAGGATCATGAAGCTCCAACCCCCCGCCACAGGCAGGGCCACCAACCTCCACATTGAATACCAGCCCAGGCTGCCCAGGGCCCCATCCAACCTGGCCTTGAACACCTCCAGGGATGGACGGGGCATCCACAACCTCTCTGGGCAGCTGTTCCAGCACCTCACCACTCTCACAGTAAAGAACTTCCCCTGACATCCAGCCTAAATCTTACCTCCTTCAACTTGAAACTATTTCCCCTTGTCCTGCTGTTATCTCCCCTTTCAAAGAGTTGGGTTTGGTTCCTTTCCTAGGGATAGTGAGCAGATCTTTCTTGGCCTGACACATCTCCAGGCCATCAGCATAGTGTCTTTTATATTGCTATGGAGCTGTGATTCGGTGTCCCAGGTGCTTTGAGTCCCAAGGAACAGCCCTGACCTCACAAGCCAACCCAGCTGCTTAACTTTCTGCATTTGACCTCTGGACTTACTGGGGTTTCTGTACTGGTGAGCAAAATAAAAACAGCACCAAAGCTCAGGAATTGCTGCCACTGGAATTTGATCCACCGCCTTGTGGAGTTGCAGGTGCCGTCTTTCGTATTGCCCATTCCTGGCACACCTTGGAGGTGAACTTGGCCGTATGCTATATCCAGTGGGCATTGTGGATGGAGCCATTATTTTGAGTGCTAAGAGAGCTGAATACCACAAAAATTGTCAGACTGTACCTGGTTAATGACATGTTTAATTTCCTAGTATTCCCGTAACCACAATTTCTCCCAGGACATACAAAAGTGGAGGCTAATACTCTTTTGTGTCTTTCTGATGGTTCCAAAGATTAGCCAATCTTGATTTTATCTATCAGAAAATTGTTGTAGGTTTAAATGGAATGCCAGAAGGACCACACACATTTCCCTTCCTGCATTTCCTCATCACTTTGGGTACTTCTGCATGAAGGTCAGGGCCTGCCAGCAAGGCCAGGCTCATCCCTCCTATGCTGCAATTCATCTCCAGATCCTGGCTTCCTTCTTTCTGTTTGCCAGGTGTTTTAGCCTGCAGATAGATATGGATATTGTGTACTTAGTGTCTGATATTTCAGAGGAAGGTAAACAATGCAAACACTCAGATGACATCAGGCCCTTGCTGAGGGAAAAGAATCCTTTCTGCTTTCTGAAGATCAGCAGAAATTTGGGAGTAGTCCATGTCTCAGTGCACAGCAAGTAGCAGTATGTGACAGTGTCCCACTGTGTAGATCTGCTGTCACCACACTGGTACGAACTGTACCACCCTCTGTAACTGTAAGGACTGCTGCAAGACACAGCACTGCCATGTGCCGTGATCCCCTTGGTAGAAGAATTTTGTGAATAATATTTCAGAGTTACCACTCGTACATTTCATTTAATGCAGAGTTTGAAAATCATGTTGTAGATATTTCATCCGTTTTGTCAGCCAATTACATGGAAAGTAGTCTGATGATGGATTTTGATTTCCAGCTCCGTAAAGCTTGGCATCAAATCAGAACCTGTGTATCTTCAAAGCATTCGTTGTTCCTGGGAAGTTGTGCAGGCAGTTCTTTGCACTGATGGTCATACATACACAAAGGCAGCGTTTCTTCTACATACTGTGTTCTTCTTAACTAAAGTGTGTCTCTTTCACAATGTGCCATCCTCTTTCAAAGTGGATTATTTGCTCAAGGATGAAGGAAATAGCCTTCATGCAAGATTTTTTAATACAGATTGTTTCAGATTGGTTCTCTATTTTTCAGACAAGAGTCTGAAGCAACTCAGAGATACAGTGCTCTGACTAAGCAGAATCCTAGGCTAATTCTCACTCTCCACCACAGCAGTAATTTTAGTTGGGTGGCACAGGAGTAAGCAAGGTGGCAATGGAACAGATTTCTGTATTGGTTTTGCTAAAGTTCTTGCTGAACTGGGAGGAAATTGGAAAGGTTTACGTGAGAGTGAGCCAGAGATGAGCATTCTGCCTTATTCTAGTCAAAGAGCTAACACTTTGATCTCTGCTCAATTACTTGTTTGCACTCTTGTAGTGCCTAGAGGTCATGGACATGAATCACTGCCAGGCTGAGGTCAATTTTAATACTTTAATATCAGATATATCTCCTATCAGCAGTCTGTATCTGGCAGTTGACAAGTTAACAGGTATTTTTCTCCTCTAACTGTTACGATCCCAAGCAGTTATCAGCGTTAAGGTAATTAAGGTGGATTACTTCAGATTTGAAGTAATGTGGATAGTTATTGGAACTGCAATTAATAACAGCTTGTTGCTATAATCTGAGCAGGTTGTGAGGTAGATTGTATCCTAAGTAGTTGAATTAATAAGGATTACTTTTTCCCTTGGAGGACCTGCCACTTTTATCTGTGAGCTGAGAAAGTCCTGCAGCATGTGTCATGGCAGAGAGGAACCATGTTGGTATAAACTGTGGTCATCCCAGCATGGGACACAAACACTTGGGTGGGACTGTATGAGCTTCCTTAATGCTTATAGGATCTCGTAAACCATCCCTATCCATATGACCTCTTAGAAATGTGCTTGTTAAAGGTTTACTTGTTCAAAAGATGTTCACCGGCTCTTTGTGTTGGATTAATCCTTTCATCTGATGCTAAAATATCAGAGTTAGTGGGATATTCAGTAGAGGGAACAAACACACTGTGATACAGAGCATTAATTCCCACTTGAAAGAAGCAGCAACTTAAATCGAGTGTGTGCCAGATAAAGGATCTGCTTTGAGTTCAAGTTAGTGGCAACAAAGGCATGTGTTACAGTCTGAAAGAAAATTTTAAGAGTCCCCTGGAAGAAACCTAAAAATAGAGGTGATGCATCATGGAATGAACACACTGGAGCCCTCATAGTTCCCTTGCTGTGAGTTAGCTGTTATCTGTACTTCCTAGTGAATGCAAAGATGCATCTCCGTTTACGTTTTTTATTCAATCATTTAGAAAGGTGAAGTAGGAGAGATGGAATTAACAGACCTTGATACCCGAACAGACCTAAACTGGACTGTGCTTGGCAAAGACCATGAAAAAGGAAGGCCTGCTGACCTTCCCAGAATGACCACCTTGAGGTTTAGCTAGGATGGCAACACGATGATTTTCCAGTGACTCAAACATTACGGATAGTTGGGATGTGTCAGACCGGCTCATCTCTTAGAGAGGTCTCAAGGGAGTCCCAGTTAGTCCTAGAATATTTTCTGCATTCCTTGGTGGGCAGGACTCGACTGAGCATTGTTTAGCTCTCTTAACACTGGAATAAATGAGAGAAGCCTTTTCCCCAGTTATGCCCTACACCCATGTGTATATGAGTACATATAACTTGTGTCCTTGCAGCTCTTGCAAAGCCTCCGTCACACTAATGCAGGCATTTAACTGAAATGGTTAAACTGGGAGACAGTCAGCCCACTTGTAATTGATGGAAAGATTAATTACCCACCCATCTCACTCCAGTAAAGTGTCTTCAACCAGGTAGTGTGGATCCAGGTATTGTTTGAGAAAGGGATTTCCATATAAATTAATCTTAATCGCTTGAGTATGGAGGTGGAAAAGAGCAGGCTAGAGCTCTCAAATATCTTCCTCACTGAACATCTCACGAAGCCTAATAGAAACAAACATTTAGCTTTTGAAACCTCGTGTTTGCTTAAAAAAAATCATTATTAAGTACTGGAAAGCTGCCACAGGCAGCACTGCACATTCCCACAGTCGGTGCTCACGGATTACTCTTGGTGGAAGTAACTGTAGGGCTGGTTGTATAAGAGTGTGGGGTAAGTGCTCAGTAACATCACTATGCTAAAACAAAACCCTGGCATTGTGTTCCATGGTGTGTGTCTGCTGTATGCGTTGGCAAGAAAGTGACTGTGATTTACTGTTCAGAAGGCTGGCAGTTACTTGCAGTAGCAGTTGTAGTAACACTTGAGCACGCTGTCCTTACTGCTCCCTCAGGATATACATGGATGTGAGAGGATGCGTGCTATGTGTTTTTCTACCAGAAAAAAAAATAATACAAAAAACACAGAACTTTTCACAGTCTAAAAACCAGATAACTTAAGGCCAGTGCTGTGCATTAGGGAGTTCTACTACTTAAATGTACTTGTTTAAAAAAATGGGAGGTTTAATACTCTCATAATTGAAAAGCAACTATAGAGTTTATCCTCAAAAATTCCTCTGGGATTAGGAAATCTCATTCCCAAAGGAAGAGATCTCACAAGTTATGACTGCACAAATTAGAGGATTTGTATTAAAAAACACTTCTGCCACTTTGCTCACAGATCCTTGGATTTTGAATTTGTTTGTGTAGTCTGGCTTCTCATATATGCCAAGTCTGTACAACAGAAGCTGCATCAAGCATAGTATTTTAAACTAGATTGTATTTTGGTTCAGCAAATACTAATTTGCATTCATCTGTATATAACTGAAGAGCATTTAGCACTGTAGACGCCTTATGTCATTTATTTCACTTCTAATTCTTATTCCAGTTCTCTTGATAAGCTTTCTTTCTGCAAGGTTTCCAGCTTGGGTATCTTGTGAGATCCTGGGAATTGCCACATGTGACAAATTAACCTCCTTTATTGGCAGAGCTTACCAGCTGCTCTCTGGACATTTCTAAGTCCTTGTTATCAAGGCATCATTATCTTTTCATAAAAATCTAGCCCCTTGTCTAGTTCTCTGCTGTTTGATTACCGGCAGGAAAAGCTGATGAGCTCATAAAGGACTGAGCATGTATTGCCAGATAAGTAGCACTTAGATAAATAGACTTTTTTAAGAGGGCATAGCCTGACTGAATCATAGAATCATAGAATGGCTTGGGTTGGAAGGGACCTCAAGGATCATGAAGCTCCAACACCCCACCTACAGGCAGGGCCCTCAACCCGCACATTGAATACCAGCCCAGGCTGCCCAGGGCCCCATCCAACCTGGCCTTGAACACCTCCAGGGATGGATGGGGCATCCACAGCCTCTCTGAGCAGCTGTTCCAGCACCTCACCACTCCTGCAGTAAAGAACTTCCCCTGACATCCAACCTAAATCTTCCCTCCTTCAACTTCAAACCATTTCCCCTTGTCCTATCACTGTCTACCCTTGTAATAAGTTGATTCCCCTCCTGTTTATAAGCCCCTTTTAAATGCTTACTGCTATAATTACAAACATTTTTAATTAGACGAGAACAAATGGGAAACATCTCCTGCCTGTGCCTGCTATCGCACTGAGACAAACTAAGTGGGAATGTCTGGGGAAATGCTTTTGATTGTTCTTTTTTTATTTGTTTTGTTTTATTAGTTGTTTTCTAGACCGCTTCTCTGATGCCTTACACGTCACCAGTGGTCGGTGGACTCCAGTATGGGTGATATTGCTTCAGAGATAGTCAAAGAAGATCCCCCAAATGTCCATCTTGCTCAGTAATCTCAGAGGAGGAATTATATTCCTAACTGTGGGAATTTAATGGATTGAGTTGTACCAGGTGGATCTGATGCTGAAGCATGATGCTTCTTCCCCCTGTTCAAATATTTGTAGCTCTGGATGTCTTTACTGGTAACTTCCTGTCCTTCAGGGATTCCTATCCTAATTCCCTGCCATCGCTGGTGGAGGTTGACATGGATTCTGTGAAGTTCTGGTCCTTCACTCTGTCCCACTCTCCTTACTGCATATTGGATATCCTTGTGTCTTTTGTGCCTGATAACTTGCAACCGCGTTGCATGTGTCGCATATTTTCCTGAAAAATAGATAAGCTGCGCAGAGGACTTTCTGCCAAGGTCCATAGCCTAAAGAAGTCAAAGACAAAAGCCATTTACAATAGCAAGGCCTTTCTTGCAGTGTGAAATTGTTGATTAAAATTAAAATGATAACTAGTCACTAGTGGGGTTCCACAGGGCTCCATTTTAGGGCCTGTTCAGAAATGGAGTGGATATATGTACAGCATTGCACAAAACTTCAGTCCATAATAAAATTCTCCTCAAAGAGACCAACAGTTCTCTGTAGCACCTAAGAGATCCATATGTGAGTGGGCTGGTTTGCAAAGTGTCAGTGAAAGCGTGTGAAAAATGCAGTCCAAACAGGGAACAGAGGAGGCCAGAGGAATGCGGCCATTTGTGGAATTGAGGCTACATCATCGAATGGCCAGATTCTGATCGTACTCAGAATTTCAATAGGGGGAAGGTTGCTTTATTTGTCAGTTAGCTCCGTGTGTGAGTTCTGAGTGTGGCTTTGTTCCTGCAGTGCTGATTGTAGCTACCCATGCTTCTTAAAGTAGCTGCTGGAGGTGATGATAAGAGTTTGATCCATGCCCACCTAAATTCCTTTAAAAAAAAGTACTGCATCTGCTCGGGTGTATAAAGTTGCTGTTGTGGTCTCCTTTGGGTCTGGTGGAGATTAGATACAGCTGGACTATCAGAGAGGTCCTGCAGCTGACAGAATATCCCATGAGGAGTGTAGCCAAGTATAGTGAAATTTGGACAAGGTTCAGCATGAGTCTCATCCTCCTGTAGATGTGTTACCCAGTGAAAGTGTAGAACTCTACTGACTTCAGCACCAAGCAGAGAGCTACCAGGTGAGCATAACTCTTCATATCTGCAGATATCTTTTACAGGGCTTTCTTCCTTTTGATCCATTTTTCTCTCCAAATGAAGCTTGTAGGGAGCAGATTGGTGCATGTGATGTTTTCCACTGTGCTTCTTGGAGACAAAAAGCCACATCAAGCAGGAGATTTGTGAGTTGCTGGAAATAGATGCTTCAGATTCTGTTTTTACATTTAGGATGATGAAAGAACAACAACCAACTTTCATAACTATGAAAGCAGAAGGAAAACTGCCTGTGGATAGATCAAGCACATGCATCATTGGCTAGAAATTGAGGTGTTTGTAGCTTCAAATCCTGATACGAAAAGTTCAGGATAGAAGAAGATATCTGAGCAAATGATGTTAAGCAGTTTGTAAGATTTTAACTCAGATAAAGATTAAGATTTTAACTCCTTTAACACAGGAGAATAAATCCACAGGTAACATTATGATTCATTAACTATACCTAATTAGGCTCCTAAATTTCAGTAGACAGAATCTCCCCTGGGGGATTTCAAGGCACCCACCTTTTACAGTTGTTGCTATACAGGGAGCTTAGGAATTCAGGTTGTTTAAGGATGACTTCTATGGGCACACGTGTGTTGAGTGCCCAAATGAAGGAACTAGCTCTTTTAATAAGGTTATTACATTTCTAGAATTAGGAGGAAGCTGGGGAAGGTGTCCTGCAGTCCAGTGCAAGAGGGCAAAGGAAAGGCTGAGAAGGAGCAGTGCCTGTTTGCCCTATGGAGAGTCTCAGTCAGAGGTGCCCCATGGTCCACTTCATCTCCTAAAACCTTGTATGTCACAGGCCCACACGCCTCCAGGAGTCCACTGGGAGAAATGGTGAGGCTGAGTGAATTTTAGTTGTGTGATCTTTGTTTCTGGACCAGAAATGTTTGAGTTCTAAAGTTACTTCTGATTGCAGCTGTGTGAGAAAAGGATGGGCATCTCTTCTATGGAAAGAAAACAAGATATTTGTTTCTATTTATATCCTTATTGCACAACCTTTCTGTAGTAGATGCAGCAGAGGGAGAAATGTCTGATCTGCCTCAGTAGTCTTAGCAGAGCTCTCTGAAAGTTGGTCTGAGTTGTGCCAGGCATCCCGGCTTGCACCATTTCCAGCCCAAAAATCACCCGCAAAATGGTTGAATTTCTGCTTTGGGCAGTGTCTGCAGGGAGGGGAAGGGAAGGAGGGCCCCGGTGCAAGCTTTGGGCGTAGGTGGCTTTGCTTATGGCAGGGCTGTTTTCCCAGAGAATCTCACTTGATTTCCACGTAGTGCCTGGAAGTGGACTTACTGTAATGGGCATGAGTCATTTCCTCTTTATCAGTGGTTTGGAACCACCATGCTCAGAGAACTTGCCTGCAGTAGGCTGAGTAACTCCTCCTTTCTCTTGAATGTTACATTTACTTTCAGCATTACAGACCATACCAGCACTCTCTGGACAAAGAAGCTCCCCTTTAAAAATGAATGAAGGAGAAGGAAAGGTCCAGAGCACACATGTTTGTTAAGTCTCTGCTCCTTTTTGTTTGTTTGAGGGTGAGGATTTTGAAGGGCAACGTGTTGGTCAAATCCCAGCTCTCAGGCTTAGGTTCAGTTGCACAAGATTCCTTCACATCTCCTGCCATCTCCTGGGACTCTTCACACTTTCTGTGTAAACTATACTGTACCTAAAATGTGATATAGATTCAGCTAAGGCACGGAGCTGATGACCTCAGGCTTTTATATGGGAGTGTCCAGTCCAATGTGGGCACTCACGGTGACACATAATAACTGTAGGATCTGATGGTCTCTTGGCAAATGATTACAGCTATACTTTACTAAAAAGCAGCAGCTCTCCTGTCACATGAATGGGGAATGGCTGACCATGGGGCAGGACTTGAAGGCAGGCTTAGGATATCTGGTGTGACAGAGGAGACCGTGACAAGAGGAAAACTCTTGACCTTTCCCTGCTGGTCACCCCTTTTTAATGGGCTGCATTGAAAAAGGGGGTGGCCAGCAGGGACAGGGAGGTGATTGTCCCCCTCACTCAGCTCTTGTGAGGCCCCATCTGCAGTGTTGCGTCCAGGTGTGGGGCCCCAGCACAGGAAGGACGTGGAGCTCTTGGAGCGGGTCCAGAGGAGGCCACTGAGATGGTCAGAGGGCTGGAGCAGCTCTCCTATGAGGAAAGGTTGAGGGAACTGGGCTGGTTTAGCTTGGAGAAGAGAAGGCTGCGGGGAGACCTCATTGTGGGCATCCAGTACTTGAAGGGAGTGTATGAACAGGAGGGGGAACGGCTGTTTGTGAGGGTGGGCAGTGATAGGACAAGGGGGAATGGCTTTAAACTGAGACAGGGCAGGTTTAGGTTGGATCTGAGGAGGAAGTTTTTCACGCAGAGGGTGGTGACGCACTGGAACAGGTTGCCCAAGGAGGCTGTGGATGCCCCATCCCTGCAGGCATTCAAGGCCAGGCTGGATGTGGCTCTGGGCAGCCTGGTCTGCTGGTTGGCGACCCTGCACATAGCAGGGGGTTGGGACTGGATGAGCATCGTGGTCCTTTTCAACCCAGGCCATTCTGTGATTCTATGACCATGCCTAAGACATTGGGTAAGGAGCCAGAGGGGCAGGTTGTGCCTCTGTTTACCTTTGGTGTTCTTACATGTGTGATTTTTCCTTTTGGGTGGTCTGATGCCATCACAATCCAGTATTTTAAGGGATACTATTGACTGATTGTGTAATGAATTTATGTTTTACCGCGCTTCAAATTCTTCCAGTTCTGCAGTCTTAGGGAGCTATGTACCTTACATATGTGCCTAGAAATTGCTTTCTTTTAATAGTTCACAAACATGAATGATTCCATGTCTGCATGCCATACATTTTCAAGTCTAAAACAACAGTGTTTCAGAGCTGCCACCTTTAAAAAAAAATGCAGTGGTTTATATAGGGTGTTTACTCACAGTAGGGTGTTTTTATTATTTTTAATTAAAAACATGTTGAGCATTAACAGTTCCTGGCCCCAACCTGCCGAGATGAAAGGCTTGGTTGTAATTTTCATCAGTGAAGGAATCATGCTTTCTTCAAACTGCACACTGTTTCAGTCGTTCACGGTAGGATTTGCTGAAGGTCCTGCAAATCTGCTTTGGTTGTACTGAGCTTATGGGCTGCAAAATGAATACATAGCAGGGGTCTAGAGATTGACAAAACCCATCTGTATGTTTTTAAGAATGAGCTTTCATGGATCCCTCCTGCTCTGATATGTGTGTACAGTGATGATGGAGGTTAGACAGTAATTGAGTCTTGGGAATGGATGTCTTTAAACATGTTTAGGACTGCAGAAGCATCAGGAAATACCAAAGGATGGAATTAGCAGAGAGGGGGGTGGTTTGAGTGTGAGGCTGAACTACAGGGAGACCAAATTTTCTTTTCTTTGGCAGAGATTCCCTCTGTGAGATTGGGTAAATTACTTTGATATTTGAACACTGACTTTCAAAACTGAGCCAGTTTCCCATCTGTAAAATTTGGGGGTTATAGCAGGCAAACGTTTTGTTTAGTGGAATAATAGATGCACTTAAATTGAAACACTCGATAGCATTTTGGAATAGAGATCCTGAGAAAGAGCCATAATCCTCTGGAAAGCAATCTCAAGTGGCAAGTAGCTGAACCTGCAGAACTGGAGTATTTAAAACTAGACAGATCAACATAGCAGACAAGATGCAGCAAATGATCTTGATTAACAAAGAGGCGAGGTGTTGGCTGGCCTTTTCCATCTCTTAGCAAAGTAATTTGGAATTTTGCTGCTTGTAGGCACAGTAACCTTTAGTCACCCGTCTGTCTTCTGGCCACGCAAGGGAGTGCTTGTGTGAAAATCCCAGCAGAAAGAGTCTCTACCACCGACGAATAAGGATGCTGTTAGCAGCATGTGCCTCTTCACACTGTCCTGTCAGTTGCTTGTACTCAAGGCTGCTAGGCCTGCTCTGCCACAGAGAGCACACTGTGGCTTTGATTTTCATTTGCCTCTTTTTATGCAAGGAGGAAGGTGGCACACAGCGATGGTGTGGATGTGTTGTGGGGTTGGTACCATTAATTCATTGCACATGAATAATACAGGTCTTGGATTGGGAAACGTAATAAATTATTGGTAGCATGATGCTGATTCAGAGGGATGAGCAGTCTTCCAGTGAAAGAAGTGTGAGCAAGGAGCTGCCTCTGCTTTTAGAGCAGAGAGATTACAGAAAGATTTTAAACGCTTATCAGCTGCTTGGTCCACATTACCTGAGAATTTAATCCTTTGATTGAATGCCCACATCTCAACGCTGACTGCTGCCCTCTGAGAGACCAAAGGTCCCAGAGGTCCTCTGAGTACTGCCTCTTTTGACTCATCCCAGCTCAGTTCCCATCTACTTTTTAAGGCGCAGGGCTCCTGACTATCAGACCTGCTGGCATCGTGATTGATGACCCCATTTCTTTCCCTTTTGTCTACATATATTGCTTGTTCTGCTGACCAAATTGTGTTAAGTTCTCTGCTGGATTGCATGCAGCAGGCCAAGTGCCAGCCCTTCCCTGCCAGGATTTCTGTGGTACTTTTTTTCTGGTGGGTTTAATCATAAATAACGTTTTTTGACACCTTGCTTCAGTTCATGCCATGCTTTGTGTCAGATGTGCTGTTCTCTGGAGGATTTAAGGAAGGCATTTTGAAGGAACCAGATGTTTAATCTTTCTTGTGGAGTTGGCTGCTGCACAGAAGCTAGCTGGAAATTGTGAGGTGTTTTGCACTTGAAAAAGCCTTTCCATTTTACTTTCTAAATCAATCTATCTGTGCTGTATATGGGTTTAGCCTTCTACAAAATAGAATAAGAACAGACTTGTTGTGTGCCATCACGCTGTTTACTCTTTGCAAAGGTAGGTCTGTCCTGGTGAAATGTCCTCAAGATGTTTATGGAGTCCACAAAGAAAAGTGGTCATTACAAATGAAATAGTTGCAACTTCTTCCTGCTTCTCACTAAATTGCTTCCAGATTTTTAAAGGAATTTAGTTGCTGAAATGAAGACAGGAACTGGTTAGGATTTTTAAAAGTACCAAAGCTAATCATGAATGTTAAATGTCTGCCTGCTTTTGGGAATCTCTTTACACAGCCACTTTTATCTTTAGGCACCAAAGGCCTATTTGGCATTAGTCTTTCTATACCTGACCTTCTTAGCCATCCCAGAGAAATAACAGCACCCTAAGGTGCCTTAATGATAAACAGTCTTTGTGAATACTTCCCTTGGATTATTTCTCCTTCTCCATTCTTCCCTGGGATGCTGTTGACCAGCTGCTGTGATTTAGCGATGCTTTGTTTTACCATGACTCAGGTAACATTACTAATGGCATTAGCACAGGTGCCAAGGTGGGAGGGAAAGCTCAATTCCCTAGATGTGCTTAGGAAAAGACCTTTTTTGTCCATTTCTTTGGATGCTGAAGGGTGGCATCACCTGTTCAAAGAAAGGTGCAGCTCCACCCAGCCTATGTTCTGCCCCGGAGCTGACCATGAAGACTGGGAGGTGAAAGGAGGTCTTTATAAAGAAGAGCCAATCTGAAATATGAAAGAATAGCCCAAATCTACTGAAACTGTGTTTCTGTGTTCCTTTTGCTTCATGTTCTTCATCAGACACGTATCAGCAGGTTTTCTGGGTTGCAGTTTGGATGAAAAGTGTTTAAGGCCATATTGATTTGTTTTCCAGATGCCTTTCAGGCCCTCAGCCTGAGATGCAGCAGTATCTGAAGGATACTAAGCCTTGTGCAGTTGACACACCAGAGGGATGGGATGCCATTCAGAAGGACCTATGCAGACTTGAGTGGGCCCAGGTGAACCTCATGAGGTTCAGCAAATCCACGTGCAAGGTCTGCACCTGGGTTGAGGCAACATCCACTACCAATACAAGCTGAGGGATGAAAGGATTGAGTGCAGCCCTGCTGAAAAAACACACGAGGATGCTGGTGGATGGCAAGCTGGACATGAGCCAGCAAGGTGTCCTTGCAGCCCAGAAATCCAACCGTATACTGGGCTGCATCCAAAGCTGCATGGCCAGCAGGGTGAGGGAGGGGATCTGCCTCTCTACTGAATGCTAGTGAGGCCTCACCTGGAGCACTGTGTCCAGATGTGGAGTCCTCAGTGCAGGAGAGACTGCTGGAATGTGTCCAGAGGAGGGCCACAAAAATGATCCATGGAATGGAACAGCTCTCCTATGGGGACAGGCTGAGGGAGCTGGGCTGTGCAGATGGAGAAGTGAAGGCTGTGAGGTGAGCTGGGGGTGGCCTGTCAGTATCTAAAGGGGAGCTACAGGAAAGAAGGGGACAGAGTCTTTAGAGGGGTCTATGGTGATAGAACAAAGGGAAATGGTTTCAAGCTTAAAGAGGGGAGATTTAGGTTAGATATAAGGAAAAAGCAAGGGTGGTGAGGCACTGGAACAGTTTTAGATCCTAACAGAGGATATGCATCTTTTGCTGCCTTCCCATCAGAGGGCAGTTGCCAATTCAGATTTCACAACAAATTGCTGTGCCAGGTTTTTGCTGTTCAGAAGCTGTAGGTTTTCATGTCTGTTTCCTGACCTACTACAATTCTTCTAATAATGTGAGAACTTCAGCACTGATATCTTGGCAACCTGATGCAGGAGGTCAGTCTGCAAATATAGTTACAATTCTCTTTGCCGCAGCAAAGACAGCAAGTAAAACACAATGTAAACAAGGCAGTTGGATTGCTTCCCCCACCAGGAATATTTGTATTTATGCAGGCAGATTTACTGGGTGTGATTAAATCTCACGCTCCAGCTTGGCAGCTGATTAGCTGCAAGGGGCAGTCGGGAATTTCCTTTCTCTTCCAGGGCTGCACACTTTCCAAGTCTTCCTTCAAGCTTGTGCCAAGGATCTCAAAGTGCTTTGGTTTTTTAATTACTCTTCATCACGCCTCTGCAAAGAGCAAAGATGAGAGATAGCACAGTCTGCAGTGGAGCAGTGGGGAAACTGAGGCATGGGAGGTGGCAGCCAACTTAGGGCAATAGAAGGTGTGACCATCAGACTTGAAGGAGGGAGGGCTGAACGTTGCAGCAGTCCTCTGCTGGGATTTCTGTGGGTCTAGCGATCTTGTGTCAGTTCTCAGTAGTCTCTGTCTTTAACACAGTAAAGTGCTGGCTGTCTGCAGGAACAAAGGGGTGCTTTGATGTATGTATTAGGGTACAGTCACCAGAGGGGAAAACATATTTCTGCTCTGTAAATTTCAGTCTTTCCTTGGTCCTTCAGCACACTGTTCCTCTAATTTCTGAGCTGAACAGAGTATAAAAGCTTTGTTTGTTTGTTTGTTTTTCTCTTTGTGTAGAAAGGCACTTTGCTCTGAAATAGCCTCAGGTGTTGACCATTGCTGAGGTGCAGAACTGGTTCAGCTCCATAAATGATATGCTGCTGTGTCCCTGCAGGGCAAATCAGTGAATTTACTGTGTGGATTCACCTTCAGTGGGTGTACACTAAAGGAGCTGCACTGGCTTTGATTGCTTTGCTTTGAGGTACAGCCAAAGAGAGCTGGCCTAGCGACATCAAGGAGGGGAAGGTAGTTGTCTTACTAAGGCATACATTGGTCCAGAGGGACCAGTGATGCACAGGCGCAGCTCTGACAGGCATGTTAACCTTTCTCACCTGTTACACTGAGGATGAAATAAGGTGCTAGTCAAGCCTTCACCCTCTTTCTCAGGATGGTGGGAACAGAGAAGGGGTCTTTCTCAGCATGGCTGAAGCTTGAGGTCCAACAAAGGGAGTATTTTAGACCTCGTCGTGTGGAGAGGGTTTCTTTTAGGTAGGACTTCTTATTCTGTGATGGATAATTTAAGCTTTGTTTTTTATTGTTGTTTGTGTTTTGTTGTTGTTGTTGTTTTTTGTAGACAGCATCCTCCAGAGGCGGGCTTTGGGTATCCAGAAATATCTGATGTGCAGTCTCAAGCCAGCAACATAATGGCTGGAGGGAGACAAGGATTCAGGCATAACTGACAGTCTCCTTTGCTAGGGGCTTCCCGTCGAGCCTGCCACCATGATAGGACCAGCTGTCCACCTGGAGATCTCTGGAGCTCAGGGCTGGAACCAAGGACCAACTTATCAGTCATTTCATTGCCTCAGATGGGTGTCTAAATAAGCTGTCTGAATCTGACCCTCAGTCTAGTCTCCAAGCTTAATTATAAGTATATAAGTATTATATATGTATATACTTATATAAAAATACATAAGTAAACGATATCTTGAGCGCTTTATAGTTTCTAGCCTTTTCTCCCTGCATGTCTCTGTGCTGGCCTTTGGAGTGCATTCGTCATAGTGGTGAATGAGTGCCTGCTTGCTCTGCACATGATGTAATTCGGTATCAGCTGAACCCGCAGCATAATGCGATAATTCTCATTCTGATCAGCTGAAGTAACTCTAACAGTTGTGTGCTTCTTACTCTTTCAGTTCCCAGGAAGCTTCTGCATGAAACCCAGCCAAGGCCAATCAATTACCAAGGATTTCAGAAGCCACATTTTCCACTGCGACCACGGGTGTTTGATCCCAGTGTTATAGGAGACAGCGTCTTCCTTTCTGATGTCTCTCTCCCCAGTGTAGGACGTGCCCTCCCAGGTAACTATGGCTATTGTAATGCTGGCTCACACCTTACTGTGGTGTGAACCCTAACGCTTCCCTTTCCCTTATGGAAACTTACCCCTTATCCAGGCTTCTGTTTTGTACCCGTCCATGTCACAGTCAGAACGAGAGGTTTTGAGGCATTAACACTGGCTGACTAAAGCGAACTGTTAAACTCACACCGAAATATCAGTCATGGCCATGCATGTCCAAACTCGCCACAGAGGTACTTTGAAAACCCATCTAATACAGTCCCAAATCAAAAGCCGGGCGAACCCAGCAGGAGCTTGCTTCGCTGGGGACGGAGGAGTTTTCAGCTGAGCTTTGAAATGTGATGCCATTTTCATAAAAATGCAAAGTGGAGAGAGATGAATGAAGTCAGGTCTTTGCTGTCGAGGGGTAGGTGAGTAGGAGGAAGGGATTGATTATGAATAAAGGAAGATGGCAAGTGAGCACTTAGTGGGCCAGGCAATGTTTTTGCATCGTGTTTCCCAACAGATTGGGGGTGGTGATGACATGACTGCTGGAATTTCCTACCCTGCACTCCCTGAAATGCAGCGTGGGGGTGGCTGTGCATGGAGCTGCCTGTGTCTGTCTGTGCTGTAGGCAAAGTTAACTCGCAGCCTGGATAACCGATCTGCGGGCAATTATACGTCAGCAGTATCACTTTGGAGACCTTACTGAAGAAAAGATTGCCAAGAAAACAAACTTTGGATTAGGCTGAAATAATCTAAAAAAAGATCTTGGTTGTTCTTTTAAACAAGAAGAAAAACGCAGAGCTTACCTTCATTCCTGGAGACGTTTCACTTCTACAAATGACACCTTTTTATTTAGTTTCATATCGTTTATTCATTCATTTAAAAAAAAAAAAATGCAGCGCTTTTCAAACAAAGACGTCAGTTTAAAATTAACAGCTGAAATATTGTTTCAGAAATCACAAAAGGAAATATTTGGACATTTCTGTAACCTCCCTTCCTGTTTTATTTCTTTTAATAAAACTGTTTGCTAAAGTCAGCCCAGTATCTTGAATAATTTCTCCTATGTTACTGGGCAAATTTTCTGCTAGCTGAAATAAGTTTGGTGTGAAGTCGCAAAGAAAACAGCCTGAGTGAGTCAGAACAACTAAGAAAACATGGACGTGGTGAAGGGGTAAGCAGCAGTAGGTGGACTGACAGGGCAAATGGGGTCTTCGGAACTAGCAAGAAGAAAGGGTTTGTATTGAAATGAGATCCTGGAATGAAAGGCAGACAAGGGAACTGCACAGCAAACCAACGTGTGGCCCTTATGATGTTTGATTGTTTTTTCCCTCCCGCATAACCCCAGCCATTTTCTGTCTTTCCTGTCTGTTCTTGTTACAATCCTGTAGATGACAAAATTAGTTGTGTATTTTTGTGGTGCTCTTTGCTGGAGTGGGTTGTATGCAGATGAATATTCATTGAAAAACCTGTTTGATTGCATCTGTTCTTTGGACAAGTCAGAAAAAAAAAAAAAAAAAAGACTCTTTTTACATCTCACGTAAGAGGAGTCGTGCCTTACCCTCTCCTGAAAGACGCCATTTTGCACAGCTTGTTTTCCAAGGGATGTCCAGATCCCCATGGAAGTTTTCTTCATCTGAGCCTTTCCAGACCGGTGTAGCACATGCACACAGGGGAGCCCCCATGGCGAGTATCATGTAAACCTCATTTCCCAGTGAGATCCTGTGAATGCGTTGGCAATGAGGGACGGAGGGTATGTTGTCACTAACTCAGAGCTGGACAAGTGAGAGAGCATGATACAGAGGTCCCAGGTTCGTGTCACAGAAACCTCTTAAAGACCTAACAGATACCTGTAGCACCGAACTCAGCGGTCCTCTTTAGGATGAGAAATATGTTTATGAGATTATATCTTGGCAGTGCTCTTCCTTTTCGTTAGCTGTGAAGAGATTTTACATTAACTCGTTTAGAACCAGCCCTCTGTGTGCATGCATCCAGGGGCAGGGTTCTGTTGCTTTCACACAAATGTGTCGTTTGTAGTGGCAGAAGCTATTCTAAAAGAGTGGGAATTTTCCCCACATCCCTTCTCGTCTCCGCCATCTGTGTGTGTCCTGCTGATGCTGAGATGGCTTCGATGTCCACGTGGACAAATACATCGAGCTTTTACGTTCCTGCTATGTGGGGAGAGCTGAGTCACTCCATTAAGATCTGTCAACTAACAGCAGGATTCCCTTGCCGTGGTTTAGATACGCAGTGCTACATGAGATACTTTGAAGTACCCGGGGCATCTTTGGAAGGGCAGTGGTTCAGCTTGAAGGAATAAAAAATGTACTTGGTGGTAAAGAAAAACTCTACTGCTTGTACAGACATGGATTTACTGGGCGAGGAGAATAAAAAGAAAGATTAGAGGGCATGTTAGTATTTCTGGTGCCTACATTTGAATTAAAATGTTTTCCAAAGATTTGCTGTTAATTTCCTGCTGGCTGTGCCTTTGCCCCTCTGTATGTTAGTTGCAGTGATCTCTGTTCTCCCAAAGGAAGGGCTTCTGGGGATGTTTCTCTTGTTTACATCTGCCACCCAGAAACCCATGTTTGAAAACCTTCCTCTGAGGCAGTCATTTACACCTTGGTAGCTTGTCAGGTGTGATTTTCCCAAGGCCACGCAGGCTTTCAGTGGCAGGTAGAACTGCACCCACGTTCCTCAGGGCTGATCCCTTACAGCAACACCTGGACATCCATCTCCGCTGCTTCTCCTCCGAGACACATTAGGGCTTGGCATTGCTGCACACACTCAGTCCCTCTCCATCCAGTACTACCTGTTCTCTCTGATAGCCCTCCTTCTGTTACAGCTCCTCTGGGCTGTGCCACTTCCCAGCACGCACAGCGGGAGGTCGAATGTCTTGTCTCCCTTTGCTGTGTTAGCAGGGAATGGACGCAGACTGGCTGAGCACAGATCATCTGTGGTTGTGCCCTTTGTTTGTGTGGCACTGGTGGTATTGCAGGAGGTGGACCTGACGGTTTCCTGAATTTAATACCTGCAGATAAGTGGAAGCCAGGTGCGGGTCTGTGATTTTACAGTGCGCTGCTTGGAGCCGGACACCCAGGAAAAGGAGCCTGAAAAGCTGTAACAGCTACCCTTAAACAATCACATGGGTGATGGAGCTGGATCCTGTGCGCTGGTTTTCATACGTTGAAAACAGTTAGTGTTTTGTGACCAGTGAGAGTGTCTGCCAGCAGATCAAGGTGCAAGAAGTACTTGGCAGCGAGCTGATAAGGTCTGAAAGGGTCTCTTTGAGCCTCCTGGAATTATGTGCCTCCTCAGCTCTGGTCTTCTACAAATAAAATCAAATCATTAACTCACGCTTGCTTACCTTCCCAAAGGGGAAATGATGTCTGGGTGAAACACAATGCAAGTGAGCTTCTGAAGGCAGTCATAAACTCAGATTCGCCCTTCTCTGCAAAGGCTGGGGAGAAAGCGTTGTCTGTTTGCCAGGTGTGAATGGATCACAGCAGCACGACTCCAGCAGAGGGTTGCCAACTCTGCCTGTATTTTCCGTGCCCATGTGCAGACTTATAACAAGCTTAGCTGATAAAGGCTCCATTGATTTACATAAGATGAAAGAAACCTGATTCTATATTTGCTGTAACATGGGTGGGTGTGTCTAAGCGGTGACATGAAAGAGCAGGAGACCGTGGAGAGAAGATGCTGTTTGGATGCAAACAGGGCATGGGCTCAGCTGAAGTGAACTGCAAAGGTTTTGTTGCCCCAAAAAGGGGAGCGAATGTGGGTGACTTGGTGCTGAGCAGCACCAGATTTCTGAACACAGATGAGGATAGGTAGGGCAGGACAGGGCTGGTACACCTGGCTCCTCACTCCCTTTCTGTTTCAAAGCAGAGAAGAAGAAAGGGAGGTCAGCCACCTTCTACCCTCTAGACAACACCCCCTTCCTGCTTCCTGTGGATGAGACGCAGCCACCAGTGTTCACCAGCAGCATGGAGCCTGTGGGCGTCAGCACAGAGATGGCATTGCTCAGCAACATCCTAGCAGCGTACGCCTTCATCACAGGTAGGTCTTGTGGCTGTTACCTCTCTGTGCTCCCACGGGCTCTTTGTGGACCCTCCACTGAGCCTACATCTCAGCCACTTGTGGCTAAATCCGTTTCTTTGAACTGTTGGCATTTTTCATTTGTATCTCAGCAAATTCTGCCTTGAGAGGCCCGACCAGGGCAGCTCCGGCAGACAACACGCAGTGGGGTTTATTGTGCTCTGCTTTCCCCTGGATTTGCTCTCATCTGAAGTTAAATACAATGTGATCTTAAATGTGGTCTTATTTCTAATGCTGTGTTTTTCCTGAAGATCAAAGCCTGGCACATAAGGAAGGCAAACTTGTTGTCCCGTAATTTGGAAAATAAGCAGCACTCAGATCATTACCCTACTAAAGAGAATTTGGCTTATCTTCAGTAGGAATGTGAAGATGAAGTAGCTTGAGAGTCTGCTTAATTATATATTTAAATGTAGTTTAGAGCAAAATTTCCTTGGATCACAGTTTATCCTTCACCCACATGTATCTTTCAAGTAGCAGAGGAATAGTCTTCCTTTTAAGATTTGCATTAAAAAGTTACTCTTGAAATAGAGACTGTGTGCTCTGTTCAATGCTTGGGCTCAATACCATTGAAAGTAAAAAGTCCAGTAGAGGCAGACAACGCACTGCAAATATTTTCAGTCTTGTGAGGTGCCTTGTAGTAGGAACTGACTGCAGAGCTGGAGGATCCACCCCCCACAAAGGTAGCACTGGCTCGACGTGTTTTAGGACAATCTCTGCTGCTTTCTGCAGAATGAGGGCCCTGTTTTTTCACTAGCCTTCTGTGACACAACATGCCATTTACAGTCGGTTTTTCTTATGAGATTGCAGAATGTTCTCCATTTTAATGAAATGTTTGTATGCACCTTGTTGGTAATATTAATGTGCTGCTCTATTACTACATGCTGTGAATAATTGTGTGTACTACAGCCAGCCTGCTCACACCACCCTGATGCAGTTAAGCTGGGATCTGTATAACTAAAACTGCATACATGAGCAATAGTTATTTCACATCTTTGTGACTTTCAGCCTTACTGATTCAATAAATAGTAATGCATTCTTGGTGCCCTGCTCTTGCTGAGATACCACCGTGCTGCTGCAGACAAGTATTCGGATTTGAAGTAACTAGCTTGAGCTATTCATTTTGGACTAAGTAGCTTAATAACAGTTTTTCTGCACATTAAGTGAAGGATCCTTCTAAAAGGACTGTGAATACTGAATGCAAAGTTCTGCTTTTCTACACATTGAATGGTGTCATTGGGATTGGCTGTTGGTGGCAGCCTAAATGCAAGTAGTGATGTTCTTCACAAAAGATGACTGAGTGGGATGTATTTTTGTTGCTTGGACTTTCTAAGGAAAGATTAGAAAAAGCAAACATTAAATGTATCTTCTGTCTATCATACTCCTCCCTTCTCTTAACTATACCTATTTTTGATGAGGAAAAAATGCCTATATTCTCAATGCTAATAGAAAATAAAATGCTGTTAACAGTATTTTCCCCATCTGCAGAGTAACAGATAGCAGAAAGTTTTAGGATTTATGGTAGAGGGCAGTAGTACTAGGATTTAGGACTGCTAACTATGTCCCGTGGACTTTGCTTTCATTTACCACTGCACAACTCTTGGAGCTTGCAGTTATTTTATGGGGCACAAGGCCTCGATTCACCCCCTTGACAAGGTGTCAATCTTGACAGGAGCCTTTTATTCCAGAACAAATAGTAAATCACAGGATCACAGAATTGCAGTGATCCTCCACTCTTCAGGCACCTTTCTTGTTTGCCAGGACCTTTCAAAGATGATAGAGAGCTGTTCAGCAGTCACCTCTGCCAGCTCCCCTAGCACATATGGGTGCATCCCATTGGGGCTCATGGTTTTGTGGGCATTGATTTTCGCAGAATCACCAAGATTGGAAAAGACCTACGAGGTCATCCAGTCCAACCATCCACCCATCACCAATAGTTCTCACTAAATCACATCCCTCAACACAACGTCCAAACATTCCTTGATCATCTCCAGGGTCGGTGACTCCACCACCTCCCTGGGCAGCCCATTCCACTGCCTGACCACTCTTTGAGAGCAGTGGTATTTCCTAACGTCCTGCCTGAACCTCCCCTGGTGCAACTTGAAGCCATTCCCTCTGGTCCTATCAGCAGTTATGTGAGAGAAGAGGCCGACCCCCAGCTCTCTACAACCTCCCTTCAGGAAGTTATAGAGAGCAATAAGGTCTCCCCTGAGCCTCCTCTTCTCCGGACTGAACAATCCCAGCTTCCTCAGCCTCTCCTCATAAGGCCTGTGCTCCAGACCCCTCACCAGCTTTGTAGCCCTTCTTTGAACAAGAAGGGCTAGACATTCTCTGACCAGATCCTCCTCAACTGACAGGAATTCTTCCTTCCCCCAGATTCTCTTATCTCCAGGGTCTGGAGATTCCTGAGGCTTTGCACTAAAGACTGAAGCAAAGAAGGCATTCAAAATCTCTGCTTTCGCAATGTCCCCTGTTACCAACACACCCACTTTGTTTAATAGGGGACCCACATTTTCTCCTTCTACTGTTGACATACTTAAAAAAAACCATTTCTTGTTACCCTTTACCTCCTTTTTAAGCTATAATTCCAAGATGGCCTTAGCCTTCCTCATTGCGTCCCTAAAAATGACAGCCTTAACTATCTTGTTGATGCAGGACTTACTTGCTTACCCTCTTACAAAGTGGTCTCCTTGTGATGTGTTCAGATTCGCTAGATGTCAGATAAATGGTGAAACTCAGACCTCGCCACTTTGGCTTCCAGCGATGAGTTCCTGAGCTTCTTGCTCATGTTCTCCACTGCACTTAACCATGACTGTTAGATGAATTTTAATTTCAGCGGTATGCAGGTTCAGTTTGGTATTTATCACAAGAGTAATTGATGACTGTCCTACGGATTGAAACTGCAGATGCTGTAAACTCTTTTTATTTGCTACATGTAATGTTGTCATTTGCTCTTAGCAAGGAGGATGGATTTGGCATTGTTTATTTCGCTATATGTTAGTATGGGGAGGAGGCTTTATGTTATGAGTTCAAAGACATGATGTGTGACAGGGCACAGATATAACTGCAATAAAACTAAGGCACTGCAAAGCTACCTCTCTTCTTGTTGCAGACTTTGAGCAGCAGAACACTTGGAAATGTTCATGTTTGCCCGGGTTTGCAGCCTTGAAGAGGGCTTACATCACAGCAGTTCTGATGCGCATAGAGGAGTCTCTATAGTGGCTTAAGGAGAAGCAGGGACCTGGGTGGCCAGAGAGGTTTTGGTTCATACATCTTCCACCACCCCTGACCACAGCCTCTGTGCCAAAGGGAAACGTAATGCAAGGGGTGCTCTGTTTCACGTCCCTCAGGTACTCTGCCAACTGAAACTGAAACTGTGCCATTCTATGATTCTACAAAACTGCTGTTCGGGACTTGCCTGTGCTGGTGGGTTGGATCAAAACAAGACTTTGTAAAAGCAAATTGTAAATAGACAGGGAAGATACATACACTTTTTTTTTGTGGTTGGGACAGAGGATGGTGTACATTCTCAGACCCACTCCAGGAAAAGGACCTTAGGGGCACTTGGTGTTGCATGGATCAAATACATCCTTGGAAAGATCTTCTGCTCTGCTACTTTTCCTGCCTCCTGGCAGTGGAATGTTTCTTAGCCTGAGGAGAACACTAAAATCCAAGTCCACGCTGGTGTTTGCTTCTTCTGCACAAAATGACAGGATTGTTTGGGAAGCTGCGGATGAAGAGCTGCAGGCTCTGTTATTCGCACAGTTGGCACGTGCAATCTTACAGCACACGGAGGGGACGAGTACCAATATTGGCAAAAGCCTCTGGGCTCATATCTGCCATCATTTTGGTTGCAGTTGCCATGTAAGTGTTGGGAATGCTCCTGTTGACAACCAAGGGGTGAAAAACCACAGCACAGCGGGAAGCAAAGCCTCTCTGCAGGAGAGTTGGTTTTCACTGTCAAATCTGTTTGCAGCTATCACCACATTTAGTATCACAGCCAGTTAAGTGTTACCCAGCTTCCAGAGCCTCAAAAACATTTCTTCAGAAACAAAGGGAAAGAGTCAGTAGCACCTGTGGTAAGTGGATTTATCAGCTGATCAGACAAATGAGTCTTATGCAGAGTTTGGTCCTGCAGAAGGCTGAGGGATGCCCTTAATTTAAAAGACAATTATTGTTACAGAGTTGGGATTATAAGTAGATGCAATCCCTGTGCGTAAATCTCAGTCTTGTTATTTGTCATGGACCTGATCCAGAACCTGTCTGAGTATATGGGAAGACTTCACTCCTCTCAGTGACAGCTGGACCAGCCTCTGCAGTCACAGCCTTCCAGCAGGACCAGAACAATCCCTTCTGTTTATATAAATATTACATGTCTAAATTATACCAGAGCACTTCCAGTGCCTTCCTTTGGATGGAGGACTTACTCCAGTTTTGTATCCAGGATAAAGCAGTTAGAGGGGAACCTCCACAAATCCCTGTTTTATTCTTCCATAAGCCCTAAACCATTGCTGCCAAGTTATTAACAAGGCGCTTCCAAAAAACAACCCGGGGGGGGATCATTCCAACTTCTTGACTGCTTGGCCTGAGCTTTCTTAACAAGGGGCTCCTGGAGAGCATTCTCTGTTTGGCCAGGGGATTTCGGCGGCCTGTGGGGCTGACTGTAAATTCCCAAGAAGATATTACTCCTACTGTTTGTGTGACTGTGCTTAATGCTGAGCTCTGAAATATCCCTCCCCGCTGAGGTTTCCGAATGTATGAAGCCATCAGAGGAAGCCAGCAGCGTTAATGCCTAGATTGCTTTGTGTTTATTGAAACGATTTATTATAATAGCAGTAACAAGCTTGGCCTGTGGCATTTCCTGGGGAATTAATGGCAGTCTGGGCCGATGCTCCCAGCAGATTGTTAGCCCTCAGGAAACAGGCTCCATAATTGCTGCTGGTTTGGTTGGAAAAACAAAATAAAATGTGTTTCTAATTTCTGGGCAGTTTGAGTGGATAGAAGATGGTGGGGTTTGCGTAGAGAGTTTACAAAGAGCATAGATCTTTTGTCTGCAGTGATTAAATTCAGGCTTGAATCGGTGACATTTTTATCAATGCATTCAGTCCAGAAAGAGAAATACCACAGAGAGGGAAGGCAACCCCATCTAAAGAGATTGACGGCAGCTGGGTCCAGCCAGAAGCGTGGGAGAAAAACATAGCCTTGCACTGTCATCCTCAGCAGTGGAAGAAGGAGCTCCACTGGTCAAAATCCTTGTGCTAGAGGGGTAGTGGGGCACACATGCGCATGAATTCATATCAGAGTATTGTTAACTCCTGTTACTGATATCCATACTCTTCTACAGAGTTTTTGAAATACTCTGTGTTACTGTGGGCGTGATGAATGTGAGCCTCCCTCGAGTTTTGGAAGGTTCTGAGCATCCGTTTCTGAAGAGGATGCCCCTTTTTGTTCTTCGCAAGGAGGACGTGCAAAGGAGGAGGTTAACTGATCAACCCCCCAAATCGAGGGTGTTGCTGACTTGGCTGCTTCAACTTAGAAAAAAACAGAGCCCCTGGTTTTTAGCTTAAGTTGCTCTTCTGCTGTGGAAAGAGAGATGTTGCTGCACAAGTGGATTGTACACCTGATAAATGCCAAGGCTGCAGTTGAATGGAGGGTTACAGCTCATGAGGAAGTCCAGACAGTGTCTCAGATGTTGACAGAGTAGCTGGAGGAGCTCATAAATGCCAGCGAAGCCCAAAGATTCAATTACAGCCTTTGCACTGCATGGAGGGCTGTACACAGAAGGACGAGCAGGGGATGAAAAA
Organism: Alectoris magna; assembly: GCA_030625065.1. Classification (NCBI taxonomy): domain Eukaryota; kingdom Metazoa; phylum Chordata; class Aves; order Galliformes; family Phasianidae; genus Alectoris; species Alectoris magna. The sequence continues at coordinate 112,599,220 of CM060562.1, read as the reverse complement.
TGGTCGCTTGAGTAGCAACGGAGGTGCTGCTTGCACATGAGCAGGATACAGTAGCATGGAAAAAGGAGTAGGGAGGAGAAAAGAAAAGCAGGACATGGACAAAAATGGGAGAAACCACATGTGTCTGTCTCGGGCTCAAACCCTTGTTTTTTTATGAGTTGCTTTAAAAAGAGTGAACAGTGGAACTAATGCAGCCAAATCAAGCCCATGTGTGTGCAGGAATGTGGTGCTTAGGAAAGTGCTGGGCATCGTGTCTGCCGAAGCCAGAGCAGGGGCAGACTGCACCTACTGCCTTCCGGGACAAACCGATCAGTCCTGCTCATTTATCCTTCCCTGTCTGCGTGTCCTTGGAGTCCTCCTTGTGCCTACTTGCAAGGGAAGCTTTGCGATTACTGCGAATAACTGAGTTATGTTGCAGATGGAGGTAAAAGGGGATGATGACACTTTTCCTGGGGTTGTCATGTCTCTGCAATTAAGACCACTTTACTGTTTGCGCTGTAGCAGAAGGACGCTGGCTTTGCTATTGCATAAGCTGGGCTGCAGTTTTTATTCAAGTTCCGCCCCTTGAGTTCAGGATTCCAGTACTTCACTGGGGCCGGGATTTAATTCAGTCAGATTGCTGCAAGAGCAATCAGCACGTTCTCCATGTTTGTTTCCATACCCTTTTTCTTTTTTACCTTCTGCTTTTTTGTCGGCTCACTCTTGTCCAAATGCCTTAGCTTAAAGCCTCCAGCTGTGGCATCCCTTGCTTCTCCAACTACTGCTGCATTTTTTTCCTCTTCTGCATTGCTGAGTGCATCTTTTGCAGTTCTTTCCTCCCTCTTCTTATGCAGTCTGTCTTCAGCCTCATTTTTCCTCAAGTCTTCCCCACTAACCACTCTAGCAGGTCTCATGTTTTATTAGCCATATTTCAGACTGTCACAACATCTTCCTCTTCCATGGCTTGTCATCTACTTCTGAGATCCATTTGGTGGGAGAGGAGCACAGAACACAAATGCTTCTTGTTCATGTAACTGTTCCAAGAGCATCCTGGGGCACTGAACCATGCACTGCCTTGAACCACGCACAAGTCAGTGTCTGGGTTCTGGACACAGAATAATTTAGGTTGTGTGGGGCCTCCAGGCATCAGCTGGTCCAACTCCCTGCTCCTGCTGTTTTCCAATTCTTCTGTAAACTTTTATTTGAAGGAAATCATTGGAGAGTGATCTAAAAGCATAGTGTGTGTGGGGGGGTGGAAGCAGAGCTGAGCCTTGTAGTTTTTCCAGGGGCCAAATAATAGTCTTTCAGCTGGTGGGATCTGGTGTGGCTTCATCAATGAGTTCAGGGGATTAGGGCTCATCTGAGGAGTTGACTCCATCCTTGAACTCAGGACTTCCAACAGACACAGCAGAACAGAGCTGGCTGTGGTTCATCTTCACCCACTCAGGGTGTCTGTAAACGTGCAGCATGCTGAGGTGATTTAGCCCAGGGCAAGTGAAATAACATCTATCACAATTACACTTCTTAGCAGCCTCATGAACAAAAAAACACCACCCTGTAGTAAATAAAAAGATAACGTAGTCAAAAAAGCATGGTGGATCCTTTGTAGTCTTGTTGTATCGTCATGAAATGCAGCTCACTCATCGTGTCAGGGCACGAACCCCAGCATTGCTTCTGTAGCACAGGTATTCTTTTTGGTGGTCTGGGCAGAAAGCCAGCACACTTGCCTTGGATAAGCAGAAGAAACTTATGAATAAATAATACGCATTTTTCCATGCTGCAAGGCTTGACATTTCAGCTGAGCTACAGCACAGAGAGAATGTAAAGCTTCATGATAAACTCTATTCTGTGTGCAGTGATAATGGCTGTGACAGAAAGATGCACTCAGTTGCTTCTGGTTGCGCTGCACGCAGGTCTCAATGCCATTCCTGTAGCAACTGGCATTAGCATTTAATTCATTTGTCAATTCAATTTCAGTTCAGTTTATCCTTCCAGATAACACCAAGACACAACTTCAGCTAACCTGCATTCTGCATGCGGGTCAGTGCCTTGGCAGCAGATCCACCGTGTAAAATCCCCTCCCTGGCTTCCCTGGGGAGAGGATGCGAAGGAGGGCTTGGAAGCAAATGGAACCATTGGAAACTCTGCCCCTCTGGAGATCACTGCTGGCGTTTGCACAGAGGAACGAGTCGTGCGTTCTGTTTGTTCAAGATTCGTTCTCAAGCACTGTTTCCTTTCCTCTTTCAGAAAACCCCGAGCGGGCCGCTCTGTATTTTGTCTCCGGAGTGTGCATTGGACTCGTCCTGACCCTGCTGGCCTTGGTGCTGAGGGTGTCCTGCCGCACGGACTGCAAACGTTCCTCTGCCAAAAAACCTCCCCGGGAGAGCGACAGCGACAGCAGCGACAGCGATGCGGATTCAGACAGCACGTCGGACGTGTCGGCCCGCAGGCACCGCAGGTTCGAGAGGACTTTGAACATGAACGTCTTCACTTCGGCAGAGGAGCTGGAGAGGGCGCAGCGGCTGGAGGAGCGGGAGCGCATCATCCGCGAGATCTGGATGAACGGCCAGCCCGACATCCCCGGCACCAGGAGCCTCAACCGCTACTACTGAGCGTTGGGAAGCCAGCCGTCCCTGCTGTGCCACGGGGCTCCTCCACCCGTGCCTGGCAGAAGGGTGGGTGCTGAGGAATGCCGTGTGGGTGTCTCCTCTTTTCCTTCCAGGAGTGCTACCCAGAGCTGTGTGATGGACAGCAATAAAGCTTTCACTGTCTCCTTTTCCCTGACGTATGACTGTCACCCCTTCTCATAGACGCTTTCTGGTCACGTCAGAGGTGGCTGCCATCTTCATTTCTGAGTGGCTGGCACAGAGCTGACAGTTAAGAGTCCTCCTGTGTGGGGCACGGAGCTTGGCACACTGTGGTACGAGTACTGCCCACTTGGCTGGGGACAGAAATCATCCCGGTTTTGGTTTTCATTTAGGAATGTTGGGCTTCCTTTCCTGTGGACTTTGGGAGAACTGTGAACAAAGCGACAGCTCTGGAAAGATGACTGGGGAGAGCAGGGAGGGGACGTCCTGATTGCTTGTCTTGTGAGTTCAGAAGACATGAGATGGACCCGATTAAAACCCAATGGCAAATATGACTTGTGAAGAACTGGGGGATGGGGGTGGGGGGAAGTGTTCTTCCATCACGAAATCATCTCGGTGCTTGGATGTTTGCCATAGTGTATTCAGTTATTTATGGCTGTCTTTTCATATTCCTTTTCAACGGGAACTTTGTTTTTTTAACCAACACCTCAGGGATAAAATCCTATTATTATTTTTTTTTGAGTCTGTTCTCCCCGCTAGCCCCTGTCAAACACGACCCAACTCACCTCCAGCAATGAAATTATGGTAATATAGGAGACGTGTCAGTGATTGGTGAGATGTTAACAACCTCAAAGAGGTTGAAAAGGCTTTTCTTTTTGTCTGTCTTGTTTTAAGTATATATATATATATATATATATATTTGAAGATGCTGCACAGGAATGTGCCTTATTCTTTTTTTGTTGTTAAACTGAGGTTTTCCTATGGATAGCAATGCACAATGTTTTATATATTTTATTAAAAAAAGAAAAAAAAAGAAAAAGGAAAAGGTCTATGTTTACTAGAAGAAAATTGAGACAAAAGAAGCCACATATAACAACAGATGGGTAATAAATGCTAAATAAATTCTAGTTTGCTTCAATACATTTGAATTTGCATCCTCACTTTTGATGCTTTTGTTGCTCAAGGAAAATGGTTTGGAAGAGTAACGCACCCCTGCAGACATTCCAGGCCGACATCCCTTGCATGCAGGAACCTGGAGGCGCTTTTATTTGGCCTCAGCCCATCAGCCTGCTTCTGCAGTGCACACAAACAGGAGCAGCTCAGCAATGCTTCCCAACAGCCATCCCAAAGCCTACCTGCACAAAGGGAAAGAGTACCGGTGATTTCATGTATGCCAGTCCCAAATCGAACCTGAGCCAGAAGCAAACGTTAATGAAACAAAATAATAGATGGGGAAAAAAAAAAAAAAAAAAAAAAGGTGAAAGTGCTTTTCCAGTTGTCCTGTGGAGCTTTTTTTCAGTGGGTTACTGACACACTGGATGAGTAATAAGACTTGGTGTTTTTCAGGTCTGCACAAGACCGCTGTAGCCCACATGGCTTTGGGATGCACTCCTCAGCCAGGCATACTCGTGTCTTAAGTTTGCAAAATGGTGGCAGTGACCAGAAGCTCTGAATGCCGGGAGCTTTTCCATAGCCTCGTGGGGAGGTGGAGGTGGGTGGACTTGTCCGCGGGATTACTGAGGGCTGGAGAGAGGGGCTGGCTTCAGTGCAGAGTGATTCCTGTTCCCGAGCCTGTGCAGTTTCATATGGAATGATGTAGTATTGGCATGGGATGTAATTTTACAGCTGATATTTAGAAATAAAGCAGGAGGCAAGTCCTGAACCCCAGGTGAGTCACCAGGTGTTGTGATTTTAGCTGGAATTTCCAATGTGTTGTGCTGTGCTGAGAGGAGCAAAATGGCAGGACGAGGTCAGGGAGATCAGTTGTGTTGGCTGTGTCTTTTCCGCCGTAACAAAATACATTCCTTCAGCTTTGGCGATTGAGGAATGGCAAAGGTTTGGATTTGGAACGCTGCATCCTGAGGCATAGACTGCAAAACTGGTGTTAAAGATGATATAAATGAATGGATTTATGTATACTACATTTCCAAATGAATTCTTTTGTCCAGAGGAAAGAGTGAGTGCAGTAAGCCTGAGTGTACTTCAGATATAACCGAGGGATTCAAATGTAAATCACGAGTAAGCCCATGATACAAACTGATGAAGAATGTACCCTGGGCACTGTGAGCACTGCCGTAAATCTTTCAGCTGAAGCTTGCAAGGCAAAGCAGCAGGCTGCGCACACCGCTTTCAGCTCAGCCTTCCATGGGTATCAGTGTGTAACACTGGGCTCGCCATCTTCACAATGTATGCAGTACTGCTGTGTACTTCCACCTCCTTTGCTCTCAGGGCCATGCATTTCTAATAAGGCTTTGATTCAAGAAAAAGAAAAATACAATCCTTGGAGCTGCCCTAACTAAAATACTTTAGGTCATTCTGTAACTATTTCTGGATTCTATCCAAAGCTGTTGAATAGTTTTGGGGGGAAAAAACACAATCAAGCTTAACAGGGTGGGAGTTGGTGGTTTGCATTTAACTCTATAAAGCTACAGAGTAAAAACACACAGCTGGAGCACAGAGGAGCTGGATTCACTGCAGAATGGGATCAAATCCATATTCATCCCACAAGAGTCTGAAAAGGTAAGCAGTCCCAGTCAGATCCCCACTGTGCTCTGCTGCTCTCTCTGCATTGCCCTTTGGCTTCTCGGGGCCACCTTCAGCTCCTGCTATCATTTGCTCCATCGACCTCTCCTGCAGACCTGTGCTCACTGTTCCCTGACAGTCTCACTAATATGGTGTTGATTGCCTTTCCCATGTCCATGCTGCTGCTCACATCCTCCAGACATTCCAGCCAGTTAATAAGGCATGTGTTCCCTTCCAGATTGCGTGGTACCACCACTTAACCCCTTGCCTGCCACTGTTGCCAGCACCCCAGCGGCTGCACAAGTACAGCAGATTGGCTCAGCTGCTGTGCTGGCAGGATGTACAGCATGCACTCATGGTGCTATGGAGAATATGAATTTCCCCCCATGCTGCATGGACTCTCTGAAGTTTCTGTAGGCATCACATGCAATTAATCATATTAGGCTGTCCCAGAAATCCCTCTGCTCAGTCATTACTGAGGTCTCAATCGTAGTGAAGTTTTAATGAGGTGATTCTGGTGTCCTTTGATGCCAAAAAAAAAAAATAAAAAAAAAAATAAAAAGTATTTCTCAAAACATTGTTTGCCTTTCCTTGTCCACTCATAAAAATCAGTACAGCTTGCTCTGGATTGATGTGGTGCTGTAGCAGAATTTAAGCAAGTCAGTTGCTTTTTGGATTTCTGTCTGTACCCGTGCCAGCAATGGCAGTGCCACTGCCACCATTTGGCATGCTGCATAAAATACCCCTGGGTCACGGGTACAGTGTTGCTGTGAGTTATGTGTTGGAAGAAACAGGACCACCTGAAAGCTGTTCTGAGGTGTGTGTGCCACCTCTTCTGAGCAGAGTCCTTGTCAGATAGGTGATGGGGGACATGATTCTGCTGCCAAGTTTATCTTCACCAATTCAGATGCTGTAGCTTCCTCAAGAACCTGGAGAGCACAGCCACATGCTGATGGCAAGAGGCTGTGACAGTAGAAGAGCACCAGGGGTACGGCTGTGGACATGGTCAGATCTGCATCACTATTAGTAGAACCAGTCAAATGTGGCAAGATTTGTAAGTATGCTCTTCTTGGATAAGTCTCCAAGGGGCAATCTGGCTGGAGAAACTGGTTTGAGCTGTGGGGATATACTGGTTGGAAGTTGCCCATTTATATAGAATCATAGAATCACCAAGGTTGGAAAAGACCTCCAAGACCATCCGGTCCAACTGTCCACCCATCACCAATAGTTCTCACTAATCCATGTCCCTCAACACAACGTCCAAACGTTCCTTGATCACCTCCAGGGTCGGTGACTCCACCACCTCCCTGGGCAGCCCATTCCACTGCCTGACCACTCTTTCAGAGCAGTGGTATTTCCTAACGTCCTGCCTGAACCTCCCCTGGTGCAGCTTGAAGCCATTCCCTCTGGTCCTATCACCAGTTACATGAGAGAAGAGGCCGACCCCCAGCTCTCTACACCCTCCCTTCACGTAGCTATAGAGAGCAATGAGCCCTGAGCCTCCTCTTCTCCAGCCTGAACATTCCCAGCTCCTTCAGCCTCTCCTCATAAGGCCTGTGCTCCAGACCCCTCACCAGCTTTGTTGCCCTTTTCTGAACACGTTCCAGGGCCTCCATGTCTGTACTGTAGTGAGGGTCCCAAAGCTGAACACAGTACTTGAGGTGGGGATCTGTGCTACCCTTTCTTCCATTTATTGCCGAGTTAAAGTCACATTGTTCATGACACTGGAGAGGATTTTAGCTTTCACTGCTTCTGCCATTTTCCTACTAAACAACAAATGGTTGTGGAATGGAAACGAAGAATCAAGACCCGATTTTGTGTATTTTTTCCTTTTGATGTACACTGTCCTGAGCAAAGCTCAGTGACTGCACAGGAAACCAAACCTCAGGCTGTGGCTGAGCTCAGAGCATGCTCAGTTCTGAGGGGGAACTACTGCTAAGGCCTTCCACCCTTTGCCAAGTGCAATCATTGCCTCTTTGGCACCTCCTGACAGCTACAAGCTTTTCTCCTTTGTAATAAGCTTTTGTTTTTGGAGGACACACTTCCTGAACACAAACAGGGATAGCAGAGAGGAGCAAAGTCAGTTTGTGTGTCTGAGCTGTCAGAAACCACTTTTCCCTTTCTGTTAGGAAGAAATGATGCTTTATCAACTGGTATTACAAAAAGCATCTTACACAGGATATCTAAACGACAAAGCATTTTTTAATGAAACTGGTGGGGCGGTGACTTCACTTGCTTATTTCCTGGTTATGCTTGGAGTCTGACGTTACTCTGAACGCTGTGTAAAACACAAGCTCCCTGCAGCACTGCTCTGCGGGCACGGTGCCGTGCTGGAAAAACATCCTCTGGCTTTTAAAAATGCAGTGATTTGTACATCTCCTTTTTGCAAAGCTCTTTAAACCCTCCCCCTCACTCTGCTTTTTCATGTGGGACATTTATTTAACTGAAGGAATTGTTCAGAAATAACAGAGGTGATTCTCCTTCCTGCATCTCCAGTGATTCTGGAGCCTTCAGACCACCCACTTACAGCACAGCTCAGAGGCATCCAAAACTTTTTCTAAGCTGTGCTTTGTATGAATTGCTTTTGTTTCTGGAAATCACACTGTGCTGCTCCAAAGCACCCAGCACAGGCAGTAGCTGCGCATGCTGTTGGTCCAGCCTAAAGCTCTTCAAGGTATCTGAATGCTCAGTGCAATTCAGTACTAGCAATGAGTCTGTGCATTTATGGCATCTTCTAAAAGGAAGATGAAACTTTTTAAGAGAAAAAGTTCAAGAGGGTTCAGGTAAGCCAGAGTGAGTCAGAACTGGGGACTTTGCATCTAAACGCAGTGCAGGATTTGGGAATGGCCAAATTAGCCTCTGAGAACTGATCAACAAACAACCAGAAAAAAACATCTGCTAAAGGTACTGTTTGAAGTCCAAGGAACTCGTGTGCTTTGGTGCTCACAGAGCAGAACCTCCAAAGGTTGCATTTCCCAGTGTAGCAGAAATGCTGTCATGGCCTGAAGCTGTGATAGAGCACCTGGTGGGAAGGCAGGGCCTGACCAGGGGAGCTCAGGTGCATCCAGTGCAATGCACTGAGTGACCAGAAGGGCTGGAGCCAGGATCCACCCCTTCCCAGTCCTCATTTAAGGGTTGGCAGTGGAGGTGAGGGTATCTTGCTGGTGTTCTCTGTGTCTTTGAGGCCTTCCAAGAGTACGTAGATTCTTTCTTTTGTTTCTGAGCCCACGGCTGCTGTATGTGAGCATATTCTCACTTGCTGCAGCCTGGGACTTTGCTACTGCGCTCTCATTGCTGCACTTTCCATTGCGGATGCACTGGCTATGAGCTACGTTCAGTTATCAGGATGAAAAATTGATGTTTGAATGTAAGCTAATTCTGTTTGCTTCCTTATGGTAAAGTGCCATGCAGAAACAGCAGTGACAGCAGTCCATGTTTATGTCTCAGGCACCCGCACAGACTTCTAGGGAAAGAAGGAAGGAGCAAATAATTCTAGCTGTGTCATTTTCTTTGGATTATTTCTGTTTTATATAAAGCAGGAGGACGAATCATGTATTTTGTCTTTTGACCTGGAAAGTTTCAACTTAAAATTGCCCAAGAGGGACGAGTTGAGAAATCTTATTGCAAATAACTCTTTTCTGCTGTCTGCTTTTTTTTTTTTTTTATAAGCAAATATATTGGTGAAAACTTTTCAGCCACTTCTACTAACAAGAGCCAATGGAGCTGAAGCTAAAAGTAGACACAGAAGGGACTCTTTTAATAAGGACAGTAATTTGGGATTGGAAAACCTTAGCAAGTGGTGGATTCTTTGTGATGGGGAAAACTGTAATTGGGATAGGTGACTTCTAAATGACGTTCTGCATTCCAAGCTAGATGGAAATTCAGGGAAAGCATCAACGTATGTGATGCAGAAATAATGTCAGATGGTCAGAATGACTCTTGCCATCCACGTATGCCGTGGCACTGAGACCTCCCCTGCAGGCAGTGCTCTACCTTCAGCCTCTGCAAAGCCCCTCCAGGGGTTCTGGCACACAAACCCTGTGGAAAAGCCAGAACGAAGGCAGCCATTCTTCTGAGAACAACTTCATTATTAATAGCACGGTCACATGCTCCAGTTTCATAAGTGGAATGGGTTGTGGTATTTCTTTGCAGCTACTGCTCCCTTCATTGGCTTTGTGTGCCACATCCTTGTGAAACTCCAGCATGGTCTGCAGTGGCTCCTCATCACCTTTGCGGGCTCATGGAAGGTCAGGTTCCTTTGCAGAGAAGTACATTCACTGTGTGTGTGTGAGGATGCACGTGTAGGAGCTGGGGGAAGAGCAAAGCCAGCAGGTAAGAAAAGCCTAAAAATATGCATGAAGAGTGTGAAATCTGCACTGGTTCTTGACTGCTGAGAATGCAGCTTCAGAGGTAGATACTGGCCCTGAAGTTAAGCCCCTCTGACACTGGTAAGTGAAGGAAGTGTTGATTCAAGATTTACTTGTATGGAAAAGCGTTGTATAAACTCAGGTAGGAAGAAATCTGGAGCAATTTCAAGGAGAAACTGAAGTGCCTTAATGATGAGCGTGAGCTGTTTCTGGAAGGTTTTGGTGGTGTGGAAGAGTGATATTTTTGGTTTCTGTGCAGAGATCTGAATCTGCTGGGGAAGACGGAAGTGAAGGTGTGCTTCTACATAAAGTAAAACTACTCAGGGCAAAACCGCTTAAAATGCGAATAGAGCATCCATTTGTGTGCATGAAATATTGATGGACTGATGGTCTGGGAAGTGACTTGCATTGATTAGCGCGATTCAGGGCACTGAATATTCCTTTAAAGTCATTAATCTCGAGAGCAAGTATCTCTTCAGAGAGCGGCATCTTTTTTACAGGGTTTATAATTGTGAACTTCAGAAGGCAAGACTATCCTGGCTGTGAAGATTTTCACCCTTCAGCTTCTGTTCCATATACCTTCTGAGTCTGAATTGGTATGTCTGATGGTTGGCAACCGTGCACATAGTGGGGGTTGAAACTAGATGAGCATTGTGGTCCTTTTCAACCCAGGCCATTCTATGATTCTCTGTTATCTTTTGGTTCGTTCATGGCATGGCAGTAGCAATAAAACATTTCCTTATTGACCTATCCCTGTATTCATTTTCTTTCAAAGGGCACATCATCCCTCTTGCCTTGTGACTGCAGAGGCAAAAAGACTTAATGGTGGTATGTGCTCTGAGCAGGTGTTGGGTCTCCGGCAGATGTGCCTTGTAGACATGACACTGTGGAGTGCAACTGAGTACTGCGCCTTGAGCTAATGGGCATCTAGCATTTTGCAGCATACAAATGGTCTTCCGATTTATGCTAGGAAGATCTCCCTGAGAGTTCAGAAAGTTGCCTTTGATCATAGAATCATAGAATGGCCTGGGTTGCAAAGGACTGTGATGCTTATCCAGTTCCACGTCCTTCCTGTGCTGGGGGCCCCAGGCCTGGATGCAGCACTGCAGATGGGGCCTCACAAGAGCTGAGCAGAGGGGGACAATCACCTTTCTCACCCTGCTGGCCACCCTTTTTTTAATGCAGCCCAAAATACAGTTGGCTGTCCAGACTGCAGGCATGCACTGCCAGCTCATATCTAGCTTCTTGTCCACCAGGACCCCCAAGTCCTTCTCCACAGGGCTGCTCTCAAGGAGATCTTCCCCCAGTTTGTATAAATACCTGGGATTGCCCCAACCCAAGTGCAGCACCCTGCACTTGGCCTTATTGAACTTCATTAGATTTACATGGGCCCACTTCTCCAGCCTGTCCAGGTCCCTCTGGATGGCTTCCCTTCCTTCCAATGTATCAATGGCACCACTCAGCTTGGTATCATCCGCAAACTTGCTGAGGGTGCACTTGATGCCATCATTTATGTCATTGATGAAGAGCACCGGTCCCAGGACTTTGCAGTGTTCCAAATTGCCCTTTTGTCATTGATCACGGATTTGCAATTGTTGTTTGCTCATAAATTTCAGGCCTAACCCTTCCCGCATGCGTGCTGATGCTCTTTAGCTTGGTGATGCACTTCATACTACTTTTTTACGTTACATTATTTTTAGCGGTTGATATTTCATGCCAATTTATGTTGTACTGGAGAGAAGGTAGTCCACAAATACATCAGTGAAATCAGCTAAAGCTTTCTTGCAATTAACGAATCTGCAAGACTGGAAAGTATAATAGCTTGGTTCTGCTAAGTAGAAACCCACATTCATGTCTGAAGCTGACCCAGCCTTCTCACAGATATCTCAGGAATGTGTAAGTCTCATGAATAACATTATGGGTCTATTAGACATACTTGTGGCTTTGCAGATGACGGAGAGAACTGGGACTTTGCTAACAATCCATTAATGTGTAGAAAGAGGATGGTGGTTTCCCACTACACCAATCTTTGGGAAGCTGGAGATACCTCAGCACTGTTTGGCAGGCAAACAATTGGACTCATAGGACGGCTTGGGTTGGAAGGGAACTTGGAGCTCATTCAATCCAAAGCCCTGCTGCAGGCTGGTTCCACCAGATCATGTTTCCCACGGCCTCGTCCAACCTGGCCTTGAGCACCACTAGGGATGGAGCATCCATGGTTCTCTGGGCAGAAGTGCCAGGACCTCACCACCCTCTGAGTAATGTCTGTCTTCCTAATATCGAATATAAATTTTCCCCTTTTTTCTTTTTAAACTATTCCTCATTGTTCTCTCCAGTTATATGTAACAATGTAGGTGTAGGACCATATCAAAGGCCTTGCAGAGGTCCAGGTAGATGACATCAGTCACTTCCTTTGTCTACTGATTGGTCAGGCCTGATTTGCCCCTGTTTGAGTTATGCTAGATGTCTCGGATAACCTCCTCATCTTGCTTGTGCCTTAATACAGCTTACAGAAGCATCTGCTCCGTGATCTTCTCAGGCACAGACATGTGGCTCACGCGCCTGTATCTCCCTGGGTCTTCCTTTCTCCTTTTCTTAAAAATAGATGTTTCCCTTTTTCCAGTCTCTGGGACTTCAGTGATTTTCCAAACATGGTGGAGAGTGGATTGGCAACTACATCAGCCAGTTCCTTCAGGACCCAAGGATGCATGTCACCAGGCCTCAAAGACATGCTTACCATGCCTTCTGGTTGAGTTCTTAGCTGTCCTTGAGTTACAGAGTCATGTGGAGACAGCAATTAGATGATGTGAAATGGTTCTGCGTTGTGGGACAGAGCTGGCTAGTTCAGAACATGGAGTGAGAGAGCAGGGGTTGCTCCTGGGCTGCAGGGAACTTCTGCTCTGCAGCCTGAGCATCTTCTACCTTCCTTCTGCATTGATCTTTAGGGTTGCAGGGCTGCTTCTATCCCATTTCTCACCCCTCTCTCCCACCTGCTGTTGTACAGCAATTTTTCCCTCTCCTCAGTCTGCTCTCCCAGAGCACACCCAGCATTGCTCAGGGTTCAGCTCTGGACATTGTCAGTCCCTTAACAGCAGCTGGAGCTGGCTGTGATCTGACATGGGGCAGTGTAGGGCTCTGCTCACAGAGGGCACTCGTCCCTGAAGCCTCCCACTACCAAAACCTTGTCGCGAAAACCTAATAAACTTTACCCCTCGCTATCTCAACAGTACAAACTCTGGATTCAGTTCTAGCTTCTCCTTGGTCAGCTCCAGATCCTGGGACTTGATCTGCATCAAATCTTTTACGCGATGTTAAGAGAGAAAGCCACTGATGAACAAGACTGTTCAGTGGAACATTCCCAGGTTAGTATCGAATGCTTGAAACAGCATTTACGCTGTATGTTCTCATTTGTGGTGTACCACAATATACCAGATGAGGATAGATGATATCCAAGACTCAGCAATTGTGATTCTGGGATCAACTTGTTTGGGAAGGGATTGCTGGGTTGTGGAAGTGGCTGAAATACATCTCCAAGTCTTACTGTGGAGGAGGAAGCTGATCTCCAGATGTCATCACTACATTCCTGCAGCTCTGTTCCACATCTGGGCTCTGCCTGCCCATGACTGCTGTCAGCCCAGTATCACTGTCTTTTTACAATGGAGCTTGAAGCTGAGCAGGCTGCATTCCAGTAATGGGCTGCTGAAAAATTAATCCACTCTGACAAATTAACAGAAAGAAGCTTTGGATCCTTCCCAGATCTATGCTGAAAACACCATTTGAGCTAAGCAGTGTCAGCTCTCCTGTGATAATTACAGACAGACAAACATGGCATGGCCAGCATTACACAGGCTGGCTTCCTGTGCTAAACAGCTAAACTCTGTTCCAGCTCTTCGAAAGGCAAAGCCATGCATACAACTTAGTGCTCATTTCCTTGTGCAGAGCAAGCAATTTATAATCATCTTGAACTCTGGGGGAAAAATATTAAAGGCAGAAGCACAAAAACAGAACTAGGGAATCACAGACAGTAGTGCTTTTGTTTAGGCTGAAAGAAATGAAGTGCTCTGAATAATAACCTTGAAATTGAGTAAGTGCAGGGAAAATAATTTCAAGGTTTCTTCTGAATGTTACATAAGCAGAGTACGTCATGATTAAGCTTCTCCTTGGAGCTGAGCTTTGCAAAGTTTTCTTTCTTTTTGCAAAGTTTTCTTTCTTTCTCCTCTTGCGAAGGATCTAGAAGATGTGTCCATGAAATGCTTCGGGTATTGCAGTGCCTAAATCTTAGCTAATGTATAATGTAGGTAAATTCACAGTCCTTAGTAGAAGGCCAGGCCTCTGATACAACACCCAGCTGCAGCACTGCCTCCTCATCTCTTGCTTGCTCCAGGACTCCTTGTGATGAATACATACCTGAAGGTTGCTAATTACCCACCAAAGGCAAGGCCTTGAAGTTAGCAGCTATGGTTACTTCTCCATGTGCATATGTGTGCCAGCCACACATCAGTACCAGTTGTCAGAGGATGCTCCTAGCTTTCCCCATTCTTTTGGCCCAGTACCTCAGCCCCTTTGGCCTGTGGGATCTCACAGGCTCACATCTGGAGCAATGTGTTCTGCCGTGTTTCACAGCAGCACCAAGAGTAAGTAGGGAATGTCTCTGGACGCATGGGCTTCCAAGCCTTCAAGGTCTGGTCTGCCCCTGATGCAGCTGCTGGAAGGCAATGCAGTGTCTCAGTGGTTTTGTTCAGGGGCAGCTGTGGGTGTTCAATAACAGTCCTGGTGGATCCTGAAAGCTGCAGCAGAGTTCAATGTTCCGGACAGGAACCTCATTCCCGCTACAGCTGTAGACCTTGTTTACATGACAATTTGTAGGTTGTTACCCCAGAGGAAAGAAAACACTGTGTCTTTGGGAAATGTGATATTAATATTTTAGTAAAAAGACGAGCAGAAAAGGCTTTATAACTGTTGAATTGAATCATGTGGCTGATGTAGTACCGTGGAGTTTCTGCATAAGTCATACAATTTATTTGGAGCAAATGAAGCTACATTTCTGATTAGATTTGGTCTTCTCTATTCCTCATCTTGTGACAGCTTTTGGAGCTTGACTTTGCTGTTCAGTGCTATGAGAAGCTGGATCCTGCAGGAGAGGTGCTCTCTTCTCAAGACTTTGTTTTGTTTCTTTTCTCATTTGGATTTATTAAATATATATATATATATATATATATATAGTTTTTAATTAAAAAATGGGAAAAAAAAAAAACCCCAAAAACAAACCACTAAAAACAAAAGCAATAAAGCAAAAGAAAATAATTAAAGCACAAGTGTTTGAATGAGAAAGCACAGACTGTGTGTCTGCGCTGAGGTGAAGCGCAAGGCTTGATACCTGCCTTGTAATGGGCTGTGGCTGCACTCAGCATGCCAGGTTACACCAGCAGCCCTCCAGAAATGCGGTGTCAAAGCATCAGTATTTGAAGGTCTAGTTTAAATCATACTTGTTATTTCCAGGTGCTTTTAGTCTGAAAAACAGATCTTTCCTCTCCTTTGGAAAAGAAACAAAACAAGACAAAACAAAGCCCCAGCACATTCCTGTAGAGATTAAACAAGATAGTCGTTCATGAAAAAAGTGTTACGAGGAAAAGCGGCTATTTGTGATGAGCTCTGGCGCTGGGAATTATTGCACTTTTTATCTACTGGACAGAAAACATTTCAGTTTTGGCAGAGAACTTCTTGGCTCTCAGTGTTGATTCCTTCACAGCTACTGGTCAGTGCCTTTGTTCCTTATCCCAGCACAATAAGTGTGCATTGCAACCCATGGTGTGAAATGAGGCGTTTCTTTTTATTTTCTTTTCCTGACAGATGCTCTCTTTATAGTAAACAGGGAGGTAAAGCACCTCACAGTGCTCCGCAGCTTTTCCCACCTTCCAGCAACATCTCTGAGCCTTCCCCAGAATCTCTGTTGCCTCAAGAAACAACTAAAGTGGCTTTTTTAAGTCCAGGTTTGCTATTAGCAGCTCCATCCACATTAGCAAATAAAATGGCTGTGGAGTCGTCTTTGATTTTGAAGCTTTTTGCAATTTATGTTTATATTAATCTCTGTAATCCCCAAACCAGGATGGTTGCTCCCAAATTGCCAGCTGGGCCTTGTGCTGACCTGCGAGCCGTGCCCATGCATTTCAAGTTGGCCTAGGTCTGCACAGTGCCGAGGGGGATGCAAACATGACACAGCATGGAGGATTATTTGACATGTTTTGGGCCCATGCCGTCCTGTTGTTCAGGTTCCTTGTGTGGGCATGGACAATGAATTCTGCCAGGTCCACAGCCAAGAACACATCAGCAGAACTGCTCTGGCTGCTTGCGAATAATTCAAGGACTAATTCTTTGACCTGGACAGACTAAAGAGTTGGGCAGAGAGGAACCAGATGAGGTTTAACAAGAGCAAGTGTAGAGTCTTGCACCTGGGGAGGGATAACCGCGTGCATCAGTACAGGTTGGGGGATGACCTGTTGGAAAGGAGCTCTGCAGAGAGGGACCTGGGTGTTCTGGTGGACGACAGGTTGGCCATGAGCCAGCAGTGTGCCCTGGTGGCCAAGAAGGCCAGCGGGATCCTGGGGTACAGTAAAAGGAGTGTGGCCAGCAGGGCAAGGGAGGTGATCCTCCCCCTCTACTCTGCCCTGGTGAGGCCTCACCTGGAGTACTGTGTCCAGTTCTGGGCTCCCCAGAACAAAAAAAAAAAAAGGCAGGGATGTCCTTGAAGCAGCCCAGCAGAGAGCCACAGCGATAATGAAGGTCCTGGAACATCTCCTGTATGAGGAAAGGCTGAGTAACCTCGGTCTGTTCAGCCTGGGGAAAAGAAGACCTAGAGGGGATCTGATCAAAGTCTGTGAGTACCTAAGGTGCTGGAGGCAAAGGGATGGGGTCAGACTATTTAGTGGTGTGTGGCAATAGGACAAGGGGAGATGGCCATAAACTGAAGCATGGGAGGTTCTGCACAAATGTGTGTGAGAATTTCTTCACGGTAGGGGTGGTGGAGCACTGGGACGGGCTGCACAGGGCGGTTGTGGAGTCTCCTCCTCTGGAGACTCTGGTTCAAGATCTGCCTGGATGCCCACCTATGCACCCTGGTCTAGGGAGCCTGCTTTGCAGGGGGGGTGCACTCGATGATCTCTAGAGGTGCCTTCTAGCCCCTACAATTCTGTGATTATTACTGGATGTTGTCTCAGCAGAGATGTGGGTGCTGATCCCCCCCCACTTTGAAGGCCTTCCAGATCTGCCTGGGATCCTCGATGACCAGATAGTGGGGGAGGAATTCACCCGGTGGGAATGGATAGGTAGAATTTTCCATCTCCTCTTTTCTCAGTCCCGTACAGTGTAAGGGGATATGACGAGGAGATGTCTGCAGAGCAGATGGATATGGAAAAGGGCAGGAGAAACCCCACATAAGCTTCAGTGTAATCCCCAAAGTGTAAAACTCCAACAGCCTGGGGCATTGGTAGTACATTTAGCTGTGAAAGTATTTAAATGAGTTAATCGTGGCTAAGCTGCTTGTTTAGGATTCCAGATCTTTTCACTAAAACGCAGATCGAGTTAATCCAAATCAATTTCTCAAATCCATTTTTATTCAGATTATCAACCTCTAGCCCACATGAACCATTCTGCAGTACAAACATGCTGGCTACATGGTAGCTCTCCTCCCTCTTAAATCTGGATTGAGGGATAAACCAGTGCTTGGATTAACCTGACATTTCTCTCTCTCTTCTCCCTTTTCCACGCTCCCTTTTTTGGGGTTGCTTCGGTGCCCAGCTGTGTGTAAGTCCTTGGTGCTGGTCCTGTAAAGGTGTTTTTGACAGAGGGGGGAACCTACCACCGCCACTCAGGAATGCTGTGAATCACATAAATTCATAACCTAATTCAAACTTCATTTTTATGATCAGAGCTGAGAACGGGCATCAAACAGATTTTTAGGTCTGATTCTGAATAACCATTTTCTACAGCAGGCATAAGACTTGCAAGAGTGTAATATTCTGACAAAGCGTATCCCCAAGTTGAAAGAATTATCTGATTTACTGCTTTTTGAGGTGAATTTCATACTGGTTAGAAGTACAGGTTTGGCTTCTCTTGACTCTGAAATCCTGTAGGCTCAAGGTGGGCTGAATGTTTCCTTACTAGCTAATTGACTTTAGCCATATTATTTAAAAGAGAACCAGCCAATGCTCAGTCATGCAGGGAAGTTGTGCAGTCAGCTTGTTGAAAACTGCTTTTTTTTTTTTTTTCCTTGAATAAGTAATTTATATTAAAACAAAATCGGTAAGTATGAAGCGATTGACAATAAATTAATGAATGTGGTTGTCAGTGCTGATTTGGGAGCTGAATTAATTACTCCTAGACCGAGTGAAGTAAACTGCAAGCATGCATATCCTGAAATGAACATCTGCAAAATGTCTACGTAAGCAGTACCATTATGGATTTAACCTGAAGAGATTTTCAAGCCAGAAAGGATCACTACATCATTCACTTGACTACCAGCATAATGCAGGGTGTAGAACTATGCTGAACAATTGCTGTCTTGTGTCCTTAGGGCTTGGCTAAGCCAAGGCAAAGGGAGGGAGGAAAAAAGAAAGAGAAATATTTGCTTGTGTGAAAATAGAAAGAGAAATAGAAAAAAAAAAAAAGAAAGGCAAGGCTTCAGATGAGCTTCCAAAGGTCAGTCACCATATGTCTGCTTCAAGTTTAAGGGATAGTAACTGACCTGCAGAACAGTGAGGAAAAATTTTCTCTCTGTGGCCATCGATCACATCGCTCAGTGAACTGTCTCTTCCCATCTCTGACTTACTGTGGAGCCAGTCCCTTTCCCAAAAGCCATCAAATAGGAGCAGTAAGTCTGTTTTTTTTTTTTTTTTTCTGAAATCGATGGATAGCTGTGTGCAGGGAAAGGGAAATCCTCTTCATTTTTCCTTCCCTACATTTGTGTAGTCCAGATGACTAGATGCTAAAATTAGAGATGGGGCCACGCCAGAGAGTTCTGCGTTGTTCCTAAGTCTCTCCAAACAATGAGAATGTTTGCAGGCAGGCTGAGCCAGAGATGGGAACATACCAGGAACAGAACTGAGATTTATTCTTTGGAGAAATCATCATTAGTGCTGCAAAGGGCCAGACTGGACAAATCCTGGTTGTTTCCCAGGATATTCCTGCAAGCATATCTTAGAAATGCTCTGTCAGGTTTCCATTTTTCCATGTGTTTTCTTCTCCTGCTCTCTTTTCTCCCAAAGATCTCTGCTGACAACTGGGAATGAAGGGGAACCTTCTGCGTTGTGACTAAAAGTCTGACGCCCCAGGGTCAAACCATTCAACTGAATCATCCAGCACCAGACCTCTCCTCTCTGTCAATGATGTTTCTTAATTACACTTAGTGTTTAGGAGGCAGAATATAGCCTTTTTCTCTTTCCAGAGACAGAAAATAAGGAGATACGTTCATCGGTTGTTTTCTTCTTTCCTTATATCCTTGCAGTGTATAGATGGTATGAATAGCATCCGGGCTTCATCTGCTGCATCTTATGCAAAAAAGGGATCTGCCAGTTATGGTATGGTTACCACAATACTCCTGGGCCCTCAGTGCGTCTCCTATTACCACATGGTCACAACAAGAACCTACAGTAGAAAGCAGTCTTCAGCTGAGGAAATCTGAAATCTATATGGCCAAGGCAGGCAGGAGAACTGCATGACAGTTTTTACTGTCTTGTAGATAAGAAATGGAGACACAAGCAAAATACATAGATTCAAGTAATTCAGAGAGGCTAAGATTCCCCACTGAAAATAGACACCTGATTCCCCACTGGCATTCATGGGAACTTGGTGCCTAGGGCCAAAAAGGGTGGTGAAGTGCTGGCACAGGTTGCCCAGAGGGGTGGTGAAACCCCATCCATGGAGACACTCGTGGTCAGGCTGACAGGGCCCCGAGCACCTGACTGAGCTGTGGGTGTCCCTGTTCATTGCAGGGGAGTTGGAGCAGGTGGTCTTCAAGGGTCCTTTCCAACTCAAACCGTCCTATGATTCTATGGTTAAGCCTTTTCCCACCCCATGGCTTCTCACACTACTAAACATCCTCAAGTTCTTGCATTTTTTTTACTTTCTCAAAACCTTCTATTCACTGTTTGGTCCTCTGGAGTTGCCTTCCTGCAGCACCGATTCTGTTTTATTTCACAAGTCAGCGAAGAAGAATCTCTCTGGTCTCCTGTTTATATCTACGACAATTTATAAAGTTCTGGTGCAAACATTTCAGATCACAGTTGGGCTGTGAGGCGTTGCACAAAACAGGAGCTTTTCTCTTTCTGTGTGCACAAGATATTTCCTTGCTTTTGGAATTCTTTGAGATGTTTGGAATGTCTCTCGTTTGGTTTATACTGGTGGGCAAATACCCTGCTTTTATTTTGATGTATGTTGCTTCCTGGACCAACCTCACATTCAAACTCAATAATGAGAGAGTGGGTGGAAGCAGAGAAGCTGATAAAATCTCACTTTGTTGCTGTTGCATTTCTGAGATACTTTATTCAGATTTTCTTTTTTTTTTCTATTTCTTTCCTTCCTTTCTCTCTCTTTCTTTTTCTCTCCCCTCCCCTCTCCTTTTTTTGCTATTATGGTTAGGAATCCAGCTTTAGCAATGGGGACAAACAGCCTCATCATTTGCTACCTGGGCTGGGTATTGGTTTAGTTAGCAAACGGTGAATCCCTCAGTAGTGATTTTCATGGAGTTCGTGGGTATATTCCGTGTGCTGGAACCATTTATTTATATTGAAACCTTGAAACTTACAAGTACCTATAAACTACCTGTAGACAGGTTTGTGGTGGGAAATGGAAGCTCCTTCTCTGTGAGCACTGGGATGGCTTCAAAGGATTTGTCCCTCCCTCTGTTAAGACCCCCTCACATGTCATTCTTGGCCACTCATTTGGCAATGCCGGAACACCCTCAGCATTACAAAATCTCATCTTTTAGTATAAAATAGCTCCAGACCCATCTTGCTTTAAATGCGAGGCTGTGAGGTTACAAAGCCAGCTTGGCTGTTCAGAGGGACAGGGCAGACAGCTTGGGGTAGCAGCTGTGTCAGCTCGCTTTGTTCACACAGCTTTAGCATGGATTGTTTCAAGGGAAACTGCAGGGTGAAAACCAAAAGACACAATCTCTTGAGGCTGCCCTATATGCATTATGTACATGCAAACATCTGCCATGGATGTATCCCCCAGAGCTTGCAGGATCTTGTGATGCTGATCCAAGCTCAGGGGGTCATGCCCAAATGCCCATGCTGCTTGGGAGGAAGGAGGACCGCATATTCAAGCTGTCTCCAGACCTGGTGGCCTCACCATGAGCTGCTTTTTCAGAGCCGGTGTGATTCACACAGCTCTTCACGGAGGAAGCAGAAGAGAAGCGGAGGCAAGTGGGGCTGCCATATGGGATGTATAAACCTAAACATGTGCACTGCTTCTTCCAGTTTATTCACGGGAGAGCAGAAAAATCATGCTCCTCGTGAGCCAGGGCAGGAGGGGCCCCAAGGCTGAGCTGGAAGCAGAGCCAGTGACTATAATGCAGTCCAGAAGATGAATTTCCGTGAATCAAAGGCATGCATGTTTATTTACAGTACAGTCAGCAGTGGGGAAGCCACCCCAACAAGCTCATAAACATATTTACAGGGATTTCACAGCAAGATTTGTAAGAAACAATAAAGCAATCACTCAGCACCTCTGCTTAGGATTTCTTTGTAGCATGGAGTCTCACCTTTACTCTTTAAAAAGCCTCCAACTTGGCCTGCTTCACTGAGGTTTATTGCTTTTCTCTCCCAGAAGCTTTCCTAGCTCCCTCTGTTCCTGTAAGCAGCTGATCTGTTCTTTAAGCTACTGAGGCCAGGCCATCTTGGCTGCTCTTCCTTTTCCAAGGGGTGGACACGTTGTCACCACCTCCACACGTGATCTTTGATGTTCCTTATTTTTGCAGATGTTTGGGTAGCACTCTGGGAGTCAGTGCTCCTGTAGCCAACTGCTTTCCAAACAACAGCGCCCAACAATGAAGCCTGAGAAAATCCCATCCGTCATCCCAAAACCTATAAATTCAAAGTCTTGTTGATTAACCAAACACATTACACCCAGAGCACAAACTTATCTCCACCTCCAGGAGCAACAAAGGAGATATCCCTGATTGGTGCAGTCAAGTCATCCAGCTCAGGGGATACTTTCTTTCTCCTTTTATTTTTCTGTCTCTTGGGATAGTTCTTGAAGGGAAGACCATGACAGATGCAGCCATAGCAAAGGAACAGACAGCAGAGCTGCATTTGAAACTCGATGATCCTTAATGTCCCTTCCAGGTGCAGACATTCTGTGATCTGCTGTGGCAGGAGAAGTTGGTGAGAAGTTGGGAGGTGAAATGCTTACAGCCCCTGGACACAAAACTATCTGTGTCAGGTAGATACTTCTCTTCCCACTAGCACGGGCTGGTACTGAAGCACTCTCCAGAGAGGCCTAGCATTTCTTATGATTAATTCCTGCTGATCCACATCCAGCTTGTAGACTCACCAGAGATTCCTTTGAAGCTCTCACCCTTTCCAGACCCTATATTGGAAGCCTCATCACCTACATTAGGTCTTCCAGAAACTGAAAGGTGCCACAGATCCAATGGGAAGAGAGGCTGAATGAGGAGTGGAGTGGTGGCAACCCTGTCCTTTGGCAGCTGTAGGCTTGTTTGAAAGTTTTCAAGTAGTTGGAAGTTAGCAAATTTGCATGGAAAACACAGAGCTGCCCAGCTGCAAGAGCTGGGATTGTCATTCTGTGAACTTCTAGTGCTCTTCAGGGAAGGGAACTGGCAATGTCCTTTGGAATACTGGAGAAAAAATCCCAGGATATGATATTGTGGTTACAAATAAGGCTGGGAGAAGTGGATAAAAACAATACACTAGTGTGATTGATAGAACAAAAGTGGAGACCTGCCTTTCTCCTATATCATCCCTGATCTGCTGACCACTGAAGCATGTGTTCTTTTTGGGCTTGGCAACTGTGGTATCCCCTGCTACAGCACTGGAGCTGGTGCTTCTCCCTCTGGGAAGGCATGCAAGTTGGAATGGACAGTGGTATTTTTAGTAAAGATCACAAGTGCATTTGGGAAGGGTCATGACACGAGCTGGTCTGTGAAAGAGCAGCTGTTTCTCAAGACATCGTGGAGTCAGGCTGCTGGTGAGGAGGAGGAGACCTGCCAGGCTTTGGTGTGGATGAAGCCCCTGGGGAAGAGCTGGTCTCTGCTGTCTATGAGGACAAAGTGTTCAGAAAAGAAATAAACTTAAAAGTAGAAATGGTCTCATGCAAACAGGAAGATGTGCACGTTGCACTTGGGGATGTCCTCCCTTACTGAAGTAATTCAGCTCCCCATTTTATTTCACTTAGTTTTTAAAACCTCCAAATAGTAAAATTAACTTGCTAGAC
This sequence comes from Alectoris magna, assembly GCA_030625065.1. Classification (NCBI taxonomy): domain Eukaryota; kingdom Metazoa; phylum Chordata; class Aves; order Galliformes; family Phasianidae; genus Alectoris; species Alectoris magna. The sequence continues at coordinate 112,576,095 of CM060562.1, read as the reverse complement.
TTTTTAAAATGGTGCTTGAGAGTGAAGAGGAAGACAGAATTTTGGCTTAACTTGTTATTCTGACAATAAACTCAGACTATAAATTGGGTAATCGCAGGGGTTTATTGAGCGGGTGCCAAATGTCCTGTGCTGAATGTTGATGTTTTTCCCTTTTCAGAGGACATGGGCATAATGCTAAGTGCAGAGAAAAAGGTGCTAAGTGCAACATGAAGGTTCCAGACAGCTTCCCAGGTGATATAATACTGGCTATGTAAGCCATGGCCCTGATGAGGGTTTGGGTTCAAGCTCAGAGTAGTTTCCTTCAATGGCTGTGTTTCTGTGCACAGTCAGTGTATGCCATGCTGGATCCTGAACTTGAGCCATCCCACTGGCAGTGAGGACGATGTAGGAGTCAAGAACTGAGGGCAGCCTCGAGCCTTCCTTCATAAAGAAGGAACCTAACACAACAATATAAATGTATCTTTTGTATTGTTAACCTTCAGGTCAAGTTGCTTCCAGTCATCTTGAGGTCACATACAAGCATGGAGCTGCTGATTCGCACTGTGCAGTTATAAAGCAATGGGGCTACAGTCTGCAGACGGACAGAGTTTGGGGTCCTCTGGTCCTCTACTGCTATGCAACCACATCTCTTTGGGGCTCTGCAGACCTGAAACAGCCATACGAAGCTACCAGGCACCACCAGATTGAATAGCAGCACACAGAGGCTTCTAAGCCTTATTGCAGGCTGCAAGACCTCCTGTCTGCGATGATGAGAGTGGCAGCAAACTTTGGCTTCCAAATACAGCTGGTGGATCTTTATGTATTTTACTGAAGGTTTTTTCATGCCGTATTTTTGTGGCTGTTATTCTAGTTTCTAGCTAACTGTTCTTGTTAGCAGACAACTGACATGCATGCAGCCATGGATTGGCAATTCTGGGGAAGACAAAACCATGTGCTACACAGGAGGTTGTCTATCTTACCTTCAGGGTTTGAGGACATCTGTGGTGTTGTGTGTGTGTGTGCATGATTTCCAATTTCTAAGAAAGTAAATGAAGCAAAGTCATGGTAAATCTTAGTGAAATTCTACTGGAGGCGAAATCCTTTATAAAACTCTACTGGATACACATCTTTATCATAGTTGAATTCAGATGTCCTTAAATAAACTAAACATGCTGGAAGTTCTCAGATGGATATTTAATACAAGGAACTGCCTCACACATCATATGAATCTTTGGGAAGGCAATTTCCTATTAAATCCTCCCAAAGCTATATGAAGGATTACCAGTATTAAAAAGAAATGATATGGTTTATTTATTTATTACTATTATTATTATGCCTTTATTTTGAATTATTCCTGGTGTGTTTGATTTGGAGATTTTGGTTCCATTTTCCTGCTAGAGTTCCTCATATTTTCCTGCATGAAAATGTGGTGGTTGGATGCCAATGAAGTGAGGAGTAAAGAAAACAGAACCCCATATGAAATGCTTCTATGTTACTGGTGTAAAATATGTGACTATCAGCTTCTGTGCTGTTCAAAGGAGAGAAACTTGTGTAATTTCTAACCCACCATGAAATTGAAAATATTGTATTTTCACTCTAGAAGGGATGGGGAAAGAAAAAAAGGGAAAATGGCTGAGATTTTGCTAAAGGAAAATGATGTCTTCTCAGACCACATTCTTCTGAGAGTTCAGTTCCCTTCTGAAGGAGGGTTTCTCTGTAGAATATCCCTCATCAAGTATTTCCTTGGAGGCTGTCCCTGCCTCTTTAATGTTTGAGAGCTGCTCCGAGGAGTTCTGTAGATACTATGAATTGGAGATTCACACCTTGCAAATATATATATATATATATGTTCAACAATCTTTTCTCTCACTCTGTGAATTGAATGCAAACATTTGAAGAGCAAGAAGACGTTTGGCCAAGCAACTAAAAAGACACAGCTGCGCGGAGCTGTGAGCCCTCTGGTAGCAGCTCATTCACTCTGGGGTTGTAAGAGCTGTGATTTAAATGAAAAAATAGCAAGTTGCTTCCCAAGCTCTGCTGAGGTGCAGATATGTCTTCTCTTTTCCCTTGGAAGGAGAATGTAAACCAGACAAAGGTGAGAAAACACAGGAGAAAAGTTCTGTACTGCTCATTACAACACAGGGGAGAAGAATAAGTGTTGCCCAAATTCAGTTTAATCTGCACTCCATCCCTCAGTCTCAGGCTTTACTCAGGATCAGCCAACCATACAACCTTAAAGAACAGAATGAGTTATTTTTGGCTTTTGAGTTGTGTAATCTTTTAGGTGAGGCATCTGGCAGATGATGGTGCAGTAAGGGAATGTGTTGGGCTTGGCTGTGTAGCTCATTGCCACTACAGAGCTGAATGTGGTGAGGGCTGGAGAGGAGCGATGTTAATGAGCTATAGCACATAGGAAGTGAGCAGGGTGACTGATAAGGGCTGGGGCTGGGATTTGACAGTCCCCACAGGTGCATGAAAGACCCAGCATTTCTGCCTGAGCTGTTAAAAGGTCTACTGCAGAAGACAGACTGCATGATGAGTAAAACCATCTGTGCCTTTTGCTCTCACCACAGCAAATTCAACATTAAAGAGCCACAGGGGTTCTAGTTGAGTCCAAACCACGTTTGCTAATGCATGCCACATGCAGTAGTCATATCTAACCAGGCTCCTCTGGCAGCCCGTTGGTTCCTTTGGGGCAGGGCCATTAATGTTCTCTATCAGTGTATGAAAAGCTACCTAGGCGGGGCCAATACTCTGTGCAAGCCCTGGAGAAGTGGGTAGCACAGCTTTGCAGGTTCACCGAGTTCTTCTGCTAATAGAACTCATGGCTGGAGCTCTCCTTGCTTATTTCCACAGGAGGGAGCCCGTGGCACGTTGTTTGCTCCTGGCCAAGGAAACGAAGTGCAATGGGAAGTCCATCAGGCAGAGCCTGATCTCTGGTTGCTAAACTGATGTGTTGTTTGGTCACAGGTTTCTGCTTCTCCAGACTCTTCTGCCTCTCTCAAGGAGGTGCCATCCATCTCCAGCGGCTCCACAGCTGTGGCATAGGAGATTCCAGGCTGGATGTGGTTCTGGGCAGCCTGGTCTGGTGGTTGGCGACACTGCGCATAGCAGGGGGTTGGAACCAAATAAGCATTGCGGTCCTTTTCAACTCAGGCCTAGTTCTAGGATTCTGTGACATTGCGGTGGGGACACCAGCACTTCAGGGAGCACTTCATTCTCTCTCTCTTTTTTTTTTTTTTTTGGCCTGTTGCTGCCAGCAAAGCCGTGGAAATCATTTGGGCTGAGCATGTAATAGATGGCTCCTGACCAGCTCCCATGATAGCAGCTGCTCCAGAGAAAAGCCTGGATTATCCAGAGTCCTGGGGGAATAAAGAGCTGCTGCTCCATGCTGTGCGTCACATCCCTAGAAACCGTGCTGGGCACCCAGAGGTTCAGAGTGTGGAAGCCACTGCTGCACTGAAATGATGACAAGCAGATTAGAAAATATTAGCAAATGTCAAAATCCAGTGCTTAAAGGCAGGCACGGAGACATATGCAGGCATCAAAATAAATGTGATCTGACTCTAAAAGGTATTGAGAATCCAAAGTGGTCATGAAAAATGAGGATATAAAACTGATGCGCAGACTGAAACAGACCCATGCACCTCCTGGATGTGCTCTTATCTGCTAAGTCACAGCTTCTGTTATGAGGGAATTATTGCCCCTCTACTTAACGCATGTTCATCAACACAGAAATTATTCAGTTCCCTCAGGTCTTGTTAGAAGCTAACAGCAATTTTCAGCAAGTTAGCAGATTGCAAAGGCTGCAACTTTGGCAGAATGCGTGAAAAACCTTTTCCTAGCTTATGTAGAACAACCTCCATGATTTTAATTGCTAAATCGCGAGTTTGTACAGCTCAGTATCTTAAAACAAATCCTTTGTCTGGTCATCTAAACTGGGCACTGAAAAGTGGGTAAGGGTAAAAATGTGAACCATAGTTCCACATGGTCCTCTTGCAGCTGGACGCGGGCTTTTTGCTAACACTGAAAGTCAGTAACTCACAGTGGGTTGTAGGTTCAGCAGGAGTTACCAACTGCACTCCTGGAGCATTGCATTCAAATGGAATTTAGGGAGAGCGAATAGCTCTGTGAGCTCTCATTTCCCAGGAAAATGAGATTTTCCATGTCCACCTTTTTTCTGCTCAGCTGCTTTGAATTAGAGCCAGCTCTTCAAGGGCCCATTTTTCTCTCCCTTGTAACAATGCAAATGAAAAGCTAACTGTGTTAATGTCACCGGTGTAAAATTGGAGGAAATGAGAGAAGGATTAGACTGGGTAAAATCTAATTTGCTTTTTGCTCTGTATTTTTCCAAGTTGAAATCCAGATTTAAAATATTTCTCAGTGTATTTGAATGGGAAACTGGCACAGCACTCCATCTCTCTGGGAGAGGAAAATAAAGATTTTTTTCCCCATCTCCCGGTCTTGCTATGAAGCAAACAGAAATGGGTGAGGCACTCCAACAGGCTAACAGAGCTCAGCAGTGAGCTGCTCAGTGCTGCTGACTGCAGCTGGCGGCTTCTGGTGTGAGCCAGGCCTTGGAGGCTGGACAGAACCCTGGACGTGCAGGGTTAATGTGTGCTTACACAAGCAGGACAAGCTGTTATTTCACTTCTCTTCCATCTGTATTTGCCGCGGCCCACGTGTACAATAGAGCTCTTTTCAGAGATGACATAATGTAGTGTTTAAAAAAAATGGGGTGAAAGTTTTCTTTTCATCCTGCCAATGGGAAGTGTACCTTATGTGCTGCAGCAAATTACTGCCTTGAGGCAGAAAAAGCTCTTTGTAATACTTTGGTGCTAAAACAGGTACCTAGTCATCTCTCCGGTAGGGTCTGACATAGCTGTATCCTCCGGAGAGAGCTGGATGCCTTTGAACTCGCTTTCCCAGCAGTGCTGTTGCATAGAGGTACATTTTTGGATGCCATTCATCTCTAAGGAGGTCTGCTACAGCTGCAGTACACATTCTGTGGGTTCTGCAGAAAGAAGCAGTCCCTCCGCAAACACAGTAGCTGCATTCAGGTGTATATTTTGCTAGTATGTCTATTCATCAGACAACCAGTGACTGGTTATAAAACGGTGTGCTCAGAGCATCTTTCTCCTGATGGAAGCAGAGGGGAACCTGGCTGTAAGAAGTCACATTTTTGGGCAAAGTTTTAGGCAAGCTGAAGAGGGGGAAAAGGACAAAAGTAATAAAGAATCTGGTGTCTTCCACCAGGTTCGCTGGAGGGGATGCTGATGTGGGGTCTGTGCACTTGAGCTTGCCATCCTGGTGACTGGCAACACGCTGAGAAACCTGGGTTTGCGCACAGCCACTCCCCACCCCTGGGTCCCCACACTATTTGGGAGGTACTTCACAAAATGGGGACTGCCTGCAAAGCAGTTCTCCAGGTGTCTCCTCTGGGCAGTGAAGCTGACTGCTCTGGAAGTGCACACGGTGGATGCAGCTGATGGGAGTGGTGTGGCATCTACTGGGGCAACGTTACGTCAAGAAAATATATTAAGGAATTCATACATCAGTGGGAAGAAAAATATTATTGTCATTTCTGGGGAATTTGAGTAAATAAGTGCCTAACCGGGAAGATAAAGAAACAGAATGAAGTGAAAATGGCCTTCAGGGTCTCCAAGGTTAGAGCTGTTGTAGTCATCATGGTCTAATGATGCAACAGGGACAGAGACTGTGGACACAGAGAATATTTTACAGCTGACGGTGTGCTAAGGCTGGTAAAAAGGGACAAACTCTATGCCGAGCTCTGAAGGAGTCACTCTCTGCTTGAACACCTGGGTACTTTTATCCAGCTATACCAAATGATCTAGTAAAATACATTAACTCTTCCCACCAGCCTTGCTTTCCTCAAAAATCACAGCACTGAACAGTCCTGTCAGGAAACCAGTTCTACTATCTCATGATTGTGTCGCAACGTGGGAAGGAAAATCCTTTCCTCTTGCTATGGCCTAACTCAATTTCCCAACTTTCTGGTGGATTGCTGTAGTTAGGATTGTGTGACCAGGCTTTCTGATTTCCACCAGCTTTCCCTCTATACGATAACAGTTAAATGAGAGCTGTCTTGCACTGAGGACAGTCACTGGATAACCTGGCTTTCTGTCCCATTGCTTCCCACAGAAGGTACTTCTCAAGGAGAACTGGGCATCTCTTGCTTTCTTTTAAAACTGCACTTTCTTAGCCTAATCTAGATGCAGGAGTAAGGGTTTTAGAGGCTAGCAATGACCCTTAGCTCAGTTAACCTGATCTCTGCTATTCCCAGCCTTTACGTTTTAACATGCCAGGCCAGCAGCGAGCCCAGAGCAAGCCTATGACTCGTGCCAAGGCACCAGGTCCCAAGGGCAGCTCATTGCTAGCAGGCATGCCAGCTACTAATCTGTAATTTTCAGCTTTAGTTCCCACATACTGGTCCTTATTATGCATTTCTTAAGAACTCCAAAAGCCTATCGGTGATTCCTGCTTTTTTCATAAATGCATTTGTACTCTCAGTTGTTCTCCAACACTAAACACAAAATATATTTTAAAGGGCTTCTCAGTGGAAGATGTTTTTCCTAGCCCTCGAATCTCTGCCTCTGTTCTGTCCTTGCTGCAATTTCTTTTTCAGTGGTGTTTTAAAGTCAAGTTGTGCCAGGCTGTGTGCAGGGCTCTCTTTGTTTTCCCCCGGTGTGTCTACTCCAGCACCTGCCCACCAGATGAAGATATCTCCACTCTGTAATTCAGAGCACTCTTGAGTTTTACAGGACTATCTAATTAAGCATTACAAGATTTCTATGAAATCAATTAGTACTAAGAGTCCTGTTTTCATGTGGATAAAATAAAATGTGGCAAGTAAAGTAAAGGTGGAAAGCAGACCAGTGCCTGGCAGTCCCCTCCCGCATGGGTTGGAGGGCAGTGCTGCCCACATACCTTTTTATCTTGAATTCCAGCCAAGTGACTTTTGCTCAGTTCGGAAACAATCAATTTTATTGCTTTCCCATGTAAATAAAAGTGTCATATCGCCACTGGTTGACAAGCAATTTCCTCGAACTCCTCCATTTATAAAAGCATTGCAAATGTTCTCCAGAAAGACACAGGAAACAATAACTCATGCATTTCCTGAAAAACAGCAAGCAGAGAAACATTACAAATGAGTTTGCTTCAAAATGACAAAGACAACATCAGTTCATCAGTTCCCAGGAAAAGTGCAGGGGCGACTCCCGCTCAGAACCAAATGCAGGTTGTCACTGCATTGCCACACTTTCAGACCCTGTCTTGGAAAGGTGTATTAATTTTTATGGTCCCACGGCACCTGCAGAAGAAAGGGTGAGGGAAAAATGCAGTGACAAACTGCACCCTTTAGTGGGACTGATTGCAAAACTCATCCTTGATTCTGTTGTCCTATTTCAGATACCTACTTTAGGCCTCAGGGAACTACTTCTGTTTTCTTCTGTTGACTATAAAAATTCCTTGATTGGGTCAAACGCTGTTATGGATGAATTAATCCCTCTCCTTGGTCTCAAGGTTCAGTTTAACACATTCCTATAAATTGTTTCATCAAGAGGGGCGACCTTGGGCAATAAAGAAACGATGGTGAGAAAGCGAAACGCAATGAAAAAGGAGATCAATGATCTTACAACAGAAAAGGGAATCTGGTCATCCATACCCTCTGTCAGCCATCAGGCAATGCGGCCTCTTTTGGGTGCAGCCACTGCGGTCTGCTCTCTGTGTGAATCCCTCCACAGCACAGCCTTGATTTTTGCAGTCGCAGTCCACCCAGGGAAAGCCCATGGCACCATCTAGAGGGAGGAAGGAAACAGCGTAGCCTTTGGGTTTCTTCTCCCATGAGGAGTGCCATTACGTGAAGGTATGGGACGGATGTGGAGATGGACTTGAGGGAAATCGGAAGAGGTGCAAAATTGAGTTAGAAGTAGGGGAGAGAAGCCTGTGAGAGGAATAAGATAGATCCAATTACTTTCTTGGAGGCTGCCTGCGATCAATAGCTTAGTGGTTAAAGGATTAGATTTAAAACAATCTGTCTGGAGATTATGGAGATATATCAAGCAAGAAAGAATCCAAGGTCACCCTTTAAGGCTGAAGTCCCACCCACGGCCCAGCTCTCGCACTGCAGCCTGCACCCCTCACTGCCCACCAGGCGCCAGGCCTGGCCTGCCACGCAGGGTGCACTACTGATGGTGCTTAGGCAATGGTTGGTAAAAAAGAGGGACTTACAAAATTAATAGAAGATGATGCAGTTACCACTGGTAACTCAAGTTTGATGAAATATCACTGCATGAGACAGCAACAAAACAGCTTCAAACAGCTTAAAAAATGGATAATACCATGCAAATTGTCACAAAATTTGTGAATTTCATAAAGTCCAAGGGACTGAATCAACAGTTAAAGGAGTTCCTTATAAGTACAGATGCTGATTTTGGGGCCATCGTTCTCTTTTCTGAAGGAAGGTAAGATGAGGTAGAATGCCCCAAAGACTATGATTTGAAAAGTGACATCAAGTCCTTTCCGGAATCAAAAGGAAAATATGTGCCAGAACATAAAGATTAAAAATGACTCACAGATTCAGCACTTTTGATGGATTTGACTGTTCAAACATGAGTCTTCAAAGTGAAAATCACCTTATCTGTGCTATGTTTCAGACAACAGCTGTCTGAAATGAAACCTAAGTTATGGCAAGCTCACCTCAAGCTCAGTTTATAGCAAATGATTTCCTGCATTTTGATACGTTGGCTAAACACAGCCCTGTGAACAGTGAAAAACATGCAGCCGTGCTCTCTATTTTCACAAATAAACTTGGGAATAGGTTTCAAGATTTCTTATAAAACTAATCAATACTTTTGTGTATTTGTGACTCTATTTTCAGTCGACATAAACTCATTGCTTGCAGATTTTCACATGGAATGTATAGGGTTGCAATCAGACATTCAACTCAAAGAAAATGTAGTCATGTTTCTTTACCAGACTTTTATAAGACCTCTCTTACCAGAGAAAAATATCCTTCTCTCCACATCCATGCCTTATTCACGTCATCTCTTTGGCGGTACGTACATTTGTGGACAATTATTGTCAGGGATGTTGTACAGGAGGATAACATTTCATCAAAAATTTCTGACAAACTCTTTGAGAACTCACTAAGAATGGCAGCCGCTGCCATCGAACAACACTGATGCATTGGCTTCAGAAACACAAGGCCAAACATCCCACTGGTTTTATGTGTTTGCTGCTCTCTGATTTTTATGTTTTAACAAAAAATGCATTAAAAAATGAGCTTTGTTACTTAAATACATCGAATTTATTATATCTTTTATATGCAAACCAAGGCAACTCCTTTTCATTCAGCGTGGCCCAGGCAAGGCCACGCTGAATTTTTTATTAGCTCTTCCACCCCCAAAGACTTGAAGACAAATGATCTCCTCCAGCAATCCTTCCCACCTCCCTGGCCAGTGATTCCCAAATCCTGCTTTGACCCTTTTCCTGTCATGTATTTTCTCGAGGCTAGGAAACAAATTTACACTTTCTACAAAGCTCTTCAGAAGTTTAATAATTGAATACTCCCAACTACAGAACAAATATGGTGTTAGGAATTCTAGAGTATGGAAGTCAGTAACATTATTTACATCAGCTGATATCTTCTGGCTATATCTAGTTTCCAAATGAATTATGGTCATCTGAAGCTAGCTGCTTCTCATAGTACATCTTAGCAAAAAGGTTGTTACTGAGTTATCCTTCTGATAGCAGGCTGTGACATCAGTCATATTCATGGCCCTGCTTTGTTTGGTTGCTGCACACCTACGTTGCTGTGAGGAGCTGAGCACACCATGTTGGTTCTGCATGCAGCCCTTTCCCTGCAGCAATGTCCCTGCTCTGCCGTGGCTATTCAGGAAGTGCTCAGCATGGACATCAGGAGAGGCACAGCTCATGTAGTGCAGAGTCATGTGTGGGGAAGCTCAGCGTGCTTTAGCCCCACCCATGACCAAAGCAGACCTTCCCGTGGCAGAATTCACTTTGCCAGGAGCTTCTCAGTAGGACTGTGCTGGTGAAGTTGCCATTTGCCGTTTCCATGATGTCCAGGAGACACCATGAAGGGCTGGTGTGGAGGGCAGGGTGCTGTGCTCTCCGCACCACCCCAGCTATGTGGTTGCAGTGGAGATAAGAAAGCCACCAGGCCCTGTATCTGATCAGATCTGTGCTCCCCAGTGCTGGCCATGCTGGTGGCGTGGAGAAACCGTCCCCATCATAGAAGGGCAAGGAGGCTGGAGAATTGTGGGGTTGATGCAGTGGCAGTCATTCTGCGGGATTTCTTTGCATCCGTGGAGGCAAAGTCACATCTGTGTGGTAGCACCAGAGCTTCTAACTTCATATGTTCTTTTTGCAATGGAGGACTCCAAAATCTCCATCTAAGATGAAGTAATACTAGAGACACATAAAATGGCTTGAGATGTCTTTAAGCAGATTAGAGGAAGCGGGGAAATTAGAGGGATCTGGAGGCTCTTCCCTTACTGTACAATTAGGGTTACGTCAGATATGGCGGTGAAAAATCACACTGCTGCGGTGAGGTGGAATCGCCACACGATGGCATGCTCTCTCTTCAGCAGATGTTGGTCATAGCACGGTGCAGCGCAGGTGCTGGACCGAACCTTCCCCTGGTCCAGCATTTGTCTCTGGAAAAACAAGGATGAACTTCAGAAATACATGGGAGGCGGCAGCTCCATTTAAAAAGGACTTCAGAGGATGGCAGTCCTCTTGGAGAAGACTGCTGAAAACCACAGCAATATGGATGAGCCGAAATGTGCGTGGTCACATCTTTCTTCATGTGCTAGTCAATGGTGGGTTAAACAGTAGAAGAATTATGAGTAGATTAATCCTAATCCTATATTCGTTTGTTTTGGTTTCATTCTCCCATAATCCTGCTGAGACAGGCAAATGGATGTCTTCTGAATGTGTATTACAGAGCACTTTGCAGCAGAGCACAAAGAATGTTTGGCTAGCTTGGTCCCGCTGCGCTGCATGTGCTAAATGAAGACACTGAAGCTGAAGCACAAGCTGATAAAGGATATTGTAAAAGTTTGATGCTGAAAGTAGTGCTAATCCATGGCATCTGTCTGTGTGAGGAAATGATTTACAAATGATCATATCTATTGCTTTATTTTGAGGTGGTGCACTGAACTCTATGCTCAGGACTACTGGTGGCATTTTCTTTTGATGACAAAATACAGGTCCCTAACATAAGCTTTCTATAGGAACACGTCAATTGAACTCCTTTCTATAATGAATAAATAAATAAAAGCACATCGAAGCCCATGCTCTCAATTCCAGATCAGCACCCTCAGAATGGAGCCCTTTGCATTTTTGGGGTTAATTTCAAAAGGAATGTTTTCTAAATAGACTTCATTTAGTGGTTAAGTTCTACATTTTAACAACAGCTCCTGTATACATTCTAGGCAGACTAGAATGAAAAAAGTGATTTTTAAAGGACTGATTAATGAACAGAAATTGGGATTTATTTATTTATTTATTTATTCATTCATTCATTTAATTGATAACAGAGGTAAGAGGCAGATCTGAAGGCGGTTTTCACCCTGAAAATGAAGCTGTCTTGAAAAGCGCTTGCTGGAAAGCAGATACGCATTACAGGGCCTGCAAGAACAAATCACTGCTGGTCTAACACAACAGCACTGGAATGAAACATGGCAGGTTTCAAGACTGTGACCCTACACTGCATCTTACTGCAAGTAAAGGTAGCTGCAGCAGATGTTGTAACTTGAAAGGGCCTTATTTTTCCAAGCATGTAGCTACAAGATTTGTTTAACTGGAGTACTTCTTAGTTTAATGGGAAGTACCTGATTCTTTCCTACTTTTACATCTTGAATCCAAGTCCAGCAAGCCATTGTCTCCCTATTCGTTGTATTCTTTCAAAACTTCATAATGTGAAAAGAAATCTGCAAAAAAAAAACATGCATGTGAGAGCATGGATGAGATTGCCCAGAGGTGAGCAGATTGAAAGAAGCAATTAAAATCAGTTCAGCACTGCTGCAGGATTCCTTTCTGGTGCCATTCGTCTTGCATACAAAGCTTATGCTGGATGAATAGCAGAAATACTGTCTATTATACAACTGATTAGTAATGATAGGTTAGATGGTCAACTGTGGAGTGATATAGGTGCTACTGATCTTGCCTTAGAACAAACACGAAGTAGGCAACACATAAGAAACTGCTTCACCCCTATTTTTCATGGTTCTGTGGACTTGTGCAAGTTTAAAATGTAAGAATGACCATTCTGGGACAAGCCCAATACCTATAGCTATAGACATACCTTGTGAATCATCTGGAGCCCGTCCTCTTGCACTCACACGGCCAGTGCTTCTGACTCCCTGTTCAGGAGTAGTCTCTGACCTGTGCTAATCCAAGCACGATACAAGCATATCTTGTCTCTTGCAAATAGATAGCAAATTCTTAGAAGGGTCAAATAAAAGCAGAAAGCATTTTGAGGATATTTCCCCTGGCGAACTCACTCACAGTCGGGTAATCAGTGGTTTAGGGAAGAGAATGGGTTCTGTATCTACTTTATGCTTGAGTCCTAAACAGTCCTGATGTCACCAAACGTAATACAATTAAATACTGTCTTCCATCGCATACTTTTTGTCATAATTGAAAAAGTGTTTTCACTATCATTGAGATCTACTGGCAAGGTGCTGCTTTTGCTGTTTGTCCTTCTGTGACATCTACTCACATTTCTGTCCTATATGATCCAAACGTTTTCCCTGGCAGAGCTGCTGTCCAAACTGCTACCACAGCTTGTCAAGATTTCTGGATTATGTTTGTTCACCAAGTCCAACTGCACCACCACTCAGCTCTCTTCAATGAGCTGCTGCAGATGCTCCCCCCCCCTCCCCCCCCCCCCAGACCCCCCCCAGACTATTGTTTCTGTTACAACACTTGATTTTTCTTTGAGCTGCTCCAGTGAGCCCAAGATATTTCCTTCCCTGTAACACAGTATTCACATCGAACCATCAAGGGAACATGGGAGTTTTGCTCATAACAATGTAAAAGCCAAATGAAGAAAGAGCATCACTGAGTTTGGAGGCCTACTGCCTCTGTATTCAGATACTTCAGTTCCCTGTATAGTGCAAAGTAAGGTACAGGCACTTCAATCTGTATGCAGCAGCTGGGATATTGATAGAAGAGATATTTAGCAGGAACTACTGAAGAGAACAGCATTTTTTAAATCCTCCTTCTTTCTCAGGTTTAGGTATCTATAAAGTATTTAGATTTGGACACCTGAATTCTACTTTTGGGTACAGACAGCTGACTCATTTTCCGTTTGAACAGCCAAAACAAAGCCTTTTATATAAGAAGTTATTGTGTTCAGCGCTGATGGAGCATGTGAGCTCCTTTCTGCCTGCATCAGGCTCAACAAAACTCCTTTTCCAGCAGAAGTACCCAAACAAGTGAGCTGTTAACAACTTCATATGCAGGAAAACAACTTCTTCCCCCAGTACCCGCAAAACATGTATGGCTGCAGAGGGACAAAATCATGATGGGATCCCAGGTTCTGCTCCATGCTCTTTGTTGTATTTAATAGTCCTTAATAGAATGCATGAACTTTCTTGAGGTTCCTGAGCACAGTTAAATGAGGCAGCTCACAGTGGCAGCAGTCTGCACAGCAAGCTACTATGTGTGCTTCTCCATTGCCTGAGGACCATGGCCAGGATAACTGCAAGATGTCTGGAAGCCCTCTGAGAAACATGAAGGTGTCTGGTGCTACCAACTACCATCAAGATAAGGGGAGCCAAAAGACTGTGGGCTTGAGGAAGCTCTAGCAACTTCTAAAGAGCGTGGCCATTTGCCCCACACCCAAGGTGCCTGGAGGGTTTGCTTTAGTTACTCCTAAAATATACTGGCAGCCTCAAGCACTCTTTGAGCTGGTGCTTTCTCTAGGACGTGCAATTTCAGTGCAGTCAGATCCACAAACAGAAGCCTTCCTTCCTTACCTTAAGAAGAACCAGACTGGGAGAAAATTATGGGCTGTGCAAGTCCTAGTCATGCACAAAGTCTTAATTGCCTTGTCCTTCTTCCTAATCAGCTCCTGACTCGTACAGAGCCATGAGCACAGACAGTTCAACATTTGCCTCGCTCTGTAATGCATGAATTTGAATTTCAACCTCTTTCAATATCTTCTTAGAAACAAGAGGACTTCTTGATTTGCTCTGTTTGTTTCAACTGGCCATCAAATGCTCAAATACTCTCTACTCTTCAGTAAGAAGGAATCATGTAAGTGTCTACAAAATGACACTGTTGACTTTAGCAGATGTGCCTGCTTTGCAGTTGGTCCAGAAATGGCATTTCTCACGTTCAAGAGAAATCAGTTCATATAACGAATTAGCGATGCTTTATATTTTACATAATTGAATGTGACAATGCCATTTGATATGGACAATTAATCCAGTATTTGTGAGCAAAGTACAATTAACTGTATAGACACTGTGCCATTTTGGCATTGGCTTTCAGTGAGTTGAATGACATTGTGGAGCTAAAAATGCAATTGAAAATTTATCTTTAATTTAGTTCTAGCCTTTGAAACTAATCTGTTTTAAGACAACCAGATTAAAAACAGGATATTCAGAACAGGATAATTTCAGCTATGCTGCATATTCAAAACTTCCCAGTTTTTAGGCTATTTCAATGACAGATACTGTGAAGACATAATACAACCAACAAAAAATGGATTTCGTTACTTCACAGGTAAACAGTTTTCTGTGGAAGATCCTGGGGAAATGAACTTCTTGTTACAGATTCTGTGCCATCTATTCTCTGTCTATCAAACATTTCTTTGAACTTACTGAACGGTAGGGCTCAAACTGTGCACACGTGGCAATTCCATGATTTTATGATCTCTATGGACTTTCTCTGTGGCCTAGAAGGGTAAGGTTTACTCAGATGCAAATACTGTTTCATGTGCCCACAGACAGGAAGCAGAACCTTTTCCCCTCTATTCTTTTTTTTCCCTGTGTGTTTGCTGAGTGTTCAGATTGCAACTTCTTTTGACAGCTGCTAGGAGCATCTGGAACATTTTCAACATTTAAGAGAAAAGCTATGGTATATAATGAAGGGAAAATTTGTATCAGACCATCAGAAGCATTCACCACATTGAACTAATTCCATAGGATGCAGAAGATCCAGGTGCTATTGCTGACTTTGCATCTGACCTGCTTGGTAATACGGGTCCACTTCCTATAGTGCTCTGTGTTTTTATTGTCTGTAAATTAAAATTAGGTGATACAGTTTCTAAAAGCTTTGTGCTTCTTGAATGTCAGTGACATATAAGAGCTGAGTAAAGTTATTTAATGCTTAAAGTAATGAAGAGAGATCTTGATTCAAATTACTGCTGGATCTTCTGGGCCCCGGAGAAATAAATACTGAGGAAGTGAAACAAAATTATGATACAAATGTTTTAGGAAAAAATAATTAGAAAATCTTCAAATAAGAAAGAGAGCAGAGGTTGTTATATTACTCCAAGGAAATCATTCATGCAGTGAGGTAAAAAAAAAATTAGCTTATGCTGCTTCTCCAGTAGAGAAATGGCGTCTAATTTTATTTGCTGCAACAGTGATAGAATTTTATTTACTGCAGAAATGGCATTCCAGTCTTAACGACTTGTGATAACAGTTAGGAGTGCTCAGCACACAGCCTGCATTTTCACACATCTGCATCTACAAAATCAGGTATAAGTTTTTGCCCAGTAAGCTCATAGTATGTAGATCATATTTGATCTTTTGGTAACTGGTTATGAGTAATTCTTGATGACAGGACTCTCAGATAAGATGGGCTAGTATTTAATTAAAAGTAACTAAACAATGATCGAATATTTGAGATTCCACATAAAAAAATGTAACAAATGAGAGCTAAGACACCCTAGCAAAACATTTTAATTTCTTTTTATCATTAGGGTCTCCAGCAAATTCAGGTATCCAAAAGATATAAAAAAACTCAATACTTTGTGAAACTCAGGAGTGATTTTAGCTGATAGAATAAGCGATACTCTGTTCTCACTGATGAGTTACTGGACCAGTTATTTATACCTGGAATGGTTCTGTCCCTCTTTCGTCACTCTCATAATTTCTTGTGCCAAACTGAGTAGCAAATAGTTGGACTTCTTTAATGATCTTCATATCATAAAATCACAGAATGGCCTGGGTTGCAAAGGCCCACAGTGCTCATCCAGTTCCAACCCCCTGCTACGTGCAGGGTCGCCAACCAGCAGACCAGGCTGCCCAGAGCCACATCCAGCCTGGCCTTGAATGCCTGCAGGGATGGGGCATCCACAGCCTCCTTGGGCAACCTGTTCCAGTGCGTCACCACCCTCTGCGTGAAAAACTTCCTCCTCAGATCCAACCTAAACCTGCCCTGTCTCAGTTTCAAACCATTCCCCCTTGTCTGGTCACTGTCCACCCTTGTAAACAGTTGTTAAAGAATCTTCTTTAATGACTCCATCTTGACAGTCTTGACTCGATCTTTAACGACTCTCAATCTTGGAGGTCTTTTCCAACCAGAAAGATTCTATGATTCTATGAATATATGCTCTTCAGAGAGAAGTGCTTCGTCTTCTCAGCCTAAAGATGTTAACCATTTTCAGGTTGATTTTTAAGTTGCCGTGTGCATATGAGAGCTTGGAAAGAGGTGTTGCCTATTTATTCATGCATTTATGAGTGATGTCCAGAACTATTAGGAGAAGATTAGGAATGCTCTCTTTTAAATCAGTGTTCTTTTGGCTTAATTAATATTTAATAATGCTAAATAATAACAATAAAAAGTCAGTATAGTTTTTCGAGTGGGATGGTAGTGGGTTTTTATAATTTGACAATTTTACATAATTATATTAATATTATATTTTGATGGTGAACAGCAACATGGAGATAAAATGATGTGTGAAGTGTAAACAGAGGTAAAATATGGCCCTTGACAAAATATGGAATGGTAGTGATGGACATTTTGCCCTATTTTCAACAAAGCCTTTCGGCACACTCATAATTTGAAACATGTGAGGAATCCTACTGAAATCCGAGCATATTCCTCACTATTTGATATCATTCATGTTCAAGTGTTTTGAAGGAAAGAGTATTTCCAGTTTATGGACAGACTGAACTGTACAGTGGAAGTCACTTGGACAGGATGAAAGTAAAATAACTGAAGAATTTATTGTGGAATGAAATGTACTGGAATATCAGAATTAGGGAAGTAAATTTTACGCCTGTCATGGAATTTGAGGCTGCTTGTGAAATTCTAAAAAAAAAAATATTAAATTTGGGACACAGTCATCTTTTTCTTTAATTGCATACCAGGAAGAGAGTTTTGCTGAAAATGAGCCAGCTATCGACACGCTCCTTCAGCAAGCTGTGGCAGCTTTACAACTTTATTTTCTTTTACAGCACAACACATAAAAAGAAAACAGATACATTTACCCCTCTCCAGTACTTGCCAGAAACTCTAAGGTAAATATGCACCCTTGAACAAGGAGCACAGCAATAAGCATGTGGGATGATAGAGATCACGGTTGGACTATGGGGCATATTTATACCAGAAAATAAAAAGGCTTCAGGGCACAATCTTGGGTAGTGGGTGTTACGGTTTGTACTGCTGAACTGATCAAATGGCAGCATGGAGGTGACAGCCTGACTGTGGAATTAAGATAATTTATCAGTGGTATAGTATAATATAGTACTGTTCAATGTTACGTGGTGAGGATGTGTCCATTCTTGTCATAATCTGAGTAAGGGACAAGCTCTGCTTGGTTTATGAGGGTTTGAGGGAATACCAAGATCTAAAGCAAGAGAGTGGGTGGGAAGGAAAGTGTCTGTAGTTTGCTTTCAGTTTCTTACTGCTCTAGTCTGCTTGAAATAGGCAAAACATTTCATTATTTTCCCTGCACTGAGTCTGTTTTTCCCATGATGCATGGTCTCCTTGTCTTTTTATCAACACATAAGCTATTTCATAGAATCGTAGACTCACAAGGTTGGGAAGGACATACAAGATCATCTAGTCCAGCTGTCCTCCCATTACCACTGCTGCCACAAGCTACGAAACCATCTCTTGTAGCTCCTCATCCAGACGCCATTTTCCATTTTGCCATCTTTCCCATCATACTTTCCCTATTCCTTTGAGGAGGATGAGTGGAAGAATTGTGTGCTGGATTTTAGTTATCCATCAATGTGAAACCACCACACATGAAGTCTAGTAGTATTTGAAATGACCCAGTTCAACTGCTGGTCAAGAAGGACTCAGGTCTGCCATAGACATTTTTATGCAAGAATTTCATTTCTCTTAACAGTGAAAAGAAACCTCCAGAGAACAATTCATCCCATCCTCAGGCACTCAGACTGACTTGACTTCTGAAGAGGAAAGTCCATGACCAAAGGCTGGACAGATCATAAAGCACAAATCACCTGCTGCTACGTGTGTGAGGTTTGTCTTAGCTGTCCAAATGGTAGTGCTGTCTGGGGTGTCTTGCAGTGTCTTAAGTGGCACTAGACAGCTCTGTTCAAATAGCTGAGCTGAGATCTGCCGTGATGGTGAAAGCAACTTAGACACTTCCCACGACAGTAAGCACCTACCTGTAGACAGCTCAGATGTCAGACCTGACTCCCAGTCGAGCTAGCTTACTCTTCTTCCTTCATCTGCAGCTTCTCCAAAATGAGCAGCTACCTTGAGCTCTGTAGAGAGGGTGGGACTGCTTAGGATACAGATGCATTATTTCAGCAAATCCTCAGAGAGATCTCCCATGTCCAAATCTCCATGTCAGTTTATCTTTTTTCAAGAATTCACTGAGGGATCTTTCAAAAGCGGTGGTTTGTTTTAGAGCACCTGTGATGTCCAAGAGCAGAACTTCAGTTGCTGCAACTCTCTAGAAATGTCAGTCTGGATTTATGTGTTTTTTTTCCAGCTCCTCATCCCCTCTGGGGACTAGAAACTTTGAAGTACCACGCCAGTGTTTCTGAAGAACCTTTCAGATTTCACTCCTTGGCTGCAGTTACTGCTACCAATCACCCATCTCCTACTGTACTTCTCTGATCTCGCCTCTTATAATACTTATTTGCTCATTTCAAACTGTATGAAATCTTCTGTGACAATTCCTGCTTTGGAATTACAGCATTACATCCCGTAAATGGAACTAGGGCATGGAGCCTGCTAATTTTTTAAGCTTGTTAAGACACCAAGGCATTAAAGTATTAAATAAATGCCTTACAAACAAAACACACAAGAGTACAATAAATTACAATAAACTTACACTTAAATATAATCTGCTTAAAAATGCACATCTTAAAATTTAAAATATATGCAGCTTTGAAGAGGAACAATTAGTATTACTTTTTTCCCCCATCATATCCAAGTTAGTTGAAGATGGGATGATATACTTGGAAGTCTTCACCAAACATGCTTTAGATACGGACATAAGTGAGATTTTCCCACTGCTGAAGCCGGTTGTATTTCTATAGGAAATTTCTATAGAAGTCTGAAATCCACACTATCGTATCAATTGAAACTTACAGTTAACTCGTTTGCTTTTGTTCTTTCCTCAGTGTGCCTCTCCATGTGAAGGAGAAACAGAAAGAATTAGCAGAACACAGGAGTGATGTGAAGAACACAGGTGGACGTTAACCTGCTCCACTATTGCTTCAGACCCCTTAGTCCTTCGGCACTGCTGAAAATGAAAGATGTGACCTGAAGTAGAAAGGTTATCTTCTAGCAATAACAATGCAGATGCCCTAAGCTGCTACTTCATTGAGGATTTTTCTTGTATTGGCATTTGTTCATTATCACACCAGTTAGGGGCACAACACAAGAACAGCCAGTGCAGATGCTGAAATCAGGTGTATTTTGTGACTTCCTACACTGCTTCCTCCATCTGCATCATATATACAGAATAAAGATTGCATGTGAATGCCTGCTTTTATCTCTATAACTTCCACAGCTGAAATTTATATATTTTGCATGGATTGTGTAGATAATTCACTTTCCTTTTTTCCTTGATTTACTGTGCAACCTCCTCACTACTGCTGCGTCCTGAGAGTTTTCCAGAGGGAAAACTCTCTATCCCTGTGGATTCAAGGAGAGTATTTCCATTTCAGGAAGAAGTTTAATAAGTATCTTCCTCATGTCCAGGAAATTCTACCTCCATTTAAGCCAATATAAAATGTGCATTCACTCCTACATGGCCAGAACTTTACTCGTCACCATTAGCAAAGTGGAGACATCTCACTCAGCATGTCTGCCTCTTCGTCCTGCTAATTTTCTTCAAGGTTAGTGCAGTGGAAACCAGCTTATATTCAAACAGGCAACCTTTGACTGGAATTAATGTACAGGTCTTATTCCAAAAACTATTCAAAAAATGAGTTAGCCACAAATTTGTAAAACTTCAGTAAGGGTTCTAGAGATAGCAGTGGTAGTTGGTGCCCCAGTTCTTTATTTCAGTGCCTGTGTATGTGCATATGACTTGGCACGAGGCAGCATTACGGTTCGGCTTTGGGCTTTGGTTTTCAGGAAAGCCATGTATTGCAGGAAAAATTCTGCACTTGGTGCTTAACTTTGCATTTTTATGTTCAGAGAAGCTTTTAGCTGCTCTCTGAGTGTACCACTGAGACATATTGCTGATAAAAGTGCTCTTTAACTTTCCTGTTGATGCATGATAGAAAGACACGGAAGGATTCATTGTACTATGAGAATGGTGGCACTGTGAAAGGCAGGATGAATAAGTTCTCCCCAGCTGCCTGCTTTACTTCTCCTCGCCTGGTATTCTTCCCACCAACCTCAGTCCTTTTAGATCATTCTGCAACTTCACCTCTCTAGTATAAGCACTTTCTTCTTCGTTTTTTTTTTAAAGGAATTACTCAAAACTCATAATATTTTTCAAGTGATTCTGGGGTACCTAATGATGAGGATGGGAATTTAAATTACCCAAATTGGTGTTTGGTTCTGTTGGCAGAGATAATTAAAAAGCTCACGATGTATTTATGTATCAGCGGTTCTATATCATGTTCCCTGTTCTGCACAGGCTCTATACCAGCAGGCTTCACTTTGCTTCTTAAAACGGTTTTCAGGGGACAGTTTTGATGGGACCATAAGGACTTCTGGTATTCCCCTGGTGGATATGAATCTTCATTGGCCATGCTGAGTTCAAAGCTGACTAATCTCACTTTGCTTGAAAAATGAGCAAAAAGATGTGAACTGTCACATGTAGAGGCTGTACAGAAAGGTTTATAAAGCCTCGAGTGTAAAAACATTGGGATTAATCTAACTCAGCTTCAACTATCTAACAGTCAGCTGGTCCAATCTAGGTGATGGAGAGAGGAAGGCACTGGCACAGGGGTTATTGATGTCGTAGAAGACATGAGCTAGGTCTTGTTATTGTCTTCTCAGATGGAGGGTTACTAGCTAAGACTACTCAGGTATTTAAGTTAGGTATTTAAGTTTGAGTCCAGTGAAAGTAAATGGAAACCTCATGCAAAACAACTATGTCCCTGTTCACTGTAGGGGAGTTGAACTAGATGACCTTTAAGGGTCCCTTCCAACTCAAAACATTCTGTGATTCTATGACTCTATTTCTGATTTCTGGTTAGTTGCCAGAAGAGTGTGCTGGGAAGTGTCCTATAAAATGGGAAATATGGGGCAGAGAGATCAGAAGAAGCCAAACAATCAGAAGGAAAGTGAACTGAGGTTACAAACAGGATAACTGAGCTTTTACGATCTGCATGCATATAGCTTGAGTTTGCAGAAATAGGCTGTGAACGTGAACTAATCCCATCTTTCTTCTGTGCTCTCCTGACACATTAATAAATGGTCCCTTTTGGAGCTGCTATTTGCTTTGATGGAGGTTATCACTCTTTCAGTACGGAAGAAATGATTATATGTCTCCTCTCATATGTTATTACTGCATATTAATACAGATAACTACCCATCCACATGAATAAGGCTGAAGACTGTGAACAGGACTCTGAAGATAAAGCTAACACCCAAGTTAGCCAACCTCTGATTCAGTGAGATGAGCACAGCTTTCTTTCTCCGAAGGTAAACTCTTGAAACCTGCTTGTCCCTTGCAAGCCCTTGCTCCTGTCTAAAATCTCCCTGGAGCAAAGACAAGCTAAAGTATATCGGAATTAAAGGGAACGACCTTCTCTAAGCAGGGAACCTTGTGCTAAAGGCTCTTGCAGAGTCATCAGGAGAATCATAGAATGACTGAGGTTGAAAGTGAGTTCTGTGTCCATCTGGTCCAATGCCGTTACTCAGTCAAGGACACCCAGAGCTGGTTGCTCAGGATCGTGTCCAGACAGTGCTAGAAGATCTCATAGCCCAATTCACTGACCTCCCAGGTCCTTCTCTGCTGATCTAGGAAACCAAATGTCTTTCCTTGTATTTCTGGAACAGAATGAATGTGTTCCATGCTGAAGCCAGAAGTAGGAAATCTGTGTTGCTGAGACTTAACATTAAGATATTGAGACAGTAAGTAGAGTCGTTGCTGACCTAACAGTTCCAGTATAAGGTAATTGTTCTGATCTTGTATCTATCGACTGTATTTAACAATTCAGTGGAATTGTGTGTCCATGGCAGGCTCCAACATTAGCTAAGGAAACAACAGTTCTTCTTTTCATATATATTCAATTATTTTTCTGTTTGCTGATTCAGAAGTGAACTTAATATTGCTCACTAGGGCTGAACTGAAGATACGAGGACAGCAGTCTACTGTTTGAGTGTAAGGTCTGATGCACTAAAGGTTGTGGTTGCAAAAGGTTCCCCCACTATATCTTGCAGTCTTAAACACAGCACTGAAACATTTCTGTTGTAGAAGCTCCTTAGGTCTGACAAGCTGAAAAGGCGACAATTTTCTTCTAAACAAAACAATCTTCTGTAGTGCCATAGAAATGAGTTCTGTTGTCTGGTTGCTAATCCCAGTAGAACCTAGATCAAATTAATTTACATGTATTATGGATTCATTAAGGGCTTAGATGGCTGGGGAGGAGGAAATGCAGGATTTGCTACGAAATAACTCACTCAAACACATACATGTTCTTACATTGTTATAAACAGGAGATGACAACTTTGAAGCATCCAGAGGGGAATTTCATCTGCTTGGATTAGGGGCTAGGACAGATTACCACTATGGAGATGTCAAAGTCAGCCAAGGTTTATATCCCCTCATGTGCTTAATGCACAGCTCTTTGAAGTTCAGTTTCATATTCTGTGTACTCAACATGCACACTACCTCTGCTTGTGCCTTGCAACGCCTCTGTAATGCAGAGGATAAGGACAAAACCCACACTTCTTGGCAGATTTCACTGAGCTCAAATAACTTGGAACGTGTTTCTATGAGATACGGTTTAGTTGCTTAGCAGGTAGTCGTGGTGAGAGGAAAGTTGGACTGGATGATCTTGTAAGTCTTTTCCAACATTGTGATTCTATGATTCTATGATACAGTGGGTAACAGACAAGGGAAGTGGAAGAGCACGTATGCTTGTGTTTTAATGCTATTTATCAAGTCAGCCTTTTGTAAACCTTTCAGTTCAACTGATGGCAGTAACACTCAGGTACTATTCTAAATCTCATTCCTATAATACCTAATTTTCTTGAAACTCACACTTTGAGGAAGGTGCACCCACATCTTAAAAAATACATTCAACGAACAAAGATGAGAGGATGTCATTGCTCATACAAGTGTTATTTTACTTTATCTCTCACCTTTCCTCAGAAATCTCACCTGCTTCTACTGATACACTCCAGCAAAGCTGCCAGCAAATGCCAAGCAACAGTCAGGTGGAAAGAGTCTCCGTTGTGAGGAAACATCTAAAATGAAGTGAGTGACAAATGCCAACCCCATGCACTGAAATGGGGGGGTCCAGCTGTTCTCCACTGTGAATGGGCTCATTACCTGGCTGCAAGCCTCTAGTTTTGATTGCACATCGCAAGGTGAATGGAAGTACACTGAACAGCCTTAGAAGCAATAACACAGCTGTATTCCTAAGCAGTCAATCTTGTGAGTTAAGTAATCCTTTTGAAAGGGGAAAATAGAAGAGAAAAAAACGGCAAATTGAAGGTTTAAAGATTTAAATATACATATTCTGATATATTACAGTTCTGATCCATTATTACTTGCTGCAAGCAATAAATTCTTTCTTCGGATCTCTGCTCCTCCTGTAGAGGTTAAATCAGATCTGGAAATTGGAATTGCAGTGTTTGGGTTTGTTGCTGACAAAACCATGGGAATTGTAAGAAATGAGTGGAAGTTTTAATGTGAAAAGTTTAATAAACTGAAAAAAAAAAATCATACATTGGATGAGATTTATTAAGATTTTTTTGCTTGATTTGCAGCTAAATTTCCATTTGTATTTCATATGGTGTGGGCATTTGGATGTGAACAAAATGAGGACCTGGCAGAGTGACAGCAGGGCAGGGTTTCCCAATCTGTGAATCATAGAATCATAGAATCACAAGGTTGGAAAGGACCTACAAGATCATCTAGTCCAACCGTCCTCCCATTACCATATCTACTGAAAAACCACTAAACCATATCTCTTAGCTCCTTATCCAGACGCCTCTTGAACACTGCCAGGGATGGCGACTCCACCACCTCCCTGGGCAGCCATTCAAGTGCCTCTCACTCTCTGAGAGAAAAAGTTTTTCCTTATGTCTAGTCTAAACCTCCTCTGGTACAACTTGAGGCCATTTCCTTGGGTCCTGTCTGTTGCCTGGGAGAAGAGGCCAAGCCCCTCCTCATCACATCCTCCCTTCAGGAAGTTGTAGATTGCTATGAGGTCTCCCCTGAGCCTCCTCTTCTCCAGGCTGAACAATCCCAGTTCCCTGAGCCGTTCCTCATAAGGCTTGTGCTCCAGACCCCTCACCAGTTTCGTTGCCCTTCTCTGGATACGTTCCAGGGCTTCGATGTCTTTCTTGTAGTGAGGAACCCAAAACTGAACACAATACTTGAGATGCAGCCTCACCAGAGCTGAGTACAGAGGGATGATTACCTCTCTGCTCCTACTGGCCACACTGTTTCTAATACAGGCCAGGATGCCGTTGGCCTTCTTGGCCACCTGGGCACACTGTCGGCTCATGTTCAGCCGAGCATCAACCAACACCCCCAGGTCCCTTTCCTCCTCACAGTCATCCAGCCACTCATCCCCAAGCCTATAGCGCTGCGGCAGCAACCAACTTCTTTTTAAATAGAAATGCCCTGCATTCACACTGACAGTGGTGCCTTTGGATGCAACAGTCGCAGGGCTGATTTAGGGCACTGGACCTGCTCTTCTACGGCTTTTACAGTGCTGGGTGTCACCAGCTGTGTCTTTGCTCACTTGCAGGGCCCTCGAGGACTGGTATATTGGCCATAGAAATATCAGCCTTGCTGGCCATAGAAATCTAGGAATCCCTTCTTTCCAAGGCATTTGTTTTGTTTCTCTTACGCCTGTCTTGGTGTTTTTGGTCAGATTCTAAAGCAAAATGGAGACGGATATGCTGGGAGGGGTCACATTTATACCTCGAGGTGGAAATGTAACATCTAATGGAGCTTTGCAGTGAAGGGGGGAGCGGTCAGTGCAGTCCTTCCACTCGAATGCATTCTCCTCCTGATTATTACTTACCATATTTAGACTATTGCTTACCTTATTCATTACCTTCATTGGGAAAAAACTGAAAGTGTCCCACAGGAAACCTTTCAGAACTCACAGTTTCTGTTACAGGAATATTTGTGGCTCAATAACACAGCACTTTAAAAATTAACTAGTAAAACAACCCCAGAGGCAGCAGTTAATATATCCTTAAAACGTCCTTCAAGAAACTGTGCACAGTAATCACAAACAGAAGAGTTCATTTTAAAGAAGGGGTTTATATGCATAGTATTTTGGACTGAACACAAAACAAGCAGACACGTGAAATAAATGTTAAAAAAAAAAGTGCAATGTATTTCATGTTAAACATCATTTCTTGCAGAAGCCTATGTT
This sequence comes from Alectoris magna, assembly GCA_030625065.1. NCBI lineage: Eukaryota > Metazoa > Chordata > Aves > Galliformes > Phasianidae > Alectoris > Alectoris magna. The sequence continues at coordinate 112,550,098 of CM060562.1, read as the reverse complement.
AAAAGCATCTTGTAATAGCCTTTCAGTGAAGTAAAGAAATTCTTCGGCTGTTCCAAAATCCTATGGCAATCCTGAAGCTGGGCGCTCTCTGCTAACATTAAGTCAATGTGTTGTTTAATGCTTTGTAATGGAAGTCACGGAGACCTGTAGAATTCTAAAGGTATACCCGAATATAATTGCTATATATAGATATTTCTTAAATGTCCATCAGCCCAGAAACATTCCCTTACAGGAACTTACAGCAAACACTGCATAAAACCCACCAGTTCCAACCGAGACAGACAACAGAGATGAAGGGTTCTTTTCGTTCAGACAAGCTTTGGATTCTCAGAGTGGCATCATTTGAAAACACATCACTTCACCCACTGAAACCAGAGCCTGGGTTCTGATTGTTGCTGCTCTTCAGCAGTCCGGACTGTGACCTCTAGGACTGCTGTAGGTCCTACAGATATAAAGCAAGTGTTGTTCCCCAGACAACATCTGCTCACGGACAGCGAGAGGACCTTGCGCTTATTTTTTTTTGCAAGCAGAATTGCTGGAGAGAGATTTTTTGGGAAGTGAGCTGGGTTTTGTGCCCTTTGGAAGCTGTCTGCTGCAGTGCTGATGTCAACACAGAACTGCAAAGAGCAGAATCATATCTGAGTTTTCCTGAGGCACTGCATGAACTGACATAAATACGAGTTAACTGCTAATATTGCTGTTCTTGCTGCCTGGCCCAGTGATGATGCTGTCTGTCTGCAAAGCTGGCCAAAATGTTCCACCAAAGGCATCATGCTTTACCTCTCTGGACAATCAGAGGGGTAGATAACCGCTCTGCAAGTCCATTCATTCAGTTTTATCGCTTTTGGGTGCCTCTGTGTGCTGACATTTCTGAAACGTTCCATTGATTCCAGACAATTATCACTATGAAGTTAAAATATTTCCATTTTTCACTTGTGGAAATCATATTGTGACTCCAATTTCAAAATGAATTTGCAAAATTCAGGAGTCTCTTTAAATTGATATGGTTCTCAATGGCTGTTTGCTAATAGAGGATTTGTTAAGTATATTTTATTGCAGTTGATTCACAATTTTCCTTTAAGAATCCATTGCCATTACAAACACGCATATTCTTTATTTGTTTCCTGTTGCAGTCTCAGACGTAGAACTTCTAATTTTCTTACAGAAAAGCAACTGCTTTGGGTGTAGGTAAGTTTTTAAAAGATTGCATGATTTTCTGTTGCTAGTGTTTAGAAATGGAGGAGAAAATGACAAGGATTCTTAACAGATATTTCCTTCATTTTTTACTTTCATTTATCCTACTTTTAAGTTCAGTGAAGTAACTGATTTTCCATTGCACCAATTTTCTTTATTAGAGCTATACATCCTAGAACTGATCTCATTTCTCCCTTCTGGTTTATTGGGATTTTTTTCTATTACTGTCAGCTGAGAGATGCCTGCTGAGACCACAACCCATCATAGGTGGTGTAGTGACAATGTTAAGTCACGGCTTGAAGCAGTGATGGAGCACCTGGTGGGAAGGCAGGACCAGCCCAGGGGAGCTCAGGTGCATGCAGTGCCACTGAGTGATGAAGGAGTGCAGCCAGGATCCACCCCTTCCCAGCCCTCATTTAAGGGCTGACAGTGGAGGTGAGGATCCCTAGAAGGGCGTCACTGCATACATGAGGCCTTCCATAGGTAAGCAGATCTTTTCCTTCATTTCTGTGGCTGCTGCATTTGGACTTGTTCTCATTTGCTGTAGTTAAAGACTTTGCCACCCTGCTATTATTGCAGTACTTTCCATCCCATTATAGCATTACATGTGGATGCAGCTTTACTACATTGAATACATAAACATTTGCATTGCTCATCTCTATGATGAGGCCAGGTGTAGCTGCCACCACTACAATTACGCTGACTTATTTTAGTATGAGAAAGGTTATTACTTGTTTGATCAGTCAGAACACAGAGGAGTAAAGCCCAGGATTGCAGAGCAGTTGAAGGTGGCTGGGCTGATCTGAGTCCATCTGGCACATTCCCTGCTCCAGCAGTGATGTACCCAGCAGGGTGCCCAGGCCTGTGTCCAGAGAGGAGAGCACACAGCCTCTGCCCTTCTCTGGCTGAGGAAGCTTTTAACCCCCTGCAAGCAGGGTCAGCAGCTGCTGTTTTACCTGCTGTATGTGAGAACAGGCAATATATATTTAGCTGTGTTTGTCATGAAGAAGCCCCAGCACAGCTTTTGATGAACCATCTCAGGAAGAGGCAGCAACCCATCCTGGAGCTCAGGGAGGTTAATCTACCCTAAACCTCTTTTTGTGTCTTGAATATTCCTAATTTGCTTTACAGCACTTAGTACAGTCCCACCTCAACTTGCATGACTTAATTTGCTTTTGTTAGTGTGTGATATCCACCTGGTGTGAGAAACCTGCCTGTGCTTATCAAATGAATGCATTTATTGCATCCATTTGTGAGAAGGATTAGACAGTGTATCTTTGTTTTCTCTTTGGTACAACACCTGAATTGTTTTTCTCACTTTCTTTGTGGTTATCCTGCTCTGAGAGTGAACATTTCAGTAATGTTCCCACAGTTCCTGCAGGTTACCTGACATTTCTTCTTGGGCTTGCATGTTTGAACTCCTGCAGTGTTTGCATGGGACAGCTGGGTATTTCTGCAGAGTTTACAGACTTGATAGTATCTGAACTTCCTGATTTTAATCCCTTTGGATGCTGGAGTGTAAGATTTGCTAAGCAGGAGGGAAAGGAGATGACTGATCGCCTTGTGTGTTCACTTTACTGTGAGAACTTACATAGTTTTACTGAGAGCAGAAGGGAGAGGACGCATGTGGCATTTCAGGAGCTGGATGGTTTTATTCCCAATCTGCAAATTAGTGGTGATGCAACAGTTTTCTTGAGGCCTTAATACTCTCATGATCCAAAAGAAGATGATAACCCATTTAGTGGTGCTTGGATTTAACCTGAGGGCCAGGCAGTTCTGCTGACTGGAGAGACAATATCTTTGTAACAGTGGCTGCAGGCACTGCTGGAGTGTGCCCTCTGGAGCACCCAGAACTTACAGCAGCTGCGCTACAAAAAGCTTTCCAAGTTTGCTCAGTCAGGCAGCATGCAGTGGTCTGCAAGCTGGTTCTGAGATATGCATGCATACTGAAAGGGGTGGAAGATGGAGTGAGCTCACCTCTTTTGTCTGTTTTTGCTCTGGAAACCAGGCCTCGGAGTGTAGAGACACTTCTGCTGTTGCAAGCTGTAATTGCGCGTCTACCAGGCAAATTATGCAATCAAGTTCAATGATTAAATCTAGGAGGGAGCATAACTTCATGTTTCTGAAAGTCCTTCACTTCCATTATATTAAACATTAGACTCACTACTGTATTAATCTTATATAGAGTACTCTGCACTTAGTTACTAACCTTGCTGGGCTCTTACTGTTTCATCCAGGGATTCCAAGTTTCCTTCCCAGCTTGTTTTGAACCTCTGGTTGCTGTGAAATGCTTGTAGGGACTGGTGCTCTTGGGATTGTTGCTCCAGGATTGCTTCCCTCTGCCATTTAGAATGGAATAGCAAAGCAGCTGATTCAGCTCTTAAAAATAGCCTGGGAGTTCACTTTCAAAACAGGTATTGCTGATGCAGTGATATTGTGGATGTCTTGTTGACTTCCAGAGGAGCAGAGCAGAAGGTTACTCCATTAAATTAGGCATAAAAAATGTAAAGAGTTTTTTTTTCCTGCCTGTTTCAGAACTAAAGAGCAGCTGGTTGCATCTCTCCTTCTCACAAGCTCTGAGCACAGGGTTCTGGTGGGCTGGTGTTGTGGGTTAACCCAGCTTAGCACCATGCAGCCACTTGTTCGTTCTCCCAGGATGGGTTGGGGCAGAGGATCAGAAAGGCAAAAGAGTGCAAGGACTTGTAGGTTGAAAAAAATACAGTTTTGTGGCTAAAGTAAAGTCTTTGCACTCAACCAAAGCACAACAAGGAATTAATTCACTGCTTCCCATCGGCAGGCAGTTGTTCAGCCACTCCCAGGACAGCAGGGCTCATTGCAAACGGTGGTTTCTTGAGAAGACACTTCGAATGCCCTTCCCTTCCTCTCTCTTTACCCCATCTCCTATTGCAGAGTATGATGCCATGTGGTGTGGGACATCTCTTTGGTTGCTTGTCCTGCCTGTGTCCTTTCCCAGTACCTTGTTGGCAGCACAAGAAGCAGAGAAGTACTGGGCTCTCTGCAAGAACTGCACTCTAACAACTAAAATACTAGTGGGTTTATCACTATTTTAATTAAAAATACGAAATACATCACTACATGGGCCTCTGCAGAGAAAATCTATCCAAGGCAAAACCATGACAACTAGGAAACCTCAGCCACTCAGCCTCTGGGAAACCTCTGTGCAGTACTTCTCATGCTCACGTCTTCTTGTCTTCAGTGTTAATTGAAGTGCACCAGATGAACACAATCAAGTGAAGTAACAAAGCAGTTTTTCCACCATTCAGGAGGAGCAATGGCAGTTTACAAGGGTGGACAGTGATAGGACAAGGGGGAATGGTCTTAAACTGAGATAGGAGAGGTTTAGGTTGGATCTTAGGAGGAAGTTTTTTACCCAGAGGGTGGTGACGCACTGGAACAGGTTGCCCAAGGAGGCTGTGGATGCCCCATCCTTGCAGGCATTCAAGGCCAGGCTGGATGTGGCTCTGGGCAGCCTGGGCTGCTGGCTGGTGACCTTGCACATAGCAGGGGGTTGGAACTGGATGAGCACTGTGGGCCTTTGCAACCCAGGCTATTCTATGATTCATTAGGTGGGACATAGCAGTTCCAGCAGAGACGTGTGAGACCCTGACACTGAGAGCTGCTTCCAGCTCAGGTCTGGAAGGGACCTTTGGCAGCTGCAGTCAGCCTGCCAGGCACACAGCCCTCTCCCAGGGCTGGCAGATCTGCTTGCTATGTTGCCTGGACCTCTGAGACATGGACAGCTTAGGGGAAAGCAGAGGTAGGCAGAGGGGAGACTTCAGGCATGAGGGCCTAGGTTTTAAAAGGCATTATGGTGCATTTAGATGTCAGTAGGAGATCTTGAAAACCTTAGGATACTCTCTTTCAAAGTTCTGTATGTGGGACCCTTCTGCACGATTACAGAAACCTGACCAAACACATAGACCCTGTTAATGATGGCAGGAGATAAATGGATGCACTTAGAGGAAAATTAATCTGACTTCAGATGAGATGAGGTGAGAAACAGATCAGAAGAATCATCCTGAAATCACATCTATTTCTCTTTTATGACTATGAAACAATGATAATGCCTTCCACTTAGAACAGGAGCACACTTAAAAAGGCACGCATTAGGATTTAGTTTAGAAAGCAGTATAGGAGAAGGCAACTACAGCTTTCTGGAGGCTGGTGACACTGGTGAGGCCCCACCTCGAGTGCTGTGTTCAGTTTGGGGCACCTCAGTACAGCAGGGACATGGAGGTGCTGGAGCAGGTCCAGAGAAGGGCAACAAGGCTGGGGAAGGGCTTGGACAATATGGCCTATGAGGAGAGACTGAAGGAACTGGGGCTGTTTGGTCTGGGGAAAAGGAGGCTGAGGGGAGACCTGATTGCTCTCTGCCAGTACCTGAAAGGTGATTGCAGCAGAGCGGGGCTGGTCTCTTCTCACTGGTGACAGGACCAGGGGAAATGGCCTCAAGTTGTGCCAGGGGAGGTTTAGGCTGGATCTCAGGAAGAGCTTCTTTACAGAAAGGGCTGTTAAGCACTGGGATGGGCTGCCCAGGGGGTGGTTGAGTCACCATCCCTGATGTGTTTAAAACCGTTTGGATGTGGTGCGGAGGGCTGTTAGTTAGGGTAGGATGGTTGGGCTGTGGTTGGACTCAATGATCTTTAAGGTCTTTTCCAACCTAGACTGTTGAGAGCGAACTGGTTGAATTTCAGTGAGATGGAATTAAAACCAGTTCACCTCAGTTCACCCTGCCGTGGCTTTCTATATGAAAAATGGAAATAGTGCTGATAGCCTTTAACTTATTTCTCATGTGTGTTGTAAATTCTTAAGAACAGATATTATCTCTTGCCACCTGTCTGTACAATAAGGGCTTAATCTCAGCTGAAGCCTGTGGGATTTTGAGTAATTCTGGTAATGTTGTATGTGATTTATGGGTAAGGAAGCAGTGCATCTGATTCTGTTCTACAATTATAAGAAGTCCATGTACTCCTTACTCTGCCCTACACAACAATGACTGTAAGAATTCCAAAATGTGCCTTAGGAAGGGGTTGGATTTATGAGTGCATCAAATTCTTTTTGGACTCACTTGGCACAGACATTCCAACAATAATTCAGCCCCAAACTCCTTGCCATTATTTTACCTTTCCAAATTTTAACAAACCTTGCTGTGTTGGAACTGCAACCAATTTCTTAGATATATAGCCCCAGAATAAATATTCAAGGTATTATGCTTTTTTGTTAACTTTTTTTTTTTTTTTATAGAAAAAGAAGAAAGGCATAAAGTCAGAATTTCAGAGTTTCGGTCTTTCTAGCTTGTAGCCAAAATATCTTTCAGAGTGACAGACTGCGTGTCATTGATTTCAAAGACACGGGATCTCAGCGTAAGGATGTGTATGTATGGAGGTTCAGGATGTGCAAAAGGTTCAAAAGAAGTTAATCAGAATCAAAACTAAATCAAAAATTTAGTCAGTTAGAATGACTGATCAATTTAAAGGGGGGCGTGCACAGGAGACGTTTGGAAAGGTAACTTTAGAATGAAGCAATAGCTCCTTAAAACATGCCTTGCCAGGTGCCAGGACGAGCACCTCACTGGAGGCCAGCAGCCTTGGGTGCCAGTGGCACAGTGTCCCCTGGGAGCTGACTGTCGCCTCTTCTGCCGTCCTTCCCATGGGCGCACCCTCCTTCCTCTCCTGATCCCACGTGGGCATCCCGCAGCTGCAGCTCCGGCGCTGTCCCCGTGGCCGGCAGCTCCCCCAGCCCTCCGGCTGCACCGCGGGCTCCTCCACGGGCTCAGCTGCGGCCCGGGCTGCTCCCGTGGGGCTCGGTGGGCTGCAGCCTTCTCCAGGCCACATCCACTGCTGCCCCGTGGGCTCCTCCATGGCTGCGCGTGGAGATCTGCCCCGTGTGGTGCCGGTGGGCCGCAGGGGGACAGCCTGCTCCGCTGTGGGCATCTCCTGGGTCGCAGGGGGTTTCAGCACCTCCTGCTCTCCTTCTGCACTGCCCTTGGGGGCTGCAGGGCTGCTTCTCTCCCATTTCTCACCCCTCTCTCCCACCTGCTGTTGTGCAGCAATTTTTCCCTCTCCTCAATCTGCTCTCCCGGAGCACACCCAGCGTTGCTCAGGGCTCAGCTCTGGCCATTGGCAGTCCCTTAACAGCAGCTGGGGCTGGCTGTGATCTGATGGGGCAGTGTGGGGCTCTGCTCACAGAGAGCACCCAGCCCTGCAGCTCCCTGCTACCAAAACCTTGACATGTAAGCCCAGCATTATTAAAGTAATTGAGTTTGGATACAGAGAGCAAGATTCCCCATTACCACTGTTTTCAGAACCAGTTTTCTCACTCAGAAACCTGCTTTATACTGATGACATCTTTGCAAGGAGTTTGGCAGTGCCTGGGCTGCCTCAGCTCACAGCATCTCCATTGAGGCTCTGCAGTCTTTAATTTGGATTTAAGCAAAGTACATCACTGTTAAGTGCAGTAACTCCATGGGTTGGAACTTACAGACCTGGAAGACACACTGAGTATGCAGCTGGACTCCTGAGAGGCTTGAGGGTCGAAGTATGCTTGCAAAGCGTGTTGTGAATGGGATGGATCAGCAGGAGTTGGTTGTTCTTGTGCAAGCAGCTATTGCATTGTCCTAAATACGAGCACTGCCCTTTCAACTCTGTAAGCACAATGTGTGTGGCAGAGCTTACTTCATTTTTTTTTTTTTTCTCATTAAGTAGAGACAGGTAATTAAATAGGAACTATGGAATTCCACAAACTAAAGCAAATACGTGGAAAAAAATAATTAGCTGAAACTCCTATTCTTTAAAACAAATGCACAAAAAGCCTCCCCAGGCCCTTAGGCTGCCATATGCACAGGGCATCAAATACTCCTTTTGATTTCTATTGTGATGATGGTTTTGTTTCAGCAGTAGATGCAGATCGGCAGACAAGTAAGAAAGGATTGCAAATGCAGCTTTAATTGGTGAAATATTTAATCTGGAAACTAGGGTTCTGTCTCTTTGCTACTTTCAGTCACACATGGTGAATTTCCAGCTCTTGAAGTCTGTTTTGCGGACTTTCTGCTGTGTGTAATTCAGTACGGGTCTCCAAGTGCCTGCCTCACAGCCTTGTCTTCTCCACAATGACTGACAGGTTCTGAATCAGAGTGGGAAAGAAAAGACCTCAGTGCTTAAATGGACTCAGTTACCATCCGGATCAGAAAGGGCTGTTCCTCAGTAGCCCCACAGGATGCAGGTGGGGCTGGCTCACTTTCTGCTGGTATGTTTTATCATGCTGGTTTGAACTGATGAAGAAATTACAACTGGGGTATGTACTCAGCTGGTGTAGATCAATATCATTCCAGTGGGTTTAGTGAAACTGTAAAGATTTACACAAACTCTGCCTCAGGTAGTTCAAGGCTAGAAAAGCTTACAGTGCTCATCTAGCCTGCCAACACAGGCTGTGGACTTTGTTTGAAAGGATCCTGGCCTGGCTGATCCATTGCAGTCTGAGTGCACAACAGCTCAGGTGTCAGACTGCTGTACTGGGACATGGCTGGTAGCCAACAGCTATTGCTGCCTGCGTGGACCTGCACTGCATCCCTTTAGTGCCTACTGGGGCTTGCAGCTCCAAGCTACAAATGGCTAGTAGGTAATACTACAGCAATGGGTTTTAGGGACCAACCAGCAAGTGCTAGGGAATTTAGTGCAGGCTTACTTAGGAACTTAGTGCAGGCTGTTGGCAGATTTCTAGTGGTTTTTTAGCTATTGTTTTATTGCCTCAGTGACTCTTCAAATACCAAGTTTAGTTGGGCCAAGATGAGAGCTAAAGCTTTCTGTATGGGCAGCGTCAGCTCGCAGTGATGAGCATATCCTTACCAGCTGATGGTAGCTGGTGCCTGTGTAGATTCAGTGTGTGGTGGTGGACTTTGTGTGATGGAATGTGCTGTGTGATGAGCACAGCTGGAGGGCAGTGGGTGCCTCTTGCTGCTGCAAAGCATCTCTAGCCAGGCAAGTGGGGAGGGGATCAATGGGGTCTCTGCTCTTGATGGTGTTAATGCTGAGCAGGAGTGGAGAGCAGTCAATGAAACACTGACAAGGGCTTTCTTTTTGACACATATTATCTCTGTGGCATTCATTATTCATAGTGGTCTGAGCAGGGTCAGCTGATGCCTGAGGTTTAATAGGGATGTCTGGACGGTTGTGCAGTACTGGAAGTTCAAGGAAGAACACCCTTAGAATGTTAGGAGCAGTAAAGCAGAGCAGAACTACCAAATACAAAGATGAGAAAGCACCTGGCAGGTGTTTCCTTCCATCTGTGGCCCTGCCTTGCTTCTCTTTGCTGTGTCACCAGAAGATAATCTGTGTAAGAAGGTGATGCTGTGTGAATCTCCCCATGTGCCCAGGTGTGATGGGTGATGAGAGTGGACATGTTTAGGTAAAAAAAAAAAAATGTGTAGAGCAGTTTGGCTATTAGGTCTGCGAGAAAACCTGCTCTCTCTGGAAGCTGGCATGGTCTCCACTGCTGGAGCTGCACGCTGGTTTCAGTGGAAACCTGCCAGCCTCCATCATTTGGGATCTGGCTCTGATCCTCCCTGTCCTCTACCTCCTGAGTGGGGCCACTTCACACCTGCTTGCTGAAGTTGTCAAAGGCTGGCTGAGGGTGCAGGGCAGTGAGAGCCTTTGCTAAGCTATTTAGTTGTTTAGTTAAATGGTCTTAATTTCAGAATGGTAAAATTATAAAAAAAAAGTATGATCTTCTTAAATAGATGCAGCTAACACCTGTGCCAACTGACAGGGCTGAGTGGTAAGTCGGCTGCCAGCATACCTATCATATATAGAGAGTAAGCCTGACAGAGGAGAGATTAATGGAATTGGCTAGTTTGCTCCAGCTTTGCCCAGAGCTACCCATACTACCATCTGCTCTATGTGCATCATCATCAGGAGCAGCTGATGCAGAGCAGACCAGACATTCACAATTCCTGGTTCCTACAGATGAAGTGTTTTCTTTTTCAGCCTGCTCTCTGAGCTCCCTGGGACACAAACAGGAGAGCTGGAGCTGGAGTCTATTTATATGGCATTGTACTTAGAGACCCTCTGCTCAGGTTGGTTTGTGTTAATGTGGTTCCTTAGGTACTGGAAGGTGTGGGTAAGGTCTCATCCCTCTCCTTTATTTCCAGTTCTTGCCTATAAGATAGATCACAGAATCATAAGCTCATACCCTGAATTGAAATGGACCCACAGGGATAACTGAGTGGAAATCCTGACTCCATACAGGACATGTTCATCTGTTTCTGGGAGCTGTGGAAACGTACCATACGCGAGAGATCGATTGTTATACTGTCACAGAGGTGAAATAGAGAGTATATAGAATCATTAAGGTTGGAAAGGACCTGTAAGATCATCTAGTCCAACCCCAGCCCATGCCCACCAACCATGTCCCTCAGTGCCGCGTCTCCGCAGTTCCGCATTTCACAGCTCATTCCCAGGGACGGTGACCCCACCGCTCCCTGAGCACCCTGTGCCAGCACCTGAACACTCTTACAGATAATAAATTTTCCCTAATAGCCAACCTGAACCTCCCCAGGTATGACTTCAGGCCATCACCTCTCATCCTATTGCATTCCTGGGAGCGGAGGCTGACCCCCACCTTGTTACAGCCTCCCTTCAGGTAGTTATAGAGAGCAGTGGGTTCTCCCCTGAGCCTCCCATTCTTCAGGCTGGACAATCCCAGTTGCTTCAGCAACTCCTCATAAAATCTGTGCTCTGGACCCTTCAAAGCTTTGTTGCCCTTCTAAATTCCTGTGTTTTTGTGCTTTTTTTTTTTTTTTCCTGTTTGTTTGTTTTCCTGTTAGATTAGACAGTATCTTAAGGCATCTTTTAGACTGTGTATGCCTATAACACCTTCCGAGTTATCTGGACTGAAGATGATGCAACACTAGCCATTGTAGCTGTGATGACTATGTAGTTAAGAAATTTGCTTGCGTCTTGGAATAAGTCTATGATTCATGTTAACTGTTCTCCAAACCTCTGTGAAGCTCTCCCATAATGTGTCCACTTCCAGTTACTCACAGGGCAAATCAAACTGTCTTCTCCTTCAACATTTTTGACCCAAGAGGATTCTGGTTTTCATCAAATTGGAACTCCTCAGTCTGTGTCATTACTGTGTAACACCTTTTGGCTATTATCCTCAATCCCATTTTCTGAAGGCATGTACTGAAGTGTCAGCATTTCACTGTGATATGTTCTAAATGTTGCAATATTCATTATTTCAGTTATATTTCTGAAAACTTCACATCTCATAGTCTTTAGTCTGACACTGCTCTGCTCTGAACAGATCTGGTTCTGATGTGACCCCGGCAGCTTTAGGACAGATGAGAAATGGTGCTGGAAGGCTTGAGGTGATGTTAGAATCAATCCCCCTTGTACTTGATAACTTCACAGATCCTATTACTGGAGATTTTCTTTTATCTGTAGAGTGCTTTTGGAGTAGCAAGAGTCTGATGTTATCCCTCACACCTCATTTTATTTAGGTCATGGGCACATGTCCTCTGATGTTTCAGTTGTATTGGTTGAAGAGGTGTCTGCTTTCAGCCCCCAGCTGCCCCCCTCTGCTGCGTGCTGCCATGCTCTGAGCGCAGTGTGCAGCTGCTTCCTGTCCTACCAGTGGTGGGATGAGCCATGTTCATAAAGTCCTCTGCTTAAATCACAGCTGGAACAGCTCTAAATGCTCTCACCTGATGAATGGTCTCAGCCTGCAGACCACTGTGGACAGCAGCCTGCCTGAGGTGCACCTACAGGCTGAAGCTTCCTCGGCTGTAGAACTACACCTGGAAGCACCTAGTTTTCTGTATTTCCACTTCCTCAGGCTGAAGTTAACCACTGGAAAGGACCAGTGGTACTGCTCATACTCACAGACCCACCCATCCAAACACTTTGTGACCTAAATCCTTTTCCTGTCTGCATTTTTCTAACAGCAAATAGTCTTCTCTCTTGCTAACATGCTATTGATGTTCCTCTTCAGCACTAGCACGTCTAATATGAGGGAAGGAAATCCTTGTTTAGATTTGCTCACTCTTACACCCTCTGCATTTAGCACTCTGCCAGGGAGCGGGAGCTGCATCTGACAAATGCTTTGCTGCAGTTTCCACCTCCTCTGCATCCCTTCAGCTTCTATTTTTTAATGGATTGATATATGGGGCAAGTGCAGCTTCCTGACAACTTGATTTTTCTGTTACTAGCAGGGAAAAGAAGTGCTGGAGGATACTGCTGGGTCAGATGAGAATTTAGCAGATGCATCTGTAGATACAGGACATTTGTTTTTATTGACCCTACCCTTGAATAACTGCATCATACATTAGCTTGATCTTTAAGTGTAGGATCTGTAGAGGAAACAAGCTGCTAAATGGAAGATGTTAAACACTCTTCTGTTCATGACAGAAAAAGATTCACAGAATTATCAAGGTTGGAAAAGACCTAGATCATCTAGTAAGATCTGCGTGTCAGTGTTTTCAGCTGGCTATCCAGCGTGTGCTGGAGGGATTGGAGCTGCTGTGCTTGGACCCAGCAGGTGGTGAAGCACCACACAGGCTGGGGGAGAGAGGATGGAAAAAACAAAGGAGAATTTGTGGGTTGAGATAAACCACTTACTCAGATCGAGAAGAGGAAAAGGATTATAGTTATGTCAATATATAAATGTCTATAACAAGTGATGCATGCCCAGTTGCTCACCCCCCAGCAAGCAGAAGAGACAGAAGAACTCCTGCCCCATTCAGAACTCTCCTTCCACATGCTGCCATATGGTATGGAATATCCCTTTGGCCACTTCAAGTCGCTGTGCTGATTCTGTCCCCTCTCCTCCTTGGGCCCCCCAGCAGCACCTCACTGAGAAGCTGGAATGACTTGGGTCAATACACACCGCTTAGTGATGGACAGTAAGCAGGGGGGTGTTGGCAGCGTTGCTTTTCTCCTAGAACCAAAACACAATGTCATAGCAGACACTAAAGAAAACAATTCCATTCCAGCTGAAGCTAAGATAGGAGCAAAGATGGCACACTTATTTTAAAGCAAAATTAGGAAAACAGGTTCTGCTTTTCTCTATTTTTCTTCCCTGTCCTTTCTTCACTTGTTTGACCAAAGCTCTTCTTACCTTGGGTTCCATTACTTCATTGCTCCCAACGCTTTCTCTCTTGTGGTATTTCATACATCTCCTCTTATCCTCTTGCATGTTTTATTACTGCCTTATTTCCAGCTGGTCAGGAGAACCAGGTGCCCACTTCCCCTTGCACTCAGCTCTGTGCTGCAGCTGCCTCGTTTTCCTTTGCACGGTGAGTCCTCTGCTGCAGGAGTCCACTCCTGCAGTTTTCTTTGCTTGTTCTCTATGGAAACAAATACCCAGGTTAGAAAATTAGGCCAAGGTGTGGATGAGGGCATTATATCACTGATTTTTCATGCTACTTGACTTCTGTTATAGAATCATAGAATCACCAAGGTTGGAAAAGACCTACAAGATCATCCAGTCCAACCGTTCACCCATCACCAATAGCTCCCACTAAACCATGTCCCTCAACACAACGTCCAATCATTCCTTGAACACCTCCAGGGTCGGTGACTCCACCACCTCCCTGAGCAGCCCATTCCAGTGCCTGACCACCCTTATGTGCTGGTGGAAGTCAGATATTTTGTCTCCTGATTTATTTAGCAGCAGAAACATAGGGCATGCTTGTAAGCTTGTCCTGCTGGTGAGAAGGGCTATCAGGTCATTGCTGGTTTTGTGTTAGGAATGACACATTATTGCCCTATCTTTTTTTTCTTTTTGTATTTTTTCATTTGAGGTTTTGATTAAACAATTCTCATATACAGCTGCTTGAGTCACTAAATAGCTTTTTTTTTTTTTTTTTTTTTTTTTTGGCAAGGCTTAGGAAGAGGCTCAGTCGATAAAACTGTGCATTATGATGTCTGACCCACAGCAGGTGCCCAGCAGTGACTCACGGCCATGTTGAGGGTCAGCCTTTGCTAAATGCTAGTGCTAATCACCTTGAACAGGCAATGCTGCTCCCTCCCATAGCCCACGTTGATGCCTCTGGCTTTCTCCTGAAGGTCTGTAATGGCAGTGTTGCAGATGGAGGGCCATGAGGCTGAGGCATTTACATTGTTATAAAACCAGCATTACAGCACAAGAGTGGTCTTCCAGCAGTGATACATCCTGAATCTGGTGAGCTATTTTGTGCTGTTACCAAAACCACTTGGAAGGGGAATGAAAGTACATGCCAAATGGGGTATGCAATCTGATGGACTAAAGGCTCAGAGACAGTTCCTTTACTCTTTATTAGCTAGCTCCATGCTATGTCAACAGAGGGAAAGAAAAGAGTTGCAGCCACCTGAAAGCCTTGTTCATGGTTACAGGAGTGTTACACAGCAAGGCGGTGGTGCTGAGAAGAGACAGCTGGGCCCTGGGCTGCTCCTTGTTCATGCTCAGTGTACAAAGATGAGGTGGAATGACATGGAGCTGCCTGCTGTGGGGGAAAAAAGCAGCTCTCAGGAAATGGGACCATGTTTTCCTGCTGTTAATGAATGAGGAATGGCCCAGAGACCAACTGGAATAGTCTGCCAATAGACCACGAAGATACTTGAAATCAAGGAAAGCACATTTAATATGAAATTAACTCATGCTTCTTCTTTGGCTTGCTCTTCCATACAATGTCAGTAGCACATCACAGAATTGCTCAGGTTGGAAAAGACCTTACAGATCATCAAGTCCAACCACAACCCAACCATCCTACCCTAACTAACAGCCCTCTGCTCAATCATGGCCCTGAGCACCACATCACAGAATCATAGCAGTTGGAAGGGACCTCCAGAGATCATCGAGTCCAACCCCCCTGCCAAAGCAGGTTCCCTACAGCAGGTCGCACAGCTCGGCGTCCAGGTGGGTCTTGAATATCTCCAGAGAGGGAGACTCCACAACCCCCCTGGGCAGCCTGTTCCAGTGCTCCGTCACCCTCACTGTAAAGAAGTTCTTGCACACATTCGTGGGAACTTCCTATGCTCCAGTTTCTGGCCGTTTCCCCTTGTCCTGTCTCCACACACTGCTGAAAAGAGTCTGGCCTCACCACTTTGCCCCCCACATCTTAGATATTTACAGACCTGGATCAGGTCCCCTCTCAGTCTTCTTTTCTCAAGGCTAAACAGACCCAGTTCGCTTAGCCTTTCTTCACAGGGGAGATGCTCCAGGCCCTTCATCATCTTTGTGGCCCTCTGCTGGACTCTTTCCAAGAGATCCCTGTCTTTTTTGTACTGGGGAGCCCAGAACTGGACCCAATACTCCAGATGAGGCCTTACCAGGGCAGAGTAGAGGGGGAGGATCACCTCCCTCCACCTGCTGGCCACGCTCTTTTTAATGCACCCCAGAACGCCATTGGCCCTTTTGGCCATGAGGGCACACTGCTGGCTCATGGCCAACCTGTTGTCCACCAGGATGCCCAGGTCCCTCTCTGCAGAGCTCCTCTTTAGCAGGTTATCCCTCAGCCTGTACTGGTGCATGCAATTATTCCTCCCTAGGTGCAAGACTCTACACTTGCTTTTGTTAAACCTCATCCTGTTTCTTACTGCCCAGCTCTCCAGCCTGTCCAGGTCTCGCTGAATGGCAGCACAGCCTTCAGGTGTGTCAGCCAATCCTCCCAACTTCGTATCATCAGCAAATGTGCTGAGGGTGGCCACTATCCCCTCATCAAGGTCATTGATGAAGATGTTGAGCAAGACCGGACCCAGCACTAACCCCTGGGGAACACTGCTAGTTACAGGTCTCCAACCAGACTCTGCACCGCCAATGATGACCCTCTGTGCTCTGCCAGTCAGCCAGTTCTCAACCCACCTCACTGTCCACTCATCTATCCCACACTTCCTCAGCTTTGTTATAAGGATGTTGTGGGAAACAGTATCAAATGCCTTGCTAAAAATCCCTTTTAAAAACCATCTAAATGGTTTTTAAACACATCCAGGGATGGTGACTCAACCACCTCCCTGAGCGGCCCATTCCATGTTCCTGACCCTGCCATTTCTGATGCTAACAGAATTAAAAAGAGGGGAGTGGTAGGACTGAGGAACAGGAGGTTGGCACGGCTGGAAATGGGGGAGTTGGTCAGCTTAGGTTGTGTTGCTGATAGAGAAATACCGCTGTGCCTGGCTGGGGGCTGCATGAAGGCAGGAAGCTGAGCTGGGGGCTAGGTTCGGTACTTGCCTTCCCAGAGCCAGGCTATGGGGCTGTTTTCAGCAGGAAAACACCTACTGTTTCCGTTTGAAGTCTGAGGAGAAGGAACAACAATTAGAAGGATCTCCGTCAAGAAAAAAGATTGTGGCTACTCCTCTCAGTCTGTTAGTTTTTCCATTCTCAGACAAATATATTTACAAAAAAGTGCCTTGCCTAAGCTGTTGAGTCCTCTCTAGGGCTGGCAGGAGCTGAAAAGATCAGTCTGGGCTTAGTTATGTGAATCTAGGCTGATTTCCAGCCACATGAAGTGAAATTCATGACACAGATGAAAGTTATATTCTTTCTGTATGCCGTTCTGTTTCCCTACTGGTGAGTCAGGTGTGACTGCACTGAGGTCATTGGGATTATATATATTGCATGAGGTGAAACTGAGATAAGATTAAGGGACTGGATTTTCCCTGACACAGCACTTTTGATGGCTGTGGGTTCTTGTCTTGCAGAGCTGTGTGATGAAGTGAGGCTTCACCCTCGCAGTCCTCACCCATTCCACAGCAGGCTTCCAAATACAAGCTGAAAATAAAGCATCAGGACAGCGTTTTCACCCGTCAGGTTCACAGGTGAGGAGAAATTTGCCTGCAGTAAGCCCAAGAATCTCAGTGTTATGTTTTTGCATAAGCTGCAGAGATGCTCTTCCAAGATATTGTGGCACGTCTTGATGGTTATTAGCTCAATTCAGTGCCACAATTACTGCAGGCCATTTAACACAATGTATCCCCCGTTGCTCTCCATTATAGTAATGTCAATGCTTACAGCTGGGAGCCCTGTACATCATAAAAAATATGAATATATATTTATTACAGCTCAGCCATATATTTGTAGTATGAATCTTATGACATCTTACCACTTCAACATGGAGTAACATCTACCTTGTGTATGGGCTGAAGCTATAGAAATCAGATGTTGGGCCAAAATGGGATTTTTTTCATTGTCATCGGCGTCTGTGACTCGCACATAGTTGTGCGAGTATAAGCTGTCCTCTCCTTTTTGCATTGGATTTATGTCACATATAGGTTACTCATCTAAAAATTCATTGTTCAGATCCGAGCTAGTCACCTCAGACTGCACAGAGTCAGTAGGAAGAAATATGTATCTCCAGAGGATGTTTTTTCTCATCGTAAAATAGATGTCAGGGATGGCACAGATCTGCCCCTTTGCTTACCAGTAACTAGGTGGATTTGTTCATCTATCCTTAATAACAATAATCTTTTTTTCTCTTAAGGTCTGTCCACCATCTGGAGCAATTACAAGATGACTGGAAAGCCATGGAAATACTATTCCCAAAGAAAGGACACCCAGCAGTGGAGGCACCAGTCCATCCCAGAACCCTCACTCATACCTCCAGGACAGTGATGTGCTTCTCTACTAACACACAGAATGGAAGAGTCTGAGGACCTGATGTTAACATTTTCAGACAGGTTTCTCTCGTGGTCCATCATGTTTCTGGCAGTATAACAGGAGAAACACCATTGAGCTCTGACCTCTCTGTGGGATTGTAACAACAGTAGCTGCAGGTTATGCAGAAGTCACTTAAATGCTTAATATAAATGTATTAATTGAGACCCAGCAACAGCCTTTACCAAAGACTTTAGCTTGTCTAACTTAAAAAGAAGTGGGAGCTGGCTGTTCACAAAATGGTTTGCAGAGCTGGATTGCTAATTTCTCCTCTAACAAATCATAGAATCATAGGGCGGCCTGGGTTGAAAAGGACCACAGTGCTCATCCAGTTTCAACCCCCTGCTAACTGCAGGGTCACCAACCAGCAGACCAGGCACAAAAAAAAAACCAAATGGGGATTTTCAGTGTTTATGATAGACTTTGCAAGTCCTGGAGTTAATGAAACTGCCCCGGAAACCCAAGTAGCTGCTGAGAAAGTGCTGAGGAAGCTCTTGAAGAAATCCCATTTCAATTTGCTTATTTAAGTTACTTGAAAAAAGACCTCTCTGTTATCTAATTTGTTGACGAGTTCAGTCACTTTCTGGAGTGATTGCTTGCATAATTTACTTTATTGGTACATTATTTAAAAGTTCTCGTTCAGCTTCAGGCCAGGGGTTTGGCAGCCAGTCTTACACAATGGGAAATTGGTGTCACTTCATGTCAGAGCAATCAGGAACATTGGTGACAATCCAGAGTTTGCCACGAAAGCTGCAGTGTAACCAGAGGTAATCTTTCATTGCTGATTCATTACAAAGTGCTCCCTTGCCATTAGCTCATAGGAATCTCATAAATTATAATGTCCTTTATTGGTTGAAAAATACCATTTCCTCAGGAGCATTGGATCCTGACTCAACTGCTCCTTAAATTGAAATCCCATATCTGTGGCTGGCAGCTGTGCTTCCATGACTTTCACAGAGGATCAGTAAATATCCATTCGAGTTCAGTCCAGGAACACAGGTACACGAGGATCCAAACACCACAAGCTTCAAAAAGGGGTGCTCTGCAGACACATCTTCAGTTTAAAGAATTTGTTGAGGCTTTGGGTTGTCCCTGGGAGCTCAGTATTTCCTCTCCTTCCTGGCAATGTGTTTGACAACACATATGCTGTGAAGAACATGTGTGTATTGACACAGAGTGTAACTATATTGACAGTCTCCATTCAGCATTGTAGGGAGAAACCCTTATTGGCAGGCAGGTACTATGCTTTGCAAGAGGAAAGGGAGCAATCAGTTGCTTGAGGTAAGACATCCATTTCTCTTGTTTTAAACTGGTGTTAACTCACAGAGAGGGCTGTTCAGCCTGTCCTGCCATCAGCTGGAATGTTCTGTTGCTGTCTTGTTGAGCAAGAAATAATTTATTGCCACGGGTTTATTCCACGAGATGTTATTACTTAATATGTCGAGTTTTGAACCAGGCTGGCCTTATTAATGTGTGAATCATCTGATCAGTGTTCCTCTGAAGCGTGCGAGATGTCTGAGATGCGATGACATCCCTGTCTGTCATGGCAGGAGCCACTGCAGGAGGATGTGCTGCTCACTTCAGACAAACGTGGGGTTGTGCTCCTTGCTGCATTTTAGTATCTGCTTAGAAATAACAACACTGCTTTGAAATGACTCTTTTCTTTTAATTCCAAAGGAAGGGATTATTGCTTCCCTGCTTAAAAATCCATCTGCTCTGTGTCTGTTGTGGCAGTGCAGGATGTGAGGTTTTAGACAGGACACAGAGGAGGAAAAAGTGCAGAGTATCATCATAGAATCACAGAATGGCCTGGATTGAAAAGTCCCACAGTGCTCATCCAGTCCCAACCCCCTGCTATGTGCAGGGTCGCCAACCAGCAGACCAGGCTGCCCAGAGCCACATCCAGCCTGGCCTTGAATGCCTGCAGGGATGGGGCATCCACAGCCTCCTTGGGCAACCTGTTCCAGTGCGTCACCACCCTCTGCGTGAAAAACGTCCTCCTCAGATCCAACCTAAACCTGCCCTGTCTCAGTTTAAAGCCATTCCCCCTTGTCCTATCACTGCCCACCCTCACAAACAGCCGTTCCCCCTCCTGTTCATACACTCCCTTCAAGTACTGGATGCCCACAATGAGGTCTCCCCGCAGCCTTCTCTTCTCCAAGCTAAACCAGCCCAGTTCCCTCAACCTTTCCTCCTAGGAGAGCTGCTCCAGCCCTCTGACCATCTCAGTGGCCTCCTCTGGACCTGCTCCAAATGCTCCACGTCCTTCCTGTGCTGGGGGCCCCAGGCCTGGACGCAGCACTGCAGATGGGGCCTCACAAGAGCTGAGTGAGGGGGACGATCACCTCCCTGTCCCTGCTGGCCACCTCTGGACTGTTCCTGTTCCACAATCTGGAACACGTGGGCCAAGGACTGTTCTTGATATGGGTCAGTGATGAGGCACCTGCAGGGCAGATAGAAACAGTGTGCGGCTGTGCTTCTCAGCCCTTAGGGCAGGGAAGGGAACCTCGCCAGGTTTGGTTCCTGTCAGGGATGGAGCATTTGCGTCTCATTCTGGAACTCAGGAAAAGTACTGTAAAAGTACTGCAAGCACAGCAAGTGCTGAATAAATGTGTTTCTGCGATTAGCAATGTACTTCCTATATGCCCACAAAACCAACACTGACTTTAAGAGCTGCTAGTAAAAAATGTAAACAATTATTCTCTCCATGCTTGCAGAGTAGTTTCTATAAAAGGGATCATTAATACTGTCAGAAGTGTATGTGGACTCCATTTTCCTGTGTTATTACTGCTGAGATTTTTGTATCATGGAGAATTTTTTTTCTAACACTGTGCCTGTTTTTTGATTGCGAAAGGAAACAATCCTGATAATGCTTATTTTTATAGATGTGAGAAGGATGCTTCAAACAATGTTATCATCTGCAATCTGATATCTGCTCTTTAGTCCTAGGCATATATTTATCTCCCCTACGTGTTTCTCTATTGTGCAATTAATTTTAAGTTTTTTAATACATGGGCTTTCCCTCCACCTGTGTTTTTGTGCCACCTGGTAAAACTTGGTTTCATTACTTGTTGATCAGGAAGCAAAATGCTCCCTGGGAAAAGGAAGGACTAATGAATCAATTAATTTTTTGGGAGGGAAAGTCCTTTCCTGAAGCAGAAGGGCAGTTCTGGGGTATCCTGGTGATGCTGTCCTCAAATGGTGTGGACAAATGAGCAGAATGCATGGTGCTCCTCAAGCTCACCTTCTGTCACAAGCGGTATCTCAAAACTGGCTGCAGAAAGCAATACTCTACTTCTGCCTCATATGTACATAAAGCAGCATGAAGAGATTTGTTTTCATAGAATCATAGAATGGTTTGGAATGGAAACGTCACCCAGTGCCAACCCCCTGCTGTAGGCAGGGACACCTCCCATAGCCCAGGCTGCTCACAGCCCCATCCAGCCTGGCCTGGAGTGCTTCCAGGGAGGGGCATCCACAGCCTCACTGGGCAACCTGTTCCAGTGTCTCACCACCCCCACAGCAAAGAATTTCTTCCTAATATCTAGTCTAAATTTAACCTCTTCCAGTTTAAAACCATTTCCCCTCATTCTGTCGCTACATGCCTTTATTAACAGTCCCTCCCCATCTCTCCTGTAGGCCCCTTCAGGCACTATAAAGTCACTTCAGACCTCAGTAAGGTCTCCTCAGAGCCTTCCTTTGTCCGGGCTGAATGTCCCCACCTTTCTCAGCCTGTCCTCATAAGGGAGGTGCTCCAGCCCTCTAAGCACCCTCATGGCCTCCTCTGGATCCGCTCCAACAGCTCCGTGTCCTTCTTGTGTCGGGGCCCTTGTTTTGGTCTGGGATCTCATTTGGAAGTTACAATAAGGGTCCCATTGGCTTCAGAGGGAATTCTCTGCATACCACTGGCTCTGACCCCAGAGGTCCCATATTCCTACCTCTGTTTGACTACATGCCAAAACTGCCATATATATTCAAAGGTCCCGATAGCTTTGCCTTGACTTTTACTCATAGCTTGAACCCTTTCTCCACATTTTCTTTGTAGACAGCTCATTTTTCTAATGCTGTCAAAAAAACCTCAAGAAAAGCATACAACTTGTGCAAAAATGTCTTCAGTAGGATGTTCTATTGATTTCAGACTAGCAAACATCTGTTTAGAAAGGCTTGAGTTAGTGTGGCCTTAAAAAAAACAAAATGGTAGCAAGGATCATGTAAAACTGGCCTTGTTTGGGCTGTGGAAATGGAGTAGCTAACTGAATACTGCAGGTGTTTTCCATTTGTGAATGCTGCAAGGGTCTTCCGCTGTTTATTTTAGCATTTGTCAGCTTGATGGATGTGCCACATGCAAGGCAGGCGCATTCTTAGGTTTAGACATTCATTCAAATAGGAAGAGAATAGAGATTTCCCTCTGAAGGAAGGGATGTACTGAACTGGTCTGGTTGTCCTCCAAGCATATGAGCTCTCCAGGGTGTCATCTGACTCAACATTGAGGTATGAAGTACGCAGAAGGTCTTAAGCCCGTGGGTAAGTTAAGTACAATCCAAAAGGGGGTTGCCACCTGACCAGCAGGTATACAGAAATCCTAACAGTGAGTTTGTAGGGTTCCCTAATACACAAGGACATGGAGGCTTTGGTTACCAAAAATTCCTATTTATTACTATTCGCTACAAATCACCACTAGCAAGAGTATTATGATTAATAATGCAAAAATATATCTCTATATATGTATGGATAAAAAGCTGTTACAGATATTACCAGGCAGAAAGTATATCTAAGTATATAATAACAGTGATAGAAAGGTCATTTGAGGTAGGAAAACCAGTAATATAGCAGCAGATAGGCTTTGGGGATAATTATAGCTCAGCAAACTTACAAATAATACCATGACAGTGAATAGAGTTATTATGACTAATGAATAGTACTGTAACATCAAGTGTACTCATCACAGATATTCTTCTTAAAACTATACTTATTCTTTTTCTTGTTAGAGTTGTGATAAGTATATACTTACCACAACTATAAATATTATCACTGCTAAGACAGAGGAGGTTTAGGTTGGATATTAGGAGGAAGTTTTTCACTCAGAGGGTGATGATGCGCTGGAGCAGTTTGCTGACTTTTCCACTGGCAGACATATTCTCCTGTGTTTATCAGTCTGTGTTCATCAGTCATTTTTGGTCACAGCTTGTCTCATTACAGCCAGGTTACGTCTGTAAGTGCTCCCATCAAGTATGTAGCTAATTTGCTAAGGAGCTGGGAATTGCCTAAGCAGGCTCTCAATCATCCTCATGATGCTCGGAATAGCACAGGCTGAGGCTAGGCAGAGTGGTATGTCTCAACCTGGGCACTCTTCGCCTAATCTCAGGTGTGTACTCCTGCTATTAATTGCATGCATTCATCTTGTTTTGATGACACATTCCCATTACACGACATCTTCCCAGTGTCACTGTGTGCCCCTCAGAGCAGATTGGTTTGTCCTGAAGAGTAAGAAGGAGCTAATAACAGACTTCTCACCATCACCTTTTATGACCTGGACTTTTAGTGTCCATAAATGCAAGTGATGAGGACTGTTTAGAACTACTAAGGCCCTGATCTGTTTTAAAGGATGGTTTTGAATCAGTCCAGGACAGAGTACAGTTTTCTTGTGAACTCACAATTTTGTTATGAGAAAACTTAGGATTCCTGCTGATAGAAAACTTGCTTTGGAAGTCTTCCCAGCCTTCTCTATTGCAAGAAGAGAATCTGTGAACTGTAATGCAATGAGGGAAGAGGAAACCGAACTGAACTGCTTTAAAGAGTGCGATACTCAGATCAGCTTGGGGTCAAGCCCATCCACAAAAGAGAATATTGAAGCACACAGCACTGAGGAAACTTTATTGAAGTCATCTAAGGACAGACACAAGCACTTGTAAATGAGACTCATCTCTCCTGTCTCTCCTCAGCAATGCCATGTGAATTTTGAGTATCATCAGCCACTAGCTGAACGCAGTAGTTTTTGGACAAAGCCAAATAATAAATGTATCTCTAGGAACTCTTTGTTTTTTTCCCCTTAATTTTACAGGAAAAAGTAAATGAATTGAGCAACTGTGCTATTTGTCATGAAATGTGAACTCAGCCTGTGCTGTTCCTGCTGCCAGTAGACAAGTACTTATGGCAAACCCTGCATCGCATCTTATGCTAGTCTGTCTTTTTTCGTTTTTTGTTTTCATTTTCTGTAGAAAGGGCAAATGCCAAGTGAGCCTGGAGACCGAACTGCCCTTTCTCTTACTGGACAGCCAGAAGTTGGCCTTTAGGGCTTTATACAAAATATAGAATTCTTCTATTCATTTATTCTTGAAGCCAGAAAATGTGACTCCTGTTATTACTGGGGGAGGGTGGGGAAAGAAAAGAATGTGCGGGTGAAGAGGAAAATCTATAAGTCATCTCCAGGGAAAATTTAAGCCGATGCTCTTTAGCTCAGAGATGGTGCCATGTAGATAAAGAAGTAGAAAAAAGCTGCACAGTCTTTGCTCCTCAGTGCCTTTTCATGATTTGTGTCTTTGTTTCCCTTTCTGCAGAAGGGAATAATGGGCAAAAAACACAAAACCCAGAATAAAAAACAGCTAACAAAGGGCAGGGTGGTGCAGAAACACCTGAGGAACTGTTCAAAAAATATTGGAGGTAGGAATAGTTTAGCGGGTCCCTGTTAGTGCAGTTGGGATCTCAGACATCACCTGGATGGAAATAGGAACTTCATAAACAAGGCTGTGTTACTTCATACTGCTCTGGCAATGCTTACTGTAGGGACAAACAAATTATGTGCTGGGCTCTTATGAATCTTTGTAAGGCACACGCAGCCTGAAGGATTGGGATTTGTTAAGAAGTTATTAAAAAGGTGGGAGCTTTTTAAAGAAATGGTAAAATTGCATCTGTGACACTAAATGAATGTTCCTTACAAGGCAAAAGGATGAAAAACTTTCCTAACAAAAAGTTCTAAGACATAAAAGATGACCATACAGACACACAAACACAAATGGGATGTCCTGCTGATGCGTACCATCCCAGCTTTACTCTGGGATAAAAAACAGTGTGTTTTTTTTCTGATGCTATTTTATGTTTCCTTTGTGGACATCAGTTCTTTCTTCTTTCCCATTTAAGTTGAAAAGAATGCTGATATTTTTTTAAGTTTTCAGCACAAGTTTCTACAGACGCAGGATTTCCATTTAAAGCAGGGATGTCAGAGGGCTGAATGACCAGGGATCACTGTTTAATTTTACACTCTGGATTGATATTACTGTGAGCCATATCAAATATAAATGGCAATAAATTAGAATGGTTTCTGTTCTCTCTCCAAACCCACAGGTCCCACAAAGAAGGGTATTTTTGTTAACTTGTGAACCCGATTAGAACTCAGTTAGAAATAGGTGCTGTGAATGTGTAAATGTAATGTCTTTCTATGGATTCTACTCAAAATTTTATATGAATTTGGGTATTTGAATTATGAATTTTCTTGATGTCCACAGTAATGATTTCTTCATGAAAAGGCAAACCATAAATCAGAACAAATGCCAGGGAGATAACTGCATACTAGAAAATTAACATCTCAAAAACCCTCCTCATGAAAAAATGAATTATTCAAGAGTCATTTTCTTGAGTTCAGGCTGTATTGGGCTGTATTCTGTCAATTCAGACTAGAAACTTCTGAACTGCAATGCAGTGATGTAAGTCAGTGTCTCACCCCCTGTACATAACTTACATTCACTGTGATGAGATGACAACCCAACAGGTTTGTGAGCTGTTATGGGCATTTCTCAGAGGAATGTGGGAGTAAAGATCAGGAGTGAGTAAGGGTATTTATTAAGAGCTAAGAAAGAGATACTCAAATTAGAATCTTTTCTTGTGGGTGTGATGACATAGCAGCCAACACAGACTTCCTCTGCATATGACAGACCTTTGAAGTGAAAATCAGACTGTCTCTCTCCGTGGATGGTAGAAGGAATCCAAAGGGATTGAAGAAACAACGCCCTTAACTTGGTGATTTAAAGCTTTGTGGGATTAATCTAGGGCTTACCAACTTTCCAAAAGTTATGTGGGTAGGAAGTGTAACAAAACCAGGCCTTGGGCCATTTTATTGATTCCATGGACCCTGTAAGAACTGGAAGGATGGGACTTACATCGGAGTCTCTTTGGTTAGCACTGAGCTGGCAAAGCAGAAATGCACATTATACTGGTGATAATTTTAAGTCTATTTCAGCAATTTCTTTCCTTAGAGATTAAATTCACAGCAGGTAAGAGTGCTGCTCACTGTACTCAAAATGGATTTTTTTTACATTGCAATAAATCAAGGCAATGAGGGACTTTTGTTTTCTTTCCTTCTCTGGATGCTTTGGCACTGCCAGTGATCATCCAAGTTACACAGCATGTCAAATAACACCAGGTGCACAATCTTTATTAAAGCAGTAATGTATTTTATTTTATTTTTTTTGCTTTTACAATTCAAACTAGAAGGGAATGATAATGGCTATCATTTCAGAAGGTCTTTTAATTCCTGTATCATTGCTCCTCTTCAGAAGGTGGAAAAATTTACTAGTTAACTTTACCACGTAAAACTCAAAAATGCCAGGACATAAATCTTATTAATGAATGGCAAGAAAGAAAGAGGTTATCTAAACCAGATAAATATTTGATAACCAAAGTATTATCTAATTACAGCCTGCAACTAATTGAATGCCATTTACCAATATGATGAAGCTAAACTCCTTTTGATGGTTATCCACCCATTTTTTCTTGGGAGAGGCAGATGTTTTAACGTGACACAGTGCTACAGGCAGTGGCTTGGGAGTTCAAACTGCACATCAAGAAAAAGGTTTTCTCTGCGAGGATGGAGTGGCACTTGGACTGATTGCTCAGGAAGGTGCTGACATCCCCATCCCTGCAGCTCTTTAAGAACTGTCCAGACAAAGCTGTATCTGATCTGACTGGATACTGGAATGAGGAGGCTTTTCTGACCCCCAGAACAAGGCCAAAGTAGATGTCAGGTGCTATCATTTAAATTGGGCAGTAATTAAAAATAAAAATTACCTGGCATGCTTCCTTCTATCTTAACTCTCATATTTGTTTTCTAGCAAAGTTTGGGATTATAGCCAACGTTGTAAAATAAGGTGTAATTTTGCAGTTTTCCATACTTAAGAAGGAAAAACTCATTTTCATCAAGTGAAAAATTAAATAAATTATTGCCTGAAATTTTATGGTACTTAATGTGCCATAAATCCAAAGGATACAATATCTTATCCCTCATAGTGCTGCACTTTGCATATTTTGCCAATACAGTGTTGGCCGTGGCTATTTAAGAGGCTTCCCACTGATTCACAGCAGAAGTGTTTTTGAAATAATTCCCAGCTTCCCGCCCGGTCTCATACCATGGCTGGTGTCTCCCACTCTGTGACGTGTGCCTGAAATTTGTTTGGAAATGCTCACTTTTGAGATACGATTTGCACTGCCGGTGGCGTAGGGTGGAGTTGGCTGTTTGTATTACAGCCACAGACAGATAAATCAGTCAGGATTTCAGCAGCCGTGGGTTAAGTGGTGCTGTTTGCTCAGTATGAAGCTGAGTAAGCCTTGAGGAAGCTTTGACCAACCCAGGGGGGTGCTTCTTCCTGGCAGTTCTTCAAGCCTAAACTGAGGCGTTTGATTCTTCTCAGTGTCTGTGCAGGAGGAAATCACAGTCATATGTCTGTTAAAATCAAGAGTCACATTAAAGTATTATAACCAGTTCTGTCCTTAAGAACATCTTGCAATGAAAATGTCTCATGCTTGCTCTTCAGTTCCCTTCAGAAAAATGTTCATAGTGGCTCAGATATTTTTCTGTGAGAATACACGTTTAGAAGCACCTTTTCTGTACTCCTCTGGTTCCTGCAACTCTGCCCAAAACACCTCGTGTGGGTTAATGTTGGGTCTGGGCTCCAGAAGGTACGACATGTTTTACGATGCTGTAGTACAGCTTGTATGAAAAATGATTCTGTTTTTTTTTGTTTCAAATCAGATAATGTAAGTGAGGACCTTCTTGGTAAAAATATACTTCTGGTTCATGTTCTCCCGTCTTCTGTTTCCAAACCCCACCCACTTCTGCTCCCCAGTGCAGCCAAATACGCTCTTTGCAGATGTTTGAGGTTGAACATAACCACAGTTGTTGCCTTCTTGAGGAGCCCACCAACACTCTGGTGTCCCAGAAGCCTGGCCAAGGGTGAGCATTTCTCTCTTTGCAAACCCTGTGCTCTCTGCAGCCTCCGGGCCAACACAGAGGGCATCATCGCAAGGTGCTGGGAGGCACCGACCCACTGGTGAGCAACTTCTGCAGTCTGCCGGGAAAGCAGCTGTGCCAGGAGAAAAGTGTGATTCTGCTTCACAAAGCGACACAACGTGCACTTCTGTAATGTGGGGAGGCAGGAAAGAAAGAACCAATATTTCACTTTTAATGCAAGATTGCTAAAACGACAAAGATTTCCATCTTGTGCAAGCTGGCATAGGGGCTGTGTCCTCCTCAGCTGATGCTGACCTGCTGCTCTTGCTTCTCCTGAACCGGTCCTGTCTGCACACACTGTGCTGCTCTCTGAAGGTTCCTACTTCCTTTTGTCCCCAGGAGCAACAATTAATCCAAGTAAAGGATAGATTCAATAACACACATGCTTTGGAACCCACAGCCATGTGCTCAGCTCCACAGATATTTTTCATCTGTCTGATTCTCTTTTTTTTGAATCATTCAGCAAATTGAAAATATAATTTCCACGTTCTGCAAGTTTTTTTGTTGCCTAACAATCCTTGTTGTATATATAGAAAAACATGAAAATTGTTCTGCTAACTGCAGAGGGAGTAATCATAGAATCACAGAATGGCCTGGGTCCAGTCCCAACCCCCTGCTGTGTGCAGGGTCGCCAACCAGCAGCCCAGGCTGCCCAGAGCCACATCCAGCCTGGCCTTGAATGCCTGCAGGGATGGGGCATCCACAGCCTCCTTGGGCAACCTGTTCCAGTGCGTCACCATCCTCTGGGTGAAAAACTTCCTCCTCAGATCCAACCTAAACCTGCCCTGTCTCACTTTAAAACCATTCCCCTTTGATTTATTAATACTTGGCAAGAGGGTGTGTTTAGCAGGAATGTTCTTAACAACCATAGCTGGTATAAGCCAGGGTAACCTGCTGCCCACGGCCTCACTGCCGCTGCTTCATCAGCTCATGGCTCCAATGGCAGATTTATTGAATTGCCCCCGAGCCTGTAAGAAATCCATTTCTAACACAAGTGTGAGAGAAAAAGTGCTTCATATTTGTTGGGAAGTGTGTGCTGTGTGCTGTGTTTCACAGTGCAAAACTGTTCAGCGGTTACAAAAGAAAGTGGCAGTCTTGTAATTAATTTCAAGTGGGCAGAGCCATATTGTTAATTGACAGTTTTGTTGCGCTCAATTTTTTACCAGTCCGGTCTTTTCTGATTTTAAATATTCCTGATCAATATAATCTCATTATTTTATTTCAGAGTTCCCAGTTGTGATGGTTTCCACTGTCTGCCTTGGATAATCAATCAGAGCTAAACACTGAGAAGAACTCCAGTAGAAATGAGATCATCTTCCAAAGCAATGACAGAAAACAGAAAGCCTCTGTTGCTGAACAGAGAGTAAAGATTTGCTGTGTTGAAGGCAACAGCTGACTCATGAATCTTTATGCCTTCTTAACCCATAGAAACTGCTGGCCAGTGTGGTACCCAGAAATGCCGGCTGTAGTTGGTGTGGTAGGTGATGGGGGCTTTGGTACTCACCATAGAGTTTGCATCCTTGTCTTCAAGCCAGTAGAGCTGGTCAGACCAATCGGTGTGTGCTAGGAGAGCTGGGAGCACGATGTGCGATGTTGGGCTGTCAGACACATCTCCTGCCAAAGCAGGTGAGGCTGAGGTTGCACAAACTGGTGGAGAAAGTGGTGTTGAGGACGGAAGCGGATTTCTAGGAGGGGTGAGGTAGTGCAAGTGAAATTATAGGGCAATTATTGCTTCTCATTTATGGAGAGGGCCCAGAAGTGAACATCCAGGGAGGAGCTCCAGGCTGATGACCTGAAAACAGGAGAATGACCCGTATTATCAAATGCAGGGTTGATAGAAAGACCGTATTAAAAACCCTTTAGTCCCTATGGAATGTCTGGATGTCTCTCTGAAATGGATTTTCTGAGGCATTTAATCTTAAGGAAGCTGTGTTAACCAGTGTGCTTCTCTCTGAGGCTCCATTCTCAGCCTTTCCTCCAGTGTGCTGCAGAAATAATGTAGGGACCTCATGAGAGCTACCTGCTATCCATTTCCCTTCAATCTAATCTCAAAACCTGTTCACAACAAAGAAAGGGGCAGTATCTAGAAATTTCTCTGAGAAGTAACAGAAAGTAACGGATAATTTGGGCTGGGACCAAGAAATGATCACAACCCTGCATTTGTTTTGTTTGCTTTGCATAAGGACCTGTTTTATTCCCTCCAAACGGGAAGAAGCTGCATGGTTAAGGATGACAGAACAGCCAATTGTCCATTAGCAAATAGGTAAGAGCTCAGAAAACAGTTATTCTGTTACAACAGCTACATTAAATCAAGGTTTTATCAACAATGATCGAAAGTTTCACAGTCACATTACCTTTTCCCAGAATTGCTTCACCTGAAATCAGGAGAATAATTCAGCTTCCAGTACTGAAGATATGGAAACTTTCCTTGTTATTAAATTCATTTGCTTATGCAAAGAAGTAAGAGACGTGCAAACCAAGCAGCTGTATTTTCATTCTCATATCAGCTTTCAAAATATTTCAGCTCCAGGAATGACACGAAGCACTGAATGACGTTGGGCTTCTGTTCCTCGATGCTTCTCGGTACTCCTCAGTTTTTCTGATCTCTTTTACTTTTGGAAAGGTGTAAGATTTGATCCTCAGCTACAATTAAATATGAACTTTGTAGAGAATTGTGATTTCATTTGTAGGACTCCCATTCCTGAAATCTGTTTCCCTTTTTAGTGTGAAAACCTTGAAAAAATTAAAGAAGCAGGATAGAAAACTGTGTCTGATATTTACAGATCTTGATTTGGTGATCTGGAGGTGACATTTTAATGGGCTGAGCTGAACGGGGAAGCAGGAGGAGACCTCAATTAAATGAAATCTTGCATTAAGGAAGACCTTTGTGGGTAATTTTCCAGTGCAGCTCCTGTTCATATTTATCACATTGCTTTTAAAAATGACCTTTCACCAGAAAATACATATTTTATATTGCTCATTAAATCTGGGACAGTAGGATGTTCCCTGCGGTACTTTGAATCAAAACTGACAAACTACTGAGTGCATGTTCCCATTCCTTACATCTGGTGTCTCGTTTTTCAGAACAGATTCAGAAGTGTTGAGGAAGCTGTGGATGTTGAAAGCCGTCGAAGAAAGCATTTTCACTCCTGTTTTCCCTGAAACTGGGTCACGTACAAGAATTCAGCTGCTGCTAATTAATTTTTCTGTTAGTCTGCTGTCGCATCCAACTTATCTCAAGGTGGACCTTCACTGTCAGTGCACTGCTTCTTTCTCTGTTGTGGAACTCAGCAACTTTGTCCCCAAGGTCACTCACCTCTATTAGCAGCTTTTCTTTACTGTACGTACAGTAAGCTGGCTCATCTGCTCTGATGTTATCCGATAAAACCTGATTGCAATGCCTGCCTCAAAGGTGACCTGGCATATGGAGCGACGCATCATTCAGCCATGCAAGTTTCTGTTTTGCTAGAGTTGTTTAAAAAAAAAAAAATAGAAAAAAAGAAAAGACCTCCCCACCAATGGGCTTTGCTGGAGCTTTTGTGGGAATAATTCTGTAGAATTTGTCTTTTTTGCTGTCTGTCTAGAGTATAGGGACATACAGACACAGGGCTTCGTTGGTAACATCTTACATTCCCTTACATATAGCTTCTATCTCCCTCACTGAGGGTAAAATCTAGCAGTATGATGAGGGACCCACAATGAAGAAGAACATTCCTGACCATTTTTAGCTTTTACATGGCACCTAGTGTGGTCACACATACATGCCTTTGTTGCTCTTAGTCTTGTACTGGACTGTGGTGTGAGTGCCCTATTCTGAATACATGCAGGGAAAGAGCAGTTCTCAGCAGTACCACCCATGTAGTACCCTCACCTTCTCCTAACCACAGCACTCGTAGGGCAGAGAAAGGTCTCACCTGATTTCTAGATAGGTTCTGTGTGATTTTCTGTAAGATGCTTTAACAATTTCACTCTACGTTGTGGTGCAAAATGAAGACAGGAATACATTTTGCTGTAAATCTTTCAAGGAGCTCAGAGAATGGCACAGCCTTTGGTCTGTTGTTACTGTCGTGTTGGTAAAGTGGTGGTAATTGTAGTGGAGTAATTTTAAGAGGACGTGTAGTGCAGAAATTACACTTCATTTGTTTGAATAACAAAGGCTCTTCGCAAGGTATTAGATCACCTATTGAGATATTTTCCAGCTTATTTTTCTAAGCTTCTGTGACTGTATTGGGATGGCAAAGGCTAAGGACAAAGATTTGTCATCTCAGAGCTTACGGTAATTGCAAAGCAATTGCTGAATGGATCCTTGTGGATTAATTTTACAGCATTGGGACAGTGGACTGCTCAATTCAACAATTTTTTTTCTTTCAGTTGGTGCTACTCCTTTCTCCTGATAGAGTGCTCTCTTGGTAGTGCACATCATCATTTTTCATAAGCAACAATTGGAGGAGCATTAAATATGTAATGGAAAAGGCCTGGTCTCATTCTCAGAGGTGCTGGTGAACTTTATGGTTGACTTATGTGTGTATAGAATATGACTGTGGGGACAAGCTGCCTCTGAGCAGAGACCAGCAAGCTCTTGTTTTGTCATCCGGCCCAGTACTGCAGTGTTGTTCAGCTGCCTGTGGGGTACTGCACATACTGATCCTGCTCACAGGATCAGCCACCGACCCAGCACAGCACTCAGAGGAGGATTCTCAGCACCAGTGTGCTGAATCACCCCAACATTATGGACATGCTGTCTTCTTGTCTTGGGCCCGTCTGTTTCTTCCTTCATTCTTTTGATCCTCAGCTCAGCAGTTACACTTGGAGTTGTAACAATACAAGTTGGTGGAGACAATTCCACCTCCCTGCCTTTCCCGCCTTTGCTTTACCATGAAAACATCCTCCTTTTTTATGGACAACGGGTACTACAATATTTTAAGATCACGTCTGAAAATTGGCCAGAAAGTCTCGAGAAAACTGAGGCAGTCATGTTGAAACTAAGTTTGAGACTAATGATGAAACAGTTCTCATACATCCGAGGTTTTGCAGGAGTTGACTTTGAAAACTCCTAAGGGAAGATCCCGGTGAACGTTCTTTGGCACCTCTGCTTGGGAGAGTGCAACCACTTGCTGGAGAAAGCCTGGCCTGCTGGGCACTAGGAAGCAATTCATCTTGTATGTAGGTATTTCAGAATAGGAAACTTTACCCAATAATTATTTATTTTCATTAACCAAAACAGGACATATCTTCCATCCAAACAGCCAGCCTGTAGAAACCCAAATGAGGTCAGAGAAACCCATGCCTCCCAAACTCAGCTCATCTGCTGAGGCAAATGTGAGGCAAGCATTTACTATCCTGTAGTAACAGGCAGTTTTAAGATGTTCTTTCCTTTTCTATCCTGATACAGTGCTAAGTTGGTAAGTTGGTAAGTTGCCCACCAATGAAAGAAACTCACCTAGAGGTGCAGAAGTGTCCTTTTAGAGACTTTCAGAACTTTCTGAACTGTCCCAACTCACATAAAAATGAATTATCTTTGGATAGAAAGCTGATCAGGAAGGCTATGGCCTCATATCATACATTTTTTTTTCCAGTGTGAGAAGTTTTTTTTATTTCCTTTGTGCATATTGATGTTTTCTGTAACTTCAGGGGTACTTAGGCCAAATATTGACTGGAAGAACTGCATCTGTCATCTCTGCATACTAGGATTTGAGAAAGAAAAGGCCCATGGCTCGTCAGGCTAGGGACTGGTTAAATAATCTACTATGAAGTACTAAAACTTGAATTAAAACATATTTTTCTCCCTGTTATCTCTCTGTCTCTCTCTCTCGCACACAAAGCCACTTGAATAGTTATTTGCACTGCAGTTTGTTAACTGTACCTTTACTTTTAATTTCAAACCAAAAATCCAACAACCACAGCACAGCTTTTTTGAACCTTTGTCTTTTTTTTTTTTCCTGTTAAAGCTGAATACTTGTTCTATTCTTAAGGAAAATTGTCACTCTTTTAACAATCAACAAAATTCATTCTGTGCAAGAATGTTTTGCAACCGATTGTCATGTACCGAGTAATGTGATCTAAAAATAAAAGAACTGATTAAATTCTTTTGCAAGTTGTGTGTTGCTGTGATGCTTTTGGCTGCTTGAACAACAGCTTTGCTTCCCTGTACCTTCCTTTTGACTTTCACTCCTGGCAAACCTGCAGAGATAAAAAAGTGAGTTGGAAGTTCATTGACATTTACCTTTAAAAATAGTGTGTGTGATGAAATAAGAAGACTGTATTGTTTTTCAGCTTAATCTTTTATTTGTCATAGTCATCAGCTTTTGTATCTGGAGGAAGAGAAAGCAGGTGTAATCCAGATGGGCAGATGGAACAAAATGTCACTGAATCGTGCAGCTATGGGAACAGGCCTAGGACAAATGGCATTTTGGATGGAAGGTGACCCAGCCAGTCAGTTACAGTCAAATTCCTATTGCAAGTGAAATAAACTCTTAGAAAAAAAATGTTTGAAGGTTCAGGAAATGATGCTGAATGTTTGTTAATCCTTCTTGTGTGTGTGTGTGTGTGTGTGTGTGTTGGAAAAGGGAGGATACGCTCTGAGAAGGCCTAAAACCACTGGCTTGCAATACAAGTAACACAATGGAGGCCTTTCTTGGAGGAAGGTGGCATTTATTTTCTGCAGCGACCCACCTTGGGTTAAATAGAGTATCACTTACAATCATCTAAGACCTTCGGGGAGTATCCTTCATTTCAGAAGAGCTCTAACTGGGAATGTTGGGCATACCTCTAATCTCCTCTAAATTCTAACCTTTTTGGAGCCAGTTTTTCCACTTTTCCCCCTTTTGCCTTCAGCAGCCCAAATCTCTTTCCCAGTTTCTTATTCTCATCTGTGATCTGGACGTTAACTGGTTGATCTTTTGCCAATACAGACACACTGCCTAGCTCATATCATGCATGCAAAAATTTATACTCAGACCCTTTCTATTATTACTATTATATGCAAGATTTTATAAAAGAGCTTTTCCTTTTGTTGTGCAATGACTACAGTGACTGCCTGAGAACAACAACTGCACTGAGATGCCCACTTTGGCTAGGCAGCAGGGTGGAACAAGACATTCTGGCACTCAAAGCTTGCCAAGAAGACCCTACAGTTGGCTGTTTTACATTGTAATTCTACATACATTTTTTACATATCTAATCCTGGACAAATCACGAAGGCTATAAAAGTAAGCTCAGGTTTTTTTCATGCCAACCACAAAAAAAAAAAAAACCAAAAAAAAAAACAAAAAAAAAAACACAAAACAAAAAAAACCCCACAGTTTTGCTTCATAATTAAAATTAAAAGAAAAATGAAAACAGTAATGACTTGATTTTGGCATGAAAAAGAACAAAATGAAATGTGTTTGTTTTGGTCTGTTTGTGAAGCGACCAGCTGCCCAGTGTGGCACGACAGCAGCAGTCACACAGTAACAAGCACACTAAATGTCCTCAATTTTCAATTTAAACACATGGATGGAGTGCTGCAGAAGTGCAGAAGGCCGTCCTAACCCCACATGCATCTGGGCTGTATTGAACTAGAAATAAAGGGAAAGCTGTCTTATAGCTTGAAACGCAGAGCAAAAAGAACAGAAAATACAAACGAGTGGTTCAGCACACAAACATATGTTTGATCTTCACTCAAACCGATCCTTTTACATTCATGCAATTTATAGCCATACCTTTTCTGTTTTTATTTGAATTTCTTGATGCAAGTTTTTTAGCAAAAAAAAAAAACCAACCAAAACCAAAAACTTCTATATCCTATATCTGCACAGAACATTTACAGTGAAAAGATTTATAACTCATCATGGGAAAAAACTGTTGGTTAAGGTATATAGATTTTTATGTGAGCTGTTAAAAAGTGTTTTCTTTCTTCTTAAGGAACATGCAAAAGATACTTAACAGTAGTAAATACTACAGATATTTTTACCCACTTAATCCCATTTAATAATGCTTAACTTTTCCTTTATGATCTTCATGTCAAGCAGGGCAGCGCTGTTACCTTGCTGTCATTTAGCTATTAAGTAAGTGGATTCTATTTTTGTGAGAGTTTCTGAGGGCTGCAACATCGCACAGTGAAAACTCTGAGATATCTAATCCTACTCTTCCTGGAAGCTTCCATTTCCTCAGTGGTGTTCACTGTCCCATGGAACTCTATGTAAGCCTGCTGCATTTGATGGAGTAGGAAGTCAGAAACAGCTTTGGTGGAAAATGATAATTGCTTTTTCACTTAAAAAGAAAGTAAGTCAATTGCAATTCATGGGAAAGATTAAAAATCCTGTTTTGTTTCCAGTCTCAACCCGGTCTTCATGTGGATCTGCAGCCTGACACTGACGGCCATCGTGACTCTGCATATTCACTCGTTATGGGTTAGAGACCAACTCTTCCACAAAAATATTACGAAAATATTTTACCATGAGGCAGACTTCCATAATATGAACTTCTCAAGCCAGGCATTTCCTGACTCTTCCTTGCTTGAGGAATAACCTGAACTTACTGCTGTTTCATTATCTCTTGTTTTAATTCCTCTTGTGACAGACAGAAGAGCAGACACCAAATGAAAGCTGAGCCTACTTCAGAAAATTGGAAAGGAAGATATTTATTTTCTTGTTCGATAAAACCAAGTCCTACAATCCAAATTCTCCTCTAATCAGTTCCATCGCCTGCAGAAATGGCATGGGCTCAATTTTTGAAACAGGCAAAGTCAATTTGTGGAGTCTTCTTCTCTGGAGATATTCAAGACCCACCTGGACATTTTCCTGCTCAATTTACTGTAGAGAATCTGCTTTTAGCAGTGGGGGGGTGGCAAAGGGGGGGTGGCAAATGGGGGAGGACACACTCAGTGATCTCCAGAGGTCCCTTCCAAGCCCCTGTGCTTCTGTGATTCTATGATTCTGTGATTCAGTGGCCATAGAGCTCTTAACAGAGTCTGATAGAGTCTGTCCTCTATCTACTAAGATAACCAAGTTCCTTTGGGAAAAAGAATCTACAAAGAATACTTTCATGCGTTAGGCTAGACTAGCCCCGACAAAGAGCTCGTTTGGCATCACCTCATCTATTTGAGTAGGGATGTTCAACATAACTAGCATTAGAATTAAAAATATATCCATGTAGATACTTAAGCAAAGCTGAGCCACCTGGAATGAAGAAACAGTGGAGGGTTACAGTAAACTTTTTAATTATCTTGACATTTGTAAGCATCTTTTCAAATTTCCTAGCTGTTGAAGCACTAATCTAATAGACCTCAATAAATTAATTAGCATTGAGATACCTGTCACACTCCCCTCGGAGCATCCTGTCAAACCTGGAGAGCTCAGAGCATGCACTAGAGGCCGAAGGATGCTGAGAGAAACGGAGGTGCCTTGGTGCAGGGGGTCTGAAAGCATCCATGTTGCTTTGTACAAGGGCTGCATCACTGTTAGTGAGAAAAGAGGTGAAAACAGCAGCCTGTCTCTACACAAAGCAGAGAGAACAAAACATGTAGCTAGATCCTCCTGGAACAGAAAGGACTAGAGTGTAGTAAGAAGTGCCCCAATAAAGTTCTCTTTCTCCAAAGCCTTCCTGAGTTGTGCATAACCGAGTAATGATGAGGGCAGGTATAAAAGATATTTTTGCCTCTATCCATGCAAAGGCCTGCATCCAAAAAAGCCATCAAAGCCAGTCACTGCTTTCCTGGCTTTGTGATTTGCTCTTGTTTTGGAACTGAAAGAGAGGGAAGAAATTTTCTTTCTGAATTTCTTTGATTTCTCAGAAATCAAAACAATTAGATTAGTATGATATTTCTGTATGTTTACATGGCAGCACAAATGGAGCCAAACCGTGCCCTTTCTTCCTGTCTTGACTTTTAGAAATACTGAAAATAAAATACAAGGAAAAGCTCACAGTGCTGGGATTCACAGAGCTAGCCAAGCACTGCAACCCAGGTTGTCCATTCATTTTGGTTCACCTGCCTGTTATCTTAAGGTAACACAGAACTTGAAACACTAGAAATTTGTGACAGAGTGCCTTGGTGCCCCTTGCAGTTCCAAGGCAGTGGAATGACAACACGAAAAGCCTTTTCTCACCAGTGTTGTATACATTCATTATATTTATTTCAGGCAAGAAAAATGCTGCTTGTGCTTTATTAACATTTCAGTGCTGTTCATGATTGATGTCAAACAGAAACAGTGGTGCTTTGATTTCTTTATGACTTTTATTTGCACTGTTTTCTTTCTACAAAAACAAAGACCAAAAGAACTGAAATGCCAGAAGAGCGCATTGCTAAATAACTGATTACTTTCTGAGATGAGATGTCAATAGAAGAGCAGTGGTTGCTGTTTTGCTTCACCTTAGTAAGGATTTTGGCACAATCTCTCTCGGTAAGCTTACAGGCAAATTACAAGGGGCTGCACGAGTGTATGATAAAGCTTGTGAAAAATTTCCTGGACCACAGGGCATGGAGATTGATGCTCAGTGGTACAAAACCCTACTGTTGGTTATGAGTTGGTTATCAGACAACATGCTTGGGGTTTGATACTGGGAAAAATGTTGTTTAATGTCTTTATTAAAAGTTTGGTTGACAGGGCCAAGCAGTTTAACAAGTTTTTATATTTGTGGGGTGGTCGATACATGGACTGTATGGCTGCTATGTGACCTGGGGAGGTTAGAAAAAAGGAGCTGATAGGAAATTTGACAGAGAGAGAGAAGTAGAAAGGGGAAGAGAAGACATTGCCTTTATAATCTGATAACAGATCCATACATGTCATATTATGGCGTGGAAGAAAAGCCATCTTTAAAGCACCAGATTTAGAGTGAAAATACAGTGGGTATCTCTAAAAAAATTATGGCTATTCTGACTGATTCTGTAAGATAGGAGAGCAAATTTCATGTATTCCAGCACAGAATAGGCATCTCCAGGCACAGAAGAGATCTTTTCATTTGTAGCATAGTTCACTGAATCATAGAATCACAGAATCACCAAGGTTGGAAAAGACCTACAAGATCATGCAGTCCAACCATTCATCCATCACCAATAGCTCCCACTAAACCAAGTCCCTCAACACAACATCCAGTCGTTCCTTGAACACCCCCAGGGTCGGTGACTCCACCACCTCCCTGGGCAGCCCATTCCAGTGCCTGACCACCCTTTCTGAGAAGTAATATTTCCTAATGTCCAGCCTGAATCTCCCCTGCCACAGCTTGAAACCATTGCCTCCAGTCCTATCACTGATTACACGAGAGAAGAGGCCGACCCCCAGCTCACCACAACCTCCCTTCAGGAAGTTGTAGAGAGCTATAAGGTCTCCCCTGAGCCTCCTCTTCTCCAGGCTGAACATTCCCAGCTCCTTCAGCCTCTCCTCATAAGGCCTGTGCTCCAGACCCCTCACCAGCTTTGTTGCCCTTCTTTGAACACGTTCCAGGGCCTCGATGTCTTTCTTGCAGTGAGGGGCCCAAAGCTGGACACAGCACTCGAGGTGCGGCCGCACCAGTGCTGAGTACAGGGGGACAATCACCTCTCTGCTCCTGCTGGTAACACTGTTTCTCATGCAAGCCAGGATGGCATTGGCCTTCTTGGCCAACTGGGCACACTGTCGGCTCAAGTTCAGCCGAGCATCAATGAATACCCCCAGGTCCATTTCCTCTACACAGTCTTCCATCCACTTTGCCCCCAGCCTATAGCGCTGCCTGGGGTTATTGTAGCCAAAGTGCAGGACCCGGCATTTGGTCTTGTTGAACCTCATCCCATTGGCTTCAGCCCAGCTCTCCAGCCTGTCCAGATCCCTCTGTAGGGCCTCGCTGCCCCCAGGCAGATCCACACTCCCAGCCAGTTTGGTGTCATCTGCAAACTTACTGAGGGTGCACTCAATGCCCTCATCCAGGTCATCAATAAAGATATTGAAGAGGACAGGCCCCAGCACCGACCCCTGGGGAACACCACTCGTGACCGGTCGCCAGCTGGATTTAACTCCATTCACCACCACTCTCTGAGCCCGGCCCTCCAGCCAGCTCCGTACCCAGCCAAGAGTGTACCTGTCCAAGCCACGGGCTGCCAGCTTCTGCAGGAGAATACTGTGGAAGACAGTGTCAGAGGCTTTGCTGAAGTCTAGGTAGACCACATCAACAGCCTTCCCCTCATCCACCAGATGGGTCACTAGATCATAGAAGGAGATCAGGTTGGTCAAACAGGACCTGCCCTTCATGAACCCATGCTGGCTAGGTCCGATCCCCCGGTGGTCCCACACATGCCGCGTGATCTCCCTCAAGGCAATCTGCTCCGTAACCTTCCCTGGCACAGAGGTCAGCCTAACAGGCCTGTAGTTCCCCAGATCCTCCTTACAACCTTTCTTGTAGATGGGAGTCACATTTGTAGCATAGTTCTGCTGGTCACTCTGCTTGCAAATGCTTCTTTTTTTTATTTTATTTTATTTTATTTTTTTGTGCTTTAGCAATGGAGCCACTGGTCAGAGGGTATTATTATTTTCATGAAGAAAAATGCCATTGTCAGTTTACTGTCCTTGATCAGTTCGTTGTCCTTAACAGTTTCCTGACAAGTCCAAAGAAAATAATCAGTTACTTTTGAGACACTGGTTATTTCTGGAATATCATTTTCACATGAATGGTACTAGTAAGTTTCTAGCCTAATAATCACATTTTGATAATCTTCTTGCTAAAAGGGCAAAATCTATTTAAATCAATGGATGTTCTTCAGTGACTTCATTAGAATTTAAATTAGACCACTCTTTCATACCCTGAATGAGGGTATATACAAATGTTTGATCCTGTGCTTACGATCATCGATTGAAATGAATACTTTGCAAGTTGTACAGCTGCTGCTAGATATTATCTGGTGGATACTTAAAATTCATCCCTATGTTAGATGAAAAGTTAGAGCTTCCTGTAAGTGGTTCATTAATTAGAAAGGCACATAAAATCAGTAAGGTTCACTGGTAGCCCAGCTGAATTTGGTCCTTCTTTACTACTGTACTTAACTACTGGGAAAGATAGAATCCTGGATTAACTCAATCCAGACTTATATTGATGGAATTTGTTTCACTTTATCAAAAATGGGATCGTATCCATTTGGCTTTGTATGCCTGCAGTGTAGATGTCCGTGTCCAAAACAGTCATCTTGGACATTGTTTATACACAGTGGAAAGCAGCAGGCACTTTTGTCTGATCTATTCTGGCTATCTTTGTAAGAGTGAGAGGAAAAGTACTCAAGATGACTGCAGTATCCTTTGAGTACAAAGTGAGTCTCCACTAAATTTAGAGTCGGGACAACTAGATCCAAAGTAGTAAATATGGTTATTTGCTTTGTAGATGTTAGCATATGAACACAGGAATCATAACTGAAATCTGTATGTCTAAAATTCCCATGTAATCATTAAGCAAAAAAGGTACAGTCAGTAGGAGATTCATTCAACATCTTTCAAGATGCTTGAATCTCATCTGGAGATGCCACTTTCTTGTAAGCATAAAACAATTGAAATGCATAGGAGTCTCCTGCTCTGAATTACTTGTGAAAGGGGTCATCTTATTCTTCCCACTGACTGTAGAAGGAGTCAAGCCTTTTTGCCTTAACACTTACCTTCCCTGAAAGAAGACTAACAAGGACTCAGCCTATACACTAATAGACCTGGGCCTATTTGTCACACAAAAACCTAAATATATCCAATATTAGGCAGATGGCTTAAGACGTAAAGTTTTGCTCTTCAGACCACTACTGTCTCTTACTCCTTTTTGTCCTTGTATAGTTAATGGTGTGTCTCCCCTTGCCAAGGGAAGAGAGATGGTTGTGACTTGACTTTGTGCGGTGTATCTGTTCATGGTAGGCATTCTTCTGCCTCATCTTCTCGTGCCTCCACAGGAGAAAACGTCCGCTATTGTCTGCTCCAGTGGAGGGAGGATGAATAATAACCACTTTCCCGTTAGGTGTCTTAGTGCCTTCATGATGTTCTTGAACCTGCTTTGTTCCTGAAATGTCCTATTTTTTATAGAATTAGTAACTGCTGATGCAACACCTGTTAAAGCATGTGCTTGTGGGAAGGTGAACTTTGCAGTTCTTTGCTTAAATACAGGCAGTGAAAGGCCAGAAATGTGTAGAAGTACATGATTACCATTGCTCATAGCTGGAGTGACATCATCTGCTGAGTGTAAAATGCTTTGTTCTATCACGTAAGAAAACAGTGTGGCAATTACGCCAAATTAAGTCTCTATTAAACTCTGTATTAACTATACATATTTTATATATCATATAAATATTAATATATTTTAATAAAAATATTAATATATTTTAACTATATTAAAAACTGTATCCAGACAGACTTTGGATTTAACATGCTCTGATGTGTTTTGATTGGGCTGATAATTATCCATTTTGTGATAAGTATCATTGCTTGGCAACATTTCAGCATCAAGATGTAGACTACAAAACATGCACTACCCTATTGCAACAGATAACATAAAGAATTACATAATTATATGGAAGAAAAGTCCATAGACAACAATACAAATATACTGAGGTAAGTTTCAGGAAGTATCTGATCTGCAGATCACAGAAAAGGGAACCTGTTCTTCACATTTTGGATTTCAGATGAAGTAGAAATTGTGGCCCAAGAGGTTGCTGTGAAAGACAACATTAAACAGCAATTAGTAATAGGTAAATCGTCTCCTGAATTTCATTTTCTTTCAGTGTAGCGCAATTGAATATGATATCAAGGCACATTTGGGTCTTCCTTCTACTCAAACAGGAGTGGCTGGATGAGAATTCAGATCACTCACCAGGACTTCACCCTTTCTGCAGTAAAAAGAAAATAACTGCCACTGTCCCTCATGCCAGCCTATTGGTAGGAGGAAAATAAAGGAATAGCTTTTGAACTTTTTAGGAAAGAAACTCACTGCATACAAATGAGCACAATTAATATTTTTACTCAGTCTCCATCAAGGTGATGCGTATCTTCACCCCGAGGTTACTCATCAATTACTGGGCAAAATAAACAAAGCTCAAGGGATTCGTGGTTTTTTTTGCCATATCTGTTTGCAAAACTTCTATGCTTAAAGGGTGGGCACAGGTAGCTGGCAAGCTTGTGCTTGTAGCAGTTAAGTTTAGCATTGGGTATAATTTGATCAAAGATGTTACTGTTGAAGAAGATTAAATGTAATGGCTATAATACAATGCTTTGCCTTACTATTGAACATTCATTTATATACATGATTTTTCTCCAAATCAGTCCGGTAGGTAACCTTGTGCTGAGACACATTAGTAAATAAGCTACAATTTTTAAACAGAATTGTTGCAGTACTATTATTAGCAGTGGAGTGGTTGGGATGCTGCTATTACACTGCAGAGCTATTAAACTGCAATTTATGTTTCCTATGAACAAAAGGTCAATG
The DNA here is from genome assembly GCA_030625065.1 of Alectoris magna. Classification (NCBI taxonomy): domain Eukaryota; kingdom Metazoa; phylum Chordata; class Aves; order Galliformes; family Phasianidae; genus Alectoris; species Alectoris magna. Next base: position 112,506,585 of record CM060562.1, on the reverse strand, counting down.
GAAATAAGGGCCTGAACTACCATTATATATGATGAGGTATTTTACTGGTGTCATGAAAAAGTAACGCCGTTGGTTTTCACAAGGATTAGGCTCACACGCTTTAAACCAAAATCATATTCAAAGTGATAAATTCCTAATGACACATAATTACTGGAAATTGTTGAACTACATACAGTTTCAATATCAATATCAAGATAAACCTCAGTAATAGAGTTGTGGCAATACTAGGGATGTAGATCCCCTATTTGGACCCCGATCTCAGGATAAATAGGAATGATCCAGATACACGCGTATTTGTGCCACACGCCTGGGGGTGAAACACCCTATAAGGTCGCACACAGCAACTTGGGGTCCCCACTCACTGCTCCCAGCTCTTCCACACTGGATGGGTGCTGCCTCCCTCTGGCATCACAGGGGACAATGCTCAGCCCAGCCTGGGTAGGATGATGGTGCTGTAGGGTGACTTCGTGGCAGCACCAAATCACATTCAGATGGCTGCTCTTCTCACTGAAAGGTCTTTCTTCCACCACAGAATCATGGAATCATAGAATTGCTCAGGTTGGAAAAGACCTTAAAGATCATCAAGTGCAACCACAACCAAACCGTCCTACCCTAACAGCCTTCCGCTCAATCATGGTCCTGAGCACCACATCCAAACAGTTTTTAAACGCATCAGGGATGGTGACTCAACCACCCCCTGGGCAGCCCATCCCAGTGCTTAACAGCCCTTTCTGTAAAGAAGTTCTTTCTGAGATCCAATCTAAACTTACCCTGGCACAACTTGAGGCCATTTCCCCTGGTCCTGTCACCAGTGAGAAGAGACCAGCCCCGCTCTGTTGCAATCACCTTTCAGGTATTGGCAGAGAGCAATCAGGTCTCCCCTCAGCCTCCTTTTCCCCAGACCAAACAGCCCCAGTTCCTTCAGTCTCTCCTCATAGGCCATATTGTCCAAGCCCTTCCCCAGCCCTGTTGCCCTTCTTTGGACTATCACTACTACTACAACCAATGTCACAAAGGAAACCATCCCAAAATCATGGAAGAGTCCTAAATTAGGAGATTTTCATAGAAGAAAAAGATGTCTTAAGGACTCTGAAAGGAATATAAAATATTTGCTAAAAAAAAATCTTCTGCCAGGCCCAAGGGAAACATAAAAAACAGAGGTGGTTTGGTGTTTCCATACTGTCACCATTCTGGGAGCTTGAGTTTTAAAACAAATATCAAATACAGCAAGAGTGTTAGGAAGATTGTCAAAGTAGGTAACACAACTTGTGACTCAAAGGCAGTGATGCCTATCTTTTCTCTTAGTCAGTAATCTTAGGCAAGTGCCCCCCTGTAGGGAATGCAATGCTTTGCTAGGAGATCAACTCTTCTTTTTCTGTGGGGTCATAATAAGCATCATGGTTCTTAGGCCAATGTATTTCCTGGGAGTTCTAGTACTACAAGATCTAGAAACATCATAAAGCACAGGCATAATGACTTTTATTCTTATTGAAGAAGGATGACACTTGCCTGTTAATTTAAGTGTGTTCCTGATTCAGGGAGGTTGCTGCATTGCAGGTACTTGCAGCAGTGCAGTATTTTCCCTTTCCTTTTTTTCAGACTTGCATTGGAGCAATCAATTTGGAAAGCTGCAGTAATCTGCAACAAACCCAGGCTCCCTCATTCTCAATAAGCTCCCAGACTTCTTGCATGTTTTGACTACTTGCTACTGACAAAACACTCCCAGTTGTAAGCCCTCTTTGCAGGTTATTTCTGATTTTACTGTTCACTCACTGCTAAATGGAAGTCAGAGAACCCATCTGAACAGAATTTGCCCCTTTTTGGTTATTTTATTTTTTGCTGATGAATAGTTTATCCTTATTTTACTTTCTTTTTTCCTTATAGGCTAATCATAGAAAAGAATAGTTTCATTTATCAAAGTCATCCACATATTTCACTTCATCTCAGAGAAGCTACTGCACTGTCATCTTTGAACTTGAGCTCAAAAAATATCAAAGAAAGGGAGGTTCAAAATAGTCCTGTCTCAGTCTGAATGTACCACTTATCCCATTTTTTAAGTGTCTTCCTTTCAGACAGGTTTTCAATGGTGTTATTTAAGTAGAAGCTTTTTTTAAACTTTTGGGTTTCTGCTCTTGTAACTAGGAATGCACTGAAAAATGAAGCCTGGGAGATGGCTTGTTTGTGTCTATGCTGCCTTTTAGGTGCTCGTGAGGAATGAGAGGAGGAGAGGAGAGCAAAAGAGGACGGAGATGTGAAAGCTTTTGCAAAACAGCAAAGAGTAAAAGGAACACAGCCTCTTCTCTCCCTGCCTGAGCCTCTGAAGAGCCATACTTGATATCTGACTGGTAGGAGAGGTGACCACACTGGGGGTACTCAAGCTGCAAATTTATTTTTTTTCTAAAATCCTTCCAGTTCAGCTGTTACTTTGTGCATAGCACCAAAGGGCAGCATTGCTTGTGATGTTTTTGGAGTCACCCCCAGTCCTAAGACAGAGGTTGAGAGGAAACAGATAACTTGCCAGGAGCGGGGGACACTTTAGGAAAGCAAGAGAGGTGGTAAACACATAAATAACCTTTCCTACCTCTCATGACATGCCTGTACCCTGCCTCAGGTGGTTAAGGAGATAGGCAGAGAACAATCAATCATTCTGCCCTTGCTCCTCCCAGAGGAGAAACACCTGAATGTCTCTGGTGATGTGCTTGTCGGGAACATTTTCTTCACCTCAACAACATGAGTGATTCTGCCAGGAGTGTGGGAGCTAACACTTGTGAGGAAATCATTTCCAATATTACTGAACACCATCAGCATCACTCTTAAGCACAGCCGGTCCCTTCGCCTAATCTCAGAGCACCACTGCCCAATCTATTTTAGAAGGCAGTCATTGGCACAACACATCTGGAGTCTTGGCTTGTGTCACTGCACAGGAGAACCAGCCAGTCCTCGTGTCAGAGCAGGCAATCCTAAACCCCAGGGGATGTATGTGGTCAGTGACACAGTTATCTAAAACTACCTTTAATGCATTCTATTCATGTGTAAAACAATCTATAAGACATGCTGCTTGTGTCTGATACACAATTTAATATCTATAGGGTCTTACACCCATGAATCAGCAACTGGCACCTTAACTGCAGTAACGAAGACTCTTGACTAAGGAAAACCAGAGATCTAGACTTGGCTGGTCTGGCTGGATTAAAATTAAAATCAGTTAACAGTGCTCTGAAAAAGCAATAACAATAATATTCAGAAGTAGGGGGACATCTTCACTAGTAACACAGGTGAAACTCATGAGGTTCAACAAATCCAAGTACAAGGTCTTGTACCTGGGTCGGGGCAACCCTCACTCTCAATACAAGCTGGAGGATGTAAGGTGATAATTAACAGGTGATAATTTTATCAGATGAGTTTACCAGTAAAAGCTAATGATCTAAACTGTCTGCACAGATTTCATTTACTTTTTGGTGGCTGTAAAATCAGGGCTTTATTTGGTAAGCTGTCAGTAAGCATTAGTAAACCCCAAGTGACAGGAAGCAAGATACTCCACTCCAATAGTTCTGGAAACACATTCTTCTTGATGTGGGGGGGCTAATCGGTTAGAAATTAATTTTTTGAGTTATTTCCAGAATCCAAATGCAACCTGCAGCCAGCCCTACTGTCAGGGCTTCTCTAACAAAGCTCAGATAAATGCTGAGTATTGCTGGACACCAACTACAAACCTAAGACTGTTCTGTCAGTGTTAATGCTCAGTAAGTCCGTATAAATGTGATGAGTATTTGTCTTCATTCAAAACCTTTTCCCTTATGGTTGTTTATTGGTAGGACAAAGTATCAGTGCTTGGATGGCTTGAAAGTAGAGGACCAAAGAAGGCGTCGTGCTGTGTAATCCTACACTGTAGAACTCTACTTCCTCCAGCACCTGCCGCTTTCCCCCGTGTCGTTTCATGAGACAGTCTCAACCAAAGGTTTAATAGACCTGCTTGGTTTGTTGGAAGGAATCTTCTGGCAAGAACTTCATAATCTACTTTGACTGGAATTAAATTTGATTTCAGCCTAGTTAGCAATAAAAACCTGGTTTGATGAGGGAATTTTCCCCTTCTTTTCACTTGTACCATTTATTTCTTGTTCTCATCTTTCTTTTTAATGTTGTGCATGATTTTTTGACCTCTTTCCCTTTAAAAATCACCAGATTACTGATAACAAAATATAGAAACCATCAAGTGCACTTCTCTTCAAGGAGAGATAAAGACCATGAAATTACCATCATCAAGAAAGACTTCTATTTGCCAACAATTTGGAAGGAGCTTTGAAGGATGATAACACCATCACCTCCTTATGTCTTTTCAGAATGATATATTTCCTTTATCCTTTAACATCTAACAATGATCATGATTCAAATTGAAAAATCATTTATCATCATTCACTTTGTCACTGGGTGCTAAAGGACAAAGAAAATATATGTAGTGGGAATAAAAAGAACTGAGTCTTCATTGGTTTTTGAGTTGCTAGCATGTTTATCTGACACTTGGAATGCTGAACCAGAAAATTGGTGATGTACTTCAATGGGGCAGGAATGTTAACTTGAAGTTAGTTTCATCTGAAAGTCAGTGCATGATCTTTATAAAGGACTTATGTCAGAACTATCTCAGGAGAAATAAACTATGCCCCTGCCTACACCTGATGTAGATGGATAAATGCATGAAGAAGGGATGAGTCTGTTGAACCATGGTTCAGAGGCTATTGCAGACAAGCCAGAACAGAGATCATCATATTTTGGGATTGGTATATGCCAGCAGCAACTTTCTGGAGGAAAGGTTCAAACTTTGAGAGAGTGCTATTTTTTATGCAACGTTCAGTCTTGAAGCTAAATTGGGCTGTTTGCTCCACTGCATGAGAAAAATAAACCCTTGTTGTTTTGTATTTCACGAGAAGCTTTTTCTTCATCACAGAGCTGTTAGTCACAATGTCCTTTAGGTTTTGCCACTTCTCCAAAGTGTTGCTTTAATGAACCTGGTATTTTCCCGAGAAATTACATCATCTTTACTCACACACAGTTCCTATTACCTTAATTCACAGAGAAGTGACAGCAGTATGAAGAAAGGCTTGACAAAGGAATTGTACGCTGTGGTTTCAGCTCCTCCTATCTTCCCAGCCATCGTGCATAAAGTCTCTAATACCCCTGCTGCAGTTTGCCAATCTTGCCCAAATAGGCTCTGATGCATTCATATAGAAATGGTAATACTCCCTGTAGAGAATGCTTCCATTTTTAAAGAGGCTTTGTATTTGCTTTGCTTGCTCTTGGAATCACATGCTTAGGCATTCTCTGCTCCAGTCCATCTGGCAGCTGCACATGGAAGCGAAGCGTACATGTCAGGCACTGCTGTCTGTATCCTAATTAGCAAGGGAAATATTGTGCTCTGACATATCTGACACAGAGGTGAAAACAGGAAACATTGTTTGACAATCTGGCATTTAAAAAAATGAAGTAATGACTCACTGCACAGAAACATAGGAATGGAAAGAACACTAGGACATTAAAATCTGCTTGTTTCATAATCACAGGCTAGCTGGTTATGAACAGATAATTCAAGGGATCCATGCTATATAACATGAGTTGCAAATTTCAAAAGATTGCTAGCAAACAAATCCATGATAAAAAAAGACGAAAGGCGCACTGATGTCTTTCTTGTATGCTGAGTTTAAGAGCCAAAACTCACAGTCTTACTTGTAGGCACTGGAAAATTCAGTGTCCCGTATGGAAGTGAGTATTGCTGGTATTGTATGTTCTGGCCATAGCAAAGGATTCATCATCTGAAAATTTCTCTGTGAGGAGGAAAATGGAGATATACTCTGCTGCAAAGGAAGGAAAAACATGTTCAATTTTGTAAAATCTCCCTGAAGAGACTGCAGGGACAAACACCTGCCAGCAGACAAGACAGCTTTACTGTACATTTAATTGCATCAATGAGCATATTTCACAGAATCACAGAATCACCAAGGTTGGAAAAGGCCTACAAGATCATCCAGTCCAACTGTTCACCTATCACCAATAGTTCTCACTAAACCATCTCCCTCAACACAACGTCCAAATGTTCCTTGAACACCACCAGGGTCAGTGACTCCACCACCTCCCTGGCCAGCCCATTCCTGTGCCTGACCACTCTTTCAGAGCAGTAGTATTTTCTAACATCCTTCCTGAACCTCCCGTGGAGCAGCTTGAAGCCATTCCCCCTAGTCCTATCACCAATTATTTCTGTAATTTATATATTTTTTCTGGTCTTGCTGTGCATGGAAAAAAATACCCTTGTATCTCATTTTTCAAAGCTGTCTGTGTTGAATCTGCATTGAAAGTAAGTTCCTGTCTCCCCCTACAGTGCTCTCTACCAAACATGTTTTCTGATTTAAGCAATAATGGTTGATGTGTGTTAAGTTCAGGGTTTCAGTTGTTGCTACTAATGGCTCACCCAAGCACGCTGTGAGATGTGAGCAGTGCTGGAGGTCCCTTCTGGGGATAATTGGAGGAGGAATGGGAAGGATGGTTCCACCCCAGCAACTGGCTGTGCAAGACTTCAGTAATTTGTATATTCTTGCTATCATACAGCAGCATAAAATGCTATCAGTTCAGTGAAAATGAAAATAGCAAAAGGAATCTCATGTCAGGAAACTTGTGCTTTAAATAAATTCAGGGAATTCTATTTTATGTGCAAGCTTATTTTATCACTATTTAGGCTTATCCTTTGTGCAACCCTGATCTTTTATTACTCAGTAAATACAATTAGCTATCATATTATTGCTCCTCCTCTCTTGGTTGTCTAGTTCTACTTACTCTCCTAATAACTTCACTCTAGTAATTTTAGTATTCCCCAACTCAGACTTCATGCACACCCCAGAGTTGTTTCACTGGCTGGGCAGTTCTCTTCAGATAAAGTTAGTCTGAAAGATAAGGTATTACTTTATTTCTCTTGGAATTGATTTTAAAATACCATACAAACCTTTTAAAACTAAAGATATTAGCAGGGAAATGGAGCATAAAATTTGTTTCTTACTCTTTTATACCACATCTTATATCCTGGTGATTATTTTCAAAGGCATTTTCACAAAGCCCCTGGATTTTAATAAGAAAACAAATTGAGTAGTCAGGCATTGGGGAAATGAAGGGCAAACTTTTAACTATTGTTTGGTCAGTGCTTGGCAGCACATTCATTAACTACAATTTTTATTATTAATTTCAAATCCACCTTCTAAGATGTATGCTAAATAAAATTAAATATCTTTAAGAATTCCTTCCTTCCTTCCCTCCCTCCCGTCACATACCTCACAATTGCAGTCATTAGTAAGACTAACTTGTCCTAACAGAGGAATTAGTCACTCAGGAGACATTTCCTATTAATGAAATCAATTTGTGTAGAGCTCAATGCAAGTGGAAAGACTCATTCTGGAAGTGCTCAAGGTGAAAGAAGTCAGAAGGGGAAAGGACAGGGCTGTGGTGTAGCCACATGAGCTGGACTTGGATAGAAAACACGCTGGAGGCATCATCTTTGGGCCTTTAATTTGGAGCCATATTTCTCTCTCTTTGTCAGCCCTAGGAGCGCAGGTGAAGGCAGCTCAGCTGTGGGACAGGAAGGGGTGCAGCCTGGCTGCTACTCCCTTAGATCTCATTGAAGGGCTGATTGCTACTGGGTGAGGATCTCTTTCTGAAGATCCCTCCTGGGTGAAGATTTTGCCTGTGAACCTGGAATCTTCTGATATGGGTGAGCAATCTTCTTCCTTTCCCTTCTAGCACCTTTCTATCATGCAGGTCCTTCTGTCATCAGCCCTCTGTTGTAACACCTTTCCAATCGTATTGATCTGTCCAGTTGTTACAGTCCAAATTCCATCCTCTGGAAAGCATACATGGCTTTGTAGGAACAGAGCCTGTGTGTAAGGCGGGGAGGCACTGAAGGGAGCCGAAGAAGATTTGCTGTTCTTGCTGCACAGAGTTAAAGTAACAGCCTGATGACTGCAAAATGATGGAGGGGAATGCTTTGCTGGAGAGTACAGCCTTCAACTTTTCAGGTGGAGAAAGTGCTGATGCATGTTTTTATTTAGCATTCAGTATCCATGCCCTTTGTAGGACTTGTTCTCAGTGGGAGATGCATTCGCATCCAAGGAAGTTCTTTCTTTGTCCAGATGGCAGGGGGTTTTCAAAATTCACGGGGCGGGCATGGGGGCAGACTATCAATCTCCTGTGTCTCTGCCAAGGCCAAAGGGTTCTGTTCTAGCAAGCTCTGCGGTGGGAAGAGCATTAGGGAGCTCCCTGCAGCAGCTGCTCACAAATGCCAGGAAGGAAAGTCCAGAAGCAAAACGATCTGTTTCAGAGCAGCAAGTTAAACGAATCTTGTGTGACTCTTTGAAAGATGATAATGCTACAGTTTGCCAAGGGCAAGAAAGGTAATGTATCTTCTGTTGTCATCTGAGAATAAAGCCTAAGCTTCACTGCAATGGAAGAGTGGAACTTGTGTTTGACTTTGGTGATATCAGGTTGGCACTCACAGTGTTGGGGCAGTGACTGTTGGCTGAATGTGATGAGGAAAGCAGGTTTGATTGTGCACGCTGGTTTGTATCATAGTGGTGGTGGTGATGAGTTGTGGTGTTGAGCAGGCCTCAAGGTGACGAACTGCCTGCAAAAGACAAACAAGTATTTCATTTCCCTCTCCCCTCCTAAAATACGACTTAGAACAGTCCTGAAAAAGTGTTGCCAGGCAGGATGTCCTGTGTGTATGTGAGAGAAAGGGTGTGAAGATAAGAAACTGATGTTTTGTCCCTCCTATGCCTTGTGGCAGCTGCAGTTTGCCATGTTTTGTGCGCTCCAGTTCAAGGTTCAGGCTGGATGTATGGATTTAGGTGTTTTACGTGGGGCAGGCAGGCAAAATTCTGAGCTTCTTCATTATAGCCATACAGTAGCTGCATGGCTTGTGAGTTTAAGGGGATGAGATGCAGTCCTTCAGTCCAGCTGCTGTCTCCTGTTAGCTGCCATGGATCAGTTCCATGGAGGCATAAAGATTTCCTGGCAATCATGGGGCATCTCCTTGCTGTGTTTTATCCAACTGCTCCTAATTATTTCCTTAGGGAATAGACACCAGTTCTCCTGCATTGTAGATGGTGATGTCACCTTTGTTATCAATAGGAGCTGTATTCATGGGATGAATGGAACAAAGCAAAATCATGGGGGTTTTAGATGATTTTTGATATTTATCCTCCCTTTTAACGTTTCGTTAAAGTTCTGGGCTACAAAAAGAGTAGGTTCACTCAAAATAGGTCACTTTCTATTTTTATTAGACTATTATACATTTCAAAACTACAAAATGAAGAATCATTTTTATAAGGTAATGGCAAGCTTTTCTAAAAATGATGAAAATGGACATTTAAATTTTGGAAGAGCTGTCCTGCTCAATCCTTATTCCCTCTGATGTGATTTCATTAGGTGTCTGCCTCAGTGTTGAGCAGGACTCCATGTTCAGACACTTCCTTTGGACAGGTTTTTTCTGTCATGTTACAGGCGCACAGACACAGCGAAGTACTCAGATTATTTTAACCTGCTCACCTCATCTCATCAGGTCTGGCCAACACTGAACTTTTCCTCAGTAGAATCAGAGTTTGATCAATGGTTATTTCTTGGACACCCACAAGCAGGCTACGGTAAGAATGTGTATTCAGGAATAATCAAGCTTTCCCAGTCTCTTTTGACTTCTTTCCTGCTGATTTCCATCGGGGATGGACCATAGGATTTCACCATCTGTGTTGGAACATGGGCTTGTTTGGCTTATTAGCCACTAACAACTGAATGGCTGGATTTCCTAGAGCCTTTAAATCTCAACAGCCACAGCTCTCCCAGCCAAATTAGCAGCAGTAGGAGGTGGGAAAGTGGCGATTCTGATGGAAGATGCTGCACTGCTTTTTCCTTTGGGAATGGAGAAGAATGTCATGCATTTATATGTCTGCAAATGAGCAGAAGCACACATCCTTCATGAGCAAATAATCCTTTGTGGTAACCAGAGGGCAGATGGATTGCAATTAATGGATTAATTGCATACCAATACTTGTTAGGCTAAATAGTGCAATCTAGAACAACAGAAGAAAAGAAGAATTTGCAAAATAATAGGCTTTTAAAGTTATTTTATAGGCAACCCTGCTCATGACAGGGGATTGAAACTAGAGGATTTTAAAGGTCCCCTCCATCCCAAGCTACTCTCTGATTCTATGAAATAGGCATTGAATATATCTTGATCAATGAAGGTGTTGGGTGGTGGGAAGAAAAACCTCAGACTGTGCATATCTCTGTTGATATCAACAGCTTGATTTGTGCTTGTTACTTCTGACCTTCTGGTTGCCTCTATGTGTGAAACACTTTGAATTACTCTACCAGAATCAGTTTCATAAGACAGTCTCCATGTGACCTGCGGAACAGCACTCAGACTCACAAGAGTCAGAATGTAAGGTAGTTTATTTTAGGTGTATACACCGGCACACTGGGGGGCTTGCACCACCCCAATTGCGCAACTAGCGTCTCTCAAGCAGCCATATTTATACCACTCAAAATGCACACTCACGGTTACGCAATAGCAGGTATTGCTAACTCACTCTAGACAATGGGTTGTCCTATGCTAACTAATTCCTTGAATGTTTTCTCGTTTTTCACTCCTTGGACATGCGCAGTGTATAGTCAAGTCAGTTGGAATGAGTTTTCCTTTATGGTGATTGGTCCATTTTCTTATCTGAAGGTCTCAGGCCTGGAATTCCAAGAGCTTCTTCCTTTGCAATGTGCTATTGATAAGTGAAAGCCTTGCCCCCATTCTACCAAACTCCTCCCAAGTCCTGCCTATTCCTGGTAATCCCCTCCCCAAACTCCGCCTCTGAAGTAAGGGTTCCTCCCTTCTTTAATCTGTGGTCTCAGATTGGTCCAGTATTATCTTTCGTATTTCTCTAGGAAGGATAACTTCTTCTCCTTCTCTAATGATTTGGGCTATTGCTTACCGGATCCATAGGCCAGCCTGAGTACACGCAATTGCTCTTCCAGTGTCATTGGCGACAGATTCCAAGGCACTGAGTAGCAACTCACCATCTCGTAGCATACTTTGTGTGAGCTTATGTACAGTACTGCTGGTGTAAAATTGCTGCCAGCCTAAGTTTGTAAGTGAAGTTTGTATGGGTCCCTGTAGACCCTGTATGTCTCCGGCCGTAGCACTTAACTTCTTCATAAGTACTTCTGTGTTAATACCATTTAACACTCCCAGTGCCATCCCGGCCCAGCCAGTTACATCTCGGCGTTGTTTAAGAGTTCTTGGGAGCCTTTGGCGGTTAAGCCAATTTTCCCATCCCTTCTGGGAGGTACCTAAGAATGGGAGACAGTGGTCCCAAACCTTATCATGGGCCACAGAGAGATTGACAATTTTAAGGGACCATTCAGGCTGGACCAGGATTTTCTGCATGCCTACTTTCTTTACTGCATAGGGCCCCAATGCCTTTAGTGATGGGACTGTAACTCCCAGGCATGGGAGTAGATGGGGGAGACAGACTTGTGGTGGTACTTTCAGCAGAAGGTTTGGATATTACTGTAATTCTAAAAATAGATACCTCCTTCTCTCTCGTTTCACAGATTACAGTGAATTACAGATTACAGGAGGTCTCCCCAGGATAGGCACTTAGGACTTGAGTGAAGTTCATCCAGCAATCCGTATGGCTGTCTGTACCCCCTTCTCCTTTTCTGCGGTCACATTCCTCTGCGTTACCCTGCTTGTCACAGTCAATATAACAACTGGTAGTAAGACTGTCAGTACAAGGGGTTAAAGAGCCCCCCCCTTGGTAGGTGACATTAATATATTTTACCCTCTCATCCTCTGTCCTTTGTAGATTTTTCCCACTCATTCTACACCCTATTTGCAAGGAGTCTTTTAAGGAAATGTTATTGTTTTCATGGAGGAGTATTTCTACCTCTTCACTATTGATTATGGCCATTAGAGCCATAACTCGGGGATGATCCTCACTTTCAGGAGCTCCAAATATTTTATGGGGGTATGAGTAGACTTCATGTTTCCAATTTTCATGTGCACAATATAGGTCTGGGAGTTTTGGAAGTACTTTTACCATTACTAGGGCCTCAATGGGGTCATCATTTTGGGATCCTGGACTAGCAGGGGCTGTAGGGTCCCAGAGACAGATTACCGTATGGATGTTCTTGGAATCCTTATCCTTAGTGAGAGGGGCATTATACCAGCAGGGACTATAGGAACACTTTTTGTTGATATAAGAAGTCTCATACCAGCAGGGGCCATAGGAGCACTCTTGGTTTTTATAAATATCAAAACCCCCAGGGGGAAGTCGTGAACTTCCTTCTAAGAAGACCCTTCTTATCTGAAGGTCTCAGGCCTGGAATTCCAAGAGCTTCTTCTTTTGCAATGTGCTATTGATAAGCGAAAGCCTTGCCCCCATTCTACCAAACTCCTCCCAAGTCCTGCCTATTCCTGGTAATCCCCTCCCCAAACTCCGCCTCTGAAGTAAGGGTTCCTCCCTTCTTTAATTTCTATGGAATTGAAGCGAGGGCCCCCCCCCCCCCCCCCCCCATACATGTACAGGGTGCCCCCCTGTACAACCCCCCTGTACAGCCCCCCTGTACAGGGATCATCCTAGGGTTTCTACCTTTACTCACATGAAGTACCCATTCCATGCATTAGGGATAACTGTTAGGAATGGACTAATGTGCACAAACCTGGTATTTCCTCTAGCGTATTCAAACAGATGAAGAGAGGAAAACTGGGAAATGATCTTCACTTCTCATCTGTCTTGCTTCACTGGATATGTGTGAAAATGCTCTGGGCAAATAGATGTGAAAAAGGTTATTGTTAAAGTTCCTAAATAAGCGCAATAAAATCCCAAATATTGTAACATAAGCAAGAATCCCACAGCCAGGCAATTAAAGAAAGGTTAACCTACTGAAGGTGGAAGGTCCAATCATGTATTTACTTACCCTGGACTGTGAGAGGTTTAGAGCCAAGCCCAGTTTCTCCAGGCCATGACTGTGGGCTATATGTTTCACAACTCCATGTCTCAGACTTTCTCCTTTGCTCCTGTCAGTTGGTTTACACACCTAGTAAGAAATCTGAAGCATTTGTTTGTAGTATTTGCATAATAACCAGGGACACAGAATTAAAAGATCTCACTTTGGTAGGCTTGGCTCTTTCTTCACCAGCTAATTAAATGGCTAGAGAGTTGTCTTGGGTACCTAAAGCCAACTGGCACTGAATGGCCTGCATCTATGCTATTAAACAGTCTTAGCCTTTGAAACAGGGTGACAGAATCCAAAGTGCTTATTAGGAATCACTCCTGGCTTATGTTAACTTCTGAACCGTATCCAGGAGTTGTTTGGGGTATCTGCATTTGGCCAGGGATCAGTTCTAACGATTTAACAGGGTAGAGACAACTGGCTTTTAGCATCAAAATGTGTTCACTGAGACTTCTTAATTTTCTGGTGTAAGATGCTAATGACCTTCTTAAATGCACTTGCTGCTTTTTCAAATGCAAAATAGCCATTTGCTTTGACAAATGAAGATTTGGAGCATGCACCCCAGGGTAGTGACCAAATTCTTTTAACTACACAATTCATTGGAACAGTGACAGTGGCCCCAGTAGTTAAGGCCCTTAATAACTTCTCACTCAGCAATTTGAAGATCTCCGCTGTGTTACAGCATTAAGTTCAAATGCTGTTCCCTACCTGATCTCTTAGAGAACTTGGAGAGAGAGAGGTCAGAATTCTCAATAGGGCAGTCCTAATCAACAGCTGCTTGGTTTGTGACTCTTGAATTCTATCTGAATTCTGTCTCTCTGTGATGAGCATTCATTATCTGGTGTGAATGTATGAGGGTGATTGCTTGTGGAAATAGATGTGCCTGCAGACACTTACCTGAAGAGAATTTGAGTGTAGAGGTAAAAACTGTATTTGTCAGAATGAAAACTGCAATTTGGAAAGAGAGAGACAGTATTTTGTAGAAGTGGTGGAATGCAAAGAAGATCTGAGGATGGTGATAAGGGCAAGAATCATGATTCTATGATTCAAGTAATGAGATTATTTACAAGAAGTCAGATTTGAGACAGTAGTAACTTTCAACAAGATCAAACAAAACGTGGCAAACACAGTAGCAGCTGAAAAGGCAAACTTTAAAGGATTTGTGTTGCTAAGCTAACTAGTGTTCTCCTCTATGATCAGGACATCCAACCCAAGGGATATGCTGAATATCTACTCATTATTTAATCACAGTGTTGGGGAAATATTTGAAGATCTATTATATTTGAAGAATGAAAACTCTACAGCCTCATCAGTGCATAGAGTAGGATTTATTTTTCATTAACTGGTGTTATTCTTCAGATCTCAGGCTAGGAAACAATATTTAGTTATTAACATCATTTAGTTTCTGGACACAAGGTTTGTAATCCTTGCACTTCTGCTTCCACAGCAGGAGGGGAGGCTGTCCTGACCCACATCACTGCTTTCCTGTAAGGCTCACTGGTGACCAGGATTTGTCTATCACAGCAGATATATTACCTGAGGCTGAACTCTTTGACCTGACATAATATCTAGGAGGACAGAAGTCACAGGAAAACCAGGCAAGGAGAAGGGTGTAGTGGGGTATGACCACCAGGGAAATTAGACTAAAAGCTAAGAAATAGATGTAACAATTTCCTCCATTTTATCCATTTAGCCTGCAAAGTGGAGAATAGCTGGAAAACCTCTGTAGAGGTGTAATGCTTGGCACAGTTTCTTAAGATAAAGCATCACTCTGTGATGTTTGTGGCTTCAGAAAACCTGGCGATGAACCAGCATTGTGGAGGAGCAGTGAAGGAGGTCGGTTTCCAGTACTTGGACTTGGCAATGCTTAATTTGCTGATACAGATATAGCCTTAGAGTTCCCTTTCCCACATCTTAACTCTCCTTGAAGTTAGCATGCTATGTCCTTTCTGATGGGGATTCTAACATTAAACAGTTAGGTTGAGGGAACTGGGCTTGTTTAGCTTGGAGAAGAGAAGGCTGTGGGGAGACCTCATTGTGGCCTTCCAGTACTTGAAGGGACTGAATAAACAGGAGGGGGAATGGCTGTTTGTGAGGGTGGGCAGTGATAGGACAAGGGGGAATGACTTGAAACTGAGACAGGGCAGGTTTAGGTTGGATCTGAGGAGGAAGTTTTTCATGCAGAGGGTGGTGACGCTCTGGAACAGATTGCCCAAGGAGGCTGTGGATGCCCCATCCCTGCAGGCATTCAAGGCCAGGCTGGATGTGGCTCTGGGCAGCCTGGTCTGCTGGTTGGCAGCCCTGTATATTGGGGGGGGGGAGGGGGGGAAGGGGTGGTTGGAACTGGATGAGCATTGTGGTCTTTTGCAAACCAGGCCATGGTCTGATTCATATGTTTTCATGTATTTCCTCATAATATCTGATATGCACATAATAATCCTTGTATTTCGCACTCTGTCTCTGCTTAAATGCGATGTTCATGGGGCAGTAATTAAAAAGCAAAGGAGAACAACAACAGCTCTTCATGCTGGTGGAGTTCTATCTGGTACTTGACGAACTAATGACACATAATGTTATCAGTGAATGCTGGCAATACAAAAGCTGCCTTAATTCTTCACAGCAACTTCCCAATCTCACATTCTCATTTGTGGAAAGCTATGTGTGAACTGTGATGTTGGGAAACAGTATTTCAGGGGAATGACACACTTTAAGGAAGAAGGGACGTAAATCTGTTTTGAATCGATAGCAGGAAAGAAACTTGCCAGTTCATTTACAACAAGAAAGAGGAAGTTCTCACCCTCAGCAAGTTTGCTGATAATACGAAGTTGGGAGGATTGGCTGACACACCTGAAGGCTGTGCTGCCATTCAGCAAGACCTGGACAGGCTGGAGAGCTGGGCAGTAAGGAACCAGATGAGGTTTAACAAAAGCAAGTGTAGAGTCTTGCACCTAGGGAGGAATAATTGCATGCACCAGTACAGGCTGGGGGATGACCTGCTGGAGAGGAGCTCTGCAGAGAGGGACCTGGGCGTCCTGGTGGACAACAGGTTGGCCATGAGCCAGCAGTGTGCCCTCGTGGCCAAAAGGGCCAATGGCATACTGGGGTGTATAAAAAAGAGCGTGGCCAGCAGGTCAAGGGAGGTGATCCTCCCCCTCTACTCTGCCCTGGTAAGGCCTCATCTGGAGTACTGTGTCCAGTTCTGGGCTCCCCAGTACAAAAAAGACAGGGATCTCTTGGAAAGAGTCCAGCGGAGGGCCACAAAGATGGTGAAGGGCCTGGAGCATCTCCCCTATGAGGAACGACTAAGTGAACTGGGTCTGTTTAGCCTTGAGAAAAGAAGGCTGAGAGGGGATTTGATCCAGGTTTATAAATACCTGAGGTGTGGTGGCCATAGTGGTGAAGCTGGACTCTTTTCAGTAGTGCGTGGGGACAGGACAAGGGGAAATGGGATGAAGCTAGGGCATAGGAAGTTCCCACGAATGTGCGCAAGAACTTCTTTAGGGTGAGGGTGACGGAGCACTGGAACAGGCTGCTCAGGGGGGTTGTGGAGTCTCCTTCTCTGGAGATATTCAAGACCCGCCTGGACGCCGAGCTGTGTGACCTGCTGTAGGGAATCTGTTTTGGCAGGGGGGTTGGACTCGATGATCTCTGGAGGTTCCTTCCAACCCCTACGATTCTGTGATTCTGTGAAGCTGGTCCTCTTCTTCCTTTGCATGACCAGGGCAGGTCATGTTTTCACTGAATGGATTGGGCATGTACTTGGGGAGAACCAAAGTACACGGGAAGCAGAATGCTTCTGTTACCTTGGGCACCACAGAACAGGATGGACTTCAGATCCCTGACATTTCCATCCATGTTTGCCTTCAGAGAACTTTACTTTTAAGTGAAATGTGTTTACCCAGCACATTTCATTTAGATAGTACCAGGTAAGATCAGTCACTAAGGAAAAGGCCATGATCACAGCAGAATCTGGCAGTTGTGAGTTAATATTTTCGCTTACATGTATTGATTGCAATGTCAGATTCAAAATCAATTTTTTTAAATGTCACTTTATTTAAGGAATTTAATAACTTTTCGGTCCAATGAAATATTATTAAACTAGATGGAAAAACAAAACTGACACCTCTCAACCCCTAATTGCATGGTTGCAACCGATGCCAATAAAACAATGCCTTGTTGTCATCAATAAAAATAAGCAATATTAAAAATAGAGTAACAATGTGTCCTATTTTTTTTTGTTTGTTTGTTTGTTTTAAATTAAAGCATAGGATGTGAGATCACAGAATGGCCCAGGTTGGGAAGGATTTCAAGGACCGTGGAGCTCCAACCCCCCACCACAGGCAGGGCCACCAACCTCCCCATTTCATACCAGCCCAGGCTGCCCAGGACCCCATCCAACCTGGCCTTGAACACCTCCAGGGATGGACGGGGCATCCACAGCCTCTCTGGGCAGCTGTTCCAGCACCTCACCACTGTTTCTGTGAAGAACTTCCCTTCTTGAAATTAAAACTGTTCCCTCTTGTCCTATCACTGTCTACCCTTGTAAAAAGATCCTGCTTATAATCCCCTTTTAAATACTGGAAGGCTGCACTGAAGTCTCCTTGCAGCCTTCTCTTCTCCAGACTAAACAAGCCCAGCTCTCTCAGCCTGTCTTCATACAGGAGGTGCTCTGATCATCTTTGTGGTCCTCCTCTGGATCCTGTCCAACAGCTCCACATCTTTCCTCTACTGGGGGATCCAGACCTGGACGCAGTACTGCAGATGGGCCTCACAAGGGCAGAGTAAAGAGGGGTAATCACCTCCCTGTCCCTGCTGGCCACCCCTCTTCTGATGGAGCACAGGATAGCATTTGCTTTCTGAGCTGCAGGAGCACTCTGCTGGCTCATGTTCAGTTTTTCATCCATCAGGACCCCAGTGTCTGTGCAGGTCTACTCTCAGGTTGTTCTTCTCTCCCGGTCTGTATACATATTACTCTGACCCAAGTGGAAAACCTTGCACTTTGCTGTGTTGAACCTCATTAGGTTTTCATGGGCCTACCTTTCAAGTTTGTCAAGGTCCGTCTGAGTGGCATCCCCTCCTTCTAACATGTCAACCACACCACTCAGCTTGGTGTCATCAGCAAACTGGCTGAGGGTGTGCTCAATTCCATCATCGATGTCATTGGTGAAGATATTAAACAGCACTGGTCCCTAAACAGATCCTGGGGGTCACTGCTCATCACCAGTGTCCACCTGGACATTGTGCCATTCAACACAACTTTGTCTAAGGCCTTCCAGCCAATTACTTATCCACTGAATAATCCATCCCTCAAATCTGTATCTCTCCAACTTAGCAATGAAGACGTGGTGGGGGACCATGCCAAAGGCCCTGCACAAGTCCATGTAGATGACATCAGTTGCCTTCCCTTTGTCCGTCACTGTCATCACTGCATTGTAGAAAGCCACTAGATTGGTCAGGCATGACCTTCCCTTAGTGAAGCCATGCTTTATTTTATGTCTTGGATTGCCTGCTCATCCCTCACGTGCCTTAACGTGCATTCTGTGATCTTTCCAGGCACAGAGGTTTGGCTCACCAGCCTGTAGTTCTCTGGGCCCTTCTTCCTTCCTTTCTTGTAAATGAGAGTGACATTTCCTTTTTTCCAGACCCTGGGGACTTTGCCTGACAGCCACAGCATTTCAAATATGATGGAGAGCGTCTTGGCAACCACCTGAGCCAGCTCCTTCAGATCCCTGGGATTCACGCCTTCTGGCATAGACTTGTACACATTCAGTCTCATGATGCGGTCTCAGACTTGCTCTGCCCTTACAGTGGGGGGGATTTACTCTCCCAGTTCCCACCAAGAGGCTCAGGGATGCGAGAAATACAAGAATTCTAGCTGCCAATGAAGACTGAGGCAAAAAACTGATTTAGTACCTCAGCCTTCTCCATATCTGTCATAGCCAGTTCTCCTTTCTCATTTGCCGGAGGAGGTATGCTCTCTTTGGCCTGCAACTTCTGGACAACGTACCTATGGAATCCCTTCTTGTTGTTTTTAACATCTCTCTCCAAGTTCAGTTCCATCTGTGCCTTGGTTTTCCTAATCCCCTCTCTGCATGTCCAGACAGCATCCCTGTATTCTCCCCAGGTAACACACCCTTGTTTCCATAGCCGGTACAATCCCTTTTTTCCCCCTCAGATAGAGATGAATTCAGAAAGAATCTAAAGTCCTCTAGTTCTGCCCTTGACTTGTTTATCCTCTTGCAACCCTGTAAACCTTCTGTCCCTCTGTTGCCTTCCTCAGTTCCTTCCTTCAATGTGTGCAGACTGAGCAGCATCTCTGTGGGGATTTTGTGACCTTACAAACTGACGTTGCCCCAGAAAGCTCTAAACCAACATTCTCATTTGCGGAAGTTGCAGGCGTGTTCTTGACCTGAAGTGTATCTCAGAGACTGAATGACCATTCCTTCCTTCCTTTTAACCAGTAAATGAATAGGAAATTCTATCAAATCACTACAAGCAGAGCAAGGCAATTTGTTTTTCACCTAAGTTACAGGAATCAGTAACATTTTTCCTTTTTAGCTGCTCGTGCCATGGATTATTGATATCCCGAGTAACAAAAGGTCTGTTCCATTCTCATGGAACCAGCGAATGTTCCTGTACTTTGTCTTCATGCCCTTAATCATTGCAGATAGATGATGCTGGGGCAAAAGACAGATGGAACATTGCTTACCAAATAGCTTTCCACTGTTTCAGGCCTGGATTTTGTGTAGGTTGGATGTGAATTGTTGTTCAGCCTCCTTCTTGTTTTCAATTAGTTTTGTTCACCTCCAATTGACCCGTGGATATAAATTAACCGTGGGCTTCATATGGAGTGGCTGTATCTCCTGCACCTTTTCTCATGGAACACAAAACCCCATCAGTTATTCTGAAATACACCGTGTTCCGAAATTGCAGTTCCTGAATTAGGAGTGAAGAAATCTAAGTTCTAACTAAGCAAGCTTAGCTAGCTCTACCTCTGCTGCCATTTTTCTGGTGCTCCTTCTTCTTTGTCAGGGCCAGCTGTCATTGTACTTCCCCCGCACAGAGAGAGCATGAACAGACAGTGGTTTTCCTGGAGCACTCTGTGAGCTGGATAATAGAAATTAGCAAAGGATACAAGCCTTTGGATACTGCTATGTGATTAAAAATGCATGTGGACCATCCTGATGCTACAGCTGGGGCCTAAAGATGTGGTTTGAAGGAGCTGCTGAATGTGGCTGCCTTCCTGAGCAGCTGGGCAGCATTTCTCTGGGCTTTGCAATACATGTAGATGTCTGACTATCCAGTACTAGCAGTGGCTGCAGTCTCGGGATAAAATCTTCAAAACTGTGTAAACCAGAGCCCACCAAAGCAAAATGGTGCAAAACACTGTGACTTTTGCCCCTGAGCTGTGTGGTTTATTTTTCCTCCAAAAGATCACGAAATCCTTTTTCAATATGCTGGCAGTACAAAAAGACGAGAAAATTCAGACCGAGTGAAAAAATTCTCTGTTAAAACTAAAAATAATAAAACTCCATTCTACTTACTCCCAAAAATCACAGCCTGAAACTTCAGCGAAGCAGTGCGTTTTGAACTAGATAAAGCATTACATTCAAGTCTGTGTTGTCGTAGTTGTAAGCATTTAGCCTTCCCTCCTGCCTGGTGGCAGGTGGGGATGCCTTTTGGATGGGTGATGGCTTTTGGATGGGCTTGCTGCCTTCTGTGCAGGGCCTGAGGGAAGGGTATCTCCATGTTGGTGTAGGGATGCTGGGCAGTCCCTCACTGCAGAGATAGTGGCCGGAATGGAAACAGAATGTTTGTAGCGCTGGGACAGAGAACCTCATGATTTTTTTCAAAGGAAAGTAAGGAGGTAAGTCCTATGTGTGCGCATTTAATTTGCTTGAAAAAGGGTTGCAGGGGAAAAGAAGCTTTTGGAGTGGTTTTGCCAAGAAGTGGGAGAAATGACTTAAATGTCAAACGTCGTGACTGAAATGAAAGCATGGATTTATTTTAGAAACAGCAGCTTGCACCAAAATTGGCTAAGTTAAAAAATCAAAGGTCACTGATAACTTGGAAGGGAAGGAAGCGTGATTTAATACAATGCAAAACCAATTATTCCAGGGGGTTTTCATGTTGCTTTGTTTAATTGGAAAGGACATTTTTTCTTGAGCTAAACAGGATCTCTCTCTTCTCACTTTCGTGCATTAACCACTGGAATGAAATGTCATTCACCCAGCTTTCCAAAGGGATCATGAGAATGTCCCTGCTCTTCAAATGCAGCAAATGTCACCTGTACTGTTAATACTACTTCTGCACCTCAGGATGGAGCAGGGTCCATCTCACAGCCTGATGACAGCTGTGATAGATTGGCAGTGACCCGTGCTTTGTCACCAGTAAAGCTCAGCTATTCACTCTGTGTCCCTTACCTGAGCAGGATTCCCTAATTCAGGCAGTTTCCCATTGCATGTCGCATCTACCCCATGTTCTAAACTGTTTATTGGGTAAGCTCAAGTGAGGAAAGGGAGAAAAAACGTGTGCTTATTAGTCTGCTTATTAGTCTACATTCTTTTTGATTGAAAGCTGTCTGTGATGATGAAGAGGCCAGAAGCTGTCAGACACAAGTAAGAGATCATGGCTTCCAAGCAATTTATTCTAAGCAATGCCTGAAAGCCTTTGACCGACCATTAGAGACAGGTATTACATTTTTCAGTGTTGTCATCCAAATCACCATTGTGAGGGAAGTGGTAGGCCATTTGATGACCAGAGAGCTATCAAACTAATTACACTGTGATGAATTCCTTTCAATTCTGTAGAGCATTTAATGCATCCTTAAATGAAGTCATCCATAATTAGAATCCTTGCAAAACACACACGGGCACTGGAGTCCAAGAGAAGCTGATTAATTGCTAATGAGGTTCCTTCTCTTACTAGGCTGATTAGAAGAGGCAAGGAAGCAAAACTAGAGACAGAAACTGGCATCACTCTGAAGATTCAGTGAATCTTTGCTAATTGCCAGAGCAAAATTTTGTTAAGTAGCTGATTGTCCAAGCCCTGCAGTACACCCAGTTTTAACCACTAGAGAAGGGATTTCCAGAGTTCCCTTAATCCATTAATGGATGAAATAAACATTGTCCCCACTTAACTGATGTTTTTAGATTGTGGGATCTCTCTGAAAATTGAAGAATAAGGTCACCACACTGCTAAATTCATGCTCAGCTGAGCAAAACCAGCGGTTTGTAAAGGGTCCATATATTCATTATCCACACACATTGTTAACCGTGATGTTTCCAGCACATATCTCACCATGTACATGGATCTGATGATACACATCAAAGCAGACAAGATTAAGAACTACAGGTGGGCACACATCGGGAAGCGCTCAATGGAGAATGTGCTCTCTCAGAGTGAGAAGCCTGGCAATCCCATGGAGACTTGTCTTACTGCACCATTTTATTTCTGCGTGTTTTGCTTTCCTTCCAACTATGTCTTCTGTTATTATTCTAAAAATAAACGAACTCCAGAACTCTCCACTCGTTGTGATTACCTGAAGGTTGAACCACCACTTGCTGTTCTCATTTTGTATACCTTTCTGCATTCCTGTGGTACAGAATTATGTGTTGTGCAGAATTCACAGGAAATGAAGCTCAGAGCTTGGAAATTTAAACTTGTTTAGATACATTTTGTCTTTCAAGAAGTGCTAAGAGTTTCAGGCCAGGTAGTTGAACATTTCCGAAAGCAAGAAGGAAACGCTGTGGGCCCTTTTATTGTTCCTGAAATGTTCTTTTGCTGCAGTGAACAGATATTTGGAGTACAGCATTTGAGGAGAGCTGATGGAACAAGGCTTTCAATCTGGAGTGTGGTCAGCAAATAAACTGCAGGGCGTGGGGGAAAATAGGCTTTAAAAGCATGTACCTAATGTGCTTTAGTTCTGAGATGTCTGAATGCAAGAATTCACAGACACAACCAGAGCTTAGTACAAACCCAGTAAAGCTGCACACTTGAGTTTGTACTTCTAGAAAAGGCTTTCGGTAACTGCACTTCTAGCTATCCTCTTAGTGAATGGAAATTTTACTTTGGAATAATTCATTAAGGAAAATAAACAAAGGGAGGTATTTATTATTCCCTAATCTTCCAGTACATTGCAGCAAACTAAAATTCATGGGATGTCTGTTCAAACAGCACACACAGTGCTGAGCAAAGCTATTCCAGCACAGGGAGGTGCCTCCTGCAGTTTCATTTTGAGGAGCTGGAACTGGAACTGAGTGAAGGTGGTGGCTTTTGGAACTGCACAGTGAAAGGTTGGCCAAAGCCTGTGTGCATGACCTCCCTACTGAGTGCACTGAAAGCAGGGCAGTTTCTGTAACCAAAGATGTGCCCCGGAAAATTGCACAGCTTGTCAACTTCGACTCCTTAGAACAAAGGGTGGAGAGAGAAGTGTGCAATGGGACTGCTCAGCACTGCAGCTTCCGAGCAGCTTTATCAATGCGTGGTTCAGATGGACACCCGGATGTTCTGTAGTCCCAGGGGGCTTTTCTAGGATGTAGGAGCTGGGAGCTGAAACCCTCAGAAGTGTGGGACCATAGAATCCTAGAGTGGCCTGGGTTGCAAAGGCCCACAATGCTCATCCAGTCCCAACCCCCTGCTATGTGCAGGGTCGCCAACCAGCAGACCAGGTTTCCCAGAGCCACATCCAGCCTGGCCTTGAATGCCTGCAGGGATGGGGCATCCACAGCCTCCTTGGTCAACCTGTTCCCAGGATCAGTGTGTTTTTCCTACTTCTATGTCAAGCACTGTACCCCTCTGAGGAGGTAACTATCTTCTGAATGTTTAAACTTGTCTTTCAAGCACCTGGCCCATGGATGTCCTTTTGCCAAACTGAAGCATACTGGTGGTGCTGTGTGGAGCTGGGCGTTGGTCGTGATTACTCTTATGGGTCCCTTCCAACCTGGGATATTCTATGGCTCTGTCTGGGGGAATGGGGCAAATGAGAGCAAAGTATACTGAATTTCCTGTAGTTCTGACATGATGTGTATATTTGCTAGTGTCTAATGTGAACAAATTGATGCAGTACTGAAATATTCTCATATTCATCATATTCATCATGACTCATAGTCATCAGGAAGGGAAAGTGGTTCTTGGGTTACTGAGGAACATGGTAAAATGCAAGGATACTTACAAAAAAATCTGTGAGCGTAAATCGGCTTAGAAAGAAGAGAATAAAAACTATCACATTATTTTATGTTCTCCCAAAGGGAAATTCAGTGGCACTGTACTTGGTGTAAGCATGATGTATGGATCTACCTTGCTCAGATGAGTATTATTTTTATTCAGATGAGGGTGAAGATCTAATATTAATTGGAACGTGACCTATTAGTAATTGTGCAAAACATGCTCCTCCTGTTATTTTTTACTTAAGATCTCAGTGCACTCAGTTTTATGTGTACTATCTGGAAGCCTGTTCTAAAATCTAAAAATATGCTATTAAAATAAATAACTTCTAGTAAAAGTCTTTTATATTTAAAAGACCTAAAAACTCCATACTTAGAAGGCCTGTCAGCTTTGATAGTTTCTACAATACTTAGCCCAGCAGATTTAACTCTGTGTTTGAGGCTTGGGATGCTGTTGGAATGAATGTACTCACAGTATTTTGAAGTGTGTACTTACAGCATCACCTTGAGCTCTTACAGAAACGGTATTAAAGACCACCTGTGATGAAATACTTAGACTGCCCTTTGTAGTGGATGTGTGCCCAAACCACTACAAAAAGCTCAGTGTTTGGAGAGGATTTTAATTTATTTTATCCTTATCTAAAATATCCACAAGTCATAGAATCATGGAACCATGGAATCACAGAATGGCTTGGGTTGGAAGGGACCCCAAGGATCATGAAGCTCCAACCCTCCACCGCAGGCAGGGCCACCAACCTCCACATTTAATGCCAGCCCAGTCTGCTGTAGAAGAGAATTCAGTACGAAAAGAGAAAAAAAGCCCAGCTCAAGAGTGCACACACAGCACTCATAGCTGGCCATGTCCTACTGACACCGAAGTTGTTCACTAGCTGGCTCTGTGCTGTACATTATATTGCACCAATTACGCTTTGAGAGGTTCCTGATCATTTTACAGCATTAGTGAGATCAAATCTTGTAGAATGAAAAAGCCAATTACATGAACACAAGGCCTTGTAGACACACTCCAGCAAAGCTAAAGCTGCAATCTGTCTTTACCAGTGGTGGTTTTATAGCACACGCTCTCATACTTAGCCCTGCTCACATCGATCTGGAGGGCTCTATCACTGCGCGGCTATGCCAGCAGCTCCGTTAAGAGCGGGATTTAATTTCAAATAAACCTTATGAATTAGAACTTATTTAAAATCATTCTGATTTGACTTTCTAATTTCTTTCTTGGGTAGGAGAGCCGCTCAGAAGCTTTTCCAACAGCAAGGAGCAAAATTCTGCAAATGGTTTTTCACTCATTGACAAAGATGTCTTTTGTAAGATGCAGCAAAGCTCTGCTTTAGGACACGTAGCTTTAAGCTGTGAATCACTGCCTTTTTAAAGACTGAAGAGGAGGTAAGAGCAGATATTCAGAAAGTAAAACACTTACTGCAGTCATCAGAAATGTCAGTATGTGCTCTAATCACAAAAGAATACGCCTGGAGCATTTGGGTTTTCTGCATGCAAAAAATGTAAGGATAGCGTATCATTTTGTCTTGGACACTCAGCTGTGGGAAAAAAATGGATCGAAATAATCCCTGGGGTAACTCCCCCTGCCCCCTGTGACTCCCCCAGGCATGAATGTGCTGCAGTGCTTTTGTTTCTAACTGTTAACAGATATTTTTAAAAAAGAGGGGAGACTTCCATAATCAAGGTGCTCTTCAGCTATTAGTTCTGAGATATCCTGGGTATGTAGGGTCTACTGTGTCAGAAGCAAAGAAGTTAACGTCTGTTATCTGGATGGAGCTGGAACTTCACAGAGCCTGAGGCAAGGTAGGCAACCAAGCAATAAAAGACATCAATTTAATTGTTGTTAATGCAGCAGCACTTCTTTACTGTGTTTTTCCAAAGTCTTACGTTTTTTCTCAGTAAGAAATGCATTCTTTACCCCTCTTCTAAGGATAGCAGCTTACTGGTAGTTTTTATCCTAGTTAAATAGCAGCATCTTCCAAAGCATGGGATGTGCATGACTCCTTTCACCCAGTGGCAATAGGAAACAGAGCTCTATTCCACTGCTTGAACACCTCCTTCTTTCCCCCTATGAGTACAGGATAACTGAGATGGCCAGAAAGAGAAACGGCATTTGGGGCATGGGGGAAAGGAAGATTTAAGGATGGAATGTTTGCAGCCAGAGGATGAGGAAGGAAGTGTGTGCAGTGGTAGGGGTTTGGATACCGAGTTGGATGACAAAGCATCTTTGGGAAAACAAAGTTTGGGAACCCTTGGAAAAAGGGGAATGTCAATTGAAGCTAGGGAGATATTAATTGAATGAGTGTGTGAGGAAGAGAGAGAGATCAAGATGTTGGTGAGTACCTGAAGCACAGCCCAGATCGATTATTTGCTGCTGCCAGCATCATCCATGCAATGTAAGAAAGATTGAATGTGTGCTATAAAATGCACCATTTAACAAAGTCCAAGCTATTAAGTAATTAGAATGTAATATGCGAACATGCTGAATATGCTTATTTAAATGTAAACAGCTATTCACTGTTTATTTTTAGCATGGGAAATAATTCAGCTTGTTTTTTTGTCCTTGCTGTTTCAGATATTAGTGATCTGCTGCATGTCCCCAAGCCATCAGGGAGAGGTGGCTGCTTTCTGAGCAGTGGCAGCCAGGGACTCTGCTGGAAGGGTGCATGAACTGCAGAGGAAACAGATACAAAGTGGGCAATAAATATTCTTTGCTCCAATGGACTGAGGGAATACTGACGTTGCATTTCTACTCGTAGAGCGATCAGTAGTATGGGCACTTGTCAGTGATGTTAAGGACAAAGCCTGAATGCCTAATCAACTAATATTAAGCACTCAGTGGGAAAGATTAGCCACGGGAGTAAATGGGTTGACTTATAAGATGGGGAAATAGTTCATTCAGGTGAGAAGAGAGGAAGTGATGCTGGTTGTGTGTTAGCACACAGCAATCTGGGCTCTGTCCCTGGTAATTGGATGACTCAAAGCAGATTGCTTTCCTTTTAGAAGTTATGCCAGATAGCAAAGCAACAATCACTGTAATTTCCCAGATGAAGACTACTACAGTTTTGTTCCCATTTATGCCTTCCAGAAACGAAGCGTAGAGTGTCTGCAAGGTCTTTCTGGTGCTAACACATGCTGGTCCAGTAGCTGGCAGCATTAGGCAGAGCTTTGCTCATGGTATGGTTAGTCCTGCTGCTATTATTAGTCCCAACCATCCTAAAGAGCAGGGAAAAGAAATGCTCATCTGCCACAAAAAGGATGCAGATGCATCTCTTTTCCAGTAGTACAAACAAGTAAACCTGTGTGCAGACTTTCTGGTGGGTCATACTTAAAACCGAATATTGAGGTGCCAAATTTAGACCGAAGACCTTTATTTAAAGATCTCTGATGTTATTAGCCTTCCGTGACAGCAAGTCATTCACTACATTTTAGATTCTGAAAAATACATGAGTACCTCTCATCAGCTTCTCCTGAAGCATGTGAATTTTTAGGTCTTTTGGATTGAAATTAACATCAGAATGGAAGAGCTGGATGCGCAAATACCATTCCAACAAGAAGCATAAGATAACAAAGAATCTTGTCAGGCTCTATCTAAGCTGGATGCTCTAGCAGTCTTAACAACCATCCAGTCCCATCCCTCCATGGGCTGGGTGCCCCCAGATCAGGCTGCCCAGGACCCATCCATGGCCTTGGGCACCTCCAGGGATGGGGCACCACAGCTCTGGACAGCAGTGAGGTCTCCTCCAACCTGAGCCATTCTACAGTTCTATGATTCTGTGATCATTTCTTGATGGATGATCTGTAGCATAGGTTGGAGGTACTGGTGGTGCCTCACGGGATTTCATGCTTGGTGTCTCAGCTGCTTTGGCCATTGCTGTATGTTTGATAGGTTCTGTGCAGAAATATCTGATTACATGAAGTGCACTGAATAGAGGATAACAGTGGTATTTGCATTAAATAAATCCTGCTGCACAGGGAGAAAACTTTCAGAAAAAATCGGGTGGAGAAAAGCCAGATAAAAAATGATGTTCTTCTGCAAATAGTATTTCTTAATAAAAGCTGACATTTTGGAGTGGATCCGTAGAACAATTTCTTTGGTAGTGGAGGATGGCAAAAGACTGATTCCATGCTCTGCAGCACTAAGAAAGTGATCCTTTCCCTCTGCTTTTGTTAAAAATATAGGCTTTTTTGTTTGTTTGTTTCTGTTTTTATAAACATACATATCATAGAATGAATCATAGAATCACAGAATGCAAAGGCCCACAGTGCTCATCCAGTTCCAACCCCCTGCTATGTGCAGGGTCGCCAACCAGCAGCCCAGGCTGCCCAGAGCCACATCCAGCCTGGCCTTGAATGCCTGCAGGGATGGGGCATCCACAGCCTCCTTGGGCAACCTGTTCCAGTGCGTCACCACCCTCTGGGGGAAAACTTCCTCCTAAGAGCCAACCTAAACCTCCCCTGTCTTAGTTTAAAACCATTCCCCCTTGTCCTATCAGTATAACATATTAGAAACTCAATATATTAAACACAGAGGATACATTTTCAAAATAATAGTGTAAAAAACCCTAGGACTATTCTAGGGTTTGTGATTTCCTCCTGAGGTATTTGAGGGTCCATTTGCAGACTGTCATTTCACTGTACTCAAGCTTGTCTGAGCTGTAGAGATGCTCCGTAGCTGTGGCAGTCTGCAGACCTCTTTGGCCTTGTCCGGGAAATGCCTGGTTGAGGTGTCCTCCACCTCTGTAGGACTCAAAGACTACGACACCATTAACTTCATTTACATCCCTGGGAGCTGGGTGTGCAGTGCAGCCAAGTCAGTGCTGCTCAGCCCTGGCGGGGGGGAATGGGCTCAGATGCAGTTGAAAAAGAGGAGTGAAGGGAGCTGAGAGCACCCTGAGCTGATTCTGAGCTGTGTGAGAGGCAGAAGGAATTCCATCACGCTGTCCTTGCAAAAGGAGTTACAAAAGCATGAAGACGCAAATGTCAGCAGATCGTTGTAATTCAACCTTATCTCCTCTGAAAGGAAAATCCAGAGTTTGGCTTGTAATCACTTTCAGTCACACTGAACTCCCAAAGCTGGGAGATTTTTCTGAGACCAAGTTTGGAGATTTTAAAGGGAGAGATCAGAGCAAGCTGCACTAAACTCATTCTAAGATTTTGCTTCTTAACCCCTAAATAACAGAAGGTTAAAGAAATCGTTCTGTTGTAGCTCAGAGAAGCCTCAGAAAGAGATTGAGACCCCATTTGTGCTGCACCCCAGAACAAATAATCCACAGCACATACGGATTGTGGTCACTGGGGTGCTACAGACAAATACTAATGAGTGCTACAAGGTGACCTTCAGGAAATAAAAATCGTTATACGTACAGAAAAACATAGGAAAAAAAAAAAGGAAATAAAGGAAAGGAAAAAGAGAGCAACTCACACACACACAGAAAACAAATCAAATGATAGAGGCCTGTGAATTTTCCTGCTGACTATTTTCAAACCTCTCAAGTGATTGTTTGGGAAGAGGAGAAGTAATGGGATGTTGATCAAGATTTCTTTTTCTTCTGACTGTCTTCTTTTCTGCAAGTGTCACTGAATCTATTGTGAGCATAACTGGTCTCTCATTAAATGTGTGATTTGGATAAATGTTAATGGCAACATGCTTCTGAAATATCCCATACAGTGTTGGGGGGGGACACCTCGAGTGCTGCTCCTCAAAGGGCAGGGCAGATTCTCTGCTGCATGGAAGGAGAGCAAATGCAAATGTCTGCAGTTCTCATCTGCCTGAGGTCATTTGTCATAGAATCATAGAATCACTCAGGTTGGAAAAGACCTTAAAGATCATCGAGTCCAACCACAGCCC
Source organism: Alectoris magna (assembly GCA_030625065.1). NCBI lineage: Eukaryota > Metazoa > Chordata > Aves > Galliformes > Phasianidae > Alectoris > Alectoris magna. The sequence goes on along the minus strand of CM060562.1, from coordinate 112,476,522 downwards.
AACCATCCTACCCTAACTAACAGCCCTCCGCTCAGTCATGGCCCTGAGCACCACATCCAAACGGTTTTAAACACATCAGGGATGGTGACTCAACCACCCCCTGGGCAGCCCATCCCAGTGCTTAACAGCCCTTTCTGTAAAGAAGTTCTTCCTGAGATCCAACCTAAACCTCCCCTGGCACAACTTGAGGCCATTTCCCCTGGTCCTGTCACCAGTGAGAAGAGACCAGCCCCGCTCTGCTGCAATCACCTTTCAGGTACTGGCAGAGAGCAATCAGGTCTCCCCTCAGCCTCCTCTTCCCCAGACCAAACAGCCCCAGTTCCTTCAGTCTCTCCTCATAGGCCATATTGTCCAAGCCCTTCCCCAGCCTTGTTGCCCTTCTCTGGACCTGCTCCAGCACCTCCATGTCCCTGCTGTACTGAGGTGCCCCAAACTGAACACAGCACTCAAGGTGAGGCCTCACCAGTGCCGAGTACAGAGCAGGATGACTTCCCTAGTGCTGCTCACCACACCATTCCTGACACAAGCCAGGATGGGTGCAAGTGAGGAGATACCAGAGCAAGGCACAGAGAAATCATTCAGGCAGGAGGGAGATGTGGAGATAATGAAGAAAAATGATCTTATACCTTATAGTACAATGAATAATTAATATCCCTTGAATATATCAGACCAAGACCAATAAGTCACACTAGTGTCTTTGTTTATAGGAACCCCCATCTCTGCAAGACCAAAGGGTGTCTGCCTGTCTGGAAGGGCATGATGGTCTGCAGCCATTTCTAAGTTTGTTTCTGCTAGATGGTCTGACATTCAGCATACAAGACCTGCAGAAGGCACCATGGCTCTCCATCTACAATTTTAAATGGAAAACCAATATTTTCTTCTGCCTCGTACATTTAAAAAATATTAAATGCAAATGGGAGATTGCCAAAAGATTTAAAGAATATTAACAAATTTTAATTTTTTTATCACTATGCAACAAGGCAAAAAACAGCACCTCAGTGAAGTATCAGAGTAAGTGCTTTATTTTTTAATATCCTGATGGCAATAACCTGCTTGATGTTGGATGCCAATTCTGCTGATGATCGGTTTGATGGATAAATTATTAAATAGGAGTGATGGACAATCTTTCAGGAGTAATTACTTTAACAGCAATAAAAGGAGTATATAAAGTACACATGATGACACCTTTGTAATGGCACCTGTTGCTTTTGGAAGCTCAGTAGCTATGTCATGTTGTACCAGCACAATTGCTAAAATAATTGTACCCTAACAACCATGGAGGACAGTGGATGAAATGAAATATAGAATCACCAAGGCTGGAAAAGACCTCTAAGATCACCAACTGCCCACTGTTGGATCACCAACAGTCCGACTGTCAACCCATCACCACTGTATCACTAAATGGTGCTCCTAGGTACCACATCTACACTTTCTCAGTGCTTCACTACTTTCCCAATTCCTTTCCATGCATTTTATGTCTTTTTTTTCCCTGTGCACATCCCCGAGCAGTCTCTCTGTCTCTCTGTCTCTCCCCCTCTTTCTCTCTCTTTTAATCATTGATTTCATGCCTTTTTTTTTTTTTCTTATGAAAAGACCTGGAAATTCTAACCCCTTTCCCAATAGTGCCTGCAGCCATTCCCACGCAAGTGTCACCTGCAAATTCAAATGATCCCCTTAGAATTTTGATGAAGGGGGTTAAAATTATGAGGAAATCTAACTTGAATATCTTTCAAGTTTGTGGAACAGTCTATACACTGTAATAACATAGGGAAGGCCATATTGCCTTCCACAACAGGGGAATGCCAAAATCCTTTGTTAATAATGATAATAATAATAATGGCTTCTTTCCTATCCGCTAAGACAATTACATGAATTTGGATGTTCTTTTCTATTTCCTTATAGAAAGTGCTCCCTTCAGAAAAATACTATCACTCTTGGCAATCTTGTTGTTATCCTTGAATTTAGATACCAAGAATGGGACTGGAGGTTGAGCCTGGTTAATACCAATCCATGAATACCAGGCCAGAGAGCCGCTGCAGACTAGGAAAGAAGTTACTGCCATCCTGCTCTGCTTGCCTGTTCAGTGGGTGTGAACAGCTGGGCCATGTTTCCATCCAGAAACTCTTTTGTGTATACATATTTTTAGGATGTCCTTATCACTAGTAAAAGATCGTATTACAGAATTATCCAAAGCAATGTGTGTGTTCCAGCCATTTCTTTCACAAGAAGAGTTTTGTGCACTGATGTCTTGATTTTGAGGTTTCTTGGGAGTTCTTCATGCTGTCAGTTCTCTTCCATTGTGGATGCTTTGATCTGGATCTTGTTTCTCACCTGTGACTCATAATTTTATTTCCCGAAGATGCAATTTTTGGGAGATGTAATTTCTGTGTGGCTAAGAACTTTAGGATGGATTGTAGGGAGTCTGGGAGATGGTTGACAGCAAGCAACAAGTTAGACTGGTTGACCAGATGATCTCTTTGGAGTCTGGTTGCTATAGAAACCGTGAAATTAAAAACTGCTCTTATAGTGAGATGTTGTGAAGTTGTCACTTAGCACTTGGAATGAGCCTTGGGGTAGCTCAGCCTCCTTTGCACCACCGAGTTACGTGCTGCTCTTCCTTTCACAGCTGACTTTTATTTGTCCCAGAAGAATGGGATCCATCAGCTTCAGTTACCATCCAAAGCTTCCTGGTCACGTCAGGTAACATGTTTGCTTTCGGTTAGCAGAGTGAAGGTGGCCATTGTCCTCGATGAAGCTGACAAGCAGTAAGTTGTTAAACTGCAGAAACTCCATTTCTGTCACTCATATGTCAGAAATGATAGATTTACTGGGCACAGACCTACAGGTGCTTTGAATTTGAGGGCTTGGCTGAGCCCAAATGCTGTATCATGTTGGCTATCCTTGCTAGTGTGAATATATTTGCAGTTTTATGTGCTTATTTACCAAAGCATTTTTTTCCTCACAGGTGCTTATGAATACCACCTTATTATCATCTGATTGTGATATAGGGAAAGCCTATACTGGCATTAGGAAAAATTAAACAAGTGAGGACATTGAAGACATAGAGTTGTTACCTTAGTCAACACAAGAACCAAAAAAATAACAGTATTTCTTTCTTAATTATTATTTCTGGAGAGGAGAAGGTACCTGTTTAGCACAAAAGCTCTTCAAATACTCTCAAAAGATTTGTTCTTTGTTTTAGGGTGGGTTTTTTTTAGCTCTATGAGTTGGTTTCTAAACATCCCTGTTTCTGTCTTTAGGGTAGGTCTTGTTTAGCACACAGGAAAACTGCTGCCATGGAACCTGTTGGAATTGCATTGCATTTTCTTCCCTAGGCTTTAAAAGAACTCTAACCTGCATAGTATTGATTAATCTTTTACATTAGGTGGTCCAAGAGCTGGAGGTGCTGAGAGGAAGAGGAGATTAGAGATCTTCTCAAGCATCCCCTGGGGAATCTTCCAAGATTCTCTATCTTGCAAGAAAGAGGGAAACAAGGCTTGTTAGAGAGTGGTTTTCATCACAGATAGACCTCATAATTGGAAGAGGCTGAACACCTTCTGCAAAGTGAGGAGGATTTTTTTCTGTTTCCCTCAAAAAAATAAAATAAAATAAAAACGATGTCATCTTACACTGCTAATGGTGAGTCTGAAAGAGCATCCAGAAGAGGCAAACCCACAATAAGAAGGAAATAATGCCCCGTTTTCTCTTTTTGTTTTGCCTACGATCCATTGCCTACAAGAACAAGGTGTTCATTTCAGATAATGGCATTTATTTTTGAACTCTGCCCTTCGTTTTATTACTGAAGGACTTGGGAACAAATGCTCTCGCCCAAGACATGTTTGCCAATTTTGTAACCTCAGCCATGCATATTATTGCATAGCTAATTTTTGCATCAACACCCTGCCAAGCCAACTGTCCCATTTTTCCTCTGTATTTATGCACTGAGGGTAATTTTGTACAGTTCTGGCTCGGTGAGCCTGTAGAGTAATCGGTTACCAGGCTCATGGATTTTCATTGCACTCGTGCTTCTGGGAAGTGCCCAAAGACTTCTGTGCCATCCGATGCTATGCTCCCATCCCTGTTTTCTTCCACAGCCGTGAGCGAACAGCTGCTTCCAGGTCTGTGTGGCTTATGGAGCACAACCGCACCATTTGTACGGGATGGCAATTTAAGTGAAGAAACCTCTTTGATGGGCCAGCAGGGGGAAGGCCCAATTTGAATAAAAACATAAAAGGTTTTCTGAAACAACTGCAAGAAATTCTGGAAGTGCTTCAACCAAGGAAAGAAAAAGACTTTGAATTTTGAATTTGTCTCCCGATGATCGTTTGCAAAGTGAATGCACATCCAATAATTAAGCAACCACTGAGTGTGAAATCTGGTGTGCAAGGGATGGGTGCTGGCATCCTTTGTTTGGCTCCACTGTAATTACTTATGTAAATCAATTACAGAAATTATGTTATGCTGGGTAGAACCTACCCCAATTTTCAGACATCAGGCTAAATGTTGAAGATTAGAAAAACATCAATAGATGATGAGCAGTTAACCAGAAAAGAGCTTGCACCTCTAAAAAGCTGTGAAAATTTGTGTGTTTTACTTTTCAGTTTTGGATAGGAGGAGAATTATAATGAAGGATTTTGGTCTCGGAGCTGATCCGAATTGAGTCTAGTCTGAGGATTGATGAGGCACTGGCACAGGTTGCCCGGAGAGGTGGTGGATGCCCCATCACTGGAGTCATTCAGGGTCAGGCTGACAGGGCTCTGAGCACCTGACTGAGCTATAGGGACACCTATGGCTGTCTAGTTCCTAGACCTATAGTGTCCCTGTTCATTGCAGGGGAGCTGGATGAGGTGAACTATAAGAGTACCCTTCCAACTCAAACAATTCTATGATTATATGGTTATTTGGATTGGTTTCCAGTTGTTATCCGTGGGCAGCATTAAATCCTGACAACCTTCCTCCTTCCAGCAGCCAAGCGTGGAATAATCTGCACCTATATCAACCAAACACAGGAAGACCTTTCCAAAATGCTTGGCATTACTCAGGAACGATTTAAGATGATCTACTGTAAAAACTACCAGGTCTTTTTTGATCTCTGCCGAATTCTTACCTTCAGAAACTAGTATGAAATTTGTAGGTAACGTAGCAATTAATTCTAACAGTGTAGGCGGGGAAGCGTGAGAATAATGTTACAGAAACACCTGAAATGGCATCTCATAACTACAGCATGAACAAAATTGGCTGTATCAGAGGAACAACAGCTCTTCAACTCACCAGGTTTAAAACCAGTGTTGTTGCATTATTGTTCTGCTTTTATCATTTCCCAGTTAACAGCAGGTGCTGGGGCTACAAAATGTATTACTCTGGCCATTGAGAACTGCAAATTCTCTGCATCTGCATTGATTGATTTATTTTTTGTAATGGGCTAAACTCAAAACTGAGTTTTACAGGTTATGAAAGGGATTTTATCAGTAAGATTTTTGTCACAATTATGAATGCAGAAATTGTTTCTGATACCTGTCCACATGTGCTTGCTTCTCCAATGGAAAAGCCTAGCAATGCACAAATACCAACATGTTTTCTCACAGGTCAGACAGGAATCCTCATGATTCAAAGCTGTGTTTCTTTCTAGCATGATCAGTGACATTGATGTAAGCATGGTGATATACATTTCCATGAATTTAGGATGGTGACACTACTGGCACGTCCTAAACCAGCTCGGAAGGTACCTGATCAATTCCATGTATAAGGAATTAGGTCTTTTACATGATTAACCTATGCAATTTCACAACAAACTTTCAGGTCAGTACCTCCTACTCATCTAATTCAATAGATCTCAGGACTGGCAGAGCTGCATTCTGTCCTGGATGTCCCTGTGGGAGCTCAACAAATTGAATTGTGCTAGATGCTGTAGACTGAGCCTTCTGCAGCAGAAATATCTGCACTGAAATATTCTCTGCTAATGAACAGCAGATTGGTTTCATCCAGGCCAAAGTTTTGGGTTAGGGCAAAGGAATGTAACTGCAAGAAGTTGCACTGCTGCATCTTAATTAGTTAATGCTCCCCACATGAAGCACGGTAAGTGCTGCTGCTCTCCATTCCAGCATAAAATGCATTGGCATTAGTTACCAAAATGCCAATAAGTTTTGCCTCATAACTGCAGCAGGCTAAAATCAGAGGTGCTTAAGAACATTAACTTGATTGCTTTCAGCCCGTATTCCTCCAGTGCCAGTGGTTAGAACTGAAAATCTGAAATAAAGCCTGGCAAAGGATTTGAAGCACTGTTGTGTTGGTGACCAGACTTTTTTTTTTTTTTTTTTTTTTTTTTTAATTTTGTTAACCAGACTTTGCAGTTATTTTTCACTGTTCTGTAAAGGTGAAAGTAGAAACTACAAAAAAGTTATGTCCCCATCCTGTCTGGCCTCTGCTAGAATTGAACTATTTTTTTCTGAAGTATTTACTAGCTTTTCTTTAGATGATTTCAGGGGAAAACTTCGGATAGCCTAGAAATAGCCCTTTGAAAAGGGTAACCTTACAAATGCAGAAAAAAATTGCCTTTAATTCCAGTACATCAATGCCTTACAATGCTGTAAACCTTGGGTTGTGCCTGACGTGAAGTTAATTGTTCTGTTATTTGAGCTCTGCAACACAACACAGAACCTGGGTAATTGAAAATGAGTACATTGAGAAGATGACTGAGTGCTCTTCCATGTCTTTTCCACCCAAAACCAATTATTTGATTGTATTAGATCTCATGGAATGATATAAGTCAGAATTCACTCACAATTTATCATCTGTGGGCTGAACTTCCTGCAGTTGTAGTACAGCTGAGGTGTACTGAAAAAGATGGATTAACACATATCGAGTACTTCCAATTAGCAAGTATTTCCCTTCATGTCCTTGTGTCCTTTTGGGGTGGTCTGAGTAAGATACAGAGGCTCTACATCCACCCCAATCGGGATTGCTGTAATTGGTGTTCTTTACTCCCTACAACAGCATGTTGGTTTGTTTGTTTTTTTAACACTCTTTACTGATCTTCCAAGAATCGAGACATTTCTGTACTTGAAGAAAGAATTATGAGATGTAGCATGAGAAAATTATTGATTTTATACTTAAATCATTAATTTACCTCATCCAGAAGCATTAAGCATCTATTCTTTTGAGGCTATAATAGATGTACATAAGTCTTTTCCAAGGGCAGGGTGTTTAAGGCCAAATATTACCTGCTTTGTTTTACACATGGAGAAGAGTGAAATGAGCTCTGGCTACCTTTTCTTGCAGTTTCATGAGGTACAGCCTTTGTTTCACTCCTTGCAGTTCTGCTCTTGCAGTGATGCTCAGCAACCCTGGGGAGCTGTAAAGGGAAAAGTCATTCATCTAGCCCTGATCACAGCTGAAACAGGTAAGAAAAAACAAAAAAGCGAATGAAAAAACAGCAAAATACCCCCCAAATCCTCAATTCTAAGGAGTTTTGAAATTAAACATTTCTTAAACCATCTTTCACTTCAGTTTCAGGAATTTGACCTCCAACCAGAGAGTAAGAAAGGCTGTTTTGCTGTGGCAGGATGCTTGAAGATGTGAAATCTTAGAAGATGAGCTTACTGGGATCAGAATGATTTGGGCACTGTAAATGAGCATTCAAAGCTCTGTGATGATTTTGGGAAACCAGACCCTCGTGTTTTAGAGCAGAGAGCCCTGCCTGCAGTGAGGAGCCGTCCCAGGGGGTCAAAGCTGGACAGGGGCTCCTCTGGGCCCTGACTTCACCAGTGCCCTCTGTAACTGAAGACCCTATGGAGCAGAATCCCAATGAGATGCCTGATGGTCCCCAGCCTCCTCCCCCTCCTCTCTCCTGCATCTCTCTGTATTTCTAGCCCCATGCCTAGATCATGCCCCATTTGTCTATTTTTTTCTGTTGAATCAGAGAGAAAACGTTGGGACCCAGCTGCTGCTCTCTGACCTACAGCTGTCTGCAGGGAAGGGCTGAGCCTTCACTTTGACCTGGCCCTCCTGCCAGAAAAAGTATCTGCTTCTGCTCCTGGGACGTTTAAAAATTCATGAGTATAGACAGAAACTGAGGGCAGTTTTTAAGAAAATGCCAAGGCAGTCCTTGATGGTGTGCTTTCTCAGGAAGAAATACCAACAGATTTTGGACAAGACTTGAAATCTGACATTAAAGAAGGCTTGGCTGGATCTCTGAATCTATCTGCTGCTGAACACATCAGAAACCCAAATGGTGTGTGAGTTGGAGAAGGATGTGGGTGAAGTAATGCATCTCTCTCAGAAAGCTATCCATGCTGCTCTTAAAGACCTTGCAGTGTCTGAGATTCTAGCACTCTCCTCAGTAATTTCTATCATGGCTTAACTGAATTTGTAGTTTAAAATAAAAATAATAACGATTAAAAAAAACCACTAGTTCCTAGTCTGAGTTGTCTAACTGCAGATAGTCACATCACAGCTGAGGTGGAGGGGTTCTCTGGGTCCATTTGGTCCCTGCCTGCCCCAGCAGTGCCACCCAGAGCAGTGCCCAGCACTGTGGCCACAGCCTTTGGAGAAACCCCCAGGAAGAGACTCCGCAGCCTCCCTGGGTACCTGTGCCATCTCTCCATCGCCTGCACAGCAGAGGAATGCTTCCCGATGCTCAGAGTGCTTCTTGTCCTGGCCCTGGACACCACTGCGCAGAGCCTGGCTCTGTCCTCTCTGCGCCCTCCCTTCAGGTATTTATGGATAATGAAAAATTCTCCCCTGAGAATTTTTCTCTTCCCCAGGCTGAAGAGTGTCAGCTTTTCAGTCTCTCTTCATAGAGGTGTTCCAGCTCCTTTACCATATCGGTGACCCTTGGTTGGACGCTGCAGTGTGTCCCTGTCTCTCTCATAGTGGGGAACCCAGGAGTGGCCTCACCAGTGCTGAACAGGAAACTCCTGTTGAAACTTTATATATATCTATATACATAACACCTCTAAGATCCTCTTACTTAAAGAAATACCTTCTCTCTGTAAACATCTACAGCAATGAAAGCATCTGCTCTTAACTTGGTTAATCTGATGAAGCTTCTTCAGTGCTTCAAGATGGGTAAATAAGACTGTAGACTAAAGATGTACATAGGCTCAAAAAATAATTGGAGGAATTAATGGCAAAATGGCAATGAATGCATTCAGCTCTTAATGTCCCTACACTGCAGCTTGCTAGAAACTGCAAGTCTGTACCAGGGGAAAGACTGTTCTGTACTCACTTGTATTCTTGTCTCCTCTTCTGATCTTCATGCTAAAAGCCTTGATTAAAAAAAAAAAAAAAAAGCTAAATTAAGAAGGAGCTTGGTTTGACACTGTATGGCCACACATGGGAACCTTTGCCTGTACTTTACTGTTGATGTCATGCTACATCCACACATGGATGTGATTCCCAGGGCTAAGGCTAATTTCAGTGTTCTCCACCTCAGAGACTGTACTTTGAAGTGACAACTTGAGTGAGGGTGTCACAGTAAGGCAATGACACGAGGAATGGCAGCAGATAAGAAAATTAAAAATAACCAAGACTATTTGAAGGACGTGTAGACCATGTGGTAGGATGTTATTGTGATGGGCAAACAAAACCACTGGAAATGGGACAGTATAAGCAAGGGTGTTTTTCTCTTTTTGAGGACAGAGTGAATAGTAACTGAAGGTTAATTGCAGGATACTGTTATTAGGCATTAAAGAGGAATTTGTTTTGCAGAAACACCAGATGCTTATTAAGTTTCAGGGGAGGGAACGTACAAAAGATGAAAAGAACATTACCAGCAATGGCAATAAAGGAACATAAGTAGGATATAAAAATGGAAATAAAAAACCTCTTTTTGCACAGTGTATAGTGCGTTACAAATAGAGAATCAAACTCTCTCTGATCAACTGTTAGCCAAGGATAGAATCATAGGACGACAGAATCTATAGAGCTGGAAGAAACCTCTGAAGGGTCCAACTGCCCTGCACTGCACAGGGACACCACAGCTAGATCGGGTTGCCCAGGGCCTGATCCAGCTTTGCCTTGAAGGTCTCCAGGGATGGGGCATCAACCACAGCACTGGGCCATACCTTGCACTGACACAGCACTGACACTTTTCTGCTACTTTTCAAAGAAAGCATTGCCAAGTAGCAATAATGAATGTAAAGCTGTACCTCTGTTTAAGTGAGATACTTTCTTCCTAAGCTTGAGCAGAAACGACATTCCTGACTGTGAAATGCTGAAGTCAGGAAGGCCTTTGGCTGAATGTGCTGCTTCTATTGTATAATGCCTGAACTCTAGCTGAAGGCTGTGCCTGTTCCAATTTCCCCTCGTTTGACTGCCTCACTGGTACATGTTAATGCATGCATTATTTTTTCACCTTGATAAAAACACAAATAATGCTTGAACTGCAAACTTCCACGGACTGGAAACTAAAGCAGAGATTGAGGTATCTTTGAGCAGCTCCGCATTAACACTGTGGTATCCAGCAATAATGCAAACATGCTTAGGGATTGCTTCAGCTGAACTTCTGTGAGCCTTTCTCCTGCAGTGGGTGATGTCCTGTGACCACAGTGATACACAGGGCTCTGGAGAACCCACTCACACCGGAGACACATTCAAGCACTTGCTAACTTCAACTCTGCTTTGATGTCAGCTGGACTGGTAACTGAAAGAACCATAAACAGCTGCTGCATGTATTGCTTGGTGATGATCTGAAAGTGCAGGAGTAGCTTTCCTGCTGTGTTTCTCAGCCAATTGGTTGCTCTGAGCTTCTACTTCCCTTTGTCAAGCTCCTAAAAGCATTTCTCAGCCTTTGAAGTATTTTGAAGTCCTTGAATTCTGTTACAGCAAGTGCTACAGAAATGCAAAGCGTTGCTGGCATATGGTAACATATTTTTGATTGTTGAAGGTTGCAAAAGTCTGCAGAGCAGAGAAGAAAGAGCTGGGAGGGTAGGAGTTACAATGGGGATAAACAGCAGCCTCCTGAAAATGAGTTCTCATTACCTATATCCATGTACTATTCTTGATTGTGTCAGCTCTTAAGGTTTGATAGCTCACTTTCAAATACAGCACTTCAAGGAAGGGAGACCCACAGCACAGAGTGGCCGATCCCACCCCCTGATGGAGCAGCACGCTTCTCCCCCCTGCATGGCAGCACTGGACCATCATGCATTGGAAGGAGCTGTGATCTCTAACAAGACCTTCTAAAATTAGGGCAGCTCTATAGAAGGAATTAAGAAAAAAAAACAAAACCAACAACCAAAACCAAACAGCACCACAAAAAGAAAATATTTTTTCAATCCAAAATGTTTAATCAAATATTTCAGTGTTGCGCTGTGCTGAAAGATGTTTCTTGTCTACAGATAGAACTGGGGGGAAAAAAAATAGTTCAAACTGCTGGCAGTTTTTATTTCAGCTTTTTGTCCTTCTCCCTTCCTTCCTGAGCTGGGCTAGGAGGGGCTCTGCTCTGCGCATAGCATCCTGGACTCTTCATAGCATCATGGAATCATAGAATAGCTCAGGTTGGAAAAGACCTTAAAGATCATCGAGTCCAACCACAGCCCAACCATCCTACCCTAACTAACAGCCCTCCGCTCAATCATGGCCCCGAGCACCACATCCAAACGGTTTTAAACACATCAGGGATGGTGACTCAACCACCTCCCTGGGCAGCCCATCCCAGTGCTTAACAGCCCTTTCTGTAAAGAGGTTTTCTCTGTCTGTGTTACTGTAGGATAAGTGAGGACAGAAGGACCATGTATCAAATATCAACTATTTGCACACAGAATTGTGTGACTAATGCTTGCTTTGTCTTGTTCTTCCTCTACGAGTAGGAGTGTGCGTCAGTGTGGTATTTGGCTCTGGAGATTCATTGCACTGCAGTTCTTACATTGTCTCTAAGGAGCCTTTCCTGCACAGAAGAGCGTTCCCCATCTATTACATTTGATCCCTGTCCTTGAGAAGTGGAATTGTTTGCTGTTCTGAGCAGGTGAGTTTTGTTGCATGTTGAGCTCAGGACAACTGAACAATTTAATGAGAAAAGGAAGGCCTTCAACAAACGCAGTTCTCCATGGCAGCAAAGGCTCAGTGTGTTTGTAATTCTTTCCAGGAAACTTTCCTGCAGGCAAATGAGAAGTGCAGTAAGGATCTTCCGACTTGTAAGATGTACTGTGCGTACTGTAAGCTTCTAGGAACATGACAGTTATCTGATGGAAAGGGGCCTGGGCAGCCTGAGCTGGAGGGGGCACAGCAGGGTGTTGGGACTGGATGGGCTTTGAGGTCCCTTCCAACCCAAACCATTCCATGACTATGACTCTATGATTCTACAATCTGCTGAAATCTCTTTGTAACCACAGCTCTCATTCTGCTCCTTAGGCAAAGATCTATTGCCATCTCTGCTAACCTGTTTCAAAGTCCTGGGAAATAAAAATTTTCCTCTTTACAGTATGCCAATGGTTCACTAAATCTCAAATCAGTGCAGTTCTTAACAAAGAGTAGGACAATCCAGTAATAAAGGAAAGCAAAAGTAAAGACAAAGTGTATTTAGAACTGATAAAGCTGCTCTTTGCTATTCAGGAGCATACTTGACTCTGTTTTCCTGTTGTTTACTTATAGAAAATAGTTGTTTGGAAGAATAAATCTGAAAAAAGAAGAGAGACAGCATTTTATTGAGCAGAAGGAGACTCCATGTTGACTTGTTGGGACAAAAAAACACAAATTGTGTTTGAACACTATCTGGAGATCCGGACTGGGGTAAGGTAAAGTGACCTCTTGTCTTCATTATTATTTCATGGTTAGACAGCCACAAAATGGAGTCCCAGGCACACCCAACCTCCGTGTTGATACCTTTAGTGTTAGCAGGGTGTGGGGGGAGCTTGTTCCCCAGTTTGTGATACCCTACGGTCCACGTGTCCCCAGGAGCTGTGTCTTACAGATGAGCAGTGATGTGAATGGGGGCTGCAAGGCTGCAGTGTGCTGTAGCCGTACAGCCACAAGTGCACTCCACAGTCAGCCCATGAGCTGACCATAGCAACACTGCTAAGCACAGGGACTTCTTGTGAGGTTGTGTGCAGCTTGTGGATCCTGACTATAACGTAAGTTGTTTGAGTCTGGGGAAAGTAGCTGGCATGGGAGGAAAAAAGGAAACTATAGCGCAGAATGCTAAATCCTGCTCTGTTCCACAGTGAATTATGCAAAGTCTGCCCTGATAATTTTCAGATCCATGTTTCCCTTTTCACCACAGCTTAAAATCTCTTCTACTTTTTCCTGCCTCACTCTTGGTGGTTATTTTTCTCTATCATTCAAGAGTAATAGTTTTACCCATTCACCTCTTTTCCTCCAGTTTCGTTGCTGCATTGCTGTGTCTGCCATTTGCAGCTTTAAATTTTCTGCCTTGTGAAGGGTGTTACTTCATCACAGCTGACTTATTTTTCAGGCCTTGAGTTCATCAGGATTTTTGACTAATGAATTTGTTGTTTTGTCCTCCCTCTGTCCCACTTTCACTCTCTGCCTCCCTCCATTATCCCCATCTCCCTGAGCTGAAGGCTATCTCAGTCTGAACACCAGCTGAAACCCTTCCTTTCACCCACCACCAGCAGATGCATCTGCAACATTACGTTCTCTTTCAATCTTTTCTTCAGACCCTATTGGTTTCTAAAACTGGGAACACTTTTCATTTGCAAATGGCTTCAGTTCTCATGTTTTTTTCTTTGAATCGCCAGCTTGCTTTCTATAATTTACCATAACATTTTGATAGAGATGTGGCTGCAGAGCACTTCCTCTGACTCACCAGATGAAGCCTCTGAATTTTAAGCTCTTTGAGGCAAGGAGGGTGACTGTGTCCTAGTTCTGCGAAGTGCCATATATAGTGAAATGCACAAGTTGGAGAAAAACACTGCTGGAAAATGAGGGAGGAGGTATTTGAGTGGAAATAACACAGTGGATGCTTAAGACCACCTGGGAAATCAGTGACCACTTAGCTTGACTTCAGTAGGCTTGTATTGAAGGGAGGAACTGTGAGAATAAGTATGTGGGGGAAGTGAGCCTGCTGAGCAATAAGCAGAGTGCCTTTGAGACATTCATCTTGTTTGACAAAAACAGGGGCCTCTTTTTGTATTATTACCAGGTAATGCACTTGGTGGATGTTACCCATCTTTTTTGAGTAAAGTGTTTCCTACTTTGCAATCTAAAAGTCAGGATGCTATGGAAAGACGATGGTGTGATTAACATTGGCCAACAGTTGACGCTGGCCATCAGAGCAATGTGAGAGTGGAACTGAGAGCGGAGATGTTGGGTGATGGCACAACACCTTCCAGAGACATTGCAGGAGGGAGCAATGTCTGTATCACAGCCAGGGAGAGCTCAGAGTAAATGTGGGATCGAGATTTTTCCAGCTTATTCTCAGAATTCAGCACTGATTAACATTGCAAATTTTACCATGGTGGGAAGTGTGATAAATGACAGCCAGTAAGAGTGAATAGCTACTAAGTACCCAAGTGAGAGCAGAAAGAGAAACTCTTACGCCATGTGAAGTTCTGAAATAGAAACAAGCAGTGTAATACACACAAGTGTTCTGGAGGGGTGACAGCTAAGCTTCACTTCAAGAAATTCATAGAAAAATATTGAATTACAGAAATTATTTCAAATAGTGTTATGTTAACAAAGTTAAGTGCTCTGCAATCCAAAGGAGAAGGAGATTGCTGCAGAGCAAGAAGATACCTGGTTATAGTTTGTTTCTGAACATCAGAGATCCTTCTGCTGACGACTAATATTTGTGTATTAATGTTCATATTGCAACATTAAATGTTCTTGTTTGTCTGAGGATGTTTGCAGAGCTCTTCAGTTTGCAAGCACGCTTGGGAAAAATCACCATGAAAAAATGCAAAAAATGAGCTGTCAGTAATTCACCTTGAATGTTTCATGCCTTGATTAAAGAACTGAAAAGTTTTTACAAGGCTAATTTGGGGTTCCTTTAATGCTGAGAGGTGAATTCAATCTGAACGAGGCCCTCCGATCTCATTGCAGCCTGTGGGGATGAACAGGTTCCATTCACAGCCTGAATCACTCCGTTTGTCCTAACGAGGTGTGTGAAATGGATCACTCACACAGCTGCATCACTCACCCAGTTTTATCCTCTGACAGTAAAGCTAGTCCAGGATGATGAACTTAGGTATGGGGAATATCTCTGCAGAGTAAGTCCACCAGGACTGTGCTTCTCAGGCTTTTCAGAATGATAATTTGTTTTTTCTGTACAGCAATTCATGTCTCGATTTCTCCCCATCACTGCGGCATCCCTCTCCCTACACACAGCATGACCTCATGACTTCCTTGCTATCAGTGGCTTCAGCTGGGCAGGGGAGCAGTCCTACATGGGTTTTGCAGGCATGTAAGTCTTGCAACAGTGAAGAAGAAAAGGTGTGAAAAACGTTACTTCTGCTTTTGTGCACAAGGAACACACCCCTGACTGGGATGCTGTTTGCACAGGCCGTGTCTCCTTTGCTTCACAGTAAATGGGATGTTGTCATGTGGCTCTGTGACACATGAGCTGCCCAGGATGACAGGCAGAAGGGAAAAGGGAAGAGATTTGAAAGGGCTTGAAGCAATAATGATCATACTTTGCCATCTGAATTAGTCCTGACCAATTGTTAGAGAAGAGCTGCCCTGCGGGCATCAGAGAGCAATCCTCACCCAAAGCAAATGAATCTATCTATGATGCTACAATTATTTGTTTATTTGTCTGTCCTGGTCAGCTGATGTCCATCGCAGTTACCTGCAGCAAAGTGTTGTTGTGGTCTTTGATACAATGCAGCCTCTTTCTCTCCTCCTGAATCCACATTTTCATGTTTTGCACAGTGAATGAAGTGATCTCTGAAGGGAAAGAAGGCTTTAACATCTGCCATCTCAGCTTTTAAAGTCCCACTTGGGATCACATCTACTGAGCTGCCATCCTCTTCCTTACTGACACTTCGGTGCTCACTCAGTTTCATGAACTCACAGCACAACTCATGGAAAAGCTGTATCAGTTACATCATTTTAGATGTGAACATAGCTCAGTCTTTGTGCTTTTGAATGAAACACATGGAAGGATGACCAAAACCACTCAAGAAATATCACAAACTTGATTTCCAAGATTTGCTCTTGCTGAAAAAATTTCAGGCACATCCAAATGGTTTTTAAACACATCCAGGGATGGTGACTCAAACAGTGTGACTCAACCACATCAATGACTTCAGCTCTGAAAGTGGCCTTCCAGAGACAAGTACTCAGATTTGTACACTTCCACCTGGGTTTCTTTAGAGTGGGTGTGCTTGGGTTAGGGTTAGGGTGTGCTTGGTGTCCAGTGTCTTGTCACTGCCAGTAGAAATGAGATGCCTGAGGAGGCAAATCTTCTTATACACCTCTCACAGTTTTGCACTGCTTTCAGCTACAGCAAGATCAGCAGGGAGCTGCTGGTGACCTGTGGAACCACCAGAGGTTTACTTTGGAAAGGCAGTGTCCAAGGGCTGATAGATCCCCTAGTTTGACAGATGGACTTGAGGAGGGAGCTCAGGTATAATTGGTGAGGAGCAGATCCTTCCCATATGTCAACAGTGCATTGTGGGGAAACAGATCATCCAGAAGGACTGTACAAATGCATTCACAGGAATGTCAGTTGGAAATATCCTTTCAAAGCTGCCCTTTCTCTGGGTGTATAACAAAGAAACCAATGTAGAAATTGTTGCCCAGAACCATCCGCTTACAGAAAGTGAAAGACATGGACTTTATTTAGTGGATAAATGGGAAATGCTACATATTCTGGGTTTGAAAATGTACAAAACCTTCCAAGGAAACGGTTTAACTAGACTAGATTTAAGTAAAACTGAAAGGCAGAGAGAAATAAATCATAACACAGAGAAAAATACATTGTCCTACAGTGTGCAATTAGGGCCAAAAATACAATGAATTAAAAATTGAGCTGACGTTACATAGACAACAATGATAGTTCTCAAGTTGTTTTGGACATCTATAAAGTGATATCAAACCTCACACTGCAGGATTGGTGACATCTAACAGTCACTTGCTCAGAACCTTCATTTAAAAGGTAAAGTGTCTCTTCTCAGTCTGCTGTTGTCCTTCTCATACCGTAGCAATGTCCGCTGTCAGAGATGGCATTTGGGATAAGGTGTGCCTTATCTCGATGCAGAATAACAGTTTCTGTTTCCCCAGGTCAGGTCAGAACCAAGGTCGTTTTCACATCCTTCTTGAATGTTGTTTAGATACAGCAAATAATTCCTGCATGGTGAGAATGTTCTGACTGCAGATGAGGTGTGCAAGGGAAATGGTAGATGTCCTGTCAAACAGGCAGTGGATGAGAACTGAATAATACACAGTGGAAGGTGAAGAGAAACTGAGTTCTGCGCTGATGAGGAAGAGATTGTTTGGTCAAGCAGATATTTTCATTTCTATTGCAAGATAAATGAATTCAGAACTTTTGCACATTCTCCTCACCCTCTTTTGTTCCTTCTCAATAAAAGAAATACCATTTCTCTGCTTTATAGGCAGCCACTGGTTTTCAGCCCCAAAAAGGCAGACTGACTGATCCCTCTGAGACGACTTTCCCAGTTGTGTGAGATCCTATTTCATCTGTTCTCACTGTGTCTGTGCCATATCCCTACTCCACAGTGCTTTAGCATTTACTTTGCATTGATGTTGTTCACTGCATGGCGCTGAATTAATCCCTCCCTGGTTTGTACATACACAGTCATGAAAAATAAATGTTGGTACTATTGCATTGCATCAGATTGGTGTCAGCAGGACAGCACAAGCACTGCTTTTCCTTCTGCTGACCCTGGTGTGGGTGGGAGCTGTGACACAATGGCAGTAATGAAGGCGTCAGTGATAATGTGCCAACCACAATGCCAGCTGCCATGATATTCCTGCATCAGTTGTGACTAGAACTGCTGTCATACAGAAAAAGGGCGAACTTGAGTAGATTGGAGCCAAAGGAACATCTCCTGCCATTAACAACAGGTGTCCCAAGTAACAACTTCACAGGACCTCGTGATGTTTTTGTCTATTTGATTGCATAAATGTTTTTTTTTTGTAAGGTGTTAAGTGTTTATCTATCTCTGTCACTACTGAGATGGACTGCACTGTATTTTGTGTCTTTGAGATTAGTAAGAAAGGTTTACTGTTCTGTTTTCTTAAAATTAACTATTTCTGCACAGTAGTAGGGAAGAACATTTCAGGGTTAAGAAAGAGAAGAAATGAAGGCTTCAGCAATCTGAAGGACTTGATTGCTACCAAAAACTCTCCTCTTGCTATATGTAAATTTATGAAATATTTTACAAAAGGTAAAAATCAGGAGAAGTTGTTCTCCCAGTACTGTAATCCTGTGGGGAAAACGCTGTGCTCCCACGACCTACAAGTCACAAAGCTGGTAGACTCAACAAGGGAAAAAAATACATTTTCTCTTTCTGCTGTTCTTATGCAGCAGAAGAAAATAACATAAATATTTGTGTGTCTTTGACAGGTTTAGTCAAAAGCCCAAGGACCGTTCTTCAGCTGGCACAGCGGTACAGAAGATAAAAACAGACATTTTTCTACACAACACAAACTCCTCTATAGACATCAATTAGAGACCCACCTCCTTATGAGTATGTCCTCCAAATCTGTTTAGTGCAGTAGAATGCGAAGCAGTTTACAGCATTTTGTAAAGGACAGATGGAATGAGAAGAGAACGTTCCTCTGCTTACATTTCTGGCTTGATGGTATCTCTACAGGAACCTTTTGACCACCATAATGAAAGAGGGAATAAATAGGATGTGGACTAGGTGACAGAGCATGGCATTTGATGCTACATGGAGTTGGAGACCATTGAAACTGCGGTTCAGAGTTAGACATTAAGTACCCACTGCCCTCAGAAGCTAGGAAATGGTGGGTTTTCAGAGAAACGTCTCAGAGGACCAATTCATGAAAGGCAAACACGACATTAAGGAGCACTGAAGGTGGTGTGTGCCTACTTGTTTGATTTTGCCCTAGGAAGAACTGGCGCTGCTCACACCATCCCCTGCTGTTGGCAGCCATCTATCCTCTCTCCGTTGCTACCCATGCCTGGGTGGGCAGTAACCCCTGGGCTGAGCACTCTGGATGGTTCCAGGGTAAAGGCAGACAGGTAAGAGTGGGCTGAAGGTGGAAAAAAAGCACCTCTTTGGTTTTGATTTTAATTGACGGCGAGCATTCACACCACAAGTTGGATCTATCTAAAATACCTGAAGAATCTAGTTTTTTCTCAACTGGGAGATGCTCAGAAAAAATAGATCTTGAGTAACATAATAAAACCATGCGGATGGGCTTAGCACTTGAGCAGATGTGCCCTGGATGAGTGGGAATCAGGAGTTTGGTCCCTGTGCTCAGCAGATACATTCTTAGCCAGTTCTGCCCAGGTCATCCGTTGTGTCCTTGGGATTTGGTGTAGTTTTGCTATACATTGCTCTACAGTTCCTCATCTGTAAAGCATTAACAAGGCTCTTATCTACATATACTGTAAGTTCTTTGAGGTAAGCATTGTCTCTTGTTGTGTGAATATACAACGCTCTGCATAATGAAGCTTAATCTGAATTCCTTTAAAGTGCTTCTGTTGAATAATAATGATAATAAAATTGAGTAAATAGTATTTAGAAAAGATAAAATGAGTGCACTGATTTGCCATTTTCTTCGTAGGAAATGAACTGTAGAAATAATTGGAACTGAATAGCAGTACCTATTTAAAAATTGTGAAAGAAACTTCTTATAGTAGACGATAATACATTTCAAATTCTCTTATCGAAAGCTCTTACAGGGGTTTGCATTTCAGCTAAAAAAAATAAATCATCCTCAATGTAATTTTTTTTTTTTTTTTGTCCCTAAATGCATACCAGTATTCTGAATGCCCACCCTGTAAATGAATTCTTATCACAAAGACATGCACAGGATTGCTCATAAATATGTGCAACACAAGCCTTTTATCTATCTTCTCACAATCTGTCCTCTCATTGAGAGAAAGCTGGACATCGCATTAATGAGAAAACACAGCCAGTTTGGAAGGAATAAGACATGGCGAGTGATCCAGACAGATGTGCTTATACAACAACAGTGTCACAGAGTTATCTAGATCAATCTATGTCCATGACAGGGGGGCAGTAGGCCCGTGGGCCCCCCGGACCCTGAAAATGGGAAGGGAAAAAGGGAAAAGGGGTAGGGAGATGGGAGATGGGCTCGAGGAAACAAACAGAGCAGCAGCAACAAGCTAAGGAGGAAAACTTATTTTACTATATATGATATCGGAATGCAAGATAACACAATATAATAAGATCTAATTGAAAATTGAGGCTAATAAATCAAGTAAAATAAAAGAGAGAGAGAGGTTTCCAAAGACAGAGAAGCCTACTTTGCAATGGAAGGCGCACGGCTTGGAAGCACACCCACACCCGCTGCCGGGCAGTGAGAGAGAGAGCGAGCATCGCTTCCGGGACCTATTTTCCTCTCTGACCGTGAGGTTCTCTGGGACGTGCAGTTCTTCTCTGTGCTCCACATGATGTCATGATGTGGAAGACCAATAGCAAACATTACAAAACCATGACAGTCACCGTGGGGTAGGGCTCATCTCTGGCCCAAGCAGTCACCTGGGCACTGCCAGTTCCCCATGGCACTCCCATGTTAAGATTCCATTTTTTTGGGGGCAACTCACGTACTTAAGGATGCTGTCCTTCCCAATGGACTAGAACAAGGCTGTAGTAATTCAAGTAGATGAGAAGCAATTTTTCAAATCTGGCACTAGGAATTTTCTGTCTTCATGTGGCACAGACATGGGATTAAACACTACACTAAATATTTTGGGCATTTCCAGGTACATTCGTCATCTATTGATTCATCTTGCTGGCTGTTTATTTGCAAATGGTAAAGCAGCAATCCCATTAGCTTTCATTAAGACTGCTTTAAAACTATCATGTGCCTATGTAAGATGCGATCATACATCTTTCCATGACGTGGTTGTATCCTTCATGCCGTGGGTTTGTGAGGAGACCCTCAGGGATTCCCAGGTTCTCCCTCCCAGCATGATTTTCAACAGCACTGCTTTGTTTCTTTTACAGAAATTTGAAAGCTGAAGTATTCAGTCCTCCTCTGTCATCTTCTGCAATACAAGACAGGCACCTGTGTACAAAAATGGGAAATGCTTCCTTTTGCAAACTCTCTGCCTTATCTATGAAGTTTTGCCTTTATGTTCCCTTTCATAGCTAGGAATAAAGAAAAGTGCAGGAGAAAATTCAACAATTTATTTACAGGCTTGTGACACTGCAGTTGGACACAGCCTATAAAAATGGCAGAAGGTGTGCTGAACCATTCAGACACCTGCTGTCCTGACTGCTAGAAATAGCCCTGAAGAGCCAAAGGCTGTTATGGTTTTTGAGTAGGAAAAGTGCTCCTGGCTTGGCCTTCTGCCACCCAGCCGCGTCTATTTTCTTCCAAATGCTGAAAGCAAGAGGAATGTCAGTCTGGTACAGGGGGTTTGGAGTCCACTGGGTGGGATGGCAAAGTATCAGTGAGATGATTTCTTCACCTTCCCCTTGTTGGTTAGATTATGAAATTAGTAGATGTGGGGATTGTTTCTAATTAGGGCTGTACACTGTTTAGGAAAACGGAGTCCTGTGTGAGGCTGAACTTAGCTCATGAAAATTAGGGATGGCAATGATTGGGCTTTAGCTGCTGAACTTGGTATTGCATCTCATGCACAGACCTTGAACAGTGACAGTGAGTGAAAAGATCTTTGTGGGGAGAAGAAACCACAAGGAGCTTCTTCACAGGAAATGGAGGTCACTGGAGCAGCAAAGGGGAGCATTCCTTGTTTGGGTGTGCTGGGGGAGCCAGAGGCAGTGCCCAGAGCACACCCAGAGCTCGATTTTGACTGAAAATTGATAACATCTATTCAACTCTTGTTGCTTTTGTCTCAGACATTTAGCAAGACCAGAAAAGGACAAGATCGGGGCTATACAATAGCTTTAAAGGTTAATCTTGTCTAGTTCTTTTGCATCTTAGAATTGGTATTTCATGGAACTGCAAAGCCTGTGAAAGAGGGGCTGATGTTCAGATGACGTGAATCAACTGAAGTGCCATTTCCATCAGCTGCCTTACACGTTTTCCTTAGCAATGAGATACTCCTCTTCATAAAGATTCAAAATAGATGCAACTAGAGTTTACAATTTGTTATTTTTAGATGATTTTCGTTCAAAATTTCTGTAAATACTTAAGCATCTTCAAAGCCGCAGCTGTAAATATGATGAAAACCGCCATACCTGGGAGCAGTCTTGTCTTTCACAGCAGACATTTCAGATGGTAACTGGAAAACTAAGGACAGTTAGAATGTTCATGATAAAGGGAGTCATTTTTTTTGTATGTGAGGTATAATACAGATGTCAGCAATCACGGAGACACCACAGGACTGGTGACAAAAGCTGCCCTGGATGGCTACAAAAAAGTCTGGCAGATGACTCCCTGGTGAGCAGGGCCATGCAGGGGAGCAGAGTGGCTGCTCCTTGTTTCTTCTCCTGTGCATTGCAGCTGGACATCCAGACATGGATGGAACTGGAACGTCTAACTCTGCTTAAAAGGGCATCCAACCTCAAAAGAAGAGGGAAATCAACCACAAACTGTACCTCTTCTTGATCCTCCCAGTCTCCAAAAGCTCCCCAAGATCCCATAGTCTCTGCCCCATCACTTTTGCCTGGTGTGCTCAGATTTGACCCTGCAGGAGCTGCTCTACAAAACGTCGGGCAGATGAGTATGCTGGTGAGCAGGGCCGTGAAAGGAGGGCAGGTCAGGGAAGCAAGGCAGGAGGCTGCTCTTTGCTGTTTCTTTTACGCCTTGCAGCTGTACATCTGAACATGGACTGAAACACCTAAGAGGTCTGTCCTGAGCACCAGTAAACAGCTGTCCACTCTCTAAAGGACAGATAAGTCACCCACAAACTGCACACCACCTTGGCCCTTCTGGACTCTGAAACCTCCCTAAGGTCCCCTTGACCATACCACACCCTTTTTGCCTGGTTTACTGTGACTTGGCCCTACAAAAGTGCTGTCAGCCTCCCTGCTCTTTGCAGAGGTCAACAAGGAGTTGTTGACACAGAGCCACAGATGGCAACAGTGATGGGTTTGAAATTGAGCATCCTGGTAAGTAGAGCCATGCAGGGGAGAGAAGTTGAGCAGAAGGCTGCTCCTTGCTGCTTATTTTGGACCTTGAAGCTGGAACACACAGATGGAATCAAGAACTGTGGAGATGTGGCACTGGGGGATGTCACTGGGGGATGTGGTCAGTGGGCATGATGGGGATGGGCTGGAGTTGGACTGAGGGTTTAATGGTCTTCTCCAACCTTAACGATCCTATGATTCTCCTGTGCCTTGCAGCTGGTTATCCAGACGCTTCTGATGCTGCTGATGAAAGAATTATTTTGTAAGGAAAAAATGATCTGCTGAAATACATCTCGTATGTCTCCAAAATTAATGTGCATTTTCAGTGTTTTCTTAGAACTGCTGAAGTTGGAGCTACACAGTTCTTCAGCGATTTTAATAAATGTACTGATAACTGTGCTGATGGAGTTCTTGCAGACAGCAACACACAGAGCCTCAACCCAGGTTGGGTAGAAACAATGGGAAATGAAGCCAGTTAAGGCTGAGTTCCAAATCAGTCTGCGATCCTGAAGGCAGGAGGATGTTCCATTCACTCGGCTCTTCTGGCACCTGCTGAAGCTTTGCAAACTATTTATTTTAGAAAGGTTTGTGACTATGACCACAGTTTCCAGCCCACCACAGTCTGTGCATTGTAGCATCAAGTGTTTGCTTTCATCTGCATATGCACAGGAGTTTCACCCCTGACTCGGCTAATTACACCTGTGCTGTGAATTTCACATTTTGGGCTTCACTGAGGAGGCGGGGATCGTAACTTTTTTTCCCTCCCATTCGTTTTGTGATATTTGGTTCAGTTGCTGTATTCCACTTCAACTTTTGGCTCGTGGCCTGTGACCGTGTTGTGTAGGCCAGCCCTTCACTGAGCAGCGGGAATGGCCTTGGCTCTCCACAACGCTGCTTACCAACAGCTATAAACATCGGTGTGTTATCAACATTGTTTTTCTCCAAGAATCAAAACAAAGCATCATACCAGATACTCTGAAGAAAATAATTCTGTCCCAACTGAAACTGAGACAGGTTGCTGTTCAAGATGCTCTCTCCACGCAACTTTGTTAAAGGAAAGTAAGCTTAGTGGTAATTCATAAGCTTTCAACGGTGAAGATTATAATTTACTTTCAACCTTAGTTTCCCAAAATGTAGAATCAAGATGTGAGTTATAAACTCTGTTTCTCTGTTGGCTGTGACTGTAAACAACAGTCAAGAGTAATATTAATCTAGATACACTAATTTTGGAGTCTGTGTCTCTCCACTGCGTGCTATTCATGAAACTGCAAAGAAAAAACCAACCTTCTTTACCTCTTCATCTGGATCAATTTTTTCCATTACCTACTATATCATGAAACAAAATGTTTGCTATTACAGAAAGGGATTTAATACAGACGTATCTGTGCTAGCTCACTTTAGTTCCCAAGCGCTCCGATGGGGTGAGTAGAGAAGTCTCAAAGCGTTTATGCCATCTCTGCTATAAGGAAAAAAAGTGTTGTGGATGAACCCCTGCAGTTTACGGCCTGGCTTTTGAATGGTGTTTATTATGCCAAAATCTAAAAATCTTCAGCTCGTGGCCTGGAAAAGCTAAATCAGTTATAGGTTTCAGCTTTTATTTGTTTCTCAGTTTTCTAGACTTAAACTTCAGGTGTTTCATTGACTGCTGCTCGTCTTTCTGAAATAAATTACAAGCTCTTGGATATATCAGTTTAAGCCATGCCATATTTTTTGAAGTAGCAAGCTATTACACGAGGTAATCATCAGTGGAGTGTCGTAGCCAAAAAGGAGTGTTTCTCATGGGGGCCAACATTCAAGCATTATTCCTCATGAACTCCAGGTACCTAAAGAATACGGGCAGAAAAAAGGAAGACACCTACATAGACTACCTAGCTACATAGACACCTGTAATTACTGAGGTGAAAAGTGATGCGCAGTACCCCAGATCTGTCATGAACTTTGCTCAAAGAAATTTGCTCAACTCTGTTTTAGCAGCAAGTTAGAATTTATTAATACTTTTACAATACATCACAAGATTAGATGGCTTGATTCTTAGTAGCACTCAACCAGCGGTGAATCATTAGCTAATTTAACACTATTCAGTGGATTTTACTACAGTCAAATATAGTGACTTTGTTAAAGACTTAAGAATGACACGCGCAACTTACTGCCAGGAATTGGAGGGGAGGTTTCTAAACTCAGCTGCATGTTTGAAGATTTGATTACTCTCTCTAAGCTACTCACCCTTCTCTGTTCTCATCTCCCAGAGGATGTCGGGGGTCTGTCTCAAAGAGAGTTTCTCTTTCTTGAAGGCTGTTATTGGTGATGCACAAGAAGCCTGAGAGGTGTCCCAGTCCAGGAGGAGAACCAGGATCACTCCCTGCTGCAATCCTCACAAACTCAAGGCACTTGCAGGTCCAATTCCTCTCCATTCTCTTCACTGCACTATTACCCACTCAGCTACTATACAGGTAGGAATTACTGCAAATACCCAGCAAGGGGGAAAGTAAAATGCTTTACAGTATAGAACAAGATCCACCCGCTCTTATGGAACCAGTTCTTCTACTGTCTTCCTTCTGGAAGGATGTTCCTAGACAGAAGAACCTTCAGACTCTCAATGTGCCTAGTTTTCTTCATAGAAAGCCGTTTCAGTTCTGCTGAGGCTCCATGCCTTGTATTAATTCTCTAATGTCTGTTAGATACTAATTAGTAGTTAATGATAGCTATAGTGATGCAATAAAAATATTGCATCAAAAGTCAGTAGAGCTGAAGTATCTAGGAAGAAAATTATTTTAATATATAACCCAATGATTAGATTAGAATGGCTAAGAAAGTTTCAGAAAAGGATGTAAAGAAGAATGGATACTGCCTGCCATCAGGTAGTAACTGTGAGCTGCACTACCAACACTGTGAGTTGAGTGAGTACACATGTATGTATATATATACATATAGTATACGTATATAGCTTATACACATTCATCTACTAACCTCTGTTAAACAGGAACTGTTGCCACAACTGACATAGCACTTGATGCAGTGATGCCTAAGTTTTGCTGTAAGATTTACATAGTCCAACAAAGCAAAAACCACCATTATTTATGGGTTAAGTACTTTAGAACTTTAAGTCTGTGAGGAGCTCTTGTGATTTGAGTTTTGGATGATGATGAAACAAATATTTGTGACCTAACGAAGAAAATGAGACCTCAGAGTTCTTTGGTGAACTGTAATGGATAACAAACACTCTTTCTGACATTCTAGTACTTCTGTTCACTATTTCAATGATTATTAGCATTAAATTCTCTTGTGGTAGTCCATCCTGGCACAGCTACTGGAAGGCATAGAGGTATCCCAGCTGTCACTAGGAATCTGCCCTCATTTTTTGAATGCAGAGTTGCAGAGAGAGCTACAGATGAGGTAGATGTTCAATTGCTGCATTTTGTAGAAGATCAGCCAAAAGCTGAAACTCATGAGACACCATAGAGCCAAATTATTTTCTATGCTTTCGTTACTTTGGGTTTGGAGTCAGGAACCTGTCTGACTTTCAGCTCTGGGTAGGAACAGTTGTTATTGGCAGATTTCAGCAATAAGAGGAGCAGCACAGCTGCTTTAAGAGTGGTGTCTGGAGAGCAGCCAGTCCTTCTTTTTACACAGCCGTACCAACAGCAGAGTGTTTTTATTTTCATCTCTCCACTAAGCAAGTTTTTTTCAGTCTGCTATTGTTCATGTTCAAGTTTATACTATGATTTTTTTTTTTCTATAGACCTTCTACCAAGGAAGCAGGAGAGATTTCTTTACCATCACCTTGGATGTTATTCATTTTAATTGTTTAGCATAGAAAAACATTGCCTTAGAAAATGGTTAATGATTCAAAAATGTTGGCAATGTTAATGGATTTTCATGATCAGGGTCATCTTGACCTCATCGCTGCCTCTTATCAGAATGTGCTATCAAATAGATAAGTAATGAGGGGAATTGCATTGCTTCTCTGTAGTACACAGTATAAATTAATCAAGGGAAACTCACACTTTTGACAGCTAGCAAGAACTCTGATGACTGCAGACCCATTTTCCCCAGGGCAACAAGCAGGGGGGATGGCTGTTCCTCATTGCCTGTTTTCCCGTCCTTCTTTATTAACCTGCCGCTCGTCCCCCAGATGCCCTATCAAAGATGGGAGCCCTGTCATTAAAATTGACATCTGTACACATCTACATATGAACATGTTCTATCTCACAGTGTTTACAATCTAAATATTTAAGGCAGGAAAAATAGAAGGAAAAGAGATATAAAAAATCTGAGTGTTTTTTCATGGGAAGGGATCAAATCTTTTGCCTGCTCACAGCCTTTGAGAAGATGCTCATGGCCAAGGCCCAGAGAGCTTCAAGTGCAGGTGAGTACTGAGGAGGAGGAGGAACTACTTCAGCAAAAGAACAACTTGGGGCTTATATATTAAACAAGATGGAGCTGGAATTTAGTAAAGGAATGAGTAATAAAAGAAATTAAGTGGAGCACAAAAAATAAAGTTTTCTTGGGGACATTCCCTGTTAGCTCTATAGGAAAATACTCCCTAGTTGAATTGTAAGGATTGCTACCACCTAATTACATTGCTTTTGCATAACACTCCCACATGTACAAAAATGCAGCAAGTCAGTTTGAAGACATTGTTCTACAATCTACAGACAACAAAAACAAAGAAACAAGAAAATCTCCTGGTCTTTGTTTTCTTATATTATTTCAAAGCTGTAGAGAGAAAAATGCAGGCTTGACTTGGGCTCACGCAGAGAATGGTCAGTCAGTGATTTTGGAAACGCTCATCACAAGGAGTATGGGATCCCTATGCCCATAGCCAGGCAGTTCCTGTTCATAGCAGGCAGAGGAGGATGGACCAGAAACCACGAGCAGCGGTGCCCAAGCTGACGTTTTGCACTCTCCTGCATGACGTATGGATGTTTCCTTGTGTCCAGATCTGTCTGTGAGTGCCCCTTGGTGTGCTGTCGGTGCCTCTGGGCCAGGGCAGGATTCCTTATGCAAGGCAGCCTCGGCTCTGTTTCCCATAGAACAACTCAGTTACTTTTGGAAATACACCTTCTCTCTAAATTAGATGGAGTGCTCCAAATGAGGTGCATGAAATGATGCTTTAATTGCTCAAATACCTCTGGCTTCATCTGATTACCTTTTACATTCTGGACATAATGTGAGGTGCTTAGAGGCTCAGGTCCCTTGCATGCCCTCCCATCTTGCAGTTCACTGATGGGCTGTGCCATAATTGCTCTTGAATTAAAATACCTTTTAGAAAAACTTCTCTACTCCAACATCACCTGTTCCAATATGGTTGCAGACCAACAGCAGTAAGAGTAGCAATGTAATTATTTTCTAATTGTTTTTTTTACAATAATAGAATCAAACGACTTTAGGCATATGCTTAATTTCATTCTCTTTTCTGCCTAATGTTACACGAGGATTCTATTTGGTAAACAAAAGCTGGCAATGCTCTTAGCACTGAATATATGCAGATGGCAGTTACAATTTTCCTCATGCTTCTTTACTCATCTGTTTGCTGTAATAGACTGTTCTTCTGTGTTATGGACTTAGAATACAATGTGAGAAGTATACATGGAAACTAATAACATCACTGTAGAGATCTCTCCTAAAGTAATGCCTCCTATTTATTTCCATGAAAACTGCAACAGATACAAAGAGCACGATAACACCATTTGATAGAGCAAATTCTCAGCTACAAAACAGCCTTTTTCAACACAGTCAACACCATTAGCTGTGCCTCTTCACTGATTTGCATCAGCAATAACCAGAGCCTGCTTGCCACGTTCGTAAAAATCGATGTGGCCATCTGGAATATGGTTTGTATTTTATGTCACTGTCACCACTGCTGAAATGCACCACTCTCCCTTAACTGTGCTCATACCCCCTGCTTGGTCTCCATAAACATACACAAGTGATAACAAATGTCAGTGGCTGCCATTTTTTTCTGCATGGAGGAATTCAGTTCCACCCCATTTCTGCATCCCCACTCCCATGTCAGATGCCATTCTGTCAGCCTGCTCTCTGCTGCCATCTGTTACACAGCAACAACACGGAACAGGACATTGAGGGGAAGTTTCAGCCCCTGCTGCCATCCCACCAACATCTTTTTCTGACATGGTGGGCCAACATCATAAAATAGGAGGCATTACTTTCGGAGCAACCTCTGTGCATTTTCAGCTACTATTGAAGACATATCATGCCTCCTCTTTAGAGCAATATTAAGACTGAAAGTACAGCACAGTTACTACATCTCTGATGGGCACAGTGGTAGAAGGATTTCTAAATTGCAAGAAATTCAAAGGAGAAATAAGTTAATGGATGTTCTTGGCATTGGCTGCTACAAAAAGCTGAAGGACCACTGGGGAGACTGGCTGTGGAAAATCAGAGTCACAGAATGCCTTGGGTTGGAAGGGACCTCGAGGATCATGAAGCTCCAACCCCCCGCCACAGGCAGGGCCACCAGCCTCCACATTGAATACCAGCCCAAGCTGCCCAGGGCCCCATCCAAACTGGCCCTGAACACCTCCAGGAATGGACGGGGCATCCACAGCCTCTCTGGGCAGCTGTTCCAGCACCTCACCACTCTCACAGTAAAGAACTCAAAAATCAGCATGGATGCAGTCTGAGGGGAGATCTGTGTGGCAAGAGTGGGCTCCGAGAGCAGAGTGTGCTTACCATCAGCTGCTCCCCGCCTCCCCACCTGCAGTACGTGGCTTAGGGCACACTGGGATGTGTGGTGGTATGAAATGGTCTTTTCTCTACCAGAAACATGGAAGAACAATTACACAGGACAAGTAATCCAAAGGAAACAAACAAACAAAAAAAAAAACAAAAAAACAAACAAACAAAAGATGCACATCGGAAATAAAATATGTTACATAGTAGTGTAGAACAGAATAATTTAATTCTGCTTTATGATAGGCAGTCAAATTGATATTCAGAAACTTTATATTAGAGGAGAAAGTAAGGCAAAACCCTTCTGGAAAACACGTCTCTGTTGGGATTTCTTCAGTAGTTGTCATTATTTCATGTGCTTATTAGTGAACATTTCATTGCAACATCATGAGAAGGAGAAATAAATATTCGCATAATTGGCATCTTCTTCTGAGAGGTGTTCAGATTGAAGAAGGTGCTCCCATGACATCACATCTTCCCATATCGAATTGCTTTCATACCACCCGTCAGACTACAACGTACTGCTTTATTTCCTTAGCTCAGTTAAAGCTAGAATATGAATTTACAAAAGCAAAATGGCTGCTTTTAGAGAGAGCCTGCCAGGGAACGATGATTGTACCGTATCTTACAAGAGACACTTTGAATTAGTTTGTGCAAATACGCTGCAGTTGTGGGTTTTGGTCTTAGGGTCAGGACCGAGAGGTCATCTTTCCTGGTGCTTGGTGAGAATTGCTCTTTTTTCCAGCTCTGTTATTTATCATTTCTCAGGCTAGATGGTTCTGGGGGCAGGTATTCCCTTTTCCTCACCTATGTGTCTTCCTTAAAAGCACCTGATGTACTTTGGGGGTGCAATTGCCGGACCAGTGAGTTTTCTGACGGACTGCACTCCCCTGCAGAAGCGTTGGAGATGGGCTAACCAGTTTTGTTTACTACACACATAGACTCAGCTTGTTCAGTACAGACAGTCTATGGGTAGCCGGTCGCTGGTGGTTATTTTACCATTAGAGAAGAACTGATTAAAAACTTGGGGGAATAATTCTGAGAAGTGTTCTTTCAGGACAGGATCTTGTTCACTGCATGTGTATTTACATAATGATTCCTCCTCTTGGCATTAGGTTATGATGACATACAGTAACTAAGCATTATTGACTATTGGGGCATCTGAAGTGTTGAAGTACTCGGGTGATGTCTGGGTGATTCTTTCAGTTTTGTGTTGTATTCCATGACAGTGAAGGGGAGAGGTGTGCACTGTATAATCCCATAAGGAAATGAAGCGGTGTCTCAAGGTCTGCCTGTGTACCACTAAGGTTTGAGTGCTGACTTTGCAGGGTGCTTGTGATAGTCTGACTGCTCAGACCAGGCCTCAGAGTAGCCCTGTGCAGTCCCTTGCCTTTAAGTGGGTGCCCACTTTGCTTACAATCCCTCTGAAATTTCAGACACCTGGAAGATGAGGCAGTCACGCTGCTATCATTGAGGACGGGTGGTATTGGAAAGATCAGCAGACTCTAACTTTGTTTTTTTCCTCTACCTGTTACACTTCACATCTCCATAAAGACCTGCCAGGCCAGAGCAGACACAGCATGTAGTGCTAGGAAAGCAGGGGATTTATGTTCCATCCATCTAAAGGAGATTAAACTCACATCTGAACAAGTCAATCACTGGGATACTTAAGGGTATCCTCCATAAGTATCTCTTCCTTTCTTCCCTTGAGGTGACGCCTCCTGTATGCCCAGCAGCAGGGCTGGAGCAGCAGCCAGGAGATGCCTGGCTCTCCTGGGCTTGGTAGGGCACCTCAGGACTCTGCTTCTGCCATAGATTTTGTGTTTGATCCAATGATGCTCTGCTGCATACACATCTCACCAAGCAAGATGAGGCTCCCAGAGCTCTGTCTCCTCTGCAGAGCTCCTTTGCAAACAGTCTGGGATTAAACTAGCATCAGTTTGGTCTTAGTCTGATCTCATAATGCTGCAGCTCCTGCCTCTGCACCAAATTACATTATAGACTATATTTAAACTGATCATGGCACATCCTCACCTTAGTAGTCAATTCTACCCCAAGACAAGACCTCCATTGCCGTGAGCGAGCACACCAAGAGGTGGATGATTACGCTAAGAATTGCAGGCTGCCAACACAAGCCATGAGACCAATGCTTCTATCGATATTTAACGCCTGGGTCTCCTCTGGGGAATTTGGGCAGGGTCCTGCTGATGGGGTGTCCAGCTTGGATGTTTGTAGATCTCTATGAAAAAGGCAGAACCCACTGTAAAACAAACACCTGAAGGACCTCTGAGCTCAGCTGTACATGCTCTGAGGCACCTGAGCCCAAGCAGGATGATGGCACCATGTGTAGGCGTCTCTGACTAGCCAAAACAGCCCAGGACAACAGATGGGACTGAATCCCTCTGTGCTTTGGGTGGGATTTATACACCTGCATCCTGGCTTATGTGGGATTTAGGAAGGGTGAATTCCATGCAATTTTTCTGGCAGACGTGTGTGTGACTACACAGCCAAGGTGTGTCATGGGGGTCCTCATGGCTCCTGCTAAAGAGAACAGGAAAGCTGCTGAGAAGCATAAACTCTCAAAAGAGATATTATTATCTGGTTCTGATAAACCACAGCTGTTGTTAGTTCTGATGTGAATGAATATCCAGTGATGAAAACTGATCACAGTGTAAGCATTTCCAACCTGCATTTATGTTTTAAATGACTAAAGTGTGCTTGCATTGGTTACCTAGTAATATTTCATGTTTCATTCATATTCTCACGTGACTTTTAAATAACACTTTTCTGCTCTGCTCTGTAAAGCTCATGTTTCCTACCCTCAGTTTGCCACAACCAAAACGTAGACTTTGATGAGCAGATTCATAACTGTAGCAATTCTGGGAGGAAAGAAGAGGAAAAAGTTTCTCCATTGCCCTACAGATATTTGTGAAACCACAAATACAGGTTCCACATCTGCTGTACAGACATTGTCAGCACTGTGCTTTGGAACTTGCCTGCTTGTTTTAATTAATGAGGGCTCAAACAGGTGTTTGTGGAGGAACCGACTGACAAACAACTTTTAGATCTGCGATTAACTCATTTATGCCATTGTTCCAGAACACAGAGACCATGTGATTCTACAGAGGATATTATTGTAGGACTGAGCTGTGGAGACATGTTCATCTTTCTGTGCGTCTTTTTTGCTGTTGTTGTTTTAAAAATATCTATTTATTTATTTGTTGGCATTTCCCCAGGCGTGGTTCTCATGGTAAAACTGATTGAAAAGTTTGGGCTATTCTTTCTTCAGAAATAGGCAATTTATATTACTAAAACAATCTAATCAAGGAACTAAATGGCCTCTGAATAGAGAATGCCGAATCCACTTCATTATCATCTCTGTTTCTCAAGTGAAAGTGACATAAATTGCTTTGGAACTAGAGCTCAGCAAAATCCTCCACATCTGTATAAATTGCCTCAAAATGAAAGCTGCCCAAGTTCAGCAAAACCTACAGCGCATTAAGAATCCAGTCAACCTTTACAACTTCTGATTGAAGTATCCCAGGCTCCTTAAGGAGTGCAACTGACTTTCCATGCCCCTGCTGTTATCCATTCTGATACTTTTCAAATACAGCTTTCTTTCTATTTTTTGGAAAACACCTTCTTTTAAAACGTGAACTTTGGGCAACACACGGAGCACCTGCCATTCCTCGTGGCTTAGAGCCAGCTGTCTGAAATGAGCCATCAGGGATTCCGTCAATCCATGAGACCATGAAGGGGAATAGCATAGTGCTACTTTGCTGTCTGTACATCATATAACACAGCAAAATCCACGAAGTAACCAAAGAGAAACCACCTGAGGGAGTGCAAACTTCACATCAGCCGAGGATGGAGTTAACTGTCTTCAGAGCATCCCACGTGGTGCTGCGCTGTGGATCCGTGACTACAATGCGGTGCATCATAAGCACTGTTTGAGCTATGGCTGAGCTCACAATGCACAGAGCAGGCCGGGAATAGGCAAAAATTTGGCCAGATGGGTATTTGATGTTGGGTACCATCATGCTCAGTGATGACAACTGAGCTGGGGTGGGTTGTCTTTCCAAAGGCTATTTCTCAGAGACGGCTGGGCTTTGGTCTCCTCCTGAGAGCTGTAAGTGATTGCCTTGGCATCATATGATTTTTTTTCCTCCTTTCCTTCTTACCCAGTCTTGATCTCGACCTACAGTTGTCTCTCCTTTTACCCTTCCTGCTCACTCTCCCAGTCTATGGGATTAAATATTTGAGTTAAACTACACACTCCTAGGCTACTGAACCTAAAAAGCTTCTTGGCTTGTGTAGAAAGTTGAGTGTTTAAGTTATGTATAAAAACACTACAATCACAACTCCTCCTGCTCTCGAGACAATCAAGGCATCAACTACTTCAGTGCCCACAGGATCATTGCCAGCTGTTCCTAGTAATTATGTGGGAGTGGGTAGGCTTCCCCATCCTTATGAGCTCCAGAGAGGAAAACATACCCTGGGGTTCTTCTGGCTAGGTAGTCTGCATGTCAGAAATGTAAGATGTTTTGGCAGTGGTATTGTTGATTGCCAGAAGAAAGCCATGGAAATGAAAGGTTTGCAGATTGCTGAGATGTCACACTTTGCCCACATGTAGTTTCTTTATTACTTTGCTTTAATACCATTCTTGGTACAGCTCAGGTGGTGCAGAGAAATGAGCTGATGTCGGGGCACAGTCTCAGGCACCAAGCTCCAAATGTCCACACTGTTTAACTATTAATTAGCACAGTTCCTTGTGTGCTTTCTGTGTGTTAATCAGCAGAGCCCTGGACAGTACCCTGCCACTGTTTGGGGATCACATTTCTTTCAAATTATTATTGAAATTACTGCTGGTCATTTGAACTTGGATGCTTTGTTTAAGGGGAAAGAACTTAAGTATGTGAACGTCAGGCAAACCATGTCATTTATGCTCAGAGAAATATCCTTAATGACCTTAGTGGTAAAGGCATGGCTTGGAGGATCAATGTGAACCAAAGCATCATGTGAAACAGAAGGTTAAATCTGTGAATTATTGCATGAACATCATAGTACAAGGTAGCACAATTTCTAAGTATGAAGAATTTATGTGCTGAATGACCCAAGAGGCCAAATGAATATTAGCTGTTGTAAAGAATATTATTCTGTGCACAAAATATGCTCAGAATAATTAACAAAGTAATGGATTTATGTTACCATAATAAATTTACATTTCCAATTACAATTTTAATATATGCACATGTATTTGAAATTATGATAGCAGCTGTAAAATTAGTGTATTTCTTCATTAAAAACACCTAAATCACATAGTTCAAAGAAAAGTCAAGGACAAGATCTGACGAGTAGCTTTCCCTTATGCTTCAGAAAGCTCTACAGCTACCATCAGCAACTTTGGATTCCACAGAGCTTGAGAAATCAGCCCCTAAAATGTAAGTACTATTTTTTTCCTTAGTGCTTACACAACAAAGAGGTGCATATCTGAGAACAGAGGGGGGGGGAGTCCACATGCAGGTAACTCAGCCTGGGGTTCCATCCCCCCACCTCATGGGGTGCCAAACGTGTGCTTGTACATGAAGACCTGGATGCACACATAGGGCCGCCAGGCTTGTCTGGAGGGACTCTTATCCCTTCAGTTTACTTCAGACTGCTTGTAGAGTTCAAATGTTTAAAATCTGTTCAGCACAAAACCTGGTGCCAAGCTGATACGGACACACATCTATTCTGCTTGTACTTGGGAGAGAGCAATGGCAGGTTTCCATCCCTTGTAACACCACCGGATAATTGTTTTGCCACCTTTCGAGAACAGCTATCTTTCAGGATATGTTACCTTCGAACATTAAAACATTTTCAAATCAACTGGGCTGTACTTAGTCGCATTTTTAAGAGAGGAAAGGCTTCAACGATCCATCTGTGTAGCACTTTAGACATCTTAATAACTGAAGAGAATCCAAACGCCAAAATATTTGTAATGTTACAATATTCTCAGGATGTTCTGATCTCGGAGTTTGATACCCTTTAAATATATATAGTATGTAGATTAGAGTTCACCTGAAATTCTAACCAAAAAAAAGAAGATACATTAGAATGTAACTGATGCCACTCAACTGATACTGGAGAACATCTTTATAAGTATATTTAGCTACAGGATTCTAGCTATGACTGATTAAAAGAAAAGGATGGAAATGTTTCCTCTACATCAAGAAGTTCTAGATTTAGTATTGTTTTGATGGAAAAATTTTTATTTGGTCAGATATTAAATGAACTAAAAAGAGGCTCGGTGATAACTTTTAGACAGGTGCTATTTCTTATTACCTGTGTGGTTGCTTAGATAATTGCTACACTGCATGTGATGTTTTTAAAATCATTTAGAAGATAAGACAGAATGCATTATGGCAAGGCTTACTGAAAACTGACAGGACAGCAAACATTGAGTGTAAGTATTGGTATGGGATGATTTGGATGGCTTGGCTTCAAGCCTGGGGAATTCAGCTTTCCCCACAGAAAACCTATATTTGACCAGTGGAACAATGCTAGACTTGGACAGCTGAATGGACTAGACCTGCACTGCCTACAGAGGAAACTCTGATGTTTAACAGAAGTAATACCAAGAGGGACACAAGCTTATCACAGTGTATGGGTGAGGACTCAAGCAGGATTTTGGGGTCCATTGAGTTCAGTGTGCAACAAGAAAGATGTTAGCATGGGAAAGTGATCTTTCCTGTGGATAAGGCTTTGCTAAGATTATTATAATCTATTTCTAGGTATGAAACATCTGTATTAAGATAGACATGGAAATAATGTTAAAGAGAGTTTAGGGGAGGATCCAAGGGTTGGAAATCACACTTACAATGTAAGCTCCATGGAGCTTATCTAATTCACTTCATTGAGAAGGAAGGTTAGGAGGTGAATTAATCTCCATGTGCAGCTATTTCTATAGACATGTGTGGCAGCAGCAGGCTTTCAGACTTAGGGACAGGAACTTAACTGTAACTATGCACTGAGAAACAAAGTTAAAGAAAATTGATTTTGGATAATCTACTCTTGTACTTTGTGTAATGAGGATGGATAAACACAACATGGCTTACCGGCGGATGTAGCTGAAGGTGCCAACATTGGAAGGGCTCTAAATAAGACTGGGATCTTTTGACAGAAATTACTCCCTGAACACAGTGATCAGATGAGAGGTTTGTGCTGGTTTGCTCAAACAGCAGATTTAATCCCTGACTGTCTGGGATGCAAATTGTTCTAATACTCAGGTACTTCAGGTAACGTGCAATTATTTAGTGTACATCTAGTCACGAGCAGCAAAGCCAATAGTGCTTGGAAACACCTGCAGTTCAGTGGTATTGCAATGGACTCAGAAGCATTTTAAGGTTGCTGTTAATTTGTGACACAGAAGTGGTATAAAGTAAACATTCTGTAAATTCACAGTTTTAAAATTTGAATTTGAAACATATTCCTTGGAAGTCAGGAGCAGATTTTGTTTTGAAATGATGTCTTGATGTGTTATTATTTAGTCTTTCTAAGAGCTGAAAGGAGGAAGCATATTATGCTGGCAAAGAAGAAAACTGTCACTTGCTGTTGGTATGCATTTTTTAAAGCACGGATATCATTCTGGCAAAAGTTTATGGAAGAAGTTTAGGAGGAAGTTTTTCACGCAGAGGGTGGTGACGCACTGGAACAGGTTGCCCAAGGAGGCTGTGGATGCCCCATCCCTGCAGGCATTCAAGGCCAGGCTGGATGTGGCTCTGGGCAGCCTGGGCTGCTGGTTGGCGACCCTGCACATAGCAGGGGGTTGGGACTGGATGAGCACTGTGGGCCTTTGCAACCCAGGCCATTCTGTGATTCTGTGATTCTATGAAAAGTTTTTTAAATGGCAGTAGTGGAAGATTAAAATATTGCTTTCTCTGCTACCATAGATTTTCATTGTGGAAACTTTGAGGTTCAGGGTATGCCAACCTGCTTTGGTACAAAAGGCTCTGTGAAATGAAAAGACTATCCAGAAACAGTGGTGAACCTCTGGTGTAGGTGCAGAGCCTCATACTGCAGTGGTAGCTGTTACTTAACACACTTATTGCCACAGCATAAGTAATCACATGTTGCTCCTGTTGCATGCATTGCTTTCCTTGAGTTGATATTGCTCATTAGTTGCACAATTCTGGTGCAAAGTGAAGGCTGATGTTCAGTAGTGTTGAAGTCCTGTTCCATCACTAATTCTGCTGACACACATCTATGTTCTCTTTATTCAGGTTGCATTGTTCTGACAAACCCACGTTTTCAACCTGTTTTACAGCTTTGCCAGCAATGCAAGGCAGTGCCTACTTGTGCTGGAGACTGTGGGGATGCCTTGCTTTGCCTAGTATGGCAGCACAGCAGAAAAAGGCAATCTTCCCTTCTGCTAGCTGCTGAGCTCCAGTGTTACAGCATGTGGTTATAGCTCTCTTTTAGAGGATTCTCCCTCTGCAACCCACATAACCTCATGGCACAATGAGAGCTGTTCTGGACAAAGCACTTCAAAATAGACTCCTGAGTACAATCCGCAGTGCCTGGGAGCCCTAATATATCTCTTGAATCTCTATTTTCTGTAATTCATTCCTTTTAGTACTAATAACGTGAAATGTTTCCTAGAGAGCTTTCATCCAAACATCTGGGAGCACCACAGGAAATCAGCATGGGGTGAGAGCCCCAACTGGCCGTGTCTGCTTATCTGTGTGTGTGCTCAGGGGTACCAAACTGCTGTTTCTTGCAAGAAATTAGACCGTGGAGGTGAATGGATTCTCAGAGTAGGCCTGCAAAGTCTTCGTTGTTATCAGTAACCAAATGATAAGAGGATTTTCTTGACCATGTTTTCTTTGTTTGCCTTGTTGTGAACGTTAATTCCCCATTAAGGAGCTTTGGTAACTAGAGGTAATCACAGAATTGTAGGGACTGGAAGAGACCTCTTGAGGTCATCGAGTCCAACCCCCAAATGAAATTCCACTGCCCTGGCAACTGCAATCAATGAGAGAAGGGTAGCACAGAGAGTGGTGGGTTAGAAGGAACAGGAAGAAGGAAGGGATTCTGTTTATTTACTTCACCCTTGCCTATCCCCTTCTGCTTTCATATCCATTGTCCGTGATAAAAACAAAGGTCAGTACAAACGTGTTTCTGTACTAGGACTGCAAGGTAAGAACTAGTAGATCCTTCTGTCTTGCACCTGCTTTGTTAGAGCTGCAGGTTAGCAGTGGCGGTGGCTTTTTCCAAACAAATTTTCTATGACTCATTTTAAAAAAAAAAAAGGACAGAGAGAGAACTGGAGTGTCTGATGTTTGACTGTTTGTTTTCCTTTCCTGAGGATTGATTCTGTTTTCATAAATCAATAAAAATCTCAGAATTCAAAGGTTGTTTCTGTGGAAAAGAATTCATGTCCAAGGCTCCTTCTTCCACCCCCTAATCCTGCCCTGAAGAGGAGCACTTCCTTCTCCACAAAGATATGGACAAGTTGACTCTCTCTCATTCCTTTATATTTCTGCTGCTCTGTCGTACTACTTCAGCAGCCTCTTACATACTACCAGCTCTCAGCTTCTGGACTGTGCCAGTTCAGTTTCCAAGTGCTCAAAGGTCCTCCATAGCTCTGTCAGCATAAAAAAAAATATGTCTGCCAGAGAAGCTCTGCAAGCCAGGTGGGGTCTGCTTTCAATGGCCACTGTGAGTGAAATCACTCCAGGCTCTCTGGCACCTGGATTTAGTGTCATTAATGGGAGCTTCTTATGTTCCGTGTGCCGTATGGATATGATGTGGGAACTGTATATCTCCCCTACAGCAGATGGCCAACATAAGTCAGAGCAATCAAAAGCTTCAAGTGCCTAATTCAACGAGAGGGTGCAGCTTGAGAAGAGGGTTTCAATACGAGGACCTGAACTGTAGTTGTCAAGAGCTGTTTGATGCAACCTAAGGTGTTCCATGCACCAGGGGAGACCCTGACCCATCCTCTGCCCATGACCCTCCAGGCACAGTCTGCTGTGTCTGTTATTGAAATCTAAGAGCATTCCATACACAGTGGTGAATGTTGGTAGAGGGGCTAAGTTCATTCCTCATCCCTTCCTCCATTTGATTGCTTTTCTTTTTCCCTTTATCCTTTTTCCTTTCTCCAGCATAAATCTGACCCTGTCTAAATTTCAGCAAATGAAATTAATACTCGGAAGGCTTTGCCTATTTTTATTCCTGACATATATTTCCACAATTAAATTTCCTACCTCAAAAAGAAAAGCACAGGTGATCCCAAGCCTCTGTATGGATCTTGCCCACATCCCATTGCCTTCCCACGGTCCCTGTGAGGCACTGAGTCAGGGCTGAGGAGGAGATGGTTCCATCCAGGCAAAAAGCACAGCTCTCCTGTATCACAGAATCATCACAGAATCACAGAATGGCCTGGGTTGCAAAGGCCCACAGTGCTCATCCAGTTCCAACCCCCTGCTATGTGCAAGGTCGCCAACCAGCAGCCCAGGCTGCCCAGAGCCACATCCAGCCTGGCCTTGAATGCCTGCAGGGATGGGGCATCCACAGCCTCCTTGGCAACCTGTTCCAGTGCGTCACCACCCTCTGAGTGAAAAGTAGGAAGTTCTAAAGAGACCTGAAAGCAATCCTGAGTGTGTGTGCTCTGGTGGAGCTACAGTACTTTAAGCACAGACATCCACCATCAGAGCAATGTAGATATGGGCTGAAATGTTTACCTCTTTACCCCCTCACAAGAGCTTAATTAAGCTGACTGGAGATTTGAACAAAGGGGAATAAAAAGGCACCAATTATGTGTGTTACAGCACTGAATGGGGCTCTGAAGCTCAGACTCCAATGTCTATCAGAAGGGGCTGTTCAGGAGTGCACATCTGCAGCTGGTGATTGCAGCCTGGCATTTTGCACGCTCTGGGGTGAGGCGACATTCTTCTTGCAGCAGCAACCTTTCATTTGGGTAATTGTGGGCTGCTTATGTTGTGTGATTGTCAGCAGGGAGAGGTGGTATGATGTGACAGCATCAACTCATGGTGAACGGCAGCAAAGATGTCATTCAGATCTGGTAAGCAAGCTTAGGAGTGCTGAGTTTTGGGTTAGATATTAGGAGGAAGTATTTCACCCGGAGGGTGGTGACGCACTGGAACAAGTTGCCCAAGGAGGCTGTGGATGCCCCATCCCTGCAGGCATTCAAGGCCAGGCTGGATGTGGCTCTGGGCAGCCTGGGCTGCTGGTTGGCGACCCTGCACATAGCAGAGGGTTGGGACTGGATGAGCACTGTGGGCCTTTGCAACCCAGGCCATTCTGTGATTCTGATTCTATGAGTTCATAGTTCAGAGTCAGTTGTGGAGCACAGACATTAGCCTTCTTCCAAAAGGTCACATTAATTTTAAATTATGAAATTACTGAGCTATTTCTTAGTAAAAATATGCAACACAGTGTGCAGAAACCTGAAATACCTCTGTAGGAATCTTGGTTATATCTGAGGTGTCATAAGTTCCATGCAGCCTTACTGCTCTCACAGTGCAGTCTGTTACATCAAGGTTGATGTTTCTGGTATGAGAAGGCTGGATGGGGCTGTCAGCAACCTGGTCTACCAGGAGGTGTCCTTGCCTGCAGCAGGGGGTTGGAACTGGATGATGTAAAGGTCCCTTCCAACCCAAACCATTCTATGGTTCTATGGTTCAATCTATGATTCGATGAAGTTTTTGAACAACAGCACAGCCAACCTGATTTCTATATTTCAGGCTTGGCCAACCAATTATTTTTATTAAATAGAAACTATTCCTAGTG
Source organism: Alectoris magna (assembly GCA_030625065.1). Taxonomy (NCBI): domain Eukaryota; kingdom Metazoa; phylum Chordata; class Aves; order Galliformes; family Phasianidae; genus Alectoris; species Alectoris magna. The sequence goes on along the minus strand of CM060562.1, from coordinate 112,434,859 downwards.
CTCTGTTATTTTTAAATATTCATTTCTTAAAAGGGTTCAGAATTTGTATTTCTTAACCCCATTTGGGTTTAAACTAATCTGAAAATAGAGCAGTCTTCTGTTTCTCTCATGGGGATTTCCATTAGATTTTAAATATTCTTTTTAATATTAATAGGATGTCAGCTCCTCCGGTGCTGTATCTCAGTGAATTTATAGCCAATAAAATTCATTTTCATTACGAATAATATTCTGGGAGTAGAATAATGTAAAAGTGTTTGACTTAAATATTTTAATTAGTACACGTGTGGTAGTAATTAATAACATTAATATGTAGGTTGCTCCAAAAGTAACGCCTCCAATTTGTTTCCATAGATACTACAACAGATCCAAGGAGAGCAATAACGCTGTTTGGTAGATCAGATTCTCAGCTACAAAACAGTCTTTTTCAACACAGTCACCACTATCAGTTGTGCATTTTCACCAGCAATGAGTGATAGCCTGCATGCTGTGCTTGTAAAAACCCACTGTTGTCACTGCTGAAACACACCATCCACGCCACACTGTGCTCACACCCACTGCTTGGTCTCCATAAACATACATAAATGTCAGTGAATGTCAGTGGGTGCCATTCTTTCCTCATGCAGTTCAATTCCACCCCATAGCTCCATCCCCGCTCCCATGCCAGACACCATTCTGATAGCCTGCCTTCTGCTGCCATCTGTCACACAGCAACAATGTGAAACGGGACTTTGGGGGGAATGTTGGGCCTCTACTGCCGTCCCACCAACATCTGCCCCTGACACCATGGGTTAACATCATAAAATGGGAGATCTTACTTTCAGAGCAGCCCTCGTACAAATGGAATTTTTCTTTAGAACAAGAAATTAACAGTGGGGACACTGAAAGCTTTTAGCAATGCATTTGTTCTGAAAAATGAGCTGTCATTTTGCAGCGGACAGTCAGGAATATGCAACAGTGTTAGGTATTCTTAATAGCAGTTAGGAGCACCAACCGAGATGAGGCTTACAGTGTGCCCTGTGCTGTTATTTGCTGTGCTGTGCTTTGCAGTGTTCTTTACCACTGACACAGATAAGGACAAAAAGAAACCAACAGAGACGACTGCACCTGCAAAGACCAATAAAGATAAAGCTCTGCTGCATGCTGAGAATTTTAGTAGGGTGAACACCATTGTGAACTACCCATGAAGAGGGAGGCAAACAAGGCAGCATTGACTTGAAGATTGTAGTCCCTGTTCTTATGTGTGCATGCATTTTTTAGCTGGTTTTATATAAGAAAGTGGATTCTTCTGATATTCTGGAGCAATATGTAGACTTTTTAGGCATACTTCAGATGAGTCACAACCTGATGATATTGCCCAAATGCTATGGATTAGATTATCCCATTGCTCTCCTGAATAACACCATACTATAGACACTGACAGTGATGTGGATCAGTTGATGCAGTCTCTTTCCAGTAGGTGTCCAATCCTGGATCCTTCGCCCTTTGAGGAGAGTCTGAAGTACAAATGGACCTGAAAAAACCTCAGGAGAACTAAATGGCAGCAAGAAAAATCAGAATCATGAAATCAGTCTGATTTTTTTTGGATTTCATTTATTAATAAAAGCACAGCAGTATCAGATCATAATGCCCTGGGCTGTCATTTTCAGAATGACAAAATGTTTACTGCTTTTTTTTTTCTAAAATGACTAATTCAGTCCTTTCACTGGCATGGCATACAAGTCAAACTCAAATGAAATATTGCAGATACTTTGTAAGGCTGTTTTATTTCCCTTCACTGGCTGTTTCTGTGCGTACCCACCCTTTACAGTGGTTTGAAATGAAACCAGTTTTCAGCCTTCAGAGACAAACCTATCGTTTTCAGTGGTTGGACAGAAATCCCTAAGAGGATGGAATTCACCATTTTGATGGCCCAGCTTTATTTTTTGGGACTGGGGCTACTGCAGGCTGAAGACTGTCTGTCGGCACCGCAAAGCGGAGTTCTCTTCTGAGTGCATAATGAATGTTCAGGTAACGAGCTGCAGTTTGGCTCAATGACTCCCACAGGTCCCAGAGCTGGCTGGTCCTGAGGCCTCCTCTGAACATCTTCCATCCAGAGATAGAGCCTACAGCGAAGATGCAGTTTGTGTTCTGATCCCCACATGACCCTCTGTGTGAAAAACCTCCTCCTCCTAAGTATTCTGACAATAGTCTGACACATGGCTTTCTTCTCCATCCACAGAGCTGCTGAGCACAACAGAGGATTTGACCCCCACTGCAAGTTCTCCCCCTTATTTTGCACCCACCCCTCTCCGCACTTGTGTCTCATGCGGGCAGTGGTTATTTCTCTCCCGGTATTGGGCTCCCTGTTGCAGCTGCATGTGGTCATCCCGATCCATGCTGGGACTCTACAGCAGCTCGCCACCAAATGTGCCCTGCAGCCAGGACAGTGCTATGCCAGAAGACTGATCTTTGAATATTGTGAAGGGCCATCCATCTCTTGCTGTAAGGTGCCTGGTAGGACACCCATGATGTTCTCTGTTGCACAGAAGGATGCACTTCACAACACTGAGTTGCCTGTTCTGTGTACATTATTGCACAGTGCAAGCAAAGACCTGATATGATGAAATTCCTGAAGTTTGAGAGACCTCATTTATCCCAGTGTACCCAGGGTAGGTGGTGGAGTAGTGGAGACAAAGACTGAGGGACGGGAAGAGTTTGGAGAAACAGAGTGAAGAAACATCCTGATCACTGGGCTAATACTGCAAATTTACTCTGGTAGAGATGTCTGTATTGATGTCAGCATAGCTTATGCTGAACAGAAGTGCTGCTGGGGAGTCACTGCTGGTCGTTACTGATCCATGTGGGGAAATTACTATTCAATTTGCTTTTGCTTTTGCTCTTACCCAATATTCATTTGCTTACAGTGTCTTCTGCTGACTGGACACTGCTGAAAATGGACCTTTCATCTTCCCTGGAATAGATGTTCTATTGCTCACATGTGTATACTTTGCAAATTTTTATAGCAAGATCACCTGTCTATGAGTTTCTGAAGACTTACTGGGGTCTTCTGCATCTTCGGTGTTCCTCCCTCATCTCTGAGATGCTTGCTTCGATGGTTGCAATTTCAAATCTTTCCAGGGAAAAAGCTATTAAGGAAATCTGTCTGGTGAACAAGCTGTTTGGTAATAAATTTTGACTGCTTTTCAACTGCTCTCAACCTTCAAAGCCAAAGATGCACTGGAAACAATAGAAGTGTGTTTACAATCCTAGACTTTGCAATTAATAGCTGATGACATTCAGGGAATAGCAGTACGTCTAGTTTCCAAAGATAAATATTTATAATGTAAACATTTAATAGCTTAAGTATCTTATTTAACTGCCCTTCCCTTCTGTTGCCTTGTCTAAACATTGCACAGAATGCTGCTGGCACTAATTTCTGAAGTAATAAATTCATAACTGTGTTTTGTACCATGTTAGCTAGATACTTCAGCTGATGTGAAGATCCCCAGTGGTTAATTGGAAAATGTCATTCATGGGTGTGATGGTGAACAAGTGGCTGAACTCATTTGTTTGGTGGTCAGGTGCAGGCTGTGAAAACCGGACACAAAAATGTACTTTCGCTGCCCAAAATAGAGGTGGGGGAACCCCATTAACTTATTAACTACAAATTCATCCTCCGTAGAGGTGGACACGACCTTTCTGAAATTCACACAGGGGTAATGACAGTCTTTAGTATTTGACTGCTGAGATTTATCTACCTAAAAGAGATTCTATCTTTGTTCAGGGTCAAATGTATGCTTTAATTATCTTTGATTTAATTTGACAATTGTATACATACAGAAGATCATAGAATCATAGAATCAGAGAATCATAGAATCACCACGGTTGGAAAAGACCTACAAGATCATCCAGTCCAACCGTTCACCTATCACCAATAGCTCCCACTAAACCATGTCCCTCAACACAACATCCAATCGTTCCTTGAACACCCCCAGGGTCGGTGACTCCACCACCTCCCTGGGCAGCCCATTCCAGTGCCTGACCACCCTTTCTGAGAAGTAATATTTCCTAATGTAGGAAATACAAGTAGATAAAGATAGCCTCTGATGTTATACCGTCAAGACTTAATGTTGTATTTCAGCCTCCAGCGTGGCGTTGTGCACCATGACTTCTTCTGTTACAAGTGCACCACATCTTAGCAATGGTGCTGGTGTGCACGATGCAGAGTTGTCATCCCAACCCTGTTGGCAAACCTCTTCCATGGGAGAATATGTTTGAAGAAGGCATTTGGTCAAGAGGAATACAGACACTTAGACCAAACAATTCAAGCAAGGAATTGCTTAAGCATTAAAGAGGAATTGGAATTATTAGTACTAGAAGTAACAACTACATTTTTCTACCAGGATGGCAAACGTTCCTGGAAGAAACTCAGGAAATGTGGCAATAAATAGAAGTGACAGACAGATCTCTGGGAGAGGAAAGTAAGGAAGAGGCAAGACAGGCAGGAAAGTACCCTTTGGTACCTTTAATGGTGTTCACCTAAAAGGAGTGCACGCAGGTAGCAGTGTGATGTGGCTGATATTACCTCATTCTTCCTTTAGAAATACTTCTAATTGCATGCTCCGTTCCGAAGAGCATCCCCTAATGTCTTAATTCAATGACAAATAATTTCAGAAAGAAGATAAAGAACAATGTAAATTTTCTGAAATCCAACCCTTAGCTCACATTTGCCAACTATCTGGTTGCTGTTTTCAGATTTCTGGCACTGGCCCAGACAGTCATTAGGAGGACAGCCCAAATGGGAATGACATGGCATCAGATGCGATCAGGTGATGCAGGTTAACAGGAGACCTGCTGCTGGTGGCACTGCCAGTGGGTGCTCTGAGCTGCTTCCAGTGAAGCAAAGCAGGCTTGTTTGCACTGGAGTTTCATACAGAGCTATTAGGTCGTAGTTTAGACCACCAAACTTTTGAGGTGGTGGAGATCATTACAAACGCTCCCCTGTACATAGCTCACAGATATGCTTAACTTCATGGGTTGCCAGTATTCTCCGTGATGTTATATTTAGGAATGTGCCTGAAAGCATTTTGATATCAGATGTCCAGATAGGGACAGATCATTTTGTTACGGTCATACAATAACTCAGTGGGGGACTTTTCTCTTATCTGAGGTTGCCTTACACCACTGTAATAGAGAGAATAATAAGAGGGGGGAAAAAATCACCAAAAAATGCAATGTTCTGTTCTGATTCAATGTATGGAAACATTAAGAGACAACAATACCCTGTACTTACAGAACTGCTCGGAGACCCTCATCCTGAGTGCAATTATATCCAAATAATTTTCTAACTGAAGGCAAACTTCAAAGAAACTTGAGCACAAAAATGGAACATCCTAGCAGATTTTTTAGCTTACTTCAGTTAACTCAGTTTAGCCCTAGTAGGTGGGTAATAGATATTAACTGTAGCATTCTGATCTCAAAAGAATTGTCATCATAAAGGGAACCTACTATGTAACGATCCGAGCCTGAGCGAAGAGCAAAAAACACTGGAAAGAGAATCAGACACGAACACCACAAATACTGGTTTTCTTCCTTGGTTCAGATTCTGTGATCAGACGAGCAAAGCCCAGAAGTTGGCTGGTTACAAGCGATGTCCCTGTGGGATCAAATCTAGAACAAACAGTTATTGTTCATCACCTTCACTAATCAAGTGGACAATGCACCACAGCTCTCAGCAAGTTTGCAGTTGACATCAAACTGTGGGAAGCTGTCAACACACTGGAGGCCAGTGCTGCTGTTCAAGGAGACCTCATCAGAACGGGCTGACAAAGATTCGTGACATTCAGCAAAGGCAAAAGCAAAGTCCTGCCCTGTGGCAAAGTCACGCAGTGAAACAGTGCCAGCTGGGAGATGTGGGCCTTCTGGAAATCAGCTCTAGAGAGGAACAGCCGGTGGTCCTGATGGGAAACAAGTTGGCCATGAGCCAGGAATGTGACCCTGTGCCAAAGAACAACTGCCTCCTGGGATGCCTTGGCAAGAATTTAGACAGCATGTCTAGGCAAGTGATCCTTCCCCTCCAGTCATCACCTGTGGTATTTACCTGGGGAACTGTGCTCTGGTCTGGGGTTGTCCAGTACAAGACCGAAATAGACATGACATACTGGAGTGAGTACAGAGGAGGCAGACTCACTGGATAGGTGAAGAAGAAGGAACTGGGAAGAAAAACACAACCAACCAACAAAAAGCCCCACCAAACTCACGTTTACATCCAAAATGCAAGAACGAAACAAAACTTTTGGGGATCTTAATGCTGCCTGCAACTGAGCCTTCACTGCTTCCCCTGGTCCAGCCAGCAGTTTTCCAAACAATTTCTGGGCACTATTTGAAACTCAACATGGGTTTTAATTCAATTATCTATTATTATTTATTTTTTATGAGGTTTGAAGTATGTAATAATCGGGACACAACAAGCATTTTCTATTTCATCTCAGTTCCAGGAAACAATCTATGGCATTCCCTGTCTAGATAACGTGTAGAAATTTAGCGAGGATCTTCCAAACTCCGTTCTTCAGCTCCTTATCAGTCAAACAGAACAATAAAGCCCATTTTCTCTCCTAACCTATCAGATTGTTCTGGCCTTGGTTGGGGATCATCTCTCTTATTGGGAATAAAGAGCGCCCAGCAATCTTCTCATCTTTTTGGAGTTCTAGACAAGACAGAAATACAAAAAGTAACAGAGATAGTAATTACAAGAGGCCATCTGTCCTTTTGCAATTGCTTTATGAGCTATCGAGTGTTAAGACTGAAATACATTCATCAGCTTTAATAGGCATCTGGAGGATAATCATCCAGCAACCACTTGTATAAAAGTTTCTGCATGCAATAATTGCCAGTGAAAGATGGCAAATAAAATGCTGTCTTTGAAAACATTGAAACAGAAATCAGATTCTTCAAGCTCCAAGAATTAAGAAGGAGAGAACTACGTTACTGCCAGACTTTGCTGCCATGCAGAGTTTGGTGTCTCTTTTTCAGATAACCTGATTAGTCTGCAAATAAAACCCACAGGCACAAGCAATGACTTCAAATGTTGGGACATTTGGATCTGGTCTGCCTGGTCTAGTTTCTTTGTTCTGTCCTCCTCTCTTTTTGATGTAGTTTGCAACTTTAAGAATATGGATTATATTCAAAATGTCTTCTGTCTCGTTACTGAGCAGTACCAATGATGCTGACTCCATTCTTTCCTCCCAGTACTGCTTATTGTTGTGAGGTTTGCAAATGGCTCGTGGGACTCAGTCATATCCAAGGGAATAAAGACTGTGTCAAAAAGATGAAGGGCGCCTGAATTTCAACGAGATAGCAGAACTGCTTTTAGATCAACAGTGTTGTTAACTATTGAGCAAAATTTTCCTACCTTCGGCCTGGAAGCAGAAAATACAGCAATGCTGAGACCTTGTTTCAGCATAATGGGGTTGCCAGGAATGTTGATATAGTGTTGGTCATTCTGTGATATATAGTTAAGCACTGGCACGAAAGAGCAGATTAGAAGCTACTGAAGTCAGTATTTAATATCCATATATATTTCAAAGTTCTGGCTCGGGCTGTTAAAACTGTGAAAAGCAAGAAAACAAACTTCCATGTCTTTACTGTGCAGAAGTTACTGTATTATTTTCTCCTACCTCCAGGTAATGAATAATGAGTAATTTGCACGAGCAGTACTGTCCCACCTGTGATCAGTAGAGGCAGTTAAGTAGAAAATACCGTGTTATAACTAGCATGAACATACAGTCCCTCCCCTGGTGCCAGATGTGCTGCTGGAGGACTGACTTAATCACCCCAGTGATGAGTCTCTGTAACACAGAACAAAGCAGAGACCTGCCAGTTGTCTCCTACAAAGCTCTCCATCAGGAAACTCTGCCATGCTGATTCCCAAGCTATCCAGTCTAGCGGACAAAAAGACAAATGATGGGTCAAATAGCAGGTCAATACACAACTCATTTTGTCAGTTGATACCTAAAATTCTCAACACATTGCATGAATAATCAGTCCTATGTTCTTTCTTCCTCTCTTTCACCCTCTGTTTCTCTCCTTCTTTCCTTCTGTCTTTCTTTTGCCATGGACTCAGTATAGACCCTGCAGCAACACAGACTTTGTGATAAATTCAAGACTTCTTTTTTCCTTTCCAGATCCATTTTCACAGATTTAGTGTTGCGTGTTAATTTAGTCTTTAACCCCAATTATTTAAAATCCAATTATTTCAGATAGTCCCTACTGAACTGCACACTGCTCAGTCACACAGAATGGGCTGGTTTTGACGGTAAAATGAGCAGGAGAAAGGAACAAAACAAAATGTAATCCCCCGGATTACACGTCAGAGATCCCCTCCTTCTGAGGTTGTCCGATCGATGGCAAAGATGAACGGCGTTCTCCATTTTAGGAAGCTTTTTGCCCGTCGTTAAGCACTGAATGATGCAGCACCTCTTCTCAATATGAACATTCTGAAAATAATTTGCATTCAGTACAGACGAAGCCCTCAGAGTGTGGAAGGGAATCTGGTAGGTCAGCTGGCTGTGTAATTGTTTGCATTAGAGTTTTAAAGCTGGCTTTGGCCTGTCCTTTGCTGGGTGACGGAGGCAGCTGACATCATAGATGCACAAAGTCCTCACATACTTGTTCTGTGTTGATATGTTAGTAAATAACAATTGTTTATGTAGATGGTTCTTCCTAATTAACAAATGGAAGGGAGATGGGAGGTTCTAGATTATCTAGTCACAGTCTCATTTTTAATGCCAATGAATCAAATCCATTAAAATACCTCTGGAGCACATTAATGTAATTTTCATTGAATAATTTGTCCCTTTCCACTTCTTTCTGAGAGTTGGTTACTTTAAAAACCTTCAGGAGCCCTGTGTATTATTTTAGATGACTTAGTAGCAGCACTCAGTGCACTGAATACACAAGGTGGACTAAGCAGGCCTCCTACAGTCGGAAGAAAAAGTAGTGCAGAACGGCCCCTGCCCTAGTCCCAGCGATGTCTGTGACATAGTAGTCATAAGATCTATGCACAACTCGGCAGAGAATAAGCACAGGATGAAAATAGCTGCGTCTCCCAGAATAGCAAGGTGACTGACAGAAAGAGGTTCTACTTTTCTTTGTTATGAACCACTGATGAGGTAAAAGTCCTTTATATGGAGAGGAAGAAAACTACAGTGTAATGGACTATCTGAGTGAAGCTGATGTCTATCCATGTATCATTTGCAGAATGATGGGATCTGGGAACCTGATGAATAGGTAATTCTGCACAGAGTACTGTTAATGAATTATTCTAATTAACACTGTAGGGATGTGGGCTCTGTCTAAAGAGATGTTTACTCACCTCGTCCTGGACTCGCATGCTCTTTTAACCCCTTTAACCACACACAGCTCTCTTCTACTGGTGGCACTGGGTTCTCGGTGGGTCTCAACTCTGATTCAGGCTTGGATTTCCCCTAATCTATTTCTGTTTCTCTCCCTGCTTTGGCCATCAAGCCAGCAGAACGGAGTGAGAGAAGTGGGAAATGAACTTCAGATTCCAGAAGTTCAGCTCCAGTGTTTGGTTTCAGAAGATGTACGAAAAGAAACGTGTGTGTTTTACTGTGCGTGTTTGGGAGAATGCAGACATCTTCAGTGACCCACATTTTCCATTTACCTCCCCTCCTCAGCATTTCGCTTCTCCCTTTCTTATGTTTATTCTCAATAACCACTGAATTAAGCAGAGGAAAAATATGGTCTTAAATGTCGTATGTAGATTCACTGCACAAAGATAAGAAATATCTCACCTTTACCTGTCACATTTTCTCCTAGAATAGAAACATAAGGAGAGTTTAAAGAAGATTTTAAAATAATGGGGATTTAAAAAGCTGTGTGTACATTCATAATCCTCTTTAGAGTCAAGGTTTAGAGTTTGGCTGCACCCTGCCAAGCTTAGGGGCATTCAGGAAGTCCAGGAACATCAATGAGGTTTAGAAATGAGAGGAGGATTCAACTGGATATAGTGGTGGGTAACAAACAAGTTAATCAGGTTTCTGATAAAATGCTATCCAGGATGAAACGATTAAACATTTACAGGAGATCTCCTAATGATTTTCTCTTTCAGAACTCAATCAGACAGCATGGATTTCATTTTTTGAAGCTGCACAAAGTGCTAATTCCTTAAAAATGTCCTCCTGCTTTCAGTAGGTACTGGGCTGACTGCTGTGACAGACTCCCAGCGCATTCTGCTCTTCTCCTAGAAGACCCCTTTAGGTACTACTTTGCCAACAGCATCCTGAGGACATAAACACATGCTGCTCAGGTGCTGGGTGTGCAGCATGGTTTCACTATGAGGCCTCACAGACAAATCAGTGGAACCACATACGAGATCTACAAGAGATTACCTCCCAGAGCGCAGTGGGCATACATCATTTGTCTTTGTCTTATCTTGGTGCATTCCACCACATGGGAACAACACCATTCAGAGGGAATCAGTGAGACCTGTAACTAGGGGGATATCTGAGTGGCAGTCACTTTTAAGTGTGAATTGCTGGTAAACGTTTTCACTGTTGGTAAAGTCCCATTCGCAAACATCTGGGCCACAAATGAGACAGCAGCACCTTTCCTACAGCAGGGTGGGTGTGCTCTTCAGAGCCCTGCAAAGCAATCATTTGTTATATGTTTTTGTAGAATATTGTTATGAAATGTTTCTGAAGTGTCAATAACACCACTGCGATACCACAGATACTGGGGATAAGTGAGACAGACGTTTATCCATTACAAATGCATCCCTAAAACCATCTGAACTGCATTTTTGGAGATGCACTTAGGATACACATAGGAGAGCAGATACTTCTGTTGATATCACAGTTGCTGAACCAGGAATCTGCGCAATGAAAGGTACAAGCTATTACTTCTTGAAGCTGAGATTGTTTTTGTCTTATCTTTTCTTGATCAGAGTGCAAAAGGGATTCTGTGACGAATATTCTTTACAGCATTCTCAGAACAATTAGGAATTTGAATTTATGGAAAACAGATTTCAATAACTTCTTGTGGAAAACACATACAATGAAGACAATTTCCCCTTATTTATTAAAAACATATACATGTCTGAGGTAAGGCTTTACCACTGAATTAAATCAGCTACCATACCAAGATTGTCTGAGGCCTGACTCATGGGGAACCTTGGTATGTCATACATGTCCCATATATGAGGCTGAAGTTTTTAGATACACCTTTCTTCATTTTTTTCCCTGTTCCCTAAAAAAACAACAACCGAGTAACTAGGAAAGTTTAACTTTAGCAATCATTTTTTTAAAGAATGATCTTATTTTTCAAATCTCTTTGGACTTGGCAAGAAAAAAAAAAAGCTTGAAATTGAAATAATTATAGAATGTAAAATATTTGTGTTTCTGGATGTTACTGTTCGGTTCAACAAAAGCTTTCTGAATGGGTTTATTTCAGTTTAGCCAAAAGTTTTGCACGAGTGTGTGCTTTCTGGATCTATCTCCAAACCTCAATAAATTAAACAGCCTTCTGTGCTGATCCACCCCAGTGCAATTTCCGACACCTGCAGAATTAAAATACAATTGGCCTCCTTTGTTTCATTCTAAAACCAGCATGTGACTCATCCTCAGCTCTGATTGCCAGGATATCATTACCACTGCCATTTTCGGTCACCACTATTTAGTCATACAAATTGCAAACATCTGTACATTCTCCTACGCTTTTGATGACAGAAGCATCTTCAGAGCGGATGGCACTGAGGGGCTGAGCATCCAGGAGCTGCCTCGTGCCTTGTGTTGAGCTGAGTGTGTGCCTACACTGGCTGAAGGGCTAGCAAAAGCCATGGGGGCCATTTAGGAGCTAACAGAAGCCTTGAAATGGATTTTATTATGTTGTATGGCTCTTCTCTCTTTCTTGAGAATTGTATACATATTATCTTCAAAAATCAGGCAAAATCCAGGAAATTTTAAGCTAATGACCTACTCTTATCTTAAGAGAATTAATTATATTGGTCAATGTATATTGTCATAAACTATATGCAGCACCAAGAGTTGAACTATTATACTCCATCGTCTGTCTCTGCTTAGATACAATCAATAGATGCTTATTTATCTGTTCTCATAAACTTCATCCATCCTACAAGACAGTCCATCTAGTAATCCCATGTGGACCTTGAAGTGACAGTGATACTCAAATAAGAATGGATTAAGCTTGAATTTCCTCAATTCCCATTGCTCTGATTTTTGCCTGAGTGCTAGATTAATTTCATGGCACCTTAGAATACTTATCAGATGAATATGGTACTGGAATATTAATAACATGTAAACTATATTTTTGGTCAAGAGAGAAAATAGAGAGATGAAAACTAAACAGTAACTGAGATATGAATACTGGAGTAGTGATTCTGTGTTGCTTTCCTGAGTAGAACTGATATTCGTCTGAGCCCTGAGGAGGTCAGTAAGATTGTTATAGATTTTGTTGCCTTTCTGGTCAAGCTATAAGTCAGGAATTGCACAGATTTCTCTTGAATATGAGCACAAGCTGCAAAAACAGGTGGCAAAGGGTGTCAACACTACCCCTGCCTGGTCTTGTCCTACCTGAGGAATCTGGCCCTACCGATACCCAAGCACATGCACAAATTCAATCACCCAACTTTCACAATTGCTCTGGAGATGTTCATGTGCTAAGCCACTACCAGGAATGGATTTTACATTGTTTCTGTCATTTATTAGTCTTGTGAATTCTCACCTACTCCTTCATGCCCAGCAGCAGCAGTGCTACCCTTTGCTTTCACCAGGTGTTGCACCACCAGCTGCATTGAAGCTTGTCACTGATTTCATAGAATCACATAAATGTTTATGTAGGGAGAGACACTTAAAGCCGTCTGGTCCAGCTCCTGCTCCCCTGTCCTTGAGGACAGATTCCCAGGGGGTTTTGTTGATCAACTCCCTAAAGAGATGGAATTTGGCTTTCCTGTTGTCCTTCAGGAAAGAACGATGAAACCACCACTACTGGTGTGGTTTTGCATAGAACTAGCCAAGGATTCTTGGGGTTTTGATAACTGTGACTGAATGTAACTTTAAAGAGCAGACAAGTAGACCCTGATTCTCAGCATAATGGAAAACCCTGCTTGTGTGCTTTCGTGCTTTATGGGCTTTGTCCTTTCCTTGAATCCCATCTCCAGTGGGATAATGAGAGCATGCAAGTAGACATTCCCTGTATTTCTGAGGTCAAATAACTTAAATGAATATGCTTGTGCTGTTGGCTGGTCACTTAGAAAAGACAACGTATGTAACCCTTCTTTTTTACTTCAAGGTTTTGGTGAAGTACAAGTCAAGCTCCTTTCCCTGACTGATCACTTAAAAGAACATTTTGTAATACAGGCACCATACCACTTGTATCTAGGGCAGTCAGATCTTGAATAACACTAAGAAGGGATTTATTGTTCAGATGGAGAGAACATGACCTTCCATTTTTAAGCTCCCATTTATGCAGTATGTATAATTAACTGCTTGCGTAGGGCTTCATGTACTTTGAAAGGCTGAGGCTATGCTGATAGTGCAGAGCCTGGGGAGACAAGTTTATTGTCCTGAGATACTTAGACCATCAAGATGCTTTGCAAGATAGAACTGTAAAAGAGTTTTAGATGGTCTGTACTTCTATAATGCTTTGATATGTGCCATCTGCCACAGGACCCAAGGGAATGGTGCAGAGCTGCACCAGGGCAGGGTCAGGTGGGTATCAGGAAAATGTTCTTCACCAGAGGGTGGTCAGGCACTGGAACAGTCTCCCCAGGAAAATGGTTGTGGCACGGTGCTTGCCAGAGTTCAAGAGGAGTCTGGACGATGCTCTCAGACAAAGGGTTGGATTTTGGGGCAGTCGGACTCGATGATCCTTGTGGTCCCTTCCAACTTGGGATAATCTACCATTCTGTGCGATATTCAATTAGTTGACTCAAATGGCTGATGCCTCTCTGAATTTTCAAAGTAGACCATTGACTTCAATGTGCCTGCAATTCTCATCCTTACACTTGGATAGTAAGCAAGAGAATCGTGCCACCAAACAACATTCCCAACAAGCCCCAAATACTAACACATTTTACACCTTTTAGAGATTACTAACAGATAAGGAAACCTGCTTTGGCAGGGGGGTTGGACTCGATGATCTCTGGAGGTCCCTTCCAACCCCTACAATTCTGTGATTCTGTGACTCCAGTGAAGCCAGTGAAGACATTCTGGATGTGGACATATTGGGCATCCAATACTGGATGATTCAGATATGCTCACTTTCACAGGCATCTCGGGATTCAGAGAGAAATCACCTTGCATCTCTGAATGACACCTTACTCCTGAGGATCAGCTATAATTTCTGGAAAGTGAAACAACCACCACTGCAGTTTTCCATTCTGGGAGTGTTTTGAGTGCAGGGATCTGAGCGCCCATTTGTCTCTGCCTCCTGGACCAGGGGGAGGACATAACTCCAGCAGTAGATGCAATTAGATGCCTCAATTCTATTAGCAGCAATTTTCCAACCTGAATACTTGTGTCAGGTGGCCATCAGTGAGCTCTCACACATAGTTGTAATTGGAAGCAATTCTTATCTTGTAAGACCAGACCATCACAAAGCAGGAATGTGGTTATTCTGCAGTGATGGTGGTTGGTTTAGGAGGACAGGCAAGGCTTACTGTCAGCCTGGGGAAAGGACAAGAATGCAGAGCTGGGGGTGTCAGTGAGACCTCAGCAAGCCCAGGGTGCTCTGTTGGGGCTAACAAACACTCACTGCCCAGGGGCTGCAGGGCAGAGGTGCTTAGGTGTGCAGGATCTGCACCCTGGTGGAAATAGCCAGGGAACTTTGCAAGATGTCCCCCAAAAAAGCCACAATTCCTCACATCCATTCCATGTCCATTCTTAAACCTGACACACAGTTTTTCCATAGGGCAGGGGGCTGTTAGTGCAGGTGAAGAAACTCCAGAGGCTGGAGATGACAATCCCACCACGCTTCCATGGCTTTGGGGACATCCCACCCTCCGCTGCGCTCCCTGTTCCAGCAGTCAGATTTCCTCTCACGACTTCAGCATTCCTGTCTGTTTTGTTTATATTCCAGTATTCAGCCTCTGTTGTCACGCTCAGGTATCTGAGTACTGAATTCAGTATGTGCAGTATACAGTCAGTATGCCATGCAAACAACAAAAGGGCTTTTTAGAGCAGCCAACTGTGGCTGTATTTTTGAAGAGGGCAAGAGAAGATAATACTACTGGCCAAGTTCAGGATTCAGTGCAATTTAATAACACACATAGAAAAAGTTCATTCAATTTAAAGAGAAGTTAGAGAAGAAATAAGAAATAAGAGCAGGTGCCAGTGGGTAACTCCAGCACTTCCCTCATTAAACCACTCTGCTGCACATCAATGCCAAAACTGCCCATAAAGGGGATGGCAGAAACGAGCAGACATATTTCTGAGGAGATGAAAAGAAATCCCAAATAACAGTAATGCAATCAGCATCATCAGAAGATAGAAATAACCATGTGAGATTCCCTGGTGAAGCACAGGAGGCTGGAAGAGAGCTGGATCTTCCTTGTAGCACTGAGAAAGTGAACCAAAAAGGCATTTTTAGAAATTGGAGAACAAAAAATGTTTCTCACGCTGTGGGTCTCCAACTCTGAGGCAGGAATGAGGATGGGATAGCAAATATCAGGAGAGATCACACATCAGTGCTGGTGGCTGGGGTGAATGGGAGAGTGGAGCTGTTCAGGAGATACAGGGGGATCAAGATGTGAGATAACAAGGATCTGACTGAGTTCAGTGCTCTGTGCACAGCCAGGAAAGAGACCGAGTGCAGAAATACTCTATAATAATTCTGAGCATCCATATGGGAGTTATGTTAGTTTACCTGCAGCCTGCAGGGATGGTTTAGCCACTTGCCTTGGGAAACTGTTTCAGTGACTTTTCCTGTTAATATAAATACATTTTTCTAACTGTTATGCTGCAGTATTTTACATATTCCTGTTACACACACACACACACATATATTCCTTTTACATTAACATTGTGGAGCCTTAGGCATGAAATCAGATTCTTCAGTATTTGGTGCCATACCACTGGTATCAAATATCTCTTTGTTTCCATGTCTGGAGACTGAAAATTGGAGTCAGGAGGTGGAAAGCTCTGTTAGAAAATAACCAGAGAGAATTCCAGGAAGATAATAAACATGAAATATTGTAAAGGGACACATAATTAAAAAGAACTCAAGAAAAAAAAGTCAGGAATAGGGAAAGTATAGGGGGAAAAAAAAAGGTGTTTGGGGAGGGGAATATTAAAAGAAAAGGGTTAGAAGATGGAAAAGCTTTCACTACTTCACATTTTCCCATGTATTCCTGAAATAGTGATTTTTTTTTTGTTAATTTTTAACTAGTTTGTCTTTATTGTGAGCTTTCATATCCTCCTTTATTGATTAAAGCTGGGAAGTAATCCATTACAAATTGTGATGTAGAGTGGGAGGGGGAAGATATTCCCTGTTCTGAACCTGCTGACTTAATTCTATACAAGGTCTAGCTAGGAGGAATGAAACTTAGGAGCTCCCTCAGAAATGTAATTATAGATGCAACTCCCTGGCACGTGTTTGGCGTGGGGCTCCAGGAGCTGCTCTGCAGCAGCTTTTTCTCTCAGAGAGCGATCAGGCACTGGAATGGCTGCCCAGGGAGGTGACGGAGTTGCCGTCCCTGGCAGTGTTCAAGAGGCGTCTGGATGAGGAGCTCTGAGAGGTGGTTTAGTGCTTGTGGTAGCAACGGTAATGGGAGGACAGTTGGACCGGATGATCTTGTAGGTCCTTTCCAACCTTGTGATTCTAGGATTCTATGATCCTGGTACCGTCTGGCTGCTTTCTGCCTGTTGGACAGGCGGGGGCAGCTGGGGGTACAATTGTTTCTCCCGTGTGAAAAACCCAAGCGAATAAACAAGCAGATTCCAGGGGCTGTTTACTCCTGCCTCCTCCCTAGGAGACTCCTGGAGGAAGTCTCCAATGAAAACACTTCCAGGGGCACGAAGGACAGTGAAAGTGACTGAAAGCAACTAGATTGGATTTACCAGGGTTAGACTGCTATACCAACCTGGCTGCCTTCTGTGGTGAGATGAGCTGTAAGGACATGAGGAAATAAAGCAGTGCTTTATAAACTATATTTAGTGCATCATTTTGCACAGTGGCATCTCTGTAGGCAAACTGAGGATTTACGAGCTGAAAAAGAGGTTGGAGATAAACCCGCTGGTCTTCCTCAGCTAAAAAAGCAGCAGTCAGTGTTGTGCTGTCTGAGTCAGCTGGCCATGAAAGATACTGCTCAGCGATCAGTGTTGGCTGATACCTTCATTAATGAGCTGATAAGTGGGGTGGAGAGCATCCTTTGCAAGGCTATGAATGACAATAAATGATAACAAAATGGGGGAGGAACTGAATGATTAGAAAGCATATTTGCTGGAAAGGGCCAGCAAGTCCCAGAGGACAACACACTGTACAAGAATCAGCAGTGCTGCAGTGATGGAGGTGAACTGGAACTGAGGGAGACTGAATGGCTTCTATTTGTTTGGGTGTTTTTTTGTTTGTTTTTACAATTAGAAATCAGAAGTTTATAGAGGGATTTGCTTGCATCCTTCCGTGTCTTAGTGGGTAGCTGAGAGAAGAAATGGACTGACACAGCAAAAGACTCAGTGGGAGAATGCTGCAATGAGAGAGATTTCAATTACACATTAGAAAAAAAGCTATTCGCAATGAGAGTGGTTAAGCACTGGAACAGCTTGGCAGGACAGGCTGGTGAATCTGCATCCTTGGACGTTTCCAAAAAGCTCTTGAGCAACCTCATCTCACTCTGAAGATAGCTCTCCTTTGAGTAGGAGGGTGGATTTAATGGCTCCAGATATCCTTTTGAATCCAGGTATTTTTCTATGGTTCTACTGTGTGAAGATAACAGACTTCCATGATCTGCTGATTATGAAATAAAAGTCTGCCAGCAATCAGCACGGCCTAACACAGCCACTAGGGAGAGGTGGCAAATGGAACAGTCCCTGTTATCATTTATTACATCTATGTGGTTAATGCACTTATGTAGAACAAATGTTGGCTGGAAGAAGGCTTGGAAAAGACTAATCCAACACCCAACCTTTGTAGAGCTGTTGCTGGCAGCAGATCGTATAAGCACTAGCTTTATTTGGATGAATTTTGAGAACCTCTGAGACCAGAGATTCAACGGCCTTCCTTGGCAAGAAATTTCAGGTCTGCATTACCCTCCCCCCCCCCCCCCCCCCCCCCCCCCCTGAAAATGGTTTTCCCAATGTCCAGCCTGAATCTCCTAAGCTGTACTTTATTGATATTGCGAAATGCTTTGCCACCTGCCATGGCTGAACTGTATTTGTATTACTCTTAACACCCTCTTTCAAGTATACTGAAGTGACGTCTTCCTTTGTATTCCTTTTCCCAGGTTGAGCAGACTCAGGTTCCTCACCCTGCTCTTAGAAGTTGTACGCTCAACAACTTTGTTAACACTCTGGAGGACCATTTGCAGTTTTTCTGCAGTTGTGGCTTTCCTACCAGCAAGCAGAAGGCCCTAACATTTGCCCTGCTGGCCACACACTTGCCACTGCCACCACACATGTAGTCTGAAAGTCTCACATGCAGAATTTTCTGCTGTTTCACTCCTGAACATCATAAAATTTCTCTTACGCCAGGCTCAAGTTTTTCAAGCTCCTTGAGACTTACGTCTTACTGTCTTTTGGCATACCTCCACACACCCCATCTTCACCTGCGTATTTGCTGAAGATGCATTTCTTCAGCTTATCCAGGTCATTTACAAAGATGTAGAAAAATATAATCCCAGAATCAACTTCTATTGTAACTCCATAACTCCATTCATTATTGCCCTTTGAGCCCAGTAATCCAACTAATATTCAGACTATTTAAGCCCATTCATCCAGCCCATAGTTTCCTCAGTCATAGGAAACACTTTGCAATCAGATGTCAAAAGTTTCACTCAAGATATTTCTCAGCCACTGCCATTCCCAAGAGCCCAGGATGCTGAGATTCAGATAGAGGCAGCTGACAGGGTGTAGAAGAAGAAGAAGGAATTATTGATATCAATCCTCATGAAAAAAAAAACGACGGAGGTTTTCTAAGGGCAGCTGCAGTCTGACTGCTCAGTCACACCCTGTGTGCTCCGGTCAACGTGATGCAAGCTGCCCTGACCAGGGCGTTTTGATGCATGATTCCCCATCTAATTTGCTCTGAGCTGCGGTGTTCCTAAGCTGAGGCTGGGACTCCAGGACTCACCAATGCTGTGTGTGGGCAGAGGAACCTGACTGCTGCCTGCTGAACTCTGCCACACTACTCTCTCACTCCCATTCCTCAAAGGAACAAGGGGACTGAGATAAGGACAGGTAGATAACACTCCAATTACCATCGCTGGCAAAACAGTCTCAGCGTAGGGAGATTAACGTAATTTATTGCCTACAGATAGCAGCCTAGTGCTCAAAGCAAACTACAACATCTTTGTCGCAATCCATCTTCAACCTCCTCCCTCTGAGCAGTGCAGGAGAAGGATGAATGTGGGCTGCAATCAGTTCGTGAAGATTGGTCTCGGCTGTTTCTCCATAGTGACTCTCTGTTCCCACTCCAGATGGGTCCCTCCCATGGGGACACTGTCCATTGTAGGCATGTAAGCCCTGTACAGCCTCACTAAAAGCTGTCTGTGCTGAGGTTGGGCTGCGGGATCTCATATGGGGCATAGCAGACCCATACAATGGCCTGGGTTGCAAAGGACCACAATGTTCATCTTGTTCCAACCCCCTGCTATGTGCAGGGTCACCAACCAGCAGACCAGGCTGCCCAGAGCCACATCCAGCCTGGCCTTGAATAATGATCCATTATTAGCTCTTTAATAAATCAGCTTGGTCTGATAAGTTCTTTACTATGAGAGTGGTGAGGTGCTGGAACAGCTGCCCAGAGAGGCTGTGGATGCCCCGTCCATCCCTGGAGGTGTTCAAGACCAGGTTGGATGGGGCCCTGGGCAGCCTGGGCTGGTATTCAATGTGGAGGTTGGTGGCCCTGCCTGTGGCGGGGGGTTGGAGCTTCGTGATCCTTGAGGTCCCTTCCAACCCAAGCCATTCTACAATTCTGTGATTGCCTTGGCCGTCTTTGATCAGAGAAAGAGAGACCCCTAGAACGGGTAACTCATCACAAATCATTTTTGACATTCCTTTTAGATAATCTCTACGGTTCAAAGAAAGCTGTGAATGTTTTTATTGTGTTTTTGAAGGCCGTGGTACTCTTTTTTTTTTTTTTGGTAGATAAAGACAACTCTCACGAAGCAGTGCATTTCAGGGCGTAGCCATGGGCAGGAGCAGCCTGTGTCACGCACGCGTTACTGCAGTAAATGCTGCTTTTGGCTTGCCTTGATCAGGTACGAGTGCTTTCTCCCTGAACACAGTATAGAATGTCCTTGGAAGAACAAAAGGACAGTTGTAACAACTGCCTTATTTGTGTGGCCTGAACACAGGAGAAAAGTGCCGTAGAGTTTTTTGGGCTGCTTTTCAGTACCATCAACTAAATGAGAGAATCCACTCTTCACTTTTCCTTTTATTGTTTGAAGGCCTGGGACAGGGAATGTAGCAGGACGAGACATACTCCTGCAAGAGCAGAGTGCCTTCTTCATTGGCAGTTTCCATATTCAGTCCAAGAAGAGGTTTCCTGTTAAATCAGATGTAACTGTGTTCTTCCCTTCTCACATGGAGTCTGTATCCTCAGCTGGTGTAATTTATTGATCCAGTTCACCTCAAAGGCTGGCCAAGGATTGCTACAAGTGTGTCTCAAATCCTCTGTCAGATTTTTTTACTAGAATTACTCTGAATGGAGAAAGCATAGCTGAAGGCGCCCACCGCACAGACATGGTCATCAAACTCACTGTGAAGAGGAAGACTTTCCTCCATTTTTTTACCCTTAATGGGTAAGTAATGTGTCCTGAGCTATTTGCATAGGTACAAAATTGTGCATGAAATCAAAATCTGCTTAAGTAGGGTGATTGTTTGGAAGCAAGATTACCTTGAACTGAAGTAGCATCAGGAAAGTATGTGTAGCTAATCCTATTCCTGCTCAAAGTACAGCAAGGTCACTACTCCTCAGCCCTTCTAATTAAAAAGCAGACCTCACGATAGGCAATTGTCCCCCAGGCCCAAGGATTTGCTTATCTCTTGCAAGCTCAGTAGCCAATACAGCTGTTATCCAGAAATAGGATAAGAAGAATTGAAGAGCTGGACTCCCCACCTCTGATACGAAACTTATCTGATAAGCCTTGAAATGTGCTTCACAAAATAAAAAGACACCTGCAAGATGACTTTTAACATAGGATGAACAACAGTGTGAGGCATCTGAACAGCACTGAAGCGTAAGAGCATCAGTTGCCTGAGCTCCAGGAGAGCCCAGGGCCTTACGTCACGTTTTCAATTTGTTAATACTTGCAGAAATAATAAGTGAGCGGCAGGTGGGGTCTGCTGAGCCCAGGAACTAAGAAACTTATCTAAATAAGTGCAGGATATAGAAACTCTCTGTGTACTTTACTGCCAGCTGCATGACGCTTCAGTGGTATGAACCGTAGTCCATCCCACGGGGATCAATGAAACTGTGTTAGCACATCAGTCAAATACTTGAGGATTCAACACTTATAAATAGCTCTCATGGTACCACATCTCCTTGCTTGGCCTGACAAATGAATACTCACAGTAATGCAGTGAGTAATGCAGACCAGGCTGCCCAGAGCCACATCCAGCCTGGCCTTGAATGCCTGCAGGGATGGGGCATCCACAGCCTCCTTGGGCAACCTGTTCCAGTGCGTCACCACCCTCTGCGTGAAAAACTTCCTCCTAAGATCCATCCTAAACCCGCCCTGTCTCAGTTTCAAACCATTCCCCCTTGTCCTATCACTGCCCACCCTTGTAAACAGCCGTTCCCCTTCCTGTTTATATGCTCCCTTCAAGTACCGGAAGGTAATAATAGAAGGTCTTTCTTTCTCTATTTGCTTTCCTCTTATTTTCATATTTATAACTCTGTGTCTGTAGAGTATACGTGGTTGATAGCTCCTTGGATCACTGTCACTGAGCAAAGTTTGGGACAAGCTGTGTTCTCTGTTCAAACATTAAAGGTACAGTTCTTTCTCTGTTAGCCTCCTGGCAAGTTCCTAATTAAAAAAATTAACACTGTCAAGCTGAGAAATATAATTAATTATATAGTTTTTCCAGTAAATGCATTTGGGAGGAATCTTCCTAATTTTTGTATTCTTGTCTGAAATTTCCTAATTTTCTAGCCTTCATCTGTGACTGCGCCATAATCCCATAGCTCTCCCCTTCCTCACAATTTCAACATTATTCTGCTAAACTCAGCAATTACAGCAGGGGAGCTGGCGTGTATAAAACTAAAAGTGAAAGAAAGTAATGCAATTTGATTCCAAAACTTTGGAAATGTGCTCACTTAATAATTCAGGGTGCTGGGAATGTTTACCTCTCTAAAACATTTGCTGTGTAAAGATACTGGAGATAATTGGGTGCTGGCTTGGAGTGTGGATGAATTCTATTGGAAAGATTGGTGTATCCTTGACCTCTACAGAGGCTTATGTACAGCCAGCTTGGGTTATCTATATTCTCCAATCAGTGTAGGCACAACCTTATGGGCAGAAAAAGCTCAGAAACCGGTAGGAAGTAAAATAGTATCCTATTGTTGCATTCAACAAGAAGATTGGAGTCTGTTTTACCACATATATACCTCAAGGCTACAAGATTAATAATGTCTTGTGTTCTGTGCCGCCTACTACTGAGAAATACAAGCTTTTCAGCCAGCTCCTCAAAAATGCATACTTTCACCTGTCTTCCTATCTGCTCCCAGTAGCTGAGGCTCACAGCATGAAGTGTGGCGTTCCTTAGGTCAGGGCATCATAGCTGGGGTGCACGATTCCCTTCCTCTGCCAGAGATGCACAGTGATGGATGAGGGCCCCTGCTGTTCTAACAGCATCATTAAAATTAATTGCACGCTCAACTTGCTGAATCAAACAATAACATTCAAAAGCAGGCTTCAGGTCCCTCAGTAAAAAATGCTTTAACCTTCTATCCTTGGAACTGAGCGGGGATTTCCCCATGTCCTGACTCTGTAGAGCAAGTGTCTTCTTCAGGACTCTCTGCTGAACCAGATGCTTGCCTCAGTGACTTTAATGTCATTACAGACATAGAATATTGTACAGAAGTAGAAATTGTCCTGAAGAAGAAAGTTCCTATTGGAACCGAAGGAACCTTTTGCTGCAGTGAAAAAAACCCAAATCATTATTTTCCCTGAAATTGGCAAATTTGCTGTTTGAGACAAACCTAGAATTTATCTTTCTTTACAACACAACCGTAGTCAGTTTGAACAAAAATCTCCAAGTCTGGAGATAGGTCATTCGTCCCAGGTCATGTATCTAGACCCTCAAGGGTGGTGGATGTCTTTTAACTGCTGAAGTGGCAGTGGCTGCAGTTCAACCTACTGATCAGGCTTATAGAGCATTTCTTCATGACAGCTTCACTAATAGAATTGATTTGGGCTGAATTACTGAAATTACTGAAAGGTTTTGTGCAGACTCTATTCATGAAAGCAAGATGGTCTTTGAAAAGCAAAGGCTGAAATGGAGCAATGGAGATTTCCTTTTGTATTCTGTGACCAGCTCTGGCCTGTCAGCTGGTGAGTGGTCATACAGGAGGTCAAAGAGATTTTTTTTCTCTTTTTCCACTCGTCAAGCAATCTTTTTTCCCCTATCTTCCAGTCAGTAGTGAGCATGTCATTTTCCACTGATGCACGTTGTGAAAAGAAATAGAATCCTCTGTATGAGTTCCTGTCTCAGCTCTCAGTCACTGTTTTGGGTGACTGCAGAGGACTTTGAGTGAAGCTTAGATGTACAGTAAAAGTTACAGAAGGACTTTATAGAGGAATCTAAAGCAGAGTGTCAATTTTGTGCGTCTTGCCAGTACAGGAGGTAATTTGTCAGTCAGTGCATCTATTGCATGACATTGCTGTCCACCCTTCTTAACCAGCACCAATCACAGTGAAAAGTGAACTGCTTGCCTTCAAGCACAAGTACCTTTTGGAATTGGTTTTTTTTTTTTTCTTCTATTTTTTTTTTTCCTAACCTGTTGGGTTCCCACTAACACCAAATCTAACACATCTCCTTGCAGTCAGTAAAGGATCAGATGGGATAGTTTAGTCATGAATGATTTTCAGTGATTTTTCTTGTGTCTCCTCAGCACGTATGCTATAGATGCAGCCAGTGAATTACTTTATATGTCCTCATACAAGATTCCTACTAACCCTTCCTCACATGGGCATCTTGCATTTTGTCCGTGCATCCTGCTGGAGTCAGTATGCGTTCGTGGTATGCACCTCCTGCCTCCTTTTCTGCCCACTCAGGAACTCATGGACTGCTCTGTAAGGAACCATCTAATGACAGGGTCAAACACAGGTGGGACAACTGGGAGGTGTTGGAATGGCACAGATGTTTGTATGCTTTAAGAAGTTCCAGGCAGCGTAATTAGAAGTAGGTAAAGTGGATTAGGCAAAGTTAAGGCTGGCTGAGCTGAAAAGAACTTTGCAAAGAACCAACTGTCCATTGTAACCTTAAAGCCTTGTTCTTCCAATCATTTCTGACCATGATAAGGGAGCCAACTCAGAGGTTAATGACTGGTTTGGATGCCATGGACACCAATGCCTTTCCACTGGGAAGCAATGTTGCTCTCACTGCCTTCTTCAGTCTCCCTCCGATTCCCAAGATCATGCAATTAACTCCGAAGAGACAGTACTGAAATATACAGAGGTCTTTGATGGGCAGTAAAATTCTTGTTTGTTCACCAAGTTAGGGTAGGACCCTAAATACTTCTCCGTGTCTCCCAGTAGCACATTAGGAGAGGCATGAAGATGACAGTACAAATGGGTGTGCAGTACAATGACAGTACAATTTAGGGTGGTGCATTTTTTTGCCAAGTCACAGTGACTTCACTGTGTGTTAAAGCCCTTGTTCACTTCTTCCACGCTGCCAACAAGAGCTGGAAGCCATTCTGGAGCTCTGGATCATCTCCAGGCTCTGGTCTCAGAAGATGCAGTGAGGAATGGCTCCAGGCTCAAGGAGTGAGAGCTGTTTTCTGCTTTAAACCAGGAAAAAAGGGCGATGCAGAGCTGAAATGTCTCACTCTGGCTGTTAGGGGAGAATAAAAAAGAAAAATGAGTTGCAACAAACAGGTAGAGGCCAAGGGGTCAAGAATAGCTGCTGCTGTTTTTGTACCACACGGACCTACCAGTCTGAATCCTCATGGGTGCTGAGGTTTGACATGCTTGGAAAATGTCTGCGTAACCATCTTTTGGTTCAGTCAATTCAGTATAGAGGGAAGCATCTACAATACTATCGAAACCATCTGTTGCGATCTTTTGGGTGTCAAAATATTTTACTTTCCCCATCCACCTCATTTTTTTTAACTATAGTTTAAAATCTCAAGCTGTGCACACACGCACAAAAGTCTTTTAAAGGACTGAAAATAACTGTCTACATGAATCTTATGCCAGAAAATTTAGTTTCAGGATTTCTTCCCACTCAGAATAACAAATAAAATAACAACATCACATTCTTGTGGAATTTGCTTTACTTTTCCTTTACTCAAATTTATTTGTGACTTTTCCCAAGTATTAAGCCACTTGTAAAGGAAGGTATTTGTTTAGAAACTGTATAGAATCATAGAATCATAGAATCATAGAATCACTCAGGTTGGAAGGGACCTCAAAGATCATCAAGTCCAACCACAGCCTAACCATAGCACCCTAACTCTAACGACCCTCTGCTAAATCGTATCTCCGAGCACCACATCCAAACGACCCTTAAACACATCCAGGGACGGTGACCCAACCACCTCCCTGGGGAGCCTATTCCAATGTTTAACCACCCTTTCTGTAAAGAAGTGTTTCCTAATGTCCAACCTAAACCTACCTTGGCGCAACTTGAGGCCATTTCCCCTCGTCCTGTCACCTGTCACCAGTGAGAAGAGACCAGCCCCGCTCTCTCTGTAAGCACCTTTCAGGTACTGGAAGAGAGTAATAAGGTCTCCCCTCAGCCGCCTCTTCCCCAGACTAAACAGCTGCAGCTCCCTCAGCCTCTCCTCATAGGGCTGATTTTCCAAGCCCTTCACAAGTCTCGTTGCCCTTCTCTGGACCTGCTCCAATACTTCCACGTCCTTTCGTTACTGACGTGCCCCAAACTGAACACAGTACTCGAGGTGAGGCCTCACCAATGCAGAGTACAGGGGCAGGATGACTTCCCTAGTGCTGCTCACCACACCATTCCTGATACAAGCCAGGATGCCATTGGCCTTCTTGGCTGCCAGGGCACACTGCTGGCTCACATTCAGCCGACTGTCCACCAGCACACCAAGGTCCCTTTCCATCAGGCAGCTTTCAGCCACACCTCCCCAAGCTTGTAGGGTTGCCTGGGGTTGCAAGGGTATAGATGTTGTTCTGTTTCCATTTGCCTCTGCTAACACAGATGGGCACTTCAAGATGATTACCACCCCCTCCAGTTGCTTGGAGCTTTATGTAAATAACCATCTGCAATACTGGACTGTGAGGGCTGGCGTCACTTCAGATGATTTCTAGAAGCATTTGAATTGACATAATGAAGCGCTAAAATGTAACCTGTCCACAGGTACAGTGACGTTTGTGGAAGTGATGGCACTTGCTAAAGTCCTAAACTATGTACTGGTGTATACTGGTTATGACATGAGCAGTCCTGTACTTCACATTGCTTTTTCAATGACGCTTCAAAAATCATAAACAAAAACAAAACAAAACAAAAAAAGGAAAAAGAAAGAAAAGAAGAAAATGAAAAGAGAATCAGAACAGCTGGAATTTTAATCTTCTAGGACAATTAAACCCCAATAAAGAATGTATACTGGGTGTTTGTAGAGCCAAGCGCTGAATCAGTGTTGCTTCCACTGTTGTGCCTGTTTGCAAGATGGGTACATCTTGGCAACACACAGAGACAGAATAATGCAAAGGGGGAGAAGCGCACCATGAGCCCATTAAGCCTTGCTAATTTGTTATAAATATTTACTGCTATTCTCACCTGTCTGTGGGTTTCATTTGGTTTTACTAGAAATAGTCACAACTCCTGCTGACCCCGGTGTTTAAGAGAAATGATAAGAAATGATGAAAGCCAGACTTGAAATCTAGCGATGCACTGTTACACCTCAATTAAAAGATGCATTCATTCAAAAATGAACAGAAACATGGCTGAAATGCATGTTTTCCTGAGATAATTTTTTCTCCTTGGCAATGGCAAAGGATTTCTTATTTGAAGAAACCCTCATTTGAGGATACTGAAAATTAGATTGCATGTTTTCTTTCTTTCTTCTTCTTCGTCTTCTCTATTTTTCTAAAGGAAGGGAGAGAAGAAACCCCTTTTAATCAGGGATTTGTAAAACCAGATTGCTGTGCAAAATGTAATACATTTAATTTAGTCTATTTTGTTATCCAATGTAGTAATTCGCAAGCCACAGAGTCCCCATGAAGATGTTTAAAATGCAAATTGTACTGACATTATTTAATCTAATACTTGAATACCTGAGGGCTTTTCTGCATCCCAGTGCTTTCCGTTCTTTGATTAAGCACTGTGCCCAGGCACAACTGCAAAAATGCTCCCACCAACACCACCAGAAGTCAAATGGAGGTCTGGATTGTATTTCTTAATGTGACACGTATCAGACTCTGCTTCTCAGGTATTTTTGCAGGCACAACTCCAGAGTTTCCAGTCTGTGCACCATGGCTTTCAGGTATTTTTCCTTGGGTCCTTGTAGTCAGAAATTACCACAGCCACAGCTCAACATGTGGCAGAAGAGGTAATTTTTCAGGCTTTGCTTTCTGACAAAAAAATATCAAAGGAATCAGAGTATTCACATTGATTTACAGTTTAATATTTAGCTTGATGCTTTGTTTCTGCTTAATTGTGCTCTGAACTATGTAGTTCTTGACCACATAGAATCATAGAATCACAGAATCACTGAGGTTGGAAAAGACCTCCAAGATCACCCAGTCCAACCATCCACCTGCCACCAACGTTTCTTTACTAACCATTACCCTCAGTACCATGCCTACATACTTCTTGAACACCTCCAGGCACGGTGACCACCACCTCCCCGGGCATCCCGTTCCAGTGCCTGACCACTCTTTGGGTGAAGATTTCCCTAATATCCAACCCGAACCTCCTCTGGCACAACTCGAGGCCTTTCCCTCTTGTCCTGCCACTGAATGTCCTAACCCTTCAGTAACACCTCTATTCCCTTAGCCAATCATGCCACAGCTGCAAAAAACCCCTCTGTTCAGCAGGCTCATTTTAGTATCCAGAAGGCAGGGTTGCATGTATGGCTTTAGAAAAAGCTGGAGCAGCCCAAGAAATGTCCTCCTTCAGCCACATGCTGCATACTGCTGCTGACCCTGGAGCTGATTTATGGCATCATAGCACTCCACATAATTGTGGAAGTTAGTTCAACTACATCAGCAACAGTTGCAGATGAGTGAGGTGATTTTGTAGTGAAGCTGCTTATGATATCCTGTTTCCCCAGTGTCACTCGCAAAGCAGGGGTTCCTGACAGCACATGGGTAGGAATGGATGGTGGAGGCAGATGAATGCTCTAGCTTGGGAAGACAAGTGTGACTATTTTCAGAGTGCATCTCCAGTGCATCTGGGGTGCTCAATGCCCTTTACTTCCATTTCAAACAGATTAGAGCGCTGAGTCCTTTCCAGAGCCACCTTGGATGACTGTGGCTTTATTGAACAGCATTTTATCTGTGATCTCCAGTCTTCATCATCTAATACCTGGTTGACATACTATTACAGTTGTGTCCATTCACGTGTAAGGCCCCTGAGTCCACAGCCATAAATAACAACTGACAAAGAAGAAACCATTCATGGGGAAGAGGTGTCATGCATGGTAGTTAGATTCTGCCACCACACAAAAACTGAATATTATCTCATTCTACCAGCAATCTCGCTGAAATAAATGATCTTTCAAACAAAGAAATATGCACTATGAAGCTCAAGCAAAGCCAAGAGTATATTCTCTGCAGTACAAAAGTAGTCAAAAGAAAATATTCCAGCTGAACAACCTGCTGTTCTTAACTCCTCAGGGCTCAGTGTCTGGGTCTGTTTTGCCAGCCCAAGATAAGTCTTTCTTTTATTTCAAAATTTAATAGGAATGAAATAAGCTGTTGCTCAAAATTTCCCCCTTAAGGAGATCAGTGCTCTAGAGTCATTTGCAACTAGCTTGAGGAGGGTCATCAGCGTGTTCATGTCCATAGTGCTAAAGACTTCATCTATCCACGATCTTCCAGAATGTTAAAAAGTGAACTTGAAGGGATAGACCTACTGTTGTCCCCTTCACATGTTTAGCACTAGATAGAACTTGATAAACAATAATGACTTCAAGACCTATCAAGTTCTGTGATAGCATCTCATGGCTGGATTTTAGTCATAATTGTTTACTTCCCAGAAAGTGAGGGAGCCCTGGAGCACTTGAGCATACCTAGAATTTCACGGGGTCTCTTCAGTTTTTTCTGGCTGCTGGGCAGCCACATTAATAATGCTGACATGCCTGTTATAGGTCTTATTTGGTACCCAAGGAGTACATGCATTCTATCAAGGATATTTTATGCCCCATTAACTGCATATTTTCAGAGAGAGAATTGTGTTATACCCAAGAAAGTACTGTCATCTGTGCATTTCAACTGCCTGACAGGAATGTTTGGAAATAGAAATATCAGAGAGAAAAGGGCAACTAGATTGGGCAGGAGGATGACTCCAAATTTGAATGGAAATTGTGGAGGACAGACTGAAAAGATGTTCATTGGGTATGCTGCAAGATTCACAACGTTTTTGAAAGGAGAATAAGATGTGAATGAGATGAGAAGGAAAACACTGAAAAAAATAGGGAAGTTCATATGATCAAAGAAGGAAAGAAAGTAAAGGAAGTGCCTACAGTTGTTAATGCGTGGAAAAGAAGAGTGCTGTTGTACATTCAGCAGGATGTCAGGATGCCTGAAATGCTGTTTGAGATCATTTGATCCTCACAGTGCATTGCAGAACAAACACAACAAAGCAAATAAAGTCTTTGTTGTAAATACTCATAATGGAAAACCTCACTTTTCCCTGCAAAAGCCTTCCAGTGTCAGAGTGCTACAGTTATATGTCTAATGGTCTAATTTTACTACCGCTAATTATCGACCTGAGGGTTCCAAAACTCAGCTGCACTGAGCATAGAAGTCCTGTAGAAATTGAGGTGTCTGGAGTTATTCTGTCTATCTTGAGATTGACATCAAAAAAGGTATAGGTATCCTCTAAGTTTGATGTCACAACTGCAAGTTCCACCTGGGTGTCTTTGGATGCCTACTGCATCTCAAAATGCATTAGATACCTCTTTGTTTATGACTGATTTGGGCTCTGACATATCATCTCACTCTAGATTTCTGAAATAGGTCTTGGATGTGAAAAGCATTATTTTCTGGAATTCAACCTGCAAGATATTTCATGTGCTTGAAAGACGCAATCAAACAACCAAATGTAATGGTCTGCACGCAAAAGTCTACATGTAGACTGAGTATCTAAGCCAGCCAAGAGCTAATCATCAGTGTTAGTCAGCACAGCCTAGAGGGTAATTCAGCAGATCAGTCACTGGGTGCCTCCTTTCGTCAGATCAGAATCACTCAATGCACACCACTGACTGCATCGATTAGATATCCATTGACTGTAATAGGAACTGAGGCAGCTGCATGCCTCTAAACGCCAATCTCAGTTTAGTTGTCTCAATTAGTTATGGCGACTGTATCCTAGTGGATGGCATTCAGTTGTACAAACGGAGGTGCAACATCTGAGACAGCCTCAGGTCCTTGAAATTTCTGTGTGGATGGTGCTGACATGTTTGACATGGGACCAAAAGAAGAACAAGTGCAATGTGCCCAAGGCATCTCTGGTAGCACTGTATGCCAATGTATGAGCAATATATAGCTGACTATAGCTGTGGAGACTTAGCTTTGAACTCCTCTGAGTCTTCTGTTTCTCACAGTAGAAAAGATTTTTGCAGTACAGGCTTGTTTCAGTTGCCTAAGCATAGGTATTGGACACAGCTGATGGCACCATTGTGTATCCCAGGCACCTGTACAGGGCTGGTAGATAAGACATGGAACTTTCAAGAAACCAGTTCTTTTTGGAGAGGAGACCAGGCAAGCTGCTCCACAGTACCCAACATTAAGTAGCAGTTTAGCTGCATCTTTTCAGGAAACTGAATTGTCCCCAGTACCTGTTTATCTCAGAAGATGCTGTGAACTAACTTCTATTTACTACTAAGGGTCACAAGAACATTTGTCACAGAAGCAAGACTTTTTATAGGTCTTTTATCAAAATAGATTTTATTTAAGGTAGGAGTTTGTTAATTGAAATGTTTTCTTTGATTTTCCAGGTCCCATCAAGTCTCACTGTTGGTGATCCAAGATTTGAGAGATGTATTTAATTTGTGCATTTAGCTTCAGCTGCTTCCGCAAGATAAATGTCCTGCTCTTCTGTTTCTTCCTAGCAGAACTGTGTTCTCCTATTCAGCATTTCTAAAAAGAAAGGTGGATAGTTTGTTTTCTTTTCTGTATTGCAAAATGCAGCATTTTTTAAAGAGGAACAAATGTTGGTGGGAGTTTTTAAAATATTCACTTGAAAATGTTGCACTTGGAAATGAAGTTTGATAGCTCTGAAAGGAAAACACAAGATTTTCAATAAATTAGGAGGAACAGCTTAGTTGCACAAGAAACCTTGTAAGAGGCTGAGGACAAATACTGCTGCAAAGCTGGAAGGAAGCCAGGAGAACGCAGTAAGCCAGAAAGATAGAAGAGAAGCTAAATGAGGGAGAGAAAAAGTAAGACACAAGATGAGACAACTGATAAGAACACAGAAAAACAAGCAGAATACAAACACAGACTTGAGGAAAGGTGTAGCAACTGTAGCAGACACATAGAGGGATGGTGAGAAAAAGAAGACACCCCAACCTGTTCTGCTGTAGCATCAGCTGGTTGAATGGGATGCTGGAGGAGAGGGTAGATTCACAAAATGCTGTGTTTGATAGTAAAACTGTCTTCAGAAATCTACTGCTCCCACACAATGGCTTGTACATATATGACACATATCCCCACCTCCTTGGCAGCCCTGCTAGGACAATTTCATTCCGTTCTGTTGTTGTTACTGTTGCTGGGTTTTTTTGGTTGTATTTTTGTTGTTGTTGTTTTGCTATTTTGGTGGGTTTTTTTAAATCATTTTACTTACTCAATTTATAGTCAGCTTATATGTGACCTCCATTTCTGTGACTTGTTGCAGAGCCACCTCACAGTGAGTACCAGGGTGGCAGCTGTGAGCTGCAGATCAGGTAAGGAAATAAATTACTGCCCATGCAAAGGTGCAGGAACTTGTAAGCTGGCAGGGATTTGACAACATAGCCACCATATCCAAAAACACCCCTGCAGCCACTGACTTTTTGCTCGCCCCATTCTACTTCTCTTTCCTGAGTGCTGGCTCACCCGAGGGAAGCTCATGATTGCAGTTTGGTTCTTGCACTCTAGATTGGCCCTCATTGAAATACAAACTTCATCAGCAGACACGGTGGTTCCAGGAGATCAGTCAAAGGCATGGAATCTCACGTTTTTTATTTCTGCCTATCACATAAAATGGTGGTAATAACGACTCATGGAAAACAGAAATACGTCTGGAACAGCTGCTACTTGAAGGGACATGATTTTAACTGCTGTGCATTTTTCTTAAATGTGTTCAGAAATTAAAGGAGGAGGATGTGAAATATTTAGAAACATTTCACAAATACACAGATTTGCCAGGGAGCTCTAAGTGCTGAAATCTCAACGCAGCAGCCCCAGGCTGATACGCTCAGGCTCTGAGGACTTATAAAGGTTGTCCTCCAGAAGCTGAAGTCTACTGCTATCGGCATCAAGAGTAAAATGATAAAAGGAGAGAAATGTTTGCTTTGTAATTGCAGACATCATCCTACAGCCTGAAGCTCAGTAGCCCCTGGGAGCTGACACGCACCTATTCCAATGGATTTATTGAGGCACAGATCGGAACAGGTCTAATGCAACTGCCTTAATCCTGACTACCAACAAAAGCCTGTCAATGCCAACATTTTAGGAAGGTTATTAACTGTGGAGTCTAAAGCAGGACACCAATAAAATGAATGCACAGCTACTGGGAAGTACAGTTCTAGGAGGAGTTGAGATGGGATGAATGATAAAGTACATGACGATGATAGCATTAAACCTGTTTTGACTGTGGTTTGATTTTGCTTCTCTCACTGAAACAGGATGAATGTTCCTGGTTCTCTTGAAAGAGGGTGCTAATGATGAAATGTTGTTAATGATGCCAATTATACGAATGCACTGATAGGCTCTCTCCTATAAGACTATGAAAATTATGGTATTTTTGAGTTTTCCAAGTGTCAAGGCCTTGCAAAATGTCCTATCAAGGAACAATCTAGGATAATCAATACTGTAAGTAAGTATTACTCACTTCTCATTGCCTACACTTCATCCTATAATTAGAGAGGTGATACTGCAGAAGCAGATGAAGGTTCTTCAGAGCATTGTGCAGAACGGGCCACAGAGCTTCCTGCAGAGCGAGTTCAGTCAGAAAACAAGAGAAACATAAAGGGGAGAGGAAGAAAGACATAAATGCTTAGAGGCATTTGGGAAGGTAGCAGAAATTAAAATGAGTGCATGAGGCTGGATGTCATGCGACAGGAAATCGAGGAAGGTTTGCTTCTGGCAGAAATAGGCCCATTGTTTCCACCATTATAGCAAGGGAGAATTTTGTGGTCTTCCTGTCTTCCTATCAGTACAGACTGCTATGTTCTACACAACGGGAGTGAAACACAGAGTCCAGCAGGGTTGTGAGCTACAGATGAGCAGCGCTCATAGTAGGGACAACTCCTCCCACCTCAAGTGCCCGCTGTTTTTGT
This sequence comes from Alectoris magna, assembly GCA_030625065.1. NCBI lineage: Eukaryota > Metazoa > Chordata > Aves > Galliformes > Phasianidae > Alectoris > Alectoris magna. Next base: position 112,400,785 of record CM060562.1, on the reverse strand, counting down.
TTTTTTCCTTTTAGCTACTGCTGTGAACTAAAGGACAAACAGACATTTTCATCGCTTCTAGAATTCATTTTGTAGACACTGCTTTGAAAGGTTTAACATAGCTGACAACAGTCATAGCCAAATCTGGATCTCTTGGCAAGCCATCTGTGAATATGTCTGTGGTCTTGCACATGATTACAGTATTGGTTACTGAAAGCACACTGTGTCCTGTGTTGGTTACTGACAGTGAGCACTGCTGCTCATCTTCCACATGCTGGGATAGTGCTTCATCCACCATATTAGTTACTGTTGGAATGCACTAATCTATACAGCTCTTGCACTGCTCTTTCCTTGGGACATCCCATTTTTGTACCTACCAGAAGCTTCTCTCAGCTAAGCCCTTAAGGATTACATAGAGAGTGAGTCCTGTGGCCTTTGGGATAATCCTCTGACTGAAATACTCTGAGCACCTTGACGAGTTAACAGATGAGCTGCTGCATGAAGTCCTTTCCACAGACACAGGAAATCTAAGGTAGAGCAAACTATATTGAGAGCAAACTAACAAACCATTTTTGAACCTAATGCATGTCCGTAACACTGGAATACTTTGAGAATGAATCAGGAAACTACTGAGATGAGAGCTGAGTCTGAAACTCTTCCGAGTCTCCATCAAGGGTGTACATCTGTTTCTCTTATGAAATAGTAATGTAGGTCCTAGTTTTATCCTCATTTGCCCTCCATCAGGACTGCACGTATGTCTGCACAAGGTGACTTTAAACTGGCTGTTGTGACATATGCAAATTTCTTGCATGATACCAACTTTGCGTAATAACCTGGAAGAGAGAAGAGTCTACTCATCAAAGTAAAGTAAGGTTTAAACTAACAGCAAATTGGAAAGTTCATGCATTTTCTCATTAAATTGCCTTAATGCATTGAATGTGATCTTGTACAAAGTGTATTGTTACTGTACATTAATTATAAGGGCCTTATGGGAGCCATAAGTTCAGCTTTGTTCAGTGTTACCTTCGTTTCTAACACCTTGCTAATACCACCAATCTGCTATGAAAAGATAGTATGTAATTTTCTGCTGAGCTTTTAAATACTTCCTAATCTGTGTGGTGATGAGTGCTTGTAAGGTAAACTAAACTGCTGGAGTGGACAAAAACTGTTGCCTCTCTTAACCCGTGCTGACCTCTGAGAACGCTGAATTCACTGACTTGTAGAAATCCCCAGGTCAGAGCTGCTGACGTTGTGAACCACTGCAGCTTCACACAAAGGGATGGAGCTCACCAGATTGCAGGACCTGTAATTAATCCTTCCCTGTAATTACAGAAAAAAATGTTTACAATCCTTCTGATGTTTTGGCCCTTTATCTAACAGGAAAAACAATCTTTAGGGCATTCATTAGCACTAAGGCCTTTGGTATTGTATCCTTGAACTGTGGAAAGCACTGCAGAGCAGACTATTTGCTGAGATTCATTTTCTTTTTTAAGTCCTGAATGTGTTTCCTTTGAATGGCTCTTTTCTAATTTTAGATGGGTTCCCTTCTTAAGTTCATGCAACTCTATTGATTAAAATAACCACAATAAGATGTGCACTATTCCAAAAACTTACACTTTTCTTTTCGTCTCTGATATGTACAATCAGGAATGCTACATTTCCAATGATGGTTTTCTAGACAATTAATATGAATAAGAAGGAATATTTGTACATTTTCATAGTCAGTTTCATGACATCTGAGCTGTGAAGATGCTAGTGCAAAACAGCCTCTTACACTTTACGAATTCTGAGTAAGAAGACCTTCTGGTAGTGCACATATCAACTCTTGGGGTGAGTTAGAGGTACAAGAGATACATGACTGAAAGTTCAATCACATTTTGTTCTCAAGTTAGAGTTGGGAAAATTTTATTCTTCTACTTTCATTCTGCTTAATTCTATGACTGTCATAATATCCATTGGCTGCCTGTACTAAGTCTTGGATAGCACAGTTCTGCATTAGCACGTAGTTCCTTTCCTTTTTTTCTGGCAACAGATCTGGAATTTCAGTGATAAATAATTAAAGAGCAAAAAGTCAGACATACATGTCCATATTCAAGAAGCCGCACCTTAAACAGCTTTTGCAAAGAGAAATACAAATAAGGATGAGAAAAACAAAAGCGTTCAAGGGAGCCTTGGTTGTCTTTCCACGTGTTTATGTGTTGGAGTGAAGGGTTGGATACAGTCCTCCTACATCTCACATTGTCCCCTGAAATTAAATCCAGCCCCTGGAAGAAATTGATTACCTCCTTTTCTCAACTGCCTTTCCCTCTAGCAAAGTTTTTAAGTGCTCTCCTATTTAACTTCAAAGTGTTGGGGATAAAATTTTCAGTAACGTTTACTCATGAGCTCAAGAATGTCTGTTTTGAGGAGACAGTTGGCCATTCCTGCAAAACCACTGCTGCTATGCAAGGCTGATAGATGGGAAGCTTAGTGCTTCTCAAGTCCCCTGAATAAATTTGGAAAGCTGGAGTGATTAACAACCTCCATTAGGACCATCAATATTGTCCTTTTCATATGGTTTTAGTTAATAGAGCACTTCCCCAAAAAGACGGGACCTTGGAGCTGGCAAGTCCAGGTGCCGATAAAGCTGATTTCCAGTCAGGGCTCTTCTTAGTGCTACTTATTTCCTTCTTGCCCAGAGAACAAAGTCACCATCCTGTGCTCCATTGCAGAAGTCCTTGTACAGATGTTTAAAAAAAAGTACAGTCCTATAAAATTTGAAATATTTCACAGTAACAAGACCCAAAATTGAGACAGGAAGAAAGAGGATGGGCAGAGTCATCAGAGAATGAAGTCATGCTACAGTGAGCATGTTTTACAGGATACTTTTATCACTGTTAGTATGTATATGAACATCTCTCAAACAGCCTTGGGAAGGCCTTGGCATGGTCTGCCTTTCTCTCTGTGAAATGGGGATCGTTCTTATTCCAGAGACACTGAATTCCAGGACAACACAACTCTACGGTCCTATGACATCTGTATTTTGGAGAATGTTGAATGAACGGATGCAGATTTAACCTTCGTTTTTCTCAGACAGAAACGTGTGTGTTTTTTTGTTGTTGTTTTTGTTTGTTTGTTTGTTTGTTTTTCTGTAATTGCTTCTTCTCCAGAAATCATCAGATACACTGATAACATCTTCCCTGTAGTGGATCTGTTTACAGAACGGCCCCTGTTGAGCTTTGGTGGGTGCACAAACTATGGCTGGAGCCCAGTGGTCTCACATCATGTTTGGGTTGCAGGTTGGGTTTTTCCCTTTGTTTGGACATTCTAGGAGCAGGTCCAGATATTGTCAGCGATTTCATACAAGAGTGGACTGATCCACTGTTACACAAATTATCTATGAAATTCAAAAGTTGTGCTATAGCAATTAATTTCAGTATAATAGTAAATATGTGTAATAATTATTCTTAAAACACTTCTGTCTTATGTGATTTTTTTGCAGCTACCTTCAGATAATTATACTTCAATTTACTTCAGTGCATTTTTCTCATTTTTAATAGGCAAATATAATTTCTACAAATGAATTTCCTAGAAATTTTTCTTTGTTGCACAACCAACAGAACATGAAGAGCGATTCAGCTTACCCGAAATAGATTTAATCATTAGAGCTTTGAGCTGAGCTCAGATACCCACAAACAGAATACTGTTCTGAAACCATAATGATGGAAAAGTAGATTTCTTACTTTTGTGCCTGTGAGATCTCTAGAATCTGCTAGCTTTTCCAAATGCAACTTGCTCTGCATGTCTACGTGCTGTAGGCTTGCAACAGCACAGGCTTTCTCACTGATATAATGCCAGTTCGAAAAGTGAGGAAGTAAAATAAAGGCGAACTAAATTTGTTTTAGTTATTGGGTAACAATGACCCAGGAGTCCTTGGTTTCATAGAATCGTAGAATCACTCAGGTTGGAAAAGACCTTAAAGGTCATTGAGTCCAACCATGACCCAACCATCCTACCCTAACCAACAGCCCTCTGCTCAATCATGGCCCTGAGCACCACATCCAAAAGCTTTTGTAAAACTTTAAAAAGCTTTCATAACACTTCTTTACAACCACAAAGTAATCACAATCTTCTAATAAAGCAAGAGCTCCCCTGTAAGAGGCTTCTTCTCAAGGTGTGTTTATTTTTACTCCAGGTAGGAATAGCAGATCAGTGTTTTTCAGTCTGTAAGGAACATTTCACACTAAATGATTCCACTTCTCTATTATTTTTTTTCCCAAGGGAGATGCCACAAGGAGATGAGCTCCCTCCCAATGCTGCCGCCCCTGAGAGCCTTGCCAGCTCACATTAGTCATGGCCAACAGCACTGAAGTGCTTTGCAGAACGCAATTACATTTGGAAGCAATAAATCTGCATTTCTAACAATTGTTTATGTAGGATGGAAATAGAACAGCACAGATAAGTGTGTAAATAGAGCAGGTTCTAGTGAATACACATTACCCAAGCCTGACTTGGAACTTGATGAAGCTGTGATAGCTCATTTTCTGACTACACAATTAATTGGAGCTGAAACACTGTAAGGTTTCAAGCAGTGGGTGAGGGCAGTGGTGCATTTCTGTTGCACTCTCATCCTCTGCTGAAGCAGAGTGAGGCACTGCCCAGGAGCTGTGGCTTCTGTGCTTTGGAGGAGGCGTGAAGAATCTGAAGAGCCCTGCTGATGTGGCCTCATGGGGGCTGGGCTTTGCATCAAGTAAAATATGTTTTGTCAGAGCAAAGTTTTCACACCTTCCCCTCCAGTGACTGTGTGGGCAGTGGGATGCAGCCCTCCCAGCAGTGGGCACCTGGTTTGCTCATTTCTGACTTCAGGTGCCTTTGAAATCTCATTGAGGAAACTCTATAAACTGTTCGATTCAGACCTGGAAATCCCTCAGGTGAATAGTTCTACAGGACCAGGAACAACGTTTTTCCTACAATACTGACTTTGTTTTCTACCCTGTGGATAAAAAATGAGACAATCTGAACATCCTAAATGAGTGGGCTTGTTGAAATTCTTGTGTATATGCACAGTGATCAATGCAAAATTAAAAAACAGATTGAAGAGAAAGCAGAACAACTCTACAAATGTCTTCACTTGGATATACTTGGCATTTCTGTGTAGCATGGCAAGTGAGTATGGGATCCTTCCCTGCTGCTGTTTCTGCCTTGTGGAATTTCAGACACAATGTTTTCTTGGGGAAAAAAAAAAAAAAGCTAAGCTTGAAGTCGAGCAGAGGAGAAAACTGCTTGCGTCTGCAACTGCAGATGTTAATGAAAGCCTCCTGTTTTAAGAATGACCATGATTCCAACTATCCTGCCAGGGCTGGTTGGTTTTGTGCAGGGTAGGGCAAGTGTGGGGTAAAAGGGAGGATGAAAATGGGAAGGAAAAGAATGGAAGGAAGAAAGAAAAATAAAACAGGTTGCCCAAGGAGGCTGTGGATGCCCCATCCCTGCAGGCATTCAAGGCCAGGCTGGATGTGGCTCTGGGCAGCCTGGTCTGCTGGTTGGCGACCCTGCACACAGCAGGGGGTTGGAACTGGCTGAGCACTGTGGGCCTTTGCAACCCAGGCCACTCTATGATTCTGTGATTCTATGTTTCCATTTTACTCTTTCTTTTAAAGCTGTTTCTGCAAAAGTTATACTCAGTACTTTAATTTATAAATTTAATTGTGAAGTCAGGAACTGATTGATGTTGCTGCACTCACTTCAGCATGGTATTGTATGCCTGCTCCTCCTACGTCAGCAGCACTGGTTAATGTCTGCTGAACGTATTTAGAATATCATCATAATATTGGATGTCTTCTATAAGCAGCAACTATTCCATTGTCACAGCACAAACGTCTTGTCTATTAAAACCAGGCTTTCTGTCAATTGCAGCTGCAAGATAGACTGCAGTCTGAAAGGAGAAGTAAAACACTCAGACAGATAACAGCTGCCCAGTTTGTAATTATTTCAGTCCATTTCTCATGGTAAAGTGTATCACCAATGACAATTGTTTTCAGTCTTTTCCAATTAGAGGTTTCACAAAACAAAACCCGCGCATGCTCCAAAAATAATGCCTCCTATTTCATTATGTTGGCTCGTAATGCCAGCGGCGGGTGTTGGTGGGACACCAGTAGAGGCTGAACCTTCCCACCAATATTCCATTCCATGCTGCTGCCGTGTGACAGATGGCAGCAGAGGGCAGTCTCACAGAATGGTGTCTGAGGTGGTAGTGCATATGGAGCAAAGGGGTGGAACTGAACTCCACCCTGGGGAAAAGGTGGCACCCATTGACATTCACCAATGCTTCTGAATGTTTATGGAGACCAAGCAGGGGGTGTGAGTGCAGTGAGGGGTGAGTGGTGTGTTTTACCAGGGCAACGGTGGGACACATCCACTGGTGCAGATTTTGAGGAGTGCGGCCCACAGGCTTTTGTTTATCACTTGCAAAAATGCACTGCTGATGGTCCTGACTGTGCTGAAGAAAAATGCTTTGTAGCTGAGAAAATGATCTATCAAACAGTGCTCTTGCGTTCTTTGTACCTATTATAGTTTCCATGGAAATAAATAGGAGGCATTACTTTTGGAGCAATCCCTGCAACTCTGGACTCCTGCTTAGTAATTCAAGCAGTGTCAATAGCTTTGTCACCACTTGTGTGTTACAAAGAAGCAATATAGTGTACAGCAGATGAGTTTATAGCTGCTGATCTGGAGATCAGCTGAATCCACGAACACGCGCTTACATGGAATTGGAAACAGTGGTACTGTGTCTCCCTTCCCTGATGTTCAAAGTACATGCAATGCTTTCTGATCCCGGTTGGATTTTACTGAAAGTTTCTGTGCTGTTTATTTAGCTGGAGACCAGGTCTGAACTTCCTGTCTGAAATCAGGGATTTAATTTCACTAAATTTTGCATTCGGACAATCAGCAGAATTAACCCTTCTTCTCTGCAGACCCACATTACTGTGCCTCAGACTACAGAGGACTGTGCCATCTGGCAGCCCTACAGTGTGTCCAGGCTCTTGGAGTAGAGATTTTGGAGATGGAAAAATCTTTCATGTCTACTTTCAGAACTGAATTTTTAGTGGCTTCTAAGCTGTGTGCTGCAGCAGTGATGATGTTGCTCTGCAGTTTCCAGAGAAGCAAATATATCAGCACGAAAATGAGCTGCACCAGTTGCTCCCTTGTGGATATGTTCTTCATCTGAAATAAGTATCTTGTTAATGGAAGAAAGAAATGGGAAAATGCTGGCTGGCTTTTGGAAGGTGTAGGGCAATGCGTTCAGGTTGGTGCCTCTCTCCTGCTGCTGAGTGGGGCAGTGCTCTTTTGCCTGACAACCAGGCAGCTATCAAAAGGGTGGAGAGTAAGGAATTAATGCAATTAATGCACGCTGAATTAATGCACTTCTGGAGTCGGTTTGAATTTGTTCCACTGTTAGAAGGGAGAAGTTTTAAGAGCCAGATGCCAAATCGGAAAAGAGTGAGAGCTAAGAGCAAGTCCTACAAGCTCAGGAAGAACTTATTTAACTCATACATTATGTCTCTTGCATTCAAATCTGTCCTTTTCTGTATTTCACAAATGCCTGTACCTTGGGTTAGGCATTCCAGCATGCACATCCTCTTTTCAATCTTCCAAGAGAGCTGCTGAATTAATCTGCCTATCATTTGCATTTTGAGAGCCTCAGGACCGCGTGTTAAAGGGGCTTAAGGACCTGGAAATGCAAAAAGAAAAAAGAATACTTCTAAAAATCTGACCTCGATGACATTCTAAGTGGCAAGTTGTTCTGCTTTCATGTTCAGGTCATCCTCTGCCCTTAGCTGGTCGACTGCAGCTTCCAACATTACGTGTTAGCCTTTAAAATTTTAGGAGGTGAGAAAGAGTGGTTGTATCAGAGAAGGGAAACACAGCAGGACTGGAAAGACTGGAGTTACAGAGGATCCCTGGAAATTCTAGGGCAGCCATTTGCTGAAATGTGTTCACATTCGCTCATTTTTTCTCAGCTTACATCTATGAAGCTGTATCAGCTGTTGTAACTACAATTAACCCCATTCCTGGTAAATTACTTTGCTGCTATCATTCTATTCAGGAAGTGAAAGTAAACTAAGTCAAAAATGAGCTCGAATGTGTTGTCATTATTAGCATTATTTAAATAGCGTTTAAAGACCCTATCTTTACCCTAAAGATACTATCTATCTCATAAGAATTCCTTTTCTTCCAGGGGTGGTCTTTTGAAGATGCAGTCTGCGGATGCACCACTGATTTACAGAGTTGTGCAATGCTTGAAATTATATTCCTTTGACAGAAGTTCCAGCACCATACTTGTTCTGTAAAGCACGAAGCTGACACTACTCTGAATTCTCTCCTCTTCGTGGGAATAGTACAGAGCTGATCAGAGATTGCAGAACCATGGAATATCCTGAGTTAGAAGGGCCCCATCATGATCACAAATGACTCCTCCTGAGATTACTGTCCTCAGTCATCTTCCTCTGGCTTAGTCCCAGCCCAAGAGTTTGGATGCCGTATTTTTACCTATTTGTGCAGACAGAGCAGGGGAGAGGAAATACACCCCAGTGCAATTTTAGTGTCCCAAGGACCAATGGGTGATATTAGTGTCAGGCCTGAGACAGCAGAGAGCACTGTGTTGCATTAGGGTTGCATTGCTAAGGCAGACCAGACTGTCCCCTTAGAGGCTGTGATCATACAATAAGAAATGGATTTCTGAAGAGCACCTCTGATCAAACAGGGTGGAGATACTGATGGGGGGTAACGGTTTTTAACTGGTCTAAGCAGATCTCCTCATCCCCTGCTTCTGGTGTGCTGTAGCATCTCCCTTGCCACGCAATTGCATGAATAGCTTGTGAGCTAGAAGCCATAATGTGAGAGCAGTCACAGAATTGCTGCGGTCCTGCTATGCTGTGCTGCAGCCCACTGGGATTTCCCTTCCTCCTACTTTCTTGAATAGAGGTGTCAGAGCTTCCCTGGTGGGAAGAGAAGAGAGGGTTTGATAGCAAATTTGGAAACAGCAAATCTCAGGATGCCTGAGCTGAAAATCAGCACCTGGAAAATGTGAATATGTGATACAAGAAAAATACTTTTGTGAAGGAAACAGGAATATGACAGCAGCAGAGTGAAAGCATCCTTGACATTAAAAGAGTACCAGGTAATTCTCCACTTGTGCTGCTATTCCAATGCCCCGATTCCTTATCAGAGGAACTTACTTACTTATCATAGAATCACAGAATGGCCTGGGTTGCAAAGGCCCACAGTGCTCATCCAGTCCCAACTCCCTGCTATGTGCAGGGTCGCCAACCAGCAGACCAGGCTGCCCAGAGCCACATCCAGCCTGGCCTTGAATGCCTTCACAGTCTATATTCAGAAAGAAATGCATATTCATTAAAGTGCATGGAGAAGCCAGAGACAAATGACTTACACTGCAGACAGAATCCATTTAAACTTTTTGTATTTTCATTGCTGTAAATCGAATACAATGTCACAGAGGAGCTGACAAGAATACACAGAGGTCACAGTCCTACCAAACAACAGCATCAATACTGTGTTTCTGTATGGGAACAACGTAAGCCTAAGTTAACCATTCATTTCCAGTCTCTAACTTGCTATTTTAAGATGTTCCGTGTTAAAAATTAAACCAGGAAAGGCAATGGAGAATGTATAGTGGAGAACAATGCGACTGTATGACAAGAAAATGGATTAGGTAAACCCAGTGTACCATTTCCAACTCCAACATCTATGATTACAGAAAATAGTGCACCTGAGCACAGTTGGGGCCTATTGATTTCTCTCTTTGGTGACTTAAAATGACATAAAATTTTCCTTCATCCCTCCTCCGAATTCCTTTGTAGAGGACTGTATCATCTTCCCATGTATCCCCCACAAAAAATTTAGCCATCTGTGTATGCAAGGGCAATCTTTTCCAAATCAGATGTTACTTTCCCATGCTGCATGTTTTTGTATAATAGATTTTGGTTGATAAGTAGGACGCTGCTACTCTGCAGCACTTGGATGAGCAGGCTGTGAGGTGACAAGGTAGGTAGATGGAATCAGAATGTGTGCAGCTGGGTTCACAGCTGCTGGGCCCCACAGTGAATGGAGGATGAAGTTGCAGGTTGGGATCCCTGTTCTGACAGAGGTGGAGGAAACATGACATGCCATCTGCATGGGTTTTCACCTAGACAGTCCACACTGACCATCAGCTCCTCTGGCTTGAGGATCAAGGCACTGTTCAAGCTATGTATGTGTTCAAAGATGAAAAAAGCAAGAGCATTTGTTTGTACAAAACAGAGAACAGCCTATGCAGAAGAAACACAAGTAGATAGATGGAGGAGAATAAATAAAATAAGGAATAGCTGAAGCCTTCAGACAGTGGGCAAGACATCTGTGCTGGCTGACAAATGTCTGTGGGATCTAACAGAGGCTACACATAATATATATACACACACATATATATATATATATATATAACGCAAAGAAAGAAAGAAAAATAAGAGATGCATGAACATAGGTTTAGTGAACCAAATCTTTTAGTTAGCTTTTTATTTTTATTTTTTTTTAATGGAGGAAGTCATAGTGAAACAGACACCTGGAATAGGTTGGGGGGAACCACACTTCAAGATTGTCTGTTTCCATATGTCACCTGTTTGGGAACTTTGTGGTGAAGTGAAAAGCTTGTAGTAGTTTTGAGTACAGTGGCTGTCTAAAGTTAGATTAAATTAGTCATAATTTCTGGTTTTCTGTGTCCTAGGATCCTGCTAATACTCAGGACTTTGAGAAAACAGTATTGTAGCACACGAATGTGCAGTAATCAGCAGAGCACTGCTTGGAGAAGAGAAGAGAGGAAAGGAGAGGAGAACTCATAATAAAATGCAAAATCCCAACTGAACCCTCAGCAACATAGAAAAATATCTGGCATCTTCCTACACATGCAGGACAGATGCTACATATTTGTAGGGAAATACTTAATTTGTAATTAAGGTTTATTCCTAATGAATGTACAGTTCCCTCTGCCAAAATTAATGGGAAAAACACTAAGGGATATGCAGATAATTGCACACATACCTGGAAATGTTACTATCCTCTTCCTGTGCTGTTCTGGAGCACTACCAACATATCTGAAAACAGGATGCCAGTCCTAATGCAGGAATCCAGCTTTAAGGTAGGTGAACATTCAGGAACTCTAATTCTGCTGGCTGTGACTCTCCTGCCTTCAGTCAGAAACCCAAACCTTTGTACTGCAGATGTTGATTAGCACAGCAAACAAACTGAAAGCATCAGTGAAATAAATGCTTGCTCCCTAGTTAGCATATGGATTGCAGGAGCTGTGGCAGTGACAAGTACGCTGATGAGAGGACCAAGACATGGACAGTACTGTGCGTGCGTGTTCCTCAGTCCAATTTGTTAATGAGTTCCCTGAGAAGCAGTCAGTCTTTCTCTGAATTGCTCCCACACAATCTGTCATCATGTTTATGTCGCAGATATTCCTCAGCTGCACTGCCTCAGTCTCTACAGCATTTTATTCTGGCAGTGACTTTTAAAACTACGTTTATTTTTCTCTCTAGAAATCTGGACACAGGTTGAGGTTGAAAAGTAGAAGGGTAGAAATATCTTGTTCTGGTTGTACACTGTCTTTCAAGAATTCTTCGGAATTTGTTTTCTGAGAAGACAGGAGCCTTTGTGCTCATCAGACTACAGCTTTGTTTTGTCCTTTCCCGTTCTTTGCTGCAGTTAAACACGGTGTGATATTTGAACACCTGATTCTGGAGTGCTTCAGTGACTCAGATTCCACAGAAAAGATACACAGAAAGGAGGTGGTGTGAGACCTCCTGCCCAAATCCACATTTGCCTTTTCTCCACATGGGTTGTGTGGATCCCCAGGCCAGGCAGCGAGCAGCTCCCTCCGCCCCAGCACGGCCTGCAGGCCATGCACGGCCCTCAGCTCCACAGCTGCGCAGGGCCAGGGCTGTCTGCCCTGACAGCAGCCGGCGCACAGCAGCCCCGTTCAGATTCTTCCTCTCCAAGACAGGATGGCCACATGCAATGCCTCACTGGGAAAAGTTTCAGGCCCATTTTAATTCCCAGCCGTGCCCAAGGGTTGTTGGGGTGCTCATGGAGGGGAAGCCAGGACAGGACCATCCAATCTGTCTGTTGGCAAATAGAGTGGACCATCAAGTTCCAGCCCCCCCGCCATCGGCAGGGCCACCAACCTCCACATTTCATACCAATCCAGGCTGCCCAGGGCCCCATCCAACGTGGCCTTGAACACCTCCAGGGATGGACGGGGCATCCACAGCCTCTCTGGGCAGCTGTTCCAGCACCTCACTACTCCTGCAGTAAAGAACTTCCCCCTGACATCCAACCTAAATCTGCCCTCCTCCAACTTCAAACCATTTCCCCTTGTCCTGCTGTTATCTACCCTTTCAAACAGTTGAAAGGATGGGATATGCTTTTCTTAACACCTTACAGTGTCATGAATGATTTTACCACACAAAGCTAAGAAATCGGCTCGCTACTGGATGGTAAATGACTCAAAGATCTCCAAATACGAACATTAATGGGAGGATGATTTTGTTCATAAAGAGGCTGAAGCAACCTCCTTCATGTGTTCTCTTACTGCTTTACAGATTTATTTTTCTTGGAAGCATCCTGGTGCTGGTAGATGAAAGCACCACCAAGGAGGTGCTCTTGCAACATGAGAGGAAGGTTCAGGAACTGCAGAAATGCACCCAAGCAAAGAAGTGCTGCTGGTCTATGAGACAAGGGCAGCTCACTCCTGCTGAGCTGGCAACCATGCAGGGATGTACTTTCTCCAGAACTGGAAGGGTACAGTGAACTGCAAAATACTCAGCAGTCATTTTTCCTGCTGCCAGTGAGGGCTTAATAAGGATAAAATTCTAAGTTAATTAGATCAGGCTCTTAAAATCACTAATAAGGGAAGCACAGTGCGCAGCCTCCAATTGGATTACTTATTAGTTTCAGTGACTGTCATGCAGCAAGTGAATTCCTTCCACCAGAAGGCAGGCAGCGAGGACTCCCAGCGTTTCTCTTCAGGGAACGACAGCTCTGTAAGCTCTATTCTGAGCCAGAGAAGACTTTAGAAATCTAATAACATTAAAGAAAGAGTTTTTAAAGAGAAATCCCTTGCAAGTGCCGTGTCATTGTCGTGCTACATCTTTTGAAATATCAGCAAGAAACAACTAAGGAGTAGTGCTTGTAATGTATAATTGATGGTTTGCAGGTATCTCCAGACTTAGAGCAATTAGGCCCAGGGTGCACCATTACTTATTCATTGCCATCTGGAACTTATAACTTTGTGAGCTCTGTGATGGTTTGTGTTTGTTTGGCAGAAACTGCAAGTTTCCTGTCTAAGAAGTGCTGCATGATGCTGCAGAAGGTAAATTTTTAATGGTATCCCGACATTATGTAGCTGAGTGAGATAAGGCAAACATGTTGGATGGTCAGAGCATAGGAGGAAGCAGATAACGCAAAATCTGAGGAGGACAATGTCCTTCTGAAAGAAAGAGGGCAGAGAACACTTCCAAACAGATCTGCAGTATTGCTATTGCACCAACAGAGAGCCGTGGCATCGATCCTTGGTCACAGCGTGCAGCAGAGGAACAGCTGTGATTCAGCTTTGGGTACAGCTCAGTGGACTGAAAGAGCTGTTGCTGTGAGAAATGGGAGAGTTTCTCCCTCTCCTCTTCCACGCTTAAGTAGAGTCTTGGTGAGAAAATGCTGTTTCCCAAGAACATCATTACATTGAGCATTAAAACTCTTCCTGCTACTCTCAAAAATATTCCCACTGAAAACGCAAAAACAAAGCAAAAAAGTGAATAATAAATGCTGAAGTCCTGAAAGTGAATCAAAACAACACTTTGGCTGCTATTGCTGTCATCTTATAGTTTACCAGGGAGCCCAACAGATGATGTGTAAGCATCTGAGGATGATAATGTTTGGACAGTTCAGTGTTTGTCATCTCATCAAACAATATTACCAAGTAACTGAAGCCCTGAGCAAATGAGTGGCTTACCTTTGCTTTCACATGTACTGCTCTGGAAGAGATTAGAAGTATACGCCAGTATAAGAGCACACATTGTAATTCTCTCCCAGATGCCTTAAGCATCACTTATTACTATCATAGAAACCATTAACAGCATATTTTAAACCAATTTACAAGGAAGGAGAATCACGGTTTTATTTTAAACATAATTTTAACCAGGTCCAATGGCTGTGTTTAGTGTAAATCCCATGCACATAGGCACCTTCTTCTTTCAGAGCCTCAGTGCATGATGGCTCCTGCTGAACCACAGAATCATCACAGAATGGCTTGGGTTGGAAGGGACCCCAAGGATCATGAAGCTCCAAGCCCTCCACCACAGGCAGGGCAACCAACCTCCCCATTTCATACCAGCCCAGGCTGCCCAGGGCCCCATCCAACCTGGCCTTGAACACCTCCGGGGATGGATGGGGCATCCACAGCCTCTCTGGGCAGCTGTTCCAGCAGCTCATAGTCAAGCATTTCCCCTGATATCCAACCTAAATCTTCCTCCTTCAATTAAAAACCATTTCCCCTTGTCCTGCTATTATCTACCCTTTCAAAGAGTTGAGCAGCAGAATGCTGCAGAGGCTCAGGGTGCTCATGGGCATCCCGTCCTGACAGCTCTCAGCTCGAAGGGGGCTCACAGGGCGCTGTGGGACCCAAGGATGAGAGCACGAATGGTGATGTTACGCTCATTGTGCTGGGACATTCATCCTGCTCCCACCCACACAGATGCTCCTGCATTCCCAGGTGAGTCATCTGTGAGCGATGGAAGCACCTCGCTCTGGGTGCTGCAGCATGAGAGGCCAACCCAGGAAGCAGAGAAACAGAATTATGGTAACTAATAACTTTTAAGATAGTCCTAAGTATGCAGGATAGCTCTCCTCAAACTCCAGAATAGCCTTTGCATGGGAAGTGGGGGGAAAAGTTGCTAAAGTCTCACAAGTTTGTGTTATTTACATAGAAGAACTGGAGTGAAATCATTCAGATGAAAGGGGGTTCCGTTCATGGCAATTATTTGTCTGTGTCACAAAATCCTCGAGTACAGAGGAACAGTGTTTGTGAACTGAACTTCTGCAGCAGGAATGAGAGCCAGGGAAGTCCTGTGTGCTCACACCAGGACCTGCACAGCTGCCACTGCCTCCTGCGGAGACACAGGAGCACTTCCCCAGGAGGGGCTGGTTTGAGGTTTCCTGCACACCCTCTGCTGTGATGGCCCCAGCTGTCAGATACCCAGTGTAATGGCTGCTCTCAGATACCCAGTTTAACTAACCGCTGCTGTCAGATGCCCAGTGCTAACTGCAGCCCTCAGCACATCCAGGGAGGTGTGGTGCTGAGTGAGCAGAAGAAGCAGGCAGTGCTCCAAAGAAACGAGCAGTATTTTTTAACAAAGAATGGCATTTACTCTTAAGAGCTGCAGAGATCCTCAGCTGCCATCTCCTCCGTTGGGTGTTCCCAGAAATGATTCCCTTTCTTCAGGGTCTGGAGATCCGTGCTGCCCTCTAAGTCTGGTTATTGCACTGCTATTCCTTTCTTACATAACTGTTTTTATTTCCTATGTTTATTTGTGAAGGTCATGGAGGACTGGCTGTGATAAGAGCCCCAGTGCCTTCCCTCTCCTGAATTGTTCTTGTTAATTCAGTGCTGATTGAAGATTGATACAGCTTGGGAGATCAAAGTCTCCTCTCCCCTGTGGCAGCTCAGTCTTCTCCTCGGGGCACTTCTGGTTTGACCCTAGGGTAGTGCAGGTTCCAAATCCATTAAATCCTTCACTCCAATCAGATGAATCTCATTGCTGTAAGTTTTGCAGATGGTTTTCTGCAGTGGACAGCCATTCTCTCAAATTTCAACTGCCATCTCACTCCTTCTGGTCACTCGGCTGAACTCAAATCACAGCTGAGGGTGCTCTGCAAGCCCGTCCTGTGGCTGTTCATAGTCACCCAGCTGCTGAGCTGCCCTTTGAGCCTTCAGACACATCCATCGTCAAATTCAACACGGCAAGAAACGGGACGTCTTCTTTCGGTTAATCTGTGCACAAGAAGCGTGACTTGTTTAAAGCTACTCAGAGTCTGAAGTACTTCAAAATCCATATCCACACATTTAGATGGATGTTACCTTTGGAGCAGAGAGGCCAGGCTGCCTTGGATAAATCACCTTTTCACGTGCACAAGTCGGGTGGTTCACAGTAATGGAGCAACAACGTGGCCACTGTAAATCTTCTTGGGTCAGTCTGTAGTTTATCATGGAAACATCACTTTTGCTAGAACAATCTGCTTGAATTTGAGGTGATTTGTGTTAGTGTTGTGGAGGATTTTTAATTAAAATGAATTCTTTTTTGTGTGTGTATGAAAATACACGTACAAATACGCCAGTTTATAAAGCTATGACTTTGTAGGATGGACTTGGAGAACAAGGAAACCAGTGTGAATATACAATGATTTTAATATTTGCATAGATGAGCTCGGGTCATTTGTGCAGGTTTCTTGTGCCCTCATTTTGAAACAGTAATGCTATGGTTACTATATCAATATAGTTTATGATATATATATAAGAAAATTTTAAATAATATATGCATACATCCATTTGATTATGGAGAGATATGCCATTTCACACTGTGAACTGCATTTCTAGCCTTTTCCTGGTACTGCAAATTCAGATCATGTCACAGCTCTGCAGCTCGAATTCAACCATTTTGGGGCATAGGGAAGTTTGCTTTTGTTAGAATCCAGTGGCTACATGGAAACTTGAAACTTATACCAAAAGTTCCAAGGAAAACAGCTTTGCTCCTTGTCCTTGTGGGCAGGGGACCATCATGTTGCTGTGAGAAGCACTGTCACAGTTCATGAGGTTTGTAGCATAACTGTGTTTGATGGACATCGTCTTGAAAATGGACAAAACACGAATAGCACAAATGACTGTAAGATCTTCGAATCATGGAATCATCTAGGTTGAAAAATGCCTTCCATTCCAACTGAGTCTCATCCCTAAGCCACAGTCCTTTGTGCAACGTCCACATGTCTTCTAAATGCCTCCAGGTATGGCGATGCCACCACCTCCCTGGGCAGCCTGTTCCTGTGCCTGACCTCCCTCTTTGTTAAGAAATTTCTCCTAACACCCAATTTAAACCTCCTCTGGCACAGCTGGAGCCCATTTCCTCCTGTCCTATCACTTGCCACCTGAGAGCAAACACACTTCTTGCTGCAACTTCCTTTCAGGTATCTGGAGGTTGCCATCAGGTTCCCCCTCAGTCTCCTTTTCATCAGACGTAAAAACACATTCCCTCATGCTGAAGGTTAAATCCAAAGGCGTTCATTAAGAATTTCATAGAATCATAGAATCAATTGTAGAATCATGGAACCACAGTTGGCCTGGGTTGAAAAGTCCCACAATGCTCATCCAGTCCCAACCCCCTGCTATGTGCAGGGTCGCCAACCAGCAGCCCAGGCTGCCCAGAGCCACATCCAGCCTGGCCTTGAATGCCTGCAGGGATGGGGCATCCACAGCCTCCTTGGGCAACCTGTTCCAGTGCGTCACCACTCTCTGGGTGAAAAACTTCCTCCTCAGATCCAACCTAAACCTCTCCTGTCTCAGTTTCAAATCATTCCCCCTTGTCCTATCACTGCCCACCCTCTTGAACAGCCATTCCCCTTCCTGTTTATATGATCCCTTCAAGTACTGGATGGCCACAATGAGGTCTCCCCGCAGCCTTCTCTTTTCCAAGCTAAACAAGCCCAGTTCCCTCAGCCTTTCCTCATAGGAGAGCTGCTCCAGCCCTCTGACCATCCCAGTGGCCTCCTCTGGGCCATTAATTTCAATCATTTACTTATTTTTGAAACCACCTTGGTTATCAGTCTTCTTCCAGAAGACTCAATGCCTTTATGATCAGAATGGATCTCCTCACATTTGTACAAAAACTGAGCTCTCTTCCTGGACAGACTATGATCCGAAGTTATTTTACACTGGAAAATCCTTTCCAGCCAGTTCTGATTCTTGAGATGTTCGTAATGGAAATGAACAGCAAAGAAAAAATCTTACAAGCATATAAAAAGTAATGATGTTTTCTTGTTTCATAAGTTATCATGAGCATGCTTACTCAGCTGTGAAGGAAGGGACTGTGGCTGTCATTTTTGCTCTCACATCACAGAGCAGAAATAAGTAAGAAATCCCCGGGCTGAGGCTGGAGCTGTGCTGCACAGTGCCTGACAGCTCTCCAGACACAGGGCTGAAGCCAAAGGCGGAACAACCAGAAATAAAGCCGAGTGCACATTCATGTTTTTGTTCCCACTTTGCCTTTTCAAGCACTTAAGAAGCTTTTCTCATAACCCTCTGTTTTTAGTGTTACCTCTGAAACACCACTTTATAATGTAGGCTGGGAGGAGGTCCTATTGGAGCAAATCCATGCAAAGATGTGCTTAATTATAAGAGAGTGCTCAAGCCTGTCTCTGCACAGCAGAGTGCAAGGTGTTTGTTGAAGTGTTCAGCTGTCTTGAGGCCTTGCTAACAGACACACAGCTGCACGCTGAGGTTGCCTTCTCTTATGGAGCTGCATACCCTTGGCTTTATGGGATAACATCCCATGTGTGCTGACTGAGCCTCATAGAATCTTACAATCATATAATTGCTCAGGTTGGAAAAGGCCTTAAAGATCTTCAAGTCCAACCACAGCCTAACCATCCTACCCTAACTAACAGCCCTCTGCTCAGTCATGGCCCCGAGCACCACATGGTTTTAAACACATCAGGGATGGTGACTCAACCACCTCCCTGGGCAGCCCATCCCAGAGCTTAACAACCCTTTCTGTGAAGAAGTTTTTCCTGATATCCAGCCTAAACTTATCCTGGTGCAACTTGAGACCATTTCAGTGTGATGAGGATCAAAGGGCGTTACAGTCATTCTCTGACTGACTTAGCACTGCTCTGTGTTTGATTAGAGTCTCGTCCCCGATTCCTTACATTTCATGAAGGACTTTTCCTGATTTATTTATTTATTAACTTTTAAGACAGAAATGAGAATGTGATTGATATTTGCCCACTGATTATAGAAACATGGGTTCTGTTTAGGAGTATTAAGTTATTGCCATTCAAACTTAAGGCATAAGCGTATATTGCAGCTGTCCAGTAGCAGTGCTTAGTTTCCGTGTAGGGAGATTTTCCTCTGGCCAGGGTATGCAGATGCTACAGAGAAAAGTTCTACGTAGGTCTGCAGACTGCTATTCTGTTTTTCAGCCTTTCTTAATAGGCAGCACAGAGCACAGAAATGTAATTCTTGTTTTTATGGCTAACCTGGTGCTCAAGCTGCCTGAGACAGCACAGCAGAACCTGTCTATTAAAGCTGCATTTGCATCCCTGTGTACTTCTGAATACGAAGAAGTTAGCAGCCTGTCAGCTCCTTGGTTGCAAACCTAACCCTATTTCACACTTAGTAGGATTTGAAAATTGAAACCAGGATAGTTTCAGCAAATATTTTACTATCAGGTTCTGCTCAGAGGCAGGTGGACATGCAGGCAGGCATGGTGCTGGTGGCAGAGCTGCTGCTCCAGGCGTTCCCCTTTACCGGCACTTCTGTCTGGTGATGGGAATTGCCGTCATTTCTACAGAGCAGAGCCCATTTCTGCCGCTATAGAAAATACATGTGGTGCCGGTACTGCAAGGCCATAGGCAGGGAGCTACGCCCCACCGGATAGTATTAGACTAAATTCTGTACCTCAGCCATACCAAACATTTCTACATAATTACAGGGATAGAAAGTCTGTCTCGAGTCTGGAGAAGTGCAATGTTCTCTTCTGACTGCTTTTCTTAGCTACCCCTATTGAATATAGGCTGCTATAACAGATGCAGGCATTCAGATTGACATTTAATTTATCCTCTAAATTAAAAAGGGATGATAGAATTTATTTCCAGTTAAAAAATGCCAGCACTCTGTCACTAAGCCTTATTTCTATCAAAGTCACATTAGTATTCAGCTGTTTGCAATTAGCTGAGCTCCCCATGCAAACTCCCTCAATAAATAGTTTAATAACAATGAAGAGAACATGTGGGCCTACCCTTCTTGGGGAAGAACAATTAATTATGTTGAGAAATCAAGCCACAAAGAGATTACTCAAACATTATATTTCTTTTAATTTTAAGTAATGAGCTGTAAAATCTAATCAATGTGCCTCCAAGGGAGCTGTACTCTTGGGTTAGAGCAAACACCATTTGGTCCATCTGAAAGACTGCTGACTGATAGGGCATTGTGCTGTTATCTGTCTATACTTAATTAGAGATGTCATATCTATGCCTGCATAGTCTGCTGAACACTGGGGACGTACATAAATAAAGATGTTTATTGCAGGATGGACATAGTAAACACAGCTAGAATACAGTGAGAATAGAGTAGAAAAAGGATAAAGAAGCTGATGTGAAATTCGGTGGTCCTGTATTCCTAATTCCCATCCATTTCTGGGTTAATGTTCTGTTTCTTATAAAAAACAAACTAATCCTACAATCTTATGCAACCAGCAAACGAGGTCATCCCGGGGACAACAGAGAGGATATAGAATTCAGAGGGGAAGGAACGCTGAGTTAACTGGCACTTGATCTCCTGATCTTGGCAGATCCCAGTAGTGCTCAGACTCTTTTGTCACCCTCAGTATTTCTCACCACATAATACAAAAACTTTTAATTGGAAATGGAATACTGAGGGTTTTGTTGAGGTTTCAGAAATCACACGTGCAGACTACTTCACAGGGCCTGATGGATGACTAGTGGTACGTTATAGGCTGTGTCTGCTGAAGGACAACTTCTGCATTGCACTCACCAGTCCTATGCAGCATTCAATGCCACAAAGCCAAGGGCTTTGGACTCTCTGAGAAGTGCCTTGCTTTTCAACACTGAGAGAACGGTACGTGGTCTGGGTTACTGCGGAGGGCTCTTTGCTGAAATGGTAAAAGTTCCGCAATTGAAGTTGGAGCTTTGGAGCCAGAAATTGTGATTATAGGTATGATGAAAGGGATGAAGTTTATTTTCTTCTGAGATCCAAAGACAGAAGACACATCTAACACAAAAAAAAAGATAAGGAGGTTCATATGAATTATGATACAGCAGAGCTTAGAAACCATGGCCCTACTGCTGTGAATTCCTGTTAACCTGCAGGATGAGAAGGAAGGTCAGAAGAACATCGGATGCTTTCACACTGAAATTGATAGAAAGCTCTTTGACTCTTACAGTGATAAGGGTTGTATCCTCACTAAGTAAACCACCCTTCGGTTTCTTAAGGTTACCCTCCCAATGCAGAGAGAATGGTCCACGCTAAAACCTATGGCACTGACTCAAAAAAAAAAAAAGCTGAGGCAGGTTTATGTGTGAGTTGGGAATCGAAACTCAGCCACTGGGATGCAGCACAGCTAAATTGAAGCGGATGACCTTTTCATTACATTTCACACCTGTTTTTCAAACTGCCCTCTCAAAAAGCTCGTTTCTTGGTCAGGTAAATTCTGTGTGTCGGAAGCAAGAGAAGCCCAGTGGTGACTGAGGGGACAGGGAAAGAATTTGCACAATGAATAATTACTCCTCATTGCTACCAAGAGCAAATCCCTCCTTCTTTGCAGGCATCCTCACACGGTCGTAAATAATGACATGTGGCAATGCAAATACACTGAGTGTAGAGCACATATTAATTAAGGCAGGTCCACAGACCTGCTGCTTTACTGAAGCTGGCCAATTCTGTATGCTTTTATCCATTATAAATGCTTGTTTTCCCAGGTGACATCTTATCAGGTAAACATTGTTCTGGCATCCCAGAACATGACAGACTGTCATTAGATAAAGGAGAAGGTTAATAAAATAGAAACCCAGGTCAAAAGCAATGCTTGAGCCAGAGGCAGAGCAGCCTGGCCACATTCAGCAAACTGTGAGCAGTGGGAGGGTGCCAAATACCAAATCCTATCCTGTAACATTCATGTGCCACAAGAAGCTCAAACCCTTTTTATTGAGATCTGTGGACCACTTCCTTTCATCCGCAGATCCCCATATCACTGTCTTGACCCTCTGGTGAGCCCAGCGAGTTAGAGAGGGCTCCCTTCAAAGCTGTTGTGTGAGGATAACAGAGAAAGGGAAGAGCTCATCTCTGATTGGTTTTTCTGGGCTGCAGGGGGATGCTGGATACAGTAAATGTTGCTGCAAAGGGAGTTCCAGTTGCTGCTACTTAGGGCCACTGCACTCAGTGAATCACTGTGATGAGGAAAGGACACTTCTTGGTCGGTGGCCTAGAGGTAAGCACTGCTTTTATTGTCTTCTTCAGAGACTTCAGAGGAAGATTAGGATGAGGGAAGATCCTTGAGGGGATCAAAAATACAGTGCCTAAATCAGTAAAGCTGATTTACACCAACTGAAGTCATTTACCTCCATCCTGGCAGATTTGTTTTAACTCTTCTGACAGAGATTTGCTGCGATTCCATTTGGGTTGTGTTTTGGATTTTAATTTGCAAGCCCTATTGCACACAAACGATGACAGTAGTTGTGTGCTATAGGCACCGTTAGCAATATTCAAGAAACTTCTCCTCCTTTCTCATCTATGAGGAAAAATCTTCTGCCATCAGGCAACTGGAAGGCCAATCGCCAGTGGTTGTAACTGGCTGGTGCATCTGTGGGTGGGACGTCAGAAGAGCTAAAATAGCTTCACTCGGTCTTCAAACTCCTTAGCAAAGACTGGCTGGGTCAGTTATGGGCAGAACAAGGCTCATGTGGGGCTTTTCTGAAACTTCTGTTTTGCTTCTGATGCACGCAAGGCAGAAGTAAAGCAGCCAAAGGAGATTCTGGAGAGAGCTATTCTATATGCAAGTCATATTTGTATTGTGTTCTTAAAATAAGGAGGGTAGGTGCAATTCAGCTGTGGTAGGGAAGAGAAGACAGAAGGCGAATGCCTACAAGGATGGTAGTAACTGAAATGACAAGGAGGCAAAAAGGTTTTTGAAAATTGTTGCTGTAGCTGTCAGGGCATCTTCCAGTCTTCCCAAGACATCAAGAAAGAAAATTGTTCTGCTGTCACTGTCATCTAAGTTTCATAGAAAAGTCCCATATGGAACATGCAAAACTTCCCCCCCAGGACAGCGATCCTGAAGACATACAGCCAAAACCGATACCTGCATGGAAGCTTTACCTCAGCCTTTCTCAATATTAAACCTGTACTCATAATGATACACCAGTGAAAACTGTGTGACACTTGGTGTCTACACTGTTCAAATGTATGGACTTCCCTCTTTTGTATATAGCTTGTACCGTATCTTATTTATTATTTTAACCCCTATCTTGCCAGGTTTTTTGCATAGGTACCATTGGTCACATCCTTAAAACCCTGAGGCCTCTCTGTCCCTCACTTCTAAACTGATGACGATCTCCAGAAATGCATTAGCACATATTGCATAGCCTCACTCTGCTGGTGCAGCCCAGCTGCTGGGTTACACGGAGGTAGGAAGAAGATGAGTCAAAGACTGCCAGAACTGTGGCTGAGAAACATCTTACCAAAGGCAGGGGAGTACTGCATACGACCATGCAGCTACGTGGAGCGAATGGTTAACAAGAGAAAGCAGAACAAACCTTCTCTCCATGTCTACCTTCTATAAAACCATCAAGTTTTTCTGTAAGCTGAAGTTTTAATGTCAGTCTACTCAGCAAAGTGTTCAGGCATATATTAACCTTCTGGGTATACTCACAGCTCCTGATAAGGCCCCTTTATCTTTAAGTAGGAATGATGTAAAGCTTAAAGTGCTCTCTAAAAAAGAACTTCAGCATATTCTGGAAGGTCTGTGTACATTTTTTTCCTATAAAAGACTTTATTGATTTGCCATAGTTTACTTTATTTCCATACAATATCCTGGCCTTAGATCTTTTCAAAGTAAAGAAAAAGTCCTCTGTATTATACTACTGCAAAATTATCTTGATCTGAAAGTGGATACAGACAATGATATGTACATTTATTCTTTCACGTGGCAGTGAAGATCTATTCACATGGATAGTGCTATCAGTAGAAATGCTAATCAGCATTTCCTCATTGCTGCTGCATTAACAGTAGTCTGCAAGAAGAGAAAAAGTACCATCATGCAGATTTGCTGCAGAGAGCAGCTTGCTGCAGGATGAGGATGCTGTCCAGTAATGTTTTCTTTATTTTCCTTTCATTGCTACTTTTGCATCAGACATATCCTATCTCTGGGAGAAGGTAAGGATTTCCAACGTCTGTTAACATCCAGTGGCTATTTTAGTGAGATCTGTTGAGTGAACTCAGTACTGGCCTGTGGCGTTTGGGCAGATGAGCAGATTACAGGGTAGGGAACTGGTCTAATGGAAACCCTTTCTCTACAGAAACCAGTCTTATGTCAGGTAACTTACTGGCTGGATGTGGCTCTGGGCAGCCTGGTCTGCTGGTTGGCGACTGTGCACGGAGCAGGGAGTTGGAACTGGATCAGCATTGTGGGCCTTTGCAACCCAAGCCATTCTGTGATTCTATGATTATTATGTAAAATAAAAACTTAAAAGAGACTTGACACAGAAAGATCCAGAAAAACAAAATGTCATGATTTCATTCTTCCCGGAATTACTCCACATGTAATCTGGAAGGCTAGGCATTAAGAGTTATTTGCTCCCAGTTAGAAGTCAGTACAATAAATACACTCAAATTAGCTCTAAGCAAATTAACTTGTGAAGCACTAAGGCCACATCAGCTGAATAGAACTACTATGTGTAGCAGATAATTAATCCAAATGTATGTTTTACATTCCTCCAATATTCAGACTAGTCACCTGGCAGCTTTTAAGACTGTTCAGAGAACTCACTGTTTGGACAACTTATTATTTAGCACGCGTTGTACAGTTTGTTCTGAATTAGATCACCCAGTTACATTCAGAGGGTTTTTAATAACCACAACAACGTCATACTGTGAAACCTGTGCTTTGTACAATTGATCAACAAGACTTTGAGGGTTGGGTGGAGCCACCTATTATCATATTCTCTTCATTGTAAAATATGCAATGTTTTGTGTTTCTAAAGGGCAAATCAGGCCAATGAATAGTAGTAAGACGTTGAACGAATGAGAATTTTATCAAAACTCTTCTTTTGTTCAAGTCAATGAAAATCTGTATGTAGTTTGCCATCAGGAAATGACATTTGAATTGAGCCCTTCTTTTCATTGTATAATTTAAGGAAAAAATGCTCAAGCACTTGTAAGGATTTGTCCAACAAGATCCCATAAAAATGAGAAATCTTTTAAAACAACACTATTAGGACAGAATAAAAGACTACTTCAGATTAGATACTACTCAGTTCCAAGATCCTGTTTTATCTTTAAGTGCAGCCTGCAGGCTTGAAAATCTTGCAGAAAACAATTCATAGTGGAATAACAATCCATTATGAATTGTTTTCTATGTGAATCTTATCACAGGATACGCTGCTCTGTATGCCTAAACTATTTTGGCACGAAGCCTTTTAAAAGCCTTGGCATTGGCATAACACTGATAAAAATGAACGATTTACAAATTCATATTAACATTCACACAGAGGAAATAAGGAAAGCTCATAATTAAAAAGCTGTTTTTTTTATTAACTAGGGTCTAAATGTTAGCTTAAAGCATGGCGATACATTTGTGAACATTATCAAAGCAGCAATGTAGATAAAACTGTCATTGTGACAGTGGTGACGCACTGGAACAGGTTGCCCAAGGAGGCTGTGGATGCCCCATCCCTGCAGGCATTCAAGGCCAGGCTGGATGTGGCTCTGGGCAGCCTGGTCTGCTGGTTGGCGACCCTGCACACAGCAGGGGGTTGGGACTGGATGAGCACTGTGGGCCTTTGCAACCCAGGCCATTCTAGGATTCTACGATTTAGGGAGGGAATAAACTTCAGAGTCCTAGAGCTTGACTCAGTTGCCTTAACAGATATTTCTTGTGCCATTTGGTATTTCTGGGAGATTCCTGTCTAGCAGAATGGTGTGGTGTCCCTGTAAGGATGCCCTGTGTACTTTGGAACAACTCAGGTGGTATATTTAGGCAAGAGTTTCCTGTGGACCCCGTGTGACATATCATACATCCTGGTGCAGGTGTCTCTTGCATCCTAGGCTGTCCTTAGAGGTGACATTTCACAGAATCAGGACCAAGGGCTACTGGAGACTTTCATGGGACCTGCAGAATGCCTGTGTCCTGAAAAGGCAGCTGGACACCACAAGGCCTGACCTGACACTGGACACCGGTATCAAGGCAACGCCTCAAGTAAAAGAAGTTTGCAGTGCAAAAATGTCTATTCAGCTTTCCCCAAGAGAGATGCCTCAGGGTGAGCTGTGTGCAAATGGGCATCTGCCATGAGATGCCTTGAGGTGTATCATTCATCTTCACTGCATGCCTCGTGCAGGAATGAGTTTTCCAGAAGTCGCATCCATTTTTGAAAAATATTTTGATTTTTTTTATGCATAATTCCCTGATCAAATCCATTCAGACCTTTGTATTTGGAGTTTGTTAATTTCAAGCTGACATGAACCCAAGGGATCAGTTCAGTTGCCTGAACATTTTATTGCTGTCTGAGTTAATGGCATTCACACAGTCTCCAAGGGTCAGTTGTGAGATCTGAGTTCCTATGGCATATCTGTGATTGGGTACTAAGCACCAGTGCTCTGATAACCGATGTGAAGGCTAAGGGGTTTTATCAGAAACACCTTGAAGGACCTGAAGCCAGACATTAAAGCATGAAGAAACAGAAAGCAAGAGCAACTTGCAGCAAGAATCTGCATCTGCTGAGATTCCTTCAGCCCTGGACCATGTAATGCCCCGGTGATAACGGATGGGCTGTTACAGTTGATACACAGCTCTGACTCCCATTGCGTATGGTTGAATCTACTTCCCTATTTTTCCAAATGTTTAGTGGCAAAATGACAGCTCAGCCTGGACAAAAGAGCTGCTCCCCTTGGCAAGAAAGAGCCTTTAAGTGTCTGATTTTCTTCTAGATAAGATCAGTGCCACATTACAATTCAATGCAAAGCAAGTTCATGTGCCAGGGGCTCCCAAAGGGGGTATTCTTACACAGTGTATAACCTCAGTGTATCTTTAAAGGTTCAGATTTTTAGTCCAACAGGACTCTGAGTTTGTAATGTAGTCTGAACACAGATATAACCTGTCCTAAACAGGCATATGTGGATACTTACAACTGATGCTACTAAAACTAGCTGATCTCATTTAAATGGCTTCCTCCTTCGATCTGTCCCATGGAAGCTCTAATTGCATTCTCAACATCTGTGGCTCCCTGCACTTGAGACGTACTTTCTCAATACAGACACTTTCAGTACAGAGGACTGCAGTTTGCTGTGTTGTATAAACACAGACTCTAGTTAGTTGGGAGATACATGCAGATAATTGTTTTCTTTCCAATTGCACAAAACAGTTAAGCATAAACCGAAGGTTCAAGGAAATCAAGCTAAGCATGCATTTAAGTGCTTTATTGAACTGCATCACATTCTAATTTTTGGGTTCAGTTGATGGTGTATGGTCTCTGTGTAGCTCATAGCTTCAATATAAAATAGGCTTGTCCAGTTTTCATATGAGCTTGTGTACAGCTTGTGATACTCGCAGCGTTCATTGGTTAAGCTTCCCATAGCTAATTGTATTTGGTTAGGAAAAAAATGTTTTGTCTTTTGATTCGGATCTGCCGCTCAATAGCTTTAGTAGGTGATCCGTAGTTCATCCTGTGAAGGAGAAAGTAGTAAGGAACAGTCACTTACTGGCTCTGTCCTTATCATTCATTCCTATATTTCCTTCTTTTAGTCCTACTGAAGGATTGGATTAGGATTTACTTTTAAAACTGGAAGCAGAAGTAGATTGCTATAGCTTTTAAACTGTACACAGGCAAGACCTTAACAAGTGCTTGTCCGCCCCAATATCTAAGGTGTGTGTGAAGTTCACCCATTACTGGTAAACCACAGCCTGCACATTATGTGCATAACAATACATGCATTTCAGCTGTCTATCTGAAAGACCTGACTACACACACACATTACTAGAGCCTTGATGCAGCTGCTGTTCACTGGTTTGTTGGAGATATTCCTGTGCATCTCACAGCTATTACAAATATCTGTCTGCAGAATGCACACCAGGGGCATCTAAAAAATACTGGGTATTTAAACTTAGGGCTCAGGGCTTTCAACATTCATCACTTAGAACGCTGGCAGGATGCGGAACCGCTGTGCTCTTCCACTCTGCTCTGTGTGTCCTTTGGGGTGTAGGGTAATTCAGTTCTCATTATTTTTTAGATACTGCTGAGACTGGACAAAGAATAAAGAAAGATGGCCAAAAATATTATGGAGGTTTTTTATAGGAACAGTTTCTTCCAGCCCCCCTCCCCCCCCCCCCCCCCCCACCCCCCCTGTTTATTTTCCAACATTATTCCAAAATAAAGCCAAGAATGATCTGAATTACTTCTGGAAACTGTTCTTCAGGACCATGAAAAAGGTAAAATTTATGGATAGTGTTCCATGCTATGTATCCTTGGGACTGCAGTATTAACTAGGATGTATTACGATATTGAATAACTGCCACACCAAGAGTGAAGGAGCTGCATTCTAGGGGGAATAATGACTGAAAAGCGTGTAGGGTCATAAGACACAAGTAA
Organism: Alectoris magna; assembly: GCA_030625065.1. Taxonomy (NCBI): domain Eukaryota; kingdom Metazoa; phylum Chordata; class Aves; order Galliformes; family Phasianidae; genus Alectoris; species Alectoris magna. The sequence continues at coordinate 112,372,138 of CM060562.1, read as the reverse complement.
TTGAATCTGACCTCTCATTGTGCTTAGTTATGGTGCAAGAAGAAAAAAAAAGAGAATAGATTTTGAATGTGTTAATGAAGTAAGAGCAGGAAGATGACTTTCACCAGGGCAATGGTATTGGTGAGGCTGGTACTGGAATATAGCATAAAATACAAATATAAAATGTGTTTTAAAGTAACTGAGATCTAGGGCGAAATACTACAAAAAGTCACAGCACTTTTTTCAGGCTAAAAAATTAATGTCTTATGGTGAAACATGTTTATCCAATGAATAAAAAAGATTATGACTGCATCCAGTTTACCTGCTGGGAGAAGATGATGCCACAGAGCTCAGATTTTCTGGTAGTCCAGACTCGGGGATTGGTGGTTTCCACAGAGCTTGCAAGCCTGATTTTGTTTACATAAAAATCAGTGTGGATGGTGGGAGGGGAATGACATATGTCTCAGTCTCAGTCTGATAAAGAGCTGGGATGATGCCAGAGTGCCATATAGACAGAGCTTAAACATTGGCTTCATTGCAGAATACATAAACCTTTGCTGGGAGGAAACGCCAGACATAAAATGGCTCTTTAATCTCACAAATTCCAATTAGAAATGCACTGCACATTTTCTGACCTTGGCGTGACTAATTACTGGTACAAACTACCAGCAAAGTTGATGAATTTACTCTTTATTCATGCCTCTAAGTTAACAGTGGATGCCCTTCTAGAATTTATGTGATAGACAAACATGTGTTGTAGTGAAGTACAGTATGTTTTACTGGGGTTATTACTGTCGCTATGTTAATGGTCTGTCAGGTGGTGGACGTCAAGCTAGTGGACCTTCATGGCCTACAACTCTCTAAAGCAGATTAAAACTTACTGCTGACAGTATTGCTCTGGTCTACATGATGATCATCCTCTTCATATTCTTAATTTGTCCTTTCCCTCCATTACTTGTGACATAGATACCAGAGAATTATGGAATTGTTAGGGTTGGAAAAGACCACTAAGATCACTTAGTCCAACTGTCATCCCATCCCCACCATGCCCATAAATTGCATCCCTCAGTGCCACCTTAACCCTTCTCTTGAACTCATCATGAACCCATGCTCCTGAAATCTATTCAGGCTCCCTAATTCCCAAAGAAATTAGTTACTGAGTATAATAGGAAGTTAGATTAATAAAATAGGAGATCACAGAGTCACAGAATCATAGAATTGCAGGGGTTGGAAGGGACCTCCAGAGATCATCGAATCCAGCCCCCCTGCAAAGCAGGCCCCCCACAGGAGGCTGCACAGGTATGCATCCAGGCAGGTCTTGAATATCTCCAGAGAAGGAGACTCCACAGCCTCCCTGGGCAAAAAATCACAAACCACAGATCACAGATGCTTCATTAGATTTTAATACATTAATAATCACCAGGGAGATAAAGTAGCTGGTATTCATAAGTAAGCCTCATTTTAGGTAGTTTCTGTGTTGTAGCGAATAGTTCTTCTTGGGACTTGAGACCAGAAAGTAGTTCCATGGCCACCAAATCCAATCTCTTGATATCTTCAAGATGTAGTTGAGTAGCTCCTTTTATCTATTGATCAAACTCTACCTAAAAAAGGCAAACTCCATTGTCCAACCTCTAATTTCTCTTATTCCAAAGTCTGCTGGAAGACTCTCCTGATAAATACTCATCTTGTGATTTTCAGCCTCAAAGTTTGCTAAAAACAATTTGTTTTCTAATTCACCATTAGCCTACTTAGTACTTTATCTCTCTGGAGTTTAGGGGTGAATATGTTTAGGCCAAGTAACCATATTAGATCTAGGCTTCATTTACCTAACCGAAACTCTTTTATTTGCTTCATTTAAAGACAGGTTCTCTATTTGGAAAGAATGGTAAGGACCATCACTGCACTTCATCACTTATTTCAGTTAGAGTTAGCCTTTCTATATTGTGGATGGCCATGCTCTAACTGAAGCCTTAGGAGGGCTGTAGACAATAGCAGCATCTCTACACTTTCTGGAAACAGACAGTCTTTTCAATTTGCCTTTTCACACCTGTTTCATATTACTGGCTTGCAGTAACCCAGTGACTGTGCAAGACACCTGAACCCTTTTACTTTTCTTTATTTCTGACTGATAAACTTTTACCTAGAGGCAAAAATCCTTGGCATCGGTCACTAAGAACACAAATCTGTACTCTGTGCTACTGAATTTTATTCCTCTCATGACATACTCCTTCACCCAACCATCCCGTTCCCTCAGTAACATCCAGCTTCTCCCTGGTGTAGGTAGTGCTGCATATCTTGCTTGTATTAACAAATGTCAGTTGTAGGTTTTTTTGTGCTAAGTTCTGTGTTATTAGAGAGCACGCATCCTGCCAGCGTTCTAAGTGATGAATGTTGAAAGCCCTGAGCCCTAAGTTTAAATACCCAGTATTTTTTAGATGCCCCTTGTGTGCATTCTGCAGACAGATATTTGTAATAGCTGTGAGATGCACATATTATTATGTGTTATTAATATATGTAATTATACATATATTATGTATAGTGGAGAGGAGAGGAGAGGAGAGGAGAGGAGAGGAGAGGAGAGGAGAGGAGAGGAGAGGAGAGGAGAGGAGAGGAGAGGAGAGGAGAGGAGAGGAGAGGAGAGGAGAGGAGAGGAGAGGAGAGGAGAGGAGAGACAGTGTGGTGTCTGTATGGCTATTGCAGGACACACAGAGGCTGGCCAAACATTAACTCACCCCCTAGGATAGAATGCTAGCACTCATTTTAAAAAGAAAAGCTGAAACACTTTCAAGGAAACTTAAATCTTTCCAGGATGAAGTGTCTGCAGAAGACTATAATTCACTCATTGACATATACAGATATTGGCAGAATTACTTTCTATGAGTTCCACATGGAGGTAAATGAGGCCCCATCTGCAGTGCTGCGTCCAGGTCTGGAGCCCCAGTACAAGAAAGACAGGGAGCTGTTGGAGAGGGTCCAGAGGAGGCCACAAAGATGCTCAGGGGGCTGCAGCACCTCCCCTGCAAAGACAGGCTGAGGGAGCTGGGCTTGTTCAGCCTGCAGAAGAGAAGGCTGTGGGGTGACCTCATTGCAGCCTTCCAGGACCTAAAGGAAGCCTAAAACAGGAGGGGAGTCAACTCTTTGGAAGGGGAGATAACAGCAGGACAAGGGGAAATGGTTTTAAGTTGAAGGAGGGAAGATTTAGGTTGGATGTCAGGAGGAAGTTCTTTACTGTGAGAGTGGTGAGGTGCTGGAACAGCTGCCCAGAGAGGCTGTGGATGCCCCGTCCATCCCTGGAGGTGTTCAAGGCCAGGTTGGATGGGGCCCTGGGCAGCCTGGGCTGGTATGAAATGTGGAGGTTGGTGGCCCTGCCTGTGGCGGGGGTTTGGAGCTTCATGATCCTTGGGGTCCCTTCCAACCCAACCATTCTGTGATTCTCTGATTCTGTAACACACCATTCCAAGTTCATGTTTTCCGAGTGGGAGGAGTCACAGAAAAATAGCAATACAACAGCACTTTCAGATTCCATTTTTTGATTACAATCTGGAAGTGTTTGCTGATCTGATGTAATCCTCAAATTTTATTGGCATAATTTTGAAAATATAGTTGAAATGCTGTAAAAGAGGTTCAGCACGTGTATATGACAATATAGCTGCCTCTGCTGGATATAGCTACTTCTAATTAAGTGGTTCTGAACAGTTAATATAAAGCACAGTTAACATTTAGATGCAAGTATTCCCCCAAAACCAGTGACTGTATAATCATCATTTTAACACAGGGGATGCTCCCATGGCTATCTACCTGCAACTGAATGCTCCCTCCATTGCACAACTTAGCATACCAACAGCACACTGCTCGATTTCGGTGGAGACTAAGAGCTTAAATATGAAGACTATACTAGTTTCATTAAAAGCACTGAAATACTTGAATTCAATGGCTGGATCTTTGTCAAAAGGTAAAATATTAATGGTTATTTGGCATCTAATTATTTCCAAATGTTTTTATTGCTTTATATTTAATTAGGGGAGACTAGAAAGGAGAGAGTGCAATTCTAAATTGAATGCCAACTTTTAAATGAGATTGTTTCTCCTGAGACCATGGTGATTGGAACTTGCATTAGTAGCTCACTGGAGCACATATATTTCCTCTGACATATGTCATAGTTAGATCGTTTTATTGATGCCAAAATGCTTTTCTGTTTTGAAGTATTGCTGCAGAAGAATCCTCTCTAGAAAATGTTTATACCATAATTATACATTTTGCAACACTCCTAATGCATGAATTCCCACATTTAATGGGCATAATGCTGGCTGGTACTTTTCTGTGGGTTTTGTCCATTGGTATTTGTTATTTCAACCTGTATACAAAACTTCAGTTTTGTAAAAACAGAAAAGTATTTTATGTGGTTTTCTCTCCACTGCCTGAAAGTTCCAGTATTTAGTAGAATAATGAATAATAATATGTTTTAATATTTCTGTTGCTGTACCAATCTCTAAAGTTATGGTAATGGTTGCCTACCGTCCTCTAGAGAATAAAGGTGCAAATATTTGACACTGACTTACAGATTTTAGGGGAATAAACACAAACTACTGCCCAGTAAAGAAATTTTTCTGTATTAAATTAAAAATGCTAAGGTCTAAATCTTCAAAAGCTTTTAAACACCTCATTAACATTTCAATTTCTACTTTCAACAGCAATAAAACACAGTAAAACTCTGTATGTTCTAACATCCTTATTTGTGTTGACATCACAAGTTAAAAAGAAGAAATGAATTTAGGTTGCAAGATTGTAACCTTGAAAATAACTTAGTCCAGTTTCATTAAACCTAAGACTGTGGTTTGAAAGTATCTGCTTTTTTGTACATGTAGATAATCGCTGTTTTAGTTTGAAGAAGGCTAACCCTCCATCTGGGCAAAGGGCATGAGTGTAAGCCAGCTGCAAGAAGCAAGTCTTAGGCATGAATTTAGCACAGTGCTGCATCCTCCTTTGCCAATCAGGAAAGCTTATTCATACTGAATTAATTCTGCAGTAAAAATGTTTGCTCAGTTTCTGTTTCGAAGTTGGCTCATATCAAACTGTCTTGGAGCAAAGATGGAGCAGAGTGACAACCTGCCTGCAAAATCTTGCTTTGCGTCTTTAGCAGATGACCTTGCTTCATGTAGGATGGCTTGAAAATACAGGTCAACATGACTGAAAATGTGGAATTCGTTTTACCTAACCCAGGGTATACATTCTGTACTTACCTGTATTTGAGATATTCTTACAGACTCTTGACATACACAATAGCAACGGAAGACATTTCTAGGCTGCAAACAATCTCATCCAAAAATAGTCAGTCAAAATAGGCTACATAAACTCTACAGTTGTCTTTTCTTGTTCCTTGACTGAAAAGGGAAGAAAGGATTCCCCTGAATAATATCCAGTGATGCCCACCATCTGCACACAGATGCTTACAAAGCCCCTACAAGCTGGCCTTCTGAACTGACCTCTGGGATCCACAGACAGAGATGTCAAAACCTCTTCTGTTTAATGTAAGTTAGTGTCCATAAAGGCACCCAGTCTAGGTACTTAAACTTATGTCTTAACTTCAAACTTAGCAGAGATGTAGAGATTTGACTCAGTTGCCAAGAAATAGCACCGCTGAGATATCAAAATCTGCATAGTATTAGCAGGAGAGATCCCAGCAACCTGTGTCCTGGGACATCAGGTCTCCAACAGGTGGGGTAGCCCATAACATTGTAAATGGCAGCAGATGCTTCTGCTTGAGCCATACTTTTGATGTCAGAATCTGGCCCGTATGTGGCTGGTAAGAACAATCTCTGCAGTAGCTGCTGTTATGTCAGTATCAAGATAGAAACTCTCTGATGTTGAGAAAGGAGGAGTGAAAGACTAAAATCTAAATTGAAAGGGAATTGTCAATCCATTGCAGAGTGACTCCAGATGACTCATTCTGGAAGGGAGATCTGAGTAATTCCAGGTGGTCTGGCAATGGTGGGAGAAGGTTCTGTGGAGGGATGGCTTAATGTTCTGGTTTGAGGACAGCCATCCAGGAAAGAAAACATTCATAATAAATAACTGGAAAAGCAAAGACATAGTGAAATCAGCCAATTTGCAAGTCATGGCTCAGGTCCTAGAAGCCATAGGATTTAAGAAATATCATTGTAGCTGGACTGGTCTTATCACAGGTGTTTATTTTTAATGTCTTAACTGGACCCAGGTTGTTAACCCTTTGTTTCTCACCTGGCAAGCTCAGGAGGAAGGAAGGAGTCTTTCCAAGATGTCTCATTCTAGTTTGCACACACCTGATATGGCTTAAGAGTTGTGTTTTTCCCAGTGTTGAATCATTGGACTTGATCTTGAAGGTCTTTTCCAACCCAAGCAATTCTATGATTCTATGATAGCCTTTACTGCTGTCAGCCATGCTGCCCTCAGCAAGGACAATCAAGAGCAGCTGCTGAGGGCTGTCAGCTCCTTTTGCACCAGACTCCCATTGTCTTTATCCTTGCAGAGCCTGTATTAATTTCTGCTGGGGAACTGTAGCCTGACATTAAACTCTCCATTCAGATGAGCAGATTTATAAGATTTGTCCACTTAACTAACAAACTAAATTCAGCAAAATTTAAGATGTAAATTTATTCCTGGCCTATTTTCCTCTTTTTGCACTTTCTTGCTTTCTCCCCTGTGCCTTTTCCCTAGCTGTTTACATTTCTTCATCTCCTCTGATTCATATCAATAATGTTAAGAGTTGGAATCTTTTAATCTCCCATAATTCACTAGATTACTTCGAAGTGAGAGAAGCTGGCAGTGAGGTTGGGGGCACACGGCCTTTCATCCCACCTTTGTGCTTGTGGGTGAACTATGAACAGACCGCAAAGGGAGAAGCCAGGCATGTTTCTCTTCAGCTGGCACAGCAGGCAGAGGACTATGATAACAAAGAGAATGTAGTCCTGGCATGGGGAATGCTGAAGCAGTTACAAACCAACCAAACCTCCACATTTCCCAGCTGCTCTTAGCAGCCATTGTGCAGCAGTCGTGTCACCAACAGCAGACATTTTGTGTGCAACCAGTTTCCCCAGTGGACATTTTGTCCTGGTTGAGGGGAGGAATATGAGTGCACCTTGAGGTGGAAGTTGGCTTTGTCCTGGGTGTCAGTGAAGCTTTTCTTCCTCTGAGTCCAGAAGCTGCAAATGCTTCTGTTTTGTCTAAATTTGGTCATCTTTTGGAGCATGAATGGTGAAGGCCAAAAGCCTGAGTTACAGAAATGTACTTCAGGATGGTCACTGGCTCTGGCTGTTGCTGTCCTCCAGGGGTGTCCCCATGCTGGGTCCTTCCTCATTCTCTGACATGGCCTCTGTACTTGTTGAGCTCACCCTGTTTCTGAAAAGTGACACTCCCTGCAAGCCTCTGTTTCCCCCAAGCTCTGTACAGGCACCTGACAATCTCCTCTCTGGCAGGGAAGGGCTGACAGGATTTGCAGGATTCTCTTTGGGACCATTGGGGTTTTATTGCACTTGTTTCCTATGTATCCACTGGCACTGAGCTGACAATTACATCTGTTTCAGCTGAGCGCTTCAGTGGCCCATCTGACTGCACACACCTCCCTGATGTCCCAGGCCTGTTCTTCCATCTCTGCTACATCTTTGGCTCTTGTTGCCTTTTTCACTAGGAGAGTTGCTGTGTTTGATGGGTTCCCTTAGTCCTCTGGATGTCCCAAAATTGCACCATGGGCAAGTCAGGTGTGCCAGCAATGCCCTCCATCTCAAAGCTGCAGCAGGAGCGAAGGGTGACTCTCCTCATGGGGACTGGCACCATCAGGTGCAGCTCCTGCTGCCCTGCCACATGGGCTGAGCTCTGTCTTTCTCTCTGCTGGGCTGATCAGGGTAGAACTGTGATGGACTTGCAGGTCTAAGTCTCAGCTATTCTGTTTTAGTGGTTTCATGCTTCAAAAGGCCATTATGGACGTTCAGCCTTGCCTCCTAAGCTGCAATGACTTAGCACTTCCAACTCTCCTTGTTCACTTTTGAATGGCCTGGAACATATCAATGTAAGCTCGATTCCAAAACTAATTGCTGCTACTGGTGGAGTATAGGTGATGCTGCAAGGCCTGGGCAGAGTGCTGACAGTGCAGTGCCAGGATGCTGATCCACCTGAGTGTGTCAGCCCTGCTATGCAGGAGGACTCACCTAGTCGTCCTGAGCCCTGAAGCACTGTTGGGCCCTATGGCATAACAAGGAAGATAGGCTTGGTTTATCAGCCTGATTTAGGATCAGGATGGATTCATCTAGTAGTGCTACTGTGAATTGAGAAGGGAAATGATGCATGAAGTACCTTTTCACGTGCAGGAATTCTGATCAAATGAAAAATTTGGTTTTAAATTTCAAGAGACAAAAATTGTTTAAAAATACTTGGGCCTCTGAAAACTGGTAGTTCAGTTACGTGTCCTAAATGAAGATCTTGTGAAGAAGAGACTTAATCATCAGTCTTCTCCTAAGGAGTGCTTATGCAACATTTCTCTTTCCCTGCTCTGGTGGCTCCTTACATTTCTGCAGCACATGATACCCGCCTTCAGCCAACAGAGGCCTCAGTATTTGGAATAACTCAGGAATACAAGGTTTTCCTTCATTTCCCTTTCTGGTTAGCTGTGTGCTGCTACTGACTTTCTTTATGATGTTAACTGTTGCGAGGGTTTAGAAACAAACAGACTTCTTGGTACAAAATGGTCTCCAGGCACTTACAGAGGTGTATATTCTCCGCTGTCACCATACAGCATCAGCTATATACAGTTTGGCTCTTTGCATTTTCACTGGGGAGGCAAAAATGTCAGATGTATTTATGTAGATTTCTCCTTGAGATGTATTTATGCATCAGGGTCTGCAGTGTGAGGTCAAGAGTGGAACTGAGTCCTGCTCACAGGTACTTTTGGGGACTGTTTCCTCACAGAGAAATAAACTAAGGGGAAAAGCACTGTACTTCATATCACCTCAGCCCCTGATATTTTGGGTATTTTAAAATTAAAATTGGCTGTAGGACAGAGCAAAAAACAAGCAAACAAACAAACAAAAAAAACCAACCAAACAAACAAACAAAAAACCCTGATCTTCATTTACTGTAAATAAAAAATACATAGTACTGGTTGGTCTACTCTGTCTGTCTCCCTTGTTCGTGATTCCCTTGTTACTTCCTTCCCTCCTGGCAATTCGTAGGACACTGCTTTGGTGTCATTCATACATCTTTGAATGGTCCTTGCAAATGGACAAGTGACAAGGCCTAGCCTCAACCTGGTAGTGTTCTCACTGCCATCCAAGTGGGACCGTGATGTTCACAGACAGACGGGGAAAACAGGCATGGCTTTGTAAGGACAACTGAGGAGTCTTGATTAATTATGTCGTGATGAAAGCTTTGCAATAAGAAAGAGTTTAGAATGCAAAAGCTAAGAAGAAAAGGAGGAGGTTGAAGCTAGATGATCATTATGGTCCTTTTCAACCCAGGCCATTCTATGATTCTATGATTCTATGAAACAGGTTCTGCAGTGTTCCACTGGCTTCACAGGGTTCATAGTGCATAACTCAAAGGTCCTACCCACAAACTGTAAAAGAGGAGAGGTTATCTGTTGGGAAAGGAGGTTTTTTGGCCAAAAAAAAAAAAAAAAAGAAACCAATACAAAGCCAAACACAAATCCCAACTCTGGTTCACTGATTGCACTTTCAGAAGAAAACACATAGACCTCATCATGTCCAAAATAAAAAGATGAAGGTGGCAGTGGTGGGACAGAGAAAGCGATACACAGGGTATGACATGAAAGCCAAAGGCAGACAAAGAGCAGTGACAGAGTGACAGCACCATCTCAACAAGCCAGTGTCAGATCACAGAACCACAGAACGGCCTGGATAGAAAAGGCCCACAGTGCTCACCCAGTTCCAACCCCCTGCTATGTGCAGGGTCACCAACCAGCAGCCCAGGCTGCCCAGAGCCACATCCAGCCTGGCCTTGAATGCCTGCAGGGATGGGGCATCCACAGCCTCCTTGGGCAACCTGTTCCAGTGCGTCACCACCCTCTGCGTGAAAAACTTCCTCCTAAGATCCAACCTAAACCTGCCCTGTCTCAGTTTCAAACCATTCCCCCTTGTCCTGTCACTGTCCACCCTCACAAACAGCTGTTCCCCCTCCTTTTCATTCTCTCCCTTCAAGTACTGGATGCCCACAATGAGGTCTCCCTGCAGCCTTCTCTTCTCCAAGCTAAACCAGCCCAGTTCCCTCAACCTTTCCTCCTAGGAGAGCTGCTCCAGCCCTCTGACCATCTCAGTGGCCTCCTCTGAACCCGCTCCAAGAGCTCCACGTCCTTCCTGTGCTGGGCGCCCCAGGCCTGGATGCAGCGCTGCAGATGGGGCCTCACAAAAGCTGAGTAGAGGGGGACAATCACCTCCCTCTCCCATGTCATGAGATCACAGACGTTTTCAAGCTGTCTGCAATGCCCTTTCATAAACTGGCATAAAAGGTTTGATAGCATTTTCTGCAGGAAAGTGTGCAGCCCTATTAAGATGCATTGGATCGGATAGCCACAGGTTCCCAGTCTTACTGTACTGTGGTTTTCAGTTCAGAGTGAAGAATTTCTTCCATTAGAAAGTATCATTAATAACAAGACGGCTGTCAGTTGACCTTTCTCAGCAAAAATATCACTGGTAAAATCTTTCTAAAAATCTGACACATGCCTCAAGTATATCATGCAAGTCCTTCATCTGGGGCCAAAATTTCTTCTTCAGCTACATGCGCGTAATTCTCATCGATATCAGCAGGAGCTTTGCTCAAATCCGAGGATAAAATCTGTGCTCTTTCCTCAAAAGATGCTGAAGTTTTTGGAAAAGTTTAGGTTTTTATAGATCACAGAATCATAAAAGCATTGGTTGAAAATGATCCCTGGAAAGGGTTTAGTTCAAATTTTAAGCCAGTGCAGAAATATTGCCAACACTCTATTGGATCATACATCAACTCTGTCAAAGTGAATCCTGAAAACCTCTGAGGATGGAGGTCTGGTATTAAATGTGGAGGTTGGTGGCCCTGCCTGGGGGGCTGGAGCTTCATGATCCGTGAGGTCCCTTCCAACCCAAGACATTCTGTGATTCTGTGATTCTATGATATGGAGACTGTGAGACTCCCCAGCTCTCTGGACACACTCTCCCAGTGGTGCACTGCCCTTCTCATAAAGAAAAAAGTATTTTATTTTTCCCTCTTGTGATTGGTAATGACTATGCAGAAATGGGATGGAAAATACCTGGCCTTAAACAGCAAATTGATTTGGTTTCTGAATCAACAAAACAAATTATCAGTGATGTAATCTTAAGCAGATCCTTCTGCCTATCAAAAAGGATGAAAATTACCTAATAGCATCTCTAGCATGCACTTTGGCATCCAGGACAGCTGGCTGACACTCAGTACAATTAAGAAAGAGCTAATATTTAATTACGTATTTACACAACATGGTAGAGTTATTTCCCTTTGTTAGTACTACAAACAAGAGTTCATTTTGGAAACCATAAGCTTTGATACAATAAATTCAGATGAAATGCAAGAAAAATTCCTAAATATATCATAGAATCACAGAATGGTCCAGGTTGGAAGGGACCTCCAGAATCATGAAGCTCCAACCCCCCGCCATAGGCAGGGCCACCAACCTCCGCATTTAATACCAGCCCAGGCTGCCCAGGGCCCCATCCAACCTGGCCTTGAACACCTCCAGGGATGGACAGGGCATCCACAGCCTCTCTGGGCACCCTGAAAAATATGTTCTATGAAGCATACAAAAGGCTTGTTTTGTGGTTTCAACATAGTCCACAAAGGTGGAATTCTCTTTGAGATAAAGTTCTGAATTTAGTTGACCACATGCAAGTATTGATAAGCTCACTAGGAACAAGAACTGCCACAGCATAAATGCTTTGTGCCACATCTGGTTCCCTGTGCTCCCCACAGCATCCTCACAGAGCTGCATACTGCACAGTCCTGGGGGAGATCTGAACCCTCCTGGAGCGGCTGCTGGCAACCGGATGGGGCTCCTCAGAATCTGCTGGTGGCAGACCAGCTGTGCTGACCTCTGGGGCAGAGCATCTCTGTCTATTTAGATACCTGAAAGTGTTTCAGCTCAGTCTAAGGTAAGAATCAGGTGTCCACACAAAGGAGCCTGTGAGTAGAACAGGTGTCTTAACTCCAACAATAGTCAGCGGCTGGCCCGTAGCTTCCTGGTGCATTTGGGATGCCCAAGAGACACCTGAGCCTCCTGTGTGAGGCTGGAAGGGTTGGTCGGGGATTCATAGGACACTCATATTCATCTGAACTGACAGATGGAGACAGGGTGCAATATCCAAGCACACCTAACATAAGCAGAAGCCTGTTGATATTGGCACAGTGTGAGAAATGAGGAGAAAGTTGTGGGTGTTAGACAGACGTGCTGAAATCCTCTCAGCAACCAGCTCTTTTTGCTCTCTCTGTATCATAGTTTAAGGCACATATTGACACTTCCCAGTACAAAAATTCTCTCAGTGTCAGTGTTGCCAAATAGTTCAAAGTGTTGACACCCTAAAAGATGTATCCCAGAGGGATAGAAAGAAAAATATGTATAAAAAAAAGAGGATTGTAGAATTATAGAATAGCTCAGGTTGGAGAAGACCTTAAAGATCATCAAGTCCAACCACAACCCAACCATCCTACCATAACTAACAGCCCTCTGCTAAATCATGGCCCTGAGCACCACATCCAAAGGGTTGTTAAACACACCCAGGGATGGTGACTCAACCACGTCCCTGGATGCTGGGAAATGGGAAAGGGAAGACAGAATACACGGAGGAGGGAGAATGCTTGATCACAGTCTCTGAGAATTAAGAGAGTGGGAAGTACCTAGAGCAGAACTTCTGGATGGCAGAAGATGGGAACAGGGCTATGTGGGACGCTGTGGTGCTGGTAGTCGGAGGGGTGATGCATGAGGACTGAAGAAAAGGCATACAGCAAATGGTGGGGAGATGCTGGAGAGGAGTGGTTTACACTGGCTGTCACTCTGACAGTCAGCAGTGGTGGAGGCTGTTTGCCTTTGAGACGCAGCGCTTTGGATACAACCCTGTCTTGAGTGCCAGGTTAGTCCATGTATGCAGATATAAGGCACACTGCGCTGGTTGCTCTGGGGGCTACAGAACCATCCTTGTCCTATTTGATTTCTGGGGTAACAGTATGTCCAGAATGTGCAGGAAAGAGAACTGCAATGCATTGATAAAGAAAATGTCTGGGGATAGGAGATCTCCTGCTGCCTGGAAAACTGGAGAACAGCATGAAGAACGACAGCACCATCATTTCTGGGAGGATAGGGAGGATGGGGAGCCCGTGGTACTGCAGAACTTCTCCCTGTCTTAACAAATTCTTCTGTCTCTGATCATTTTTTTCTGGATAAATTTTTAACCTCTTTATGTAGACACAAATCTAATCACTTACACTCTTCAGCTGCCTAAGACAATCCCATAGCAAAATGTAAATCCCGTTAAGTAAATTTGGTGAAAATTACCTTGTCAGCATATAGATGTCATCAGTGTCATTCCAGGTAAAGAACGGAGTTCCTGATGCCTTACTTGTTGTCCTCAAAAGTAAGAACAGGAGAATGAGGGAACTTCCATAAGCAGGGATGATACCAGTGACTAGTGACAGGGGAAATGGCTTCAAGTCACACCAGGGGAGTTCTAGGTTGGATCTCAGGAAGAACTTCTTTACAGAAAGGGCTGTTAAGCACTGGGATGGGCTGCCCAGGGAGGTGGTTGAGTCACCATCCCTGATGTGTTTAAAACAGTTTGGATGTGGTGCTCAGGGCCATGACTGAGCGGAGGGCTGTTAGGGTAGGATGGTTGGGCTGTGGTTGGACTCGAGGGTCTTTAAGGTCTTTTCCAACCTGAGTGATTCTATGATTCTATGATTCTATGATTCTGTAGTACATGACCTCATCAACTAAAAGACGTGTCACCAGTATTTCTATAGTTTATTATTTATTGCATTTGAGTTTTTCCTTTTGGAGTTAGGGTAAGTTGAAACAGCTGCATTCAAAGATGCTATTGGCTAGGTGTGGTGTGAACACAGAGCAGGGCAATTGTTAATCTCCAGGCTGGCAATGTACAAAGCCTAAATAAGAAGGTGTGTAGGCATAACTGTTCGCACTGGAACAGGTTGCCCAAGGAGGCTGTGGATGCCCCATCCCTGCAGGCATTCAAGGCCAGGCTGGATGTGGCTCTGGGCAGCCTGGGCTGCTGGTTGGCGACCCTGCACATAGCAGGGGGTTGGAATGAGAAGATTGTTATGGATTTTTTCAACCCAGGCCGTTCTATGATTCTATGACAAACCAGCAGGCCCAACACAATGGCGGGACACTTCCCTTCTGCCCATGCTTCCATTTCATTTCACCTCAGAGGGCCTTGGAGAAACACTCTTATTTCTCTGGTCTTCTCAGATCTATATCAGTAACAAATTTTTGTGAGCTTTTGTTTTGTTTTGTTTTGTTTTGTTTTTTAATGCATTAGAACCTTGAAGAACAGCTAAGTAGATCAGATCATTAATTCCTGTGAGCCTAGAAAATGTAATTTTATCCTGTGTTTTCTAATTCGAGCTCCTTATGGCCTACATAAACTTCTTCGTGCATTTATTTATTTATTTATTTATTATAGTCAAGGAGCTCAGGAATAGCTGCAGCTAATAAACAAAGAAGCAAACAATAACTCTCTTAATAGTTAGAAAGATTAATGCTAGAGCTTCCGGGAAAATTAATTTTCCTGAAAACATTAATTATTTCTTTTCCTAGGTCCAAGACAGTTTGATTAAGTGCTGTGCTAAACCACCATGAAGGTTACAGAGGTTGATGCAACAGGTTTCTGGGTCTCTCAGGCTTTGAGAAAATCTACATCAACAGAGGCTGCTGTTGCAGTTCCTGTGAAGATCAGTGCAGTCCTTTGGATGCTGGTAACCTCCTACGTTCCCCATGGATTCGCTCCTCCCCAGAGGGTGGATTTCTGTACTCCAAAGTTGGTTGACTACAAAGTGGCTGCCAACAGCCCAGCAGCTCTCCTGGGCACTCCTTACGCTCACAAAGGAGTGGGTGCTTTTGGCATGATATCCATCTGACCTACCTTTGGAGGGGCTAAATCACTGACAGCTGTGTTCCCAGATCTCCCTGCTTGCAAAGAGGATGAGTGATGACTACCTTGGATGTAGGTAGCTACATTCAGCCACTGCTTCGACCCAGAACTGTGGTCATTGCAGTGCTGTACAGAGTAAGGCTTTGCTGCCAGCTGATAAATCCTGCTGTGAGGTCAGAAGTGAAGTTTTGGACCATTTCAACTCTGTGATAAGATCTGACCCGGTCAGTCTGTGCAGTGCTGCACCATGTGTGGACTTCTGGGGTGCTGGCTGACACTCAGCTGAACATGAGCCAGGAGTGTACCCAGGTGGCCAAGAAGGCCAATGGCATCCTGGCTTGTGTCAGAAAGTGTGCAGCCAGCAGAGCAGGGAGCTGATTGCCCCCTGTACTCAGCTCTGTTGAGGCTGCACCTCAAGTACTGTGTCCAGTGTTGGGCCCCAAACTACAAGAAGACATGGAGGCCCTGGAGTGTGTGCAGAGAGGCGTCTGAGCTGTGAGGGGTCTGGAGCACAAGTCTTATGGGGAGTGGCTGAGGGGGCTGGGATGGTTCAGTCTGGAGAAGAGGAGGCTCAGGGGAGACCTCATTGTTCCCTACAGCTATCCAAAGGGAGGTTGTGATGAGGTGGGAGTCAGCCTCTGCTGCCAGGTAACGATAGGATAAGAGGTGATGGCCTTAGGTTACTCGGGGAAGGTTCAGGTTGGGCAAAATTTCTTCTCAAAATAGTGGTCAGGCACAGGCACTGCCAGGGAGTCACAGAGCCACCATTCCTGGCGGTGCTCAGAACAGTGGAGATGTGGCACGTGGGTGGTGGGCACGGAGGGATGGGTTGGGGTTTGAACTGTGGATCTTAGAGGTCTTTTCCAAACAGAATGATACTGTGATTCTATGATTCTATGATTTCCAGGCCCAGAAACTGAAGTTTTGAGGACCTCCTCACTGCCCTCCATCTTGCACAGTGTCTATTTTGGCAGGTAGAATATGCAGGTGGGAACACCCTTTCTCTGTGCCTGCACTCCCCTATTTTGCCAATAGAGTCAGCTTCCATGACTTTGGACATAATGACTGGTACTCTTTTCCTTTTTTGTCTGAAGGTCCCAAAATTTTAAGGCCCTGCTGCAGAAACGTCTGAACATTCATTTTGAGGGAAGTTACAGTATTATGACATGAACAAATACTTAGTTTATTTCCACTAATAAATGATAATTATTTGAGGGGGATCTAGATCGTGATAGTGTTTGTGCCTCAGCGGTCATGCATTTGACTTTGATTTATGATCTATCTTTTCCTTCCTTCCTTCTTTTCCCCTTTTTTCCTTTTTTTTCTTTTCCTTTTATTTTTTCCTTTCTTCCCTCCTTCCTCCATGCAATAGACCTGTTGAGCACTGATGAATTTATTATATCTCATAAAACATGAATCTGCATGGTTAAACAAGCAGGCTGGCAGTTTGCAGTTCCATGCAGGCGCCATGATGTCTCTTCCTGCTGTTGTGTCCCTGGTTTGAAGAACTCTAGAACTGCTGTTATGTACCAAGGCTTCGATTCATGTGATGCCTTTTGAAATGTTAATTCAAAAAGTACAAAAAAACTCAATTAGAAACAGTGCCATGCCCTCCGGGTATGATCCCCTAATTAAAGTTTGCTCTGATGACATTGTTCTGAATAACTCGTGACTGGATCTGATGCTGCAAAGTTTGGGATAGGACGGAGTTTCTGATGAACAGGGCAGAACTGAAATTATCTCCTTCCTCCATTTGCAATTTAAATAAATCTCAATAGAATTGGTTGCTTATGGTACAAATACTTTGTTTGTAAGTCATTGCAGCATTCATCAGTGCTGATTCTCTTCTGTGTTGCACACTTTCTCCAGTAAATGAGTTTCTATCTAGAAAATTTATTTGCAAAACTCCAATTTATACAAATGCAAATGAGAAAAATAATAGGCTTTTCATTTAATATTCTTAATATTCTCATGTCTTTGGAAACTTGGAAAATTTTCTTCATAGATTTTAGTGTTGTCTCACCTCTTGCATGGAATCCCATGGGAGGCTTTGAAGGTTCCCACTGGAGCCCTTCTAAGAGCAAGAAAAACACAGGGTAATGAACCAAATGTCCCATCAGTGACTAGTCTAGGTCAGCAGCTTCAACGGAGAGTTTAATCTCATTGTCAAAAGAAATAGTGGTCATGCTGTAGTATAAATAATTGATAGGTGCTTTAGTGCACATCAGAGAATACTAACTGGAAGAATACTAATGGAAGGAGAACTGGGTTGTCAGCATTATGAGCCAACTGAAAGCAAACCTTACTCTACGCAGACAAAGTATCTATAGCTTTTTACAGAAATAACGGCATCTCAACAAATATATATATATTTTCCAGATAGGTGCTGAATTATCTTACATGCCCACATGATCTTGCCAGCCTGTCTCGTTTGCTCCTGGCTTCTGTCGGGCAGAGAGATTTCTCTTCCACCTGGATCCATACTGGTTGTAGAGGTGACCAGCTTTAGTCCACTCTACCAAGTGGAATAAAGTCTACTAAGAAACACAGTCATAGAATCACAGAATGTCCTGGGTTGGAAAGGGCCACGATGCTCATCCAGCCCCAACCCCCTGCTGTGTGCAGGGTCGCCAACCAGCAGACCAGGCTGCCCAGAGCCACATCCAGCCTGGCCTTGAATGCCTGCAGGGATGGGGCATCCACAGCCTCCTTGGGCAACCTGTTCCAGTGCGTCACCACCCTCTGGGTGAAAAACTTCCTCCTAAGATCCATCCTAAATCTCTCCTGTCTCAGTTTCAAACCATCCCCCCTTGTCCTATCACTATCCAAGCAAAGATTAATCATTCCCCAAAAGTGATTTTCCTCTTTAACTCTAAGAAATGATCATGCTGACACATTCCAGTTTGCATTTCCACCCTGTAGTGTACTATCCATAGTGCCTCGTTGTGAAACAAGTACACAGCTTACTTTATTTCACTGCCTTACCTTACAGTGAGGACAGCATTACAGCAAACACTAGGAAATACAAGGAGAAGTAGGATTAATCTGAAGGTTGCTCTGAAAGTAATGCCTCCTATCTTATGACTTTGGCCCGTGTTGTCAGAGGAGGATGTTGGTGGGACAGCAGCAGGGGCTGAACCTTCCTCCCAGTGTTGTGTTCCACGCTGTTGCTGTGTGACAGATGGCAGCAGAGGGCAGGCTGACAGAATGGCGTCTGACTCTGGAGTGGGGATGGAGCAATGGGGTGGAACTGAACTCCTGCGTGAGGAAAGAATGGCACCCACTGACATTCACTGACGCTTGTGAACGTTGGTGGAGACCAAGCAGGGGGTGTGAGCACAGTGAGGGCGTATTGCTTTTCAGCAGTGGTGGCAGTGACAGTGGTCACTTCCAGGGGTGCAGATTTTTATGAGTGTGGCACGCAGCTCCTGTTCATTGCTGGTGAAAACGCACAGCTCACAGTGATGACTACGTCGACAAAGATCTCTGTAGCTGAGAGTTTATCGAATAGTGTTGTGCTCTTCGTAGCTGTTGTCATTTCATGGAAGCATTACTTTCAGAGCAATATACATATTTTAATAAAAGGATGTACTCTATTGTGGAACTCCTGGTTGCATGTCTGCCTCTAACCAGTAACAAATGCTTCATAGTGGAGTGAAAAACAAGAAGAGCAATCTCTTCAGTAAGGCTGTGGACAAATTTAGCACCCACAGTTAAAGTCAGATCAGCAGT
Source organism: Alectoris magna (assembly GCA_030625065.1). Classification (NCBI taxonomy): domain Eukaryota; kingdom Metazoa; phylum Chordata; class Aves; order Galliformes; family Phasianidae; genus Alectoris; species Alectoris magna. The sequence continues at coordinate 112,353,278 of CM060562.1, read as the reverse complement.
CCATTGAGCCCAGTGAAAAAAAACCTCTTGAAGAGTTGGGCACGGCCCTGATTGTGTCACCCTCTGATTAATTATGTCCTGGTAGTATTATAATGCTTAGAAATCACTCCTTTCTCACTTACCGAATGCTGTTTTTTATACCTTCCTTCTGATTCAACTCTGATTCAGGGCATAAAAACTGCAGCCGCAGATTCTCCTGGAGGGTTTGACAGAACACTGCAAAAGAGCATTTGATTTTGTCTTTATTGCAGCACACATGAGTGCCTCCATCTCATTAATGTAGGAAATGTGTTATCTGAGGGAGAGCAGCCTGGAAGCTTAGAATAGCAGTGATATGTTTCAGAGTCTCTGTTTTCTCATTTTATCTATTAGATGGCACGGCAAATTAAATGTTCCATCTCAATAAAATAGCACCATTTTCAGATGTGCCTATTTGAAAGAAAGCAGTGTGTTTCTGTCAGTGCACCAGCCTCAGTCCCACAGGGACCAACTGGCTTCTGAGCTGCGATATGGGAAGTGCCAAGCTACTGGATGCTACGGGCACTGCTTTTGTGCTGCAAGCATTTATTTGTTTGCTTTCACAGGGGATTCCTCCCTGCAAACCTCTTTCATTGGAACTCCTTGCTCACTTCACTCATAGAATTGTTAGCAGAGGGAAGTTGCTGAGGACATCTGCATTGATTGCTTCCCCTTTTACAGTGCTGGGCTGTCTCAGTCTCCTCATGGCCTTAATTCTTGTTGCAGAGTCCCTCACAGCTGAACAAACCCCAGCTACTAATCAATGGTTTTCTACCACTGTCACCAAGTGCTAATGCTTGTGTCAATAGTTCATTACCTTATAAACTCTTGGGTCTGAGAAGATGCAAAGAATTCAAAGAATGAACCACTAATTCTGCCATGCATACACTCCCTTGATCTATCTGTTTTCTCTGACACCAAATTTTCCATTCCCTTACATTAGGTTTTGTCCTAATCCAGAAGATATTTACAAGGCCAATCCAACGAAGCGGTACAATGTGGAAATGCAAGAGGCTCCTGATGTCTTCTGGGGTCTGCATATGTTGCACATGTACCAGGATGAGCTTCTAACCCTCTACTGACCAGGAGGTGAAGTCATTAGTAAAGGTTTAGAGGGAATCACACAGCATAAGGAGTGTGTTGGGGGTGGCTTGAGTGGATGCTGATCACAGCCTATCCAGGGGTGACTTTATCTTTGCCAGTGTCATGGCAAGCTCTTCTCCCAGTCAAGGATATCTTTTTCTTGAGGGCTTTAAGTCCTGGAATCAAAGCCATTGCTTTGTTCTCCACTCTCTCTTCCCCACAGAATGTTTTTTAAATAGAACCTGTGTTACATCTTGATTGGACAACTGCAGCAGACTGTGTCTAAGACCCTATAATCCCTATAAAAACCCCATCTAGACAATGGTTGTGTGGCAGCAGTGAGTATAACTCCAGGTTTTAAGACTTGCCCTCAACTTGCTGCTCTGCTGCACAGGGACTAGTGTATCAAATCTGAACCTCTTGCTCTTTATTGCTGAGATAATTAGGACATGCCTGCCCTGTGGATGTAGAGAAACTTGAACCAGCTCTGGAGGTAACTCTGGATATAGAAATACTATGTGTTGACTTGATGCTGAGAACTTCAACAGCTTTGACATCTCTGCACCTCGTTCCAAAGCATGGTTTAAATCAGCACTTCATGTGAGACAAGGAAAGATACTTAAAAGACTGCAAAGGATTCTTAAGAGATTTTTTCAGTCTTGCTTCTCTGGCACAGCACCTCTGGAGTCTCTCAGGGATCAGTATAACTGTGGACTTAAGACACATCTTAGTTCTGGCTCACTTCAGGGAGAGACAGAATCATGAAGACTGGAAAAGACCTCTAAGATCCCTAAGCCCAACCCCAGCTCACCATGCCCGCTGCCCACATCCCTCAGTGCCACATCTCCGTGGTTCTGGGACACCTCCAGGGACAGGGATGTCACCGCTGCCCTTGAACCTCCAAAGTCATTAGAGGCAAAGTCACATGTGTCACTCTGTAGCATCAAAGCAACTTTTGATGGTAGCTTTTTTAGCTTCTCTTTAGATAACATCCAGTTTCATTTGATATGTATCAAATACACAGCTATGAATTCATCTGGATTACATCCTCCAAAACATTTGCTAAGATTTTAATTTAGATTAATTTGTTTCAACCGAAATTCCAACTATCAGCCTGCATGGAACATGATGCTTCATTTTGCCCACAGGTGAGGAGTGAAGGTCCCTTGCTTGGAAACACAGTAGAGGTGAGAAAATACTTAAAAAAGTATTTTCAAATATTATAATTCACTATCGATTAGTGAATCAAGTTAAATATTCGAGTTCCTTTTATTAAATGAAATGAAAGTCTTTGCTTTTCTGTCCTTTCAGAGAGAAGGAAAGTGACTGGGAGCATTGATGCATGTAGGGTTTTTACTGGTTGATAACACACTTCCTTCTTTATTGTGATGGCAACTCTTAATTTTGGAAGAACTATAATCTTTTATGATACTATTGGCCATTCTTAAAAATTGGCCATATAAATTGTGGTGAAGTTTTTGTATAGATCTATTTAGAAATTTTAATGACATATAAAGTTTCAGTGGGGAAAGAAGTATTCAATGCATTTAATATTACTGAGCACAGGGATGCAACTATCAATCCATTCTCTTGAGGTCTCCTCTGTGGCAGTGTTTTAAAAGAGGTGGAATGAAGTTATTTCTTTAACAAGGTAACATTAGCAGCCAGAATGAATCACGGTTACAGTCATATATGATGCTTCCAGCAACCCTCCTTGTCCTCCCAGTCCTATTATCTTCTAGCTAACCTTGATTTACAGCTGATTTGACATCATAGAGTCATCTGCTTTTTAGAGTTAAATAACTCACACCAATTTAAAAACGTTCCCAACCTACTTTATGAAAATGGCAGTACCAGAACTTAATTGAGTACATATCTCTTTTTTCCTAGAGACATCTGCACTGGGCAATAACTTTACTGAAACATTGGTCCAACATCAGGTTAAATACTCTACTTGTTCTGACTTGATTAGAGGACAACTATTTTTTGCTAGCAAGGAAGCAAAACAATTTATACTCTGAAACTGACTTGAAGATGGAAAACCTATCCAAAAGGTTTTATTTATTTAATACAAAAGTGGATTTATTTTTTTTTTTTGAATGAGATAAAATCTGAGAAAAAAGGTTATTTTTAAAAATAAGAAAACTCTAGGGCATCCCTTGATCATCCCAAATGGCTCTAAGTTGAAGGAGGGCAGATTTAGGTTGGATGTCAGGGGGAAGTTCTTTACTGTGAGAGTGGTGAGGTGGAACAGCTGCCCAGAGAGGCTGTGGATGCCCCGTCCATCCCTGGAGGTGTTCAGGACCAGGTTGGATGGGGCCCTGGGCAGCCTGGGCTGGTATTCAATGTGGAGGTTGGTGGCCCTGCCTGTGGCGGGGGTTTGGAGCTTCGTGATCCTTGAGGTCCCTTCAACACAAGCCATGCTATGATTCTATGACTGACCATGGAAGCTGGTTCCGTCTGTGAATCTGTGCAGCAGGTTTTCAGAAGTCTGAGAATATTGCATGAATCTGCCTTGAGCAGTGAAATCTTTCTGATATGCAGAAGGTATTTTGGAAAAGAGTGTCTTGGAGAGGCCATGGAAGGGGTTGTGACATGGGGTTTTTATCTTGCCTTTGCTCTGTGTTTGCTGTTTCATGCTACTCTAGGGACTTCTTGCTTTTCCTGTCTCTAGTACAGCATCCGAGAGAGCATTCCATGTAACAGCTGTCTCATGCCATGGTGAGTTGAGTCTCTTACCAATTTCGTGTAAATGCTTTATAAATCAAAAATAAATGAACAAACAAATAAATAAGACTTTCTCACCATTTAGTGTAACAGATTTATAAATAAATAAACAGATCGATTGATAGATAAATAAATAAACGCCTTTTGGTTTCTGATAGTGGCTGAGCCCTGCAGCTCAGGAGCTGCCATGCAAGGCTTCATGTGGTTAAATATTCATATTCCAACGAAATGTGCAACTTTTCTGGGGCATTCTCTTCCAGCACAGATCACAGGGAGCTCTAATTAATAAGTAAGCAGCACGCACTTCCTATTCCTCCTGGGCCTGCTGGTAAAAGGGATGCACAGAAGGTATTTTCTAATCTAAACTTATGTTTTCCCATTTGCTATGTTTAAGCATTGAAATATTGATTGAAGAGGGTTTTGAGTTTAAAAGCAAGAAGTATGTAATGGTATGTTAAAGGAAAGATAGGCTTAATGATCACATTTCAAGTACGACTTTCTACCGTGAAAGCAATACAAGGTATTTAAGTAATGAGACTGGAGTAAGAATCACAAGTTTATTTTCTCACTTCCTTCTCTTATCCCAAGGCAACGCAGATGTCACATTTTCACTCTTTTCCTGCTCCCTGAAATTACATCAACATTAAGAGCCAAATGTCTACTTAATATTTATACAAAGAAAGACATTGACTGGTAACATCTCATCTGAAATGCTTTCTTGTTGGGGAAATTGCATTAGGAACATAATGCCCTGCAAGTGTATCTAGGCCAGGAGTCTAATCAAATTAACACCACTTCAGTGCTAATGAGGACTGCTAGTCATTCACCTTAATTAGCCATTCTGTATAAATATATTTTTAGCACTGTACCATTTAGGTAGCTCAGGTCTACTATCACTTCCAACTTCTCACGACTTCAGTGACGAAGCTACAGAGCAGAAGGGATGCAGAGGGAGAAGAAGTGGGAAATGGTTTTAAAGTGAGACAGGGCAGGTTTAGGTTGGATCTGAGGAGGAAGTTTTTCACGCAGAGGGTGGTGACGCACTGGAACAGGTTGCCCAAGGAGGCTGTGGATGCCCCATCCCTGCAGGCATTCAAGGCCAGGCTGGATGTGGCTCTGGGCAGCCTGGGCTGCTGGTTGGCGACCCTGCACACAGCAGGGGGTTGGAACTGGGTGAGCACTGTGGGCCTTCGCAACCCAGGCCATTCTGTGATTCTGTGATTCTGTGATTCTGTGATTCTATGATTCTATGATTCTATGAAGAAGGCATGATGCTTCCTGTGCCCTCCTATAAAGACAGGTTTTGTCCTTGGTGAATGTATTCCCAATATAAAATGCAGATGATCACAGTATCATTACTATATTTGAAGCTTTAAATGTGACTTGCAGAGTGGGATCTGCAAAGTCCCATTGGGGCTTTATTTATGGCTCCTGTGAGTGGCTAATCAGATATGCAGCAGCAACCAGTTGGATGGCCTGGGAGCATGGAACAGCCTGCTTGGCTCCTGTTCATTTTGGGTTTGCCTTCAAAAAGGGGAAGTTTGCTGCATATTAGACTGCTGTTACATTCACTTTCTATGCAAATAACTACAATGAATACACGTGGATATTTATTTGTTTTACGTTAACAGGGGTCCAGGTGCCTTGTTAGAAATGAACAAGTAAAAATCTGCCAGAATATATTCTGAAAGGTCAATACATGACAGTTTGGTTTTGTTTGATGATATACATTATATTTGGAATTTTTTGTATCTTTTTAATGGTTCTTGGGTCTTTTATCATCATAGAATCATAGAATCACTCAGGTTGGAAGGGACCTCAAAAGATCATCAAGTCCAACCGCAGCCTAACCATAGTACCCTAACTCTAACAACCCTCTGCTAAATCATATCTCTGAGTGCCACATCCAAACGACCCTTAAACACATCCAGGGACGGTGATTCAACCACCTCCCTGGGGAGCCTATTCCAATGTTTAACCACCCTTTCTGTAAAGAAGTGTTTCCTAATGTCCGACCTAAACCTACCTTGGCGCAACTTGAGGTCATTTCCCCTCGTCCTGTCACCTGTCACCAGTGAGAAGAGACCAGCCCCGCTCTCTCTGTAAGCACCTTTCAGGTACTGGAAGAGAGTAATAAGGTCTCCCCTCAGCCCCCTTTCCCCAGACTAAACAGCTGTAGCTCCCTCAGCCTCTCCTCATAGGGCTGATTGTATTAGTGTAAAGACACCTGAGCTTGGGCCCCTGGCAAGTGGCAGTAACCCTGATACCCTCACGACCACAGTCGTGTGTTTCCACAGCCACCAACCTCACATCTGCCCTCGTGTTCTTCCTACAAAGGGGTGAGTCATCCTCCTTGTCCACCAAGGCACAAGACCATGGGGTCTTACAAGCACATCCCTCTCCTGCAAGCACAGGGACGTTAGGTTCAGGCTCCATATTAGTGACCCCAGTTACCCCCCCACCCCCCTTCCTACCTAGTTTAAAGCCCTCTGAATGAACCTAGCCAACTCCCGTCCTAAGACCCCTCTCGACCGGTGGGAGAAGCCACTCCTATCGGCCGCTAGCCGGCCCAGTCTCATGTAAACAGAGCCGAGGTCAAAAAAAACCAAACCCCTGCCGGGCACACCAAGCTCTGAGCCAGGTATTAATTTGTTGGCCCATTATATCAAGTCCCTCATTATTCCCTATGGCCGGAGGGATAGAGGAGAACATGACTTGTGCTCCCGAACCCTTTACCTGTCTCCCCAAGGCTCTGAAATCCTTTTTGAGTCCTTAGGGAAGTTCTGCCTAAATCATCTCTACCAACCTGAAACAACAGCAAGGGATAGTAATCAGTGGGCCGGACTAGGGAAGGAAGTTTCTTCCTCACATCCTTAACCCGGGCTCCTGGGAGGCAGCAGACCTCCCTGTGTAGAGGGTTTGGTCTACATCATAATGAAGCCAACACGCAGACTCATCACAAACAATCACAAGGGCATCTCATTGTATTTAGTCTAGATACTACCTATATAGCTGACACTGTATGTGGACTAGATATCAGGAAGAAATTCTTTGCTGTGAGGGTGGTGAGACACTGGGACAGGTTGCTCAGCGAGGCTGTGGATGCCCCTCCCTGTAAGCACTCCAGGCCAGGCTGGATGGGGCTGTGAGCAGCCTGGGCTATGGGAGGTGTCCCTGCCTATAGCAGGGAGTTGGAACGGTATCCCATTTCCCTCTCCTTATTGACAATAGCCATTATTACAGATATAAGATATTCTGCTGTTTGTGACCCAAAGATTGATTCTATAGATCCTTTAATCACTGTTTTCTGTGTGCCTTCCTGTGGAAACACTGTCATTATCCATCAGATCAAATATATGGATGAGATTTGCTAAACTAAAATAAAAATATGATTATTTAATGATTTTGATACAGAAAAAGAAATAAGTTTCCTTCATAAATTTTCTTTAGCAGTAAAAAAAATTACAGTTTTCTTTATCATAAACAAATCTTCCCATGCAAGTCTCTGAGAGCAACTGCAAGATATACGGATTCAGACTGCTGGCCTAGCATGAATTTAGGTACTAAAAGTTTACTCATAAAGAAAAATATATAGCTGAGGGATCAGCTGATAAAGAGTTGGGAGAGGTGATCTCATTTTTGTTTTGTACAGAGTTTCAGAATTTTGGACAAAAATGTCTCCAATTTTCCCCAAAGAGATCACACAGCAGTCCAAATGGAAGAAGTCCCCCTGTAAGACCTGCTTTGAAATTAAAGTGAGAAATAAATCATAGAATCATGGAATCATAGAATGGTTTGGTTGGCAGGGACCTTTAAGACCAGCCAGTCCCAGCCCCCTGCTGTAGGCAGGGACACCTCCCGTAGCCCAGGCCGCCCACAGCCCCATCCAGCCTGGCCTGGAGTGCTTCCAGGGAGGGGCACCCACAGCCTCAGCACCCTCACAGGAAATAATTTCTTCCTCTTATCTAGTCTAAATCTGCCCTCTTCCAGTTTAAACCCATTTCCTCTTGATTTGTTTCTACATGCCCTTATAAAATGCCCCTCCCTAGATTTCTTGCAGGCCCCTTCAGGTACTGGAAGGCCTCTGTAACGTCTCCCTGGAGTCTCCATGGCATTTTCTCTGGTCACTGTTCACAGTTCTTGCCCTGCTGCTGACTCACTCACGCTTCTGGAGCCCATCGCTTTGTCTGACATCCCAGAACTGTCCTGGTCCCTGGGTCTCCTCTGTGTCCAAAGCCAACTTTCTGAGCTCCTCCACATGAAACTGCTTTCTGCTTCTAAAACCTGGGAGTCTCAGCCACCATTTCCATATTTGTTCAATGACTTTTTCTGCACATCTCAGGGTTGCCTCACTGAAACCTGTATGACATTCCCTCACAAGGGTGACCTCTGAGCTCAGCAGGGCTTGGAAACTGCTCCAAATTTAACTTAATTATGTCAGTCAGACAATTTCAAAGAAAGGGATGGTTTGCATCAGGGCAGAGTGGGATTCCTAATCAGAATAGAAGTAATCATGTTTGCAGCCCCTGTGGTTTGTAGAGGTAGAAAGACGGGTAATTATAGCAGTACAGGGAGGAGCTGGAACGAGATCTAGGGCATTCACCTTGTGTCTGATCTCAGTGTCTCTGTTAATACTATTACTCTTTACATCCAACGCAGTTATGATCACCTTTCCAGGCACATTTTTGGAGATCATTTCTAAGTCTTAAACAGGAATGAGAGATTCCTGTCTCTATGCAGGTGGTTGTTTTTTTCTGAGAAAGGGTCTACAGGTAACATGGTGCTTCTTCCCCATACCAGCTGCCTTGCCCTACCTCACCGCGGTGGGTTGGATACACCCATAGAGTTTTTGTGGGACACAGTGGGTGAGATATTTCTCACATCTTGTCTCACTGTTTCTTCATCTAGGATATTCAAGGCCTTCCTCCTTCATTAACAGTTTCTGCAGGAAAAGTCCATGTGCAGCTGAAGTAGCATCATTTATTGATAATTACCGATAGATAAACAGGAAGTCCTTCCACTTACAAGTTCATATCAAAATTACTTAAAAACAGATCTCTCATGTTATTTTAGTAAGTTCTGGTAGCTTCATATACATCTGGATTTGGACAGCACAGAAGTACAGACCCTTCATTTTACAGGTTTTCCGATGACTACTGTAACTAATGATGCCTAATTTCCTAATTTTGAGCATTCTGATTAGGATTTCTGCTATTCTCAAAGATGTAAGTCTGTACCGAATCTTTCCACTCTGCAAGGCCTTTGCAATTAAACTGTATGATAAATTAAGCTTTTACTGCAGTCTTCCCTATGAGGTAGCACTGATGGTCTCACTAAAAGTGGTGCCTATTTCAGGAAGATCCCAGGAGATGAATATACCTCCTTTCTCAAATTTGGGTGAAACCAATCCTAAATGTCAATTACCTTTAAAAAGATGGAACAAGCAGATCCATACACTGCCAGCATGACTATATTAACCTCCTCCCATCTGCAGGTGGTGACAGCCCACTCAATCTAGACATACTAAGAAAACCAAAGCAGGAAAAGCCTTCCCCCCAACACCAAGGCTACTTCACTGAAGAGAGGAGATGATGGGTATTGGTTGTAGGTGATTCCTCCCTACAGGGAACTGAACATCCAATACGCCAAGCAGACCCTCATCTTAGAGAAGTCTACTGTCTTCCTGGGGCTCAGGAAAGAGAAGTCACTGGGAAACTCCTTAGCCTGATATGGCTGACAGACCAATATCCCTTACTGCATTTTGCACAGGGAGAGATGAAGGACCGACATAGGGGCTATCAGAAGGGACTTCAGGGCCTTGGGATGATGGCTGAAGGGATTGAATGCCTCCCTGTTCATTGCAGGGGAGTTGGACTAGATTGCCTTCAGAGGTCCCTTCCAACTCAGAGGAATTCTGTGATTCCAAAGCAAGCTAACATCCAAGGCACAAACAAAGGGAAGAGAAGGACATGAGTTACCAGTGCTGGCCATTCCCTGAGTAGATGAGTAGACATGGTTAGGCAAAAACAATGGTGCCCTCCAAGTTTGTGGGGTGGATTGTGAAACCTATATTTTCCATCTGAGAAGGGATAAAAGAAAAAAAGCTCTATGAAAACCAAGAGCCTATTGGCAGCCAACGTCACCGTGAGAGCCCTGAGATAGAGTATGGCCAGTTCAGGATGAAGTGTTGTTTGGTAGATCACAATAACAGAGCATCATTGGGAACCTTCTGGATAGGTTCTGGTGCCCGTCCACATTTTTCAGAAATCTGATTAGAATCAAACACTTGCTATTATTTATATTACTGTATCATGCAGGCATCCAATTCAGGGCCTTTCACTGTGCTTGGAGCAACATCTGTTTTTTCCACGAGTCTTTGCAGCTGAAGCAGAAAGCAGCAAAATACACAGGGCATAGATAATCACAGAGAACAGAAATGGGAAGGGACAAACAAAACCAACAGGAGACATGGACGGCCAGATATGTGAGGTGTTACGGGTCGTATGATGAAAGAAAGTAAGGAGATCAATGAAGCTGTGTGAATATTTACAGATCATCCTGAGAGAGGCAAGTGCTAAGAAATCCCAAAGGTGTTCTGTATTTCAAATGTGTAACTGTTTTCTTTTGCTGTCCATCAGAGAACAGTCAGGTAGGATGTGTCAGTTATGGAGATACTAGGCTCTTTGTTCCTGTTTGAAAGGAATATCATTACAAGCTCCAGGGAGCCTAAATGACAGATTCTCAGATTTATGCATTTATGTGGAGACAAAAAGCCAGAAATGGCAATGTGATGTGGGAATCTTACAGAAGAACAAGCAAGAAGAGCAAGGGAGCACCAACAGATGCAGAAAGAGCACCAAGAAATGCACTGCCTTACAACATTTACATTCGTCTTAGCACTTGGCACACTGCCTAATATGTTTGGGGGTTTTTTTGCATGATTATCAGCATTCTCTGTGCCCATTAAGCATTTCAGTGCTCCTTCAAGGCTACAAGAGGTTGGTGAGGCTTAGGCGTTACCCAAAGAGTGGCAGTGACACATGGGATGAAGAATGTATTAAGTATTTATAATCACATTTTTGCATTGAATTGCCTTATTTTAATATCTTTTCAATGCAGAGATCAATTTCCTTTAGCTGCATGCCCAGCACCAGTAGGACTGCAAGGAGACCTGTGTGGCAATGTGCTACTTGGGTGCTCACATCCCAGAAATGAGGAGGAGGACTTCAGTATGGACTCCTAAACTCCTCTCCTCAAATGATACAGGTATTGACATTCTGAATTTAGAGAAGCAGTTCACATTTGATAGATTGAGATCATTCTGTTAAAATGTTTGCAGGCAGACCACTTACATTTTGCTGAAAAAATGGGGTAATTCATGGAAATGTAAAATATTTTGGAGGTTTTTCCACACAGCCCATGCAGCTCCTTGCTCCTTTGGTATAACGTGAGCTGTACCAAATGCTGCAGAAAGAAGTTACTGCAGGAAACCCACATATTGACTTCAATCTTTCTTTGAAGTTGGCCAAGCCCTTCTAGGGAGGGGGAGGGGGGGTGGGCGGACTGTCCCCTGTGCTGTGGCCTCACGAGGCCCCAACTGCAGTGCTGCATCCAGGCATGGGGCCCCCAGCACAGGAGGGATGTGGGGCTGTGGGAGCGGGGCCAGGGGTGGGCCAGGAGGATGCTGAGAGGGCTGGAGCACCTCTTTGTGGAGAAAGGCTGAGGGAGCTGGGGGTGTTCAGCCTGGAGAAGGGAAGGCTGAGCGGAGACCTCGCTGCGGCCTTCCAGTAATGAGGGAGCTCATAAGCAGGAGGGGGAGCGACTTTTTACGTGGTCTGATAGTGACAGGACAAAGGGTGGTTGTTGAAAATTAAAAGAGGAGAAATTCAGATGCTTATGGCAGAATTCCTTCACTCAGAGGGCAGTGAGACGCTGGCACTGCCCAGAGCTGTGGTGCCCCATCCCTGGAGATGCCTGAGGCCATGGATGGGCCCTGGGCAGCCTGAGCTGGGGGCACCCAGCCCGTGGAGAGGGGAACTGGGGCTGTGAGGTCCCCTCCAACCTGAGCCGTTCTAGGGTTTACATGCAACCGTTTCCCCTTTATCACTTGTGAAAAGGGAAGACAGTTGAGACATGCACTTGCATGGGTGTTACTATTAGAAATTTTTGTGCAGCCATCTGGAAAATGCAGGCAAGGCTTGTGAATGCTTCCACTAAGAAACTAAAGCTATGCTGTGTTGGGATAAGGAACCAGCCATGTATAATATAGACTGAATGTTTAAAACAGCTGATGCATCAAATCATTTACAAGTAATTCCCAGGATGTTGGAAGGCACTTCCTGCGTAACAAATAAAGTACAAAAACCAGCCTGCACAGCTCTCATCTGGTGTCAGAGCAATGAGTGCATCCTCCCCTCCCTGGGGTTTGACTGCTGGGGCTCAGAGCTTCAAGAGCCAAGCTGGGACTGTGGGGAGATCTTCAATGACATCTGTGGGGAGACAGTGGGGAGAGCTGATCTGCTTGGGGTCTCCTGTCCTGATGGCCATGTTCCTATACTCAGCTCCCAGTGCAGAATACAAGAGGGAATGGACTTGCTCTTTGGGTAGTAGCTGAAAGATAACAAAAGCATATAGCATTTACAAAACGAAGAATGCCAAATTCATTCCACTCAAATGTTCTACCCATAATAGGGCACATAGGTAGGTAGCATCTACAGGCACATAAATTTAAAATCCTCCTGTGTTAGATGCTAGCCCAGCACAGTCTCTGCTTCAGACTACCTTAAGCATTTCTGAAACTGGTTAGCTATAAAATAATTGTATTTCATTTGCAGAGCGAAGTTAGGATTAAGCTACCTTTGAGACTGTAGCATCTTGGAAGGATGCTCACCAGTCACTCTGCAGTATGAGACAATGGTCTCATTTTAAACTCACATGTAAAGCCTCCACTGCACAATCACCCATGCACATGTATGCCAGTAGAATTGGACTGAGAGAATAAATTGTGGATTTGGTTTTGTGAGGGGAGACAAGTACCCAGTCAGCTATGACAAGGTAGCTGGAACAGCAGTTATCACAACTCTAATATTCACTTTAAATAAAATAAAATAAATAAAGTTAACCCAAATGGAGAACTTAATTGGTGCTTCGATCCAATAGCTGAAATAAAGGCCATCTTCACATTCTGGTCTGGGATGCCTGCCACGACAGATATGAAACTGGAGCCTTAGTATATCAGATTGACCCTGGCGTTAGTCAGGATGTGCTCATTCACCTGATTAACTGATCTCAACGTGCTGGTTTTACTGGCCTCCAGAAATAGAAATTCGCTGGGTCAAAAGCCAGTGAAGCTTAATTTAAGATGTAAATTAGGTGTATATAAATTTTATTTCTGTGTGTATAAATTTATGGACTGAATTTCATAAGTGTACTCTTGCAGTATAAAGAATTAATTGGAAGTTGCAGGGGAGGAGTCAAAGGAACTGGGCTGAAGTGGGAAAGGCCGGATGCCTCCGTCTGGTCTGGCATTGTTCATCCGAATACCCTTTCATAAACACCTTCATTTCCCTGCTTCTTTTCTTTTTTCCATCTCTGCTCATTGCATATAACTGGTAGGTTAATTGAGGATTCATCTCACCTATCTTGTTGCCTATAGAGTTGACGTTTATATCTGAGCTAACCCTTCAGGCTTCCTCTCTAATCAATGGAGAAAAATAGGTTATTTTAGTCTGCATTTCATTTGAGCTATTTTAGACATCAGCTAAGGATGGTAAGATAAATTCTCTCATAAATATGCCTATTTCTCTCCATTAGTTATGAAGGAATCCTAGGGTGGCTGTTGTGGGTGGAAGTGTCTACATTTAATGGAAGAAAATGAATCCTGAATGCTTATGGGTCCATGGACCCATGGATGGGCTTGTTCAGCTTAGAGGAGGGAAGGCTGCAGGGAGACCTCACTGTGGCTTTCCAGTAATGAGAGAGCTCATAAGCAGGAGGGGGAGTGACTTTTTACAGTCTGATAGGGATAGGACAAAGGGGGGGAATGGATTTAAACTAGAAGAAAGGAAATTTAAGTTAGATATCAGGAAGTGGTCTTATACTCACAGGGCGGTGAGGCGCTGGCACTGCCCAGAGCTGTGGTGCTCCATCCCTCGAGGCATTCAGGGCCACGGATGGGCCCTGGGCAGCCTGAGCTGGGGGCACCCAGCCCACGGTGGGGGGTTGGACTGTATGATCTTTAAGGTCCCCTCCAACCTAAGCCATTCTATGATCTCATCTCTCTAGATTTGTATCTGAACTCTCACAGCAGATACTGCATGGATTGTAACCAAAGAAAAGTGCTGTCCCTGGCAAAGGAAGAAAAAGCAATAACGTGAGGGACAGCTGACTTCTGGCTACAGCATGCACAAGGGACAGCAAAAAAAAATTCGTTTTTTTCTTCTTCTATTTGGAGGAATGCTTTAAACAAACAGTGATGTGGAAAACAATATCATAGGAAGAACTGATTTCAGAACTGTTGAATCAGAGCATACAACTGCACTGAGCTGAATAAACAGCCCAGGTCTGGTCACAGAAAGCATTCCTACTGGCTTGGCTGAAATCTTCCCAATTTAGGATCTGTTATATATTATCAAGATTTGCTCTTGTGCGAGATTATTCATGTTCCAACACAGGTGACATCCTCTGTTTAGCTTCACTGTGAAGCCACGTTTCTTTGTGGTGGTGGTGTCTTTTTATTGAAGTTGATGGTAGATGTAAAAAATAATGGAAATCAGACAAGAAAGAGGAAAGCAATGGAAAAGGAATCACCATCGGCGAAGTACTGGGTGTGATGCACAGCAGTCCTTGCCTAAGCAAAGGGAGGAGATTGCTGTGAGCACAAACATCTGAAGGATCCTCAAAATCACATCCACTTGACAGTGGTTTTGAACACAGGATTTCCTGTGTTGAGCCATCAGCCTTAATCCCAACCTAATTTCTGCAGCTGCGCTTTTGAAGATGATGTGCAAGAGGGAAAAAAAATAGAACTAAGTGTAAGAAACATAAATTTAGATCAGATTAATTTTTTGTATATCAAGACAGAAGTGACTTCCTAAAATCATAGAATCACGAGTTGCAAGAAAGCACAGGAAGGAAAAGAAGGAAAGAATCAAATGGGTAAAAAGGATAAAACAAGAACACAGTCTCACACTGGAAGTGAGAACCATGGCATATCTCAGGCTGAGGAAATGCAGTACAAACCAAACCATTCTCACTGGCTTAGTCTAAAGTAATGCCTTATAGAACAACACAAGACTGATGACACCATAGACCATCCTGGTATCTCTGGAAATAAAGAGTATTCCCATTTGTACTTCACTCACTCAATCTCATTGTCAAATTAAGTCCCGTGGAGGGACTGCAGGGCAGAATAGCAGCTGCTCATAGAATCATGGAATCATAGAACCACCAAGGTTGGAAAAGACCTCCAAGGTCATCCAATCCAACCATCCACCTACCACCGGTATTTCCCATCAAACCATCTCCCTCAGTACATCCAAACATTTCTTAAACACCTCTGGGGGGGGGGAGAGGGGGGAGGGGACGGGATGGACAAGGACACAAAGCCCTTAGATCTAAATGAGAAAGCTGGCTGCACCTCATCTTTCCTATCTGAATAGCACCAACTGTACCATCTTTCCAATTAATCCCAACTTTTCCTTAGAAAAGGAGAATAGGACACCTTGCACCTTACACCTGCGCAGCTGGCAGCCATGGGACTAAGAGCGGAATGCAATGAGCTAAGATGGAGGTGTGAGGGGAGTAGGGTGGTCACCCACCAAGGAGGGAATTGGCCATGTTTGCATCTCCCAAGTCAAGAAAAATCTCCCCAGTGCATTCAGGCACATTGTGCTATTTCTTTTTCTCTTTGCAAGCTTATATTTAATCTGCACAGAAGAAACTACAGGGCACAACAGATGTCCAATGGCTCAGACTAGTGACAGATAACTTGTTGAGATACTCAGGATTTTCATGCACCGAGTTCCCAGCTCTGATTTTTAATGCAACCTGATTGTGACCATGTCTTCTGTGGTCACCAGAAAGGCCTTGAAAAAGTGGGGAGAACAGCTAAGCACTGAATCCTTGTAGATCTGAGAGGGATTTCTTTCTGTTGATGATGAGAGCTGTACTGTCATTGTATTTGTTGTGAGGAAGAGAGATGTTTCTATTGCTTTGGGGAAGGAAGCATGAAAATCCTTTTTAGAAGCATGGGGGTAAAAATATCCCACTCTGAATAATGGAGGTGAGTGCACTTCATCAAAACTTAAGGTCTGTAAGACTCCGGGGGCCTATTACTAATTTTGCCATTAATTGGTGATAAACAGCACGCTCATTGCTCTAGTTTTCTCACTTTAAATTGAGCATTATGAAACTTTCTGCGCGGAGATTCCTTAATTAACTGGCAGTTGTAGAACACTCTCAGATCCGTGGGGGAAAATGCTGGAGGAGAGCTGGGTCTGATGGCTGCACACAGCCTGCAGGACTCAAACTGCAGAAAGAAAACAGGGGGAAAGACAAAGCTACAGTGAAGTACTGTGGTCATTATCATATTTTTCTCTCATTTTTTTCCTGCCTATTAATCTTATATTTAGTGAGCGAGACAAAAGATGAAAGAGAAGCTGTGGAGCCTTGTGTGAGGGGAAGAAAGAGAGTTGTTTTCATGAGATCAAAGGTTTAGAAGAAGAAGGAAAAATGAAGCAACAAATAAAGAAAAAGCAATAAGTTTAGAACCAAATCTAGCAGTCTTGTGTTGTACCTATCCTCTGCTTCACCCAGAAACCAGGACACGGATATAGCGACCAACCAAAGCACAGCCTCCCGAGCACGGGAACAGGACAGGAGAAGGAGCTCTGGATCTGACTCAGTGTTTCTCCGGCATCATGTGCCCTTCTATTTTTATTGCAAGGAGAGGCTGCTGAGAAGACGGTTTTGAAAGGAAGTTAAACTCTTTCCTCCTATCTGTG
Source organism: Alectoris magna (assembly GCA_030625065.1). NCBI lineage: Eukaryota > Metazoa > Chordata > Aves > Galliformes > Phasianidae > Alectoris > Alectoris magna. Next base: position 112,336,446 of record CM060562.1, on the reverse strand, counting down.
AATCTCCTATCTGGTTCACTCCTCCCCCACGGCGGAGATGTTCCAGGTGTGTTTAGGTAAGAGGAAGGGGCAGAGGTAGGAAAGACGATGAAGGAGTAGGGTGTGCAATCTACCAGCCTCATTTCCTTGGCTTTATCAGATGGACCTCTTCTGTCTTTGGCTGAGGTGCAGCAGCAGATTTCCTTCATTCCCAGATGAGCTGTGGCACCAGGTGCAGCTGGTCAGCACGACAAGGGATTTACCAACTGATTGATCTGATGGGAGCCTGCAGAATGGTGTGGGATAAAGCAGGCAGAAGACAGCTTTTGCTGTAGCACAAGGTGAAGCAGGATTGCATTAAGAAAACTTTCCATTCACAAGAATCCAGAGCCATCCCAGAGTAGTAAGGAAGCAGCACTCTGCTGCCTGTAGGACAATACCAGAGAAGTGATGCCTTCTGAGTGCTCAAGTAGGTGAGTGCTGCCAGAAGGTCAGGCTTCTTCCCTGCAGCTGCCAGATCTGCATGAGGCAGTGTGGTGATGTGCATGAGTTCAGAACATGGAGTGTAGATGCACTTCTGTCTTCTAAGTCTGCTCCTCAGGTGTAGAGAAGACATGTGTGATGTCTTCTAGATGTGTTATGGGGAAAAATAGACAGAAAAAGGATGAATAGAAAATTTGAAATGGACAGAGAATGTGTAAGTATGGTTCCCTGATGTGCAGGAACAAATACTGTTGACCAGTGCTGCAGAACAATCCTTTCCTCCCAGACTCTGGAAAGCAGAGTCAGAAGAGTGTGTGCTGCGTGTCTGCCAGGGACAAAGAAACCAGAGGGATACTGCAAGTCCACCTTTGGAGGTGAAGCACAGCCTCAGGGGATGTAGGACATAGCCTCTTTTCCTCTCAAGGCTTCAGTGATCCCTCTGTCTGAAGGGCTGATCATAACAGCTGCACTTGCATGGCTCCATGGCAGTACAGGCTGCTGTGATTCCTGCTCACAGTGCTCACTTCTCCACTAGCTCTGAGATCCGCACCCTTTCCTCTCATGGGCTCTTCCCTTTATCCTGCACTCAGCCCAGTCTGCCACAGTGCCCTTGCACTGCCACGGTCCCACTGCTGTCTCCATTGCCAAATGGGCAAAACTCCAGTACTTCTACAGGCAGAGCATCACAGCATCAATCTGCTCATGTTCCTCTTGTTCCTATTCTCATCTATCTATTTCCACCTCTGTTATTTGGATCAGAAGTTTCTTGCAGCATGGACTATCTGTTCACCTTTGCTTATACAGCAGGCTTGTATCCTTGTTTATCCCTTAATGCTTTTGTAATTCATTCCCCATTGATTCATTCCCCATTGATGTGTGGACAACAAAGTATTGAGGCCTGCAGTAACAAGGCCTCTTGTTACTGTCTTGTTTCCCACCTATCTTTTCAGGATGTGATTTCAGAGTTGGGATTGAGGTTCTTTTTTCTTTGAGTTGTCTCAAAGCAGTTTAAATGCAGCACACTCACATGTCAGCTTCACCCCAAAAGGCACCTGTTGCATTTAAGAAGAGGCTGTCTGTTATTCCCAAATAGTCTGTATATCTGAATCAGTCCTACTGAAATCAGGAGACTTGAAATGTGACAAAACTAGATCAAGGACTGTGTGTACAGAAATATGGCTCTGCGGTTGGATATTTACAGTACTCCGGAAATCTCAGCCCAACACTTGGCAGCAGTTGAAGCAAATAAAATGTTAGGACGCATTAGAAAAGGAATGAAGAAAGAATCGAAACGTTCTGCCACTGTGCAGATCTATGGCTTAACTACAGCCTGAATACCAATGTTCTTGTCTTCAAAAGATGATTAGACCATGGGACAGTAGGAAGAGGGGGCATGAGGGTGCCTGGAAATGTGAAAATATGTTATGCAAGGAGAATGAAAAAGGGTAAAGATGCTTCAGATTGGAAAAGTGATAGCTGTTGGGAAAACATCATAGAGGGACCTGCAGTCATAAGTTCAGTGAAACTGAATTGAAAATTAATGTTTATTATATTTTATTTCAGAAGAATGGAAAAAAAAAAAAACGACAACATAGTAATGGTGAGATATTTTTTTGTTATTCATTTGCTTTTATCTAGTGCATAATAAAATTAAAGATGTTATTATTGGAGAATCGGGATGCCAGAAACAGGCTTTCATGTCTTAAAAATGTTTGGGTGCATCTACGGAAAGGAGAAAGGGCCGGTGAAGACTGTTACGCGTGGTAACAGGAATGCTTTTGGGAGTGAGAAAGTCCTCGTACAGCTGGAAGCTAAGGAAGGGTACAAGGCTACTGTATTACCTCGCTCACGTTGCGTGCTCACAAGGCATCTGCTATTAAGACATATGAGCTCTGGGCAGCCTGGTCTGGAGGCTGGCGACCCTGCACATAGCAGGGGGGTTGAAACTGGATGATCTTTATGGTCCTTTTCAACCCAGGCCATTCTATGATGCTGTGATTCTATATGCACTTTGTTCTTACCAGCAAAGTCATTCTTATGTTCCTATGGCCTTGTTTGTGCAGCTATAAAGAGAAAGCTTTATTCAAAGAAAAAGAAAAAAAAAAAAAAAAAACAACTGACAAAAAACAAGGAGACCAATGAGTTCCCATCTGAAATAGTGGTTAGATTTAGACCATTAATTTCAACCTCAAAATAAGTCTCAAGTCTTTCACTTTTGCTTTTTAAATTAGAAACTGTAGCCAAGTAAAAGCAGCTGTAGGGGAATGTTGCTAAGTTATGTTGTATTTCAATATTAATATGTAATTTTTCATGCAGGATGGAAAGAAGTGGAGTATTCAATGTAGCAGAAGGAAGAGATGTCATCCAAAAGGACCTGGATGAGCTTGAGAAGTGAACCCATACAAACATCATGAGTTCCAACAAAGGCAAGAGCATGGTGTTGCACTTAGGTCAAGGTAATCTTAAATATGTATGCAGACTGGGAGAAGAACTCATGGAACACTGCAGAGAAAGATTTGGGTGACCTGGTGGGTGAGAAGCTGCACATGAGCCAGCAGTGTGCCCTTGCAGCCCAGAAGGACAACTGCATCCTGGGCTGCATCAACAGGGGGGTGGCAGTGGGCAGGGAGGGGACTGACTGTCCCCCGTGCTGTGCCCCTTGTAAGGCTGCCAGTGCTGTGTCCAGGCCTGGGGCCCCCAGCACAGGAGGGATGTGGGGCTGTGGGAGCGGGGCCAGGGGAGGGCCAGGAGGATGCTGAGAGGGCTGGAGCACCTCTCTGTGGAGAAAGGCTGAGGGAGCTGGGGGTGTTCAGCCTGGGGAAAGGAAGGCTGAGCGGAGACTTCATTCTGGCCTTCTAATACTTAACAGCAGGGGATGGAACTGGGTGAGCTTGGAGGTCCCTTCCAACCCAAACCACTCTATGATTCCATGAAGTCCACAATACTTCCAAAATATTGAGTATCTAATAGACAAGCCTCTCACATGTGCATCTATCTTTCCATAGATAAATTTACCTTCTGCCTTTCTCCTCCTTCCTCTAGCCTGTACTGTGCAGACTGAAAGGATTCGAGAGGGCTCAGTCAGATGCTGTACTCAAACCCCTCCACATCAAGAGGCAGAAGGAATCTCCTACAGCTGGGAAGAGTGGAAGTCTGAATTACTTAACAGATCATGGTGAATGAAGGCTGGATTGCAGCGGAGTGCTCTTTGTTCCAATATGAAAACTCTTTCAGAGCAGCTGTTCTGTCCTCATACAACCCTCAGCACTGTCAATAGTCTAAGTGATTTTTGCCAGAGCATTGAAATCAACATGTGTCCCACGAGGTTTGTTTACCCATTCATCCTCCACCAGGGAGAGATCTGTGCGCACAGTGCCCTGTTTTGTTGGAAAGGGATTGGTTTGGGATTTTCTATAGTCACAAAGGCCTCTTTTCAGATGACTTCACATGGTATCACGTGGTATTATTTTCAGAGTAGCAATGAACAATCCAAACCATATATCTTCAGCAGTAGAGATATCACACCCAGGTATCTGCATGAGTTGCATAAAGATCTTCCTTTGGACCCTCTCAAATTTTTTCTCTATCCTTCCTTTAATTCTATACAGGAATAAGTAACGTACTTCGGGAGAACTACTTAACAAGGTAATGTAAATGCAAAATATCTGAATAAGTTAGGTGACAGCCTCATTCTGTCATAGAATCATGGAATGGGTTGGGTTGGAAGGGACCTTTAAGATCACCCAGTCCCAGCCCCCTGCTGTAGGCAGGGACACCTCCCATAGCCCAGGTTGCTCACAGCCCCATCCAGCCTGGCCTGAAGTGCTTCCAGGGAAAGGGCATCCACAGCCTTGCTGAGCAACCTGTTCCAGTGTCTCACCACCCTCACAGCAAAGAATTTCTTCCTGATATCCAATCTAAATCTGCCCTCTTCCAGTTTAAAACCATTTCCCCTTGTCTTGTCCCTACCTGCCCTTATAAAAAGCCCCTTCCCAGCTTTCCTGTAGGCCCCTTCAGATCCCTGGCACAAAGAAGGATTTAAGGTTCTCCGTTTAGGTTTGGTGTTGAACTGAAGTTTTCTACTTTCCAGGCATCTCATGTCTTTCAGATGCAATATCTGGGTGATAATGGGAAAATCCCTTGCCTCTGACTTTCATCAGACAGCAGAAAAGCTTGGAGCAGAGAGAAAGAGCTGAGGGGGAGATGTGGCATGGATGTAGTAAAGGGAGTGGGTGGTGTTTGAAATTCTTACTGGTTGTTTTTTTTTTTTGTGTGGTTTTTTTTTAGTAGCTAAGTTAAGCCTCTAAAATGAATTTCTGAGGGGGACGGAATTTTGGGACCTTCATTTGTGCTCTGATTTGGATCTAAGCCAGCCTGTGGGTGTTTCTCCCATATTTTAAGTTACTGGATTCCTCAGGGTGTTCCCTGCTCTGCTTTAAAAATATATCACTTCTCAGCTGTATACAACTCAGTAAAATTTACCAACTTCAGAGCCTTGCAGCCCTCCAGGAAGTTTTCGCTATTTTTTTCCTACAGGTTTTGCTCTGGGGCTGCTGCTTGTCAAAAGGCAGTTTGTGACGCTGCAAGAGCAGGTCCAGAAAGTCCAAAACATGATTTTTCCTGTCCACTGACTGCAGAATCAGGCAGGGTTTGCACAGTGAGTACTGGAATCAGGGGCCTGAAACAGCCCCCAGACACCTGCAATAAGGGTACGTTCACCTGTAGGAGTAGTCTGAGACTGGATCATGTAAACAAAAGGCAACATTAGTGATTAGTTTAGGCCTCGAGGTTGGTATTGTAATGGAAAACTGAGCCCATAACTCTGCTTTCTCTGTAGTGCTGTCCATCTTTCTCTTTCCATGAAGAGAAGATGGGCTGCTCCTAGTCAGTAAGGCTGCACTGTCTGCTTTCCATGAGCATCTGCCTCTGAACTACTTGAGTAACCATCCACAGAATGCATGAGAAAAGAGACTGTGTTTGTGCATACTGGGAAGTGAAGAAGAAAAGAGACTGGCCATCCTGCCTGCCTTCTTCTGATGCAAATAAACCATTTCTCTGAGGCAAATAATGTGGTACTGTGACAGCAGCCATGCCACTGTTCCCATTCTTTGAAGAGCTGTCCTCACAAAACAGTGTTGGAAAAAGATCCATACTACTGCATATGCTGCTAAGGGCATGTTTGCCTTATGATTTCTCTCTTCTAAAGGGATTCCTGTTATTATCAATGTGGTAAACCACATGGGGCTCATGGAAGTCTTTCACTGTTTGATGAAACCCTACAAAATTTATGAACTTGTCCTCCAAAATCACAAAATCACAGAATTGTAGGGGTTGGAAGGGACCTCCAGAGATCATTGAGTCCAACCCCCAGATCCGGGCAGAAAACTCTCTTAACTCCTATATGGTGTTAGAAAGTGGCATTCCTTTATTCCTCACGGCATGTACCTGGCAACGTGACAAACGAGTGCAAACCCTGAGTTCAGGCTCTATGTTTAAACAATTAAGACATACATGAGCAGTACATCGGCATACATATTCATTCCTTTTCAAGGCTTCATTAAAGTACACGAATGTCCATTTGAGCATGCTCAGTAGTATTTAAGGAGGTCAAATGCCCACCTACTTCATCTCCATTTTTTACCACCAGCTTCAACACTGAGACTTTGGACTCACCTTTAACTTCTTTTCCCCAGTTTGGAAAATTTCCATTGCTTATTGGGCCATCGTGGGCCACTTTTAAAACAATGAGTGTAATCTGAGGAAGATGTCCTTGCACATATTGGGTGAAAAAGAGGAAAGTACTCTATTATGACTCCTGTCCTCCTTGTGAGGCAAAATCGTTGAGGCAGAAGATGAAAGTATTCTATTATGTTCCCAGTGCAAAACTATTGAGGAAAACAACACAACACTGTTCACTTACTGAAGTTGAAATTTTAGAACTATCTCTCATGGATCCCTTTTGCTAAACTAATATGTTGGTTTTTAAGCTAATGTATTAATCCCTATTGCTAAACAAACCAACCTATATCAAACTGGTAGTGGGATCATCTACTGTGTCAGTGGAGCTTCTTTTATGCTCACTAAATTTACGTACTGAACACCTTCATTAATGGATAATGGCACTATGTTGTGCTCTGTTTACAAGAGTCAATGACTGGATAGTTTATATTTTCTATTTCTGTTAAAAGAAGTGACTGACCATGGTACAGAATAATGGCCTTTGCCCTTGCAGCTTGAACATCTATCCATATTTCAATCACAGGAGTGAAATCTCAAACTTTTTAATGTGTGTATGAGTGCTCGGTAACATGAAACAAAATCTCCCATGTCTGAAGCTGATCCAGGAGCCTGATGTTCTGAGTCTAGCATCAATTTGGGATAGCTGCACCACAGGACCTGCACCTGTATGGGGCTTATGCAACAAGGGTTTGTAGCAGGGGGTCTGACCTTACTGAGCAGCACTTGGAGAGCTGCAGCTGTGGAAGCCCACCTGGGATCAGCTCTGGAAGGATGGGGTCTATATGGAAGGGACCCACATGGAGTGGGGCAGAGATAAGTGCCAGGGGCTGACCACAGCCCTCATTCTCCTGCTCTGCTCAGGGAGGAGATAGAAGAGGATGAATGGGGGGAAGAAATTTTAAGCTTTCAGTGCTCCAGTCTGATAGTAATAGGCAATAAGTTACACTAATCTCCCTCGAGCTGAGTCTTTGTTGTCTGTAGTGGTAATTGGTGAGTGACCTCTCTGTCCTTATTTCCACCTGTGAGGTTTATCCGTTTCATCTAATGTTCTTCTCCCCCTTCTGTGGAGGAAGGGGACTGAGCGAGTGGTGTGTTGGGGCTGAGCTGCCCACCAGTGTGAGCCACCACAGCGCCTCCTCTGCCATCAGCCCTTGCACTGTCTTGAGAAGAGCCACGTGAGCAGTGTGCAAGGTGCTCTTATACCACAGGGCCTCAGGAAGCATGTGCACATAAAGCCAACTCGGTTCTGGAAACACACATGCCAGCCTCCTACTTCATTTTGGTGTAGTTATCATATTGCAGAACACAGCGTACTGTTAGCAGAACAATTGGAAAGTGACTGCAAACACTGCCAGAGCTGTCTTCCAACAAGCCGCTGCTACAGAGCAGGTAGATCTACAGTGCACCAAAAACTCCCTCCCTACAGGATGCTGCTTTCCTCGCAGGTATTTCCCATCCTTCCTGGTGCTTTTGGTGTCACTGCTATCACTGCAATGTGGTGCCACAACCACTGTCTGAACCCAAATTTATTTGCCCCTCCTTGATACTCTACAGCATGAGGCGAGATGTCTTCTTCTCTCTGCCCTTGCTATCCTTAAGGCTACAAGGGATGGGTTAAAACCCTGCTCCATGGACCCCTTCCCTGCATTACTACTTCTCCTTTTTCATCTTTATGTTGTGACCCTGACCCATTTTAAGGCTGGTAGTAGATATCTCCCTTGGGGGTAACCTTCCCAGGCTGAGGTGCTTTGTGAGCAGAGCCCTTCTAAATTACAGTTCTCACAGGAGAACCATCCTGAAGGAGTTGCATAATCCTCCCTTGCACTGTCCTGCTGATGAGCTGCAAATTGACAATATGTAAAAATAGTCGAAGCTTGGCCTCCTTTCTTCATCTGAAATAGTTTCAGAGAACTTTCCTCACAGCTTCACAGACGGATTTGGTTATTTGTATGTGACGTTAACAGCACTTACTACCTTTAAACATTATTATACCTTTTTTTCTCTTTTTCTGTTTGTTTGTCTTTACCAGCTTTAGTGTATAGAAAATTCATGAGGTCCACCTGGGCCCACTGCTAAAGCCTGTCTAGGTCCCTCTGGATGGCATCCTGTCCCACTGCTGGGAATGCACCCCACAGCTTGGTGTCATCAACAGACTTGCAGAGGGTGCACTCAACCCCACTGTTGATGCCACTCATTAAGTTATTAAGGAGTATTGGCCCCACCACCAACACCACTCATCACTGATCTCCATCCAGACATTGAGTCATTCACCACTGCTCTCTGGACTCCATCCTGCAGCCAGTTTTTCATCCATTGAACAGTCCACCCACCAAATCCATATCTTTCCAATTTGGAGAGCGGGATGTTGTGAGGTACCCTGCCAAAGGCCTTACTGAAGTCCAGAGAGATGACATCAGTGTTTTACATTTTCTCTCCCTTTGATATACACCGAATCAAATAAATAGGCAAAAACAAAAATTTGCTGTACTTTTAACTCGAGATCCAAAAATTCCCTGAGAGAAGCTGGATTTAATTTCTAGGGAAGCCAAGGCAGAGGAAGCTCTAGGGCTTTGCTTGGGATCACACAGGAGCCCAGCAGTTGATTTGTGAATAAAATCCAGGTGTGCTGGTTAATTTCTACTTCCCTTGTCCACTGATGCAGTGTCACCATCATAGAAGGCCACTAGGTTAGTTTGGAATGGTTTGGTCTATACTGTATATCCTCATTGTGAGATATGCCATGGTTCTCACTCTCACTGTAACTCTGTGTTCTTGTTTTATCCTTTTTACCCATTCGATTCCTTCCTTCTCCATTTTTTCCTTCCTTTCCAACTGTCTGTGTTTTATTGCAACCCATAACCTGAAGGCGGTGACTTATACAGTCAAGTAGGTACAAATCTGATACTTCAAGAAAGGAAGTGGACCAAAACTGCTGGCCAGTGTTATTTGGAAATAGTCGCTAAGAGTATGAGGATGTGTTTACACAGTTCAGCAAGGCATGGGGAGCACTGTGCAATGGAATACAGTGGAGAGAAAGTACTGCTTTTTCTCATTGCTACTTTTCTCCCTTCTTCCCTATTTCACTTTCAAGGAACCAGGATGACCATAAATAAACACAAAGGCTCCGGTCTGTCTCAGCTGACCTTTCCTTACTTTTCCTCAAAGGGCAGTTTGGGCCATCTCATGTCAGTCAGAGAGGAAAAGCAGTGCTGGTTTAAAAAACAAAGTCCCTATTTTACATTTTGGATGCCTGTTTTGTTTTTCCTCAGTTTCTGTTTTTGGTAAAGGATGAGATATTTTCAATGTTAACTGTTTCCTGATAGGTTAAGGAAGTTTGTACATAAAATCAGACTTACAAGCCATGTCTGGTGACTGTACATCCAATAGCAGGATCTAAGTACAACTTTTCACTTTTGGAGTTAATTTGTTTGATCAATATTAGCGTAGTCAAGATGGCAACCAATACTTTGAATGGAAGTTTCAAAGGAATCCTCAGATTCTTTCAGCTGCAGCAGTGTGTTTCTGTCAAATACAAAAATGCAGACATATTTGGGCTAACACTCAGTTGCACAAGTAGTTACCTGTGCCTTGTAGACCGCCAGGCATGTGAATGAGGGCGCTCACACCATCCACAAGCGGCAGACGTCTTTTGCTATTTGCCCTTAAGGTTTCTGAAGGTTATATTTCTTCTTTTAATCCCCAGGAATCTTTTCTATATCTTCCAAAAGGAAGTATTTCTTCTCTAATCAACCATATGATCCTTCAAGTTGTCTCTTCAGTGTTGAGAGTAGAAAATGAGGGATTTATTTCTGTTCTAAAGGAAAATTTTGAGTGCTCCATCTCTACGCTCCTGAAAGCAGAAGCTGTAGGAGAGCAACCAGAACACACACATACCCTCCTTCCACTGTCTTTTGAGATGATCTGAGCAATAAGAGAGGTTTATTGGTGGGAAAGCAGTTTAGCAGAAGAGATAGGAACAAGATGGATCTGATATGAATAGAACTACAGGTACCCCAGCAAAAGAATAGGAACAGAAAGAGCAGAGAAATGAAACACAGAGAGAACTGCTTAAAAATCGTATTTCACAGATCTTTATTGCCTTCTGCTCTCTGTTCTATATGTGTTGGGGAAGGAAAAATAGAAAAACTGCAAGTGCAGTGATAAATACTTCTCTGTGGTGTAAATGACTTCATAAAAATTCAGCTTCCACTGGCGTTTTCTCATCCTTTCACCAAGCATCCCTGATGTGCTATTTATAGCTGCTCAATCACAGCAGCCTGTCAATTATCTTATAGGGCATTTCCCAGCTGTTGGTTGGGGGAGAACAGAATATCCAAGCTGAATATTGAATACCATTTGCTGTAACGTTATGGTATACTTGTAAATATGACTTTGTTACAGGCTGCCTATGGCTGTGATGGAAATGTTGAGATAAGTGGGCAACAACACCTTTTCTGCTTTCCTGCCTTTGCCAAAAGACAGTTAAGATGAATGGAGGCAAAAAATCTCAACTTCCTCCAAAGCAGTGTTTACTCCAATCACATTGTAATTATGGTGGGGTTTTTTTCTCCAGGAATGCAAATACATGAAACTTCAGACAGGTTAAAATGCTGAGGTAAAAATGAGTCTTTCCACTTTTCAGTGCAGTGCTGGCTCAGTTCAGATCAGTTTAGACCATAAAGAAATTATGGGTTCTCTTCTACACCTCTGCCGTTTTTCAAGACATATATATTTTTTTAAATCCAGTAATGCAATGACTGGAAAACATTTCATTAAAAGTAAATAAATAAATGTAGAGGGGTGTCCCATTGCATTCATGCAGCATAGACTTAGACCTGGAAAGTGAAGATGATCTTTGGATTACTTGGCTTAGCAACTTCAGTGCACCGATGACTTTTACTAAGGTATGCTAGTATTGGATCCAAATCTTAGCTTCATTTTACCTTTTTTTTTTTTTCTTCACAGAACCTTCATAAGTATTCCAGCCTAATTTCTAGAATTTCCGATTTCTCCTGGCATCATACAAGCTCACTTTCTTTGCTTTTGAAAGTATGACCTCACAGTACTTTGATTCCCCTCAACCTCATCGTCTGCATTTCACTATTACCACAGTGTGGGGAAATCAAAATTACCCTGCAGCATTCCAGTCTTGATTTCTACATGTATACAGTTGATCCCTCCTTGTTAAACTTCCCCATTGCTCCATGTTCATCTAAATTCCTCAGGGGCTCCACTGGCTGTATATCTGCTCTGTGGCCCTTGGTCCTAAAAGGAATTTGGGAGAGCCAAAGGAAGGAGCAAAGGAAAAAAGTGATCTTTATCTTTCTTTTTGCCCGACCTGCAATGGTGATTAAGGAATTTGCCTATTCTTATTATGCTTACAGTCAGCATGTCTATACTTAATAAACGTGTCATTGCAATCTCATTTAAAAGAAAAAAGGCAATGTGGATGCCCCGTCCATCCCTGGAGGTGCTCAAGGCCAGGTTGGATGGGGCCCTGGGCAGGTATGAAATGTGGAGGTTGGTGGCCCTGCCTGTGGCGGGGGGTTGGAGCTTCGTGATCCTTGGGGTCCCTTCCAACCCGGGGCCATTCTGTGATTCTGTGATTAAAAATTTCTTCAGATTTTTCGACAGTGCTCAGTCAAGTGCACTGAACAAATCTGAGCGCATTATAGATCTACTGACTCCTTCATCAGCTGGGCTTGTGAAGTCCTGAAGGATGGAATCAGGCTTATGTGCCTTGATTTATTTCTCAAGAAACACTGCTGAGAGGCAGCACTTTTATCCCCGTTCCTTACTTCTCCCTCAGACACATGAATGCTCAGTCAGTTTTTTCATTAATTTATGCAGGATTATGGCAGGTTTTTAGTTACCTAACTTATTTCTAATGTTTTAAGTATTAAGATGTTACATTTCTCCATTCTTCCAGACTGTATTGTGCCCAGATATATTGAATATAGACAGCATCTGGCCAAAATGCCCTAAGCCAACTCTTTTCAGTCCCTTTTGCATTTGCTAATAAAAAACTCATCTTTTTTCTTATGGTTATGATACAACATCCTGCTGAGACTCTTATGGACTGGAAAGTACTTTGTCATGCTCAAGTGATAACTGCAGACCACGCTGCTTCTTTCAGAACTCAGTACGTTTTTGAACGTATCTGTCTTCTTTGCATCATTGACTATTTGACTTCCTCCTTGTCCTTGCTAGTATTTCTTTATTTTCCCCTAATGTGTTAGAGTATTTCTTTCAACCGTGCAAGGCATTCTTTTTACTCTAATACCTTCTCTTTTCAATTTTCTGCATTTGGGAAACAACACAAGATTTTCAGGCACGTGTCAAACAGACACATAGAAAGCTAACGGTGCCAGCACCTCTGTTTCGGTTTCTATTTCCACCTACTTGCAGTAATAAATCTATCTGTCCTCTTTACTGTGCTAAAGCCACAGTTGAACACAGATGTTTTTAAGAACTGTAATATCAGTCCCTTTCGGATAACAGAAAACCCATAATAAGTGCCTTCTAACTTTTAAATTACATTTTCTTCCTAGATGTACAGCTTCAAACTGACAGGTATTTGCAGGATATTTTAACAGTATTCCCTATTTTCTAGCAGTATGGTTGGAGGAAGGCCCACTGCTGTCTTGTTGGCTCCTTGATTGCTTCTTAGGCACCTTTTGCTCACTGAGATGCTGATGTGTTCATGCCACTGGTTTACTGCAATGTTTACTGCAAATGGGTTTGTATCAGTTCCTATCAGATGTGGTGTTTTTACTCAGCCCAGTGTTCCGATACAACTGGCTGAAAAATTTCCTTAATGTTCTCTGCTACTTTTGTTTAATTCATCTCAGAATGGGATCTGGCTGTTTGAAACCTTCCTCTTGCTTTAGGTGGACACTGACTTCCTGCCTGCTCCAGTCAATTGTCAACCAACCATCCTGTCTCTGAGATTCAGACTCTGCCAGTATAAGCATGTGATGCAGCACTTCACAAAACATAATGCCCTACCATTTACTGCAGTTCATTGCTTTCTTAGCAACCTTTGCTATTTGCTGCTCTCATTATTTTACGAAACAAGGAAGGCTCCAGAACTGTCATCTGAATTTCCCCTGCTCACTGAGAAGATTCCAGAAGACTTCTGTAGCCCTGGAGTTCCTTGAGATGCCAAATCCAGTCTTATCTGGGTTCTTTGTAATGGACAAAGGAACAGAGAGAGGGCCTCCTTCAGGTCACTGATAAAGGTGTTCAGTGCCCAGGTCTCCAGACAGACCCCATTTGTCACTGGTCTGCAGTCGGAGCCTGACCCATTGACCACTGCTCTATAAGCCAAACATCTTTTACCCATCTGTCTGCGCATTCAGACCTAAAGTGCCTCGATATTGGGTAAGACAGAGTTGAAAGCCTTGCAGTGTTGAGGCACGTACATCCAATACTCTTCTCTTGACCACAACGCCAGCCATTTTGCCTCAGAAGGCCCTCAGCTAGATGAGGCATGATTAACCCTTGGGAAATGTGGTGCTCAGGGCCATGATTTAGCAGAGGGCTGTTAGTTATCAACATGGATGATAACTGACCCAACAGGATGCTTGGGTTGTGGTTGGACTCAATGGACCTGAGCAATTCTATGATTCTATGAAACATGTACTAATGGTTCACAATCAACTTCATCATCACAGACCCAGAAATTTGTTTTGAGAGGGCTCACTCCATGTTTTCCCCAGGAAATGAATTCCTGCCCAAGAGCTTGCTGTATGCTTTCAGCTATTTTTCTCCTCAGTCTGCCATACTTTTCCCAACAGCACTTGCTTTTCCCCTCGACCTTCGCGTTAAATAACTCAGTTAAGTACAATAAAAGCTTTCCCACAATATTTTAGATTAGACCTTTGAGACTACACCTTCTTTCCTTCAGTACTCTCATTTATACACCTCAGAGGAGCATAATCAGTTTTGTCTGCCGATGAGGCTTACATACTCCGAAGCTGAGTGTGTAAAAAGCAACTAGAAGTAACTGCTATTAAATCTGCTACTAAAGAAGTGAACTTAAAACAACCGATAAAAAATAGATACAAGCTTGCTTTAAATAGTACAAAGACATTTACAGAGCTATGCTCAGGGCAGGGCAGAAATGTGGCATTTGTTCTATTTGGTGATTCATCTAGAAATGTTTTTGTAAATAAATTATGTACATCAACCTTGGTTCCAGCTTATGCTTCTTTTCACATATTTTTTATTTATTTTAATTTATTTCACAGCATAATTGCTGTCTCTAAAACTTAACTGAAATTTCTGATTTTTTTTGACTTTAACCCTTGAACAAAAGTTCTTCATTTCCAGGGAAGTTTGTTAGTTCTTCACCGTGTTTGCTTCCTTGTGATGATGTTATAATGGCACCCCAAATTCCCTATTTCTTGTACCCATTAGTCTTTCAAGACCACCTGTATATATGCAGCACGCAGAAGCCAGAGCACTGCAAACACCTTCTGGATGATGAACAGTAGATACTACAGCTGCTAAAAATTAAAAGCATTGCATTCAGTTTATAGATGGGCTCCGTTTCCATATCCAAAACTTGGAGGAAGATACTGTCTTTCTCTGGATTTGTGCTGATGTTGCTGTGTAAATGAAAGGGGAGTTGGTTACAGAAGCTCCCTGCCAGTGAGGGATGCTATTTTAATGTTTAAAATGTATACCTTAATTACTTTAATAGCAAGAAGTTTCTAGAAGTGGACCCTGAAATCTGTTTCTGTCAATAAGAGAAACTATTTCCTTTTAAATTTCCCTTTTAAAGATGGAAGAGTTAAATGTAAATTTTAATTAAAGGGAAAAAAAATTGCCCACAAAGTGCAGGAAGCACCAGTCCAATCACCTGGAAACAGAAGAGAGTCTGTAAAGCACAATCAATTAAATATTCTCTCGGGTCTTGATGTGCCACACGTTGACGTTGCTGTCCAATGGGATAATCTGGTCATTGCAAGGATGAGTTCCTTTGTGTCTATATCAAGTGAGTTTAAAATGAGAAATAAGGATTTACTGAAGATGTGAGATTTGTTTATGAGTATAATGAAATCTTGGTTTTGGACACTCATGCTTTCTGTTTGTGATGCCTGAACTGATGTCGGTGCTCTTTGAGTACTCTTTCTGCTCGCTGCTCACCTCTTTTTCTGCTTCAGCTGAGATGTGCAGACCTGGTGTCACTCTTCTGTCCTTCAGCTTTCATAAATATACCTGGAGGTGCCCCTTTTCCTCTGAGGGTGCCTGTCCCATGAATCTAAATAGCAAACACTACAGGCAGACTGTACAAAGGCGCATTCACCTTGGACCACTCCCACAGAGGAGCGGGCATCTGCTGGGGCTGAAATTGGATAGAAGTGATCCAGAACTTTAGCAGCACAACACAAGAAGCACAAATAATTAGTAATAGCATTCTTGCTACTTGAGGCTTCCCAGTGTATTACTGAGACAGTTTCATCGGTGGAAAAGCATGTTGGCAACTTTATGGCTTTGCAGTGCCCTGAAATTATGTTTTGCGGTGTGGTTGGTATCTGCTCCTCAAGTTTTAACAACATCCTTTCCACATTTAGAGACGTCGCCTTTGCACTCCTTCACACCAAAGCAAGGCTTGTTTTCTTTAGAGTAGCTGTCAAGCTGCTAAGTTAAGAATAAATCTATGCATGTAAAATCTGCAGAGGAACCAATTTTGCTATATTAGTGAAGATATTATTTGTGATACAGAGCAATGGAATCATTAGTGATTGTAAGAGACTTAGGCTGAAGTCTCCTTGTAAAAGATGTGATCAGAACATGCAAAGAGATGGTCTGTGTTCTGAGGGGTATAAAATGAAAGATATGGGGAGAGAAGAAGCAATTGGAAGCGAGAGATGCAAAATATGAGATAACCTCTGATGAACCCACGGCATTTGTCCTTTTGTAGTTAATAATATGGGAAAGGTACTATGAGGGAGTCAGCTAAGGCAAGGAAGAGAGGCAGTGAGGAGGAAACGATGGCAGGATGAAAAACAGATAAATGAAGGCATTTTGGTGGTGTTATGCAAGCAGCTGAGTGGCAAGACGAGGGCTCAGCACATACACGTGCTTTGGAGAAGTTTGTGCACTGAAGCTATTTGTGAAGAGACAGAAGAATCTAATTTATTTGAACTCCACCATCTGTGGTGTAATTGCCTTATTGCCAGTGGGATTTATATGAGTAAACGAACATTAGAAAGAGGAAGAATACTAATAGTATAGGGTTTTGTTTTATATAAGAATATCTCTGCTCATCTGTGTAAACTATATAAAAAGAAGTCAAAGCATATCTATTTCATATAGAATCATCTATTTTCATTGATTAAATAATATTAAAAATAGGTCAATTACAACTAAACTTTTCCTAAGGAGGAAAAAACCCACACCATCAAGAAAAGAATCTGATTGCTCTCTAATTACAAAGAATAAAGAAATCAGTAACATCACTTCTAAAATGCATCCTCAATTGCGGAACAAAAATAAAATTGAAAACTGTCATCTTCTTCTACAAACAGTTCCTCTAAAAGCTGCTGGTTTGACAAGCTTCCAAACTGACATCTTCTATTTATACATAAAGGCACTGCATTTTTTCCCCAGCTGATATTTGGTACCAGGGCCCCTAGCAGATGGCATGCCAAGTTGGATAATTACTTTTGTGATACTGAAGTACGTTTTTTAAACCGCTTTCCCATTTAAAATTATGGGTCATATTCTATAAGGACTGCCACTATGGCTGAAAGCGTTCCTTCATCTTTGCAAGCTGTGCCAACCAATAAATCAGGCAGCTGTTGATGATAGGTGAAGTGGATTTCATGATATAGATAGTATTTGACCATTTTGACGTGAATTGACAACAGACGTGCATGTGGTACTCCTCTGAGGACGGACTGATGTCTTGGCAGGCCTCACCTATAGACAGTGTCTAGGAAGTGCTGCTGCATAGCTAGTCATCAGTAAAGCAGGAGAGTAGGCAGTGTTTGGTAAAACCTATGGTATTCAGTTATAGGAGATATAACAACCCTGCTGCAGCTCTAATTAGAACTGATAAAACTAGATCAAGGTGTTGGAATGGAACAGCTACATCAAATTTAACTGTTTATTAGCCAGTGTCCTACCTTCCTTCTTCAGCTTTGGTTTACTTTCTGGATTTGATCTGGTGGTTGGAAAGAGGCAAGGTGTGTATGCTGTCATTATGGGGTATTCTTAATTCACTGTTACTACATTCAACAATCAATGTTTGTCATCCACTTAAAAGATCCATCCCAACAGAACACTGCACAGATTTTTTTTGTCATTGTACCAACTCCAGGTGAGATACAGAGCATTACACATCTGCAGCTGGAAGAGACAACAGAAGAGGAAAGGCAGAGACATGTAAAGATCAGATGTTTGTGGGGTTCACAGCTTAACAGCTCTTATTTGGTAATTATTTTCTATTTCACAAGGGAATCAATGTTATGACTGTCCCCATGATGGTGGCACATAAATGGGCCTTGCTTCCTTTGCTTTCATGTACATACAGAGCATCAATAGAGTCTTTATCCATTTACATAGAGCTAGCAAAGACTCTGGGAGGCATGTACCCCTCTGAAGGCCAGGATGACTTGGAGTGGCTCAAATGGCTTTACATTCTTCCTGATACCTGTAATCTCAATGCAGTTTTTTACATAGCGTTTCTTAATGTACTGAGATCACGTTGTAAGATCACCAAACTTTGTCCAGAAGGACAAATTTAAAGAATAGTAAAGGTAGCAGTCTATTGGTCAAACAGTAAATATTAGAAGACTGGCAGAGCTCACTGAAATTTGCTATGTGTATTCCCATAAATAAATACAGTAGTACATTTTGGCATGGAAATATTCTGGTACACTTTTCAACCCATAAGCTCACACATATGGGATTAGTATCTCAATCACCAGTTTTTTCACTGTCTGGTTTCTGCTAAATCCTGCACTTAGGAAAAAGAAGTGTCCATTGTCTCAGTTCTGTTGCATAACCCTGCTGCAGACCTTCTCAGAACAATAGGAAGCCTTTTGTCACCATGAGTGTTGGCTCCATTGGGTAGGAACGTTTTTATACAGTGAAGGTAACTAGTCTGAGCCCAATTGATTTTTGGACAAACTTCAGAACAAGCCCTGCCATGGCATGCAACAGCCTGTCCTGCACAGACAAGCCTTTCATCAGGACTACTCCCCTACTTGTGTCTTCCCACCCTACAGGGTCAACAATCAAAAGTCAGAGATCATCTTAGTGTCTGCAAACTCAAACTGCAGCACTCCTCGTTGTAGAATGCTGTGCTCCTTATCGCTATTCTGCTACATTTGACAGTGCTAGGAGTGACTTCCTGTTCATTAGCAAGTGAGGATTAGATGAAGGCCTGTGGATAATTAAGGCTCAGCACATTTGGGACTGAAAGTTTAAAGCAAATTATGTTATGTATGCTACAGATTATTTTGTCCTCCATTTTCAATTTCCAAATAATGGGAGGGACTGAGTTGTAACCCTAAATAGTATAATAAATTCTCCATCCTGTGAGAAGTTGTCTGCTTTGACCCTAGAGAGGGCATAATAAATCCCCAAATTTAAAAAAAAAAACAAACAAACAAACCCTTTTTGTGCAATCTTAGCAATTTTGGTGAACACGTTTTTCATACTGAATAACTGGAACAAAATCTGTTTAAAGGGATAGAAATTGCTGTCTAATTATCAATAGTACTTCAACTGAAGCTCTTAGGCTGTGAAGCTGCTTGAAGCTGTTCAACTGAAACATTCCTCTGTTAAGAACTGAGAAGCTTCATTTCCTTTAGAATTTCCCGAGGACAGCAGGCCAGTCTAGGCAGGATGCCCACGGGGGGCATAGGGAGATTCCAAGCAGTACATTTATAAAGGCACGTCATTAGAGATGCATTATAATTTTAATTAATTTATTATTATTTTTTTAATACAGGAATAATTATTTTTGGGGGAACTTTTCTTTTTGCAACCACGATTAATGCTTTGAAGAATTTTCTTTCTGTATGCAGCTGCCCAGTTCTTGATTATGTGTTATGGAGTGGAATCCAGGAGCAGAATAATATTTTTGACCACAATGAATGCCTGTACCTTAGTGCTAAAAACTGTACTTTTAAGGGAAAATTGTGAATCTGAGAAGGCTGGCAGGCATACACTGGTTGTCTGGGATGCCCAGGATTCCATTACAACCAATGATTTATACATCCAGTGATTTGGGGAAGTGATTCACCTTACCTGATGATGAGTTCATTTTTGCATACCTAGAGCCATTTAAGTGTCTTGGAGTGTCCAAACTGGCTGCCAGCAGCCAATGCAGAAGGGCAGGCATCTCCTATAGCTCCATACCATATTCAGCAATGCTATGTAGATGCTGGATGCTCTGAATACCCGTTTTGTAAAGGGAAGTAACATTTTTGATTCTCTACTTCTGCTTAAATCTCAAAGCCTCACCCGTTGACAGAGTCGTTGCTCCACAGTGATGAAGTCAGCACTTCTACCTTCTCAGAGGGGCAACTGGAGAAGACCTCCAGATGTTGTTTCTGTAACTGTTGATTCCATGATTCTATTGCTGTTACTGTTGATTCTATGATTCTATTCTATGTTACTCTCAACCTGTAGCACCCGGTAGATCTCAGGGAAACATACGTAGTTGTATATGTCTAACATATTAACTGTGTCATCCATACAGCCAACAGTGAGATGCAGAGAGGATTCAAAAGGTGGCTCACCTGAACTAAAATCTTATTTGATTTTGGGGATCTATCCACCTCCTTCTCTTGCCCATAGAGGGACCTTAGCAGCACTCTGGCTAAGCAGGACAAATCTAGCTCTTCGTTTCTTGATTTTCCACTTGCAGAAGAAAAGTACTTCCCTTCTTTCATGGGTTCTGAAGGTATGGACTTTCCCCATAGTCTTTTTTGAAGTCAACATTTCTGTCTCAGAACTTAGACAAAGAAAGGTATTGCGAAAATATTTAAAATCAAGGAAGAGGCACAGGTGTGTGTGTGCTACCATTTAAGAGATGCCATTAGAATTCTGAAGAGAGGCCTCAAAAATATTTAATTGGAGCCACTTATTTCTGTTCCCACTTGCTGCCGAAGGCAAAGCTAACACACTCCATTATACAAATGTCTGCAAAGCTAACTCCTTGCATTTATTTACAAATCCATGTTAAACTGATTACCCTTCCTCTGTGCAGCTTGGGAATTACAGACATCATCTGATCCTGATGGCAGATTGGTACAGTGCCAGGAATGACATCGTTTACTTCAATGTTTCTATTAATGATAAATTTAGCCAGCTAAAAGGATGAAGCGCGTGCCCTCGGGTTGATGCTAAATTGAAATTACCACTTAGCCTGCCACGAATTGCCTACATTTTTATTAATAGTTTAAACTCCAGAGCTGACCTTTTCAAAATTACTGAATTACTAAATCCTGAGACAGACAACAGAGTCCATCTTACAAGGAGAAGTGCATTATGCAAACATGTAGGGTCACCTCGAGAAGGATGCGGCTCTTGGTACCTTGTAACCCATACACACAGGTGTTAGCCAAGGTGCTGTGCCAATCCATAGCTATGGCTTGTAGCTGCAGGATGGTGATCTCTGCTGCCCCAGCACATTAAATTAGCATTACCTTCCCTTTCTAGAAACGCCTGCTCTAATCTCTGCATGTTTACGCACAGAATGCTGTGATACCTCTGCCAGTTCCCTGATAGTGCCCAGGCTCTGGCACTGGTTTGCTCTGGAATTGCATAACGTAAAAGACAAAACAACATGATACAATAGAGTCTTTGCTAAAAATAAGTATTTCTGATCAGTGCTGCACTGCGGATGCATCCTCAGTCAGATTGGAGGTCTCTGCCTGTTGCCACTGAGGTCAAAGACACAGTTTGGAATGGAATGTTCTAGCTACCAGCCAGCAAATTAAAGCCTTTTCAGGGCACTGAATACACACTCTGCAGAACGCACAGAATCACAGAATAGTTGATGTTTCCACGGTCCTGGAAGCCCAAACCCACGCTCTGTGCGGGGTCAGTGTGGACATGTAGCTCAGAGCCATCCACACTTAGTGAGCTGTGGAGGACCTCCAAGGATGGAGATGCTGCAGGATCCCTGTGTTGGTGCTCCTGGTCACAGCCACAGTAAAGATTTTTCTTATTCTTCAGTGGAAAACAGGAGGTTGTTTCCAAAGTTCTACATAAGATAGGAAACTCCTGCACTGGTGTGTTCCTGCAGAGATGCTGCTTTCAAGGCCCACATGTTTTCTTGTACAATAAACAAAAGAGAGAACCAGGTGGAAGAACTGGTGGGTGGATTTATGTACCATAAGCCACTGGGACTAGACAGTGCAGAACTGACTTGCTCATCTCATCTCAGAAGAGCTGCATTCTGCTCTGGCACTGTGTGATCTGGAGTTAAGGGGGTGTAAATAACAAAACAGTGGAGCATATGATGGATTATCTGCTGATAAGAAATATTCCACATGACTCCTTGCATGCTTCCTGTTTTGGCCAGAAAGGCAGAACTCTGGAAATAACAAACTGTTGGGTGACTACTTGCTATATTGGCCAACTCTGGGGGGACTGAAATGTCTTCAGGATGCAGCTGCAAACCTAGATAAAGGGAAATTCTTGTAAGCCTGCCAGTGGGGACAGAAGGCAAATTGTTTCCTACGTAAGGGGAAAAGACCTGGGGGAAGGTAAGCTCCATTGGCCTTGGTGTAAAGAAGGGGATTGGACAAAAGGACCAGAGAATTGGCATCCGTCTTATTATAGTTGTTTTCATTTTATTGATTATTTTATTCCTTTCAAAAATTATCAACTTTTCTCAAAATAAAAATTGACCTATTTACCAAATGTATCAAAAGGAAGCATTTTTGCTGAGGAAATCGAAAATATATGCCATCCAGTATCACATCATTTCATGTTTTCAGATTTAAGCCCTTAGAAAACTGAAAATACCATAAAGCTGCTGCTCCATGACTTATAACAGCGAGGAACAAAACTTTTGCTTCACACAGCTTTATTTGAAGGCAAGTGACACAGGGTAAGATCCATCATTTCCACTGCACTGCACTCAGTTGGCACTGCTGGAGGTGCCACACAACACTGACTTACATTTCCATCAGCAATTCACCATGATTCACTGGTTGCTGCTTTTAGACAGCATCTACTGTTACTCAAATTTGTTTTAGAAAAGTGATTTCCATGTTAGAAAAGGTGATTTGCATTCTGCCTGGGTAAGTGCTCACCAAAAGAGTCAGGTTTTGCCATTACTTTGAGCTGTGCTTTCGGTCTATCTCCAGCCTGGTCTGAGTGTCTGTGTGGGCAGTGGGTGTGTGGGGGTGGGTTGGGGTTGGACTTGGTGGTCTTAAAGGTCTTTTCCAACCTTAATGATTCTATGGTTCTACGTGGTTGGAGTGCACTAACAGTATTTTGGGATTGCATTGCCTGGTTCAGTTTTAGACGGAAACCCTCATCTGGGTGCTCTCATAACACCTTGCAGTGCAGAGCATCCAAAACACTGCAGTAGTGCCTCACCAGCACTCCTCCTTCCCCAGAGCAGAGCCAAGACAAAACCCAAGCTTTGTTCCTCCATGCCAGTGCTGCAGTATTCGGGCTATTTTCTCAGTGGCAAGAAGCAACTTTTGACAGTTTATTCCTCAGTAAGGAGAAGCCTGAGCATGCTGTACTGAAGCTGTATTTGCTAATGAAAGCCCTGCAGTTGTCATAAGGTTCTTGTTCAGGAAGGAGCTGCAGCTCATGGGACAAAGCTCCTGATGCTTGCATTCTAAGCAGGGCTGTTCCAAATTCAAATGATATTTGTCCTGAGGACAATTGAGCAAAGAATCACAGTGAGGGGGGAACAATGCACCAGGAGAGAGATTAGAAAGTCACCTTTCAAGGGCAAATAGGCAGAATTGTGCAGTTTGGTTTTATGTAAGTCATTCTCTCATTCTTGCTCTTATTATGAATCAGAGATCTTTGGGGGTAAAAAAGAATAAATTCAGTGAGCCCTTTGTGCTGCTGTCATAATTTCACAGAATCACAGAATCACAGAATGGCCCGGGTTGGAAGGGACCCCAAGGATCATGAAGCTCCAAGCCCCCGCCACAGGCAGGGCCACCAACCTCCACATTGAATACCAGCCCAGGCTGCCCAGGGCCCCATCCAACCTGGCCTTGAACACCTCCAGGGATGGACGGGGCATCCACAGCCTCTCTGGGCAGCTGTTCCAGCACCTCACCACTCTCACAGTAAAGAACTTCCCCCTGACATCCAGCCTAAACCTTCCCTCCTTCAACTTAAAACCATTTCCCCTTGTCCTGCTGTTATCTCCCCTTCCAAAGAGTTGACTCCCCTCCTGTTTGTAGGCTCCCTTTAGGTCCTTGAAGGCTGCAGTGATGTCACCCCGCAGCCTTCTCTTCTGCAGGCTGAACAAGCCCAGCTCCCTCAGCCTGTCTTTGCAGGGGAGGTGCTGCAGCCCTCTGATCATCTTTGTGGCCTCCTCTGGACCCTCTCCAACAGCTCCCTGTCTTTCTTGTACTGGGGCTCCAGACCTGGACGCAGCACTGCAGATGGGGCCTCACGAGGACAGAACAGAGAGGGACAATTACTTCCCTATCCCTGCTGGCCACCCCTCTGCTGATGGATAAGAGCTTTGGACAAAGTTATTGGGGGAGACAAACAAAAAATATCTTTTTATTTTACTCTGCTACTAACAATAACAAGAATTGCACACAGGATGGAAGATTTTAGCTGAAACCAAATTTTTAAGTGTAAACGAGAGAGACCTTGGCCTCCTCCTGGGAAGCGCAGCAAGATTTGCCTTTAATGCAAGCACAAACAGGACACTAAACAGGTTGACAGCAAAATATAAATAACTGTGCTGTAGTGTGAGAGGAAACAAATGGTGCCGGAACCTTAATTAACTCCTTCTTTAAGTATCAGGCAACAATCAGCACAAATTATGGAGTAGGAGCTTTTTGCTCTTGAAAATACGGAGTCTTTGCTCCTCTGTCCCCTTCCTTCCCTGCAGCTGCAAGAATCCAGCTGAGAGCAATAATGTTTTGTTTTTTTTTTATAGCACATGTAAAAATCAAGCCCCCAATCAAGAAGAGAAAGCAAAGCCATCAGGAGGGGAAGCATCCAGCGCCGGTCTGCATGGAGCAGGCAGGCTGCAGTGGAGCTCTCAGGCACAGCCGAGCTCCCTATGCCAGCCCCTCATCAACCCAATAAGCCACAAAAAAAGGGGCTTCTTCACAAATTAGCACAAAAGACATGCAATAGGTGATTCTTGTGGTTTCTCAAAGTGCATGCATCCATTGCTGCTGGGAGCAGGAGGACTCTGTCCTATTTTTACCCTTCCAAATATGTCCAAAAGTGCAGCAGCTATGGCAAAAACAACCCCTCAGTGATGGTTAAGACCTGCCCCAGCCACAGGGATGGATGCAGCTGGGGTTTGTGCTGCTACTGCCTGCTGCTTGCTGCTTCTGGGAGGGCTGCTGGGTGCCAGGGCTGCGGGAAGGATGAGGAGCACAGCCAAGCTGGGATTCACACCTGTCCCACATACCTCGGGTTTCACTGGCTCCGGTGAGCAGTGCTGTCCTGTGCAGCTGCATGAGAAGTGCCCTTTTCTCTAAGCACAGTGTATGATCTCATAAAAAAAAATCTCAGCAGCTTGCAACACAAGTAGGGATGTTTATTTCTCATACTGAACAGGACTGTGTTCCTCAGCAAAATCTGCATGCAATCTGAAAATACAAAAGGAACAGTATCTTTATAGTGGCAAAGCTTCTGAAATTAGGCTGCCCAGAGAGGCTGTGGATGCTCCGTCCATCCCTGGAGGTGTTCAAGGCCAGGTTGGATGGGGCCCTGGGCAGCCTGGGCTGGTATTCAGTGTGGAGGTTGGTGGCCCTGCCCATGGAGGGGGGGTTGGAGCTTCGTGATCCTTGGGGTCCCTTCCCAACCCAAACCATTCTGTGATCTGTGATTCCTGCACCCCTCCCTGGCCACCTATTGGTGTAACTATCACAATTTGAAAGTGTCCCGTCAGAAACTACCCACCCGCACTGCCAACCCCTTGCAGTGCTGAAGAAGAAAATATACCTGGAGAAGTTTTTTCTGTCACTTGATCCACTGAGAAACAAGCTTGCTATTTTCAAACAATCAATGAAACACAAATGAGAGAAACCCCCTTTTTGTCTCATTTTGATTTGTTTTGTGTTTCTAGGTTTCTCTCTCCAAGCCTGGCTTTCTGCTGTAAATGGGAGCACAGCTGTAGCTCTGGGTAGTGCTGGATGTGGATGGCTCTGTCCTCTCCCACATAATTCAGAACCTGCTTTCATCCTCAGCAAACCTTTCCATTAAAACACCCAACCACAAGCTTTTCTGGGACTCTGAATGTCACTGACCTGATAGACCCAAGGAGGCAAGCGCGGCTTCTTTTCTAAACAGCAAGCCATGGTTCAGCTCTGTGCCATGTAGCTGTCAGCTAACAAAAAACACATTAAGAGGAGCAAATCCCCCTTAGAGAGAAATCCAGTTCTGACAAAGAAGGTATTCGGTACTTCGTGTTCAGTAGTACGAAGTACGTAGTATGGACACTGAATCATATCTTTCTTGGAATTTGCACCTAGCTGCCTTCATACAGATAAATAATTAGTGTGTTCATTTTCAGGACTTGAAGGAAAAAGGAGGTCAGTGAGAACGACAGTGGGCTACTGGTACTCCTCAGTGTTTTGGAGGGAGGGGTGCCTGTGGATGCTCTCTGGATTGAGGCACGCTGTGAAGGAGTTGGGCACTGTGTGTATGGAATTCCAGGCAGAATGGTTATGCTGTTCTGTACCTTCTTTTAACCTGGGGAATTCCTACACGGTCTGCCACATTAAGGTGGTTATGGCCACGATTGGCTGGAAGCACTGTGAGCAATACCACTCATTTTGAGTTCTGATCGGAGTCAGAACATCAACTGAAAATTGCAAGTGGAAAAAAAAAACAAGGTTGCTTTTCTGTGTCCTACTTCCTCAGGCATTCACATGTCCAAACTTTTCCACGTATCGGTAAGAGGCAGAACAGAAACAGACCTTCTCATGCATTAAGAACAGGAAGAGGAACGTCCCATGTGCAGGAAGGACGGTGGAAGGGGTTCTGGAAGCTGGCGGTGCCATGAAATGGAAACCATCAGCGACAGCTGGAACGGCATCGCGTTCCTTTGGCTGCACGACTTTGATATTGAAATGAACTCATTACATTCACTTGCTCTGAAAACGGAACCTTACGTAATTGTAAAACAATAAGCTAATGTCATAATAGAGCTTTGTCGTGGCTGCCAGCCCGCTTCTCCAGTTGAGATAGATTTCTATTATTAGTTCAATCTGACACAGGATCTTGCGGTACTTAGGAAATTCCCCTGGATTCTCACTGAGCACACCTCCTATAGTAAATCTTAAATTATGACAAATAATGGCTTTTTCTTTGCAGGATGCCCACTGTCTTCCATACCCATTTGTCTTCCAAAATGTAGCAGATATTTTTATGCGGCAGAGAAAATGGTGGTTAATGAATGGGAGAAAAACATCATTTATCCCATTAAAGGCAAGTCTTTGTTTTCTGTTTCAGTGGTTTTTAGACCTCGTTGATGCAGAAACAGTGTGATCAATATTTTATGAGCAGGACCCAGCAAACACACAGCGGTAGGATGCTGCAGTGATTACAAGAGGTGTTTAACCAGAGACAGATCCTGAGTCCAACTACTGCAAAGCAGAGCTCACTCACGGTGGAACAGCATGTCCAGAAGTCCTGGGGAGCACTAGCATGTATGCTCTTACCCTTTTCTCATCCTCACCCCCCCAAAGTACCTCATAGATGCTCTTTTCTCCTTGCAGCTAAGCTGGGGTGGGCACCCACAGCGTCGGTAGTGGAACACCAGGATCTCCCCACCATGGCCAGCAAAGGCTTTTTGGCACCAAAGGGGCTGGCTGCCTCCTCCCCCCCAGGCCCTGCTGCCATTCTCCCCTTGGGGAATTCCTGCGGATGGCACATGGAGCAAGGACAGGTGAGCTGCACTCTGCAGTCTGTGCCATTTCACAAAACCAAGTCTCCTCCCTGGCCAAGAGGGGGTGGGAAGAGCATGGCAGTGTTGGTGCACAGGAAGATATTTTGAAAAACAAAGTACTACTCCGATATCAGCATATATGCAATTTCAAGTAAGCACGAACTGCAAGCAGCCACATGATAACTCCTAGCTGATGGAAAACGTGGGTGAGAAAAGCAGGACTGGTGAGGGGGGACGGTACCCTTGCTGGCCCCAGGTATTGTGCTGTCGGGGCCTGCTCTGCAGGCTGGGCTTGCTGGGTTAGACAGGAACTCACATGGTCTTCCGAGTGAGAAGTTATTTTTACTGCACTTGATGCAACAGTGAGGGCAAGCTGCAAACTAGCAGAAGGAAAATCCATTTAGTTGTGACTCAGGCACAGAGCGAAGGCCAGGGGTCACCCAGAGGCTAGAGGTGGATTTGCCTCTTTGAACTGCTCGCCCTAGAGTTGCACAGGTGTCACAGGAGCAATCCGCTGTGTGTTCTGCTTCCTGCAGGGCCATGGTGTTGCAGGCTCACTCCTCTTCCTCACCCTCTCCCATGCCCAGCCTGCTCAGCACCATCCCCATGGCACGTTCAGCACCTCCTGAGGAAAGGCACAACCTCATTCTCTTTTCCTCGTGGTTTTACAGTTTATTTGATCTGCAGCAGCCCTGAAAAGGCTGAGGGAGAACATTCTTCCTTGCCTTCTAAAGAAGCCCGGCACAACAGCGCATACCAAATGGCACTGGCACAGCAGCAAAGCTCTGGAACACAAGCCAGACTGCCATTCATTCCTGTGGGCATATAGGTGCCTATATACAGGTGTGCTTGCAGAGCCCACAGGTATTCCTGGAGCAAACTCAGGCCTGAACACATTGTTGGAGACACTTTGGCTCTCTTGACTTCTTGAATGCTTCCATTCCAACGCCAGCTCCATAACCCTGGCAGCAGAAGCTGGCTGATGGGCTTGTATAGAAGAACTGAAAGGACTGTTTCAGTGGTGCTGTCGAGCACCGAAAGCACCATTGACCTGTCTGATGCTTTTCGATGGATTGCACTTTTTGTCTCCTCCAAAGGCTTACAATAGTCCATTCTTTGCAGTGACCATATGACACTTACATGGCTCAATTTTCTGCAAGAGTACCTTAATTTGTTCCATTTACACATTAATTTCTGGAGTGGGTTGAATTATTTGCAGTTGAAATAGCACATAAATAGCATCAATTTTTCCGAGTATGGTGTGGGGCCCAAAAGGTACTTTTGTTCTAAGAGGAAAGTCGAGTGTTTGTTAAAAAGCTGAGAAGTAGGTGATGAAACTCGGGAAAATCTTACTACCTCTAGCAGTTTCTCAGTTGTTTTCTGTAGCACACAGAGTTTGAAGTACATCCATACCGTGACGTCAGACCACTGGTATGGCTTGGAAAGATCCCCAGCGGCCAAAATGGCAGTAATGTGGTCATTGCCGCATGTCAACCAGGAAACCATGGTTTGAAGTGTTCCTTCAATGGGATATGAGACATCAGGATACTCTTGGACTAGAAAATGCAGAAAGAGTGAAAAAAGTGGAAGCAGAAGTAGTATGACAAAAGGTTTGAAAGAGGTTTTTACTTACTTCAAGGGGGAAAAAAAGGCCAAGAAATGCAAAGTGAACTGAGCATTTTGCATTTGGGCTACCTTGCTCATACCTGATAACTGCCAGCTTATTCTCTGTTGTCGCACCACTCTGGAAGCAGGCTAGATTCCCACTTTAAACAATTAAATTAATCCTTTTGTTCAGTTGTTCTTTGTTTCCACAGCTGCATAATGCCATGAATTGCTATCAACCCAAATTACTTGTATTGACTCAATCAGCTTCATGCTCTTCGTGCGCTGCCCTGCTGCAGTTATCTTTCAAGCAAACCCAGAAATTACGCTCTGCTAATGTCTGGTTTTTGAAATGGATTTGGGTGTATTTGCTCTGTCAATGTTTGCTGAATTTCATCAAGAAGTGCAAAGACGGATTTATTACCTGAATCATTAGGCTCATATTTTTTCAGTCATCAGCCGTTCTAAGCCATGACTCCTTTTAAAAAATACTTGGTCAGCACACAGAGGTGATCTAATGTGGTTGGCAGAAGGAGGAGAGTCTGTCTGTGGGCCCCAGTCCAACATCCACGTTGTGTGTGATGAGTCAGCCTCTTCCTTCTCACCATGTGCCCATGCCTCACTTGATCTGGAAAAGGATCTGTGGTCAGTAGCTTAGATCTATATCAGCTGTCATGTCTCTGTGGTTCCTCTCCTCCTCCTGGCATGATTCAGGAGTTTTACAGAGGTTTACAGGCTGGCTGGTGTCAATGATCGTTTCATCACTGACAATTCTGGCAAAGATATTATTTAAGCTAGTTAAAGATGGAAGTGTAGAACCCCAGCCACCCACGTAGGTCGAGGCCTGGAAAATGCTATGTGGTGCTCCAGAACATGCCTTCCAGGGAGGGCTGGGCCTTATGTTTGCCTTATGACTGATCTCTGGACCTTCTGCCATCCACAGAGGTAATAAAATTGCTTAGAGGTGGGCTGGGGAGAAAACGATATGGAGCTGCTGACACTGAAACAAACTTGGGGAGCTGAGTCTGTAACTCCAAGCTGCAGCTGAATTGGGCTCCCCAGTTTACAACATTTATTTTCCTCAGCAGCTGAGTTGTTAAATTCACTGATCCAAAACCATCAGGCCCATGATATTTTAAAAGATGTATCTCACCCTTCTGTCTAACCTTCTCATATCCCAGATCTATTGTTCTCAGCTAAGACCTGCTCATCCTTTAGAAAAACCTTTTCTTAATTCATCTTCCTTTAGCTTAAGGCTCAGCCAGGCAAAGATAATGCTCAAAGTACTTAAAATCTCAGAATTTTATGCAGCTTAAATAGTCAGAGCCTCTTTTATAGTTTGACCTCCTCTAAATGTTACAAGTAATTGAGGTGACCTGTAGCCTCACATGGCTCACAACAGCTCGTGTCCACCACATGTGGCATCGGTTCAAGACCAAGAGAAAAAAATCACTCATTCTTTGTGCTCGCTTCTTCTGTCTCACATCCTTTGACCAGAGCTCACCCCTGAGTGAAATGATTGAAATAACATTAGTAAAATCATGATTAATACTGTTTAAAAATTCTCAAATCCTGTAGTATATGACATAAAACAAGTATATCCTGGAGGTGTTTAAGAAAACAAGATCAGTAAAAGAATGGTGTCACCTAAATCTCTGTGCCCAATTGTCCCTTACATGTACCAGGAAACAAAAGAAAAGAGGAAAGGGGGAGGGGGGGGAGGAAGGGGAAGGGGAAGGGGAAGGGGAAGGGGAAGGGGAAGGGGAAGGGGAAGGGGAAGGGGAAGGAAAGGAAAGGAAAGGAAAGGAAAGGAAAGGAAAGGAAAGGAAAGGAAAGGAAAGGAAAGGAAAGGAAAGGAAAGGAAAGGAAAGGAAAGGAAAGGAAAGGAAAGGAAAGGAAAGGAAAGGAAAGGAAAGGAAAGGAAAGGAAAGGAAAGGAAAGGAAAAAGGAGTAAAGATCTCGTAATATTTAATGTCTGGACAATATTATTCAATATGTGGTTCAATTTGATCTATAAAACCAGTTAAAGTTGGACTTCTGTTTTCAACCAGTAAAGTTCAGAGCTCATAATTACTTGCCAGAACCTACAGGGATATTTTGCTAAGGATCTAAGCTCCCGGGGCGTCTTTCTAAATGTTGGACTCCTTTAGAAAACCTTGGCCTTTGCATTAAGATCCAGTATAGACAATCTGAATCTGCATGGAATTTGATGAAATATAGCAAAAAAAACACGAATTCTTAAGCCAAAATGTTGGATGAGAATGTTTGCTACAAGACTCCAGATCCCGTAGATGAATTGTGTGCAAAAAGGGAGTGTTCATAAGACACGCTTTTATGTCGTTTTATCATCTGATCTGTGCATCCAATCCATTTTAGCTAGTCCTAGCAGCTCCTAGGGGCTTTCTTAACTTTCTGCTGCACCTGCAAAATAACGAACAGCCATCAGCTATGAGGAGGTGACAGTTTAGCCCATCACTGTCTCAACGTATGGCATGCTGCGGTCTGACAGACTGCAAATGGAGGTCAAACCCAGTGCTGGCCACAGCTCTTGTGGGACCTCTCCCTTCTTGTGGCTCCTAGGCTGAGCTGAAGGTGATTGCTTTTTTCATAGAATCACAGAATCACAGAACGGCCTGGGTTGCAAAGGCCCACAGTGCTCATCCAGTCCCAACCCCCTGCTGTGTGCAGGGTCGCCAACCAGCAGCCCAGGCTGCCCAGAGCCACATCCAGCCTGGCCTTGAATGCCTGCAGGGATGGGGCATCCACAGCCTCCTTGGGCAACCTGTTCCAGTGCGTCACCACCCTCTGTGTGGAAAACTTCCTTTTAATATCTAACCTAAACCTCCCCTGTCTTATTTAACCTCCCCTGTCTCTGTGCATCAATCCAACTGAGCACGCCTCACCTACCAGACCCCTAGCTCCCCCTAACATTAAATAACATATTTAATTTACTGATGCAGATATGGCTCTAATGCGCAGCTTTGACAGTTCCAACAAGCAGATGGCTATGGCTAAGCATTATCTATAATCTGTGTGTGCAATGTGATGCTTCCTCATTTAGCAGTCTCGTTATCAGTGATCCCTGATGAGTCTCCATGTGCTCAGCCATTAAAGCCTATCTGCCAGTGCTGGGAGCCCTCCCAGGCCCCTCTGACTTGCCTGCTCCCTATCTCCAGCTGCCACAATTAGAAAGCTATTTCATAAGCTGCAAAATAGCAGTGATTGCAGTTGTGTGTTATCTGTGCTTCCTCAAACGTGTCACTTGCCTGGCTTTCCAAGTGTGCATCTCATGTGGCTTGAGAGCATCCACCCAAACCTGCCTGCTTCACATCAGTAAATAAAGCCAGGACGAGGCCTCCTTTTTCTCTCTCAGTCCCTCTCCTGGGAATTCTTCAAAAAGTACTTTAGGAGCCACTGGAGCATAAAATAACTCATGTCCCATTGAGTTGCAACTTTGTGCCTCGTGTGATATCTCCGTTCTACAGCACTGCCATCTCAGGTGGTTCTTCTAACATGGATGACAAGCTTTCCCCTCTCTGGGACAGCCAGGGCTCCGTCTGCCCGTCAGCAGAGAGACTCACCCCGGGCAGAGGGGCCAAATTGGCTTTTCATGATTTTTCTGTCCGGGTGACAAGAGCAAATGAACACTTACTGTATTTTTTTTTGTCCAGCTGACAAATTACACATTAGCTTAATTTAGCTTAGGCACGACTTCACAATCAAAGCCAACCAAAGCAACCAGAAAGGCTTCTATTTTCTAAGATTCATTAATCCTGTTTGTTTGTCTTTTTCACCTTCTTGGATGATTGTTATTATTCCATATCCTCAATCAAAGAACAGAGTATAAGGGAGACTTTTTTTGCTGTTGATTTTTCTGCAGAGAAGCCTGTGTTATAAGGGTTACAAACACTTAATTAGAGAGTGGAAATTCCACTGACTGACCAAATGCAATTAAGCCATCCAGCTCATTTCAGAATAGGATGTGAATTTCAATAAGGCCAAGCTTTGTGGAAGCTGCCTCCCTCTGATGGACACTCCAGTTCTGGATAAAAAGCAGAAGCTAATTTCTGGCTATTCACTCAGCTCTGCTATTAATACAGACACCCGCTCACAGTCATTGCCAAATGCAGGGAAGCAGAGATGTTTTTCTGAAGTTGATAAACACCAGAAAATGTCACAAAGAAGGCAGGAAGCAAACAGGTATGAATTCAGACTCCTGCTCCCAGTATTGCCACAGTGATTGCCCCAGCCATGCGGATCCAGAACAGCCATCCACATAGAGGTGAGGTGAACAGAGCTAATCTCTAATAACTGCAAGAATGTGATTTATAACTGCGGGGCAATATTCCAGACAGATCAAATGGAAGACTGCCCCAGACTCAGGTTCCCAGAAATATTTCTGAATTTTATTTCATTCATTTATTAACATCCTTTATTTCTAACATTTTATGCTTTTTCTTTTGTTTTTGGTAAAATACTTGAAAGATTGAAAGCCTCCCCCTGTTATCTTAAGGCTAAAACTGGATTCGTTTACCAAAGAAGTGTAACTGGGAGCACTGAATAAACTTGCAGAACAAACAGCAATTCCTAATAAATCCAGAACTCCCTTGCTGCAAGGAAGAGATCTTATTTTGGATTTAAATGTTGAAATTTTAGCACCCTCAGCCAACTAAATGCTCTTAGAATCATAGAATCATAGAATTGCTCAGGTTGGAAAAGACCTTAAAGATCATTGAGTCCAACCACAGCCCAACCATCCTACCCTAACAGCCCTCTGCCCAATCATGGCCCTGAGCACCACATCCAAATGGTTTTAAACACATCAGGGATGGTGACTCAACCACCTCCCTGGGCAGCCCATCCCAGTGCTTAACAGCCCTTTCTGTGAAGAAGTTCTTCCTGAGATCCAACCTAAACCTCCCCTGGCACAACTTGAGGCCATTTCCCCTGGTTCTGTCACCAGTGAGAAGAGACCAGCCCCTCTCTGCTGCAATCACCAATTGCAATCATTGGAAGAGAGCAACGAGGTCTCCCCCAACATTAAATTGTGTGTATGTCACCCTGAAGTCCTTAATTGTCTGGAGATTTAATAGTAAAAATCTAAGATGGCAGAGAGGAAGCAGTTCTCTGCCCTTGCTTCACCCCTTCCCAGCCCCATCTCTCACAGACAGTGTCCCACCACGTCCCATAATGCCAGGTACATCACGGGTACTGCCTCCCTTCTCCTGGGCTCCAAAAGTCAGAGAAGATAAATGATAATGGTTGGCTCCTGGAGCGCACAATGCTCTTCATCTGCAAAGCACGCAGCTAATATTCATACAAAAACAGAGGGATTTATGCAATAAAATCCCGCTTATAGACACTTTCCAAATTGCTGTAGAAAAGACTATTAGCCAGAAGCCAATGAGGCATTGGCTCAGCCATTAAACACCTTGTAGGTGCTTTCCTAAACACATCATAGAGGGATTTTCTGAGGAAACTGCAGTTCCAGCAGTCAATAGAACGTATGTTCTAGGACATGACTAATTTTGCCCTTTTCCTTGGAGGTGCTCATTTTAGACATGCAATACTCATTCAGTGTTTATGCATCTATGTTTAGAAACATAAATATATTTAATTTGCTTGTAATGTTTTTGTTTTTGTTTTTTAAGATATCAGTGTAACAAAATAACTGTGTTCTTTGAAGCTTAGGGTCTCATCTACATATGATATGATATCATCCCAATGTATTACTTAATCATGTCAATGTGTGAGCTACCAGATGATGAACTGGGTTTGGATGGGATTATGTGAACTGGGAATAAAATAACTCAATAAATAGTGAGTCTAAGACTAATAAAAAAATTTGCTACCCTAACACGTGTTTCCCTTTCACTGCCAATCTGACTGAAATCATCTCCATCTATGGAGTATGGCTCAGATCTAAGACTGGTTTCATTTAACTGCAGCTCTACAATTCATGTGCTCTTATGATTTCCTTCTCATAATACCTATTGGAGAAAAACATACATTTCCAGGTACAAGGTCTCTGACCTCTTCTAGGCTTTCATTTTGGGATGAAAAATCCCATCCAAAAAGGACACTTTTTTCTGCACTGAGGACCAAAGGTATCCTGGTCATATGTGAGAGGCAAACAATTTTGGTATGACAAATCCCACTTAAACTGAGTGTATAACTGTTTGAAATTAGCGCCTGTGTTGTAAACAATTGTGGACTCTTTGTCCATAATAAACAAATATTTTTATTTATTTTAAATAATTTTTGTATATTTGCTTGTGTTTACATGAACCTACACATTTCAGCACAACTTTGAGCACGTAGGCTGCAATTCATTGGAAGCAGAGCTGCTGTCAGCTCATGAAATGCTCCGAAGCACTTGTTGGAGCTGCTGACCAGATAATGCAGTGTCACAGAGCATTCAGCAAGCAGAAAAAGTCGAGAGGCCTAATGAGTACTTGGCAAGGACTCTACCCCATCATAGCTAGGTTCAGTACTTAAGTTCTTCACTATGAGAGTGGTGAGGTGCTGGAACAGCTGCCCAGAGAGGCTGTGGACGCCCTGTCCATCCCTGGAGGTGCTCAAGGCCAGGTTGGATGGGGCCCTGGGCAGCCTGGGCTGGTATGAAATGTAGAGGTTGGTGGCCCTGCCCGTGGTGGGGGGTTGGAGCTTCGTGATCCTTGGGGTCTCTTCCAGCCCAAGCCTTTCTGTGATTCTGCGATTCAATACAGACCCCACCAATCTGCATAAGGATTGCCCCATAAGCAAAGAACATGGCTGTGCTTACTTTGTGCCGGAGGCAAAACTGTAACAGTGGTTTTGTGTAGCGTCAGCAAGCTTGAAAGTGTAGGAGAAACAAACAAGAGAACTTGAATTATTAATGAATTACACAACAGTTATGCTCCATGAGAAGGAACAGAGAGAAAATGGGTAATTCTCACAACCAAAGAGAGAAGGAGAAATAGAAGATGGTAAATCTTGCAGAAGAGTCAATTCTGCTACAGAAACCCACTTTGGCAATGAAAATGAAATATATCATGAATTATGGAGAATGTTTCATGTAAGCGACTGCCCTGAATTGAGGAAGGTACAAAGGCATGTCAAAGAGTGGGAAAATTAGCAGCTGAATTTGGCAGCTGTCTGGGAAAGAAGGCCATGTGCAAGTCATCACAAGATAAAACAGTAAACAGTGGGAAAGGGCTGAGATGTTGGGGGTGGAAAGCTGAGCACTGTTTGCTATGGTCAGAGAAGGCCGCGGGGTTACCCTGCGGTTATGAAGCTTAAGGCTCATTACAAGCACAAAGCAAGCTAGGAGATTTGCTAACATTTATTTCTTCTCTTTATTAAATATTATATCCTTCTCTTTTTTTCTTTTTCTTTTTTCTCTCTTCCTTTTCTTTTTGACATAAGAAGGGTCATCGTGCCTCGTTCTGTCAGGGAGATTCCTTTCAACCACCAACCTTATTTTACACAGTCATTATTCATAAATGTGGCTATGGGGCCTGGTCCTATTTTCACACTAGGAAAATTCGGTCGATTTCAATACAGTTAGCCATGGTCAGACTTCTGTAAATGAGATTAGAATTGAGCCTATGTCAAACACAGTAGAGCTGGAAAAAGATTTATTTATACCAGTAAACTCTTCAGGTGAGGATTTGTCCCATTAAAATGCATTATCTGTTATACTTTGGACAGCACGGCCAAACCAAACTTGCACTCCAAATTGATGTTCGAAGGAGAGAGGTTTCTGTTTTCTTCCCTCAACATGAATGCAGTCTAGAGCTTTGGCTGATTTGGGAACATTTTAAAGAGGCAAGGAGATGGCTGGCCAAGATGGTGAGAATGTGAACTGACAGCTTCGATGGAAGGCCCGAACTGTATTGCAATGGCACAAGTCATTGCTGTTCTTCAGGCTGCTTTGAGTTTGAAGCTGCACAATCCTTTGGTAGCCACTGACACATTGACTAGAAAAGTTGTTGTCCAGCCTACGGGAGTTTTCTGTTTGGGGATGAGAAAGCCGTGGGCCTCATGTTCACCTCAGTCTTGCACAAGAGCCCTGTTGAGCTATAGGGTTTCTCTGGATCCTCGTTCCATGGTAGGTAAAATAATCTCATTTCTTTAGCACTATCCGTCAAATGAACACAGTCAAAATAACTTATGCCACCTGCAGAAGTGTGTATCCTCATCTCTTCAGAAGCCTAAAGCTCACCAGGAGGAAGTACCATTCTTGCACACTTCCTGCCCTGATCCCGAATCTTTCTGGGTGAAATCTGGAAACATGATTTTCAATAACCACAGCTGTGTCTGGTGACTTCATCTACAGAAAGTCCCCAGCAGCAGTGATCCCACCACTGGTCCTGCTTATGAATAATCCCATTTGACCTTGAATATTTCCACCCCATTTCAGACAGAGGTGGCTATTTTCATGCCTTTCATCTTTTATCCCGGAAGGTCGGACTTGGACACCCACAAAGGCTGTCTAAAGCATTTAGCATCCATAGGTACGTAAATGCTCAGTGAAATCCAGGGGGCATCATTAGTTTTAAAAGGTCCTAGGCATCTGAAAGCCTTTGAGAGTTTGGGAGCAAGCTTTCTCCATTCTTCAGTTAGTCCACACTGACCTTTATTGCTTTTGCTTGGCTTTCTCTCCATCCCTTCCATTTCCAACAATCTCTGTAGTGCAGATCCTGTCTCTCAAAAGACAAATATCCTCTCTGCAACTTCTGCAGGTCTTTTCTGCTCCTACTGAAGTCTTAAAATAAAAGTCCCTTTCATTACACTTTGGCATGCATTTTTGGATATGATGATAGGATAGCAGCACTGTTTACTAAAACTATAAAAAGGACGTGAAAAGCTGACATGATGAAGAAGTAAAATAAATGGGAGCACAATAACCTTAAACTAGCCTTTTTAAACTTAGATATTACATTATAAATATCGCAGCAGTGCAGATAAAAATGAATCACATCAAGAATCGCAAATCACAACCCTAGTACAAGTACTGTGCTGTAATTAGGCTTTCTTCCCCTTAGCAGACTCAATAAATAACTGCTGAAAGAAATGCTAGTGACATTGGATGTGCAGCAGTATGGAGTCCATGCCACCACCGCACCAGTGACAGTTATCCCAGTTCAGGTTCTGGAGGTCATGTAATTACAGCTACAACCACTCAGACAGGGAAAGCTTGATGTGGAATCAGGCATTCTTTCTTGGATCCAAGAACTGTTTAAGAGGTCGCTGACCCTCAAGCTCTCTGTTACCTATCCTAGCTGAGATATGATAATTGATCATTAGAGCAGTCCTAAATCCACGTCAGCACACAGTGAAACAGGTTTTATAAAGAAAAGCCAGTCAGATGGTTCATCCACGCCTTGCTTGAGTCAATTAAGAACCGTTTTTCAGCTCAAGGGAGGACACAGCTCTGGGGGCTGAGGTGAGCGGTGCTGGTTGCCTCATTTGCTGTTTGTGCAGACCCGCCTGGGAGGTGAACCTCAGGAATTAACAAGTCCTGTTGTAAACTTACAGGGTGGTTTCACAGCCACGAAGTAACCAGCTATTGCACTAGCAAATACTCATTATGTATAGCTACTTTAATATCAAGAAGGTTAGTGCAGCTTTTAAGGCTGTGCATAGTCACTTCCAAACATGAGGTAGAAATCAAGGAAGTCTAGAAATTAGGCTCATATTAACGTAATCAGAAACAAACCCACAAACAAAAAAAGCAGTAGGAAATGTAGAAGTGTATTATGTGTGTTTAAATATAACATACTGCAATATTAGAATACGTGAGAAATAGTCACATAGGATCTATAAAATATCAGGGATAATTAGTAGGCAGTTTACTTTCGAAATTCCAGTTTGACACAAGTAAATGCTCAATGTACTGGGAAGAAATCCTTGGTAACCTGAGTTCAGGGTCTGCTGTGCAAAGATTTCAGGGGATCTGGACATCAGGACCTCCACCCGGTGATAAGCTCAGCGCCAGGGACCGGCATATCAACACAGGAGCCTTCTTCTAGCAGCATCACACGGTATAAAGTTGTCTGACTGTAAGATTACCAGGTACTCTGTGCATCAAATTATTTTACAGTGCATCAAACGAATAACTGTGGGAATCCATATTCTAAAAACAGTAAACAAGTGTGTCCCAAGCAAGCAGCAGTTCTGAGCTGCGTGGGAAAAGCCCCAGTGCTCTGCATGTTTTTGGGCATTCTTACCGCCCACATTTTCTCATCCTCTTATTTCCCACTTAAGTAGTAGATTCCACTGACGTCTCATCAAGCTGTTTCCATATTGCTATCTTATTTCTGATGTGTTGCGCTGATAATATACTGAAGTATACTTAATGAACAGCACTTAAAGGATAGGATGATGCATTACACGCACATCACAGAATCAGCAGAAAACGTCCCATGGCACATAGTTAGGAACAGTTTAAGAGTACAGAAAAAAAGGGACAAAGTTGTTTGACCTCCTTCAGTGAAAAAAGGGGTTTCACAAAACCCAGCATGCAACCAAGCTGGGTGATGTGAGACTGGGACCACGTGGTCCTGCTTGGGCAGAACGGGCATCCTGCAGCCATTCCCCAGGAGATGAGCACTGCAGAGCTCTATTAATCATAATAAGGATTGCAATAAATCATAACAATGATTCTGTCCAAGCTAAGGAACGAAGCAAGCTCCAAACGCAGGGCTGAATGCGGGGACAAGTTAATCCATCAGCGAATTGTCAACAAAGAATTTGCCTTAATTTTAATTACTGATAGCCCACCATGTCAGAGCCCTGAAACACATCTTGGTGTTAATACAAACAGCAAATAAGGTGTCAGCGCAGCGTGATGAGCTAATTTCCCATCCTGAGGTGATTCTGCTTCAGGTAGGAATGCTCATTAGAGCACATTTATCCGCCAAGCAGTTTTATGTGCTATGCTGGATGCTGTGTGCCCTCTGCCTTTCCAGGCTGCTCAAGAAATGGTGCATTCCCCTTCATCTCTGAGCGGGAGAGGGAGGAGCAAGGTGCTGCTTGCACCCTGACACAGTGATGTGTGTGGCTCTGTGGTTGGGCTACTGGTGGGTTATTCGATTGCCGTGGTGACT
Source organism: Alectoris magna (assembly GCA_030625065.1). Lineage (NCBI taxonomy): Eukaryota > Metazoa > Chordata > Aves > Galliformes > Phasianidae > Alectoris > Alectoris magna. The sequence continues at coordinate 112,296,453 of CM060562.1, read as the reverse complement.
TTTACCTGTGACACAGATGTCTACATTCCCTCTCTAATAAATCATAGAACGGCCTGGGTTGCAAAGGCCCACAGTGCTCATCCAGTTCCAACCCCCTGCTATGTGCAGGGTTGCCGACCAGCAGACCAGGCTGCCCAGAGCCACATCCAGCCTGGAAAACGATAAGGACTGGATGCCTGTACAATGAAGTAGATTTTATCCCAACGTAGGCATTGAGCACCTCATTTCTGTCGGTGTTTGGTTTTCCTTCACCGACTGTTTGGGTGCTGCTGGCAGCTGAGGTGCAGATGTCAGCACAGTTCACTTCTGTCCCCAGATATTTAAGTCACACCCTTTGTTTCTCTGCAGTGCATTGGGAAGGTCATAGAAGTGCGATGGCAGGGAGCCGTTCAGTCGTCAGAAAACCTGACTGCATCTGGGGATAGTTTTGCTTCAGGTGAGAGAGTCTCCTTGCTATGTGATTGCTGAATAAATCTGTGCACTTTGTACTTCCATCCCAAGAGGAAAGTCCATGAATCTGTGGCTGTAATGGGTCCTATGTCAAGGACACCAGCAACAGCAAGTTCTGAGCAGGTTTAGGTTTTCTGTGGGGCTTTTTGGGCTGTTTTTTTAATAAATAAGTACTCAGTCATTACTTTCTTTGCTCTCTCCCCATGATCTTCACCCCTGGTAAGGGCATTTTTCAACGGTGTATTGTTATTAATGTCCTTTATTTCTTTGTCTAAATGGTATATCAGAAAATTCTCATTCATTTTGCATTTTCAGCTTCAAACATACAACGAGATCTGTGTTCCCTTATCAGTTTTTGCCATCGTTACATTCCTTCTTCTGGAAGTTGAACCCAGAAGCTCGGGTAAAGCAGTGACAGCTCTGCTGCTATCCCGACCACTTTGGTTCCTACTTCACGTTGTTTTCCTTCCAAACTTTTTTCCTCCTTACCAATTCTGTATTTTTCGGATGACTGTGGGTTGTTTCTTTCAAAGGTGACTTAGGAAAGATTTTTTTTTCCTTTTTTTTCTAATTGAACTCACACTTTGTCTCTTTCTGGAGTACAAAGATATTCTTTCTGTTTGTTTATCCATTGCAATTATTTTTTCTTGGCTATTTCAGGAATGTCAGTGCTGGCCTTTTCTGAGTTCTCTGGATGCTACTTTGAATCTTCCCAAGGACAGTTATTATTAGCTCTTACATTGCAGCTGACTGGATATGGGCGTTGAAAGTTTAATCTGTTATCTCCATAAAGTACAATTACTTGTACCCACCAACCTTGAAATGAGCTCATATTTATATAAAAAACTAACTATTTTTCAGTGAAATCAGAATTGAGTGGCTACCTCGTAGCTTCCAGAACTGTTCTCCAACATACTGGCTTCATTAGATACATTTCACCCTGACCAAATCTCAGCCAGACTTTCTGATCTAAAGACGTAAGCCTAGCATTAGCAAAGTAAAATCTTGCAGACTCGCACTCCCTATTCCATAAAGAAACACGTTGACTCTAATTTATTTAATTTCCTTCATAACTTCCTGGGGAAGATATTGCTGACACAGTGTCTGGCTTGCAGTTTCTTATCCTAATATTGGTGTTTAAAACCAGTCATACTTGAAATGCCTGTGTCTCCTCTCTGAGTATAAAGAAGACAGAAGACACTTTGTGAGGCGGATGCATCCCACCTCTTCTCTCTACCCCATCTTTCCCTTACTTGATGTGCTCCCCTTATCCCTCCGAGGTAAGGGTATGTGACTTACGCTGGGCCACACATGTACTGTGTGTTGTTGACAATGGCCTCTGTGCTGTGGAAATAGCACTCGGTCTGCATATAACCTTGAAAGCTTTGTGTACAGGGTAGCCTTGACACACTCAGACCGCACACAACAGTTTCCAGGACGCTGGAGCTCTATGAAAGTTGTGGCAGCTGTCATGAACCCACATCACCACGGCAAAGCAGCATCCAAGGAAAAGACACTGCTCCGCGTGTCTCTGATATTTACCTTTTCTGGAGATCACTTTAAAATCACAAGGGTTGATACTGATAGGGGGAATGGTTTTAAACTGAGACAGGGGAGGTTTAGGTTGGATCTTAGGAGGAAGTTTTTCCCCCAGAGGGTGGTGACGCACTGGAACAGGTTGCCCAAGGAGGCTGTGGATGCCCCATCCCTGCAGGCATTCAAGGCCAGGCTGGATGTGGCTCTGGGCAGCCTGGGCTGCTGGTTGGCGACCCTGCACACAGCAGGGGGTTGGGACTGGATGAGCACTGTGGGCCTTTGCAACCCCGGCCATTCTGTGATTCTGTGAAAATGATTTTTGTTGACTATTTGGGCATTTATGTTAAATAGCTCTTCTTACTCCCCAACTTTGTGTTGGTTTTTTTTTTTCTTTTTTAGTTTTTGGCCCTAATGGATTCTTATCACATGGTGAGGACAGTATCCTATTTAAAGCCTTGCTAAGACTTTCTGCAGTGGCATAAAGAAGAAATCTCTCTGAACAGATACCAATACTTAACTGTTGGGTTATGTCTTCCACTTAGGAGGAGATAGGTAGTACTGCTGCATTCAGTTAAATATCTCTCCTCAAACCTTATTACCATTGTCTTGTTACTATTTACTGGCACAATCAGGAGCACTGTGTTAAAATGCAGGGATCTGTGGCTCTAGTGCCAGCGAGGAGGAGTAGCTGTTGAATCATGTCCTCAGCTGCCGTGGTCGTCAAGCTCATTGACAGCGATAAATGTGAGTTGGCAGCACTGCTGGATCCATATTTTAAGTAAGTGAGAATTGAAGTCTTGCTTCTACAAAGTGCTGACCAGGCTACCTGGAAAGATGAACAATTAAGGGCAGGATCCGTCTTCCCTTACCTGTTTGATGAGCTGTCTGCAAGTTGGTATTTCACATACTGGGGGAAACAGCCATCCAACACAGCTTAGAAAATCTTCTGAGTGGAAAAAATTAAAAGAACTAAAGGTTAAATGCTTAGTAAGAGACAGGCTGCCTAGGGCAAAGTTGTCTGAGGCAACCGTATGGCATGAGACACAGACTGGGCAAAACACACAGTCTGGGCAAAGCACAGCATCACTCCTACAGGAATCTAATTCAGCTGCTTGGTGGTGTCTGGTATGGCCTAAGGTACCCTGCCTGCCCACCAGATGAGTGTGGTTTTCTTGCACATCCAATGAGACATCTCTCAGCCCTGTGCTCATATCATAGTGTACCACCTGGCACATGTGCTGGGAAATGAGTTGCTTTCCTAATTCACTAGATGCCTAAGTGTCACCTTCTAGATTTAACTGTCTTGGAGAGGAGAGGAGAGGAGAGGAGAGGAGAGGAGAGGAGAGGAGAGGAGAGGAGAGGAGAGGAGAGGAGAGGAGAGGAGAGGAGAGGAGAGGAGAGGAGAGGAGAGGAGAGGAGAGGAGAGGAGAGGAGAGGAGAGGAGAGGAGGGGAGGGGAGGGGAGGGGAGGGGAGGGGAGGGGAGGGGAGGGGAGGGGGAGAGGAGAGGAGAAGAGAGGAGAGGAGAGGAGAGGAGAGGAGAGGAGAGGAGAGGAGAGGAGAGGAGAGGAGAGGAGAGGAGAGGAGAGGAGAGGAGAGGAGAGGAGAGGAGAGGAGAGGAGAGGAGAGGAGAGGAGAGGAGAGGAGAGGAGAGGAGAGGAGAGGAGAGGAGGGGAGGGGAGGGGAGGGGAGGGGAGGGGAGGGGAGGGGAGGGGAGGGGAGGGGAGGGGAGGGGAGGGGAGGGGAGGGGAGGGGAGGGGAGGGGAGGGGAGGGGAGGGGAGGGGAGGGGAGGGGAGGGGAGGGGAGGGGAGGGGAGGGGAGAGGAGAGGAGAGGAGAGGAGAGGAGAGGAGAGGAGAGGAGAGGAGAGGAGAGGAGAGGAGAGGAGAGGAGAGGAGAGGAGAGGAGGGGAGGGGAGGGGAGGGGAGGGGAGGGGAGGGGAGGGGAGGGGAGGGGAGGGGAGGGGAGGGGAGGGGAGGGGAGGGGAGGGGAGGGGAGGGGAGGGGAGGGGAGGGGAGGGGAGGGGAGGGGAGGGGAGGGGAGGGGAGAGGAGAGGAGAGGAGAGGAGAGGAGAGGAGAGGAGAGGAGAGGAGAGGAGAGGAGAGGAGAGGAGAGGAGAGGAGAGGAGAGGAGAGGAGACGAGAGGAGAGGAGACGAGAGGAGACGAGAGGAGACGAGAGGAGACGAGAGGAGAGATTACCTCCCTTGAACTGCTTGCCACACTTCTTTTGTTGTGGCCCAGGATACAACTGACTTTCTAAGATGCAAGCTCACATTACTGGCTCATGCTGTAAGTTTCATCCACCAGTAATACCTAGTACTGGGGCTGCTCTCAATTATTTTGTCCTTATGAATGACAGCTATTCATAGAGTCTCAGCATGGCTGAGGCCAGCAGGGACCTCTGGCTCCAGCTGGTCCCACCCTGCCCTAGCAGTTCCTCCCAAAGCAATGCCCAGCACCACGTCCACTCAGCCTTTGGAGGTCTCCAAGGAGGAGATCCCACAGCCTCTCTGGGTATCTGTACTGGTGCTCCACCACCTGCACAACACAGAAGTGCTTCCTGATGTTCAGAGGGAGCTTCATCTCTTCCAGTTTGTGTCTATTACCTCATCTCCCGACACTGTACACCACTGCACAGAGCCAGGCACCATGCTGCCTGCACCTTTCCCTCAGGTACTTACAGAGCTGGGTCTTTACCATTCTCATTCTTAAAATTAGACATAAATAGTCTGATAGAGAAAATCCTGCTTGCTGTATGTGAAACAAACAACCAAGACAGTACATCTAGGCCATGTTCCTATGTTGTTACCCCTAAACCCATAATTTTCCTTGAGATGTTGACTGTATTTCATGTGTGCCATGTGAAATTACTTATACAAACAGTGATGCTAGTATCAAATGATTTGGAAACGGTAAACGTATTCCACTGCTACCTGTCACCTACAGCAGAGACCAGGAAAAATTTCCTGTGATAAATTCAAAGAAGAATCCTGGCTGAAACATCGCATTGGATCTGAGGGAGGTGGACATACAGGGCTAATAGAATTACAGCTCTCTAATGTTTCCCAAAGCCAGCGTCGCTTGATGCTGCTAGCTTGGTGATGCTTTGATATTATGTTTTGTCTTCAGCTATATTCAATTTCTTCCCACACGACCAGCATCTGACAACAACAAAAATGTGTGCTCTTAACAGCTTAGCCATTATGGTATCTTCAGTTGTTGTCTGGTAGTTGCAGTGTGCTCTATTGCATTACATGAAAAATAGAGTCTGTCTCTTCTGTGATTAGATAGAGAGGAAAGATGTGTGCTGTATTTTGTCAGAATTTACAGCAGCTGATAGGGGTAAATGAATAAAGTATTCCAAGTCAGTGTTTACTTTTTTCCTCGCTTTGCTGACTGTTGAGAGTGCTTCATACTCCTCCTTTCATTTTGTGTAACAGATTTGGTGAAAAGCACATTTTTCTTATTTCTAATTATGATATTTAGCAAATGCTGGAACTTACGACAGCGAATCCAAATGTTGCGGTGGATGGCTGCTTTCTGAGACAGCTGGGGGGGAACATATCTCTCGCACTCTTTGAAGTGGGTCATTTAAGTAAATGAGCAACAACAAATGACGAGTGTTGACCCTAAAAATCCTACAAAGTCACCAGTGTTAGAGGAGCGTTTCCTTTGCTGCTCTTTTTATCTGTGTGAAAATGGAGAATTTCTGTAACGGAATAAATATAAAGCCAAAAAACAAAAGTGAAGATTTTTCTTCTCAAAGGTTTATCCCTTAATGAACATTTTGGTTTCCTATATCCAAGAAGACTTTTTGAAGACCTTTCACATGAAAACTGCCATGGAAAAGCACCACAGGAAGAATGGAGTGAAATGCTCCTGGTATCTATTATGAGCTCTACCAGACACCAACCCAATGGAAGGATGACATGACCTACATATCCAGAGGAGTCTGGTCATTTTGGTGGGCCCAATTTTCAAAGCAGTTTACTATACAAAAATGTAACAGCTCCCCTAGAACCATTCTTGAGGCTCCACAGCCAAGTCCCCTGTCTCCTTTTCGTCATGACACATATTTTGGTGAGCCTGAGAACAGAGGCTTTTTTTGGAAATGTAAGACCTTAGATGACTTTCAGTATCATAGAATCACAGAATCACAGAATGGCCTGGGTTGCAAAGGCCCACAGTGCTCAGCCAGTCCCAACCCCCTGCTGTGTGCAGGGTTGTCAACCAGCAGCCCAGGCTGCCCAGAGCCACATCCAGCCTGGCCTTGAATGCCTGCAGGGATGGGGCATCCACAGCCTCCTTGGGCCAACAGAGAAACAATTCTCTTCATGCAAGGCAAAGAAAAATGAAACAAACCCTTCTATAAAAGAGACATAATCTATCTTCCATGTCCAATTAAGGTGTTAGTCTATCTCTAGTCTGACATGTCTCCATTCAAACTCAGCATCACTAACACAACTTCTGTAATCACCACCCCGTCCCTGTATTTGTATTCTTCTCTCTCAGTGATTCTGAAAAGCAGCACCATCACCCTTGTCAATCAAGCTTATCATTTGTTCATGATATTCTCTCAGGCTTTTCTTTCCATCACATCAAGCCCTTTCTAAATCTCCCAGACATTTCCTGAGAAAGAAGTACTTCTGCTCATCCAGCCAGCCAGGTAAATTGCATCCAGGCTCTGAGCATCTGATGTCTCAAGACTCGGTATCTTTGTTTTCTTAATGTCTTTTTTTTTTTTTTTTTGACATTATTTGTCAATTTGGGTGAAAATGTAGTTTTCCTACTACGTTGTTTTGAGCATATAACTTATTTCTATTTCTTTGAATGTGCTGTGCCTTTGATCTTGCACCAAATATAAGAAAGTTCTCTTTTTCCTCATGGTGTTGCTTAGCTCCCTTTGTCTTAACTCATTCCCTCTCACTAAACAATGAAAGATCTATTTTCCTTCCTCTGCTTCAAACGTCTACTTACAGCATTATATTTTCCCCTTGATTCACCCCAAATAGTTGGAGAAAGGTCTCACAAACAACCTTCAGTTTAACATGAATCTGGATATGTATAAACATCCAGAAAACCAATTTGATGGTCAAGTCAATGAGTTAACTGCCCAGTATTGGGAAGACTGTGACACATCAGTAGCAGAGATGAACGATCTGGCACACGCTGCAGTGACTGAAAATAAAGACCCCTTTAACAGATTTTCTGGGATGGAAATGTTTTTTTATCTTGTTTATGGCACTGAATTCAGCAGAGTGATCCAATCTCCATCTATTCACGTTAAGAGCAAAAGTGAAATGCATGAGGGTAACAGGAATTCATGCTGTAGGTCTGCTATGCAACAAAAAGCACTGCTCAGCAATGCTCATCTGGCCGATTGTGGTAAAAGCCATGGGAAGGACAAGCTGATCACTTAAGGTGACTGTGCTTACAACGTAACACTACAGAGACTATTTGCTAGTGAGCGTAGAACCAGAAATGAAACACCCAAGTAGCAACATCTGCCAGTGGTTTGCAAGGTCATGTTTTCTGCCTTGTTCCTATTACTTCTTGACTCTCTTTTTTTCACTCTGATATCTATAAAACTCGAGGGAATTCAGAGCAGTTGTGTTCTGCAAACCACTGCCTTCTATATCAGGGTTTTTACGAGTGTCTTATTCACTTCCCTATTAGAATTCACCTGTCTTAGGATTTTTGGAAAGGAATTGCTTTTTCCTTAGTGTTGGTAAAGTAGCTGCAGGAACTACAGTACGATTAAAAAATATATATATGGTTGCTATATTTAAACCCAATTACTTGAACTGTTTCTGAAAGTGAACACCTTTTTAAAAAATGCTTTAAAACAGCTAGCTCAATTCCAGCCAAATATCACAGCAATCCTGTGCAAGCAGTTCCCATCTTTATTGGAGATAATGACCTTCAAATAAAGGCAAATCTGAGAACACTTGGAGTCATCTTTCTCTGCGAGGCTCCAGGGCACACATTTTAAATGGGATCGGTGTTTACCCCTCATCTTTACTGAACTGATCATTTGCTTTAATCCAGCTTGGTTACTCTACAAAATGACACTAATGTCTTCTAATAACAGCTGGCACAGAATGCTCTGCTGCTTGGACATGTTTGCATGAATTTTACATAAATGAATAAGTAAAGTAATGGTGGCTGTCTGTGCACTATTTATCATGTGTGCTGAATTGCAACTTCATGGTTTAAAAGGACATAGCATACCAGCAATGAGAATTTTCACGCATTGCTCTACCAAATGTCAGGGTTTTTTGGCTTCAGCTTCAGCCGCAGTCTAGTGGCAAGCTGTATTAGCTGTAATTCGATTGTCAGTAATAGAGTTGTGGTGGAAAAAAACATCTGCAGCCTTACTGCTCCTCCAAGTCATCATGGAATCCTAGAATCACAGAATGGCCTGGGTTGCAAAGGCCCACAATGCTCATCCAGTTCCAACCCCCTGCTGTGTGCAGGGTCGCCAACCAGCAGCCCAGGCTGCCCAGAGCCACATCCAGCCTGGCCTTGAATGCCTGCAGGGATGGGGCATCCACAGCCTCCTTGGGCAACCTGTTCCAGTGCGAACAGTCATGTCATTGTGCTCCTGCATGCCCCAGCAGGATGGGCAATCCCTCTGGAGCCCTCCCAGAACAGAGGTGCAAGGATGCATTGGTGTCCGTAGGACCTCTGTCACATCTGCAGTGCTCAATGGATGTTTTGTGTGCTGTATCGCATCTGTAAAGGAGTTAAAGCCTGATGTGTTGACTGCTGAGTTGAGTCCTAGGGTCATGTGTATACATCTGTAATATGAAGTCATTTGTATTTAGGTGAGATGTCACCATGCACTGACTGGCAGACAGGAAAAAAGGCACTCCCTGAAAATGAATCAGTTCCTCTTAAGACACAGGGACTAAAATTAAGTGATGTTTGGACGTGCCCTGAAGACTTTTGTGTCTAGTTGACCGGAAGCTGTGGTTTAAGGCAGTGAAGTGCCCTCTTATTCTTGTCCCTCAACAGGACAGTGTGGGGGTAAAAAACAAGATGGAGGAGATGCAGATATCCATCACATGATGGACACTGTCAGACTGGACAACCCATAGCCTCTACACAGAAACTCTCAGCAGAGCTGGGATGCTGGATGTGGCTCTGGGCAGCCTGGTCTGCTGGTTGGCAACCCTGCACGTAGCAGGGGGTTGGAACTGGATGAGCACTGTGGGCCTTTGCAACCCAGGCCATTCTAGGATTCTACGATTCTATGAAAATCCTGCATCTCCACCTAAAGTACCTAGCTGGAGTTAGGAAGTGTCAGGTAATGACAGATCCACAGCCACAAGCTGTCCCTCAGCACACTTTCTGCACAGCACAGAGTGGTGCATGGTCCCCATCTTCAGATAGAAAAAAGTTCCTCTTCTACGTTTTTCATCACCTTTTTCCCAGTACCCTGTGCAACACAACACCACTCCATCTGCATTCAGCTTTATTTCTCAGGCTTAAATTGGCTGAATTAGTGGCACTGATTTGAAGTGAGAATCGTGGTGAAGGGATTGTACTTAATAATTTTTCAAGACTTTTTGCTAATTAAACCGTGAGTTGCCAAACACTGGGAGAACAGCTGTGGATCCCCAGGCAAAGCGCACTGAATATCGTGTTGGAGCTTTTCCTGGGTTCTACTCCACCTCAAGTTATTTCTAACATCATCTCAGGCAGTTCATAAAACAAGCTGCTTTGATACATCCTTATCTGAGCAGCATCTTGTGATGCACAAGGGCAGTTTCTTACACCTGCATCCCCTGTGGTCTCAGGCTGGAAGCTGGTGGCACTCCAGATCCCCAGCTCCTCCCAGCTGCCACTGGGATCTCATCCCATTGAACACAGCTCCTTTTCTCCAGAAGGACTGTGACGACTCGTTCAGGATTCAGCCCATGCATCCCTCGAATCAATGGACTTCACAGTGTTGTTTCTTAGCAATGAACAAAATGGTCACAACATTTATGATGTGAACAATTAGGTTTCCAGTTTCAGCTCACATAGGAAATGCATGTGGGGAAGGAATTAAATTTGTCACTATTCTTGGAGAGAAGAGAGGATGCTGAAGAGGTCTGATCCATCAGCGTGCTCTCTCTAATTTTCCTCACATGCAAAATATTCTGTTCTGCATTACTTTCTTTAACTGAGATCACATTCAACATGCAGAGCTGATGTTTGATTACACAGTTTATCACACCCCTGAGTTTAAATCAGGAGTAACACTCCCCAGTGCTTACCACAGCCACTGTGCTGCATGTTAAGCCTGCTGAAGCTCCTCCCCAGCGACGTGAAGGAAATCCACATAGCATCAGCAGTTGAGGTGGCAGGCCTGGTGGTGCCAAAGCTCCTTGGTGCGGCACAGCTTCTACCCCATGTTGCCTGCCTGAGTAATCAGGTCTTGCTGTGCTTCTATCCCCCATAACATTCTCATGAAGAAGCTGGCTGCCCATGGTCTGGATGGGTGTACACTCCGCTGGGTGAAGCCCTGGCTGGATGGCCGGGCCCAAAGAGTTGTGGTCAATGGAGCTGAATCCAGTTGGCGGCTGGTCATGAGCAGTGTCCCCCAGGGCTCGGTACTGGGGCTGCTTCTATTTAACATCTTCATTGGTGATCTTGATGAGGGGATTGAGTGCACCCTCAGTAAGTTCGCAGACGACACCAAGCTGGCAGGGAGTGTTGATCTGCTAGAGGGCAGAAGGGCACTGCAGAAGGACCTGGATAGACTGGATCGATGGGCCAAGGTTAATGGCATGAGTTTCAATAGGGCCCAGTGTCGGGTCCTGCATTTTGGTCACAACAACCCCAGGTAACCCTACAGGCTTGGGGAGGTGTGGCTGAAAGCTGCCTGATGGAAAGGGACCTTGGTGTGCTGATGGACAGTTGGCTGAATGTGAGCCAGCAGTGTGCCCTGGCAGCCAAGAAGGCCAATGGCATCCTGGCTTGTATCAGGAACTGAGTGGTAAGCAGCACTAGGGAAGCCATCCTGCCCCTGTACTCGGCATTGGTGAGGCCTCACCTCGAGTACTGTGTTCAGTTTTGGGCACCTCGGTACAGAAAGGACATGGAGGTGCTGGAGCAGGTCCAGAGAAGGGGAACAAGGCTAGTGAAGGGCTTGGAAAATCAGCCCTATGAGGAGAGGCTGAGGGAGCTGCAGCTGTTTAGTCTGGGGAAGAGGCGGCTGAGGGGAGACCTTATTACTCTCTTCCAGTACCTGAAAGGTGCTTACAGAGAGAGCGGGGCTGGTCTCTTCTCAGTGGTGACAGGTGACAGGACAAGGGGAAATGGCCTCAAGTTGCGCCAAGGAAGGTTTAGGTTGGACATTAGGAAACACTTCTTTACAGAAAGGGTGGTTAAACATTGGAATAGGCTCCCCGGGGAGGTGGTTGGGTCACTGTCCCTGGATGTGTTTAAGGGTCGTTTGGATGTGGTGCTTGGAGATATGATTTAGCAGAGGGTCGTTAGAGTTAGGGTACTATGGTTAGGCTGCGGTTGGACTTGATGATCTTTGAGGTCCCTTCCAACCTGAGTGATTCTATGATTCTATGATTCTAGCTAAATGCAAAGAGCATCTTCACCACCTTTTCTGCTGACTTACCTATGGACCTCCCATATGCTGTGTTGCTGTAGGCTAGCCCTTTGTGTTGGGCCATAGTTTGCACGGGGTCTGTAGCATGCACTGCTGTGTGCAGCCATACTTCTTCATAGAGACTGAATTTTAGTTCTGATTTTTCCCTCTAGATAACACAGAAAACTGCCTCCCTGAGTTACTCTGACTATTGCTTGTACATGAAACAGTATCTCAGGTATTTTTCCCCCTGATCCCTCCACCGGCAGCATTCCTGTAAGCACCTGGATGTTCCACACAATGCAGAGTTCTTGGAGAAACGGCTAGGACAAATTATGAGATTCAGCTGCTGGGGAAGTTGAGTAATCAGTGTACGAGGTCACATTCAAAAGCTCCAAAGTCACTTCCCAATTAGAGCAATGTATCAGGCAGAAGGTTAAGTGTCGCCGATTCCCTCACTAGTGATCTTTCCTTTCAGGGACACAGTTAAGTTCCTCTGCAGGTTTCTGAAGATGCATTTTCCTACGATGCATTTTTTCTTATCTTAACTCAGTAAAACAAATCTCAAAGAAGTTTTGTAAAAGTGCCATGCAGTGGAGACAAACCCAGGGGTGGTGTTTTTTTCCACTGTTCACATTATGAATTGAAATTGCAAAGATAATTGGCTGCATTCTGTTTCCAATTACCTCTATTTCTGTTCCTCTGATATCACTGGGGATTGCATAGGTGCTGCAGAACAGAATTAAGTTCAGGTCTCTTTGAAGCAGTAGGCACCTTTGTGTGGTGAGCAGGTTATTTGGCAGGAAAGGCTTCTGGATGGCAGGGATCAACAGGATTTGAAGGCAGCTGGATCTGACGTGACTGAATCTTGGACTGAATCTAAGCATGGTTGAGAGGTGTTTGATACAAGGATGATGGATTGCACCAGGAGCAGGGAGGTCTCCTCTGGAGCTGAACTGAGTTTCTTCTCCTTATTTCCGCAGTGAACAAGGCTTTCTTTCTGCTGCCTATAAGGAGTGATGTGGCAGAGCATTTGATTGACTAGTGGAGATTTTCAGGCTGGATCTTTCATAACGTGTTTCTGGGCTGTGGTAGCCACCCATCTGTGCAGTTGTGTGCTGGCTGTTAGCTGTTTTACCCTTCTACTGCCCATCACCTCTAACTCACTGCTGGCTCCCAATGTCATCCACTGGCACCATAAAACCAGATGACATTTTTCAGAGACTTGTAGACACCTTGAAGAAAGGCTCCAGAACTGTTTGAAGGTTTGAAGGCTCCCGCTGTTTTCCTACACTCTTCATATTTGTTGTCTGTTGGGTTTTCTTGCTGCAGTCACTACTCCATTACGTAATTAGGTTTATTGCAGAATTAATTTGCACAGATATTCTTTTACATTATTCAATAACTGATTCCCTGTAAGCAGACTCACGTGTGTTTTTTTTTATATTTCCCACATTATTCCCAAATTGCCTTCCCCTCATTAAAGTAATAGCAACCACTCACACCTCACACCCCTTCCAGTCCTTCTCAGCCCTCCAGCAGACTCCAGTGAGGACTCATGGCAGAGTAAAGACAAGTTTCATTCCTTTTATCGCTGACAAAATCAGGCAGTTTCAGGACAAAACAAAACAAAACAAAAATGGAGATAGAAGAGGCAGTTAAAAGACTGTCTGGATAACAGTTCAAGCTAATGCCTGGCTGGCCTTGTGCTTCTTGGAAGCAACATGGTGGTCCTAGTGAAGGCAGGGGAATCTGCAAGTAATCAGTAAGGGTTTGCAAGGGCTGAGATTTGGGTCAGGAAGAACTTTATGGGTCTCCAAAGACCAGGAATCAGTTTAGAGACCTGGGAGGAGATTTTAAGGAGCTGAAGGAGAGGGGAGAAGCAGGGGATGAGACCATCCAGTGGGCTCTGGAGGCTGTTGGCAGAACAAGGTCTTTTGTTTCTGCTTACTCTGAAAGATCTCACAATAAATACAAAAAGTTTGGCAAGCTCATTTCTCCTGGGAGCTCCAGCACACAACCTTTGGTGGTTTGGTGTTTTTTTTGTGGTTCAAAAAAATTCAAGTCTTTTGCCTCATTGTGCATTTGCTTTGAATTTTGGTATTCACAAACCTCACTTTTTTTTTTCACGGCTTGGTTTATCTGTTTCTTAGTTTTACAGGATTTAATGCACTGTTACATTGTTTATTACTTGGTTTTGTCCCATTTCTAGTGCTTGGTCAAGAAAGTGAATAGTGAAGTAACTTTGATATTTTATACTACTATTTCCTGCTAATTTGAAAATGTGGCTTTGGTTTGTTTTTTGTTTGTTTGTTTGGAGGTTTTTTTTGGTAAAACTTTGGCTTTGAAAAATTGAATGACACCCTATACTTTTTGTCTTGGACACGAGTTACACCAGCATAATGGAGAGTGGATTCTTTATACCCCTTAGGTAATAGGTGAGATGGATCCTCCAACGGTATCTTAGAAGAATTTCTCAAGTGAATTTGCATGGTTAAAAGGTTTGTGAATTTGCTTTTGCAAATATTTTCTATTTTCTGCTCAAGAACATTTCTCCAAGACAGTTTCTGCTACAAAGCTTGTTTGATCCATCATTTGTCTGAAAGAGTTGGAGAAAAAAATAAAACCAAAAAATCTTGAGCTACATTACGAGTTGACTCCTCGTTTTATCCAGTGGCCACAGTCCAAACATTCCTGATGACTTCTATTCTAAGTGCAAGGCTTGGTTTTCTGGCACATTTCAGAAGCAGAAGATGCTGTGTTCAAACCAACAGCCCCAAGGGGATTTGTGCTCCAGGGGAAAGCATGATTAAAAGATGATGCCTGGAATTGTTGAGATTATTGAGACTTTTTGTACCAGACTGGAATTCACATCTTAATTTACCAGGGCCCATCTACCTTAAATAGTCCATCATATTCCAAATATTAGGTTCCAGGATCTTCATCTGAAATACGCTCACTAACCACCATTAGAAAAGTAATACACTCTTCAGGGATTAATCCAAATATCACTGCAGTTGCTAGGAGCTTTACTTTAAATAGATATTGGATCGGAGATACACCCAATTAATATGCTTTTAATCTGCCTGTTTTGTAGCAGATTTCATGGCATTTTGCAAGCTGAAATGAATTAATTCAACTCAAAACATTCAAAAGCTAGAAGCTATTAATAATGGCAGCATGACACTGGCTTTGAAATACAGTATCACATTTCTAGGTATAGCATTAGAAGTAGTGCCCCACTGATGGTGACTATGCAGCTTCTTGTCAGCTTGAAGCACAGAGTCAGCTCACATGTTCATGCAGAAGATGTTGAAGTGTGTTATTCTCCATCATCACTGATCCTCAGAAGCAGAAAGAGCGCAGTCATATCAACCTCAATCATGCAGACACCATCCTTTGAAAGGCTCCAGAAGGACATCATTAATGGGCAAAGGAAGTTCCACTGATGCCATCTATTTGGACTTCTGTAATGCCTTTGACATGGTACCCCAAAATTTCCTTCTCTCCAAATTGGAAAAATATGGATTAGATGGCTGGGC
This sequence comes from Alectoris magna, assembly GCA_030625065.1. Classification (NCBI taxonomy): domain Eukaryota; kingdom Metazoa; phylum Chordata; class Aves; order Galliformes; family Phasianidae; genus Alectoris; species Alectoris magna. The sequence continues at coordinate 112,281,335 of CM060562.1, read as the reverse complement.
TGTTCAGTGGACGAAGAATTGGCTGCAGGATGGAGCTCAGAGAGTGGTGGTCAATGGCTCCATGTCCGGATGGGGATTGGTGATGAGTGGTGTCCCACAGACATCAGCACTGGGACAGACACTCTTTAATATCTTCATCGGTGACATTTGAGCTTGAATCTACCCTCTTTGACCCTGAATCTACTCTCTTTGTGCTTGGAATAGCTTTGAGCTTAGTAGAATAAAGGGAAATGGTTTCAATAAGAGGGTACATTTAGCTTAGATATAAGGGTTTTATCTTTTACAATGAGGCTGGTGAGGCACTGGCACAGATTCCCTGGTGCTGTGGGTGATGCCCCATCCCTGGAGTCTTTGAAAGCCAGGCTGGATCAGGCCCTGGGCAACCTGATCTAGCTGTGGTGTCCCTGCTCATTGCAGGGGAGTTGGACTGGATGGACCTCAGAGGTCCCTTCCAACTCTAACGATTCTATGATTCTATGATTTTATGATTTTCTGACAGCCTTGTGTCAGTCCCAGAGCACAACTGATGTGATCTTTGGCCCAACGGGAGGCAAAAAAAGTGATTGTTGAAGTTATTTATGCAGGCACAGCACATTCAAGATCAACATATTAGGTGGACTTGGGCTGCTTAGACAGTTTGCCCTTGATTATCCTTCATTACAACAAGATTTAATATGAACTTTATTTGAATGCATTAGCATATATATATTACAATTATTTCTTAATATTTTATCATGACAACACATTAAGGTAGCTACAAGTGGTGAGTGAGCCTCTGCTTGATGACATTTATGTGTATAATACGCTTGTATGGAACTCGACTTTCCTTCATCTTTGCCAGCACAAAGTATTTTTAATAACATTAAAAGAACAAAAAAATCGATCAAAGGCAGAGCTGTAGAGCCTTATGGTTCTGTGGAAACAGAAACGAAATTTACAGTTCATGAAAGTTTAAAAAGAAAAAAAAAAAAGGAAAAAGCAATTTAGGTTTGACATTTCTCAATGAAGTAACGATTCCCAATTTGAAAACGTAATGAGTTGCATGACATTTTGCTTTCAATTTTCATCCTACTTTAAGGATAAAAACCTTCTGGAAAACATTTTCTAGATGTGGAAATCTCAGTATTTCCCTCCAGATGAAACCTCAAGGTTTCATTTGAGTGGCAGACTCGACAAATGCTATGTTTAAATGTCTGCAAAGGCAGTGTCCTCCACCCAACATTTCTCCTTCAAGGGAAGATGTTCTCACTTGGCTAAGCGTTTTGCCCCAGGCTTAGTAAATATTTGCAACAGATCTCCAGTTCTGTATCACTTCTTCCTCCTTGCTCCCACAAGGGCCTGCTGTCTACGGTCCACGGTCTCAGCCCATATATCTGTTGAAGTTGTCTACCATGAGCTTACCCCATTCTGTGAGCCAATAATGAGGTTAATTTTGATCATTAAAGCCTAACTTTGGCACGAGTTTTTGGCATGGTTTCATCCTAATTGCGAAGGTTAAAGATGAGAAAACTGTGTTCTTCTGGTGTCTCAGAGAGAACTTTCAATGAAGGTTGAAACTACAGAACTACTGCAAGTGAAAAACTCATAGACTGTCTTTATTCTGAGATGTCCAGAGCTTTTATGCTGGGTCCTCTTCATCAGCACAGTTATTGTCTTCCACTGCTGCTGTCTGTAAGCCCCACAGTTTTCTTCCTTTCCAGGAGGGTTCATTTTTAGGAATGAATCTGTAGAGATGACTGTCTTTGCATCAAGATTCCACCTGCAGAGGAAAGCACAATTTTCCACAGAAACTTTGAAGCCATGTAAGTTTTTCCAGAGAACCCGATTTTCAGTAAAGAATTGGTTTCCTCACTGAAATGGATTCCTGTGACAGTCTGTATTAACACGGATTGCATTTGATGTATGTTGATTTTAACAAAAGCTCACATTTCAGAGGAAAAAATATTGCCTGTGAGAAAAAATATTAACCAGCTTTGGCATTAGGCAGAGAAATGTATTTTCTTGTAGCTTCTGGCTGCCTTTCAGGCTATATTGTGCATTCTTTGTACCACTCGAACACACTAAATTTTAGAGAAGTACCTGTGTCCTACAAAAAATATCAAAGCACAGAGCGCATAAAAGAAATAACATAAAATGATTTTAAAAAAATAAAATAAAAATTACCTCTCACTTAAATTGCTTTTTATTTCAATAGTAGATTATTAAGCTAATTTTAAAAATTGCAAAGGAAAGAAAAACGCCTTTCAAACTCCCCGTGCCTGTCTCCAACTTCTTTCAATCACTGATGTTCCCCTCCCTCGATTTATTTCTCTCATGCATCTGCCTGCTCCAGTGAGGAGCGCTACAAGACAGATGTAATTTGTTACAGCTATGCTCACCATTAATGTACCGTAACATGCCATGGTTTGCATTTTTTTTTGTTAAAATACCCACATATTTTTGCATTTGATGATTTTTGACATCTATTGATCTGTCAGACTTGGTGTTATAGCGTGTTATGGCAGTTATAGTTTGGCATGGCAGTCTGTCAGACTGTCATACCAAAAAAGACTTAGAAGAAAGCAGATATTGGAGGCCTACAGCTAAATTGCCCTCTTCCACACCCTGCTCCACCAGCTGTGCTTTGAATTACATATTAGGCTTTTGTTTTTTGTGCGCATAATATCTAATGTCACTGGAAAGTTAAAGAGGAACAAAAGGGAACGTGTTGCAACATTGCATGGCTGCCAAACTTTTTGGCAGGAAGGAGTGAAGATTTCAGAACATCCTTTTGAAGACAGAAGCTTACCTATAGATAAATAAATAAACAACCAGATTGTCTCCGCGTGTTGAAAAGTGCCATAATTTTCGGAAGGAAGGACCGGACTCCATTGAAATCCCTGGCAAAATCTCAACTTCAATGAGGAAAAGGGTTTGTTTGTTTGTTTGTTTTTGGTTATTTGGTTTTTTTGTGTGTGGTTTTTTTTGCAAACTCTCTGATCCTGGAGGATTTTGGCTGATGGTAGCAATTGCAGATGCTAATTTGGACAAAGAGCAATCAATTAAGTGTTGAGGGATTGCATAATGTTCTGCAGCCCACTGGAAAACAAACAAACACAACAAAAAAAAGCCAGCTTTGCCTGAAAAAGCTCAAATACCAAGTCATGCAGGGTAAGCCGTGCAGAATGTGATTAGCCTCACCCAACCTTTGCTCTTTCAAAACTCAGCCTCTTCTTTGAACTTATCATATACATCCTGAGAGTCAGCTCCAGCTTCAGACATTTCCGTGGTGATATCCATGTGAAGGTGGATCCATGGAGGTGTTTAGATTACCTTTATGCTCAGTGGGAACCTAGCCAATTCTGCCAAGCAACCTGCAAAGCAGTTCAGCTCATGCTGTACTAAATGCCACAGTGAAATTCCATCACTGGGAGGGAAGTGGTAACCTCTGGGGGGAAATGTTTCCCTCCGACCTTGAAACAAGGCAGACCATGCACCCTCAGGGACCATTTTTGTGTGGACTGACCACAAGGGAGCCCAGAAGGCCAGTAGAGATAGAACTCTGGCTTCTTGTGCAAAATAAAAATACCTTGAGACAGGAAGGAACTTGCAAAAAATTTGTCACAGTCAATGAAATGAATCCCTGATTACCACAGACATGCTATTTTATTCCAGAAGCTCCTTGGCAGACAGTAGGTGATGCTGGGGTGATTGCCCAAGGCAAACTTTCAGGCTGGTATAAAAGATATCACTGTCATTGAAACACTGAGATTAATAAAATGCTTGAGATTTCTATGGATTAAATATATGTGAATGTGTGTACCAACCTTGAGCACAGTCTGGTAGCATTGTACCTTCTCCCCAGGAACATGGTCTTTCTGATGGTTGCTACCATTCAGTTTTTGAGCATTTTTCTCCCGTGGCACAGGAATTTATTTGAAAATCTGACATCCAACTAAGAATGACTCCTTAGTGTTCTTGAGAAGTGAAGATGGCTGAAAATAGAAGAAATGCTGTCTTAAAAAATAGGTAAGCTACTAAAAATAGGGCACTGACTCTGGAAAGAGGGAACATTCTTATGATTAATGGCTGTTTGCGGAAAGGTGTTTCCATGAATCTAACAGTCACAAACTCTTCCAGTGCCAAACTTAGCAAAAGACACTTATTCTGTGTAAAATTGTTGTACTCTATCAACTGAAGGTAAGGCAAGCAATGGAAATTAGAAAATTCTTATCTTGGTACTGAAAGACGGGATGACTTTTACATCCGTTATGAGAGCTGAGCATTGGGGTTGTATTGAGAACTGTGCACATTTGTCACAGCTAGATGGTACCACAAAGGACTCGGTGGCAACCTGTCAATTTCTGAAGCTGCAGACAGGCAGTTTTGAGGGGCGTAAACAGGGCATTGGAAACTACAGAATGATGGGCGCAAGCATGGCAACACTGCCATCTTAGCAAGTAGGAAAGAGCACGAAGCTCCAAAAAGAAGAGATAGTAAATCTGTCAAACTAACGCCCATAGCCTCTTTACTATGGTTGCATGTCACACATTTAAAATTCTGTTCCTCAGCAGGAAAAGAAGCCTTCTTAATGAAACAAAAAAATATTGCTTCTACTTCTAACAAATATCAATATCCCACTGGTAGGATTTATGTTCCCTGGCTGAAGGCTCATAGCTGGCCTGTATGCATGGATTATGAAGGGTGATGGAAGCAGGAAACTTGGGAAACAGGTAAAGCATAAATAAAAATGTCAAAACTCAAGTAGGAACAGCTTTTCAAAGCTAGATGTAGAATTACAAAGGAGGTAGCAGCCATTGTCTAGGAGCTACAATGCATCTCATAAACGAAATTGAACTAGGTGGTCGATACACTGGTATAGACCCTTAGCATGGGAAAAATTTCCTTAGTTCTCTAGCCAGTGTGCTGAGTCTCTGAATTTTATTAGTTGGCTAAAAAAGTCTGTGGGGAGTGGTTTTCATGGATTTTGTTTTATTGCAGAGTGAGAAATCATTAGTTGGGCTAATATAAGAAGGATAGATCTTATGGGATAGAGGAGTATCAGGTCCCCTAAAACAATACGTCTTCGGGATATTGAGAATCTGTCTCTGCAGTTTCTTTCAGGAAGCAGATATTTCTTCAAGCATTAGCAAACTGTAAACACTGGCTTTTCACGGGATTCATGGCTTAATGTGTGCATACAGGGGGTTTTGTTTGCTTGGCACTGGACACACTATAAAAGCCTATGGCTTTTTTCATGTTGCACTGGGCCAGTTTGGCCAGTAACTGTGTCTGGCCAACCTCAGAATCCACTATCTTCATGCAGAAGTAAATTGATGCAAATTAACTCTGAGTTTTGATTACATCCTATTTAAAATTTAATTACTAGACATATGCTTAGAATGATAATGCCCCCTAAGATGAATGATATTAGCTGCATGTTCCCCTCCTTTGTTACCAAGCACAATATTTGTATTATTAGCATTCACTGAGATGTTTGATTATACAGTGAAAGCTCGTCCCAGTCTGCTCATGCGCAGAGATGCAGTATAGCAGGCCTTTCTGTTGTGCAAGGAAGGAAATAGTCTTCCCGTCCATCCAGTTCCCAGGAGGTTCCCCATTGGCACCCATCCCTCATTACCAGGTACCTGAACTGGTGTATCTCGTGTACCTTGGTGCAGTTCCATCACCTATGTGTTCAGGGACTCACCCTGCCTTGCTTTCTGCCTCTGGCACTGTAGGGCTGAAAATAAACACAGAACTGTAAATTCAACACCAAAATTTGCTTAAGAGATAATGTCAGTGCTGTGCAGTGTTGTGACAGGATAATGGTCTCCTGACACAATAAAGCTGCCAAAAAGAAGCCAAGACGTTTATAGATAATAAATGTCAAGACAGAGGTAGATGTTTATTTTCAGAGCATCACAAGCCTATTACTCTGTCAGACCCTCCCGTTTCAATTTCGTTATTTCCATTATGCTAAATGAATAAGGAACAGTAAGGAATGAGATATCCTGCAGGCCAATCACAAGCTGGTTCAGCCTGACAGCAGCAGCAAGGCCAACACACGTCTCTGCCGAGGAGCTGCACTGCTCTGAGTTGCAGACAAGAGCTTCAGATGAACAGAAATTCTTTTGTCTCTTCCATGAGGTGTTTAACTGCCAACAAAGATCTTCTCAGTGCAGTTAAACCTCCGGCATTTCAGAGAAGAGGAACACACATGGAGCAACTGAGGGGCCAAGGTTTCTCATCATACTACTACATATCTATGAGCTTAGAAGAGGTGAGCATTAAACAGATGTTTGGAGGTGTTAGATGAGGGCCATGGCCAGTCTGACATACACATTTGTGTAGGTTCAATGGCCAGGAGTTTCTGGATACTGGGCATTTTCTTTTATATCTGTACTGCTGGTAGAGATGGTGTTAGTAAATCCAGTATCATCCCAAAAGAACAAAAGGGGAGAGAAGATGGAGCTGTTTGTGTTTATATGCTGTTGCAGATTACAAATAAAATTTGGAGCTGCTGCAGTGATACCAAGAGCATGACATGCCAGCACAGGTTTTGAGAATGCATCCAAAGGAAAGTAAGTAGGAGCATGTGAAATGGGGCAAAAAGTGTATTTCCAAAGCAAAATACACTGAGAAGGAGAGACCAGTATGTAAGAAGAAAGCTGTGGTGATATTTGGACTGACAAACCTCATTTATTTCATGTGCAACTTCCATTCACCTACTAAGTGAAGTGAAAAGGCCTCCAGAATAAGCAGCCGGACAAAGGAAACTCTTGGCAGATTTCCTATGCAGGGAACACCAAGGGCATGGCAGTAACCTTCAGACTTCCTGCTGTTCCAGCCCTCTGCCTTTGCTGGTTTTCCTGAGGCTGCTTCTCCTTCTCCCTCGGGAGAAAGGCATTGCATCATTTATTTATTTTTTTACACTCTTTTTATTGCTGAAAGAAAAACACCCAGGATAACCCTCCGCAGAGGAGTGCTCACCTGGAGATGAGCCCTACTCTTCTTTGGACGGCAGCCGGGGCTCCAGCTTGTGCAGGAATGCCTGAATACCCAATGGCCATTTTACTTCCAGGGAGAAGATTGATGTGGTCACCAAGAATAAGTGCCAGCCTGTCATGATGAGGCCATTTCAGGATTATCTCATGACAAATAAGTGCAATCCTTTGTATTTGAAGTCCTATCTGTTCATAGATCTGTGTTGACGTTAATACAGAAGGGAGATAGACTTACTGAAATAATCCTCAATTTCTACCCAAAGGGAAACTTTTGTGCTCTTCCTGACAGAGTACTTCATGCCCATTGCAACAAGTGATTTACTCAGCAGACCATTCGGATGAATGATGGTAGCTGACAACACTGAGACCCCTACAGTCTCTAAAAGTAAGTTCATTTTACCACCCAGCCACATGAAAGTTAGGCATATTGGTCTGAATTTACTATCCAGGAGCCATCAATAGTCACTAGAGACAATCACATCTAAAGGCTATTTCATCCCATGCTAAGAGGATCTAACATGAGTCTAAGATGTACCACCTGGTGAAGATTTTGTTTTGTTGATTATTGAACACTCACCTAACTAGATGCGACTAGGCACGTTGTACAGGTGAGTTGTATCCACCCCATAAATGAACTTCATGACTACTGATTGCATAGTAATCCGACGTTGCAATACAAAATACACTGTGTACACTGAAAAAAACAGGTCAAACTAATAGCTAATAAAATGCTAAATCAATTGTACGATATAAAATCATGGGTTTTTCTTCATGTTTTTGCTTCAGCAATAAATATTTTTAATATTTAATAACAAATTACGATACATCTGTTAATCTACTTAGAACAGCCTGGAAATGAGTTGCATAGTTACTGCTGTTTATATAAATCATGTAAACTAAAACAACTTCAAGCATTTCAGAGTTCTTTCTAAAGTTATAAAAGCATGAAACAATTTCAGCCATGAAAAGCATGGAGCAAGTAGCAGGAAGGATTTAATAGCTAACTGGTGTCATTGGCACTGCACTCTGTCTCAATACAAAGTATTTATTCCAATGATCATAGAATCATAGACTCATAGAACCACCAAGGTTGGAAAAGACCTACAAGATCATCCAGTCCAACCGTTCACCCGTCACCAATAGCTCCCACTAAGCCATGTCCCTCAACACAACATCCAGTCGTTCCTTGAACACCCCCAGGGTCGGTGACTCCACCACCTCCCTGGGCAGCCCATTCCAGTGCCTGACCACCCTTTCTGAGAAGTAGTATTTCCTAAAGTCTAATGTTTCCTAATGATACAATCAACTTGTTTAGATGCCAGTTCATTTCAAGTAAGGAAACCAATTGGGAACCAAAGAAGTTGGAGTATTCCTTATTACAGTCTGGAAGGATGAATTCTGCTATGGCAGAATGTTAGATAAGGAGTTCTGGAGCAATCAGTGCAAATTATTTGTACAGATTATAATTCAAATTCATACCAGACACAAAACATCTTTAAAATCTCTCCTGCCTTGCTTGTTCATCCAGGACATTCAGGATAATTTTTTTTAACTAATAATAAAGATGGTTTTTAAAATGCTTGGTTTCTGTGCTTTAATTAAATTCCAGAATCCACGCAAAAGCTATTTGGCACATACTGTTGGGGGAAAAGGAAGTTAATTAACTCTTTGGTAAACAAGCAATTTGTCATTCACACTTTTGTAATAAAATAGAAATGAAAAAAAATAAGTAACCTAAATGTAGGTTATTCCGGGTTATTCTGTGTATTTACTTAAGTAAATGCACACATAGTGACAATATTTGCAAAAGAGTGTCCCAGATTCTGCCAACCACTGAATGTATGCATAAGAACATACATATTACAGGTGTTTTTATTCATTCTCTTATTTTGCTAAAGAAAAAAAAATACAATGCATTTTTTTTTTTAATGCTATGATTTGCACATTCTTGAGGAGAGTGAGGCTGAATAAAAATGTTCTGCTCCATAGATGATGCATTCCATGAGGAGCACTCTCCCACCAGAAGGAACTTCAAGACAGACACCGCCTGGAAACTCACAGAGAACTCATAAAGTCTTCCAGAGTGGGAGAACGCGGCCCTTCTCTGCACAGTCAGTGCTGTGCTCACCCGCTCCTCATGTCAGGGGTTTTCAGAAGATTCGGGTGAAATATCTAACAGTCTTCTTGCTAAAGTTTATTAGGTGTTTTTCTATTTATCGAGGACACAAAACACTAATTCTTCCTTCTTTTTCCACCTCCCCTCCTCCCCCCAGTATCTAATTTCCACTTATTTGAGGGGAAAAAAAGATTATCTGGGCTCCAATGCTCTTTACCTTAGCAAATGCAAACTGCAGGGAATACTTTTTTAGAGTTTGCAGCGCTGGCTCAAGGTGAGAGTAAAGAAGTAAAGCATGAACAACTGCGAATTCTGCAGAGAGAAGAAGGTTTAGGAAAAAATTCATGAAGTCTTTGAAGAGTAAGGGGTGTGATATTTTTCAGAATCACATTTGATGTGTTGGTCCTAATATGGAAAGCACTTCAGGTGGGAGAAGCACCCAGCACCATTCATAATTACAGATGTTCCAGCGGGGCAACTTGACTTCGTAAGAGATAGAACGAGTAATATTTAAACAGAAATGAATTTGCATTTGAAAAGCTTTGTTTATCTTTTATTGCAATTTTATTAAAAGCCATTGATATCAACTGATGAGGCTTCTGCTGTGGTAGTTACTCAGGCGATCACTTTCATGCTGATGATGACAGAATCTTGAAGTCAAACCCAATAATTAAATTCAGCAGAGAACATCAGAGGGAAAATATTGACTGAAGCATCAATTCCTGTTTTTTCAGGAGGTAAAACATCTCATGCATTGCAGTGGAACCTGTTCGCAATGAAGTCAGTCTGATGTGTACTGTGACTGTTTCTTGAGTAAAAAGTATGATAGAAGTGGGCACTGGTTCCTGAAGCTTCCTATCGTAAGACAAGAGTTTGCAAGGGAGAGAGGAGGAGGTCAGTGCTGCAGAGCTGGGGATTTCAGCAGCTTGAGGTAAACAAGGACACTGCAATGCTGTTTGTCCTCTTCAGAATGGGAGAAGAGAGACAGTCACATAGTTCAAAGGCCCAGCTCAGTTTCTCTTATGGATTCCCATGTAAAAACAACACAAAAGATGTTTCAACATGAATGAGAGATGGCCTTTTGTGGTCAGTGGGTAGGAATCACAGCTCAGAGCAGACAGGATACCACAAACTGCACTAAGATAGGATTTTTCAAGTGGGGACTGGTCGTTGAGTTGAACTGATGTCCAATCCTGGACTGACCTGCACACTGGTCAAAAGAAATGTACTTATGTTTCATCTCTTTGTGACTTCCAACAACGTCAGGGCTAAGCCATATCAAGCCTTAAAATGTAAGCACAAGTGACATATCATGGAGACTAATTCCATATGATATATCTCTCCACAAGTGTTCAGTTGTGTTGAAATAAGACCAGGTTGTGATGCAGTAAAAAACAAAACAAGCAACCTTTTATTCAAAAGTACCTATTAATTCAGATATTCTCTATACTATCCCGAACATTGTTTGAGTGTACAAATGTGCACTCAGCTTAAATGAATACATTTCTTCCACCCCATTTCAATTTCTATCCCCTTCTCCAAACCTTTCAGCTCCCACTCCATTTGGTTCCATTTGCATAACTCCAGATTGTCACTAATACCTGACCAAAGAAAGAGTCCTGAGAAACCTTTCACAGCACACCCACTTGGAAAATGAAGCAATCATGGTTACTCCCGGGCTGCCATTTTGTAACCAGTTTTTCACTCATCTTGTTCTGTTTTTTTTCTGGGCCACGTCTCTGCAGTCCTTTTGTGAGGAAATAATATGGAACACCGTCAAGAGACAACCTAAAATTACACATCTGACTACCCCAACTTCCCTATTTTGAAGTCTGCTATAAAAGGAAATTAAATTCATTTGACAATCTTTTCTTACAAAAACAAACAAACAATAAAAAAAAAAAAGAAAAAAAGAAAAAAAAACAAAAACACATCACTACTCATTTCTCCCTGTGTCTTCTCATGTAGTTATTGTTGCTCAATTTTGCCCTTTTTTTTTTGGTCTTTTCTTTTCTTTTTTTTCCCCCAATGGAAGTTCAGCTGGCTGGTGATATTCTTTGGCTTTTTCTTCCTCTTTTGCCTTTTAAGGACATTCACTGCATTTGCTTTTTCTATCTTATGGAATCTCATCTGACTTCATGGATGTCTGACAATAACACAGATATTTTTCCATAAAATATCATAGAATGGCCCTGGTTGGAAGGGACCCCAAGGATCACGAAGCTCCAACCCCCCGCCACAGGCAGGGCCACCAACCTCCACATTGAATACCAGCCCAGGCTGCCCAGGGCCCCATCCAACCTGGCCTTGAGCACCTCCAGGGATGGACGGGGCATCCACAGTCTCTCTGGGCAGCTGTTCCAGCACCTCACCACTCTCACAGTACAGAACTTCCCCTGACATCCAACCTAAGTCTCCCCTCCTTCAACTAAAAACCATTTCTCCTTGTCCTGCCGCTATGTACCCTTTCAAAGAGTTGACTCCCCTCCTGTTCGTGGGCTCCCTTTAGGTACTGAATATCTAAGAATACAATTTGAATGCATCTCAGAGTTCTCTACAATCTCTTCTATTTTTGGTCCACTTTGATTTTCAGCACTTTATTTCTTCAGCACTTTATTTCTGACATTCACATTTTAGCCATCTGAAGGGATTGCAGTTGACCTTCTTGCTGAAATGGTATCAATTATTTAAACCTTCTTAAGGCTTCTAGCAAGTAAGGAAGAAAAGCTGTTTCTTAAAATACCCACCTTACTTAAGGATCAAGAAGACCCAAGCTAAGAAAACATTAATGAGTTTGGCGCACAGCAGTGTCCATTCCCTCACAGGATGATCTAAATCAGCAGAGATTTCCCTCTCTCAGCACAGAATAGTAGCGGACTCTTGCAATAGAGAAAGAGGGCTGAGAGGAAGGACTCTGTTTTATGTGCAACCACCTGCAGAAACTTGAAGTCTTCAGTAAAAGCTGGGATCCAGAAAGGACAGAAGCCATATTCCAACAAAGAAAAAATAAGCTGTTAAAGCAGGTGGCTTTCGGAAAGGAATATGTGCATATGCAAAACAGAGAGGATGAAGGGACACGGTGTTTGTGTAGCTGGGTAGGTTGTGACTGAGGCGCTAATATTAAATTTTCAGTGTGGAGAGGTGCAGTCACAGCAGGACGTAACTGCCCACTGATCTTTTCCCTGTTCTAGCTCTCTGTACTCATTCCCATATTCCAAAACTACTTATTTTGGATTGGGCTACTTTCCTGACACTGGTACCCCCCTCCTGCCTTTGTTTTGGTTCCTCATCTCCCATAGGAGTTCTCTGAAACGACACCTCTGGTTCTGATACAGTTCCTCAACAGAGACATGAGAAACTAGAGAGGCCGTGTGAGGAAGCAAAGCAGAGCTCAGAGGCCGAGACCACGTTAATGTCCAAGAGTTTCTAGAAAAGCATTTTTCAAAAGACGGAATTTAGGGGATCTTCCAAACATGGGAACTCTGCTGATGTACATCAGCAATAACAAGTGATGAATGAGGCCTCCTGTGAAAGCCAATGTGACATCAGTCACAGAACCAAAAGAGGGAAAAAAAGACACAATTAAAATAGAATTAATAATGTGTAAATAATTAATAGGGAATATAATTAATTAATACTTGTCTCCAAATTTTTACAGAAAACATGTCTCATAAAACAAATTTAAATATTTGATGATTTCCAAGGCTGGCTAATTAAGGTAACAACAAAGATGTAATATATTTAGGCTTCCATGCGGTGTCTGACTTTTTGCTGCACAACATTTTGATTAAAAAAATTAACACCACCTTGTATCAATAAATCATATGTCTAATAACTAATTCACAAATCCAAAAAAGGGTTTGTCAATGGGAAGTCACGATGGCCTAAGGATGCTCTTAGTAGGGCTCTATATGGACAGTTGCTAGGTCTGTTGCTATCCCATATTTCTGGAAGGCAGTTTGCAATCACCGTTGGTAATATTTGCAGATAACAGAAAGACTGTCAGCATGCTAAATAATGCAGGGAATGGAGCAACAGTGCACAGCAATACACATCACTCTGCGAGCTGATCCCAGACAAGGTTATGTAGCTAACGGCGAGCAGGCGTGGGGAGAAAGCTTCTCAGCTTAGCACGTGAGCTGTTCCACATGAGTGTTGTTGGGTCAGGAAAGGGACTGCAACCTTGGTAGAGAGCAGTCCAGGAAGCAGGGCAAGGAGGTGGCTCTTGGCTGAAGGACACACTTTTCTCCTCTCACTGACACTTCTTTGCTTGCATGTGATTTTTCTAATTAATCTTTTCCTTAGAAGAGATTTACTTGGCCTGGTTTGACTCATGAAGAAACACCTTTCTTTTTTTTTATTATTATTTTTATTTTTTGCCTCCTAATAGCTCCTATTGACCTATATTAGGATATACTGTCTCTGTTGATAGGGGTTTCTGCGTTGTTCACTCACAGGTATTGATTAAGCAGCTTTTCTCAGCATTAAGCCCATTAAATTAGTCCAGTGCAACAAAAACCTCATATTTTTTCGCTCATAGGTTGGTGATGCACTGGAACGGGTTGCCCAAGGAGGCTGTGGATGCCCCATCCCTGCAGGCATTCAAGGCCAGGCTGGATGTGGCTCTGGGCAGCCTGGGCTGCTGGTTGGCGACCCTGCACATAGCAGAGGGTTGGGACTGGGTGAGCACTGTGGGCCTTTGCAACCCAGGCCATTCTAGGACTCTGTGACTCTATGATTCCATGATCCCAGAAGAAAATTGTCTTTACTGGTGCATATAGTGCATATACAGTGGCAGAAGATACTAGCACTCAGTTTCCACTGAGGTCAAGATGTATCCCAAATAAAATTCTTGCTTTGCTAGGAATTTGGGCCATTAAGACTGAATTTCCAGCTGATGTAAAGGTAGACAAGATCACCGAGTTACTAGTTTTATGGAGAGGTAATGATCCTTCCTCTTCTTAACTATATGCTTTTCTTTCCTCTTTGTCTATCTCTCAGTTCCAGTAATTCATAATCCACTCTTCTATTTTTCTGTTTTATAGCTATCCTGCAGGAGTAATGTGAAATATAATCAATCAGTATTTGTAAAGCACTCAGAGACTATCAGGTGGAAGGAGGTGTATAAATGCAAATGGTTACGATGGCTGTTACACCGCTGCCAAGGGACCCACAGGCAGAATTAGGCCCCACTGCATTCAGGGATGCACAGACTCAGTCACACTGTGAGAAAGCAGACAGAAGATAAATGCCGAGGAAGGGCAGGAAAACAGGAATTTAATGAAGTATGAGAAGGGAATATTTTGTTCTGCTACAGACTTTTGCCCAGTTTTGTTTCTACCAATGACTACAAGACCTAGATTTGGAATATATTTGCCCTGGGTGATCTACATTGATCTTTTAAAGGTGGTGACCCCGCGTTTCTGGACTCCTCTCACAGGCACTGTTACCTAATGCAGCTTTTTGTAGTGCAGTGCACGTGGCCATTGTTAGACACGTACAACGATGAGTAGATTTCACGTGGTGAGAGAAATTATGCTCAAGTGCTTCTTCTGGTGACAACAAGGTAGGCCCAGAAAATTGTCTCATGTGTGGGCATTCATATTTCATCAAGCAAATCCCATCCTACAATTGCCTCTGTTGGTAAATCGAACAGAGCCAGAGAACATTCTCAATCACTGGAATGCAGTCATCTCAATTCTTCAGTTTGCAGATCGGTCCCAGGAATGATTTTAACCCCAGACAATCAGCACTTTCCCATGGTTCAAGGTTCAGCACCATTCCAAGCTGTCGGTTTGGATGCAGCTCAGCCTGTTACAGATGCTGAGATAATCAAGTGTTACAGACATGGCATTGCTGTGCCAACTGGCCCAGGGCTGGAAAATGGGCCCTGGCACTGCTTCGGTTACTAGGACAGTCCTATTCTCCACTCAACACCCATCATAACTGACTGGGAATGTTCAGCCCAAACAGACCCAATGATCCCACGCTGGTACTTACAGCCTCACTGGATCTAGGCCATTTGAGTAGCATTCCACAGGAAGTGTGTGGCAGGAACAGGACCAGATCTCCTCCAAGCACTACTCAATTGCTGCACATTCCCCCAGCCTCCTTCAGTACCTTTCTGTTTGGTTTTGCATTCTACACTACTCATTTAAAAAATTAAACAGAAATAAAAAGCTAAACTTGGACATGTTTCCTGGACTCGTGACCATGCAGGCTCACTCTTTATGGACCATGTTTATAAACAACTTAAGGCAGTATAGCTTTTGGTAATAGTAAAGTGTTTCATCTTGGAAATCTTTTTCTAGGTAATACATTCATTAGTCTCCATGCTCCTTTTTACCCTTTGTTGAAGGTGCCCTTTATACCACTAAACAGCAAACAGCACTAGATCAGATTTATTGCATACATGCTGATTTCATGTCAGACTAAACAAATAGATTCCTGAAGCTAGCTGCACTCCAGTGGTACCTTTGCTCCTTCCCATTGTTTTCTGCATAATTTTCTCTACCTGCATTTCAGCCCTGTCCTCACAGCACTCACGACAGAGGCCATCTCAGACAAGAGAAAGTTGGGCTGGTAAAATTAGCAGAGGCACCCTGTAATAAAGCAGTTACCACTGAAGTCTCCTAGGAGGAGATTTTATGAAGATGGCCTCTTCTACAATACCAGTAGTACTGCCTTTCCTGTTTAAATGCACCTTTGTAAACAGAAAATGACACTGGCATCTGGCACCACCCTCTGATCAGGGGCTAAATGACAAGGAGGAAGTGAAATAATGCAACGTAAGCAATGAAAACCTGGTTAAAACAAGGGTTAATGCCATCTATTTTCTTACTGTACTTAAGGGAATCTTTTCCTTCTTCCCTCAGATCCTACATTAAAAATAGATTGCAGGAGCTTCTATGGGTCAGCTTGAAAACCCA
This sequence comes from Alectoris magna, assembly GCA_030625065.1. Taxonomy (NCBI): domain Eukaryota; kingdom Metazoa; phylum Chordata; class Aves; order Galliformes; family Phasianidae; genus Alectoris; species Alectoris magna. The sequence continues at coordinate 112,265,304 of CM060562.1, read as the reverse complement.
CAGGACAGATATCATCTCTTTATAAAGCCCTCAAGGAGGACACTGATAGCAGGTTTAATTTACCCTTCCATAGATCTCCTTCTAGAGATGGATTGCAAGAGACACCTTTGTTTTCAAAGTACTTTTCCAAATAGGCAGGAACATGAAAATAAAGACATATGGTGCCTGAAGAAATGAATATTCATTGTTAGCTTTTACAGCTGGAGGAAGCACAGTAACAAGAGCTGAAAATACGAGTTTTAATTTTTGCAGTAGTGATAAGGAGAAGCTGTGTAGGAATGTCTTTCTTTGATTTTTCACTCATCCGAGGTTACTTCCTCAGTCATTTCCATTTTCTCCAGCTGAATCAATGTTTTCTCTCTCACAAAAGAAAACAAAACCAAAGCAAATCACAGCATAACATCCCCGCCCACATAAAGATATTACTGAACTGTCTGCTGACCATCAAAAAAAAAAAATTAAAAAAAAAAGCCACTAAACAGGAGAAAAATACGATTTTCTAACACATTTCCAAGAAAGTCTCCAGTTTTTTGAAAAACTGAGACAAAAAATCTTTAGATAATTCATCATCAAAAAAGTATTTAAACTCTGTTCTCAACTGCTTGGTTTTTGAATTGACTGTTTTCATAGAGTCATAGCAACCTAGAATGGCCTGGGTTGCAAAGGCCCACAGTGCTCACCCAGTCCCAACCCCCTGCTATGTGCAGGGTCGCCAACCAGCAGCCCAGGCTGCCCAGAGCCACATCCAGCCTGGCCTTGAATGCCTGCAGGGATGGGGCATCCACAGCCTCCTTGGGCAACCTGTTCCAGTGCGTCACCACCCTCTGCGTGAAAAACTTCCTCCTCAGATCCAACCTAAACCTTCCCTGTCTCAGTTTTTGCTTTTCAAAACTAGAGATATATTCTAGGAGAGATGAAACAATCCCGTCTGTATATAGAATGAAGCAGATTTAAGCACAATATTTTTCAAAATCATTTTCATCTGTGAAAGTGCTGTCTAACTTTATTCAACCAATATTAACACTTGAAATTCCTGGGCTGGCATTGTAACTTACATGAGGACGCTGTTGTTGTTTCAGCAGTTTCACCAGCTGCCCTGTAGCTGCCCACCTAAGGAAATTATACTTGACTGGAGGAATAAAACTTTTATAATAAAGTTGAAGTAAAAATTCATGTAAGTGTATGGACACCAAACTACCAGTCTGTCTCAAGCCTCTTTTACCTACACTTATGTAGATAGCCTCTGTGCTTATTGTAATTAACAACAGTATTTAATGTCTTACTACCTTTAACTGTTCCTGTATCCACCCTGCTATTCAACCACAACCACTTACAATCACTATGTCAATAGCGCTGTTTGTGTATTTCCTTGCTTTTAAATCAACATACGTACTGCCATCTGGCTCTTGGGTATCTGGCTCTTCCTTCTGTATCTATCAGCACAGCTATGCTATAGAGTACATTTGCAAGTAAATTTGTGTTGTGTTGCCTTTCTGCTACATAATGTTTTTCCCAACTCGTATCTCTCTTTCCCTGTACTGTAACATCTTTTTATTATTATTGTTATTATTTGTACAGAATGATCTGTTCCCACAGTTGCATCCTTTCTGCAAGTAGGCATCTCCAATTATTTTCTCTAGCAAGAACTGCATTTTCCAAGCTGGGCCTTGTTTCAAATATTTCTGAGAGCATTCAGGTGGGACGTTAGGAAAAATTTCTTCTCCCAGAGAGGGGTCAGGCGCTGGAATGGGCTGCCCAGGGAGGTGGGGGGTCATCGTCCCTGGAGGTGTTCCAGAAGCATGTAGATGTGGTACTAAGGGACGTGGTTTGGTGAGGAAATATTGGTGGTAGGCTGACGGTTGGACTGGATGATCTTGGAGGTCTTTTTCAACCTTGGTTATGATTCTTTGATTCTCTGGGCTCCTGACTCTGCCCAACACTCAGCTCCCCAGCTAGCATTCTGACACGTCAGGTATTCCTCATTTACAGAGGATTCATAGGATGACAGTCGGGTAGGTATAAATATCAGCATATCCCAATGCTGCTCTCAGAATTGGCGTTGATGCCTTACTTCTTTCCGAGACGTACTTCAAACTGACTTTTTAGATCCTCTGTGGATTTTGCCATTTAGGATGGCCAGCACAACGCACCGGTCACTTCATCATCTGTATTACCTGTGGGGTACAGATGCCAGATCACACTTCGTTGCTGTCGAAGGGACGGGCAAGACCAATAGTCAGTGTTTGGCAATAGCATTTTGCTTTCCTGCCCAGAAAGGAATCAGCATGCGCTCAGTCACTCCTCTCACCACACATCTTCCTCTGCCTTCCCTTTGTATGATCAGTGACTCAGTGGTGCCACATCAAGGTGTTCCTGTAGCTCAGTGTCCTGGCAAGCAGAAGTTGTCCGGCACCCCGAGAAGCTGCAGAGAAAAAACAGTCTTTGTGGTATCTTATTTAGACACCAGAAGGCACTTCAACTCCCAGGGTGATCTGGATTGCTTGTGTTGGGCTCCTGAACTCCCTCTGTGATTAACAGGAAGATCTGGCCAACATCCTGAGAAATAATGAGTGCTGGAGAAAGCTTACCAGGCAAGGCTGTGGCAATCAGATGTGATTGCAGCTTTCTCTCTGCTGAGCCAAGTGCCAACATCACATAGGCCACAAGCATGGACGGAGTGCCAGGGCTCTGGGCAGACACTGCGCAGCCTCTGCTGAAGCCTTCATCAGGAGGATTTCCCTACCAGTAGCACCCACACTTAGATATTTGTAGATATATTTTTTAAAACATTTTAGCACTGCTAGCTGGTTGAAGAAAGGGGTTATCCCATTCTGCTCTGAGCTGTGCGGCCTCACCTCGAGCACTGGGCGTAGGTTTGGGCACCACAGTTTTACAAGGGCAGAAACTGTCAGAGCTTCCAAAGGAGGGCTGCAGAGAGGGGGAAGGGCCTGTAGCACAAGGGGTGTGAGGGGCAGCCGAGGCCCCTCGGGCTGGTGGGCGCAGAGCAGGCTGAGGGGAGGCCTCATGGCGGCTGCAGCTCCTCACAGGGAGCGGAGGGCAGCTCTGAGCTCTGCTCTGTGACAGCGACGGGCTGAGGGGACGGCATGGAGCTGCGGCAGGGGAGGGCCGGGGGGTGAGGGCAAGGCTGTGCCCCAGAGGGCGGCGGGCACGGCCCCGAGCAACACCCCCGGGCTGGGGGTGCTGTGTGGAGCCAGGAGTTGGATTCAGTGATCTCTGGGGGTCCCTTCCAGCTTGGGATGTGCTGTGATACGATGACATACCCTGTCAAAGGCTCTGATAAACCTGCGTGTGTGGCAACGGGGAATAAGGTTCCAAGTTCCCACTCAAGGTCTCGCTCATGTGTGTAAGTACAAAGGCTCAATAAAGCCTTTACATTCAGACTTTATTCACTGGGAGCACTCAACCATCGGCATAAGTGCATCATAAAATAGACAGAGAGCTGTAATTTGTACCAATGGAGCTTAGCATTTCCTGGGGCAGATTTCCATCATGGGCAGTGCCTCAAGCTGAGGAAGCGGGAGGCTGATAGGGCCTTTTGTACGGATTTTCCCTCCTTTGGCTTCTCCTTCCTGCTCTCTGTAAGAACGCCAGCAAGAACCTCCAGATCAGCAGTATCTAGGCCGCTAAATAAAAGCAGCCTGAATTGGAAAGCCATGATGGTGCTTGCAGAAACCATTCAAATCTTTAAAAAATTTAACCAGGTTTACCAGTTGTGAATCACCGACTTGAGTAAGGAGGGTCTCCAAACCATTGCTCCTGGCCTCGCTATTGCATCATGTGGAAGAATGTCATCGTTCCAGGCTTCTGCAGGACCTCAGGCTCCCAGCGTTACTGCATTGTTGGCTCTGACTGTATGCAAGCCCTGCAGCCCTCAAAGATGGGCTCTTCTGTGTGTCCTGTCCGTTTGCACAGAAGTGTGGGAGGTGGAGGTGGGAGGTGTCAGGATGAAAGGGATTGCTCAAATAAGCTGTTTTTCTCCAAAACACTGGTAATTACTTCAAGCTGAGCTCAGCCTGCTGCTTTTCTTGGTCAGAGTTTGCTGTGACAAGCTCTAGTTCCCCTGTTTTCACCCTTCCTGTCCTTGTTTCAATTGGGGTTTATTATGGCAGAACCTTCTTCTCTCAGGCTTTGCACAGAGTCCTTGGTCCCATCCCCAAACGAAATCAATTTCTGCTTGACAGCACCACCTAAAATATAGCAGGAATTGGATGGAAGGGATGCACCAAGCAGAAATTCCATGTTGAAGATGGTTGTTTTGGGTTATATTCATATGACTAAGACTTATGATTTAAATATAAAGCCCCTGCACACAATCCTGCCTTTTCTCCTGCCTTGCTTGATGGGCTGCCAGGACTGCCAGGGCTGGATCTGCTGTCCCGGGCAGCCTTGGTCGTAGCTCCTAGAGAAGCAGTGCTTCCTGCCTGGAGAGTTGGTGGGCAGCCCTCCTCCTGCAAATGCATACATTTCTCTGCTGCTCTCCCTCGGTCCTGGGAGCTGCAGAATTTCTCTGCTCTTATGTAATGGGCTGCTGGTGGCTTTGCTTGAAAAACGTCTTTCCCAGCTGGATGGGGGTCAGGAACCCTGTCCTGGAGCTGCTAGGTCGCTGCTCACAGGGCTGCTGGCCAGGGCAGAGTTTCCAGGCAGTCAGGCTGCAGAATGGAGCAGCTGGGTACCTCGTGCCCTTTACCCCACACCTCTCCCGGAGTTCCTGTCTCCCTCACAGCGCCATGGGGCAGCTCCACGTGGGCGACCTCGGGCTGCAAACGAGGGATGAAGGGGAGAGGCGGCGATGCGGGGCTGTGCATCTCGGGGCAGTGCCGCGGGGGAATGCAGCAGCCGTGGGACCGGGGCTGGGGGAGCTGCTGCTCCGCAAATTCCCCGCGCAATGCCTTCCTCCCGGGGAAGGGGAGAGGGGGGTGCCCGGGGCGGCCGGTAGGGATGGACCGGGGTGGGGGAGACGAGGGAGGGATCGGGGGATGTTAAAATGCAGCATCATCCTCCCGCCCCAGCCAATTCCCCACGCGTGGTGTGTGCGGAGGGAGGGAAGGAGGGAAGAGCGGGAAGGAGGAGGGCAGCGGCGCTTTGCAGCGGGGGGGGGGGTGCGGGGGGCCGCTCGCCTCCCGCCCGGGGAAGCGGGGCTCGGCTCGGAGCGGGCACTGCAGAGCCGGCAGCGCTCCCGGTGCAATGCCCGAGCAGCGGCCGCGAGAGGGGGGCCCCGGCGGGCGGGGGGAGCTGCTCGTTGGCTACGGGGAGGGAGGAGGGGAAAAAGAGCAAGGGGAAAAAAAAAAAAAAAAGGAGAAAAGCAAGGACCCCCCTCCTCCCTGCTCTGCCCGGTCCCTTCCACACACACGCCGCACGCTCGCACACACACACCCCATTGATCAATATTTGGCTGTCTTGCTGCAACTTGCTGCAGTCTTCTAAAGGAGTAGTAGAGAGAGGGAGAGGGAGAGAGAAAAGGAAACTGACAGGAAGGGGTAAGGAGCTACACATGTCACATGTGCTTTCTAAGACGGCCAGGAGCATCTGCAGGCTGGATCTGGTGGAGGATGCTGCGGCAGGTGATACACAGAGGGCTCCAGTCGTTTTTCTACAAGCTGGGCTTATTCGTGAGCAGGCATCCGGTGTTTTTCCTCACTGTGCCCGCAGTCCTGACCATCATCTTCGGCTTCAGCCTGCTCAACCGCTTCCAGCCTGACACTGACCTGGAGAGCCTGGTAGCCCCCAGCCACAGCCTGGCCAAGATCGAGAGGAGCTTAGCCAGCAGCCTGTTCTCCCTCGATCAATCCAAAAGCCAGCTGTATTCGGACTTGCACACCCCGGGGAGGTATGGCAGGGTGATTCTCCTCTCCAAACCCGGAGGCAATATTTTGCATCAGGCTGATGTGATCCTGCAGATCCACCGAGCCGTGCTGGAAATGAAGGTGAACTACAAAGGCTATAATTATACTTTTTCCCATCTGTGTGTGTTGAGAAATCAGGATAAGAAATGCGTGCTGGATGATATTATTTCAGTGCTAGAGGATCTGAGGCAGGCTGCCCTCTCCAATAAGACAACAGCCAGGGTGCAAGTGAGCTATCCCAACACTAAATTAAAGGTATGCTCTTACTGCATGCTTTTGCCAATTAAAGAGGCAGCACTTCATTTCTTGTCCTAAACAGCAAGAGAAATATAGTCATATCTCTCTCTTTCTGTCTAAATATGTGTGATCTGGGCTTTCCTCGGGAAGCAGCTGAAGCTGATGCCTTGCTATTGTTCTGTGCGAAAAGGGAGGGTGGGGGGGACGCACGGTGCTGAGCCAGGAGGAGCAGGGAGCGGAGAGCAGCCTTGGAGACCGGGAGACCTTGCAGTGCCTCGAGGGGTTAATGCATCGGGAAAAGGGACAGGAGGTCGGAACCGGGTGTGGGGAGGAGAGCTGGGGTCTGTAGCTGGGGTCTCACTGGGGCTTTGCTGTCACCTATTCCAGCCCCGGTGACGTGGTAGGGTAACTGATCTTTGGTACGACCAGAAAAAGGCTTTCCTCTAAAGCACGATGAGCTGCTGTATCTCCCTGCCCCTGCGAGTGCCGTAGGAGAAGCAGGAGGTTTGGGTGAGGAGTGATTTCAGGTGTTCTGCCTGCTTTTTCTTTACCTGCATGCATAGAAGGGGAAGGGAGGTGGATTTTTTTTTTCTCTGGGTATGAAAATAATTAGCTCTGGTGCTGATGGATGGGCTGGAGTTCTGGGACAGATCCCATCAGCTAGAGGCTTCCAGCAAAGGCAAAACAAGGTAAAAGGGGATAGAAGCTTCAGCCCTTCCAATTAAAAGAATAAACATTTTGGCACAAGTATCTCAGGAATATTCCCCTGGCACACACGCACCCTTTTCCCTCTCGCAAGGAGCAGTCTGCTTCACTAACCTGCTGTGAGCAAATAAGGCGGAAAGTTTGCAGGTGGACGGTGGAAGAAGTTTCTGCAAATTGTGGCATATCTGCATGCTCCCCAGGCATTGCACCAGAGGCAGGGATTACTTAACAGAGTTTAACAGAATCCCTAGGTTGCCAGTCCCTCATTACTCAAGTCATAGGGAAAAGAATACAGCCCTTCTTGTTGCCGTTTGCTGTAGCAAATACCGTCCGGGTCCTGAAGTTATCCTTCGTTACTGGGGAAAAAAAAGTAAAGCCAGTCACTGCCCAAAAAACTAGAGCAGAAATATTGATTGATTTTATTGGTCTTTCTCCTCCAGCAAAAGGGCCAAGCGGGACGCGTGGGATTTGGTCCCACTGCTGTAGATGTGACAGTAATTGCCTCGTGCAGAGTTGTGGCTGTTTGAGCTGGTGGAGGTGGAAAGGTGTCCTTGGTACTGTCGGAAAGTCCAGAGTGCAAGCGGTGCTTGGGAACACTACGAGTGACTCTGGATTAAATACTCCTGAATAATTGTTGTTTAATTTGTTAGGATGACAATCCTGCTGTAACACAAAATAAAAGTGTTCTCTTTCTATGTTGCTTAGTTTTAAAATTGAAATTAAACTAATTCAGTGGAGACACCAGTAATCTATGTTAACATCGCTATCACCCATCCTCATACAGAGATGGTGATTCCACTCCCTCAGTCCAGGTTAATTTCCTCATGTCTAAATACCCCAGCTGAGCCTTCCACAATCAGGATGGGGTCATTTGCAATGTGTTTTTTAATCATTTCCACTTTATTTGTAAAGGTAAAGTGAAAGTTGAGTGGTATTAGAGATGCAATGGACTAACAGTGACTGGGAGATAATTCGTACACACAGAGTTTTTCTCAAAGTGGCTCTAAGCGTTGCCAAATGTTAGCCCAGCACCTCCAGTCCCCCATTAGTTGTTGTGTATCATCATCCAGGTGAAGGAACAGATGCCCTTAAGTGTCTGGTTTTAACATGGGACAAAGCTGAGCGCCTTCCAGCCGCTTCTCAGCAGAGGGATGTAGGGCCACCAAAAGCTGTGGCTGTGCCTCAAAGAAAGGCTAAAAATGGCAACCCTTACCTGTGGTAAGGAAAAGAGTCTCTGTTCTGTAATGCTAGGAAAGAGGGGTTTTCTTTTTCTGGTAGCGCAAGAAATGGCCAAAATCTCAGTTTAGTATGGGCTCCTGGGTTTATTTATCGGCTCCCCTGTCTGACCTCTGAACAAAAGCTGTGGAAGCCCAGGTCTGTTCCACATGCTCCAGGGTTGTCCAGATGTATTTAACTGTGAATATCTTGCGTGCTACACCACAAGAGCAGATCAGTGTCTGGATGTTCAGCAAAGGGAACCGCTCCTGTGATCGTACCTGTGAGGTTTCTATTTTTTTTCACTTGGGTCGTGACATGAAAGAGCAGTTGTGGCAGGACTTAATGGGAGTGCAAACCAGACAGCCAAAGCTGCCAGCCATACATGGTGTGGACCAGTGCTCCCCACATGACTGGTCCATGTCCTTGGGAGCTTTCTCAGCTAAACTTCCCTGTAGCCGTAAGGACCTGCCAAGGTGTTCTAAGTTTGCCTCACGTTCTCCAATGACTTGTTGCTTGGTTAGTGCCAGTAGAGTCTGTCATCTTCCCTTAAGAATGACCGTAGCTTGAAGAAAATTCTTCTAAGAACACTTTGGGTTTACAAACCTTGAAGGTGCCCCAGCTGTGTTAGTCTGCAGCTGACAAAGGGCAAGTGTCAACCTGTACTTTTTTGGGAGCCACAGTGACAATCTTGAGCCACTCCAATCCCCTCTCCCGCTCAACCTGGGACCTGCAAAGACCTCCTGTAGTTTTCCCTCCCCTCAAATCTCATGAGCAGCTCCCACTTTGTCTCTCTTCTTGTCTCCCAGTTGGGTGAGATGGCCTGAAGGTTGGCTGTGGGTAAGCTCTTGCTGTATCTTTCACAGGAGCATTCTGTGCACCAAATTTCAGCAAACTGCTCTGATTTCAAAAGGGCTGGATGGGGCCATAGAGTCTAACAGCACTGCTTGTTCTTTTCTAAGAAAATCTGTCTGTGTAAGGTAACGATTACTCATTATTCAGAGCTGGAAGTGATTAGAGCCTTGAGTACATCTATTTTCACTGCCCTTCCCTAAGGAGGGAAGTCTTGGTCTCCCCATTTGACAGAGGAGGAGCAGAGAGATGGCACTTACATGCACTGTGCAGGTTGCAGCATTGTTCTAAATGCTTAAAATGCATTCAGAATGCACTCTGGCAATGCAGGGATCTCTGTAGTTTGCTTTTCTGAGATGCTAGGTGAAACGAGCTGTATCCCTACTGCCATTGCTGTCGGGACTGTGGTCAGCGCAGTTACAGCTGCTGCTCCACCACGCTGCAGTCTGCAGCCCAGCCAGAAAGTGACTTGCCCAAGGTCATGCAGACAGACCGTGGCAGAGCAGGAAATCAGAGCTGGATGAATGGAGTCCGGATGGAGACTTTTGGGATAAGTCATGGAGCAAGACTGCTCGCGCTCTCCCTACCACAGGCTACACAGCAGTGTTCCTGTACGTGGGGTCTGGATTGAGCCCCTGTCACGAAGAGCAGGCAAGGTTACAAGGAGCATAGACTTGCACAAAGCTGTTAAAACACAGGTGTGTTCCTAGGTATGATTTTTATCTGTTCATCTTCCCAAACAGTGCCGGAGCATGGCTTCAGGGATAGCACGAGTCAGAGTCCATTCTCAGTAAGTGTACTGCCTCCCTTCCAGGGACAGCAGTGTGTATCTGCTTGGACACGCTGTGCCTCTGCCCTATGGCTACAGTACATGGTTCGTATTATATGGGCAGACCTATGGATTACTTGGGGATATTTCTTGTGCAGCATCAGATATGAGAGAGTATGGTCTTCTGACCCCTCACTGTTGGGAAGCCCCACAAACGTCCTGTCTTTATCAGGTTAGAAAAAAAGAACACAACTAAGAATTATTTCTAAATACAGTTCTAACCTGGAAAAGAATACACTCACAAAAGCCTTTTGTTCCAAGTATTTCATTTTTACTGTTTGTTTGTTTTCATGTTTGTTTGCTAGTTTGTCTGAGAAAAGACAATAAAACCTATTTCTTTGAGATCAGAACAAAAATGACAACTGCTGGCTAAAAGCAGTCTTCGTAGGAAGATTGTTTTCTGTAATACTGCCTTCAATTAATTATCAGTCATTTATGAGCGCTGCACTAAACGGCAGCCAATAAAAGAGACATCTCTATTTCCACAACTGTGATAAGTACATCTGTTGGATATGGGATCTTTTATTGCTTACTCTGAAAAGTTGCGTGCATTCACTTTGCATCTCAAAACCTGTAATTGCAGGTTTGCTACCGGCCAAGTGTTCTCCAGAGGCTTCCTTGGAGGCAGCGAAGCTCTGCACCATCCCAATCCTGCCTGCCCCAAGCCAAGCCTGTGGCTTAGCATCCTGCTAAGTGCTCTGTGGTTGGCAATGGCGGTGAAGTCAAATCAAACTAATACAGTGTGAGCAGGGAGAGGATCAGAAGAGGAATGCTGGAGGCAGCGGATAGTTCTCATTTGAGCCTCTCGGATCAAGGCAGGATCGGGCAGGCTGAGCTAGGAGCAGCTGCTGGGTAGCATGAAAGCAAGGCAGAAAAATGTATGAAGGCAAGCAGCTCCTCCTGGCTCAGGGGCTGGGAGAACTTCCTTGAAAGTGAATCAAAACAGAACAACGAGGACCCTCTTGTGCTCACACGTGTGCTTGCACACTCTCGGGCAGGACTAGGCAGAGCTCCTCACCTGGTGCCTGCTCCTGGAGCTGTGCCTGTATCTTTGCTGCAGGATGTCCCTGCAGCTTTCAGCTTCAAAGGACATGGTTAGACTGCTTGCTTACCCGCTGTGGACAAGAAATGAAGCATTTATTGCATATTTAGGAACGCTCTCAACTCCTTTCTGCACTTAATATGTTCAGAAAAGTCTCTTCCCTAGCTCTGCAAGACCAGCTGTGGAGATGATTTACCAAAAAGGGAGAGCAGACCACCCTAGCAAAGCTGGGGACACGAAAGTGAATTAACTTGTACCAGGACGAGCTGTCCCACGGTAAACAAGCAGCAAGAACAGAGAAGAAATGTATAACGGCAGTGGTGGGGCTTAGTGTGCTCTTTTCGCTCTGCTGTTCTTTAGGGCAACAAATCACAAACGGAACTTTCTTCATCAGCCTCCAAAATACATTCCACCTTCATCCCGTCAGGGCTGTGGACAATCTGCATGCCATGCAGATCTGCAAAGAGGCAAAGACACAGAATCAGGCACAGTGAGACACGCTGCGGCACAGGGAGGGTAGCAGGCAGAGGACATGGTTCCCTCTATCGTGGCAGATGCTGATTTTAATTTGGGCTTTGCCCTTCATCTCGGGATGATCCTGGTCAGCCTCTTCATGCCTTTCTTCCTGAGCTATTACACTCTTTAATATTGTCAGCATTTGAGGAGAGGGACAGCCTATTATGTGATGCCAGGCTCTTTAGAGACCCTGCCATGATAGGATCAATTACAAAAGAAAAGCATTTGGAAGCTTGTTTGGGTGGAGAGAAAAAGGAGACACACGTCTAAGTTCATTTGGTTGTAGCAACTGCTCACCTCTTTGGGACTGTGGAGGGTGACACCCAATTGCCGCAGACAGAAAGTCCTGCAGCGCTTTGCTGTCTCTCTACAAAAGCTGTTCCTCTGTGGATAGAAAACTATTTTATGTTATGTATATATATAATATAAATATAATATATTAAGTATTATATGTATTATATTAAATATTTATTTTTAATATTTACTAAATATTCCGAGTTCAACTCGTCGCTTGGTTTTATCATGTGCAGGACACTTAAAATCCCTCATTTGCTCAAGGAATCCCCAACCACTGCTTCTACACTGGCAGAAAAGTTTCTAATCTCCACCATCCCTGTGCCCATTTTTCCAAAATGCCTTTGTAAAGGAGAGGAAATCTTAAAAATTAACTAATAAATGGATAGATAAATAAATATGCATTCTGCTGTAAAAGTGGGAGGCGTACTGTAAGGAGAGCATGTCCAGAAAGCTATTGTAGTATTTACACTCGTTATGTATATGTGCCCATGCATGTTGTATACGTACCTTTCTTGGTAAGCAAGAAAAAAACAAAAAGATGCAGGTGAGGTTGTGCTGTGTATTTTGAAAATACTCAAATAGCAACAAAACCTGTGTTGAACTTTATCAGACATTAAGAGAAAAAATAAAAGCTCGTTACAGTTATCACAAAAGTGTAATGGTGCACAGGGCCATGACTGAGCGGAGGGCTGTTAGGGTAGGATGGTTGGGCTGTGGTTGGACTCGACAATCTTTAAGGTCTTTTCCAACCTGAGCTATTCCATGATCCTGTGATTCTATGACAAGCAGTGGTGAAGAAAGCATGCTGACTGGTTTTCTGAGATGGGCGATGTGAGTTTTTAAAACCACGATTATGCATTTGTACAGAAAGCCTTTAACTGATGCAGACCCCGCATCCATTGCACACTGGTGGTACAAGCAGCTGTGCATGCTGTGGGTGTTGGAGGTGCAGCTAGGAAGCAGCTCTAGATACAAATGAAACAAAGCTTCCGACTGCTTCACAAAGCAGCTGTTGTGTGAGATGGGAAGGAAAGGAGAAGGCAAGAGGCAGAAAGGGCAAGCTGTAAAGTCTTTATAACTCTGTTGCTCACTGTATTAGTCGTGTTCTCTATTTTCATACCTACCAAGGAAGAAGAGTTTCACATAGAGAACAGATAGCAAAGGAACTGCTTAGTAGAGGGGCCGTGAGGCATCCTGCAAAGGGAGGGAGAAGTAAAAGCACTCCTGGGCACTGCAGAGGTCATCATGTGCAGTGGTGCACATCAGTGCCCTGACCCCAGCTTGGGTGTGCATTAGTCCCACTTTTACACTGGTTGGGCCGCCAAAGAGCAAGAGCTTTAGGTGTTGTGCTCTGAGGCCTTCAGGTGCACTAGCAAGTGTGATCTGGTGGCAGCAGGAAGATTTCCAGCTATAAGGAACTGCTGTGTAACCAACTCAAGGACAAAGGGAGTATTTTGTCAGTGGGCAGCTCCAGTATGGCACAGAGATCTCCCTGCAGATTTTATTCTCCTTGAACCCACTCACTCACTGATGGGTGGTTCCTGCATGAGGTCAGCTCCACTTGTCTGGAGCAGCTCTAGGCGACTTTGGTCAGACTTCTCACAGCTCTGAGACGGCCAGATCAGTTTTTCTGTCCCCAGAAGTAGCCTCCCCCACAGCACTCTGCTGGCAAACTGGTCCCACAGTAGAGGAGACAGCAGAAAACCCCCTGGCTTTCAATGCAAAATGGTTTTGCTCTGGTAATAGGCTACAAGTAAGGTGTAAAAAGTAATTCAGTGCCATAGGTGTACACTTTCCTAAATTCACATGATGGCAGATGTTAGGGCATCTCTCCAAATCTATTTTCTTTATAAATACCTGTTGCACCAGCCCTAAAGCCAGAATGCTTTTCTGCTCTTGGAGCATCCTGCGTGTCTGTCCCTTGGAAAGCAATGTGACATCCCAGAGGCTTATCACAGAACCATAGAACCACAGAATCATTAATGCTGAAAATGGCCTCCAAAGTCGCTTAATCCAGCTGTTGACCCATTCCATAACGAGCACCTAACCCTTATCCTCTCACAGCATACAGGGGACATAAAGGTCATCTTTAGAACCAGTTTAGCCTGAAACTTACAGTCAAGTCAGGAACCTAAGCAAGACAGAAAAGCTGCCCACGTGTAAGACAGGTTCCCACTTCTCTTGCACCTTGTGGAGCTGTTCCCAGCAGTGTTACACAAGTGTTGTCATTCTGACTGGGAAGTGTCATTCTTTCCTTATACATGGTGTGAATTTGCACGTGCGTAAACAGCTACATAAATGCACTATGAATCAGAAATTGCCACAGACTGCTTTGGTAATTCTGTGCTGAATCATGTGTGATCTATGCTGCTTGTAGGACGAGTCCATAACATTTCAACTGAATCTTTTTGTATGAGAGTTACAGCACTTATGAAAATAGCAACTTTTGTGAAGCAATGCCTACCTTATCCTTAGCTTCTGTATTGGAGGAAGGAAAGAGAAGAGCCCAGGAGATTTGCTGCACGGCCAAGGACACAACCAGCTCCCTGTGGACAAGGATGTGTCCCCAGTGGGACACTCTGGATTTCATTGGAGACCAAGGCAGTGTACTGGATGGACCAAGTGATCTTCACTCCCAACTTTCCAAGTGGGTTTAGTTTGTGAAATAATTTGCAGTTTGTTAAGAAGAAAGATGCTGTTAGCAGTACTTCATTATGCAATGACAGAGCCTGAGACTTAGCTACAAATCCCCCATTTCTAGCCATTTTCTTAAATGGTTTCTTAGAGCAGATCTTGATTCATTAACTTAGTACGTGAACAACTTCAACGATGAGCAGATGCAACATGATTTCCATTTTTTCTGCTTAAAATGTACACTTTTTCTCCGTAAAATCCACCTTTGCTTTTCTTGTCATTGATTCTTGTTCTACCAAGTGAGGCTTTATTCACAGATCAGTCCAAAGCTTCCCCCTGAAGAGACAGTACCATGCACCCTTTGGATGCGACAGACAAACTCACTTCTCTTCAGAAGCAGTTGGAAAGTGTGGCATTCAATCATAGAATCACAGAATGCCCTGGGTTGCAAAGGCCCACAGTGCTCACCCAGTCCCAACCCCCTGCTGTGTGCAGGGTCGCCAACCAGCAGCCCAGGCTGCCCAGAGCCACATCCAGCCTGGCCTTGAATGCCTGCAGGGATGGGGCATCCACAGCCTCCTTGGGCAACCTGTTCCAGTGCGTCACCACCCTCTGGGGGAAAAACTTCCTCCTCAGATCCCACCTAAACCTGCCCTGTCTCAGTTTCAAACCATTCCCCCTTGTCCCATCACTGCCCACCCTCACAAACAGCCGTTCCCCCTCCTGTTTTTTCTCCCTTCAAGTACTGGAAGGCCACAGCCTGCTCTACCAGTGGTGTTTCTTCATTAACAAACATTAATCATCCTGTAGATAACTTATTTTCTGTCTGCACATAAAACCCGCAGCTCGCCCAGTTGATGCACACACACTTATCACTGCAAATTGCAAAGGAAGCTGAGATAGCAGTAAAGAAACAGGAACATTTCTGGATATGTTTCTCCACCCCATTTTTTCCCCAGGCTTCAAGATTAGCAGAAGTGTTAGGCTTTCGGTAGATACTCCAAAATAAATTCAAAAGCTTGAAAAACTGAAGACCTTCGTGCTCTCTTGAAATTTGTTACAACGTTTTGTTGTGGGTTTTGGTGGTTTTTTTTAGATTTATTTTTAATTTAATTTAGTTTTCTAGCAAATGTTGGGCTCTTCTTTTATCGGTTGTTTTTGTTTATTTTTCCATCCAATGGAATAAGCTTTTATAGCTGTGAATTTTACCATTTCCCAGGCTGCAGTGTAAGATGAGTGTGTTCTTGAAGGGAAAATGGGTTACATAAATGCAAATGCTCTAAGAGCGTATTTTCAGTGATCTTTTCATCAGAATCTTCATCTCAAATGGAAAGTTAGAAATGGGGTCATTTGTCACTGCGCAGCAGATCTTAACACAGCTCAATTAGGAATGATTCTGATGGGTTTTTGTTGTTGTGTTGTTTTTTTTTTTTTCTGTGGAAAACCCAAATAATCTTTGGAGTAGCAACAAAGATAGAGTGGGAGATGGATGGCTTTTTTTTCCACTTCCTCTAAAGCAGCAATGATCAGAGGGCTGGAGCAGCTCTCCTGTGGGGAAAGGCTGAGGGAACTGGGTTTGTTTAGCTTGGAGAAGAGAAGGCTGCGGGGAGACCTCATTGTGGGCATCCAGTACTTGAAGGGAGTGAATAAACAGGAGGGGGAACGGCTGTTTGTGAGGGTGGGCAGTGATAGGACAAGGGAGAATGGTTTGAAACCAAGACAGCCACTGTTTTGTAAAGGAGCCCTTTGAAGAGAGGAATAGTGACTGTGGTGTGGGACCACGTATTCAAGAATTTGTGTTGTGCTGCAGCTCAGGTCCTCCTCACCCTTACAGTGATTTCCCCATTGCAGAGGAGTGCATCTGGATAAATTCAGTCAGAGATGCTGGAGCTCTGTAGGCAATTTCATTCTTCTGCGTAACGTCAGAAAACCAATGATGTAAAAGATTTATAAGGTCAGACAGGCCTATTTCCTGGTTAGCAGGAGGAAATGCTAATAGAAAAATTACTTCAGATGCTCTTAGATGGGAAATCAGTCATGTGAGCTGGAAACTGGCTGAAAGTCTGCAAATGAAGAATCGTGATAAATGCAAATAGAATGAGTTTATGGAAGGTATCCTGCTAGGGCATCTTGAGAATTCTTGTTAGATCTGGTCTCATCTAACATCTCTATTAATTACTAAGTAGTAGAATTGTATTGCACGGAAATGGAATTCACAGATAATATTAAACAAAGAGTTGTCTGTAGCAGCTGAATTTACACAGACAGAACTGGAGCAGCTATGGACCTGATCAGAAAATAAAACAAGATTCTGAAGAGTTTTAGACATTCTGTCCCCACAGGGCAACCTGAGTTTGTCCCTTGAAACAGATTCCTATTAGCTGAGTTTCACAAATGTTGTATTGAAGATACAGCGCTCAAGTGATACGACCAAGGTCAAAGACAGAGTTGATGTTACAGTCAGGATTTTGCAGCCTCTATAGAAAGGGCACATGGTTTTATTTCTGATTCTGAGACTTCTTGGCAAGTATGGAAATATCACTGCTCAGTGTTGTCATTCATCATTCATCTTATTAGAGACCAAGTTCTGCAGGACAAATTTAACTCCATACTTTGAATTTTTTAAATGAAAGCAGTTTTCGTCTGGATTTTTCTGCTGACTGTGGATTTTTGGTGGGCCAGCCTTGTAGCTGTTTTGCCACGTTATGCATTTTTCCCCAACACTTAAATCAAAAATCTTCATAAGTGTGATGTTACAAATTGACTCTATGTTGTTCCTGTTGAACTTTGTCATTTCGTTAATGAGATTCTGGTTGTGCCAGAGAAAAGTTCTTGTACCAGACAGTCTTAAAACTCATCTGAACAGGATAGTTCGGAAATATCCAGCTGGATCCCTTCTGCTGCTTTTTGACCAAATTGAGCGTGACTGCAGACCAGGAGCGCCACGAGCCTCCAGGAGTAAGTCGGTAATGTGGTGAAAGAGGTTGTGGAGTCAGAGCATTTCTCCTTCTCTTCACGAATGTCCATGACTTCATGACTACGGTGGATGGTCAAGTCTACATAGACAGTTTGGGCCATGCCCTACCACTAACAGTGCATGATGTGACTGTTGGGTTGCAGGCACGTACAAAGACCCATGGTAGGGAAACTCATCCTAAATACCAAAGACAGGAGCTTTTTCTTCTACTTTGAGCCCTTTCTCATTCATCATCTAATCTAAACTGGCCCCAGTGTGCAGTGAGAGAAGGGAAGGGTGAATCTCCAGAAGCAATGCATTTCACTTTTTTTTAACCACTGCAGCAGAAGGAAATGAACTTGCTCTCTGGAGGCATCATAGATGAGAGAGAGAATGTTTCAATTATGCATTTACCTTTCAGCTGGTGAAAATTGGAGAGCTGAATTCCACTGTACAATCATTTGAAATTAAAAAAAAAAACACATAAAATTTCCATAAGCATGTGAATTTACTAAATCTGGAGAACATTACAGCAAAGACTCGTGTCAGGTGAAGTGCTTCTGAATGGCCAAGGGAGTAATCTACATTCGCACTGACCTGAGAGAAAAGTTCCCAGCATCATTTCATGGGGAAATTCGAGGACTCTTCTCATGCCCGTTGCAGCTTTTTCTCACACCAAATCTCTGACAAGGCTTAGGAAGACTTCTTCTATGGAATTTATTGTCAGACGGCTGCAAAAGATCTAAATTCTGAGTAAGGAATTAGCTTCCATCAGAAGAACTCGAATTAATTGCCAGCCTCCTGCACAATATGTGGCTGCATACTGGTGGTTTATTGTATAAGTGAGACTATGATTTTGTAGAGCACTCCGAAGACAAAAGCTGAGATTCTATTCTCTGGAAGTGCTTTTCCCTCTGATTATACTTTGGTTTACTTTATTGGATTTTCCCCTGAATATTTATTTCATTAAAATCCAACGGTGTCAAGATTACCACAAAATGGTGTCGAGATTACCACAAAGTCCCGTCATTTAAAGCATTTTTCTTTTAAATTACAAGGCCAAATCTTACTTTTCTTGCCAGAACCCAAATCTTTTCAAATAGATGCTATTAATATAAATTGAAAAATCACTTTGCACTCCAGGGATTTTTTATTTATTTATTTTTTAACATATATTGTATTAACTTAACTTTAAAATGTATTTGAGGTCTACGTGGGGAAAATGATTTGTTATCTTAGAATCGGAAAATCCTCAGAGTTGGAAGGGAGCTCTGAGGGCCATCCAGTCCAACTCCCTGCACTGCACAGGGACACCACAGCTAGGTCAGGTTGCCCAGGGCCTGATCCAGCCTGGGCTTGAAAGTCTCCAGGGAGGGGGCATCAACCACAGCACCTTTGGACAACCTGTGCCAGTGCCTCTCCACCCTCACTGAAAACGATTTTTTCCTTATATCTAACCTAAATCAACTCTCTTTAGTTGGAAGCCATTTCCCTTGTTCTATCCCCACACACCCTGCAGAAGAGTCTGTCCCCTTCTTTCCTGTGGCTCCCTTTGGACGCTGAAAGGCCCATGTTCCTGCCCCAGCTCAGCAGGCAGCCCAGCAGCCCTGGTGTTTCTGATTTGGCAGGTTTCTTGAGGGCTTCAACACTAAACTTTGACTTTTCACGTGTTGAGTCTTGTTTGGTTGAAAAGACACATCCAAGTCAGAAACCTTGCTTGGAATGAATACCAGCTGTGAGCGCACATGGAAGCACTCCGCCATGAAGTGCAGCCACCTTGAGAACCATGCAGGTGTTGCAGAGCTGACACTGCCACCAAACTGTGGGCTCTGAGCGCAAGAATTACAGAAATCCCAAGCCAGCCAGCAGTAAGGAGGGAATTAAAGCTTTTTGGAATTATTTTCTGTTTTATTTTAGTTCTCATTTACTTTACATAAACCCAGATCAGTTCTCTGGTTCAGTTCACCCCAGGCCACAGAGATCCGCTGCTCCCACACTTGGAGTGTCTCAGGAAGGAGGGTGAAGGGACCATGAAATGCAGCAGCTAGGGAAACTCCAGCCAAGAAGATTGGCAGCTTATGCAGATGTTGAGGAGGCAGATGACTCGGCTGAAGTCCATCTGCACCAGTGCAGCATAGGCAACAAGCAGGAGGAAAGCAACTGTGCATCAGGCTAACTAGGACCTAGTTGCTGTTACCAATCCATGGTGGGACCACTGCTAATGGAGTGCTGTGATGGATGGTTACAAGCTCTTCAGAAGGGATAGACGAGGAAGGAAGGGTGCTGGCATGGCCCTTTATATTAAAGAGTGTTTTGATGTTGAGCTCGGTGTTGGGAATGATAAAGTCAAGTGCCTGTGGGTAAGGATCAGGGGGAAGGCCTGTAGGGGTGACATCTTGGTGGGGGCCTGTTGTAGACTGCCTAATCCAGATGAAGAGATGGATGAGGCATTCTATGAACAGCTTGGCAAAGCCACATGATCACCAGCACTTGTTCTCTTGAGAGACTTCAACTTCCCTGATATATGTTGGAAATAGAACACAGCGCAGAGGAAGCAATCCAAGGGGTTCCTAGAGTGTATGGAAGATAGACAGATTTGTTATGCAGCTGGTACGAGAACCTACCAGGGGTGGTGCCCATCTTGTTTAATATCTTTATTGATGACCTTGATGAGGGAATTGAGTGTTTACAGATGACACCAAACTGGGAGGTGGTGTCGATCTGCCCGAGGGTAGGGAGGCCCTTCAGAGGGATCTAGGTAAGCTGGATCGCTGGGCTGAGGTGAATGGGATGAGGTTCAACAAGGCCAAGTGCCGGGTCCTGCACTTTGGCCACAATAACCCCATGCAGCGCTACAGGCTTGGGGCAGAGTGACTGGATGACTGTGAAGAGGAAAGGGACCTGGGGGTGTTGGTCGATGCTCGGCTGAACATGAGCCATCAGTGTGCCCAGTTGGCCAAGAAGGCCAATGCCATCCTGGCCTGTATTAGAAACAGTGTTACCAGCAGGAGCAGAGAGGTGGTTGTCCCCCTGTACTCGGCATTGGTGCGGCCGCACCTCGAGTGCTGTGTTCAGTTTTAGGCCCCTCACTGCAAGAAAGACATCGAGGCCCTGGAACATGTTCAAAGAAGGGCAACAAAGCTGGTGAGGGGTCTGGAGCACAGGCCTTATGAGGAGAGGCTGAAGGAGCTGGGAATGTTCAGCCTGGAGAAGAGGAGGCTCAGGGGAGACCTTATTGCTCTCTATAACTTCCTGAAGGGAGGATGTGATGAGGAGGGGCTTGGCCTCTTCTCCCAGGCAACAAACAGGACCCAAGTAAATGGCCTCAAGTTGTACCAGAAGAGGTTTAGATTAGACATAAGGAAAAACTTTTCTTCTCTCAGAGAGCGGTCAGGCACTGGAATGGCTGCACAGGGAGGTGGTGGAGTCGCCATCCCTGGCAGTGTTCAAGAGGCATCTGGATGAAAAGCTATGAGATACGGTTTAATGTAGCTAGTAGTAACTAGGTAGTAATGGTGATGGGAGGACAGTTGGACTAGATGATCTTGTAGGTCCTTTCCAATCTTGTGATTCTGTGATTCTATGACTTTATTTGCATTTGCCCAGTGCACTGCACAGCAGGGTCTGCAGCCATGCCAGAACCTCATGGGCACCAGTTGCTGTTGTCTGCACCGAGACCTCATGTGCATCCTCTCAGGTCTCAGCAATACAAATGCTGCAGCAAAATGTTGCAAAATATTCAGGTTGATAACACTCGCTTATTTGTGCAAATATTCTCTGTGCCATCTGAGACAGTGTGAGAGGCACCTCATCCACAGAGCACGGCTGAAAAAGATAAAGAACTGCTGGCCCTGTAATCACAGAATTATAGAAGAGTAGAATTGCTCAGGTTGGAAAAGACCTTAAAGTTCATCGAGTCCAACCACAACCCAACCATCCTACCCTAACAGCCCTCCGCTCAGTCATGGCCCTGAGCACCACATCCAAACGGTTTTAAACACATCAGGGATGGTGACTCAACCACCTCCCTGGGCAGCCCATCCCAGTGCTTAACAGCCCTTTCTGTAAAGAAGTTCTTCCTGAGATCCAACCTAAACCTCCCCTGGCACAACTTGAGGCCATTTCCCCTGGTCCTGTCACCAGTGAGAAGAGACCAGCCCCGCTCTGCTGCAATCACCTTTCAGGTACTGGCAGAGAGCAATCAGGTCTCCCCTCAGCCTCCTCTTCCCCAGACCAAACAGCCCCAGTTCCTTCAGTCTCTCCTCATAGGCCATATTGTCCAAGCCCCTCACAAGCCTTATTGTAATGTCAGCTAACATCCCATGAGAGACATCTGCAGTGATGGGAGGCTGGGAGAAGCCTAAATGGCAGATCATGCCATGAGCTTGTTTTCTTTTTTTGTATAGGAATAAGAATTAAGGGAAACATAGCATAGAATCATCAGACACCACTTTCAGTGTTATGGACTGCTATGAAGAAAAGAATTTACCAAGAAGGGCATTCTTTACAAGGCAATCTGGGGGAAGATTTTGCAAATATAAGAGCTACCTGCTGATACTCGTATGTGGGAGTGAAGAATCTTGAGCATATTGAATTCCAAAATACTTTGGGTGGGAGTCAGCTATCTCCTATGCAGACCCAGAATCACAGCAAAAGTTATATTTTAATGCACGAATACCAGCCTACTGGAACGCCTCCTGCCCACTATCCCCTTCCAGATTCTGGTCCAACCTTGGGAAAAGAAAGACCCAAAACCATCTGAAATGAGACGTTTTTTGGCTCTATCCAGCTTCCAAATGACCAAACTCATTAAAAGACTTTGTGCTGGAGGGAAGGAGGAGTGCTTCAAGTAGAGAAATGGTTCACAATGTCAAATTTGAGACAAAATAATTAAGAAAAAAAAAGCGGTAAAACTGATGATATGCCACACAAAAGGGAGGAATTTTCAGCAGAGCATGATGTTCCTGAGCATGGCTGCTTTGTGCAGTGCACTGCTGTGCCATACAGTGCTGCATGAGTGGCAGCTGCTGGACGGGCTTTGGATGGGAGCAAACTGTGCCCTGCCTCGGAGCTGGGCTGAGCGGAGGGCGCTGCAGATGGCAGCTAACCTCGGAATCGTGCTGGCCCCCAGGTCTTGCTGCATCGCACTTGGCTCTGTGATTTCCAGCTCTTCTTTCTGCCTCGCCTTTGATAAAACATTATCACAGCCTTTCAGTACTTTGGCTGCCGGTCCCCAGAGGAATGGGGAAAAGCAGAGACAAGAGAAAATTAAAGAGATGTTTGCCAACATAAAACATAATTTAAAAAGAAAAAAAAGAACTCTTTTCTGAGTCATTATTGAATCTTCAGATTGTAAGAGCTTAAGAGATTCCTGCAGATCTACTTTACTCCCCACTTCTTTTTCTCCGCTGTTTATTTTTTCATATTTCCGTCGGATAAAGAAATAAAACCAGGCAGCCCCAAATCCTTTTGCCCCTTGTCAGGTTTTCTCCCTGTTTCGTGTGTGTGTTGGGCACACCAATGTGGGGAGAACACCTAGGAGAGGTGCACAGCGGGATGCTCACAAAGCCTGGGGACCCACAAACCTTCCAGCAAAACTTATGACCTCTTTCCGGGTTTCCTTCTGAGACAATTATTGCCCCCAGAAACCCTTCTGCTTGGTTGTGAGAGTGTATGGCAAAGTTGTACAGTTTTGTTCCTTTCTGGTTTTGTTGATACAGAAAGAAGGGAGGAAGGGAGGCGTCACTGATTTTTAGTGTTTTCTGCTGTATTTTTGCTTTTTTAATTTAGGATTAGTTTCTTGTTTAGACTCCAGGATCTTGGCTCTAAGATCAAACCAACATCAGAAGCAGAAAGCATCCTGGTGAAATACTGTCCTGCTTACACCCATGTGGAGAAAGCCACAACACTGCTGAAATCACAAAATTCTCTTGGCTGTCACTGGGGACAGGACGGCTTTAATTCATTAATCTTGCTTACACTTAGCTTCCAATGCCATTCAAATCCCTGCATTTGGGAGAAAGACCTCTTTGTCAAGAATCAGACAGCTCTGCTCCTCCTCCCCCTTCCCATGGCTCATTTCACACTTCTATTAGAGTGCAGGAAGAGATCCACAATATCCACGGGGCCCTCAAGGACATCTTCCAGCCATGTTATAGAAGACTCATTCTTGGTGTATCACACCTTAAACATGACCATTGGGCTAGATGGACCATTGGCCTGCACCAAAAAAAATATAATTTCTTGTCTTCTTAGGCAATTTGCCATTTTCTTCCTTTCCTTCGAATATTTTTAGTATTGACTTAAGCTGCGGATGAAATCAGAATTTTTATGAAGTGTTCTTTAATATAAAATATTCATGCTCTAGATTCCTAGGGTTTGCCAAATATGGAAGATGGAAAATATGCTCTTCCTAGACATGCCTGCATATGTGTGATAAGTCAGAGGTACATTTCCAAACACTGCTGTTTTGCACATCTCCCTAGGGCCAGTGCTGCCTCCCTCGTGACTCATTCCTACATTTCTCTTGACATAAAGAAAATCCTTTGGAATGAGCAGTAGCTATGTGCAAGACAAGGGGAAAAGGCTCAGTTTTTTAACTGAGATCTGGCTAGCCAAATTCTTCATGTTTTAGCACCTGGCAGAGGCTTGGAAATGGTTTGCGCATTGCTTGCACAACTGGAGGGCTGCAACTGTGCCACGCAAAGCAGAACTCCCAAAGCTACGTGGCACCTCACTGCAGAACTCTGTCATAAAGTAGAGTCTGAATATATGAAAAATACGAATACTGTTCTGTTTGTTGATATGAAGAAGCATGGAGGTCCTTGGGTAGTTTTGAAGGAAATTCCTGTATCTGTTCCAGGCCAGCAGGGGGATCCCTAGAAGTGGGCACGGGGCTGGAAACCTCCCCACGCAGCTCCACACGCAGAGCCATCCCTTGGACATTCAAACCATTCGTGGATGGGCTGGGGAAACTGCTGGTGTGTGGTGGTTCTTTTTCCAGTCATCCTTCATCGTGGGGGATTTAGGAGCTGGGGTGCTGGGATGCAGCCCAACGTTTTGCTCTTTCTAGCAGAGAGCCTGCACTGATAGGTGGGGGCTGTTAAATACGGAGTGCTGAGCCCGGGGTGACTGCTTTCAGGGCTTGCCAATCTGGTCAGCACCTGCTGGAGAGAACAAGGATAGCAGCACTTTGAGACTGACCTGCTCAATTTACACATCCACGACCAGGCATGATCTGAGAGGTCTTTCTAACACAAAGCCCCTGGGGAAGGTGAGCTTACGTCACCAACATCAAGTTGTGCAGACCCAGCCCCCACCAGTCTTCCTCTCCTAAAGAGCAAACCATTGCACACCCAAAGACAGCATCCATCTTGCATCCCTTCATCCATCCCACAGGGTTGGGTGCAGCATCACTCCCCTTCTGCTCCAGCACTGTGAGTGCCACAGCTGTTTTCCTCCTGCGCCTGCTCCTGGTGGAAGGGAGAACTAAAAGGTGGATAGGTCAGATGTGCCCCAAAACTACTTCCCAGTGTCTGCAGTCCTGTTCGTGCTGCCTGTAACCCTTGTGTTCCAGCAATACCCTTCCCCATGTGGGGTGGCACGTAGTCACAACTAGCGAGGATATTGCTGCAAGGACCCCGCTGTGTGCTTAGCACAGGTTGGGGCAACCAGGGACAAAACTAAGCTGGAATTGAGCTGGGCAGTAATTCCAAGAGGAACTGAGTGGGATCTGACATGGAACACGCAGGAGTTTAACCTCGAGAGTAAAGGAGTATTGAATCTCCTCCACATAAAAGATGATCTCTAATAGCAATCACATTTTGTCATTACACCCGTATGAATTCATCCATAATCTGATTTACTTGAAAGGAAAGGATCTGGGTTAGGAACACTTCTCATTCTCTGTTATTAATCCCAGGATACATCAATCTCTTCAAATACTTTTCTCCTGTTCTTGTCTCTTTTCAAATGATGACTGAAAGCTAGAAAATCCAAAGCAGTAAGAGAAAGGAGCATGAGCCTAGATGCATCAGAGGGAGGTGCAGGCATTCCTGGTTGTCTTTTGGGTACATGTCCTGCACCTAAAAACCACACCAGTGGTCCTTAATATCTCTGGTAGGACAGTAGGACACTCAAGCTGTGTGTGTTTGTAGCCCATGGGACATGCCAGTGAAGGGGCTGACATAAACCAGTATAGATCAGTTAAGGTGCTTTGTTCACAACTGGCTTCTTAGCCTGGAGCACTTAGCACTGGCTTCTTAGCACTGGAATTGGAGAGAGACCTGCAGAGACAGAGAAATCCATTTGGTGAAGGAGAAAATACTGCCTCCAAAGCTTTGCAATAAGTCTAGAGGGAAGCGGAAGAAACCCAATACCTTCAATCATATTTCAAAGGAAAAATTCTGTGTTTTTCTTTATGTTGTTGGTGTTTTGTTGTCTGTTTTTGTTTTACTTTGAAAACCTTAGTTGAACCACAGTAACCAACTTCATCCTTACCTGTGTGGGTTCTGGTGTAATACTTCCTATGGCGGAGTAGGAATGTCCTTACCATGGCAAGCAACCACTGCACTGATCTCATTAGGAAGTTTATCACACAAGAGACAACTCTGGGTGCCCTCTGTTGAGTATTTTTTTAGATTCTGAGGTCAAACAGAGTTTAACTTGCATGGTCTATTCCAGCACTACTCTGATTCACAGTCATGGAATTATTTATGTTGGAGTCAGCATAACACTCCAACAAATCGTGTCCTTAAGAATCACGTCTGCTACAATGCAGCTTGGTAATTATCACTCCATCTGATTAGAGGTACCAGTTAAAGCAGAAAAAAATAAGCATAGTGAGACACCGGCTGGCCAAGGCACTGTGAAGCTGCTTAGAATGGGGGTGACCCGGCAGTAGGGTGTGAGGGCTGCTTGCTGGGGATCTGGAACAAATTTTGAACCGTTTTCCAGCCCTGGGCTCCACTAAGCAGGGTGGCGAGAGGAAATAACACCATGCTTTCACCACTTAAAAATACCTTATATCTCCCATTTTTGCCTGAAAGAGAGAAGCTGATGGAGGTCAGTATCCTTCAAGATAGATGTTTTGTGCAGGATGGGCACAACAGTGGGCAGAGATCACGTAGGATCAGGGATGGGGGTCTAAGGAAAGGGTCCCACTGCAATTCGGTAGGAAGGGACCATTGCTGGTGCCCTCTGGGCTGAATTCACAGGGGACCTGTGCCTGTGTTAGCACTCATAGAAGATATCTCGCTCAGTAGTAGCAGCTGTTTTCAACCTGTAAAATCCTATCAAATGGCTTTGGGGTACCCAGAAAGACAGAAGGGAGTGAGCAACGCCGTTAGTCTCCACTGAAGCAAAGATCATTGCTTGGCCCTGTTTAAGAGCGAATATTGCATGTCTTAGCAAGTCATTTATTCTTTACACCATTTTTAAACATGCTCAGATATGAAAATAATTGTCTGCCATCAGGATGGACTATGGTCCTTTTTACCTTCTGGCAGAAGAGAGGCATTAAAAATGCCTCTCTTTTTATTTATTTACATAAAAATATGTAAATAAATAAATAAGACGAAAGAAAATGAAGACACACTGGGAACCTGAAATTCAGGCTCCGGTCGTGCCAGTGACCTTGCTGAAGACAGTTATGTTGTTTTGCAGCTGCTCTGGAGGTACAAGGGTGTAAAATGGTGTACAGCCAATAGGTATCATTAGTGCTCTATTTGTGGGATCTGCTTTCCTTGTGTCTGCCCTTGGGGCTCCAGAAAAGATTACGGTGCCCGTCCTGGGTCATCATTTTCCTACACTTCAGTCCCTATCTGCAAAATGGGATGAGTGACAGGATACTTTCACACCTTTCTTTCTTGCTGCGCTTGTCACCATTGATGTGTCAGAGCTGTCCAAACCCTTATTTCTCTCGGAGCTTTTGAGAAAGCCAGCATGTGAGCTGTGTTAGAAAAGGGTCTGTTCTCCAAGTGCCACGGTGGTAGACACGTGTCTACATGCTATAAAAGTATCAAAGGCAAAACACTCACATAGGGCACCTTCGGAAGGAAGGAGACGGGCAAAATGCCCTCAAAGCAATTCAGCATCTGTGATTGCCTCGGCTCCCTCTGAAACCACTCTCTACTTCGCTGCCGTAGGAGCCAGGTGCCCTCTTGCACATCGGTGTAACAAATAGCCGTTATCTTCTGCCTCGTGGCAGATACGGCAGAACGTGATTTATTTGTGCCTGCTCCGATGCCTCTTTCCAAGCGCTGCCGTCACTGGGTGCACTTTTCACAGAGGAAGGCAGATGGTCAGCGCCAAGTTTCCCATAACCTTGTGGTGTGTGCTGCATAGCCAATCAACGAGATCTGACTTGCAGCCCGTTGTCTGAGATGGGGACTGTGCTGCTGAGGTATCCTGCAGCGGCTGGAATCATCTGAATGCTGACACTGCATATATGCTGAGGAAATATGGCATTTCTTCCTAAAATTTCCAAGCAGTGCCAAAGGGGATTTTCAGCTGTGGAGCTGCATCCGATGTTAGCAGGGACTGCATTGCTCAAGCTGGAATTGCCAGCTTGGAAAGAAACCTTTTGTGAGTGTGAGTGTCAGTATGACTCTCCTTAGGAAAAAAGGAAGAAGTAGGAATAATGAATTAAAATAGGTTTCTAGTACGAAAAGCAAGAGAGGAGGATTTTTTGATCCTGAAGAGTACCAGCTGCCCCTCTGCACTAACAGCTTCCGCCTAGATGACGATTTTAATGAGGCTTCAGGTGATATGAGAAGCTGGCATCAGACTGCAAATCACCTTGTCTGTTGGCTGGTGCCAGGATACCTGGCCAGAAGCCATTATTTCTGTGGGAAATAACAACTGGGAATAGGGAAAAAATGGACTTCTGACAAGCACTTTGTCATGTTCCCTGGGCAAATGCTGGAAGCAGCATAAGCTCCTGCCTTCAAGCAGGCATAGTCAGGAAATTTGGGGGGAAAACTGTCTCCTTTGCATACCAGAGACAAGACAAGGTGGGTTTGTTATGCATTTTGAGCACTGTCTCTCAGTTTCTGATATTTAGGGGCTCTGTGAGCAGATGTACCATAAGACAACTATATTTCATGAATCCTGGTACCGTTCCTTGGGATGAAAAACAGCAATGAGAGGAAGCGTCCTGTGCAGCTCAGCTGTCTCCAGAAATGGTTGATGTTGGGCATGGTCGATGTTTGACAGCTTTCCCAAATGCTTCTGGGGCTGCTGGCGGTTCCTTCCGTGTGTGTGTGTAGGGTGGTGTGTAGGGTGGACCATCTCCCAAGTTGAAGCTCGTTCTCATGGCACATCTAGGCAAAGAGTATTGTATCATTACTGCTTGATGCTTGGCATATTTTGAGAATTTTAGACGTATTTTCATTAAATACAAAAGTAAACTTAGAACTTAATTTAGAGGAGGAAAAAACATGAAATGTTGTTATTTGGTGCGCAGCAGGCATTGAATCCCTGGCTTTAGGGTTATTTTGCTCAAAGAGAGTCCTTGTGCTAGGACATTGTTATCCAGTCTGCTGGGTCCTCTTCCTCAGTTTGCAATGAGGTTTGATAGTCTAAATCCACATGGGTTTCCCCTGACTGAAAGGGGCAGATGGCAGTTATTCTAGAGAACTGGAATAACAACCACTGGCTGACAGGTTTTAAAACAAAATCCAACCAAAACCAAAACAAACAAAACAAAACAAAACAAAACAAAACCCAAGCAAACAAAGAGACAAAAAAAAATTAAATGGGACCAGACAAGTCAACGAAAGAATGCTCTGGTCTTGCAAATAGATGGGGGCTGATCCTGTGTACACCACGTGTCCTTCATTGATTTTCATGGAGTCTTTATGTGCTACCATGCACTGAAATAAGTAAGACCAGGCATGTCTTATGTTCTTGAAAGACCCACGTATAAAATTACAGCTAAACTGAGGATTAAGGTCATTTCTATTTCTGTATCTCCAGTAGAGATCCATGAAATCTCAAACAAGCAGTTCAGAGAGTCTGATTTTAATGATATTGTTTTAGAGACGGAGTGACCACCAAACTTTGTGGATCCACCTACATCCTCACCTGTGTATGGAGGACCTACGGCCTCATTTTCTGTACATTTCCAACTTGTTGAGACAGTTTTCTGAGTGTCAGGAAATCGCAAGTCTTCCAGAAACTGATCTTTATAGCAAACTTCTGTTGTTTTCTGTCACAGTTAAAATGTGGGAAAATGATTTTCTCCCTTGGGGTGAGGAGCTTGCATGCAACATTTTGGTCCCCGAGCATCTGGGACTGCAGCGAGTACCTGGGCAGTCCCTGAACTGCAGCACAGAATTGCAAATGAGGCTGTAACGAGTGAGAAACAGAGAGAGAGATGTGGCAGGGACAGGGATGTGACCAAAAGCCCACTGAAGTGAAAGGCGTGGCTCCTATTGACTGCAGTGGCCTTTGTGTCAAGCTCTCAGCCTGCCTGTGATAGAAAGGCAGAGCCGATCAGTCTCGCTGTGATACCTCTTGCGCAGGATAACCACATGCTCATCTTTTTACTTTCCCTCCCAGGATGGAAGGAGCAGTTTTATTGGCCACCAGCTTGGAGGGGTCATGGAAGTGCCCAACAGCAAGGACCAGAGAGTCAAATCAGCCAGAGCCATCCAAATCACTTACTACCTCCAAACGTATGGCTCTGTCACCCAGGACCTCATTGGGGAGAAGTGGGAGAGTGAATTCTGTAAACTGATGCACAAGATGCAGCTGGATCACCAAGATCTGCAGCTCTACTCGCTGGCGTCCTTCAGCCTCTGGAAGGACTTCCACCAGACCAGTCTCTTGGCCAGGGGCAAGATTTTGGTGAGCCTGATGCTGATCCTCCTGACTGCTACCCTCTCGAGCTCCATGAAGGACTGCCTGCGTAGCAAACCTTTCCTGGGACTCTTGGGAGTACTCACTATCTGTATTTCCAGTGTCACTGCGGCAGGGATATTTTTCATTACTGATGGAAAATATAATTCTACTCTGTTGGGAATCCCTTTCTTCGCTATGGGTAATTATTTATCTTCATAATAATAGGATTAACAGAGCTTAATGACAGGATTGTAAATTACATCCTGGGTTATGAAGTGCAGATTTTACCTTGAGTGAAACTCTAAGTCGTTTTCATCTTGTTAAATTGATCTGTGCCTTGCCAAAAAAAAAAAAAAAAAAAAGCAGGGGAAACAAAATGGAGCAGTAGCAACAATAAGGAGCAAATGACGCTGCTGGAATCTCGGCCAATATGAGAGAGGGGCAATTTTATTGATCTCGGTTACAAAACAAAGGAGAAATTGTTATTGAAAACTAGTCAGCTCAGCACAGCAAGCGGATGCGTGTTGACCTGACTTTGATGGGAGGCTAGCCAAAAGAGCCAGCTAAAATGGGAGGGCAAGGAGGAGGAAAGATTTCAGCATCCTTCCCAAGGAAGGCTTCTCTTCCAGCTCTGTCTGAGGGGCAAAGGGGAATGGGTTGGTGTGTGAATAAGATTGATGGACTTTATTGCAGAGAGAAGATGAAAGCTGCATTGTTTGCCAGGCTGTGAGCAAAGCTGTCAGTATCTGTAGCCCATAATCCCTCCGTTTGTGAAGTTTGAGATCAGTTGCAGAGATTTCCTCTGTGCTGCACCCGGGCAGGGGAAGGTGCGGTCAAAGAACAGATGTAGAAACCAGTTCTTTTAGCAGGAGAATTTTTCTCATTACTCCCATTCTCATTTCTGTTCCAGCACATTGAGCGCATCTGTGTGGTTAATGAGTTTGCTAGGAAGGGATGCTGGCAAGCAGAGCAGCGTGTAGCAGATGGCTCACAGAGGCAGCAATGCTTGGTGCAATCACAGCCATGTGTGCCAGGGGTGCTTCACACCATGAGGCTGATCCCCCCTTATGGCTCTGTGCAGAGTCCCAGCAGAGACAGCCATACCTCCGAGCTTCCTGCTGGCTTTTGGGTGTCAGAGAATCTGTCACAACAACTCTGCTTCTTTTCAATTCACTTTTTAAGTCCATTCATATCTGTAGTACCCAAGAACAGCCCTCTGCTACACTGAGGGGTAACTAAGCATGCAAAGATGGAGTCAAGGTTTGGAGTGTCCTATATTTTTCTTAAAATGCTCACTATCCAAAAAAAAACCCTACTCTTGCTCTTTCTCTACAGAAAAGCCCTGCAGGTAGGTGCATCCCTCACCTTCTGCCTCTTCTTTAATTATTTAATGCATCCCCGCCCCTACCAGCAGAGCAGGCTGCTGCCTTCTGTGCTGCACCCAAAGTAGATGCAAAGCCAAGGTAGGAGGGAGCAGAACGCAGTGGATGACCAGTAGCCCAGCTGCAAAAGGGAAGAACAAGGCAAGAGGCACCAAGGAATTGTTTGATTGGTTCAGCCTCATTAATGCAGATATACAAAGCCATGCTAAAGCCTCTAATTCAATCATCTAGACTGTTAAATCATGACAATGGCTCCAGGAAGTTTGATCTGTGCCAATTTTCACTCTTTCATGCTTATTCTTGTTATGTTTTGGCGGTTTGCTGAGTTGGTGTGGTTTGAATGCATCTTTTGGTTTTGGGGAAAATGGAGTTTAAGGAGTACAGATTGATCTGGATCGTGTCTACTGTCTTCGAGACTGGAGAAGGGGGCCTGACTCAGCTCTGTGCGTTCCTTGTTCCTTGTTTCCTTGACCTGAGTGAAGTTAGGAAAAAGATATTTGTGTTCCAGGAAGGGGAAAAGGTGGACGGTGGCCAAGGGAAGACTCATGCTCGTTACCAGAACATGGCAACCTTTTTGCTGGTGTCAGGAGTTGTGTGTCAGATAGCAGGGCCAATGGTGCTGCCTTTCTTGTACAGCAAATGGGACTGAAGGCCAAAAAAGAATTGTGAAGTAGTGAATAGCACCTTCCTTCAGGTATTTATTCTTCTGCTGGTGGCTCTTCAGATGGCTGTGGTGATCAGGACGCATAACCCGGGGATCTTTGCTTGGCAGACCCCCAGGTTGTCACTTTTGTGGAGCACCAAACAGAGCCTGCAAATGATGCTCTTTTCAGGCTGACCTCACAGGATGACAGAACCACAGAATGGTGAAGGTTGGAAGGTGTCATTTGGGATCATCTAGTCCAACCCCTGTGCTTTGAGCAGGGTCACCTGGAGCACGTTGCCCAGGATCATATCCGGGAGGGTTCAGAATGTCTCCATAGAAGGAGACTCCACAGCCTCTCTGGGCAGCCTGTGCCAGTGCTCCGTCACCTCACAGTAAAGAAATTTTCCCATGTGCAGATGCAAATTGCTGAGCCCACTGCCTCTTGTCCTGTTGCCCAGCACAACAGGAAACAGCCCTGCCCCATCCTACTGATATATCTCAAAAACATCAGCATCCCTACACCACAAGTGCATCGGCTGGAACAGCAGTAGCAACGTGCTCAATTTGTGCACATGCTTCAGTTCTGGGATTAGGCAAGGACCAGAGCTTATGAAAGCTGAGTGGCTTGGTTCCCTACTTAGGTGGAAATTTAAAAGTTCTCTGTCTAAGGGAAAAAAAATGTTTACAACTCTGTTGTGTTTTGTGCTGTCACTCCTGTCACAACCGCTGCCGAGAGCAAAAGAAAAACAACAACTCTCTTGAAATGAATTATTTGCAAGAATTGCTTCTATAGCATTATATTGAACAAAAGTCAAGTTGAAAAAGAATACACTTAAGAAACTTTCTACAGAAATTTCATTCTGAAAGCCAGACTGAATTGGAAATATATTAGGAAACAGCTGCTTACCGACTGCAGTTAGAAAATATAGGAAAGAGTTTGTTTGATCAACTAAAATATGGGATGTATGACTTATCAAAGCCCTACGGCGTTACAGTCTGCAAAGATACACGTGCCTTTGGTCCCTCGAATTAATGCCAGGCAGTGACACCTTGCACAGCCCATGGTGTGCCCAAGGCCTCACAGAAATTGGTTCCCCCCTGGACAGAGTTTTCTATTGAACCTGCTGTACTGTGAAGTGAACTGATGGCTTAGAGAAGATCCATTGAAGACTCCAGAGCTATTAATTCTACAGGACAATACATAACTATATATACATAACTATAGTCCATGTTGTACCAGAGTCCGATGCTGACAGAACCACAGAATTAAAAGAACACATCAAATGATAATTCTGTGACTCTAAATTTAAAAGTTTGTAAAGTTTCCCAGAATTACAAATGTCTGACTTACAAGTCAGGCTTTCAAAGCCGAGTTACTTAAATGATAACAATAATGATAATAATAAAAATAAGAACAATTAATCTGGAATGCAACCACTGAGTACCTGGCAGTGCAAACTGGAGTACACACATAGCTGAATGCTGGCAGCTTTGGAAAGATCCAATCTGACATTTGTCAAATGTTCAATTAAAGTGTATTTGTTTGTTTTAAAATGTCTTTTGACATTCACCTTTAAAGGATATTAATGGAAATTCTGTGTTGTTCATCTACACTTGTTCTTCTCACGCAGAGCAAGATGCTGCCATCTGGATGACAGGAAAAGAACCATAGAATCTTGTGGCTTGGAAACACCTTCAATACCATCAAATATAACCATCAGCCTGACCTACCAAGTCCCATCATTAAACGACATCCCTTAATGCCACTTCCACACATCTCCTAAATGCCTCCAGGGATGGTAACTCCAATAGTTCCCTGGGAAGCTCTTCCTTATTCCTGACCATTCACTTTACACAGAAATTCTTAACACCCAATCTCAGCCTCCCATGGTGGAACTGGAGACTGTTTCCTCATGCCATTAAGTATCTACTGAGGTCATACCTGTAAAATATCTCAGAGATATCTCAGACATACTGGGGTAGGAGCATTAGCTGAGATTGGCTTTACTTTGTTCTTCATGGTGAGAAGCTTCAGCCTTAAACAAGACTAGAGGAGAGTGTTAGGGAACTCTTAAACTGAGACAGGGGAGGTTTATGTTGGATCTTAGGAGGAAGTTTTCCACCCAGAGGGTGGTGACGCACTGGAACAGGTTGCCCAAGGAGGCTGTGGATGCCCCATCCCTGCAGGCATTCAAGGCCAGGCTGGATGTGGCTCTGGGCAGCCTGGGCTGCTGGTTGGCGACCCTGCACATAGCAGGGGGTTGGGACTGGGTGAGCACTGTGGGCCTTTGCGACCCAGGCCATTCTGTGATACAATAGGACAGGACAGGACAGGACGGGACAGGATAGGATAGGAATCCTCCTTCCTAATATCATTTCCTCAGATGCCTCAGGAAAACCAGTCTCTCCAGTACAGTGCCTGCACTGCTTTGTTGAGTCTTTGGAGAGACCCTGTGCAGACCTGAGGAATGCACCTGGTGAGGTGCTCACGTTGCCTTTTGTGTTCAGATACACAATACAATTTCGAAGGGTTGTTAGGTACGTGACATAATTATGGTTCCCCTTGTCTAATCATCACTAATTAATAAAACCAGAAGGTTAACTACATAATTGAGATATTATTGCTCCCATGATTTGCTTTTTCATGCACAGGAACCAGACTGATATCATCATGGAGATAATGATTTAACTCAGCTGAGGATCTCGCTGTATGTTTTTAAATGCAGGTGTATCAATTATGTCATTTTACACATAATTATGTTTGGCCACTCAGTGAAGTGCCTCACCACATATCTCAGGGGAAATCTTACCTAAAAAAAAATGTAGCTACGATGTAATAGAGTGTAAAACTGGTTTTTGCTTTAAAAAGTTAATGCATTTCTTGGCTGGATTCATGGTGACTGAACATAAGAAATATCTCCTACCCTTTGCAATCCAGACTGTGAAGGCTTTAAGATCTTCACAGGAAGAGCTTTTCACTGAATCTGTAGAAGGATTAAGCTCAGTGGTTACCTTACAACACCTTGTAACGTTGTTTCTACAACTAATAGCAATAATTATACTGCTAATAATACACTGGCAAGGTAGTAAAAAGGAACAAACTCTATAGAAAGCAGTAGATTACTTGTCTCCTGCCATAACCTTATTCCCAATGTGAGAACTCAAAATGACAAGCATAGATTGTAGCTATGATGCAGACTTTAGAGAATCATGGAATCATAGAATTTCTCAGGTTGGAAAAGACCTTAAAGATCATCGAGTCCAACCACAACCCAACCATCCTACCCTAACTAACAGCCCTCTGCTCAGTCATGGCCCTGAGCAAATATTCTCTGCTATAATTCCCAGGAATTCCCTGCCCTGACTGAGAAACTCACATGGAAGGAGGAAAGAAGGCAGAAGCAGGCAGGGCTCCAAGCAGTTACCAATATTTCAGGCAGAAGCCATCTAACTTCTTTCAGAGGATGACTATAGCAGTCGTTACAATTAGGGCTGATGAGCACCTCTGAGTAAATGTGAGATGCCATGGTATTACTCTTAGGGGTGATTCGTGGGAAATGACAGCAAAAGTAGGCGTAGCACAAATGAGGAAAGTACTTTTTGAAACCCGACAGGAAAAGTGTGAGTGCCAAAGTCTGTGTTATCTCTATGGAAGGACCACAGCATTTCTAACCCTTGCTTTAAACAATGGATTTTCTGATTACAGCTGCAACTTAGAAATAATATTTCAGGAGTGAATCTGGTTTTGTCCTTTGATACAGCAGTAAAACAAACTGCGTGTGAATTTCATGTCATCATCTGATCATCTCCTGTCTGTGCAAGGAGCAGGATAGTGACTCCTTAGAGCAGAGAGCACTACCATAAATCTCACCACTCCATGTCTTATAAGCCAGCAAATCTGCTGTTTTATCTTACAGAAGTGCATGTCCCCACCCACATAGCAAATCACTCAAGGATTTGAAATACCTTGTCCTTAATTAGAAAATGTCCATTCTTGATTCTTAAAGCTGGAAATGGGAGTAACAACAGCAAGACAGGAAAGCAGAAAGGAAAAAATGAGAAAGATAAAACAAAGTTTTAAGTCACCTTTTTGGACGTCCCATATGTTCCCCCCTTAACTGAAGTGACACATTCTCAATTTCTTTCCTAGTCAGTGAAGAGAAACTGGCAACTCCAAAGTTATTTGGGTTATCCTTTAGGAGATATTTGAGGTGAGCTGAGTTAATCTCTGAATGGTCCACTTATAAAAGCCAGAGTGAATGCTTATACTTCAACCCCTAGTGTTACTTACATGGGCAGATAGTGATTGGACAAGGGGGCATGATTTTACACCAGAAGGTGAGATTTAGGTTAGATATTCAGAGGAAATCCTTCACTCAGAGGGCGGTGAGGTGCTGGCACTGCCCACAGCTGTGGTGCCCCATCCCTGGAGATGCCTGAGACCATGGATGGGCCCTGGGCAGCCTGAGCTGGAGGCACCCAGCCCATGGCAGAGGGGGACTGGGGCTGTGAGGTTCCCTCCACCCTGAGCCATTCCATGATTTTATGATTCTGTGATTGTATAAGGTATATACAAAATATACACACTGTGTGTATATTTTCATGCATACATATATAGCATGCACTTCTAAGCAGACTTTAATTCATTACAGATGGCAGACTAGCTCTCCTTTTCTTTTAGAGCCTTAGGGGAAAGTCTCTTTTCCTCCTATCAACTCAAAAGCTGAGCCCCCTTAGGACAATTGCCCCAACCCATCAGGCCTGCAGGTCTGCTGATCAGTTCCTCTGAGGCTCAGCTCGGGTTAAAACATTTGGCCTTGCACATGGCCCAAACACAGTGCTTTGCTTCTAGATCCTCCATGTGGGTTTCTTACTTGAGGACAGGAAAACTCTTCTTCCTATTGATCCCAGCATGAACTGCACTCACCCAGTTGCCCAGGGTGCAGACTCCAGCACCGCTGTCTCTCTCTTCCTTTAAAAAAAAAAAATCTTTTATCAACACAACTTCCACAGCTCTCCACCCACAGCGGGCAGCCAGGTAACAGACTTCTACCGAAATGGAACTGCTTCCAATTTGCTGCAAGCATTTCTGCAAGTTCCTTAAAAAAGTAGTTTGGTAAAGGAAGAGAGCATGTTTTGAGTTACAGCGTCAAAGGCTGAAGGGAATGTTTTTCTTTTACAGTTGAAAATGTACATTCAGTAATATTAATACACAAACTCTGTTCAGATTATAAGGGATGCTTCCTTTTCAGATGCCTCCCACATTTGTCTGAACACCTCTTGCTTTCCTTTTTCTACCTTTTCATGGCAATGCTCATTCCTGCAAATGGGTTATTTAAGGTTCTTTATTGGATGGACCTTTTTTTGCCTGTTGATCTCATTTAACAGGAGTTTCATTCCTTGTACTTAGCATGTATCGATGCACATCACATTTACATTTGGTTCATTTGGGCTGGAAAGGAGCTGCATCATGGCAGAAATGATTTAGCTCTACGTATATCATCCCTAATAGGGCAATGTCAAATACAGCCTTGAATAGCATCATTGGTAGCAATTCCACAGCCAGCCTCGACAGCTTGTTCCAGTGCTTAAATAGCTATACATTTGTAAAGGTATTTCTTAATATTTTCCTTGCTGTAGTTTATGCCTATAATTTCAGAGTCTGTCTGGCCAGACCGTGCAGTGTAATTTTTCATAGTATCTGCTTTGAGGATATTTTATATGCGGGGCTGTTCTTACTTCAGCATGGATATAATTTCATACCAGATTTTTATTTCCTGGATATTGTACAGTAGCTCATGCTTTCTTGTGAACCCTGTGATGGCTTCTGATCTCTGCAGGAGCACTGTGTGTCTGTGGGAAAGAGCAGAAGTGGGACAGGATGAGCTTCAGAAGGATATGTCCTGTGCTCTTTGGTGTGTGGAGGAAAGATGAAACCTTACATTGTCCTTTCTTCCCTGCTGGGCAGGAAGGGTGGGCTTTGCTGCCTGAAGGAGCAAACAACGGTCCTGTGCTCTATCAAGTGCACCATCTGCTCTCCATAGGTACACAGGGAAGCACAAAGTTGTGCCTCTGGTTCTTAAGTGAAAACGAAAAGCAGCAAGAGCATTGACCTTCTCCAGAAATATCTTTTCTGCACAATCAGCCACTGGAACCCCCTGTTGCAGGATACGGCTGTGGCCCAAATTCAGCCTGACTCAGAAAGGACTGAAATGTTACACAGCTGGCTACAGCATCTTTGTTATTTCAAATGATAATGCAGCACTCAAACTTGGTGGTGAGGAAGAATGATGAAAATTAACAACCAAGTTCAAAAGCCCAGTTCAAAACCTGTCACAGGGACA
Organism: Alectoris magna; assembly: GCA_030625065.1. Taxonomy (NCBI): domain Eukaryota; kingdom Metazoa; phylum Chordata; class Aves; order Galliformes; family Phasianidae; genus Alectoris; species Alectoris magna. Next base: position 112,226,942 of record CM060562.1, on the reverse strand, counting down.
TGATACGTGTGAAAAGATTTCCCACAGTTGCTCTCTTCTGTCCGATCATCTTCCCCAGAAGAGTCAGGAGCAGGGCACAGGACAGGATGAAACCACACTGCTCCAGGTTCATTCTTCTGTGACCATAACCAAGTGACAGAAGCAGACGATGTCATCCAGCAGCTATCTGCTGTAACACTGGCAAGATTTGGTGTTACTGACCTTCAGACAGAGGCACACTGTCTGAAGATGGGACACTCCACATGCTCACCTTGCTAGGTGTGCTGATGCAGGCAGGGTTCCATCCACACGTGGCTAACTGCTTAGAGGAGGGACATGCTGTTTCGGATGCTCAGGATGGTCCTGAGTGTGGTACCAGCGATGACTGTCAGCATGGGACTGCTTGTGCTACCGAGTGGATGAGACAAAAACCTCAAGTTTAGAAGTTTTGGATCACTAGAAATGCCCTTTAATTGTTGTTCACCCAGAATGGGCATGCTGTCATCAGTGTCTTGGCTGAATTTCAGCATGAATAATTGAATAATGAATAATGTACTTCTTTAGATTCCCCCTGCTGTGAGGCTGGGTTCAGTGGTGAGCACCGCTGGGCTCACAGCACCATGCAGGTGGTGCTCCGTGCAGCACTGCCAGCAGCTGCCACATTCACCCAGACATGGCTGTATTTCACTGGAGAATGCAATGAGCACATTTTATGGCTTAGCAGTATCTAAATCAGTCTTCCCTGAGAGCAGGTAACTGCATCCTGGCATGTGGTCATCGCACCGTCCTGCAGTCAGCTGCAGTATTTCAGCAGTTGGGAATCTTATGCTCATACTTGGCTCCTAAAACCCAATGCACAGAAGCATTTCCTTATGGCCTGATGTGCATTTGGACAAACCCAACCTACACTTCCCAACCCACATTCAAACGCTGAGCTTTTACATGCTGTATCTCATCTTGCCATTTGAACTCAGCTGCTGTGTATGGAGAAAATTATTTTGCTAGCACAGCCACAATTAGCACTGTATCATTTGATGAGCTTCACATAAATTTGGGAACCGTAGGTATAACCTACTAGAGGGAGCACTTGCATTGCTTTATGAGGAGCACCAAAGAGCAGACTGCCGCACGCCCTGCCAAACCCCGGCAGGTGAATTTTTCTCTGTTTCTTTACATTTCTTGTTGATAGCTTTATTATTACTTTGGAGAAACTATTATCCTCGAGGGAGGATGCAGAGTTACAGGAGAAGAATGCAGAGGGGTGTTGTGCATACCGAGTGCAGAGCACTGAAACCTTCCGTCCTGCCACAGTAACGTTTAAAACAAGTCGGTATGGAGTTTCCAGCTGAGGCAATTTAAACCTTCTGAAAGTGGTCCCAGAGCCCTGGGAGCAAAAAGGCTTTGTGTGCTTAGAGTAGATACCACAGCAAAAAACGCAACTACAGAAAGAGCAAAACCAAAACCATTCCAGTGCACAGCCTGCTTGTTGGAGCGGATGAAAGAGAAGACCCCAGAGGAGAGGTGCTGGATGAAAGCACTGCCAGAAAGCGTGGTGTTGGGGCTAATGAGATTATATCTGGCAGAAACAGAGCGATTGCCCCTTGCATCGCACTGCCAGGCAGCCTCAAGGTACAGCTTTGAGGATCAAGAGCTGCTGGGCTGACCTAGTCCTCATCTCTGTGCCTTCTGCAGTCCCTTCCCTGGGCTTTTGGGGCCTCTCCCACCAGAGCCATTAGCCAGCTTTTAAATGAATAGCCATGGTGGGATACTGAGGGAGAAAAGGCTTTACTAATTATAGCTGTGTGTGCTACCTCTTCCTTAGGTTATTTGAAGTCAAACTCTGAGCAATGCAACCAATGGAAGAAGTCTCAAAAGATCTCTCTTGAGTGGGTTTTGGTCTCTAATATTCTTATTCTTTCCCTGAGGGGAAAATAATAGAATCTCTTTTCAGACTATAAAAAAATAATAATAATAATAATTAAAAACAAACAAACAAACAAACAAAAAAACCAACCTAGATATTTATTATGATTAAAATCTCTTCTCCTCTGCCACAATTTTTGAAATTGGTTGAGAGGTACAAAAGAAATGGGTGGTCATGGAGAGACAACTGAACCCAGATGCATGGAATCATAGAATCACAGGGCTGGGAGGACCTACAAGATCCTGCAGTCCAACCATCCTCCCATCACCATTATTACCCACGAAGCTACTAAACCACATCTCACAGCACCTCATCCAGACACCATCCACACACTCACATAAAACATCAAACAAAAAGAAAAAGGCAAATATATTCATCCCCTTCCCAGACTCGCAGTATCAAAGTACCACCACCAACAAAGTGTAACCATATATTCCACAAACAGCTTTCACAGCAATGAAACCATTCAACCTTGTCCACCTGAGACTTTTGCTTACAAGTTTTGTCAGCTTTAAGAGTATTTTTGGTGTTTTGGGTGACCTTAGCTTGGCTTTTGTGGCCTCTTTCACCAATCCTGTCATGCTTGCATCCCACCTCCCTGGGACCTGACACTGTTACCAAACACACATTGAACAATACATTTCCTACAAAACATTTCATTTTAGCTAGTAATCAACTTCTATTCAAAGTTTATTTGTAAATGTAGGAGTATCTTTTGTTAGTCACTAACACAACTAAGGCCTTTGTTGCCTTTCACGGTAACACAATGTGAGTTTTTTCATTCTTAGAGATCATTGCTTGGCCTGGCGTTAACACAGAAAAGAGAACACATCTCAAAAACAGTTGAACAACAGAGAGATTTTTTTACTTACGTGTCATGTTCTTCCATGGCTTTTGTCTTAATAGTGTCTGTGGCTGGGTCAGTGGCCTGCAGACCACTTGAATAAAGTGGAAGCTTCTTATCAACAAAGTTACTCTGAATTTGTTAGGAATGACCTCATGATTCTCCCATGGAGATCACTTTTGTTTTAACCTTACGTGACAAAACAAATAAGACACGCCTCAAGATGATAAATTTTTGTTTAATACCCCTCTACTGAGTTTGATATATGGCATAATGGGTGAAATTCAAAGGCAGCTCAAGCTCATTGAATCCGGCTTCTTGTGACTGGAAAATCTTCTTAAAATGTCTTCTTAGAAAATGTCTCTTGTCAGAGACTGAATATCGTCACAGATAATTTCAGTCATCTACAATTAGGGCACCTGCTCTAATCTCAAGGGTCATTTCTGCTGTCGTAAGGACATATAGAATCTAAGAATGGCTGTCAGGCCAGGCCACGGACTCCTCTAACTGAACGTCTTACTTCTGGAGGTGGCTGGTAACTCTGGAACATACAGCAAGACAGGGCAAGCACACAGTTCCTAGACTATTCCTCTGCTCCAAGGAACCGCAGATAAGAGCTCTGTTGCTGGCAGCTCTCAACAGATTTTCATCCTAGGATTTTGTCGCCTTTTTGCCATGTATACTTGTAACATCCACAAGTTCAGCTTAGCTCTGTAAAGCATTACATCTTTGGGCTTGTTGTTTCAATGGCTATTGTCGCTGATGACCTGAGTTCTTGTGTTGGAAGATGTAGCAAACATTTCTTTCATAGAGATCTTCCCCATATCAGTCACGATTTCATAGCCCCCTCCTCCATATGAGTGGTGAAGTACATTCAGCTTAAATACGTCATGTGAGAACACTACATGTGGGTTTGAACTTCTAATAAAAATAGAATCCATCTTCTCTGAAAGCTCCTTGAGAAGTCAAACCCAAATATTTTTAGGAATACGAAGTTCATAAAGAAAAACTACTCTGTCTTGAAGAGACAGATTATGCACAGTTTGGTATCCAAAACAGAGAATTATCAATTTCTCTCTCAGAATTTGGGAAGAAGAAAAAATGGTTCACATAACAATAACCAAACTGTCCCTGCAATCTAGAAATACACCTGGAACATAAATATTTCAACTTAAAACATAGTTGCTACCTAAGGAGCCAAAGGCATAACGGACCATCATCACAAGGCAATTGCACAAATTGTTGAGGTGGAGGTCAGCCTTTTCTCCCATGTAACTAGTGATACCATGAGAGAGAACGGCCTCAAGTCGCACCAGGAGAGGTTCAGGTTTGGTGTCATGAAAAACTTCTTCTCTGAAAGAGTGGCCAGGAGCAGGAATGAGCTGCCCAGGCGGTGGTGGAGTCACCATCTCTGGAGGAGATCGAGAAATGTGTAGATGCAGTACGAAGGAACATGGTTTAGTGGGAAATATTGGTGGTGGGTGGATGGTTGGAATGGATGATCTCAGAGGCCCCTCCCAACCTTGGTGATTCGAGGACTGTATGATTCTCCCTAAGATTTTAGCAGAGTTTTGTAGTCCCTGATTAAGTCCGCAGTCAATCCAAACGGACTCTTCTTATCGGTACCTGAACAAGCGTGAAGTTACTGAGACTTACCTGAGCTTTATCACAGAACCACAGATCACAGAATTGCAGGGGTTGGAAGGGACCTCAGGAGGTCATGGAGTCCAACCCTCCGCTAGAGCAGTTCCCTACAGCAGGTCGCACAGGTGGGTGTCCAGATGGGTCTTGAATATCTCCATAGAAGGAGACTCCACCATTGCCCCGGGCAGCCTGTTCCAGTGCTCCGTCACCCTTACTGTACTGCAGAAAGAAGATTATCAGGAATGATACAGTTTGCCCAAGCATAAGAAACTTGGATTTTCCTGGGGGGGGGGAAAAAACAAAAAGATATCTGTGTTCAGTTTACATAATTTTTAAGTTCTTGACATTCCACCCTAAAGCCTTTTTTTCCCTTTATTTTTTTTTTTTAGTTTTCTTTCTCCTCCACCGGGAGAAAAAGGAAATAATGACAAACTGGAAACAGTGTATGAGGAAATGAAGAATTAAACACTGCCAAGAGTTGTTTTTGCTTTTTAAACTGCAAGATTACAGGAAAGAAAGTGACACATTTAATATATATTTAATATATAAAAGACTTAATTTAAAAGAACCCAACAATTTTATGTCCTAAAATCTTAATAGTAAATAGAACAGCAGGAATAGTAAGTTTTAACCCTTTGATGCAAGATATATCTGGAACATAAGTAAATTTAATGACATAAAATGTGTGTGAAAATGGCACAAATATTACTCCCATGATACTACTGACAACGGGCCTTATCAGATAAACCTTATTTTTCTCAAAAATGAATCCAAAACTTTACATATGAAAAGAAAACATGCTGCTGTAGTATTTTCAATTAATGGCAATTGGATTCATTCTGCACAGCTCTTTGGTGCACTTGTGTGCTTGTACAATATTAAATCATCTTAGCTTCTATTAAAGGTAATCATGAAATATTAATTTATAATTGTGCACTCTTCCTCCTGTGAGGACATTATTAATCAGGACAAAAGGCATTTCTTTTATGCTATTCAGTACCTTCCCCGTGTTCTGGAGTGCAAAGGAAATCAATAGCGGCAGCGAGTTTTGGCAGAGACAAATAATGGGAACACATTGCAAGAACATCATCAGGCACGTCTCTTTTTGCCGACATGTGCTCCATCACAGCTGAGTGCTGGATGCTGCACGGCGAAACAAAGATGGCATTGGCTTTTGAGAGATGAGGAATTGCATCCCCAAAAGCAAAACCGATGGGATCGTGGCAGAGAGTGCACCGAGTGGGAATTCCCAGCTTGGTGCTCGGCGGGGTGACATTGCAAACCTGTTGGAGGAGGCAGAGGAAGGTGGCAGCAGTTCAGTGAACAGTGATAGCAAGATACTAATTGGCATTCTGGTTTTGACTCACTTGATCACATGTAGATTTGTGCTGTGTTCAGTATCTGTTGCTGAGCTGATCTCCAGACTCCTTCAAGCTGGTGGTGAGAATATGAAATCCATATGGCACTGTTTATCACTTCCTTGATTATGTACCAAAACCAGACTGGGACGCTGGAGTCTGTCGCAGGATGAGGTGATTCTTATGTCTTCCTCCTACTTTTGTGATCCCACTGGACTTGTTTTTATGTGTTTGCTGACACACTTGTACAACTCTGTGCTTTCTCCAGTGGTCTGCAGTTCCCCCTTGCACTCTACTTTACCTAATGTGGTGCCCTTCCACATCCGAGACACTATTTCTTTCTTCTCATGGTTACCCCAAGCACAGTTCTCTCCGGCTCCAGATCTGCATTCCTTGTACTCACAGCAGATGAGCTCTTTGCAGCCCAGGGTCCGCAGTGCCATATTGTGCCCCACCTCCTATTGCCCTTTGGCAGTGCTCTTCCATTCCACATCCTACACAGCCACTTCTCAAGGTCTCTGTTGTTATAACAGGACTCTGTTTCCATATCCTACAGCATTTTTTTAGGAGCAAGCAATGCCTCAACAACCGTTTTTGATACAAAAATGATAGGACACTGTTCTCTGCCATAATAGTTTTACCTGATCTTAGAACCTCTGAAGTTTCAGTTATAGAGGGGCATCTGTGTAGTAAATCACTGCCTTGCTTACTTTCATCTTAATTTTTCATCTTCTTAACTATTCCTACTTTATGGCTGCCTTTAGGGAACTTGGGATAATTGCCTTGACTCACCAGACTGCTGCAAGTATTCCTGCAGAGTGTCCTTATGTTTGTATAGCCGTGTTAGGTACTTTTCATTTTGCAAGACTTTTATAAGCAAAACATTCTGTCATTTAGCAGTACTTTTAAGGACTGTCCCTTACAACCAACTTAACAAAACTCCAAAATCACTCCTAAAACATTTCTTCTTAAGACAGCCATATTGGCAAGACCAACATCCAACTGGACATAGACAGAGGTTTCCAAGCTCTTTATTATTGTTGTCCTGGTGGGGCATTTCTTCTAGTTTTTCATCTTTTCAGCACAGCTGAGACTCTGATCTGGAGAACTCTTCCAGGCCGACTTGTCTTTGTACTCATGTCCAGCACCCCCAAAAAGTGGAATCATAGAATCATATAATGACTCAGGTTGCAAAAGACCTTCAAGATCATTGAGTCCAACTATGACCTAATCATACAACCCTACCTCTAACAACCCTCCGCTCAGTCATGGCCCTGAGCACCACATCCAAACGGTTTTAAACACATCAGGGATGGTGACTCAACCACCTCCCTGGGCAGCCCATCCCAGTGCTTAACAGCCCTTTCTGTAAAGAAGTTCTTCCTGAGATCCAACCTAAACCTCCCCTGGCACAACTTGAGGCCATTTCCCCTGGTCCTGTCACCAGTGAGAAGAGACCAGCCCCGCTCTGCTGCAATCACCTTTCAGGTACTGGCAGAGAGCAATCAGGTCTCCCCTCAGCCTCCTCTTCCACAGACCAAACAGCCCCAGTTCCCTCAGCCTCTCCTCATAGGCCATATGGTCGAAGCCCTTCCCCAGCCCTGTTGCCCTTCTTTGGACCTGAAGTACTGGAGGCATATCAGTACTCACATGGCTCACGCTTTGCTTCAGTTCATACAATGGCAGGAATGTGTGAGGTGGTACCTCGCAGGGACTCTCTCAAATCAAGACATAACACATCTCTTTCATTATCACCTATTTCCCAGTTACTTCCAGCTGCACATTGATCCTAATGTTTCTTTTTCACAAACCCATCCAGTGGTTACTGCCTTGTGCTTTGGGTGAAGTCCCAGCAAGGAGCCTGCGAAGTGCTCATAAATCCATTAAATCATGTGCTGCCCCTCAGCAAAGAGATTGATTTCACCTACTTCCCTTATCAGGTATCTTGTTCGTGATACTCCTACATTATACTTATCTTTCTTTTTGTCTAGACATGAAGGCTAGTTTCAGTGGTAAGTAATCGCTGCACTCTGTCTCTTTAGATGAACATCATCATTAGTTTTTCACCCCCTTGGTCTTTTGACAACCCTTTTTGTGTCTTTGCAATGAAAACTGACAGCAATTACATGAGGCTGGTCACAGCTGTAATTCAGAGAATCAGAGGATCCTTGGAATTGGAAGGGACCTCTGAAGGCCTTCTAGTCCAATTCCCCTGCACTGCACAGGGAAATAGCTAGATCAGGTTGCCCAGGGCCTGATCCAGCCTGGCCTTGAAAGTCTCCATGGATGGAGCATCAACCACAGCAACTCCGGGCAACCTGTTCCAGTATCTCACCACCCTCACTTTTTCCTTACATCTAACCTAAAATCTCCCCTCCTTAAGCTGGAAGCCATTTCCCCTTGTTCTATCACCACAGACCCTGCTAAAGAGCCTGTCCCCTTCCTTCCTGTAGCTCCTCTTTAGATACTGACAGGCCACCCTCAGCTCATCTCACAGCCTTCTCTTCTCCATCTGCACAGCCCAGCTCTCTCAGCCTGTCCTCACAGGAGAGCTGTTCCATTCCATGCATCATTTTTGTGGCCCTCCTCTGGATGCACTCCAACAGCTCCATGTCTCTCCTCCTGCACTGAGGACTCCACATCTGGATGCACTGCTCCAGGTGAGGCCTCACCAGCACAGAGCAGAGGGGCAGATCCCCACCCTCTCCCTGCTGGCCACACTGCTTTGGATTCAGTCCAGGATGCAGTTGGCTTTCTGGGCTGCAAGGGCACCTTGCTGGCTCATGTCCAGCTTGCCATCCACCACATTCCCTTCACAGTGGTACAGTAGATGAGAAGGCTGAGGATTTGGGCCTCATGGAACTCAGTGATGGAAGAACTAATGGTAAGAGTTAAAATTCAGGTTTGTGATCTGAGCTGCAGCATGTGCTTCTTAACACACAGGTTTGCTGACAACCGACAGCAGAGTAAAGCCCATATCCAGTCTCAGATTGTAATAAAAGGAAAAATAGATCACTTACAGATTTTTCTTATCACAGTTATTCAATTTCTTGTTTCTCTTGGTAGCTTGCCTTCCTTAAATCATTGCTGGATACTTCAGTTCCAGCTTTACAGACTAAAGCAGTACCCAATTAATTTGGAGCCCAGCACCTTCTGGGCATCAGAAAGTGCTGCTTTGCACAAAAAAATGCAGTTTAAGTCTCAGCTGAGGTATTACCCTTTCTTCCCTTCCTTAGACTCACCTAATCATACACTTTTCTTCCAAGCTGTTTTTGCCTTCTCCTCCACGCTTCATCAAGTTCATCAAGTGTTCTTCTTTTGATGATCTTTCATGCCCTGGTCTGTTCAGCATCCAACTCTGCTCTGTTTGATTCCTATTTGCATTAAGTATATGACTTGTGACCACGAGTTACATCTAAAAATTTTGCACATCTATCTCTTTTTTGGTTCCTAAAAAACTCAGCATAACCATCTTTCACCCCTACCGCAGAAGTAGCATCTTTGCAAACACCTCCATGCCACCATGCTTGTATGGAAGTGCTGCATGTGCTGATAATGCCCGGAAGTGACTTTGTCAGACTGTAATCCATAGTCTCCTTGCTGCCTCTTCATGTTTCAGGACTGTTCTTTAAACAGTCAGACACAATAATCTTCTGACAACAGCTGAGTCCTCATCTTCTCTGCAAAGAGCAGCAGGGGACCCAAGCAGCAAGTAAAGACAGAATGGGAAATTTACTTCCAGCCCCATCCATGAACCCTGCAATGCATGCTGCCTGCTTAGCCAGGTGAGCCTTTCCTGCTCTGGGGTGTCAGGAGGGACTTGCTGTTTTGGTGCTGGAATGAGAGAGGAGTACAAGTACCTATGTGGTTTTTCAGAGAAGAGGTTTCTCTACTTCACCCCCAGCATTATTCCCCATCCCCCTTCTCCCATAACCTTTCTCAACTAATCGGTGTGGAAATTACAGATATCAAGCTCCTCTCTCCAAGCCTTCTTACTATGAATTCATCATACCAGTTTATCAAAGTCGCTGGAATTGCCTCAAAAATTAATTTGTCTGGGATAGCTTGCAACAGCTGTGCTGTTGGCTTCTGCTTTTATTACTTCTGAGCTCATAGCACAGACCCAGTGTGTGAGATCCATTCCAAACCTTCTGGGCCCTGAATACAAATGCAGTCCAGAGACTCAGAAGGTGAATCAGAAAGATTTGACCAGTGCAACAGAGCACATCTGGGTTTGGAAGGTTGATATGGCCTCCCACATCTTCCTTGCTTATTCTGCTTTTGGAGCATGCCGTTCTTCTGCTATGAAACAAGGGTGGGAGGTAACCATGGAGGAGGCCAGATATCTCTTCGGTAAGGTGCCCAAGGTTTGCCATCACCACAAAGAAATAAATGACAGCAAGTCACTCAGACTATTTTCTAATCTGAGGCTTGTGGGTGAAGTATTTTGGCTCACTAGAGTGCATTTATTTCAGATAGGAGCACCTGAAGTGGGTAGGAGTAAGGCTGCCAGCTGCTTGGTTAAAGAGGCTATTGCTGCAGGAGTGAAGGTGCATTGTATCACTCAGGTATTTCTTTTTGCCTCGTGTTTTGACCATGAGCCCTCACCAAGACTCTGCCAAGTGGGCTGGGGCAGTCTCTGTAATGCTATATATGTCTATCCTATGCTTCTGGCATCTTCAGTCAGTATTTAAGTACTTAGTATTTAAGATGCAGGAAAGTAGAGAAGAGAAGGGCTTGCTCAGCTGCTGATCTGCACCCAGACACGTCAGCCAGCAGGACCTGCAGGCATCTAGGAGTTACCATATCCTTTTAGAAGAACCATCATGATTTTGGGAGGACCAGAGACTTACTGGTAATTCATCTTCGAGGAGAAAATCTCTATTGCCCAATGAAAAGATAAATGAAAGAGCCATGTGTGAGTCAGGGTGCCAGCAGCACGGCTATGGGCACCAGCTTTGTGAGATACAGCAGCAGCAACAGCAAATAATAGCAGTAATCCCCAGCTGATATCAGCATTCTTCTGTTCAAGTATCTAGCTGAAGTCACAGCATAATTAACCTTGACTGGAGCATGAGATCAGCAATGTCCTGAGGAGATGCACACTGAAAGGGTACATGCTGTTACACCTGAGAGTGGGAGAAACTTACCGGGGTGTTGTGTTATAGGAATAAAATCTGTTAGAAGTGAGATGTAAGGCCTAAGCACCAGTCTGTAAGAGAATGCTTTTTGCATCTCAGAAGGGTGTCCATCCAAAGCTGTAGGCAAGATGAGGCTCAACAGCATGCTGTCATGGTTCATAGAATCACAGAGTCACAGAATGGCCTGGGTTGCAAAGGCCCACAGTGCTCATCCAGTCCCAACCCCCTGCTGTGTGCAGGGTCGCCAACCAGCAGCCCAGGCTGCCCAGAGCCACATCCAGCCTGGCCTTGAATGCCTGCAGGGATGGGGCATCCACAGCCTCCTTGGGCAACCTGTTCCAGTGCGTCACCACCCTCTGGGGGAAAAACTTCCTCCAAAGATCCAACCTAAACAGTTCAGGTGTCCTTGCTTTCATGCCAGAAAAGCAGACGCTGCTTCCCAGAAGACTCCGGCAGGCAGTTTGTGTGTCAGTTTCTGGGTGGCACAGCTATTTTACAAAGCAGCCCATATTCCTTGCCTCAGTGGCTGCCAGCCAGCCCAGGACAGGCACTGAGCAGCTGTGGCTGTGGGGCTGTTGATAAGGCGTTATCTCGTTTGGCCCTCCAGCGCTGTATTGTACTTAGGTAAGCAAAATCTCTACACTTACTACTTAAATATGGATTAATTAAAACCAGATTTTCTCCTTTAAAGGTTTTTGACTGAGTAGCTAAGAAGGTTAACCTCAGAAAATTCCTGAATGTGAGTTTTTGATCTGAGAACAGAGTCTGGGATAGAGCAAGCTTAGGCAGCTTCCATCAAGAACTTCTTGCACAACGAAAGATCTGTCTGATACAAAGAAAGCGTGGGGATAAATAACTTAGGTGAGAGGGTGTCATTGGATAGGAAACCTCTGCTGGAGAAGAGATTCATGAGGCTCAGGGGAGGAGAATATTAAAAAAAAATAAAAAATAAAAAGGAAAGTGATATGTTCTCAGAAACAGCTGCCGTAATTACACCGTAGCCGTGATGAGAATGTAGCACGGCTACACTGCTGTTCAGTTTGAGATACTTTTCATGCCCATTTTCTGCATAACTGACAGTTCATCGACGTGACGTAATTATTGTTTTTTCCTCCATTACTTTCACACTTAATAAGCAGTTTTGGGCACAGAAGTGGTAAAACAGCATTTTAGCCTGCAATATAATTATACAGAAAAAACTTTGCAATTACTGCATAATTGAAATACTATTGCCCTCTACAAGCAGTAGTCGTACAACGCAGTGTAGAACTACATGTGTTATTGGTAATGTTTGAAGGGATTCGGTGCTACGTGGACCTGGCAGGGATGGAAAAAAGGAGAGTTAAAGATATCCGCAGCTTTCCCTCCCATTGACATGTTGGGGCTGTGGAAGGCTGCATGCTTCAAAGCTGCAATTTGCTGGATGGAATGAGATACTGAAAACTGGTCTTAAGAAATAGATTCAGAATTCTGCCCCAGTGCTCTTTTCATTGCAGTTCATGCACTTGCCCAAGGAGGCTGTGGATGCCCCATCCCTGCAGGCATTCAAGGCCAGGCTGGATGTGGCTCTGGGCAGCCTGGTCTGCTGGTTGGCAACCCTGCACATAGCAGGGGGTTGGGACTGGATGAGCACTGTGGGCCTATGCAACCCAGGCCATTCTGTGATTCTGTGATTGGTTCTATGAAATAGAACAGATAAAAATACAGATCAATGTACAGGGTGTGGCCTCTTTGCTCGCTTGAGTATTTAATATAATTCCATCCTTCACTCTCTGTCCTTACAACATACCCTTAACTCCAATTTAATAGGAACAAACCAGAGGTAAGAGCAAATTGGAGCATGAATTCAAATGTTACTCAGATAATTAACGACTCCTATGGCAGTGCTGCTCTTTATTTTGAGCCGGATGAAATAAAGAGGCCGAGGGGATTCTTTAATAGTAGTAAACACGGAACTCTTAATTCCTTTTTATGCTCTGTGATCACATTCAAAAGATCTAATGAAAATAATTGCTTTGGATGTACTATTTGGGGGGAAATGCATAGCAAGTATTAAGGAAGACTCTTATTGCACTGATTTATCTATTAATGAAGCAAAACCGAGTTAATTACCTAATTTGCATGATATTTTGCATCCATATAGAAGCTGGTATGAGTAGTGAGAGGTTTTGCATCAATCCATTTTTAATAGGGCAATGAAATCACCTAGGCTGGCTGCAGATGAAAACTTCAGGCACTCTTCCCCTGTTGGACTGAGAATTTGAAAATAAAGGTAAAGATCAGCAAACCTGTGAGCTGGGGAAGGTGGTTCCTTGAGCCCTCCCTGCCAAGGTCCTGTAGGGGACTTGATGTTCCATTGGATATCAGGAGCAATTTCTTCTCAGAAGAAGCGGTGGGGCAGTGGCACAGTGTCCCGGAGAGGGGTTGGGTCACTGACCCTTGAGGGGTCCGAGGAATGCAGAGATGTGGCACTGGGGGATATGGGCAGTGGGCAGGTGGGGGTGGGGCTGGGGTTCTTGGGGTGTTTTAGAACCATAAGGAATCACAGAATCCTAGAATGCCCTGGGTTGCAAAGGCCCACAGTGCTCATCCAGTTCCAACCCCCTGCTACGTGCAGGGTCGCCAACCAGCAGCCCAGGCTGCCCAGAGCCACAACCAGCCTGGCCTTGAATGCCTGCAGGGATGGGGCATCCACAGCCTCCTTGGGCAACCTGTTCCAGTGCATCACCACCCTCTGCGTGAAAAACTTCCTCCTCAGATCCAACCTAAACCTGCCCTGTCTCAGTTTCAAACCATTCCCCCTTGTCCTATCACTGCCCACCCTTGTAAACAGCCGTTCCCCCTCCTGCTTATATGCTCCCTTCCAGTAATGGAAGGCCACAGTGACGTCTCCCCGGGGCCTCTTAATGATTCTATGACTCTATGTACTGGACCTTACCAGAGCTGCACTCCAGTAATGCACTTGATGCTCCAAATTATTATCCCCATCAATGGAGGCAGCAAGGACATTGCAGCCTGTAGCTTCCTATCTCTCAACTTTTTCCCTCCCTGATCCACAGCAGCACTGCTCTGAGGCAGGATGCAGCTTCCAGTATAGCCAAAGCTGGGTCAGTAATTAATAGGGCGGTCAATAGACAGGCACCCGGGCTGAGGCACTTTCCCAGATTGAGCCTCTCAGCACAGGGAGTGCTTCCCTGTGCCCTGAGGTGGGAGTAGAAAATAGTTTTGGAAATCCCTCTTTGATGTTCTCCTCTCTCTGTGCTGATAAGAGAGAAAGCCAAGGCAGCCAATTTAGATTGTACACAAAGCTGTACGTAGCTAAATTTAGGAGACATTAACTTCATTCTTATGGTCTTCTGAAAAACTCCTGCAAGCTCTGTGCAAGCACAGAAGCAGTGTTGTTAAGTAGAGAAACTCATGATACAAACTGGGTCTTAAAATACAGAGTTCTACCATTGCAGAAATGAGGGGATCTGGCAAGAAAGAGCTCTCTGAAGAACAGTGCGTAGTCTTCCAATGTCTGCTGCTTCAAGTAACAGCTATAACAGATGAGAAATTTAATACTGAAAAGAGGGCAGACTCGTCACTAGAGATAAATTACTTGTCCTGGAGACTCAACTACAGCATAAAAGTAACAACCAGCTACAAAAATATTGTCCTAATTATGCTGGGTCATCTATTGAAATATGGTAATTTGAGTGCTGAGTCACCAACAGTGCTGAGGAAAAAGTTTCTGTTATAAAACAAAATCATGAAGTCTGTGGTTTCTGTTTTTAAAGCCAACACTGGGAATAAGAGAAATAAAATCACACTGGATTTTGATGCAATCATCACAATTATACTCGATTTGCCTTCTGTAGGGATCCTGCGTTAGCAGGGGTTGGACTCAGGGATCCCTAGAGGCCTCTTCCAAACCCTACAGTTCTGTGATTCTGCTTGAATTTAAGTCACCTTTTTGTTTATATGCTTGAAATTTACTCAGATGACTTATTTTTTTGTGCAAGATGAGTTTAAAACATTAACATGACACTGAAGTTCAAAGAGCAATTTAAGCTCCTTATTAGCCAGGACAGAGAGACCTTCTGGGCTCAGCAGAGAGAGATGGATGCCTACACAAAAGTTCATATGTGTATCACAGCTATTCAGGAGTTAGGCACTTCTCTTCAGTTTTCCAGACTCTTTTGATAGTTGCTGGAGACAAGCAGCTATCCCAGAAAGTGATAAATTCTATTTTACTTCGTGGTGTGGTCTAGTGCCTGTCTTTCTCTGTTGATTGTAGATGGAGCTTGGCAGCTTGCTCAGACACGATGCATAACTTTCAGATTGCTAGTGATTTCAGATTGTTAGTGAGATGAATCCCACCTGTGCAGTAGATCATCTTCTGTTGCTCCTAAACTTAAAAGCAGCAACACCAGGCAAAGGGAATATTCTTCCTCCTCATACTCCATTGCACTCCATTCAAAGCCGGGGGTGGTCTGTTAGAGCTAATTCTGAGGGGGAATTATGAAGAAACAAGTTTCCAAGACATTCACATTTCTAGTTTGTTGGACATGAAACATAAACGCCATTAGAAGATGATATCAATCTGAAAGTGCTTATAAAAGCCATATTTCAATACCAGTAGAAGCCAGTAGAAAAGCTGTTAACTTCAGTGAGTATTTGTGTCAGTATAGCAGTTATTTAAGGAAATATGTCTGCTTATTAAAGTGTTACTGATGTTAAATAGGACAAAACAGTCCTGAAGAATGTGTTCAGCACATACGTAATTGTTGTGCTGAATTAAGGCCTTTATGACGACACTAGAGAACGGAACAGAAAAGCTGTTATAAGACGCTAAGGACACTCATGAACTACTCATCCTGTCTTGCTTTTACAGCCCATGGGGAGAAAGAGGCAGCTCCAAGAGGAGCAAGTGGCCCTCATATGTTCCTGGGAGGATATGGGTCACCTGCTGCCCCTTTGTTGCAAAGGACAAGACTGTCCTAAGCTTGGAAATCTGCCCCAGACATGAGGGCAGGGGAGCGCCAGCTCCAGTGCTTGGAATAATATCCGTATGTCATACCCATCTGACCACGCTTCCTTGTTTTGATGAAGGGACTCTTCTTCTTCCTCGTTATTTTTTAACATGTGCTTCTTTCCTGGGTTTTTATTTCGGTATCTGCTGGCAGATTATGAGCTAAATAGCCAGGTACCTACCGATCTACTGTTATCTTTGACTTCTCTGAGTGTAAAGTGAGATCTCTGTAGCACTCATGCTCATGAGATAACCCTCTCATGCCATGCCAAGTAAACCAGGTTACCAATCATTCATAAGAGTCAAAGAGATTTCCAAATACAGGCTTGAAAAGTACTAAACTTCATTGTGCCAGCCGCCTTGCTTTCCCCGGCATTGTGTGAAGGAAGGCAAATGTCATCTAATAACACAAAAGAAAGCAAGATTATAAAAGTCTCAGCTCAACTGCAAAGTCAATCACCAACTTTCGTTCTCTTCTAAATGCCTTAGGCCAAAAATTGTGGGCACTTTCAAGATTTCAATCTGAATTGCTTTGTTGTCAGAAAAATAATGAAGTAGGGAGAGATCGTGACAAAGCCTAATCCAACAGATTTCAGTATTATCCTTATCCGAATTATCATAACATAGAAAACATAATGCTAAGCTGGGAACCAAAAGTCTGCAGCAAGCCTCTGTATTCTCCTTCCTATTTTAATTTATGATGCTCTTGAGGAATGTTATTAAAATATCCAGCTTGATTAGGATGAAATTTCCATCCTAAGGTAGTATACAAATGAGCTTGCATAAATCACTCTCAGCCTGATGAAGCTCACAAGGAATTGAGCTCTGCTGTGTTACCCAAGTGTTTTTCACTGTGCATTACTTTCAGCCCTGGGTGATGTGTCGATGGACCCCATTGCTTCACACAGCATATATGTCAGCTCCATGTCCATTATTGGAATCAGGGTGGCATTACTAATTAACATTGGTGAGTTTCATTTGCTACTGCAGTGCTGAAAGTTGTGCAGAAAACACAGATAGATAGTAGAAAACAAAGCCCATTTCAGAATTTAATAAGAAATGTCCTGGTGAATTCAGAGGCTTTCTTTCAATAAACTCTTCTGCTCCTCTCCTCTATTTTTTGGTACAAATATCTTTCTCCAGCATCTCGAAACCACTACAAAATTCACCTCTGGGAATAATAGTTCAGACTTTTCCGTATCCGAAACTTTCCTTGGGACTAAAATGCAATTCCTCTCTAATTACCACCAAGTTAGTACACTCAGTGCAAACAGAGGTGAAAAATTCAAGCTCCCTCTTGGTATTTAGTGACTCTTTCCAATAAGGTGGGAAAATGATCTTGAAAGAGAAGTATATAAATACATGTTTGTATTTCTGAGGATAGAATTAAAATGCCTTCTCGTGTTTGAGAGAGCCTTGCTCGGTTGATGCCCCATCCGTGGACACTTTCAAGGCTAGGCTGGATCAGGCTGTGGGCAACCTGATCTAGCTGTGGTGTCCCTGTGCAGTGCAGGGAGTTGGACTGGATGGCCCTCAGAGCTCCCTTCCAACTCCAAGTATTCTGTGATTCCATTATTCTGTATTTTCTGCAGATGAATCTGAGGTCCCGTAAAGTAGGAGCATACTCTCTGATCTGATAAGGGCAGATCGTGTTGAAGTACCCGGTTACCTGCTGCGATGATGGTGCACACACAACTCAGAGAGATGGGAGAGCTTTATTTTAGGTGGACAGTCGGACTGGATGATCTTAGAGGTCATTTGCAGCCTTGGTGATTCTATGGTTCTGTGATTACAAGGTTGCTGAGGGTTGAGGTTTTTGTGAAGGTTTTACTGCCACACTGCTTTGGTGTCTGTGCTAAGAGGCACTTTCTGCATGAGGAAAAGTAGCTGACACTGCAACTTTTCAAGCAAAACTCTTTGTAGAACAGAATGACGGAAGAGACCACTGTGATAGCCTGGTGTAACGTACCTCCCAGGACCAACAGTAGAACTTGCGCTTATTGAGCCAATGGAATAAAGCCCATTTCTTCCTCCTGCTGTTACTTATCTTAACTCCAGTGAACTTGGTGTGAGCCTTAGTTTAAGCCCCTTGTGAAAATCACAAATGGAGCTGTGTCGGGATGGTGCCCCAAAGAGAGGGAAAACTACTGACAATGTAGTCTGCATCCTTGCTCCCCATTTAAACAGAATTTAAACAGACAACGGACAGAACTCCTGGGAATAATTCTGTGGAGCTTCCCTGATGACATTTTTGAGAGACAGTCAGGGCTGCTGAGGGGAAAAAAGGCTGAAAAAGGTGATCTCCTCTAGAATATACAGAGCCACCATCACTCCGGGTAGGCTGAACTCGATCTCTCATTCTTCAGTCTCACCAAAACTTTCATTTCCCCTATTTCTGAATTACTGAATCACGTGTGCAGCTATGAGCAATGAAACTGGGGCCTGGGGGGCTCAGAGAGGAGAGCAAAATCTCATTTAAGCTTTGCAGTAGGCTTCTGTGATAATTGCATCCAGCATCATTGGCCACCACTAGGGAAAATTCCATGATTTATTACTTTAATCTATTTCTTCATTGCCAGTTTGTGCCAAAAGGAATAAGCCTATGGATTAGCTTTATGGCTGACGAGAACGGGAACGCTTCCAGGTCAGTGCAGGTTGCAGTTCCGTAACACGCCGTGGTGAATGCGGTGCTGTTTCCCTCTCCTGAATGAACGTTTAAATGCAGTGGGATAAAGTGCACCCCGATACGTCTGTCATCCTGTAAAAAACACATTTCTGTGCAATGTTTTCTTTGGTGCAAAGTGGTACAAGCCATTCTCTATCAAACAATCAAATAACAACAGCAGTGAAAACGGTCTTTTGTGCAGTTCAGAACATGTCTGTTGGTATTTTTTCCTTTGCTTTGGGTTTGATTTGGTTTGGGTTTTTGTTGTTATTTTTCCCCTTTATGCCATACTGGGTGATCTGAGGAGTCAAGCAAAAAGTTGGGAAATAGAGCTGGGAGTTCTCACGTGATCCGAGTTCTCCTCACAATGGAAACTGCTTCTTTACATGCACATAAACTGTATAATAGTTTCTTCGGACTTCAAGGCAGCAGCGCTTCTCTAAGAAAAGAGCAGGCACGTAAATTGAAGCCGCTGTAATCTTGTAATGGATGTCTCCGGCAGATGGCACATTTTAACGAGGTCGAAAAATCCCCGTGGGCTCAAAGGAAGAACAAGGAACATAATAAACATTTCATAAGCAAGCTAAATCTAATATGTTAAAAAGAAAAAGAAAAAGAAAGAAAAAAAAAAAGATTTTTCTCAATAGCCAGCCTATCGACTGGATTTTTTTACTTCCCAGAGCCCCGGTGTCTTACACCTGACTGAAAAACATTTGGCCTCCCCTAGGATGTTTCTCATCAGTGTTTCATGTTTGGTTTCCAGCACTGGCACTCTTGAAGGATTCCGTAGAGAATCACTAAAGGTGATGGTATATTTATATTTCCTAAAGGTGACAGTATATTTATATGCCCTTGAAGGCTCTGAGCAAAAATAAATAAATGAATAAATAAATAAGGAATCCCTGGTCTCATGAGCTCAACCAAGACGGCCTCACCCTCGGTGTAACTTCTCAGGTGTGCAGAGTTCCACCCTGTGCAGATAAAACGCATGGAGCTCATTTATACAGGATTGATTCCAAAATCATTTAAGAAACGTTAGCAGGTGTACTGCTCTGTGTGGGTTTAAGACAGCATAATTAAGAAGAGAGTCAAGTAGTTGAGCACAGATGTAACTTCATCTCTGCCCAGGTTCAGCTTTAAGGACGCGTTTACTCCAATCACTTAAGCACATGCTTAAATATTTTCCTAAATGTGCTGTTTTCCTGAACCACAGCCTGGAATGATGTTCTCATTTAATGATGTGCAGTATATTCAGGTAATGCCGCCCATCACAAACAGTGAGAATGGGAAACTTAAAGTGATAGTGACGTTTTAGAACAACCTTAGTGTTTATCATGTGGAGCTGCCTTGTGGTTCTGCACTTAAGGCCATCTTGACTTTTTAAAACATTTTTTAACTCAAAAAGGAATTTTAATTCTTTATTTTTTCTGGGCATCGTCGGTTATCGTAACATATTGTTTTGGACTCCTTTGACAGATTAATCTCCTGAAGAAGATCAGTCACTACAGGGGAGAGCATGGGGAATTCGAGATAAACATTGTCTTTGTACCTACAGGTGGTCCAGCATTACATACTCATTTTAGTAGGACACAGTTGTGATCATCGAATCACGTAGTATTACTCAGTAGGGAGATTGAGGCACCTATCCTGGGACCTTAGGGGTTCTGATTTCTGTTTCCAGTGACCGCAGAGGGAGCAGGGATGCTCATGTGAGTGGCTGAAGTTAGGGGCAATGGCTCCCAGCCACCTCAACTTGGCTGCACACTGCAGTAGAGCCATCTCCATTTCCTGATGCTTTTAGATGCTCTCAGACCACAGGGCTGTAGATGAAGAAGAGGGACATAAAGTGATACTTTGTTATGGCATTTATGCAAGCAAGTTGTGAGGATCTGCATTTCTATTTCCTCACTTCTTTCTAAAACAGATGATTGCAAAAAGGCTTGTTACAATCATTCTCAGCTAACGAATTTCTAAGTGAAAAGCACAATCTTCTCCCCATCCACTTCCAGGGAAATGTTGTTTTGACTGCATTTCAGCAAACACTTGGCTTTAGGCATATTTTTAGCATATTTTGACTGCTAGTCATCAAGTGATTTCCAGTTGTTTGAAGGTGGTTTCAAGTTCCAGTTATCTGAAACTGGAGACAGTACAAAAACGTAGATATCTACTGAAAAATTTAACCAACGAATGAGCTTCCTGATAAAAAAAAACTTGCTTTCCTCACTGACTAATATTCGGAACTTTTCTTTATTCTCGCAGTTACTTGAAATACTGTGCAAATTTATTCTGAATGAGATTTGCTGAGGGCGTATAGCTAATTTTGCGGAAATACATCTACTGTGTTCCTCTCCATCTGCTTTGGTATCTTGCATAAGAAAAGAAAGTGGGCTGCTGCTTCTCAGTGCTTCAGGTTTCCTTGCTCTCTGTCCCTTCACACTGCTGCACTGATAATGTTACTGCTGCCACTACCACCATACAGCAGCTGAGTACTCACAGCTACTTTGGCAACTAGATTTGTTGTTTAGATTACCGTCATGGGAGACAATTTCTTCCTTCCCCCGCATTTGGAACTCTTCAAATAACATAAATTATATACTTCAGGCTATCAAGGACCTATGCTATTGCCTTTCTAATCCTGATGGATGTCTCTGGACGATATTTTAGTAAAATACATCCATTGCCAAATGGCGTTTCAAAGTTAATGGTCCATTGTTAGGAAATCTCATGGTAATTTGAGCTTCTTCTGAATGTAGGACGCCTCACATGACCTCATCAGACAGAAGAATGAATTGATACGAGTGATATCCGGATTTAGTTTTTATATTACAGCTTCTCACCTAGTACAACCGGATCTATTTGATTAGAGAAACTTAAAGTAAAATAAAAAGATGCTTAAACCTCAGAAGTATCTTGAAAGCATGTTAAATCTTGCAGTGTGTTTTGAAGAGATTATATCTGAAAGAGAATTTCTTTGGGACTTACGTATCCCCTCTCTTGCAAAAGCAGGTTGCATCCCCATCTGGGCAGCACATCCTTTGTCACCTCTCCGTCCCTCAGATTCCAACCCCTCTGGTAAAGGTGTGACCTTTTGTGATTTTGACTCATGTTAAAGCACACAGACAGTAGGAGATGCTGTAAATTTGTCTCTAAGCTGAGGTTCAGGATTAGATTAAAGAAAACGCTTGCCAAAGTTGTGTAAAAATTGAATTCTTTGATATCTCTTATCTCATCTTCGGAATGATACGAATGTAGGGAAAAAATAACTTTCTTTCATCTCTTCCTTTCCATGGTTACATATCAAAGTCTGAGCTTTCTAAACTAATCATTTCCAATTACTTTTACTCTTTTTTGTTCTTCCTGTTGTGTACCAGCCCCTGCCAGCCACATCTGACCTCACGGAAGACTCTTGCTGAGCAGTGATTGGAAAGCCCGGTTTTCAGACCTTCCAGTTAAGATAGGCACTGATTTGTTGTAGGGTATGCAATTCCTTAAAATAAACCACCACATCAGGAGGTTGTTACATTGCACTGAGATATGGGAGTGTTCAAGAAACGTTTGGATGTTGCGTTGAGGGATATGATTTAGCTGGGAAGTATTGGTAATGGTTGGACTGGATGATCTTCTAGGTCTTTTCCAACCTCGATAATTCTGTGATTCTGCGATTCTGTGATCCTGCGCTAAGAGCTTACCCTTACTCTGTTATTTCGTGGTGGTGTTATTTGGGATTTTTTTTCCCTAAGAATGTACTGCAGTAAAAAAAATTAAGCTAAAGAACAACATCTGGTTTAAAAAAAAAAAGGTGGAGGGAGAATTTTATTTTATTTTATTTTATTTTGCTAAGAAAAAGGACAGTGCATTAATTTCCATGATCTCCTATTTGTTCTGAAGAGCTACAACAGCAGAAGAAAGCAGGCAGAGGTAGGGAACGCTTCCTGTGAATCAAAGGGCCAAAGAAAGATCACTCATGAAGTGTGGTACCTGCTAGTGCTGTTTGTTAAGTGTGACTTCCAAAGGCAATCAGCTAGTCCTCAGAAACCAATGAGCCATTTCAGACTTCTGGAAACAAACGATAAAGTTTTTCCTTTCCAGTTGTTTAATGTGGTACACAGCCGGGCATGACAAGACAAAAAGCAACCACAATTGCCTGTATTATCTACTTAATTAACACTCGTGTTATTATTGTTAACTTTCATTATCTACTTCAGCTCTTGGCATTTCCTACTGTCATCGCCATAAATTCATCTTACATGCTTCTCTCCTCCTAACTGTTAAATTTGCTCACTGAGATTACTTAAGTCCCTCTCCACTGTTGGGTCTCTCATGGTAGCCCTGATAAGGAAGCTAATATTCCAAATAGAATCTTCCAGGAGGAAGGCTCTTCTTTCAGTCAGTGCTTTCTGAAGGCCACAAAGTACCACCCCCTTGAGCTTCCTCCAAAGCCAGAGAGTGGAAATGTTTCAACCTGGTTCTGAGTTTGGGACTGAAAATGTTCCAAGACTCCCTATGCCAATCCAGTAAAGTTTGAAGTCCGTGATGTAGAGGTCTGGAGGTTCCATGTAACAAGGAGAGGACTTCGCATGGGGCTCCTGCTGTACAGGAGTACCTGGTGGCACCTTGTGCAATAGCTGCGCGTAATTCCATTGCCAGGCCATAATATCTCTGGGGCAACAATCACACGCACTATTTCTTAGCACGAGAGAAGATTCATGGCCAAGTGGGGAAGAAAGAGGAGGAAATGGAAAGTGAACCTGAGGAAGTGAAATGAGGTAGTAGAGATTTACATGAAAATCCATGTTTTAAAGAATACTTGACAATTTTATCTGCTGCGGAAAATGGCATCTTTATAGACACTTCTATTTTCAGTTCAGCCAAGGGACCTTACCTTAGACTGTAAAGCTGTTTACTGTTTGCCCACCCAGAAACACACAACCAAAACACATGGATGAAGTAAACATATTTCTAGGCCTTTAAATCGGACAGAAAATGTCATTCAGTGCAGGGGAGATAACTGAATGTGACAAAAGCCCAGAACTTCAAGGGATTTGGATATCTTATCCCACTGATATCAGTCAGGATTAAGTTCCTGAGCACCTTTGAGGATTTAGGGAAGATGAGAGGCTTTCTTATTCATAAGACACCTCCACCAACAATTTGTGGGAAGAAAAAGCAGCACAGAATTACTGATCCAGCAACTGAATTGAGGCAATTCCTCAATTCCTGTTGCTGGAATTCCTGTTGACTAATAAGAGGGAAATATTAAAGAGCTTTAAGGCAAGGAGTGAATTTAGGGTGAGTGTTAATTAATATTCGAGTGAACTTACCACACCAAGGAGCAGTTTATTAGCATGTTACTGCTCTTCGTCTTCATCTACAGAAAATAATAATTTGGAAAGGCTTTAGAATTTTTTTTTTGCATAATCTCAAACACTGAATTATGAAGGCAGTGAAAAGTTAGAGTGAAGGTTCTGAAGGACAATAGATAAGATGTGCAAATATGAACATTCTTGGGCCAAGTGTAAACTAGACAAACAGGAAAGAAATAAGGTAACTCAATGAAGACCTTAAAAAAAAAAAAAAAAAGAGACTAAAAAAGAACTGAAAAGAGCTGTGCAGGATAAAATGATTACTGTCACAGAAAGCTGGGGGGGTAGGGGGGGGAAGGGGGAGAAAAAAAAACAACCTGATCCTGAATTTGGTTCAATTGGTTTAATTGGTTTGATGCCAATTAAGCCTTTCTGAACAGTTAAAAAAAAAGAAAAAAAGGGGAAAAAAAAGGCATAATTGAAGGTGCGAAGGTCACATCTTTAGTGAAATGAAAGGAAGAAATAAAAGTTCAGCTTCATCTCTCATAACCTTAGCCATGCACAGTACGGATGGCTGAACAACTGAGCTTCTTATTGAAGGATCCTTTTGCAATCACAGGAACTAAATATGCAGTTTGGTCATAATTCATCTGTTTTAGAAGTCCCCCTAGACTGAAATGAACACTTACAGCACTACTCTGCCGTGGACAATCACAGGGGTAGTATGGTTAGGTTGTGGTTGGACTCGACCATCTGAAGGTCTTTTCCAACCTGAGTGATTCTATGATTCTATGATAATCTTTAACTTAGATTGCTCTTCGGGTAAGCATTTATGCACCTAATAACTGCTGGAAGCAATGTTTGTGCCCGTGGCTGTTATCAGCGCTGTGCCGCTGCTCTTTGGCCTGGAGGCCAGCTGGCACTAGGTGACAACATCTACGTACTTTATCTCTCCTAGCCCTCCAAACAGAGTGACCATCTCCAAATGGCCTGGTGAGGATGGATCCCGGCACACAGTGCACACCAAAGTGTGAGAACCCAGCAGGTCATGGGTAGGACAACCAGCAATGCAGCAAATGGATTTGCTGTGTCCATTAAATGGCATTGCTTCCTTCTGTGAGTGCACTCATTTACACTTATAACACAGTTTTAAGAACTTGAGTTTCAGCAGTTGGACCACACTTGGGTAGAGTCAACGGCATGAAACAACTCTATGCAATCCTACACCGTTATCTTGCCTCTGCTTTCAATATAATATATGGAAGCTATGACAGACAGTGATAATACAGTGAAAATGAATGACAGCTTGTGCTGATAAAAGAGGAATAAGTTGAAGTGACACAACAGGAATATTGCAAAAGATAACCTACGGAGGAACATCATCACAATAAATATGATGCTTTAAAATAAAAAGTCCTAGGAGAAAACAGTGTTCCTTAGCAGTAGTAAGTAGTTCACTACACCTTGTTGCACAAGAT
This sequence comes from Alectoris magna, assembly GCA_030625065.1. Classification (NCBI taxonomy): domain Eukaryota; kingdom Metazoa; phylum Chordata; class Aves; order Galliformes; family Phasianidae; genus Alectoris; species Alectoris magna. The sequence goes on along the minus strand of CM060562.1, from coordinate 112,201,592 downwards.
ACCTAAGTTCATTCAGTTGCCTAAACACCAACATCTGTTTCTACTGGAGTCATGCTAGGGGACATTGCTTTAGAGGCCTATGGGAAACTCATACTTTTCAGGAATTGTGGGGTAGAAATCCCTCATGCTGTCTGCCCTAGGGCATCCTTAACGGCACGAGATTCCTATCCCACGGACACTTGCACCAAACTAAACCTTTCTTGGTTCCCATTATCCCAACAGCCACCAGAGGTGAGATTCAGCTGCACAGATACAGGTATTCAGTGCTATTTAACATGCGTGAGGGTATGTTCTGTCTGACTCCAGTCACAACAAAAGGACGCAGATTGGCTGGAGTCCTTCTGCCCTACCTGAAATGGCACTGGACTTCTGTGTCTGGCAACTGGATCTCACCCCTCATAAGCAAAGTGTGGCCACTAGAGCTTTCCAGATAGTTTAATACAGTTTTCTGCTCCAGAATGTGCTGAATGCTTTTTTTTCTAAATTGCCCTGATCATTAAAAAGGTCTTCACTGATCGAGAGGAGCTCATTAATACTTTCTTCACAAGTTCATTCCGATAGCAATACCTAAATGTAAGTACTAGAATCTGGATCTGAATCCCTTCTCTTCCTGTGGGTGTCTGAATCAGCAAATAAACCCCACTTTCAAGACCCTATTCCATTTCCTAAGAGTCCTGTCAGTTGTGCTTTTATATCTCAAGCTTTTATATACTCAAGCTTTGGACAACCATATTTATGTAACTGAATTAAGCCCCCAGTGATTTTGGGTAACTGTATATTGCCAAGTAAGATAATTATCTCCAAGTCAGCAGAACCTGATGAAATTTATTCTCCAGAGTTTCAGGGAACTGGATGACATGATCTTGTTAAATATAGCAATTGTTCCCTCAGAACTTGTGGAGGCCAGGAGAGGCACCAGAGGATGGGAGAAGTGCAGACATAATACTTATCTTTAAACAGCAGCAAAGAAAGAGAATCCAGAAAGTTACAGACCAGACAATCTAACATTGAAAGTCACAAAGATAGAGGAGAAGATAGCTGAACAATCATTCTGCAAACACTGGCAGGATAATAAGGTGATAAGAAACAGCTAACCTGTTTGTCAGGAATAGGTCACATCCAACCAATCTGATATCCATCCTGGATCAAGTAAGTAAAAAGAGAAAGCGGTTCAGGCAATAGGCGTTGATTTTGCAAGGCTCCCCGCACTTTCCCAAATAATGTTCACATGGGTAAACTGGGGAGATGTGGCCTAGATTTAAATATTGCATGTGATGGGTTGGGCAAACAGCAGCTGGAAAACGAAAGTGAGACAGGTGAGAGGACATCTGAGGTGAAGCCTCAGGAGAATCACTCTGCGAGCAGTATCTTAATTAATGACTTGCCTCATGGACCAGGGAGTGAGTACATGAAATTTATGGATGGCAAGTTTGGTGGGAGGGCAAGCCCAGCTTTCTGTTCAGTCAGCTTCCCTCTAGAACGTATCACAGTGAGAAAGAGTTTATGTAAGAAATGAATTGGGAATAATTCTTGTTTCAGGCCGCTACACAAGAATGATTTCGTCCAGTGGTAGGAATATAAAGGTTAATGTGAAAAAGGAACATAAAGTGATTTATTTTAGTGACCATCATATTTATTTTCATTTTCCCGTAAATAATGGATATGAGATCATTTATGTCTCCCAATGTGCTCTTTATGTCCCATACACAGCATTTTCCTCTCTTCATTGTGCAGCGCGTTCTCTAAGAAAACATCTTCATTCGTTGGCAGTCTGCAGTAATTGTCTTACCTTGGCAACGATGGTGTGGCACAAATGGTCCATAATTTGTGATAGAAGTATTGCCGCCATCAGGAAGTAATGACATCCTCGAGGGGTGCCCCACTAAACTGCAGTTCTACTTCTGTGCCTGCAGTGGTCAATATCTCTCAATTAATCCCACTCTGCACGGATGCTATCAGCCTGGTTTCCCCAGCACTTACACGGGTACTCAGAATGCCATTGACTTAAATGCAGCAATCATCAAACCACACTGATGTAGAAGAGATACAGATCAGGCTGTTTGAGTTACAGAAACAACATCAAACACAAAAATCCTTTCATAGCAAAAAGAAGGGCCCTCGATAAAATGATCTGTGGAAGTCCAAAGTCCCTTAAATTTAATATGAAAATTATTGACTCAAATTTGTGAAAGCCCAAGGCTTCTCTCTTCATTCTTTTCTGCTTAAGATGTTATAATCTAAATGTCTACAGTGTTCAGCTTTTATTATTTTTTCCCCAGAACTATCAAGGTGAACTTTTAAGCATGGATCTTTAATCATAACATCTTTTTACATGACAAATGTACTGAATTATAAGTAGGTTTCCAGTAATGATTTCAGCAACTGCAAAGATAAATACTAAATAACGACACAGAGCTGGTGCACACACCTTTCTCAGTGTATACATAGGCTGCTCCAAAAGTAATGCTTCCTATTTATTTCCATGAAAACCACAGCAGAGCACCTCCCTATGAGGACAGGCTCAGAGATCTGGGGATTTTCCATCCTGGAGAAGGCTCTAGGGGCCTACAGGAAAGCTGGGGAGGGACTGTTTATAAGGGCAGGTAGCAACAGGACAAGGGGAAATGGTTTTAAACTGGAAGAGGGTAGATTTAGACTGGATATCAGGAAGGAATTCTTTGCTGTGAGGGTGGTGAGACACCGGAACAGGCTGCCCAGTGAGGCTGTGGATGTCCCTCCCTGGAAGCACTCCAGGCCAGGCTGGATGGGGCTGTGAGCAGCCTGGGCTATGGGAGGTGTCCCTGCCTACAGCCGGGGGTTGGGACTGGGTGATCTTAAAGGTCCCTTCCAACCCAAACCATCCCATGATTTCATGAAGTATTCAGGTGTTTATGTGTGACATGCTCATAATGGGATTTTCAAAAATGCGTTTGACACAGATGGAGAAATGACGTACATGTCGGCCAGTTTGGAAGTCTACATACATTTTCAATTGCGTTTTTAATATTGCGAGTGCCTAAACTCTCCTTGTTGTTGCACCTGAAGTTATCGGTTTGTAACAGTTTGTAAATTAGATTTCTAGACTCCCAGAATAGCTGGTGATGTGGGGCGGGTGTCCCCGGAGGACAATCCATCCCATCTATTTTAAGATTCAATTAATCATTTATCTTCTCTCCAAAGGAAACTTGTGTGCCTAAAGGCTTGGTGCCCGTGACAAGCAAATGAGAAATACCGTTGTACCATGTACAGTCCTGCAGAGAAAATGGCTGGGGGTGTGAGATGAAGGAATATTGGGTTGGTTGTTTCGCATTTTTATGAATTGTGCGCTGAAGAATGAATACGAACGGGCTCAGCTCAGAAGCTGGTCTAGAACCACATGAATTAATGTCTGTGAATGTCATGTGCAAGTTAGTGTTTACTGAGGTAATAAAGAAATGTCGAGGTTCTCTTTACAGTCCTTGAAATTCTTTGAAGGAATTTCTATAGGACAATTTCTTAATGGATTTGTAGAATTCAGGTTTAAGGTGGAGAGTATCAACCTGAAAGTCTTACGTGTTACTCTCCATACATTCCTTCACAAAGTGCTGGGGAAAAAAAAAAGCAGTTACTTGGGCAGTAAATGTTCAGTTAAGTCAGAATAAAGCACATTATTTTCAGACCCTTGGGAGGGAAAAAAAAGAGAGAGAGAGAAAAAAAGAAAGAAAGAAAGAAAAGAAAAAAAAAAACCCTCTATTATCAAATGATGATTATCCCCTTCCTGTCAGTAGATCAATGGAGACAGCACCTGCCACTGATCTGCCAGATTCAGGGTTAATTCCTTGACAGTATCAGTGTTCCCTTCTTTCACAGCCCATCAGCAGGCAATAGGAGGGCAAAAGGAGTGCCTGTCTAGGCCCCATTACTCTGCCCTAACAGCGTCTGTTGAGTCAGGGGTTGAACTGAGATGTCACTAGATTCAATCCCAGCTGAGTAAAATAATCCACAAATAAGACAGTCATTCTGTTTTCCCATTTTGTCTAATCTCACTTGGTTTATCCATTTGCAAGGCAGGCACACACCTGAACTAGCACCTGACCTGTCGCTGCAGCCAAAGAAAGGGCAGAATGCAGGCACCTCCAAGGGACACTGAGCCACCTGTAGGCGCTTTCTTTAAAGGAAGACAACTGGGAGCTTTTAATTTCTAGATAATGTTTGTTGAATGAATGAATTTCTTTCTTAGCCCCCCTGGCAGCATACAAAGTGAGGGACGAAAGAACATCACACCCATCACATGCAGTCTTGTTCATGTAAGCCTAAGAACAATAGCTGCAGCTAAAATCTTGTCTAATTAAAGAATCATTACTCAATGTGATTCAGTAAGAATGCAGTTTAAATTCTTGTGCAGGTACTTTTTTTTCTATGCCTTTCCTGGTGCTGAGCTCACCCTTCTGCTCCTCTGGGTCCCGAGGTTGATGATTTCAGTCTCGTGTTGGTGGCTGGGATGTTGCAGTAGGTTGTAAACATCTGGAATAATTCAGGGCCAACTGACCAGCACAGCATTTTTTTGCAATTGCAGGCAAAAGGTCAGAAGGAAGTGCTGGCATCCACCGCAGGGCAGTGATGGGGTGTGCTGCCATGATGCAAAGGTAATGGGCAGGCATTGCTGAGTGCCTTCTACCAGTGAGTAGACTCCAGAGAAGAAACCAGTTGGATCTGAATAAGAATAACTTACGTCAAATGCAATTGCAAAAGGTCCCCCAATTTCCTGCAAGGAAAGAAAGAAAAAGAGAAACAAAAAGGCCAATAGTGAGAATGGTGGTGCCTTTTCTGCTCTGCTCTGCTCAGCTCATAGCTGAAAGCCCAGGAAGCAGACAAAGAGAAGGCACAAGCACACACATCCTGCCTTCATCTGGGCTGCTGGCAAGCCTGCCCGTTCTGCTCTTCCAGAAGTAATAAAATCTGCCATCATCATCCAGCTAGTGCCAAGGCAAAGAGGAGATTTCTGCAGAATTTGTTGCAGAAAAATTAATTGATGAAAGGCTTCTTGGCAGTTTGCAACCATAACAGTTGTACGATGTGCTGACACTGTGCTTTTATCCCCTGCTAACCAGATATTGCTTTCTTTACTGCACACGAGTGTCTCTTCTAGCTGTTGTTGATACTGCAGTGGCAGACCTCCGTACAGTAATAACTCAAGGCCACAACAGCTTCCATTTCATACAGCACATATTTTGAAAGGCCTCAGAATACTCCCCAGAAACAAACTCAGCACAACAGCCAGGATGGGATGGTCTGCCTAACCATGGTTTTGTGGAAATCCAGCTTTGCAAGCCCCCTCCTTGGCTCCAATACAAATCCATACCTCACCAAAAAGCCAATTCCTAACAGTCTCAGTCTTTATTTACACTGACCTGGACTCATTCCACCTAATGTATCCGAGTGGTCTATGTTGAAGATCTGTTTTTCCAAGCTTGTCATCAGCCAATGGAAGGAGTCAGACCTCTGTAGCTCTCCAGAGGGCTTTGCTGGTATGCTCTGCCTGTCTCACTGGTTACAGTAGGAACATAGAGTGACTGCAGACCTCAGATAAATGTCTACATTTACCCAGGAAAGAAAGATAGATCAAAACAGAGCGAGTGAGCTGCTCAGAGTGTCTGAGTGGAATGGATACCCCTGAGATGACCTTCAGGCTGCATCTGTATTGTACAGTCTAGTAGTAAATGTGGAGGTTGGTGGCCCTGCCTGCAGCTGCAGGGTTGGAGCTTCATGATCCTTGAGGTTCCTTCTAACCCAAGCTACTCTATGATTGGATGATTCTATGACTCTGTGATAGTCCATACGAGTATATTGGTACAGTATAGCATACTATACTAATACAGTATATATTAGTGCCAGGGTACAGAGAGGGCATGGGACCCCCTTTCTCTGGGCAGTTACAGCACGCCCAGCACAGTCACATTTTCCCGACTGATTCTCAGGCAGGTCAAAGGTTGGAAACCCTTTAGAGCTGGCAAAACATTTTGAGAGAAAGAGAGTATCAAGGCCATGACTGGAGCTTGATGTTGGCCCTGGAACATGGATTGGTCCCTGCCTTCACCTCTTTACAGTAGAGATGTGGTCATGTTGTGTGGATTGAACTATGGAGACAGCCTGGAAGCATGAATAAGGCAAAGCTTCAAATAATCAGTGCACACTGTGAGGAACACTCGGTTAGATATACACTAGTTTATAAGGTGTTCTCTGTTATGGAACAATTTGCAGGAGGGAGAGCTGATGACTGCTGCACTGTGACATCCCAGCGCGAGGCACATCAGGACAGCTTCACATCTCTGCAGAGAAAAATTATTGTGGCTCTACTCAGCTCCTGGTTCTTGAGAGATCCATGGAAACATGGCATCTCTTCCGGAGGTAATTTTGAATGCAAGAATTGAGAGAGTTGGAGAAAAAAAAGAGGAATAGTGATCTGAGTCCCTACTGTTGAGATTAATACCCTATAAAACTAATAAATTCTTTATGTGGATCCTGTGAGCTGTTACTGGTGGAAATCATAGCTGATGTGAAGCAGTTTACTGCTCAACCAACATTCAAGGAAGAAAATAGGCACATTAAAGGACAGAGGCCTTTTACATTTCATAGATAACTTTTAAGACAGTGGAGTCTGTAATTAGAAAGGTGATAATTCTGGTTCACTGGAGTTCTTCCAGGAGCATGAGGAGAGCTCCCACATCGGCTGAACTGCCTGGAAAAAAAAGAGCACTCTGGTTGCACTTGGGTTGCAAAGGCCCACAGTGCTCATCCAGTCTCAACCCCCTGCTGTGTGCAGGGTCGCCAACCAGCAGCCCAGGCTGCCCAGAGCCACATCCAGCCTGGCCTTGAATGCCTGCAGGGATGGGGCATCCACAGCCTCCTTGGGCAACCTGTTCCAGTGCGTCACCACCCTCTGTATATCTAAAAAGAGGTTGAAGATGCAGATTATATAGGATTTATTTGAGGGGTAAACATTTGTTTTAATTACTTACTGTTTCTCTTGAAAAATATACTGTGGACGACACAGGGCACATCTTACAGATCCCAGCTGATGGTGTTGGAAGAAAATGAACTTTAATACTCCACACTGTTGCCTTTTTAGCTTTTGCCCCAGTGCTCTGGTTTCTGTTCAGCAGTCCTCTAAGCTTGTACAGTGCAACTGGAGCCTTATGAATGAAAGCATCATTCTAACAGTCATTTATCAGATATAGACTAAAAGGGTACATATTTCTGGCTTGGATCTACAGCGATAACTCGTGGCAATATCAGAAATCACTTTTAGTTCTTTAAAACCGAAGGGAAACAGCAATTTGCGATGTCATAGTTGGAATGAATGGGCAGCGTTCTCAGAAGCAATCACCTAAAATCAACTGATATATAGGTTCCTGGAGGAGGCAAGCAGTCTTGAAATGTCTTTTTAAAACAAAGCACAATTTTGCATTCTATTCCACATTTAAATTAGGATGATTTATATTAATAGTTTGTTAGTTTCATATTTATTGTTGTTCTTCCAAGTAAATTCAGTGCACTGAGGGCGCTCTGCACAGTGCTGCTCACAGAGCTTTGCTGACAGAGAGGTAATGTGGAGGGAAGAGCACCATAAGGTGGGTGATTCACTGAGAGCACTCAGCACGCTGCTTCTTGTATGGATTATCTTCTTTCTTCTGAGCTTAGTAAGAAGTTCTTCTTGCTAAGACAATAACAAGCTGATACGTTTCAGAGTTTTTAGTCCCTCAATTACAGTGATCACGCAATTAAATCTGTAGTCTGGGTTCAGGCTATCTGTCTTAAGCCCCTTGTAATGAGTGGCACTGCAGCACTTGTAGTTACATCACAAGCATTAAAGGCAGAAGGATCGAAGGAGCTAGACCTAGCAGTGTCGTCCTCCTTTCACAGCACTGGGATTCTCACAAGGGGTTTTATCCTATTTGTCAGACATTTATCATCTCAAGGAATCATAGAATGGCTTGGGTTGGAAGGGACATCAAGGATCATCAAGCTCCAACCCCCCTGCTATAGGCAGGGACACCTCCCTCTAGACCAGGTTGTACAAAGCCCTCTCCAGCCTGGATTTCAGTGAAGCTCTCAGTTAACTGCTTCTTATTGGTCAGAGAAACTAACAAATACACTCAGCAACAAGTGAGGTAGGAATGGCGATGCAGTGTCTGTTCCTGAAGCCAGCACTAGTGGTGCAATCCTGGGTCCATCGTTCTACAAAGTGAGGCAGTCCCTCCACTTCCCATCTGGGATTTCAGCTTCTCAAGTACTTCCAACCATCCCTATGAAATAATAATAAACTACATAAATTAGCATACCGTGCTTTTTCCCATGTCCACATAGGGATTAATACACCTCACTGATACTTATGGGTATAGATATGAAAGTTGGGTGTCCTAAAAAGGCCAGGGAATTCAGCATCTGGGTGGTTCTTGAGCATGCACAGCTGACAGAACTGCATCACCCTTTCACTAAAGTCTTTACTATAAAATTGAGAAGAACCAGGGCAGCAATTATCTATTCTGTATTAAATTCTTAGCTTCCTGGCATGACTTTGTCCTGTCCATGGCACTTTTCCAAATAATTCCCAGCGGGAATTTGGATGTGACTATCTTATTTTGGAAGCTAAAGATGCATAAGACTACGGAGATGCTTAACCAAATGAGCTGGCCTCAGTGACAGAGACTCAACCTTGGAAATGCTTGATTTATTAGGATGGGTTCAGATTAGGAGTCTTCAATGACTGCTGCAGGGATGTATGCACTACAAAAAATTCATCAGAGAACGAATTCCTTTACCAGCCCTTCTCCCTCTCTGTTCCTCCTTGATGTTATAGGAAAGTACATATCCCAGTTAATTAAATGTTCAGAATTTTGGGATCTGAAGTTATGGGTATTCAAATTAATCATGTGGAAAAGGTGGGCGGTTAAACCAGCAGGCTCACTGCTGCTGGGATCCCGATCAGAAAGGGCCCCCCAAGATAGAAATAGCACACATTGCTTTAAGGTTACAGTGAGTGTTGCCAACATAATATTTAAGTGAAACGCTTAACTATAGCCCTCTGGGACAGATTGCTAAAGGTCAGGCTCCAGCTGCATTAATGAGCAGCTAAATGCCTCTGAGAAAGGCTTGTTTAAGTGCTGCACAACCAGTGCACTCACGTTTGTAATGCCAACACCGGGCGGATCAGATGGCGTTGGGAGCTTTGCCATGAAACGAAAGCTCATCTTGTGCTTTGTTTACAACCATTTCACCAGGTTTTATGGGAAGCAGCTTGAAGATGAGGCCATGAACTACGAGAGCTGGCAGATTTAATTCCAGCTCTGTATGGGATAACTGGGCAGTGATTTGGGGCTGAACTGTGCCACACTTGCCTCTTAAAAAGGCTGAAGAGCACCAAAGGAAAATACTGATGGCTTTTGGAAGAGTCAGGAGTCATCTACTATCTTCTATATTGAGAAAGCAACACATTTTCACAGATGCCTGTTAGTTTGTGCGGTTTACTTTTTCTGTGTTTGGCTGTAATGAGATATGAATCCCTGAACAATGGCATATGCATACACTGATTGATATCAGGATTTGAGGACATGAACTGCAATAGGAATTGTGTGTCATAGAGAACAGCAGGGCCTGCTCAGGGCCAAGGGTGTGAGGGGCGGCCGAGGCCTTCGTGCTGGTGGGACCCGTGGGGGCTGTTTGGGCAGTGCTGTGTGGAGCCAGGGCTGGACTCAGGGATCCTGATGGGTCCCTTCCATCTCAGGATACCTGTGAGCGTGTGATTCTTGGTGCACATGGATCGATCCTTTTGTTGATTTAAAACTGGCTTTCTATTTGCATCAATTGTCCTGTCACAAAATTGGGATGATAACTACAACAGCCTCACAGATGTCACAGTATGCGTGAATATAAGTAGTGTGTGTGGCAGTTACATATGAATCATTGTATCAACTCATGGCATGTGAATCAATTTGTAATCTCTGGTGGAAAATAAGGCCTGAATGTGATACAGTGAATGTGATAACTATGTATATCAGCCCAAAAACAGGTTTCCATATAGTATTAACATAAGATTAAGATTAGGAAAGTAAAAACATAGAGGACATAAGGCTCCAGATTGAAGGTCAGGAAGAGCTGCACAGCTTTAATTCATGTGCATATGGATTTTAATGTGGTCAGCCCAAGAGTACATACAGGGACATAAAGTCATTCAGAGTGGCTCAGTCCAAAGGGTTTATTCAGCTCTGCATCCTGCCACTGATGGTAGCCAGTAGCAAGTTCTTAAAAATGAGAGTATCAAAAGGACAAGAGCAGACGCTCCCCAGGCTCCAGTTGCTTCCTGGCTCACCGGCTTGCAGAGCCAGACCTATTGTGTCTCTCAGTGCAGTTTTTCTCCCTGAAGGTGTTCAAGGCCAGGTTGGATGGGGCCCTGAGCAGCCTGGTCTTGTATTAAAAGTGGAGGTTGGTGGCCCTGCATGCAGCAGGGGGGTTGGAGCTTCACGATCCTTGAGGTCCCTTCCAACCCAAGCCATTCTGTGATTCTATGAATGTATGTAAGTCCACTTAACCTCCCAAATGGCTGGTGCTACACGGTGTCACCAGGTTCTACACCATTTTTATGTTTCCACCTGACAGTCGTGGAGCAACTAACATAGCATCCATATGTTGCAGCTTTAAAATTTCAGTAGGACTACATGGTAAGACACAAAGAGTAGGGTTTAAACACTGTAATTTGGTCAAGTCATTTCTTCTTCATTTTGCTTTTCACTCTGTCGAGCAGCCCTCAGGTCCACAGCTGAGCTTTTGCCCATGCAAAGGCATGCTGAGACCATCAAAACTATCTTACGTTCCTACTGAACAAGTTCCTGTATCCTAGCATTCCCTGGCACCATTGTTTAATTCTTGGTATGTATGTAACCTGCAGATCTTGGATCTGCAGCATGTGATGCCCGTGGTAAATCCAGGGGCAAGTTATGGATATGAGCAGGGCTTCCTCCCCAGAATGCCTCCTCCATATTCGCATGAAATGCAGAATCTGGGCTTGGCTGTCAGGGAACGGAAAGGGAGATTTAATTCCTCTTTTTCAAATTGCTGAGTCAGCCTCTGCATTTCCTTCACACTCAGCAAACAGAAGCAAAAGGTGAGCACTGCCTTCCGCTCTGCCCTCCCACCCCTGCTCCCAGGTAAACAAATGTCAGCAAATCCTGCACTCAGAAAAGTGTTAAAAATATCACCTTGGCAGCTGACAGGTTCATTCACTTCAGTCTCTCTTCATTGCAGAAGAGGTGCGTTTTACATCAGGATGAGCAGTTCAGATGGAATATGGAAGTGAAGGGCAGGTGTGCTGTGTGCTGCACCACAGAGTGACTTCCAGGCAGAAATTTTTAGAGAAGGAATGGGTTTGATCTGCACAACATATTGAGACAAAAGTTAACCCTACTTTTCTTACCTAGAACCTGGCCATGGAGTAGCAACTGAAAATGAGCTATTTCAGCCAGCATGACATTCCTGTGCTCTTTGGCACAACCATGAACCAAGACAACCACAGGAACCAGCCCAAAGCTATCATGCCCCATCAGGTATCAGGGGTGCGTGAGAAACATTCTCCATAGGACAGTCTGTAGTTCTTTAAAAGGGAGGTAAATCCCCACAAAACTTTGTCCAGGACAGCTTCCAGCTGTTCAAGCAAATCATAGAATCATAGAATTGCTCAGGTTGGAAAAGACCTTAAAGATCATCGAGTCCAACCACAGCCCAACCATCCTACCCCAACTAACAGCCCTCCGCTCAGTCATGGCCCTGAGCACCACATCCAGTTTGAAAAATCTACAACTACCCTCTGGCACCACAAATCAGCAAATATCAAACTCATCGTGTCTATTCAAGTTTATAGTTTCTGCTGTATGCAAGAACCATACCAGGTCAGAGCACTTTCTGTCCCAGAAATTCACTAGTACCTTATTCATTTGATTTCCTTGTGGTCATTGCTGGTCAAAAATCCAGCTGATAGCAAAGCTCCTACCTGTCAGTGTCACAGTTCCATCCAGTGCTTTTAGCATAAATTAGCATATAATAGATTCATTAATAGCTTGATCTAAATGCATTCCTTGTCTTCTACATGCCATATAAAACTACATAAATGAATGGCTGTTTCCATATGTGCAATCCTTGTTTACAGTGTTCATTAAAAGGCTCAGACAAGAGAAAGATAAATGTATTTTAATTCATTACTGAGCACAGCAGAGAACTAAGTTGGCTCCCAAGTTTATAGACAATTTGTAAGCAGTATATACAAGCTTAAACATAAATCTCAGTTAATGAGGTTTGCAGTCTGATGACTAATCATATCTATTGCAGTCTTCCCTGTGTTCAGCTCTGCTTCAGTGCATGGCATGGGGGTGTAGCTATTAAATACTTCACTCACATCCCAAAAGAAGAAGAGCTTCTTGTAAATTGTAAAATTTGACCTTAAGATGAACTGTGGAAAACAAAATCCTGAATACAAAGTGTTGTCACTGTGGTTCAGTTAGAAACATGTTTGAGTCCAGACTAGCAAGTCTTTGGCTCGTCTCCAGTGCTCAACACCAGGCTTCTCCCCAGGGCTGCTTGTGTCAAAGGCCTTTTCAACATGAAAGATCCAGAACTGGGTAAGATTTAAATTCAGTGTTGCTGAACTCATGCTAGTATTAATCACCCTTCACATCAACATCAAAGTCCTGTTATGCTGGTCCCTGTGCAAACAAGTCCAACAGGGGTTGCCTTGAGGAGTCTCCAACAGGAGAGGAAGCAGAGAAGGGATGTGATATCTGAGTAAATTATCACCATCTGCTCTGGCTCAGGTACCGTTGTCTGTTGTTTAAGTCTGGGCCTCTTTATTTTTCTGTGTATGGAAAGGGTTGAGTGGTTAGCTGGAGGGAGAGCATAAAAGAAGACCAAGGGTGAACCACCACTTTTTATGTGTGTTTACAGAAGATTAGTATTAATGTAATTTACAGATTGCCATTTATTAGTATCTTGGAAGGCAAATTAATGGAAGGACTTGCTAAGATTGTTCCATCGCTCCATCATTCCATCATTTTCTTCTACAGAATATGTATCTATAGAAGACTCCTTCTGCAACGGAAGGATTTAAGAAGCCAGGCTGTGGACAGAAATTATGATTAATCTCACACAATCTTAGCAGTGTAAAATCAGGCTCCTACTCTAAATTAGATGTCTTAGTAACCAGTTGCAGAGAGAGACATCTGATTTTGAAGAGTTGTGCCAGTGTATAATCTTAGAGCAAGGCAGTAACCACCTCCTGCAAAGGCCACTCTGCTGAGATTATCCCGTACAGCTCTGTCCGTGATTAAGAAGTTTGCAGTGTTTTATGGGAGCAGTGATAGGCTGATACTAGGTTGTTCTGGAAGGCCAATATAGAGCAGGCACCAGCCAGAACCAAGTGTTTCCTCTTTCCTCATTGTTTTTTACTTCCAGAGACTTACATGGTTGATAACTGTCAGACTCTGCTGCACTACCCATGGGGACGCTGACTCTGTCACGTTTTGGTCTCATCAGCAATTCCTAGAATTTTAAAGAGGCCTTTAGAAGTGCTTATGTGAAAAGGAAGCAGTACAGCCACATGGAGCACACATCGAGGCATCAGCCATAGTTCCTATGTTTAATAGAAGTGTCCCAAGATGCATCACAGTATTGCAATGGTATTTTTAATGGGTTCCACACTACGGTAGGGATCCATCACCAGGCAGGAGCTGGGAGCCACTACTGTGTGCATGCCTGCAAAGTGGCCGTTCCCTTGCAGAAGTATCATCATGGGCATAACTATCTTCATGCGTGATATTACCAATAGCTTCAGAGTGCATTTGCTGTGTCTGTTGAAAGTGTTAAAATTGAGCAATAGCAACAGCCTTGTAAGCACTGCAGATTTCCCTGAGGCCCTTGTTACTGAGGATGCATGGAGGAGCTAAGTGAGGTTTCATTGCACTTGGTTCAACAATCCTGCTATAGAACCCAACTCTGTAAATTAGTCAATTTATTTTGATAGGAATCTGTCACTTAAAAAAGAACAATTCTACCCTTCATGCTTTTCAAGATGAAAAGACACAGCAGGGTGTAAACTCCTCTGTCAGCACGTCTGCATAAATTTGGGAAACTCAGATAGGAGAAAAAATGTGCGTGCCATTTTGTCCCAAGGAGAATGTACCTAGAAATGATTTAACTTCTCTGTTAAATGCTTTTTTTGTATCAGAAAGTGCCATGTCCCAGATGAGATAAAGAGTCTTATGATTTTAGAAAACAACATTTTTGCAGGACATTCATCAGCAGTTCTTGACTTTGAATCTGTGGCTCTTCACTCAGTGGCTTTCAGAAGATACTGATGTGATGACAATCCTTACAGCTCAAAGGATCTCCTTCCCTTGGAAAATCCCAGTGAGTGGTGGATATTGCTGCCACAGTGATATCCTCTATTTCCAAAACCTAAATCATTCAGGAATCTGAAAGGTAGGACGAAATCCTGCTTCACCTTTTGCATTGATGTAGTGGTCTGAAAGGAAACCCCTCAGCACTGAGAGTGACTGAGTACCTCACCTGCCAGAGCAGACCTTCCTAGTTACCCAAGTTACAACTAACACAGCACACAAGAGGAAAGAGACATAAAATAAATCTTAAAAGTAAACAAATATACAGTCAACAATTCAACTATGTAGACAACTGAATTACAATCATTCTAGAGGTAAATGCAGAGAAATAAAAAGAGAACCACACTTTTATCCACGTATACTTCAGGTTAGTTCCAGGAAGTATTCTATCTTGTTCTTATCACTAAGCAAACTGGGAATTTGGTTACTCTGCCTCATGCCCAAGCTCTACTTGTTGCCCAGATGCACTGTACTGAGGTTTACATTTATGGAACAGATTAGATTAAGGCACACATTTCCTCATCTATCCTAATGCTGTCTCACCAAGTTTCAAACCCTGCTTGCCTTCTGCACCAGGGACCCCAAGGATTTATTGACTCTCCATAAAGAAGCAGTTTAGTCATCTTTGGATGATTTGGAAAAGTGAATGGCCTTTGGCTGTGGAAAGCATAATCAGATCCTGTCTGGATGGTCAAGAAAGTCTGTGAGTAACTGTCCCAGTATTTGGCTAATCTACATAAAAATTACCAAGCAACATGTCAGACTGAGGGTCAGCTATTGTGAAGAGCATTTCATGTACTTAAACTTATAGTGCACATAAATCTGCAATGTCATTGACAAACTTTACACCTGAAAATTAATAAGGCAGAAGCTGGTTGATGGAGAGCTGACACAGCAGAAATGAGCCACTCTGGGACGGTGATGCGATCGCAGCTTCAGACTTTGGCTTTGAGGGATAATACAGAGGCTGGTATTTCACTATATTAGCACTGAATATTTTCCCATCAGGTTCTACCAGGGATCTTTCTTATTAATCTGATTTTGTTAAAATTATAGGCAGACTTTTACTTAGATGTAAGTAAAATTGTTCCTTGCTCAGCTGAGTAGTCTAATTAACAATCATCACACTGGGATCAGTTTGCTTAACCTCTTCATTTTTCAGCTTTCAAATTGCAACAGGACAGGCTGCCGCTCATGACCAGGCAGAAGAACTAACGAATCCTATATTGCCCCGTGCTGAAATGAAAAGTTTCTCCTCTGTAAAAACAAAAAGAATAAATAGAAAGGTAATTTCCTGCAGACTGTCAGCAAAGAATTTTAGGATAAAATATTTTTACTGTCTACATTTATGATTTCAGAGAAACCAGTCCTTGCCTCCTGTATATAAGTGAGAAGACCACAGGTGTGGCTGCTCACGACAACTGGAGATAATACTTGATAATACTTGAGCTCCTTAGAGGCAGTAGCGTTAAGCAAAGCTGTGCTACAGCATTTGCCTCTTGAAGTTCTTTTCCTATGATTAAGAACCCAGTGATATTTTTCCTGTGATGATGTGGTGGTTTAACCCCACAGGTAAATAAGCACCTCACAGCTTTTGCTCTCCTCCCTGGGTGGGATGGGGGAGAGAACCAGAAAAGTAAATGCAGGAGAACTCATAGGCTGAGATAAGATAATCCATTGGATACAGCAAAATCTTTGCACTCAATGAAAGCAGAGCCAGGAATTCATTCACTGCTTCCCATTGGCAGGCAGCTGCTCAGCCACTGCCAGGAAAGCAGGGCTTATCACACGTAATGGCTTCTTGGGAAGACAAATGCTGTCACTGTGAGTGTCCCCCTCTTCCTTCTTTCCCCCATCTCTTACTGCTGAGCTCAACACTATATGGAATGGGGTATCTCCAGGCTGACTTCGTGTCCCCTCCCAGCTCTTGTGCACCCCTGGCCCCTCAGGGGCCCCACAGCATGAGGAACTGAATCCTCCTTGGCTCAGTGCGCTCTGCTCTGCAACATCATTGTGTTATCACCACCATGTTCATCAAACACCAAAACACGGCGTCACATGGGACTCTGCAAAAGAAGTAATCTCTCTCCCACCCAAAACAATGACCAATTAATAACGCCTTTACAGTACTCATTGCAGGGCTTCTTTTTTGCAATATTGCATAGGCAATGTGGATATCACTGAGAAATGTATATTCTCTTCCTTATGACTCAACACAAAAGAGTACATGCAGTCACGTCAACGCTCTTCCAAGAAAGCTTACAAAGACTAGAGGTTCCCAGCCCCTCCTTTCAGCAGTGCCTGGTGGCTTCATACGGAGGTCCTGGCAAATTCATGCTGAATGATAAATTCAGATTAAATTCCTAAGCCAAGGCATTAGCAGAATCAAAAATGAAAACGCATGCTTTGCTGAAAACAGCACTGAAGGTAGGTTAGTTTTCACAGTAATGTACTCCAAAGTATCTTACGTCAAAGCATTTTGGTATCTTGAGCCAAAACAGGGATGTAAGAGACCTCAGGAACCGCCACGCAGCACTAAGACAGGACACACTTGACACCTGCTCTGACATTTCTTAATCCCACCTTTTTTTAGCCTTGCAGTGAAGAAGACTTTACGGCCTTCTTGGACAGTGTGTTTGGTGTTTAATGAACCTTGAAGAAGGAAAGATTTGTTTTTCTAATGTTTTTTATCTGCAAATGAAGCCAATGACTCCTTGTCCTCATCCCAGTGGAAATGACAAATAATTAATTTCTGCTGTCTTCCTAATAATTTTTTCACACTAAATGGTATTGAGTCCCCATCCACATTTTAGTCAACAGGGAGGGGGGAAAAAAAAAAAAAGGCAATTAATTGAGCTTTTCTTCGCACATTCTGTGTTTTACAAACATGTTTCCATTTGTTGATTGTACTGCCAAGGTGTTTGCCCCACATTTTCAGTTTTTTTAAGAACATCGTGCCCCATATCGATAAAACTTCCATCACATGAAACAAAATTATTGTCTCATGAATCTCTTACGGTATTTCTTTAAATAAAGTCGAAGATAAGTTTTTTACATGTAAAAAGTATTATCATTAACTTATTCCCTATCCACCTTGAAGATCCCCATTGCCCTTAAACAAGCTTATTTACCTCTTGCTTCTTATTTACCTCTTATCCCTCGGTATGAATTCCTTTCATTTGATTTCCTAACAAGGTCCGTTACTGTACATTTGTCTACATTACATTTTGTTCACTGACTTCCTGAAGTCTCTGACCGCTTCTCCAAGTTTAAATTCTCATCTTGCTCTGCAGAGGATTTGAAATCCTCCTCCATTCAGACTCACGTGCACATTCTGCAGCATTCACACCGAAAGGAAATAGCCCCAGGGTGAATCTTTGACATGATCTCACTTAAAACATCCTTCTGAGAACTGATCATTGGAGACAA
Source organism: Alectoris magna (assembly GCA_030625065.1). NCBI lineage: Eukaryota > Metazoa > Chordata > Aves > Galliformes > Phasianidae > Alectoris > Alectoris magna. The sequence continues at coordinate 112,183,743 of CM060562.1, read as the reverse complement.
CTCTCTACAGTTTCAGCCATCTGAAGATACGTTTCCATTATCTTCCACTAGGCAATATTATTTTCGTTTTCCCGTCAAAATACTTAGTGCGATAGTATTAAAATATCCAGGAGATATCCAGGAGAAAGATACTAAAAGACTTACAAAGATAGACATCAGGTCTCCTTCTCATTAGGCCAGTTTCTTTTCAAAGTAAGAAATTCTTGACTTGAAATTATTTGGTTTTGATAAATCAGTATCAGGAATAATGTTTATTCATTTATCTTTTGAGATAGTAATTAATCTGATGGACATTAAGTTCCGCAGGTCTTTTTCTTTCTCTTTTTGAAGAAATGGTTGCTATGTATGTCCTGTCTGTGATTCTTGGACCATCTCATCTACATTCATTCTTTTAGGTGACTGCTAATAGGTCACAGTTTGGCTTGAAAATGATCAATTTCCCCATGCTTCTCCAGCTTAAATAAATTTAATAGAATAAAATGATGTTTAATAACAGCTGTTGCCGTGCACCTGGCAACCCAAGTTCTTTTAGCTCTGTGCCTGTGCTGGACTATCGGGTAAAACCTACCCGGGCCAAAGAACTGCACGTGAATACCAATATGGTGAGCAGAAAAATGGCGTCTATTGCGTCACGCGATTTACCTATATACCTATCCTACTTCCTCAATGCCTCTTATGGATACATTAACCTTTCAACACCGAGCAAGGGGAGAGTCCTACCACGTCACAGCCCGAATCCTCGCTGTCGCCTTCTACAACAAACAGCCATTCCCTTTCCTGATGGAGTACATAAACAGGAGGGGGAACGGCTGTTTATGAGGGTGGACAGTGATAGGACAAGGGGGAATGGTTTGAAACTGAGACAGGGCAGGTTTAGGTTGGATCTTAGGAGGAAGTTTTTCACGCAGAGGGTGGTGACGCACTGGAACAGGTTGCCCAAGGAGGCTGTGGATGCCCCATCCCTGCAGGCATTCAAGGCCAGGCTGGATGTGGCTCTGGGCAGCCTGGTCTGCTGGTTGGCGACCCTGCACACAGCAGGGGGTTGGGACTGGATGAGCACTGTGGGTCTTTGCAACCTAGGCCATTCTGTGATTCTATGGTTCAATGATTAATATGTTATTTCTCTCTTGTGGGTTCTATCCCTTCAAACTTATTTAATACGTCTATCTTGTTGTAATTTCGTTTTGAAAACTGAGACAGCAAAAGCCTTCTATAGTTCTACCTTCACTGTAGCTTCCCTTACCTGCCCCCTTAACCTCACAAATGATAGACCTACACTGTCATTTGTCTTCTCTCCTCTTAGGTAGTCATACGCTGATGCTCATCTGTCAAATAAAGTATTGCTGTATTTAATTCATGCCATTTTAGTGCTAGAGAAACTTGACAGTTTTGACCCAAAGCCAAAGACCTTTAAACCTTCCTAGAACTGGGCACTGAATGTAACTCCACTGTCAGTTTTGTGAGTGACACCAGTGATGGAAATGAATACAATTTCACAGAGAGACTGTGGTGTCCAAAACATCAGAAATGTCAGGAAAATATTGGTCTGTGTCCAATCCAAAATAAAAAAAAATAAAAAAGAATTGTTATCCTTTGTGGAATCGAGGAGTAGATGTAACACAACTCGTGCACTGGTGGATACTCTTGCTTCTTCTTTTCGCACACATTTTTATCAGCCAGCAATGTGCCCCTGTGGCCAAGAAGGCAAATAGGATCCCAACATGACACACCGAAATCCAGAAATTAATCACTACAAAAACATGGTAAAGGTGCAACTGTGAACATAACCTTGTAGATGGGAAGGGAAGTGAGATCCGGGAATAAGCAGAAAAAAGTCACTATTGTCACAGATTTTTGAAAGCGGTGTTGGAGCATTCCTTCATCTACAGCTTCACTGAAAAAGGCCGATTCGTGATAACTTCCACTGCTTCTGCAAAAGGGCTTCCGATAAATTTCCAGTCTAAAGATTTCAGAATGATCTACAACACCCGTTTTAGCATTCCCAACAATTTGGGTTTTTCTTTATTTGACTTCACCAATCCCCCTCAGCTCTGATTGGTAACAGAAGGCTCCTGCGGTTATTAACTCCGAGTACCCTCAAGCAGCAGGCCCGTGGAGAGGCCTATGGTAGAAGGATGAAAATCTCACAGGCCATTGTGCTCCTAGAAGGTTTCAGCAAATTGGTTTCTCCTCTCACAGACTTGATGATAAGACTCAACTATTTGATATGGCACTGGCAAATCAGCACATGCATCTTGGACAGCCAGCCAGCGAGCACACACAGACCCGTGTATACGTGGTCAAGGAGAGATGGAGCCTCCAGGAACAGAGGACACATGCATCAGATGGCAGTTGCCATTAAAGCCATTGCTCATGAAAATTGGGTTTACATTTTGCTGACCTCAGCCATGAAATTGTACTGGCTGAGTGCTGGAACCAAGCAAAAACAAGTCTGTTTTTTATTCAGCAAGTAATGAAGTAATGAAGCTTGTCGTAGCAGGACAGAAGTATCGTAGCGTGGTCAGAAGTATGATGGAATTAAAACTGGCTTTGAAAGATGGATGAAGGTAATTCAGAACCTCCAAACATGATGTTGCAAATGCAGCCTGTGGTTTTGGCAGGCCTCTTGGCTGAATACCAATATTTTGGACTCTGAATTGGGAAAGAATTACTCTATACATGCCCTGCTTCCACCATCTTTTACTTTAAAAATCTAAAGTCCCTATACTTGGTCAGATCCAGAGGTAGAACAATGCTTGGCTTGACACAGAGTGGCTACTGTCATTTTAAAGAAAGAAGAGAGAATGTGTTCCCAGTGTGAGCTCTGTAGTTTCACGATTTCCCTTTGTCTCAGATCCCAGCCGGGTGCCTGGGAGAGTAAGGACGAGAAGGGGAACCGAGGTAGAAAAAAACGTCTCTACTGAATGTGATTCTTCTGCCCCCGGTGGGTGAGACAGGGAGGTGGGAGGAATGACAGCAGCTGCAGAAGCAGAAATCCAGTGCTCAGCTTCCCTCATGAGAGAAGGAAAAGAGAGAGAGAAAAAGTGGGGTCCCTAAAACTGGAAGAGAAGGGGCAAGAACCTGGTTATGGCCATTTGGGGTCTGAACACGTTTTATGACATAACGTCATGTATTACAGGGCTCTTAATTGGGAATGTTTGAAAAAGGACTGTTCAAAATTGATCATGAGACAGAGATGGGGTGAGCACAGACACCTGAAGAAGACGTTTGTGCTCTGCTGTCCCCAAAAGAGAATATACAGCTCATATACCATTCAGTTAATCCGTGCCAGGGTGTGGGCACTGATTGTGGTGCCCAGTCAGCCTGGTCCACATCCCACAGGGTATATCCACTCTTGCTTTAAGCATAATATAAAATCATGGCCAAGTTGTTGAATTCTGCAGCTCTGCTCAGCCCAAGGAGGCCATTCTTTCTGCTTGACAGTCCAAATGTGACAGTGTGCAAGACAGCTGTGCTTTTGGAGTTTGAACTGACTCATGCCTAACTCACCGGGGAATCCAAGATCCCTCCTGAACCAGGATGCCAATTCACAAGAGAGCAGTATTTCTGCACAGGCGTTTTGCTAACTGCAGCGTTTCTGTACTACTGTATGTTTATCTTTCACTGGGGACACTGATTTGCAGTAAAACGGGTAACATTCTCAGAACTTGACAGTTTGTGCTGTAATTTCCCTTTACCAGAATGGCAGTCAGGAGCCTGTTCTGGGCAGCTGCATGAATCCAGACGATTTAGGTCAGAAGACAAACGCAACAGACTTTTTTCACTGTTATGCATTTCATTACTTACAAATATCCTCGTCATATTTCTGGCTTATTACAAGAAAATTACTTCCCGCTTTGTTGTATGCAGTTCTACCTCAGAGAGTGGAGAGACAAAAACAGGGATAGAAACACTTGTAATCTTCTACTTCTTTCTCTACTCAATGATGTCTTTCCTTATCCAGACCAGAATTTTGTCAGGGCCTGACCCAAAGCACAGAGAACTTCAAATTTAAATACTTGTTTTAAATTTTGGAGCAAAAGAATTGTTTGAAAGCCAAACTCTTTTAGCTGCATTTTTTTCTTTTAGTGTTATTTTTCCCCCCACGAACCGAAAATTCAACTAGGAGAATATATATGTGATGCATAGTTTAGGTATAACATATGCATACTATATGTAAACATACTATGCTTTATGTGCACGTATAACAGAAGAATATGTATACAGTATGTCTATTTTATAATATGTATGTATTCCCCATATACTGTATGTGAATTTGTAAATGTATATAGTGAATATTTTTAACAAGGTAAACATTTTCCACTAAGCTTACTTTCAAATTTGCCATCCTGCCCGTAAGTTTAATTGCTGTAGAATTCCTGGGCTGTGGCTATGATGAGTAAGATGACGCTAAAGGCCTATTTAGCCTCCATTTCTAGTAAAAAGCCTTACTTCTGAAAATAGCTCTCAGGACTCAGCACAAAATAAGAACCTTTGGAGCACTGGTTGGCTCGGGCTGCTTCTTCAGTGCCCACTCATGTGAGCTGGGAGAGTTCCTTCTTACCAAGACCTGATGAGAGAAGAGAAGGGACAGAAAGGGAGACATAATCATAAAAAGAAAACCCCAAACTTTAGTTTTGCAGACCAAATTCCAAACCATGTCCCTTCATGTGGACCAAGGATCAGGTCAGTCCTGCACCCCATGTCATTAGCAACATGTCAGCTTTTCTCCATGTGTACACTTTTCACAGGGTGTTGTTTGATTGAGAAGTGCCAATTTCAGACATGTGAAGAACCATCCTACAAATCGTTCTGGTTCTTTGTACTTAATGGCAGAATATCCTTTCCTTTGTCAAGCATTAATAATCAACATGTCTCTTCCTTGGTCACACCTATATTTTTCACAAATAACACCATTTCTGGAATTAAACGTTGTTATTTTCATTAATGTATGTTTCAAAATGATCTCCTTAAACACTGAAAAATATAGTAGGATGCCTCAAAGAATTTTGACAAAGAATCCATTCATAAAAAAGGGAGGAAGGAGGATCCAGGAAACGACAGACTGGTGAGCCTCACCTCTGTGCCTGGGAATATCGTGGAACAGATCTTCTGAAAGACATGTTAAAGCACATGAGGGATGAGGAGGTGGTCCCAGACAGCCAGCACAGCTTCGCCAAGGGAAGATCATGACTAAACAATCTGGTGGCCTTCTCTGATGGAGTGTCCAACATTGGTGGACAAAGGGAAGGCAACTGATGTCATCTACCCAGATTTCTGCAAGGCCTTTGACATAAGAGATAAGAGATAAGGATGACATAAGAGATCTCTTTGACATAAGTGATAAGGATGCCACTGCATCCTTATCTGGAGCCTTCAACCCAAGAAAGACAGAGAGCTGTTAGAGAGGGTCCAGAGGAGGCCACAAAGAGGCTGCAGCACCTCCCCTACAAAGACAGGCTGAGGGAGCTGGGCTTGTTCAGCCTGGAGAAGAGAAAGCTGTGGGGTGACCTCATTGCAGCCTTCCAGGACCTAAAGGGAGCCTACAAACAGGAGGGGAGTCAACTCTTTGAAAGAGGAGATAACAGCAGGACAAGGGGAAATGGTTTCAAGTTGAAGGAGGGAAGATTTAGGTTGGATGTCAGGGGGGAGTTCTTCACTATGAGAGTGGTGAGGTGCTGGAACAGCTGCCCAGAGAGGTTGTGAATGCCCCATCCATCCCTGGAGGTGTTCAAGGCCAGGTTGGATGGGGCCCTGGGCAGCCTGGGCTGGTATTCAATGTGGAGGTTGGTGGCCCTGCCTGTGGCGGGGATTTGGAGATTCATGATCTTTGGGGTCCCTTCCAACTCAAGCCATTCTGTGATTCTGTGACTCTGTGAGAGATATGCATTTGAAGGGTGGACTAATCAGTGGATAAGGAATTGGTTGGAAGGTTGCAGCTGGAGTGTTGTGGTCAATGGCTCTATGTCCAGGTGGAGGCCAGTGATGAGCGGTGTCCCCCAGGGGTTCGTCTTGGCACCAATACTCTTTAACATCTTTATCAGTGCTGATGACACCAAGCTGAGCAATGCAATTGATACAACAGAAGGCAGGGATGCCATCCAGAGGATTCTTGATAAACTGGAAAGGTGGGCTCCTGTGAACCTCATGAAGTTCAACAAAGCAAAGTGCAAGGTTTTGCACTTGGGTTGGGGTAATCCCAAGTATATATACAAACTGGGACAAGAGCTCCTCAAGAGCTGCCCTGCTGAGAAAGATTTAGGGGTTGTGGTAGATGAAAAACTGAACATGAGCAAGCAGTGTGTGTTTGAAGCCTGGAAAACCAACAGTATCCTGGGCTGCATCAGAAGAGGGGTGGCCAGCAGGGACAGGGAGGTGATTGCCCCACACTACTCTGCCCTCATGAGGCCCCATCTGGAGTACTGCGTCCAGGTTTGGAGTCCCAAGCACAGGAAAGATGTGGGGCTTTTGGAGAGGGTCCAGAGGAGGGACACAAATATGCTTCACGGGCTGGAGCACCTCTTTTATGAAGACAGGCTGAGGGAGCTGGGCTTGTTCAGTCTGGAGATGAGTAGGCTCTAGTAAAACCACTTTGCAGCCTTCCAGTATTTAAAGGGAGCCTAAAAACAGGAGGAAAATCAACTTTTTACACAGATAGATAGTGACATGACAAGAGGAAATAATGGTTTTAAACTGAAGGAAGGAAGATTTAGATTAAATGTCTGAGGGAAATTTTCTATTGAGAGGGTGGTGATGTACTGGAACAGGCTGCCCAGAGAGATTGTGGATGCTCCATCCCTGGAGGCGTTCAAGGCCAGGCTGGATGGGGCTCTGGGCAACCTGATCTGGTGCCTGATCTAGCGTTTGGCAACCCTGCCTGCAGCAGGGCCTGGAACATGAAAGTCCTTGCAGTCCCTTCCCACCCAAGCCATTCATAGAATCATAAAATCATAGAACCACCAAGGTTAGAAAAGACCTACAAGATCATCCAGTCCAACCGTTCACCCATCACCAATAGCTCCCACTAAACCACGTCCCTCAACACAACATCCAATCATTCCTTGAACACCTCCAGTGATGGAGCATCCACAATCTCTCTGTGCAGCCTGTTCTAGTACATCACCACCCTTTCTGAGAAGTAACATTTCCTAATGTCCAGCCTGAATCTCCCCTGCCACAGCTTGAAGCCATTCCCTCTAGTCCTATCACTAATGGCACGAGAGAAGAGGCCGACCCCCAGCTCACCACAACCTCCCTTCAGGAAGTTATAGAGAGCAATAAGGTCTCCCCTGAGCCTCCTCTTCTCCAGGCTGAACATTCCCAGCTCCTTCAGCCTTTCCTCATATGGCCTGTGCTCCAGCTCAACGTAAAGTTTACCTTTGTCCTGTATAGGCGTTTCACTTCAGAACTGTCCATTAAGATCATGGAGTGTCTTTGAAATGATATTTCACCATTTCATTGCAGGGATGATGAGCATAGGGAGTTTCAGGCTTTTTATTTAAGTATCTGCATATGATTTCTGGTATCCAGCCTCACACAGACACATCACAATCTTTCATTTGTATAACTGGTGATAAAAACTAAACTTAGCTGACAACTTTTTTTTTTTTTTTTTTTACTTCTGGAGGATGAAAATGTGGGATCTGTTTTATCTATGCATATGTATATGCTTTGTTTTCTCATTTCAGGTCATGGAACCAAAGGAGTATTTGAACTTCTTTCAGGATGGCGTCGAACAAGAGAGAATCTTCCATTCAAGGACAGAGTAGCAGATGCCTACTCAGATGTCATGGTGTCCTATACAATGACGAGCTCCTTGTATTTCATAGCCTTTGGCATGGGCGCAAGCCCTTTCACTAACATTGAAGCTGTAAAAGTCTTTTGCCAGAACATGTGTGTCTCCATCCTGTTGAACTACTTCTATATCTTCTCATTCTTTGGCTCCTGCCTGGTCTTTGCTGGCCAGTTGGAGCAGAACCGTTATCACAGTATCTTCTGCTGTAAAATCCCTTCAGCAGAATACCTGGACCGAAAGCCTGTGTGGTTCCAGACCATGATGAATGATGGCCATCAGCATTCTTCTCATCATGAGACCAACCCATACCAGCATCACTTTATCCAGCATTTCCTCCGAGAGCATTACAATGAGTGGATTACCAACATCTATGTCAAGCCTTTTGTGGTGATACTGTATCTCATCTATGCCTCTTTCTCCTTTATGGGGTGCTTACAGATCAGTGATGGAGCCAACATTATTAACCTTCTTGCCAGCGAGTCTCCAAGCGTCTCCTATGCCCTCATTCAGCAAAAGTACTTCAGCAACTACAGCCCGGTGATAGGATTCTATATTTATGAACCTCTGGAGTACTGGAATGGCACTGTGCAAGAAGACCTAAAAACACTGAGCCAAGGGTTCAACACAGTGTCCTGGATCGAACAGTATTACCAGTTCCTTCGAGTGGGTAACATCAGCGCAGCTAACAAAAGTGACTTTATCAGCATCCTCCAGAGCTCCTTTTTAAAAAAGCCAGAATTCCAGCACTTCAAAAATGACATCATATTCTCTAAAGCTGGAGATGAGAACAACATAATAGCTTCTCGTTTGTACCTGGTGGCCAGGACTAGTGAAAACACACAGAGGGAGGCAGTGGAATTACTGGAGAAACTGAGACCACTCTCTCTTATACAGAGCATCAAGTTCATAGTGTTCAATCCTACCTTTGTTTTCATGGACCACTATGGTTTATCGGTAACTATGCCTGTCCTGATTTCTGGTTTTGGCATCCTGCTGGTGTTAATACTGACCTTTTTCCTGGTTATCCATCCTCTGGGAAATTTCTGGTTAATTCTCAGCGTCACCTCAATAGAGCTGGGCGTCCTTGGCTTGATGACCTTATGGAATGTAGACATGGATTGCATTTCTATACTGTGCCTTATCTACACCCTGAATTTTGCCATAGATCACTGTGCACCCCTGCTTTATACATTTGTACTAGCTACTGAGCACACCCGAACTCAATGTATAAAGAACTCCCTCCAAGAGCATGGGACAGCCATTTTGCAGAATGTTTCTTCTTTTCTTATTGGGTTGGTCCCCCTTCTCTTTGTGCCTTCAAACTTGACCTTCACACTGTTCAAATGCTTGCTGCTTGCCGGCAGTTGCACACTTCTGCACTGTTTTGTTATTTTGCCCGTCTTTCTAACCTTTTTCCCACCTTCCAAAAAGCACCACAAAAAAAAGAAACGAGCCAAAAGGAAGGAACGAGAAGAGATCGAATGCATAGAGATTCAGGAGAATCCTGATCACGTGACAGCAGTCTGAAAGGCTCAGAAAAAAAATGATAATATTTTCTCTTTTTAAAAAAGCGTTGCACAGAGATGCAGGGAAAATAGAGCAGAGATCTCAGCTGCTTGTGCTGGCCAGGTCTGACAAGGCAAAGGAAGATCAAGAGGGGGCATTCATGACACATCAAGGTGCAAACTTTTTTTAACAAAAATAATGAAAGTGAAAACAACCACAGATATTTCCTTTGAATTCTCATTCTCCACCAGGGAAGAGTTTATTGGCCATTAAATGTTTCTGAATATCAAACTGTAGCTCTAATGGGAATCACTTGGTCTGTCATATTTAAGACTGAAGCAAAGGTGGAAAAAAAAAAAAGTTACCATTAAGTAAACAGTAGGGGAAAAAGAGAATACTTTGATAAAATTGGCCAGAGCGAAACAGAACGGAACAAAACAAAGCAAAACAAAAAGCATTTCAAGCGAGAATTGGGAACAAAACCTAAAAATGCCGTGGTATTTTTCCTTGTTTTCTTGAGCAAGTTGTTTAAGATAAAACCTATGCACTTGGGAAGTAGGTGTTTAAATCAGCCTAAGCCAAAGTACTTCCCAATTTCGGTATGCCGTGTATATCTATAACACCACAGCTACAGTTAACGTGAATTTAGATGGCAAAGCTGTACTGCCAAGGGAGAGAAATCCTGTTCATATAGGGGAAGAAATTGCAGTGGGTCATTTGGAAATGTAACGTATAGTTTCTTTAAAAGTGACAGATGACATTTATCCCAAGAGGTCACGGCTGGTAGTTATCTCCATACCTGCACTTTGGCATTTCTGAATTGCAAAATTCCCCTTGAATTAACAGATGCCACGAAACCAACCCAGGCCATTACCACTGCAGCAGTGCTTGCGGTTCCTGCAGTGTAACACTTCTGAATCCTCATTTATCAGCGTCGACATGAAATACTGAATATTAATCAAGCTGGTGCTTTAAATGTAATGATGGATTGCATATCACAGACATAATGTGATTGTGTTACAGCTGAGTCAGCTCTGGAGCACCCGCACAGTACTATTATTACGTATTTGGCCCAACAGACAAAGGGATATGTTTGATGATCCCTGAAACGTGCTGCAGGAGGTGGGATTTTCCCCTCCTTTAAGCAAAATGTCAGTCAAACATTTGCTACATTAAATCAACAAATAACAACGATTACAAAAAAACCTTAGGGTTTGCATGGGACTGAAGAAACTCCCAGTTGTAAAAAGACAGATCAGTCCCTCAAGGGGAGGGGGGGGGGGGAAAGGGAGGAATGTCTTTATTATTATTCCTAAATATTTGAGTGCTGATTATCTGCAATACAAAGCTTTGTTCTGGCAGTAGAAATCTCACAAAAGAGAGTGGTAAATCCACAGTTACTATATGATGATGGAAACTGTACTGTAAAGAACTATGAATGACTTTCTCTGCTTTGTAAGCTACACAGTTTAGTAACCCAAGAGAAGGGATGAAAACTAATCTAGCCATTTCAGTTTGCTCTTGGCCCAGTCCTCCACTGGAGCTTGCCATGTCCATCTTCCCTTCCAGTATTTTAAAAGGGCTTGCTTTCTACTCTCTGGAATATGGTACAGCATCACCTACATGAGCAGCGTCTTCCTAAATATATAGTATCCGTGAGGACACTATGTAAAGATATCACTATATGGAGTGTTTATGTCAACTTTGTATTACCTGTGGGTACATTTAAAGATGTCTGGAAGCTCTTTGCCTTCCGCAATGTGTATACATGTTTGTTTGTGATGGTCCACTGAGTCTGCAGAGTCTGCTGATGAGGGTTTGTACATATAGTTCACTAAAAAGCTCTCTGCAAGTTGATCCTTTGTTCTGTGACGTCTCCCACCTCTTTCTACTGTTTTGTGGTTGGGGAGAGCCAGAGGAAATTCACCTGCAGCACAAAAAGCCATTGCAGATGTAATGCTCTTCAGCTGTTTCTGTTTTTAAGATATGCAGTTTTTCCTCTTCTCTGTCCTTTCTGTATTTTGCCATTACCATTTGCCAAAAAAAACACATGACCTCTGTGTTGTAAGAGTTGTCAAAGTCCTTGATTGTTCAAGGGACCTTTTGTGTGCAACACGTTTTAGAGAAAGATACATTTTCTAGACTGGCAAAGCTTCTTGAGTTTGAATCCAGATCTAAACTTCAGGTGTAACTGGGTCAAGGTTATTTGCTTTGAGCCAAGGTATTGAAAGAGTCAGCTGCAAAACTAAGATCTAGATAGTTCAGTAGATTTAGGAGCAGGGGATGTTTTAATATGATATGGCTCATATGTGTCCCTTGATGGGAAGTATTTACTGACTTTGATTTGCATCTCACAGACTTTTTTTCAATATCCATCTTTTTTAGGTTCCAAATGTCAAGTTTTCTGTAGCTCTTCTAGGGTTTCCTCCACTATCCATCCAAAACCTGACAACTGTAGCACAACTGTGAGCCCTGGGTATCACTTCTGGAGATGTTCTTTTTCTCACCTGCCCCGTGCATCACAATGGCCTTTTCTGGTACCATACAGATGTATCCCGAGGATCTCTGTCATGTATTGTATTGGAGGAAGTAGCGTTTTCCAAAGCCATCAAAGTGGGGATTCATCTCATCTAACTTTGGATGTTGACAATGAAGATATTATTATCTGAGCTTCTTTTGTGGTCATAATAGAGAGACAGGCAGCTCTGACCCATTTTACAGCTGTGCATGAATCACACCTCTAAAATGCCTGTTTCTACCCATGGGTGATAACAGAAGCTCAGAGTGCTTAATTCAGGCACATCAGCAATGCCAGCTCATCCAAGTTTGGTGAGATTAACCCCACTTAAAGTGTTCAAATACCAAGTGGAAGAGAACAGATAAAGGCCTTACAGTCTTGCCTCCCAAGTGTCTATTTTAAGGATAATTCCCTGGTGTAACTCAGCTCAAAGCCTGTGACTGGATATGAGGCCTTTATGCAGAACAGAGCTTATAAATTTGCTGCTGGAATTCCCCTGGTACAGATTGGTGAGCCAAGGAATCAGATGTCAATGCTGAGGGTGTGCTCAAACGTGGTGGTCTCAATATCATGTGTGGGCAGTAGCACCTGTATACATCAGACACAAAATATGCAGATTACACTCTTTAAAAAGGAGTTTTTGATTTTGAAGGTAGTGCAGGAGTGGAGCACAAAACAAACCAGACCCTTCACTGATGCCATTTTGTTACTTTATTTATCAGTCCTTTTGCAGGAAAGAACATTGCCGCTGCTACTTCTGCAGATATATCAGTCTCTGTGGACCCAGAAAAACTTCTCAAGTGAAAAAAGAGACCATTTTCTTCTGTAATTCAGTCATATGGGAACAGTTTTGGGGCAGAGAGACCATACTTATTAATGTCTTCCCATTCTTTTTATTTTTCTTTCAATGTCTTTGAATAATTTCTACCCTCTCCTGCACCCACATGGCACCTGTTCAGCTGAACTGGAGCTGCATAAGCAACTGTGAAGACAGGACATAGTGCACATACCCCAACAGGCTGACACTCTGATCCAAGCTAGGTATCGAATCTTCATTATAAACTTCTTACCAGTTACAGTAGGTCCCCTGGGATATTGCACATATTCCATTAATGTCTGTTTCTAGACACAGTCTACATAAGCTGGTAAGGACCCTGAGTGCATTTTCCTACTTGGTTTGGTTTCATTCCCTTGATATTGTCTAAATTCATTGTTGAGACAACTCTGTTGAAGTCAACAGATTTATTGCCAAGATATATTAGGCTTTGCATGCTTTATAGCCAGTAAGAAATGAAACCACAACAAATGGACCTCTTCATTGTTGATATGCTTGTTGAATTTATCTGCCTATACTATACAGCCATCATTGCATGCTGCATTCAGGAAGCTGAAGTGGAGGTGTCCTGTGTAATTTCTTCCATTACACTTTTCCATGCAAGTAGTTCTAACTGTAACTAACTTACTCCTCTGTCTTTTCTGTAAGTTAGGGCTTCACCTCTGTAGTCCAGTTCTTGAAGTTTCATAAATTTATTGCCTAACAGAGCAACATGTTTTTATGATCAGGATAGGTATATATGCATGGCACCTTGCATGTATAATTTAAAGAGACTGTCTTCTAGACTGTCATTCTCAGCTTTTTATTTCAGAAGATTCCTAAGCGGGATGGATGTAACTTGCCATGCTGATATCTTTCTGAGCTAACTTAAGCAACTTTAGGTTTGAACTTTTCTGCAGTGAGATGGAAAGATTGGGGGGAAAGAAGAAATATGAAGCAAAATTATTGTATAATCAGTGTTCCCTTTTTCCCCAAAAGGCTCTCACTGTTCTGCTCTTAATTAAGTCACACTGAGTAGTGACTCTAGCTTAATTAAGATTTATTGCGATGGAGTTATTCCATATTTCACTATGACAACAGCTTGGCTTATTGTCTTTATGGAAGCACCATGCTAAGTCTCCTTGATTATTATTTTTTTTGTAATTATAAACTTTAATAAGTTCTTTTTCATTGCAACACTAGATATTTGAGTACCTCAAGCTCTCATTTGATGTCCTAGGAAACACTAAGAGGAAGCAAAGTTAAGCAATTAGCAAACAAGTGATAACGTTGGTGTTGGGGAGAAGGGGTACTTCATGAAGGGGCAGCGTATCCTCCACAAAGGTTCCAAATACAGGATGATGTTAGGGCTGTCTCAGCACTATGTTCTATGATGGAAAATTCCAGATTAAAGTGAAATGGAAACTAAGTTGAGCAAGTTGTATGGAGGACGAAGTAATCAAGCAATAGCCGGGATTTTGATTCTCGGTCAGTACCATCTTACTCAAGCAAGGAGGCATTTGAACAGAAACGGAGACTGAATATGGAAGGAAGCTCATCCATCACCCAGAATGCTTCTTTGCATCATAGGCTTACACAAAAGAACATCAAAGACCAAGCGAGTGAAAATTGCCCACCTCAGCATGTGTCCCTCCATAACCTGTTTTCCGCTTGGAGCAAGGAAGGGATCCCGTCTTGGGTTTCACACACCTGTGGGAAGGAAATTCGGAGCTTCAGTGGTGTTCTATGAGAGATCCCCACTTCTCATGCCGTAGCCCCATGCATCATCCCAACTGCCAGGCACTGAAGAAGTGCAACCTCTGACCATATTAGTCAGGTGAAGTAAGATTTTGGTAAGATTTCCCTCTTAATCCACAAGGCTTTCTTTTTTCTACCTCCTTCACTGCTTAAAAACAAAGGATCCATTGTGGTACTTGGATGCTCATCTCTGCCAGTGTGTAATGTTGCTCCTTAACCACGGGTTGATGTGGGCTGTGGATTTTCAGACTAAACACAGGGATCTGATCTCCCTGCCCAGACCAGCAGCAAAATCCTGCTGAAAACAAGGAAGTGTGAAGCAGTTTTGAACTCCATCTTTCCTTGCTTCCTCTGTCTCCCCTCGGCCATACCAACACACTCACACTACTCTCATTTTCTTCATGCTTCCTCATTAAAGAAAGTAAAGTTTCTCCTTCTCATTCCCTCAGGCTATCTTCCCTTTGCAGCTCAACTTATTTTGCGCTTTCATCATCTGTGTACACTCTTAACCTCTTCAAAATTTTTCTTTTTAATTTTTTTTTTAAACTCTGATCACACAACCCTGTTGAAATAACTGGAGGATGCTTGGATGCATCAAAGCACAGGGTCTGGTGCAGAGCTAGTTAATTGCTAACAGTGCCCAAATAGCTCGAAACATTCTTCAAACAGAATACTGTCTGTAAGAAAGCTCAGAAAATAATTAAGCTTAATTTTTCATTTTTCTGCACTTTTTATCTCATAAACTTCTACTCTTTGTATTCTTTTTACTGTAGGCATTTTTTTCTTTTCAGCACTCCTTTATCTCAAAAGGCCTAGCTTTACTTTGGTTCTGTCTCAGAAACAGAACTAAATGGATATTTGTTCATGCCCTGAAAAAGAAAATACTGTCCCTGCTAGGAGCATTTTATGCCAAGTTTCTGTTCAGAGCACATTTTCCAGGCTGAATTATACAAGGCTCTGGAAGCAAGTCTTTCTAGTGGAAATGCTGATACAGCCCTACTAGAAAAAAATTAATGGTACTTCAACAGTATACTGCTTAACTTCAGCCCCAGTGCATCAGCCTGCTGGGTACTGCAGGCAGTGCTTCTAACACAGATTGATAACGGTGTCACCATCACCTGCAACACCAGCACTTTGGCTGTACCAGCTGCACGGTTCTCCTCAGCACACATCCGATTCTGCCCCATTTATGTTCTAAAATCCTGAAGGCATTAGCACAGCTTCTTCTGGAGAAGGATACATTCCAGGAGAAGGCGGTGTGGCAGCCCCTTGCTGCAGGCCTGCTTCCCAGCCCAGGCTCTGCTGGCTGTGTGTGGGATATTGCGCTGGGTTCCTCGGGGAAGGACCAAGAGCATCATTTCTGTGTCAAGAAGCCACTTGAGAACAGATCGTGAAATAATTTAGATTCAGTCATGGATATAATTTCTTTATGTGACAATTTGAATAGGAATGTCAAGCATATGAAGAGTCTCCATGAGCAGAGGAATCTTGGTCCAAATATATAAAACTTTTATATGCTCCTATTGTAGTTATGGCATGATGCATCTTTGATCTTATTTCCTTCCATCAGTAAGGACTGGAGTTTGCACGCTTATTGTACCGAAGTCAAACCCACACCTACTCCATCCAGGTCCTGTCTGCAGCCTTTCTCTGGGGGATGCCCCACTGGTTTCAGCTCTGTGCTGCAGGAGCTGCTGCTTCTGGCAGCAGAGGGGTGGGCATGTTCCTATTCAGAGATTTGTATGCACAGAGAGAATCATAGAATCATAGAATCACAGAATCACAGAATGGCCTGGGTTGCAAAGGCCCACAGTGCTCCTCCAGTTCCAACCCCCTGCTATGTGCAGACCAGGCTGCCCAGAGCCACATCCAGCCTGGCCTTGAATGCCTGCAGGGATGGGGCACCTACAGCCTCCTTGGGCAACCTGTTCCAGTGCATCACCACCTCTGAATCCTGGGTGTGAGGAAGGAACAGAAGCCCAGAAATTATAGCTCAGTCCCTTAACTGAGGCAATTGCCTTGACAGGTGTTTCCAGGCTACGGCATGACACAGGAATTCATCTTCAAACCCATCCAGTCTCCAGAGGAGTCTGACCTGGAAAGCTGTCTCTCTTCCCAGGCATGCTCTGGGTGCTGCCATGTCCCACAGCCCACTCCCACCAGACTGTCTGTTTGCAGTTACCTATTTTTCAGATCATAGGACAGTCCAACAGCACTGACACTGGCAGACACTGACATGCCAGCCTCCACCAGGGTCCAAGAGCACCCCCTGCCAATGCTTGGTGTGGTAGCAAAGCTATAGCTGTAGAGCAGGATGCTGCCTATACAACACTGGAGTTTTATTTCTGGAGATCTTAATCTGGCAGAGCACTCAGATAAATGGCTTCATTTAATCACATTCTTAAGTCTCATGGACTGGGTCATTTTTGGAGTCGAGCATGTGTTTAAGTACCGAGCTAAATAAGGATGCTCTTATCTCTGCTTCAATTTAAATATGAGCTGAGTAGAAAAAGAGGCCTTAAAAGAAAAGGCTTTTCTTCCATAATGTACTAAATCCTACAATTACGGTAGCAGTTTCACAATATATAGGAAGACTATGCCAAGAACGTATATTTTTCAGGGTTTCAGTTTCCCTGATGTGAGACATCTCAGGGACATTTTAGTGATTTGTTACAGTCATAAAAGACAGGCAAGAACAAAGCCTTGCTGAGCACTTTTCTTGGAAAAATAGCACGAAGATATTCGACTCGGAATGAGAATACGGTATTTTATGATGTTAAAGCTCATTTTTAAAAGAAAAAAAAGTGAAACTTTTATTTAATATCATTATTTCTTCCAAGTGATATTCTGGAGAAGTGCCGGATGAGCCTCTATTACAGATCAGAGAGGAACTGCTTGATGAAGTTGAAGCCAGCTTTGCCAGTAAAAAGAAAACCTGGCTTTGTGCCCAGCGTAGAACTTGTCATGGCATCATCTGCTGCTTTTTAATTCAACTAAATGTAAGTGGTGACATGAATGGAACAGAAGCAGAGAGTAATACCGTACAAGTCCTTGGGCTGTATAGGGTGAGGGACACCTGTGTGCACCTGGAAGAGACGAGGTCCCCGTTCCTGCAAAAGCAGATGCTTCTGCCAAGCCAGGAACACTGGGAATAGCCCCTCTGGCTTCGGTAAAGTCATCAGGATCTATGAAGATATTCATATAAGCCTTTTATGGGCTGAGGACAGAGATAAGCAGATATTCTCATCTTAAAAGGGTATTACTTCCACATCTGTCAAGTGGTTCAGTGTAACTACGTTGTTTCTTAAGAAATAAAAAGCTTTTAAAAAACTGTGCACTAAAATGTCGAGCTCAATAGCAACATAGGCACCATGAGTGCATAAGAGTCCAATGACAAACAGTATCTTTTCAGGAAATGGGTCTTTCCCTGAGATGTCTGCAGACAACCTGCTAGGGAAGGGTCCAACCACACCAAAGGGAAATAGTGGAATACAGCCGTCCAAGCTCAGACACGCTCAGAACGGACAGCAAATCCTTCCATCCTGGCTGTTAGGGCCAGAAGTGGGCACTGCGGGTCTCCTTTAGCAGGAGGTCATGTGGACATCCAGCAACAGCTCCTGGTGAGCAGCCCAGGGTGGGTGGTGGATCTCAGTGCGGAACACATCTGTTATGCTGCCAGGTTCATCCCTGCGTTCATAGTGACTGCAGTGAAGATGCTGACAAAGCCTTCTCAGACGATGGGTAAGGATCAGTTCGAGTGTTGGCTATGCCTGGGGAAGGGCTTCTTTACCAGGCGGTGGGAGCTCTGGGATGGGAGCTGGATGGACAGAACATGGCAAGTCAGCAGTTGTGAGCAGCCAGGTGTCACTGCAGGGCAAGGGATGCCAAATGGGCTGAATTAGGCAAGAGCTGCAGGGGCAGATGAAGGGCATTTCTTCCAAACATTATTTATGTCCATTTACACTCTAATTAAATGTAATGTTTGTTCTTCCTTTAAGCCCACGGTGATCTGCTTTTCCATCTCCATTTAAGTTACAGAATTTGCTTAACCTTTCCTTGTATGAATTTGGCATTAGGTGTTTAATTACTGAAATTTCTCAGGTGTGGGCAACTTTGCTATGCTACGAATAAACACCATGAGTCAATATTGTTTTTTCCTCCCTCATAAAGCTCCCTTGTTGCTGAAAACTGTTAATATTTTTCAAGATTATACCATGAGCATATTTGTATAACAGACTTTTACTGAGCTTGATACTCTATACCAAATACTTATGTCTTTGAAAGACTGAATTCTTCAATAAAATATATTCCACTTTAATATTAGAATTTACCCTTTCTTTAATGGGAAGATATTCAGTATTAGTGCATATCACAGGACCAGTTTGTCAAGAAACCTCTTTCCTCACATTTAGTCTTTAATGCACAGGGTGGTTTTTGTAAGATTAGAGCATGGGCAGAACCAGGAATTGAAATCTCTCGAGGAGCGCTGGGCATCTTAGAGACTGGGAAGTGTGGGTGATGGGACTGGCAGCCCTGAGCTGGCATATGGGCCCTCGCACACCGTGGCAGATAAGCTATTTACAGCTGCCCTGAAGCCATGCTGGATGTTTCCCAGAGCTGAATAGGTAATTGCCTCCATAGGACATGACCCGGTTCCTCCATTCCCAGCTGCTCGTGCCAACATCTCCTTTCTCACCAAGTTCTCTCTGAGCCTTCGCTTCTCCCTTCCTCTGGTAGTATTCAGCCTCTTTATCATTAAAGGCAGTACTGGGGCACTGTCTTCTCAGTTTTCCTCTGATCAGCCCTGGGAAGCCGAGGGAACCTGACCTTGGAGTGATCAGCGCTGTCCATCTGCCCCTGCCCCTGTGCTATCACTTCTCTTCTTTTGATAATAATGGAAAACAATGGTTGGAGAGGGCACATGACCCAGCACATAGACCTGTCCCTCCTCATCAGGCTGCCTTCTGCAGCTAGAATGGCTTGGATTGGAAGGAATCTTAAAGATAGCTATTTCCACCTCTCCTGCCATGGGCACTTCTTTCCATTCAGTTGCCATTTCCCCAGGTAACTCTTCCGGCCCAGTGGTCTCAGGAGGCACCAAGGAGTGGCACTGCTGGGGAACCACCTCTGCTGCTGCTGTGGTGCCACTCACCGTGCTGAAAGAAAAGCAGCAAGTTCTCATTTCCTGAGGTGAAATGCTAACTTTTGGGTCTTGGAGCCACCAAAGGCCGTAGAACCCTGGATAACACTGAGTGAAAGAAATGCATGCTGGAAATATTACATAGAGGTTCTTCAGCCAAATTGCAAGAAGTCATGAAATAGTCATGAAATATTATCTGTCGCCAAAATTCTACGGCATGTGCTGCAGCTGGCTGGTTGGACTGCAGCAATTTGCTGTGCTTCTGCCCAGAAATGCAGGAACTGCATCCTCTGGTCACGGTTAGCCTACAAAACAGACCCCCCGCAGCAACAGTATATCTGTGTGGGCCGCAGGTCAAACATTCTCCTGTTAATCAATTGCAGAGGTTCCCCATTCTTAGATATCAAGTAGCTTATCAGAAAGGTTCCTGAATGCACAGCCAAGAATCCCAGCTGGTGTCAGTCCTTCTGCACGGTATAACAGCAAATGAAGCTCTCCTGCTCACCCACTGATGACTTTGTCCTCAAGTTTTGCTCTCTGACTTCTGTCTGCTGTATCATGGTTTAACCAACTCATTGAGTAGCATTGCTGTAAGACATTTTTTTTCCATTTTCTGTTTTTATTTAAGAAGTGTTTTGATCTGAGCTACACGATGTTCTCCATTTCTCCATTCTTCTTATTTTATTGGACATCTTTGAAGGTGAAACAAAGAGAAACAATCTTCTGTTATGGTCTCGGCTATTCACACCACCTCCCTTGGGACTGCGTGTTCACAACAGCCAGTGGGATGCAGCAGAGCTGCTGTTGGCCCAGGAGCTCCAGCTTTCCATGAAACCAAGAGATCCAGCCTCATCTTGTCTGTCTCCAGGGACAGGGGCAAGACCCACAACACTAGGGAACCTGTTCCAGTGCCTCACCGCCCGCACTGTAAAAGATTTTTTCATTGTATCTAACCTAAATCTCCGCTCTTTGAACTTGAAGAAAGATATTTACCTTTGTTCTATCAGACCCTGCTAAGGAGCCTGTCCCCTTCTTCCCTGTAGCTCCCCTTCGGATGCTGACAGGCCACTCTCAGCTCACCTCGCAGCCTTCTCTTCTGTGATAAAGTCACTGAACTGAGGATATTCAGGTTTTCCAGTGCTACCCTGTATTGGCACTTTCACCCTGCGGTGATGAAGGTGTCCCAGTCTATGTTCTAGTCTTTTGTAGCAGATTATTCTTGGACTCTGTGATTTTTCAAATTTCTAGGAGCTCACGGCATTTGGAAAAATATATCTATGTGTGTGAACGACAAACCTTAAGGGCTTGGCAGTCTCTTAAAGCAAAAGAAAGTTTTTGAAAACACCAGTGGTAGTTTTAAAGGAACCTGTCATCTGCATTGACCTGCCCTGTATCTCCCAGCTGACTGTGGGTGTGTGGATGGATATTAGCAAAAGGAAAAACAATGGAAAGCATTTTACTGTGCTCATCTTATTCATTATCCCTTTCGGATTTTTGGCTGTAATTTACACTGCTGCAGGGAAGGACTTAGGGGTACTGATGGACAAGAAGCTGGACACAATCCAGCAATAAGCCTTTGCATCCCTAAAGGCCATTGGTATCCTGAGCTGCATCAACAGAGGGGTGGCAGTGGGCAGGGTGGGGACTGTCCCCTGTGCTGTGCCCCTTGTAAGGCTGCCAGTGCTGCGTCCAGGCCTGGGGTCCCCAGCACAGAAGGGATGTGGGGCTGTGGGAGTGGGGCCAGAGGAGGGCCAGGAGGATGCTGAGAGGGCTGGAGCACCTCTCTGTGGAGAAAGGCTGTGGGAGCTGGGGGTGTTCAGCCTGCAGAAGGGAAGGCTGAGTGGAGACTTCCGGTAATGAGGGAGCTCATAAGCAGGAGGGGGAGTGACTTTTCTGGCTGTGATAGGACAAGGGGGGATGGTTTTAAATTAACAGAGAGGTGATTTATGTTAGATGTTAGGAAGAAATCATCTACTTTGAGGGTGGTGAGGTGCTGGCGCTGCCCAGAGCTGTGGGTTCCCCATCCCTGGAGGCATTCAGAGCCATGGATGGGCCCCGGGCAGCCTGAGCTGGGGGCACCCAGCCCATGGCAGGAGGTTGGGAGTGGATGATCTTTTAGGTCTCCTCCAACCCAAGCTGCATTTCCGTAATTCTGTGATTTTTCTTGGGAATGCTGCAGTTCTGTTTAAGGTTGTTTCTCAATCTAGTATTTAAATGAATCCAACTACACAGTGCTCTTTCCTAAGATGCGCTGCAGGGACACAGTTGCAACTTGTGTAGAATTACCTCAGTTAGTTCTAGGGCTGCAAACCAAACACCTCTGAGAAGCTGGGGAAGTGCCCAAACTCTCTGTCATCCCTTTTATCTGTGTTATTGTTGTTCAAACCATTTTAATCTGCAACTGCCACACATTGCAGCACTTGGGTTTTGTACAGTGCCAGCAGGGCAAGGCGGTGCTCCTGCAGTCTGGATGCAAAGGGGTTGCTGTGGTCTTCCCTTCATCAAGCCACGAGATGCGCTCACTGCGTATCTTAGTTGTATGATCAGTCCACGTGAAGCAGCTTTTCAACTACGATGATGCAATGATCAGAGGAACAGCGTGAGATGCTTTGACAAACTGCCACCATATGAAAAATTGTAGTTCCCTGCTCTCGTTAGTCAGGTTAGTCGTTTTACCAACTACAGAACTGGACAGCTTGAACAGGACTGCATGATATCCAGGCAGAAATTTGTTGTACGACTCGTTCTCAGTATTTGAAAACATGTCCAGGGTGTCATCAGGGTTTGCTAGATTTGGGTTTGATTCCCTCCAGCAGACCAGGCACGTGTTCACAGGAGATGTGCCAGAATGCAACTCTGCAGAGCAGGAGCAGGGATGGAAAAATACAAGACTTAATGCCACACTGGTTTTATTTCTTTTGCACAATCAGAGCTGCCCTAATCATCTCAATCTGGGCCAGGTTAATTGGAGACTTTCAGCCGTGAGTCAGACTGATACGTTTTCTGCATCTCTACTAATTAAGAGAATTTTCACCTTTTATAGTCGCTTAAGTATTCAGAGGAGTTTGCCATGGGCTAATTATAATCATTGAGTGATGGCTTTAGAATTTCATGTTTGTGATGATATTTTGTCACATTAAATTGGAGACCCATAACACTTTTTAGCTTTGAGTGATAGACAAGAAGATCATCTCTATGCTGGCTGTTATCCACTATGCCAGTTGAGCTGATAGTAGGCTTCTACTACGCTTTCTGCAAATAAATGTGCTCAGAACCACAGCAATCTTCTATTCTTAGGCTGAGGTGATCGGAAATCCAACTGATTTCGGGTAGAGGAACTCAAAAATATTGAGTTCAAGGTACACAGTACGACTCAATGTGTTTAATTCCCCAGACTTTGTGCTATCTGGGATAACTGGGTAGCAGGGTGCCAAGGGGCTGGAAGGAAAGAAGCAAGGCTGCATATTCTTCGTGGCATTGCTCTTCCATTTCTAATCCCATGGCATTTTAAGAACTTCAGCACAGTGCAGTGTGGAATGCCTTCAGTCCCCTTCAGCAGGAGGAGCAATCAGAGGAGCTCAGCCTCATTGCAGCGCAGCCGGAACCGCTTACTGCTGGGGTTGTGGAGCAATACCCTGGGCTCTGTGATAACTCCTGCAGTCCCTCTCAGGGACTTTCTGGAGCCCTTAGGAGCTCTCAAAGCTCCAGACCAGGAGATCTTAATGCCAAGGTCCTCAGATACCATTTTGCTGTTTATCAGTTTAGCTGGTTTGTAAAAGCTGGAAGTAGCCAAATCGGCGCGTAAAGCAGAAGAAACATCACTGACTACTCGTATAAGTACAGTTTAGATAGACCTGTACTACAGCGTGCAGAGAATATGTTTACTGACTTCAAAATCTGTGCAAACTCTCAGTCTGATGGGGAATAAGTATTTCTGCACTGAGCACTGCTGCAGTGAAGATAAGGCAAGGTGGATTTGGCAGCATGATGCCACACTGTGTCGGCACGGGGCTGTGCTGGAGTTTAACTACTCCTGATCAGGAATCAGGCCAAGATACCATAGGAGTAACTTCAGCCACTATAACCGTTCTATTTAGAGAGCTGATCCAATATCTTTGCGCAGATCCTCTATGGCTGACACCGGTGTCTTTAACCCAGCATGGCTTTACGAGCATCAATATTCCCCGTTTTGCTCATATCTTTCAGACACAGGCTCACATCTCACTGGTGTCTGTGCCATGTGCTTATGGGCTTTGTTCATTTTGTTCACGCAGGATTTGAGGAGTTTATTGAACTGCAAGTAGCTGGATACTTAATTCCCGCTAAGGCAGTAATAAAGACCAGTTGCAAATGGGATTTGCTTTGTTCTTGGTTGAGGGAAAAAAAACTACAAAGCTAGAAATGAAACATAGCCAAGTGTATCATAAACATCCTGCTGTTTCTTCTGGGCTTCTTTCTAAAAGAGTAAACATTTGTGTGTGCGGATGATAAAAGTGAGGAAATATTGCAAATCTGAATTTATTGGAGAGCCCTCTCTTCAGCTCACGTGATGCTGGAGCCTGGTCCTCCTGATTTTCAGGTAGTCTTGATAATTCATATCTAAGGGGATTTCTTGCCCAGGAAATCATGTCGGAAGTAATGATTGAGAAAGTACTGCTGTAAATTTGAAGCTTATGGCTTCTGATCGACCACACAGCTCAGCCTGCTATTCCTTCCACCTGCATAGTGGGGAGTTACTGCTCATGTGTCTGCCTCTGTTCTGCTGTACTGTACAGGCTGTTCTCAATGGCTGACAAAATCGAATCTCCTGAGTGTGTGTGTGGACCAGCTCAAATTTTACCCGGCTTGCTCAGTTTTTCCAAGCTACCAGATTGTGGGAAGCAATCCTGCGTTGGCCTAAAGCCACGATACTCGAGGGAAAAATACTCAAGGGACAAATCCCTGAAAAATGCTGCTAAGCTTCTGCTTTCTTACCACTGCTCTATGTAATGTGCTACTGGTCTGATACAAGACTCCCATTCTAGAACACCACTCCAGGCTTCAGCACTTTCAGAATAGATTTTCAAAGTTGTGCGGCATTTTGTTTCAAAGATGTCTCCACAGATGTGTCCCCAAATGGCTGCCAGGTAGCAGTCCGAGCCATCTTCCAGGGTACGTCCTTAAGGAGAGTAACATTGAAGGAGTTCCCAGACTACAGAGCATTAGTAACTGCAGTGCAAGAGGAAGGGGAAATCTCACTCCCTTTCTACACACATAATGCCCATGACCAGCCAATTAGAAGATTAATAGAACTTGAGAGGAATAGATCTATTTTTAGAGCTTCAACTTTTTTCTTCTTCTTCCTGGCAGTTATCCACATTTTAGGGGTTGTCATCATTTCTGATGGCAGGAGAAATGAAAAACAATCAGGTATTTCTCCAGAGTCCTCCCCTCTCGGGTGCAAGGAGAGCAAAGGCGCTGTCTGCTGAGCAGTGGGAGGCAGGAGGAGGAAGCTGCTCTGGCTCACACTGAGCCCCTGCTTCTCCTTGGTTTCAGACCATGGCATTTCTGCACAGGCCCTGTGCTCCCATTCCAGCCGTCCTCTTGATTATTTTCAAGTGTCTCCTTTCTCTTTCTTTCCTTTTTCCCTGAGGCATATCCTATGGAATCACCTACAAAATGAGGCTGAGGGTAAGAAAGATGGAATACCAGTTCATCTCCTACTGTGCATGGCATGGCTAGTCATGGACTGGCTCATCCACAACGTTGTCCTTGACTTTGAGGTCATTGGAAAGAAGACTCTGAGAACTCTGAATGAAGCTGAATTCAAGATCTGATACTTACAGGCAGTTCGGCTCAGAGTTGCCCTTTGGATGTACCACGCTGAAGCCATCAGGCCAAATAATTAGTCTTTCATTGAAATCCTTTTCTATCGGCAGCGCTTTGGTTATCACTGTGAGTCAGAATTTATGACTGTGATCATTAAAAGCCGTTACAATGGCACACATTTCGTGTTCTCATTCAGCCACAGAGACGACAACTCTTTCTAAATGAAAAGGTATCTACTTCTGTGTATTCTGCTCTGTAACATCAAAACCCTTTCCCAAGTCAAAGTCTATGTGAATGGAATACAAATGAAGATGACTTCATCGCTTTTTCTGACATAATGAAAGCCCTTAGAGAATATAATTGGTAACAACTGGCAGCTTGGCTGTTGTGTACTTTTGTATGTTATTATCTTCTCATTTCTCAGACCTTAGACTCACTCTGATAGGCAAACAGAAGCAACCCTTCTCTTTTTAGAACCCCACTGGGACATTCCACAGCAAAAACATGAAAGCTGTACAGTTTTTCCATGTCATCTTGGCCGTTCTGCTATTAATAGCTCATCTGCTCAGTATGACTTTACACTCATGTTCTTAATTAGTCCCGTTGCTATTTCTAGTTGTGCTGAGGAATCTCAGAGGAACAGCCCTCCTAAGGCCCTGCATTGTGAAGGATCTCCCACTGATGAAATTGAACGTGCTGTCCCTTGGCAGCTGCTTCCTGGAAATGGGACTGTGTGTTGACTGGCTGGAAAGGGCTGAACTAGGATAGAAGATCCAGTGTAACAGAAAACCCACTGAAACACTGAAAAGAGCAAAAGCAGCCTCCACTAATGACCCAAGGTGGCCAACACCCACAGAACTGAGGACATAAAGCAAATGTTTGAAGAGATGACTAAAGATGGAGCCTAGCTCCCACCAAGGCTCGCTGGTTGAGAGCTGTAAGGAGTCTCATTGCCAAGCACTTTTACCTCCCTGCAGTCCATGACCAGCCTGGCTGTGCACACCTTTGAGATCACCTCATTACTGGAGTTCCCCCTCCTTCGGGGGTCAGTTTTTCAGAGCTCGTGTTTTTGAACCCTGCAAGGGAGATCGAATCAAAGACCTCAAAATCCTTAGATGTGCGTGAAGTTGCCCATCCTAGCATTAATTGGAGAGCTCAGAAAATGTGGACTTGCCTAGAAATCAAACCAAAATAGAGCAAGTACGTTTCATCATTTTTGAAGAGCGCATTGTAGAAAGAAAAGGGATGCAAAACCAGTTAAAAATGCATAACTCTTTTAAAAATACATTCATTTTTAATGACATGAGGTATAGTTTTCACCATTGGTGAGGGCGAAGCACCCAGAAGAGGCTGCTTTGAATTCTGACAATTCCTTCCATGATTCAGCTGCTCCTTCACCTGGCAGGAGAGGCTCCGTCCTGCTCCCCAGATCCGGGCAGTCACACCAAAGTCATCACCTGATGGACAGCCCTGCCCGTGCTGACCCCATGGTGTGAGCAGCCATCCCAAACCTGTAGGTCTCTACTCTGGAAGAGAATTCCCCATAAAAAATTTAATCCTGACGATATCACTGTTTAAGTGCTCAGAATGAAATTACTTTGGGAAATGCTCAGGAATGCAAGTAAGTGGAGCGTGAGCAAGGGGCATGCACAGACTAGAAGGAACTAAATTCTCTTCCTGAAAGCCCTGCCTGAGTGAGCCAAAGCAGAGCATCCCTTCAAGCCAGCACTTTGCAGTATTCAGGTGCTCTCCTCCCTTGGTTCTGCGGTGCCCCACAATGCCCCAGCACATGCCAGGTTTCTGAGATCTCTCTGATTACTGCACTCAACATACAGGTGCAATCTTTGGCTTTCACTTTAACATTACGGAGTTGCTTATCAGATAAACAAACCACAGCCAGACGGTCATTTAGGTCATTCCTCAGTGGGGATAATCTGGACCCAGAGATTTGATTTCAGTCACGGGAGTTGAGGATTAGATGGCAAACTGTGCCCTCATACAGTGTGTGCTTGTGCCTTCTCATACTTTGGGAACACCTGGACCTGAATGTTTGGTGACCAAAGCTGAGAACTACATAAGTAAGAGCAGAACAAAGACCGGCAAGTCCTTGTGCACCTTTTAGCTGAGTGAAGACAGAGCAACAGAAAACGTTTTCCTATGCAACTTCAAAGTCAACACAGTTTAAGCAGAGAAAAGAAATGGCAGGGGGTTGGAACTGGATGATCTGTAAGGTCCTCTCCAACCTCAGTCATTCTAAGATTCTGTGACAAGCAGAACAGGAGCCTATGTTTTAATTAGACTGAGCAGGAAGATGAGAGCACCAAATCCACAGCCACTGCTAAGAACATATTTCTAGAAGCATCTCCAGCGCAATCAGCATTGTAACTGGCACCCTGGAGAAGTGAGGGGACCGTGCAGTCCGCAGGGGTGTGAGAAATCTGCCCACACCATAAATGCATCCACAGAGGTGTTAGGAATGGCAGAGAGGAAACGTACCATGGTGTATTGCTCCGGTGGCTGTGATGTCCACATACCATCAATTTCTTCAAAATCAATCGAAACATAAGAAGGAAAGATTTCTTGAGTGTTTGAAGAGCCAGATCTGAGGCTTTGGGTCTGAGCATATTAGAAACTTCTTCGTAAGTTCTTTTATATGAATTGAGTAGCTGTAAAAATGATGGACTGACAGCCCTGGAAATGCAACGCTTTGATGTATCCAAAGAGATAAGGTGTGAAATGCCAGATAACAGTGAGGAGTGTGTTGAGGTGAGAGAAATACAGCAGATAGCAACAGAATAGGAGGGCAGATAGCAGCTGAGTAAGTGGGCATTTGCAGTGTGTTAATTTCATGAGCTGCTATTGAAGGAGCTGTAAGGAGTTGTCCCATGCAGGTACACTGAATGATTTTGTCCCCTGAGACATTATGTCTCTCTGAAAGATTTTTGCGTGCATCTCATTGGGAACATCTCTGTGTTTGCACATTGCTAGGTGTTGTTTCTGCATGAACAACTTTTGCATAGTGGTAAGTAAAGTACCAACAGCCTGCCTAAGCCTGAGACAGGGCTGTCCTCAATACAGCAGTTTTGGTGCCATACCGGGGTACTGATAAGGTGTGTCCATAATGGCCCCTGAGAAAGGGGTCAGGAACATGGGATCCCAAGGCCATCACAGAGGATGTAGCCCAGCCCTGAGCCAGCCAGGTGGCTTAAACTGTAGTGTATAAAAGGCACTGTGCTATGTCAGGGGAACAGCCTAACATTCCAGAGGCACAAACTGATACAACTTCAGTTCAACAAATTGAAAAAAGTATTTTGAGATTGAAATATTAAACCTTCCAACACCTGAAAGCAGAGCAGGGCTGGTCTCTTCTCACTGGTGACAGGACCAGGGGAAATGGCCTCAAGTTGTGCCAGGGGAGGTTTAGGTTGGATCTCAGGAAGAACTTCTTTACAGAAAGGGCTGTTAAGCACTGGGATGGGCTGCCCAGGGAGCTGGTTGAGTCACCATCCCTGATGTGTTTAAAACCGTTTGGATGTGGTGCTCAGGGCCGTGACTGAGCGGAGGGCTGTTAGTTAGGGTAGGATGGTTGGGCTGTGGTTGGACTCGATGATCTTTAAGGTCTTTTCCAGCCTGAGCGATTCTATGATTCTATGATTCTATGATTGAAATACTCCATCCCATCTGAAAAGCAGAAAATTCAAGGATTTCTAAATCCATTTTATCCGGGATTTAAGAATAAAATCATTAATAAGAATTGTTTAATGGTAAATAAGAACAGTAATGATGAAATTCAACTTTTTGTGCTGATTTGTCAGAAAATCAAGTATTGGCAAAACCTCTTTTTCCAAAGACTTCAAATCGTTTGGTGCTGAACTACGACCAGTGCTACCACCAGAAGCACAGCAGAGCTTTTGGGTTCCACCGCCTCAATGCAATCAGCAGTGAAAGTTGCACTGCAGCAGCAACAGCCCCAGGGAAGGCAGATGGGTAAGGACACGTGGAGTGAGGCAAAGGAAATAATGAGAGCTGCCTATGATCACATTCTGTGTGATAACTACAAAGTATAAGAAAACAGATTTACTTTGAAATTATTTTGGCAAAAACAAACAAAAGAGAATAAATATTATCAATTCAGGCCCAATACTAAGTTTATTCAGCCCATCTTCTTACGTTCTCTCTATTGACAAATGGAATTAGACTATCCTCAACAGAAAAGCAGGAACAGAAAGAAAGGGGGAAAAAACAACAAGAGATAGCATAGGTACGGGAGTGGGAGCCCATTTCTGCTCTGCTGAGAACACAGGCAGGGAGCACCATGTGTTCCCCATCTGTGCAGCAGTTCTGCTGATTGCTCAGGATCAAGATTTAAGGGAGGAAGGGCACTGGGGATTCTATTTCAGCCCAGTGATGCACAGCACAAGCAAGAAAAGCCTCAGTGAAATGCTGCATCCCGATTCTCGATTTTCCACCACGGGGATAAATAATGGATGAGCAGCCTCATGTTTTATTGCAAAGTGTAAATAAATGATTCATTTGTTTTATATCTATGTATATTTAAACAGCTGTTTGGCATTAAATGGTGGGTCCTACCAGCTCCTGACCCAGAGTTTAGCTCATGATCCAGGAGGGTGGGCGCTGTCAGAGTGAGTCAGCAAAGGGCTCTGCTCTCTCAGCACACGCACTGCAAAGCGTGACATGTTGTGTGCCACCCAAACCAAATGCAATTCATGCTGTACAGGAGAAGCCCGCAGCTTTCTGCATGCTCAACCATTTTTTATTACCAGTGAGCACTGAAATGCCCACTGCTTTAGGAAGATGATGTACCTGCACTCTCACAAGGGCAGCGTGCCGTGAGTGTGCTGAATGCAGCTGGTTTGTGCACGCTCAGTGCCACGAGCATCACTGCAGCGTACGAACAACCCCTGCTCAAGTCCTGCATTAAGAGGAGCAGTTCCCTGGCAGCGTTTCAGACCTCAGTCCTTTCTGTCTCACACTACTAGTTTTATCATGAGGTCACAGCACCAAGTCGTGCTGTGGACATGGGACACAGCAGTGAGCAGCTCTGTTTCCCTCATGGTTGGCGTTACCAGGCTGCAGTGTCACTGCCCACACACTGTTACATGGAGGGAGACGGATGGAGCAGAATGCATTGGGGACAAATGCTAACACCATCCTCCTGAGAATGTTACCTCCATCAGTCTCATGTTTATTGATACTTCAAATCTTTACCAGGGCAGATAGTGGCAGGACAAGGGGAAACGGTTTGAAGTTGAAGGAAGGAAGATTTAGGTTGGATGTCAGGGGGAAGTTCTTTATTATGAGAGTGGTGAGGTGCTGGAACAGCTGCCCAGAGAGGCTGTGGATGCCCCGTCCATCCCTGGAGGTGTTCAAGGCCAGGCTGGATGGGGCCCTGGGCAGCCTGGGCTGGTATTCAATGTGGAGGTTGGTGGCCCTGCCTGTGGCGGGGGGTTGGAGCTTCGTGATCCTTGGGGTCCCTTCCAGCCCAAGGCATTCTGTGATTCTGTGATACGTGGTCTATGCTTTCCCAGTACCCCTTCAGTTACTAATGGTGTTTTCAGGACAAATGAGAAAACACTTCCAGATCTATTTCATTTTGAACTTTCCTTGATTTTCTGAATTTCAAAATATGAAGAGAGTCTATGTTGCTTTTATTGCACATTGTTACGTTCTCAACTCAAAACTCTTCAATTTAAGGTTTCAAGCCCAAATTTCAGTCTCGTTAACATGAAATATTCCAATATGAAAGCCTCATCTTCCTCTTTTTTTTTCTCTTTTGAGTTTTCGGTGCTTTTAGTCATGAAACGTTCAGCATTTTGAAACAGATGGAAGAGCTTGAAATGCCTCCATATGTTTAGCCTGATCTCCTGCATGCAGAAAGTGGGCTCTTTTGATTATGATAAATTAGCAATAAATAAATAAATCTATTTTCTTGATGAAGTCTCATACCCAGTTCATTTTTCCTAGCTCAAGCAAATTCCTCCTTCAGCAATTCACACAGCAATTCACACTCACGTGTGGTTTCAAGGCGGCAGTTTCCTGAAGAGAAAGAGTTAAAGTTGGGTTTTTCTGCACATTTGAGCTGAACAGCCCCTCTGGCTTCTGCAGTTCGATGCTCTCTGACCTTGATCTGAGCTGACAAGTAACAGGCAACTGCTTTTAAGACTTTCAACACAAGAAAAGGAACACAAACCAAGACTCCAATGTGAGGGCATCACATTCCTCTGCCCAGAATTAGAGGGACTATGCATCAACCCACCTTCCTAGGCTGTCCTCAACAGGGGAGAGAAGTAGTACAATACAATCCACTGTATCATAATGAAGGTGAAAAGGAGAAAAAAAAAAAAAGGAAAAACCAGGGAAGAGGACTCGTGTCCCCAAAGCACCTTTCTGCCGCTGGGGAAGGGAGGAGCTCAGG
Source organism: Alectoris magna (assembly GCA_030625065.1). Taxonomy (NCBI): domain Eukaryota; kingdom Metazoa; phylum Chordata; class Aves; order Galliformes; family Phasianidae; genus Alectoris; species Alectoris magna. Next base: position 112,151,968 of record CM060562.1, on the reverse strand, counting down.
CACAAGATGTCAGTGCTGCAGAGGTGAGTCGAGGTGAGAGCATCCCCCAGGACTCTGCAGGGATTTCTGCGGAGTAGATCTCCTCTTAGGACAACAGCCAACAGAAAGAACAGTGGGTACAGCCAAATTTCTGGAAAAGCTTGCACTGAGGGAGCATGAGAGAGCTACAGGCACACGAGGGACCTGCCTGAAGCTTAGCAACGAGAAGAGAGCTTTATGAGCATCAGCGGCTGCAGAGCAATCCTCCCCAGAGGTGAACCTGAGCACAAATGCACCTCAGGAGAGGTATGGATGCATGCAGAGGGATCAGCAGTGAAGTGTCCTACAGCAACCGCTGCATCACTGCAGCATCCAGAGTTGATCCTGACCTTGGGGTGGCAACAACAGGTCGCTGTCAGCAGCGCTTCCACTGAAGCCCAGAACTAACACTGTGAAGGCTCCGGTAGCTTGGGGGGAGGGCAGAACCACAGAGAGGAGCCCAGACAGAGCCTGAAAGCTGTCAGGTTAACAGCGTCCATATTAGACAGTGCAATACTTCCTTGGTGCAGTAACAAATCATGCACAGTTTGCCAAGTAACCTACCCAGACCTCTTTCCATATCTCAGCTTCAAAATGCTTTAAATAAATGGTGACATTACGTAACGACTGTGTATCTATTTAACTGCTTCTCTTAGGCACTCATTATGCAAGCAAAGAAATACCTGGTGTTAAATGCACTATGCAAAACCAAGTCTCAGATTTTAGGCTCCATCCTATGAACTCAATAAGAATGATGAACTGTTCCTAACTTTACCAAGGAACACAAGCTAATGTAGATACTGTATATTCATTTTTTGCATTTCATTGCTTACACACTTCTTTCCAGGGAAGCAACAGCTTTGTAAACATGTGGCAAACAAACCTGGGGCTTTCCTTACTTTGCTTGGCATGTAGGTGCATGCTGCTCAGTGTAGTTCTATGGGAACGCCCTGTCAGTGTCACACCTTCAGTTAAAGCATCCCACGCAAAGGGAGCTCTGCAACCCCTTCATCCCTTCAGTTCATGAAAGGCTGCAGCGGATATCTGTGATTTTTAAACAAAGGCTGATGACTGCAGGCTTTTTTAATAAGAGTTAAGGCAGTAGCAGGAGAAAGATATGCCCGTGAATGCTGTTGTTAATTTTAACTTTTATATTAGGTTCGTAGAAAAAAAATATTCTCTCTATAACCGACCGAGGTTGAAAAGCTTGTGATATTTTATGATAAATAAATGAGTGATTTTCTAATTAAAGGTTTGTCAAGTAATTAAAATAAGCGTGCATGTAACTTCTCTCTCTGGGGGACTGTTGTGAAATAAAACGGTCAAGATGCATCCCACGTCAATGCATTTCATTGCTCTCACAAACAAACCGCCACGGACTGAAAGCAGCAGTCAGTGCATTTACAGAAAGCACAAAACTGCATTCTTTCCCTCAGTGCTTAACCCGACATTGTTTTCGGGTAAAAAACTCCCCAGTTTTAGATATGTGTCAAGATTCGGAAAGCAGCACAGCTATCCCAGGGAGTTCATTGTGGTTGTTTTGATATGGGATGGGTTATCCTGTGCTTCTCTCTCCACTGACTACCTAGAGAGACGAGGTTTCTATCCCTTAGCTCCAGTACTTTAATCTTTGCTCTACATGATTGTCCCCCTCTGTTCAGCTCTTGTGAGGCCCCATCTGCAGTGCCGCGTCCAGGCCTGGGGTCCCCAGCACAGGAAGGACGTGCAGCTCCTGGAGCGGGTCCAGAGGAGGCCACTGAGATGCTCAGAGGGCTGGAGCAGCTCTCCTGGGAGGAAAGGTTGAGGGAACTGGGCTGGTTTAGCTTGGAGAAGAGAAGGCTGCGGGGAGACCTCATTGTGGGCATCCAGTACTTGAAGGGAGTGAATAAACAGGAGGGGGAACGGCTGTTTGTGAGGGTGGGCAGTGATAGGACAAGGGGGAATGGTTTGAAACTGAGACAGGGCAGGTTTAGGTTGGATCTGAGGAGGAAGTTTTTCCCCCAGAGGGTGGTGACGCACTGGAACTCTGACGAATAATTTGCAATTTCACGATTTGGGAGTCTTGATGTTGGTCCAGATGAGCAGCAGCTCTTTGTTAGAGCAACATGAAACAGGAGGACATACGGCGCAAGATTCTGTTCCCCAGGGCAGTGGGCATGGGGCTGAGCCTGCTGGGGTTCAAGGAGCAGTTGGACATCGCTCTCAGCACTGGGTTTGCATTTTGGATGGTTCAGTGTGCAGCCCGGGGATGGGCTTAAGAATCTGTGTGGGTCCCTTCCAGTTTAGGACTAATTCTGTTTCTATGATTCTAACTCTATTCTAAGATTCAAAGGGTGGATTTCCACAAAATTTACATGTATATGTATGAATACTGACTTTTTTTCTGTTTTTCTGTCAGCTTCCCAAGCAAAAGCTCCTCTGGACCTTGATTTCAGCAGGCACAATCAATTAGAAACACAGAATTAGCAGCCAGTGGGCTTTTTCCATGTTTTCTTGGCCACTTCAGAGAGAAGCATTAGCTGCATATGTTAATGGAATTAAATAGCAGATTTTTCACTTGCTGAGACAAGAAATGTGCCCAGAATGTTAAATAACATTTATAACTCTCCTTTATGCCCCAACTCCCAAAAATCCAGGCTCAGATTTTCCATCCACTTGAACATGAAAAACAATTTTTTTTCATGGTCCTGCCATTCCTGCTCGAAGAGATTGCCACTGTGAGGTAATAAACATTGTACTTTTTCCATCGCATCCATCAAAACCTGTAAGAAAATATCATCTGCTTTCACTGAATGGAAGTAAGGCCACTCACTGTGCAGTATCTTTCTAAGATGCAAATAATTAGCCAAAAAAATCCTATAGAGCTCCGGCTCCCCTCCAGGGGCCCTCTCTTTGCTTACGGACCAGGCAAAGTTCGTGTGATCATGTATTAAAGGAAGCCAGCCCGATAATGCGTGCTGTATTAAACCAGGCCTAAACCAACACATTTCCTTCTCTAATGCACAAAACCCAATGAAGTTCAGGCAGTGATACAAAAAGGGTCTTTTCTCATACAAAAGCAACTTCCTTGTTGTGTGTGTTCTTGCCAAAACCAGAAGAATCTGAGCCTGCAGCACCGACCTACAACAAAGCTGCGTCTAACCACATAACCTGCCCCAAAATAAGGGGAGATATTTATGGAAAGAAAATAAGAAAATCATTTTTTATGTAGTGACTCCTTCCTGTGTACACTCTTACTGTTTCTGGAAGTGTTATAGAGGTAAAATACTCCCTGTTCTCACAATCCTCTTACTCATTAACTCAAAACCAGATGCCATTTCTGTATGTTGCCTGATGGGCTCCCAGCTCAGCTAATCTGTTTTCATCTGTCACCCTGGCACACTACTACTTGGCCACTCAGCCAACACCTTGCAATGTTTCTTTTGTCTTGGAGAGGCAATCCCGACGTGCTGCCGTCCATCAGGAGTTTCCTCCTGGGTTCATGGCATCTTTTGGGAGAACTGTGCAGAACTCTCTAGAAATCTGTGAATCTTCCACAACTGTCTCTCCTTTGGGAACCATCCCTGATGTGGTGCAGTGTGGGGCCAGATGGACCCAGAGGTCCCTTTCAACCGCAGCCGTGCTGTGACTTGAGCTGAGCAACCACATGCCACTTTCTTACCCTCATCTGCCTGCTCACAGTCTGCTTGTATTTCTCTCTTGTCTCCTGCCTTTCTCTTCAGCTCAGTAGCACTTTGAGCAAGCCTTCCTTTCTGGACTTCAGCACAATGGGTTTATTGTTTAATGTCATTAATGTGTGGTGTAGCACCAGTCACAACTGAGTTATGTACCAAAGCTGATCCTTTGTCAACTTTGGCTAAAGTACAACTCTGTAAATTCGTCTAACATCTTTCTGAGTCCATGTCAGCCTGAGCAAAGTCTGTCCTCACAATCTCTTGGTCAGCTGGACCATCTCCACTTTCTGCCTTGTTGTTGGATCCTTAGTATGCTTATGCAATAACATATCCACTTTAAAATGGAAATAACAAATATCCTCCACCTATTAAATAAGAATAGATTTTGGTATGATGAATACAATAGATTTGAAATCCCTACTGCAGCATCTGACACTACGATATGCATCATAGGCAAGCCATTACTCATAGGTATAAAACATAACATCAGATCTCAGTGGCAATTATTCTTTTAGGAGTGGAAACTCTTTTAGAAATTTGGAAACCTTATTTCCATATAAAGGACGAGAAACGGCAACAAAATACATCTGATTCCTGTTGAGGCTCTGAATTACCTCTGCCATTCACCTGCAGGCAAAGAAACACCAGATGGGGCTAAACACATTGGAGCGGGTTCCAGAGCTGTCCACCCATGGCGTGAGGCTGCTCATTCTGTGCATCCTGCCAAGAAGCAGGTAGCATAAAATAAAACAAAATATAAAATAAAATAATACAGAACACCAAAGCCAGAGAAGAGTCTTAATGTTTAGAGATGAGTTAGATGCCTGAAAAACAAAATTCAAAACCTCATAAAAAGGACTTTTTTGTTCATAGTTTTAGAATCTCTCTCTCTGTTCTTGCTATCCTCAAAATCACTCAGCCTCTCTTTGAAGGTCACTGTGGTCCACATAATACTGCTGAGAGCATGGATTCCACTGACCATAAATCATCCAAGAAAAAAACCTGTCTCAGAGTGCAAAACTTGCCACGACTTGATTTCGCTGACGATCTCATCAGCCTTGTGCTGTAGATTTCTCTCCTGTTACCCAAAATCACTCTTTGCTATGCGTACTCTTATCATGCCCCCACTTATAAGCAGACCAAATGCCTTAGCTTTAACAAACCCAATTAGCAATTTGGACTATTTTGGGAAAGATTTTCTTAATTAAAAAAAAAAAAAAAAAAAAAATCCTATCCCTTTCTTTCCCTGGTACAGAAAGCTTTCTCACCCCTCTGATGACGTCTGATACCGAGCAGCGATGATAACACTCCCTGGGCTATGGTTTGTAAGAGCAACAATTGTTGAAAATCAGTTTTCTGACATCCTTTCTAAATTGATACAGACACAGTAATTACCAAAGCCCTAAAATGCGAGACAAGGTTAGGAAGCCAGCATTATTTAAAACACTTCCCTAGTATTTAAGCTTCAATATTTCCTACCTTCACGCTTCACGGTCTCTCCTTCACTGTCACTTCCAACAGATCACACAGTGTTTGGGAACAAAGTCAGAAATTTTCCATGAATGTTTTTTTTTGCCTAGAATTTGGGGATGGAGCTGAGAATTGCTAGTGGTATCTCTATAATGACTGCTCCTAGAGGACTTCTTTCTGTCTGTAGGGAACACGTGAAGTTCTCAAAGGATGGAATGAGTCATTTTGTGATGCCCTCTCCTACGGACAGCAGCCAGCGGAGCAAAAGAAACAACACAGAAACTACCAGAATTGCATTTCAGCTGCTCTGACATAGGTGAGGGCTCCATCTGAGACCCAAATAGGTCTTTTTGTGACCTCTTACCGGTCTTCTGCAAATCCTCTGTCATTTCTGATGCACTCACAGATCCCTTGGAAACTCCAGAAAGTCTTTGGTGGCATAAGGCAGCTGAGATTTGGCGTCTGGTTAGCATGTGATGTGAGTAGATCTTATGTACGGACATAAAGACACCTGAACAGACCTTGGAGTACAGAGGTAATTCCCCAATCCAACTGTATCTATGAATGTCCTACCATGGTCATGGGAGTAAGGGAATTGATTCCCACCTCCATTACTGAACTTGGAGAAAAGTATCCAAACCAGCTGGGATACTAGCATTTTGAATCAGTCATGTCACTTTATGGTAAGTGAGGAAGGATTTTGCTATGGACACAATGCTGCTTCTTCATAGAAGCATAGCATAGCTCAGGTTGGAAAAGACTTTGAGTCCAACCACAACCCAACCATCCTACCCTAACAGCCCTCCGCTCAGTCACGGCCCTGAGCACCACATCCAAACGGTTTTAAACACATCAGGGATGGTGACTCAACCACCTCCCTTACTTGGGATGGGTGCAGAGCCAAGGTGTCACCTACAGAAACGCAACGACATTACAGGTTCCTCTGCCAGCCAAAACACTTACTGAGATGCACTGCTTCAAAAATGGGATGCTTTCCTCGTACAGTATTGTGTTCTGTGTTTCTTAGTGTCAGAATTAATAAATGCAGAGGAAAATTGTTACAAATCACTTGGTTTGGGTGTACCAGATCACACTACTGTCTTCACAAATAAGGTTTGCAAATGAGAAATTCCTTCAATGAGATTGCTCAGCACAGCTTTCCAGTGATGACTAAATGCTCTGATCTCCAAATGACCCCAAAATCCAGGCTTTCCTTCTGCACATTCCGTATAAATATGAATTTCTAATTAAGAAAGGCACTCGCCTTGTGTATATAATAGAATTGACTTGAGTTAGTAAGAAATAGCTTCCTACTATCTTAAAAATTCAGATTCTTCTCCAGTGGGTCTTTAAATCTTTGCTCCAGGAATTGATCATCCTCTTTTTGACATCAATGGCCAATACTGAGGTTATTGAGTGCAGCAATTTTAGAGCCAGCTCCTCTGTTTTCCTTCATGTTTTACAATTAGCTGTAGTTTGAGCAGAAATATCAGCCAGGAAGAAGCCCTCTTGTCATTTTAGATTCATCAGTTGAAGAAGATACCAAGAAGGGTCAAAAACAAAAGCAAACATACGTCTTCCTATTTACATTTAAAACAGGCAACCCAAGCAGCAGAGAGCTCTCTGCATTTGTTGAGCACAAACAAAACACCCTCTAAACTGAAGCGCGGAGGTGACTGATAAATCAAGAGACAATATTTTATGGTAAGCATTTACAAAAAGAAGAATTCAGGACAAACACTTCCATTTGTCCCACAGGAATATGCTTACCCATGATTCCACCTTGAAAACGGATCCTCGTCAAGACAAAGAAGAAATCTAACTATGTACCTTCACTTCTTTATTTCTAGTGCTTATTTATTTGCCCTTTCTGTTTGTTCCAACTTTTGTTCTTCTGGAAACAAAATTTCTTTCCACTTTCTCATCTTATTTGTTCATTAACACAGCATTATCCCTGTGGTACAACACGCAGAGCAGCACAGAGGATAAGCCAAAGAAATTTGGTTGTTTGGAAACTGAACTGCGCCACTTTCGTGTGCACGTGGAACGCTGTGGATATTTTTATGGTCTGGTATCAAACTTGCTGCCATTTGGTAGTGAACCAAACTCTGCTTGAAGACTCTTTTTGTAGCTGCAAGGCCCATTTCCTGCACCAGTTGCACCAGAAGAGTTACACAGCTGTGTGCGGTGGGAAAATTAAGCTAGCCTTGGGCTTCCAGCCACAATTCGGGATAAAACCATGATGCACCTGAACTGCCATTTCAGAAGGTATTTTCCTCTGAAACACCCATTCTAAAAAGAGTTCGAATCATTGACATTCCATTACCAAATTCAAGTTTCAGTCCAGTGTGTTTTTCAGAGGCTTAATCAGTTCTGGCTCTGAGCTCCTTGCTCTTCTTGTCCCATGGCAGCTCACACTACAGGCATCCCCCACGCACTACATTTCAGAGTTCTGTGCGCTCTGTGACAGTCAGCAAACCAACAAGATTTCCCTTCCCTTTCATGATTTTTTTTTTCAGGCTTTCTCCTCATTAGGAAGAATTTCATAGTACTGGCCCTGGAACCCTTTACCAGTGAGCAGAGCATTGAGTGTTTTGGTTATGCTCTCCCTCATCTTGAAGAGCAAGTAACTAGTTATAAGCTCTTCTGTCCCGCTCCCACCCCCTGTGTCTGTTTCTCTGCTGAAGCACCACACCCCTGCAGTACAGGAACTTTGCTGCAAACCCTCCTGCAGTTCTCAGCAATCACCCCGAGAAAACTGCTTGAAGGCAGCCCTGCTTGAGAAGGAATTTGGATGACTCAACCTCCAGCAGTCATCTTGTGCTTCCAAGCTAAATTACACAACGCTGTGATTTAATAATGCAATACTTTATTTTAGTAATATTGATCGGTCCATATTGTGCCAGTTGACTCCTGCTCCAGAGAATGAACCCTGGCAGTGTTTAATTCCAGTACAGATGGAGCTTTTCTGCTCCAAAAAATGGACTTTTTATGCCAGAAGTCTGCCATTCCTTTTCCTTGCCTTCTGTGATTATTCACAATGTCATACATACATATATATACATAATTCGTGTGTGTATACATCAACAAGCCTTTGTGGAGAACAAGAAAAACAAAGGATGAAAAAAGAATCCCACACTATAATGATTTCCCTGAATATTTAACAAAAAAAATGAAATCTTCAAAATTGCACCATATGTCTGAGGTTGCAGCTCTAATTGCACCAAGGTCAGGTAATTTGTAACAACAAACCGTGACACATCCAAGACACAATATCGAAATGATAATAAACATTGACTTTGTCTCCAAGTTACGACAATTTGGTTTTATGTTCCTTTCTGACGTTGCGTAAAAAATTCTTCCATGCTCCCCTTTGCTTTTACTAAAATCAGTGCAAAATTCTCATCAGCTGCACTGTGATGAGTGGAGGAGAGGTGGATCAGCACATGTACAGCCTCTGTGATGCTAAAAGCAACAGCAAGCTCTGTCAGGTATGGCAGAAAAGACATACATCCCAGTGACCACTTACTTAAGTCTTTTCCTTTATAATTAAGATCTGGATCACTGAAGTACTTAATATATAGAATAACCTTTGTCTTGTGCCTTTACCCCAGAGGAGCCATGATTGTGATTCATAAGGTTCATTATGTGCTACGTTTGGCACCTTGTCAACTGCACCACCTTTTTAAAAGCCAGGATTAAGGGTAATGGGATGGAAAATTTCCATTTGTCCCGTTTTGGGGTCAGTCTGGATGTATCCCATGTATTAGTTTGCAACAGAAGGGCAGGGTGTGGGCCTCCAAATCGCATGTCCTTTGGGAATCTCTAAGGGGAAGACTACAAATGTAGAGGAAAACAAAACAAAGTATTTGCAGTGACTTAAAAGGCAGTTTGTTTCTTCTGTTTTCTTTCCTTTTTCTTATTAGCTGGCTTTTCCAATGCATTACTAAAAGCCTAATTTAGTTGGAGGTTGTCTTCCTTTTTAATGGAATTTATGTGGGTTAAAAAGTACACATTGTCTGGAATTGGGGGCTACAGATGAAAGCCATTCACCTTCTCACAATGTAATCAGTGTCTGGCATTATAACTTGGGCTGATTTAAGAAGGTTTTACAAATTGGTTATGCAAATCCCACCACAACCAAAGCTTTTTGTTCTAATCCTGTATTACTGCCCCCCCCCAAGTGCTGCCATAATCCATGTACCATCTACCTCCATCCCTACCCTGACCCCTTTCCCCCTTTCTCTGTGTCTTTCCTACCGTGCAAGGCAGTCAGACAACTGCAGCTACAACATCACAGAGCTCTACTGACAGTGCACTCTCTTGAGTCTAAATCGTCATTAGGCAAAGTGCTCGTGTTCAAACTGCATGCTAGAAGTTTTCTTGACTACTACTGGACATAAAAAAATAGCAATAATTCCTATTCTTCAAGTTTATTACAGTCAGTTTTCACAGACTCACAAGAGTGAGTCTCTCCACAGAGTGGAGACTCCCTCACAGAGTGGCTGTGGGAGGGTGGAGAGGGTGGAGAGGGTGGGAGGGTGGGAGGGAGCTCTTCAGGTCATCTGGTCCATCCCATGCCCTACTCAAGCAGGACCACCCAGAGCAGGTTGCCCAGAACCACGTCCAGGTGGCTTTGGAAGACCTCCAAGGGGAGATCTCCTACAGGATCATTGGAAGAAGCCATAATAGGTCCCAGATTAGGCTTTGGCACTGTGGCAAGTTAGAATCATAGAATAGCTCAGGTTGGAAAAGACTTTAAAGATCATCGAGTCCAACCACAACCCAACCATCCTACCCTAACTAACAGCCCTCCACTCAGTCATGGCCCTGAGCACCACATCCAAACAGTTTTTAATCAAATCCAGGGATGGTGTCTCAACCACCTCCCTGGGAGTTGCTGCTATTCAGGATCCGGCAGCTTCAGACTAAAATTCCATGAGATGCCCACATCTGCATCTATGCCATCAAGTCTGGTTACGACCTCTAGAAGGGGTTTAAGAACCATCACCGTTGGCTTTGTCACCCACCAGTCCTCAACATGGCATTGTGATACAATGAAAACTCAAGGTCCATTCTCCCAGACAAGAACGTCTGAGCCGGCTGAATTCACCCAGCACGGCACAGCTGCTTCAGCTTGCAGTGCACACTGGGGTGCTCCTTAGATGCTGCTGCAGCGGAACATCTCCCCACGGTTTGGGGATTTTTTTGAAATTCATCTTGGATCCTTTCTGGAAATTGGAACTACTAAGCATTAAAAATGGGATCTGAGTGCTTGTTGGTTATTTTCCTTTTAAGTTTCTACATTTCTCCAGGCAGAAGTGAGGTTACCCTGCAGAAACCACCAGGCTTGCTCTTGGAAAAACATTAATCCCTTATATTCTCCCACGCTGTGGGACATTTTCTGCCTCCCCATTTCTAAAATAATGAGTGGCCTCAGGAATGACTGTAATTCCTTCTACATTCTATGTTCTGTTCTATTCATCTGGACTAATCTCTATGCGTTTTGATTTTCCAGCTAATTACTTTGCTCTGTTTGTATCATTACTTTTATTGTTGCTGGTTTTAAGAAGCTTTTCCTGCCTAATTTCTGGATGTTTTGTTTTCCTGAAGAACTGAGTTACAGAAAGCAGCAGACTTTGTGTTCCCACTCATAATGTCCAATTTCTGAAAATATTTTCTTCCTCATTGCTACTCCTACCTAGAGAAAAGCATTTAAAATCTATATTTCTTTTAGGCTGGATGTCGGGGGGAAGTTCTTTACTGTGAGAGTGGTGAGGTGCTGGAACAGCTGCCCAGAGAGGCTGTGGATGCCCCGTCCATCCCTGGAGGTGTTCAAGGCCAGGTTGGATGGGGCCCTGGGCAGCCTGGGCTGGTATTCAATGTGGAGGTTGGTGGCCCTGCCTGTGGATGGGGGGGTGGGTTGGAGATTCGTAATCCTTGAGGTCCCTTCCAACCCAACCCATTCTGTGAATTTATGATTCTGTGATGCAATGCCCTGTAGCAAAAATAGGTTTCCCGCAGACAGTCCCCACGTGCAGGGCCATGCATGCTACCCCGGTCACGTTTCACCTATTTCACCTGTTGAACACAGAACACAAAGGACTTGATCCCACGAGAAATCCAGGTCCCCAGACATGACGCTCAGTGTGCCCTGGGACAGCAGCAGTGTGCCTGCATCAGGCAGAGCCCTGTCACCTCTCAGATCACATCAGTGCTCACTGAGCCTTGGTCTCACTTGCTGATGCTGCTTGCAGAAAAGCACTGGATCTTTCTTGCCCAAGTGCTGTGCAAGGAAAACACTCCATGAACAACAGTGACCGTTTGATTTGTCTCTTGACTCTTCTGACACTACAAATTGATCAGAAAAAATGAAGAGGTTGAAATGAGGAAATGTTGTCTGAGACAACTCTAGTTCAGATTCCTTTCCTTTTCTGCAGGCTGCAGTTTGTTGCCCTCCAAAGCACAGAGAACCATCCTTATCTGTCCTTCAGCATCACATTGCAGCTCATTAGCTGGAGGTGAGGAGAAGGGCCAGGCCAGTGTGACAGCCAGCAATCTGCACGTCTGCCTGAGCTATATTTCCATAAAGGCACTTGGGACTGAACTAAAGACATACGGAACGAGTAATCCATTCCATCCCTGCACAATTTATTCCAACTCTTAATCAAGATTGTTAGGCACTGGAGTATGCTGCCCAGGGAGGTGGTTGAGTCACCAACCCTGGATGTGTTAGGGCTGTTAGTTAGGGTAGGACGGTTAGGTTGAGGTTGGACTTGATGAACTTTAAGGTCTTATCCAACCTGAACTATTCTATGATTCTATGATTAAGATCAGAGCTTAACAATATGTTATCCCACTGTGTTGAGGATGGATTTGCATGCTCCCAGTTGATTCTCCTCTGACATGTCCATCAGTCACTGGCTGTTCACTCTGGTGACTTTGCTCTGGGATGGAGGAGGAACTCTCACACTCTGCTGCTCATTAGGATTTATTGAAGTTAGCAGCCAGCTATTGCTTCATCTGCTCATGTGCCTTGATGTCTCCCTGCACCAGAGTGAGGAGCAGTCTTGCACGTGAAGGTTGGCCATCCCCAGGAGATGTGGCCACAGTCTGATCCGTGAACAGTGATAATACACAGTCCCAAAAGGCATTTGAGAGCCTTCCTTGGGCTTTTTCAGTTTAAAATAAACAACACCATTTTTTTTCTGGTTTTGGAAGCCTTCAAGGCCGAAATCCTAATGAACTTTGCTCCATTAGATATGCACAGTAGCTTTTTATTTCAGAAACATTTTGGTTTTCTTTCACTGGAACAGGTTGCCCAAGGAGGCTGTGGATGCCCCATCCCTGCAGGCATTCAAGGCCAGGCTGGATGTGGCTCTGGGCAGCCTGGTCTGCTGGCTGGCGACCCTGCACACAGCAGGGGGTTGGGACTGGGTGAGCACTGTGGGCCTTTGCAACCCAGGCCATTCTGTGATTCTGTGATTCTATGATTCTTTCAGCATTTATCCAGGTACATATTTCAGCAAAAAGAAAAAGGTACTTGCTCATATAAACTGATCTGCAATATTTCAGCAAAACATATACACTATGCTGCAAAGAAGAAAAAAAGCAGGTTGACAGCATTTCCAGAATGAGACTACAGTGTAATGAAAGCATTATCGTGGCTTGTGTCTGCACAGAGAATAAGAAAATTAATGAAACATCATGACAAATTAGGACTGGGAGAATTCACAAGAGGAGGGGAAAATGAAGGTACAGCTCAAGAAGAACAAAGCAAAGCCTTGCTGAAAGGCCATGTTTAACCCCAGGAATGTATGGCTGCTCTTCTCATCTCTGTGGACCCTCTGTGAAGGGACTCCCCACCCCAAATGAAGGGTTTGTCAGCTGTCCACTGAACCCTTGCCCACTGTGTTTCCAGATTGGGGTATTCCTGTTTCAAATAGCAGCACTTAAGGAATACCTGAAAGCATTCCTTTCACTGAAAGTAGCAGCAATAAACATGGCAAGATGAGGATATACTCCCAGCAGGGTTTTGGGAGCACCTGATGTATGTCTCTATACGCTGACCTACACAGAAACAAACCTGCTACTTTTTATGATGTCTCCTTCCATTCAGCCATTCTGGTAAAAACCATTTTCTTGCTGCTGTTTTCAGTGAGATCCAGCTTTTCTCCAAGTAGCACTGCAGGTTGATTTCTTGCTTCTGTTCCTTCAGGTCTAGAGGCAAAAACTGTGGGAACAACAAACTGGTTATGGCACAAAAGGCAGTGAGGTTTACAGTGCTCTGAATTCAGTAGGCTGTACCTCGCCTTCATGCCATGGTCCTCTCTGGTATTCATCTCAGCAGCATCCCTGGAAGGCTGTTGATGTGTACCCAGTTCCATTCTTACAGATAGGAGAAGAATGAGTCATTTAAAAGAAAAAGTATGGTTACCTTATGGCACAGTAAAAGGACTGTTGGCCAACCTAGAAATATACATAAGATAAACTGACACTGAAACAGAGAGAAACTTTTGGGAAGGTGGTTCCATGCAGCTCGGAAAGCAAATGGTATCCTGGGCTCCATCAGCCGAGGGGTGGCCAGCAGGGACAGGGAGGGGATTGTCCCTCTCTGCTCTGCCCTCGTGAGGTCCCATCTGCAGTGCTGCATCCAGCTCTGGGGCCCCAGTACAAGAAAGACAGGGAGCTGTTGGAGAGGGTCCAGAGGAGGCCACAGGGATGCTCAGAGGGCTGCAGCACCTCCCTATGAAGACAGGTTGAGGGAGCTGGGCTTGTTCAGCCTGGAGAAGAGAAGGCCAGGTTGGATGGGGCCCTGAGCAGCCTGGGCTGGTATTAAATGTGGAGGTTGGTGGCTCTGCCTGCAGCAGTGGGTTGGGGATTCATGATCCTTGAAGTCCCTTTCCAACCCGGGCCATTCTATGATTTTGTGATGATTATTCTACGATTCCTGCTGGATATCAGCAGCTTTTAAGTCCGTCAGAGCTTTCTTTCAGATGGATGAGTATGAGCCATTTCCTTCACACGCCTTTAAAATATATTTTAAAATGAAATGTGCATTATTCCTAATGAAAAAAAAAATTATACACACAATTTTGCACAAAAGAAAAAAGAAGAGATGAAGAGAAACACAGTACCATATTTGCCTCGCCAACCATCGCTCATGGCGTTTCCTTCCTGAGAATCCAACTCAGATAATGGAAGGATCTCAGTCCGATAGAACTGTTGATACCAATATTTTATATGGAGATTCAAATCCCTATTTAACTGAGTTAGCATCAACCCTCGTGGTTTTAACATCCACACACTTTACGTGTACCAAAACCTCTTTTTTATTCAATCTTTATTACATTCTTCTTTTATTTTCAGCTTCCACTACAGGAAAAGCTTACCATAAGCACAAAGCTCCTACCTAATCTCAGTTCTCCATGGAGAGTGCATCTGTCAGGGTGCTCCCCCTGATCTTACAGCTCTCCCACCCAACTTAAGAGCGTTGTTTGCTCATAATTCTTTTTTTCTTTTTCTTTTTTTAACAAAAGTTATTGCTTCTTCTTCAGTAAATCAGAGTAAAGAATGCGAATTAAAGGGAAAAAATATATATGTTCTTTCGTTGTGTCTTTAAAGAAAGCCATAGAAATAACTCCTGACTCACTCAGATCTATTTTTAGGCCACTTAGAAGCATGACCTCCAGAGAAAGACAAAACCCTTCCTTCTGTGCCTTGAAATACCCGTCAGTGGACCTAAGCATGCATCGATGGAATCCAAGCTTAGCACCCCGGGTAGCCGTGGGCCCAGGTGTTGCAGGAGGAGCACCCTCCCAGGGGCATTAACAGTGTGTTGGAGCACGTTGTCAGGCAGCAGCAATCTGTGGAAGGTTGTGTTGTGCCTTGTTGGGTATGGCCACTGAGCTCCACCATGCTCAGCCAGTGGGGACGAGCGTCCCTGCTGCTCCGTGATGGCTGCAAGGACAGCACACGGCCCTTCCTTTCCCCCAGGCCTTAGGCCAGATGTTTTGGTTTTGTTTCACTTCTGTGCCATGAAAAACAAAATAAAACCCTGCAGGGGCCTCTGCATAAGAGCTTGGACAGCCCAGTTGCAGAGCACAGGGCAGGAGGACCAGCTCTAGGCAGTTTCTTAGCTTTCCCTCACAGCCATGCATTTGAGTCATCACTCCCTGCACAGTACATTACTAGTGCATCCCACTCACATGTCCCCATAGAGAGCAGCAAATTGCAATCCATGCCCCCCGGTAGCGCTCAGCTGGGCCATGACAGCCATGGAATCATAGAACCATAGAATGGCCTGGGTTGCAAAGGCCCACAGTGCTCATCCAGTTCCAACCCCCTGCTGTGTGCAGGGTCACCAGCCAGCAGACACCAGCCACCAGTGTGCAGGCTGCCCAGAGCTATGCCACGCTGTGGGAATTCCTGGAGCCTGATGTGTAGGATCACATGGCCAGAGCTGCCCAGGTGGAGGTAAAGGGGAAAAGAGGTGAAGCAAGGGTTCTGTTGCCCAGAGAAACCATTCAGTCAGGGTAGCAGAGACAAATAACCTCCTGACCTCAGCCTCTTATCACGCCAAAATGGGCCTCACCCCCTTCCTGCAGCCACACCAGTCATAGCAAAACTCTTGCCTACAGACCTATGTGGCTTATGGCTGGCACTGAAAGAGCATAAAAAGCTGTTTTCTAACCAAAACCCAGAGACAAAGCAACGTGTAACAGCATCAGTCCATTCTCCTGCTTTATTTGAAATCACATTCAGACAACAAAGTGCAGAAAATAAAGTCGGCCCCTGATGCCAGAAGTCCGGAATAAGAAACAGGAGGGAAAAACGAACATAACCAATCTGCTGCTTCAGCACAGTGACAGCAAAGTGTCCCACAGTGCTAAGTGCAGTCAGTATGTTTGGTTCTTCACTGCTTCATGCCACACCATTATATATTAACGACACATCAATTCATTAACACCGCTAGAGAACTTACATAGAAAGTTATTTACAGGTTCGCTCCAAGAATTTTCTCTTACAGTGTTGACTGCAGTTCCAGGATGTTGCACTGACACACAACGCATTTAAAACACTTACAGACAATAACAACTGAATTTCATTCTGTGAATTACAGGACTGTGGCAGTTTATGAACTCTCCCACTGCTCTGAGGCTCATTAGTGATCAGACTCAAATCTTCCATGACTCTTTGAGCTCCGGTATACAGAATAATGCAGAAATGAATATTTTAGGATGCTCAGTATTTCTTAATTTCGTGCAGCTCCATAGAGCTCTGAGTGTTGCTTGCAACACCAACACGCTGCTACTGACATTTCTGCTCTTGGTCCAGTACACCACTGGGTTAAATGCATTTTTTAAAAATATAATGAAGCAGAACATGGAGGAAGCTGAAACCACTCGGCCACAGGACTAATACAGCCTTCAGCCTTCCTCATCTTAGTGCTGTCAATCAAGGGAAAAGCTTACTGCAAATGGTACCTTCTCTCAGCCTGAGGGATAGCTCAAGGTCTGGATATCAGAGTCAGAGCTGGAAAATAAGCCCTAGGAGTGGGCTGGTACATCTCACATCTCGTGTGCCAGCATGCTCCCATGCAGCTGGACTGAAAAGACACTTTGCTTTCACTTCTTTCACAGCTTCAGAGTACAGTCAGTCCCATGGTTGCACTGGAGCATGGTTTGTCTCTTCCATAAGTAAGAGAAGAGAGGTTTTTGCCCATCCCTGCCTACTTTCCTTGTCTCCTATGGACACCAGCCCTCTGTCACTCCTCTTGTAAACCAGGGGAATTCCAGCAAGGCAGGTGAGGCAAATATAATGCGAAACGTGCAAGACAAACAAGAAGTGCAAAACCATTTCTTATAGTAGAAACACTGGAAATAGAGGTAGACCATGGTCTTCTAAGGATACACAAGAAGGAATTTGATATCCTAAACACAAAAGAAAGCTAACTACTGCCTGCCTGTGATTTCTTGCTCCAGAATGCTATGCACGGGTCAGTATTAAGATTTAAAATGCAGTTACAATTCCATTGCCAACAAATCAAAGCAGTAAATATAGCATGTATGCAAGAAATTACACCTCAATTATTCTCTTAATAGCAAACGCTTTCTTATGAAGGGAATCATAGAACAGTTTGGGTTGGAAGGGACCTTACGGACCACTGAGTTCCAAACCCCTTCCCTGGGCAGTGATGTCCCCACCAGCTCAGGCTGCCCAGGGCCCCATCCAACATGGCCTCGAACAGTCCCAGTGCTGGGGCATCCACAGCTTCTCTGCACACCCTGTGCCAGTGCCTGATAGGAAAGAATTTCTTCCTTATGTCTTCTTCAGTAGTAGGAATCGCTACCTCTTCAATGGACACACCCAAGCTTTGAGATGTCATTGGAGTTTCAGCTGGTTTGGATCAGTATCACTAAAAGTCTGCTGACGTCTTTGTAAATTCAACTGTATTAGAAATATAATTCCTAAGAATGAAATTCACACTCTACTAATAACTGTTTTTTTCTAAAGGTAATTTCTTCATGTAATTTAATTTCCTTATAATTATTTGGTGTATTTTAATTTAATCATTTTCAGATACCAGATTTATCATCATATTCTCATAATCTCAGTAGCATAACTGAAAACATATTATTCCAAGGAATTATCCAAGGCAGAAATTGCAGCACTTTGTTTCGCCATGAACTGCAAGTGCTACAAAATGCTACCTCTCTAAAAACTCACCTAATAACTGAGAAAGCAAAGCTATTTCTTTCAAAACAAAGTTTTACACTTGACACCTACATACGCCACTGCATTGCACCAACTTTGTATTCATTAAACACAGAGTTTCACTGCATACCAAGGCCTCTTAAAGTGGGTTTCAGTGTGCGCAATCTAGCCATTGGCATGACATTTGTTCCCCACGAACAAAGGCAGACCCTAAGGTAAGACAGTGTCAATATTCACATTAGGAAATTTTTCAGAAAATCAGATCTCGGCACTAAAAGAAAGAAGTATCTCAGCACTAAAAAGTATTTCCAGTTGTAAGTTCTGCTACTGGACTGGGTAGTCTGGTAAATCACACACCAGCTTCTCCTCTTGAGACCCCTTCCCAGGCTGAATGCTCCCCTCCTTCAGAACATCATCTCCTCACAGCTTTTCCTGTTTTAGCTTCCACATTTGATTTCTCATTCCATCACCTTCAGAGACCGTGAATAATTCCCTTTCTTCATTTACATTACTATTGCCTTAAAGCTATTTATAGACTGCTATAATTTAGTCTCAGACCTCTCCTCTTCTAGGCTACTTAACTTAACCTGTCACCTTTTCCTCTTAGCTTCTGCTGCTTGTGCACAATTCCATCTTCTTATCACAGAATCACAGAATGGCCTGGGTTGCAAAGGCCCACAATGCCACCCAGTTCCAACCCCCTGCTATGTGCAGGGTCACCAACCAGCAGCCCAGGCTGCCCAGAGCCACATCCAGCCTGGCCTTGAATGCCTGCAGGGATGGGGCATCCACAGCCTCCTTGGGCAACCTGTTCCAGTGCGTCACCACCCTCTGGGTGGAAAACTTCCTCCTCAGATCCAACCTAAACCTGCCCTGTCTCAGTTTCAAACCATTCCCCCTTGTCCCATCACTGCCCACCCTCACAAACAGCCGTTCCCCCTCCTGTTTATACACTCCCTTCAAGTTCTGGAAGGCCGCAATGAGGTCTCCCGGGGGCCACTATACTTTCCTTGGTTGCTCTGCATTGTTCCTTAGCTTTGAGACCAAAGCTGCAGGAAGCCAGGCAGATTCTTCCCTACTTGCTGTTCAATACAATGTCTTTCATCTCACTCAGTATAAAGGATGTTGGGATTGGAGGGAGAGATTTAGGTGTTGCAAACTGCCCCATGAATGCAAACCCCTTTTTTGACTTTCATCCCAGTTTCTTACTTTTGGATGCTAAGCCTTTGTGTGGCCCCTTTTCTGAACTGACAAGACCTTCACTACTCCTTTGTCGTTTCTATTTCCTACAGGTATCTGTTTTCTAAATGTTTAATATTTTCATTAACGTAGGATGAAGCTTGATGCAACGTGAACGTTATTCATCATTTAAAATGCATGGCATACCACATGCCACATCCACCATCTACAACTAAAACACAGTCTGTGCTACAATAATGTATTTACCCAGTATTTCACATACATCTGTGTCACTTTACACTGAGGGTAAGAGATCTACTCCCAGAATTCCCTGTAGATGCTACATCGGAAAAAAAAAAAGAATAAGGAGCTATTTTGGTGTCACAGGTAATTAACCTTTACTGTCTGTGAGCACATCTCATCCAGGTGTTGCACAAGTTAACTGTTCTGACTTTGAACGCCCCTCTTAGAATAAATAGGTCAGTAACAGAATGTCTGTAATGACGAAACTGCAGTCAGAAACTGATAAAAGCTGATTATACGTGGTTAATGAAGAGTCCTTTAAGTTCAGAAATAATGAGAGCCTGAAACCCTGTGATCAATCCCTATACTTCAAAAGATTTTGTTGTATGTCGTAACCGGGGAAGTGAAGGTCATGCTTCAATTACAAAACTGCCCTACACCTCTATCTAACAAATAAAGGGCAATACAAGTCATCCTGAGAAACAAAGCACGAATGGAAATAGCAGAGAAAGGCCACTGTGGGATGTGCAATGGCTCAAGAACACATGCAAAGACGGCAGTGATACTAACAGCCTCTTCACTGGAAGGGAACTTCCCTTCACTGAGCTCTAAGCTCAGCAGCAGCTCTGCAGAAATTCTAATTTCAGGTGGCTAAACTTTATTCCTTGGGGCTGGACAACTACAAAGCCCTGTGACACTTGCAAAGAAGCAGATATAGAGGAAAACAACCAATCATTTATCTTAAGAGAGAAGGGAGAGAAATGGGTGTTCTGGTGAACGTTATCTTTATTATGATCTTCCAACCTGAGGCAAGAGTCACCTGGGAACACTCTAAGCTGGGAAGTGCAGCTAAAAAGATGTCACAGTAAATTTGCACATTGAATTGTCTGGAAGTTTCCTCATGGGAAGGGTTAGAATCACAAGCAAAAATGGATCATGTAGGATAACCCTTCACACTGCAGGTGGAACATTGTCCTTAAAGACATTACACTGTCACCCAAGAGAAAATTCCCACCAAATAATTCCATTCACTGACATTGTCAGTTTACTGGACAAATTTCTGTAAAGTCTTCAAGCTCACAACCACAACTTCCATTCTTAGTGCTCTTCTTTCAACCTTTTTTTACCATAAATATTTGCTTAATTCACGCCTGTCAAATGTCAGTACTTTCCAAGTAGCATTGACCATTCCTTCCGTGTTACCAGCAGTTTCCAAGCCCATGCAGGAAGGCTTAAAGGCATTCTACAGCTATGACTGGTAATGACGTAATTAAAAGTCTTCATATCCATGGGCTTCATGCTATTTTACCACCTGTAACCTTGAAATACAAAGTAGAAGGTTATTCTCAATGGGACAATCTTACTGTCCAGGTCAGCTCACTATCTGAATGGGGTTTTAACCTATGTCCCTTATTTCCTTCAAGCCAGTGGCAGTAAATTCAGATAATCCTTCGCTTCTTGGCAGCTCTGTCTGAATGTGCACATAGGATACATAATATTTATGGCAATTATTCTTCATGGCACTATTTTCATTGAAGATCTAATATTAGTAGATAAAATGAGGAACATTCTTAATATGACAGCGTTGAAATATTGAAGATGCAGTAAGGAAATCTTCCTTCAGAGTGATGCTCCCCACACATTCCTGTGTTGGGCTTTGTTGATGCTTCGGCTCAGGTCATGTCTGGGTCTTGGGGGTGGGGGTGAGCCAAGGGCTGCCAGCTGGGTTACATCACAACATTGTTCTGTAGGGCAAGATCCATAGAGGTGAAAAGACTTGATTTCTTGGCAAAATTTGGCATAGAATAACACATAGGTACCACAGCAACTCCTCATCCGTTAGTGAGTTCTCCTAGTGTTTATTCAAAGTCCTAAAATACTGTAGAAGAGGAAACAATTCTTCTACCCAGCTCAGGAAATTCAGCAACATCCAACTTCTGCCATGTTGTCTGAATGTCGTCTGAGAACAGAGCAAGTGTTAGTCCTGCAGAATGGGCGTACCAGTCAACATCAGGTTACTTTAAATCTATGCTATAAAATCTGACTATATCACAGTTGTGAAATAACAGTACGATAAAAAGCACTACTCAGTGTTAAAGAGCCTCTCCTCAAAAATGCAATTCAGAATAAGACTTTAAATCTTGTACCTTTTCTCAATGTACAGTCCGCAGAAATTTGTATGGGGGATTCTGATTTTCTATTAACTTATTTCGTATATCAGTTCCTCCCAGAAGAAACCACAGACAAACATCAAAATCATCATTTACAGAGTTAATAACCTGCTTGTATTGGACAGTTAATATCTGGTGAGTAGGGATGCCTCATCTTTAAGGCAAATCCACAAATGAAGAAGAATAGAATGGGAAGAATTATGGCCCAGGTGAAGTACAATTATTCGTCTGCCTTACCCTGCAGATCCTTTCAAAGCACACTGTTTGTTTAGTGTTGTATTTGGAAATTACATGCTCTCTTTGGGACCGTCTGAATCCTTCCTAGACTTCATCCTTGCAGGGTTTGGTGTTTTAGAATCAGATTCAACTGCACACGAGAAAGATTTCTGTGTGCCTATGCTGTAACCTTTCTCAGCACTGGCTTTGAGTCCAGATTCATACTTAGGACTGAGCAGGGATTTGCTGTATTTTGTGTTGGAGTGCATCCAGAGGAGGGCCACAGAAATGACCCCAGGGATGGAGCAGCTCCCCGCGAGGACGGGCTGAGAGCTGGGGCTGTGCAGCCGGACAGGAGGAGAGCTGAGAGCGGCCCTCAGTACCGACAGGGGCTGTAGGAAAGGAGGGGACAGACTCTTATCAGGGTCTGCGTGACGGGACAAGGGAAACAAATGGGTTCAGACGAAAGGAGGGGAGATTGAGGTGGGATGTGAGGAAGGAGCTGCTTGCAGCGAGGCGGTGAGGCACTGCACAGCGTGCCCAGAGGTGGTGCTGCCCCGTCCTGCACACAGCCAAGGCCAGGGGACGGGGCTGTGAGCGCTGACGGAGCTGTGGTGTCCCTGCGCACTGCAGGGCTGCGCTGATGGCCTTCGGGGGTCCCTTCCTGCTCAGACCATTCTGTGAAACAAAAAACATATTTCAAAGGCTCTGAAGTGAATCCATTTCTTTCATACAAATGAATCTTCTCTCTTCTTCTCTGAATAATTAAAACATTCACCTGGCTCTAATCACACTGTTTTAGTTGGGATGGAAAGAACAACACTGTACATAGGACTGAGGAGTAAAAAAAAAAACCTGTCATTGTGTTTTAATTTATTCACAGGAAGACGAATTTGCAACGGTATGATTGTTTGTCATCAGGTTTTCCCTCGCTGTGAAACAAGCCTTCACACTTCCAGCTGGGTTTCGCTCAGTGCTGCTGAGTCTCTGTGTGAAGATATGGTGTACATCCTGTGGGAAGGAGAAAGCACAAGCATGTTGCTTGAAACAAGCTAACCATTAAGCTCCTAATTCTGAGAAGGTATTATTTTTTGGAACATTTCTTCAACACACAAGCCTGGGAAAGAGGGACTTTATTCAGCCTCCTTTCTCTGCAGTGGTATTTAAGGCTGCTTCAGGTTTGTCTCCCTTTTGCCCAAAGCTGCAGAGGGTTCTTGGGTAAACTATGAGCTTAGCACCTCAATTAAGCAACACATATAGACCCTACACTTCTGCAGATGAGATAAATCTGAGCCTGTGATTGCAGGACCGTCTGCTAAGGGACACTGTGGAAGGTACCAGGTGCTCTTTTGGACAGTACATTAAAAGAATACTGGAACTGGCAAGGGAAGAAAATGAATGATGGCATAGGCCCTCGTGCCTCTCATACATACATACTCATATTTTCCTGGAATTCTACATATCTCCCATCACTTAACTCTGGTAGAGCATCTGTGGCCTTTATTCCAGCCCCTGCTGTCAGACTGATCTACAGCATTATCTTCTTCTTGTTCTAACTTGGAAGGTAAACCAGAACTGGAAGCATTTTTCCTCCATGGACAGTCAGTGGCTCCATTACCTCCACTGGTGGTCAGTACAGACTGCACCAAAGCTACAAAGCTGGAAATGGAACTGAGGCCTTTTTGGTTTGATTGTTTGTTTGATGAGTGCTTTTCACATTTTTATTTACATAAGGCAAAGAAGAGGAACCAGAAGAGAAAAACCTTGCAAAAAGTCATAGACAAAAAGAAAGACCGTGGTCAAAAACAAAAGCAGCGATTTGAAGAGCCATGACTCTTGGAAGATCTCATGTTCAGTAATTTTTTGAGCACTGTATGAAAACATATCTGACATCTCAAAGAAGAAATTACCTCGAGTCCTTCAAAGACCTCTTCTTCTGCAATTCCTTCAGCCCACCTGACCGGCAGCAGGCGAATTTGCAATCAATGACCTGGTAAATAATTGGGTTGTACATGGCAGCCGACTTGGCAAGCAGAGTTGGTACCACCGAAATCTGAATGGGAACGGAATCTGGCTGTCCAAAGGCTGACCACACCGAGACCACGGCGTAGGGGATCCAGGCAATGAGGAATCCGGCACAGATCAACATTGCCACCTTGTGAGAGGAAGAGGGAAAGAAGTTAACCTGGCAGAGTTGTCCTCATTGACGGAACAGCGCAGAGCCTGGCAAAATGCAAGGGAACATCTAACAGAATGGAAAAGGTACAGCTTGCTTGAGATAAATTTGCAGCCTGAAAAAAAGAAGTGTAGCATCTTCCCACTGTATTTCATTTCCCTGGACACAAAAGTGGATTCTAAACACTTAAGTCTGCCTACATGGAATTACTGGACACTGGCGACAGTCTGAGGAAGGGCAAAATCAGGAGTCACCCCACTATCACTTTCCCACGCAGACTCTTGCCATCTTAATTGCAAATAAAAATAATCGTTGGAAAGAAAACAAGACAATCCTAGAATATCCTGGTCAGAAGGAACCCACACAGATGCTTTGAGTCCAGCTCCTCGTTCCACAGAGGACCACCTAAAATTCAAACCCTATGCCTAAATCACAGCACTCCCAGTCAGGGCAGGGCTTCTTCCTTTCCTGTAGGCTGTGCTGATGTCCCGCAGGGAAAGAGTCAAAACCCAATGGGATGGGTAACCCTCCATGAGGACGGGCGTTCATAAGAGGAGGGCAGAGAAAAGTTTTGCCAAACCAGGCTCATCTGCCTGTACCCATGAGGGGTCTATGGCCCATCTTCAGCTGGAAAAATGCCTGATGTTTGGATTCCTTCCAAAACCAAAAAGTAAGCATTAAATCGTAATCGTTCAAGAGGACGTGAGATGTCAAGTCTTCAAAATGCTTTCTACGCTTTTGTAGAGCCTTTTGTTCTACATCTCAGTAAAAACAAATATTATTGGCAGGGAAGTTTTATTATTTTATTCTCTTTTGTTGCCCATCTCTAACAAAATAGTGCTTGTCAGCCAAGGATCCCAAACACTGCCCCTCCTGGGAACCACACGGCAGGGTTAGGTGAGTTATGATGGAGATTTGTATCCCATATTTATGTATAAGCCAACTATACTGTAGCTCCAAGATAACGTTCCCCACTGTACATCCAAAGTAGGAGGGAAAATTGCTACGATTACCACGCGCAGAAGTTTTACAAGGCTCCTGCAACATGGGGAAAAGAGCCAAACCCCACACACTAAATCAGAAGTTCCCCCATTCTTCAGAGGAAAGATGCTGAATAACTGAAAAACTGCACTGCACCCAGGTGACCACTTTTAAACACAGATCACAAATGCAGCTGTACCAGCTGTACTGACAGCACTGCAGTCACTGGCAGTTCTGGCATGTTCTGATATGATGTCACATTGCTGTATACTATAGAAATCTCATGTTAACTTCTTGAAAATGTAATTAAATGAATGTTGGATCAGCCATGTAGAGGATGCTGCTCTCCTCCTTGGCCTGGATTGCAGATGATGGTGACTTTTTACCACAAAGAAGTCTGGTTTTGTTTGGCACAAGCTTTTGTACTGAGACAGCACAATAGCCAGTATCAGCATGGAAATTGTGTCTCAGTTCTTGCTTTTTCCCATCTTGACTGTAATACGCAAGAAATCTAGATCACCACTTTCAGATCATGCCATCACTCAGCACAGGACAGCACACTGCTGACGTTCTTCAAGCCTGTTTTTATGATCCAACAAAGTAAACAAAGTTAAATCTTCCCACTTACCTTGGTCAGCTTCATTTCAAGTATGTGGCTGTTCTGGATCCTGGTGTCGTAGTGAGCAACCTCTTTGGTGGACGACTTGACTTTTAAAATGATTTTAACATAGGAGAACACAATCACTGCAGTTGGAAACAGGAGGCAAAAGAAAAGAATGCTGAGAACAAAAGCCTGCCCGGCCACTGAAGCCTGCGCCAGCCACCAGTCCAGGGTGCACGAGGTCCCGAACGGCTCAGGAGCATAGCTTCCCACACCAGCAAAAGGCACTGTAGCCCAGAACGTCGCATAGGCCCAGATTAGTGCCAGGCAGATAAAGGCATGGTGTCTCTTAAGCCAGGTACCTGCAAGAAAATTCGAGGGTTACAACCACTGTTCCACATGTATTTGGCATAATTAAACCTGCCATCCTACATGTAAAGTAAGAGCTTACTTCTCTGTCAACAACCTCAGTGGGGTTCATTTCACCTCCTTCTACAGTGGACACCCAAGCTAACCACCTCAGCCCAGCTCCATGCCTCATGGAGAGATGCTTGCCTGTAGGGATGGCATGATTTGAGGTCTCTGCTTTGAGCTGCTTCACAGATTCACAGCTTACAGGAGTCTGTACAAAAGCAATCCAAACAGGTAGCTCAGCAACGATCATGGGAATTCCCCTTATTTTGTTGGGGAGTTAGTTCCTCCCGATGCAAGAAAAGCATCTCTTCCAAGCTGTGACAATGTTCTTTAGCTGAAAAGAGTGATGCACATAATGCTTCGTATTTGAGAGATATACAATGTTGATGGATATGTCAATAACAGTTTTCATTGCTAAATTCATTTCCTCAAGATCCATCTCCAGACTAGAGAGAGATCACATTTATTACGACCTATTTCACATCCAAATCTTTTAGCTGTTTTAAATAGCCTGCCAAATATCTTACAGGAATGTAGGCATCTAATGAGGAATACTTTTGAGTATCAGGTCATTAGACCTTTCAGTTTGTGAAAAATTGAATCTGTTAATGTCAGTTAACAGTCAATTAGACACAAAGTGATTTATCTATGAGTGATTACTAAAACTCCTGGCTTACGCAGACAGCTTAAGGGAGGGACAAAAGCAAAGAGGATATGTCCAGCACTACAGATTTAGTAGGGATTATTTGGGTCGTGCAAATTTATTTATTTTATATATGCATTCCTCTGTATAGTTAACATAAGCATTTTGGAGAGCTTAACTATGATGTCAGGCTAGAAACCTCAGATGACAATGACAGGATAAAAAGCTTAAGATACTTAATTTATCCAAGGAGAGGTTAAGAGCACAGCTTCAGTGGTTGTGAAGGGCTTCTGCCATCCAGCAAATGAAGTGTAACAAGACCCAGCAGCCTGCTCAATCAGAGCTAGGCATTTCTTCTACCTTCAGTATGATCTGCTCAGACATACTCGACATCTCAAACAGAAGACTACCTGCCTTCATGGTAACACTCTACTCCATCAGAAATTTTGGTTCTGATTCAGAAACATTTGAGAAAAAATTTGTAGAATCGTGGAATATACTGTTGGATAACAATGAGCCCAACTCCTGGCTCCACAGAGGACAACATAAGAGTTGAATCATGCATTAAGGTTCGAGACCATGATCGGTGTTCCCTGAGGACCCTGTTCCAGTGCCTGACCACCCACCCAGTGAAGAGAGTTTTCCTAATTTTAAGTAGGATGTTGGCAGAGATAACCAAAGCAGCTGGTTTTGGTCATGTAAGTCTTTAACTCCCTCATTTGTATTGTACTCTATTTGCTTTATTGGTCTGGGTTTTGTGTTGTGTTGTGTTTTGTTTTCTCCTTTTATTTCAGGAAATGATTTCTAATTGTTTTGTTTCCTTGCCCTGATTGTTCACAACCCTAATGACCAATGTCTTCTTGGGCAGGAGGGGGAGAGAAGGCAGAATGAGAACATCCCTTAATACAGTTTCTTTTCCTTACCATAAGCCAAGTGACAGATTTTTAGGTATCTATCCAGGCTGACAGCTGTCATGGTAATAAGGCTCCCACAGCCAAAGAAGAAGCCAGCCCATCCGTACCAGCGGCAGCCCATCCATCCGAAGATCCAGCGGTGAGAAAAGAAGGAAATAATACTGAAGGGTTTTCCTACAACTTCCAACAGAGAAAAGACTGTCAGTTGACTGATACAATCTGTCACTGATAAAACCATTCTTTTTCAGAAAAGCAAACCCTCCCCTTTGCAGAAAGCAAACACCAACAGAAATGCTCTGCAGTGTGGATGTGATTGATCCACAGGACTAAGCCAAAGACAGCCACAGATAAGTCTCACAGCATCTGCACGTGGTAGGATTATTCAAACCTGTCATATGCAAACAGGTGCTTCTCTGCAGACCACAGGAACCAGAAGTCAACTTGCATTCTAGTGCTAAGCACATGCAAATTCTCTCCTCTAAAAAAACTTCTGAGTATGATCTATGATAGAAGAACCATAGAATCATAGAATAGCTTGGGCTGGAAGGGACCTGAAGGATCATGAAGCTCCAACCCCCCTGCCATAGGCAGGGCCACCAACCTCCATATCTAATACCAGATACTGGTTTAGGTTCACTTACAAACACAAATGTGTGAATCTGCTTGTGGAACAGGCACAGATCTAGTTAAACTACATCCTAATAATTAAGTGAGCATCTTCAAACACAGGAGAAAGAAATTTGCCTTCAAGGAGGTCTTCTGCAAGCATACCAAGGCCCAGTATTAGAATCTACACTGTAGTAAAGCGTTAGGTAAGAAAGACACACAGTGCTACGGGAAAGCATGGATCTGAGCAGCAGAATGGCTTCAGCACCTGCCCATCCTGCTACATGTCCTGAGGGACTCTCAGCAAGTCATCTGCATGCAGATACTCAAAAGTTTTAAGCATCCCCAACCAGCAGGTAAACCTCTCGGTGTTTTGGAGATCCTCGTGACCCTCTAGCTTGGTTCTCCACTTAAAGAAGTGGATGGTGTGTTATGAAAGAAGTCAGGTTGGGTCATATGTTGTTCCACTCTTGCCTTAAAACAGACTGACGTTATTCACACTCTTTGTAAATATCAGAAGAATGGGAAATCTTGGAAATTGTGATTTTCTAGTTGGAAATCCCCCCCTTCTGATTTTACTTTATTTCTTCTCAAACTGGACGTACACTATAATCAGCTTTAACAGAACAGAAAGCTCAGACATCTACAATCCAGGAACATCAGTGTGTTTTCAGAATCCTGCACTTCTGCTTACCAGACTGACCCGAAGTGCTCCAAAGTCTGAACCATTCAACTGCAACATTCAAACAGCATGAAACATTTAACTCCATGTATATTCCTGCACAGGAGTTATCCGAGGGCCTGCAGGGGTTCACAGCATCACCAGCTGCCCTGGGCTGCTGCCCTGGCAGTGAGGCCACAGCAGCTTAGGTAACAGACATGTGGAACAGGCAAGCATGGTCCAGCAAACTCCAATTCCTGCAGCGTAACTTATTCACAGAAATAAATCAAGAGAATTTCACAAAAGTGATCTGCAGTAAAATGTTTCCCTAAATATTCCACTTCAAATCAAACTGATGTGAAATAAAATATTTAATTCTCATTCTCAATGAAAAAATGGAACATTTCTACCGAAAGACAAATCTTGCTAACAAGGGCCTTTGCTCCATTTTCTATGCCAGAAAGACCAGCACTGAAAAGCCCTCAAAATGAGGTGTATTTTTAAACAACGCACCTGGGCATCTTTTCTGTAGCTGAAGCCTGTAAGGAAAGCTCCATCTGAGCACAAAGGCTGTGCTTAGGTCATATAAACACATTTTTCTCCACGTTGAAGACATACTTTAATTTTTCAAGCAAAAGCCGACCCCGGTGATCAAGGTTTCAAGAAAAACACGAAATACTGCAAAAGCTAGGACATAATCTGAGAGCAAGCAGCTTTCTTCACGTAAGCCACTGTCAGCTCTAAAGGGCATCACATTTGTTTGCTCACAGCGAGGTTCTGTTAGAGCACAGCAAGCCTGGTGCAGCCCTGAACAAGGAGCTGTTGCCACCCGGTGGCAATCTGCAGGAAGCTGGGCTATTGCAGACCCAGCCTCTTCTACAAAGTGCCCGGACAAGCCAATGAAACATAACGGCTTTGGAAAACGTCCCATCTCCACTACCATCAGCACAACGGCAGAACTCATCGCATTTTTTGAGTCAACGTCTTCCTTTACCAAAAGGAAAGGAAAGGAGAAGGAGCATATGTAGCTCTGCCAATCACCATTGTTTTCCATAACAGTACTTCAGCAGGTGGAGAAGTTGAGATCCCTGTGGAAATACGGTGACAAAGATCAGTTGTGTGTTGGGGATACGGCTAAGGAGAGAAGCAGGGAGCCCTCATGCTAGGACTTGCTTTCATAGCCTTCCCAGATGGGCCGTAGTTTGTGTGCTCGGGATACACCCTTCAGTGGTATGGAAATACCTTTACATTCCAAATGTATAGCTACAGAGAATTTCCATTTCAGTGGAGCAACTCACACTATTCAGATCTTTATTACTCCTTCCCTAGAGTGTTGCAGGATGGAAATAGCATCTCCAGGGTGGTTATGCTAAAACAAATACTGGGATTCATCTTTGTGGTAGCAGAATAAATGTATTTATACCAACAGCTTTCTTCAGCAGAAGGGATGTGTCTCATTCAGGTAACTATGCTTACTGACCACCGAAAAGCAGCAGAATTTCTGGAAGCTGTGGGGGTCAGCAGTTTGTTGGATGCGTGCAGCGACAGCAGCAAGAGGCTGCATCTTTGAGGGGCTGGGAGCCATCCTTCCATGTTGTTCTGCACTGCATCTTTGAGGGGCTGGGAGCCATCCTTCCATGTTGTTCTGCACTGCATCTTTGAGGGGCTGGGAGCCATCCTTCCATGTTGTTCTGCACTATTTCAGGCGTTTGGAAAATGGCAAAACCATTCAGGAGGGATGAGGGCAGGGAAAGAGTGCCAGACCTGGGGGCAATAGTCTTAGCATATACACACATAGGGAACAGATGACTTTGGGAGCATGGAAGTATTCTGTCATTTATATTGCACTGAAAACACTGCATGGTCATAGCTGGGTTGCATCAAGCCTTTATACTCATTAGGTTGTCTGCCATCCAAAAAAGCCTTTTCTAAAGGACATCCAGCTCTCTCCCTCACATTTTCCTGTCACTATGAGCAGCTTAATGAGACTCACGTGAAGAGCCAAGGAAGTGATCTGCAAAGACCCTTGACTCCCCAGCGTTGTGTAAGCCTTCACAAAGATTCCTGTCTCATTCCAGAGCATCTGGGTTGCTCAGCCCTGACTGTTGGGTTAAAACAGAAATTCCTCAAGTTGGCTGATGTTGCTTTTACTCTACAGACTGACACAAGGGCTTGTTTTCCTGACACAAAGAAAGAAGATGAGAGTCACCGGCAAGAGAAGTATTACTTTTGATAGGCCAATGGCTGCTGACAGGTTCCAATTTGTTCCCTTCACTCCCACCCCTACTAAGATTTGATTCCCTCTTGTTGCACCCTGCAGCAAGTAAAGGCAATTTTTCTTCAATAGCAGTGCAAACCCATTTTCTGCTTACTGCGCTGGGATGCACATGGGAGCTGTCTCTGCAGGCTGCACAGCTCTGAGGGGAATGCAAGCTTTGCCTGAGCCAGAATTGTTAAATCCAACCCTATTTTTTTCCTCTGGAGTTTTCACTTCCTTTCATCAAGTTGTGCAAGAATGTTGTTTTCTGTCCTTCCCTCTGTCATGCAAATAACAGAGCAGAAGTGTCAGTACCACAGGCGTATGGGGCTCCCCAGCACTCCTGGAGGACTGCCTCTTCTGCTGCCAGAAAGAATAGTGGGAGAGTACAAATGAACAAAAGTAAGACATGAAATTACCTGAAATGCCCAGATCACACACTGCTAAATTAACAGTCATTATCTCAGCGGGTCTTAACTTCTTTTTTCGCTTTGAGGACATAAAGATAACATACCCGTTTCCCAGAGTTGAAAGAATCCCTAAAATTTAAAAAGAAAAGAAAAGCAATAAAATTGGAGTTCTCCTTAGCAACAGTGATGCCTCATCCTACCAGTGAAAGTTCTGGTGTCTGTTCTTTGTTCCCAAGGCTAGACATTTTGCTCTGAAACACAACATCTCATCCCCATTTTGTACCTCATAGAGACATCTGCTGCAGACATCATAGAATCATAGACTCAGAGAATAATAGAATGGTTTGGGTTGGAAGGGACCCCAAGGATCACGAAGCTCCAACCCCCCGCCACAGGCAGGGCCACCAACCTCCACATTGAATACCAGCCCAGGCTGCCCAGGGCCCCATCCAACCTGGCCCTGAACACCTCCAGGGATGGACGGGGCATCCACAGCCTCTCTGGGCAGCTGTTCCAGCACCTCACCACTCTCACAGTACAGAACTTCCCCTGACATCGAACCTCAATCTTCCCTCCCTCAACTTCAAACCATTTCCCCTTGTCCTGCTGTTATCTCCCCTTTCAAAGAGTTGACTCCCCTCCTGTTTGTAGGCTCCCTTCAGGTCCTGGAAGGCTGCAATGAGGTCACCCCGCAGCCTTCTCTTCTGCAGGCTGAACAAGCCCAGCTCCCTCTGCCTGTCTTCGCAGGGGAGGTGCTGCAGCCCTCCCGCATCTCCATCCTGCAATGAGGACCATCCTCCTCTCAGCAGCAGGGCTCTGCCTTCACCATCCAATCCTGCACAGGGATCAGATGAGTGTACAGAACAGAAATCCCACCATTCCTTGGTCCTCATGAACCCAGTTTGTGACACAGCACATGAATGAAGCTCAGCTGTCTGATCACCAGCACCCCAGCTCTGACCAACCCTAGTTTTGCTCTACAGTGTAGTCAGATTTTTGAGTTTTTTTGGGATTTGTCTTTTCACAGGAAATGTGATTTCTGTTCTTCACCTTTATTCAATTCTCTCTGTGCTTTGAAATATGTTTCACACCTGGCAGGGCTACTTCTTTGGAACTGGATCAATCTACCCTGCATACAGCCCCTACAAATAGGCACCATAACGTGCTCTGGAAGGATTCATTTCAGCTCCCCAGACGTATTTCCTGGGATTAAATCCAGTTTGCTTCACCAAGCAAAAAAAAAGCCTCAAGGGGGGTTGTTTTAGACAGCTCAGTAAAAACAGCTGTTTGTACAGCAGCCATAAAGAAATAATATATATTGTATATTTATGGAAGGACATAAAAACTTAGGATGCATACAAATTGGTACATGAAAACAGCACAGAGTCACTGAGGGGAGATAGAGCCTCACCCATCTGCTGTATTGCTCTGAATGCCTTCTTCAATAAAGACATAAGCAGAAGGCCAGTGAGAAACAAGGGTTATTCCAGAAGGGCTATTCCAGCCTTTGTGGGATGTCAGCACTGGAAGGAAATAGATCCCTTGCGTCAGTCAGAGGAAAGACAGTAAGAGAGGCAAGTGTGCAAGACAGCAAAGAATAACCATGAAGGTAGGACTGGGAGGTCTTTGTGCTTTGTGCACAACTCGTAGAGCAAGAGAATGAACCCAAGAGAAACCAGTGTGAAGGAATATCCTCTGTAACCCTGGGTACAGCTGGCTGAGCCCCAGAGCCCAGCTTGGTGCAGCATCGTTACACCATCTGGGCTCAGTGTTACTGAGAAAATAGGGGTTGAGCTGTGAGAAAACACATCAACTGAAGCCTTAACAAAAGGAAACCAAAACTGCAGAAAGAAGTGCTGAGACAGCAGTTAGAAGCTCAGGTATTTGCGACCAAAAACATTGGCACAAAAAGAAACCATGCTGCCCCACAAATAGCACAACAGGTGGTAAATTGGCAAGAAGAGGGACCTGTCTGCTCCTAAAATGGAGAGCAGCATTTCCCAACCCAGCAGCTGCCTGACGCATCAATGTTTAACCTCGAAATCAGTTGAAGGTCTCATCTCTGTGCAGCAGCCAATAAATAACTGCATTTATTCTGCTTGCAAAGTCCCTTTGAAAATGGTGAAAGACTCCAAAACAAAAAGGAGGAGAGGGTCATGGGCACAAAGTGATGTTCGATGTAATATGAAATAGAGGAGAGCTGCTGCCAGGAGACAAGCAGGACCTGAGTGAACACATCTGAGGGTGTTCTTTGATGTGTAGGCACATGAGAGACTTTGAAATGAGGCAATAAAATCACACTGTGTGAGGGCAGAAGCCTGCTCTGGTCAGAAACAACAGAACTGCAGCTTCTGCTCTCACTGTGAGTGCCTGCAAGGATGCAGTGGCATGGAATCATAGAATGGCCTGGGTTACAAAGGCCCACAGTGCTCACCCAGTCCCAACCCCCTGCTATGTGCAGGGTCGCCAACCAGCAGCCCAGGCTGCCCAGAGCCACATCCAGCCTGGCCTTGAATGCCTGCAGGGATGGGGCATCCACAGCCTCCTTGGGCAACCTGTTCCAGTGCATCACCACCCTCTGGGTGGAAAACTTCCTCCTCAGATCCAACCTAAACCTGCCCTGTCTCAGTTTCAATCCATCCCCCCTTGTCCTATCACTATAGCTGTACTTCAAAGATGAAATAAAAACTCATTACCAATTACTGTCAAATAAAACCCAGCTATGATGTCAGCTTCTCTAGACAGCTTTGATGCAAAGGGGTCTTCCTGCTGCACGTAGTGTGGGAGGTATTCTTCCTGGGAGGAGGAGTTGCAGTCCGATGCCATCCCACTCATGTCCAGCTCAGTGTCTGAGAAAACAAACATACAGAGCCAACAGAACACAGTAGCACCCATCAGCCACCAGGAATGGTGAAGATATTTTCTTCATATGTAAGATGTATCCTCCCATCCTCAGCTCTGTTCTCCCAGCTCCCAGGGCATTTCAGGATCCATTTCAAAATTGCATAAAGCATCTGGCCATAGTTTGTTTTGTGACTTCATTTACCCACGAATGTCATGATTCGTACTGTAAACATCGCAGTAACCCATCTGAGCAGTAGCTGGGAAGCAGAGTGCTGCAGCACTCAACCCAGGGCTCCTGAGGCACCTTCCCTGATTGTCTGAAGGAGATTCATGTTTCCAGCTGAGCAACACAAGGCTGAGGATCTAGGAAAACCAAGCAGGGCAATTGTTGGTGTCTGAATAGATTTGTAGTTCAATGTGCTTAATGCATACTGGACTTGTCTTTATCTATACACACCATTCTCATAATCACAAGAAACTGGGAGTTATCAGTTAGACAGTCCCAGCAATTTCTTCATGTCCCGAGGGGCACTGTGTCTACAGACTGCAGCTGTGTAAATCTCACAGTTAAGTGAAGAGACATATCCATAATTCTCCTTAGAGTTATTCAGATAGTGGGATCTAATGCAAACAACTTCACATGGTTTTGGTTACAAATATTAACAGTTATGGTTATGAAGAAGCAGAAGGAGCACTGAGTAATAGACTCACCTAGGCAGACTTGTTTCATTTCCTATTCAATTTGTGGGAAAATGAGCTGTTGAGGTGAAATGTGCTAAGACAAATATGGGGAATCCTGGTGTGGGAAAACCAGAATCTGGCAGACATCCCCACAGGTGGCCTCTCCAGGACAGCTGCCACAGGAACTCTACCATGAGATGAAAACACATTACAGTATTTGAAGCCAGCCATTCCAGTACTGTTTAGGATGTTCTGTCACCTGAGTTGTTCTTGTCAGTAGCTGGTGGGGCTAAGAGAAAGGAAAGCCCTTACTCTTGACTCCCTGGTCATCCTCAGTTTTTAGCTGTGGGACCTGAGGCAAGATATGAAGCTCTAAATTCTTCTTCAGCCAATTCTAATCTTGCAGGAAGCCTAAATTAGGAGAGCCAGCCCTCAGCTACTGCTGGAGGAGGAGAGAGAAGGTGGAACTAGCTTAGTATGGAGTGGGTCATCATCTACAGACGCCCTCTTCTTCACCCCAAGCAAAGCAGGACCCCACAGCAACAAGGCATCTAACTTTAGGTATCTGAAGTGAGCACTGGACGCCCATGTTGAATCCAGTTGGCGGCCGGTCACGAGCGGTGTCCCCCAGGGCACAGTACTGGGACCGCTTCTGTTTAACATCTTTATTAATGATATTGATGAGGGGATTGAGTGCACCCTCAGTAAGGTTGCAGACGACACCAAGTTGGGAGGGAGTGTTGATCTGCCAGAGGGGAGAAGGGCACTGCAGAAGGACCTGGATAGGCTGGATCAATGGGCCAAGGTTAATGGCATGAGTTTCAATAGGGCCAAGTGTCGGGTCCTGCATTTTGGTCACAACAACCCCAGGCAACCCTACAGGCTTGGGGAGCAGCGGCTGAAAGCTGCCTGATGGAAAGGGACCTTGGTGTGCTGATGGACAGTGGGCTGAATGTGAGCCAGCAGTGTGCCCTGGTGGCCAAGAAGGCCAATGGCATCCTGGTTTGTATCA
Organism: Alectoris magna; assembly: GCA_030625065.1. NCBI lineage: Eukaryota > Metazoa > Chordata > Aves > Galliformes > Phasianidae > Alectoris > Alectoris magna. Next base: position 112,116,080 of record CM060562.1, on the reverse strand, counting down.
GGAATGGTGTGGTGAGCAGCACTAGGGAAGTCATCCTGCCCTGTACTCAGCACTGGTGAGGCCTCACCTCGAGATTTGATTTTAAGCAGACAACCAAATCCTGTCGGCAAACGTTTGCTGCCATTAGTTTTTACAAAAAGAAAAGGGAGAATAATCTCTAACTTCATAGAATCATAGAATCGCAGAATGGGTTGGGCTGGAAGGGACCCCAAGGATCACGAAGCTCCAACCCACCCCCCCATTCACAGGCAGGGCCACCAACCTCCACATTGAATACCAGCCCAGGCTGCCCAGGGCCCCATCCAACCTGGCCTTGAACACCTCCAGGGATGGACGGGGCATCCACAGCCTCTCTGGGCAGCTGTTCCAGCACCTCACCACTCTCACAGCAAAGAACTTCCCCTGACATCCAACCTAAATCTTCCCTCCTCCAACTTCAAACCATTTCCCCTTGTCCTGCTGTTATCTCCCCTTTCAAAGAGTTGACTCCCCTCCTGTTTGTAGGCTCCCTTTAGGTCCTGGAAGGCTGCAATGAGGTCACCCCGCAGCCTTCTCTTCTTCAGGCTGAACTTCCAAAGAGACACACAAACTTTTCTCATTACTTTTAATATCTGGTTAATCCAGAATAGAAGAGGTTCCAGACACACAATCAAACCTATCTTCATCTGACTTACACAAAAAGCATTCTGGTGAGATGTGATTTGAATACCAGATTACAGCTTTAAAATAGTTCCATCATCCAGATTAGAGTGGAAATAGCTGTGCCCCCACAACGAAGTTCTGTTCTAGATTCAAATCTCACTTTTAGAGCATAAGAAGGCAGAAGGAGGATATAATTAATAAGGCAGTGTAATCATTCCAAGTCTTGTCATTTCAAGTAAAGGAAAACCATAATCCCCATCAGCATTCTATTCCAATGGAGGTTTGGGTAAAAGAATAGTAAGGAGCGATGGGGATGGCTTTCAAACTATCGGGTGAAGGGCAGCAAATGGAGTTGTGCTTTTCCCAAGATGTGCCAAGTTTGAACACCTCACCCTATTGTTTTGTCCTATCTTATGTGAGTGCCTCTCAAGATACCACAGTATTACAGTGCCTTATCAAGGTCAAAAGGCCCCTAAAAATCCCACTTTGGTGGTATGTGTGATCCATATATGCACTGGTCTCCATTGCTTATAAGTTCCTGTGAGCCCCTCAAACATATCGCGAAGCTACAGACGGGTGAGTCACTAAAACCAGGTTCAAACTGTGCCTTCTTCCACCAGGGTAAGCTAAGTGCTGGCAGATGCACACAAAACCCGAATACCCCAATATGAATTAGTAAGAAAACAGTTACTAAATTTCTGTTAGCTTGCCAAAAATTGATGCATTTGGTTTATGGAGACAAGGCAAAGCGAATGGGAAAAGCATTTGTGTAACTCTGCAGAAAAATAAGGGTCATAAACATCAACCATTTTCTCAAAGTCATCTGAAAAGAGAAAAGCGTGGTGTAGCTGAGAGGCAAAAGCTACTCGGGATGAGGAGCAGGAAGCAACACGAGCCATAGCATCACAGAAATGGAGCTGCCGCTGAATGCTGCCAAAAAGTCATCTGTGAAAGTGACTGCAGCAGCAAAGCTTTACTGCGACTGCTGGGCAAGGGAGCACCAGGAATGGATTATCTTGAAAGTCATGGACCACATAAGGAATCATTGCAGTCATTCATGAAAGCAAATGAATTTACCAAGACGTAAATTGTAGAATGAAACTAAAGATACCAACGGATCCCAGTGCATCTGCAAAGAGAGAATTAGCACAGCTCATTTAAAAAGAGTTATCTCAGCTGAAGTGATAACATTATCAATTGTGTTAATTAAGAAAATAACTTTCTACCCTCTTGCGATATGTAATAGGTCTTAAAAACAATAAAAGTATGAATAATTTTATCGGAATGAGTAAAAGACAAAAGCTAGAAGTACTCATTAGTACCGGAGGGCATGGCTATCTTTCAAGGGGGAAAAAGGGGAATGATCTTTCTCTTTTCTTTGCCCAGTGATAATTATTTCACAGACACTCATAACAAAGTTAGTTAGAGCTCAGTGGCAGTTCATATTGTCAAGTGTATCTTTATTTGAAACCCCTCTTGTATTTTGCAGTGCGTGCTGTGCCATACAGCCCATGGCAGGCACGGGCCAAGGTCCCCATGGGCACTGTGTTGTCCCCCCAATCTTCCCAGCTACTGCGCTGTCACCAGAGACCTTGAGTCCAACACACCAGGTGACAAACAGGGCTTCTCTCTTTAGCTTAATGGTATCATCAAAATTTGTTTCTGATATTCTGTTTAGGCTGTGGATGCCCCATCCCTGCAGGCATTCAAGGCCAGGCTGGATGTGGCTCTGGGCAGCCTGGGCTGCTGGTTGGCGACCCTGCACACAGCAGGGGGTTGGGACTGGATGAGCACTGTGGGCCTTTGCAACCCGGGCCATTCTACAGTTCTGTGATTCTATGTGACCCCTCCTTGGCCAGCAGTCTGCCTGGCTGCTGCATTTCAGGAGGTACACAACAGCAAGCAGAAAACTTAAAACAACCCCAGCGTACCACCTTCTTTTCTTTCCTTTTCTCTTCCCCCTAATGTAGCCAAAGAGACTTCTTTAATAAAGACAATGTAATCTCAGTGGAGGTCTCAAGACTGAAGACTCACACACACTGTTGACTGGGATCAGTCTTCCCTTTAGCAGATACCTTGTTTAACCACCATTATTCTGGGGTAGATGCTCTCACTCCCATTGAAAGGGACTCATCACTTCCAACAATTATTCCCTAGGTGTTGACACTCAAACTAACATCTCCCACCTTTCAGTCGAGCACTGAGCTGCATCACACCAGAATGCTGCTTTCCTTTGATAACAAAGAATCACAAAGCTTTTGGAACATCACCTTTTTGGATGTTGATATGGGGGAAATAAATAGTTTACAGCTACCTATCACAGATCTGCCCAACCAACATCACAGTGCAGCACAGGAAGGGCAGGGGTGGGAGAAAAGCACTCCGATTTACATGGTTCCCACTCAGGCTAAAGAGCCCTGCTGAAGGGGGGAACCTCAGCCTTGGATTAAAGACCCAGAGAGGGCTTCTGTCTCTTTATATCCTAGAAGTATGCAGTAAGAATTACTACTGAGTTTTGGAATTATGCAATTATTACAAAATTAAGGCCATGGTAAATTCACAAGTGATTATGTGGATGTCTGCATCAATATTTACATTAGTGAGCAAACTTACAGCAGTGAATCTGTACTGCTTACAGCTGCTGTTGGAGTCCTGCTGAGGACCTTCATTTTTCCAAGTCTTTGCACTTCTTCAGCATTGGCATTTAAAAATAAAAGGAATAACAGAAATCCATCTCCATTTTTTTTGGTATTTGTTGAATCCTCGAATAGATCAAATCCTCCAGTGGCTGAAAAACAAGCTCTCAGAAGTTGTTCTGTAACATGTCAAACATATTTGGGCAAGCACTGGAAAACAAAGCAGTTCCCAAGGCTGGTTCCTTCTTGCTCCCTTGTAAGACCAGAGGACTACTTTGCAGCAGGTCTCCAATGACCGAGGTGTGGGAGCAGAGAGCCATAGAGCACAGCCTGCCCATGCACACGTCTGCCACCCATCCTTACGGCACATCTCGTGCTGAAGGGCCGCAGTGCCAGTGAAAATAGATTTAAAGCCACGACAAAGGACACCAATTTGCTGCATCTTATGAGAAACGGACTCATGCTTTTTCTTGTGTTGCAGGCAATTCATATTTAATTAATACAAACGATTCCACCTTTAAATAATATATTCCTTAAAATGGAACTGTTCCACTATAGCTAACCTCAGGACATTCACAATCCTGACTCAGACTGTATAGAAGAGCAGCAGCAACTCTCAGACCTTTTGAGACAAGAGACAGAGGAGGGGTGGAGGGCAGAGAGAGAAAGATTACGGGTAGCTGTAGCTGTTTGGTTGCACCAATGCCATTTTGCCAGCTCTGCCCCAGTTTCACTTCATTCTCTTCAGCCCTACTGGGGCATTTCACAACACCCTTTGTGGCTCGGCCATGCTGTTCTGGGCCCAAGGAAGACAGGACACATCATCCCCATGTCTTGTAGGAGAGGAGCAGACCATGAGACAGCATCTCTTTTCTGATTTCTGCCTCATATAGAACAGAACCATAGAATCACCAAGGTTGGAAAAGACCTCCAAGATCATCATGTCCAACCGTCCATCTATCACCAATATTCCCCACCAAACCAGGTCCCTCAGTACCACATCTACATGGCTCTGGAACACCTCCAGGGACGCTGACCCCTGGGCAGCCCATTACAGCACCTGGCAACTCAGTGGGAGAATTTTTTCCCAAAAGTTTCTGAAGTTATCTAAATTTCAAAGTTTTTTTTTTTTCATAAAATCATACAGCAAAATAGACCTTCAAATAAACTTTGAAATTTTAAAACTATAGAATCATAGAATGGGTTGGGTTGGAAGGGACCCCAAAGATCACGAAGCTCCAACCCCCCGCCACAGGCAGGGCCACCAACCTCCACATTGAATACCAGCCCAGGCTGCCCAGGGCCCCATCCAACCTGGCCTTGAACACCTTCAGGGATGGACGGGGCATCCACAGCCTCTCTGGGCAGCCGTTCCAGCACCTCACCACTCTCACAGTAGCTCAACAGAAGAGCAGGAAAACAGGCTGGAGAGGACCTCAGAGAAACGGGCACTCCCTACTGACTGCTGTTGCAGAAGGTCACCCAGTCAGTTCTTCAAAGCTTTAATAATGCCAGTCTCAGTGCCTCACTTGGTAGATATGCCCTGAGATTGTCACAGGGAGAATCACCTCTTAACCCCCATCATTAGATCTGAGAGATCCATTTCTCATATTCCTATTTTTGATCCCTTCTGCAGCCGAATATAATAAGGGATTAATTCCACTACTTTAGGAGCACAATTAATACATATTCAATAATTACTGCTGAATTCAGCCTTGATAAAATACTTGTTATTGCAGACTGAGGTGTGAGAGGAGCTGTGGGCAGGGAAGGACAGCTCAAGAACCCCAAGCAGATACCACACATCACAGAGATGTACACTCATACAGTGACAGCCAGTGAGAATTGGGCATCAGCAGTCCTCCTTGTGAGGAAAATCCTTCACGCTCAGAAGCCGGAGTACAAGGAGGAAAGGGGCCATCCCCATTGCACCTCCTTGGAGCCCTCTGGCACACTGGAGTTGAACAGATGTCCAACATGAGTACCGCTGCCCACAGGTGTCAGAGCTGTGCTCTGCAGTCAGTCCTGCAGGACAGCCCTGGAGCCCCAGAGGCACACAGAACTCTGGCAGTGTGTGCCTGCAGCCCCCTCCTTTATTGCACAGAAGGGACTGGGGCCATCCCTTTAAGCCTAATCAGAAGGGAGCAGAGAAGGCATTTCACAGATTGCAGAGAGGTTGCAGAGGATTCATTGAACGTGAGCATTCCTGTGGCGCTGAGAGCACTGTGGCCATGCAGCAGGTTTCACACTCCTGCTTTCCTGGTGCAAAAAGCACAGATGTGAGCAGCAGCACCAACAGTGCGAGCCTGGAGAAAAGCGGTCACAGGAACTCCTGGATCAGAGGGACAGAACACATCACCCAGCAGGGATGTGTGCTGGCACCCAGCATGACACTGCACAGTGCACAGCAAGGGGCAGCACGGCCCACAAGCTGAGCTAATGCAGAACCCAAAGGTACCCAACACGCTGCCCTGCACTTGTACATGCAGCTCCTGGGATGCTTCCAGGTACAGATTTGCTGTTGCAGAGGAAGTCCCTTTCCTCAGCTTCTACATTGCTGTCCATTTGTCCAGCAGTGTTTCCTGGTGACATACGAACCCTGACCCTGTCCTGGGCAAGGACAAGTGTTTCTGACTGAGAAGCACACAAAAACCCATCTGTTCTGATCCCATATTAAACACGAAGGCCGTACCATAATTGTAGAATCACAGAATCACAGAATGGCCTGGGTTGCAAAGGCCCACAGTGCTCATCCAGTCCCAACCCCCTGCTGTGTGCAGGGTCGCCAACCAGCAGCCCAGGCTGCCCAGAGCCACATCCAGCCTGGCCTTGAATGCCTGCAGGGATGGGGCATCCACAGCCTCCTTGGGCAACCTGTTCCAGTGTGTCACCACCCTCTGCGTGAAAAACTTCCTCCTCAGATCCAACCTAAACCTGCCCTGTCTCAGTTTCAAACCATCCCCCCTTGTCCTATCACTGCCCACCCTCACAAACAGCCTTTCCCCCTCCTGTTTATACACTTTTTTCAAGTACTGGAAGGCCACAATGAGGTCTCCCCGCAGCCTTCTCTTTTCCAGCCTAAACAAGCCCATTCCTTCCTTTGAAGCCAACTGATAATCAATAGCACAGCAAATCAATCAGATATTCTGCATCAAAATGAACTGATCAGTAGTTTATTCTCCTGATGTTGCCCAGAGACACAAACAGTCCATTCTGTTCCAAATTTAGTTTGTAATGAGGGCAATGTCAGACCCGCACAGACCTCCACAAACGCTGCAAATAAACACACAAATAAAATCAAAACATCAACCCCCAAATGCTGATTTTTCTCCCAGTGCTGTGTGCCGCCCAGCTGTGTTACACCACAGCATTGCCTCACTGAATGCACAGCACTCAGCAGCCCCAGCAGCACAAGTGGAGGAGAAAAAGAAAGAAGAGAAACTGTGCAAAACTTCCAGAAGCATCAATAATTTCAGCATTGTTTTCCTGTCTCTTCTGGGAGACAACATCCTAACGACTTCATTCCTGTGATGATTTATTCCACATAGAAAGAGAAAGGAGAAAGAGAAAGGAGAAAGATAGAATGGCAATCAGACCGCTAATGAAGCTGCTTTGTAAGCAGCTGGACGGGGATAGCTGGACCTGGATTGAGGGTAGAGTAAGCACACACAGCGCAGACACCCACCTGTGCACGTCTGTGTGCACTTTTGCACCTACACTCTGCACACGCAAGCTTTCACACCCCCTAGCAAGAACAAGAGCCGCAGGACCGGACGTACCTCACGCACCAACTCCACGCGGAGCATCCCCTCGAGCTCCGCAGCTTTAAGTCAAACCCAAACCGTCTGCAACAGCGTAAATCCGCGGCTCCTTCAGCGCTCCGAGTTCTACAGTTCAGCAGACAGGGCAGAGCGGCGCTGAGCCCCGTGCACAGCCGACCCTCCGCCCCGCCGGGTGCAGCTGAGGATGCTGCGTGCCCCCTCCCTCCTCCCAGCGGGGCCGCAGCTCCTCCACCTCCCATCAGCCCACCCCGCTCCAGAGCGCCCAGCCCCGCCTCCGTCCAGCCCCGCGCCGCACCCTGTCCCGTAGCATCCCGGGGGATGGGAGGATGCAGGGAGACAGCCATGAGTAGGAAACTGAAGCGGCACTTTAATGACGTAGATCAATATAGGCGAAAACACTCCTCTTTGGCTTAAAAAATAAAATAAAATAAAATAAAACAAAATAAAACAAAACAAAACAAAACAAAATAAAATAAAATAAAACAAAACAAAACAAAATAAAATAATAAATACATAAATAAATAAAAAAGATCATTATGAATTTCATCTGTGTCGTTCTGTACTTGCTGAGAAATTAAAGAACTCTACCCTACAGGTAAAGGAGTAAAAAGGATGTCACGGCAGCAAAGGATGAGAGGAAGCGGTTCCAGAAATAAGGAGGATCTTATGAGCCGAGGTCCTCAACCCCACCCCACCCCCCAGCCCACTGCCCACATCCCCCAGTGCCACATCTCCATGGTCCTGGGACCCCTAAGGGATGGTGCCCCCAGCACTCCCTGTACAGCTGTGCCACTGCCCCACTGCTCCTTCTGAGAGCAAATTGCTCCGGATATCCAACCTGAAAAGGCTGGGTATGGCTCCTTGATGGTTACATAGTACAGAAAAGCAGCATATTCTCTCTTTTCCAAGGGCTTGGAAGTGTATGCCTCAGGGATTCCACGCTATAACCCAGCCAGCAGCCACAGGCTGAATGCAGTTAGCTCACCCAGTTAGCCCACAGCCTCATCAGCCCTGCATAGCACTGAGCAGGTGCAGAGCCCCCAGCCCATGAGCACAGAGCATAGAGGGAAGGATTGGGTCTGTTTAGCCTTGAGAAAAGAAGACTGAGAGGGGACCTGATCCAGCTCTATAAATATCTAAGGTGTGGGGGGCAAAGTGGAGAGGCCAGACTCTCTTCAGCAGTGTGTGGAGACAGGACAAGGGGAAACGGCCAGAAGCTGGAGCATAGGAAGTTCCCACAAATGTGTGCAAGAACTTCTTTACGGTGAGGGTGACGGAGCACTGGAACAGGCTGCCCAGGGGGGTTGTGGAGTCTCCTTCTCTGGAGATATTCAAGACCCGCCTGGACGCCGAGCTGTGCGACCTGCTGTAGGGAGCCTGCTTTGGCAGGGGGGTTGGACTCGATGAGCTCTGGAGGTCCCTTCCAACCCCTACGATTCTGTGATTCTGTGATTCTGTGATTGTGAAACTCCACAGCGACCTTCTGGCAGACTCAAAATGCTTGCATGGCAAGTGGCATGGGGACAGTCCACTGAAGAACGAGTAGGAACACAGAGCTTCACGCTCAATTGACTTGGCGCTGCTTTGCAGGAATTGCTCATTTTTAAAGTCATCTTTTATTTACAGGGTGAAGAAACGGGGCAGAGAAAAACGAAAGACATCAGCTTTTTTGAGCAACCAGTTCACTCTAGCAAGGTGTCAGTCTTCCAGACAATTGGGCTGTGCCAGATCAGGGGTAAATGTCAGAAGAGCTCTCAGGTTGTGAAGCTCCAACAGCTCCAGAACCAATCCTGTGTTAGACTCAAGAGAAGGATAGCAAGTAACTTGGCAGAGAGGCCCAAACACTGCAGCATCCCACATCTCCTCATCTGCATGTGAAGATGGGAAAGGGCAGCACTCAGTGAGGGCTAAAGGGAGTGGTACAGCATAGAAGGGTCGGGACGTGGGCAGGGCAACAAATGGGTGAAAAGGAGGGGAGGGGAGAGGTGGGTGTCATTTATAGCACTGCTAAGGGCCTTTGGCATTAGGAGGCAACAGGATCACAGCTGTTCTCCAAAGCAGTACCAGCAGAATTCAGTTTTATGGGTTTCCACTGAAGCTTCTGAACTTCTCACTTCTACGGAGGAAGATGATATTTGCTGCGGAGTCAAACAGCAGCAGTTAGAAAGTATAAAACGAAGTCTCATCTCCAGGAAAGTCTTTGCATTCCCAAATTACAGAAATCATTGTGAGCAAGTCATGAACCATAGAATCATGAAGGTTGGGAAGAACTTTAGGATCACCACGTCCCCCCCACGTCCCCATGTGCCACATCTCCGCAGTTCCAGAGCACCTCCATAGAAAAAAAAACAAAAATGGCATGGGTATTATTTTAATTGGACTAGTAGCATCTTTTGCCTTGTTTCACTTGGACCAGCAATCACTTCTTGTATGTGTGTATAAGGTCCATAACAATATTTTAAGTGTACCAGGGCAGGCTTAGGATGCAGTACCAGTGCACGTCTTGTGAACTGGCTTACGGTCCTGTTTAGGCACTCAAGGCTCACTGAGGGTGTAAGAATAAAGATGCAAGTTGTGAGACTTATGCACTTCCAGCTTGGCTGCACAAAGTGGCTTGAAAGAGGGGAATCTGAGTGCAAAAGCCTCACCCATCAGGACGTGCCCGTCTGAATTACCCTTATGGCACTTGCACTCGCTCATTAAGAAGTAGATGCCAGGACTTATTAGAGGGCAAGGCAGTGTGAACCTCCAAGTCATACATCATGACGTGTGACAGAACGAATTAATCCATCCTCTCTCGGGGCCTCATTTTCCAGCTGCTAATACAAGTGAACTGAGTCACTGGCTGCACTAAATCTACTAGCATCGTTTGGGGTGATATTTTAAATGTTAACGCTTGGGCACAATTTGCCAAGTGGAAGAGCTGTGAGCATGCCTGGACCTTCCCAGCTGAGATGCAGTCCGATGACGGCTTCAGTGCACCAGTCCACTGACAGCAGAAGGAAAGTTTTGGAGAGCCCATGGATTGCTGGGAAGCAGCAGAGATAGCACTGTACAACAGTGCAAAGCAACTCAGCAGAAGGAGGGTTTTCATGGCTTGAGAAGACACGGCAAGCAGCTCAAGGCTGTGTGCAGTGTTTGTATAGTCTGGTAACAAATCTGAGACCGCTCCAAAAATTCCTTGTGTCCAGAGAGCAGAAAAATACGCATCTCCAAACTACTCACGGAGTTCTTTCTTGGAAAAGGTGAAATATGAAGGCCCTCTTCTAAATGAAGAACAATGATGATGACTTTACAGGAAAGAAGGAGGGAGGTGGCAGGCAGCGTTCAGAAATACTGTTGTTTTTTGAGGAAGAGAAGGTCTGGAATGGATAAACAAGCAAAGAAGTGGGGGAAAAAAGGGATTGGTATATGTGTATGATAGCAATGGCTACAAGTAATGCCTACTTACTGCACCACAACCTCACTGTCTCATCCACAGATTTCAGATGAAAATCGTGATACACCACCAACATTCCTTTCTTCTAGCATTCTGGGTACCTAGATTTCAAGCAGCCCCCATGCTGCACGATTCCCAGTTGAGCATCCAAGTGGACAGTGAACAGCACAGCGAAAGCCACAGTACAAAGAGAGTGAACAAAAACAAGAATTTCATCTTTTGGCCTGAAATTGCATGCTATGCAACGGCCCACCTGCTCCTGCTCACTGCTTTTCAGCTGGAAGTGTCTTGCTGCAGAAGCTGTTATTCAAGCTGTGATGGTCTGCATCCAAAACACCACTATTACTCAGCAAGGCACAAACTAATTAAGATTTCTCACTAGCAGGTTTTGGTCACCAAAACACAGCTCTGTCCCTGTGCTTGTTACAGCTTGCTGCACAGTGTCTATTTTTTTGAACAAATAGGTCAAGTCAAGTAGAAAGGTAAAATACGTCCTTATTCTTCCATCCTTAACCACACCTCCCCCCCAGAAGAAAATCTCATTCTTAGCACAGAATCCTCAAGAGACATTAATTTTTCCTGGAGGAAATGATATAGAGAGGGTATCGATGTGGGACCTTTCTCCTAATTGGTACAGAGCAGCCACTTCCACAGCTGCACAACGACTCAGCCTGCAGGAGTCATGTTCCAGCATCTTACCTGCAGAGATGGCCTCAAAGTCTTTGCTCTCTTGTTTTCTGCCCATCTTTTTCCTCACCTTCTTATAGACAAAGTTCTTCAACCCCTTCTCTGGTTCTAAACCCTCCCTTAGTTTCTGACAGCCCATTCCTCTCTTTCTTGCATTAAGCACAACCTTTCTCAGATGTGTTGTCCAGAAGCCTTTCAGGCACTGATCTCGTATCAGTCACTGCAGATGAACAGGCAGTGTTGGTCTGGCTGCTGCAAGAGTTCATTTCACCTCTCCACAATATCCACATCCGGGGGTGGTCAAGCAAACTGCTCTGTATGCTGTCTCCTTTTCTGGGACCAGAGAACAAAACAGTCTGTACCAATCCCATTACAAATGCAAGCCGTCCCTCCTTTAGCCTGCATGTAGGAATATTTTTCTCATCTTACTACATACAAAAAATACGTGATCCATCAAACCATTAATTCTGCCCCCTGGGCCTGCAGAACTTACCAAGGTTAACCTTAAATGAGGCCATTGCTGACAGTTCAGTCTGACCATCTGGGTATGTCCCACAGCAGAGCCCATCTCAGGCAAGGACAACACCTCGGGGTCCTCTGGTTTCAGCTCTTGGTCCCTGGTCTCACAAGGAGGCAGACATGCAAGGAACGAAGAAAGCATGGTTACTTAATATTTCATCACTCTGAACACCTTTTGTACTTAAGACAAGTAAAGAGAATACAGCATGTTTCTCTTGGAAGCATTCCAAAGAGGAAATAGGTTCAACAAGAAAAAAAATGGGGGAAAAAATCCTGACATTTTGAAATAAAAATTTCTACTCATTTTTAATTTCTTTAGCCCTGAGAATATACATCGCTGCAGGAAATTGAATGACCGTTAGGTTGCTGAGCTCGCTACCTGGATGCTTCATAAAACAAAGACTGCCCAAGTTTCACATACAGAATCACACAGATTTCCCCCATTTATTAATTCTGTCCATGATAGAAATTAATGGAAATCTCTGATATAAGTATAACCCTTTCAGTGTTTTCAAGAATTAGCAGGAAGACGGACAAAAGGGATGCTGGACTGCAACTCCCAGGAAAGAAAGCAGAATTATCATTGGTAGTCCTATTCATGGATGGAGGTCACTGTGGGTATCAGCCATGGTTAATGCCTCACCTCTGAGACACTGAATGCCTCAAGGAACAGAAACTCCCATATTTCCGTGTACAGTATTTCTCTTTCAGTGCCCACTAATGCTAAGAAGCACGGGCAAAAGACATCAATGTTGGTTTAGGAGGAAAAGGGCTGGACACTTAGACTATTAGGGATGGACAGTGGGAAATCGAGCTTCACCAATTCTGCTTCTCATGGAAAAAAATGGTGACTTGTTTGTGTTTTATTTGCATTAAAAACGAAGTTAAACCACCACTAGCTGACAAACCATATGTATCACCTATTTAGGTCGGTAGGCTGCTAGACCCTATTTTGGTTGACAGCCTCAGAAATATATGTAGACCCCACACATAAAATGAGAGATGCATCCACTGAAATCTGGAAGAAAAGGCAACAAAACAAGCAGAGCTATGAAAAAATAGAATATATTAAAAAAAAAAAAAAAAAGTTGTTTAATCTGAAATGGAAACTGTTTGAGACAAATCCCTAAACAGTGCCAAATTGTGTATAAGAGTGAAAATATTTCCTTCCTGCCTAAGCTGGAGAGGACAAGAAGGAAATGGAAGGGAGCATTTCCACCAAGAGGCTGACACCAGACATCCACCAACGTCCACTGAAATGGCTTATGAAGAGCAGGGGCAGAGACAAACTCAGTGGGTTCTCAAGTTCCTTGCTCCCCTTGTTTTATGTCTATGTAATGTAACTATATATGTTTATAAAAGCAGAGCATATGCCATTTAAGTGTTGATGTAACCACCACAAAAACAGGGGCTACCTGTCTAAATAGAGCAAGCAGTTTTTAAATGGATATTGAGTTATAGTAGAGACCAAAGAGCAGGGAACAGTATTTGGTGGATGTGTGTCAACTTGCATTGCAAATTTCTCTGCTTTGTAAGATGAGTTTAAAGAAGCATTCCAACACTTTCATTGGTAGCAATTATGCTCATGAGGGCTCCATGGTAATAACCCGAGTTCAGCTCCTGCTGGATTTGAAACGTGAAACTGCCTGTTGGGATCCTGACTTCTCACACTTGATTTGGATTCACTCCTTCCCCAAATAAAATCAAATAAATTAGCCCTTTAAATGTTTTCTTTGATGGAGGAATTCCTTCTGGATTCAAAAGCAGACACCCCCCAGCAATTTCAACAGTGATTTTATCATTTAATTGCTAGAAAGTGTGGCATCTTCTTAGAATCATGGAATTGCTCAGGTTGGAAAAGGCCTTAAAGATCATCGAGTCCAACCACAACCCAACCATCCTACCCTAACTAACAGCCCTCCGCTCAGTCATGGCCCTGAGCACCACATCCAAACGGTTTTAAACACATCAGGGATGGTGACTCCACCACCTCCCTGGGCAGCCCATCCCATTCTTCTTATATTTAACATCTGTAGACAATAAATTGTGTCAGCCTGGATGTGGCTTTGGGTGACCTGGCAGGAGGTGTTCCTGCCCATTTACAGGGGCAGTGGATCTGGATGGTCTTTAAGATCCCTTCCAGCCCAAACCGGTCTAAGATTCTATGAAAGACACTCGTAGGTACTAACAGATGTAGACCAAGGAGCACTGAGTTATGGCAGAAAGGGCAGATGAAGATGTAACCAGAAATCACAGCCAAGCTAAACAGCCAAGCCTAGTTTGAAGTTCTAAAAGTCAACAAGAACCCTCTGTTCTTTTGTCCAAGCCCTTCTTTGATGTGTTTCTCATTGCAGCATAGAGTAGTATAGGAGAATACTGTCAGAAGGACAGAGAAAACTTCTGTTCAAACAAGAGGGCCCTCTCCACTCAGTGGATTAATTTTACAGTCTTCACACTGTGATGGCCTCGAGTCCCACAACACAACTGAGTAAAGCTCCAGTAAAACGTGTAACTTGAAGTGTTATCCTCTAAAAATATTTTCTTCCTAAAGGAATAAAAGATCTGGAAACATGCAAACCCATGGTGGTGGATAAGCCTTCATCTTAACAATTCCCAGTGTTCAGAAGAAGTCAACTTATTTATTTGAAATCCACCACTGCCCACAATCTCTGTCTCTAAATGGTGACACATTCATGTTGTAAACTCTGCTGGGGTGTGAGCAGAGGGTCAAAATTATAACACTAGCAAGAACTCAAAATAAAGTCTATCCAAGAAGCAGAATATGCTCTAACAAATAATGTCTTTGTAATTGCAAACACGCCATTTCAAGATAGAATTCCCTGATAGGCACAGAATGAAAAAATACTAATTATTGGAAGGCCAGCTGGAGCTGTCCTAACTTTAAGAATGAATCCTTTAACACCTCCATACTGAAGCAAAGATCCTGGTGTTTAATGGCACGGACTCACATACTAACCAGCCATTGGTTAACTTTCTTAGGTTATTTTAAGGGCATCAGGCATAAATTATGTATTCACCACGTGTCTGCATGCAAATATGTGGATCCAAAGTCCCAGTCCTTCCCCCAAAAAAATGTATTTTCCCAGTGAAGTTTGGAGTGAAAAAGAAAGAAACCATGAGCGAATTCTCTCCGTTACATAAAACCCAGTAAAAACTGGAAATGCAGATCAATCAGTCTGGAATGCCATGTTGGGAATTTCTCCTTGAAACAAGAACAAAAAAGGTTTCTACTTCTATTAAGGCTTATTTCCCCTGAATGATTATAGCAAAAGTGAACCTTAGAGCTAGAATCATGAAACTGCTGCAAAGAGAGGTATAAAACCATGTTTGAATAAAGCATGCAGGGGATAGAGCATTTTCCTCCACTCCTGAGAAGCTAAGATGGAAAATATGAACTCAGCTTTGTGGTTTGGATCAAGGTTGCAAAGCAATGCCATCAAGGAGAAAACTGGGTAGCATGCAAACCCCACACAAAAGGTAATAGGAAGATTGTGTGCTGATGCCATACTGCTTCTGAGTACTAGCATGTGCTGTAGCACACAAACCCTTGTGAAGGGTGAAGAAGTGCATCCTGGGCTGCATCAACAGAGGGGTGGCAGTGGGCAGGGAGGGAACTGACTGTCCCCTGTGCTGTGCCCCTTGTAAGGCGGCCAGTGCTGCGTCCAGGCCTGGGGCCCCCAGCACAGGAGGGATGTGGGGCTGTGGGAGCAGGGCCAGGGGAGGGCCAGGAGGATGCTGAGAGGGCTGGAGCACCTCTCTGTGGAGAAAGGCTGAGGGAGATGGGGGTGTTCAGCCTGGGGAAGGGAAGGCTGAGCGGAGACCTCGCTGAGGCCTTCCATTAATTAGAGGGAGCTCATAAGCAAGAGGGGGAGCGACTTTTTACATGGTCTGATAGTGATAGGACAAGGGGGGATGGTTTTAAATTAACAGAGAGATTATTTACATTAGATATTAGGAAGAAATCACCTACTCTGAGAGCGGTGAGGTGCTGGCACTGCCCAGAGCTGTGGGTTCTCCATCCCTACAGGTGGCAGGGGCTGTGGATCAGCCCCAGGCAGCCTGAGCTGGGGGGACCCACCCCACAGCAGTGGAGGTTGGGTCTGTGGGGTCCCCTCCAAACCAACCATTCTACAATTCTATGAACTGGAACTGAAGCTAAAACTGACCTACCCATATGACTGAAGTATTAGAATCATAGAATCACAGAGTCACAGAATGGCCTGGGTTGCAAAGGCCCACAGTGCTCACCCAGTCCCAACCCCCTGCTGTGTGCAGGGTCACCAACCAGCAGCCCAGGCTGCCCAGAGCCACATCCAGCCTGGCCTTGAATGCCTGCAGGGATGGGGCATCCACAGCCTCCTTGGGCAACCTGTTCCAGTGCGTCACCACCCTCTGCATGAAAAACTTCCTCCTCAGATCCAACTTAAACCTGCCCTGTCTCAGTTTCAAGCCATTCCCCCTTGTCCTATCACTGCCCACCCTCACAAACAGCCGTTCCCCCTCCTGTTTATTCGCTCCCTTCAAGTACTGGATGCCCACAATGAGGTCTCCCCGCAGCCTTCTCTTCTCCAGCTAAACCAGCCCAGTTCCCTCAACCTTTCCTCATAGGAGAGCTGCTCCAGCCCTTGCAGTGAACTGGATGCACTTCCCTTCAATCTCATGCTCCAGAAGTCAGCATTCTGTCCAAGGTAGTGCACAAGTGTCATAGAAAATGTATTTAATTTTTTATACCAAAGACAGCACCCATTTAACCCTCCCTCTTTAGACTTATTGAGGTTTCTTGAGCCTCAAATACGGCTGAAACATTTCTCCATTTCCGCAGGAGAATACTACAGAAGGAGGTACTTTCTCTGCACCCTTATGATTGCACTCTGGTATTCTTGGTTTTGCTAAACAAAATCAAGCTTTGTTCAATTAGCAGTTTATCAGCAAAATTAGTGCATGCCCAATTTGTGCTGAAGTTCAAGATGATCAGTACATGTGGAGGATTTTTCTGAGAAATGTCCACAGTCCGAAACGTTGCCTCAGGGATGTTAATTCAATCAAGTCAAAGGACATGCCCCCTAAAGAGAAATGGGATAATAATAGGAAAGTCACCTCACTGCACATTTCAGAAGAAAACAAACGCAACACTTGTAATTCCTCCTATGCAGGAGGTGGCTGTGAGATCCCCACAGCGTTAAACGCTGAGCTGATGCAGCCATCTACCACAATAGCAGAGGTGAGATCATGCGTGAACTTGTGAAGACTAAAGGGTGTTTCCATTGTTTTCCCTGAAGATTTCTTTTTAACATTTTTCCTTGATATGCGATCACATCTGACATCAGAGCACACACCCCAGAGAGGGAGGATTTCATAACATCTGAAATAGCACAGAAAACCTTAGAAAATAATTTAAGATGGAGGGTTATTTGTATATTTAACTCCAGAGGCAAATCAGCAAAGTAGCATCTTTCCAGATAAAGGGAGAGCAATGTGTCAGTGCTGGAAAGGTGTAGGATTAATTAGAGAGGATCCCAATTTGTTCAGCTTGGACAAACATTGGCTAAATCTGAATGAAGCCTTCATTCATGCAGGCACCAAATTCCACATAGGAATGGCCTGAAATGAATACAGATGTCAGCAGGGGAAAGTGGAACAAGAGAGGAACAATCGGCCTTCTTGACATCCTCTCATAACCATGCACAGTGTATGGAGCAGAACTGGAGGTGGCATTTGCTATTGGTCTACATTCACCAACTGGGAGCCAACTGCACTGCTCAAGTGACAAAATCCCACATTGATTACATGAAAATCCACAGAATTTCAGTCAACCCTTCTGTTCTGTCATATCCTGAAGTTTTAATATTCAACAAACAAAACGAAAGAAAAGTCACGAGTCTGGTATTGGGCAGCATCCACACTAAGAGTAACAAAATGGCAGCCACGAGCAGCAGGCATCCTTGTGCAAATACCCCTGCAGTTCCTTCCTTCCCTTCTCTCTCCCTGCCCATGCCCTGAAACCAGCAGATAAACACAGCTCCATGGGACTACTGCATGGACACAGTGCTGTGTGACCTACAGGTTACTTTTCTCTTGAGCTGAGGGTCTCCATTCCACTTCCCTTGCTCTGAGCAGCTGGGTCAACACTCACAGAAAAGGCCAAGTGCAGATAGCAGAAGTTTCTGAAAGTTCCCAATCAAATAAGGCTGAATTTACAACACATGTATTTTATACCAGAAGGATCAAAGCGCCGTATATGAAAACAAAAGTGATCACCTGTCCCTCTGGATGTGTTGTTTCTGGTGTTCTTTGTTTGATTTCTGAATAAATGAATGGGAAATAGCTGCTCTGACACTCAAAGACTGCGCAGTGGTGAAAATCCTGATGTATTGATTGAGGATCTGCTCAACAAAGAGGGGAAGGGAAGGGCTGCTATCCCACCCAATACGAATTTCTGTGGCTTAGAAGAAGTACTTTCTGCATTTCCTCTGTGCAGATGATGTTGGCCGATAGCTGAGGTGGGGAGGCCGAGCTCAGAGCTCACGCCGCAGATTCCCCAAGGCTCTGTGCTAACACTGATGAAACGGGGGAAATCTATGACATCAGGGTGACAGAATCCATTATATTTGCACCTTTGGTGGCTGTCTGTTCAGGAAAAAGAAAGTGTGAATGTGCCGAGCAAGATGACTTTGACTTTAAAAATAGCTTTTATCAAGGTCGTGCAAGCAGCTCAAACTTTTAATTATCACAGGGAGGGTCTCCATGCCCATAACTCACCTCTGGTGTTACATGAGAACGATGCCATGGGGTGAGCAATGTCCTCTCGGCGCATCCGAGACAGGCTGCCCATTTTCTAAGGTGTTCAGCTCACAGGGCAGCACCAGACTGTAGAAGCATGGAATGGTTTGGGTTGGAAGGAACCTTACAGATAATTTAGTTCCAACCTTCTGCCACGGGCTGGGATGCCTCCCTCCAGGTCAGGCTGCCAGGAACTCAGACTGGACATGGGCACTGCTAGGGGTGGAACGTCAGCAGGGATGGGATGAAAGGCACACGAGAGGTGGCTGTAAGTGAAGCATGGAGCATGTTTGCAGAACCAAGCTAAGAAGTGGTAAAAGCTGGCAGAGCACATCTCAGACCCTATCAGAAAGCTTCCACAGTAGCACAAGTAAGGGGTAAGAAAAGCCATCATTGTGTTCACATGACAGAAACATTAATTATTGAGCAAGGATTCAGATTTGCATCTCAAATTCAAATCTGTCAAAGTATTTGGAAGAGCTGCTGTCACATTCTCTCATGACAATTTACATTTGGTTCTTTAGCTGAGCTCCTTCAGAGAGGTGGGGGATACTTCTGCCTCCCCAGGATAACTGACTTTTTGTTCTTGATAAAACAAACTTATAAAACATTCAGTGTGCTCTGTCAACAAAAGGTTAGGATTTTTTTTTTAAAGCAAAATGGTTTTGATACCTGTTTTCTCTATTCTGTATTTTGCATTCTGTGTTGTTTCCATATATTCATCTCCCACCCGGCTTTCATATTAAAAATCCTTCTGTCAGCCTTCAGGGAAAAGGTTCTTGCCTTCACCTCAGCCTCTCCGAGAAGCTCCCGCCTCCATCTCTAATGACAAAAATTAGAACAAGGTAATTTGTTTGCATATTTCCTCCTCTTTCTCTTGGACAAGCACAGGAAACAGACAACCCCATCACTGCACAGCTCAGCCACGCACACTTGAACACGTATCACAGATTTGCCACTGGCCATGAACTGGCAAATTTTAATCCCATCAGAGATATTTCACTTCATCAGTTTGGGTGCTTATTTTCAATATATCTATGGACATAAAGCCCCATAAAGCTGTTAAACAAAAGGACTTATTCCATGCACAGCCCCTACTGGCACTGCATGGACAGACGTACTTTGTTAAGCACATGGAAAAGCTGCAGAATGTGTTTTGGTGCATGCATGTACGTACACTCATGCTGAAGTCAGGTGATAAACCAACTAAATATATTACATGCATATAAAACCTTCCACTTCCTATCTCTATAGGATCTTAATAAAAAGTGTAAAGGTAACGCACTGGGAGAAGTGTTGTTTGAGAAAATATAATCATGTGTTATACCCAAAATGTGCTACGAAGGTACGAAGCCTGGGGCAGTACAAGAGCTTTGTACTTCAGGCTGCTCTATGGGGGAAAGTAACTCAGGCTGTACTCAGCAAGCCTCTGAGTCCCTGAGGGAGCAGCCCCACGGTGTGGCTCAGAAGAGGATGTCAGCGTGCAGTAAGGTTGACTGAACTTGGGATCTTTTGCAGGCCAACCCTTCCCACCTCTTCATCAAAATGGGTGGAGTCAGCGCCTTCCCATTACCTTTCAATGGGGAGGAAACACCACAGGAAAAATACAGAATCACTGCATGGACAACAATTCTGCAGGAAAGGCTTCGGGTTCACAGAACAACTCAGGAATAGACCAGAAGAATGCTGAAATTCAGTCAGAACTTGCTTCAAGAATGAGGGCTGCTACAACAGTAATGCCTCCTATTTCATCGTCAGTCCACCGTGTCAAGGGCTGATGTTGGTGGGATGGCAGTAGAGGTTGAACCTTCCCACCAGTATCCCATTCCACGCTGTTGCTGTGTGACAGATGGCAGCAGAGGTCAATGTGGCAGAATGACGTTTGACGTGGGAGTGAAGATGGAGCAAAGGCATGGAACTGAATTCGTCCATGAGGAAAGAATGGCACCCATTGGCATTAATGGATGCTTGGGAATGTTTACAGACAGCAACCAGAGGGTGTGAGCACAGTGAAAGTTGGACTCCATGGGTAACATTTGCCTCGCAACGATGCTGTCACAGCAGCTGTAAAACTGTGGGTCACCTCCCCTGGGGCAGATCTTTCCAAGCATGGCATGCAGGCTCTTGGTCATCACTGGTAAAAAGGCACAGTGCATGGTGGTGATCGCATGTTAAAGTACAGCAAGTTCTCAGCCACAAAACATTATCAAACAGCAGTATTGTGCTCTTTGTAGCTGTTGTAGTTTCCAGGGAAATAAATAGGAGGCACTGCTTTTGGAGCCACCTAGATATTATTTTCCAAATCAATATTTTGTCACACTGAAATCTTCATGTTTAACGTGCACAGAAGCTGGGTTGAAGGCATGCCAAGGTGATCTCAATATAAAAGCAAAGCCGCTGGAGCTTCAGGCTGCATTACATCAGGGCAATGATTTTCTCCAGGTGCCCAGGTGGTTCTCAGAGACGTACGGTTTGTATTTCCCCATTAGGATGATTGCACTGGTGGGCAGACAGAAGAGCAAAGCCCATTGCATTCGTTTTCTATCTTTGATATTTACGTGGTTTGCCTTCACTGAACCAATAAAACAATCATGAGCTGATAACCACAGCTGTGGGTAACTGAGCTCACTGTGTCCAAGGTCTGTAGACACGCTGGTGAAAGTGTGCTTCTCTCACGATGTTCACCCTCTCATACCTCCTCCATTTCAGAAAGTCCGATCAGTTCTGCTTTCTGGATCAGATCTCCAGACAGTAACGATCAATAAGGTGACATGCAGGCACTGGCTATATTTCAAGTACCTCCCCGTTCCCCTTTTCTGCTACAGATGTGTCTACTAGATTTTGTTCTCCTCAATACACAGGAATTTACAGGGATGGAGAACCTTGGAAAATTATTTCTGCTGTGAAATGTGTTAAGGATATCGATTGACAATGCATCTACCAGTGATAGGAAAGTACTGTGGAAATCATGGTTTTATGCTTCAGAGTTAATCCAAGAATTCACTTCAGGTCATTTGTGTTTATTTACGTTATCAGAAGGTCTGACCCTGAGCCACTTCAGGAAGAACTTCTTCACAGAAAGGGCTGTTGAGCACTGGGATGGGCTGCCCAGGGAGGTGGTTGAGTCACCATCCCTGATGTGTTTAAAACTGTTTGGATGTGGTGCTCAGGGCCGTGACTGAGCGGAGGGCTGTTAGTTGGGGTAGGATGGTTGGGCTGTGGTTGGACTCAATGATCTTCAAAGTCTTTTCCAACCTGAGCAACTCTATGATTCTATGATTCAAATCTTCTCCCCAGCAGATCTTTGGGCAGATCCTGACACACATTATAGTCAAGTAGCTTGACATCTTACTGATAAAAAGGTCAAAATATTCTGTTCTACCAACCTATTCCTGTTATGAACAGCAGCACTTAGCTGGCAGCACAGGAGATAAGGGGGGATTTTCTGTTGTACCTCTCCCAGTGCCAGAGATTAAGATGACTTTTTGCAATACTGCAGAAGGCCAAGCAGGAAACCCAGGCTGCTGCAGAACTCCCAAGCCAATCATCCCAGCTATGGGAGTGATTTTCAGCTATTCCATCAGAGAAAAAAGAGATTTCATGAGTGTCATTAACCAGAGGAAGTGAATATTTATAGTGGAGATCATGATCGCTCAGACACGCACCAGTGCCATGGATCTGGTGCGATTTAGGCAGGTGAGTGGTGCTCCAGGTCCACTTCTGCTCTCTGGTGTCACCAGAAGTCAGGATTAACTGCTGGCATCAGTGCAGTATTTCTGGAAGAAAAACACACTCAGAGCAGGGATGCAGGCCAAAGATACCACGAATGAATAGCAGGTCTTATTAAGAAGGCTGGCACTGATATGAGTACATTGATGTACTTTTCCCACTTTATCTTTGCTTACAACTGCCATCAAAGGGTTGGTCAACAGAGAGCTCTGCCCGGGGATAGCCACCTACAATGCCAGGTATTCACATTTGGCTACTGATAACAATCTGGCAATGGAAAGAAAGGCTCTGGGATGACTACAGTTGTTAGAAGGAACTGCTTTCCAAGCTGGGGAACTATGTTTCAGACCACTGTACAGATCCCATTTGCCAGAAGCCTGACTTAGCAACATCAGAAAAAGGAAAATCCACTGCTTCTCAAAATACTTCCTTCCATCACTAACTTGCCTTTTTTACAGAAGGGTATTTGAAGCAGGAAAATTCAAGCTAAATATAGTTTGATGTTCCAGTAGCCCACTGCTTGTAGCAGTCTGCCTGTTCTGACCAGAGACACTGCAGTATGAATATGAAGCAAATCATAATCCTAAACCTGCATTCCCAAGGGTCAGAATGCTCTTTCTAATCAATTTGATGAGAGATGCAACATGAGGCAGCAAAGTGTGCCCACAGCCTAGAAGGCCAACCAGATCCTGGGCTGCATCAAGAGGAGTGTGACCAGCAGGGCGAGGGGGTGATTCTGCCTCTCTACTCTGCTCTCGTGAGACCCCACCTGGGTACTGCATCCAGTTCTGGAGCCCCCAACACAAGAAAGACAGGGAGCTGTTGGAATGGGTCCAGAGAGGGGCCACAAAGATGATCAGAGGGCTGCAGCACCTCCCTGCGAGGACAGGCTGAGGGAGCCGGGCTTGTTCAGACTGGAGAAGGCTCTGGGAGGAACCTATAGCAGCCTTCCAGTACCTGAAGGGGGCGACAGGACAGAAAAGGAGAGCCTTTTTACAAGGACAGATGGATACAGGAAGAGGGGAAATGGTGTTAAACTGAAGAGGGTAGATTTAGGCTGGATATCAGGAAGAACTGCTTTACTGTGAGGGTGGTGAGACACTGGAACAGGCTGCCCAGTGAGGCTGTGGGTGCCCCTCCCTGGCAGCACTCCAGGCCAGGCTGGATGGGGCTGTGAGCAGCCTGGGCGATGGGAGGAGTCCCTGCCGACAGCAGGGGGCTGGGACTGGGTGATCTTAAAGGTCCTTTCCAACCCAAACCATTCTATGATTCTAATTTATTTGCTCAACACAACCTTCAGATGAGTCAAAGAGGGGTTTTATTATTGGTCTCAATCTGAAACAAAAGTATCCACAGGGCATACCTACGTCTCTCATGTAGGCTGAAGGGCTATAACTGAATACTGATGCTCATACAAACAGGAGAGCACTGGGCTTTGCAAGTTTAGCACTGCTGAGAAATAAAAGTACGGTCCCATATTCCAGCTGTAGGCAAGCACATGAGCTTTAAAATTTTACACCATTACAAACTTTTTTTTTTTTGCTATATTCACTTGGAAGCAGTTCTAAAAGAAATACTGCTATCTACAGCATCCACAGCAAAACAACTGCAATAACTGGTTATCTCATAAGATAGAACTACTCACAGCTCCAAGGGCAAATCCACTGGAACAGGTTGCCCAAGGAGGCTGTGGATGCCCCATCCCTGCAGGCATTCAAGGCCAGGCTGGATGTGGCTCTGGGCAGCCTGGGCTGCTGGTTGGTGACCCTGCACGTAGCAGGATCTATGTGGGACTATCAAGGATCTATCTATCTATCTATCTATGGATCTATCTATCAGGGACTGGATGAGCACTGTGGGCCTTTGCAACCCAGGCCATTCTGTGATTCTGTGATTCTATGGTTCTGGAAAGCAAATGTAAAACTTGTGGTATTTGGGGGAAAAAAAAGATACACAAACGTTCTGCTCAATAATAACCTGCTTTGCCTTCAAGCACGGCACAGGAGAATTCAGTGTTATCTTCCTGGCTGAGGAGGTCTTATATCTGCCTACACTTGGCTGTCAACCAACAGTGCAAGTCCACAGGAGAAAATGGGCAGTTCTGTTAATTGCAGCCCCTGGTGAACAGCACTTTGGGTTTTCAAGTTTGACCACGTTGGCAGGAAAGGTGGAAGATCAGCAACATTGCTGCTGAGGTTCCCAAACTCCGGGTGCTCAGAACAGTGGGATCCTCCCTGAGATGGTCTGCAAGCCCACTGCCACGTGGGGCCTGACGTGCGCGTGAGGGAAGGGCGAAGTGTTTGATTGAGACAAGCTGTGCTATTTTCGGTGCTATCAGAAAATCCCTGCTTGTCAGTAATGATGTTTCATCTGTAACAGTAAGACACACAAACAGAAAAATGCCTTCCAAGTTAGACGCCATCCTGAAAAGAAGGGCCACAGGAAACAGAGGCATTCCTAAATGTACCACACAGCTCTGTACGCATGCAACCTGAAGGAGCAGGGAAAGGGGGAAAAAGAAAGTTCCAAACACTTTGAGAAGTGCCAAGAACAGAAGATGCTGCTTGACACTGCAAAGTAGACTCAGGGCAAGAGTCTTTTTGAGTTTACGTTCCAAGCACAGGAGTCCAATTTTATATCCATTTAACCAAAGCTCTTCAGCTTGCAGTGTGCTGCACAAAAGGAGCAGGGGCGGCCTCTCACTATCAGCCTAGGGTCTAGGCAGAGACAAGACAGGAGTGGAAATGCAAAGCAGCAAGCAGGTCCTGGGGACAAGAAGTGTTGTCTCACAGCCCAGCTCAGAGCTCTGCTCCCCCCTTCACCATCTCCTCTGCCATGGCATCCCGTCACGCTGTGGGTGTCCCATGTATGGACCACGTGTGCTGCACCCACAGATGCTCTGCCGGGATATTTTCTCACTGTTCAGTACAGAGGTGTTGATGGTGTAAGCCAGTATCATGTCAATTAGACAATTAAATTCCAAACATGGATGAGGAATTACCTCTGTAGAAGCTAGAGGGGGAAGAGAGATTTATGATTTGAATAATATGAGCTAATTATAAAGGGCATTTTGTTTACATGCTTTGGTAAAGCATGTAAAGGTGGCTCTGGGCAGCCTGGTCTGGTGGTTGGCAACCCTGCACATAGCAGGGGGTTGAAACTGGATGAGCATCATGGTCCCTTTCAACCCAGGTCATTCAATGATGCCATGATTCTAAAGGAGGATGGGAACCACGTACTACAAACAATGAGAAAACTTATACTTTGCGAGCATCAGTTTGTCGTGACAAGGACCGACATTTCTATCCAAGGTTTCATTTGGAAGGGTTTCCCAGACCAAGGATCGACCTCCCTGTAAAAACAGATACACCATCATCCTCAGTCAGTACAGTGCAGGTAATGAGGGGGACCTCCATCTCCACAGCAGCTCCGAAGTATATTCAGAGTGTGCTCCCCTACATCTGAAGAGGGCAGGAGACTCTGTGCCCAGCGCTCCTCCCTCCCCATCTGTCAGCCTGTTGTAGGACTGGAGAAAGAATGAGAAGTCTGTAATTCTGTGCTGAGTGATTCTGTGCAGCTCCTCTGGCACACGGTACGGGATGGAGAGCAGTGCAGTGCAGGAGCAGGGTCACACTCACCCCACCTCCAGGAGCACAGACTGGTGTCTGACAGACACAGTGCCACCCCATGGAACAGCACGCATGCAAGGACAGACAAAACAAACAGATGATGCTCAATATTTGTACTTCATGTTAAAAGTGAAACGTCAGTAGAACAGCCTCACATGCTGTGCAGTTCCTTATTGCACTGACATGAAGTGAAGTCTCGAAGCACTGAAATGGCAAACAGGGACAAACTCTCCTCGCAGCAGTTTTCACACAGGCGGAAGGCAACCTGCACCTTACGGCACGCTTCCCCCAAGGGCTGCAGCAGCACTGACGGCTTCTTGCTGCCAACAGCAGCTCCAGGGCCCTTTCTCTTCTGGTGTTTGTGACACGTCCTGCGGCCATGCTCTGGGACACTGCTGTGTGCACTCCTGGCTGGCCTCAGACCACAGCTTCTGCACCACAGCTCCTTTTCACTGTGCTCAGATGCGCTGAAGACAGCCTGCTGCTAGGCCTAGGAGAGAGGACAGCAGCAGGTCATGTAAGGTGCAACACCATGCAGGGAGGGCCCACTTCTGGCAGGGTCCTAAAGCAGCTCCTGCTTGCAGCACCACAGTGGACAATCACAGAATGGCCTGGGTTGCAAAGGCCCGCAGTGCTCATCCAGTCCCAACCCCCTGCTATGTGCAGGGTCGCCAACCAGCAGCCCAGGCTGCCCAGAGCCACATCCAGCCTGGCCTTGAATGCCTGCAGGGATGGGGCATCCACAGCCTCCTTGGGCAACCTGTTCCAGTGCGTCACCACCCTCTGCGTGAAAAACTTCCTCCTAAGACCCAACCTAAACCTAAATCATCTTAAAATCTGACCCAATAGGAAGGAGATGGCAGGAGGCCTTGAGCATGCCTGAGGGAACAGCATGGAGCTGCAGCAGGGGGGGGCCGGGGGGTGAGGGCAAGGCTGTGCCCCAGAGGGCGGTGGGCACGGCCCCGAGCTGCCAAAGGGAGCATTGGGACACCGCTCTGACATCGGGCTGGGGGTGCTGTGTGGGGCTGGGAGCTGGATTCGATGATCTCTGGGGGTCCCTTCCATCTTGGGATGTGCTTAAACTTAGCACATGTCAGCAAAGTTAGACGCTAACAGAGACAACATGGGAGAGGAGGGATGCAGAGAAGTCAGAAGCTGCACAGTCAGCTTCTCTCACACAGAGCAAACCTGAGCACAAGGGTAGCACCAAGAAGGTATTAGCCTTCTTTCTTCTGTTTTTCCCCACCAGGTACATCTGAACACACTGTCACTGAAAGCCGTCGCAGCTTTCACTAGAATCAGGACTGATTAACGAAGAGCGGAGAGAAGCAAGGGAAACTGTGTGACAAAGTTCAAACTGAAGTGACCATGTTGCTGGATAGGAGGAGCACTGCAGACAATGGCTGAGAGAACTAAAGGGGATTCCCTTCTGGAAATACAACATCAAACCATGGAGCCTTGGTTACAGAAGAAATCAATTTAACAAAGGTTCCTTCAATCAAACTGCCTTCATATTAACTTTGATGAGTGCCTAATGTGCTGGCTGAGCTCTGAGTGCTTTCCGTCCTGAGCTGACATTCAGCTGGAAGCAGACCAGCCCTCCCAACCTGCTCAAACAGCCCTGCTGCCACCCTGCAGTTCTTCCGTGAGGAGCACAATGGGGTCACTATATGGCAATTTGGGGATCCTAATTCTGAATCTCATTCAGTCAGTAACCTTAAGGTTAAAGGAGGCCTGTTGTACTGAAGGGAGAAGTCATGCGTTCTCTTTCTAAACAGCTTTGATATCTATCAGGGAAGAAATAAGAATAAAATAATACTTGTAGCTTCATAACAGTAACAGTAACAGTAGTTTACGTAGCAGTCCCAGATTGCCTCCTCTCCCATCCAGTACCTCCATATTCATAAAATTCCTTCCATGTATGAGTGAGCAAGTTGGTAAAAATTGTAAATTAAGCCACAAAAGAGAAAAAACAAAACAACAAGAACAGAAACAACACATTACCTTTGCTAGGCTGCACTCCCGCTTTGATGAAAGGCAGCTCTTCCTTAAGGCTTCTCTGGTCTGTACATTAAAAACAACAGAAACAAATCAGAGGTAGCAGTTTATGGAATAGAAAATATTAATGCAATCCAGGAAATGACCCAAGTACCTTTCTGTCCAGAAGTGTCCCAAACAACAGAATGAAGAATCCCTGAAACATAGCAAAAACAGTCAGCAAAGCCAGCATAACCACATGTTGTTTCTCAAATATTTCTATTTCGTCTAGCATAATTATAATAATGCCTTTGAGTGTGTAAAAGAGCTCATCATCTATGGCGTAGGTAGCCATAGAACCATAGGATGGCTTGGGTTGGAAGGGACCTCAAGGATCACAAAGCTCCAACCCCCCGCCACAGGGTTCATCTACCAGCCCAGGCTGCCCAGGGCCCCATCCAACCTGGCCTTGAACACCTCCAGGGATGGACGGGACATCCACAGCCTCTCTGGGCAGCTGTTCCAGCACCTCACCACTCTCATAGTTAAGAAAAAGTGAGTATTTTCTCCCAGATCACATGGACTATCCAGGAATGCCAAGAGTGGATATATAATCCATGCTGATTCTCATTACAAACTGGACTGATGGGTTACATACCAGAACCTTTCCTATGTACTTAATAGCAGTATCAGCCAAGAGCAGCCAGACGGTCTGGGTACACAGCAGTATGTCAGGCAATACTGGACTTTGAGTAACGCTGGTGAGTTACATGGAACCACCCTTAATGTCTAAGTGAGAATTCCCTGTATGTGTAAATTGATAAAGATGATCTTTGTGGTTATTAAACATGAAATACTCCAGTTAATGTCTAATATAAGTTATTTCACTCAGAGCTCAAACTCGCTGAGTTTACCTGGAAGGCATTAAGGAGCGCGAAGGTAACGTGGAATGCCAGAGAGTGACTGTCAACCACCGTTGCTAACCCAAACCCCCAGGTGAGGCCCAGCAGAGGTGTCAGAAGGGCAACATTTTTGCTAATTCGGATCATGTTGCTCAAATCCTGTGACTTGCAGCTTTCTCCAATAGAGGGTCTTGGAGTCTTCACCACAACCACCACTACCACGGCCAGATTCACTGCAACGATGCTCAGAGCAGGTACAGCAAAGGCCAGAAGGGCTTTCGTCTCGTACCAATTGAGCCAGCAGGCTCCACTCCTTAAGTACCCATTCTTCGGTTCAGTAATAACGACGGTGAGGATAGATATGACTAACGGACATCCATAGCCAATAACGAACGCCGTAACAATGAATACTGATCTTGTTATCTTAAAAAAAACTAATAGTAATCCATAGAGAATTAAGAGACCCAGGGTAAACATCCAAAAGAACAAGGCAAGGTAGAACAAGTGAAGGAAGAAAGTGGCTGCTACACACAGGCGGTAGTTCAGGGCTGCGTTATGCACAACAGCTGCCACGATGAACAAAACATCAGCGATGAGAAGCGTCGTGGCAATGTTCACCAAACAAAAATGGCGCATGTAGGTGATTTCAGTTCTCGTAACGTGATGCCAGACGGCGGTCTCAATGGTCAGGCACAGAATCAGGCTGAAAATAGAAAGGCCTAACCCCACACACGTGATGTAATCCAGCACTGCGTTTCTCAGCAAGGTGGGGGACATCAGAATGGAGAAGGATCTGAAGGTGCGGCGGCGGTGCTTGCACATGCAGACAACACTGCTGATGTTGTCGGACTTCATCTTGCACACCTTGTGATCCCACCTCCTTTCAGTAGAGTGCCATCCAACACACTGAGCCCCAACATTCTCCAGCTTATTCACCTTTTCAAAGGTAAGTAAAATATGCTGAAGCTCTTCTGGAAGGGACACGGATAAAACCATCCCATTCACAGAAATGGGGTCCGGACGGCTGGCTTCCATGATGGCTCCAAGCGTGGGAAACGCAATGCTGATCGCTTTGGAAGCCTTTGGTAACTTCTGAAGTTCTTCTTCTGGAATGACCACGTGCCCACTGACATTGTTCGTCTGATTCAACTCCATGAAAAAATCAAAGCTCTTCCCTGAAGCATTTCGATGGATGCTGAAGCCTTTTGTAGAGATGAAGTGTTCCCGAATATTTTCCGATCCGTTCCTTAGAAGAAGTTTGCCTGCAAACAGGTTCACTGAGTCCAGTAACGTCGAGCTGGCATTTTTGTCCTTTACAAAAGCCCAATTGGAAATAATAGAGCTGTTCAGAATGTGATTTGCTATCTTGCTGTAACTCTGCAACAAAGAAGAAAATAAGTTATTGCAGATGCTAAAATAAACAAATTATATTATGCCACCGGCGTAGTCTCTAAAAAGGCTCATTTAAATTGAAGGCTAATTTCTATAATGCAATTATACTACTTCAACAATAGATAGGTTCATTTAACCCTTATCAGCTCAGCCCAAACGCCTCACTGGTAGGAGTCACCTTGTCCTTTTCACTTCATTGTCTTAAAGACGCTGGGAGGAACAGCATAGAGCAAAAACTTGGCACTGCAGATGGGTTCCAGCTGACTGCTGCACAGCTCCGCTCACACCTCCCTCCCCCACCCCACCTCCCTGCTTTCTGAGTTCATCACAGAAAGATTTCAGTTTTCATCGTGCAGAACATGAAAACAGAGTTGCGGTCAGCATCTCGCACACAGCCATCTCTGCGGCGTCGCATCTGAAGTCTTCCCCCTACTGCTCTCCTATGTCTGTAGCAGCAAGCCCTGCAAACGCTTTTCAAGTGCAAGGATTCCACCATTGGGTGAAATGGAAGATCTCCACTTTACGTGAGTAGGTCACTTCGTCTGACTACAAAACTCAGCCCCCCTTGGAACCTGAACGCAGGGGCTCTGCATACACCTTGCAGCTCTCACTTTGCTGGGCAGTGCCTACAAAGGAGGAAACTTACGTCTGCCCTGACAAGCTCAGATCCACTTCTTCACACCTATCGGAGTAAATACCTGCATTTTTGCTCTACTGACATTCTCTGATAACATTAAGGAAATCTTCTTCAGCAGTTCCACTATATCAGCAATATTTCCTGGAATTGCTGGTGAAGACAAGATATCTGGGATGATGCACGAAAAATCAGCTTGACAGTTACTTCTCCCATGGTCGTCAGCACCAAAATATTTTGCTCCATCCCCAGGCTTCCCGTGCGTTGGCTTTCCTGGCCCTACAAAGGGAAAGCGTCCTCCTGCAACGTGTCCTTCTGAGCTTGGAAGGGGTTCCCATTTAGAAATCCTCTGGAGGAAGGAAAATAAATTTGAGGCAATTAATAAACAGGATGAAACGAGACTACTGCTGCGACCCAGCAAACCGTGCAGTCAGTGTGCTGGAAGGCCTGGCTCCCAGCATCTGCGCTCCGCTGAGAAACACGACTTGTTTGCAGAATGCGCGTGAAGGAAGGGGAAGAACTGAAAGTAATGTTTTATTCTTCGAGTGACTTAGAAAAAAAAATGCTCTTTTTGTAGTTGGGGAAGAATTTACCATGGCTTGTCTAATTATTACAGACCTCTGCACTGCTCTTGTGTCAGCTTCATCCCAGTGTATCTTCGCACTCCACAATCTAAACCAAGACGTTCACCAACTGAAAAAGGCAACTTCATTTCTGAATTCTGTTTCAGATCAGGGATTTCCCGAAGTCACTTCCTATTACTTAACTTTAGACAACAAAATAGCTTTTTACCACAGGAATCTCTGTTCCAGAATCCCATCTCCTTCCCTTTGCTTAAGACACAAAGGCTGGGTGAGAGTGGAACACGTTATGGCCACAGGCCAAAGTGGATGCGAAGCAGTTACACTACCTGAAAAAGTGACTGCACGTCCAGATTTGCACAGGCATCTGTGAACATTCGCCACGTTCTGTCTTCGCAGACAAAGCTTGTCTCCCCGTGGAAGGAGGGAGAACAGGCCTGAATGCAGAGAGTTCCACTGTCTTCACAGGGAATCAGATCTCTACACCCATCTGGAAAACAAATCAAGCAGATATTTCTGCTGTGCAAGACAGCACAGCACATTCCATGAGGTATCAGGGGTGTAAATACTGATAACGGATGACAGTTAAAAAGCAATGGAGATGACACAGTTACTCACTGTACCTTGCAGGTCACCAGCCTTGGATCCCTTACCGAGGACCTGAAAAGTAACGCAAAGCGGACTTTGGTCAAATGTGAAGATAACAAAAAGATGAGCACTTGGGATAAACTGGGAATGAGAGCTCATATGCAAAATGGTATCTCTGATGTGCAGACTTCTCGAGGTGTGGGATAGAGCTTTCAGAGCCCTTCACCCCATGTGAAAGGATGGATGTGGCTCTGGGCAGCCTGGTCTGGTGTTTGATGATCCTGCACACAGCAGGGGGTTGGGACTGGATGAGCACTGTGGGCCTTTGCAACCCAGGCCATGCTGTGATTCTGTGATTCTATGATTCTGTGCGCACAGAGCCTTTCAGGACTCTCTGCTAACATTTGTTCCTACGGAAAGCCTTCAGTTGCCCCCTTCTATTGAAGTGACAATCCTGAGATAATTAGCAAGGCCGTACATGCCTCCAGAGTTCCTTGCCTGCAGGTGCTTGCATTGAAAGAGCACCCTTTTACAAACTGGGAGAGGAATATGTTTTGTGTTTCCACCAATCCTCATAGACCCTCAGAAGAGATCTGTATTCGCCGGCTCAGGTCTGCTTTGCATAAGCACAGTACAACCACATGAGACCAACTCTGCATGCATTATTCAGGGCAATTAGGAGGTCTGGGAGTGTTCTGTTGGTAAATCTAAACGCAGAGACAGTAACTGGAAGAGAGAACCGATACCAAAATGAATATAAATTCCATTTTGATATAAGAAGCACGATGTTACACAAGAGCGATGCTGACCCAAATATACCCAGTCCAAAAAGGTGTATCAGCCCTTATATGAAATAAGAGACGCTCCCCTTTCGTTGGAAGCTGAAGCTCAGTTTTGGGTTAACCCCGGAGAGTTGCTGACTCCCATCCCTCCCCACAGAGCAGCAGCGCCCAGCTCCGCTCACGGACTCACCCCGGGAGCAGCGTGTGGTGCAGCTGGGAGGAGCCCAGCCCAGAGCAGCAGGCAGAGGGCTGCCCTCACATCCATCGCCTCGCAGTCACCGCTCTTCTCCTGGAAGAAAGGCGTTACACATGACCACGTCTGTTCCCACTTATGAGCATGGTTTGGTTGCTAGTAAGCAAGCAGCTAAACCCATTCCAAAGGCTGTCCTCCATGTGCATGCAAGGTTACTTCAGTTATCAAGGTGCAAGGCTCTTCAGTTATCACTTACTACCATTAATCATTAAATTCATCATTTATTCGCTTTTTACTGAATACCTGTGCATTTTATCAGTGCTAGTTACAGAGATTGGCTCAGTAATGACCAAGTTATGATTATGAAATGATAACTAACAATTTGCATTAAATTTGCTGTTAATGATTGCAGGTCTACAAAAGCCTTGTTGTACAATTACTTATTTATTTCTTTAAACATCCCATTCATAGTGATCTATGATTCTCTAACTCTGAATTTTGCATGCATAGCACACGCATGTGCATGTGTACATCCGTGTAGATGTACTTTGGTGCAGCAGAGCTTCAGCCCTATTTGTAAGTTAAGAGAAGTGAGAGAAAAATTGCCCAGGTTGTGTTCTGGCAAAGCAAAGCATGAGTGGTCTCTAAGGAAATCTCTTGCTTGCTCTTCCTGTAAGAATAATTCTTGCAATTCTCGTTGAAAACAGTTTTTCCTACTCATCAATAAGAAGAAATGGCCACCAGTAATAGAAGCTGGACATGAGCCAGCAGTGTGCGCTTGCAGCCCAGAAGGCCAACTGTGTGCTGGGCTGCATTAACAAAGGGGTGGCCAGGGGGGACAGGGAGGTGATTGTCCCCCTCTGCTCAGCTCTTGTGAGGCCCCATCTGCAGTGTTGCGTCCAGGCCTGGGGCCCCCAGCACAGGAAGGACGTGGAGCTCTTGGAGCGGGTCCAGAGGAGGCCACTGAGATGGTCAGAGGGCTGGAGAACCTCTCCTATGGGAAAAGGTTGAGGGAACTGGGCTTGGAGAAGAGAAGGCTGCGGGGAGACCTCATTGTGGGCATCCAGTACTTGAAGGGGGCATATGAACAGGAGGGGGAACGGCTGTTTGTGAGGGTGGGCAGTGATAGGACAAGGGGGAATGGTTTGAAACTGAGACAGGGCAGGTTTAGGTTGGATCTGAGGAGGAAGTTTTCCACACAGAGGGTGGTGATGCACTGGAACAGGTTGCCCAAGGAGGCTGTGGATGCCCCATCCCTGCAGGCATTCAAGGCCAGGCTGGACACCCAGCCTCCATCGTCGGCATCAGCACATGTTGGAACAGAAGGGGCCCTGCTTCAATGGATGGTTCTCTGTCCGAGGCATGGAAGGCCAGGCACACAGCTGGTCACCCACTTCCTTTATGGCATTTTGTTCACATTTTGTGTGCATTTCCAGACCCAAGTGTTTATTCATTGAGAAAATACTATGAAATAAAGAGCTACACTGAAGCAGTGAGTTTTATGTCAGTTCTAATGAACAGGCTCACGTCAGCCTCTGGAAGGCAATCCATTTTGGTTAAAGGACTGACCAGCTTTAAACCCAGTAAGTGTCAGTTCTGCTAAGGCACAAAGTTTGATAAAGGCAAGGAAACCATCAGGCTCAGATCAACGCTTCAGAAAAGCAGGAGGTGGGCAGGGAACACCTGCACTAGGAGGTAAAATATTGCATGGGTTTCTTTTCCAGTTTCTGCAATCATTAAATTTCCATTGTGTGCTCTTAGCCCTAATTCCATTCCACATTTGGGAATTCTTGACTTCATGATGCTTCATCACTGATTAATTCATACCTACTTTGCATTTCATCACCTATGTAACTCCACCCAGGGCTGCCATCATCTGTAAGCAGCTGTAGATCTGGGGCAGCTCCAGGCAGCTGAGCCGCCCTGAGATAACGACACGCATTGCCCATGAAGCGCTGATCTCGTTCAGTTGCATTGCTTGACTCATCATGGAAACCACCCAGCCTCATCGCGCCGAGATAACCACCGTGCATCACCAGATGCATAACACACAGTCAATCACTTCAGGGAAAGAAGATGGATACTCTCACAGAAACTCGTATTAAAGCACACACACTTGCATTGCCCCAGGCATCTCCCATTCAGGAAATCGTCACCAGCTGCCAATCCTCCTCCTCCAACTAATGGCATTTGATCCCAGCACTGTGGGGATGGGCAAAGGTGCCAACAGGAGGAAGAATAAGTGACAAATAGTGGCTGGGAGGGGTTAAAGGAGAGGAAAGAACCACAGACTGGTGGGCCCCAGATCTCCGTCCAAGGGTTCTCCATCACCTCGGGTCACAGCTTTCACCACCCCAGGAGCAGAGTAAGGCTCATAAGGATATGCTGTGCAAAATCAAAGTTTACAGGGAGGTTAGCTATTCATCTATGCAGTTTTCTTTCCCCAAACACTCACTGCAGATTTGCATTATGTGTATTTAACATCCAAAGAAAAGGTTATTAAATCCTTCAGTATTGAACCAAATTCTTTATTTAGGGCTTTAGTGGTGACATGGTCATCTTAAAACCCAAGGAGCTCACAAAGCACCACAGGGTCATCGCTCGCATTGCTCACTGCCATATCACACATTGAAAAGGCTGCAGCACGTGTTGCCAGTTAAGGATGAGGACTGAGGCTTCTGAATGCAGAGACTGGAATGATGTTAGTGGCATTTTTAACGGAGACACACTTGGAAAGGGTGAATTTAAGTAAACCAAATTCTATGATCTCTACAACAATTTCACCAACAGGATAATCTGACGTTTTCTCAGAAGTGACAACGTTGTGATTAGAGACCAATGACAGAACTGCAAGCAAGAAGCAGAGGTGCCTAACTACTTCCGCAGAAAGAAGGAGCGCTTACAAAACCAAGGGAAGAAGCACAAAGCGAACGCAGCCCAAAGCACTCCGATATCGTTTGGGTTGCAAACAAACCAACGCCACAGATTATGATTCCCCCACAGGTAACATTCAAACAGAGCTGGAAATGCACGTTGTGATGGCACTCACCCTATTCAGAGCTCCAGGTTCTGCTGCACGGAGAATTCACAGCACCAGGAATCCTGGAGACATCACCGGTGAGCACCCAACCGCACACCCAGGGCCATGCTGCTCCGGCTGCCTGTGTGCCCCACTTTGTGTCCTCTTCCCACAGGGAAACAACCCGGGGCATCAGCCTGCTTTCTCACTGGCCCCACTGGATTGACAGTGTGGGACCGGCAGATGACAGCAGAGGTGTTGCAGTGCAGAATGCCAGGACAGTCACAGACGCGCCCACAAAGCGCCAGGCTGCCACTGTGCCACAGGTGAGTCACACCTGAGCAGCCGTACCTCCCCAAGCCCTGGACGGAGCACCTTCTGCAGAGATCTGCTCTAACAAGTTCTGCCCGTGTCTCACTTGGGACCAAACAGGAAGCAAGCCAAGCACAGCTCAGCGCCCACAGCACCAACCTGGCTAGGCTCAGTGACTCGGGCTCCACACAGTACCAGCCAAAGAATTATAGAGGCAGCACCTCAGCACACCCTTAACTCAAAAGCAAAGGCCCAAACAGAAGGTAACGCAATGCACTGCTTGAAGACCTCCTGCCCAGGTAGCTGCACGTGCATTCACACCCACACTCAGGAGCTTTGCTGTGATGACTGAGCAGCCCCTGGCTTTTCAAACACGTCCTCAGCCCAGTTTGTCCTCTGAGGGCTGGTGTATCTCAGCAGACACACACACACCTCCCAGAAATCAAGAGGTATAAAGCTGTGCTCCACGGGGCTTAGAAACGTACCCAAATTGTGACTCCCACAGGTGAGGAGGGTGCTCTGAACACGTGGGCCTCACGCACACCGCAGGCTGGTCGGGGCTGTTTGCATTTTCAGGATGGAGGTATGTGCCTGGGCACCCAGAAGGGAGTGGTTCGGCCCTTCAGCTCTTGCAAAACTCGGTTTCCCAAGACCCAGGAGCAGCTGTTTTGACACGGCTGAGGGAAAGCAATCAGCAACACTCAGAGCCTTTAGCAACAGCCCCAAGTCCGGAGTCACAGAGACCCGTTTTTACCATTTCCTTTGGAAGCACTCAATGAGACTTCTGCTAAATTACGACTTTTAAACAAACGCTTTATGTTGATCAAGGTTTAACATCTACTTTGCTAAGTAACCCCAAGTCAAACCCTGCAATGCGTTAAACCCGCTCATCAGAAATGAAATTCTCCTGCAGCAACATGACAGAGAAATGCTATCCCCGCAGCGACTGCTCACATAAAGAAGCACACGCAGGGCTGCACGTTTTATTTTGCCAACACTGTATGTGAATGGCAGATGAGAATATTACAGAATATGAGAACTGAACACACACTTCACGTTTCAACTGGTTTCCTGTCATTGCTCATTGGCTTTTCCCCTCACCTGTACCCTTCCCAAGCACATCACATTCTGAGCCTTCACTTCTTCACTCCGTATTTAGGCAGCGATTCCAGCGTGCACTGATTTGTGTTACTGAGGGGTAAGAGGGACCTTAACACAAGCTCTGGAGATGCACGGGAAGGTCAGATCAATGAGCAGCACCAAAAATTAAAAGAAAGGAATAGGAGAAGCTCAGACCTTAATGCTCTCAGAATCACTTGTAAGATTCAAAACAAGCGAACAGAGCAGCAGCAGCTCCCAGCTGCTGGGACAGCCATCCTGCACATCAGGAGCCAGAATAACCTGGCAAGTGAATTCCAATGACAACATCTCCCGGGTGAGCTCTATGAATAGCAATGCACTTTTCCACCCAGCCTCCTCCTGCAAAGCATCTTTAACGGCACAGGAAACATTTCTGACCATGAAGTGAGCAGACGTGCCAACAGGTTGGACTCATTTTATTTGCTGACTCTGGGGAGCACGCATCGTTTTACAGCACCAGAGAACAGGTCGGAGAAGCACACTGCTCCGAGGGAGCTGCTCTGTGGAACGTCTTCAAAGCAAGGCCCTCCTCTCCAGTACATAACATGAGCTGAAGACAATACAGACATACCTAAGGGCAACCTCCTTACGGCCAAATGCACTCCTGGAAATGACTTTTACAAGAGGGCTTCATTAAGTCATTGCACTTGGGTCATTTATTGCTACAGCAAACAAAGGCCGTTCAATAATAAATGCCTTTCATATATGGTTGTAACTGATTGTCTTGCCCCGTTTCTCTCCTACATGCCACGCACAGACAGTTTTTGTGGAGCAATCCAATACAAGGTCTGCTCCATACTGCAATCACAGCGAGGAGCTCATACAACAAAACCTGCTGTTCCATTCGGCACAATTCCTGCTCTTCATCATCTGCCCCACAGCTACGAGCTCCAGGGGAGAGAGAGCTCCGTGCCTGACAAACAGCACAACTGCTGCGTGTGATGCAGCAACACGGAGATCTGCCGCGAGTCTCCATTTGTGATGCACCTGGGAACTGAAAGTTAAAAGCGCTAATACTGAATCGGCTGATCAGCAGCGTGCCTAGCACACGTTACCTACATACCTGCACGGCACGTTCACCAAATTTAATGAAGAATTTCAATTAGCCACTGCCAAATATCCTCCAATTGACTTCTGGGTGTTCGCATGTTTGATGTTGATGGACGTTGATGGAAGTTTGATGTTGTAGATGCCCCATCCCTGCAGGCATTCAAGGCCAGGCTGGATGTGGCTCTGGGCAGCCTGGGCTGCTGGTTGGCGACCCTGCACACAGCAGGGGGTTGGAACTGGCTGAGCACTGTGGGCCTCTGCAACGCAGGCCGTTCTAGGATTGTATGACGATTTTATGATGCATCAGCCATGGATAAAGCATATTCTCAAGAATTAACACTTCCTCATCATCAGTGACGTAAGAAACAGTTACTGCATTTATGACTATTCACACAAATATAATCTTATTTCTCTTACAGTTGCCAAACGAACACGGTGTCTTTGTCACGTGAATTCCGCCAGGTGCAAGGAGGGCAAGGCTGTTACCCCTCACTAATGCGAGGAGTGCAGTGGAGTTTCCTTTTTTAATGATACAGTTTTTTGAATCCTGTACCAAGTGAGCAGAGCCATCAGTCTAATCGTCTCCCACAGCCCCACACGCCATCGGTTCATCCTTCTGGTGCACTGCGCTGAGCCCTGCAGACAAAGATAAGGGCAATCAACAGGATTTAAACTTTTCTCCCTGCAAAAAGTGAAGGATGCTTTTCGGACACCAGCGCAGTGCTGTCACAGCAGCTGTTCTGATCACTCACTAAGGACAGACGCGACCAAATTTAGAGGGACACAATATACTGAGATAAACACTGAGACCTTTTCGGAATATCAAAGTTCAAGTGATTTATTTTGAGCCATCTTATAAACAAAAATTGAGCGCTGTAAAAACAGATCAAAATGCATATTCAGCCACTGGAAAGACCGATGACATCAGTTTAGATAAGCAGAAGCGCAGACCCTGTGAGTTCAGGTTTACTTCCCACATTGCAATATTTGAGGCACAACAGGTTCGGTTCAGGGCAGATCCCAGCCTCCTTTCCGCACCTCTTCCTTTTGCGATATTAAAAGTTCATTGTGTCGCGACTTCGTGACTCAGTCCCAAATCCCTTTTTAATCCAATAGTGCAAGTGACAAAACGTTCTGCTGAACCGCTCCGATGAGGCCAACCCTCCTCAGCAGGACGCACAGCTGTGCCACCCGACCCGTGGCATTAAGGAACTCCCGTCTCACGACCCAGCTGACAAACAGCAGACGGGCACACAGCAGAACCCTGCGTGAGCCTGCCGACATTAAAAATGTACAAATATCATCTCTTCCCTTTCGCACGCAGGGGGAAAACAGCGACTGCGACTCCCATACAGCTATTCTGCCCCTCACAAGGGACTATTTTACAGATTACTCGTACAGATAGATCACCCTATTTATAGTATAGATCTCTTCAAAAATTAAGCTACAGATATTCAATAAAAATCTATGAAGAATTCCCTCTCCTCTTTATACAGATTCAGTAGTATTGTCAAGCAAACCAAAAAAATAAAGGTCTGCAATTCCAGCACAGTAAGAAATAAGGCCTCTTTTATATTGGCAAGAAAATTACACCATTTTTCTCTTTTGTTTTTTTATCTCTGGATAAAAGACTATATTCCTTTGTTGCACTATATTTCCTTAAGACTGTAGAGCTCCAGCATCCGTTATGACAAAACAAGGGAGTCAGTTCTACTCGTGTTCAGCTTTGCATTCCTGGCAAGTTAAAGACATCCAGTCCATGGGCGTATCATGTAGACATCACTGCTTTCTTCAGTTTTTCTATTTCAAGCTGGAAAACGGACATTTTGGAAAGAAAAGTCAGTGTTAGAGCCACAACAATTGAAGCCTGCACAGCTTTCACCACAAATACCACTTTGAAATCTCAAAGAGCTTTAAGCAAATAAAATCAAAGCACAGAAGCACTGACAGCTCAATATTTATGGCTGCTGTTATGCTACCAGGCTGCTTAATGAGCAGGAATTCACAACCATTAGAAATTTGCCTGTACTTCTGGTACGCAGAGCTGGATGGACTCGCTCTGAATGACACAGTAACAAAGCTGAAGGGTGGAACCTCTCAGTGTCTCTGTATAAGGATGGATTGGATCAGACTGACTTCCTAACACAGCCTTCCTGCAGGGTAGCATGCCAGTTTTAACCTTTCCTTCTCCAAATGTATTTAGAAGAAACAGGGAGTGCACTTCCTCTTCACCCCCAGTGCATATTCCAGGCAGCTTCAGAGTTGCATTAAAAAAAAGAGCTTGCCAGAATTACTTCTCCAGATTTGAAAGCAGCTTTTAAGTCAATAAGAAGTGCTGTTCCACAAAAATAACACCCATGTGTATCAGACTAAAATATTTTTCTATAACGAGCTCACCCCATTAACTCGTTACCATGATACCATAACGCAGCTTTCATCAAGAAACTGAGGTGGGCGATGCTCAGAGGGAAATGTTTCAGATGCGTTCTATTCTTCTTGGCTTTCCCTGGACAGACTGTCAAGAATTTAGGAAAGCTGATGTTTTCCTATTTCTCTTTTGATGACACATTTTAAACTCATCCAAAATCTGCATGGTCTCTCTTGGAGCATGTCCCATTGAGACACACCTCCAGCACAGTGCAGACTCCAGCAGCACTCACCTGATATCCCAACACACGTACAGTTAAAGGTGATTATTTCCCAAACAAAGAGGAACTGTGAATCTCCTGCATGCACCCACCTGCCCCGTGAGGCATTCCTGCAATTACACCCCAGCAAATCGATGCAGGAAAGGTTGAGAGGGTCCTTCAAGGCTTCCCTCCACAATCAAACTCCTGAACAACATATATGTTTTCCTAAACCTTTTTTTCTTCCTTTGAATTGCTCACATTACCTCCAGATTACTTCGCATCAGCTTCTCGTCTTCCAAATCCTTCCTCAGTTTTTCCAGTTCTCTCCTAATAATTTATAAAGTAACAGAAATCAAAGTTAAAGGAGGGGGGAAGCACAGGCCTTGTTTCAGCTTCACAAGAGGGAGTCACTACAGTGTGATGCTACATTTTATAAACCAAACACACACAATTACAGACCCACTCATGCTCAGGTATTCCAATTTGCTGGACCAAGAGCTTCCAACAGCCCCAGCACACCAATCATCACACAGCTAACCCTGAATCCGAGTCAGGATTTTAAGTAGGCTATTTCAGAAGCATTCTTACAATTACTCTATCTGGAGAGATGAATTCAAACTAACCTGGCAACCTCTATACGTAGAAGAGAAATTCTTTAGAGTAGAAAACTCATAAAATGTTTTGTTTCATAACTGGATTCAAATAAGAATGATCTGAATGATCTCTGAACAAATTAACTCATTAAGCTCCTGCACTCATCATGGAATAGTTTGTTTTGGAGGCTAACCAGCCCAGATGCTTCACAGCCTCTCCAAAACTCTCCCTAACAGCTGGTTTAGTTATAACACGGGTCTTCATTTAAACAGTACCAGAACAAATGTCTGTGTTCTAAAACTTAATCTGCAGATTGGCCTTTCCTGTGGGTTTTTTTCCCTCCATCTCCCTCCAAACACAGCCCTGCCCACACGCACACACCATGGGGCCACCAGGATCCCATTAAATGTTCAACAATCTTTGTCCTGCTATCAGTCATGTCAGCACACGCAGTTATTGCACAATGCCAGCATGTTTACTTACACTAAATAGCACCCAAACCATCTACTTCTTGTTACAGTGAAAGTTATACGTTTTAGAATTATTTTCAGGAGGCAGTAATGAAAGGAGGAGCAGAAGATAAGATAGATAAAGTGTTTATAAATTCCAAAGACACTTTGATATCAAATCAATGCACAGGTAGGCCATGTAGCTGGATCAGCTTCTGAAGGAAGAATCATGGAAACACAGAATGTCCTGAATCATAGAATCAAGAAGTCCTGAATGTCAACGTATTAATACATGATAGCTTTATCCTTAGGATGTTTGGCATTGAAGTCACTTAGAAGACGTTAACATATATCCATTTGTTGGTTGGGAAGGAAAATACTCACCCGTGTTCTTTTCTCAGTGCATCTACTAAATTCATCAAATCATGAATCTGAGCCCTGAGCTCTTCCACAGAAGCCTGTGAATTATCTGTTTCAACTTTAGGTTGGATTTCTCCAGGAAAAAAGTTGAGGACGACAGAACTTGGTCTCTGAGATGAAGGTGGGACTGGTGGACTCAACACAGATGGCTGAAAAAATAAATCAGTAGAAAGCTAAGAAATGCAGACTTTATCAACTACCTGCTTACAGTGTACAAGTTGTACTGCCGTGCGAGCTATCAGCATTTAGCTACACAGACAGACACAATTTACCATGTGTATTCAGAACTACAGAATGGCTTAGGTGGGAAGAGACATTAAAGATCATCCAGTTCTGGACTCTGTGCTGTGATGGGTTGCATCAATCTGACCTGGTAACAAGCAAGAGAAACAGAACAGCCAGCTGCTTTGCATGGCTCTGGCTCCATGGTGTCATACCTTTCTCATTTCAACTGGCTTTGGTTTGGCACTTTCTTCTTCTTCCTTCTGCAGCTTCAGATTTTTTTCTGGACTGTCATTTTGACTTGTCTAAAAAATAAACAGTTCATAACATTTTCAGAATAAGGAGGGAAAAAAAGAGCCCATGTTTCTAAAAATGCCATTG
This sequence comes from Alectoris magna, assembly GCA_030625065.1. NCBI lineage: Eukaryota > Metazoa > Chordata > Aves > Galliformes > Phasianidae > Alectoris > Alectoris magna. The sequence continues at coordinate 112,072,950 of CM060562.1, read as the reverse complement.
GTATAAAATCAGTATTGCTAGACTACTATGGGGTTTTTTTCCTTGCTCAGAACTTTCCTTCCCCACAATACTCATTCCTCTGGATGTAAATCAAACTTTGGGCAGGATTTGCAAGCTTCTCTGCAGCACTCAGCAGAGCAAGTCCTTGGTGCTTTGGGGAATCTGTAGGTACTTCCACAATACAAAGCCATTAGCAGGCAGTTAAAGCACACAGTAGCTGACATGACTGAACTATAAAGCATGTCACTAAATATAAAGATATATACTATATATTAATTCATATGTAAAATGATATAAGAATCAAGGACTCCGCGTTGTTTTCACCCTCTGACAACCTCAGGCTTTAACAAATTGACATTTCCAACATAACATTAAGCTAAGATGGAGCTTAAAGGCTTTATGCAGCTAAAGCCTCTGTCTTGCTAGTGCACCATGAGTGCTGCTAGGTGATCTGGCAATACCCGACGGAACAGGAAGGGTCTGGAAAGAGCAACACAGCTGTGCTGTTTATCTCAGGTAGACTCCCTTCCATTTGCAGCAGTCGGTATGACTGACCCCTTCAGATCTGAGTTCACTTCTGGAACAAATGCACCACGACCACAGAATCACAGAATGGCCTGGGTTGCAAAGGCCCACAGTGCTCATCCAGTCCCAACCCCCTGCTGTGTGCAGGGTCGCCAACCAGCAGCCCAGGCTGCCCAGAGCCACATCCAGCCTGGCCTTGAATGCCTGCAGGGATGGGGCATCCACAGCCTCCTTGGGCAAAGGGTACTCACAGCACTCCCGCAGTTGAAGCGCGTGGGCAGCCTCCGGCCGGGCATCTTGGGCCGACTGGCGGTGGGGTGTGACAGGTTGTCTGAGGTAGTTATTACATCATCAAAGCTTAACAGATCTAGGGAAGGATAACAGAACAGATGGCCATCAAGAGCAGAAGGTTTTGCTGTGCTCCTTTTTAACATTATTTTTCCACGAGACAAAGACTAAATGCATAAATAATCAGATTTCTTATTGCTTCAAAGATTTTCAGCACATCCAACACACGAGCTGCATAACACACCTACATGACTTGGGCATGTCAGAGAAGCCACATTTTCCCCCTTGAAAAAACTAAGGATTGATCCAATTAGCTCTTAAATTCAAATTCTAATTGAAGTAGTGCTGCAGTAACACAGCACCATAAAACAGATTTGGTGTGTTTGGAGAAAAATGCAGTTTTTACCGTTCTCTGAGATAATAATAATAATAAAAAAAACAACCATTGTGAGAGACGTGCTCTCCAATCCTTGCAAACAGCCTGTTTTCTTATTGTCTACCAAGCATGAAAGCACAACAACTCACACTTAGCAACTGAGTCAAAAGTAAAAGCAACATGGGTAGATCCAGATGTTCCCGTGAGTGTGTCAGCGAGACACGAACCTTTCCGTAAGGTCGTGTTCTGCAAACATTGCTGTACAGTGGAGTTTCTCGTTTGCAGCACTCTGTTTGCAGAAACCACGTGACCCCAGGTCTGTAATAAAACTTTGAGCTTAGAACCTCGTTTCATACTTCATTAAGGCACACACATCTTTCACTCTCCACACTTCAGCTCTCAGTAACCTCTCTTATGTCAAATCTTGCTTTTTTTCCCCAGTCTCCTTACAGCCCTTATCAACAGAATTTCTTTACATCTCACAGGGAGGTATGACCATGAGAAATATCTACACAGACGTAGAACATTTGTAATTCACCTAGTTAACAACTGGGCTTCTTACTGATTCTCCACAACAGTCAGTCACTCCTTACCTGCCAACAGGTATCCACTGAGACAGGCTGTTTATTTAAGCGTTGATGTAAGACATGGTTTTACAGCACAAATTCAGCAAGCTTGTTCTAGGGACTCTAAATGCTTAACTAAAGTGCCAGACAGCGGTTACGATGGGCAGCAGAAGGCGCTTCCAAGTTTTGCTGGGTTTTCTGTTTTGTTTTGCAACCCCTTGTTTTCACGTGGCATCCCAATCTATCTAGCAGAAGCTATGGCAGCCCTATTTTCTCACCTATTCTCAAGCAAGAGGTCAAACAAGAAAAAGGCCATAAGAATACTGGGCTGGACCATTCATGCTACTCCAGTGTTCAGCTGACGTGAAATTATTCAATTAATACAAAGTTCTACTTGCACTGTCAAGGTTAATTAATAGCTGCAGGAATCTAAGCCTTCTAACGAGTGTTTTAACTGATTTTAACATCTACTACTGTGTCTCATTATCGTTTAAGTCCTTAAAACATTCACATCTTCCAGATACATCTGGACTTCCCACTTCATCATCTGTTGCCTTCTGACATAGAAACATCTGTAGCACCACCAGCCACCAGTCCATTGTGCTGCCATTTAGTTCTATTGCAGAGAACATAAAGGTGGTCGTGGGTAAACGTGTAACCATATCTGCAATTTTTAGAAAAGCAGGGAAGAACAACAAAGTAGGAAGAAACAGAGGAGTGATGGACACAGGGGGCTGACGGAGCAGGGGGTGAGGGAGAACTGACTCTCAAGGCATTCCTCTTACTTACACTCTGTGCCGATAAAGCACCCTGCTTGTTAGAAATCAAGCAAAAATTACCTTGGAGCACATCCTACTGACTTTACTCAAACTTCAGTAAGCTTAACGTGAGGCAGGACTTGTTTGGGTTACATGTTCTATGAAAAGGTAACAGGAAGAGAGGAAAAAATATATATATACACGCATTTTCCTCCCATTTCAATCATTTCTAAATGATCTCCTTCCGTAGTAATAATCCATTTGGCAGTAAAGTTCAGTAAGAATTGAAAATGGAATTACTATGATGGCTGCAAGAGCAGCCCTGTCTCCGTGAGCAAAGTAAGTATCGGTAACAAACATATGCAGAATATTGTAACTCCAGAATTAAAAAACCACCACAGTCATTCACACAGATGCAATCTGGGACTGCAGCAGTCTATGATTTAAAATAGCTGAAGGGATGAAACAGAAGCCAGGGGTCTCCTCCACCTTCAGCAGCTTCTACCAATAGAAACTGGTGTGCTGGGCCCAGCTGCTCACCACTAAAACCCCACCAGCACAGTATGGCCAGAGGAGCTGCAGATGGGTGAGAGGGTGGCTGCGTATTCTTCTCAATTACTTTTTATTAGTATTTAAACAACTTTTCTAGGCATGTTGGGAAATATCTTGGCTCTGCTGAAACCAATAGGGATGCTGGTGAAACACACCACAGCTTCGTAATTTATGCCCACTTCAGTGGATGAAGTGATTTATCAATTAATAAATACTTTCATACAGCCTGTATGTAATCACTGCAGGGAGCTCCAGCACAGTGCCAACAGAGCGACACACCACGTCTGGAAATAACCAATCCAGGGGCTGTTTTACGGCTGAGTGAGAACACCTTTCTCACTGGAAAGATGGGTGAACCTTAAGCAGTTATGTAGGGCAGACTGTCAGAAGCATCTCCTCTGCAGGCTTAACCTGGATCCCTACACTGTAGAACTGCCAGGAGCTGGAAGAGAGACAATTAGGCGAGAAGCTTTGATACAATTTGTGAATGCTTTCATGTATTCCCATCAGCTTGATTAAAAAGCCTTCCCAAAGAGAAGCAAAGCCAAAGGGGTTCATACAGCCCATCATGCTGGGATGCAAAACCCGCAGTGCAAGTGAGACGTAACTGGTATTTCAGAAGACCTCACGTTCATCTGCAGAGTGGAAAAATGTGACAGCGCTGACTCCTATCACTCACATTGCAGGCAGTGCAGCCCAGGAATTCAGGGGACAGAGGTAAGTTCTAAAATATTTAGATTTGCAGTTGAGCAATAATGAGGTAGTCGCTGTAATGAATCATCTGCCCAGTATGTAACTCCTGCTACAGCTACCTTACGAGACTCACAATAATGAACAGCCAACACTAGAGAATTCAGTGCCCAAATACTGCACGGTCGTTTGTGTGTATGGGAAGGTAATGCCCTTCAACCTACACAGCCCTAAGTGCTATGAGTATTGCACACACGTCACTGTAAATCCTTCACCCAGCTTACCAGCAGCTGGACTACGGAGAGGCCATTTGTCTTTATCTTTCCTGTACAAGTTCCTAACCAAAGAGCAGGCTTAACTTCTCGTTGAACAGCTAAGGAAAAGAAGCATTCAAACAAACAAAAAAGAAAGCATTTTAAATCGAAACCCAAATAACTGCAACTGAAAATTACGCTCATGAAGTTAAGCAGAGGCTATGTGCATGGCATCAAGCATTTGGATTTCCTTATAGATTGTTATCTTACCAAAATGGAGAAGGGTAGGGTAAGATCCTGACACGTAAGAAGGGAAACATGGCAAACAGGATAGGAAACAAAATCTGGAAAGAAAAGTCAAGGAGAGGAATGTCTAGAAAAAGATTCCCAACAAAAAAATTATTTTACAAAGCAGGAAAAAAGAAACATTTGTAGAAGAAACAGAACCGCGTTAAACGTTCGGCAAACTGCATTACAGCTTTAGGTCTTTGACGGAGCTTCAATTCCAACCCAACGGAGAAACGCTCACGCAACTTTCCAAATGAAGCTTCAGGAGAAGGGATTCCAACGTGATCAATGTTTCTGGATGTTTCTGTCTGTCCTTCCTCATCTGATGGCTGGGGGCCTGATTTTTTGCCTGTCGTTTTTTTTTTGGGGGGGTGTGGGGGGGTTCCACCACCCTCCTGTATATACACAGCATTCACAGCTACACCTTCAGCTCAATTAAAGGTAAATTGGAAGTGAATGAACTTTCCACACTTCAGGGCCAAACCAAGCTGCAGAACCTCATCATTAAATCAATTGGTTTACTAGAAATTCATCACTTCCAAAAAAAATAGTGCTGGTAACATCAGTGTCTGCAAGAACATCCAGAAGCGCCCACCCCAGCCATACAGTATCCTCAGTATTTAACAAGCTTTTTAGTTCTTGTAAGATTAAACAATATGAAAGTGATAAAACAATATGATGTCCTCTGAGCATCATACAGCAGCAGCTGCTGCACGGAGTCTGCACACAGCAGCACGCATACAGAGCACGAGGTGCTTCCCACTCTGCTAGCAGAAGCTTGGACTCATCCTTCGTTAAACAGATAGGAAAACCAACGCCAAGAGGCGCAGATCATTCTAAACAGGGGCACTTTGACACAACAGAGGACTCTGGAAACTCTCCTCAAACAGCAGCTCCTTGCTTTGCCAGTGCTGCAGCACCTCTGGCTTTGAACGTCCCCGGCCTGCACCCCTGTTAGCTGCTGCAGGTCAGTCCTGGTAAAGCCTTTAATATCCGCTCCAGTATTTTGGACAATAATTAACCTGTTTTGATTTAGACATCCCAGATTATTGGGAGCAGAGAGCCAACCAAACTGCAAATCCCAGAGCACGTTCTGACAGCCACTGGGTGCTTCGTTTTTATTTTTCCCATCAATTTGGGTACCAAAATCTCAAATTTCTCTTCAAGCCTGTAAAAATCTTACATCAGAAAATAGGAACAAATAGGAGTAAATAGTTGCGTGTTCTGCTTCGTTTTCAAATCTGTCTGAAATGGGCTTTCATATATAGCCTGGTTTGGTGGTTGGTGACCCTGCACAGAGCAGGGGGGTTGAAACTAGATGATCACTGTGGTCCTGTTCAACCCAGGCCATTCTAGGATTCTGTGGTATACAAATACCTAGTCTGACCGCTGCTGTGTTGCCATTCTGGTTATTAAAGATATCAGGATTGTTACACCCGAGGAAAAGAAGAAAATCATAACCCACAGGAGCTGCCAACTTAACCACAAAATGCAAAAGTTAATGGCATTACTGGAAATAGGCAAGTTAGCTAGAAATGCAAAAGTTACCTGAAATGCAAGAGCAGAACAAACAAAATGCAAGATAAAAGTGATAGCAAAAAAACCATGCTTTCCTATTGGAAGAGCAAGCTGTTACCTGTATTCCTCCCTTCCTATCATAGCTGTAACAGAGCTTAACTGCCTCCAAATACCCCATGAAACCTGTACTTTGCTTGCTAACTCTTAACGTGAGCTGTATGCGCTACCCTAAAAATACACATTTTCAACAGAATGGGCGTAATTGCACTCTGAGGCATTTTGAATAAATCCAAGACCTTATTCTAAGGCTGTAGAACAGCACAATCCAAGCAGGAATACCGAGAAGAACTTCTTGTTGTTTTCTTACCTGATTCTCGAGAGCTCTTTACCACAAGTGAATCTACCTCTACTGATTTGGGTCTCGCCGGTAACTGCTCAGAGTCCAACTTTGGTTTTGCTACTGGCTCAATTTCAGATTTCGGTCGAAGATGAACAACTTCTCCATTAGATCTGTAAATACAAAAGTGACAATAGCGAGTCATGACATTCAGTAGTTTATACCATGCCAAGAATAAGAATTTATATACATACAGATATGTCAGATTTCACTGCTTTTTTAAATCCTTGCTTAAAACAAAGTCTTATGGAAATCAATTCCAGTACGATAAAAGCCAGTTCATCTGTTCCAGCTCTTGCAGAGTTGTCAGACATGTTCAATCCCCTTGAAAATTATCCAAAACTTTTAGTGTGTTTCCTATAGGGCATATTTTTGCACTTAAACCTAAAATATCACACCTCAGTGCTACAGGAAAGAAGCGAGCTGAATAGCACCTTCAGTCATCTTGAAATATTCAGAAATACTCAGAAATACTCTTGAAATACTCAGAATCAAACACTCAGATTCCCTCACACCAAAGTTCTCCTGCAAAGAAGAAAGCTGCTGAGAAGGTCTTTCCTTCTGCATATTGGACCTGCATCCTGCACGTATGTCTCTTGTTCTACCATGCATCCTTTGAATGCCAAGCCAAGGAATTAAAGAAAGAAGAGGCAATCCTTTCCCTTTGCAGTTCTTGCTACCATTTATGCCATGGTATAAAAGCAAAGGACGTAAATTGACCAGAAGCCAACCTCAACATCTCCCTTTCATTAACACAATCCAGATTTTTTTCTATTTGGAAATCACACCGCAGCAGAGGAAGCAATACCAGATTAATCTCCCTGGAGCAACGTTAAACTTTCAGACATTTAACATACTTAAAAATCCCTAAAATGTGATGTTGGCAATTATTAGAGAACTACAGTTTGCTACAGCTTCTGTTTTAAGTACATATATACACCTTTTTCCATCCTTCATCATGAGCCAGTATGGTTAGAGATGAGAAAATCTCCGCTTGGCAAACATCCCAAGATGTCAAGTGACAATGTACATGCACTAGGAGGTAAGAACCTGGCAAAAACTCTGCTGGAGGCAGAAAGGGGGGAACTGCAGCAGGGGGTGGGGATGGAGGAGGATTGCATTGATGCAAAGTTCTTGGAACTATGAATTGTTGTTTGAAACTCATGAGAAAGAAACTTCAGAGAACTGAAACTAAGAGCGAGCGATTGCTTGCTGTTATGTCCCCTATGTAATTGCCCAGTGACTCAACTGACAATACTCCAGACAAACCTGAGAACAACCTCCAGTCTCTACATAACAGCTTTCTTCCCCAAAGAGAAGATGAGCCACTCTGAGCACCTTCTGCACAGTATGGTGCTGACCTCTCCTTTTTCTTCTACTTTATTCTGAAGTGCTGAAACATTGAACTTTTGACTCTAATCATTTTTTCCCCAATACAGTAACATTTTTCTTAACATCCAGAGGTTCCTTTATACTACATTACTGCTATAATCAAAACGTCTTCATCCTGCGGCATACTGCCATATAAAATATATTTATTAAACACAAAGTCATACTGACTTGGATACAGATGATGGCAAAACAGGTTTTTCTGGACGTTTTAGTTGCAGAATCCCCGCTCTCAGTAAGCTGTTAGACTTGCTTGGAGGAATGGGTTTCTTGGGTGGTACTTGAGGAGCATGTGGCTTCAAAGGCTTCTGATCCAAAGCTCCTTTTTCATCTGACAAAGCAAGTCACCAAAACATTAAAAACCTTATTGTCTAGGATTCCTTCCATGCTAATCCCTCACAAAGCAACTGCTGTCAGAAACACTCTCTCTGAAGTTCGGGTAGTAGTGAAAAAACAGATATGCAAGTGTCTGAAGTGAGACCTTATCATAGAATCATAGAATTGCTCAGGTTGGAAACGACCTTGAAGATCATGAGTCCAACCACAGCCCAGCCATCCTACCCTAACTAACAGCCCTCCGCTCAGTCATGGCCCTGAGCACCACATCCAAACGGTTTTAAACACATCAGGGATGGTGACTCAACCACCTCCCTGGGCAGCCCATCCCAGTGCTTAACAGCCCTTTCTGTAAAGAAGTTCTTCCTGAGATCCAACCTAAACCTCCCCTGCCACAACTTGAGGCCATTTCCCCTGGTCCTGTCACCAGTGAGACACACAAAGCACACAAAAGCCACTTACCTGAACTTAAAGAACTTTACACCAAACAAAACTCCTTCCCACTCACATGAAGCAGTAGTAAGAAACTCTGGATTCCCATTATTGTACTGCAAATAACAGCTAAAAAACAAACCTCTCCGTACTGCTACTGCTTTCACTACACAATGAATCTGATTGCATCTCTTCTTATACAGGTGAGGGCTTTTGCTTTAACTTTTGCTTTTGCTTTCTTTCTGACACAAAGGAAAAAATGAGGACTATTCAACTGACGAGTTCCCTATGCACAGCCTGTGGGACATCCTTCTGCTCTCCATGCAAAGCAATGCTACAGTTCAGTCAGCACTGGCAATTTGAAAAATTCCCAGTAGGATACAGTGGAAGATAATGGTGGGACAGTAAATCAGAACATGAGTTACATCCAAAACAAGCCCTGAGGTAGCAGGGCAATGCACGGCTACGCCGCTTGGTGGTGCTGACTGCCCTGCACTAAAAATACTGCGCTAAAAGTACTGCGGTCTCCTGCCCACCCGGTCTCCTGCCCACCCATGCTTCCTTAACCCTCGGGGGCAGTACTGACCATCAGCCATCCCGACTTCACCTACACTTCTGCAGAAAACGATTTAAGAATTATGCACTTTGTGTATAAGAATATGTGAGCTCACCAACAGGGCAGAGAAATGCTGTCACCAAACCGTATTCGCGAATTCTCATCCGTCATCATCCCCTCCAATGGGTCCCACCCATAACCTGAACGTAAGAACTGCCTGCAGTTTTGTGGGGGATGTTAATGCTAAAGGTCAGGGTCCCTCATGAGTCCAGAAATCAGACAGTTCTACTCTGTAAATGCCAATACTACCTGCTTCACTACGCATGCCATTAATTACTCAGCCTGACCTTCTGCAGAGGGGAAGTTCTTTACTGTGAGAGTGGTGAGGTGCTGGAACAGCTGCCCAGAGAGGCTGTGGATGCCCCGTCCATCCCTGGAGGTGTTCAAGGCCAGGTTGGATGGGGCCCTGGGCAGCCTGGGCTGGTATTCAATGTGGAGGTTGGTGGCCCTGCCTGTGGCGGGGGGTTGGAGCTTCGTGATCCTTGAGGTCCCTTCAACACAACCCATTCTGTGATTCCACAGAACAAAGCTTTCCTGCAGCATTTCTTCTACCACAGAAAAGGGCTGTTCTGTACCACACTTTGTTTTTCAGCAGCTGTCACATTCCGGAGCATTTTGGATGCAATGTATTTTTTCCTTAATCCTCCATTAAAGTTGAACTCAGCTATATAAAGGTTAAAACCACATTACAAACAGAACCAGAGAAACTACACTTATCTCAGTTTAAAGGAACAGATCACAATTTCTACCACTGTTAAATCCAGTTCCTGGCTGGATGTGGCTGTGGGCAGCCTGGGCTGCTGGTTGGTGACCCTGCACATAGCAGGGGGTTGGAACTGGATGAGCACTGTGGGCCTTTGCAACCCAGGCCATTCTATGACTCTATGATCTTACAGGGAGCTATGCAATAACAAGGAGGACACGTTTAATAGAAGCAAGGCTCTTCCTCCACTCAAAAGGCAATTCCATAGCATCACAAACATGGCTACACCATGAGATAGTATTAAGATCAAATTAGATTGTATCGTTAGCTAGAATCTGCATGATGCCAAACAACACCTGTTGAGTAGCACAGCTAAACTAAAGAAGTTTAACACCTACCCAGAAAACTGCTCTCACCTTTTTCTTCAGACCTCAAAGGGAACTTCTTCTCTCCCGTTGGCAATTCAGGCTTGGGAGCTGCACATAAAACCAAAGCACAGGCATTTCTCCAAGAGTTTTAATTATCTTAGTCACTAACTAAAAATATGATATACACAAATTTGTGTTTATATTCTTTTTCCTTTGCAAGGAGGGTGATACCATTTATAACACTCATTTAGTCCTAGTAAACCGTGGCCTCCTATTACAGTGTTTCCAAAGTAGGCTCCATCATAATTTGGAAAAATATACAGGAGCAATATATAGCAGCAGTAAAACATGTAAGGCATAAAGTAACCTCCAAGTGTGACTAGGGGCAGCTTCAGCACTGGGAAATACCAAGTCTGAATTTTCTTCTGAAGTCATGAACTGTTTCTGCACTTTAATACTCCCACAGGCACCTACCAGCATGCACATCGTACGTACCTGGACTTTTAACTGGAGGTGGAGGCTTCTTTGGCTTCTGTAACAGAAGTAAATAAACAAAACAGATATTCTCCATCAGTCACAGACACATTTGCTTTTCGTTTTGCATAATGTAACACCTAGCTTATTTATGGGCTCATTTCAAAGCGCTTCACAAAGAAGGCAATCAATTTGCAGGCAGGAAACAAAGAGAGAACTGAAGTAATTCATCTGATATCTCCCAGCCAACAAGTTACCAGAATGGGAACAAAAGGTAAGGTTTCTTCAAATCTTAGAGCAGCACTTCAGCTGCAGAATAGATTAAATATTAAGGTGCCGCAGTTCGTACATTGAATATTACCCAGTTTTACAAGGCAGCCACTCTTTGCTCTACTTCAACTGACAAAAATCATAGAATTGCCAAGGTTGGAAAACACCTCCAACATCATCCAACCCAACTGTCCACCTACCACCAATATCTCCCCCCTAAACCATGTACCTCAGTACAACGTCCAAGTATTTCTTGAATACTTTCAGGGATAAAAATGAGTGTGAACCTCTCTCCTGTCCAAGGAGTACTGGTTTATCTCAAGGCAGACATCTCAAACCACCTCATCCTCAGAACTCAAGTAATGATAATGCATCTTCATGGCTCTACCAACGACAAGACTCATGGATAAAACAGTCAGAGAAATCTACTAAAACACTGTTGCTTACGTAAGCCCTGCTGAAGTTGTATGGGCTCAGTCCAATGCACTCGCCCTAAAAACTCCTGCTATAACATATTTTTGAAAGAGCTGCTGTGGATGATGCTTCTCTGCCCCTACAACTATTGAATAAGCTCTCCATAATGCAAGACTCTATTCTGACAAATGAAGTGTAATTAAGCAAGCACAGAGACCCACATTCAATTTCTTTCTCTAGCTCCAGACAACACGCGAGCTGGTGAACTTCATTAGCTTTCCTCCTGTGTGACCTGGCCTGTTCCTGCTCCTGCAGGGCGACTGGACTAGATGATCTTTTGAGGTCCCTTCCAACCCCTGACATTCTGTGACTCTTTGCAGAAAAAAAGGAAGTACATCCAGCTGTGCAGCTCTGCTGCCTGGATCAAAAACAACTGCACAGAGCGCAGCATTAACTTTCAGTTATATAGAAGCATAGAATCACCAAGGTTGGAAAAGCCCTCCAACATCATCCAGTCCCCACATCCACATTTTGCACCAAACCATGTCCCTCAGTACAACATCTAAACATTTCTTCTACAGCTCTGGGGATGGTGACTCCACCGCCGCCCTAAGCAGCCCATTCCAGTGCCTGACCACTCTCCCAGAGAAGTAGTATTTCCTAACCTGACCTGCTGAGTCAACTCTAGCCACGTGCTGTCAAAGCCCCAGACCAAACATTCCAGTGTTCTAAAGCCCTTTTCAGCTGACATACAGACATGGACATTTAGACGGCCTCATCTGGAGCCGAATTCATTCTATCTTGCATGGATGTACATGAGTCAGTTTGGTCATCTTTGCTACACAAACTTGTCAGAAACAAGGCACCATCCTAATCTCAACAGAAAATGGACTAAAAACTAGAATTACAAAGCCAAGGAGTACAATGTGAAAACAGACTGCTGTAGATCAGCACAGGGACAGTGGGGAAAACAAACAAAATCCACCACTATTCCCCAATCCCAGTCAGAAGTTCTCCTACATACACAGCAACCTACTGGCTAGTCTTAGCACGGAAAAATCCCAGTCCCACAGGGGTTGTTCAGCTCTTTGCAAGCACACTTACAAGACTACAGATGAAAGAGAACAGACTGCTCATCTCCCTTCAGAACTGTTCAGGTTTAATTCAGCCATTGGTTACACATATCAGCACGATACCTTTCTCTACATGACCTCATCATCCTCACTAATTACTGTTACTCTGAAAAAGCATCTTTCTATTAAAAATTTAAGAAAAGTTAAACCTTTAGTTCTTTCTTCTTTGATAATCTTCTTAAGTCTGTATTAGTATTTTCAAGAGCAGAATGTGCTGTGGAGTCTTATAACCCCTGTTGCTACGTTCTTGTTTTACTAAATGAAAGACATAGGAACTTACAGGGAAGTCTTTATCAAATTCTTGTATTTGAACAGCAAAATTATCAGGGAAGACTCCTTCTTTACCATTGAGTTCTCCTCTCCACCAGCCTGGCTCTCCAGTATCCTAAAACAAACAACAGATTGTTTCAATTAATATTTCCTTTTTTTTTCCCCAGAACTGACAGAGTGAAAGCTCTGCTCCTGGAGCTCCTTTTTCAAAACACTGCATTCAGAAGAATGCTACGGCTGCCTCAGCCAGGGGAAACAGCTCCAGATCTGACTAGATTTGGCCACTTGGTTTACAGAAAAGCACAAAATGGTGCTGCACCTTCATTCAAGGGAAGACAAGATCAGCAAATGGAAGAGGAGAACAAAACCAGCTACAATCCAACACGCAGAAGTCAGTGTTCTCATCTTCCTTGACTGGAAACTTGCGTAGTAAATACTTGGTACGGCTGGAATTACACACAGTTCTACTAAACAAAAGTAATTCTGATGTGACTGATCCGGCTTATTGGTCTGAAAGGCAGGAAGTAAGCAAAATTGCCCTTCTGATGAAAAAAATAGGCAAGTTAAGATAGAAGAAAAATAATAACAACAAAAAAAAGAACCGTAGCATGGAAATCCATTGTATGATCTTACTGGATGGAAGCTTTGGTTGGTCCCTAACAGAAGAATGTGCATTAATATATAAAGCTACCCAAGTATTTTACCAAATATTTTACCCAGCCCAATAATACTCTCCTGTCACAAATTCCATACTTCACTTAACGATGTAAAACGTACAAAAGCAGTAAGTGCTTAAAGGAAACTGAGCACCTTACCTTACTGATAATTTGAATAATCTCTCCTTCCTTAAAACTCAGTTCATCATTTACGCCTTCGTGGGGAAATATTGTCCTGCAATATTCCTTGGCTGAAACAAAGCAGCACATCATGACATTACAAACCATGAGGACCCAAGTCCTAACAGCACACTCTTGCTGTCTGAAAGGAGAGCTCAATATTCATACTGTAATCACTCTTCTCTTCTACAGCGGCCATCCAGCACTACTTTACTCACTGTGTCATTCACGTCAGGAGGAAAACAAGATCACAGTGAAATGTAAGGGAGGTAGGTCTTCACTGATGGGTAAAACCCTCCAGCCTTTTTATCCACAACAGACTACTCGCTTAAAATTGTAACATCATAGACCATGCAATACATCCTGTCTTCACTGGCTTATATACATATTCAATTCTGCTGCTTCAGACAAAAACATTGTTTAGCTGTAGTACCTATGAGTAATATATACATAGTTTATCATCCCTTATAACCTCAAAATCATCATAAACTCAAAATCTGCAAGCAAAATCAGATACATTCAATTGTTTCATGGTGACTCCCAACTGCAGATGTTTCAAATACCCAAGCAGTGCATTTGCTTCAGTTCTGCAGTCAAAACAAGCCACTGAAGCAAAGCAATTGTTTGGCTGTAACCACCTGAAACCAGAGCTTGTCTGAACAGCCAGCTCTGACAGTCACAGCCCCTCTGCTATTAGGAGGAGGAATGACTCCTTTCTTCCCATTTGATACACTACAATAACTTCCCCACCTAAAATAGAGAAAACTACTTCAGTTCAAAGAGACAGAAGTTTTGTTTTCCTTTCCTATGCTAGAATAAAAATAACACATGGAAGGCTAAAATGTAATAACGTGAAAGTCTCCATCAGAAGGCACTTTTTGCATTATGTTACATTATTACAAAATAATGAATCTGAACTTTGGACTCCCTGTTAATTACAAATACTGACTACACTTTGTCCTTTCCAATGACTGAGGACTGAGTGTACAGCAGCAGGAATCCCAGATGTTGTACTCAAACACGGTGGGGGAAAGAGGGGGGGACAAATAGTGATTTCTATCTTATTTGTTAAACAAAATGGTTTTTTTACATATTTGCCCCAGAGGCCACAACAAGCTTCCCAGAAATAGCAAAGGCACACTAAAATGAGGCAAGCAGTCTAAACATTTTAAGAGATCTCTATTTAGTTCTTAACATATTGAACACAGGTTATTTTGAACTCTCAAAACTGAGGATGACATAACTATGCCACGGTCTGCACTAAAATAAAAACACTAAGAAAGAATACCAAGCTTTCTTTCAAAGGTTACAAGAAATTATTAAGTGGTGTCGATAGATATTATCTATTAACGTTCTCCTGTAACATTCATAACTACCACACTTATGTTCCTTTCAGGTGTGCTTACTCCTCTGGGGAGTAGAATCTTAGCACAGAGTCACAGAATGGTTTGGGTTGGAAGGGACCCCAAGGATCATGAAGCTCCAACCCCCCGCCACAGGCAGGGCCACCAACCTCCACATTGAATACCAGCCCAGGCTGCCCAGGGCCCCATCCAACCTGGCCTTGAGCACCTCCGGGGATGGATGGGGCATCCACAGCCTCTCTGGGCAGCTGTTCCAGCACCTCACCACTCTCATAGCATGAGAGTCAACGCATCACACACAAACTTATTTTCATAGATGTTTTGCAATGACAAAACTTAACAGCTAACTGCTCTGACCCCACTCCATCAAACAGCCTGGGGCAGCAATCCTCAGCATGCCATCCAGCACAGAAAGCCATGGACGGCTCACACAGCCAGGCACTTTGCACACTGTTAGAGATACAGATAAGGCAGGGCTCTTACTAACATCTCTGCCAATCCAAGTGCTCTACTCTGCCTGATTACACAACCCCCAAATGCAGGCAAAAAGCCAACGGCCTGTTGTTTGCTTAATTCTGCTAATTATGTACTCCATGTACAATAACCCATTTACGCCAGAATAACTGATTTCTGCATGCAAATATACTTGAAATTCCAATACAGAAGTTCAAAAAGCATCTTCATTTGGAACCAGGCAGAATCAGCTCTCCACACATTGCATAGAACCACAGAATGTCCTGGGTTGCAAAGGCCCACAGTGCTCATCCAGTCCCAACCCCCTGCTGTGTGCAGGGCCGCCAACCAGCAGCCCAGGCTGCCCAGAGCCACATCCAGCCTGGCCTTGAATGCCTGCAGGGATGGGGCATCCACAGCCTCCTTGGGCAACCTGTTCCAGTGCGTCACCACCCCCTGGGGGAAAAACTGCCACCTTTTGTAGTGGTGCATCCAAAAAAGAAGAGGAAGTATCACTGGGTGTTGTTTATTGCAAACAAAACACTACTTGTAGAACTTCATGATCCAATCTAAACCTCCCCTGTCTCAGTTTCAAACCATCCCCCCTTGTCCTAACTGAAGTCAATTTTTTCTGGGGCTGGCACTCCCAGAAGAGGCTTTGAGTTGGCTGAAAATAAATAAAGTATCCCTCTAGACAGAAAATATGCAATGTGGTTGTTCAATGAAGGCATCAATTCTTAGAGGCAACTTTTATTTTTATTATCAACAGAAATCCAAAGGAACTGGACTATCTGGAGTACAGATTTCAACAGAACATAAATATCAAGTTTTCTGATGCAAGAAGCTCAGCATACATCCATGACAGCATGCAAACCAGCAGCCGCACCGTAAACCCTAACCCTGCAGCCATTCCTGTGACCTGGACCAGAAACCAAGTTTAGGGCCTGCTCACACAGCAATAGTCCTCCAGCATCTCAGCTGGCTGCTAAGAGATAAGCAAAATAGAAGCCAGTTCAAGTACAGTAACCCAGCAAATGAGTGCCAACTGAAAACCCTAGCCTTGTTTTCTTCCTTGCAAACGTTTTCAACTAATTTTCTGCCAAAATGTGAGCACAAAAACTCCTTCAGACACATCTGTGTTTGTGTAACTCCTCCAAGGCAAAACATAACACAGAAAAAACCATGCGCAGAACTACAAGATTTTAAACGGGAGAAAATAATAACAATCTGGTTTGACAACCAAACACTTCCCCACAGAGAGCCACCACATAACAGCTGTGTTTGCATCCGCCTCACCTTTTGGTTTACCTTCAGCTTCTGACTTCGGTACTTCTGACGAGTTTTCCATTTTTGTTGCCCGAGGAAAATGAGCGAGCTTTGTGCCAGGAGGATGGGCAGGTGATGGCTGTAGGAACCAAAGAGAACTTTGTTAACAGAAGCTCATTATGAGCTGAGATGGTGTGAATTATCACCTCCAAAAGATTCACCAAGATTCTCCATTAAGTACTTATTGCAGTAGCCATAACAGTAACTGCAGGAAGGGCTTTGTCTACTGACTAAAGGCTTTGGTAGAGCAGTAGGGTTTGAAAAGCACAGCTTTCAAACTGGAAACTGTATTGCCATATACACTTCTGCAGTGGTATTTCAATCTTCCCAAATGCTACTGTTCTATTACTGAAACTGCCTCTCCTGGCCCAGAACAGATCATTAAACAGCTGTGCTGCAGTAACTCACTGACTGTATTTACTTGACACTGAGATACAGCAGGAATCTTCAGTAGCCTCTCACCATCTCAGCTGAAGAGTTAATTTGTTTTGAAACTGCTGCCACAGACATAAGAGCATACGAAAGTCTGCCCTAACTTCCCTTGGCTCTCCGTGATTCACAGAACACAACCCAAATAGATAGCCATCCAACAGACATTTTCTGCTGCACCACAAGATGCTTGGGTATGAAGTCTCAGAGTGAAGATCAAGGCAAAGTAACTGTTCCAACCTGCACGACATACACCGAGCTGTTGGGAAGGCTCAGACAGCTCCAGTCGCATTCACTTTTTCATAGCCATAAGAGCCACAAACAGAATATCTTACAGTCAGAGCTTACCTGAGCAACCCTAGCAGTGTTACCAACGTGAAAAATCCCATTGCCTTTACTTACTCTGCTCCTTGCTACTTACAACTAAGCTGAGCAGACTTACCGATGCCAGACAGACCAGAGTTCCTCTCCTCAAACACAGCTGATGGCTGCGTGCTGGTGCTGGCTACCTCTGACATGCCATACAATAAGCTATCTATGGCCATCTGGGACGTTCTGAGAGCACACACACAATTTACTTCACTCCGTAACGGAAGCACTAAAATAGCCCACCTATGACATTAAACAAGTCCAGTATGGAATCTTTCCTAAGTTCCCTCTTTCCAAAATGAGAGGCAATTAGAAGTGTGAGAGGAAGTTTAGGCAGACAGGGCGTAAATAACCCGAACCCATGCAGAATGCTGGAGCTAACTGAAAGGCACAAACATCTGAAGTGCTCAGAGTGCTCGGTCTGCCTGGGCTGAGCATCCCGGGAAAAAAGCCTTCTCTGCTCTACAGTTTCCTCAACACCTTTTTCCCCTTTGCTGGCATAAAGATGGAGAATTTCCATCCAGTCCCCTCCGCTGAAATCCAAAGTGAGTTAAGCAAAAATCTGAAGAAGCCAGCCACTTTTGCAAAGCATTCATGAGAATTATCTCTGCGGGGCTCTCCATGTTCTTCTCCAGGCACGTCTGCCTTTGGGACGACTTTGGCAACAAGCATAAGTGGAATATTAAATGCAAAACTCAACTGTTTATTTTATTGCCTTTAAGCTATGAGAAACTGCTTTCTCACTTCATTTCCCGTCTTCTGAGAAACAGCCCACAACAACACAAACAAGCCGAAGAACGAAATAAAGCACCAATGCATTTCAGTGTTCACGTAGTCAAATAACACAGACCAAAACAGCTTAGCAGATTTCTTATCAATCAAATGTATTTTAGGTGAGATCTCCCACTCCCAAGTTATAAGCTAGAAAGAAGGGAAAGATGCCTTTCAACAAGCAATCATGAACAGTCCAGGCAAATTGAGTTATGCCCTGAAATTCTCTGACAGCATTTACACAAAGGCGGAGCAACTCCCACATGTGTAGCATCTCCTCAGCATTAAGTTAGGTGTGGAGAAGTACCTCTTTCACCATATACTCAAAAAAGGGGAAAAGCGAGTGAAAGAGGATGCAAACTTGTTTAGAAGTGCTTTTCAGACTTGCACAATCTGCAGGTTACAGCAACATCAATGAAGCCAGAAACCTGGCAGCATTCACTGCAGGACACTTCTGCTAGTTACGATGCACCACACCCAGTACTACATCTCTACATCCTCCACAATACTGAAGGAAAACAACAAAATGATATTCCTTGATGTAAAGGCTGCACTCATTAGCAGAGGAAGAGACTCAGCAGTCCAGCCACAGATTACATACAAAGTTGGTTGAAGAGAAAAGAGCTACCAGAGACTGCTGTAGATGTGTTGGAACACCTATTATGTCCTAAACCACCAGGCTTTAAAAGAACAGTTGTCCTGTTGGATTGATTTTCCCTCTCAACTTGTTTGTTTTTTAAATGTCAAAACATTTGAATAGACTTTTTTGCCTCCATGGTGGATATTTGAGTCCAGGCTGGATGTGGCTCTGGGCAGCCTGGGCTGCTGGTTGGTGACCCTGCACATAGCAGGGGGTTGGAGCTGGATGAGCACTGTGAGCCTTTGCAACCCAGGCCATTCTAGGATTCCATGATATAACTTACAGAAGTTTGGGGGGTTTTGCTTTGTTTTATAGGTAAGACTGCACTCTTGCCTTTTCCATGGTATCCCCTCAGATGATTACAGTCTGATTATTGAGCAACACTGACAAATTTTAGAACAGCCAACACCAATACCATGTTTGATCTTCAGATGTCACGTTATTTTTTTCTTCCTTTTTTAAATACAGGAAACCCAAAAAAGACTACGAAGCACTACAAACCTTATCTGGCCTTTTATCCTCCGATTCATTACTGGATAATCTTGTCTTAAGCTTAACTGAGCCTTCTTTAAAGATATCTCCAAACCCAACACCTCGAATTTTCTTCGGCTGCGCTGGTCCAGATCCAGGTTCACTTTCATTCCCGGGAGAGGCCACAGGTGAGGTAGGACCACTGAAAACAGGCTCTGAAAGGAAAAAACAAGGAAGGAAAAAAATAGTCATTTTAATAGCTGAAAATATTTCTTTGCTCTTCAGAGGAAAAAAACAAGAGAAACAGCTGTGTGAATTGCTCTGTCAAACAGCTTCCTACAGCTGTAATCGCTCACGTTTTGTTCCAGCTGTACGTTGAACATACGTCCATTTGAAATGATGCCAGCGTTATACTGAGTACTCAGACAACTAAGTTGTTAGCCCGTTAATATTTCTTGCCATTTCAAACACAATCGATGTTCCACAGCCTGTTATCACCATTATGTTTTCTGTTAATTTTTGTGAGTGCGCAGCACAGCTACGGCTGCTGACAGCTGGAATCAGTACAGAATATCAATGGCCTCCAGGACTCCACTGCGTTTCAACAGCCACAGCAAAGCAAACTGATGCACTTACAGAGACTGACGTGTCTCCAGGAACCAAGAGAAGCTTTGCTATTGCTCAAAACAAGTACTAAAAAATCACCCAAACAATCTCTTTACGAGTTTATTTAAACAGCGTAACGTTATTAAAATACTATTTTAAAGTGCTCAGCATTTAAATCGGATAAAGCTGTCTGAGATATTCACCGGTAGATAACAAAAGTGCTCACAATTTTGTTCCAACTTTCAGATTTAAGGGACAGCATTAACCCACACTCCTACAAACTAATATTTATAGGCATGCCATTTCCATAATGCCTCTGAAGTACTGTTTCAAGGCAACAGACCGAGTAACAGCTACAGACAGCCTGCTTCCACCTCAGCTACACAGCCACAGTGGAACAGCTGAGCTTCAAACCGCCTTACAAACAGATCCAGTACCGATCCGGTGTCCATTTTTGTATTTCTCAGACAGTACACCAAAAAGATTTTATTCTTAGAATCAAATATAAGGTTGTACAACCACAGTGCTCCAAATTACATCTGAGGTTTAAAATGACTTTGCTGAGGGTTTAGGACAGAACAGAACAGCACCTGCATCATCCAGAGCATCCTGTGTCTCTCCATCGTCCGCCGATTCCAACTCTTTCACAAAGTTAGAAGGAAACAACCCCAACTTGCCGTTCAGTGTTCCACTCCACCAGCCTTCCTCTACCTGCATGGAAATGCTTTGTACATTACTAAGAAAGAAAGAAGACTTAAATGTAGCAACCACTGCAACATTCAATTACGGCAATGTAAGCAATTTAAGAAGTGCTTATCCGTTGCATTTACGCTTCACTTCTAAAACCCTATGAACAATTCTGGGAGATGTCAAACGACCACGACTTACCTTAAAAATAATAAAATAGCAGACCAAACACACAGAAACACAGTCACCAAAAATAGGAGCAAGTAAATCATTTACTGCCCCTTCTGCCTCTCTAGCAATGATCCTACCATGAGATCAGACCTATGCCACTAATCCAGAAGAACAGCAAAATGTTCATCAACTTTCTCAAGCGCAGACAGAATATTAGCAATTAACAGGAGAAGCACTGCACTATCTGTGAAATAAAGACAGCCTGTAGCCTGGCTTCCTAAGGAGACTTCTATGCAGTTTTGTTGCCAGTCTGTGCTGCTCAGCTCCCTTCGGTCTGATTTCCACTGGCTTCACATCTGCTGAAACGTGTGTCTTGTGATCGAAGACAAACCTTTCTCCATGCTGACACTAGAGATGACCACTTCAGGACACCTCGCATTTCAAAATGCCACCATCTCCACACGAAGGAGGCACAGCTCTGGGACAAACATCAGAACTTTCTTTTAATTCCACCAAGTTATTTCTATAACAGGACAGCACTCAGACTTCTGAGCAAAAGGGAAAAAATGGTCAACAGCTTTGCTGGTCTGAATTCTTTTTAAAGATCGAAAGGTGAAGCCCGACACACCACAAACAAGCACGCTGTGTGGCTCTGTATCCAGCAGGAATGGAGGAAAAGACACAAAGGAGAAAGAAAAGGTTTGGAGAAATCATACAACTATCATTTGTGCATGTGCCTCGCGTGCAGAGCCCACAAGTTCTGACAACAGAAACCCTGCTTAATCAACCATACTGCACACAGCTCTTCTTCCTTGTTCCTGAGCCTTATAGCCAGCTCTCCATGATGCTAGTCAGGTCATTCCCTGAAGCCATCTACCTCCAGTCTTGAGCTCACAATCAATGGGACGGGATGTGGGACCAGAGGAGGGCCAGGAGGATGCTGAGAGGGCTGGAGCACCTCTCTGTGGAGAAAGGCTGAGGGAGCTGGGGGTGTTCCAACACTGGAGGGAGCTCATAAGCAGGAGGGGGAGTGACTTTTCACACGGTCTGATAGTGATAGGACAAGGGGGGATGGTTTTTAATTAAAAAAGAGGGGAAATTCAGATAGTTAAGGCGGAATTCACAAAATCACAGAATCACAGAATCGTAGGGGTTGGAAGGGACCTCCAGAGCTCATCGAGTCCAACCCCCCTGCCAAAGCAGGTTCCCTACAGCAGGTCGCACAGCTCGGCGTCCAGGCGGGTCTTGAATATCTCCAGAGAAGGAGACTCCACAACCCCCCTGGGCAGCCTGTTCCAGTGCTCCGCCACCTCACCATAAAGAAGTTCTTGTGCACATTCGTGCGGAACTTCCTATGCTCCAGCTTCATCCCATTTCCCCTTGTCCTGTCCCCACGCACTGCTGAAAAGAGTCCGGCCTCACCACTATGGCCCCCACACCTCAGGTATTTATAAACCTGGATCAAATCCCCTCTCAGCCTTCTTTTCTCAAAGCCAAACAGACCCAGATCACTTAGTTGTTCCTCATAGGGGAGATGCTCCAGGCCCTTCACCATAGCAATCTACAACTTCCTGAAGGGAGGATGTGATGAGGAGGGGTTTGGCCTCTTCTCCCAGGCAACAAACAGGACCAGAGGAAATGGCCTCAAGTTGTACCAGAGGAGGTTTAGATTAGACATAAGGAAAAACTTTTTCTCTCAGAGAGTGGTCAGGCACTGGAATGGCTGCCCAGGGAGGTGGTGGAATCGCCATCCCTGGCAGTGTTCAAGAGGCGTCTGGATAAGGAGCTAAGAGATATGGTTTAGTGGTTTTTCAGTAGCTATGGTATTGGGAGGACGGTTGGACTATATGATCTTGTAGGTCCTTTCCAACCTTGTGATTCTATGATTCTACGATCTTTGTGGCCCTCCGCTGGACTCTTTCCAAGAGATCCCTGTCTTTTTTATACTGGGGAGCCCAGAACTGGACACAGTACTCCAGATGAGGCCTTACCAGGGCAGAGCAGAGGGGGAGGATCACCTCCCTTGACCTGCTGGCAACGCTCTTTTTTACACATCCCAGTATGCCATTGGCCTTTTTGGCCACGAGGGCACACTGCTGGCTCATGGCCAACCTGTCATCCACCAGCCTTCACTCAGAGGGCGCTGAGCTGCTGGCACTGCCCAGAGCTGTGGTGCCCCATCCCTGCAGGCATTCATGGGCCCTGGGCAGCCTGAGCTGGGGTCACCCAGCCCATGGATTGGGGCTGTGAGGTCCCTCCAATCTGAGCCATTCTGCCATTCTATGATAACAGTGTAAATAACTGACTATTCAATTCATGAAATCAATTGCACATGTTGCACACCACACTATCCTTGAGGCATATGGCAGTACTGATCCCTAGGAGTAGGTGATTTTACCTCTTCATTTCCACCAGAAAAGTAATCAAATGCTCTGCTAAGGTAATAATTGTAAGTTACTTGCACCTATAAAAATAGTGCTTTTTATGTATAGTTTAAACAGCTCTCTGCAAACAGGTAGCTGCAATACTTGTCTGACTATCAGGAATTGAGTAGAAGTTTAGCAATTGTTCCAAGGAAAGAAAAGTTAAAGTGATACATCAACTCATCAGAGCAACTCAATACAATTCAATCAATGAGAACTCTGTTGGATGTGGCTCTGGGCAGCCTGGTCTGCTGGTTGGCGACCCTGCACATAGCAGGGGGTTGGAACTGGATGAGCATCGTGGGCCTTTGCAACCCAGGCCATTCTGTGATTCTATGATATGAATATGGAAACTGCACTGCATTCACGTGTAAGGTATACACACAGAGGGGTTATAACAAAAAAACACCATCCATATAAATGAATCTTGAGAGACTTCACATATATATTTTTGAATTGCTATTCTAAGTGGATTTCCCTTTTTTTTGTTATTGTTTTCCAATATGAACGTGTGTTCTGAGCACCCACCCTGAGGGATTACTAGACAAGCATTTTCCTAGGCCAGCTAACCTCACCGTGCTCTGAGGAAGCACAGCCTTGGGGGAATCTGCTCTACATTGAAAGCTGTGTAGGGTGTGGGAAAGGGATAAGCAAGGGCACAGGAAACAAGCAACAACAAAAAGCTGAGATCAGAGCATGTCCCCAAAAAAGGGTTCCTAAGCAGCTATGAAGCCATGACTGCTGTAATTAGCAGCTTCCACAAATTAAGCTAATGAGGTTATCCAGGAGCACCCCTTTACAAAATGCCCATAGATGGTATCTGTGATAGTGATTTTAGTAAGCGGGTTCATCAAGATGCTTGCTTAAGCTAGCAGAGACTGCTACCTTTATTCAAAGCTAACAGAACAAATGGTAGAACTCAGTGATGCAAACGCATCTAGGAGCATGGCTATATGCTCCTTAACAAGGGAATGGAAAAGTCGTTCCTGGCAAGCACCAGGAACCCAGAGAGGTAGCACTCTCTTCAGAAGAAGTCAACATGCAAGAAATGTAACCTCCAAGCTTCTTTAAGAGCACTAACAGACACACAGCTATTAAGGAATGTTACATCTCCCTCCTTTCTCAGATCTTCAGTGAGACAAGGAGAGGCTGCGCCAGCAGACTGTGCTGTGCAGAAGCTTTCCAGCTGCTTCTGAAAAGCTCCTTCTATAACTGCACTGGTCTCTTCCGCAGGTTCCCCGGCCGATCTAGTTCTTACAAGAGATGTTCTTCTCATATGTTCAAGCCTTCTGTAGCAAAAACAGCTACAGAATGGGATAGGCATCGAGAAGGTATGTAGTTAGGAAAAAGAAAACAAACACCCTCACAACAATTCAGATCCATGGGGTCATTGCCATCAAATTCTGAACATCAAGACAGATGATTCACTGTATTCTCCCTCCGTGTAAAAGGTGGTGGATATAACACATCACTGACTGCACTGGTGACCCCATACATAGCAGCCGGGTTGAAACTAATGATCGTTATGGTCCCTTTCTACCCAGGCCATTCCATGACTCTGTGATATGATTTGTACCTCCCACATTTTCGTGCACGTGTGTTGAAGCCTACTGCAATACAGGCACAGTTTGCTGTACTGAATGCTGTTACTATTAGTTCAAAGCTTCATGAAGAAAAACTTTGTAAGAAAGAATGGGAAAATCAGGTAAAATAGCATTTTTCAACTAAACCAAGTTAGGATATGTCAAGTTAAAGGCAAATGGTCAAACAGTTTTAGAACAAGGGTGCTGAAAGCAAGGCCTAAGAAGTGTCCAAGTCTTTTTGAAAAAGAAATGAGTGTAACAGATCACAATTTATTGAGTCACAGAATCACAGAACGGCCTGGGTTGCAAAGGCCCACAGTGCTCACCCAGTCCCAACCCCCTGCTATGTGCAGGGTCACCAACCAGCAGAGCCACATCCAGCCTGGCCTTGAATGCCTGCAGGGATGGGGCATCCACAGCCTCCTTGGGCAACCTGTTCCAGTGCGTCACCACCCTCTGGGTGAAAAACTTCCTCCTAAGATCCAACCTAAACCTGCCCTGTCTCAGTTTCAAACCATTCCCCCTTGTCCTATCACTGCCCACCCTCACAAACAGCCGTTCCCCCTCCTGTTCATATGTTCCCTTCAAGTCCTGCAAGGCCACAATGAGGCCCCCCCAGAGTCTTCTCCAAGCTGCAAAAAAAACCAATGCTCTATTGCTGAGAACACCGAATACTTCCCCTACACTTCTAGTATCTATTGATTCAGCTTGAGAACCTGGGAGAAAGAACTCCTCAGCTATTTGCTTTACCTTCTAATATACTGCTTTAAATGCTATTTTTCCAACATTCTTGTAATTAACAAGTAGATAAAATTTTAAAATTGCTTTTGGCCACACGAAGAAGAAAGCAGCTCTGTAACACGGCTCACCTCCTCACTGATGTCAATCACATCCCCCACCTTGAGCTCCAGCTCATCTTCATTCTGCGGGACGTACTCGAAGAGCACTTTGCACTGCCGCTTCTTGGCCTCTGATGGGAGGGAAAGGGAGAAAATAACAACACTTAGAAATGAAAGCTATCTTTTTCCTCAGCTCCTGAGGGCCAGATGTGACCAGAACACTTGTAAGTCATCCCCAACAGCTATGAAATATGCTTCTGGTTTTCCAGTTTCGGCCATTGCAGCCTAACACGCTATACCTTAGACGCAGCATGAAAACAACCAAGCATTGCTAGTTACAAGTGAGTGAATACTACACAGACAGCTGCTAACACGCTATACAAAAACACGTTGACACAAGCAAGTCAGAGGAGCCCCCAGTACTACGATTTTCACACTATTTCCTGACCGAAATCCACAAGCATGACAACAGCTGCTGGCTGCAGTGTTAGCACTTGCTTTGAAACAAAGCCTGCAAGTTGGGGCCTCCTGTCCTTCAGCAGTCCTGAAGGAAGTAACCAATGCTGTGCTCTTCTCTGTGCCGAAGTGCCAATGGCAGCTTTTGCTTTCTGCCCTGTAGCAGAGACCTGGCTAACTCTACATCCAAGGAACTGCTTGGCTCACATTTCAGAAATCTAAATGTATTTTCAAATGCAAAAAATCCATTCTTTTCCCAGCGCGAGTAGAGTCAAGAAATGAAGCTAAAGCATTAATTAGCAGTGTTTCACAAAGGCAAAATTAAAATAAATAGCTATCTGTAGATGTTTGCCACAAATAATTCAAAAACTTCAGGTATTAAAATAACAAAATGACATCCTAATGGGGGAAGGTGCTGAAGTGGCTTCCAACACCCCCCTGCCAGAGGTGCAGGAGCTTACCATCAGCCCGCCATGCTGCACGTATGCTGCAGCGCTGCTGTGCTCACAGGGTCTGTGCTTTTTGCCTTCAAACATAAGGCTGTGCCTTGAGCCCTCGCCCAGAACAGAGCAGCCAGCACGCTGCTGAAGGCAACTGTCACCAGCAGCAACGATCCGACACACCTGCTTGCTATAAAATCACGCTATTTTCTCCAAGTGCTAAGGCTTACAGGGCCCATTTAATTTCCATACTCCCTTACATGAGCTGCTACTGCCTCCCAAGCTGCTTTATTTAGCAGAGGGTTGTTAGAGTTAGGGCAGTACGGTTACATTGCGGTCAGACTTGATGACCTTTAAGTTCTTTTCCAACCTGAACGATTCTATGATTCATTACAGGGGACCTCAGAAGATCAGAAGGCTGTCAACACGCAGCGCCCTCAGTACAGAGCAAACCAGACACTGAGTAATATTGTGGCATCTGAGAGGGATCAGCGAACTGAGGACCTCAGTGCTGGTGTGCAGCCTCAGCTCTGGAAGGCAGAAAATCAGGAAATGAAGCTCTGTGGGTTAATTTCTAATAACGCAATCGGTCACGTTATACACCTTTCTTTCAACTCATCAGCCCCAAATGATTACTACCTTAGTAGTAGTTTAAATAAACGGTTATAGTAATTTAAATAAATTAGTAATTAGTAGTAATTTAAATAAACAGTTATGGGCCCTACTGCCTCCTACTATGCTTTCAGGGTTCCTTCTTTGGATGAGATTACCTGATAGTAAAAATGGTCAATTAAAAATCTACAAGGCCATTTGGTATACATTTGATTTCAGCTTTCTTTTTCACGTTGTATTGCTACTTAATCTAAGAAAAAAGCAGGTGTGTTTCACATCTAGAACTCTCCCCCACCTGCAATCCATTTTCCAAACACTGCCTTTCAGCTGTGCAAATTGCCAGGCTGACCTGGGAAGCTCCCTGAGCAGCTCAGGAATCAGAACACAGCCTCACACATTGGGCTGGCAGCCACCACGCTGTTCTGCCCATTTCCAAAGCAATCTGTTTCACTCCATGCTTGTTCTGTGCAGGGCAAACCAAACGTAGCACTTGGTTAGCACAGTTAAGCACACCTATGGTATTTTTATTTCCCTGGATAAATGCACCAAACTAACAGAAAGAAACATTGCCCAGAGGCTGATGTACAACGTCTGCATTCAGTGGGAGCCATCCAAGGCCAACACGCAGGACTTCCTACACACAGCTCACCTGGGCTCAGCACCTACTGCCATCCCAACATCTGCTCCTGACACCGAGGTCCAACATAATGAAATAGGAGGTATCACTTTCAGAGCAGCCCTTGCAGCATTACAAATACCTGCAATCCCCACCTGGTAAAGTTTTCCCCTCTAGTTTTCAGTTACTTTGATTTAACTGGCTTTACAACACGGAAACTACAAACACGAAGGCACCAAGTTGCGCTCCTGACCATCATAGGGGCTCCAGTTACAACCAAAGGAAAATCACTACCTTTTCACTACTCCACTAACTCCATGTTATTTCATACTAGCAGAAACTTACCCAATAAGAGGAACCTGAACTAGAAAGTCGTTCATCATCAAACAGCCTTGAATTTGTACCAAAACTTATCTAGACAGAAGTGACCACAGGAGATTTTTAATTACCATGAGCAGGCCTTCAGTTCTCATCTGGATATGCTACAATATAAATCAAGCTCATGTGAAATTCAACAGCAACAGTGATTCTTCATCGCCTTCTTTGCTCATCCAAATAGCAAGGCAATATTCTCTGGGATTTGGAAGGGGTCTAAATTCTGCTCCCATAAGAATTCATCCCTACTACCATTAAGACCTACATCATCCACCAGCACAGTCTGGCTTAGAATAAAAACCCTGGGCTCCTATGTCTCCAGCACAGCCTTAAAACTGAGTCATGCATTAAATAATTAACGTATATTAAAAAACACTCATCAGCAGCTTATGCCATTGAAAGAATTGCAAACACTACATACTCTTCTTGAAGCTTTTGGACGGTGGATGAGGCTGAATTCCTCCTGCTGGAAGCCCATAGGTGCAAATGCGCTGCACAAGGCTTGCTACATTGCCAGATTTCTCCTTTCTGAGTGGCAGGGCATCATCCTTGGGCTCTACATCCTTCTTAACTTCCTGAAACAAGAGATTTGAAAGATTGAGAGGCCATCGAAATTACCCAGGAGGTCAGTGTTCTTAGTGAGGCACTCTGAGAGATTCCACATACTTACCGTTTGGCGTTAACAATGTACTATACTCAGAAACCATGGCATTCTGCATCTAAAAGTGCTAAAGGCCTTTATAAACATGACCCTCACATACGACCGCGTTAGGAGCTGGGTAAGTTATGAGCCAAGAAAGTTCAGAAAGAAAGGCGGCATTTCAGGCATCAACTCCAACCCGAGGAAAAGCAGCTTTGAGCCCCAAGAAGTCCCATACCACAAGTTTTAAGTTCATATTGGAAACTGAAAACAAAATACAAATATGAACTTAATGATAGAACCACAGAGTTAATTAAACGTAATGTTCAAGTACATAAAGCTGCGTTATGTGATCGTCTCTGCCTCAAAGCTCAGAAGTTGGTTACTGACAGGATGTAAGGATACCGCTAAAAGAAGGAAAAGAAAGTAACATGCAGAGAACAACAGACATTCTGCTGATACCACTGGAATTAACAGGAAACAGTTAACATTTCGATTTAGAAAGAATGTAGCAATAGAAACAGACACCTACAAAAAAGAACCAGCTCTGGACAGAAAAGCCGCTGACTAAGCAGCCGTTCCACCACATCAGCGCATTTCATAAGGCTCTACCTAAAGTGAAGGAATGCTCTGAGCACAAGAAGAGACCCATTAGCCAGATCAGTGCTCTGGTCCACAGCACAGCCCCCAGCAGCAGCAGTCTGAGACGCTACTTAGAGACAGCTAGCATGCAATCTTGGGCACTTTCTGCTGCCTGACCTCCCAGATCTCCTGATCACCCATAGGGGTTTCACTAGGAAGGTACATTCCCCCAGTCCCTTTGATGTCTGCAGACAAATCTAATTCCTTTCTCAGCCTATGATCCCGCCTTGGTGATAAAGAGCAGATACCCCCCGCTAACATAAAGGAGCCCCCTGCTACCAGCCGCTTTAAGCTGACACCTTTCCACTCACCACGTGTGCTCCTCCTTTAGTTTACCATTGCCTCCAAAGTCACGAGAACCTGGATCATATCCCCTCAGCTTTATCCTTGCAGTGGCAGTCCCTGCCTTGGCAGCTCCAGTGTCACAAAGCAGCTCCTCCATCCCCATGACCATCTACTGCCCCTGCCCAGCAGCCTTCCTCATGAGATCCTGTCCATCTTTGGGCTGCCACTTCACTCAGAGTTAAAGATTTTGGAGAACTGGAAGTCACAATGCCAAATGTTCACAAGCTGATGCTCATCCCAGCTCACATCTTCCTACAGCCACAGCACAGATTAATTTTTCTTCTATCCACGGCTTGGCATTTACCAACTTCTTGCTCATCTACCACCTGTTTCACTACTCAGCTCCCACCATTAGACCAACATTTAACTATCTAAGACTGTAACAAGACTCAGAAAATGAGGGTTTCTACAGAGAGAGGCTCTCAGCACACCACTGGGGACACAGAACAAAGCTGGTACCAAGACCGGCTCCTCAGAGATCCCACTGGCATGTCACCCTGACAAAGCACCAGCAAGTCATACAGCTTGCCCTGGCCCATCCATCCAGGTCCCTCTGTGATGCCTTTTTACCCCCCGCCACTCAACACTCCCTCCCAACTTGGTGCCATCTGCAAACTTACTGAGGGTGCACTCAATCCCCTCATCAAGACCATTAATAAAGATGTTAAACAAGCAGCCCCAGCACCGAGCCCTGGGGGACACCGCTCGTGACCGGCCACCAACTGGCTTTAACTTCATTGGCCACAACTCTTTGGGCCCGGCCATCCAGCCAGTGCTTCACCCAGTGCAGCGTACGCCCATCCAAACCATGGGCAGCCAGCTTCTCCATGAGGATGTTATGGGGGACAGTGTCAAAGGCTTTACTGAAATCCAGGTAGACCACACTGACAGCCTGACCCTCATCCACTAAGCAATCACCTTGTCATAAAATGAAATCAGGTTTGTCAGACAGGATCTACCATTCGTAAACCCATGCTGACTGGGCCTGATCCCCTGGCTGACCTTTACCTGATCCATGATGGCTCCCGACATTATCCATTCCATTACCTTTCCTGGCACCGAGGTGAGACTGATAGGTCTGTAGCTACCAGGATCATCTTTCTGCCCCTTGTGGGAGATGGGTGTCACATTTGACTTGTGAGTGTCCCTGACCAAAGACTCCCTGAACACCCAAGCACCGGCTGCCAGTCACTGTGTGCTCACAGCAGGACCCTCACAACTCCAGCTCCATTCCCACCAGCTGCTCCTTTTCTGAGGAAAGCGAGCATCCCTAAGTGCTTGGTGACTTCTTGCCTTCCACTTCAGGTCAGTTCTTGCATTCATCCCTGGTAAGTACTGGTTAAACACTC
This sequence comes from Alectoris magna, assembly GCA_030625065.1. Classification (NCBI taxonomy): domain Eukaryota; kingdom Metazoa; phylum Chordata; class Aves; order Galliformes; family Phasianidae; genus Alectoris; species Alectoris magna. The sequence goes on along the minus strand of CM060562.1, from coordinate 112,041,890 downwards.
CCCTAGCTATCTCAGCTACAACTGCGACAGAACACTTATATTTCAAGACAATGGATGCAATACTTATATACTCATTAATATCATCTGAACGCTCAAACAAGAGTTTTAAGACAATAAAAGACCTGCATGGATGAAAATACAAGAAATGCCCCCACCAGGATACAGCTCTGCTGCTTTCTGGAACATTGAAAGCCTGAAAGCTCCTTACTGCTGCTGTCCAAACAGAAAACAGAACAGGTCTGGAAAGCTGCCGGTGCTTTCAAGCACACCGTGAACTTCACAACTGGTTCTGGGCACCTTCCTGCTTCCCAGGATTACAGAATAGAATAAGGCTACCAAGAGCACAGCTTTTCCTCTAGCTCACTTCCATTACATAAGGAGGCTTTGCAGCAAACAGCCAAGTCATCCTGCATCTGCTCTCCCTCATGCTCAGAGACTTCTGCCCTTGAGATCTCAAGTTTTGCAGAGATCCTATCTTGCAAGCAAAAAAGAAAGTCTCTAGCAAAGAGAGCACTGTGACCACCCCCCTTAAATACCCACCTGGATGCCTACCTGCACAACCTGCTGTAGGCAGACCTGTACTACTATAGCAGGAGGGTTGGGCTCGATGACCTCTTGAGGTCCCTTCCAACCCCTGTGATTCTGTATTGAAGCATGCATTGCAAACAAAGACATCACTTTTTGGCAGCACACGCATTTGTGAGCAATTATTTTCAAGGACGAGGTGCAGGAAGAGTAAAATTTCATCAAAAATCTCAGACAAACACCTTGAGACCTCACTGCAAATGTCAGCCGCTGTCACTGACCCAGGCTGAGGCTTTAATCAAACACCCCACTAGTTTCATGGTTTTACTGCCTCTTATTTTTTTAATAAAAAATCTTTTTATTCAAATAAGTTGTGTTACGTAAACATGTTAAGTACATTATATAATCTCAAAGGGCTGCTCCAAATGTAACGCCTCCCATTTTATGGTGTTGGCAGGATGGCAGTAGAGGTTGAACCTTCCCCCCGGTAACCCGCTCCATGCTGTTGCTGTGTGACAGATGGCAGCAGAGGGCAGGCTGACTCAGTGGTGTCTGTCATTGGAGTGTGGATGGAGCAATGGAGTGGAACTGAATTCCTGCACGAGGAAAGAATGGCACCCACTGACATTCATTGATGCTTTTCCCCCAAATGAGAGCAGCACACAGACTCTTATTCACTGCTGGTGAAAACGCACAGCTCATGGTGGTGCCTAAGTTGAAAAATAGTGTTTGGTAGCTGGTTGCGTGCACTACCAAACAGTGTTGTTGTGCTCTTTGTATCTGCTGTGGTTTCCATGGAAATAAACTAGAGGCATTACTTTCAGTGCAACCCACGTAGATGTGGCCCAAGACAACCCCTGTTCCCTCAGCGCAGCCCAGGCAAGGCAGCAGGCTGGACACACGAGTTAAACAGTTTCTAGAACACTCACCACCAGGGAGCCCATCCCCTGTTTGCACTAATGCTGCACTTTGCACAGCATTTCACAAGATGTAACTGCATGCACTCTGTGAAACGGGGGACACGACAAAGGAAAGAGGATGCAGGGAAAAGACCAAGATGATTATGGGGTAAGAACACGGGCAGGCAGCTACAAAACCATCAGAGAAGCTCTGCCATGAACAGTAAACACCAGATATCAGCAACACTTGAATCCAAAAGTGGATAGTGACTGACACGGGTGGATCAGAAAGCACACTGAGTACAGCACCATCGAAAGCTGCTTCGCAAGGTGGGAGGGAACAAGAAGCACATGGAGCCCATCACTGCAGCAGCTGGCAAGAAATCTAGTCCGGACAAGATGACCGAAGGGGCTGGTGAGTAGTGCACAGACAGGTCAGCAACCGTGGTTTCAATATTTAACCTACTAACCTTAAGAACATCCTTGTAAAGCAAAGACTTTATTATTGTCAATGAGGAACTGAAGCATTAATTATCCTTCCCCAGGGCGTTACTGGCAAATGTGACGCCCATCTTCCACAAGGGGCAGAAAGACGATCCTGGTAGCTACAGACCTATCAGTCTCACCTCAGTGCCAGGAAAGGTAATGGAATGGACAATGTTGGGAGCTGTCGTGGACCAGGTAAAAGTCAACCAGGGGATCAGACCCAGTCAGCATGGGTTTAGGAATGGTAGATCCTGTCTGACAAACCTGATTTCATTCTATGACAGGGAGACCCACTTAGTGGATGAAGATAAGGCTGTCGGTGTGGTCTGCCTGGACTTCAGTAAAGCCTTTGACACTGTCCCCCATAACATCCTCATGGAGAAGCTGGCTGCCCATGGTTTGGATGGGCGTACACTGAGCTGGGTGAAGCACTGGCTGGATGGCCGGGCCCAAAGAGTTGTGGCTAATGGAGTTGAATCCAGTTGGTGGCCGGTCACGAGCGGTGTCCCCCAGGGCTCGGTGCTGGGGCTGCTTCTGTTTAACATCTTTATTAATGATCTTGATGAGGGGATTGAGTGCACCCTCAGTAAGTTTGCAGATGGCACCAAGTTGGGAGGGAGTGTTGAGTGGCGGGGGGTAAAAAGGCATCACAGAGGGACCTGGATAGTCTAGATCGATGGGCCAGGGCAAACTGTATGAGTTTCAACAGGGACAAGTGTCGGGTCTTGCATTTTGGTCACAACTCCAGGCAACCCTACATGCTTGGAGAAGAGCAGCTGAAAGCTGCCTGATGGAAAGGGACCTTGGTGTACTGATGGACAGTGGGCTGAATGTGAGCCAGCAGTGTGCCCAGGTGGCCAAGAAGGCCAATGGCATCCTGGCTTGTGTCAGGAATGGTGTGGTGAGCAGCACTAGGGAAGTCATCCTGCCCTGTACTCAGCACTGGTGAGGCCTCACCTCGAGTGCTGTGTTCAGTTTGGGGCACCTCAGTACAGCAGGGACATGGAGGTGCTGGAGCAGGTCCAGAGAAGGGCAACAAGGCTGGGGAAGGGCTTGGACAATATGGCCTATGAGGAGAGACTGAAGGAACTGGGGCTGTTTGGTCTGGGGAAGAGGAGGCTGAGGGGAGACCCGATTGCTCTCTGCCAGTACCTGAAAGGTGATTGCAGCAGAGCGGGGCTGGTCTCTTCTCACTGGTGACAGGACCAGGGGAAATGGCCTCAAGTTGTGCCAGGGGAGGTTTAGGTTGGATCTCAGGAAGAACTTCTTTACAGAAAGGGCTGTTAAGCACTGGGATGGGCTGCCCAGGGAGCTGGTTGAGTCACCATCCCTGATGTGTTTAAAACCGTTTGGATGTGGTGCTCAGGGCCGTGACTGAGCGGAGGGCTGTTAGTTGGGGTAGGATGGTTGGGCTGTGGTTGGACTCGATGATCTTTAAGGTCTTTTCCAATCTGAGGAATTCTATGATTCTATTAAAATCACACCAAGGTAAAGCAAAATCAGGAATCTCTATTTTTCACAACTGCATACCACTAACCTGTATTTCATCACTTCTCTAGCAGCAGGAAACTACTCTAAATTCATTTCCAAAGGCACCCATCAGGATGCTCTCAATATATGTAGCACTCACTGCTTCCAGCAAATTCATCCTGAGCATCCAAGGCTGGATGTGGCTCTGGGCAGCCTGGTCTGCTGGTTGGTGACCCTTCACATAGCAGGGGGTTGGAATGAGATGAGCAGTTTTTCAACCCAGGCCATTCTATGATTCTATGATCACTATTACCTTTTGACCTTTTGGACACGTTAAGATTTTACAAAGGAAGTCGTCTCCAAACAAGACACATATTGATGGGGATCACTGAAAACAGACACTAATTGATTCAAACATTTATTAATGTCCCTATGACAGCTGCAATACTTCAATCTCTGCCAAAACAACAGTGCACACAGGTCTGAGCTCTTCATCCAAACCAAAACAACACATCCCCGTTACTGTTATATCTGAACATTCCCTAGACTGCCAATCATTGCCTTCAGAACAAGGAAGGGGTTTTTCATGGTTTGTATTGTTGCTTGAAGGCAGACCTGTATATATCTCAACAGAGCCTGCATTATGACAATGGAAGCTTTCCAGGACACTTCAGCTTGTTCTGAGATGAGGCCACCACTCATTGCCAGCCAGCAAAAACAAAACGAGTCTGACATCCACCGCAGCTGGAAGTTTTAATATTCATATTATGCCAACCCATTACAGCGAGGGGCTTGTCAGCATCTCCATGAGCAACACCGACTTCATGCATGTATGACTTGGCAGTACGAGGTCAGCGCTCGGCCTGGGAGCAACCACCCACTTGTACTGGTGCAAACCACAGCCCCAGCCGTAAGGGCTTTCCTTTTTTATAACCTCCATTAAATGCATATGTCACACCCCTTACACATTGCTGACACCAGCACAGGCTGATAATGTAAAACCGTGTGTAAGTTCAACTCAACAGCAAAAAAAGATCAGGGTAATCCTAAGCCCACTGCCTGCCCCACAAGGAATGACCGATGATGCAGAAACCAGGTCAGAAGTCTGAAGGGACACAAGGGATGGCTATAAATTTAGCCTGCTCCTGAACAACTGGACACAGAGAAGTTCATTATCCAGCAAACCTAAATCCTTATCTAGATGCTTCAAGCATAAACATTACAATGATTTAGTTCCCCATTCCTTCTATATGTGCTGTTATACCAAGAACAATATAACCTTTCTGCATTATTTCTGCTGTAAGCTAGGAAACAGCTTGTACAAAAGCTGCACACATTTCTGTTGCTGGCTGAACATACTTTAAAGTGAGAGATCTTAAGCAGCAGCACAGTACATAAAGAGAGGGAGATGAAGAGTCACAGACCAAAGTGTTGGAGCCTCCAGATCACTTTCTCAACTCTCTTCCAGTCCATCAGAACAGCAGTAATGGCATTGCCTACTCCTGGTCTTGGAAATGAAGTTTCTGATTCACAGTGTACTGGGTAGAAAATAAGGAGATGAGAGTTGAACCTGCCACTCATTGTAGGGAAGCAGGAGCTATTGGAATGAGCAAATTAACGGGTCCAGAGGAGGTCATTAAGATGATCAGAGGGCTGGAGAACCTCTCCTAGGAGGAAAGGTTGAGGGAACTGGGCTGGTTTAGCATAGAGAAGGCTCCAGGGAGACCTCATTGTGGCCTTCCAGGACTCGAAGAGAGCGTATAAACAGGAGGGGGAACGGCTGTTTACGAGGGTGGACAGTGATAGGACAAGGGGGAATGGTTTGAAACTGAGACAGGGCAGGTTTAGGTTGGATCTGAGGAGGAAGTTTTCCACGCAGAGGGTGGTGACGCACTGGAACAGGTTGCCCAAGGAGGCTGTGGATGCCCCATCCCTGCAGGCATTCAAGGCCAGGCTGGATGTGGCTCTGGGCAGCCTGGGCTGCTGGTTGGCGACCCTGCACACAGCAGGGGGTTGGGACTGGGTGAGCACTGTGGGCCTTTGCAACCCAGGACATTCTGTGATTCTGTGAAACAGGCAACTGCTCTGTTTGTACCACCTCACCCCTTCACCTTACAGCAGCAAAATTGCTTCATCAAAGACTAACGCCATATAGGTGTGTGACTGTGTACAGACGCAAACAAACACAGCCACATACAGATGTGAGACAAAAACTCTGACCAAGTGCAATGAAACACGATGGCTCCTGGAATACAAAGCCTTCCCCCTAACAGTTCAGAGCCCACCACCTCCTGCCTTCATGGCCTTAGTGACAGCAGCAGGCAGGCACATGGCAGCTGTAACACCTTCAGCCTCCTGAATCAACAGTGTCCCAGGTCCACTCCCTTGGACTGCGGGTCCCCTTCGATATATGCTTTCTCATCTTAAATGCAAGCATCCACAGAACACCAGATGTGAGTTATTTAACCACAGCAAGGAAAGGAAAACGAACAGCCTGCCCCATTCTTCTGTCATGTCTGCCATGAACTGACAGGACAGATCCAGACAGTTTATGAACACAAGCAGCTGAGCTGCTGCCTGAACTCCATCCCTGGAGCACTTCCCATCACACAGCAGAGGAGCTCTGCTGGCAGCTGGCACAAACAGCACTGCAGCAACCCGGAGGGTTAAAAGTTATTCTTGGAAACAGAAACCAATCACTTTAAAGATGAAAGCAGTTACAGTCCCCCGAAGCACTGAAGAACACTCAAACTTGATAACCTTTGTTTTCCAAGACAAGTTACTCCGTGGACAATTGCATATGTCCCAGGGTTGGTTTATCCCCCCAGCTTATGGCTGAAACAGGGAGTGCTCAGCAGGAAGGCAGCATCACTCCTCACCTTCATTTCTAACAAAACTGAAATTGCTTTATATTTTGACTTCCATACGCTCCAGTTAAACGTATTTCAGTTCAGGACTGTGAAGCTAGAAGGAAAGCTGCTAGCTGACATTAATCTCCAGCAATGTTCACAGGAGTTACAGAAACAAACTGCAACATGGGCAGTTGTGGCTGCAAGTCCTCAGCCCAAAGCCCGGCTCTAGCAAAGCCAATCAGCAGCGCCAACAGCCAAGTAAACATTAACAGAGCGTCTAGAAGACACAGATGTTTACATTAGTGTTCCCCAAGCATATAATTAAGAAAAGTCCATCTTAAAATACTTCTGAAATAATATCCAAACAATGCTTTATGGAGCTGCTGTATTATCAAATACAACATCTTAAAACTCTAAGCGCGTTTCTTTATTCTCCTTGTTTATACGTATGAAAGTTGAGTTACATTTCTTGTAGCCGTTCTTATAGACTAGCATTTAATGCTAGTCCTGTAAACCAGCAGCCACAGAGTAGTGCTCAGCAGCACCCACAGACATCAGCATTTCACTGAGCTGCACATGGGGGAAGAGTGGATGAAGTGCCTGTATTGTTGGCCCAGAGCAGCACATGCTCCATTAACCATCATGGGTACTTTGATGTTTAATTGGGAACATCCTTCGTTCCTCCCCCCGATGGCTGAGGATTCCAGTACCTGCTGGCATTAAGGTTGTGCTCTGCAGTGAGACTCCCAAGGTTTCCAGCTAGGGAAGTCATCCTGCCCTGTACTCAGCACTGGTGAAGCCTCACCTCGAGTGCTGTGTTCAGTTTGGGGCACCTCAGTACAAAAAGGACATGGAGGTGCTGGAGCAGGTCCAAAGAAGGGCAACAAGGCTGGGGAAGGGCTTGGACAATATGGCCTATGAGGAGAGACTGAAGGAACTGGGGCTGTTTGGTCTGGGGAAGAGGAGGCTGAGGGGAGACCTGATTGCTCTCTGCCAGTACCTGAAAGGTGATTGCAGCAGAGCGGGGCTGGTCTCTTCTCACTGGTGACAGGACCAGGGGAAATGGCCTCAAGTTGTGGCAGGGGAGGTTTAGGTTGGATCTCAGGAAGAACTTCTTTACAGAAAGGGCTGTTAAGCACTGGGATGGGCGCCACATCTGAAGGCCCGGGACTTTTCCTAAGGCATAAAACCAAACATTTAAAGGACTTCCTGAATCAGAAGAAAAAATGAAACCCCCAAGATTTGATATATGCCATAGAGAGGAGCTTGCTTCCCGTCCAGAAACCAAACTCGCCCCCAAACCAAACTCAGAGGGTGGTGACGCACTGGAACAGGTTGCCCAAGGAGGCTGTGGATGCCCCATCCCTGCAGGCATTCAAGGCCAGGCTGGATGTGGCTCTGGGCAGCCTGGGCTGCTGGTTGGCGACCCTGCACACAGCAGGGGGTTGGACTGGATGAGCACTGTGGGCCTTTGCAACCCAGGCCATTCTGTGATTCTGTAATGCAGGCCTTGGTGCTGCAGGCTGGCAGAACAGCAGAGGTAGGCTCACACAAGTCATCACATTGCAAGTTTGCAAGTGTGATTACCTCATTCAGCCTCATTTTAATTATAAAAAAAAAAAAAAGAGCAAAAAAACAGATGCAACATCAGCAGTGTTGGGTGTGCTCACATCTTGATTTACCTGACACGTGAGAAAGTACTGCAGTGACAGTGCTGGGATGCACACCCAGAGATTGCCAGGATGCAGCAAGCATTGCATATTACCCGGGTAATTGGCCTCTTTACTATCATTACATACGGTAATTGCACAGTACATAGCTAGAGCAGTACTTTAGACTCCTGTGTATAGAGAAAGGTCTAAACTTAGACCAAACTTCCTATGCATTTTGCTAGTTATTTCTGGCCGAGACACCACATACACTCTGCAGCTTACTTAACTGTAGCTGCAAACTCCATCTGACGCAACATACTTTCCCTACAAACCTCCAGCACTTGGAAAGGAAGTTATAAAATTGCACACTACGCAGTTTAACTAAGGAAGGGCAGAAGTGCACACCGTTTCATGTGGCTGAAGGAGTAACTATTTGCATACAGCAGCTTTCCTTCCCAGCCCACTACACCTGAGTGCGGCAGCACACATCTAAGAGCACGCAGCTCCACCAGAACTCCATGGGCAGATTCATCACTTTGGACAGCAGAAATGTGTACAATCAAACACTTGGATAACTCAAATGAGAATAATTCGTGTATTCAGCAATGCTCACACACGCCAGACATCATGTTTTCCCCTGCCATCCTTGGGAACAGCACCTCAAGTTCCTTTCCATGTCAGTTCTGCCACTGATGCACTATTTAGGAGTTCTTCCCATTCCTTACATACTCTTGTAAATGCTATTTTAAACTGCTAAGTAGTAAAAGAAGCACCAGTGCTCTCTTCACAGAATGGCCCGGGTTGGAAGGGACCCCAAGGATCACGAAGCTCCAACCCCCCGCCACAGGCAGGGCCACCAACCTCCACATTGAATACCAGCCCAGGCTGCCCAGGGCCCCATCCAACCTGGCCTTGAACACCTCCAGGGATGGACGGGGCATCCACAGCCTCTCTGGGCAGCTGTTCCAGCACCTCACCACTCTCACAGTAAAGAACTTCCCCTGACATCCAACCTAAACCTTCCTTCCCTCAACTTCAAACCATTTCCCCTTGTCCTGCTGTTATCTCTCTTTCAAAGAGTTGACTCCCCTCCTGTTTGTAGGCTCCTTTTAGGTCCTGGAAGGCTGCAATGAGGTCACCCTGCAGCCTTCTCTTCTGCAGGCTGAACAAGCCCAGCTCCCTCAGCATGTCTTTGTAGGGGAGGTGCTGCAGCCCTCTGAGCATCTTTGTGGCCTCCTCTGGACCCTCTCCAACAGCTCCCTGTCTTTCTTGTATTGGGACCCCAGACCTGGACGCAGCACTGCAGATGGGGCCTCACAAGGGCAGAGCAGAGAGGGACAGTCACCTCCCTGTCCCTGCTGGCCACCCCTCTGCTGATGGAATGAAATAATGCACACATTTGCACCTTACACCAATAAAGCAATGAGATCCCAGCATGAGCACAGTAAGGATATTACCAAAGAACATCTGTTGATTTCCCTCCATTCCTGATCATGGCACAAGACCCCTGGGGCCCCAGCTTCTACAGAGGCACCCACAAGCACTCATGCCAGGAGAGCATGTCTGGAGCAGGAGCTCTGCAGGGTAGTTCAGACCACACAAGCTCAAACCCACCTTGCAGATTTGCTTTTCCAACCTATGTGAGACAGGTTACTTCACAGAGAGACTTCACGAGGTCCCACCTGGCATAAGCCCAAGAATTTAATCCAGTGATTCAACCACAAATCATAGAATCACAGCATGGCCTGGGTTGCAAAGGCCCACAGTGCTCACCCAGTCCCAACCCCCTGCTGTGTGCAGGGTCGCCAACCAGCAGCCCAGGCTGCCCAGAGCCACATCCAGCCTGGCCTTGAATGCCTGCAGGGATGGGGCATCCACAGCCTCCTTGGGCAACCTGTTCCAGTGCGTCACCACCCTCTGCGTGAAAAACTTCCTCCTCAGATCCAACCTAAACCTGCCCTGTCTCAGTTTCAAACCATTCCCCCTTGTCCTATCACTGCCCACCCTCGAAAGCAGTCGTAGATATGACAGACATAAGTAGACACAGTTGTAGATAGAAATAGAAAGACCCATACTGACATGAGTAATCTGTGATGAGCTCTGAATCCTAACAAGAACTACTACACACAACTGCATTTGAATGTCATTAGCTTTATCTGCCAACGTGTTTCATCTTCTTACTCCCTTTTCTGAAACAAAGGTTCCATCTCATTATAAGCAAGGCACACCCAAGCCATTTACCGTCATACACGTTTCGCTGTTCATTCAGACAGTACAGAACAGACAAATAGTTGAGAACTCTCTCACCCCACAGTCGCACTTATCCCTATTACCATCCCACTCAATAGATGGGACTGGGAACAGCCTGGGTGCTCCCCCAACCAGCCCAGCCCCACTGAGCCGGCTCACCATGAATGGTGCCCTCCAGCAGTGCTGGTTTCTCCAAGAGCTGGAAGGAAACCAACAGGAATCGTGGACTGCCCCACAGGTGCCAGTAACACATCTCACAACCCCTGCTTCACTCCTTATCAGGGCAAACAGAGCCTGCTTATAGCCATCATTTCTCACGCGCTCAGCACTAAACCCGAAGTTATGTAACTTTCAATTTTACATATTTCCTTCTGAAGGGGAAAAAAAAAAAAGGCAGCAGCAGCTTCTTCAAAGCAAGAGCTGCTTTCCCACCAGACCAACTTTCCTCTCCCCTCACACCAGGAAGCCAAAGAAGCCTCCATACCCCTAAGCCCCTCATCCCCTAGCAAACCTAATCTATGCCAGCTTCCTCAGAACAGCAGGAAAGAAGAAAGCTACATAAACCAAAGCATCCCTCGACAGCTAGGATTGATTTATTAGTGTACATTTAATTTCCTCCAAGCATTACTTGAATGTAAAGAATTCAGACTGAACAGATGTCAAAACACACGGCCTGGTGTGACACAGCAGAGCCAATCTGGAAGCTCTGGAAACAGGTTTGCATTTTCTTGCACAACTTTAACAAACACACTCCTTCTGACTTCTGTGTAGAGGACCCCCATATCTGCTTCCTAACTGCATGGCCCATCATACAGACATTAAGTACAGAAGTTTGTAGTTATTCATCCATTTTTGCAACTGCTACTATACTAGTTGCAAGAAAATGAGAATTAGGCAGAACCGAGACAAGTGCTTCTACCTTGCCTGCAATCCCTCCCGGCTCCACAGTTCCCGGTTACACAGAGCTGGGTGAGCCCACGTGCTGTTTTTGCAAAGGAATTGCAGAGGACATTGCTGCATTTGAAGGAGCTTTCAGGCAAAGCTTCTCTCACGGGCTCGCAGCATGCTGGAGACGTTGCACCATCACAGCCCTGAGGCAGCAACACAGCTCTGCTACAGCTGGAACTGCTCCCAGTGAAAAGGTCTGGGTGGAGGAGGGCTCTGAGGCAGAGCAGAGGGGTTTAGGTTTTGTTTTCTATACACTGACATGCACACAGACCGGGAAGCTGAACAAGAAAGGAACTCTCGCAACCAAACGGCCGCTGTTTAAAGGAATCCTTCATGCAAGCACTGTAGCTGACTACAGTTCCTGCCTGTCTCTGTACACTGCAAAGAAGCTCACCTAAATCAAAACCAAATCATTTTGTTACTCAAGCAGCTCTAAGACAGAGCACATACAAAGTACATTAAATGAAACCTAAAAAATCATACAGCAACCGTCGCTTTTTTAATTCATGCTGCTCCCCACATTCATTTCCCTGAGCACAAAATCAATTTTGTATTTGGTTTTAAGAACATACAGAAAATAAAGCAGGCTTACCACTTCCAGGGACATATTTGCTCAAACACGCCCTGCGTTCTGCTTTTTTTATTTCAGAGGAGGAAGAGAAGAAAATGTCATAGCGAGCAAAGTTCAGGGGCTCACTAACCTGAGCAGGACGGCACACACCTTGCAGGCAAACAGCGCCCTGAGCAGCAGCACGGCACAGCCACCGGTGGGCACACCCAGCACGTGCTTTCAGAAGGACCCCGGCCTGCTCCCCACCATGCCCCCCGAGCTCAGCAGCCTGTCTGCCTTCACTGATGGAGTTAATCCATCCACTGCCCCTCCCTCGTTTGAAGCACTGCCCCAGCACTTACGACCCAGCTAGTTTCACTGTCACGAACAGCACACTCACAGTCTGCCTGGCTACAAAGATTAAAAGCCGCTCACTTTATTTCAGTTGTTATTACGATCCTAAAAACCATTTCACTGTGCATGGACAACAGCTTTCTAAAACAAGTGGGTGAACAAACACCAAATCATCGCTTTCAGCTTAATGCAAGAGTTGGAGATGAATATTCCATATAGCAGCATTACGCGCTGCTCCAACTCGTACTGGATATGAATGGGTGTGGGTACGTTTCACAATGATGAATTTTAGAAAGGAAAAGCTAATGTCAAAGAAAACAATAGAAGTCTGCGAGATTTCCACTGCTCATTCCTTTCAGGAATTTATGAGGTTGTTTATTTCAATACTGCCCATGCAGAAAGCAGGAAGAGAAATGGCAATAACAACGATGTCAGGAACAAAACATTCAGTTCGAGTATTACAACATAACTAAAGGCATATAGGAACACAAACCAAGCTGGAATTTTAAATGAGAATCTGGAGCTGAGATTGCAAACCTCCACACCTGCAGACGAGCTCCACAACTTCAAGAAGAAAGGCAGCTTATAGCAACAAGGCGTGTGTGAACCAGGAGTCAGAAACAAAAGTACATTTTGTTATGAGGCAGGGAGGAAAAACCGGAGCCCCTGTTAAGCACTCTAAAGCCCAACACTGCAATACAAGCAGAACACTCTTGAAAAGACCTATTACTGAAAGTAAATTCAAGGAAGATGCTTCACAGGCAGGCAGTGTAACTGCTCACAGTGTTTGAGCCATCTGTTTGCAACCCCTGTGAGTTTCTCCACCACCTGTGAGCTCTCATGTAAGGACTGCTTCAGACATCCCCACCCAACCCCATTTCATCCCAACCTTTGGGTACCTTCCACCTTCCAGTCAAAAACACTGTGGCACTACTAACCAAGAACACCACGGAAGCTTTACAGAGTGTCTGATTCTCCTTAACTGAGGGTATCTGTGCACTTTCTTTGAATGCAAAATAACACGGTGCAAGTCAGCTCTAAGAACCACACAGAGCCTTACCCTGTCAAGGTTTGGGCCCATAGAATGTGCCCACTCCCAGCCGGCACACAGAGTCAGCCACCACCAGCCTTCTTCAGGATGCCACATCAGCACACAGAAAGTCCGATAACAACAAGAGCTACCGGCATACATTACAAGGTATCAAGCATTATCAGCAGTGCATCAGTATCCACAGGAAGCTCACACAGATTCCCTTTTGTTTAGAAATATTATGGGTTAACACAGCGCTTAGCTCACCTACTTGTTTGTGCAACAAATTAACCTTGACGCCCACCAGAAGGCATGATGTCAGCTTCCTTTGGTGCGCTCTGAACAGCGCAGAACTAATTGCTACCATTGTATAGCTACCATAAAACTACTACATGGAAATACTTAGAAAATCTGAGAGAAAATGAAGACACCAACAAAAAGCTATTCCCTGCAAGACTGTCAGCAACTCAAAATGAATTTGACAGCGCTCAGTTACATTTTGAACAGAAAGGATGTATTGACCAGGGCAAAAATCAAAGCGTGAGGGGTGGTGTTGGTAAAGCCTACATTGTAAACCCATGCCCAGCACAGGGAACAAAACGGGACCGGGATCTGCTTTAGCTGTGATGATATGCAGTCTGAATCTGGGGCATCCAGCACATCAAGAAGGCATGCAGCCCTAATCCCCCTATTGGCATTTCGGTTCTCCTTCAGACAAGAAGTTGTGGGCTGCCTGGCTGCTACAGACACTGCAGCTGCCACCTGGCAACAAGCTTTTGTCCTGCAGGAGCAGAGCAAAATGAGCAAGAACCGAACAAGCTGGAGTTACTGCTGCCTCCCCGCAGTGCTCCCGCAGCTGACAAATATCAATGACTTCATAGGATATATAAGGACTCAGAAACGCAGAATTGCAGGGGACCTTGGGAGATCACCAAGTCCAAGCCCTGCTAGAGCATTTCTGCAGCAGGTTGTATGGGAAGGCATCTATCTCAGGCCCTGACTGCTGAGAAGGAGAGTCCACCGCCCCTGGGCAGCAGTCCCAGCTCCTCAGAGTAAGGAAGTTCTTCCTTGTGTTTGTATACAACTTCCTGTGTTCCAGTTTTTCCCCCTTCATAAACATCTAATTGAAAACAAGACAGCGTGTCCAGCTTTGTCCAATTTAAACTATCACATATTTATTATATTTCAAAACCTTTCACATAGGAAAAAGTCAGGCAACTCTAGTGAGTAACACATGCACCTTCGGCTTCAAACACTAATCTATCCAATCAGCACATTACAATTTACCATCCGAATTCTTCACGGAGAGGTTACGCGCTGGCCTCCATTCAATTCTTGTGATATATACATATACATACATGTGCACACACACACACTCTGTTTTGCATACATATATAACACCAACCAAACAATTTAGCCTTATGATGAATTCAGGCCAAGTCCCCACGTAAAGCACGAGATGACATTCATGGCAGGAACACAGAGATCCTTTCAGAAAAGCATGAAATTCAAGCTAGCCGCATTCATCCCCCTCCTTCTTGTCACACCCCATCCCACCGACCTGCTACATCCTCCACTCCCAACTGGATTGCTCTCAGGAGCTGCAGGGTGCTCAGAGCAGTAACACAGCCCGCTCCATAGGAAGCCCAGCTGACACACAAGCCACCACCTCACTTAGAGTTTGAACAGCTGACGGGTGAGGTAACCAACGAGCCGATTCATTTCTCAAAGGACCTTCCTTGTTCGCAAGGCCGAAGTACAGCTCTGCTCCACTTGCTTTTTCACCGCCTTCCTGCAGACCACCAGCCCTTCATGTGTCAACAACACAACGATTTACATCAAAGCTCGTGGAAGTTCTCTTTGAATTTGGTGATGAGCAAAACAACATGCAATTAATTTAGTTCTTCACATAAAAACAAGCCGGCTCTGACCCTCTGAAATGTTCAGCAAACTGACCTTGGTGAGCCCAGACCTCGTGTGAACTGCCATGCTGCCTGGTACCTTCCTACATGGCACCTATGGGCCAGGCAAGGATGTCATCAGCACAGCGATCATCAAAAAGCACGTACGGTAAATATAAGTTGGTATTTATACACAGCCTTAGACCTCCAAGAGATCTGGCAGTGAGCAAAAGCAAGTTAAAAGCATTAGACAAGTGAAAAGCACTCTTACCTTCCCTTGCTAAGAGGCACAAGAGGAACAACTGGTTAATTCCAACCATTTTTAAAGGTGGGCAATTAATTATTTCAGCAATGTATAAAAATGAGTAATTCCATTTTTTTTTTTCCCCATTAAATCAAACAGAAAAATCATCAATTCTGTTGTACACAAGCATGAAGACGCGATCACAGCACTGGACAAATTCCCTCTTACAGTTTAATAATATAATGCATCTTGCTACGAGATTTTCAAAGAATTCCTGCTCTGCAAATACTAATTTTACTTCAGAAAGACAGGAATATCTACATTCTTGTTGATTATACCTCGTGGAAGTTACGCCAAGGAAGATATTCAAAAGGAGTACAAAGCATAAAGAAGGAAGGTGTAATCTCAGTAACACTTGCGCCCGTCACAGGATAAGATATCTGGCAGCTCAGCAGACTCCAGATTTCAGCTGTTACACATGGAACAGCACACCTTTGCAAGTAACGAATAAATAGCAGCACACTCAATACTAGATTTACAAAACTTTCAGAGGAAACAGAAAAGCACAACTGCAAGCAAAGCCTTCACTTAAAACCAGGACACAAACACATAGTAAATGCAAAAGGTGGCATGATTTCACCATTCCGCTGATTTCACAGTTGCTTTTCAAGCTAGACCCATTCCATGTGCTGGCCCTTTGCACAGACACAGAGAAGGCTGTGTCAGGAGGGAGCTCCCTCAAACAAACAGCTGCCACCTGAGTTGAAGCATTCACATAACGGCAGCTCAGCTGACTGAGCCACGACCATCCTTTCCCCACTCTCTTGACCTGATATCTTCTGTAGGCATAGAAATTTATTTCATTTGAGTACTTAGCAGTCAGTCCATCTCACTAAGGCAGCTCACCAGGCTGCGCAAAACTGAAGCAGTCACAAGGAGACAGGATACAGCGCAAAGGTAAGGACCAACAGAACTGCCCAAGTGAGCAAGGACAGAGAGAAGAGCTTAGAAAGGAAAAAGAACTTCCAGAAACACCCTAAAAAGCCTGAATAAGCAAGAAGGTCTTCAAATTAAAAATTCATCCCCTTAAAAATACAACAGGCGTGTAATTGTACCATCTCAGTACTAACTAGGCTGCTGTACAGCCACAGTAGAAGTCACCGGGGAAAACTCACCTTCACAAAATTATCTGGGAACATGCCCCGTTTGCCATTCAGCTCCCCTTCCAGCCATCCCTCTTCTTCCAGTTTTTTCACATTCCGGATGATTTCCCCAACTCGAATGGTCAGCTCATCATCATGCACTGCATCATAGTCATACTCCACAATATACTCCACTGGAAGAAAAAAAAGAAACAACTCAGGCACGTGTTAATGTCCTCACAGCGACACTTGTTTGTGAGCTGCTGTGTGCCCAACCACTTCAGAAAGGTAAAAAAGAAAGAAGTCACTTACTAAAGTAAAGCAAAACCAGGAACAGCACATTTTGTTTGTGGTGGGTGGGTGGCTTTTTGTACTGTGAAAGCTTGAAGGAGAACACTGCCCAAAACCCAGGGCTCGGTCTCAGACTTAACAGAGCTATGAACCACTGCCAATAGGTGAAGGCCTTTGCTATGGGATGTGTAGCTGGGGCCTAACAGAGAGCTTCATACTGTTGCAGGTGTGGTACACACAACACTTGGATAGCAGTCACACTCACTATCATGCCTACAAAAACATCTCAATACTTTGGCAAGTTTCATCCAAGAAATTAATAAAACCACAAAGACATGAGTGACTGTATCAACACCAATGGCACCCACACTTGAAGGGCACCTCCCTTCAGATCATCTGGTTTGGTACAGAGGAATAAGCAAGCAAGCTTTAATTTTGACATAAGTAAGTTTCTGCAGAAGAGCCTAGCAATGCATTGGCACACTTGTACACTTGTTGCACAAGACCCATGGAATTACTTACTGACAGCCTCTGGCTGGTTTGGAAAGAAGGGCTCATGTGTTCATCAAGAAATCCTGCTCGTGCCAGGACTTCCTCCAAACCTGCAGCAATCATCTCCACTCAGCCCAACCCAGTCAGGTCACCCAGCTGCTACAAGAGGTAACGCAATGCTCCCCCAAACCACCCCATCTGCAAATCACAACATACACAAAGACAAGACCGTAGGAGGGTTTAATGATGGACATCTTGAAGGGTTGTACATATCTTTTATTTGCTTGCTTTCCCCAGATTTGACAGGCTGAGGGAGCTGGGCTTGTTCAGCCTGCAGAAGAGAAGGCTGCAGGGTGACCTCATTGCAGCCTTCCAGGACCTAAAGGGAGCCTACAAACAGGAGGGGAGTCAACTCTTTGAAAGGGGAGATAACAGCAGGACAAGGGGAAACGGTTTGAAGTTGAAGGAGGTAAGATTTAGGCTGGATGTCAGGGGAAGTTCTTTACTGTGAGAGTGGTGAGGTGCTGGAACAGCTGCCCAGAGAGGCTGTGGATGCCCCGTCCATCCCTGGAGGTGCTCAAGGCCAGGTTGGATGGGGCCCTGGGCAGCCTGGGCTGGTATTCAATGTGGAGGTTGGTGGCCCTGCCTGTGGCGGGGGGTTGGAGCTTCGTGATCCTTGGGGTCCCTTCCAACCCAAACCATTCTGTGATTCTGTGAACATCCAACAGTTATTTCACAGTTAAGGAATCAAACAGGAGAACAGCAGACTACTGGAGCTTTCCACCAGCACTGAACTTCCAGCTCCATGAAACCAAGGCACTGTTCTTACCCACGGGCAGCCTGCGCCACAAGCACTGCTGCACGCATTCTGAAGCACGGCCTTTAGCCCTCTGCTGCCTACAGATGACCTCAGAACACCAAGGGCAAAAATGACAGCTACAGGAATGCACCAGGAATGCAGCAGGAGCCAGAATGGCCTACGTGGTCATTCTCAATGCCACCGCTAACAAAAGAGAGAGCTGAAAATAACCATGAAATCTATTTCTTTTTGTCCCCCTCTTTAAGAGAGAATGTTGTCTTTGCTTCGAACAGAAGTCACCACCACAGTTATCTGCTTGTGACACAAACTGTGCAACTCCTCATTTATACTACCAGTATGGTGTGAGCTTATTTTTGCCCAACGTTTGCTCTAACCTTGCTTCAATATTTGTTTTCCCTGTTACTGCCCGCAGCAAGCACAGAAATCGTCTTGCTTCTGCAGGGCATTTTTCTCCCACGGAGTGGTTGAGATAAATACTGCTGAATAGATCAGGAATTCTGTCGTTCACACATCATAAAGACAACAGCCATCCACCACCTGGAAATGTCATCTTCCAACCTACCCAACCCGCCATTTTGGAAAGCCAGACACACAATGACTTCACACAAAGCCGTGCTACGTACTTCTCTCAGGCACACAAGCAGGCACTACATTTCAGTGCGCACAACACAGGACCAGCTTTGTGAAGGTAATTGCAGGAAGCAGAACACGAGGTCTGTCATTGTAACCACCCACAGCACCGAGCTGCCAAACACCTGGTCCTCTTCCCACAGGAGAGTCTGAAGCAGTAATCATAGCCGCACTGTGTCAACATGGACTAATTATCTTAAATGCCTCTTTATTTCCTTGGGGGAATATTTCTGTGTTTGCCCTTGGAACACACAATACATTCATTTTGGTCACCCAGCTGTAAAGCAGACACGGTCATGCCAACAGTTGGAGGAGGTTCAAGAACCACCCAGATGTGCTCCAGGAGACCCCACGTTCTGAAGACAAACTGCAGTGAACAAATATCTGCATCTTCTTTTTGAAATTTAGGTGCTGAATTTCCTCTCATGTTTGCCAATGATACTTAACACCATCCTCCTTCTCGTACATACACAAACAGGATCTAAACTCCATTCCTTTGCCTGGGAAGCGGGAGCGGCCACGGGGAAAGCCAAGACAAGCGCACTGTACGAAGCTTTCATGCGATGACACCAACAAATATTTCTTCTGCTCAGTCCTCACGAGAAACACCTGCCCGCTCTGCTTCCCATTAGCAGGCAGTGCTAGGTGAACCATCCACGCGATTCAGACTGCAGCACAGTGGGCACAAATCACTTCCACTGCCCAAGCAGTCCAGGCACCAGATGACGATACCTGCTGAAAGCACGTCCAATTATATTTTCCCAAGCAAAACACTGTTCAACAGTGGCAGTAAATGTTTTTAAGTAATCACAGCTCCTTAGAGTAATCAGAAGCCATGTCAGTGCATGGATCATCCTTCTATATATTTCCAACATCCTGTTCTCATTTCCTCAAGAACAGACGTGCTACTAAAAACATCCACAACACGTTAGACTGCAGTAATATAGGCTTGCCAAGACCTGAAAAATAAAAATAAAAAGCAAAACAAAGTCCCAGCTAGTAAAAGGTGCAGCAGAATGTCAGCAACACAACCTACCAGGAATACCCATCCTGCCTCCCTTCTGCTTTTTAACACAGCTTTCTCAATTTCCAACTCAACTCCAATGGATGGGCCGTAGCTTAAAAGTTCACAGTGACCAAGTCTTGGATTAAAAATAGCCCTCTAAAACTTTAGCATGAATGCTCTGAGGTTAAACATGGCTTTCCCACACAGCCAGCAGGACCAAAGCTCACCAATGACAGACATTCTGCTGACCTGGCTGACATCAGGGAATAAATATTGCAGGTAAGGCACAAACCACTTCCTACTCCAGGCACAAATGCAAATTCTTCATACTAGGTCTCTATCAGATCAATTAGAAGCTGTGTTTAGGAAAAAAATCAAAGACAAGTGTAATACACTAGCTGGCACGTGCTTCAAACCAAGAAATGAGGTAAGGAAACAAAATGACAAGATAAATCAGAATCACCTCGATTAGAGCATTACGGAAAAATATATATATATATATATATAAAATGGGGAAAGTAAGAAGTGGCAGAACAGAATGATTAAAGCAGAACTAGGCTTAGCATCTGAAAGGTTGAAGGAACTGGGCTTGTTTAGCTTGAAGAAGAGAAGGCTGCAGGGAGACCTCATTGTGGCCTTCCAAGACTTGAAGGGAGCGAATAAACAGGAGGGGGAACGGCTGTTTGTGAGGGTGGGCAGTGATAGGACAAGGGGGAATGGTTTGAAACTGAGACAGGGCAGGTTTAGGTTGGATCTGAGGAGGAAGTTTTTCCCCCAGAGGGTGGTGACGCACTGGAACAGGTTGCCCAAGGAGGCTGTGGATGCCCCATCCCTGCAGGCATTCAAGGCCAGGCTGGATGTGGCTCTGGGCAGCCTGGGCTGCTGGTTGGCGACCCTGCACACAGCAGGGGGTTGGGACTGGGTGAGCACTGTGGGCCTTTGCAACACAGGCCATTCTGTGATCTTGGCTGCAGGCAAGGAACTGGAAGCTCTGTTCACAGAATCACAGAATTGAGATTACAGGATCCTGTTAGAGGAGCTCAGCTTAGCCTGGGCCTCCCAAGAGCACCTAGGTGATGAGCAGTAAAAATCAACAAAGACATATAAAGAAGTCTTGCCTGCCCAAACTGACAGCTGTCTTCAATGCAAAATTAGTCCACCGAGTGAGGAGGAAGCCGGGGACATTATTTCTCACCCAATTCTAACATGGCTTTGGACAAAATCTCCCATAAAATCCTCATACACAAACAGACAGGAGTACAGCTAGAGAAGTATGCAGTGAAACGGACTGAAAACTTTCCCCAGATGCCAGAATCAGAAAGTTCTCCTCGCTGATACAAAGTCCAAGCGCAGGCCACTCACCAGCGGAACGCCCCAGTAGTCACTGCCAGGGCTGTACAACCTCCTGGTGAATGCTCAAAGACCAACCAGGCACAGCCTGCTGCAGCTGGCCCTACTCATAGAATCACAAGGTTGGAAAGGACCTATGAGATCATCCAGCCCAACCATCTTCCTATCAGCATTACTACCCACTAAGCTACTAAACCATGCCTCGTAGCTCCTCATCCAGCTCGCACTCCGAGCAGACGAGGTGAGCAGAGGTGCCTTCCAGCTGCAGCCATTCCGGGACTGGTTGAAGCTAAGGTCCTACCTTTGGTGGCAGCTTTCTGTCCTCCAGCCAGAGCACCCAGTGTCATCACAGAACTTCCCAGAGGGTGAGCTCTGACCTAATTTTGGTGAGGCTGGGCACTGATTGAATCGACAGTGCCAAGCAAAAAAAACAACAAGAAAACACCACACAAACAGTTGGAAATCTTTGGGGGAAACGCAGGGCTATTTTGGCTTTGTGGGTGCTGTCTGTTCAGCTCTTGGTTTCCAGTAAGATGGCAACTTCCCAATAGCGTGGATCTAACATACCAAAACCAGTCAATAGTGCCATTGCATCCCCACCATAGAGGTATAAAGCACCCAACTTAACAACACAGCCTCTCTGATAAAACAGTGGGCACTGTTAGCCAACCTATCACCCAAACAAGGCATCCCATTTCTGCTGGCACAGGTGAACTCCGTGCTTCTTGGAGTCTTCCCCAGGCAGCTCTGCAGTGTCAGCACCAGGAAGCCTCCTTATCAGCACAGCCACCCAACGCCCATCTCCACTGGCTTTAAACAAAGTCAGTCCTCAGCTACACGGGCTCTTTCTTAAGCCACCTATTAGAGAAGCTCTTAGGGTTGCTCTGGGAGCTCTACAGAAATAAATAAACAACAGAAAAGACCTGAAAATACACCAAAATTCTATCCTGCCTGAGTGGAAATAGCCGAGGGTCACATGCCCATCCAGCAAAGAGCACATTTTCACATTCTTGTTACTTCATTTAAGATATTACAGCGCTGTCAGAATTCGGTGCCCTTCCTGTACTAGCCAGAAAAAAAAGACAGAAACCAGACAAAATAAACCTCTTGCAACAGACACTGAATGGCTTACAGAACTAAACCAAAGTCACCCGTTGGACAACCAACAACCCTGCATATCAACTCCCAACCTACCCAGGAAGCCTCGAGCAGAGCTGGAGGGCCAAGTCCAGCATCAAGCTGCAGGAGGAGCCTGAGCTGCGTGCTGTGCCCTGGAAGGGTCTCTTCAGGTTGGTTTCAGGTTGGCCCAGCTGGAAAATCATTTATTGGAAGCCGAGCCCTGGAAAGTTGTCTGGCCTCCAGAAGCATCTTGCCAGCAGAACTGCAGTTAGGTCATAACAGACAGTTGCTAGATGCCTGAAATAAACCTCATTAATACTCTTACCCTCACCCACACCACTTTCACAAAGCCCAACGTTTAGCCTCTTCTAAAACTAAGCTAACACCTTGGTCAGTAAGTACGAATGCACACAGAGTTAAAAGGAATGCAGTTTCACAGCAAACAAAACTTACACCAGAGACGAAAGATAACAGCAGACAATCCTATCCTTCTACTATCACACATTTCTTCACTACTGTCAGAAATTGGGTATTAGGCGGAAGGAGAGAGCTCTGCTCTTTCGCAACTGCTTTCCCCCAGAAGAGTCCCTACAGTTTGTAAGATGGCCATGAGTTCAAGCTGTTCTAACAGCAATACTGCAGCACACAACTGGACACCTAAGAAAGGAGTTCAGGAGCCCAACAATGAAAACACACCTACAAACACTAACTGTACACAGTGGTTGTAAGAGCGGGCCTTTCCCCCACTTCAGTACCACAGCATCACTGTTTTGCTGAGCAGTGATGCTGATGATTGCCCACGTGCTCAAATAAAGAAAGCTGGTAGATTTTCTAGCCCCTGCTTCCAAGACTGCCCAGCGAAGCTCTCCAGTTCAGGGGTGAGCATCTGGCTTTGGACAGCCAAATCCCCACCACCACTGCACAGCCAGGCTCCCCCCTCTGTGCCCCACTCCTGCTCCCCCGAGTCACCCTCCTCTTCACGCAACTGACCCCCAAAGCCCACACTAACCAGTTCCCCAAAGGGATGAGCGTTCTCTTGGGATGCAGCCGTGGGTTCCGTGTTCCTCACGCTGAGGAGGTAAGCACCCAACATTTCCCACTATTGGAGTAACTATTCTGACCACCAACCTTGTGCAAAGAAGCAGGTCCTTTCACACTGCAATAAGCATCAGCATGAGAAGAATCTCAGACTGATGGAAACAGATGGAAACATACTGTTCCCTTCTTTCCTTCTCACAGGGCCCAAGACAGCTACATCATTCCCAGAGAGAGGGGAAAGAAACCTGCAAAGCTATACTTCCCAGACATATTAATGCAGGGATGCTGTGATCATACATTCTCTTCCATGCTCACACACGGGCCCTTTGCCCTGCTTTGTGCTGAAGTTAGTACTTCTGATGAATCAGATACAGAAAACAGGCTCAGAAAAACCTGATTAGTGTCAACTTTCCACAAGTTTACTTGCCTAAGATGGCTTGTGGCAGGGTCAGGGGAGCAAGACTGCATCAAAACCAACTTAAATTGATATCAGTATTTGAAAGAAGCGTATAAACAGGAGGGGGAACGGCTGTTTGTGAGGGTGGGCAGTGATAGGACAGGGGGGAATGGTTTGAAACTGAGACAGGGCAGGTTTAGATTGGATCTGAGGAGGAAGTTTTTCACCCAGAGGGTGGTGATTAGCTGTAAGCTGATTATTCCAGCTGTGGGATGTTTCCTTAACAGAGAACCTAAATCTACAGGATTAACTGGCTTAAATGCTAGGCAAACAAATAGCGCTTTCCAGCAATATAGGTACCTTCAAGAAGAAGAAACGCACTGTTGGACCCAAGCAGATTCTACACCAAACTGACTCAGTTGTGCCCAAACAAACCATGAGCACCTGCCACCATCTGACATGGGCTCACTTGGGATCCTGACAGGGTTTGCTCCATTTGGAGAAAGAGCCTTTTGTACTTGCTCCAAAAAAGCCCTCAGCTTGGAAGGCCAATTAGGTTTGATGCAGCTTTAGATGAGCGATGGCATGCAGATGCTGCAGCGTGGAGCCAAGCCTAATTCTCTATGAGCCCCATGAGATCTTCCTCTTTATTCCAGTCCTTTGTGTTAAGAGCTCACTGCTGGGCTCAGGCTGGGACACATTCAGGCACTGCTGTGCCTTGACAGCCCAGATTTTGAATTCCAGCCCTGCTTCCAGCAGACCAAAAAAAAAAAAAGTCTTTTCAGAGAGGAATTTAAGCAAAGAAATCAAACTCCTTCCAACTAGAGACCACAGAAATGGTTATCAAACACTAACATTTTGCGTATTGAGTATTTTGTGCACTGTGTAAAATTTCACCTAAACGTGGGACATAGCTTGCAAACAAACACGCATCAGCAGCTGACCTTACCATGTTCTCTTTCAGAGACATCCCGTGACTGACGAGTGATCCACACGTCCTGTCAGAGACACGAGAAGCTGTACTGGGGCTCTGATCTCGCTCCTGCAACTGACACGCGACTCTGCCAAAGTTGGCCAAACTGAATGCAGACCAACTTCAGCCACTGTGCACTTCTCACCAAAGGGCCTTCCCACTGCTGTGCTGACATCCCAAACCAGAGCTCGAGACAATACAATCTCCAGGCACCTTTAGGCACTGCTGAAGTCAGTGATAAGGCAATCCGTGTCAAGTTCTGCTGTTTTCTTCTTTCCATGCTCCACCAGTATCTGCTGTTCTTTATTACTCTCTCTGAAAACTGACCTATGACACATCACCCCGTTCTACCAGAAACATTTTCTGTTCAGAACAGCAATCCTGCTACTGTGACAGCTTACCTTAAAGAAGGGAAAGTGAAAACTGCAGTCTACCCATGAGGCAGCTGGAAGCAGGGGTCCTTGTTCTGCCACTGCAGAACAAGTCTATCCGGACACCAGTCCGGATTCATCTGGCATTAATGGTACATTCCTCAAGAAAGGACTCCACATACATTTTTTTTTACCATAGATTCTATCTAATTCTATACACCAGAATGGATTAAAAGAGTTAGGAAAACGAACAACTGAAAATTGGAAGAAAAAAAAAAAAAAAAAAAAGTGTGCTTTTACTCCTAAATCAACTATTTCAAGTCATAGAAAGTCACTTGCTGTTAGACTATCGTGTAGAAACAGAAGAGGTCAAAGTGTTTCATTTGGGAAATTCCCTTAAGTGGAAAGTGATGCTTTGTGCTGCTTGCTGCCTCTTTCACTATGTCTGAGTAGAGCTCAGTACGGGAAGCCAGAGTGGAAATCAGAGAGGTGACACCAGCAGGAAAGGCTGCAAACGTCTTCACAAGTAAAGCTGAGCCGCCACTAATCCAATAAGCAAAGAAACCACGGACCACAAAAGGCCCTGAGGAACGTGCTTTTAAAACGAGACCCAAAACCAAAAGAACCCCACCACCATTTCCTCAAGCCGTGACTCAGGTACTGTTCCATACACAGCCTATGCCCCTTCCTGTTTCTTCCTTTACGTTAATTTTATACCAGCTATTTTGGTAAAGCATTCAAAGTGAGTCACAAAACACCAGCCTACAGCAGGTGCTAAAAATGAGGCCACGTCAAGGAGCTCCAAACAAGGAAATGAGCACATCCCATTTAGATCCTCCAGCCCCAGAGCACTGAATAAGCAGCAGGGTCAACATCGTACTTCCAGGTTCATTAGCCCTTTCCTCACCCAAACCTGCACTAAAACATCGGCTCATAAAATACATTTGAAGATTCTGCTGCTTATCTGAGCTAGAAATCTTCTTACTAAGTTACAGGAAAATAAAATCTGCATTCGAATGATAAAAAACTAATATAGTTTGAATACAGGTACATTTAAGTTCGCTTCCTTCAACAGCAGGACAAGATGCTGACACTACAAGAGCTGCGTTTCTTACACAGGCAGTTCTGAGGACTCCTCCAGCCCAAAAGGGCCGCGTGATCATAGCTCCAGGTTATGAATTCACACAGTACAGAAATAAGGTCTCTAAAAGCCTCTGGTCTCAGACCACAAACTCTTCTCCCAGTATGAAAAAACCACCCGAACGCTCTGATAGATGGCCTACAACTTGGCACATCTCTAATTCAGAATGGCAATTAGTATTTCTGCAAACACGGCAAGAATTTGGCTTTGAAAGACACTCATGGAAACTTAAAAGCTTCCTTGGGATCGCGCACAAAGTGTTCCCTTCAGCTTCAAAAACAGGAATGATGCAATTGTCTGAACGGCCCCAGATCGGGATCTTCCAAGAACCACAAAATATGCTTAACATTAAAATAGCGGCAAGTGCTCCTATCTGACTTCATTCTGTCGGGATGGCCTGTACTAATTATTGCATTAATGAAGTTCATTCATTTAATAGCGCAGACGTTTTAGTCAATAGGACAATCGAACAGTTGATTGAATAGCACTGACAGAAACCCTTATGCAGTGGATATTTACAACAGCCAGTCAAAACCATTAATGCTCATGGGCACCCTAAAGCCTCAATTAGATACTTTTAAAAGAGATGACATCGCTTCTGTTCTAAAATTTAAGAAATTGAGTCCTTTAAAAATCCATTTGTGACGTGAATTTAGAGGGGATTCAACCGCATCTTATCAAGATTACAATTTAAGCCAGCAAGGCTTGCAACACTTTGAATCACAGTGGGGAGGAAAAAAGTTTGAAAGGACCTCTGTAAGTCACATACTCCAAACCATTCAAAGCAAGGATTACCTCAAAGTCAAAGCAAGTCACCCGAGGCTTTGTCCAGCTCAATCTTGGGAGTCTGCAAGGGATGGAGGTAGCACAACCACTCCCGGGCAGCCTTTCCAAGACAAGCATGGCCTTCTCTCCTCCAAGCTCGACCAACTTCTCATGTAGTACATGCACTGTCCTCCTTGCTGTGCTTGAGGCTCTCCACTTTGTTGATATTCAGGGGGAAGGGAGAGCAAGACTGGACACAGTATTTCAGATACAGCCTTGTGAGCAGCAGATAACAGAATCATAGAATCATCCAGGCTGAAAAAGACCTTGAAGATGATGAAGTACAACTGTCAGCTTGATCTACAGAGCCCCATCACTAAACAACGTCCTTCTGTGCCACCAGTCGTCACAGAATCACAGAATGGCCTGGGTTGCAAAGGCCCACAGTGCTCATCCAGTCCCAACCCCCTGCTATGTGCAGGGTTGCCAACCAGCAGCCCAGGCTGCCCAGAGCCACATCCAGCCTGGCCTTGAATGCCTGCAGGGATGGGGCATCCACAGCCTCCTTGGGCAACCTGTTCCAGTGCATCACCACCTTCTGGGTTAAAATCACAATTGGCCATCACAATTAGCAGCAAACTATCACTCCCACAGCCTGCTAGCTATTCTGCTGAAGCCACCCAATATAAAGAAAGGCTGTTCCCTCCGAGGTGCTGGATTACACATGTGTTTCCGTGGTATTACAGGAGATTCCTGTCAGCTCACTGTCCCAGGGCTATCACAGCACACCAACTACCCCCTCCAGGCAGAGGTCTGCTCTGCCCTACCATGGAGGCTGCTGACAATGTCCAATAGCCACCATATCAACTCAAGGAACAACTCGTATCCCAGCTTCCCATCCATTTGCAGCCTTCCCATCCAGCCCATCTCTCTTGAGCTTGGCAACCAAAATGCCACAAGCGACATCAGAAGTCTTGCCTGCATGTGGTGATATTGTCTACTTTCATGCCCTGGTCCTCTCCTCTTCACCTCTGATCAGGAAAAGATGAGTAACTTCAGCGCACAAGAGTGCTATTTATCTGTCACCTCACTCAGTAATTTTCTCCTGCATAGCCACGTGGTTAAAACATGCCAGAATACTGTCTTAAAATAAGTACCACACTTTTTTTTCCCCCACCCCCCTAACACTCCTGCATTTAAGCTGCTGATTGGCTAATCATCAGATATGCAGCCTGGACACAGCTACAGCATGTGCCACGTCTTGCATAGCTAATTGACAGTAACACAGAACTTCGGTATTTGAGGAATTCAGGAAGGGAGCAGAGACATTACAGAAGGTTGTGAACAACCATCTGGGGCACAGGACAGTGGTCACTGCAGGCAGGAGAGAGAGCAACAGAACCAAAGCTCAAAGAAAGCTAACCATCACCTCTGCCATTCTCAACACACTTGAGAACAACAGCACTGTTAATTGACACACGGCCCTACAGCACAGACAAGATGCACCCGCACATCCTCCTCAAGCTTCAAAGGATTTCATCCAAGATGACTTCTGATTCTTACACAAATACTGGTATGCTTTACTGTCTTCCACATAGTAAATCCACTCTTTCCCTATGCTGAAGGACATATTTTCAGAACCACGTGTAATTTGAGTCAGGCATACAAAGCATTGCATTTACTTTCTGTGAGCAAAACAGCATAGCTTATAATCGTTTATGTTTAATAAAAAGACTTATTCCACTGTTTGCAAGTGCTTTTCCAAAAGATTCACTATCTCCTTACCTACCATACAGAATCACAGAATGGCTTGGGCTGGAAGGGACCTCCAGGATCACGAAGCTCCAACCCCTCACCACAGGCAGGGCCACCAACCTCCCCATTTCATACCAGCCCAGGCTGCCCAGAGCCCCATCCAACCTGGCCTTGAGCACCTCCAGGAATGGACGGGGCATCCACAGCCTCTCTGGGCAGCTGTTCCAGCACCTCACCACTCTCACAGTAAAGAACTTCCCCTGACATCCAACCTGAACCTTCTCTCGATACCTGTGACAGCATAGGAAAAACACATCAATTTTTATCCTAATGTCTATTTAATAGCCTCAGCCCTTCCACTGCCCTGATTTCAGAACAGCATCTCACTTTACCTGGCTTCAGAAGAGCAGTAACTGGGGACACTGAAGTTCCCAGCAAGCAGCCCATGGCACACACTCAAGATGATTATCTGA
Source organism: Alectoris magna (assembly GCA_030625065.1). NCBI lineage: Eukaryota > Metazoa > Chordata > Aves > Galliformes > Phasianidae > Alectoris > Alectoris magna. The sequence continues at coordinate 112,012,966 of CM060562.1, read as the reverse complement.
AGCTCTGTAGACACTCCCAGGCTTGTAAACATGGCCAAATATGTGAAGCTTCACGTCAGAATCTCTACGCAAAATAACACTCTATTTAACCACTTACAAAACCAGATGGGCTTTGCTTTTCAGGAGCAGATTGTTCAGCTGTTTACAGAGAATACAGTTTCTTACAACTACACTCAGCAGTTTGAGGATGAGGAGCAGCCCTGCCACACTCTGTCCCTCTGCATTCCCGCAGTGCTGCCCCTTGCACTGGTCCCAGTTACGCAGCCACGGGGCGTGCTGGGTGAGCCTGCTGCCAGAGCATCCAGCTGGTTCTCCTCCAGTGGGATTCCACTCTGGCCAGCTTCCTCATCCCAGCAGCATGTGACCACTACATCTGCCAGAATGGAAGATTAAAGAATACATGGATAAAGTAATCATCCAGGGATCAGCTACGTCTAGAACTGACAGATCCAGCACTTCCCTTGGTACTTTGTTCTAGTAGTTGAGAACCTGACCCAGAAACATTCAGATGAATGTTTAAACTGAGACAGGGCAGGTTTAGGTTGGATCTGAGGAGGAAGTTTTTCATGCAGAGGGTGGTGACGCACTGGAACAGGTTGCCCAAGGAGGCTGTGGATGCCCCATCCCTGCAGGCATTCAAGGCCAGGCTGGATGTGGCTCTGGGCAGCCTGGGCTGCTGGTTGGCGACCCTGCACACAGCAGGGGGTTGGAACTGGATGAGCACTGTGGGCCATTGCAACCCAGGCCATGCTGTGATTCTATGATACGATTCTATGATGATAAGGAGCATCAACAGCAGTGTAATTTCTTTCAAATTTTAGGTAGGCTTGCTCTAGTTCATCTTATTAGTCTCCAGTTTACAACACTACTAAATAATTCAACCTCTGTAAAAACTTTCAAGTAATGGGAATGTTGAAGTTTGATGCAGACAAGGGTTAAGAATACTTTCACAGCTCAAGCTGCTTCCCAAAACACACATACTGCTGAGGACAAGAAGAAACACATACACAGACATACAAAAAGCACGTGAATAACAAGGACTGGCTGTTCTGCTTTCCCTCTAGAGTCATTGTTAAGTCAATAACTGTGCAAAAATGGATGGAGGAAGATGGCAAGAAGATTTTTTAAGAAGCATTTTAAAATCAGGAACAGAGGAGCTGTGAGACATGCTGGATGATGGACACTACCGAAAGCAATTAAGACAGACACAAGTAATTAAAGTTCCAGCTTGAATCAAGTGCAAACTAACTACAGGCTAAAATGAAACAGGTGAGAGTTTCTTCCTTCCCTGCCCTAAGATGCATTCCCATTTCCCTGCCCTAAGATGCATTCCCATCCACTCTTGCACAGGAGACAACTATCACACAGTCAGGGTAAGGCCAGTCTGCTTGCTGACAAGATAGTAGACCTAGAAGAGAAGTTTACCACATCAAGCAGCTTATCAGCTCACACCGCAGCCAAATAAACCACAGCAGCCAGTGCTGGCCAGGGAGAGCAACCACAGGGCTTCAGCCCTTTGCAGCAGCAGCCTCCAGTTATCTCTAATGAAACACAGCATGAAACTGCACTCGCAGGACAACTTTCAGTGCAAATCAGACCACACAGAAGTCAAGCCCAAAACAAAGCCTTTCATAACCGGAAGCATCACTTCTGAGTTAAGTGATGTGATTCTCCCTCAGTAAAGGCAAAGTTTACGATACTACAGTGGCTTCATTTCTTAGAGTAGCAAACATGGGAACTTTTCTCATCCAGTCCCAAAAACACATGGGAATGACTCAAACCGTTCCGACAAGTCTTTCTTATTGCTCTGCTTTCTAAATTAATAAATTAAAAAAGCAGAAACAACACAGCTTGGAAAGCAGGCCCTACGCACAACTAAGGTAAGCCAGGGCATTTCCAATGAACCCCACAGAAGTAAAGCTGGAAGAAGCGCTCCCATCAGCCGTCCCTGCCAGCAGCACTGCTGACGTGCCACAGCCAGCCCTGCCCTGAGCAGCCCCACCTCACGCTTCCCCACCACCCCGAGCTCCCTGTCCATTCCTGCAGGGCCAGCCCAGCTGAAAGCAGGAAGGCAGGGAAGTGTCAGATGATTCAGCTCACACAAACAAGCCAAGAGGTCCGCAACTACCAGCCAGAGCAAAGGCTGAGGCCAAGCTTCATACACAGCCAAAACCATTTGACTAAAGCTGACCAAAAGGTAAAAATTGACGACTTTCAGGTCAGGTGAGTTTCCTGGAACTCTGGAAAAACTGTTCTCCTAATTTAAAAAGTAAAGAAATAATTAACAATTGCAGTGCACAGAAACCTATTGACAGCCACTGAAGTATGGCTGCTGAGGAACCAACAGAAGGAATGGAGGGACCGCTCGGTGCTGCTTTGCTTCCAAACCACCAGCGTTGTCTACTGTCAGAGTATCAGGTCATGGTGACTGAGGGACTGCTCAGGAAGCTGCATGAACTATTCGAATAAAACGTATGACAGCAGTCTGTCTGGTGGAGCCGACAAAGGTGATAACAACTGTGAGTTTCTTAAACAGCAACAGCAAATGGGAGCTGGAAGTTCAAAGCGCTGTGGCACACGAGCTCACAGACAGATCCCTGCCTCTCCCTCCCGGCAGCACTGCTTGGGCCACAGCTTCTCCTGTAGCAGCTCAGCACAAACAAGTCGCTCAGGTTACGGGAAAATGCCACATTCCATGGTTTGGAATAGTCTCTACTCGAGTACATCTAGCAAAGACCAATAGAAAACTTCAAAATGTACCATTTTTCAACTATCGGGTTTCAGAGGCTTGCTTTAATAATTCATAATATTAGATTCGAAGTTATTCCGCAGAAAGCAATCCTGCCTCATAGCTTGGTTGTCACACCTTGATCGTGTTACAGGTAACACACAACCCTATAAGAAAAGATCACTTAATATCCCACGTGGCCTCATGCTGTATTCTCTTCAGTGCACACCATTCCGAAGTGGAACGATGGAGCACCTTGAGCAGACACAGCCCATCACTTCTCCTTCACTCAGATTCCGGCAGTAGCAGCACTAAGTATTACAGGAAGTGCAGATCACAATCACAGAACGGCCTGGGTTGCAAAGGCCCACAGTGCTCACCCAGTCCCAACCCCCTGCTATGTGCAGGGTCACCAACCAGCAGACCAGGCTGCCCAGAGCCACATCCAGCCTGGCTTTGAATGCCTGCAGGGATGGGGCATCCACAGCCTCCTTGGGCAACCTGTTCCAGCGCATCACCTCCCTCTCAGTGTTCAAAAACACTGCATAGGTGCTTTGCTTTTTCATTTAGGTTTCCTGAGTGAGCAACAACTCTGCATATTGCTGGAGCAACTGAACAGCATCCAGTCCAAAAATAGCTGTTGGTATTAGTCAGAAAAAGTAAATATTTGTGCTGGCATCGCAACATTATTCATCTCATTTATGCCAAGAACCACAGAACAATTGAGGCTGGAGAGGTCACCTGGGTGAACATCCTGCTCAGAGCAAGCTAGCTACAAAATCCAATCTTTGCTGCGCTGTCACATCACATAGCCAGCAATAACTGCAGAAAGCGCACAGCCGAGCAGCTCAGTGTAACAGCCAGGAGCTGCTCAAAGTCATTGCAGCAAGCCAGCCGAGGGCAGCGTGTGAGCAGGTAGATGCTCACAGCAGCACAGGGGCAAAGTTGATATAACTGCTGCTCAGAAGTAGACAGGAGGATGCACAGGAACAAACTACACCCTCATGGGGTGGGAGGGACATTCTAGATGGTTAGCAGTATGGGAGCTTGGAGTAGAAGAGAAAAAGCAAAGGTTATGGAAAGGAACAGAGTCAGGAAAGGAAAAGTTAAATGTAATTTAACCACATTACAAAATAAAAAGACTGTCCAAGCAATGCTTTAAGTGAGGGGAAATGGCCTCAAGTTGTGGCAGGGGAGGTTTAGGTTGGATCTCAGGAAGAACTTCTTTACAGAAAGGGCTGTTAAGCACTGGGATGGGCTGCCCAGGGAGGTGGTTGAGTCACCATCCCTGATGTGTTTAAAACCGTTTGGATGTGGTGCTCAGAGCCATGACTGAGCGGAGGGCTGTTAGTTAGGGTAGGATGGTTGGGTCGTGGTTGGACTCAATGATCTTTAAGGCCTTTTCCACCCTGAGCAATTCTATGATTCTATACCCAGGCTGTAAACACCAGTTGGACACCTGCATCAGTCATCCCCTCTCAGCCATTACATTGCTGCCCAAAATGGCTACACTCCAGATCCACCCACGAAAACTTTCATTTGCTCACCTTGCCCTCTTCCATCAAGGTGACCCACACCACGTTAACACCTGTGCTACTCTTCTTTCCTAACACATCACTCCCATGAAATTGGGTTAGGGGCAACAACATGCACATGGAGCAGCTCATGCAGGGGGCAGGTGATGCATGGAGACTGAAAGACAAACAGCGGTAGCGGGCAGAAATGAACCTACAAGGTAACAGCTACCAAGAGACAATCAATGCACAGCTTCTAAGAAATACAAAGACATCAGGCAGTGTAAGCAGCTCTGCAGGAGAGAAAAACAACAAAACCCCAGACAGAAAGGAAGCACTTCCCTGTGCACAGCCCGTCCGCATGAGATGGGCTCACAGGAAGTGCTGGGCGGTGAGCCCTGTCTGCGCAGCTCCCCAGCGGGCCCTCAGCATTGATTCAAACACAGCCAAACTGCAAACACCTTGAAGGGCATCCATAAATTACTCATTGCACAGCATTGGGTGATTGAGCATAGAAAACAGATTGCCCAGCTATCTTATTTCCATACCCTTCTCCTACACAGCACTCCGAGCACCAGCTCTTCAGCTCTCATGCGTTAAAAGCGCTCAGCCTACCTAAAAAAAAGCCTTCTAGATTACTTTGTTGCAACGAGGAGGTGAAGAAGGCAAAAGGCTCCCCGCAACTTAAAGCCCAATGAACTTGCTAAGTAGTTTCTGCAGACCCAATATATTCGTATTACATTCGTGCTGTTAGCAACAAAGAAGCACATCCAACTTCCCAAAGCATTCCACGGTTACAAAGTTTCCCCGTTAACTCTCGCAAATGGAGCAGCGCTGATTTTCGGAAATAAAGTAGGATTTCTATTGTTTATTTTTTAAAAGAGGGAAAACTGCCTGTACCTAAGAGGATGCTAGCGGGAGACCAACACATGTCAGTCTATCACTACAGCAGGTATCAACCGTTCCCTGGGCTGTTTCCTTCTTAGTCACGGAGTGATGTAAAACTTAGCAGTACGCCACAAATTTAGCTAAACCTCCTCAGTAATGCAGAGTCATACATCCACATCATTGTCCTAATTGTGGCTGAGCAGCAGTCTGTTATCCAGACAAGGAAACAGACAGGAAAGCTGTCATACTGCACTGACACGTGGAACTCCACGTCCCTCTGGGCAGCTACCAATGCAAGGCAGCAAAAAGGTAATCAAATAGAAATGTTTCCCAGAACACCTGAATGCACTTTTTTTCCCTTAAGTCAGTCTAATTCTCCATCTGTTTGTAGAGCCATGTTCTGAATCCCCACGATTCATGTTGTGCAGAAGACAGAGCACCGGAAGGACAGCCTGAGCCTTCTGCTGGCTGTTAGCAATGGCTGCACGCAGCCCTGCTGACAACACCCTCCTTGCCACAGAACCACAGCATGGCCTGGGTTGCAAAGGCCCACAGTGCTCGTCCAGTCCCAACCCCCTGCTGTGTGCAGGGTCGCCAACCAGCAGCCCAGGCTGCCCAGAGCCACATCCAGCCTGGCCTTGAATGCCTGCAGGGATGGGGCACCCACAGCCTCCTTGGGCAACCTGTTCCACTGTGCCATCAATTACATCCTCACCACACGAATCGCCAACTATTACAAGAACATAAAAGAACCTGTTCCAAGGCCCTCCGTATTTGTCTTTCCACTTTTAGCTCCCCAGAGTCATGCTGTCCTCTTGTTACTTCCCTGTTAATCTTGGAAGCCTGAAATCATCGGGTACCTCAGCAGTTTCCTCCAAGCCTTCTCTTACACACAACGCTTCTTTCACAGGCTGATATAAAAGACAAACAATCTCTTATCAAGAGCCAGCTCCACCATGACGTCAGTAGTAAAACAATTAAATAATGGCTTCTCAAGGTAAAGCAAAGCCATCACTAAATACAGCAAGCACAAACTACACTTGGATCTTACTTCCTTCTTAAGTTTAGAGACAGTTTATTGCATATTTCTCCTTGCTTTTCAGTTGTAGGAGCATAAGGTTTGAAGGATGAGATCTAGAAAATCTATTTTCAAGGCCAGGTTGGATGGGGCCCTGGGCAGCCTGGGCTGGTATTCAGTGTGGAGGTTGGTGGCCCCGCCTGTGGCGGGGGGTTGGAGCTTCGTGATCCTTGAGGTCCCTTCCAGCCCAACCCATTCTGTGATTCTGTGATATTTAAAAGGCTCTCAAATTAGCAGACAGCCAGTTTGCAGACAGCAGCACGCTGGCAAAAACTCTCGTACGTAATTGCAGAGGCACAGGAATTGTTAGTGTTACAATAACCCACACAGTAACAATAACACAGCTAAGCAGCCCTCTCCGCTCAGCCACCACACCTTCACCGCTGGGATCAGGAAAATGCAGGGAAAGAAACCAGGTTTAAGTGAAAGAAACGACATGGAACAGTGCCATACAGTAATCACAGCCTGAAAACCGGATGAGTCCTTCACTGCAAGCCTCACACAGAATGCCAAACAGCACAGTAACACTTGTAATAATCCAGAATTACCCTACGGAAACCCCCATGTGCTTCACATCATATTACTGCAAAGGTCATAGTGCCAAACCAGCACTTTTACACCACAGGCAGTGCCAGCAGCACAAGCCCAGCAGCCAACATCCCCGCTCACCTGCAGGCAGTGCAGTATGGAAGCACCTGCAGTGCTCTGCTCTGAGCAGCCTGCATGAGAAGCCAGGGCCTCAAGGGCTGTAACAGCAGCACAGCATACCCACCTCACTTCATACCTTCAGACTCCATTCTGAGCACGCTTTGAGCACAAGGCTTCCTTCCATTTAAAAAAAATAAGAATGAAATCACAAGGAAGACAAGTCAGGAGGAGCGAGCATCCCTTCACCAAGCACGCACTCCATGCGCTTCTCCCCTTCTTCCTATGCATACGAGGAAGGAGAAAAGCTCCCAAAACCAACTTTGCTTCCACTCGGAAAGCTTAAATCGTGCTCCTGGGACGTGGATGCGGCACTGCAACCCGCACGGGGCAGCCCAGCAGCTGGCGTGAGCAGGGCAGGGCAGCGCAGCGAGCCGGAACGAAGCGCAGGCGGGGATAACCCGGACAGAGGAAACGGGGGCAACGGGAACGGGGGGCAACCCCTCCCCCAGCGGGCACGGAAGCACCGCCACTCACCGCCCGCCCGGGGCTCGGGGCCGCTCGCATACAAAGGGCCCCGGGGAGAGAATGCGGGGAGGGGGAGGCGGCCCCGCAGCGACTTGCCCTGCCCGCCGCGCTCACCCATGCTGCGCCCGCCCGCCCGAGCTCGGCGGAGCGGCTCCGGGTCCCGCCGAGGCGCTCAAACCGGGCACGGCGGCTCCATTCGCGCCGCTCCGGGGGTCAGGGGTGCTCCGAGCCGCCGGCGGCCCGGGGGGGGGAGGCGGCCGCGCAGCCGTCCCGTCACCTCACCGCACCGAGCGCCGCTCCGACAGCACCGCCCGCGACGGGGCCGCCGCCACCAAATCCCGCGAGAGCCGGGCGCCACCGCCCCCACGCCGCGCGCCGTTGCCAGGCGGGATGACGTCACAGCCATTCCCCCGCCCCCCCTCCCCTTGGCGCTCCCACGGGGCGGGCGGCGCCGCGCGGTGTCCCCGAGTCGCGGGGCGGAGGGGTCGGGCGGAGCGCGAAGCGCTGCCTGCTGGTAAGGGAGATCGCGCGGGAGAGGCCTTGACACCTCCAGGGGCCTCTTCACTGGGCAGCAGAGTTTGGATCCTCCACGCTGCAGTTTGTGTCCTGGCTCTGTCGCTGGGCATTGCTGAAAAGAGCCCACTTCTCCTCACGGGCTTGCATAGACTCATAGGACGGCCGGGGTTGCAAAGGCCCACAGTGCTCACCCAGTCCCAACCCCCTGCTGTGTGCAGGGTCACCAACCAGCAGCCCAGGCTGCCCAGAGCCACATCCAGCCTGGCCTTGAATGCCTGCAGGGATGGGGCATCCACAGCCTCCTTGGGCAACCTGTTCCAGTGCGTCACCACCCTCTGCGTGAAAAACTTCCTCCTCAGATCCAACCTAAACCTGCCCTGTCTCAGTTTCAAACCATTCCCCCCCCTGAACCTTTGCCCCCGTTTGAGGCTTCTCAGTTTTGGGGCAAACTTCCCATGCTTCATGAACACGTTGATGGGCTTTGTGCATTGGTTTGGGATCATTCATAGCTTTGGGTGGGTTGGGTTTTTGTGGCCAAGGTGTATTTTCTTAAATGGAAAAAGGAAGCATTCAAAGCTATATGGGGCTGCCACCGCTACGGTTTTTGTGGGAGACACAGGAAGAGTGAAAACGACTGCTTAGAACTGAACAGATTTAAAGGAAAGCAGTGACCTCGAGGCCAAAAGGGCACGTAAACACGGTGTGGTTGTGGTGCAAACCAGGGGGAAGCAGCACAGCTCCCTGCCATGGAAATATCCCGCCCTCATGCTGCAGGAGCCCTGCTGTGGGCGGCTCAGGATGAGCCATTTCTGCCCGGCCCGGGACAAAATTAGCCTGAAAAGAATGTCAAGTATTTCCAGGAGGCAGCTTTTGCTGAGCGTCTTGTGCTGAGATAGACACGGAAAATGAGTCAGACAATGAGTCCTGGAGGCGTGATGTGAAGGCTGAGGCAGGAAAGAAGCTCGTATGGGATCCCAGGTCGGGATTTTACCTCCTGTACGGTGTTTTAACTGGAAGTGTGCAAATAATTGTGAGGATTTCCCTGAAGCGCATACAGTGTTCAAACGTGGTCCCACGGCACTCCCTGTAAAGGAGAGTCTCTTTAATTAAAGTACAACTCCCTGTTTCCCCCGGTGGATTTATAACAGCTGATAACAAAAGATTTGGGACTGAAGGGAAACCTTACCTTTAGAGTTTGAAGTCACCTCCAACAAAAATTGAGCCAATAACAATAATAAGGCTGAATTCTCTCTTCCGTTTCAGGTATTTTTTTCCCCACTTCGTCTGAGGAACAACGCACTCAGGAAAGGGTAAAGGCTGAGATGAGCGATAGCTCTGATCCAGTACAGCAATCGTTGTGAGACCCGCCTTAAGGCTACAAGAGGTGAGGAATAAAATATTCATGGCACACACATTAACAGAGCTGTGTGCTGCCTTCTTTCTGGAAGCTCCTTCCAATTAATGCAAGGATCATTTCCAGCTTTGGACTCGCCCTGATGCTCACACTGACATCAGGCCAGCCGTGGCCTCCTCTTCGGTCTACAGCTCAGTGGAGAGCAAAGCAGTGGTTCTCAGTCTGCACACCAGTCTTTGCAGAAATGCAAGTCTGCTCATGTATGAGTTACGGCATCACTGGGGCCTTTACTTCGTGCTCCTGTGAGTGGGCAATGACAGTGAGCAGAAGGAAATGACATCTGTGCCAGGCTGGTAACTGTTAATCGTTATGGCTCAACCATTGAGCTGCAGGGCTATTTCTTTGCTATCCTCTGTCTGATGTCCTGCATTTTGGATGTGGTGCTCAGGGCCATGACTGAGCGGAGGGCTGTTAGTTAGGGTAGGATGGTTGGGTTGTGGTTGGACTCGATGATCTTTAAGGTCTTTTCCAACCTGAGCGATTCTCTGATTCTCTGATTCTATGTGCTGAATGTTTGTTTGCTCTTAATTACCTCCTACAAAAATACCTTCGTTAAAAAAAAACAAAAACCTGTTCTGGCACTGTGGCAATCTTAACAGTACTCCATGGCCTCCAGATGGAGAAACCTGAACATGGAGGTTTCAAAACTTCACCCCAGAGGACAAGGAGTTAAAGGCACTTCATCTTGTACACCAAAGTCACGTGTCAGCTGTTATCAGGTTATGGTCTCACATCCACCTGAGTAGCAATAACTGAATAATTGAATGCTCCCCTTTAAGCAAATGGTTTGCTCCTGGAGTTACAGGTGGGTCGGTTTTTCATGCTTTTGACACTCTATTGCTTTTTTTTGTGGCAGCTACTTCTTGCACAGCCGTATCTGTAAATGTCACATGGGAGCACACAGCCCGTGGTGCTCAGGAGCTGAACAGTCTTGGCTGCAAAATTTCTGCTTTTGTTTTCAGAGACCGTTCCTATGGGGTAAGGTAACATTGCTAAGAAATATAAAATAAAATAAAATAGAACAAACAGGTTTATATTTCAGAAGTGAAAAAATTACTTAGAAGAGAAAACTCCCTCTGCTGGTTTGAAGAAGCTGCAGGTATATATTATATATTGGAGTTTTTAACCCAGAAGGTGTTGATGCACTGGAACAGGTTGCCCAAGGAGGCTGTGGATGCCCCATCCCTGCAGGCATTCAAGGCCAGGCTGGATGTGGCTCTGGGCAGCCTGGGCTGCTGGTTGGCGACCCTGCACACAGCAGGGGGTTGGGACTGGGTGAGCACTGTGGGCCTTTGCAACCCAGGCCGTTCTGTGACTCTGTGATTCTATGATATATCTCATTTCCAGAACTGCAACGCAGGGGGAAATATTCGTTCAGCATGCACCCACTGTTATTCATTTCATTCTAAGCTGAGAGGGAATCTGCTTTTTCCACAGGGTGAGGTGGGACTCCCAAATATAGATATGAATATATGTGATCACAGAGCAGTTGCTTTGTACATAAAAACTAACAGAAGATATATTTTCAAGGAGGGGAAAAGTACTGTTGGACAACAGTGTTTAATCCCATTAATCCTATTATTTCATGTAGGGCTTTTATTGTGGGTGGTTTTTTCTTTTTTTTCTTATTTAAAGAAGCAAAACCAACTTTTATCTTTCCTTTCTTCTTCCCCCCCCCCCCCCTCCCCCCCCCCCCCCCAACAATTACTCCCTTAAATGGCACCTTAATAATTACACAGGGCACTGAGGAAGGCTCAAACCTTCATAACTACAGCATGGCTTCCTCCATCCAGGTAAAGACCAACTGGCCGTAGCCTTTCTTGTGGATCACTGCTAAAGAAAGATTACAAATACCATACCTAAAGGGAGTACCTAAGGTACCCTACCTAAAGGGAGCCTACAGACAGGAGGAGAATCAGCTCTTTGAAAGGGGAGATAACAGCAGGACAAGGGGAAATGGTTTGAAGTTGAAAGAGGGAAGATTTAGGTTGGATGTCAGGGCAAAGTTCTTTACTGTGAGAGTGGTGAGGTGCTGGAACAGCTGCCCAGAGAGACTGTGGATGCCCCGTCCATCCCTGGAGGTGCTCAAGGCCAGGTTGGATGGGGCCCTGGGCAGCCTGGGCTGGTATTCAGTGTGGAGGTTGGTGGCCCTGCCTGTGGTGGGGGGTTGGAGCTTCGTGATCCTTGAGGTCCCTTCCAGCCCTAACCATTCTGTGATTCAGTACTGTGCCTCTGCAGATTGCTGGTGATACTAAGGGGTTTCAGATGATGGTTTCCAAACTACCAAAGGAGTCATTCAGTAGTGCCCTATTTTTCAGAGCACAGACTGTGGGTCATTGGTGATCGATGAGAAGTTAGGAGCTGGTTTGCAAAATAATGGAATCTGGCTTTGTGAGCTGTCTGCACCCACACGGGCACCTGTGGGAACTGTAAGTGTGTGTGCTAAGCTCAATCGGAGCCCGAGCGAGTTGCATTTCTGTTGCCTGCTTTTGTTGGTACAGAAATATTGCCTTCCATTTGACTAAAGCACTACGTCCAGGACTGACTGCCTTGGCAATTCTGAATGAAGCATCAGAAATATCATTTCTGTTGCACAGGTGTGAAATAAAGTATTTCTAATTGTCCAGTCTTGAAGGCAAATGATTAGGGGGATGGGGCTATTTGAAATTCAGGCTAAGAATAAGCGACAGTTAATGGTATCTTTGCAATGGGGCCACTATCAGAGTGTACCAAAAAACTGGTTACTCCATTACATTTTTTCTTCCTTGTCTCTTTTGAGGGTTTAATTGGTTGATGTTGGGCTCTTGCAACCACTTAACGCAAAGCTGCAAACAGCAGGAAGTGTGGGGAGAAGCTCTGCCCCCAAAAAGAATACTTTTTCTCTAATAAATAACCACCTCCCCCCTTCCCTTTCAGGTACACTGGGCGTTTGGCATTCATACCAAGTTCCTTTGGCAGGCACTGCTTGCCATTTCCTCGTATTAACATCTAGCACAAAGAAATCTCATCTTCAGGCTCCAGCAGGCTGATGGCTTCCTTCAGCATCCGAATACATCGACAGCTGTGGCTTCAGCCATTTTGTCTGACCAAACTGAGAGCAGCCCAAAACCTGCTTCTGTACCAGGAGGGGATAAAGGAGCCTCTTCTGCAGAGAAGGCTTCCCACAGAACATAGAGAATTACAAACGCAATTCTTCCTTCTCTCCGCAGTCCTGACTGCAGCAATCTGAAGGCAGAATGTTTACTCAAAAGGCAGTATGTCTTTACACATCACAAGGCATGCTCACAGCACTGTGCTGCACACACGTTGTGCATCAGAGTACGTGTCTGTGCCACAGATGAGGCCATGGTGTCAACTGAAAATGCTCTCGTGCCCAGCTGGCAGCAGCGGTGGTGTGCAGCCCCGCTGTGCTCTCACCGTGCCGCTGAGAGCTGCTGCTGCTGCTGGGAAGGGCCGTTCTGTGACGCTGCACTTCTGTCTCCTGCTTTGGTGCTACTTCCAGTGCTCTCTGTCTTTGCTCACTCTGTTCAGCCTGCAGCCTTAGCAGGAAACTCTGAAGGCAGTGAATTGTCAGAGCGGTTTGGACTTGCAATCAGCTGTTTTAAATATCAAATACAGGAATTATGCACTTCTGACTTCATTTGAAAATCGTGATTTGAGTATGATTGTCCTGGGCTTTTTGTTCCTTTGTTTGTTTGTTTGTTTTCCTCTTTTAATGCAAGTGAGGAAAAGCCTCACCCTGCAAGGATGAAGACAGCGTTCTCCATAGCGAGGGCCCTTAGGAGCCTTTTGGAGAAAGGGGTGTGGAATTATCTGTGTGTTTACATCTTCTCCATTGATTAGCTTAGAGACGCTGACAATGCAATGAGCAGTGCACGGGTGTGCAGTCTGCGGTAAGAAAAGTCAAGGCAGAGCAGGGCCAGCACACTTGTCCCTTGCTTCGTGCCAAAGCTCAGCGCCATGCCTCCTCTCAGCATCAAACAGCACAGGATCATCACTGGCATTAGTGACGGTGCGGCCTTTTGTGACTGCTCTGCAGTTTATAAACAGCATTCCCAAGGGACAGCTGCAGAATGACCCAAACTGACCTAAAAACACCGCGCTGAGAAAATTCTGTGCTAAAACGGCCCTTCCCCTGACAGGTGTCCTTGGCTCTATTTCTGCTCCAACACTCCTCAGCACTTCAGCCAGGAGGAAAAGCAGCTCCTGTCAGAGACGATGAGGTGACAGAGGCAAAGAGAAGTTTGCCTTTCCGCCTCGTCAAGTCAAAGGTTTTTCAGTTTCCGTTTTAGCTGGGACTGTGGGCTGAGACTTTTTCTCCTTTCCCAAATAGAATGCAAATGACTGCAGCTTTTATGTGTACAGCCGTAGAGAAATATCACAAAGAAAGCAGTTATAAGGACGGGTTTGCCGGGTGGTTTGGGATTGCATTTGCTCATCAGAAGGTGCAGGCGGGCTGTGTGGCAGAAACGGGGAGTGTTCTCAATGCCAAAAACGTATCACCAGAGATACTCACCCACCTGCATTTCTTTTCCCTAAGGAAAAAAAGCCATTTAACTAATGGGCTGATTTGTGAGCTAATTACCCAGAGCTGGGGGTGGGGACGATCCATACCCTTCCTACAGAGAGCCGAATCCTTTCGCTGGCACCCTCCCAACAGCGCCAATTCAGACAACAGTTTGCAGGCAGTTTGCTGTCCCTTCTCACTTCTCCGTCTGTCCTATTTCCAGATGGGGCTGCTTGAATGTCAGCGTCCCTTCCTAAACTAATTAATCCCTATGACTTGGCCGTCCTCGTCAGGTTCCTTCCCTCCCAGAAATTCCCGTTTCCAATTGTTCCAGAGCTCCCGCTGTTCTCAGGAACTTCCAGCCCCTCTTAGGACCTCTTTTGGCCCCAGCGATCTGCCAGCAGACCGTGTTGTTTTCATGCGGCGTGACAGGACAGGATGGTTCTGACATCAGGACAGGCAGTAACGTGGATGGGTCTGAGGCCGTTTCCTGTCTCAGAGAGCTATTTTCTACGCTGGCTAATCACATCTCATGGGAAATCAGAACTCCAACCCCTGCTCTTGTTCCTACTTGAAACTGCAGCAGGGCTTGCAGTGAACCTTCTGGGAAACAAACACTCGCTGCTGGAAAAATGTCTCAAGCATCCGATGTTTCTCTTTCGGCGCTCAGGAGAGATGCAGTGCCCTGGGGAGCTGCCAGCACATCCCTGGGCTGCACAGGGAGCCCACACAGCCAGCTCAGGCTTCAGTAAAGTCTGGAGAAGTGCATGCCATCGTTAGAGTGCTTGAGCACGTATTGCTCTTGTATCACTTCTGCTTGATTTCGGTTCTGATGATAGTCAGTGGGGTTTGGTTGGTTTGTTGGTTTGTTTTTTCCCGTGCAAACAAATCGATACTGAATTTTGGCTAATTTAGACTTAGACTTTTGTGGTTTTGGAGATTGCTTCGTATACCCAAAAGTGAGACAAGGCCTCACACAGCTGCCTGAAAGAGGAAGTCCTGAAGTGAAAAGAAAGCAATACAATACTTGCCTTACCCAACCTACTATTTTTAAGCCTTGTGGGGCGACAAAACGGTTCAAAGTGCAAGGTCCTGCAGCGGTCCTGCATGTAAGTCATGGTGAGAATGTACGGGTCCTTCACTACTAGACATGACAGAAATATGTGGGAGAAGTGATTGGGGTACCCACAGACACAACGGAGCCACCAAAAGTGACAAACCTGCTCCTTCAGTTTATCAGGAGAGGGGGTTCCATTATATACAGAAATAACGCTGCCACCGTTTGGCTCGTGAGGCCTCATACTGGAAAAGGAATGCAAATCAATAACCTGAGAATCACAGAACGGCCTGGGTTGCAAAGGCCCACAGTGCTCATCCAGTTCCAACCCCCTGCTGTGTGCAGGGTCGCCAACCAGCAGCCCAGGCTGCCCAGAGCCACATCCAGCCTGGGATGGGTTCAGCTTGGAGTAGGAACAAAAGCACTTTGAACCATACAGGAGTGTGAGCTGTCTAAAAGAAGCTGTCACAGAGCAAAGGCTGAGGAGGGAAGGATTCGCTCTCTGCAGATGCATCTGTTGGCGGATCCAAGGGAGAGGAAATGACCAAAGCTCATGGGGCAGCTCTGCTCAGAGCCAGCACAGTAGGGCTGGGTGCACTGAGACCAGAAACCAGAAATGTTCCTAAAGAGCGCAGCCACGTTCGTACAGGAGTATGGAGAGGAGAGACCCAGCAGCTCTCAGGATGGAGCTGACACATTTCATGTAATGGGTTATTATTATGTGATATGCTTTACTAGCAGGGAAAGGGACACAGTTACAGATATTTGTGCATACAGGTAATGCACGTGTGTGTGTTCATGCATGTTTGACATATTTTGTGATGAAGAGGAAGGGGAGAGGAGAGGAGAGGAGAGGAGAGGAGAGGAGAGGAGAGGAGAGGAGAGGAGAGGAGAGGAGAGGAGAGGAGAGGAGAGGAGAGGAGAGGAGAGGAGAGGAGAGGAGAGGAGAGGAGAGGAGAGGAGAGGAGAGGAGAGGAGAGGAGAGGAGAGGAGAGGGAGAGGGAGAGGAGCTCAGAAGAAATGCTTCTGTAGTGCTATTTGGCAGCTGCTGCTTAACCTGTGTGGTCCAGCAGCCAGGTGATTGGTGCCATTCAGAAGCCAGCCACTCGAACTGCCACCTCTTGTGCAGCCTGGTGGCCTGGAGTATCTGTTTCTGTGGGGCCGCCAATCCAGCATCTGTCACCAGCATCTAGTTCATAAGGAAACAAAGGGAAGTGCGAGTGACACGTCTTCCAGCTGCAATCCCAAAGAAGCGTCAGAGGAGGGCAAGAGCATTCCTCCTCTGAAATGAGAGCGTGGGCAGGGTATTATTACACATCAGGTATGCACAGCATTGAGTTTCACCTCCACCAAAGACAGCAAACAGATGCTGCATGTGTGCCACTGAAGGAAGCTCTGGAGCTTTGTTGCACCAGGTGCATGAAGGAAGCTGTAGCAGGGTGCCACGGCTGCATGTCCTAACACCACTACTTCCATTAGAAACAATGATGCTGTAGATGTAGTAATCCTGTCCTTTGGCACTCCCAGGCTGTGTTTGCTCTCCCCACGTAGGCAGCCAGGACAAACAAGAGCTAGGGCGTCATTTTTATGTGGTATCTTCTTTCTTAGGGCAGAAAATCCTTGCTCCTCCCGTATCCCTGTAAGCGCAGCAGCACTACCTCATGCAGCCAGCCCTCCCTCTCCTACTCCTGAACTTTACCTCTGTCTTTTCCCATGTGTTTTTGTGAGCAGAGCTCACTCTCTTTCAGCCCATACCACTTGTTCTCCTCCTCGCATCCTATTTGTTTTTATTTAAATCGTGTAACCATTTTAACTCCATAAAACCATTCAAAGGGATCAGTTTGCAGAAGAGATGCATTCTGTGCTATCCTGTCCGTCTTACACAAGTATTGCTCTGTGTATCTTTCCCATTTGTTGGTGCTGATAATCTTTGTAATCTGTTTTAAGATGCCACTTCACTTTGAAGGATGGACTGTATGCCTATTGCCTTAGAAACAAACTCAGGCTGTTTTCCTGAAGAGGTTCTAAGAGTCAAAATACAGTGTAGTCAGCTCTGGGTTTGCCCACCTAAGCTGGTTCCTTTATAAATCACCTGGTTTTCATACACCGACTTCAGCACTTGAGCTACTCCACATCACTGGCACAGAGGGGCAGAGCAGATGAGTAGGAGGTGTGTGGTCTGGGAAGGAGGGGAGCTGTGGGCACAAAGTTAAACCTGCAAGAAAAAGAGTTTGGAAGGAGAGGGTTGATGGGCTGTAGCCAGCACAGCAAGCTCAGGGCGGGCAAACAAACGCCTGACCCAGGAAATGAGTGTACGTGTCCAGGAGGAAACCACCTGGTCTTTGCACCACCGGGATCTGACACTCAGCACTGAGCCATTAAGCTGATGTTGGAGGCTTGGGGATGAAGGGGTGTCAGCCTGGAAGGAGGAGGCAACTGCTCTGAGTGTGGCACCAGGCAAGGGATCAGGGAAATATAGCAGTGGGGTTTGAAACAGGCATCTGAAAGATGCTGAATCCTTATTTCAGTTTCTTGTATTTGGAGCATCCTCCCCGCTCCCTTGGAACATGTGTTCTACAAGTCCAGGGGCTCCCTTGCCATCTGCTGTACGTGGCCTCAAAGAAAACATTATCCATGTGAGAAGACAGGGTCAGACTGTATCCATCACAGCACTACAGTGTGGTCTGGTCCGACAGACCTCACAGCCCCCAGACCCACCCCTGCCATGGGCTGGGACCCCGAGCAGAGCAGGCACCCAGCACCCATCCATGGCCTTGGGCACCTCCAGGGATGGGGCACCCACACCAGTTGGAAGCAGCTTAACACTCTCCTTGTTTGATGGGACCCCAATTATTGGTGTTATGTGGGATTAATTGGGCGTTACTTGTGCAGATGGCTGTGAGCACAAGATGTGTGACACACTGCTTGCAGTTTATAACTGCTGGAGAAGAAACTTGTCACCATCCTTGCCCAGGAAAGGAAGCTCCAGGGCAGGGAGGCCAGCATGCCCAGCCCACTGCCTTGTCCAAACATCCACAGGCATGGATGCCCCGTCCATCCCTGGAGGTGTTCAAGGCCAGGTTGGATGGGGCCCTGGGCAGCCTGGGCTGGTATGAAATGTGGAGGTTGGTGGCCCTGCCTGTGGGGGAGGGGGGTTGGAGCTTTGTGATGCTTGGGGTCCCTTCCAGCCCAGGTCATTCTGTGATTCTGCGACTGCCAGCAATGTCCCATAGGGGACTGGGAGCTCCGGGCAGAATGCGGTGCGGGCAAGCAGGAGGCACTGAGGGCAGCAGAGATCTCCTGTGGCTTTGGGACTTTCTAGCAACATCAGATGCTTCTAATTGAATTTAGAATCAGGGTGATTTCCCAACACTGACATTCTGCTATTGAAACCACTCCCTTAACTCCTCGTTTGTCGGTTCATTAACAGATTAGGGTGTTTCTGAGTAGCTTGCATTCACAACTGCACAACATTGGCTTCTAAATAGTAAGGAGAAATAGCTGAAAGATGGGGTGTTTGCTTGGAGAATAAACACATCTCCAGCGTTAGCCAGCCTTTAAAACGAGCTGATAATTGCTTCCAGAGATAGAATATCTGCGAGCTATTATTACAACGCTGCTTCATTAAAGAGAAGGGCGCACAGCTGTCTCTGGGGCGGGCGGGCAGGCAGCAGCAGCAGCAGCAGCAGCAGCAGCAGCAGCAGCAGCAGCAGCAGCAGCAGCAGCAGCAGCAGCAGAGGACGCTGTGCTCCGTAATTGCGCTCGAAACTGCCAGCCCTGCTTCCCTCTGGCAGCTCAACCCTAAAACCACACCGCGCAGCACTCAGCGCTGCCGTTCCCAGCCATCCCAAAGAGGATGCGAGTTGGTTAATTAGTTTCTAGGAAACACCGTGGTTCCCTCTCTGAAAGCAAAGAGCCCAGAGAGATACAAAACGTCTGCAGTGGAGGACTGAAACCTGCAAGAGCTTCAAGGGCTTGAAATCTGTGTCCTCTTCAGGAGCAGCCAAAGAGGAGGAGCAGTGCCTGCCGGCTCGTGTCCTCACGCAGAGCTGTGTATGTACAGCTCCAGCCTGCACAGCTCCTTCCCTCAGCACTGCCATGCCCTGAGCCGTGCCTGCAGCTGGCTGCTTCTCTTGGCCTGTGTAACAGAGGGATGGAGCCGTGCTCCCCTTTGGACACAGCCTTTGGTAAGAGCCCCGCTGACAAATCCCTTGCCCAGAGGGAGCGCTTTGTATTCCAGGTGCTGCTTTTTCCTGAAATGCTCTGAATTCCCACCTCACCCCAATTAAGTAGATTGTCACAGCACGAGTCCACCACCTCTGTTAGCGTTAGGCCCTTATGCACCCATAAATGCATGGTGCACGTGACTGGTATGGCAGCTGGCAGGAAGATGGGTAGGTAGATGGATGGATAGATAGATGGATAGATACATAGGTAGGTGGGTAGATAGACAGACAGATATGGATAGACAGATGGATAGATGGGTAGATGGATAGATAGATGTACAGATAGATGGCCTCAAGTTGTGCCAGGGGAGGTTTAGGTTGGGTATCAAGAACTTCATTACAGAAAGGGCTGTTAAGCACTGGGATGGGCTGCCCAGGGAGGTGGTTGAGTCACCATCCCTGATGTGTTTAAAACCGTTTGGATGTGGTGCTCAGGGCCATGACTGAGCGGAGGGCTGTCAGTTAGGGTAGGATGGTTGGGCTGTGGTTGGACTCGATGGTCTATAAGGTCTTTTCCAACCTGAGCAATTCCATGATTCTGTGATTCTATGATTCTATAGACAGGTAGATGGGTAGATAGATGGATAGGTAGATAGGTAGATATGGATAGATGGATAGGTAGATAGAGATGGAAAGATGGATAGAGGAATAGAGATGGATAGATGGACAGAGATGGATAGAGGGATAGATGGATGACAGACAGACAGATATCTGGCAGATAGATAGATAGGTAGACAGATAGATGGCTAGATGGATAGGTAGTCTGTGGGGGATGGATCTGTTTCTTTTGGATTCTCTCTTCCCTTCCTGGCAGGCAGGTGGAAGCAGAGCGCAGAGCTCTGGCACCAGACAGAGGCTGAGTGTTCCATTGCGTGGGAAATCCTTCTTTTTGAGCGGATTTGTTCCCATCTCTTTTTGGGAATGCTTCACTTGGGCCGCCCTTCTGCCAAAGGAGAGTATAGGGACCGTTATGCTCAGGGCAGGGGTTTGGTGTCTCAGCTATTAGCAGGACAGCGGTACTTTCCTTTTATTGTTCACAACAAACATTTTCCTTTACGAGAAGCAAAATGGAAAGGCAGATCTGAAGTAAGGGAACAAGGTGTTTTGCACGCTTCATCAGATACGAGCCGCTCATGAAGTTCTACAAGTAGTGTTTTGTTTGCAATAAACAACACCCAGTGATACTTCCTCTTCTTTTTTGGATGCACCACTACAAAAGGTGGCAGTTTTTCCCCCAGAGGGTGGTGACGCACTGGAACAGGTTGCCCAAGGAGGCTGTGGATGCCCCATCCCTGCAGGCATTCAAGGCCAGGCTGGATGTGGCTCTGGGCAGCCTGGGCTGCTGGTTGGTGACCCTGCACATAGCAGGGGGTTGGGACTGGGTGAGCACTGTGGGCCTTTGCAACCCAGGGCATTCTGTGATTCTATGAACACAAATATGGGAAAAGGCGACAGTGAGAGTATCTCAGTGTTTGAAGAACCCTGGTGTTAGAAGGTGAGGTGTCGCAGTGCTGGCTCTGTGCTGCACAGCTCCCTGCAGGACAGGCTGTGCTTACCCTGAAATAATTACATCAGTACTCTTATTCATCGAATCACAGAATCATAGAATGGCTGCGGTTGGAAAAGACCTTAAAGATCACCAAATCCAGCCACCACCCTGCCCTAACTCAACAACCCGGTGGTGCGGGAGGATCTGAGCTGTGCTGCTGGTGGCTGCCAATGTCTGCACCCAACACACTGCTAGTGCAGCTCCTGGTGTGTACAAATGGGCTGACAGAAATACAGCATCACAGGATCGTACCTCACTTTGATTTATTTATTTTTTTATAATACATGTATCCTGATGATTCAACCAACTAAAATTGGCAGGTTTTGCTGTTCTCCATTGCAGATGTTGGGGGGCAGGAAGGAGCTGGTGGGGAGCTGACATCACCGCCTCTCTGGTGGCCCCATGGGCAGTGTGCCCTCTGTTTCTGTGCAGCTGTGGGGGATGCAGGACCCCCCTGGTGTGCCACCTGCATGTGGGACACTGCAGCCCCAGGGAAGGGGCTCAAACAGAACCTGAAATTGAGTGTGTGCAGTTCAGCCCAAGGTGGAAAACAGCAGAAGGTGCATGGTGAGCAGCCGAAGCAAAGAAGCTCAGATGTCTGTGCTGTGCCATGCGGCCACATTGGGCTCATTTCATCCTTATTGCTCCCCTCTGTGCAAACCAAAACAGCACTAGGGCCCGACTGGCAGCTTGCCTGCCCTCTAACTCCTGCTCCTCTGGGAATGGCTATTGCCACCATCAGCCTCCCGGGCTTGCTGGCTGCACTTGTTGCTCCCTTTCTGACATCATTTCACCTCTTTCAGAGGTGAAATCATGACATCATTTCACCTCATCATGAGATGAAATCCCAGCGGTGCAAAGCAGAATCATAGAATCACAGAATGGTTTGGGTTGGAAGGGACCCCAAGGATCACGAAGCTCCAACCCCCCGCCACAGGCAGGGCTACCAACCTCCACATTGAATACCAGCCCAGGCTGCCCAGGGCCCCATCCAACCTGGCCCTGAACACCTCCAGGGATGGACGGGGCATCCACAGCCTCTCTGGGCAGCTGTTCCAGCACCTCACCACTCTTCCCTCATGCCTCGCACCAGGCGCTCTGTGTCACTGCGCGTTTCCAGCGCAGCGGAGCGCACCGCGGTCGGGCACGGCAGCTCCGGGCTCTGCGCTCCCGGTCAACCCCGCGGGGCAGCGGTCCGCGGATGGGAGCCCCACGCCATTCCCCGCTGTGCCGGCAGGCGGCTCTGCCAGCACGGGGACCGCGCGCAGCGCTCCACCTTCGGCTGCAGCGCAGGGAGTCCTCGTGGGCTTCAGTCGGGTTCTTGCTGCGCTGCCTGCGCTGACAGCCAGGCTGGGCAGAGGGGCTGCGCCTTCACCCGAAAGCCAGAGAGGTGCGCTGGAATTCCGGCACCTCGCGTATAACGGCGCTGTGTGCCCTTCCCGTCCCTCCGCTGCGCCGTCCGGCAGAGAAGTGGAGAGGTTCCCCCCCTGCGCCCTCCCCTCGGGCAGCGCCCGGAGCTCCCCCGCTGCTGCCGCACCTCACCGCGCTGTGCTGCAGCTGCGGCTCACAGCGGGGCTGCACAGCACAGCAGCCGCAGGGAGGAGCGGCGGTCCCTCCCTGTAAAAGCAAACCAGAGAAATGAAAAGCAGGCAGGAAGTGGCCTTGCTGGGTTTTATCACTGCCTGCGCAGGATAAGTGAGCAGGAGGCTGCACGAGCACCGTGACTTACCGGTCACACGGGAGATGCACAACGCCATGTAAAGGACGGCCCTGAGGGCTGACAGCACTGAAGGAGGAATCCATGAAGGATGCCTGCATCACTCGTGGCAATAAGAAGGGGCCTCGGTCCCAGTACTGGGGCACAAAGGCATCCCAAAAGCGTCCTAAGCCAGGCCAGTGTGAAAATGGCAAAGCCTCTCAGACAGTTTTGAATGGAAGGTGTTTTTGCAGGACAGGCTTTAATGCATGGATGCCTGCTTTACCCTGCTATGCAGTGGGTTCCAGCTCTTTGCAATTACAATGTGTTAGCTCCCAAGTGGTGCTTCAAAGCAGCCCTAAAAGAAATCAGCCTGTGTCTAAGAGCCCCAATATGCTGATTTGTCCCAGCATTACCACTCTGGGGCCAAAATCTGCAATCAGCAGCTCAGCTGAGCTTTCACAGAATCACAGAATGGTTTGGGTTGGAAGGGACCACAAAGATCACGAAGCTCCAACCCCCCACCACAGGCGGGGCCACCAACCTCCACATTGAATAGCAGCCCAGGCTGCCCAGGGCCCCATCCAACCTGGCCTTGAACACCTCCAGGGGTGGACGGGGCACCCACAGCCTCCTTGGGCAACCTGTTCCAGCACCTCCCCACTCTCATAGCAAAGCGATGACTCCAGCCTTGAGCACCCAGCAGCAGGGAATCCAGCATCTCCACCACAGCCGTGCACCATGGCCGTGCTGAGCTCTGATTTGGAGAAGCAAATGGAGCTTTGGAGCTGCTTTCCTCAGCACTGCAGTCCCAGTCCCTGCTTTCCCCACCACAGTTGGTGCCAGCGCAGCCTCCAGCTGTCACCAGAGTGAGCGGGGGAGGTTTCAGGGGGTGGAAGATGCCTGGCAGGAGCACTGGTCTGTATGTGTGCCAGTGGTGGGAACAAGGTAGGATGCTTGGCAGGAAGGGGGGCAGTGGGGGAGGGAGGTTTCTGGCTGTGCAGAAGTACAGACTGGCTGCCTGTGAGCATAGGAATGAAAGGGAAAAGCTGTTTCTGAAAGCCATGTCTGTTCACCCATCAGCTGTCTGCTTCCTGGCCTCCTCTGCACCCACATGCTCTGCCTGCCTTGTGGTCATTTGTGGTGGGCTTTGTTACGTCCCCCTGGATGTTATCCCCTTCCCTATTCCCCCCACTGCCATCACTGACCTCCTTCCAAACCTGAAACCAAATTCAGAGGCTCGAGCCTTGCTCCAACAAAACAGCACAGCCCAGCAACCAGCAAGATGTGGCTCTGGGCAGCCTGGGCTGCTGGTTGGTGACCCTGCACATAGCAGGGGGTTGGGACTGGGTGAGCACTGTGGGCCTTTGCAACCCAGGCCATTCTGTGATTCTGTGATTCTAAGGCCCAGCAGCAGCTGGCATCCACTGACTGCACCAAGCGGAGACCCATGGAGCTCTGTCTGAGTGTCTGCCCTGGAATCACTGACAGGCAGCTCCTTCAGCTGCCAGATGCCATGGAAGCAATACCTGCCTTCAAGACTGCTGCGTTCCCAAAACAAAACGGTGCAGGGTTTTGGTTCTGTTCATGTCATCTGAGGTTTCCTCCCAGTTCTGCATAAAAACAACTCTGCAAATCCCACTCCAGCATGGAGGGGATTGGGCTGTTCTGGCATTGTCAGCTGTATTACCTTTGTTCTGCCTCGTCTCTGGTTGCTGAGATGTGGAGGAACCACTCTGCTGGTTTAGGGGCATGGTGCCCATCCTCCAGAAGGACAAGGAGCACACTTGTACCAGAGGACAAAGCCCAAAGACAAGCTGAAGCCCAAGGCTTTCCATGCCATTCTGCTGCACTGCTCCAGCAGCTTCTTTCTCTTTCTCTGTAGAACAAAGCACGGGCTCCTCTTCAGACCTTACAGAACCACAGAACGGTCTGAGCACGAAGGGACCCCCGAAGGCCATCAGCGCAGCCCTGCAGTGCGCAGGGACACCACAGCTCCGTCAGCGCTCACAGCCCCGTCCCCTGGCCTTGGCTGTGCGCAGGACGGGGCAGCACCACCTCTGGGCACGCTGTGCAGTGCCTCACCGCCTCACTGCAAGCAGCTCCTTCCTCACATCCCACCTCAATCTCCCCTCCTTTCGTCTGAACCCATTTGTTTCCCTTGTCCCGTCACGCAGACCCTGATAAGAGTCTGTCCCCTCCTTTCCTACAGCCCCTGTCGGTACTGAGGGCCGCTCTCAGCTCTCCTCCTGTCCGGCTGCACAGCCCCAGCTCTCAGCCCGTCCTCGCGGGGAGCTGCTCCATCCCTGGGGTCATTTCTGTGGCCCTCCTCTGGATGCACTCCAACACGTAATACAGCAAATCCCTGCTCAGTCCTAAGTATGAATCTGGGACTCAAAGCCAGTGCTGAGAAAGGTTACGGCACACACACACACACACAGAAATCTCCCTGCTGGGCCCTTCTCTTTGCGGCTGAGAAATGCTCACCCATGGCAGCAGCAGGGGGGATCCAGAGGCCAGGAACGGCCCTTTGGGACAGCTGCTGCTCCAGCACCGTGCCGTTTTAACATCGTTGGTGAAAGCTGGGGATTGCAGAGGGATCGGTGCGACAATCGGTGAGTGCAGGGACAGCTGCTGCATCGCAGCTGGCACCTCTTCCAATGGCACAGGATGAATACAGTGCAGCACGGGGGGACGTACGGGGAACACAACACGGGCGGTGCTTGTCGGGTGGGCAGCATCTCTAGGAAAGGGTCAGGGATTTACAGAGCTGGTCGGCAGCAGCTCGCAGTGCGATGCTGCAGGGAAACGGACTGAGAGTGATGAACAGATGGGCAATCTGTGCTTCAGTGATACACAGCCTGCAGGGCTCACCGGGAGGAGGCTGCACGCTGTGATTCTGTGTCCTACAAGAGATCGAATGGGACGATCCTACAGAACGCAATTTGCCATTTGCCGAGGGTGACACGAGATGCTTGTTGCCAAGGAGGAGCTTGAAGACGTGTCTTTGGTGTCCCGTTGGCCGTGGATGACCATGGGGATCCTGCAGGCCCTTTCCACCCTTGATAATAGTTCGCCCTATCCCTGTAGAGCTGTCCTGGAGCTCACAGTTTGCTCCACCTCTTTGCCCTACATTAATGGTGCGATGTCCCTTCAGAGGGGCTCAGGGTGAGGGTCCTTGTTGGGAAAACACCCCAAAGGGTGAATATTCACGGTGTGCCGCAGCACTCGTGTCCTGCTTTGGTGTGAGAGCTGCTGCTCCGCAGGCACGGGAGGCGGCACGTGGTCCATCCGGGAAGCTCGGCTGCGCCTTCAGCTCCCTGCTCCCTGCTCAGCTGTGCTCCCTGGGGACAGAGTAAGGAAGTGCTCTCATTTCCCCGCAGTGTGACGCAGTGCACTTTCAGCACGTGTACGTGAGAGCCGTACCTTCACCTGCGCTCTGAGGCCCAAGGACAACTCCCTTCCCTCCCCCAGAACCACACCACGACAGAGATACAGCAGTCATACCCCAGAGATCAAAGAGGAGCTCTGCCAGAGGCCGGGAAAGATGAGGTTTAAGAAGTCCTTTCCCATCCAAGCCTTTGGGAACGCCGATGGAGCTGCAGAAAGCCTGTGTGTCTGAGCTGGCTGAGAGCTGAGGGACGGGAGATTCATGCAGGAGTGCTCTGGATGGGGCTGAGCCTGCAGAGCAGGGACAGCAGGAGCTGGCAGGGACCCCTCCCGGGGGGTTGGTTGTGCTCAGGCTCTCAGGTGTAGGAATGTCCTCTTGTCCTGCTTGCAGCAGCAGGGAGAGAGAATGGGAGGCTGTAGAGGAGACTGTAGGAGAGACTGTAAAGCTCAGGAGTGTGAAACAGAAGAAAATGTCGGGAAAAGCTACTGCTGGGCAGTGCTGGAAGGGCACTGGTGAGGGTGGGTGGCTGGGGTGGCAGGCACATGTCAAGCTCTGCAGGCTTCCATCAGACTCATTCATCATGCAAAGGGTGACGAGGTGCAAGTCATCTCCTCCTGAGGGAAATGCAGTGCTTTGGAGCAGGTGGACCAGGACCACTGAAGGCCCAGGTGACCTGACACAGCTGCTCATTCAGCCCGAGGCAGTTACAAACCCACAGCCAAGCTCAGACCTCCGTGGAGGTCACATCTCCATTTGTGACCATGACCTCCTGCTTGCCAGTCGCCAGGTGGCCACTTGGCCAGGGCTTGGTTGACTGGAAACCTCCCAGTGCCCCCCCCCCCCCCCCCAGTGCTGGAGGGTAACAGCAACTCTGATGCTGGTGCTCTTATTTCATCCCCAGGTACCACCCACACCCCAAGCCACACCATTTGCTGGCTGTCAGGGAAGAAAGCTAAGGGACGTGGGGTAACACCTCCCTCAGTATGGCTCTTTTGGAGACCGAAGTACAAAGGGGTACAGGAGATGCTGGAACATGGCAGTGCAGCCCCACAGCCTGAGCTGGCTGCTAGCTGAAACCCCGAGGCAGGAACAGAAGGGTGCAGCAGATATTTAGTGTTTGGGCGATGTGTGATGGCACAGAGCTGTGTGCACGCCTGGGGAGAGCAGAGGGGGTCCGCAGCAGTGCTTTCCCTGGAGCATGCATTGCTCAGATTTGCTAGGGAAATGCAGCAGCCAGGACATGCCATGCTACTTGGGGGCCAGAGAACAGCCCTGACACAGCCTGCTGACAGACAGAGCTCAGATGGGAATCTGGTGTCTTGCAGAGGCTGCAAGCAGCTTCATGTGCGAGTCGTGTTTTACTGTCTTGTCCACTGCGACATGAATCTCTCCCCAAATCTGCATGCAAAAAAATCCTACCACCAAATTATTAGCTATAAATTGTCTGCTGGACTCAAGAGAGAATAGCCATACTGTGCCACAGCATCCATAAACAAGACCCAACAGGGGCAGAATGGCCTTTTGTTTCCCTCTGCAGAATTATATGCATGACCCAGTTTTTCCTAACACGGCAGTGATGGCAGAGACATGGCATTGTTTGTTCAGCACAAATGGGGAGGGAGAGAGGGCTCTACTTTGCCTCTTACAAGTTGCACTGAAAAGTAAGAGGCAGAAGGGATGCTCGAATCTCTTGCTACAGATAGCAGGATTTGCACTATAATCTCACAGTCAGGGCCAAAGTCAGACCCCAGTTTCCATTTCAAACACCCCCCTGCCATGCGCTGGGTGCCCTGTGTGCCACATGGCTCACCCAGCTGGGCTGGGATGCTCCCTGTGAGTCCCGGCACCCGCTCCTCCTGGACAACAAAGGCGGCCAAGCACCAAGGCAGGCTGCCCGCAGGACAGCTTTGGGTGGCCGACAGTCATGGCACCACCTACATCAGGCAGCCCAGGTGGGTGTCCCCATCCCTGCAGGTGTCCCAGAAATGTGGAGATGTGGCACTGAGGGACACGGTCAGTGGGTTTGGTGGGCTGGGGCTGGGGATCGCAGAGGTCTTTTCCAACCACAGTGATTCTATGATTCCCTGATTCCCTGATTTATTCTGTCCCTGAAGCCCAGGGAAGAGATAAAGGGTGCCTGCATTGCTGCCAGCTGCGTGATCACACTCAGAACAGAGAGAACAGCATCCAGGCTGCACCAAGGCAGAGGAAATCAGCTGATCTGAGTGGCCGAGGATGAAGCACAGCACTGCTGCCTCCACACAGCCCCAGCAGTCACAGAGTCACAGAATGGTTTGGGTTGGAAGGGACCCCAAGGATCACGAAGCTCCAACCCCCCGCCACAGGCAGGGCCACCAACCTCCACACTGAATACCAGCCCAGGCTGCGCAGGGCCCCATCCAACCTGGCCTTGAGCACCTCCAGGGATGGACGGGGCATCCACAGCCTCTCTGGGCAGCTGTTCCAGCACCTCACCACTCTCACAGTACAGAACTTCCCCCTGACATCCAACCTAAACCTTCCTTCCCTCAACTTCAAACCATTTCCCCTTGTCCTGCTGTTATCTCCCTTTCAAAGAGTTGACTCCCCTCCTGTCTGTAGGCTCCCTTTAGGTCCTGGAAGGCTGCAATGAGGTCACCCCGCAGCCTTCTCTTCTCCAGGCTGAACAAGCCCAGCTCCCTCAGCCTGTCTTCACAGGGAGGTGCTGCAGCCCCCTGAGCATCTTTGTGGCCTCCTCTGGACCCTCTCCAGCAGCTCCCTGTCTTTCTTGTATTGGGACCCCAGACCTGGATGCAGCACTGCAGATGGGACCTCACAAGGGCAGAGCAGAGAGGGACAATCACCTCCCTGCCCCTGCTGGCCACCCCTCTGCTGGGAGCCCAGGATCCCATTGGCTTTCCAAGCTACAAGAGCACACTGCTGGCTCATGGTCAGTTTTTCACCCACCATTACACCCAGGTCCTTCTCTGCAGGGCTGCTCTCAAGGGCTGCTCCTTCCAGTCTGTATAAATGCCTGGGATTCCTGTGGCCCAAGTGCAGTTGGGGAGATAAGGAGCATCACATGAATTTTTAAGGCACACTCACCGTGCTGATGCTGTGTATCACAAACAGCATTCAAACTTCCTGTCCTTGCCGGGGTGAGGCAGTGCCGGGGGAGCACGTGGCCATGCAGGGAATGCAGAGAGGAGGAGGAGGAAGAGGGCTGTGTGTCCACCCACCAGGAACAGCCAACATGTGGTGTGCTTTAATGAAGAGCTGCAGTGAGACCCAGCTGGATGTGTGGCAGGTGGGGGCAGCCCGCTGGGCCCCTGTGCTGCAGGTGATGCCATTTCTGCTTACCTGAAGACCTTCCCAGGGCAAAAGAGAGCAGAGATCAGACTGTGACCGTGAGGAGGGAGGCTGATTTTGGGGACAGTGATCACAAAATGTCAGAATTCCTTTTTTAATACAGGGATGGAGGTTCGAGGGGGCAGTGGCCATGCAGGCAGCCCAGGCTGCTGCAGTTGGTTCACCCTGGGAAGCAGGGAGCAGGGAGTCAGGGCTGCAGCCTGGCAGTGCTGGAGTAACCAAGGGCAGGAATGGGGGGGGGAAGTGCAGACCATGGGGACCGTGGGAGCCGGTCATACGTTTCCAAGTAAAACCACTCCATTGCAACACCACGAGGGAAGGACGGATGAGTTCCAGCTAAAGAGGGTGGGAAGGCACCAGGAGGATCTATGAACACATCAGAAGGAAAAGAAAGAGGAAAGGATGACTCAGAGAAGGCCTGGGCTGTGTTCACAAAAAGATCCTTTGTGATGGGCTCATTCATTTTAATTGAATCATGGAATCACAGAATCACAGAACAGCCCGGGTTGGAAGGGACCCCAAGGATCACGAAGCTCCAACCCCCCGCCACAGGCAGGGCCACCAACCTCCACACTGAATACCAGCCCAGGCTGCCCAGGGCCCCATCCAACCTGGCCTTGAACACCTCCAGGGATGGACGGGGCATCCACAGTCTCTCTGGGCAGCTGTTCCAGCACCTCACCACTCTCACAGTACAGAACTTCCCCTGACATCCAACCTCAATCTGCCCTCCTTCAACTCCAAACCATTTCCCATTGTCCTGCTGTTATCTCCCCTTTCAAAGAGTTGACTCCCCTCCTGTAGGCCCCCTTTAGGTCCTGGAAGGCTGCAATGAGGTCACCCCACAGCCTTCTCTTCTGCGGGCTGAACAAGCCCAGCTCCCTCAGCCTGTCTTTGCAGGGGAGGTGCTGCGGCCCTCTGAGCATCTTTGTGGCCTCCTCTGGACCCTACAGAAGGGGCAAACCTCTTTCCAGGATGCAGTAAGGGGGCAGTTGTCTGTAAGCCAGAGGAGGCAGTGATTCAGCTTTGCTTTGTGCTGACGAGGTCTCAGCTGGTGCAGGTCTCTTATTTAGGGTACACTTTGGAAGAGATGTTAATTAATGAAAGAGATTAAGATATGCAAAGGTAGAAAGGTGGAGTGGGTCTCCTGGCCGCTGCCCCAGCCCCGAGCGAGCTGCTGGGTATGCTCCACTGAAAACAAAGCCAGCAGTAATTAAAGCACTGCGCAATGCCTTCCAGTGGGGGAGAAAATCTGTGTGTGGGGGGGGGGGGGGAGGGGGGAAGAAAGGAAAAGAAATGTTTGTATTTTTGGCCCTGATTTCCATGTTTTTTTTGCCACAGAAAACTGCTGTTAAGGATGACTGTGCCACATTGCTGCCTATGCTACTGTGTTAATGCAAAGACTAAAAGCGCCATTAGCACCAACACGGGCTGCTGAGCTCACTGCTGCCTGGCACACAGCCTGAGCCCAGGGCACACAGCCCTCCAAAGGCCATCAAAACCCAGCGATGGGCTTTTGGAAGCAGCGGGAGACAACGCATGAAAGCAAGGGGAACCTTCGAGTTACAGCTCTGATTTATGGCACACCAGGAAGTGCTACAGAGAGAAATGAATGAGCAACAGCCTTTGTAGTGTTGCTCGCTACCGAGCACCATCAGTGTGATATTTGTCTGGCTGTCAGAGCCCCGGCAGCTTGGCACTGTGGGGAAGGCAGCCCAGTAACCGCCCCCCAGAGCCCCTTGGGCCTCACCATCAGGGGCTCCATGCTTGCATCCTCGGGGCCAGAACGGAAAGTGCAATTATTCAGTTTCTCTATTAAAATTCAACCCCAGTATCTAATACTAAGGGCAGCTCAGCACCCAGATGCTACGGGGCTGAACCTCGCAGGCATGGCCCTGTGCACCCGGTGCCTGGGTAGGACAGGCTGGGCTGTGGGCATCTCCACTCCCAGTCAGTTTCTGGAGGGAAAGAGAGCAGCAAATTGTGCCAAATGCATCAATAATTGCATTTCTGGGCTGGAGAGCTCCTGCTCCCTGGGGATGTGCACGAAAAGCAGGCAGAGGCATGGAGCCTGGGAGCGAGCCGTGCTCCAGGCTTTCCAAGAACAGCTGCTGGCACACAGCTCCTGGGTGCGCTCGCTGGGGTGCACTCCTTCATGGGCCAGTGCTTCCTACCGGCTCTGGGACGGCGCTGCTCACCGTCAGGGGTTTGGGGCATCCTTGGGTTGGATTTGTTGCCCTCCCAGAGCCAGCTGGGCACTGTGCCAGTCTGGGGCAGCCGATGCCTCCTGTGGATCCGGCCCTGGCGGGTGCAGGAGCATCTGGGCTGTGTGTAAACAGCAGCTGCATCTGCAGCTCGTGCCTCCTTCCGAGAAGGGTTTATTCACTGCAGCACAGCCCTGCTGAGGTGCTGCGGAGAGCAAAACCCCTCGAAGGAGGGCTGTGGGTCAGGCCTGACCCTACTTCTCCCTTTGGATGGGAGTCTCTGGCTGCGGTGGGCAGGGACCCCACGTCCCTCTGCTGCCCAACCCCCAGCGGCACCCGGCACTACGGCCAGGCCTTGGGGAGGCCACCAAGGAGAAGCCCTCGGCACCTCGCCGGGCAACCCGAAAGGCTGAGCCGTGCTCTGTATGGCTGTGCTGCAGCTGCCCCAGGAAGCCGTCCTCTGAAGGCCAGCGCCTCAGGTCACAGAGCTCTGGTGCCAGAGGACCAGCAGAGGGACAGAGGGACAGCTGAGAGGACAGAGCTGCATCAAAGCAGACCAGAGGGCATCCCAGGGAGGAGTCAGGGTGTGAGATAACACGAGGGCACGAAACCTCAGGGGCAGCTGGGAGGAGTGGGAGAGGAAACGGTCCATTAGCAGCTGAGGTTTGGGGGAATCAAAGAGCCATTGTGCCTTGGCATGCGGGCCCCTGCCTCCAGCTTTCTCGGCATGTTCCCACCTCCCTGGGGACAACGCTCAGCCTCTCACCTACTTCTTACGTCAGTGCGTGTCCCAGCAGATTTCCCCATCTGTTTATCATCTCTGGTGGTGAAGGATCTCATGGGGAGCTCGGCCTGCTCTGCATCTGCTCTTGTGACAGGCTCCATTCTGTCTGCGAGAGATGAATGAGCAGCCCTGGAGAGGGGAAGTCCTGGGAATGTTTCATCCGTGTCAGCATCGCAATAAATCCTCTGGTGTGGGGAAGGGACCCTCCTGTCACAAGGGTCAGACCCTGAACCGCTGCTGCGGTAAGCTGGGGAGAATGGGAGCTTCTTGTCAAAGGAGCCGAGGGGGTCTTTGTCTTCACCCTAATAAAATAAATGGTGTCTTCTTACTTGTCTCACTTCATAAAGCCTTTAAAGACACTGAGACCATGAGCACAACAGCTTGTCTGTATGTACTGCCACTCCTCAGCTCTTATTATTCTGCCTTCCATCAGCACATGTGATGACCACCTTCCACCACGGCTGTTGGCCAAAGGGCTCGCGCACACAGCAAATGGGGGCTCACCCAGGGCAACAAGGGCAGCCAGCCGGCAAGTGAGGACACAGAAGCCCAGGCCACCCAGGAGCAGCTCCTGGCCACACTCGGCCATGTACTCTCTGCCTCCTCAAAACAGCTGTGCAACAAGACTTGCGTTGAGGGGTATTTCACCCAGGTACCCCCAGACTCCCAGAGCGTGAAATGACACGGGTCTCCCCTCCCTCCTGACAGCACTGTGGCCAACAGAGGACACGCAAGCCCCTGACTGCTGAGGAACTTGGAGAGAGCCACCACCAGGACAAGTCCTGTCTGAGGAACCCGGTGCTCCTACATTGCAGTCATAAGTGAATATAAGGGAGTTTTGGACTGGATAAGTTGCAAAATATTTCCACCACGAGAACAGGTCCAGCACTGATAGAGCTTGTGCTGCCTTCATCCTGTTCCGACCCCCAAGCCAGCTCTGCTCAATCAGGAGTTGGGCTGGAAGCCTCCAACTGTAGGTCTTCTAATGAAGTTATCCTGTGATCCTCTTGGAATCATCAGATCATTTAGGCTGGAAAAGACTCACAAGATCATCAAGTCCAACCATCGACACTGCCAAACCCATGACTAAACCACACCCCGAAGCACCACAACCACACGTCTCCTCAGTACCTCCAAGGGGAGAGCTCTGCCACTTCCCCAGGCAGCCTGTTCCGGAGCCTAACCACCCTTTCCACGAAGTGATTCTTCCTAATGTGCAATCTAAACTTTCTCTGGTGCAACCTGAGGCCATTTCCTCATGCCTTATCACTTGTCACCTGAGAAAAGACACAGTGCCTCTGGGCATCCCATGCTCACACCACACACCTGAGGCAGAGCCGGTGCCAAACACTGGCTCTCTAGTCTAGGAACAGAAGGATGGTGACTGCTTATTGCCCCTGGCTGCAGGACCACCATGAAACCCACAGCTACCGGATGGCCAGAAGGTGCCTCTCCCCCAGTGTGAGCAGAGGGAGGAAGAGGGGAAGCAGGAACTGCTTGGCTCTGTCCCAGGCACCCCCAGCTTGTGACTCCAACCACAAGACATTGTTCCGGGCATCAGCAGCAGCTCCAAATAAAGCAGGACACCATGAGGGGGTGGGATATGTCATCATGTCCGGGATGCTGCACGTCAGCCCCAGGAACAAAGCCTTGCAGGAGGGCACAGGGGCTGTGCGTGCTCCCCCCGCCTAGCAAGGGCTGCAGAAGGGATGAGCAGTGCAG
The DNA here is from genome assembly GCA_030625065.1 of Alectoris magna. NCBI lineage: Eukaryota > Metazoa > Chordata > Aves > Galliformes > Phasianidae > Alectoris > Alectoris magna. The sequence goes on along the minus strand of CM060562.1, from coordinate 111,979,171 downwards.
ACCTCCATCCTCTGTTGCAATCAGCATGTGATTATCCAAACCAGGGATTGTAAAAGTCCCCTGCTCATCTGGTAACAATAATGAACAGGGGAACAGCTCATCCCTTTGCTGGTACCACATCACCATACAGTCATAGAACCACAGAACGGCCTGAGCACGAAGGGACCCCCGAAGGCCATTCCCCCCCCCCCCCGTCCCCTGGCCTTGGCTGTGTGCAGGACGGGGCAGCACCACCTCTGGGCACGCTGTGCAGTGCCTCACCGCCTCACTGCAAGCAGCTCCTTCCTCACATCCCACCTCAATCGTTCATCAGGCGATTCAGACAGAAACGCACATACATACCCATGCTCCTGTTCCAAGGCTCTCCTCTTCTACTCCTGCATGACTGCAAGGTGAACGGCAATGCAAAGCAGAGGCCCAGAAGCACTCCTGTTTCTGGGTTAAATTCCTCTCACCCTGTAATACCGAGACCTCAACTCCACATGGCTGCAATTAGAAATCCTGCATGTTAAATGGGCTGCCCTTGGGCTCTGACTTTATCTACTAAGGCTTCTTCTGATGGAGCGCCTGCATAAGAAGGGGAATCGCCAAATAGGTGATGCTGGGCAGGGGATAATGGGCTGGTTGGTTGGCTTGTTGGTTGGTTGGATGGATGGATGGATGGTTGGATGAATGGACAGATAGGTGGTCATAGAATCACAGAATCATAGAATCACAGAATCATGGCATCACAGAACGGCCTGGGTTGCAAAGGCCCACAGTGCTCATCCAGTTCCAACTCCCTGCTGTGTGCAGGGTCGCCAACCAGCAGACCAGGCTGCCCAGAGCCACATCCAGCCTGGCCTTGAATGCCTGCAGGAATGGGGCATCCATGACATGTGCTGCCCAGGACAAATGCAAGCATAACCTGAGGCCTGAGCCAGTGAGCTGAGGTCAGTAGAAGGCTGCGGGATGGAGGAAGTAGTCAGCTTTCCTAGGAGGCCCTGGAAGAGCAAAGAGAAAGAGAGAGCTGAACACTGCTCTGCACAATCGGGCTGGGGTGCATGTTTGTTGTTGTATTATCTGTTTCCCTTGCTTCTCTTCCTTTCAGAGAAGCATGGTTTGTTCATGAGTGGAGAAAGACAGATGGAAGGGACACGGGAAGGATGGTGGGATGGCGGTGGGGAAAGGCTCACGGGGCAGGAGAGTCCCCTACGTATCCAGGCTGGGTTGAATGAATTTTCCCAGGTTTTTGGCTGAAGACCAATAACGCATTTGGAAGGTTCCTTGGAAATTAAGGCTGGCTGAAAAACCGCCGGGAAGATTGAGAAAAGCTGCCCAGTGCTGAGGAAGGACCCTGAGAGGGCAGTGAGGCAGGAGGGAGGTGTCCTTGCTTGAGCTGGATGCGATCTCTGTGCTGTTAGGGACCAGCCACCCTTGGCCAGCAGCAGACCCATTCCCCTAGAAGTCTTTTTAGAGGCATGACATCAAACTGGTGGCCGAACACATCGAAGCGGTGATTCATCACATCTGTGTTGATCAAATTGCCATAAGAACGCAGAGAACAACGCTTTTCTTGAAGGCTGGTGACAAACCCTGGCTGCGTGGTTCTTACCAGTGGTGCTAAGATCTCCAGCTAGTTCTGTCTTTACTCTGCACTGAGGATAAAGTCTCTGGGGATACATGAGCTTCCGCCCCGCCAAATGGGAGCAACACTGCAGACTTTAAGCTGCAACTATTTGTGGTCACTCAGCATCACATCCCACCCCGCTGGGTGCAGCTAAGCAGGGTCACTCGGGAAGCGACACCCTCCCGGGGCTCCAAAAATACCCCAGGGCTGCACATCTGGTGTTCAGTTCTCACTCGAGGAAAAAAGTAAAATCAAATGTGCTGAGCCGGCTGGGCTTGAGGTGGTGAGAGCCCTTAGCTGCTTTATCTCTGTGCCAGGACAGCCTGCCCAATCCATGTCTTTTTCAGCTGCTGAACTAACCAGTGCACACAGCCCTCCCAGGGATGCTATGCTGGGCAGCCTCAGCTGCAGAGACCCAGGGCAGAGGCAGAAATGAAGGCACTGTGCGACTTGCCCAGGGCACCGTGTTCACGGGGAGGCTGAGATGAGCATCCAGGTGTCAAAATGTGGGCCTCGCTCCCGGTCAGCAAAGCCAAAGCAAGGGCTGCAGGACTTGCAAAGCAAGACTCCTACACACCAAAAGGATACCACCCCCACCCCCCAAAGAAGCACCAACCTTCCATTACTCTTGCTCTGAGAGGCACAGACGTGGCTGCTGGGCTTGTTCCACCTTTGCTGAGTTGGGGGTGCAGGCAGTCGTGGCTGTCAGGAGGAGACAGTTCCATTGGGGCAGAAGGGAAGCTTCGTTACAGCCACCCACTGACCTGAAAAGGATTTGACGTGCAAGTCCGCTGTGCTCCCCCCTTTCTGCCAAGAGGCGAAGAAGCAGCTCCAGATGTGCTCCATTTGCAGAAGCATCTTCTCATTGTCACCTCACAGACATTGGTCTGCACAAGGGACAGGTTCTCATTTATGCGCCCAGCATTGCTGTCTGCTGCTGAGCTTCTCCTTTCTCCATCTGTGCTGGGAGAACAAACCCCCAGCTGTGTGTCAGCCTTTTACAGAGGCCATACAGCCAGAAGCCACCAAACCTGCAGCTCACAGTGCCACAGCTTCCTCAGCTCCTCACCCTGACTTCCTATGGGGATGCAGGAAATCCATCAGTGATAGCACACCTGAGATGGAGGGAATCCCTCCTTCAAGACACTTCCCACTCAGTTGAATTGCAATAACACATAAAAGCACCTCACAATATTGCTGCTGGCAGAAAGCTTAAGGCAGGATCTGGAAACTCGGTTCTATAACAGGACACACATTTCTTTTCCCACAGCAGAAGGTGAGAAAAGATCATTCCAGGAGCCATAGAATCACAGCATGGCCTGGGTTGCAAAGACCCACAGTGCTCACCCAGTTCCAACCCCCTGCTGTGTGCAGGGTCGCCAACCAGCAGCCCAGGCTGCCCAGAGCCACATCCAGCCTGGCCTTGAATGCCTGCAGGGATGGGGCATCCACAGCCTCCTTGGGCAACCTGTTCCAGTGCGTCACCACCCTCTGCGTGAAAAACTTCCTCCTCAGATCCAACCTAAACCTGCCCTGTCTCAGTTTCAAACCATTCCCCCTTGTCCTATCCCTGCCCACCCTCACAAACAGCTGTTCCCCTCCTGTTTATACACTCCCTTCAAGTACTGGAAGGCCGCAATGGGTTGGCAGAAGCACTCCCCTCACAGGGTGGCTGTGGGAGCTCTCATGCTCCATTTAGGCTGCCATCCCCATTGCACCTCCAGCACCCCAGAGAGCTTCCCTGCAAGTCCCGCTTTTCTATGGCTCCTGCTAGGAACCACCGTGCCTGTGTGCATGTGCATGTATAATATGTACGTCTATATGTGTGTGTGATACGTATGTTCTTGCTGGGAGCAGCTGCTCTTGGAAGATGTTTCCCTTCCCATTCCCTGGAGATCGTAAGAAGGACCAGAAGGGTGAGAAATCCCACCCACGGTCTTCCTCCCCTCACCCAGGGTGAGCCCATGGGCTCTGCTGGCTTGGCTTCCTGATTTCTGTTTACAAAAGTGATAGATGTGGTTTCTATAGGAATTTGGAAACGCAGATTTTCTCACACGGGTGATTTTCCTATCACAGCATCAGAAAATAGAAATCTTCTAAGGGAGATGTGAAAGTGATGGTCTGCACACAGAGAATGAGAAAGCCTAGAAGTCAACTACATCTGCCCCGCTAGCCTGCCTTCCTTCATCGCAAATAAGTGATGTGAAAACGCTCCCACGTGGCTTCTGCTTTCCGCAGGGCCCAACAAGCAGCAGCTGTGCAGTGCACCGCGCACCATTTCCCAGACAGTGCCTTCTGCTGAGAAACTTCCTCCCATCTCCTGAACTTTGGGGAGCACTTCCAATAGCAGCAGCCAACTGCTGCACACAGCCAAGGCCGGGGGACGGGGCTGTGAGCGCTGACGGAGCTGTGGTGTCCCTGCGCACTGCAGGGCTGCGCTGATGGCCTTCGGGGGTCCCTTCGTGCTCAGGCTGTTCTATACTCTGTGCCAATTCTACTAACACAAGCATTGGCTCCTCTTCACAAGAAGTGTGAGGCTGCAGCCTCAGAGAAGATGGCTTCTGGTGGCCAACCATGTCGGCGGCCATCACTCCATCACCTCCCCGACCCCCAGCCCCACCTTAGGAAAGGCCCACCGGTCTCTGGTGAACAAGAGCAGTGAGGTTTGCTGACTGTGATTAAAAACACCCCCCTTGGTGTTGTTCAAGTCAGCAGTTCGGTGACCCGGCTGATCCCACAGCCCGTGACTGGCTTTGTTTGCATCACTCGTGGGGTGGCACGAAGGGAAAAAGGAAGCAAAGGGAGGAGGAACTCTTTGAACCGCCAAAAACACTGCACACGAAACTGAGCCCAGTCACCCACTTCTCTATTTTTCTGCCAAAGATGCAGAAAAGCAGCAGTGCACTGAGAGGAGAATTCTATCAGCAGTTTCTGGAGCAGACGGCGTGATCCAGCCTGAGCGGTGTGACCTCTGCTTGTCACAGCCAGAGGGAGGCAGATCTACAGGCCAGCCCATGCATTTCTGGATCGTCCACGGACTGCCTGTAGGTTCTGTATAAATAAACATAATTGAAAGCAGATGGAACTAATTGGAATCCAATCCATGGCAGTAACAGGATCCTTCTTATCGCCCATCCCCTGAGTCACTCCGTGCTCCCAATTACTCTTTTCCAGACAGAGCTGCCATGCTTTTCCAGAGGCTGCCATGCTGCTGGCCAGTCCCATCAGCAGCCTGCTGTGCCCACATTGCACCAGAAAGACGCAATTCTCCAAGCTCCAAATCCTCTCCACCATCCACAATTCCAATGTTTGCCCATGTTATCACCTACCATTTACCCCCAATATCATAGAATCATCATAGGGTCACAGAATGCCCTGGGTTGCAAAGGCCCACAGTGCTCACCCAGTCCAACCCCCTGCTGTGTGCAGGGTCGCCAACCAGCAGCCCAGGCTGCCCAGAGCCACATCCAGCCTGGCCTTGAATGCCTGCAGGGATGCGGCATCCACAGCCTCCTTGGGCAACCTGTTCCAGTGCATCACCACCCTCTGCATGAAAAACTTCCTCCTAAGATCCAACCTAAACCTGCCCTGTCTCAGTTTGAAACCATTCCCCTTGTCCTATCACTGCCCACCCTCACAAACAGCCGTTCCCCCTCCTGTTCATATGCTCCCTTCAAGTACTGGAAGGCCACAATGAGGTCTCCCCGCAGCCTTCTCTTCTCCAAGCTAAACCAGCCCAGTTCCCTCAACCTTTCCCCATAGGAGAGCTGCTCCAGCCCTCTGACCATCTCAGTGGCCTCCTCTGGACCTGCTCCAAGAGCTCCACGTCCGTCCTGTGCTGAGGGCCAATATTTTGCATTATAAGCAGCCCTGGCCATCCTGGGCTTCCTTCTGGGCAGCTCTGCACCCTGAGGTCATCACCTCCATGAGGTCATCACTGCCTTCCAGGGTTAGGCTGGAGGAAGTACAGGGAGAAGAGGCCCACGTGAGCTGGAAAAGGAGCCTTTTGGCTGTGCTGTAGCCTCCTCGAAACGAGCAGAAGGCTTCGTGAGCACTTCGGAAGGGTTTGAATGAGCCCCGTGCTCCTGTAAAGCAAGCAAGCCTCCTTTTATCTTTGTTTTTGGAGATTTTCTGTCCTTCATAGGGGATAAATGGGGTGCGGGGGGGTGGCGGCGGCCCGGGCCGCAGCGCCGCGCGCTTTCCGCCACGCACGCAAGGGGGCGCCCTTCTCCTCTCCCGCGCGGCGGTGACGTCACACTGACGGCCCCGCCCCTCCGCGCCGCCCCACGTGCGCCGCCCCCGCCCCGCGCGCAGCCGGCGGCGCCGCAGGCAGGTGGGAGCGCGGCGGGCGGCAGGGCCACCCCCCGGCCCGGCCATGGGCTCCCGCCGCCGCGGGCAGCCGCCGCCGCCGGCCCCGCGCCGCGCCTCCGCCGCCGTATGAAGGAGAGACGCCGCTAACCGGGCTGCGCCCCGCTCGCTGCGGCGCGGCGGCCCCGGCCACCATGGGGGCTGCCGTGCTGGCCGCCGTCCTCCCGGTGAGTGGTGCCGGCGCGGTTGGGGTTGGGGTTGGGGTTTTCGCGGGGGCCCGCAGCCCTCCCCGCGCCGCGTGCCTGCGGGGCCGCATCTCCTTCCGTGGCTGCTTTCGGGGATGCGCCCGCACTCCCGTTTCCTTTATTTAATACAGTCGCTGCTTGATTTTTTTGCCTTCCCCCCCCCCCTCCCCGGGCTGTTATCCAGGGGGTTCGCCTCCCGGGTCAGCGCTTGAGGGCAAAAACCCATCGTGCTCGGGGAGGGGTCCTGCTGGGGAGGGTCGGCCATTGCCACCGCAGCGGTGCGGCGGGGTTGTGTAACCGGCAGCGCGTTGGCTCCTGCGGTCACGGCTCTGCGGGAATTTGGGTAAGGAAGAGCCCAAAGCCTTCCCTTCCCCGGGGAGCGGCGTCACCGCTTCGGGCGCAGAGCGGAACTTGGCGTGGCCGTGGCTGCCCGCAGGGGATGCCGTCCGCACCGCCGGGAGGTCGGTGCTGCGCGCTCAGCAGCAGCGGCGCAGCGCGGGGCGTTGGGCAGCGCCGGGAGCTGCAGTGCCGCAGAAGCGCTGCCCTTCGGGAGCAGCCTGGCTGCTGATGTGGCACGCTGTCACCTTCGTTAACCCCGGGCTGGCAGAAATAAGGTGCTGCTTTTCATGAAGAAACGGCCGTTGATCGAGACCCTCGGCGCAGCCAACTTTCCGGCAGTCGGTAACCTGCTCCTTTCGGCAGGAGGTGGGCTCCGCGCGTCTCTGAGTTACCATCGAACTCGGGGCCGAACTCACCGGCACCGCGCCTCGTCTGGTGCGGTTTTCCGTCCTTGCGGAGATGCGGGCTGTGCAGCCCCGACCTGTGGCAGGCAGCAGGGTGGGCGGCGATGCTTCAGCTGCTCCAGGGGACGTCTCTGACTTCCCTCCTGTTCCCCAGGGTGAGTCAGTGCGCAGCTGATGATACGATGGCCCTCCAGTGCCACCCCCCAGCTCAGGCCCATCTGTGGCCTCGGGTGCCTGCGGGGATGGGGCAGCCCAGCTCTGGGCAGCCTGCTGCATCCCGTGTGCTTGCACTTGGGTCTGTACAAAGTATTGACTTCACATCGCTTGTTGGGGCTGTGGGATGCGTGGATGCGGTGTGCAGTCGCTGAGCGGGATGGTAGCAGTGCTGCGTTGACAGTGAGCGTTAGGACTGACTCATCCAGCTCCTGGTCGTAAGGTGGGTCAATGCCTGCGTCGGCTGCTGGCTCCAGGGTTGGCTGCTTCCTGGCTGCCTTTCCCATGTGCGTCCTCCAGGTGTTGGGATGGGTTGGGGCAGATGGGCAGCGATGTGGGTGCTGAGCTGTGTGGGACCTGGGAGCCGCCGGGTTGGGTGTTCAGAGCCATACTGGAGTAATGAACCAGAGTCTGATGGCAGGTAGGGCTTCCTTCCTTCTCCTGGTGCTTCTGCCTCTGAAGATGTGTGCATCATCGCCAGGAGCAGTCGCTGAGGACGGTGGCCGTGGCTGGCAGACATCCTCTTGCTGTACGTGTCCTCCTCCTGCTCTCGGAGCCACAAGCAGTGCCGGCCTCCTGATCTCAGCAGTGCTTGTTTTTAGGGAGCAGAAGCAGCGGTCCGCATCAAAGCTGCACAGCTGCTCGGTGCTGCTGAGCCTTCCCCTGCACTGACGATGCTGTCTGTAGGTGTGGGGATGCCTGTGCCCCAAAGCTGCTGGCCCAGCACGGGGTGATGGCACGGGCTCGTGTCCCCGCACAGGGCAGCAGCAAGCCCTGCGAGCTGGATCCTGTTGCATCTGGTTTGCTAATTCGGCGTTGCGTCAGGGAGCTCAGGGTGGCAGGTTTCTGTAGTGCTTTGTGCAATCACATCTCGGGGAGCCAGGGGGAGGCATGGTGTGAGCCGGCAGTGCCTGCCACGGCAGCCTCGCTCTTTGTTTTAATTTGATGTGCCGTAATTGGCCTGGCCACTGCAGGCTCCTTGTCAGCTCCTGCAGGCCTGTCTGCCGCCGTCGCCTCTGTGATTGCCGCCTCAGGAAGATAACGCGGACCCGAAGTGTTTTGTGCGGCCATCCATTATTTAGCAGGTGGAACAGAACGGCACTGCTGGGCTGTGTGTTTTCCAGGAAGAGAGAGACTGCACCAAAAATGACGCGGCGCAGCTTGCAGCTCTGCTGCGATGTGTTCTGCAGAGTCATGTCGGTGGAGGCTCTTGTTTAATATATTCTTGCTGGCCGATAGCCCCGGGTATGTAGCAGAGCAAAAGCGAGGTCCTGTGCAGCCCAGCGAGGTGATTTATGTCCGTGGCTGTTCCTCTGAAAAGCATTAGGGTCTGTGATCTGTCTGCCTTCAGGGTAAGAGATCACCTTTGGAAATCCAAGGTAACGTGAACTTGTGCCTCTTTCCCTCTGAACTCGGCCTGCTGCTGCTTACAAATGCATCTCCAGCTGCTTTGTGTGCTGAGTAAGGCTGGGGCAGCTGCTCTGGAGCTGCCTTTTGTTCTCCGTACGTTGCTTCTGCGGGCGTAGCTGATGCTGTGTCTGCAGTGCAGAGGTCTCCTGGAAGAAGCAGAGGTCCTGCTGCGTCCCTTGGGGATGGAGCAGCCTGTTGGCCTCAGCACACAGGGCTGAGGGAATCAAACTAGGGGCTGGATGTAGGTATTGGTGAGCCCAGCTGGCTGCCATTGGGTGTCTGGAACTCGAGACCTTTTACCTGTATCTGATGCAATGAGGAACTAAGTTACGGCAGAGCCCCTACGAGAGCTTAAGAATAGTGTCGTTTTTTCTTTTCCTGTTGCAATTAAGGCTGGTTTCAAGTGGTGAGGCCCTGGCACAGCCTGCCCAGGGAAGATGTGGGTGTCCATCCCTGGAGGTGCTCCAGGCCAGGCTGGTGGTTCCACACAGCCTGAGCTGCTGCCTGAACCACAGCAGAGGGAGGAACTGGGTGAGCTTTGAGGTCCCTTCCAACCCAAACCATTCTGTGGCCAAGGTGGAGGCTTGAAGCAGTGCTCCCGAGAGCCGTGCTGCTTGCACAGAGGCGTGTGGGTTGTGCCAGGGTAGGAGGGCTGAGAAGTCATGTGCTAGCCCAGGTTTCGACCTGTTTCGTGTGATTTAAAAAGGCAGATGTTTGAGCAAGTGCTGCTTAATGCTCAGAGGAGGACAGTTTCGTGGGTCAGTGCTGCCACCTGCATGGGTGCTGCTTTCCTGGCTCCTGCCGGGACCTCTCAGCCTTGAAATGCAGAGCTGGTCTGAGCGCTCTCAGGGCGGGCTGTTTGCTGAGACACAGATGGCAGTGCTCGCTGCCCTGGCAGCTTGCAGTGTAAATGATGCATAGTCTCGCTGAGCAACACAGTATCAGATTTAGGGAATCGTAGCTGATTGCTAATGCCCCGGTAGCCATCTCTGTGTCTGGGTGCAGGTGGAGCAGCCAGAACGCGCTCCATCATCCCACCCTGACGTGGTTCCACCCTGACGTGGTTTAGGACCTCTTCTGCAGTCTCGCAGCTCTGGGCTATCCCCCGTGGTCCCACACGGGGTGATGAAGGTATTTGGCAGAGGGCTCCGGGCGCGTGCTGCTTTGACTGATGTTTTACGCCTGTCTTTCAGTTGCTCGTGTTCCTTGGCACCGCTGACGCTCAGCCCAAGCTGACCTCGGAGCAGAACGCCGTGAGCCTCCCTGCTGGCAAGTACCTCCACCTCGACCGTGCCAGCAACCAGGAGCTGATCTGCGACAAATGCCCCGCGGGAACCTACGTGTCCAAGCACTGCACGAAGAGTACCTTAAGAGAGTGCAGCCCTTGTCCGGACGGGACCTTTACTAAGCACGAGAACGGCATAGAGCGATGCCACCCGTGCAGGAAACCCTGTGAACTGCCAATGATTGAGAAAACTCATTGCACTGCCTTGACCGACCGTGAGTGCACTTGCCTGTCGGGTACGTTTCAGATTAACGATACCTGCGTCCCTTACACGGTGTGCCCGGTCGGCTGGGGCGTCCGCAAGAAAGGAACCGAGACCGAAGACGTGAGGTGCAAGCCGTGCCCTCGGGGTACTTTTTCTGATGTGCCTTCTAGTGTGATGAAGTGCAAAACCTACACTGACTGCTTTGGGAAAAACATGGTGGTCGTGAAGCCGGGGACGAAGGAAAGCGACAACGTCTGTGGCTCTCCGGCATCTCTTCCAAACACGTCTTTGACTTCATCGAATGCAGAAGCGGACGGAGAGACCTACGAAGCTCCACCAACCGCTTACCTTCCTAAAGGTAACGTCCCCCGGTGAAGTACAGCTGTGTTTTTGCTCACGGGGCTGCATTCCTGCCTCGGTCATGGTTGTTTTTAGGCTGTTGAAGGGCAACCTGATCCACGGTGTGGGTGGTGCTTTTGCTTTTTGGCCAGAACGCAGCTGTGGAGTACATCAGGTTACCACTGCTTGTGTTCAACTGCGTTTAATAATGTTTTCCCTGAGACTTTGCTGATGACTGGACTTCTGGCTGTCCTACTCTTTGGATTAAAAGGACAGCATGTTCCCAGCTGCTTTTCCCATCTGTGTGTTGTGCTGGTACAAGTCTTTGTGTTTGTGGCAAACGCGAGCAGAAAGCAAGTGCAGCAGAGAAACCCCAGCAAGGAGAGGAAAGCTGCTCTCCACCAGACTGGCTTCCTGGTGGGTTTGTTGCTTTTGTGGCTGTGCTTTCCCTGGTTCCTTTTACCCTGCCTTGTGCCGCTGTATTGGCTTGAATGGGAACCATTGCCAGAATAGGGCCGTAGGAACCCGGGCTGTGCTTATTGACTTCTTTTCTTTAACCACTGGGACTTCCGTTATTTATCACCGATGGGGCAAACTGACTTGAATTCCACATTCTCTCAATCAGAAATGACAGATCGCTGTAGTCTTCATCTTGTCTTTACACACATGGGTGACCGCCCAGAGACCCCATGGGCAGCATGCTGCGGTGTTCGGCAGAGCTGCTGTAGCCATGGCTGGCTGCAGAGGTGCTGTAGGACTCTTCTTGAGGTGGTGCTCAGCACATCTTACGGTGTCTGAAATCTTGCCTTTTAACAACAAAATACAACTTTTGATGCCCTTTACACCTGAGGAAGTGTTGACAGTGGTAGGTGCCATTACTGCTCATTTGTTGGGACCCAAAGCTCAGTTTGATGTTGGTGCGTCACTGGGAGAGGAAGGGAGGGTTCCCTGAACTTTGATATCAACTGTAGACAATGAGATAAAAGTTAGTGGTTTCCCTGTTTGTATACTGGTCAGAGTGTTTTGGGTAACCGAGTCAGAGACAAAAATCACATTACAGATGGCTACACCCACGCTCTGGCTCAGCTGGGATGAGACATGATTTTTAAAAGCCAAGTTTCCAGAGTAGGCTCTTGTTTTTGCTGCAGCAACCCTTCTCCTCATCAGACTGGCTGGGATGTGGGAGCTGCTTATTGGTAAGAAAGCTCAATAAAGGTGGGAAGGAGGCTCTCGAAGTTGGGTCGTTTTTGTCCCTTCAGAAACCTGTTTTGGTGTTGAAGCACCCGTGCCCGTTTACAGCATGGATACATTTGTGCTTCTTTAGATTGATAGAGAGGTACCGTAAGCCTCTGCATTCTTTTGTGTTTCTAGCCCAAGTACCAGATTTTCCATGATTAAAGGTATTGTTCATAAGCTAGGAAAGGAAGGCCAGCTCCCTTGAAGCTGCAGGTCTTCCTAGAAGTACCGAATTAGGATCAAACACGAGGCGATTAAGAGCACCGCTCAGTTTTGTTAAAGAGCTGCCGCTGGTGTTAACCAGCAAGGGGCGACTTGATGTTGAACCTGACTCTGTAACTCTGTCTGTTATAGACCTGAACTTTAACTTCACCTCTTCCCTTTCTCATTTCCCTGCTTTGGCAGGGGGGTTGGACTTGATGATCTCTGGAGGTCCCTTCCAACCCCTACAATTCTGTGTGATTGCCTCACGTTGGGTTTTGATCTACAGGCCAAAGTCCAGAGAGGGCCAAGACGTGATGCTCTGTCACCTTCAGTGCTGTGATGCTGACCACTCCTTTTCTCTTGCAGGTCTGAACTCTTCAGTTTTTGATCTCACCTCCTCTCCGGTGCCGCGTGTTTCCAATGGCACAGCAGAGCCAACAGTTGACTACAATGACACCTCGACCAACGGCACGGCTGGTGCCCCTGGGAGCCTCTCCAGTGCTGGCACCGCTGGCCAGGCTCAGAGCTACCGGCACAAGCACACCAGCCAAGCAATGGGCAAGCAGCCGGCACAGGAGATGGCCGGGGGTGAGAAGTCCAGCATCCCCTACAGGCCACCCCGGAGAGGGCCGCCCAGCGTCCACCAGCACTTCGATATCAATGAACACTTGCCCTGGATGATCGTCCTCTTCCTGCTGCTGGTGCTGGTGGTCATCGTTGTCTGCAGCGTCAGGAAGAGCTCACGGACTCTGAAGAAGGGACCGAGGCAAGATCCCAGTGCCATTGTGGAGAAAGCTATTATGAAAAAATCCACCACCCCCACGCAGAACAGGGAGAAATGGATCTACTACTGCAATGGGCATGGTGAGCAACAACGGCCTGGGGCTTTAGCGGCAGATTTGGGGAGTAGTGTTCCCTCTGTGCTGCGGCAGATCTCGTGGTGCTTTGGATGGGCCATCCCATGTCTGGCTCCTGGTTGCTTTTCTGGCATGCTGGATTTCATAGTAAGGGCAAAACACAGACCTCCAATAGTTCCTCAGCTGGTTCTTGGCTTCTCCCTGTCCCTGTTCTGTTGGCTTATCTCCTGTTCCAGGAGGAATTAACAATGAAGGAAACATCACTTGCTCTCTTCAACTCCTCTCCTGCTTCTGCTCTTTGTTAGAGGATCTCAAAAGAAGACTTTATTCATTTTTAACTGATCTCACCCTTTCCATTGCTCTTCTGTTTTTCTCCATCCTTATCTTCTTAGTGACTCAGGCATGCATCTGATTATCTTTTGTGCTGTCCTTTTTCCTTCACCACTTCTGTTTCTGGAAGGCTGAGTCATCCCTCTGCCTATTGGCAGCACCTCAGTCAAAGCCCTAAATCCCAAATGCTGGCGTCTTTCCCCAGCCCTTTTTCCTTGCTGGAGTGAGGAGAGTTATCCTTAACAGCCATAGGGTGCAGTTCTGCGTGAGATCTTGGAGGTGCTGCTTCTCTCGTGTTTTGTATTCTTTTGGAGGATAACTTGCTATATGCTTTTCAATGACATGTAAAGGTGAGCTGCTGTGGTCATAAATAGGGATTCATAAAGATCAGTGATAAAACAATGACATGAACATGAGCAGCCTGTGTGAGCATCGTATGCCCGTGCTCTCCCCAGCAGGGTGTGTGGTTCTACCTCCACGAAGCCACGGTGACAAACTTGTCCCCTTTATCTTGCGGAGACAGACTGAGGAGTAACAAAGATCCCTCCATAGTTAACCTCAGGAAAGCACTTTCAGCAAGGGACCCAAGCAGAGAACAGATTGGAAAACACAGACTTAAAGGTTTAAGAGATCAGTGCTTGATGAAAGTCATCCTTGAGTGCTTAAGTACAAAGCAAAGAAGGCTTTGAGTAGGGCGTCTTGTTGTGTTCTCTGTTCTCCTTCCTGCTGATTAACAGAGCTACGCTTTGTTTGCCTTCATTAATGCATTTATAGAACCAGTGAGGTCTTGTTGGAATTAGCTTTGTGCCTTCTCGTGTTTGTGCTTTTTATTGGTTTCCTTTTAACTCTTGAACTCTTGAAGAGCTGTTTCTTGAGGGTGTTTTTTTCCTTTTGCAAGAAGTTCTAACCACTTTTTCCTGTAAGATCTGCACTCCTTTGCCCCCAAAGTCGGTAGTACCCGAAGTGTGGTCCCTGGGGCTGTGGTAAGTGACCCACAACAGGGTTAGAGAGCCTTTTTAAACACCTTTATTTGTGTGTGCTTTGGGAAATACCGAGCTTCATTGCTTCAGCCACGGTTCATTGGCCAGCAGGTACTGGCTGTTCCTAACCCAAATGGTTTCTTCTTTCTTTTTCTTTCATTTTCCTTTTCTTTTTTCTCCCGACACCCTCAGTACCAGTTCCCTCAGTTGGTTGGATATCTCCTTCCTTTTCTTGGAGCGCTGAATACTGTCCCTCAAAGCAGAGGTTGGTTCTGTACAGCTCATGGAATGATGACGTTGAGGGCCTGGTGTTTTGGATGCCTTCTGACATGCCTGCACTACAGCTGGTCCTTCTGCAGCAGTGCCAGAGCTGCCTTTGGGCAGGGCTCGTTTGTTCACTGGGGGTGATTCAGGGTAAAGAAACCATGCAGATAAGATAGCCTCATTACTCACCACATATCAGCCTGTGTAAAACTGCTCAGATGTAACCCCACCTCCTAGATTCTGTCATCCTTTGGAGGACAGTTTAATTCCTGGGTCATCCTTCGCCTCCCAGAACACGTCGCCTCTCTCATCCTTTAACAGCTGAATTCAGCTAATGCATCAAATCCATCGTGTGTTTACAAAGCTTTCTCCCTGTCTTGGGCAATAAGCTGATGTAAGTGCAGAAGCAGTGCTCAGCTAATGAGCTGGCCCAGTATCTGATGGAGCCCCTGCAGTCTGGAGGCCAATTCCCCATTGCGCAGAGGCTCTGGTCAGGCAGTTGGGCACAGCCTTCCCAGCAGTGCTGGCCAGTCATGCTGGTGCCTGCTTGCCCAGCTGGCTTCATGACCTGCTCCCACCACTGAATGTCCTCAGCTGAACTTGTTGCTGCAAAAGCAAAATGAGCACAAACCAATTAATGCTTTGTCTTGCTTTAAGGGCAGCTCTAATGTTGCCTAAACCACACTGTTTAGCTGGGACAGCCTTGCTCATTAGTTCTTATTTGGTGGTGTTAATCTGCTGTGTCAAGCACGTAAATTGTTCTTCTCCACAGTGATATAGAAATCCCTCTTTGGGTTTCGTGTTGAAGTGTCTGGCTCTTAAGACCCCATTTACTTGAAATGAGAGAAAACGTAGTGAAATAGCAGAACTGGCTTTTATTTTTTGAACAGCTGGCCATAGTGCAGAGCTGAAGCCTCACGGCTTAGCTTTCTGCTGCTCCAGCAGTGCTTATCCCCAAATCGTGCTTTGTGGGCTGTATCCTGAGGCAGCGTTTTGGATGAGGATATAGCCCAGAACTAACTTCAGGCTCTTGCAGAGAGGAGATCTTTGCCCTGCCGTGCTGCTGGTGCCAATTCCTCCATGGTGGGAAGCCAGCACAAAGCCTCTGTACATCTCCCAAAATGTTAGCCTGGTTTGTGGTCACACTGGGGTTGTATGGGGAAGCTGATTAGGCTTTAAATCATCTCTATGGGCTGAGAGTGGAACCTCGGTCTCTGGTGCTGACTGGTTATGGGCATTTGCATGACCCCTTCCTATGAGTTGGGTCGATAGAGTCATTAAAAAAAAATAATCCCAAATTCATAGAGACCCCCCAGGATCCCTGAGTCCCACTCCTGGCTGTGCATCACCCACACCCTATGTCAGAGAGCGGTGTCCCACCACCCTCTTTTCCCTATCCCAGCCAACCCTCCCCTGCCACAGCTCTGTGCTGTCCCTCAGGCCTTATCGCAGCCCTGTCACTGTCACAGAGAGCAGAGCTCTGTGCTGCCCCTCCATGCCTTGGGAGGGGCTCTGTGGGCTGCCATGAGGCCTCCCCTTGGCCTCCATGGGTTGTTCCCATGGGCTGTGCCAACAAGATGTCAGGGCATTGTCACAGTGGAGTATCTACATGACAATTGCGCACGGTTTCTCATCTGCTTCCTCCTAGTTGACCATCTCCTCCCTCCTAATCCTTTCAGTAAACAGCTTTAACCTTTGAAAGGGGAGAGCTGCTCTGATGCAGGTGCCAGGCCTGGCGCAGAGGAGCCGTGCTGGTGGAGGTGTCCCATCACATCCTCAGAGGGATGGGCATTGCAGCGCTGGGTGGCCAGCACAGCTCACCTCGTGGGCTTTGTCCTCCTTGGAAGATCTGGGGCTCGGTTCCTGCAAGCTGGGTGTACCGTGGTGAGGGCAGCGCTGCTGGAGCAGACCCATGCCAATGCGGGTGGGCTCCTTCCCTGCAGAGGAGTAGCCCAGGGCTGGTGTGTGGTCAGTACTTCTTCAGGTAGTTGTTGTAAGGGTCTTTCTGTGATAATGTAATTATCCATGTGCAGGAACTGCAGCATGTAGAAAAAAAAATATATATATATATATATATTTCTGCCCATTTATTGTCACTGCTCTGACAGACCTCAGGTAAACGGGCCCAAAGCCTTGCCTGTTCCTGGGCACTCAATTCCCAGTAGCTGAAGTAGCTGTGATGCACTTGTGACCCAGCAGTTGTTGTGGTGGGGCATTTTGCTCGTGTTCATCCTCTCATGAGCTGGTGTCTGCCCCGCGCTCCCTTTGGCCATGGCACGTGCTTTAAGGAACGAAAACTAAAATTAGCAGTGGTGCGGGAGGCCGGTGTTAAAACAGGACCCGTGTCCTCAGTGTGGACGTGTTCCAGCTAAGGCTGCGAATGACACTGATTCTCACTGGATTAAATGGTTCAGAGGTCTGAGTCTTCCCAGACCTCCAGTTTGTGATGACTAACGGCCTGAGCCGGCACAGCCAGCCTGCCTCTGTGTCTGTCCCCAGGGTGGGGGCTCTTCTTGGTGGTCCCGGAGTCTCCAGGTCTCATCTGCACAGGATCTTGAAGCTGGAGCAGCACCAATGGCGTAGCCATGCTGGGAGAAGTTGGGTCTCACTGCTTCATCTCGCCCTGCAGGTGGGACCTGGAGGGGTAGGGACAGCTTAGCCAAGAGTTGCAAAGCAAGTGGCGGTTAATTGTTAGCACGGTGCCTAAACTATGTACAGGGAAGTGATTTTAACCTTGTGTGACTCCTTTCTTTGAGAAGACTGGGAGCAGCCTATATACTGGAAATATTGTTCCTCCAGTCTTTCTTCAGCAGCTTCCAAAGGGGAGGAACTGAACAAGCAGAGTCTTTGTAGTGAAAAAGGAGAACTAAAGCTGTAATGCTTGGCAACATCACATTTTGCATCAGCCTATGCTAAATGTGAAGACGGGGTTGAAATAATCTTTCAGTGGTTGTCTTTGACTGTCACCCATGGAGTAGCAGCGGGTGAGCAGCAAGGACTGAAGTGGGTTGTGTAAGAAGTTCTCTTTTGGCGTAAAACCTCACGCATGCAGAACGAGGTGCCTGAAATGATGTGCTGAGAGACAAGAAGAGGATTTGGGGATTTCTGGAGCTGAAAGACTGAAAAACGCATCTTGGCATTTCCTGCCAGGCCAGAGCTTTCGTATTTTTTTTTTCCTGGGAGTCTGGTAGATGTGCATTATTGCAGTGGGTGGCGAGAGAGAAGCCAGGAAGCCTCTAGTTAAATAATCAAGAGAAATGAGCTGTTCTGCAAAGCTGTTTGCAGCAGGGAGGGAGCTGAGGCTTGACTGCAGGTAGAAGAGAGCTTGCCAGAAGTGGTTCTGGCTGGAAATCCCATCTGGAAGCAGAGCGGGGAGCTGAGAAGCGATGGTGGACAGAAGCAGAGTGTTGGGATCTGGAGGTCTTGGTTGCTCAGCTGCCAGCCTGCTGTGCTGGGATCTTCTGGGTTGGTGATTTTTGGGGAACGGTCGTTGCCTTGCAGCTCGGTAGCTGTAATGCAGAGCTAGGCTTGAGCTTGTTCTGCTCCAAAGCACAAGCTTTCCAGACTGGTTGGTTGAAGAGAGTCCGGAGCCTCACTAAAAAGCCCCATGGCTTGTGCTGCGGTTCCCAGGCATCCCCACGTGAATATGATAATGTGCGTTGGCAGTGTGCACAGGGACATCTTGGGTCACCGCAGGCTGGTACTTGCATGAAATCAAATGCCCTTTTATGAGTGGTCTTCGAAACTGCATTTCATAACGGAATTGGGTGTTGTTTTTTTTAAGAGCTCATTGACTAAAACAGCCTTCCTACAGCCTTCATCTGTACAGATCCACCACCTAAAAAGGTAAGCAAGTGTATGGGAACAACTCAGCAACGGGTGTTCTTCCATAAGCCTGCTTTTTCTCACCCTTCAACTGCTGTTCTTTCCAAAAGGGTAAGCCCAGCTGCAGGAATGGCACTCACACGCCTACGAGGTGGCTTCTTGCAGCTCACTGCCACTTCAGGCCCCTTCCTTAGTGCTTGTGTAGGTAAATGAGTTAAAGGCCAATAGGTGCTGTGGTTTCGCAGTTATTTTCCCTTTGATCGGCTCCTGACTACGTGTCTGCAGAGCATGGGGAGGAGAGGTGGCCATACGACTGAACTGGTCTCAAACTGGTGACCCGAAGGACCGTGGGCAGAGTAGAACAGCATCTCCCAATGGCAGATGTGCCTGTTGCTGCTGCTAACATAGTGTATTAACTGTGACTGTGCCTGGCGTGAAGGAGCTCTGTGCATGTGTGCGAGCCCTAATACAACGTTGGCAGGCAGAGCGTGAGATGGGGAATTAATGTTTGTCTGTCTGCCAAAACGGAGAGGCAGAAGGGTGTTTTAAAGCTGTCTTTCCACTGGGATCTGCAGATGATTAATCTGCAGATATCTATCAGGTCCTCGGGCATCAGCCTGTCCTCTTCTTCAGAATGAGGCCCACGAAGGGAACTTGTTGATAAGGCGGGGTTGTGCCCTGAGGAGTGCAGGTGCCTTGGATACTGCTGTGCTCCTTCCCTGGGATGGGGTGGGATGCGTGGAGCTCTGCATGGTGCTCTGCCCAGGTGGGATGTTCTATTTCAAGGTGGGATGAGGAAGCCCTTTACCTCCAGCTGCTTTCTGCAGTGCAGAGCTCTGCTCTGTGAGGTCTGGGATGGTATCTGTTGAGTTTGAAGCACTGTGTTCTTCAGACAGCTTGGCCTTCAACTTTGCTCAGGTTTGCCCCAAAATTAACCTTTATGGACCTGCTCAGGCTTTGTGGTGAAAGGGATCTTTGGAAAACACAAATGAGAGAGAGAGACAGTGCTGTTCTGCTTAGAGAGAAGGAAACCTAGTGCTGGGTGGGTTTATTACATCTTGAGTCTCCCGGCATTAGCAGGCTGGAGGCTGGTGCTCCATCACTTGTAATGCGCGCTGCCACACGAGCCATCTGTTCGCAGTGTGTGCAGGGCTGCCCTGGGAAAATGGTGCATTTGCTCTGAAATCTGCTCCCAAAAAAACCCAGCAACCTCTGCCATCACAAAAAAAAAAAAAAAAGAAAAAGAAAAAAAATTCCTGGGTTGATTGAATCAGGAATATAAGGAATTTGTGCCTGGCCGTTAGCAGGGCTGAGCGCCGATGGCGCGGTAGCTTGGCTTCTCTTGCAGAAAAACATGCTGAGAAGGTTTATTTGTGGAAAATCCTGCGCCAGCTTCTCCAGCAGGAAGGCTGTGATTTCTCACCTCTGTAAGTCTGTAGCACATAACTCCTGAAATAACGAGGCAGGCTTTCCCCGCTTGCCAAGTCTTCCTTGGAGGGGAAAAAAACAATCCGGAGGTGAATTTAATCCCCAGGCTGGTATCTGTGTGTGTCTGGATATTTATACGGCCCTGGCCACAGCAGTGTGCTTGCTAAGGGTTTACCAGCCTGTCCGAGGGAGTTATAATGAAGATTAACTCTGCAAAAGCTGTGTAGAATCTAATAATGACACAGAATGCTTACGCTGATCGCTCCCTTTTAAACCAAAGGAAGAGCAGCTGTTCCCAGGCAGGTTGCTCTGCAGCATCTTGGGCAGGTGGTCAAGCAGAGAAGGGTGGGCTTACCGTGGGGATGGGTGGCTTGTGTAGGTCTGAGGGAGGAGGTGCAGACCGAGCGTGGAGCTGCGGCTGCTGCTGCCGAGGTGACCTCCACACAGCCTGCAGCTCGTGCCTTGTGCTGTCCCTCACATCCCTGCCTCTGAAACGTCACACGTGGCTGATGGAGCCTTCCCTTACTGCTTTGGTGGAGCTACTGCCCAGAGATTGTGTGGGAAGTGCTTGTCAGCAGTCCGCTTCCTGCCCTGGAAGGTTTTTGCGTGTGTTTGGTTTTTTTGTTTGGGGAAAGAAAGAAAAAAGGCAGTTAGTGGTTTATTGCCCAAACGGTGCTTTCTGAGGATGTGAATCAGTGGCTGCTGGGAGGATCTGATAGCAGCAATGCCCTCCATGGGAAGGACTGGCAGTTGCTCGTAAGCATTCTTAAATGTGTCCTTTATTCCTCTCTGTACAAAGGCCCTTGTGCACTTGTATATGTTTTCCACACCTTGCTCTGAGACCTGGGATACATTTGTGCTGAGGGGATTTCCAGCATCTCCCCTCCTATTTTGGGAAGGTGGTGAAATTTTCTCATCTGGGGAAAGTATTTACATCAGGGCTTTGTGAGCCCTGGTTTGGTTGAGCTGTGGACAGCTGGGGTCTGGGTGTGCTGCGCCCCGGCTCTGCTGTACGTGAAGGCTCTCAGTGTATTTTTGGAGGTATGAACAGGCTGCTGGGGCTGTGTTCTGCATGAGTCAGTGAGATATTGGAGGAGGTGGGTGGGATGAGCTCAGGAACAGTTGGGTTAGTGGTGATGTGAAGCTTGGCTGAATATAGGGGAGGGTTGGGCTGCATCACCACGGTTTGCCTGCCTGCCTGACGGGTGTGCTCAGCTGTGCCCTCCACCTCTTGCTCAGTGCTCCGGGTTTGTGCAGATGTTAAAATCTATCCAGCCTGAAGCAGGGTTTGTCACTCCACGTGCTGCCCTGTGCTCAGAAACGGGCAGCTGGGGAAACTGGTGAGATGGCCGCCTTTCCTACACAGAGCTGAGACCCGGCGGCAGCAAACTGCCAGAGCAAAGGAGATGAATTTTAAGGGCTTTGTTATGGGGCTGGGTTATGTTGATAATCAAGTAATTAATCCACTCATTGGATGCATACAGCGACCAATATTGCCCTCCTCTGGCACGCCTCTGCCTGGAGGATGGTGCTGGGAGCTCGACTTAAACCAGGGCTGGGGTGGTGTGGGTCAGTTCCTGCAGGCGCAGTGTGTGGACTCTCACCTTGAGCACTGCATGCATGTTTGGGCACCATAATGTCAGAAGGACCTAAATCTATCTGAGAGCCTCCAAAGGAGGGCTGCGGAGATGGGGAAGGGCCTGTAGCACAAGGGGTGTGAGGGGCAGCCGAGGCCCCTCGGGCTGGTGGGCGCAGAGCAGGCTGAGGGGAGGCCTCATGGCGGCTGCAGCTCCTCACAGGGAGCGGAGGGCAGCGCTGAGCTCTGCTCTGTGACAGCGACGGGCTGAGGGGACGGCATGGAGCTGCGGCAGGGGAGGGCCGGGGGCTGAGGGCAAGGCTGTGCCCCAGAGGGCGGCGGGCACGGCCCCGAGATGCCAAAGGGAGCGCTGGGACACCGCTCTGACATCGGGCTGGGGGTGCTGTGTGGGGCCGGGGCTGGGCCCGGGGGTCCTTTGGGGTCCCTTGCTACTCGGGATGTTGTGTGATTCTATGACTGAAGGCTCTGTCCTTGCTGATGAAGCATGGAATCTCTTGAAATCCAGCATGAAACGTGTGAAGCTGGCTTAAGAATTCTGGAAGTCTCACCAGATGAGATCGTGTGTGCTACAGGCCATGGAAGATCTCCTCAGCTTTCCTCCTTTTCACTTAAGCTGATGTGTTAACCCCTTTCTCCTTCATCACTAGTGGCACAAGAGGAGAGTGACTTTGGCATGCTGTACAGACTTGAGCAACAGCTTTCCCCTTGAAGGCAGCAACTCCTCAGCAAACACTCCTCTGAAGAATACCAAATGACACCTGCCTTGAGCTCTGAAACTGAAAATAATGATGGCTTTTTGTTTGCGAGAGGGTGGGGAGGGGAAGGAACGGATGTTTCTCTTTGGTTAGGTTGTGGTTAGGCTTTTCCATGCGCTGCCAGGTGTTTGGGTGTAGCCTTCTGGCCGGGCAGCCCTTCCACTCTGCTCGAGTTTGTTGAGAAATATCAAAAAGCAACGGCAGGGGAATGGTCTCCTGACCCTGAGCAGTGCTGGCTCCTCACCTGGTCTGAGTCTAAAGGACTGCAGGGGAACTCAGTTCGTTTCCTGCCTGCATATAGCTTAGCTATATGAGATGAGGGAAACTTATCCAAAACAATCTTAAGAGAGTTATGAAAGCATGGAAAAGTCCCGTGTGCTTGTGTGATGACCATCTTGGTGACTTTGATAAACAGATTGTGCTAAGCCAAACCCTGTGCGCTAATGGTGAGGCAGGAGATGGAGATGGAAGCGCGTGGGGAAAGATGTTGTGTCTGATACAAAACAAGCAAGTGGAAGTCAGGTTGTGTGGGCGAAACAGCATTTATAGGAAAGGTTGGGTGAAGGTGAGCTGGAGACAGGATACGGAATTCCACAGCAGTGAGCTTCTGCACTCTGTGGAGGCCTTCCCTGCAGCTCAGTGTCTTTGCTGGTGAGCTGGACACGTTTTCAGTGTTGCTGCTCAGCTACGCTGCTCTGCAGGTGTCTGGCCATCCTTTGGGAGCAAGGCTGTCTCTGCTCTTTGCGAGGCTGGCCGCAGACATGTCTGGGTGTGCCTGGTTGTGCCCATCTAACCCAGTGTGCATTTACTCTCTGGGACATTGTGCTTACCTGTATGCTAGTTGACCTTGGTCTTGTGCTCCGTCCTGTTGCTCTGGAGCTTCGTGACCAGCCCTGGGAGCAGATCAGCAGGATCCTGGTGAAGTCTGAGCCATGTCCAAGAGGCCCTGCATGGTATCACTGCCAGTAACTGACAACAAGTTTCCTAGCAAACAGCTTCAATGCTGAATTTAAATACGAAACTTTGCCCTAGGTAGAAGTTTAGGGATGATGATAACCTTAAAATATTAGGTGCTTCCTTGATGTGGCCCACCATGCTTGCCTAGGTACCCAGGGTGTACCTGGGCATCCTGTATTGCTCAGGTGCTCCTGTGGCCACATCACATCAGCTCTGCTGGATGCAGCTTCAAAGCAGCTGGGAATATTTCACAGCAGGGGCTGCTCTTTAATTTCAGCTTCTTTTGAGGTGAGACAAGCTGGTTAATAAATGATGGTTTTGCCATCATTTAATAAATGATGGTAATCCATACAGGATTACTAGCAGAGTGGTGGGTGCTCTCCCGGGCTGCTTCCATTCCCTGTGTGGGGGCCATGGTTGTAGTGGGGATGGGCAGGAGTGTCTGTAAGCCCCCTGTGATGGGACCACAGGGCAGGCTGCAGCTCTCCTTGGGCTGTTCCGTTAATTGCAAGCTCAGAAGAGCTTCAGTATCATGCCAACGTGGCTGTGACCACCCTTTTCATACAAAGCACAAAACAGGTGGGTTCAAGCAGTATCCCTTCCAAACTCAACTGTTTTAGTTGGAATTACTGGGCCCTGAAGGGCTTGAAGCATTGTCTCCAGTCTCAACTGATAGGAGAAGGTCCGTGTGGTTGGCAGATGTGGGAGACCTGGGATGAGGCTGGGGTTTTTCGATCCATGCTCCTCGTGGGAAGTCCCACGTGCTGGGGACAGGAGAGGGCAGGTTTCACACCAGTGAGACAGGAAACGTGCTGCACCCTGATGGACACCGTCCTGTCCCATGGTGAGCTCCGGCCCTATTAGTGCTCCGTGGGGCAACTTTGTGAGGGCTCTAAAGTATGCAAATAGTACGTCAGTGAGCTTATTATAAGCATTAACATTTTATTTTAGCTTTGAAGAAGTGAATTAAGTTACTGTAAATGGCTCGAGGAGTAATACTTGGCAGCGTGCAGCAGCAGCTTGTCGTGTAATGGTTTTAATCTTATTTTTCAGGACACGGGGCATAAATGGTTCTCTGTGAGACTCAAGCCAAATCTGTGCTCAAGTCTGTCTTCTATATCTCTTAAGGGTTTTGTTTGCACAATATTGCAGTGGATATAGCGAACATACGGGGCTTAAATTCATGTAACAGTTACAGGAAAGTGAGTTGAAGGTTCCTACAGTATTAAGGTAGGAATTTCCAAATTCATTTTTAGTGGAACATTGGTTCTCTAAAGATCATTACGCACCATTAAGTTCTGTGCTGTGCGGTGCATTCTGCTGCCGTGGGATATTAACGCCAAGAGATGTAAACATGTTTGTGAGGCTGCTTTATTGAATCATGAGATCCAATACCCCGAAGTCGGAACTGTCAGTAGAGGTGTCATAAATCCTGGTTGGGGATATCAGGGTGCGGTGTCACGTCACTGTGTGAAACTGGTGCGGATCAAGCTTTGACTGGCTGCCAGTTCTCACCGGCGCAGCAGCTGTAAACAGCGGGATGGGTCGGCAGTGTGCAGGCGGAAGCAAGGAGTGTAGGGGCTTTTCCCTCTCTTAGGTGGGCTCGCTGTGCTGCCAGGGGCTGCAAACAGCAGTTACATCCTGTTGAGCAGCATGCTGCGGGGACCCTGCACTGGATAGGGCAGCGCTGGCCCTGCTCATCCCTCCCAGCATTCCTGTTGGTGTCCGATGCACAAGTTCTGTAGAGATTTTCCTACTTGCTATTCCAGTTAAAATGTTGGATTTGGGTTCTTTTCTTCAGACTCGGGCAGTTTTATTGTGCTGCTTCCCAACAGCAGCCTGTAATGCCTGAAGGCACAGGAGTTGGTTAGGGTGTGATGTGGGGTGCGTGCAGCTCCTGCTCCCAACTGACGGCTTGTGTGCCCACCAAGGGCAAGGAGTAGGTGACTTTTTGGGGCACACGTAGGTGACCGGTGCTGACGTGAGGGCTGGGGCTTTGTGTGAGTAAATGGGAGAGGCAGCAAGACCAGACCGAACGCCTGCTGGCAGCTGCGTGCTGACATTTTATGGGCAGGAACATATTTCTTTTTATGTGCCTCAGATAATTAGCCCCATCGCAAAGCATAATAGCGTGTTGGCAGCCTTTTTTGTTCCTTTATGCTGGGGAATATTTCCTTTGCCCTGGGTTTGTTCTGAATAACGAAGAAGGTTTCCCCACAACCTTTTTTTTTCTTTTCTTTCTTACTACTGTTTTCTTCTTTTCCTTCCCCTCCCTTAACCTTTCCGTAGTTGAAACAGAGCCCCGTGGCTGCTGCTTTTGAAACACAGAGCTGGGGAATCCTTGCCTCGCTGCTCCTCAGTTTGAGTTTAAAGCTGCTTAAGAGGCAGCTCAGCGATGCATATCTTTGCTTTTAAGCCCCTTTGCTGTCATGTTCTAAATGTGGTCATTAATCTCTGTGTGTTGTTGCTAGGGCAGGAGGGCTCTTGGGGCACACCTGTAACTCCCTGGTGTGAACGTGTGGCTGCCGCACGGCTTCCCTGAACGAGGCAGCAGATTGCATCCAGCCAACTGCTCCGCCTCGTCCCTGTGGAGGAAACGTGTCAGCAGAATGTTTGCAGCAGCACCCAGGGCCTGAAAACTCTCCCTGAAAGGAGAGATCCTCTGCACCAGGCTGGAGGGTTGAGGTTTGACACTACGCAGAAGCCAAACCATCGCTTATCTGTGATGGCTGGTGAGATATTACTTGCTTCTTTCTGCAGCGAGTGGAGTCAAACCCTGCTGGAGAGAGAAGCAGGCTGCAGTCCCTGAGCTGTCCACAGGTCTTGCTCGTATCTGTTGGGGAAGGAAGCTGTTGGGGTTGCAGTGGGAGGAGGGCAGGGGTATGCAGAACCCCAGCCGTGCTGTGCTTTGGCGTTTCAGCTGCAGAGCAGGTCCGACACCAGGTCTGGATACTCTGAGCACAGTGAGGTTGTGGGTACTGGAAAATGCTGTATGGTTATCCAGCTCAAAAGTGAGAGCTGGTGTCTTTACGCAGCAGTACTGAGAAGCTTGCTTTAACAGAGAGAAGAGGGAGTTTGGTCAAAAGCAACTGTATCAAGCCATGTGATATTTAGCTAAATCAGGGCTGAGACCTGTTGGGAGATTTGGATTGAACCGCTTTAGATAAAGTTGCTGAGTTTCACACCGGCAGGATAGACCCTGACTACAGTATTCCTCTGTGAGCAGCTATTTTTGCTGACAAACATGTCCACAGATGGAAGGAGTAGTAGTGTAGGCAACCATGGAGGAGTGCTGGCTCCTGGGGATACCCAGAGTGTGGTAACTTCTTGGAAAAATCGAGTTTCTTCTTGCAGATCCTCCAAGCCTCCACTTTGTGGGGCTGTTTGAAACAAGGTAGTGTTCAGCTGGGTAGAAACAGTCTGTATGAGCTCTTATGGAAGAAGAGGTATGGCTTTATTTGAAGGTATAATTTCTGACTGCTGAGCAGATGCAAGGCATGCCATTTGTATTGCTCCAAAACTCAAGGGAGAAAATTATCCTGCTCTTGAAACAAAGTGTGTTGAGCTTTCTGGGGGAAATCCTGCCTTTCTGCTCTTCATTGGGTTGGAGAACCAGTTACGAGGAACAGCTGAGGATACTGGAGTTGCTGAGTCTGGAGAAGAGGCTGAAAGGAGGTTGCAGTGAGGTGTTGGGTCTCTCTTCTCAGGTGACAAGTGATAGGAAGCAGCCTCAAGCTGCATCTGGGGAGATTTTCTTCATGGAAAGGGTGGCTGGGCACTAGACAGCACTAGAACAGGCTGCGAAGGCAATAGTGGTGTCCTCATCCCTGGATACGTGGGAATCGGTAGTCATAATCATATCATACAGTCATGGGATGGCCTGGGTTGCAAAGGCCCACAGTGCTCATCCAGTTCCAACCTCCTGCTATGTGCAGGGTTGCCAGCCACCAGACCAGGCTGCCCAGAGCCACATCCAGCCTGGTAGTGTTAGGCTGGTGACTGGATTAGATGATCTGGTAGATCTTCTCCAACCTAGATAATTCTACAAGTTAAATCCCATAGCAAATCTTCCATTCTTGCAACACTTGCCTGATGCCACCAGTCTGCCTGGGAAATTGTTCTAAATATGGCAGTAGCTGCTGCGGGTGCTGTGTTATGAAAGCACCATTCATCTTGATAGGGGAGCTTTGGTGACTCATCTTGTAATCCAGCTTCCATTCAAAGCCACAGCTGTGATGCAGGTGTGAGGGTGAGCCCACAGCAGTCCCCTGCCTGCAGCAGTGGCTGAACATCAGGGCTTTCTATGCTCAGAGCTTGCAGCAGTCACCACACCGTTCATTTTACAGTGCATGTGCCTCCATTGGACCAGCTGATGGATTTGCCACACTTTATGTGCATAGCAGGGGTTAATGGTGTTTGAACACATCATGGATTTTGACCTCATTTGCAGCCTTCCAGGACCTAAAGGGAGCCTACAAACAGGAAGGGAGTCAACTCTTTGAAAGGGGAGATAACAGCAGGACAAGGGGAAATGGTTTGAAGATGGAGGAGGAAAGATTTATGTTGGATGTCAGGGGGAAGTTCTTTACTGTGAGAGTGGTGAGGTGCTGGAACAGCTGCCCAGAGAGACTTTTCACCCAGAGGGCGGTGACATTGGAACAGGTTGCCCAAGGAGGCTGTGGATGCCCCGTCCATCTCTGGAGGTGTTCAAGGCCAGGTTGGATGGGGCCCTGGGCAGCCTGGGCTGGTATTAAATGTGCGGGTTGGTGGCCCTGCCTGTGGCAGGGGGTTGGAGCTTCGTGATCCTTGAGGTCCCTTCCAACCCAAACCATTCTATGATGATAACTTGTCTACTTGAGAAAGAGAAAAGCTTTGGATTGCTTTGGAGTTCTGGTTTGCATTTCCAGGAGGCTGCGAGTCTCCCAGCGCCCTTGTCTCACCTGTGGCTCTTCTACCCCGCAGGCATCGACATCCTGAAACTGGTGGCGGCCCAGGTGGGGAGCCAGTGGAAGGACATCTACCAGTTCCTGTGCAACGCCAGCGAGCGCGAGGTGGCCGCCTTCTCCAACGGCTACGCGGCCGACCACGAGCGGGCCTACGCTGCACTGCAGCACTGGACCATCCGCGGGCCTGAGGCCAGCCTGGCCCAGCTGATCAGTGCGCTCCGGCAGCACCGCCGCAACGACGTGGTGGAAAAGATCCGCGGCCTGATGGAGGACACCACAGCGGTAAGGCTGGGCACGGCGCTGACCTGCCTCATCCATTGCCTTGCTTTGTGGTCAGCCTGGGTGTATAGAATATAGAATGAATATAGAATATATCCATGGGTGTATAGAATCACAGAATGGCCTGGGTTGCAAAGGCCCACAGCGCTCAGCCAGTCCCAACCCCCTGCTATGTGCAGGGTCGCCAACCAGCAGCCCAGGCTGCCCAGAGCCACATCCAGCCTGGCCTTGAATGCCTGCAGGGATGGGGCATCCACAGCCTCCTTGGGCAACCTGTTCCAGTGCGTCACCACCCTCTGGGGGAAAAACTTCCTCCTCAGATCCAACCTAAACCTGCCCTGTCTCAGTTTCAAACCATTCCCCCTTTGTCCTATCACTGCCCACCCTCACAAACAGCCGTTCCCCCTTCTGTCTGTACGCTCCCTTCAAATATTGGAAGGCTGTGTGTAGGGCCTTGCTCTGCCCAGTCGGGAAGGGTCTGTGTGCACCATCCTCCAGAACTGTTCCCCTTCTGCAGCAGCTCTGGCTTTCCTGTATTTTTGGAAAATAAATCATTGCTGCAGAGTATCCTGTGGCAGAGTCTTGGCTGGGGGTATGTTTTTGGGAGCCCAGATCAGCTGCCAGCCTTGGTGACCTTTTCAGATTGTTTTTGCCACTTCTTACTTTAGATGTTTGTGTGCTTTTATTTTGGGGGGCTCTCATTCAGTAGTGGCCTTCTGGAAAAGTTCCTAAATGTGGTGAGTGGAGATTCTTCTCAGTGTGGAAGCCACTGGGGCAATACGTAGATTCAGGTGGGAGGTCAGTGCAGGGCTCTTCCCCTCAAACCAGTTGGTGAAACACCTCTTGCTGGTGTGGAGCAGGGGATTCCCAAACCCCTCACTGGGACAAGGCCATCCCAAATTGCCCCCTCTGAGCAGGACTCTGTTCACTTTGCAGTGCCATAAACCCTGCATGGCTTTGTTTTATTGGTTTTTTTAACCCCAGTACAAAATCACAGATGCTGTGGTAGTAGAAGTCCTCAGCTTGCACTGAGTTCAGCAGCCAAGTGCTTTGAACTTTGTTTTGCTCAACTCCTGGTAATTACACAGTACGTTGCGTCCCCCTTTTCCTTGTTGGTGGAGGTTTTTTGTTTGTGGGGTTTTTTTTAATATAAAAATGCAGGCCTGTGACAGAATCATAGTTAGGAAAAAAGGTAGAGAAAATTTTAGTCCTAAAAGTCTCTAGTACGTGTGGGTAAAGTTTTCAGCCCAGGCAATGTGCCAGGAGGACACGTCGTCCTTTTGGTCTCCTCGAGCAGGTAGTAAACTCAGTTCTCCTGGTTACTGTTTTGAGTATTACAGTAAAGTGCTGGGCTAGGACATCAGATAAAGTGTGGGGTTGGTTTGTTAGCACAGTGTCTAATTAGCAGACTTAGATTGTGCAGTGCTCAGTGCTCCTGAACATTGCTCTGCTCCAGCCAGGATTATCAGGTGCTCATTCTCAAACAGTGGAAAAAATGAGGGTGGCAACTTTGGCAACTGGGTTTATAAGGAACCCGCTGAGACTTCTGATGGCTGAGGAACTTGCTTAGACATGTGCCCTGTGATCTGAAAACCCCGGGAGCTGATGTTTCAGGGAATAAGCAAACCCAAGTCTTGTGGGTACTTGTATTCAGGATTTTTGGACCTTGTGGCTGTTCAGCAAGGTGCCTGATTTAGTGGACATAGTGCTAATGGGTTGATGGTTGTAATAGATGAGCTTGGTGGTTTTTTCCATCCTTAATGATTCTATGATTGGAGACTTGGCCTGAAAAAACAGCCTGCCTCCCAGGGGAAAACCTTACTGAAGGTGGGAATGGCAAAGAACCATGTGGGAGATGCTGCATGGCCCTTTGGGAATGTGCTGGTGAGCAGCTTTCTGCCTGTTAGGGTTTGAGATACCTCTAGTGCTTGGTTTCCTTTTTTAAAGAATCGCACCATGGAATCACAGAATGGCCTGGGTTGCAAAGGCCCACAGTGCTCACCCAGTCCCAACCCCCTGCTGTGTGCAGGGTCGCCAACCAGCAGACCAGAGCCACATCCAGCCTGGCCTTGAATGCCTGCAGGGATGGGGCATCCACAGCCTCCTTGGGCAACCTGTTCCAGTGCGTCACCACCCTCTGGGGGAAAAACTTCCTCCTCAGATCCCACCTAAACCTGCCCTGTCTCAGTTTCAAACCATCCCCCCTTGTCCTATCACTGCCCACCCTCACAAACAGCCGTTCCCCCTCCTGTTTATTCACTCCCTTCAAGTACTGGAAGGCCACAATGAGGTCTCCCTGCAGCCTTCTCTTCTCCAAGCTGAACAAGCCCAGTTTCCTCAACCTTTCCTCTTAGGGGAGCTGCTCCAGCCCTCTGACCATCTCAGTGTCCCTTCTCTGGACTTGTTCCAAGAGCTCTGCGTGCTCCAAGAGCTCTGTGTAATCTCAGTAGACAGAAGACCTTCAGCTTCTTTCTGAGAGGAAAACAAGCACATTCTCTTCTTTGCCTGCACTGCCTATACAGGAAGTGGGATTTTTTTCTGCTTTTTAAGATAAATTCACCTAGGCCAGCACGTTCTCCTCCCCTGTCTATCCACTGGGACTTCTTTGTATGAGTCTGTAATGATCCACCATCCACGTGCCTGTTCCCAAAGGCACCAGACTGGTGGTTGCGCTGCAGCAGGGTGTGGGATGCTGGAGCACCTCGGGGCTCAGATCCTGCAAGGTATCACCTGCTGTAGCCTGTTTCCTTCAGTCAGATTCTGCAGTTTGGGTGTTGAAGGCCCTTGGGGCTGTTCCATTGCTGTGAGACACAGGAGGGAGGCAGAAAGCCATGGGAAATGTGTTGTGCAAGGGAGCCTGAAGCCCTGCGGCCTCACACCTACAGCTGAGCTGCATCGTGGCAGTCCCAACCTGGGCAGCTTATTGCTAAACACCAGCAGCAGACGTTGAGGTTTTGTTTGGGTTTGGTTTTAATTGCTCTGGTTTGAAAGCCTTTAATTAGTGCTAATCTGTTTGGCTCTTGTCTGTCCAAATGCAGCCCGGGTCGAGGCGGTTTCTCTCCGCACCCAACTGGTTTGATCTGAAGGAGTCGTGGCAGAAGTCGGTGCTGCATTGCATCCCTCCGGCAATGAGCCGTGCTGAAGCAGTCCTGCCAAAAGCAGAGACATAGAAAGAGCTCGTTGGGTTGTGTTGTGGAGGGGAGCAGGGGCTCTCATAAGCAATGCAAATAAATGCATATGGCAGCTAACGGGTCGGCACCAGCAGCACACACCGAGGAGTGTGCTGGTATGAGAAAACAGCTATAGCTGGGCAAGGGCAAGAAGAAAACACTAACACCCTCCAACTGGTACCTAATAACACAGCTCGTGGACAGGAAATCAATACCCTGAACCCAGCCGCCCTTTGCCATCCCGTTCCCTATTACATCATTGTCCCAGACCCTCTATCTAGCTTCCAGCTCCAGTGTGTGCAGTCTGCAGAGGCAGAGCTGCTCTCTAGCAGTTCTCCATGCCCGCAGGAGCCTCTGGGGCTCTGACATAAATATTTACAACGGCTGATAATGCAGGAAAAGCAAATTAATACAAACCTCTGGATCATTATGGTATGTGACAGGAAGGTTTTCCTTTTGGGAAAAAAGAGCTCTGCTGATTGCTTGACGGCTTTTTTAGCTACGAAAGATTATGCTGGTTTTACACCATACTGCATGAATTTAGGTTAAAACTGGATTAGCCCTCTGAATCACTTTGCAAGTTTCTACAGCATTCGCTGATCCGGAAAATAGGAAGAGCATGGCGGCTGTGGGAAGATGTTTGAGGCACGTTGAGCTCCTGTTCAGGGCTCACAACGAATGTTTTCCAGCTCTTGTGGAAGGCTTTGCAAAATCTGTCCCCTTGGAGCATGCTTGCTGGGGCAGGCGGGTGGCTGTGAGGGCACACCCTGCATTAGTGATGCTGATGGCAGCAGCGAAAGGAAGGCGAGGGGAGGAAGGAGGAGAATTCGCTGCAGGTCCCAGCAAATCGCAGTTTTGAGGGTAAAAAGGGAAAAATTTCGCATGGCACAGATGTAGAGTGGGATTTTTGGGGGGTTAAGAGCATTTGCAGGCAGCTCCTGAGCAGCGTCCGTGAGCTGTGCTGTGTTTGCTACTGTGAGCTCTGCTCTGAGCCCTTATCTTTGTGTTTATAGCTTTTCTGTTCTCAGCTGAAGCATTCTGGGGAGCTGCTGGAGGGAAGCAGACAGCCTTGCTTGAGATGTTCAGCAGCAAAAGAAATAAATTAACAGCGGAGAGGAGGGCTGCAGCCCTGATCCCAGTAAGATTTAGGTCTGTGGCTAATTTCATCTTGCAGATAATCCTGTGAATCAGCAGATATGGCGGAGGAAAAGGCCAGTGTCAGGGATATATTGTGTTTTAAGCCATGCAATTTTGGGGGCTGCTGGGGGAGAAGAGGATGGATGCAAAAGCCCCAGCTGAGGTGGTGGCAGTGCTGCTTGGTGCCTTCTCTTCCCCTTACACAGGTCGAAGCCTCAGGGCCCGGATGCTGGCACGGCGGCGTTTGCTTCCAGCCCTAGCTTTGGGCGGTTCCGGGTCCCACAGAATTGCTTTGTTTCCTCTTCATCACAGCAGAACTGGGCTGGGGCCGATGACTTGGCCCAGGGCTGCGGTACGGAGCGGCCAGATGCTGGGGAGGAGTCGGGCAGGGTGGGTTTGCTGTGGCAGCTGGGAGGGTGTCGCTGGCTTCTGGTAGGTCTGTGCTAAACCATGGGTTGGTTCTCAAGGAACCGGCACTGCTCTGACATAGGGAGGGGTCTGGGGGTGCAGTGTGGGGCCGGGCCCAGGGATCCTTTGGGGTTCTTTCCTACTCAGGATGTTCTGTGAGTGTGGGTGTAAGGGCTTGCCGTGAGACTGCTCGTCTCCCTCAGCGCATCCCCGTTGGTGACCCAGCCAGTCGCCCCCGCTGTCACTGGCAATCCCACCCTGTCCCCCTAGAGAGCTGATGGGACGTGACAGCCTCGCTTAATGGGAAAATCTCCAGTGCTGGAAGAGCACAGAGCTGTTAATCTGGACAGATCTTCCCTAT
Organism: Alectoris magna; assembly: GCA_030625065.1. Taxonomy (NCBI): domain Eukaryota; kingdom Metazoa; phylum Chordata; class Aves; order Galliformes; family Phasianidae; genus Alectoris; species Alectoris magna. Next base: position 111,946,080 of record CM060562.1, on the reverse strand, counting down.
GTGCCATAGGGAGAGCATCCCCCACGCCACAGCACCACCGGCACAGTGCTCCTGCATGCCTCCGTTTCTCCTCCCATCCCTCCCTGAGCGCCATATGGAGCTGTAACAAACCTGGACGCAGGGCTCCTGTCTGCCCGTGTCAACTTTCAGCTGGGAATCTGGGCATCAGTGACCAGCACTAAATTTATCCCATCCGGGATGACAGGCAGCCACCCGACCTGCTCACCCCACCACGTCCCTCTGCGGAGGTTTCTCCTCCCACCGCAGCCCCGTGTGAGTTTTCTTTTATAAAAATAGCATCTGTTTCATCTGTGTTTGCACTGGGCAGGAAAAACCCGGCCTGACCCCAGCTGCTGCTGCAGGCTCTGTGCCCAGAGTCAGGCTGGCCCAATAGCAAACTCTGGAGCTTTTGGGGGCTTTTCTGGGCAGGAGCAGCTCCAGCAGCATTGGAGGCTTGGTCCTCCCATGGTTGAGCACACTCATCTCCTGAGGCTGCTGTCACTTAGAGATGGCAGTCATGAGCCCTGCAGAAGTTGCCTGGAACAAGCAAGAACAAGTGCATCCCTCCTCCTCAGCATTTCTTCTGAACGTCGATTCAGCAGGTTGATAAATGACCTGCAAGGGTTGTTTTGAGCTGACGCAGTCCCAGTTTGAGGTCTGTCTGTGCTCAAGCTGGCGCTTTTCTTTTTGTCGCAGTGGCTTTGATGACCAGCTGGTTGCAGTGGGAGGGATTGCTGGGAAGTGTCACCTCCGAGACATTCTGTTTTATTCCTTTTAACTCAGAGGGTGGTGACGCACTGGAACAGGTTGCCCAAGGAGGCTGTGGATGCCCCATCCCTGCAGGCATTCAAGGCCAGGCTGGATGTGGCTCTGGGCAGCCTGGGCTGCTGGTTGGTGTCCCTGCACACAGCAGGGGGTTGGAACTGGATGAGCACCGTGGGCCTTTGCAACCCAGGCCATTCTGTGTATCTATGATCTGATTCTTAATGCCTGTGCTCAGTCCTCCTTGACATGAGCAGCGTGGCTGCAGTTCCTCCCAGTTAGTCTTGTATTGCGATACGGTGAAATAGAGGCATACGCTGAGCTGTGGTAAGCTTCTTGCTGCAGCGCAGTGCTTAACAAAAGATCAAACACCTGCAGGGCATCCCAGCAGGACGGAGCTGCGCTTGGTTGCAGGAGGCTGCTGATGTGTCAGAACCTCGCATGGCTCCCTGCTGCTCGTGTGGGCATTCGCCTCTCAGGGCTAACAGCTCTCTCTCTCTGTGCAGGTGCAGATGCAGCCTCAGTGGCAAACACAGGACTGCTCGAATGATGATGGAAAGGTGAGAAACGCGGGCGCTGTGGAAGGGCAGAAGCACCGTAGAGGGGTTTCGTTCTTTTTGCAGCCAGGGCAGGGGCACGGCCGCCGCGGTTTCACTCGAAATAGGGATTGCTGAGCTGGTTTCAGGCAGATGACTCACGGGCTATGAATGGTTGTTTGTATGCCTGTTCCACGGGCTTCACCTCAGAGCAACTTCTTACTTTCTCTGCCCTTTCAAAACCTTCATTCCCACTTGCTTTCCTCCTGCGGTTTAAACATTAACACATCCGAGCATCCTGTTTGCTTTGCCTAATAAGCTCACAGGAGCTCAGCTATTTGGAAGGCTCCGGGCTCTGAGGACGCCTACAGACAAATAACCCCGGGTGCTTTTCTAGCGTGCTTTAGCAGCTGTTTAATTAAACTCCAAATAACTCGCACGCTTCTGGGAAGTGTTTTCCCCTCTGCTGGGAAGGCCGGCTGGGGTTGGCGGCTTCCCCATGCCCTCTGTTTTGGGGATGCTGAAGGGTCAGCTCTGTTTCGGAGATCAGGACTTGGCTTTCCAGCCGGGTGTTAAATGAAATTGCAGAGGGGAGAAACAAACCTCTGGAGCCTGTTTGTTTTTAGGGGGAAGTGGGAGCATATTGCAGCCTGGAGAGCAGCCAGGGCAGTGTGTTCTCCCCAGTAATGGCTGCAGCTCACCGATGCGCTGCGTCAGGGAGGGAGCTTGGAGGGGAGAATGCTGATTCTTTTAATTAAAAATTAAAGCTGACATTTATTTATAACGTGCCTATTGCATAATGTGCTGAGCCAGAACAATTCCTCCCTGTTTATTTTCAACGGGGGGAAAGGAGGAAAAAAAGAAAAGCCCCACCGAAACACAACCCTTTTATTCCTCCACAAGCAGGCTGAAATGTTAATTTGATGTGAACAGGCACCCAGCGGACACAGATGTGGGTGGCGAATTCCTCGATGCAGACAAGGAGTGCGTGGGTACAGCCATGTCTGTGCCACTGGGACTGGGCCTCCCCTGCATGGAGGTGGCCCTGCAGCTCCCTGCCTCTCGTCCACACCTTGCTTTGTAATTCCTGGCATCGAGTGGAAGCGCAGATGGGCAGGAGTGGCCAGGTGCTCCTTCTGCAGGAGGAGAAAACAGGGCTGTGAGATGAGTGTGGGGAAGGTGGTTGCACATGGGAGGATGTGAGTGAAGCAAGGATGTGGAGTCTGGGTTGAAGTTAAATAGTCTGCAGTCCTCAGAGCAGCCTGGTGACCTGCAGAGGGGCACAGTGCTGGCCGGGGATGTGGGAGCGCTGTGCTGAGCCTCTCCTGTCTGCAGGGAACAGAGACCAGAATTACTGTGCTCGAGGTCCCCCACCCCAAGAGAATGCTGAGACGGCAAGGGGCCACAAAGCGTTGGCTGTTGAAGCACAGGAAATAAGATATGGAGTATTGTGGAGTTGGAGGCTTCACATCTCCACTGAGGTGATGCTGCTTCCCAGAGCGGCACTTCTGGCTCCCCAAGCCCTTGTGGCCATGGAGCCAGATGCAGTCTCCTGGTTTGCTTTGGGGGCGTGGGTGAGAGCTGAAGGTGCTGAGATGCTGTTGTGGTCAACCTCAGGCCCCGCTTGTCCTTCCTGACTAAGCAAAGTCAGGTGGGATGGATTTCTCTATAACTCGTTAATGGGGTGCTCACGAGTGCAAGGGCCAGACAGGGCAAACAAATTATTAACTTGGAATGTGGCTCAGCATCCCAGTGAGGGAGGTAGGGGGGATGTAAATCAGGAACAATGTGTCCCAACAGCCAAAATCCCAGTGATGCATGAGGAACCAGAGTCTGAGGCCACCAGGAGTGCTTTGGCATTGATACCGTGTCAATGAACGTTGTCTGGGGATGTCACCAGGGGGGTGGAGCAACTCTTGGTTGAAAGCATGGAGCCAGGCTGTGCCTTGTTTTTAGGGAATGAGAGTTGTGGAGTAGTTTTTGGGCGGGGGACAACATGCTTGGGGAACTTAGCCTCCAAGAGCTCTGCTTTGGGCTTTAGTAACCCCTTCCCTGAGCAGGTGATTGAGAAGCAAGTTAAAGCATCGGTAACTGGGCAGGCTGTCTGCATGTGCCACCCCAGTGCTGTGGTTGCTCCTGCTGGAAATGCAGGCTGCTCTGCCCCACCTGTGTGCTGTGCTGTATGCCAAATGCTTGCACTGATGTCTACCACAAGTCACCTCTGGGATTGGCAGGTCTCTAATGGGGCTCGCTGAACACAGTGGGCTCTCACAGGCGTGGGCTCTCTTAGCTTCTTCTGGGAGTGGGCTGAAAGCTGCCATGAAATCCCTTTGGGACGCAAGTGGTTTGGAGCACAAGCTCAGCACGTAGCATTCTCACCGCTTGACTTTTCCTTTTCTCCCCTTGCAGCTGGAAGGTGACAAACTGGCACTGCCTGTGAGCCCCAGCCCGCTCAGCCCAGTGCCCACCCCCAGCACTAAACCACCCGATGCGGCCGTCCTCACCGTGGAGCCCTCTCCTTCAGAGAAGAAATGCTTCTTTGTGGATGAGTCGGAGCCCCTCCTGCGCTGTGACTCCACCTCCAGCGGCTCCTCTGCACTCAGCCGGACAGGCTCCTTTATTACCAAAGGTATCAAAATCAGCCCGGAGGGGTGGGGAGGGCAGCAGGAGGGCTGCAGCAGTACCCAGAGTGCGGCCACGGCACAGCCCCTGCCATCAGCACACACACAGCTGGCCAGTGAGCACTGAGGGTGTGATGTCATTAAAGCAAATAACTGGGGAAAACCAACTTTCCAGGATATGTTTATCACACGCTGAGTCAAGACCGGGAGTATCCTTAGAGAGGACTTCCAAGGGAACACGCCTTTAAAGGGTTTTAACTCTTGGAGGTGCTGTCAGAAATGCATCATCCTTGGATGTCTGTGGGACCTTCTGGCTTTTGGTCCCCAGGGATGGGTTATTGCGTGAGATGAAAACAGAAAAATGCCATTTTGGAATGTTTGTCTTCATCTTTCACCCTCGGTCCCTCTTGCTGCACCGTACATCTTGAGATGTAAATCACCGTTAGTCAACTCTGCCCTAAGAGGGGGTTTAATTTCCTGCATTTAATTTGCTGTATTTAATCTTCATTATCTTCTGGTGAAGGTGAAACACTGAGCTCAAGCGACCTGACCAATTTATGCTGTGGTGCAGAAACGAAGCTGACCCGATGAGAACAACTCAAAATAGCAGAATTTAGCTTTTTGGCTCCCCTCCCACCATCCCCTTCACTTTCAGTACTGGCCATTCAGCAGTTATTACTGCTGTATTTGCTCTAGCAGGATCCCAGCTTCAGTGCCTCTACAGCATTTCTGCAGCTCTGGTTTCTCTGTTTCCGTTCCTCAACACATACTGCTGCTTTCCCTTGCTTCCCTTCATGGTGCGTCCCTCTCCTGAGCAGGCAGGGGGATGGGCTGAGATCTCTGGTGACGTTTCCTTGCGGGAACCCAGGTGGAGGCTTTCCAGGAGGCTTTTTTTAACCCCCTGCTCCTTCCTCCTACAGAAAAGAAGGACACAGTCTTGCGCCAGGTGCGCTTGGACCCTTGTGACCTGCAGCCCATCTTCGATGACATGCTGCACATCCTCAACCCCGAGGAGCTCCACGTGATCGAGGAGATCCCGCAGGCGGAGGACAAGCTGGACAGGCTGTTTGAGATCGCCGGAGTCAAGAGCCAGGAAGCCAGCCAAACCCTCCTGGACTCTGTCTATAGCCACCTTCCTGATTTACTGTAGGCACTGGTCACCGCGCACTCTCCGAATATCTGCTAGAACTAGCTTGGCACTCGTTAAGATGACCGACAATGCGCAGGCAGGTCTGCTGTAGAATACATGGCCAGTATTTTCTTTGAGGTGTCCCTGGTTTCTGGAGGGGGCAGTTTGCGAGCATTGCACCTCTCAACCTTAACTCTGTTGCTCAGTTAAGTCTTTGCACCCTCTGCCCCCTTCGGAGTCTTTCTCTCGTTCCCATTCCAATTAGATCAGTTGATGCACTTTAAAATGCAGTAAGTGAACTAGAAGACCACGAATGCAGTGTCACCTATAGGCATCGAGTCTGGGGGTGCTCTGGAGCCCGTTTCAGTTCTGTCAAAGCCGTTGCTCCAAACGATCGTCGTCTGCTACCTCCCTTCCGCCTGGGAGTGGGAAACGGTGAAACACACAAAGCCAATTGTTGCTGGTTACCTTAACGCACCTCGGCTTCCTCCCTGGTTGACTTTTTTTAATGTACTCTCATATAGCTCATGCTCATTGCTGAGATTTTACTAGCACGACTATTTATTGTATGGTTTTCACCCGGACAACGCATTGTGCTCCTATAAGCTAACGCAGAAGCGGATGAATGGAAAGAAGAGGTTCGGTTCCACCAACCTTCACGACAGTGCAACCAAGCGAGGAGCATCTTGCCTGGCCCCGAAGAGGACAGCGGGTCGTGGCAGCACCAGGTCTGGACCTGGGGAGCCCGCTGGTGGTTCTGCTCTCCGTGTGCCGTAAGACTTCCCAAGCTATGCTTTTACACTCGTGTCTCTTGTTTTTTATACAGACATGGCCGGTAGGTTAGGTTCTCCAAAGGCCCTGCCCGGCCTTGGATAGTCTCTTCAAATCACACTTCACTTTTTATTAAAAAGAAAAGAAGGGGGGAAAAAAAAATAAAAGTCAAAAAAAAACAAACAAAAAAAAGCTGCATCGTAAGAGGTCTGTCTGATTCTATTTGCAACTATTATGCTCCCGTAACGACCAGTCTGTACTGCGCTCCAATGGAAAAATGACGTTAGGGCGGCGCGGGCTGCCTTGTGGGAAGGGGTGGGAGTGGGGAAAAGGGGAATGAACTGAAAAATTGCCTTCCAGTGTACTAATTTATTAATAAATACTAGGTGTTTGTTACCTGACCTGCCTCAGTGTTAACCTCCTTAACACCCTGCGTGGGGGCACTGAAGGACTGCAGTCAGTGGGGGTTCTGCAGGGCTCTGGTTTAGGGCCGTTTATGTTTCCTAAATGACTCGGAGGTAGGACTGGAAGGTGTTTTGAGCAAGTCTGATGATACTGAACTGGGAGGAGCCGTTGACTCAGAGCGTGGAGAAGCCTTGCAAGAGATCCAGACAAATCAGGGAGCGGGGCAGACACCGGCTGCATGAGGTTTGCAAGAAGTGCACCCGCAAAGGGGCAGCCCTGACCGCGTGTTCCGCTGGGGGGCCGAGGGGCGGGAGGGCAGCCCTGCAGAAAGGAGCCTGGGGGTGTCGATCTACTTGGAGCAGGGACTGCTGGCTGTGATGGGAGGTGAAGTGGGAGACGGGGGTCGGTGTTGGGGGAGCTTCTCCTTCAGGCTGTGGATTCTCCTGTCAGCTAAGCCTTGAGGTCAAAATGCGATTGCTTTCAGCTGAGACCAGTTCTGTGGGGCCCCCGAGGGCTGCGGGAGCACTGCAGTCCCACCCCAGCCAGCAGATGCAGTCACCGTGCGGTGGAGCAGGGAATGCTACCACCTGCCAGTCCCACCTCGGCAAGTGGATCAGATGGCTGCTGAGCCTTCCCACGTGGCTCTTTGCAATTTGTTTTTCAAATGTGCAATCTGCTTCCAAAAGGCCGTGCGAGCACTCGAGGCTGTGAAGCCCCAGCCTGTGGCTGCTGTGCTGATTCACTGTGAAGCACTGGCCTCGGAGCTGCAGCACTTGTTGTGTTAGCGATGTCCTTCTCGCTGCTGCTTCCAAATGACAGCCCTCGTTGTTCTGCTCACAAATGGAAGCCTTAATGGGACACGAGCTCCTGCTTTATAATGCTGTCGCTTTGTACGCTTTGCTGCAGTGTTTTCTGCAGTGCTTCCCTGCTGTCTGGCATCAAAAGTTGCTGTTAGGGGAGCGTATGTAGGTGCAGGATTCATCTCAGAACACAAGGATGCATGAAGTATCTCCTGTAGAAACAGCGCAAAATAGCAGAAGTGCTGGGAGCACCGGGATGGGATTCGTCTCTGGAGGCGTTCAGGAACCATGGAGAGGTGGCACTGAGGGACGTGGTCAGTGCAGGTGGGTCGGCCTGGGGGATCTCAGAGGCCTTTTCCAGCCCCAGTGATTGCCCCTGGCTGGGAAGGAGGCACTGGGCTCTGTGGCTGCCATACGTGTTCGGTGCAATGCAAAGCAACGTCAGCGTGGCTGCGTGCCCAACGTATGCCTGAGTGCTAAAAGTGGTATTTCAGAGGCGGAGCTGAGTGCCTCCCTGATGGTGAGGGGTTTTATCTCCATGCTGGGAGCGGTTTGGAGCCGTTGATCTGCCTTGGGCAAGAATTGGCAAGGGAGGAGCAGCCAAGCAGAGGGAAAGGCGTGCGTTAACGTACTCACTGATAGCTTTATGTAAGCACAAACCACCTGCTGTAGATAGTTCTCAGCGCATCCCTGCAGTGAGTGCCTGGTCTGGCTGGAAAATGGGACATTTGTCCTTTGCTGGTGGTCCAGGTGCCAAAGCCATGGGCTGTACATTCCAGAATCGTTGTGCCTCCCTCCTGGGGCTCCGCTGTCCCACATAACCCAACCTGGTGCCGTGTGGTGGGCCAGGAGAGGATTTGGGGCATCTTCAGCTCAATGCGCACCTGCAGCATCGCTCCCTTATTGGCTTACCCTGGGATGCTGGGACGCTGGTCTTGTCCTGGCTCCATCCCCTCCTATCTATCTCCCTCCGAGCTGTGACCTCCAAGCAGCCTTATGCTGCGTGCATAAGCATTTCTGTGCTCTCTCTCTATATATATGAACAGACTTGCATGAAAAATATTCGGTGTATCTGGGAGTGTTTGGGGGAAGGTTCTGAGAGCAGCTGCACCCTGCTAATTCCTGGTGCTTCGGGCGTGGGAGGTGTGTGGGCAGCAGCCCCGTGGCTCCTCACCCATCCTCTGTGCTTTCTTCTGCTTTGAGAAAATAATCCATGGGTGGGAACATAGAGCACGGGTGGGTTTGTGACCTGCAGGTGTAACACCTCGGGCTGTTCTTGTCCTTGTGCATGGCTGGAGGCGTTGGGGGCAGCGCTCAGACCTGTGTGCTTCTTTCCCTGCTGTGAGCTGAAGGGATGAAGCTATTGAAAACAAGGGGCTGGCAAGGCCAAGCTATGAATATGTGGTCTGAAACCTTCTTTGCCCTGCTTGCTCAGCCATGGGTGCAGTGTTTGCGTCCCCATACATTGTCCTCCTGCATGTGGGGACAGCTGGCACTGGGGGGACCCTGGTGTGTCCCCCTGTGGCAGAGCTGTGCTCGTAACAAAGTCCTCTGCGCGGGGATCTTTCCTAATGTACTTTGCTCCTATGAATAGCACAAGGGAGAAGTTTCCAGGGCAACTGGAACAGGAAAATGAAGGAGTCATCATCTATGTATTCATTGAGGACGGTCGGTCGTGGCAGCGTCCCGGCTTGTTTCTCAGAGCAGCCCTCTGGGATGAGGCTTCCCGCTCACCATGCTGGTATTTAGAGGTTTATGGTTTCCTTCTGAAGGCCAATTTTGCCTTCCCAGCTTCCTGGGAAGTGTCACCTCCGAGACATTTTGTTTTATTCTTTTCCACCCAGAGGGTGGTGACGCACTGGAACAGGTTGCCCAAGGAGGCTGTGGATGCCCCATCCCTGCAGGCATTCAAGGCCAGGCTGGATGTGGCTCTGGGCAGCCTGGGCTGCTGGTTGGCGACCCTGCACACAGCAGGGGGTTGGGACTGGGTGAGCACTGTGGGCCTTTGCAACCCAGGCCATTCTGTGACTCTATGATTCATGGCTGAGCCAGGCAGGGGCCTCTGGGACCATGTGGTCCCTGCATGCTCCAGCAGGGCCACCCAGGGCAGTGCCCAGCACTACGGCCCGGTGCTCCAGCAGATCTCCAGGAGCACCAGGCTGAGTCTCTGAGAAGCTGAAATATCCTCTCTGTATTCACTGAAAATACGTTGTGAGTTGAAATTCTCCCCCCATATTCACCAAACACACATGGGCAGTTGAGCCATCCCTGTTGCTCAGCATGACCCAGATGTTCCTTCTGCTGCTCCACACCTGGTGCTGGTGATGCCCACTGCTGATGTCCCTGTGCCCCAAGCGGTGCCACCAGCAATTGTGTCCTCGCATTGGCTCCTGCTCAGGGACGTTGGATGTGGGTTTCAGCAGGCTGCATGGAGACATCTTCAGCTCTCAGTTGATGATATGTTTGTCATACATCACTGCAAAAATTGGCAGCTGGAGGGAACTGCAGCACAGGAGCCAGGCTGGTGCATCCCAGGAAGCATCTGAAGGTGAAACCGACCCAGGCTGACTCCTTCCCCTGCAAAAATGTCCTCTGCAGTGACCCTACATTTGGGTCCTCCTCACTCAGCAGATTTGCTGGGACCATTTTCACATCACCTGGATAAAAAACATTTAATCAGTTCTTATCCCAAATCTTCTCCAAAATAGAAAAGTGTGAGGCAGCCAAACATATCTCATGTGGTTTTGTTGTTCTTCCAACTAGTCACCTACAATGAAAAGCTTTCATGCTGGGACACTGAGCGATCACCCCACCCTCAGGGAGCAGGGTGGTCACATAGGTTGTGGTCTCTGTCTCCCCTCTGCTTTGGGGGACCCCCAGAGCTTCCCTGCAGAGGCAGGAGCCCCTGGTTGTGAGTAGCGCTGCCAATTATGAGCTGAGCCAGGCGCAGCTGCTGCCCAAACGTTTGCTCTCTAAGCAGGTTGTTAGATCACGCCGGAGGAAAAGGAGATGCACTTTTAGGTCCTCCTTAGCCCGAGGGTATGGCTTGACAGGAGCCAGCCTGCCTCTTGGTCTCCTCTGGAAGCCTTCTATCTCCATGTGGCTACAGACCTGGCTTCAATGCTAGGAGAGGAAAAGTCCCTTGTTATTGCTGGAAACATCATCATTCCGCAGCTCGCCTCATCAGTAACCTCAGAATGCCTTGTGTCCAAGCCAGGGGACTTCAGTTTTACTTGTAAAAATCTGCCATGTTCTCCTATTTTCTTCCTTTCCTCTTCAGTACTGGGTTGGGGAGGTGTTGAAGTTGGCCTTCAGGACTCTGAAGATGAAGGAGGCAGTGAGTTAGACCAAGAGGAGTCCCTGCTGGATATAAGGAGGAACGTTTTCTCGCTTGAGTGTGGAGGTTGCTCAGAGAGATGGGGCCATCTCCATCCCTGGGGGAGTTCAAGACACGACCACACAAAGCCCTGAGCAACCCCACCTGCCTCGGAGCTGGCACTGCTTGTGCTGGGAACCCCCACAGCCCTTCCCAACCCCTATGAGCCATGCGGTTCTCTCTTTGCTTTCCCTGTATGGTACAGTGCCATCCAGAGTGCTCTGCTAAAAGCATGGAATGCGTTTTGCTGGAAACACAGCAGTGCAGTGGGTGCAACCCAGAGCCAGGGTCTGCCCAGCTCCTCTGGGCTCACATGGCTGTGTGTCTTTTGCAGAGCATGGGCATGTGAGGTTTGTGCCATGCAAAATAAAGCAGTGTGCAGGTAGGCAGCAAGGAGACTGAGGAGGAGATGAGCAGCTGTGCCTAAGAGATGTTTCTGGAAGGCGGTTTCTGAAGCAGAGGTTTCATACCATGGCTTGGATGGCACAACCATCCTGCTCACAGCCTTGCTCCAGCAATGGAAATCCCACATCTGCCCTGGGAAACCATCCACAAGAAAGGCAGAATATTACCTTACTCATTTTTCAAGCTGAGAACCAAGCTCATGTATCACTGAGCATCTCAAGGAAGGGCCCTCTGTGTGAAGTTTGGTGACGGAGTGGTCCCAGGCACAGTGCTGGAGCTCCCTCTGGCCGTGGCCCATCCCCATGCCCAGCTGGGCTATGGCCACTGCCCCATGGTGATCAGGAGGGCCAGGAGGGTGATGTTCAGGTGAAGACTCGACCCACTGGAGCGCAGCAGAGCAGCCACCTGCCCTGGAGCACCTGCAGGTGACTGGTGGGCACCCAAGTGCTGAGCTCCAGCAAGAGCTGCTCCCACACCCTGGGTTCCATTCATCAACGTGCTCAATAAACCAGCTGCTGAGCTGGCAATGACCCGTCCCCAAAGAGTGTCCTGGGGCCCCCCGCCTTGCTCCCAGCCACCCCAGGCAGGAGGAAGGTGTAGCTCCGGATCCCCAGGAGGGCTGCCCCATCCAAACCCTTCTAGGGAGAGGCAGTGGCAGGAGAAGGGCCTGTAGGGACTGATTGCACCAATCCTGCCTTTCTTTCCTAGGGCTCTGAGTGCTGTGATCAATAGTTTATGTAACAGGCTGAGTCAGGATTTGCTGCCTGGGATAAAGCTGCATGCAGGCTTCTGCAGGGCAGGCCTTGGCTCTTCCATGATCCTACAAATGGGGACACCAATCCAATACACACGTAATGATCTTCTCTCTCCTGCAGTGACAGAAAGTGGGGGTGGCGGTCGGGCAGCTGTGCCCCTCAGCTGTACCTTGGGACAGTAAATAGCAAGGTGCAGGGCTGATGTGGCGAGGTTCAGATGGAGGGAAGGTGTCTTTAGCTAGAGCGAAGCTGTGAAAGCAACCGGCAACAAGGCGTATTAATCTCCATTATGCTGAGCCCGTTCTGCCCACCCCGCTCAGCAGCTGCACCCCAAGGAACCTTCCAGCTACGGGGCTGCGAAGGAAGCCCTGCTGGAATGGCCGAGGGGACCCTGCACGCTGTCAGAGTCACCCGAAATGACCCCTCTGCGCAGCTCCTGGAAAACAAGTTGCACAATTAGTGCTGCAGCATTAACGCACGCTGACACAGCACTGCTAATTATAGAGCTGAGGCTCAAGGAAGCGCTGCACCGTTAGCACTCGTTGGGCAAGGCTGTCAGATGTGTGCGCTGCGCTGCTCCGCAGGGCTCAGAGCTGCTCCTGGAGGACGGAGGGCACAGCAAGAGGCCATGGGGACCCGCTCTGCAATGGCAGGGAAACGCAGCCCTGCAATGAGCCGTGTGGGCTCATGTGCTGGAAGGTGTATAGCTGTAATCACACAAGGTGTAATAGAAGGATAGCCAGAGGTTATATGGGAATAACTCACCAACACCGAGGCTCACAGTTATTAAGATGGATGCTCACCAACATTGAGGCTTGCTACAAGGAACTCCAAACAGGAGCAATCTCCAAAAGAGATGCTGCCTTAGTGGTGGTCAGTCCTTAAATGGGATCTAGGAGAGGTGGAGTCAAGCTCCACCCCTTCCGGGAGCACAGCTGAATTACCTTCACCTGTGCTCCTGCAGCTGACCCGTCACTTGCCTCAGATGGTTAATCAGAGGTTCAGGCTGTGATTAACAGTTTCCCATACAGAAGGCAAGGAGTTTCTGCCAGTGCTTGGGGAGAGCAATAGACAGGATGGGGAACGGCTGTTTACGAGGGTGGACAGTGATAGGACAAGGGGGAATGGCTTTAAAGTGAAACAGGGGAGGTTTAGATTGGATCTGAGGAGGAAGTTTTTCACGCAGAGGGTGGTGACGCACTGGAACAGGTTGCCCGAGGAGGCTGTGGATGCCCCATCCCTGCAGGCATTCAAGGCCAGGCTGGATGTGGCTCTGGGCAGCCTGGGCTGCTGGTTGGCGACCCTGCACATAGCAGGGGGTTGGGACTGGATGAGCACTGTGGGCCTTTGCAACCCAGGCCATTCTGTGACTCTGCGATTCCGACCCGCTGCCTGCAGGCGCTCCTGGTCTCTGTGCTTCCACCAGGAAAGAAGGGAATGGCCTGAGTGCAACCTGCTGCTGTGTGTAACATCCATCACTGAGCCAGCAGTGTCTGACCACCATCCATCTCTAAATGTGCATCTATCTCCTTACAGGGAAGACATTTAAGATCAAAAGAAACTAAAATTAATACGTTTATGTTCAGATCAGAGCAACCAGCAGTTGTCCTTCACTTGCTGGCTTTGCAGGGTTGCTACCACATTAAAATCCTCCCTACCATCATCCTCACTGCAGTGCCCCCGCAGTCCGTTGTGCTCCCACACCTCGTGCTGTGCTAACATCCATGACCACTGAGCTCCCGCTGTGGGTCAGGGCCGGTCCTCACAGCCCAGGCTGCGCTGGGCAGGGAACCAAGGCCAGAACCCTTCCAGCTCCAAGGATTCTGAGATTCTATGATCTCATGTCACTGCCTGACTTGGCAGCTGGGTGTGTGGGTGTCAGTGAGCTCTGGAACAAAGTGATCACGTCCGTGGTGCTTGGTGGGCGCAGGCGCTGCCACGGAGCGTTCGTTAAAGACGTCGCTTAGGGAGGAATTTCCCAACTGCAGAAGTTAATCGTTAAAGCCGCCACTCGGATCCCCGCAAATGTGGCTTTAAGCTGCAAATCTCTTTGAGACTCATAATTCAATCCTATTTGGAAACAAGTTCCTTAGATTTAGAGCAATGAATATTTAAAGGCGAGCAGTTGAACCATTTTCAATTTCTGAGATTATTAGTGGATGAAAAACTGACCGTGAGCCAGCAGTGCGCTCCTGCAGCCTGGAAAGCCAATGGTGCTGTGGGCTCCATCAGCAGGGACAGGGAGGTGATTGTCCCTCTCTACTCCATGCTTGTGAGGCCCCATCTGCAGTGCTGCGTTGAGGTCTGGAGCCCCAATACAGGAAAGACAGGGAGCTGTTGGAGAGGGTCTGGAGGAGGCCACAAAGATGTCCTGTGTGCTGGGTCTGGCAACATCTGATTTTATTCCCCTGTGCCTTTCTGCTGGCATTTGGTCCCAGGTCCCTGGCATGCAACAAATGATAGGACAAGGGGGAATGGTATGAAACCGAGACAGGGCAGGTTTAAGTTGGATCTTAGGAGGAAGTTTTTCCCCCAGAGGGTGGTGACGCACTGGAACAGGCTGCCCAAGGAGGCTGTGGATGCCCCATCCCTGCAGGCATTCAAGGCCAGGCTGGATGTGGCTCTGGGCAGCCTGGGCTGCTGGTTGGCGACCCTGCACACAGCAGGGGGTTGGGACTGGATGAGCACTGTGGGCCTTTGCAACCCAGGCCATGCTGTGACTCTATGAAATGTGAGGGCTGCCAAGGATCGTTAGGGTTCTGTATGCTCCAAAAACTCATCCACTGCTTCTTACACCCACCTGCATGCTCAGCTGCAGGACGGTGTTGCCTACACGTGACCTGTACAAGTCAGGAGCTCACACAGCTTCTTCGTGGCCCCACCTGGTGGCCTGCATCACCATGTAGGGTTGAATGAGAATGAAGTAACACCTTGCAGCAGCCAGCTGTATCTTCACCTCCACCTTCAGTGCTTCTGTGTGGGGTCTGCCCTTAGGTGGGCCTGCTCTGCAGGACCACTAAAGGAAGAGACACGCACCATTTCCAAGGGGGAAATCACAGATGGTGGAAGGAAATTTTAGACGGGAGAGGGATGATGGGGAAAACCTGCATGGGTTTGGCTGTGTTCTTTGTCCTTGACCCAGAGAAGTGACAAAGGTTTGCCCAGTGCCACCTGCCCAGTCCTAGTGGTAGGGCTTGCTGACCTTCAGCTTCTCTGCGGAGCTGATTTGATTTCCAGTCCTTGAGTCTGCCGAGGTCTCACTCTGCCAACCAGTCCAGGGCCCACAGTTGCACTGCTCTGGGCTGGGAGCTCAGCCTTTGTGCAGGGCCACCCCCATGGCTCTGCAGCGCCAAGGAAACAAAGCACTTCCTGACTCCTGTCGGTGATACATGACTGAATGACCACATGCTGTGCTCTGCCGTAGGGGTAAAGGCACAGACGTAGTGGGTTGGAGGTGAACGCAGCTTGGTGTGGAACGACATCAAGCCTCGAGTTGTGCCAGGGGAGATTCAGGTTGGACGTCAGGAAAATCTTCTCCCAGAGAGCAGTCGGGGGCTGGAATGGGCCGCCCTCAGAGGTGGTGGGGTCACCAGACCTGGGGGTGTTCCAGAGCCTGGTGGATGTGGCACTGAGGGACGTGGTTCAGCGGGAGGTGCTGGTGGTGGCTGCACGGCTGGACGGGATGGTCTCGGGGGTCCTTTCCAGCCTCGGTGATTCTGTGATTCCCGAGCGTTTTACGGAGTGCCTTCGTGTGCTCGCTGCTCGCCGCTCACAGGGGCGAGGGGTGCGCGGCGCCTCACAGCTCTTCCGGTGAGGATGGGGGAAGGAGAAACCAGTGTAAGGAGGGGAAAGTCTGATGAAAATAGAAGGGGGAAAGACGGGGGAGAAATAGAAAAGAGCCTCTGCAGAAACTACAGCAGAGCTCAGCCATAGGATGGCACACATCCCTCTGGGTTCATTGACCGCTAATGGAATTGATGAGCAGAATTTGTCACGCTCTTAAGGAAACCCCAGGAAATGAAGAAATAACGTGGGAAGAATCTCACACCCTCTAAACGTCTTTTCTTTCTCATGAACACCTTATGCCCGATTCCCCGCGCAGAGGTGAGCCGCTGAGGTCTTCTTTCCCCCCCGGGCTTTAGCAATCCGGAATACAGCACAGAGCGAAGCCGGGGGCATTTCGGAAGGCAGCAGCAGATCCACCGGCAGCGCTCAGCGCTCAGCACTGGGTGGCAGGCTGTCCCCAGGCAGGGAGCAGGCAGACGCGAGCAGCTACGGGGCTCGGTCGTATTATGGAGGAAGAAGTTACTTCGTGTCCCCAGCTGGAGGTGGGACGAAGGGCACAAGACTTCTGTGAGGCCTGCGGTGAGATGGGGGGAGCCGTACCATGGAGACTGAGGGCTCCCTGCTGTGAAAGGGCTCTGCCGGCTCTGAGCTCTGGCCTGAAACAACCTCCCAGTCTGGGAGGCAGGTGACCAGGGGCACCCACAAGCAAGGGAAGGGACTGTGCCCCTCTGCTCTGCCCTCATGAGGCCCCATCTGCAGAGCTGTGTCCAGACCTGGGGCCCCCAGCACAGGAGGGACGTGGGGTGATGGGAGCGGGGCAAGAGGAGGGCCGGGAGGATGCTGAGAGGGCTGGAGCACCTCTCTGTAGAGAAAGGCTGAGGGAGCTGGGGGTGTTCAGCCTGCAGAAGGCTCCAGGAAGACCTTATTTCAGCCTCTCTATACATACATGGGCCTAGAGGAAATCTGAGAGCGGCTCTTTGTCAGTGATAGCGATAGCACAAGGGATAAAGGCTTTAATCTAAAAGGAGGGAGATTTAGATCCAACGTTAGGAGGAGATTCTTCTCTATGAGAAAGATGAGGCACTGCCACAAGCTGCCCAAAGAATCTGTGGTTGTCCCATCTCTAAAAGTGTTCGAGGCCAGGTTGGATGGGGCTTTGGGCAACCTGACCTGTTGGCAGTGTGCCTGCCCGTGGCAGGGAGCTGGAACCAGATGGTCTTTAAGGTCCCTTCCAGCCCAAACCATTTGAGGATCCTACAACTCTACAATGCTAGGTACAGGCAGGGCTCTGAGCACATCCCATCCTGCTGGTTTGTATATCAGCACAGGGCCAGCTGAGGGCTGTCCCTCTCCTTGGATGATCTTAGCCATTGCTCCAGCCCAAGGACCGCAGCTGATCCCTTGTTTGGGAGGGCTGCTCTTTGCTCAGACCCTCCTGCAGAATCTGGGACTCTCAGCAGTCCTCACTGCTCTCTTTGCTCTGCAATGGCTTTGTTTTACTTGGCAGAACCTGGAGCTTCCCCTGACAACAGCAGATGTCACTGCTTGAGCCACATCTGCTCCTAGGACATGCCATGTCAGGATTGGTGTTTTATATCTGAGACACAGAATCACAGAACCATAGAATGGCCTGGGTTGCAAAGGCCCACAGTGCTCACCCAGTCCCAACCCCCTGCTGTGTGCAGGGTCGCCAACCAGCAGCCCAGGCTGCCCAGAGCCACATCCAGCCTGGCCTTGAATGCCTGCAGGGATGGGGCATCCACAGCCTCCTTGGGCAACCTGTTCCAGTGCGTCACCACCCTCTGCGTGAAAAACTTCCTCCTCAGATCCAACCTAAACCTGCCCTGTCTCAGTTTCAAACCATTCCCCCTTGTCCTATCACTGCCCACCCTCACAAACAGCCGTTCCCCCTCCTGTTTATTCGCTCCCTTCAAGTACTGGAAGGAGTCCACACAATCAAACCCTTCCAATGAGCTGGGCTGCACAGGAGGAGCAGACTTTGGTCCGCACGAGACTATAGCTCTGCCTGGGTGCTGTCCTGGAAGGCAGTAGTTGACCGCAGCCACAGCCACACCGAGACTTCCACACACACTTCCCACTCTGGGAAAGTTTCTGGTTTTCCAAAGCTAAACATAGACATGAATTTAGGTTCAAGTCTGCTCCCTGCTGAGCTTCCTGTGCAGATGGAGCCCTGGCCCACCCCCTGGTGTGGGGGCCGCCAGAGTCACCTCTTTGCTCATGGCCATCCATGGCCCACCTGACCACGTGCTTTGGCTGGGATTGCTCAGCTTCAGCAGAGCTCCCTGTGAGCTGACCCTTCCTGCAGTTATGGGGCTCCTTACCCCGAAGTTAAGCATCGTGCAGTTTGGAAAGCAAGACCCGTAGAACAGCAGGAAGAGCAACCTGACCCTGTGCGAGCTGCTGTGCTGCCTTGGACACAGTGCCAGAGCCTGGGCTTGCTGCGTGTGGCATTAAGTGGCATGCTGCCTTCCCCCTCAGCCCAGCCGAGAGCAGCCCCGGATCATTAAGCCAATTTGCATTCAGATCTATATGAAGCCATTAAGAAGTGCCAGACACAAGAGTGAAACTGGATGAAAGCTTCACCGGTGGGAACAATCAAAGGAAATCCCAGTGCTTGAGCTCCAGTTTGCCTCAACAGAGAGGAATTCAATTAAGGCCCGATCTTATTTGTTTAGTTCGGAGAAAAGGCAGCTGACTGGGTGTTGGACATTTCTTTGGCTCTGA
This sequence comes from Alectoris magna, assembly GCA_030625065.1. Lineage (NCBI taxonomy): Eukaryota > Metazoa > Chordata > Aves > Galliformes > Phasianidae > Alectoris > Alectoris magna. Next base: position 111,927,989 of record CM060562.1, on the reverse strand, counting down.
ATCATCCGTAAATACCACGGGTTGTTGTAAGCAGGTTGGAACCAACACGCTGGCCCAAGCCCACCAGCAGCCGCCAGCTGGGGAGCAGAGAAGGCAGAATCAGCCCTCACTGATAGAGAGCTGAGACATTGCTGCTCCCAGGGCTCTCTAGGAAAAAGTCCCACAGACTGCCTTGGGTCCGTGCTTCCCTCCAGCGCAGCTGGTTGTGCTGTGAGCCCTTCCTCCACACAGCACTGCAGCTACAAGATGCAGCTTCTCACCTCAGCAGCGTTTGATCCGGCAGTTGCCTCCCTAAGGGACCCTGAGATAAGGACGGCCCCCGGTTGTGATCAGGAGATGATTGGGCATCCTGTGTTACTTATTATCTTCCTGTTCTCATTTTCTTCCCTTGAGAAAATGCTATCTGTTAAATCAAGCGATTCATCCTCTGCCAACACACGGGACAAGCAGTGCCCCGCTTGGTTTCCGTATGCCAGGTTTCTGGCTGGGGGCACTGGAAATGGGTGGGTTCTGAAACCCCCCCGCATCCCAGCACAGCCGCAGTCACTGCCTGTTGAACCCCATTCACTGCTGCACGGAGCAGCACGGGTGCCCAACCTTCGGGCTGTCTGCCTGGGCCACGCAGAGCGGAGAGGAATTGTCTTGGGCCACATATAAAACATACAAGAGAGTTAAGGCACGTAACTAACAGAACTGCTTTTATTCTTTTTATATTTGTCCACTAAAACATAGGGGGGAAAAAAGAGGGCGACAAAAGCATAAAAGCCACAGGAAATCACCGTTGTGAGTGCAACGGGAATGGCAGCACTGACACGCAGAGCTGCCTCGCCTGCAAAACAAAGCAGAAACTCTCACCCTGAGCCCACGGCACAGCTGTGCTGCTGGTAAACACGGGCACCTGCTCTGCCCCTCGGTGCCTGCGGGCTCATGGACCCACGGCAGCAGCAAATGCAGGTGGGGGGCAGAGGGGCTGCTCAGAGGGAGCCCCATTCCCAGCAGGAAGCCGTCCCTTGGGGGGACAGGGGAGCGTTTTCTCATCTGCTGGAGCTGAGTGTGAAATACACAGCCCCACAAGGGAGGATTAAGAGATTGAAATGGATTTGTCCTTCACCTCTTAAGAAGCTAACTGGATGCTGTGCCTGTCCTCACATTACAGACGTGTGTGCAAGGCTCTTGCTTGTCTCTGCTTGTCTGTGTAAAGGTTCTCTGCTTGTCTGTGGAAAGCATGGACTCCCTGGCAGGATTGAGTAGAACTCCTCTCTAAATAAAATATGTAATGGGAGGAGATAGATAGATATAGATTTTCTGCTATACCCTTCATGCAGGGAAATCCCTTGGCCGTGGGCTCACCAGACTTTTTCCCATCTCCTGTACATGACACACGAGTGTGTGAACAGAGCTCATCTCTCCCCCTGCCCTTGCCCATGTCCTTCCCCCCATCCCCTGCCCTGTGGCACCCCAAGTGCTCAGCCAGCTCCACAGGTGCTGCTGTCCATCCCACTCTGCCTCTCCCAGCCCACAGGCTGCACAGCAGCCCAGCACACAGCCCCAGGCTCTCTGTGGCTCACTGAAGTGGGCAGAGGGTGCAGGCAGTGCAATGCCTTACAGTGGGGCAGCTGTGGGGCATTGGGTCTGCGTGGTTGTGCTGGGGCTTTTTACCCCTCCGAAGTACCCATAGCGCTGGGGAGAAGGCCTGGGAGGCATGGTGAGGGGATTGTGCTCTTCGGGAGAACTGTGTTCCCCAAAGACTGAGTGCTGCCGATAGCTCAGCGCCTCAGTTTCCCCTATTAGGGAGGATGCTGGAGGTTGGTGGAGTTGCCTGGGCAAATTCTGAGGCTGGTACAAATCTGTCAGTGTTTCTCTGGTAGTTCTAACACACCAGCTGACCGACATGCTATTGCCAGCCAGCTCCAGCAATGCTAAACCTGTCTTCTGCTGCACTTAGCCAAGACTTCATTTAACACTGAATAAATACAGCATTCTTGGAACCACTTCCCTTTAAGATGAGCAGGCTGGATGAAAGGCTTCCCCGGCTCTTCCAGCCACAAGATTTATTTTCTTGCTCAACGAATCAACGCTGGTGGAAGGCCATGCCGCAGGTTTTCCTTCCTGCTTCTATCACGTCTGTTTATCAGAAATTGTCACCTGTTTACCCGAGATAAGGCAAACAGTTTGCTCATCTGAGGCCCTTCAGAGACACCCTACAAACATCCTTTGTAGTCTGAACCGGACAGGCAGCATCCTACAGCCCCATGCGGGTGCGCAGCTCACGCTTGTTGGATTTGACGGCGCTGTGAGTGAGATCAACGTGTGCTTCCAAGCAGAAGCGACGTGGAAGCTGCGCCGCGCTTCGTGGGGAGCATCTGGCCAACTTCAGCGCTTGGAACCAGAAGGAGAAAGCAAAAGCTGCTCTCCCCAGAAAGCAGTGGGGAAAGGCACCTCTCCCTCGTGAGCTGGACTTTGGGCCATGGGCGCACCGTGGCCATGCACACACATCCACGCTGCCCCGTGGCACCTCTCTTTTTTTTCTGCTGGGTGTGAGTAACCAATGATCCTGCACTGCTCCCTCTGCTTGAAAAGCACATCTTTGCTAGGGGCAGAGGAACGCTGGGGTCTGTGGAGTAACAGCACATCTCTCTGCATTCCTTGCTGGGGTTAGGGTAGGGCCAATGCTTTCAAGTGCAGACCAGTCACAAGGAATTTATCTTGCCAGCTTCCCTTTCGCAACAGGAAGTGTACCCGACAAACAATAATTGTAGGAAATGTACAACTGACCCAGGCAAAGGTAGAAAGTTTGCTCTCAGTCATCGCTGTGTGCGGATGGGACGAGGAGAAAAGTCAGAGTTGAATACTTGTGGATGTTCTTCATGGACTTTTTTTGTGGTTTTTTTTTAATGAGAAGTGTTATTTTGTCACAAAAGCCATCTGGTTCTCTTGCTGCTTGGGAACCCTGATCACCAACGTCAGTGCCCCCAGGGAGTCCCATATGGAGGGTCCTCGGGCATCCCAGAGCCCTGCAAGGAAGACAAAGCATCTTAAACCCCTGTGGTCCAATTTTGGACACCAGGAATCATAGAATCACAGAATGACAGAATGTCCTGGGTTGCAAAGGCCCACAGTGCTCACCCAGTCCCAACCCCCTGCTGTGTGCAGGGTCGCCAACCAGCAGCCCAGGCTGCCCAGAGCCACATCCAGCCTGGCCTTGAATGCCTGCAGGGATGGGGCATCCACAGCCTCCTTGGGCAACCTGTTCCAGTGCGTCACCACCCTCTGGGGGAAAAACTTCCTCCTAAGATCCAACCTAAACCTGCCCTGTCTCAGTTTGAAACCATTCCCCTTGTCCTATCATTGCCCACCCTCACAAACAGCCATTCCCCCTCCTGTTCATATGCTCCCTTCAAGTACTGGAAGGCCATAATGAGGTCTCCCCGCAGCCTTCTCTTCTCCAAGCTAAACAAGCCCAGTTCCCTCAACCTTTCCCCATAGGAGAGCTGCTCCAGCCCTCTGACCATCTCAGTGGCCTCCTCTGGACCCGCTCCAAGAGCTCCACGTCCTTCCTGTGCTGGGGACCCCAGGTCTGGACACCCAGGCTTGCTGGAAGGCCCTCAGTGCCTATGAAAATGCATGGCTCTGGGCATTTGTTTCCAATTCTCAAGTTCCACAGGACTTCAGTATTCATTGATTTGGCTGACAGTCAGCTAAGGTGAGAGGAGCCATCCATAGACACGGCTAACACTCTGTTTCCATTCCAGTTACATTTATCAGATAATTAAAATGTGCATTTTGCTTATTTCAAATAATTTTTTCCTGTATTTCCTTCCCTTGGAAACCCTTTTAAAGGTTCTCCTTTGAGGTCTCAGAGGAAGATGTAATTTTCTATGCTATGAGCTGACTTTCAGCTGGAGGGGAAGTGCAGCGTTCAACCACCTCTTGTCCCAGCTGGGTTCAGCCTCCGTACTTCAGAACCTCAGAAGGATTGGGTGCTCCCAAACCTGGGCTGGGGAAGGCCCTGCGATGCATCAGCTCATCTGCAAGCATCACCATGCTCAGGGCTATGGGGCTCGGGGAGGAAGAGTCCTAGAGGAGATTGCAGCACACTGCTCTGCCAGCTGTGGGGCTGATCTCCTTCTCTCCCACCCTTGTAAACTAAGGAATTCTGGTGAAACCATGCTAATGTGAAACTGGGGTGAGAGGAGCAACAAGTTGAACATTTGCTGTCCTTTCTGTTCAGCTGAAACTCGTGAGGAGCCCAAAGCCATGCTCAGCGTCAGCTGAGAACACTGAATGTGCACCCTAACCTGAGAGCAGTGACTGTTTTCATGTACACAGTCCTCTGTTGATATTTTGTTCCATTTTCATTCCAACAATTAAGAAAGAGCCCTCTTTGTGCTGCAGTAATAAAAGGGCCAGGTGTGCTGGTTAATAAACAGACAAACCTATTTCACCCATAAATGGCATTTTTAGGACACGTTACTCTGGTAGCTCTGTACCGTCCTGCCCCGTGTTCCCCTTTTTCTCTTGGAGGGCTTTCAGGATCTGCAGTAAGAGTTTCCCCCCACATCTGTTCTACATGGGCCATTTCTGCAGCAGGCCACAATCCCACAGACTTCTTGGCCATTTCTAGGGGAGAGCTCGGAATGTCTAACGGGAGAAAACTAGTTTGGCAGAGATCACAGCGTACACGTGCAGCCCATGGGCTTCTCTTTGGCCAGGGGCAGCCTGTGATCCTCAGCGATGCTTCTGTGCTTGGGTGACATCTGCACCTTGCCATGGCCAAACTCCTCAGGGAAGAACCCCAGAAATCTTCAAAGTTGAACAGCGAGCAACCCCAGTAAGTACTGAGCTCAGTACAGGCCATGAGTGCTGAGCTACAGGCTTAGGCAATGTCTGCTCAGGCATTCTGGCAACATCAACAAGGGTACGGATAACAGACAGGGAACCTGGAGCTTGAAGGGGAATTAAGTACTCACACTCCTACGGGCAATAAGTTTTGCCTACAGAGTTGCCTACACTGAAAAGCACGGGGACTTTCCAGCACAAGCTCCTTGTGTGACACAACAGCACGCACCCATAGCCCGTTTTTCCTACCAATGGTGCAGCCTTAGCGCATCCAGGAAATGCTAATGGGTCTGTGCCACCGTGCTCGTCTCAGCCAAACCTCTTCAGGTTCTGTCTACAGTTACTCAGCAACACCTGCATCAGTTCTGCATGGGTGGCAAAGATGCCAAGCTTAACCTGTAGAATCAGACTAGTATGACTGCATGCCACAGAGGCATTTTTTGAGTTGGCAGATGAGAGAGCCCAAAAGAAGCCCAGCTGTGGTCTTGGATCTGGGGACCTTCACGGCAAATCTGGCATTCGAATCTACTCCTTTGGCTTCTGATACCAAGGTGAGAGTTTTCTTTGTAAAGATTTCTTTTGGCTACTTACATCTCCGCTTTATCTCTCTCCTCCTCCCCCCAACCCTTGCAAAAAAAAAAATTGTATCCCAAAATGTCGAGGTATTTCTGCAATACAGCTACATCTCTGTGCACCTCAATGCTCCCAGCAGTCATTCCCCACGTACTGCAGTGTGTTAGGGCAGGTGTCGTCATGGCTCTATAAATTCTTTTCTCCCTTCCTTGGATTTAGTTTGTCCAAGGTCATGTCTGCAGTGGTGTGGCTGTGTGACCTGGGATCAGACTGGCAGGAAAAAGCTGACTGTGAGAAAAAACTGGAGATGTCTCAATGGAGATCACCCTTGGCTTAGGAGGCACACGTAAGGTTTGCCCTTGGCAGCGGTCTGAGCCATGTTGTGCATCTGCCTGCGCTCAGCGTAGCTTGCTGTACCTTGCTGATCCCAACACCAGCTCATTGACTTGACCCTACAGCTTGGGCTTGCACCTTTGTTCTGTACTTGTCTGGTGATGGGACTGTGGCCAAACCTGGTCACCATCACCAGCCCTGCTCTGCTTTCCTGGCTCAGCTGCCTTGGGACTGTGCCCATCATTGAGGCTGGTGCCCTTCTGGCCTTGGTGCTGGCACAGCTCCCAGCTCCTGCCCTGCAGCCCACTCCCCTTCTTCTCTGGCAGTGTCTCGTTTCCCTCTGGGTTAAGGAGCCACCCAGGGAGTCATAACCAGGATGACCAGGCCCTAGGTCCCTCAAGCATGTGCCTTCCTTGGGAACTTGTTGGTCTTTGGGAATACGCTGTTGCAAGGAAAACAGAAGCTGTGCTGGAGGATTCCATGCCAACAGAAAGAACTTGAACTTTCAGGGTTCAGTGTTATCCAGCATTTGGGATATTGAGTAGATTAATCTGATTTTTAAGAGGGTTCAGTTTCTTACAGCCCCATTCATTTTGACTCAAAAGCAGAGAGGTTGGGCATGAAGCAAGGACATTTGGAGGAAGGTAACCAACCATCACAACCCCACCTGCTGTGAGCTTTCTGCCAGGTGGGGGTGGGGTGATGATGTTTATCAGCATCTCCCAGATAAACAGCTGAATTGTGCCAGATTCCTTCTGCTTTACAAAGACAACAAACTGCACCCTTCCTCAGTGCCGTTACCAGTCAGGGTTGCCTCATTTCACTGGGCTGTAAGCAAACAAGGTGTTAGAAGGTGGGAATTCCAGTCATTGCTTGAAGCACAGCAAACAACAAGTGTAGGCAGTTAGGTGAACCATACCTCTCCTTCAAGTAACGCTGGCGGAAAGCCTGCTGAAGTCCTCCCCTGCTGAGAGCCACACTGCCTTGCCCCATTGCTCTGACTCTGTTGACATCGCTGTCTCACACCCAGAGCCCTGAGGGGGCAGGAATGCTGTCCTGTGTGCCATGCAAATGATGCATTTTTCCATCACTTGATAGCCAACAGCTTCTACTGCAGTACCACCAAGTCCCACTGTAAGCCCTATAATAGCACAACAGTGAAGCCCCCAGGCTTGCCCTCAACCTTCCCATGTCCCTGCTGTGCCTCTGCTCCTAGCTGTCTCCTGTATTCCCATAGTGCCCCCTGAGGCCCTCCCTCCCCTCATAATGCTGGCTGCCATCCCACCACCTTCTGCCCAGAGCAGCTTGGCTGTTGGCCTGACAGTGGGCTTCCCCATCCCCTTGGCCAAGCCCTGGAGCTCCTGGTGTTTTAATAGCTGGGAGTCTTTTCCAGCTGCTGAGCAGCCAAGCTAAACATACCTGTCCCTTGGGTCATCCTGTGGGTCTTCTCTCCAGCCTCTGACATTCAGGAAGCATGGAGGTATTTATTACGGTTGAGATGGTGAGAAATGACAACAGCTCTGTCTGTGTGATCATCCCGAAAGGCATGAAAGAAAGATTTAACAAACATTAAAGCACCTTAAAACACCTATTTTTTTAACAAACATAAAAACACATCTCTCAGATTACTGTGCCTCTCCCAGTACAAAAGGCGTTGGCAGGTTTTGGTGACCTTATCTGGCCAGGAGAGCTCTGAGGCAGCGCTGCCTTCTTTTCAGCAGCAGTGGGGCGGGTGCTCGTTGTCCCAGAGCCACACACTTAGCACAGAAGGGTTGGATTAAATAAAATAGGGCAGTGGGTCAGAGGGCACACATCACAGAGTCACAGAATGGTTTGGGTTGGAAGGAACCCCAAGGATCACGAAGCTCCAACCTCCCTCCCACAGGCAGGGCCACCAACCTCCACATTGAATACCAGCCCAGGCTGCCCAGGGCCCCATCCAACCTGGCCTTGAACACCTCCAGGGATGGACGGGGCATCCACAGCCTCTCTGGGCAGCTGTTCCAGCACCTCACCACTCTCACAGTAAAGAACTTGGTGGTGAAGATGCATGATGGTAAAGGCATCTCATTCATGTCTGTAAAGGAGGAAAGAGATCTGATTCACACAAGAAGTGTCTGCATGCCAAGAGGTTTCTGTTTTGCCTCGTCATTTTCTGTGGAAAAAGGAAACAGCTTGCTGGATGCCTGTCCTGAGCAAATGGGAATTACTCTATGTATGTTTGCCTTTCTCTGGGCTTAACCCCCCCCAGTCACCCATGGCTCCCCTGCAGGGATCTGGTCACTCTGTCTCATGGCCACCGGGGTCTGCAGGTGCCTGGGAAGTGGCTGTATGACCACAGTGCTCTCTCCCAGTAACCTGCATGATCATGAGCACATTCTGACAGGGTCAAAGGGCTTCTTTTCACTGGAAAATGTATGCAAATCTATGAACTAGGTGTAGGTGTAACCCACCAAAATGTGCTTCTGTCAGCACATTAAATGTGCATCAGTGCATCCTGAGCAGCCCATATGCTTTCAGCTTGGGGACTCTCACAGATAGCAGATGCCTTTCTCTTCTCTGTGAGACATTCAGCACGGAGGACTGGCCCCTCCGAGGTGCTGTACCTGAAGCACAGTGTCATATGTGACACTGTGGTGGGTTTGGCTGGGATGGAGTTAATTTTCTTCCTTGTAGATGGGATGGTGCAGGGTTTTGGATTTGTGATGAGATCAGTGTTGGTAACAGAGCGATCTTTTAGCTGTTGCTGAGCAGTGCTGCACAGAGCCTAAGAACTTTCTGCTTCTTGTACTGCCCTGCCAACTGGGACTGGGGGGCACAAGTTGCTGGAGGGGCAGAGGCAGGACAGGTGGCTCCAAGTGGCCAAAGGGGTATTCCATACCATATGGCATCGTGTGCAACAGAGCAGCCATGGGAAAGCAGGAGGAGTTGTGGATGCTTGGGGTCATGGAATTTGTCTTTCCAAGTAACCACTAGGTGCGATGAGCCCTGCTTTCCTGGGAATGGCCCGCCATGGAGAAGGAGGGAATGAAGTCTTTGTTTGCCTTGCTTGTGTGCACAGCTTGTGCTTTGCCTGGTAAACAGCCTTTATCTCCAGTCACGGGTTCTCACTTCTATCTTCCCAATTCTCTGCCCATTTGTTTTTATCACAGCGATCCAGCACACCCCTGTGCCACACCAGGTGAGGTGTTACCATCCTTTCTGTCCCAGCCCATCTGTGTACCTTCAGCTACTGTCCCTCCTCCATTTTGGAGCAGAGCTGTTGGTCTGTGCGCCATCAATGTGAAGGCATCTTCCCAACTGGGAGGTGACGCACTGGAACAGGTTGCCCAAGGAGGCTGTGGATGCCCCATCCCTGCAGGCATTCAAGGCCAGGCTGGATGTGGCTCTGGGCAGCCTGGGCTGCTGGTTGGCGACCCTGCACACAGCAGGGGGTTGGGACTGGGTGAGCACTGTGGGCCTTTGCAACCCAGGCCATTCTGTCATTCTATGCACAGCGTCCTGCACTGCACAGAGCTCCACGGTGTGCAGGGTGCAGCATTGAAGAGCTCTGCACACCCACAGCCCTCAGGTGGCCATCTCTATTTGATATTGTACCATTCAAAGACATTTCCTTTGTCAACCATTGTCAGAAGAAAGGGTGGGAAAGCAGGCTATTTTCTGGAGCCATGCGTTTTAAACCAGGTCCTGCTAACCCAAAGGAAGTCGCTTGAAGTTTCAGAAAGAGGTGGCTGGGTTGTGCTTTCTGGACAGGGACTCAAAGGTCCCTGAAGGAATTACATTTTCTGCTAAGGGAAATCCAACAATCACACAAACACAAAGCCCACCAGTTCCAGGCATTTTCCACTTCCTCTATTGGTTTCCACAAGTGCTCAATGAGTTCCCCATCATCCTGCACCAGTTCCTTGTTTGGCCCACATCTCTGCACTGGAACTTCCCACGGGCTGCTAGGCCCCTCTTTGCCTATTGTCAATACTGCTTTTAGCACACGAGCCTTTATATAACCCCAGACAAAACGTGCTGGGGAAGACACGTTCCACCAAAGCACCCATAATCCTAATGTAATAGTTAAAGAGCTCCAGCAAAGGTAAGGCTGTAAGTAGGTCCCACATTAAGTGTGCCAAATAGGCGCTGCTCTGTACTGAGCCCAGTAATGATGAAAACTGAAGCACCCTGTGTGAAAGGCAGCCTGCTATGGACACAACCATGCCAAGTATTAATGAAGCTCATGGCAGTTTGCATGAACAGCTGATTGGTGGGGTTATTAAAATGGGAATCTTTGCTTTTGAATTAAATCTGTCCAGTTCCAGTTGTTCATATATGTTTGTTCTGTGCTTTTCTCTAGAAGATTACAAACACCCTTTACAAGTTGTACCTCCCCAGCATGATGATTGCATGGCACAGTGTTGTGTGATCGCTCTGCTATGAGGAAGCAACTCATGCAAGTGTGATTAATTAGTCTAAAAAAGATAGTACAAATTCAAGTCATTTAAACCTCAAAGAAACCCGTAGTGTTGAGCAAGACGGAAACCCGTAGGGCTGAGCTCTGGGAGTGTCCATCTGCAGAACTCCAAACACCTGAATTAATTCTTCTGTTGCTAAAATGTGTTCCCGGTGTGTCAGAAAAAATGTAACCTTTGGGGACCTTCCCCATCCGGATAAATAATGGCTGCAGGGAGGCAGAGCTGAGCACGTCAGTCCTTTCAGTATGGAACCGCGCAGCTTCAGCACCGCTGCCCCTTCTAAATATACTGCTCCAGCCAGATGTATAGTGAGACATTTCATTGCTTCCTTCCTGCGCAGCAGATTAGGGCAAAGTGAGTCGGGATGTGCTGTTCCCGCTGTGAGCAGAGGTTGAATATTTGTTCTCTGCCAGACTCGGAGCAACAGGGACATCCCTTTGCTGCCCGGGTGCGTTGCAGCTCACCCCATGGCAGTGCCAGCCTCAGTATGGCTGGAGATGAGTTTGCACTTGGGCAAATCAAATTGTTGTTGGATGCTGCTGCTGCTGAAACATGTTGTCGACTTGCAGTCCAAAGCCATTCCATTTTGCATAATACAGCCAGACACTGATCATGGGAAGTTCATCCTCTTCACTGGAAATATCAACGACGCAGACACCTGTTTTTGAGATAGATTTTGGTCTCCCATCAGTCAATAGAGAGCATAAGCATCAGTTCTGCACCAATTCGGATACTTTATTCTGAGCAGTCTTAGATATTTATCCAACGCTTTGCCAGAGCACCCATTTCCCTGCAGCTCCCCACACGTGACAGCACAGCCTGCCCAGCTCTTCTTGTGCATCTCTGTGCTGAACAGGAGCATTTCTGACCTTGGGGCTGAAAAACCTCTTCCACCCACCGCAGAAAACCAGGATGCAGAGGGGAATAAACCTCACCAAAATGAGGCTGAGCTGTAAATATTCCAGAGGGATTTCCATATACTTTTTAACTCAGGGGCACTATTTTAAAGAAAGAACCACTCCATCATTCTAATCAAAGTATCCCAGTTGTGTTATCTTTCCTGAACGTCACCCCAACCAGCAGGAGATAAATGGGAAGAGAACTTCCAGCTCCAGCCAGACAAAAGGAAATCAAACTGGAAAGTCCTCTGAAATGGAGTGATTGCTCTTACATATAAGGAGATACGGAACACACTTGTTAATGGAAAGCCAAGCGTCCATTGCAGTGGAAAGCTAAATAAAGGCAGGGTAACAGCCCATGCTCCCTCTCTCTGTCTTTTCTCTCCTCTCTTTTTTCCAAAAAAAGGTGTATTTCATTAAGCATACTGGTGAAGTGTGCTTGTTGGTGTCCCTGCTCCTTGTTATTTGCACCTCACAGGGGATGACCCGTGCCCTGTGCCATCCGACAGGTTGATGCTGGGCCACGCTCGTGCAGTCATATCATCACAGAACGGCTTGGGCTGGAAGGGACCTCTAGTTCCTCTCCCTGCCATGGGCTGGGCTGTGAGCCACAAAATCAGGCGGTAGATCTTGCAAGAATGTCAGAGCTGAGCACAGGGAGGAGAGTCAGAAGCAAAGTGGCCATCACTGCGTCTTTTGTTTCACCGGGACCCCATGGGCCCCTCCCAAACCTTGCCAGCCAGCAGTCGTTCAGTTAGGGCACAGAGATGGTGCTGGGAGCTGTGATGGCAGCAGCAGGGCCTGCACACTGCCAGGTGGGGGATGTATGTATGTACATCAGGATGGAGAACAGGAATTTCTTCTCCAAAGAGCAGTGTTGCACAGGGAGTGCTGGGGGCACCATCCCCAGAGGCGTCCCAGGACCGAGGAGATGTGGTGCTGGGGGACGTGGGCAGTGCGGTGGGCTGGGCTTGGGGGCCTCGGGGGTCTTTTCCAACCTGAATGATTCTGTGATTCTACGGTATTCTGGGAGTAGTTCTCCTGCTGGATGCTCAGAAGAAACCATCTGAAGTGCCAAAAGTCTGCCAAGCACCTGCATGACTTAGGCTGCAGATCGCTGTGTACAGCGGTAATCAAAGAAGTTCCTCTACTAAAAAAAATCCTTTTTTTTTCTATGGCCACACCGTAATGACCCCCAAAGTGCTCTCCTCATCTCAGTTACACTCTGCAGCTGCTCTGTGAGTCCCCCCACCCAAATGTCCCTTCCTCCCACTGTCCCCACGGCAGGAAATTGCTCACAAAATATTTCCCAGGTTCCTTCCTGGCCAGGGGTCATCTGCGTGGTCCGGAGCAGCGGGAATCACTCTGTTCCTGACACAACAAGTGGAGAAGGAAAACCTGCCCTGCCCACAGAGCGCGGTGCTTCCAGCCCTGTGTTTTTCAGCTGCAACCCCACCCCAACTGCAGAAGGTTCCCACTGACTGCAGGAAAGGGAGGTCACAGCAATCCGTGGATGCGCACAGAGGTTCTCACTGCCGCTCACGGATGGCGTGATTCGCTTCAGAAAGAAAAGCAAAAGGAAAAGAAGGAACTCTCAGCGTGACAACCGACGGCACAGCACACATAAGGTGTGTCCCGAGCCTTGGGGAAACAGCAGGCAGGGAGCAGGGCAGCGGGCAGCACTGCATGGCAGCTCCTCGGGGAGAGCGCACGGCCAGCGCCTGGCTGCAGGTATGGCCGATGGGACAGAATGGCATCGTGCTCCTGTTGTGCTTTAACCACTGGGGGACGGAGTCTGAGGGAATGCCCAGGGCTGGGTCTGGCCACGCAGAGCCCTGGGGATGCTGCAGGAGCTGCAGGGAGAGCGGCAGCCACAGCACCCCTATTTTGTGGTGGGGCGGTGGTACAGACTGCACCGGTGGGGACTGCACAGTGCAGCCATCTGCCAGCACGGGTGGTGGCATTTAACAGGGGCTGTGATCAGTCTGGGTAAACTCGGGGTACAGAGGGATGTGTGTGGTAATGCAGTGCTAACCTAGACTGTGTTATTGTGACATAAGGCTCGCTATGGGGTTTCAGAAAAGATCAGACTCTGGGCAGCCTGGTCTGCTGGTTGGTGACCCTGCACACAGCGGGGGGTTGGAACTGGATGAGCACTGTGGGCCTTTGCAACCCAGGCCATTCTGTGATTCTGTGATTCTATGATATAATTCTGTGATAAATATATGACTGCATTAAGGGATCTTTTGGTCTGTTTGATGCTGGCTCAGGGCTGTGGCAGGACTCTCAGTGCAGGCAGCTGGCACAGTGTTTCTGCCAGCCCTGCAACACAGTGCACTTGTTTCCTTCACCACCAGTCTCCAGCATCCCCTGCGGCTGGGGTGATGCGGGCAGAGGAGAGGGACTTGGAGCACCCAGAGCCACGGACTGGGAATGCTGCACGCTGCATTGTGTTTATTTTGTTTCTGTTCTGTTCTACCTGTGTTTTGAGCTGCTTAAACTAAATCCATTTCCACAGTGGCAAGTTGGAATGCTGAAGTGCTGTTCTCAGTGCTTGGTCAGGGGACACAGGGATGCTCCTACAGCTTTCTTCCACATTTACAACTGTTTATGAGGATGGACAGCGATAGGACAAGGGAGAATGGTTTTAAATTGAGAAGGGGGAAGTTTAGGTTGGATCTTAGGAGGAAGTTTTTCACGCAGAGGGTGGTGACGCACTGGAACAGCTGTGTCTACAGTTCCATAAGGACTGGGATTCCCTGCACAGGTGGCTGCGGTGGGAGCTCCTGCAGCCCTGGGTCCCAATCCCCATCAGCAGGAATGCACTGCTCTCCTCTGTGCACAAGGACCTGGCAGGTTTTGTTGAGAAGGCTGTGGTGTGAATGCTGCAGCTCTCACCACCACTGTCAGCTTTCTGGGAAGCAGTGAGATTGTGAGATGCAAGGGAAGAGCAAGGGGAAGGATGCTGGAAGCTTGGAGCCTGAGCCAACCCCCATTTCTGCCTGCTCCATCCCTTGCTGTTGCAATGGGTCTTCTCAGATCCTCAGATCCTACTCTCACCTGGGAAATTCCTCATTACTTTTATCACTCAACGTGTCTCATAACATCTGGCAAAATCAGGGATCAAAATCTTCTGCGGGCAGTGCTGGGGACAGCCCTGGTGGGTGCACAGCAGCGATGGCGGAGCTCGGCCCGCCGGACCCGTGGAGCGCTGCACAGCGGCACCGTGGCTTCCCGCTTCAACAAACAAACAAACAGGGAACGTGCGTAGGCTCGAGGAAGATATCTTTGTCCCCATCTCCTTGACTATTTTTATTTTTTTAACACCTCTCAGACAGCCTTGATAAAGCACTTTTCCAAAGTCTGAAATGGAGACGTGGGAAATTCCTCCAACTAGGCAGAGCTTCCTCGTATTGTTAGCGCACAAAAGGCAGCGCGGCCTTTTCTGGAGTTCCTTTCTTTAATCCATTCACCTTGATCAAGGAATCACTGCTCACAGCAGAAGGAATGAGGCAAGCATGGAGGTGAATGGCATCATCTGCGAGAGCAGTGTTATCTTGAGGCTGTATGAATGGCAACTGCAATGATTTGCTGCTGGAATTAACCTCAGCCTTGTGTGAGAACCATGGCTTTTGAAGACAAGATGGGATGAGTTTATGGCAAAACCCAACTCCTGCAAGAAATGCAACTGCAGGTTTGCTGAAAGTCATCGCTCAGGACTGTTGTCTCAAAGAAGGGTCCAACTGCCATTCCTGAGCTGATCCATGTTAATGTGTGATTATGCAGTTTGTTCCTCAAATGGTTTTGCATATTGCCCTGTACATGCAGCTGCCACCATCACACCACCTGACACAGCACCTGCAGCAGTGCAGCAGTGCCCTGCCGTCTCCTGTCCACAGGCTGGGACAAGAGGAGTAGGGAGCCCAGGGTCCTGCAGTGGGCTGGGGGTGTTGCATGAGGAAAGCAGGTGAGATGGAAGACTCAAGGTGTGCAGGAGCAGGGAACATGCTAAAGGTCTTGCCAGAGATGATTTGCAGTGGCCTGTTGCTCTCCAATAGAGGAATGATCCACTCTGCATACTTGGCTGGAAAGAGCAGATCCTGCAGTAGCCCACTGCAGCAGGCTGTCTGTAATTACTGTGCCATATTTGCATGTTACAATGCTACATCAGTGGAATTTCTTAAGAAGTAATTTTTTATTACATTTGCAGCCCATTCTGGGGGCTTCTCTGCTTATGGTTGTGGCTTCTGATGGCCCTCCCATTTTATAACACAGTCTCATCATCTTAATCCATAATTTCTGCACTCAGCAAATAACCGTTCCAAACTTCAGTCCAGAGAAAGTCAAACAGGATGGGGGTACGGAGCCTGGCTGGGAAGGACTTAATTTTCATCATCACAGCCCAAAAGGGGCAGTGGTTTGGATCTGTTGCTAAAACAGCATTGAGGGCACACCGGTGTTTTGTTTATTGCAGAACAGTGCTGCACAGCATCAAGGCTTTTTCTATTTCCTGCTATAGCTCCGCAGTGAGTAAGCTGTGGGTTGGGAGGGGATGGAACTGGGAATGCTGAGGCTGAGGTTGCTGTGAGCAGCACAGTTGGATGGATCCCCCATGTAAATCTTGATATGAAACATTCATTTCCAAATGACTTCCCCGATAGCATAATAGGGCTGTGATCTACTGTGCAATTTACCGTTCTCAGAAATTCTTCGAGGAAGGCAGAGCTTCCCTTCATTGTTCACGTACAGAGGAAAAGCTCTGCTCCAAGACCACAGACTTGGCCCTCAAAAGCCATCTGGTCGAATGTGTAAAAGCCATCTTCATTCCAAAGCCACCCTACGTGTCTTGTGACAGGCTATTCCCAGCACAGCCCTTACTCCCCAAATGGTTTTGTTCTTCCTTCTGGATGGAGAAAGCCTTTGAAGTCCAGAATTCTCTGAAGCCCGGCTTGCCTGGCTCTGGCTGCAACAGTGCTGAGACTGCAATGCCCCCAGCCCCTCTGGAATGTGGCACAGTAATGGTGGGTGACCTTCCCTTCCTTCCTCTCACTGTCTGTCTTCTTTCAAGCCTATGGTGTGAGAAGACTGCTTGCCACCCATAAACTCTGCTCTTCAATTCACAAGATGTTCTGTACTGTTAATGAACATCTGCCTCAAAAGTGACCTGCTCCCTGCCCTGCCTCCAGCCGACCCTGCAAGAACAGCTTCAGCACTGCAGCAGGAGGTGAGTGCTCCAGCACTCTTAGAAAAAAGAGGCAGAGTCAGACCTCAGCAAGTCACCTACCCGGCCCTGTGTTTGTTTCAGCTCCCTCGTGACACCTCCATGGCCTGAGAAACACCACCCATCCCCCTAAACTGGCCATCAGGTGCAACAGTGTTTACCTGCACCACCAGAGCCCAACATGTACAGGGAGGTGACTGTCCCTGTCTGCCCTCGTGAGGCCCCATCTGTAGTGCTGCATCCAGGTCTGGGACCCCCAGTTCAAGAAAGACAGGCAGGTGTTGGAGAGGGTCCAGAGGAGGCCACGGAGATGGAAGATTTAGGTTGGATGTCAGGGGGAAGTTCTGTACTGTGAGAGTGGTGAGGTGCTGGCACAGCTGCCCAGAGAGGCTGTGGATGCCCCGTCCATCCCTGGAGGTGTTCAAGGCCAGGTTGGATGGGGCCCTGGGCAGCCTGGGCGGGTATGAAATGTGGAGGTTGGTGGCCCTGCTTGTGGCGGGGGGTTGGAGCTTCATGATCCTTGGGGTCCCTTCCAACCCAAACCATTCTGTGATTCTGTGTGCACCACAGGGTGCATGGATGCTGGTCTGAGCACAAAGTGCAGTGATATTTGGAGCCAGTCCAAGCATCTGTCTGAAGTCCAGCGTTCTTGGAAGTCTCCAGAGTGCTGGTAAATGAGTGAGCCCCATCTATGCTGCCCGGAATGCTGTGGTGGCCATGGTGGCAGTGCCTGAAGCCACAGATGGTGGGGGGTTCCCTGCCCACAGCAGTTGGGACTGGTGGGCATGAGGTCCCCTCCAACCCACACCGTTCTATGGTTGTGTTGGTGACATTCAGTCTTGATCTCATGCCCAGTGCCAATGATGCACGTGGCATGTGGTGTGCTGGCCGTGCTCAGGTTGCTGGTGGCACAGGGGCAGCCATGCAGGACACATTGCTGCACAGAACTGGGTTTGCAGATCCAGAGCACAAACACCTGCACAGCTGCACCGCCACCTCCCACAGGCTGTCCTGCAGCAGCAGCAGGAAAAAAATGAGAGGTTAATAAAACACAACGAGCAGGAAACGTGCGGTCATCAGACTTTCTAGTACTTCAGTGCTTCCATATCTCTATAGAAGCAGCCTGTGTCTGGCCTGACCCAGGGATCTAATCCAAAACTCACTGCAGTCCATGGAAATTCCACTGTGACGGGTGTTGTTAGACCTCACAGTTTAGTGTATAAATACAGAAGTGAGCACACGGAGATTCCCACCTTCCCCATCCCACACACAGCTGCCCTACATGTTGCTTTGTTAACACGGGCTGTGCTGTGGGAGGGACCGGCCCAACAGCTGCTACTGCTCCAGAATGGATGAGGAGGGGCGGGGACATCTGTGGCTCTGTCCCTTCTCCCAGCACAGCACCAGGGATGGGTGGATGCCCCCTGACCCACGCCTCTCCAAACGTGGTGCATGCAAGCACCAGAACGGCACAGAGCTGCACTCCTACTGTCACATTTTCTGTGCTTTCTCGGTCTTTCTGTCATCTATGACACTCCAACACAAAGCTGGAACGGGAGCTGAGCAGCACATATGCAGAGGGGAGAAAATGTGCCAGGAAGAGGGCAAGAATGGGGGAGGACCATCTTTTCCCAGGGAAAGGACGACTTCAGTGCCTTCCCACCCTGGGTTGGGCTGTGGCTATTTTCAGCCTGGCAGACCAAACATTACACGGCACACGGAGCGCTCAGCCCTTCGCTTGGGACAGCCACGGCATCTGTTTGTGCACAACCACCATGCCAAAAATTAAAACCTCCACTGCCAAATCCTGAACCTCTGCCTGAGCCCCACACCTCCCCTCACTTAACCAACCACCTCCCCCTGCACCCCTGCTGGGCACAGAGCTGGGGTAGCACAGCTCCTTCAGCATCGCAGCGTGTCCCACCGCCTGTTTATTGTGCGTCTGAGCCCTTATCGCTCCTCAGTTCGGTGTGGAGTCCTTGATTAATTTGTGTTTATTTCAGTTTTGTTCTCATTCTGATGTGTTATCTAAGGTCAGCGCAACTTCCCCCGCCCCCTCTTCCCTTTCAGCCAGCTCTCCCATGAAATATTGTTGTGCCTGGGTGTGTGTTTCTTAAAGTCATTGTGTGTTTCATGTCTGAAACAAACATTGTCCGACCATCCAACTTATTACGCACTCCCAAAGGTCATGTTTGAAGCACAGAAGGGAAAGCTCTTGTTGTGACTGTGGAAGAATAAAGCAAGCAGGCACGGAGGGCAGGGGATTTAGCCCCAGGGACCAAGTCTGAAATAGAGCACTCAGTGGCTGTCTGACCAGGGTAAGCCGCGGCCTGGCTGCTCTTTTCCCATCTCCTGCTCTGTAGCAGCTCCTGGTTCCTTTCTCCATGTGCCCTTCACCCCCACAGGTCTCCCATCATCATAAAGCTTTCACACAAAGTGCCCAAAGGGAGGAAGAGCTGTTTAAACTGCAGGAAAATGCTTTTGCAGGGATAGTCCAGTGTAATTAAGTTACAAATTTATAGCACACTTGGAAAGATGGGGAGCGGAACAAGTACCAAAGATGTGCTATGACCACAGTGCTGGAATGACACAGGAGCCCATCAAGAATAAAATGTCTCTACCGTGGGTGGTTGCATGAGGATGCTCTGTGTAGAAATGCCTGCTTCAGCTTGCACTCAGAACCCCTTGCCAAAGAAGCTGCTCCAACACCCCCTGGTTCCTGGTACACAAGGATGAGCTCTCTCCAAGACTGCTAGTGGAACAGTGCCACTCTCATCATCCGTGGCACGACAGATGCTCCGGCCCCTGAACATCTTTGTATGGCCACGTTTCTCTACAAAGCAGATGTGGCTGAAGATGCTACCAGGTGTGTCTGCCTGTGAGAGAGAAGTGGGCACCTGGGAGCCGGGCAGCAGGTGGATAAGCAGCACCTGCCAGATGAATAGGCCTAAACTCAGGAACCCAAGCAATGAGCCATGGGGCTGTTGGTGTCAATAGGAGCAGTCTAGCCACCAAACCTGAGATAAAACCCTGCTGCAAGGGCAACACGCCATGCCAAGGGTACGCTGCTTCTGTCCTAGATGGTACCCAGGGCTCTTTGAACCACACGCAGTGGTAAGACCACAGAAGCCATGAGCTGCATGGGCATTAACTCCCTGCTGAAAATTGAGACAACTGCTCCGAAGAAAGGTCAGCCCTCGGCAAACCTTTCCTTTCCCAACATGGGGAAGTGGCCGTTGGGGGATGCCATTTTCCACCCACTCAGCTGGTGTTTTCTGTGCTTCCCATTATGTGGTGGAATGGGTCCTATCGCAGTTACCTTGCCTTGCAAACACTAGTCTTGCCAAGTTTTCTTCTCTTGCAGGAAGTCTTCCTTGGTCATGGTGTGGTTTGGACCTGTCCTGCTGATAGATGGGACCAAATTAACTTTCATTTTCCATGCAGACTCTCTGAGCATAAAGAGGTTGTGACTAATAGGAAGGTTTACAGAGGGACAAAGGAATTTAACATTACAGGTCAAGGAGGAAAAAGTTATGTTTCACAAATAAGGGTGACCAGTGTGACATAATGTGGAAAGGGTATGAGTCAGAGCACTCCTCTGGAAACACCACCCTGGGGAAACCTTGGACAGGGGTGTACGTATGGTTCAGCACCTCTGAACCACTGAACAAACTCGCTCAGATGAACACAATTGCTGCAGTGACAGTGAGTTAAGCAGGCTGAGAGGAGCCCCAGCACAGGGACAATGGCAGCACCTCTCTGAAGGGACGAGGTGGCTGCACTGAGTGCTGTAGATGCAGCCTTGGTTTCTTGCTTGCTCAGATGCCTTTTCATGCAGAGGGTGGTGACGCACTGGAACAGGTTGCCCAAGGAGGCTGTGGATGCCCCATCCCTGCAGGCATTCAAGGCCAGGCTGGATGTGGCTCTGGGCAGCCTGGGCTGCTGGTTGGCGACCCTGCACACAGCAGGGGGTTGGAACTGGGTGAGCACTTGTGGGCCTTTGCAACCCAGGCCATTCTGTGATTCTATGATTCTGAACCAGCTTGGGTGGAGATGAAAGCAAATAGGGGCCACTGGCCAGAGGGTACTTTGCAGTCACATACCATGGCAGCCTTGGAATCCTCAGTAAGTGCTGGCTCCTGCAGAGGCTGCAAGGCAAACTCTAAGCATGTATTTTGCTTTCTATAACTCAGACCCAGCAAATCTGCTGTGATACTTCTTACAGAACCACAGGATCATAGTCATTAAGGTGGGACAAACCACCAGGATCATATAGCCTAGCCATCGAGGCTGCTAGAATAGCACCAGCCAGCACACTCACCACAGGCCATTGGTGGGGGACTGAGGGTGCGGTCCAGGCTCACTGTGACACAGAGAGGACTGCTACTATTCCTAAGTTAGCCCCAAGGGCAATCAGTCAGTCTCTGCACTCAGCCAACAAATTCCACCACTTAAACTCACTGAAAGCTGTAGGGACAAGGGCTCCGTTGTTATTTGGATAGGCATTCCCTGTTTGTGCAACAGGTTCCCAAACCTGGATTTCATTCAAGGTAGAATAGCAGATAACACTGCAGAGCTTCCCTGGTTTCTGGGAGCCCCCTGCTGCTGTGTGCCCTCCATGGCAGCTGCAGGAGCCATTGGCACACATCTCTGTGCTGCTCCTCTGAGGACACCTGCAATATTTTCCTTTGAGGGGGGTCAGAGCAGCCTGGGCTGCAGCAGGAGGGGAGGGCTTTCACATGGATCTGATTAGAAGACTCTCTGTGCATCACATGTAAAGGTAAACTGTGCTGCATCACTATCTTTGTTAGCTTTGAAGGCGTATTGGGATGGCAACTATTGCACTGGGTGGACTGGCAAGAGAGGTGTAACGCGATGGAAAGTGCAGCAATGACAGCAGAACAGCAAGGAAATTGATTGCTGAAAAATTTCTACTAATTCCTTTATCATGCAGAACTTAAACGAGCAGCCAATGCACACAAGAAGGGCACTGCTGTTTTTCCCCATGTCCCAGTCCACCAGTTTTCTGGCTTTGTAGATACTAGTTTGGGATTTGGGGACTTCTACACAGTGACTGAAGGTTGAGTAGCAGCATGGTTCTTATTGACATGAGTGCCCAAAGTGCAGTTTATCACGTGTACAATGAATGGGGCATTTAATCTCAGCTACACGGCTGCATGAAGGATGTGTTTGGAAATAGAGTCCAGCTCTCAACATAGAATCATAGAATCATAGAATCTCAATCACAGAATCACAGAATGCCTTGGGTTGGAAGGGACCCCAAGGATCATGAAGCTCCGACCCTCCCACAGCAGGCAGGGCCACCAACCTCCACCTTTCATACCAGCCCAGGCTGCCCAGGGCCCCATCCAACCTGGCCTTGAACACCTCCAGGGATGGACGGGGCATCCACAGCCTCTCTGCTACTACTGTAGCGATAGTTTGCATGGATTTGGCAAGAAGGAGATATTTTGAATCATTGAGATGTGTATCTTTCTTGGTCTTCCCATGTGGGAGCATCAGAGCAGCAGCACTGGGTCAGTTCAAACAAGAAATAACATCATTTCTGCTCATTTCCTCCTGCTTTTGTCTCCTGTCTTTTAGCCAGGTCTGTCTCCAGGTGAAGTCTCCCAGCAGATGAATCTCTAAGAACCAACTTCAGCGAGCAATTCCAGCCCATGCCTGCCAGACACCCAACTTTGTGACGTGAAGCACATCGCTTGGCTCGTTGGCTCCTCTGTCCATTCACAGGTGAGACCACAGGATCAGGTTAATATTACAATTTTCTGTCATGGGGTCTTTGCAGAAGGAATATCACAGCGAAGCACCCTTCTACATGGGAGAGCCAGCTGAGCTGTGTGGTGTGGGGCCACAGACAGCCACTGGCAGTGCTCCCTATCTCAGGAGGTGCTGAATGTGGGGTGGTCCACTGCCTTCCACACCCTCAGGCCCCAGCTAGTTTGCATGGGACTTTTCAGTACAAAAAAATACCATTTCCCCCAGAGGGTGGTGACGCACTGGAACAGGTTGCCCAAGGAGGCTGTGGATGCCCCATCCCTGCAGGCATTCAAGGCCAGGCTGGATGTGGCTCTGGGCAGCCTGGTCTGCTGGTTGGCGACCCTGCACACAGCAGGGGGTTGGAGCTGGATGAGCACTGTGGGCCTTTTCAACCCAGGCCACTCCTATGATTCTATGATTAATTTCTACAAAAGCTCATGATATTAGTCAAGCTAAGTTGATGGCTAAACAAGCTGACAATGCCACTCATATGCCGTTGAGTCTTCAGAGACTTTCCTCAGTGCTTTCCTTTCTTAAAGTGGTTTCTGCAGTCTGCTTGAATTCTGTCTCTCTCCATTGCTCCCTGCTGGCTGTTAATCTGGGAGTGAGAGAAATGCTTTGTCAGCAAAACTCAGATGTGCATATTCATACCAAGCCACAATTCGAAACTTACCCTTCAGCTCCCTTTCTCTGCTCTCTCATCACTCAGGGTGGGTCAGCACCTGCTAGAGGGGTCTGTGAACATTCTGCATCACCTGTTACTCTTAGCTTAGATATTAATGATCTGGAAAATGTTGTTTTTCTGGGTTGTGATTTCAGGCACCATGCTATATTCTGGCACGTCAGCACTGTTGCGTTCCATGTTATTCACTTGTTAGCATCAGTGCCGTTAGTGGAGCTGCATATTAAAACTGGAATTACATGCACCTTTTTTCCAGGGGATATAATTTTCCCTGTTTCCCTCATTAACAAGGGGCAACACTCAGTCATTTCTAGCTGGGCCTGTGATGTAACCGTGCTGTCTGCAGCAGGTTCTTCCTCTCTCCGTTTTGAGCAGGTGTAGGTGACATGAAAAAAAGGAAAAATAAAGAAGATACGGAGCAAATATTCTGGTGGCAGCGACAAGGGGATGGTTAGGAATAATTGCAGACCTTGTTTTGTGCTCCATCTGGGATGGCGTGAGCAGCGTGCTGACACAGCCTCAACGCAATGTTTTATAGGGCCTGTGAGTACTTCCCACTGTGAGAGCCAGCTGAAAATCTCCTGATCCTTCTCCACTTTCCTCCTAGGCTGTACAGCAAAGCTGACAACAACATGCCATCCCCAACTACTGCAGCCCTCCACCTCCTGTCTCTACTGGCCACATGCTTCCAGATGCCTCTGGCCTCAGGCTTTGACCCGTCCACCCAGCATGCTGTGAGTATCCTAACCCAGAGCCATGGGTTTTAATTTGGTCTCTGCTCATAGAGCCCAGCTGATACAGTTCTGCTCTACAGCCAGAAAGCCTTCAAGGAGGGCAATACAGGACCAAGTGGGGAAAGTGAAACCAGAGAATATCTGCAGTGTGGAGAATGGATAGGAATCCAGGAACAGGGCTCTTTTTCTTTCCAGCCTTAAAGCCTCACCAGAAGGAATTGGGGAAAACCTGTGGGCTCTCACTTGTGTTAGTCTACAAAGGATTTAGTTTGCTGTCCCCTGGGCTCAGCCGAGGTGAGAGCTGCTTGGGCTCTGCTTCTGGACAGACTGCCCTTAGTGTCCCTTGCAGACATCTTCTGCCTCACCTGCAGTCTGCGTTACGGGAGTCTGCTCTGTGCTTCGTTCTGTGCATGTGTTCGCAATGGTTTCTGCACAAATGGTCCCTAGCCATAGAGACCAGAAGAGGAACAGAAA
This sequence comes from Alectoris magna, assembly GCA_030625065.1. Lineage (NCBI taxonomy): Eukaryota > Metazoa > Chordata > Aves > Galliformes > Phasianidae > Alectoris > Alectoris magna. The sequence continues at coordinate 111,903,993 of CM060562.1, read as the reverse complement.
ACAAATGAACCAAACAACCAAATAGGAGTTAATGGGGTCTGTAAAGAAAACAAGTCTACAGAACAACCAACCCTTGGTCAATCACAGTTACTGTTAGAATGCAAAACACTTCTTTCCACGTTATAAACCCACTCAAGCCCAAACAGACTCTAAGACTCAGCCTTTAACGTACCAGGGGCCCAAGTTCTGACAGGGTGACTGGAATCTGAGCTCTTATGGGCAGGTTGGAAGAAGACCAGAAGAGAATCATCACAGAATGGCCTGGGTTGCAAAGGCCCACAGTGCTCACCCAGTCCCAACCCCCTGCTGTGTGCAGGGTCGCCAACCAGCAGCCCAGGCTGCCCAGAGCCACATCCAGCCTGGCCTTGAATGCCTGCAGGGATGGGGCATCCACAGCCTCCTTGGGCAACCTGTTCCAGTGCGTCACCACCCTCTGCGTGAAAAACTTCCTCCTCAGATCCAACCTAAGCCTGCCCTGTCTCAGTTTCAAACCATTCCCCCTTGTCCTATCACTGCCCACCCTCACAAACAGCCGTTCCCCCTCCTGTTCATATGCTTCCTTCAAGTACTGGATGCCCACAATGAGGTCTCCCCGCAGCCTTCTCTTCTCCAAGCTAAACCAGCCCAGTTCCCTCAACCTTTCCTCCTAGGAGAGCTGCTCCAGCCCTCTGACCATCTCAGTGGCCTCCTCTGGACCCGCTCCAAGAGCTCCACGTCCTTCCTGTGCTGGGGGCCCCAGGCCTGGACGCAACACTGCAGATGGGACCTCACAAGAGCTGAGCAGAGGGGGACAATCACCTCCCTGTCCCTGCTGGCCACCCCTTTGTTAATGCAGCCCAGCACACAGTTGGCCTTCCGGGCTGCAAGCGCACACTGCTGGCTCATATCCAGCTTCTTGTCTACTGGAGGTGAGGAGCCAGGTGAGAGCCCTCCATGCACTACTGCCTCCATGCCTGCCCTGCACATCACGCTGCTGCCAGCCACAGCCCCATCTGCCTTACAGTGCCTGTCTAGTAGGGTGGAGTACTTTGCTCTACCTTCTCCAACCATCTGCAGCTCAGAGCACTGAGGCATTCTTTATGAAAAGAGCAGTGCCTTATTTCTCAGTGTCACTGATCTCTGGTGCACCTTGCAAATGAGTTGTTATTCTGCGGTGTGAATTACATGAGGTACTGAATGGTGCAGCACTTAGCACCGCTGCAGTCACCGGGGAGAGTAACTGCAAAGGAAAGTGCGGTGCTGGGTGCAAGCACGGGGTAGGAAGGGATCAGCAGAGGGCTGTGCGTGGCAGCTGACCTTGGGAGAAGCACTGCACACCTTGCCAGCTTCACTGCCACTGCACTGTGACACAGAGCCCAGCTTGAATTGAAGGAGCAGCCCTTGAGAGCAGCCCTGCAGAGAAGGACCTGGGGGACCTGGTGCATGAAAAACTGACCATGAGCCAGCAGTGTGCTCTTGTAGCTTGGAAAGCCAATGGGATCCTGGGCAGAGGGGTGGCCAGCAGGGACAGGGAGGTAATTGTTCCCCTCTGCTCTGCCCTCGTGAGGCCCCATCTGCAGTGCTGCGTCCAGGTCTGGGGCCCCAATACAAGAAAGACAGGGAGCTGCTGGAGAGGGTCCAGAGGAGGCCACAAAGATGCTCAGAGGGCTGCAGCACCTCCCTGTGAAGACAGGTTGAGGGAGCTGGGCTTGTTCAGCCTGCAGAAGAGAAGGCTGTGGGGTGACCTCATTGCATCCTTCCAGGACCTAAAGGGAGCCTATAAAAAGGAGGGGAGTCAACTCTTTGAAAGGGGAGATAACAGCAGGACAAGGGGAAATGGTTTGAAGTTGAAGGAGGGAAGATTTAGGTTGGATGTCAGGGGGAAGTTCTTTACTGTAAGAGTGGTGAGGTGCTGGAACAGCTGCCCAGAGAGGCTGTGGATGCCCCGTCCATCCCTGGAGGTGTTCAAGGCCAGGTTGGATGGGGCCCTGGGCAGCCTGGGCTGGTATTCAATGTGGAGGTTGGTGGCCCTGCCTGTGGTGGGGGGTTGGAGCTTCGTGATCCTTGGGGTCCCTTCCAGCCCGTGCCGTTCTGTGATTCTGTGCTCACACATCAGATGGTTCCTCTGTGCCCAGAGATGGCTGAAGGGCTGCCAGCCTATTCACTCCTTCTGTAAACAAAGATTACAGCCGGGCTCAAGAAACTGGCCAAGCTGCAAACTTCCTGCCTACATCTTTGCTTGTTCCGTGGCTTTCCTTGCTAACGTCAGTGCCAATGTAGTTCAGGGCATGACTGAAAAAGCAAGGTGATCTGCAAGGCACTCGGCTGCACCCTGGGTGAACCCAGCCCCACCAAACCTGTGCCACCCGTCCCTGTTCAACTACAGTGGGATTTTAGCATTTCCCTGCGTAGAAGGCACAAACATTCTGCTTACAGAGGAGGAGTTCGTTAACGGGAAGGTTTTCTTCACTACTTTTAAAGCTTCACTTTGTTTTTCTTTCGCAGAACTTCTCTCTGTTTCTCCCAGAGATTGGCAGGGAGGTAGGAGGGGAAAGCTTCCACCCAGAGCTGCAGAGGCAGAAGCGAAATGGTACGTGCACGTATGTATGGGAGCGGAGCGGGTTTCCAGCAAGGCCCGGGTGAGGTCACTGCTGGGACAGTGCTTTGAGACAGGCAGTCAGAAAGAGGAGGCAGTAAAGATACAAAAAATAAGAGAGGTGCAAAATTCTGTGCGGTCATGGATACATATGAGCAAAGTTCCTATGCAAGATGAAACTCATGGTAGAGAAAGAAAACCAAAGCACAAGCTGCTGAGTGGTGTGGGGTCACAGGATAACCCGGCATGGCTTCAGTTCTTCTTGGCAACCCACCCACATACTGACTCAAAGGAGAGGAGTGGTGAGACGGCTTTTCTCTGTATATCTTATACTTACTGTTTATATTTGCTTCCTGCTGGTCTGAGACCACAGATATCTGTCTTTGGTCGGGCAGGCAGCAGGTAGAAGCAGTGCAGAATATCTGCACAGCGGGAAGTAGGAAGAGTTCCTAAACAGAGTGCCACGCTCTGCTGCTATGAAACTGCAACCAAGAGCCAAATGCCTCCCGGGAAGCCCCCCAGTTTAGGATTTACCCTCACACAGCTTTGCAGTCTCGTGCCATTTCTCTTGCAGTGCTCGTTTTCGACCCTCCATCCCTGGAGTACGCCATTGACATTGAAGTAAGCCTTACGAATTCATCCTTCCTGGCACCAATCAAGGAGCATTTCAGAAAACACCATCTTCTAATTGCAACCAATATTTCAGATGTAGAAATGACAGTTTCAAGTATCAACATTACAACGGGTGGGTTGGTTGTTTATTTTTGTATTCTGTCTGACATTCTTGCTTGCCAGTATTTGATATCTCCCACTCTTACACAGGTGCCTCTGCTGCCCAGTGAGAAACCCAGCAAAGCCCTACCACACAGCGTGGTTTGTTACCTCCACCCCACTGCTTCTCTTTACATAATGTTCAGGGTACAGGCTGACAAGTCAAACACACTGTGGTAGTTGTGCCTTTGCATCTATGAATAATGTTGGCATTAGTAACCCCAAATGCTTTTCTTTTCCTAAGGAAGGGACAGAGCTAGAGGAAGCCTGAGTCAAAGAATTTTGCTGCAGTTTCAATAACAAGCAGTTCGAGTTACTTTCAAGTTTCAGGAAGCTGCGACAACAGCTATCAGGCTGTTTCCTTCCCTCCCACTTGTGTTTGGAGTGTAAATCACTGCAAGGGCTCTGCCTGACCTGGCAGGCTGCATGAGGTGCAGACAGCACCAGGCTTACTCTTATGGGTACCAGGCAGGTTTTGTTCCCTTACAGTGGTTGTGAAACGTCACATCCAAGCAATTAATGCAGCAGACGGTATACGAGCACACCAGGCCTTTACAGGGGCAGGGGAGGAATCTCTGTACCTTCCCGATGGCCCAAGAAGCAGTGAGAGCAGGCATTCTCTAAACAACTGCAAACAGATCTTTTAAAGGCCTTGAGGGCCACACGCAGTGTGTGAAAATCAGTGTTAATACCTTACTCTGCTGCAGCAGGGGAGGGCCGGGGGCTGAGGGCAAGGCTGTGCCCCAGAGGGCCGCGGGCACGGCCCCGAGCTGCCAAAGGGAGCGCTGGGACACCGCTCTGACATCGGGCTGGGGGTGCTGTGTGGGGCCGGGGCTGGGCCCGGGGATCCTTTGGGACCCCTTCCTACTGGGGATGTTGTGTGATTGTGTCATTCTCACAGTGTTTCTCTGTCTGTCCAACACCAGTCTGCGTGTCCAGTGAGAACAAGAGCTGCTGTACTTGTGAAAGCGGATATGCCTGGCCAAGCACAGGGTGCAGTGACCTGATAAGCTGCCCTTCTACCAGCTTCGCTCCCAGCCAGCCATGCGGCTACACCAGGGAAAGACCTTTCCTTGGGCCCTACTGTGAGCCTCAGAATGGAGGTAAGGAGAGATCATGCTGAGCCTGAGCATTGCACACCTCTGTGCTGCTTCGAAGACGGAGCAGAGCTGAGCAGAGTGTTGGGCTGCCTCCTTGCCCTTGAGTGTGGAACGTGTGTAGGGTAGCCTGGATCTCTCTTGTCTTTCAGTGGCTGTTTACAAGGGTGGGCAGTAATAGGATAGGGGGAATGGTTTTAAACTAAGACAGAGCAGGTTCAGCTTGGATATTAGGTTTTTCACGCAGAGGGTGGTGACGCACTGGAACAGGTTGCCCAAGGAGGCTGTGGATGCCCCATCCCTGCAGGCATTCAAGGCCAGGCTGGATGTGGCTCTGGGCAGCCTGGGCTGCTGGTTGGCGACCCTGCACATAGCAGGGGGTTGGGACTGGGTGAGCACTGTGGGCCTTTGCAACCCAGGCCATTCTAGGATTCTATGGTTCTTTGTGATGTGGGGCCCTCTCAACAAACCTACGTAGAGACACGTAGTGCTGTGCAAGAGCCCCAGCTCCTGCAGTCCCTCACGTGCCTCTGTGGGAATTTCTGCTAAGCAAAGACGGTTTGTTCTCAGATTTTCATTAACAGAACTTACAGATGTGACCAAATTGTGTCAAAATACTCCAGAGGAGAGAAGGAACAAAACAAATGAAAAAAACCCCAGCACGTATCTTTTGTTTCTTTTCATGTTGTGGCTCTCATGACAAGATGCTCACGACTCTTTAGGAGCCTGGCTGTTGACTGGACACTCAGCCTAGCAGTAGTGGGATGGAGCTCTTCCTGTGGCCTTCACAACCCGAGGCAGAGCCCATGAAGGCTTTGAGGAAGCCACTATGGCTTGTAGTTGCAATTGTTGCTTTTGATTTATTTTTATGCTTTTCCTTACAGACTCATGTGGTATGGGAGAGCCCACTGTAATGAATATGTCAGTAAGACTTGACACAGTCTTCCCGGATGACCTCAGGAATCATTCTTCAGAACTATACAAAAAATACAAAGCTGACCTCGATAAAGTGGTAATGATTTTGTTTTCCATCCATAAAGCTTCAAAGCCCCCTTAAGAAGCAGCATTTATCCTATGTCTAAGCACCTGATTTGTCACTGTCACTGCCCCACTTTGCAGTGGGGAGCTGCAGAGGCTGCAGCACTTATAGCTATGAAGTGGGTCACAGCTTAGCTCCACTAAAAGGACAAAATTACCCTTTGTTTTAACACATGGGAAGACAAAGAAATATTCAGAAATCTTTTGCATCAAAAATATGAAAAAAATCACATTATTGGTTCCAGCTTCAATCCCCATGAGCAAGTAGAGAATGAAACCGTACATATGAATGTATTCTGGTGGCAGTGGGAAGACCACCAGGCCCTTTCTTTCAGATACGCTGCATGTTCCCACTCACAGCGATGTTGAATAGAGAGCTCCCTATTTTAGGCACGCTAGATGATATGCAGAGGACTCAAGTAATGTCATTTGTCTTTGTTTACAGTTTAATGCTAGCTACGGGTGCTTACCGGGCTTTGTGTCAGCTACAACAATAGGTTTCAGGTAAGTAAACAGTTTTGTGTTTTCCTAGGGGGCACAAATCTCTCCTCAAGGTGACGCAGCTCAGCAAGGCCTATACTCACTCTGCTTAGAACTCATGCACAGTGCACACATGTGAAATAAGAGTATCGTAGCTGCAAAGGAAATCCCAGCCATTAGCATGAAAATAGGACTATGGATAACATAGCTCTGGGAAGCCTGGTCTGCTGGTTGGCATCCCTGCACATAGCAGGGGGTTGGGACTGGATGAGCACTGTGGGCCTTTGCAACCCAGGCCATTCTGTGATTCCATTACATGACATGACTCTATGGTTCTTCTTATATACCAGAGCAAGCTGTGAGTCCTACGGGAGCCTTTGGCTCTCATGCCTTCCTAGCCACACAAGGTGGTCCCACAGCATAGAAATACACCATTATGCAACACTGCCAGCTCATGGTGCTTCTTTTATTCTGTCTGCTCAGGCCTGGGAGCGTTGAGGTGAGCTACAGAGTGGAGGCAGGATCAGTGAGCTTCCGCCAGCTGGAGCATTCCAGCAGACTTGCAGCACAGTTCGTGTATGAAACATTCAACATACCGACTACCTCCTTTACAGCGGATATGACAAGTAAGTGCAAAGCTCTCTCAGCATTTCCCTTCAACATTCACCTTTTTTTGTTGATTATCTAATTCTGGACCTACAGATACTATTTATTTCTCATCTGTTTCACTTCACCCTGTGCCACCAAAGCTTAGAACTGGAATGAGATGGCCATGCATGCAGCATTTCCCTCTGAAAACCAAATCCTTCCAGCTACTCTGTTAAACCCTGATGCAGTATCTCTGTGGGAGGGAGACTGAATCCCTTGAGCTCAGCTCCAGAACTGAGCTCTTTACGTGTCAGGCTGCCGATACTCCCCACACCGTCACACCAAAACAAGCAAGAAAGAACATGTTCCCTCTGATTTCCTTGGCACTTTGTCCATGCTGCTGCAGCACAGTGACCAACAGAGTGTCCCATCTCTCATCGTCTGAGCACTGACCCAGCTCTCTCTTAGGGCCCTCTCCTTGGGTTGCTTCTCCTCCCAGATTTTCTCCTTGGAAAGCAGAGTGCAAGTTCATCTTCAGAAAAGCTGTCTGGGACCTTTGGCTGATGCAGATGGTAGAAGAAGACCCTGTGGGAAAATGGAGTATCTGCTATCAGTGGCAGTGCCCTGCAGCCCAGGCTGAGTGTGTGCAGCTGCAGGGCAGCTGGGATTTCCACAATGAAAGGCACCATGAAATAATGCGGAACGCTGCACTTTGTCTTCCCAGATCACGTAAACTTCACTGTGAGTCCTGCCCACATTTTTGAGGGGGATACCATCCAACTGATGTGTGAGATAAATGCCATGACTGAGAACACGACCTGGTATCATGGCAGTCAGATCATCCTGAACAGCTCACGGCACTCCATGAAGACAGACAGTAACACTGCGATGTCACGGGCAGTTCTTACAATTATCAGTGTTACGCAGGAGGATTCTGGTACGATTTCCTATAATTAAAAGGGCAGATGCAAATCTCTAGCATAGCTAATTCTATGAGAAGCAGAGGCATGCAGTGACTGCAACTCCCTGGAGCATCCCTCATCATTTTCCTGTCAGCTTTTGGTCGTTTCTTGGTCTGATTGTTTTCTATAACGAACCACCTACTGACCTGCAGTTGCAGTACGATGTGGAAGACTGACACGGGTATTTTTGGTGCCAGGATTCCCAGTCACATCACAGGAGTGGCTGCTCAGCAGTGAGGCCGCCTCGTCCTCTGTGTGAGGTAAATGAGGCTGTGACTGCTTATTGCCTCAAAGGCCCTTGTCCCCTTTGCAAGTGTAACCCAAGTAGTAAGAGCCCACCGAGTTTGGTTTTTCACATGCCCTTGTTTAGAGCTTTTTGAAAATCAGAGAAAGGGAAATCGGTGGCACTGTGTCAGGACATGCTAAAACTCGATGCAAAGTAGCTCCCAGAGCACAACTCCAAATGTAGGGGAACCAGCAGCATAATGTGCTCCGTGTAAAGGTGTTGCCTTTGTCTTACAGGTACCTACACATGCACTTTTGCAAACAGATACCTGTCTTTAAATCTGATAAACAAAAGCACAGAAGAAATACAAGTCTCTCCGCTACGTATCATCTCACACTCAAACAACAATAAAGTTAGCTGCAACAGCCCTGAGATACAAGCAAACAGCCCTGTGCTGTTCTGTTGCGTTGATGCACAATTGCCACTGCTTACTGGTGAATGGAAGGTGAATGGAGCGATCAATATCACAGGTGAGATTTACAGAAAGTTGCCTTTCACTGCTAGGTTTGCATGCCTGTCAGAGACCTCCAGCTGCTCAGCAGCAGCTAGCCCAGAGGTCTGAGCCCAAGGTGGGCATGGGGTATACCCCAGACTTGGGCCAAGTGTTGTACAGACTCCATATGCACTGCCCAAGTGTAGGTGGGATTCTGGGCATCTCCATGCACGGTGCAGATATTGATACTCACATCTGTGCCATTCTGATTGGGAACAGCTGTCTAGACCACCATCACACCGGCTGTCCAAAAAGCTTATTTCTGCATCCTCTGGTTTTGAGAGAAACAATGAGTTGTAAGGGTGTCTATAATTATCTACTGTCATCCCTGGGGGACAGAAAGCCTCTGTGTACCATGTAACAAGATAAGGAAACCAAGAGGGATGAGCAGTACCCTTCAAAACCACTCCAGCTTACCTAAAAACTGACTCCACGCAGGGCTGTGATCCATCACATACCAATTGAATCAGACTTCCCATTAGGCTTTACTAATAGCACGAACATAAGAGTTAACGTATCTCCAGGCACAATGTGTCGCAGAGAGTTACGAAATAACATCAATAGAGAATCTCACAAAAGTCCATTATAACCAGCTTAATGCCCTCTTTAGTATTTACTGGGTATAGATTCCTTAGATGCTTTATGGGTATGGATTTTCTGTTCAGTGCTAACCATTTGTTATAAAAGGAATTTTGCAGAAAGTGGGACATACAGATAAACCTTCTTGCAGTCCTTCACATGGGACGCAGCCACTGCTGTGCAGCAGTGCTTGCAGAGAGGGGTGAAACCTGGGCTGCAGGAGCCCATTTGCCCTTTATTCCCAGAGGCCAAGCTTCCCTCGGTGGTTTTCCTCCTGTACTGCCTGCCCTGTTTCCTACATACAGCAATTGAGGTCAGGCTGATCCAGAACAGCCTTAATTCATAGAACCATAGAATGGCCTGGGTTGCAAAGGCCCACAGTGCTCAGCCAGTCCCAACCCCCTGCTGTGTGCAGGGTCGCCAACCAGCAGCCCAGGCTGCCCAGAGCCACATCCAGCCTGGCCTTGAATGCCTGCAGGGATGGGGCATCCACAGCCTCCTTGGGCAACCTGTTGTGCATCCTGACACATCCAAGCACAGTTGTGGCTCTAAGTTAAATTAATTTTGGCCGCAGAGCTGTGCTGAAAGCAGGGTGTTGGGCCTCTGAGACCTCTGTGAGCACTTCCAGAGAGAAGGATTAGAAAGGACTTCAGCAGTGATGTGTTCAGGTGGCGTTCTATCAGAGCGTGCCTACAAAACCACCAGGCTTCCTTAGCTAGCATGACTGCTTTGGATTTCCAGAGCCTAACTGCTGTTAGACACACCCTGACCTTCAATGAGTTCTTTTTCTCTCTAGGAGTTCCCAGTTTCAGTAACAACTGCACTGAATACAAGCTCAACGTGACAGACTCGCTGTGCTTGGCCGAGCAGTCGGGTACGGTGACAACATACACGTGTGAGCTGCAGACAGGGCACGGCGCCCGGAGCAGCCAGGACATCCAAGTGATGTACTTCAGAGCAGGTAGGAGGAAGCACAAAGAGACCACCTGCTGTCTGAGGCTCTCTGCAGCGCACACCACTGGCAAACCAATGATTCTGACAAGCTACCCTTAATATAATGACATTTGTCTTGTCTTGTCTCACTCAGCCCAGGTAAAAATATCTTCCAGCGTAAACACATCAGTTTCCGTGGGATATGGCTTCAGTCTAACGTGTGAAAGTGATGTGAGCAATTATGACAGCATCAGCTGGGAAATACATTCTGGAGGTAAAATACAAGCAGTAGAATGTGCTGCGTGCATTAGAACCAACAAATCCATGGCCACATCCATGCTCGTGGTGAACACTGCCACTCTAGACTGGAATGGTGAGTGAACATGGCTTACACCAGCTACAAAGGCAATGAAATCATAGAATCAGAGAATCATAGAATCACAGAATGGCCTGGGTTGCAAAGGCCCACAGTGCTCAGCCAGTCCCAACCCCCTGCTATGTGCAGGGTCGCCAACCAGCAGCCCAGGCTGCCCAGAGCCACATCCAGCCTGGCCTTGAATGCCTGCAGGGATGGGGCATCCACAGCCTCCTTGGGCAACCTGTTCCAGTGCGTCACCACCCTCTGCGTGAAAAACTTCCTCCTCAGATCCAACCTAAACCTGCCCTGTCTCAGTTTCAAACCATTCCCCCTTGTCCTATCACTGCCCACCCTCACAAACAGCCGTTCCCCCTCCTGTTTATTCGCTCCCTTCAAGTACTGGAAGGCCACAATGAGGTCTCCCCGCAGCCTTCTCTTCTCCAAGCCCAGTTCCCTCAACCTTTTCCCATAGGAGAGCTGCTCCAGCCCTCTGGTCATCCTAGTGGCCTCTTCTGGACCCTCTCCAAGAGCTCAGCATCCCCAGCCCGGCAAATAGCTGAGATACCTCATCATGGGAGATATAAAAAATGAGAATTAAAATTAAAATTGCTCGAGAACAGAAAACCCCGATACTGTCAGGATTGTACTTGTTCAGTAACAGGGCCAAGAAGCATGCAGAAGCTGAGGAGCACATCCGCTGACTAAGACACGGCCTTTGTGTCACTGCTTTCAGGCACCTACATCTGCACCTTCTCCCAGGACTCCCTGAACAGTTCTGCTAGCGTGACAATCCATGTGATTCCCTTGCCACTGAAGCAGCACATCTGGATAGACCCCGTTGAAGCGCCTATCATGTGCAGAACACCCCAAGCCCTCAAATGCTGCATAAGTGCTAACACTGTGAATGATTATGAAGTTAAATTTGTGGTACAAGAAAAAGAATTTCAAGCTGGTAAGAAAGAGTAAACTTGTGGAATCACCGGTTACTGTACGTACTGCAACCCAGACCCCGTCGTTTTTTGTTGCTTTCAGTGATGTTAGTGTAGCCAAATTGTACTGACTGCTATTACGACTACCTGCGAGTACTACTAAGGGTATGAAAAGATACAGAAATGGGCTTTTTCAGGATGGTTGCCAGGCCTAGGAGCGTGGCTGAGATCAATCAGAAGAGTAATTGAAGTGCTGCCACAGCGATGAGGCACGCTCAGCGCCTGCTGTGCTGTGCAGGGCAGTGGGAGGGGAGCATCGTCAGCACCGTTCTGGTTAGGGATGGCTGAACTACTTTTATTCTCTTTTATATTCTGCTCTGCCACCTCTTTGAAATGAGTATCCAGGCAATGTCGCTTATGACATTCCACTCATTCCCAAAAAATGTACAGTAACACATCAGGAGTGCAATTCAAAGATCTATCTTCTCCGTGGCTGTAGGTACCATCTCCAGCAGCTGAGGCTTCCATGTCTTTAATCTTAGGGTGGGTGTTTGGCTTCCCTGCTACACCTCCGTAGACGGGAAGTTTTCAGGCTGGATTAGAAGTGATCACAGAACACCTAGACTATCTCAGAAAGCAGCAGGAGCAAAAAAGGCAACGGGCTGAAGTGTGAGCAGGGGGAGATGGAGGGATCCTCAGGTTGCTGAGATGCGTTGGGTTCTCTCTGGAGGGACTGCGGTTGGGGCATACTGAGAAGCAATGGGAGGGTGGGACAGATCCAGCATTCAGAAGATCCAGACAGACGTGGCTGTGGCCCACAGAGAAATGTCAGCTTTCTGCTGCCAGCTGGTTGGCCTAGAACCAGTACTAACCCACCTCAAACTTTCCATGCAGAAAGAAAGGAGCAAGGAAATTTCTTGTGCTATTCGTACAATTACACAGAATCAGAATGCAGGGAAAAGGAGCTCGAGGCATACTGCAAGTTTGTGAACAGCATTGGGCAGGAGGTCAACAGCGAGAGGATACAGCTGAGCCCGATACTTGGTAAGCACAGAGCTCCTTTTGGCTGCTACATAGGAAATCCCAGGATCTCTGGCAAAGCAGATGCCACCAGTTTTATCAGGGGTGACACCTAACAGGAACAGTTCTTGTTTGCCAAGGACTTTTCTCTCCTTTCTGGCAGGAAATTTTGGAATGCAGAGGAAAACACACATTTTGCTGACATTAAAAAAATAATAATAATCCAACAAGATGTTCTGTCTTCACAGCCTTTGCTAGGGCAGGCCATTATGTGACAGTGCCACATATATAGACAGACACTTGCTTTTAAGTGGCAGCTACTGTGAATAACCCAATCAAAGCCAATTAGCAGACGCTCTGTTCATCAAAAAGGTGTTAAGGCATCACTATCAAGACCTTAATGAGCTTCCTATGAGAGCTACAGCAGAACTGAGTCCTTCAGCGTAATAAAGTCACTCTTAGGTTAGAAATGACCACAGATATACAGAGACTTACAGTTCACAAGTGGTCAATGTAGTCACAACCCCACCCCTACTGTGCAGTGCAATCCAATGGACTGAGCCTAAAACACTGGGTATTTGAATGAATATTTGGCAGTTCAATCAAGTGCCCCAAAGCAAGGGGCTTTCTTCAGTTTTCTTTCTCATTTCATGATTGAAAAAAAACGGGATGAGAATTTAGAGGCCAACATGCTTTTCACCAGGTTTTGCTTGCAGCTTTTCCTTGAGCAGCAAAACACTGCAGGGCCATAGCAGAGGAACCAGCATTCAGGGACCCAGAACGTTTCCCAGCTCTCACAAAAGATCCTGCTTAGGCCTTGGAAGAATGTTTGAAGATATACATTAATCTTTCTGTATATTCTTACTATGGAGGGCAGTGAAAGCTTGGAAGTTATTGGGGAAATAAACAAACAACTTCCAAGGCATACACCCACTGAAAGGTCATAACTAATGAAAAGAGAAAACTGCAGTCCTAATGTAAGGAACTTAGAACGTTGTGTGGTCACTTGTCTGCTGGGAGGTAAATTATTCATCTCTGTGCTTCTCAGTTTTCCACCTCGATGTCTTTTTCTCAATACAGATAAGGACATCTTTTCCTGCTCAGAAAACAATACCTTTGGAAGGGAAGGAGACATATTAGTAAAGTCGTGCTCTGTTTTGAATACTACTTTTATCCGAGGCTGCAAAATTTACAAGTGCTGCAGCAAGTCATGGAAGATGGAAAAGAATGACTGTGTGTCCGAACAGATAAACAGCCTGCTGCTCACGGCGGAGGTAACGTGCATGGAGGGGCAGAGTTTACCTCTTAACAGAATGGTGCTCTCTGTGTTATTAGTGTAGCTGTAGTCAGTATGAGGGAGGATCAAGCTCCAGGCAAATTGCATACATGTGATACCCTGCTATCTTCTGTTCCAGTCCTTGGTCAACAGTCCCAGTGCAAAAGTTGGTCTACCTAACTTCCTGCAGAACCTGCGGAATCAGACAGAACTGCTGCAAAATGACAATTCTTCTGCAAACCTTGCTGCAATTGTTACCATCCTCTACAGCATCTCTTCTATTCCAACAGAAGCAAAGAACTCCACTGTCACTGTAAGGTTTTACTAAACACTTCTTAGTACTCATCAACGCCTTTGGTCTCTTGTCATAAAGAATGACATTCCTCCTGATGGACTTCTGTGGTCAGTTACAGTCAGTAACAGGAGAGAATTAAAGGAATGAGACAAAGTGACCACAAAGATTAAATGACAGCAAAGAAACGAGTATTTATGAAGGCTCAAGATGATGAAGACTAGGAGCTTAAGCATGAAAGAGAGATTGCTGTATTCCAGCTTAGCAGCTAGAAATGTTCTAGGGGCCCATGAATGCCCCTAGAGGAAAGGCCAAGGAATGGGCTGCCCAGGGAGGTGGTGAAGTCACCGACCCTGAAGGTGTTCAAGGAGCACTTGAACGTTGTGTTGAGGGACATGGTTTAGTGGGAGCTATTGGTGATGGGTGGATGGTTGGACCGGATGATCTTGTGGGTCTTTTCCAACCTTGGTGATTTTGTGATTCTATGAATGATGGAGTAGGAGAGGGAACAGAAAATAGGGTTTAAAAAAGGATAGTGAGAGTAAATTCCAGGGGCCACAATGATGCAAGGAAAATCAACTGATGTTACAACAACTGAATTGCAAAACACATCATAGAAATGCTTGCAAGCCTTGATTGTCAGGTATAGAGGGATAGCATTGCTCTTCTGAGCAGAAATGTGCCAGAAGACTTGATGTTTTCTACTTGGAGTATGAGATGAGAGAGAAAAAAATCAAAGACAGCATAAAGGTTGAGGCCTGGGAAAGAAGGTTGGAGAAGAGAAAATATTAACATGTAAAGACGAGCTAAGCAAATCTACTTTGGAAGCCTTGACTTGAAAATAGGGCGTGCAGAGGGTTAATAATTGAACATTTCTTATGGACTGAGCAAAAGAACACGTAGGGCTTTTTCAACAGGCAATTCTAGGTCACTGCAGAAGTTATCATCAAAAACAACCACTTGTGCAAGATTTCAATTACAGCATTATTGTTCCATTGTTACAGGATTACTTCAATACAGTGGACGTTATCGTTGCTGACTCCAAAAAGGATCTTTGGGCTGACCTGAATCAAGGGCAGATACCCACAAGTTCTTTGTTACTGAAAGCAGTGGAGAGATTTTCTGAGAACCTCCAACCAGTTAATAATACCATTCCACATCTGTCCACCGAAACCCTTGAGCTGCAAGGTATGGTTGTCACAGAACATAGCCCTGCAGACTACGATAAGGACTTCAGGCGCCTAGGAAACCTCACAGCTAACGTGCTGATTGATAAAATTGAGACTCTGCCTCCAAATTCAACCATTGTCAGTGTGGCCTACTCAGCACTTGGTCGTATTTTGCCTGTGAATGAGAGCATGTATGTGAACAGTTTAGTGATATCAACAGCTCTGAGCTGCGAGAGAAACCAGAACTTCCGTATTAATATGACCTTTCAGAAAGAAAACCTGTCTCTGAAGATGCCCCAGTGTGTCTTCTGGGACTTCAACCTCAACAACAGTAGGGGAGGCTGGGATAATCATGGTTGCACACTAACAGAGGAAGAAGGCAATGTCATTTGTTCCTGCAATCACTTGACACCGTTCTCCATTCTGATGTCAGCGGACGAACCTGCCCACAATTCTGTTGAAGATTACATTACCCACGTTGGCCTGGCTATTTCAATCTTGAGTTTAGTGGTTTGCATTGTAATTGAATCCTTAGTTTGGAAAACTGTGACCAACAACACAACCTCCTACATGCGTCACATCTGTATTCTCAACACAGCGACATCTCTCCTAATTGCTGACATGTGGTTCATTGTCACTGCCTCCATCAACGAACACAACATGCAGAGAAGAAGAGATATCTGTATTGCAGCCACATTCTTCATCCATTTATTCTACCTGTGTGGCTTCTTCTGGATGCTCAGCCTTGGCCTCATCCTTTTTTACAGACTAGTCTTCATCTTACATAACACAAGCAAGACGTCTCAGAAAGCAGTGGTATTCTGCCTGGGTTATGGGTGCCCCTTTGTTTTTGCAGTCACCACCATTGCTGTCACACTGCCATGGAACACTTACACCAGAAAGGATGTCTGCTGGCTCAACTGGAAGGACAGCAAAGCTGTCTTGGCCTTTGTCATACCTGCCTTGGCCATCGTGGCCATGAATTTGTTCATCACTGCAGTTGTGATAATAAAAATACTAAGGCCAAACATTGGGGACAGGACAAACAAGCAAGAGAGGAAGACCTTGTTTCAAATTTGCAAAAGTCTGGTCATCTTGACACCGCTGTTAGGCCTCACCTGGGGATTTGGTCTTGCCACCATCATCAGAAATAGCCACCAAGCTTTCCACATCCTCTTCGCTCTGCTCAACGCTTTGCAGGTGAGTTACACATAGGGATGGTTTTGTTTCATCTTACGCCCATTTAACAAGTAGTGACAATTCCTGCAGTGCTGTGCTTGAGGGGAATGAAAACAGCACAGGAAAGCACAGGTTTGCCTTACACATCTTCACTCCCAAAGTGCTCTTTAGGAAACCCATTCCAGGCATTCAGAAACACCTTGTGTGATCAGCTTGGTTAACAGACGTGCCTTGTAGATCAATCTGACAGACACAACTTCTAACTTTGCCAGTACTTTTGGCAAGAACTCCTATCCTGAAGATGAGGAAAATAGCCCCATTACTTTCAGTTGGGCAAGCTACAGCTCATCAAGTGTCTGCTCTCACTACAGAGCATCCGGAGGCATCACGTGATCCTCTTGTTGGTTCAAGTAATGAGGAAGTATAAACGACATGAAAATCCCCCAGACAGCTGAGCAGTGCTAATAAGAGAGGAACTGACCAAACCCATGTGATGAATTTTCAGTCAGCATGGCTTCTACAACCAGAAATTTAATTGGCCAGTAGGATGGATTTCTTAAAGACAACAGTAGTTATATCTGCTCTGTCTCTTAACTGTACACTCCAGACCAATCTCTCTCGCCTTTTCTATTGTGCGCCTCCCAGCTTGGGAAAATAGGAAGGGCGTGCCTTCCGTATAGAAATATCCGTTCTTCCAACTGTACTTAATGCCAGCAAACCACCTGGGTCATCTTCTAAATCAGATATTCAGTCTGCCCTGGAGAACTCCAACCATCCAACTCCAACATCAGCAGTCCATCATTATGTGAAATGCACTTTGAAAACGCCTTCTATCCAAGAATTTGGAGTTTTAATAGTCAGCCTGGGCAGTGTTTGAGATAACTGTGAGGTACTGCAGTTAAAAGTTGGTGTTGTCAAATATGTCATTTTCTGTTTCCTAGGGATTATTCATCTTGGTGTTTGGGACTCTATGGGACAACAAGGTAAGAAGTCAAACTACTTCCTTTATTATGTGACAGACTGTTGGAGTTTGTACGTAGTTACTGCATTTTTCTTTCTTGAACATATAGATAAAAGAAGCCCTGCTGAAGAGGAATTCACTGTCCAGATGGAGTTCACAACAAACTAAGGTGAAGTGCTTGATTTAAGAACGTATTTCTAAGTTACTGTTGAATAACCTAACGTTCTCCATGTGTCTCTTAAGTCCAATGCACTTTATAGGCTGAATTATTTTTTAGAACTGACCAGAGAAAGAAATGAACAGCACAAATATGAATACACTTCCCTTTTCAAAGTTCATTATTTCGCTTATAATAATTAGTTTAAAATGAGAAGGAGCTTGGTGGACATTTGATCTAGAGCAGTGTATGAAAACATACTGAATTTCATAAGAAATAAACTACAAAATGTAACTGGAACTTTTAAGTTAGAACAAAGCCAATTCCAGGGGCACCATTAATTATTCTCAGTGTAAGGAAAATTCAAAAGGAATTCCTTGGGGCAGATACCCTTCAGCTCTGAGCAGGAGAGAATGGACGTGCTGCTGCTGGGACTTCTAAGGCAGCTGATAGGTTAGCCAGCACTTTACTCTTAGAATACAAAATAGGAGGAAGAAGCAATGTTTTGTCCAAATTGTGTCCATTTGCAATCACAGAACAGCTGAGGCTGGGAGGAGCCTCTGGAGGTCATCTCCTTCAGACTGCAGGAGAAAATGGTGGCAAATGTCTGCGTCGCTCTTGTAGTGTCTGAGTCACTCTCATGGTGCTGAGTTTTCACTTTGTATAGGAACAGAATTCATGCAGAAGAATCTGCTGAAGTTCTGCTTAAGAAAACTCAAAGTAGCTCAAAGGATGGAGACTCCCCAACCTCTCTGCCCCATCTATTCCTTTGACTTTGCTCACAGCGGAACCGTTTTTCTTCTTATGTGGGGTTCCTTGTATTCTGCATTTGTGCCCAGCACCTTTTGTCCTTTCGTTGGGCACCAGTGAGAAAATTCTGGCTGTCTTCTGCTGAGCAATTCTTCATTTAAGATTCTGAGAATAATTCATCTGACTGCTTTAAGCTGCTACTCCGAGCATTCCAGTGTTTCCTGCAGGAGCAATTCCACTGGAAATTCATAGCTAGGAATATTTCCTAATGCATTTTTAAAGTGCCATTCCTTGTCTCTGTCCTGGAAACGATGTCTGCTGGATGTGATGCTATTTCAACTTCTGGAAAACCTCATTTTTCCCAGGAAAGAAGGAATAACTTACAGAACTATCATTAAGCTTGGTACCTTTTCATTACCTCCTGTACTGGCACATCCGGCAGAATAAAGGAGAAGGAGCAAGTTGTTAAGCCTTTGACCCCAGTTCTGCATTCCTTTCAGACAAAATCTCCCAGACCAAACACTTCCAGCTGAAGTTGACTCTGCTGAAGCTGCCCCAGGCTGTTGGGGTTGGCCTGTTTCCATGGCAGCCCTACTGAAAAGGAACAACTAAAGCAAGATTAAACTCCTTGATCAAAATGTTTAGATGTTATTAATCTACCTTCTTCCTCTCTCCTTTTATGGTATAGGCGACTGCACTGAACTGCCCAATTTCCCCCACCATGGTACAGCCTAGTGAGCACAGACTGGCTGAACAGAGGAAGACATCAGATTCTGTATTTTTAAAAAACATATTTCTTGAAGGAATCCCATCAATTTCTCAAACTATGCCAGATCGGAAAATGAAGTATTTTAGCAGCAAAAACCCTCTGGACTGCACACAGTTGTATTCTGCCGCCCTCTAGTGTGGATAGTTAAATTTGCCTTTGATTATCCCAGCAGCCTTCATGGCCAATCCCAAGTGCATAACTCTTAGCCTTACTGCCTACCTTAATGGATAAAGGACCAGAACGTTCCACTGTCTGACACTGATAGGGGGCTGTGATCAGTGGCACAGTCTGGTTGGAAGCCTCCAACTAGTCATGCTCCCCAGCGGCCAGTGCTGGCTCCAGTCTTGTTCAACACTTTTATCATTGACCTGGATGAAGGAATAGAGTCCATCCTCCACAAGTTTGCTGATGATACGAAGCTGGGAGGAGTGGCCATTCTGCCAGGCAGAGAGCTGGGCAGGCTGAGAGTTGGGCAGAGAGGAACCTGATGAGGTTCAACAAGAGCAAGTGTAGAGTCCTGTCCTGCACCTGGGAAGGAATAAATGCATGCACCAGTACAGGTTGGGGGCTGACCTGCTGGAAAGGAGCTCTGCAGAAAAGGACCTGAGGGTGTTGGTGGCCAACAGGTTGGCCAAGAGCCAAGGTGCTCTGTGGCCAAGAAGGCCAGTGGTGTCCTGGCCAGGTCAGGCCACAGTGAAAGGCCACAGAAATGATGAGGGGCCTAGAGCATCTTCTGTGCAAAGAAAGGGTGAGAGACCTGGGGCTGTTCAGCCTGGAGAAGGCTGAGAGGGGATCTGATTAATGTTTATAAATATCTAAAGGGTGGGTGTCAAGAAGATGGGGCCAGACTCTTATCGGTGATGCCGCATGTCAGGACAAGGGGCAGCAGGCACAAACTGGAACATAGGAATTCCCACAAAAACATGAGAAAGAAATTCCTTACTTTGACAGTGACAGAGCCCCGGCACAGGCTGCCCAGGGAGGTAGTGGACCCATCTTCTTTGCAGATATCCATCTGAATGCCCACCTGTGCAACCTGCTGTAGGGAACTGCTCTAGGAGAGGCTTTGGACTCAGTGATCTCCAGAGGTCCATTCCAACCCCTGTGATTCTGTGATTCTGTGATTCTGTGACTGACCCTGAAGCTTACACCATGTTCCCAATGGCTGATGGTTAGAGATAGGCTGTTACCTTTTGTGCTGGGTAGTTTTGTTTAAAGTTTGTCTATCATCTCCTCCACTGCCATCACAAACATGCAAGTGAGTGAACTGATGCCGTACAAACAGCCAACCTGTCCCCTGTCCGTGCTGCAGAACAGCTTTTTATTTTAACCTTTTGCTTTTCTCTGTGCCTACAAAGAAAGTTCTACGCTTTTGACAAAAGGCCGTTTCTCTCTTTCAGTCAACATCCCTGATCCTGGTGACACCAATGTTTTCCATGAGCTATCCATTTTCAAGGACATTCAACAACTTATGTGGCAAAACAGGTACGTGACAGTAGATTTCTTCTATCAAAGCACTGAGGAGGTTTGGCCCAAGTTCCCACTTGCAGGGTTTGTCTGTCTACTACCCATCAATCTACCTATCCATCCAGAGATAGCACTCCATTTTTTAGAAAGAAGGAACTGCAATAACACAGGTCAGTGGAATCACTAGTATAGTTGCTTGTAATTGTAGCAATGCTAGCAGTGCAACACTAAACTAACACTAACACTAACACTAACACTAACACTAAAGCAGCCATCAGATTGTGGCGTATTTCACGAGTTCTACAAGCCACCAGTTGAGCTTTGTTTTGAGCTTCATGTTATCATGATCAGTGTTTCTCATGTAAGTGTTCTGGTATCCCTCACCACCTTGGGACTTGGAATTGTCAAAGGTTTGCTGGCAGTCATTTCATGGATGTCACCACTTCAGGTTTGATTTTATTTTGATAGAATCACAGAATCACAGAATGGCCTGGGTTGCAAAGGCCCACAGTGCTCATCCAGTCCCAACCCCCTGCTATGTGCAGGGTCGCCAACCAGCAGCCCAGGCTGCCCAGAGCCACATCCAGCCTGGCTTTGAATGCCTGCAGGGATGGGGCATCCACAGCCTCCTTGGGCAACCTGTTCCAGTGTGCCAGTACCAACATATCTCACTCTGTCTGTCCTTCAGCCTGATCGCTTTCTTGTTTTGCAGGAAAATACACAGTATCTTCTTCAGAGCCATCCAGCGCTTCCACAGAGAACACCTCCAAGTCAGACTCTTTGCTCAACTGAAGCACAGCAAACGATAAACCATTTAACTGTGGAAGGAGCTCTGCCCTTTCCATGATACACACGAAAAGCGTCTGTGAGTCATCAAGCAGTGGGCTGCTTCCCATTGACCAAACTGTGCCTGAGTGCGTTCTTCTGGACCAACCCGCTCTGGTTACCACGTGAGGCAGGGAAGCTTCGTGAGGTGGAATTTTACAGGAGTTGTCAATACCAGAAGAGATAACCAGAAGGTTTGGACTTGGAAGGGTTTGAAGACCTTCAAGTGCTGATGAAGCCATTGAAGAATTCTCAGCCTTTGAGAGGGTGCTTAGCTCTATGCAGTACTGAGCCATGAATCACAGTGCTATCCACAACTGTTGTTGTTGTTGTAGTATTTCCCCGATCAAATCTCCAGATGATTCCAAAGGGCTGTGCAGATAAACAAGTACCTCATCGCTTCCCACCTGCCCTCCTCTTAGAGCCTGGAAAAGCTGTGTTAAAGACTTCCTGGAACCAAAGATCGACAACCAAGACAGTCCATTTCGGATCATCCCTTTTGACCCAGAAAAAAACTGAAGACCATGAGGATTCCTGCGGGGTTTCTTTCAGATAGAATGTACTGGAAGCTCCATGTAGCACTTTCTAAAGAAAAGGAAGCTTTATATCTTTAATTGTTTCTCCTTGATATGTAATATAGTAAGAAAAAGAGGGTTGCTGCCCTCTGCTATAGAAGAAGCGGCAATTATTTATTGTTATGTATGCAGGGAGTCTCTTGTATAGCCTGTACATTTAGGTCTCCTTCCAGAGAAGAATCACACTGGGAGGGCTCAGAGAGTCAGTTCTGCAATGAATATAAACCAGCATGTGCCAGGCAGGGTGAAAGGCTTTGCGTAGATTATTGTTCTGTGATGACATTTGTGGAATCAGTTATTTCCAAGCCTGGATGCCTTTACAAGGCAGGACTCCTATTTCAAGCAGAGGGCTATGAAGGAGCCTGCAAGATACTTGTAGCTCATCAAAGTGTTACACGTCACAATGCATGGAGACTTCAATTTGAGGCCAATACCAAGTAAGACTGTCAGGTACAGCCCCTTTCGGTTCCTGGGGAATCAGGACTATGTTTACTGGTGGTGAACTTGTTCCCAGGACTTTGGAATGAACCAGGATGGGAAACTGTTGCCTACTCTTCAAGGCAGGTGTGATGGTTTGGCAGGGGCGGAGGGTGATGAATGCAGACAATAAACAAGCATCAATCAAGTGCATTATTTATATTGAAAGCAGCTTCTTTTTCTTTGAAGATGTAGATACTAACACCAGAACTGTTACACAAGTAGCCAATTAGCAGCCACTCTATAGCCCTTCTACCCACTCTCAGCAACAAGAACCAGGTCATTGGCACACCCAGGGTGAGCAGTGGGCTCACCAACAGCTTGCTCACCGCAGGAGTGTGGCATTTTGGTGAGCTGGCGACATCAGTTCAGCTGGCCCAGTCCTTCATCCCAGCTCCTCCTTGTGTCCTCCATGAACACCCTTTGATGTGAGGGCTGCCACACGAACTTGTTTTCTGACAGTTGCCATCACTTGGATCTCCTGCTTAACTGCAAGGCACTAAGTTAAATGCCGTACTAATAACAACCTACCATGTTCATCTTATCTCTGGATTTCTTTTCTAGCAATGGAACAGTTACTGCCTTGGCACCTTCCTCTGATTTAGTGCAGCTCAAGAAAAGTAGTGAAGGATGGAATTCATAGAATCACAGAACCACCAAGGCTGGAAAAGATCTCCAAGGTCATCCAGTCCAACTGTCCACCTACCACCAGTATTTCCCCACTAAGCTGCGTCCCTCGGTGCCTGAGGAGCAGCCCTGCCTTCTCCCACACTCCCTGCTGAGAGTTTGTGGACTGTGACAATTGCTGAAAAACTCTTATTTATTCCTCAAGCTCAGATTTCACCCTTCATTCCTTAAAGACCACGAGAACCTTCACAGAGTCCCAGCATGGCTGAGGCCAACAGGGACCTCTGGCTCCAGCTGGTCCCACCCTGCCCCAGCAGTTCCACCCAGAGCAATGCCCAGCACCACGTCCACTCAGCTTCTGGAGGTCTCCAAGGAGGAGATCCCACAGCCTCTCTGGGTATCTGTACTGGTGCTCCACCACCTGCACAGTACAGAAACACTTCTGCTGGACAGGGGAGCCCACTGTGCTTCAGTTTGTGTCCAGGGCTTCTTGTCCTGGCCCCGGGCAACGCTGCACAGAGCCTAGCATCCTTCCCTTATGTATCTTCCATTCAAGTATTGATAAATGCTGGAAAGATCCCCCTGAGTCTTCTCTGCAGGCTGGTCAGTCCCAGCTCCCCCAGCCTCCCCCCACAACAGAGGTGCTCCAGCCCCCCGATCATCTTGATGGTCAGCCACTGGACTCCCTCCAGTACCTCCATGTCTCTCTTCTACTGCGAGGTCCAGAACAGCACACAGCATTTCAGGTGCAGCCTCACCAATGCTAAGCAGAGGGAAGGATCACCTCTCTTGCTGGCAGTACTTTGCCTAATGCAGCCAAGAATGCAGTGAGAAGTGCTGATCCCCTTCTCAGCCTTTTCCAGGGACACGGGACGGTGCAAGTCAGAGCGTGTCAGTTTACACGTGTGCACCTCCCAGTCCCAACCATTGGAGCCCAGTAGGCCTGAGGTGGTGGGTGATCGTTGGGGTGTCCCCCAGCCTCACATGTGACAAGAAAGTCACCAAGAGACTGTATGGTCTGTGTTCATCACATCCTGCCTGCCACCCCTTACTTTCTTTTCTCTCTACGTCATTTGTTGCCCACCAAGACCAGGCAAGCAGGGTGGTAAAGGAGTTTGTCTTTTTATCAACAAAGAAAATACATGGACGTGGTCATGAGACTCACCTGGTCCGAGTCACAGCCTTACACAGCCTGCTGTGATCATAGAGTCATAAAATGAGTCATAGACCCATAGAACAGCTCAGGTTGGAGGGGACCTCACAGCCCCAGTCTCCCGTCCAGGGCCCATCCATGACCTTGGGCACCTCCAGGGATGGGGCACCACAGCTCTGGGCAGTGCCAGCTCCTCACCCCCCTCTGAGCGAAGGGTTCCTGTCTAACGTCTAACCTAAACCTCCTCTATTTTAGTTTAAGGCCATTCTTCCTTCTATCACAATCAGATCACGTAAAACCTCCTGCTTATGAGCTCCCTCACTACTGGAAGGCCGCAGCGAGGTCTCCGCTCAGCCTTCCCTTCTGCAGGCTGAACACCCCCAGCTCCCTCAGCCTTTCCCCACAGAGAGGTGCTCCAGCCCTCTCAGCATCCTCCCGGCCCTCCCCTGGCCCCAACAGCTCCTGCTTGCACACCTCCAAGCAGTTCCAGAAGAGTTCACAACTGGCTCGCCTGCATTCCGGGGTTGCCTGGTTATTATTGCCCTGTTTCTGAACTCCACCATCTCATGGCTGCTGCATGCCAAGCTGCTCCCAGCTGTCCCTTCCCCAGCCAGCCCTTCCTTGTCAGTAAGAACCAGGCCCAGCAGCACTGCTCTGCTCGTCGGCTCCTCTGCCGCCTGCATCAGAAAGTTATCCTCAGTACCATCGTGCCGGAATGAGCTGCAGCTGTAAACAAACACTGGCGAGAGCGTTGGTAAGGCTCAAATGTTAACACAAGTAAGTTTGCTCAGCAGCAGCAGGAGAGAAGCAGCTGCTCCGAGAAGGAGCTCCTTCAGATGTCACTTTCCCGTTCCCTGCGTCGTGTCTGAGGGAGGGGTGACAAACACTTGTGTTGTGGTAGCGTTGCGCTGCTTGCATTGGATGCGCTCTGGTTTTGTGCAGCTCTCTGGGCTGCTGTTGTTGCATTTGCTGTCCAGATCTGCTCTGCTCGTGCTGTGCTGCCGTTGGCCAGACAGAGTGACACACCTTGCTGCCAGGTGACGGTGCTCCAGCACTCCTTGCTGCCAGGTGCAGTCCCAGAGAGGAGCTCAGTGCTGACTGGGCCGATTTAAGCAACATCATTCGGTCAGGCTGAGATCTCCGGATAAGCAGGGCAGGAAATCCTCTCGGCAGGAACACACGTGTTGCTCTGCTGCACCCTCCAGGCGTTACCTCTTCGTAGAAACGAGAGCGTCCAGAGCATTCTGTCTTCTTGTTTCCATCTGATTGTAGGGACTACTTTAAAGTTTGAGTTTGGGGCTACTAAGTACAGGAGAGGTGTATCCATAAGATTTTAACACTGCGTTACTACTGGTTTACACACCTAAATTGTTCAGACTGTGCAGTACTCGGGAGCCGAGGACACACAGCAATGTGCCCAAAGCCCTGAGCGATGCCCTGCGTGTGCAAAGCCTGCCTTCCTTTCCGAGCCCTCGGCTTATCAAACAAGACGCTCCCTCCTGATGGCTCTGTCCTATCGCCAGGATTTAGAATCACAGAATCATAGAATAACTCAGGTTGGAAAAGACCTTAAAGATCATCGAGTCCAACCACAGCCCAACCATCCTACCCTAACTGACAGCCCTCCGCTCAGTCATGGCCCTGAGCACCACATCCAAACGGTTTTAAACACATCAGGGATGGTGACTCAACCACCTCCCTGGGCAGCCCATCCCAGTGCTTTAGGATTTTTTACCATGCAGTTAGGGTCACAGTGACTGTGCTCAGACACTGGGATGAATGGGAGGTGCAATGCAGCCCTGACATGCTTGAGAATTATCAGTAGAAGCACTCCCCTTTTTGTAGCATTAGAATGGCTTCAGTTGAGGGGGGATGCCAACTTGCTGACACCCGGACCATTGCTGAGCCGTGGGTGAGGCATTCTGGAGGGGCGTTATGCAGTGAGCTTTATTTCTGGTCTTGCTTAATCACAGACATCTGATTTTTTGTCTGAGGTTTGCACAGACCTCTGACAAACAGCGACCGTTTCCTTCATGACCCCGTATGATAGTGAGTCAGCCCTGCACTATGGGCTGTATTCTCCTTGCTGCCAGGTGTGACAGCAACACTGGCAGCCTTAGAAGGGGCAGAGCTCAGGGGGACAGTCCTCTCCCCCTCTCTTGTTGCATCCTGGGATGCTGTTGTTCTTCCAGGCTGCCTGAGCACACTGCTGGCTCATGTGCAGCTTCTCGCCCACCAGGTCCCCCAAGTCCTTTCCTGAATTGTTGCTCTCAGTGAATTCTTCTCCCAGTGATGCCTGGAGACATTGGAAAGAACTCTATTCCTTACCGCAGCCAAGGTCCGGTGGTGAGGAGGATGAGCAGAGATGTGCTGCTGTTCTCACAAGTCATTCGGGAGAAGTCTGAGACGCCCCTCCCAACCACTACACCAGTCCCTTTTACCCTTTTACCCCATGGAGTTTGGGATGCAGATCTGGTTTTGCCCTGGCTAAGTGAATGAGGCAGGTTCAGACCCATGGATGAGGATAGTTCTAATTAAGAAATGAGATGGGAAGAGCTCCTCTCTTGAGCTCAGTTGCTCTGACAGCCCTTCCTAGGGGGACATCCTAAGCTTGGGACTCGGAACCAGCAAAGCTACAGTCTCTTGCTTCCCTGCTCAGCAGGTCTGAGCTGTGCCTTTCTCTTCTCTCCCTGCTTGCCAAGGAGTGATAAGCAATATATAATGCTGGAAAAAAAATTCAGCAGTGTATGGAGACAGGACAAGGGGAAACGGCCAGAAACTGGAGCATAGGAAGTTCCCACAAATGTGTGCAAGAACTTCTTTACGGTGAGGTGACGGAGCACTGGAACAGGCTGCCCAGGGGGGCTGTGGAGTCTCCTTCTCTGGAGATATTCAAGACCTGCCTGGACGCCGAGCTGTGCGACCTGCTGTAGGGAACCTGCTTTAGCAGGGGGGTTGGACTCGATGAGCTCTGGAGGTCCCTTCCAACCCCTACAATACTGTGATTCTGTGATTCTGTGATTCTGAAAACAGGTGACATCACCCAAAGATCTTCTGCACGTTGTTAGGGACGTTTTGCACGTGCTGAGATGTTGTCTGCCTTCACCACGAGCTGGGTCTCCAGTCCCCAGTTCCTTGGGCCACTGCTGTTTGCAGTTCAATGCTGTGAGGTAGAATAGGTGTAAGACTACTAAGAGAGTGGTGAGGTGCTGGAACAGCTGCCCAGAGAGGCTGTGGATGCCCCGTCCATCCCTGGAGGTGCTCAAGGTCAGGTTGGATGGGGCCCTGGGCAGCCTGGGCTGGTATTCAATGTGGAGGTTGGTGGCCCTGACTGTGGCGGGGGGTTGGAGCTTCGTGATCCTTGGGGTCCCTTCCAACCCAAACCATTCTGTGATTTTATGAGGCAAGATAGTGGCAGCTGCAGCCCTATGCATGTCTGTAACCCAGCTCCACCACCCAGACTGACCTGGGACACCCAAGTAAGGCTGATGTCCTACACCCAGAACCTATGGGTAGAGATGTAGAGAGAAAGGGATTCTTTATCCATAACGTAATCCCACCTCTCATCAAGTGGTGCAAGTTAAGCAGAGGACAACTAGAAATGCAGTTATTTATTTGCTTTCAAGAAAATAAATGCCTTAAATGCAGGCTTGAAACAACAACAAGCTTTGATATGAAATTATTTCCCTCATGGAGAATTAGCCAAAAACGCATACAGAACAATAGCTTCTCAGATTTTATAAATCAGCATTGCTTAGTGGTAGATAAGGGTCGATGTACCGATTTACCTAACTATGGGTTATACCCTTCAAGTATCTCGGGCAATTCCTATAGGAACATTTCTAGAATCTTCATAGATTTGCTTGCATGTGGCTTTTCCTGGCGTTTAGAGAAGTTCTTCCAATTAAAGTTTGAACTGTGATTGGGATCGCTTGCATGGACTCTCAGCACAGCTGCTTGCTATTCAGTGAGGTAACAAAACAATAAAGGATCACATAAGAGAGGCAGGATATGAACTTTTATTAGGCAGCAGTTCATGATGTAACGAGCTTGAACTGCCAACTCCTACAAAATAAATGGAGAGCTGCCAAGATGTTGGCAGAGCATTTCAACGTCCAAATGCTGGTCTGGTACAAGTTGTGTTTGTCGTTTTTCACTCAAAACTGATGTCTGGTGAACCACAGGGAAAACACCAGACTTGCATTTATCCCTCTGCATTGCTTTATCTTCTAGCCACCACGGAAATAAGGATGATGGTTAAGACAATGGTTCCAGCAACTCCACCAGCTGTCATTCCCAGGATGTTCCCGTGGACCTGCATGGACTGGCACCTCTCACCTGTGAAGAAGAAGGCTTGTCCTGATGGGCACCTGGGAAAATAAGCACAGATTTATATGAATCAGGAGTTCTGTCCTGCCCTATGGGCCCATGCTGAGACCCTCACACTCCCTATTCTGGATGAGCAGCTCCCATTAGATGGGTTCGCATTACAACAATCCCACACTGTAGTGCTGTCAAGTTCCTACCGTTCTCTGCAAATGTAGTGCCTGAGACCTGTGGGGTCTGTAGCTCTGAACACTTACTAGCTGCACCATTTGGTTCAAAAGACAGTCAAGGCAAGCAGGGTGGAGATCTGTGATACCTGCAGCTTGGTCTCCCTTTCACATTCACACAGACTCCATCGTTCTGGCAGGGGTTTGGATCACACGGGTCCTGCAGGTAAGGCAGCCAGCGCTGCATGGGCTCCGTCTCCTCGGCTGCTCTCTTCTGCCTTTCAAAAGCGTGGCCCTCTGCGACAGCAAATTGCTCGGACACAACGGGGACTTCAGTGTTATTGAGGTGAGTTAGATCTTACAGAAACAGAAACAGAGGAGAAATATATCAGAAAACAGTGACTGATGTTATTATAGTTAGTTTATAGTTAGTATTCTTCACCCAGAGGAAGAAGAAGTTAGGTTAGGGTGTCTAAGAAATAAACCTTCAGCAAATCATGACCACTTCCATTCCTTGGGATTTACAAACACTGCAGTCAACACTGAAACTAAGACACAGAAATGCTTTTCAGTGTTGAGCCCCATTAGAAGAGAAGATGGCGCGGGGACAGGTGGTGGCAGTAATTTGAGTGAGTGAAAAGAGAGAGAAAGGATCGGCCGCTGCCATTTGCAAGGGGAATCAGAAAGAAGGACTTTACCATGGAATTCTGCAAAGATGATCAGGTTATCATTTTTCAGAAAGCTTCTTTGTCTCAGCTGGCTGTGGGATATGAAGTTGTTCCACCCCCAGTCTGTTGTTCTGTAGCAATTGCATGAGGCATCAAAGGTTCCATTAATTGATGGTCTCTCCCATATTACGGTTCCATTTACACCTGCAAAGAGAATATGAATGACAAATAAAAACCACAAACTGTGATATATCATTATTTTATGCATTGTGGTGTTCAGCAGGATTGATGCTGCAAAATCAAGTTCAGGGCTCAGATGTCCAAACAAAGGACTGACAAACACTGGATGCCAGCAGGTGCTTAGAAGTGGCCTCTATGTCTGTGTGAGGGCACTGAAGTTTCACAGCTCCCCTTCCACCGAGGACTGACCAAACACAAATTTCCTCAGTCTTTAAGGTTATTTTATGGTTTAGAGTCCAGCGGATTTTGTTCTTTGCCACTGTTCTGTTCAACGCATTCACACCTAAGGCTCAAAACCTCTTAGTGAAAAACCGTGTGCCAAACTTCCACTGAAAAACAGTGAAGAATGATGGAGACTCATCTCTGCTATTTCATATTGCAGTGAATTCAGTATTGTTCTGTTCTTATTTCTTTGAATGATCGCATCCACGAGGGATCTTGGGGCTGGACATGGAACCATGGTGCTGTGTGCCATATGAATCTGGAGCTAGGTAGCCCCTGTGTGAAAGTCTTCAGTCTGCATCAGGCCCAGCAAGGCTTCAGATGCTGCAGAGCTCAGACAGTTCAGTTTAACCAACCAAGTCCCCCAAATGTATTGTTAAATTACTGTTGGATGCAGTGGAATAAAGTACCCTACGGCCATTGCACCGTTCTGTGGTGACAAATCAGACACATCATCATGGTCAGACTGCAGGTGGAATGGGAACTTCCAGCTCTTTGGCACAGGAGAACTCTCTACAAGTCAGTTATGAAGGGGTAATGGTTTTAAACTATAAGAGGATGGATTTAGATTAGCTATTAGGAAGAAATTCTGTACTCAGAGGGCAGTGAAAGCCTGGTACGGCTGCCCAGAGCTGTGGTGCCCCATCCCTGGAGGTGCCCAAGGCCGTGGAAGGGCCCTGGGCAGCCTTGCCAAGTGAGAGGTGTCCCTGCCTGTGGCAGCAAGGCTGGACTAGGTGGCCTGTAATGTTCCTTCCAACTCAAACCATTCTATAGGTTCTATGATTCTGTTTAGATAGATATGCAAATGATTGTTCATCGCTTTCCACAGCATGCACCACTTTTCACATTCGATAAGACAGGGATTCTGATCCATAAAAAGTAAAATGCTCCAAACTGGACAATGAAGCCAAAATTATCCAGCTGTGAGCCCTGTGCTGTCCTCTGTCCTCCTTGGCTTTCACTTTCACCATTTCTCCGGGCAAACAACACTTACTCGATGTCTGGTCTCTGTTTGTGGTGAAGCTTCTGCTTGCAGACATCCTCTTCAGCACGTCAGGGTCCTGGTCGAGCACTGTGAGCATGGCTTGGCGGTTCAGAGCTGGCCACTCTAGGACAGCATCGTTCTCTCCGCTGCACAAGTGGAAGGCAACGCGGGTGTAGCCACTGCTTCTGGACTGGGGGTACAAACTTATGCCATAAGCATAACCCTCAGGGCTGTAAAAGCGAGGGCTTTGAATGACATCACTTGATGCATTTTCAAGGAGCTGACTGAAATTCCGAACGATCCACACAGCTGTGGGACAGGGGGTCTCTGTCAGTGTGATATCATCGATAATGATCCCACCAGAGGAAGAGCTGGGGTTGCCCTTTACTCCTTGGAAGAGGTATCGGAACTTCTTCTGAGCACTGAGGGTTACGTGGGCGATTTTCCAGTTGTGGTCGTTGTCCGCTTGTGTGAAAGGAAAACAAAACATTGCCATCAGCACCATCACTGAGATCATGAAGAAGCTTATTCCTCGTTACCTATCCCAGCTGCATTTAGACAACTTAGAGGCAGATAATCACAGGTCTTGTGTATTGACAACACTGCACTGACAACTGCACAGCAATGCAGTGGCTGAATTTCCACTATTCAGCAAAACCACCCAAAGCGGGAACTCAGTTCACATCTCCAGGGCTACGGGCAGTTTTGTTTCCAGACACATGAAAAATCAGGCTGGGGTTCCTAATGTCTGTGGACGAGCACAGCGATTTACACCGGAGCAGCTCAGTGGCAGATCATGTTATAGCCCGTGGAGGTCTAGCCAATGGTCTCCAATGGGTCTGGGGGCTCCTCCATTCACTAAGCATAACCTGACACGATTTCAAAGCTAAATGTGCTCACATAATACCCAAATCCCTAGCTGGATTGCAAGATAATGTCCTGGTAGCTCAAGGAAAATGTTTTGATTTCTGATCCAATTGTTCCTCCCCCCAAATTCTGTCTTCCTCATGTTTATAGACTTACCCTGAAAGGTTTCAATTTTCCTCATCTTGCGAACATTTCCAGTCCCATCATCTTCCTTAGTCCAGATGACCAGCTTGTCAGATGAGCTTCCTGACATCTTATAGAAGAACTGGAGGCACTGCTGAGTCCTCTTGGGATAAAGGATTCGAGACTCCAGGACTGCCACCTCTTCTGCGTTTCCAGAGCTGGTGCTGAAGTACATGAAATAGCCAGCATCTGTCAACAAAGCAGAGAGTATCACTGTCTCTTTCCAGCTTTCCAGCCAGCTGCATGGTGCACATGCACAGTAAACATTCTGGGTAGCCTGGGGTAGGAACAGGGCTGGTAGTTCAGCATTAGCTGGTCTAGGCTGGATGCTTCAGGACCATGTTCCATGCTGACTGCAAGTATCCAGAAGATGTTTTTTTACTTGATTTGTACTGAAGATAACACAAAGATGAAGCTTTAGAGATCGTATCCTGTACTACCTTTGGTGTCCGGGTCATGTAAGGGGAACAGCCTCCTCCGATTAACAGAAAGCCAAGTTTTGCCTTTTTCAAAGAGTACCAAAGTACAGCTGAATGTGCTTTAGGCTAGGATTTCTTCACCCTTTGCTTAGGCAACACTTAGCACCAAAAACACTTTTTCTTTCTTTAAGGTCCGTAGAAGCTTTCCCTGTCTAAAGAACAAGAAATCAGGACTTTGCTTTTCAGAAGTGTTTGCATTTAGTCTTCATTCTCACTCATAAGCGTGAGCCCTGTAACTCTCACTGAGGATGACTCTGCCCTGTTTGGAATGTTGAAAAGAAAATAATGCTCAGATTCCTATCATAAAAACTTTGTAACTTTCTTCTGCTTCCAGAGCCAGCACTCCTCAAGCTTAACTTATTATTTGCTTTGCAAACATATTTATTATTTGCTTTGCAAACACATTTATGGGTGGCTTATAGAGTGCTATTCCATTCTTATCATGGGGCAACATAACTCTTACTCAGACTTTGGAAGCTGCAGTAAATCCTTTTCCAGATTGTACGAAAAGTTCAGATCGTTCTTTGTCCCCTTTTATAGTGCTGATGTGGAAAACATTCAACTATGCTGAAAAAACCTTAACGAGAGCACTAATGCAACCATAAGCCCAGACCCACAGTGCCAAGTCAAGTGCAAAGAAAAAAGGGTGTTTTGTTTAGCCTGAAGTTATTGCAGCGCAGAGGTTTGCTGGGTAGTCTCCTAAACGTGGTGGTTTAAGAATGCATTCTCAGAACAGCCAGCACCGGGGTTTCTGAAGGGCTGACTGCAGTGACTGGATCGGAGAAGTCGTTAAGTGTGTTTGCATTTACAGCACAGATGTGCAAAAGTGACCATTACCCCAGCTAAGCCCTTCCCATAGGGAAGTGTTCTGATATCACTTTTTTACCTGTACAGCGCCCAGAAAGCGTGTGGTCTTCCTCTCCTGTAGGACTGCTCTGCTGGTGGACCCAATCTAAGTCATCCCTGGTGCCCTGAATCATGCCGCAGATATTTTCGTACTCAAAGGAACACTGATCCAAAAGGGTGTGAGTGGAAGCTGAAGGAAACACGCACACATCAGTACCTCCAAAGTGTTATTTAAAACAAAACCGAGGTCCTTCTGAAGTGGATGCTTCTGGTGGCCGACCCACAGGGATGGCAGCTCCTTGCTGACAATCACACCTGGCGATATCTTCAACTGGATCAGCAACCAAACAGACAGGGTGTCAGACTCCAGAATCACGCAAACCAAGGTGCAAAACAATCTAATTAAGACTGAACGCCAGTGAAAAGAGGACAAAGTACGTTGCCTTCACCTCATAACAGAGATGTGAAGAAACTGCCCACGCATCAGCAGAAAACAACCACACCTCTAAGCCCCTGCAAGCATCATGGAAGAACAGGAGGGAATGGCTCAGCTTTTGTTGCCTAATTCGACCCTTCCAAGGAAGCAGCCAGCAGAGCTGAAGAGAGGGATGAGGAGGGAATGAACATTTTGGGTGTCAGCACCACAGGCCCTCTCTGATACTGCTCCAACGCATCTGAGAAGAGCTGCTGTGTTTTCAGACGTAAGGCTCAAGTACGAATAGGTTGTAACGTTTAAATCACGACTTACTGCAGTTATACATGCGGTTAAGCCTTTCCAGGTCAATGGCACTGAAATCCAGACGCTGTCCAATGATGTCATTAAATGCTGGGATCTTTGTTGTGATTGTGGGGATGCTCGCATTTTTGTTAAAGGAAAATGGTGCGTAGTGCATCACTGACTCGTAGTCATAGGGCGTGTTCAGGTCAGTGATGTAGCTGTCGTCGTACTTGTTAAAGTTGTGTTCTCTGCCTGGAAAGGATAGAAAAGTGCTTCATCAGAGAGTCCAGTAGTAAAGGAAGTGGCTTTAGCATGGCCCCTTGGATAGAGCTTCCTGATGCAAAACTATCTACCTGAAAGCAATGACTGAGTGACAAAACGCTCAAGTTTAACACGACTTGTTCAGGAAGTAATTTCTACAGCACAGCATTGTCTTTAGATCCCATTTCTGCATCCCCGTGTGACTTCACGGGGTTCAAAATCAAATATCCCTGAGCTGTAAATATTGACATGTAGGAGATCGGATTGGATGGTCTAATGGTAAGCATCCTGATGGATTAAACTGGAGGGTTAGTGTGCTCCGTTCCAGAGCCTGTGAATACTGATGCAAAAGTTTCCCAGCATGTTAGACGGCATATGGACAAGGGGGAATCCTGGAGCCCTTCACTTTTTAAGATAACAGGAACGAGTGACAGCCCTGGACTGCCCCCAGGCTCCACCCCGTATTGGCAATATTGCCCTGATGTTGCCAGAGAAATGTCTTTTGGAAACACGCTTCTGGAAGTTCCTGAAATCGTTTGTTTCTTAGAGAAAGAGGTTTTTGCTGTGATGGAAGGAGGGAGCCGTGTCACACCTTTTGGTACTGAAGCAAAGGGAGATTCCCACCATGGTCAGACACAAATAATAATTTCAAAATATTTGGTATTCTCCCTCAGAGAAAGACCATCGCATGACTGCCCTCAGGGGATAACCACAGCTTCTGTCTGTAAAGGCTGCCCTTCCCCATGACTCCATCCTGGGCACAAAGGTCTCCAGTCCAAGGCTTGAGATTATATAAGAGCTTGGACTGATGTTCTTCAGATGCTTGAATTGCACCTTTTATCAAAAAAATGATGGGAACCTTGCTAATTACGTGCTATCACTTTTTACAGCTAGAGGCAGAACCTTGGCAGTGCAAAGGCACGTGCAGTGATGCTGCTTTTCATACTGTTACTTGGCATTTACAAGATACGTTTTACACATGGGCAGATGATGTATGGCCCAAAACTTCTCATTTTTCCAAAAAAAAGGCCTGATTGACTCTATAGGGCATTCCCAATCCGAGGTGGAAGCTACATCTGACAGTCCTTGCTGCAGGGCTATGTAGTGTTCATGTTCCCTACATACAGAATGGCAAAGTCCAAGACAAACAATGTTGGCAGATTAACCTTTCTAAACCATTTCCAGTACTACTGTCCTTTCAAACGACTTCAGTAGAAGTTTTCTACTTAATAAACTTCCCAAATTGGAAAAAGAGATTTTATAGTGTGGATGGAAATGTACAGAATATAGATAGGGCTTGGACTATATCTTTATATGTATATATCGGGGTTGGACTTGATGAACTCTAGAGGTCCCTTCCAATCCCTACAATCCTGTGATTCTGTGATAGGTCTGTAATGATATCAGACCAGCCCTAGAGACCTACTCAGAACAGTATCACATGAAAGACATCACCCGTACTATTTCTCTGGTGTTCCTGACTTGTGGCTCCCTAACAGACCACAGAGAAGTTGAAAGGATCCAATGATGGTTTTAGGGGGGGGGGGGTGAAAAAAAATGAACACGTGGAAAATCGACACTGTTTTGTCAGGCTTTTCAATACTTCTGTTCACTGTGGAGCTCAGTCGTTCACTGCGAGTCCATTGTAAGACTCATTGCTTTGGAAGCAGTGAGCTGCAGCACACAGCATAATGGAGCCCCAAAGTCAGAATCGAGGTACTGTTACTGACATCTTCATTACGTTGATTCAAGCTGAGACCAAATGAGTAATAAACTGGATTGGCTTTAGTGCTGCTGGTAACAATAAAAAACACCTTCTGCAAGATGGGCAGACAAATCCCATCTTGGCTCAGATACCCCAAGAGAGACTACACTTACAGAGACAAGGAGGAGTATGTGTGGCCATTCAACCTGGAGCAATTCAAGGAACTGCACTTAGAGGTCAGTAGCGATTGCTTGTACCAGTCATTTTGTCTATACAAAAGAGAACACAACATTCCCTGGACCCAATTATTTCCCAATGAGCCATTTGCACGTGTTGGAGCGATGGCAGGGCACCCTCCCTGCACTGGCATCACAAAGCTGCGAGCAACAGTTTGGTCTTTGCTAGCATGGCTGTCAGAGCTCCTCGCACACTTCCACTTTTTCAGAAAAAAAAGTTGTAAGATTTGACCAAAAAACCCCAACAAACCAAAAAACCGAGGAAGTTACTGAGAAGTTTGCCCTTTACAAATCGGAGTGGAAGTTCCAAACCAACCTGTAAGGATTTCATCCCACCAGATGGTCACGTAGTCATCGCGATCCATCCTCGACTGCTCGTGGTAGAACCCCAAAGCATGCAGGATCTCGTGTTCCACGATTGCTTTGTGGTCACACCCCGCCCCAATAGAGAGGTTCTGCCCATTCTTCAGGTCCCCCACCATGGACCAACACCTGGGAAAGAGAGAGATCTTACTGTCTGCAATCAGAATTTTCTTCTCTGTGTTTACGTCTGCTTGCTGAATCTAAAAAAACATGTATTTAAAAGAAAGGTTTAAGTATAAAATGATGACTATAAATGACTCCTTATGTGCTGATCAAGCTCCTTTGGTTCTTACCACATGCTCCCCTCTGAAGGCAGACTAAGCCCCAAAAACATACCTGCTATCATTTACGTGAGGCAGGTGTTTTACATACCCCCCAATTTAGGCAAGGTCACAGCTGATTTTTGAGATCCACGGAAGTTTTGTGCCATATCAGCTATTGTTTTGCCAAGAATATCATACATGCATAGAACTGCAAGCTCATCATGACAGCGAACTCTCTTACAACCCCTGGGGCCAGTTCTCTGGCAAGGCTGGATGTGGCTCTGGGCAGCCTGGGCTGCTGGTTGGCGACCCTGCACACAGCGGGGGGTTGGAACTGGATGAGCACCGTGGGCCTTTGCAACCCAGGCCATTCTATGGTTCTACGATTTACTGAGGGCTTCTTGGCAACCATCCCCAAACCAGATGCCCATTGCAAGTTCCTCCCCTGAACATCCCCTGCAGCCAGCAGAGTAAGGCAGCCAGCTTCCAAGCCCCAGGATGAGAAGCTTTCTTGGTGGCCTCTTTCTCTACAACAACCAGCTCACACAGAACTGTTGGACTGCTGGAGTTGGATGAAATGAATTCTCGTTGGTTCCACGCGGAAGAAATAAACAGAAGTTGACGTTCCCTTACCCGCTTTCTTTTCGGAAGAATATGTAGCTTGCCTCTCCTTCATACGGCTTGAAATCCACACAGGACTTAAGGCGGAACATTTCAAGTGCCTGGAGAATGACTCCTTTGGCGTTCAGATCTGGAGAACAAATGCGAACAGAGCATCTTTAGCACACAGGGGAGGTTCGCCACAGAGAGGTAACGCACACAGGGTTATGAATGGGACCGAAAGAAAAATGAACGAAAACAGAACTGACTGAATTTGATGAAACTATGTTTTGTTACGATAGCTGTAGGAGAAAAAAAGGGGGTTGATGCAAAGGAGCAATCTGGTTATTAGTGAATATCAGCGGGAGTGAACCAGCTCTGAAGAAAGCACATTTTTTATCATGCTGATTCCAGTGCAAACAAATACTGGAGTTAGAACGTGAATAAAGCATCAGCATTACCTAAGTTATCACCGAGGATGTAGGGAACGGGGAACTTCCATCTGTAGGTGTCGTTCCTTAAGGCATTTCGCTGGTTTGTCTGGAAAGGGAATGGACAGCTGGTGATGCAGGTGCTGTGCAGAGATGGGCTGATGTGTACCAAAAATCCAATTAGGGCAAATGCGAGTAATAAAGTTTTTGTAATTACTTACGGGAAGCAAGATATCACCCTGAAAGAGGTCCAATCCAGCAGCTGAAAAGCAATTTATTGGAAGGTAATGTAGATGGAATATCAAGTAATCATTTTAACTCAAACGCCATATTTGAGCACATTCATCCAAAGTCACGTCCTCATAAATTCACAGGATATCAAAGTCCATCCTCAGCTTCCACTCAGTATTTAATACTAAGCACTTTCTGTGGCAGAAATCTGGTGACAGCCGTTAACCAGATCATAGAACCACCGAATCACCGAATCGCAGAATGGTTTGGGTTGGAAGGGACCCCAAGGATCACGAAGCTCCAACCCCCCACCACAGGCAGGGCCACCAACCTCCACATTTAGTACCAGCCCAGGCTGCCCAGGGCCCCATCCAACCTGGCCTTGAACACCTCCAGGGATGGACGGGGCATCCACAGCCTCTCTGGGCAGCTGTTCCAGCACCTCACCACTCTCACAGTACAGAACTTCCCCTGACATCCAACCTAAACCTTCCTTCCCTCAACTTCAAACCATTTCCCCTTGTCCTGCTGTTATCTCCCCTTCCAAAGAGTTGACTCCCCTCCTGTTTGTAGGCTCCCTTTATGTCCTGGAAGGCTGCAATGAGGTCACCCAGCAGCCTTCTCCATGCTGAACAAGCCCAGCTCCCTCAGCCTCTTTGTAGGGGAGGTGCTGCAGCCCTCTGAGCATCTTTGTGGCCTCCTCTGGACCTTCTCCAAAAGATCTCATTTTAGAACCTCCTGCTCTGTGCCAGGCAGTGGCAACAGTCACACGATGGGACAATGCTCAAGGGGATATGCTGCTATTGAGTAATGCATCAGGAAAAAGTATTGCATGGTGCACCAGTGATGGATGTACGGAAATTTGCATTACTGGAAATTAAAACAATAATAAAAACAGAAGACTGTACAACATGTTATGTCCTTCACATTTGATTTCCTTGCCTCTTTTATGGAAGCTCAAGCAAACATCCAAGCTATCAGTAAGTTTGTAAAACTTCATAAATATCAAAAACGTATGGAGGGACTTCAGAGCCTTTAAACTGATGAAGGGTGATATTGTCTTCACACCAGGAGCCTGTCCAAACAAGAGAAGTAAAAGACATCTGCACGCTTTGCTTACAGAGGGTTGCAGAATGTCTAGACAATAATTTTATGCAGGAGAGACCTGAGACATCAGCATTTTGCTTAGTGCACAGCAGAGTAGACTGGAGAAGAACGGATTGGAGTGAAGTAGAACAGTTCAGTTGGAGGGGACCTACAGTGATCATCCACTCCAACTGCCTCACCCCTGCAGGGCCAACCAAAACTTCAGTCATATTATTGCGGGCTTTGTCCAAATGCCTCTGGAACACTGACAGGTATGGGCACCAACCACCTCCCCACAAAGCCTGTGCCAGTGCTTGATCACACTCACAGCAAAGAAACTTTTCCCAGTATCTACTGTGAACCTCTCCTGGAGCATCTTTAAGCCATTCCGGTGCGTCCTGACGTAGGATACCAGGGAGAAGGCACTGGTAGGTTCAGAACTGCTAAAGAATTTAGCCATGAACTCACCTAAGTTTATGTCTGGAATGTCTTTGATTATCTCACCAGCATCATCATCTCTGGCTGCAAGACAGACAGAACATCGTGTGTTCAGATGTGGTGGAACACAGCAGGCAAAACAAAATGCTTCAGAACCCAAAGCAGTTCGCAGAGTGCTTACCAGGCACACTGGAGAGATGCTCAACCTGAAAGAGAATAACACACATCCAGCATAAGGTATGGGGCGTTTCTGCACTGAGAGGAGCCCGTAGAAATCAGGTTTCTACTTACAGAGACTGGAGTAGCACATGCATAACATAACAGGAGTGCCAGGCAGAGCAGGGAGCTCCGGGTGCCCATTTCTGCAGTGGACATGGAAGCTGGCTCCCCTCATCTCTGGCAATATATAGGGCATGCTGCTGAGCTTCCCACAGGCACCAGCCAACCAGCTGCCAGCTTTCCACCTTGGTAAGGTTATCATAACATCACATCATCCCCCTTGATTGGCAGGTGATGGTATTGCTGCTTTACCCAAGTCCACTTTGGAGGAATGTTAGAGAGGAATGCGATCGCTCCCAGTTTCAGGCAGTGCAAGGCTCACGTGGGCTTTGTGTACCATCTCAGTCGGGCCCAAAGTTGCTGACTCCTTCCACCGTGTTTATTGCCTGTCAGCATTACGAGCTCAGCTGCACTGGATAAAAGCCACGTGCTCGAACAGAATTATTGAGTTGATAGCACTCTGGTGACATGAGAATTTCAGCTGGCGTTTCTCTCCATTAATAATTAACAGTATATCATAAAGATTAAAAATAAGAGATATGATTATTAACGCCCTGACAGCACCTTCCCACGCCGATGCACCCCAGGACACACAGCTCTGTGAACAACATGGCCCTGCCCTCCAGAGAGCCACGGCCATCAGAACCCAGAAGTCTTCCTCATCAGGGCTGCTCTCAGCCTGTCCTTGGCCCAGCCTGTGTCTGTGCTTGGGATTGCCCCAACCCCTGGTACCTGGCCGTGATGAACTTCCCGAGGTTCACACTGGCCCATCTCCCCAGCCTGTCAGGGGCCCTCTAGATGGCATCCCTTCCCTCCTACATGCAGACCACTGCTCAGCTTAGTGTCACCTACAGACGTACGGAGGGTGTGCTTCTGCCAGAACAGACTGCCCAGAGAGGCTGTGGATGCCCCGTCCATCCCTGGAGGTGTTCAAGGCCAGGTTGGATGGGGCCCTGGGCAGCCTGGGCTGGTATTCAATGTGCAGGTTGGTGGCCCTGCCTGTGGTGGGGGGTTGGAGCTTCGTGATCCTTGAGGTCCCTTCCAACCCAAGCCATGCCATGATTCTGTGATTCTCTTCTGACCTGCCCATCTCAGCCCTGGTCTGTACATTCCAATTGTAATCAGCTTCATGTGGGAGACTGAGCAGCACAGGGCTTTGTGTAACAGCTCACCACATCATCTCTCTACAGGCATTTTCCATCTGCGTGGCAGTGGGGGCTCCCCAGGCCCTATGGCTGCACCCATGGGTGCACTGTTTGCTGTCTGCCTGGAAGCCGAGTGCTGCAGCAGCAAAGGCCGTGCATCAGCTCCTGCACCACGTGCTCCGTCATGCAGCCAGAGCCTTGGGGTCAGCAAATCCTGAAAACCACAAGAGAACAGCCAACAAAGCAACAGGCACACTCGTTCCTCTAAAAACAGGAGAGCTCTTTTTCCTCACCAACAAGCAACCCTGCTCTTTGTTTTGCTCCCTGCTTGGTGGGTCTGCACTGGGCAGCGAGCACTGCCAACACCACCTGGTGCTTCTCCTCCCCTGGAGCATCCCGCTCAAGTGACTTCCTCATCTGTTTGGTGTGAAACTCAGCTTCCTATTTGGACAGCCCAGGACTGGGTACTTCTAATAACCTATTTATCTCTGTGCCTTCTTTTTCACATCTCTAAAAAGCATGGTGAAGTCTAACGGCCATCAAATAACACACCTGCACAGTTTCCCACCAAAGCTTGGCCTCTATCCCCCAGTCTGCCCAACGTGGCTCCAGTCAGCACCATATGTCTGCCTTGCACCATCCCATGGATACCGATGTACCCTAAGAGCAGCAGCCCAAGAAGGTGAGGCTCAAAGCTGCCAGGAATGGCGTAATGTCTTTTATGCCTGTCAGTATCAAGTCAGAGCTTCCCTGTTAACCCCATCCCAGAATGCTTCCTTGCTGTATTCAGGAATATTCAGGAAATACGTTCTTAATACAAATGAAAACAACAGAGTTTCAC
Organism: Alectoris magna; assembly: GCA_030625065.1. Lineage (NCBI taxonomy): Eukaryota > Metazoa > Chordata > Aves > Galliformes > Phasianidae > Alectoris > Alectoris magna. Next base: position 111,862,627 of record CM060562.1, on the reverse strand, counting down.
ATCTCTGTGACCACTCATAGACGATGTTTTCTCCTCAAAGAACCATACCATCTCCCCACTCTCAGCTGAGTACGTCCTTGCGAGAACCACCTCAGCCTCTGCTCACCACTTCTCCCAGTCAGACACCCATCGTTTCTGTTGGGATGAGGTTCTGTGGCCCATTTCTCACTTCAGGGTGTAAATCATGAGTAGTTCTGCTGAAGCCAGTGGGAACATTCACATATATGGCAACAGTAAGTTGGCACTATGCAACGGCTGCAGTACTGACATTCATTTGCTAGTGAAGCTGGGCAGCACACCTTTCCCCATTCATGCTCCTGACCCCACGTGTCTTATCACACATTGCAAAGGCAGAAAAAGGAACTTGAAATGCACTGATTTCAGAAATTCTAATTCCAGACTCCTACAGCTTGAAGATTTTACCACGAGCAGCATGAGGTCATCATCCAGGTAGGAAATGGTTTCCATTACAGTTAATCCTAAAGGAAAATCTGTGCAAACACAAGCAATTAGACTCCCAATTCACTCAATGCTGTACCGTAATGAAATGGCCTTTTGGTCACCGCGGAGCTTGCTGCTGCGTAAGAGCTATCTTTTCTTTTAGGACTGCAAGAGGATCCCAAGGGCGCAGTGCTTCTGCTCCTCTCATGTGACCCCATCTGTGCTACCACGAAGGCTGAGTGATTTTCAGATACAGGTGTGAGGAGGTGAACTTGCTGCAGTTTCACCCGGCATTGTGCCTCAGGAGGCCAACTCTGCAGAAATCCAACCTCTGCACAACAGCCTGAGAAAATTCGGGAAGTTTTGTTGTGGTGGAAGGGGTGATGTAACTGGTGTTGAAAGAATACGGCCCATAGTGCAGGGCTGACTCACTATCATACGGGGTCATGAAGGAAACGGTCGCTGTTTGTCAGAGGTCTGTGCAAACCTCAGACAAAAAATCAGATGTCTGTGATTAAGCAAGACCAGAAATAAAGCTCACTGCATAACGCCCCTCCAGAATGCCTCACCCACGGCTCAGCAATGGTCCGGGTGTCAGCAAGTTGGCATCCCCCCTCAACTGAAGCCATTCTAATGCTACAAAAAGGGGAGTGCTTCTACCGATAATTCTCAAGCATGTCAGGGCTGCATTGCACCTCCCATTCATCCCACAGTGTCTGAGCACAGTCACTGTGACCCTAACTGCATGGTAAAAAATCCTAAAGCACTGGGATGGGCTGCCCAGGGAGGTGGTTGAGTCACCATCCCTGATGTGTTTAAAACCGTTTGGATGTGGTGCTCAGGGCCATGACTGAGCGGAGGGCTGTCAGTTAGGGTAGGATGGTTGGGCTGTGGTTGGACTCGATGGTCTTTAAGGTCTTTTCCAACCTGAGCTATTCTAAGATTCTGTGATTCTAAATCCTGGCGATAGGACAGAGCCATCAGGAGGGAGCGTCTTGTTTGATAAGCCGAGGGCTCGGAAAGGAAGGCAGGCTTTGCACACGCAGGGCATCGCTCAGGGCTTTGGGCACATTGCTGTGTGTCCTCGGCTCCCGAGTACTGCACAGTCTGAACAATTTAGGTGTGTAAACCAGTAGTAACGCAGTGTTAAAATCTTATGGATACACCTCTCCTGTACTTAGTAGCCCCAAACTCAAACTTTAAAGTAGTCCCTACAATCAGATGGAAACAAGAAGACAGAATGCTCTGGACGCTCTCGTTTCTACGAAGAGGTAACGCCTGGAGGGTGCAGCAGAGCAACACGTGTGTTCCTGCCGAGAGGATTTCCTGCCCTGCTTATCCGGAGATCTCAGCCTGACCGAATGATGTTGCTTAAATCGGCCCAGTCAGCACTGAGCTCCTCTCTGGGACTGCACCTGGCAGCAAGGAGTGCTGGAGCACCGTCACCTGGCAGCAAGGTGTGTCACTCTGTCTGGCCAACGGCAGCACAGCACGAGCAGAGCAGATCTGGACAGCAAATGCAACAACAGCAGCCCAGAGAGCTGCACAAAACCAGAGCGCATCCAATGCAAGCAGCGCAACGCTACCACAACACAAGTGTTTGTCACCCCTCCCTCAGACACGACGCAGGGAACGGGAAAGTGACATCTGAAGGAGCTCCTTCTCGGAGCAGCTGCTTCTCTCCTGCTGCTGCTGAGCAAACTTACTTGTGTTAACATTTGAGCCTTACCAACGCTCTCGCCAGTGTTTGTTTACAGCTGCAGCTCATTCCGGCACGATGGTACTGAGGATAACTTTCTGATGCAGGCGGCAGAGGAGCCGACGAGCAGAGCAGTGCTGCTGGGCCTGGTTCTTACTGACAAGGAAGGGCTGGCTGGGGAAGGGACAGCTGGGAGCAGCTTGGCATGCAGCAGCCATGAGATGGTGGAGTTCAGAAACAGGGCAATAATAACCAGGCAACCCCGGAATGCAGGCGAGCCAGTTGTGAACTCTTCTGGAACTGCTTGGAGGTGTGCAAGCAGGAGCTGTTGGGGCCAGGGGAGGGCCGGGAGGATGCTGAGAGGGCTGGAGCACCTCTCTGTGGGGAAAGGCTGAGGGAGCTGGGGGTGTTCAGCCTGCAGAAGGGAAGGCTGAGCGGAGACCTCGCTGCGGCCTTCCAGTAGTGAGGGAGCTCATAAGCAGGAGGTTTTACGTGATCTGATTGTGATAGAAGGAAGAATGGCCTTAAACTAAAATAGAGGAGGTTTAGGTTAGACGTTAGACAGGAACCCTTCGCTCAGAGGGGGGTGAGGAGCTGGCACTGCCCAGAGCTGTGGTGCCCCATCCCTGGAGGTGCCCAAGGTCATGGATGGGCCCTGGGCAGCCAGAGCTGGGGGCACCCAGACCATGGCAGGGGGTTTGGACTGGATGATCTTTAAGGTCTTCTCCAATCTGAGCCATTTTATCATTCTATGGAAGGTAAGGTCGCCCAAAAGAGCTGGTCAACACTTAAATGCCACTTCTTCTGAGCTCAAGATTGGTACATCCTAAGAATAGTACATCAGGGAATGGTGGCAGGAGACCTGCATGGATGAGCAGGGAGCTCAAAGGGAAGAAGGTCCATGAAACATGGAAAAAGGCTCTGCATACTTTGGATGAACACTCCAATGTTGTCAGGGCCTGCAGAGATGCAACAAGGAAGGGTAAGGCCTACTTGGAATTAGATGTGGCAAAGGATGTCAAGGATAACAAGAAGGGCTTCTATAAGTTTGTCAATAGTAAGAGGAGGAGTAGGGAAAATGTGGGCCCACTGCCGAACGGGGGCTCCAGAGGTCCTTTCCAAACACCTTCAAAAAGCAGCCTCCCTGTTTCTGAAATGAGACAAACATCCATTTAGGCTGTGTAACATACCCAGACGGACGGGATGTTTTTCTGAAAGACCGCACCACCTCCCCGGCCAGCCCAGCTCTCCTTAACCAGTAAGTGCCCAAACGCTCTGCGAACAGCCATCACCACACTGCAACACACCGGTCCTGTCTGCCCCAAAGCGGCATTTGGGCTGAATGAGGACTTCCAGGACAATTCCATAACGCCTGCCCGGTGTTTCACCATCTTTCCCAGCCACATACCCTGAAACCACCACGGAATTCAAGCATCGCAGTTGGTATTTAGGTGGAATGGGATGTGGGCAGAAGTTACACACCTGATAGCCCAACTGCTTGGCTAACCTAGGCTGCTCCTCTGGCACTCCCAGGTGATCAAAGCAGACAGGCAGTGGTCATGGAGAGAGGAGTCCACTCCAGCTTCAAACACCCGAGCCAGAGCTAAGCTCAGACTCAAGCCTTTAAACCTAAATGCGTGCACTGTAGTGCCTGTGTATGTGCTGTGTGTCTCAGGTCCCAGTACAGCCGTGCACCCATCCCATTGATTAAACAGAGGTACCAGGTGCCATCTGAGATTCACCAGGGGTAAAATACCCACATAGGCTGGTAGATGATGAAGCCTGGGAGATCCCTTCCCATTCTAGAGTTGTGCTAGAGGAAACGGATTTGGACAGGCAACAGACAGCTGTGTTTTAAGCAGGTGATCTACATCTTCTGTGTTTAAAAAACACAGCATATGAGACTCATATTTCCATCTTTTGGTTTTCAATGCCAAACTCCCCATGCAGAGTGGAGTGGGTCCCAGCCACTGTATGCTAGTGTAACATCTTTATTTGCTGCCCTTGTACAGGCATAGTCCCAGCACGGGCAGTTCATCTACAGACCTTTTTTTAAATGGAAACAGAACCATAGAATGACAGAATGGCCTGGGTTGCAAAGGCCCACAGTGCTCACCCAGTCCCAACCCCCTGCTGTGTGCAGGGTCGCCAACCAGCAGCCCAGGCTGCCCAGAGCCACATCCAGCCTGGCCTTGAATGCCTGCAGGGATGGGGCATCCTCCTTGGGCAACCTGTTCCAGTGCATCACCACCCTCTGCGTGAAAAACTTCCTCCCAAAAAATAATGTATATTCTCCCCACATATGTATGAAGACAAAAAGTCTCGCATCCTGTCCTCTGCCCTGTCAGCACAGTGAAACAATGTGCCCCAGGGCACAGAGCAGATAACAGCCACTGCCAGGAAATGAGACTCCCCCAGGGTAATGTCACTGAAGCCCTGAGGCAGAGCTGAAGGTACTTAAGATTCATATCTTGGCCACTGGTGGTGTGAAACCAAGCAGCTTCCTTCGGATGAGCAGCAATCAGAAAGCAGAAGCTGAATGAGAGCTGCTGCTGAGGTGCCTGGGAGCTGTGCTGCAGAAGAGTGCGGTGTTGGTGTGGGTTTGGTTCAGCTCAGAGGATGCTCCCTCCCAGGAGCAGCTGAACAAGTTGAACTCAGCACCGCGCTTACCGCCCTGACTTCCCCGAGCTTTCTTCGGACGTGTCCCTTCCCAGCTGCCTCCATCGGCATCCTCAGCTCTCCAAATTAACACACCCAAGTCAGTCACTGACACAACTTGGTGTAATTCCCCACCTGATGACTGATAGTCTCCCACTAACCTAAAAACACCGCATCCTCACCTCCGGCTTCAACAGTTTGGGGTCTGAAATGTAGACAGCATAGCTCCAAAACGGCAGACAGTTGCAGTGCCATCTCCTCCCGGACCCAAGGCAGAAAGTGAAGGCAAGGATGGGAACACCACAGAGGCACAGGACCCAGTGCTGGGAAGCAGCACCTCCTCCACGAGTCCATTCCAGAGGCAGATCAGCGCCACCTGCCAGTGCACACAGCATGTCCTGCAGTGCTCAGCCTTTGGAAGTACTGAAAGGCAGAAGCCATCAAAAAGGTGGTCAGGCACTGGAACGGGCTGCCCAGCAATGTGGTGGGTCACTGTCCCCGGAGGTGCTTCAGAGCTGTGTATAAGTGACACTGAGGGATGTGGTTTGGTGGGAAATGGTGGTGGTGGGTGGGCAGTCAGACTGCATGACCTTGGAGGTCTTTTCCAACCTTGGTGAGTCTTTGATTCTGTGATTCTGAAGTTGAATCCTGAAATGCTGAGCAGATGACAGTCTTACAGCACACAGCCATACACCGGCCCGGCACACAGCCTGAATCACAGAATGGCCTGGGTTGGAAGGGACCCCAAGGATCACGAAGCTCCAACCCCCAGCCACAGGCAGGGCCACCAACCTCCACATTGAATACCAGCCCAGGCTGCCCAGGGCCCCATCCAACCTGGCCTTGAACACCTCCAGGGATGGACGGGGCATCCACAGCCTCTCTGGGCAGCTGTTCCAGCACCTCACCACTCTCACAGTAAAGAACTTTAAGAGTGGCCTGCATGCCCACTTCATAGCCACTCTCAGAACAGGAATCAGGAGCTATGGAACGATTTAGGATTTCTGTGCCTTCTCCAGAGACAAACCCTGCTCCTCCTGTCTGCTCACGGCCCTCCAGCACCATCCTGAGTGAGGCCAGCAGCTCTTGACAGAAGACAGCAGCAGTGCCCTCTGCAAAGGAGAGGGCTTAGGGCTGGCAGCTTGATGCAATGCAAGGTCTGCTTGCTGCATTGCCGGCACGGATGTTACAGGAACATGCTCTATTGTTGAGATGAACCCCAGGCCTTCTGTACAGCATTTCAACACACTAATGCTCTAACTAGTTCTCTGGTGACAAAAAAATGCAAATAGCAGCATGCGACAGTGATATTCAGGGAGCATTTATAGCCCCCAGGAAACAGGTGCAGAGAGGAAGAGCTGCCAGCTTCCTTCTCATAGCTAGATGGCAGGTTGTCGAGATCTACAGCACAGCATCAGCTACCATCTGGTCAGTAGCTGCTTTCAGCATGCCAGGCTCTTCACAAACCCAAACGTAGAGGAACTCTGCCCGACAGTTTCACACACCCTGCCTGTTATGAGCTGGAATTCAAATGCTGAAGGCTGACACCGATGCTGGGTAAGGGGATACCTGCTGCATTTACATCCCTGCACCTGCGCTGCTGCTCTGGGTAGGAGCAGCACTGAGGTCCCCCCCAGCCCTATAAAGCTCCATTTCTGCACTCAGGACACACATCCCAGCTAACCTCAGCTCCAGCACAGAAGAGCTGCCCCCGGTGCAGGATGGCAGAGCAGCACGGGTACAACACAACTTTATCCAGTAACACCTTTGTGGTTGTCTTTGCCTTCCAGGCTCTGGCCGGCATGGGGATCAACGCCTTCATTGTGGCTGTGTCTTGTATGGCATGGTTCAAAAAGAAAAGCATGAACTCTAACGAGAAGATCTTGCTGTTTCTGGGCTGCTTCAGGTTTTGGTATTTGTGTGTCACATGGATATACATGATTATTTCAGCGTTATTTCCCCAGCTTCTTTTAAGCACAGGCGTATCCCTCACCTTTGCAATTTTTCTGTGCTTTTTAAACTCTTCCAATTTGTGGACTTCCACCTGCCTCTATGCTTTTTACTGTATAAAAATTGCAAACTTCAGGCACCACTTCTTCATCTACCTGAAAGCCAAAATCGACAGGATTGTGCCGTGGCTGCTGCTGAGCTCCGTGCTTCTGTCCCTGCTCAACTGCAGCCCCTTCCTTGAAGTTATTGATGATGAAGAGAACGGTACCGGCAACAATTTCACCACCTACGGGATGTTCTGGAAAGTGAACGAAGAAATAAGGGAACATTTTAACACTATAGTTTTAGTCTGCACGTCTGGGTTTACCATGGCATTCATAATGGTAACCTTCTCTGCCTTCCTTCTCCTCTTCTCCCTCTGCAGACACAAGCACAAGATGCAGACCAGCTCCACCAGGAGCCTCTGCGCGGATGCCCACATCAAAGCCATGAAATCCCTTCTGTCCTTCTTCTTCATCTACAGCATTAATTACATCATCTTGATCTCAACAGTGTATTACAACAGCGAGGAAGATCTGCTGACGTTACTCCTTTTGGTCCTTCAATATGCTTTCCCAGTCGTTCATTCCCTTATTCTGATTTTTAGCAATCCCAAACTGGAAAGGATAGCGCTAAGGATTCTGCCCTGTGCAAAGTGCAAGGACTGCACCAGGCAGCCCACCGAAACACTGATGCTTTGTTCTTAACCTCAGGTCCTGCCATCTCCAATGCAGTCCTCAGGACACAGCGGGTGATGTAGGTCTTCTATCTTCTCCTTCTAAAGTAAAACAAACCATTGCAGTTATTTGAATTACATTCTTGTGAGCTGAATGAATTACTGTTATTGCTTGTCCGAGTACTTCTTTGAGATAAATTACTGTCGGTAGCCAAGCGATGCGGCCCTGTGATTCGGTGATTCTACCATCTGCTGCTGCCATTTTACTAGGCCTCGTTCCACCAGTGGACTCTGGCTCTGTAAAACACTCAGGAATCACAGAAAAGGCTGCCCAAGGAGGCTGTGGATGCCCCATCCCTGCCGGCATTCAAGGCCAGGCTGGATGTGGCTCTGGGCAGCCTGGGCTGCTGGTTGGCGACCCTGCACACAGCAGGGGGTTGGAACTGGATGAGCACTGTGGGCCTTTGCAACCCAGGCCATTCTATGGTTCTATGAATCATAGAATCACCAAGGTTGGGAAACACCTCTAAGATCATAGAATCATAGAATCACTCAGTTTGGAAGGGACCTCAAAGATCATCCAGTCCAACCGTCCACCTACCACCAATATTTCCCCGTTAAACAACGTCCCTTAGTACCACATCTAAATGTTGGGTTTTTTTACATTGTGAATGTCTTCTACATTTAGGAAAACACATAATGGTTCCAGCAGCCCCACGGCAGGGCACAGCGAGCCCAGCAGCAGCCAGTTGGTGCTGCAGCCCATGCAGAGCCAATGCTGGAGTTTATTCCAAAGGGCTGCAGCCATGGGAGTGACCCACACTGGAGCAGGGGAAGAGTGTGAGGAGGTGTGAGCCCCACTGCCCACCCCTGTGTCAGAGGGGAGGAGGTCAAAGAGCTGGGAATGAAGGGGGAAAGTTGAGCCTGGGAAAAAGGGTGACATGTGAGAAGGTATTTTGGTTTTGTCTTTGTTTATCACTACCCTACTCTGTTTTCTCAACGGGCAATAAATTAATTTTCCCAAGGTCAACATTTTTTGTCAGTGATGGTAATTGGTAACAATCTCCCTGCTGTTATCTCAACCCAGGAGCTCTTCCATCCCATTTTTTTCCCCAGTCTGCAAAGAGGGGGCACTGGGAGAGTCGAGCAGGAGTCTGCCAGCAGCCACGCAACCAGCACAGCTGGCTACACAGCAAACAAAGCCAGCACAGAGCAGAACCTGAATCGCTCATCGGTTTGACCAGATCAGGTCCAGATGAGCTGCCAAACTCTGCTGGGTCCCACTCTGTCAATGGGGCACACTCTGCACCACCCACACGTCCTGAGAGTGTCAGATCTTCAGTGCCATTTGGACCCCTCCTGCTGCTACATGGCCCTCACAGGACAGGTGCCGTACCTCCCTTCCTTCCCTGCTGGTGCTCTTGTAGTTGCTGCTTTAACACAATGCTCCCAATTGCTTTCACAAAAGGCCCCAGTATGCTCCTTGCTCCCAATAAGCCGTGTCACATCACCCCTCAGCAGGAACAGCTCTGTCCCACCACAGAGGAAGGAGAGGCAGCACCGGGGCTATGAGCCCCCAGGTGACTCGGGGCTGGAAGCAAACACAGAAGGGGCACCGGCATCACCACAGTGATGTCCCTGAGCCAGTCAGAAGCAAAAGGATTTCCCTCCCATGCAACAAGGGAGAGTGCTGTGAAGTTCGTTTCTACACATTTGTATACACGTGAGTGAATTAGAGCATTTGTATATTTAAACACCTTCTGCAGTATTCTGATATTTGAGACCTGATGCACACAGACACCCAGACGGGCAGGCAGCACACCCACCCATCCCCTGACCACAACAGCACGTGCGGCACATCACAGAGACGCATCCTGGCAGCCATCTCTGCTGCTGCCCATCCAGGTTTCCCCCTGAGACGCCCCAGTGCCTCTGCTCCGCACTGCGAGTCCTCAGCAGCCCCAAACACACGGCGACGCTACTGCTTCCTTCTCTTTCTCTGCACCTTCTGAGCAGAGGTTGCATAGCTGTGCCGGGCGCACGGTGGGTTTCTCTCCAGTTCCTCTTTCTTGAGTTCCCAGTCTTCATCCACCTGGTCCAAAGGCATTCCCCTCATTGCGGCTGCCTGGCGGTAGTTTCTGCACTCCACCTCTGCTCTGGGGAAGAAAGGAAGTTTATCTTCAAACCCTGAGCACAGTTCAGTCACAGCACTCCTGAGCACGTGTTCATGAGCAGTCCATGGAAACGGCACCGTGTGTTGGCACAGTCAACACAGCAGCAGCAGCAACCCATGAGAAACCCCCTGCCCACCCCACAGCCCCAGGCACTCAGACTGATGGAGGTGGGAACCTGCAGGGAGGATCTGTGCAGTTCAGACCGAGAACCCAACTCGGCAGGGAGGTGGCAGCTGCCATTTATTGAAGTTCTCAGGTTTTTGTGATACTCGTGTGCTGTCTCTTAAACACACACGGTCCCACATCTACACCGAATGACACTGAACAAGCCAGCAGCCTGGAAATAAACACACTTTGCTGTGGGTTTCCCGGGGCAGGGACCGACAGCCCCTGCACTGCCCTCCTCGGAAAGCTGCAGGGAGCAGTGAAGTCACCTCTCAGCTCATCATTCATTTAGGCAACCTGAGAGTCCTCAGCCACGCTGGTGCAGAAAATATAAAGAAATCTGAGGCAAATTCCATGTTTATTATTCAGAGGTCACTCAGCGTTTAAGGGTTTCAAAGCTTTGCATGTCCATGCAAACTGCACTGTGCGTGCAGGAGGGGCTGGTGGGGGAGGGAAGGGCTGAGCTGGGGCTGACGAAGGGTTTGGGTGCTCAAGCAATCACAAAAGCACAGCTTGTTGGTTGGGTCAGAAAGGACCTCTCAGCCCCCAGCCCCACCCCTGCCCACCAGCTCAGGGCCCAGCCATGGCCTCGGGCACCCCCAGGGACGGGCACCTACAGCTCTGGGCAGTGCCAGGGTCTCACTGCCTCTGGACAAAGCATTCCTGCCAACACCTGACCTGACCCCCCCTCTGTGGCTGCTAGCGATGCCCTTCTGCCCTGCTTTGGGCACAGCCCCTGCTCTTGTTGCTTTAAAAATGTCTTTTCTCGCACCTCTTTGCCTGGCAGGCAAATACTCCATCCTGACAGGGACTCCAGGTAACAAAATATCCCTCACATTTACATCCCAAAGCAGCCAAGGCCATGACCAGGGAACAGATGGCACTGTGCAGCACTGGAGCACACACACAGCCCCAGGCTGTGCTGCAGCTGCAGCCACTGCTTGGTCAGAGCCAGCCAGTTTTGAACCATGGCTGCCCTCCTTCTCCACTCCAAATTTGTCATTCATCTCAAAACACCACCCAGCAGCTACACCAGTCGCCTTAGGCTGTTGCCTCTCTGCTCATCGGTGCATTGAGCTGGCTGTCAATCATCACATCAATCATCACATCAATCCTCACGTCACCTACCTTGTCAGTCACTCTGTCAGTCATCTTGTCAAACACCTTGTCAACCATCCACTCGGTTACCTTTTCCATCGCTACAACAGCTGACCTGTCAATCACTCCAGCAACCCTCCGCCAACCCCTCATCCAATCCCCATCCAACTTCCATCCAACCCCCAGAAACCCCCCATGCCAACCCCCAGTCAACCTCCCACCCAACCCCTGTCCAACCTCCACCCAACCCCCATCCAACCCCCAGCTCTGAAGCAGTGCACTGCCCATCAGTGCCATCCCAGCCCCCCCAACATCCCCTCCCAGCCCCTCTCGGGATGCTCTGCACGGTGTCACAGCAGTGCCAAGGGGCACAGCCAGGAGCTGTGGGCCAGCACGTGGCTTGGTGCTGCCAGCATTGGCCCACTGAGGCCCGGAGCACGTGGGCTGCATGAGACAGGGCTGAGCCTTTAGATCTATTTTGAGCTGCTTTTGCATAGATAAAAATAACTTTGAGCCAAAGCAGTGGGTAGAGCTCAGCTGAAAGGGGGGATGGTTTCAAACTAACGGCGGGGAGGTTCAGATTAGATGTAAGGGGAACTTTTTTTACTCAGAGAGCAGCGAGGCTCTGGCACTGCCCAGAGCTGTGCCGCCCCATCCCTGGAGGGGGCTGAGGGCTGGGCGCTGTGAGGACCCCTCCAACCCAGCGGCGCTGCCATGCGGTGCTCTCAGACCCCACCACACTCACGTCTCCAGGAAGCTGACGCACTCGGTGTGCCCGTAGATCTGCGCCAGCCTCCTGGGGGTGTCCCCAAAGGGGTCGGCCGCGTCCATAGGGGCGTGCATGGCATGCAGGGCGCGCAGCGCTGCCAGCCGCCCCGCCTCGGCCGCGCAGTGGGCCGGGGTCCATCCCGCAGCGTTGCGCAGGCACGGCCGGGCCCCGCGGCCCACCAGCAGGCGCAGCATCGCCACGTGCCCTGCGGAGGGGGGAAGAGACGCGGCGGTGAGGGCCCCGCACCTCCACGGCCTCATCTTCTTTTGCTAACGGCCCCTGTGCCTGTGGGGCTGCCCTGGGGGATGAGAGTCAGAGCAGAAGAGAAGCCCAGAACGGTGCGGGTCGGAAGGGACCTCACGGCCCCCCTCCCTCCCCCGCCATAGGCTGGCTGCCCCCCGCTCAGGGCCCATCCACGGCCTCGGGCACCACCAGCGATGGGCACCACAGCTCCGGGCACCTCACCGCCCCAGCACCAAACCCACAGCTCCCCTCCTGCAGCGTGGCGCTGCCCACCCCCCTCGTCCCACCCCCACCAGGCCGTGTAAAGAGCCGTTTTCCCTCCCGCTTTAAGCACTGGAAGGGGTCAAAGGGCCCCGGTGCTCGCGGTGACGGCGCCCATCGCCACCGCAGCAATCGCTGCCCTTACCCCTGGCAGCGGCCCAGTGCAGAGGGGTCCAATCGGCCCAGTCCGCGTCCTTACGGTTGGGATCGCAGCGCTCGGCCCGCAGCAGCCGCTCCGCCCGCGCGTATTGCCCCGCGGCCACGGCCTGGTGCAGCTCCGTCATGCTGCGCGGCAGCGGCCGGCGCGGGGCTGAGCGCGTCATGCTGCTCGGCGGCCATGGGAACCGCCTGTGCCGTGCCCTGCAGCACCGCCCTTACCGCCCTGCTGTGCCGTTCCCTTCACGACGGCGTCAGGCGGAGCGCTGCCGGGCTTGGATCCCGGGCTAGGAAGGCACGCTGCCATCTCTACCGAAGGGATGACCCCAGGGATGGAGCAGCTCCCCGCGAGGACGGGCTGAGAGCTGGGGCTGTGCAGCCGGACAGGAGAGCTGAGAGCGGCCCTCAGTACCGACAGGGGCTGTAGGAAAGGAGGGGACAGACTCTTATCAGGGTCTGCGTGACGGGACAAGGGAAACAAATGGGTTCAGACGAAAGGAGGGGAGATTGAGGTGGGATGTGAGGAAGGAGCTGCTTGCAGCGAGGCGGTGAGGCACTGCACAGCGTGCCCAGAGGTGGTGCTGCCCCGTCCTGCACACAGCCAAGGCCAGGGGACGGGGCTGTGAGCGCTGACGGAGCTGTGGTGTCCCTGCGCACTGCAGGGCTGCGCTGATGGCCTTCGGGGGTCCCTTCGTGCACTGCACCTGCTGGCCGTGTCCCTCAGTGCCACACTGCTTTCACGCAGAGGGTGGTGACGCACTGGAACAGGTTGCCCAAGGAGGCTGTGGATGCCCCATCCCTGCAGGCATTCAAGGCCAGGCTGGATGTGGCTCTGGGCAGCCTGGGCTGCTGGTTGGCGACCCTGCACACAGCAGGGGGTTGGGACTGGATGAGCACTGTGGGCCTTTGCAACCCAGGCCGTTCTGTGACCCTATGATTCTATGATACTGATGGATTTCAGTGCCGCTCAGCTGGGTACAGCGGTGTCACTGGCTTTAAGATCCCTGTTAACGTAACCATTCACACACCTCCTCCTGGCTGCCTCCTGCCGACCCTGAAAAACCTGCTCTGTAATGAAACAGAGCTCTGGGAGCAGTCCTCCAACGTCTCCCTTTGGCATTAAAGGAGGTGCTTTAACCCTTCCGGCCCTTCACTGAAACAAAACGACAGGAAAAAAAGAAAAGAAAAAAAAAAGCCTTGGGCACTTTCCCGACTTTCCCGTTCCTTTCCAGAGAACTGCCGACAACGTCCGAAGTTCTCTTTTGTTACTGTGATAGGATTCGGGTTATTTCACAGCCCAGCCCCCACTGAGCGTAACCGAGTCAGCGCCGTGGAGGGGCAAACACCGCATCGGCACATCTGCGCCGTCCGCGGGGCCCCGAGCTGCTCCAAGCACCCCACAATCGGCACCCAGAAGCGGGGTTCATTCACTCCCTAACGGGATTCCGGCCCCTTCCCGGCCGTTTGTAAAGCCGGATTTTGCAGCGTCCCTGAGACAAACCGCCCCGGTGCGGCGCTCCCCATCCCCACGGGACGCAGCCCGAGCCGGGCGCGTTCGCGCAGCTCCCACGAGGCACGCTTCCTTTCCAGGCTCGGGGAAAGCCTCTCTCGCGGACACCGTCCCAGCTGGGAAGTGAGGCGGGGTTTGGTCCCTCCCCTCCGGCAGAGCCCGGCATTCGCTCCGTCAGTCCGTCCGTCCGTGCGGCGCACGGCACCGTGCAGAGGGCCGGGACACCGCAGCAGGTACGGGCGGCGCTGCCCGTGGGCGACGAGACCGGAGGGGCGGCGGTGCTGCGAGGGGCGGGGAGGAGCTCTGAGTCGTACCGAGCTCACAGCCTTCTTCTTATCCCACCCGAATCCGTGCGGAAGGATAAGTGGGGGGTGCAGCTGAGCGGGGGGGACCCGGCAGCGCCGGGCGGCTCCGCTGGGTGGGAGGAAAGGGAAACTGCGCCGTCATCGGGTACGGCTTCGGGTATCCTGGGAGCGCCGGGCAGGAGGCAAAATGGGACGGGGCGCTGACGGCGCGCGCTGCTCGGGCTGTCCCTGCACGCCCTGTAGGGCTCCGTCCCACCTGAGCTCTGGGAGCCGGGAGATCCCAGCTCCTTTAGAGCAGATGGGCAGCCCTCCCAGGACGTATTTCTTCTGCAGTGTTCTGAGCCCCAAGAGCTGTCGCTGGGCATGTGCTGAGCTCTGGGCTCTCCCCCTGCAGAAGGATCTGCCACCAGGGCCTGCCGGACTTTACCCCCTCCTGCTCTTCTGGGCAGAAACTGGGGTAGAGTATCACAGAATCACAGAAAGGTTGGGTTGGAAGGGACCCCGAGGATTATGAAGCTCCAGTCTCCCCACTGCTATGCAGGCCCACCAACCTCCACATTTAATAGCAGCCCAGGCTGCCCAGGGCCCCATCCAACCTGGCCCTGAACACCTCCAGGGATGGACGGGGCATCCACAGCCTCTCTGGGCATGAGAGGGTGTAGAGCGCAGAGCAGAGCACTCCCCATCACACAGCCCTGGGGATGGGGCTGACAGCAGCCGACAGCTGGGACTCACACTGGGGACACACAGGTGCCCTCAGGGGCAGCTCCAGGAGTAACCAGGGGGTGCTCACCCCTCTACCCCATTTGCTCCCAGGTAAATGTTGTCCTGAAGCTGTGGGTTGCTTTTCCCCCACACCCAGTGAACGTGTGAATCCACCCTGTGCTCACAGGGCTGTGATGGGGATCTCCTTGCCAAGCTGTGCTGAAACGCTGGGGTTTGGAGGCTGCCTCCACGTGCGGAGTTTTCTGCTGACTGGAACAGCAGCTGAGCACAGCACATTTGTATTCCAGTGACAGCCTCAGACTTGTAGTCACAACACAAAGGCCTCAGTGTGAAGGACCCCCTTCCTGCCCTCCCCCCCCCCCCCCCCCCCCCCCCCCCCCCCCGTCTCCAGGCCAGCTCCTCCCCTCAGCTGCCTCCAAGCAGAGAACAGAACAGTCAGGGGAAATAAAAACCTTTAAAGAGACACACTGGCAGAGGTAACCCCTGGTGTACGAGTAAAGGATGCGATGGTTTCTTCAGGGCGGAAGGACGCAGAGCCACAGGTTTCCATCCTGCCTCGTGGGGAGCAGCCCTGTGCTGTACCCAACCCCGAGCAGAGCAGTGAGCCGGCTGCTGCCTGCCTGCACCCCGCTGTGGGACCTTCTGCTCTTCCCAAGAAGTGATGGCATCGCTGTGGGTGAGGGCTCGGAAGGTGTTTCATGAAAAGTCCTGCTTCAGGTAAGGAACGTCTTTTCTGCATCTATTCACAGAATCACAGAACGGCCTGGGTTGCAAAGGCCCACAGTGCTCATCCAGTCCCAACCCCTGCTGTGTGCAGGGTCGCCAACCAGCAGCCCAGGCTGCCCAGAGCCACATCCAGCCTGGCCTTGAATGCCTGCAGGGATGGGGCATCCACAGCCTCCTTGGGCAACCTGTTCCAGTGCGTCACCAGCCTCTGCGTGAAAAACTTCCTCCTCAGATCCAACCTAAACCTGCCCTGTCTCAGTTTCAAGCCATTCCCCCTTGTCCTATCACTGCCCACCCTCACAAACAGCCGTTCCCCTCCTGTTTATTCGCTCCCTTCAAGTACTGGAAGGCCGCAATGAGGTCTTCCATGCAGCTTTCTCTTCTCCAAGCTAAAACTGTGAGCAAACGCAGCCTGAGCAGAGTGCTCGTGATGCTATGGCAAAGGACAGTTCTGTGAGATAAGAAGTGCTGCTCACTGGGATACGCCAACACCCCCGGGAAGTCTCAGGGAAGGGCAATAAGAGACACCACACGGAGTTCTAACAAAATGGGACATTTTACTCCTGCCTTTTTCGGATGAGCTTTAGCACCCCCAGCGGCCCCACAGCCGCCCAGCACGGAGCTGCAGCCCGCCCTGCCCCGCTCTAAGTCTTCACAGGAAGACCAAGTTCGCTTCTGTTTGTTGTATTTGAGTGAGTCCCAAACTCTCACGGTTCCCAAAATGCACCGCTCGGTCCCTTGCTGAGCACACAGCGTTCCGCTGCTGGCACGTTGCTCTGGGCCAAAGGAGACCTTCCTGGGGCAGCGCTGTGCTGAGCAGAGCGGGAGCGGGGCGCTGCCAGGCAGCCCTTGCAGCGGCAGCGCCGGGCACATCGGCACAGCCCCGCAGCGGCTGCTTGGCCTCGCGCAAAGCTCCTTCAGCGCCGCTCTCAGCAAGGGAGCACCGTGCCCGGCTGCAGCCGGTGGGGGAGCCCGGCACTTCTGGGCGTGCGGAAGCCCGGCAGCGTCGCTGTGAGGGCTCAGGCGGCACGTGTGTGTTCTGGGCAGAGGAGCGCAGGCCAAGACAGGGCTGGGGGGGCTCCGGGGGTTGCAGGATGGGCTCGGAGGTCTCTCGGGGCTCCCCGCGCACCTCGGCCCCGCGCTGGCCGTCTCTACGCTGCCAGGTCGAAGTCGTCGCGCTCCTGGTTGTAGTCGAGCACCTTGAGGCGCAGGCGGGAGGCGTCGGCCCAGGTGACGAAGTCCTCCATGGCGCGGGGCACGAGCAGCGCGGGGTCGGTGACCACCTCGGGCCCGACGCGGACGTGGCCCTGCTCCACGAAGGTGACGGCGTGCCGCAGGTTCTGGGCCATGCGCAGCTTCAGCAGCAGGCAGGGCAGGCGGCGGCGGCAGAACGAGGCGGCGCACACGCGCTCGCACACGGCCAGGGAGCGCCGCGAGCCCACGAGCCCCAGCGCGTACAGCTTCTCCAGCAGCGCGGCGGCGCAGCGGGCGCGGAAGGCGGCGCTGGCCGGGCCCAGATCCCGCAGCCGCCGCGCCAGGGCGCGCACCTCCCGGGACAGCGCTTTGTACAGCGCGTAGTCCTCGCGCCGCCCCACGCGGAACCGCCGCAGCGCCCGCACCTCGGCCAGGTTACCCGGCGCCGCCTCCCAGCTCACCAGCTCCAGCCGCCGCAGCAGCTTCTGCTCGTGGTACTTCAGCTTCCGCACCATCTTGCCGCCCTGCTGTGCCGCCGGGCCCTTCCGGGGAGGAGCGTCGGGGTCGCCGTCCGCCCCGCCTCCCTCGGCCCGGAGCGGGGACGGCGGCGCCCGCGGAGGCGGCGGCGGCCCCGGGTGGTCCGGGCGGAGCGGAGCCGGGGAGCGCCGAGCCGAGCCGAGCCGAGGGTCCTCACACGGTGCCCGCCTGCCTGCTCGCCCTCCTGCCTGCTCGCCCTTCGCCCCCCTCCCCGCGTCCCTGGGGCCGTCCCGGCGGCTCCGGGGCTCTCCTGATGCGCCGTGTTTTGTCCCCAGGTTTATCGGCGAAGGCAGTGACGGAGATGGGGAGCGGCGGCGCGGAGAAGGGCTATCGGATCCCCGCCGGGAAGGGCCCGCACGCCGTGGGCTGCACGGATCTGATGACCGGCGACGCGGCCGAGGTACGGCGCCGGGATGAGCCCGACAGACGGCCGCGTTTGTGCGCAGAGCTGCCGTATGCGCTCCCAGCTGAGCGTGCATCCCATCCCACCCCATCGCATCCCAGCACGGTGGGGCACAGCTCAGGGAGCGGCGGCAGCCCCCAGCCGTGGGTTCCACGGGCCGTACAGCTGTACGCCTCCTCGCGGCTCCCTCTGCCTGCTGTGCTCAGGAGGGCCCCGATGGGGGTTGGCAGCGCTGGGTGGTGAGGATGCTCTGCTTCAGCTGCGGGACAGAGCGTGAGAGATGAGACGGTATTCCGTGGAGGAGAAGAGGATGCCAGTTCTGCAGTTGGTAGTGCAGGGAGACACCACGATAAGGCAGGAATGGCAGTAGCCATCTGCTAGGCTTGCTTATGAGTTTCTGTTTCATATCCTCTTGCTTTTTCATCTTGCACTGCAGTTTTGCTCTCCAGACTTGTGAGGTATCATCCGTTCACAGAGGTCAGCCATGGGTTTTGCTCTGCTCCACCTGGCTTCTCTCACAGCACCAAAAAGGGACTGGTTTCTCTGCAGTCAGCCCACGTCTTTTCCTTAGATAAGCAATCAGCACAGTTACAATTCTTAATGATTCATAATGAACCTTTCCCTGTTTTGTTCAGCAGTTGCTCACCAGGGGAAATTCACTGCGACTGCTCTAGGGTTGAATTAATATAATTACCTGTCTGGCTGAAGCTTTGCTGCTTTCTTCCTTCATTGCCTTTGTGTCACACATTGATGTAAGTTTAGGAAGAACTTCACAGAGTGGTGAGGTGCTGGAACAGCTGCCCAGAGAGGCTGTGGATGCCCCGTCCATCCCTGGAGGTGTTCAAGGCCAGGTTGGATGGGGCCCTGGGCAGCCTGGGCTGGTATTCAATGTGGAGGTTGGTGGCCCTGACTGTGGCGGGGGGTTGGAGCTTCGTGATCCTGGAGGTCCCTTCCAACCAGGGCCATTCTGTGATGAAGGTACAGGTGGAGCAGGACGGTGGGTTCAGTCTGCACGTTGCACGTCCCATTGCAAACTGGGGAGTATGAGTGCAGTGTCTGGGAGATGTTGCAGTGCTCTGTGCTGCAGTGTGCAGTTCACAGCAGGAGCAGAGGGACAGTGACAGAGCACTGCCATCAGAGCTTAGCTTATATTGGATAATGATTTTATCAAGCCATTCTCTAAACTTTCTTGAGTTGTTCTTGCAGCTGAAGTCCTTCCCTGACATAAATCTGACCCGTTCTTTGCCATACATCAATAAATAACAATCTTCCCTTTTTTTTTTTTACTAATTCCAGGGAAGCTTTTTGCGCCTGTATTATCCATCATGCGACGACACAGATATCGAAGAGACACCCTGGATTCCGGATAAAGAGTACTATCAGGGGCTGTCTGACTTCCTCAATGTGTACCGGGTTGTGGGAGAAAGGCTTTTCCAATACTACGTTGGTAAGAGTGGTTTTGGTCCCCCAAGTATTTGCAGAATCAGACTGATGCTCAGATGGCCTCTCTGAGACCTGCAGTCTCCAGGCTATTGAGGTCTCTCCTACAGAGAGGGTCTCTAGGTCTCTCATTTCAGTAGTCATGACGCATGCTTCTGTTTTCATGTAGGTTCAGTGACCTGTCCTGCAAAATCAAATGCTGCTTTTAAGCCAGGAGAAAAATACCCACTGCTCGTTTTTTCCCATGGACTTGGAGCTTTTCGGTAATTCTGCAGCTCGTTGGCAAACTCTTTTTGTCATCCGCAGTGATGTCAGTGTCCAGGAATGGTGCCGAATGGGTCTCAGGATGGGGTGAGATCCCCGTGGGACTGAACACGATGCAAAGAACGGGGTGCTGTGTATCAGTGCGTTTCCGTTGAAATCAAGGCCTGTAAATGAGGCCGGGTTGGATTCTTAGTTTGTTTCCCTGTTCTTTACTGTGAGAGTGGTGAGGTGCTGGAACAGCTGCCCAGAGAGGCTGTGGATGCCCCGTCCATCCCTGGAGGTGTTCAAGGCCAGGTTGGATGGGGCCCTGGGCAGCCTGGGCTGGTATGAAGTGTGGAGGTTGGTGGCCCTGCCTGTGGCTGGGGGGGGTGGCGGTGTCGGAGCTTCACGACCCTGGAGGATCCAGGATCCAAGCTGGGCCATTCTGTGATTCTGTGATTGTATATTAGAGGTGTAGGTATTTACTGAGCCATAAGGATGTTGTGAAGATGAGCTGCAACTAAAAGCAAAAAAGCACCAAAAGTCACCAGAAAGCACCCTTTGGGGACTGGCATACACAGCCCGCCCTGCCAGCTGAAACGGACGAAACAGAGAGTGGGGGACTGGTGTGTCTGTGGCACAGTGAGTGTCTAGGAGCCGTGTAACCAAAGCAATTGTGTACATGTGGTCACCGGAGTGTCTTTGGATTGCAGGACCATCTATTCTGCTATCTGCATAGAGATGGCTTCTCAAGGCTTTCTAGTGGCAGCTGTGGAGCACAGGTGTGTGTACTGCTTGTTACTGAGCTCTGGTAGAAAGAAACTTTCTCGTAATAGAATGCTTCTTGTTGTATAGGAGAACTTGTTTTCGTAAGAGTGACTAACATCTCAGCTTCAGCTTCCCATTCATCCAGCTCTATTCCCGCCTAGCTGTACAAAGGGACATTGAGGGAAAACTGTTACGGGTAGTTATCATTTGCCATTCTTTAAGCATGCTCTTTTTCTCACTTTTACTGTTAGGACCCACAGAACATAATGGTGGTGGGATTTGCTGGGGTTACTCCATTGTTTGGAAAGCCTTGTCTGCACTCAGTGGGGTGTGCAGCAGGGTTGGGAGCTCTGATTTCTTGAGACAGGTCAAAACTAAGGCTTCTTTGGACTTCTTCCCAAACCAAATGGAGAACAACGTCAGAAGTAACCTTTTGTTGCTATTTCAGAGATGAATCAGCTTCAGCAACGTATTTCTGTAAAAAGAAGGCTGATTCTGAGCCAGAGGAGGAGTCTGCATCAAGCCTGGAGAAGGAGTGGATCTACTACAGGAAGCTCAGAGCAGGAGAGGAGGAACGCTGTCTGCGTCACAAGCAGGTACAGCCCGGGGCTGTGCTCTGGATGGGGCAGGAGAGGTGTGTGGTTAGCACTGAGTACTGCTGGCAGGTTTTCCCTTTGGCCACATCTGCAGTCTGCTGCCATGGCTCTGTGGATATACAAAAAAAACTCCTGAAGATAGGAACACCGACAACATCTTTCTTCCATATACAGGGGAGACTTTGGATGTGAGGAAGGAGCTGCTTGCAGTGAGGCGGTGAGGCACTGCACAGCGTGCCCAGAGGTGGTGCTGCCCCGTCCTGCACACAGCCAAGGCCAGGGGACGGGGCTGTGAGCGCTGACGGAGCTGTGGTGTCCCTGCGCACTGCAGGGCTGCGCTGATGGCCTTCGGGGGTCCCTTCGTGCTCAGACCGTTCTGTGGTTCTATGATAAACTGCTTCTTCAGGAAAGCCTTCTCATGAGGTTGTGCTGCCACGCTTAGTCAGCTGTTTCACCTCTTTCTGTTTCTCTCCATATTCCGCTTCTCCTCCGTGTCTTCACAGTTGTGCTGCTCAGCCTTGTCTTTAAGGGACGCAGAGTTGAATTCAGATGTCTGTGCAGCCCTGGGCATGCTTTTAGCTCTTGTTTATTGCTGGATAGCGAGATGAATCACGTCTGCTTTAAGGAGGATGTTTGCTTTGTCACCTTCAACACACTTAATGTGCTTTATAGCAATGTAAACAATGCAACTTCCTGATGATAAACAGCATCCACGCTGGATGCCATATAGCCATAGTGATAAGCTCTTCCAAGCACTGACCTGACCGTTAAAATGTGGGAGTGTTTTCTTCCACGCATTGTAGACTCAACCAGAAAAGTGTTTATCTCACTGGGCCAAATGGGCAGCAGTACAAGTGTGCTTTCCTGTGTGCATAACAACATCCTTCTAAGTGAGGCTAAATATATCACATTGGAGCTTGCACATAAAGTGCAGGAGCTTATTGCCTGTGTATTTCACTAATCAAGAGGTCAGGAGATTGAGATTTACTTGAAACTCTGACGCACAGACATCTTGCTGGCTGGCTGCAGTCAGTTGTTCCCAAAGACTCTGCTGCTCTTCGGTTCTTTCTGAAGTTTTTCTTCTACCAAAATGTCAAAACCCAAACCACCTCTCATACTGAACACTGAAAATCCATATTTGCAAACAGCTTTAATTATGTTTTTAACAGTTTGTATGCACTGAAAATGGGAAGGGCTTCTAGGCTGTTTCCTGTTCTGGGTATATCCAGCAGAAAGGCAGCTTCAGAGCTATTGAGATGGGGCAAAGTGATGCAATGGTGTTTGCTTACCAAAGTGAGCATGAGGAAGAGGCACAAGTCAGCCCTCCTTGTGGTTGTGTAACGTAATCCTCTGCACATCCCTGTACCTCTTCTGTGAGAAGTGAGGCAGTGCAGGGGTTGAAGGTTGTTGGCCTGTGGTACAGGGACAAATTCCTGTGCGTGTGGAGGATCTACATAAGAGCTTCAACATTTTGGGGACTCCAAAATCCGGATTTCACGTTGAGCAAAACTTTTCAGGCTTTTGTTTTACACAGCCGCTCTGCAGTTTGTAAGTGCTTACTGTGTCAGCCACTGAGGTACAATATCAGGCTAAATGTTGTGTACAGAGGGCCAGCAAAGCCAGCAGTTACCGTGTAACTCCCAATTCATTCCTCTGTTCTGCCCCTTCTCTGTCCCGCAGGTGCAGCAGAGAGCACAGGAGTGCATCAAAGCGCTCAACCTCATTCTTCAAATCAATTCAGGAGAGGACGTGATGAATGTGCTGAACTCAGACTTTGACTGGAACCACCTGAAGGTGAGTGAGAGCTGGTGGCTTCCTTCTGTTAAATGCCCAGTAACGCTTCTGGTTTCCCTCTGCCACTTTTTAAACTGCTTCTTGTAAACTATTCCGAGTGCCTCACTGTAGACCTATGAACGTGTTCTCAGGTCATCTATATAGCAATGGAGCTGAAACTGTGCTCTTCCAACTTCATTAGGATCTGTTGCCTAAAAAACCTCTTCAGGTTGAGTAAAAAAGGTGTCTCTTACAGCAGCTGGCTTTCTTTTGGCAGGATTCTGTTGATACTAGCAGAATAGCTGTGATGGGACACTCTTTTGGTGGTGCTACAGTTATTGAGAGTCTCAGCAAAGAAATTAGATTTAGGTAAGTATGTAAAACAAGGAAAGGGACACTTGGCACCTGAGCAGGGCACCTTACCTTACCTTAAGGTCCCACTAACTGGCTCTTGAAGAACAGCTGCTTGGCACATCTCATTTTCTCAGCTCATGCTTCCTTCAACTTTGGGGATATGGTGGAACTTAATTGCTCTGTGATAGTTTGTTGCAATGCCCTGAGAGCTGGCCGACCAGCAAACAGAATACTGGATGGATCCTCTTCCCTCAGAGTAGAAACATGTTGCTACAAAATGATTCGGTGATGTTTACCAATTCAGTATCCTCAGCCTTTCCCCATGTCTGTTGCAAATCAAAGCACCCGGACACAGCTGTGTACCTGTGATAATATCCAGATGTTGTTTTTGGCAGGTGCGGCATTGCCCTTGATGCATGGATGCTCCCAGTAGGTGATGACACTTACCAAAGCAGTGTGCAGCAACCACTGCTCTTTATCAATTCTGAAAAATTCCAGTGGGCTTCCAACATCTTAAAAATGAAGAGGCTTAGCTCCAACGATACAAACAAGAAAATGATCACCATCAAGTAAGTGCCGTGGATCCACCATTTCTGAAGCCTAAGACGAGTCTTTGTTTTCAAAACTTATTTCATGTTGGAGCTGTTCAGTTCCATGTGGCTGCAGGAAAGGGACAGGGAAGTGATTGTCTCTCTCTGCTGTGCCCTCATGAGGCCCCATCTGCAGTGCTGCATCCAGCTCTGGAGCCCCAATACAAGAAAGACAGGGAGCTGTTGGAGAGGGTCCAGAGGAGGCCACAAAGATGCTCAGAGGGCTGCAGCATCTCCACTACAAAGACAGGCTGAGGGAGCTGGGCTTGTTCAGCATGGAGAAGAAAAGGCTGTGGGGTGACCTCATTGCAGCCTTCCAGGACCTAAAGGAAGCTTATAAACAGGAGGGGAGACAACTCTTTGAAAGGGGAGATAACAGCAGAAAAAGGGGAAATGGTTTGAAGTTGAAGAAGGTAAGATTTAGGTTGGATGTCAGGGGGAAGTTCTTTACTGTGAGAGTGGTGAGGTGGAACAGCTGCCCAGAGAGGCTGTGGATGCCCCGTCCATCCCTGGAGGTGTTCAAGGCCAGGTTGGATGGGGCCCTGGGCAGCCTGGGCTGATATGAAATGTGGAGGTTGGTGCCCCTGCCTGTTGGGGGGGTTGGAGTTTCGTGATCCTTGGGGTCCCTTCGAACCCAAGCCATTCAGTGAAATTAGACAGCAGCATGTCTTGTATAGTGGGGACAGCGACCTTCCCAAAGCATTCAATCACCTTCAGATGCACCAAGGCTCCCTTGGGCCCAGGTTTTGCTCTGGGCTTCACACATCATCTGTATTGTAACACTTTAAACAGCCTTTTGGAGCAGTTGTAAAAGCACCATGTAGAGGTGATCAGACACCTGTGTAACCCACCCATCCTCACATCATCTGAAAACTTTGCCAAACCTGCAGCAGCTTGCTGTTGTGGTTGTACCTACTTAAAAGTAAGCACATAGAAAACTGCCTCCCTTCTGCGTTAGGGTAGAATTTACTGCTAACCTTGCATGCTCCTGAGATTAACTTGCTTTATCTTCCTTTCCTACAAAAGATAGTAAGATGTACGGTTTTGAAGAAGCCCTTTCTACCCATGTCATCTCTTAATCTGACAACTTCTCTGTATTGAGCAGCACTAGAGAAGTCATCCTGCCCTGTACTCAGCACTGGTGAAGCCTCACCTCGAGTGCTGTGTTCAGTTTGGGGCACCTCAGTACAGCAGGGACATGGAGGTGCTGGAGCAGGTCCAGAGAAGGGCAACAAGGCTGGGGAAGGGCTTGGACAATATGGCCTATGAGGAGAGACTGAAGGAACTGGGGCTGTTTGGTCTGGGGAAGAGGAGGCTGAGGGGAGACCTGATTGCTCTCTGCCAGTACCTGAAAGGTGATTGCAGCAGAGCGGGGCTGGTCTCTTCTCACTGGTGACAGGACCAGGGGAAATGGCCTCAAGTTGTGCCAGGGGAGGTTTAGGTTGGATCTCAGGAAGAACTTCTTTACAGAAAGGGCTGTTAAGCACTGGGATGGGCTGCCCAGGGAGCTGGTTGAGTCACCATCCCTGATGTGTTTAAAACCGTTTGGATGTGGTGCTCAGGGCCGTGACTGAGCGGAGGGCTGTTAGTTGGGGTAGGATGGTTGGGCTGTGGTTGGACTCGATGATCTTTAAGGTCTTTTCCAGCCCGAGCGATTCTATGATTCTTACAGACCTGTTGATCATTTCTCTTTGCAGGGGATCGGTACATCAGAGCTTTCCTGATTTTACTTTTGTGAGTGGAGAAATCATTGGAAAGTTTTTCAAGTTAAAGGGAGAAATAGATCCAAAGGAAGCTATTGATATATGCAATCACGCTTCATTAGCCTTCCTTCAGAAACATCTGAGTAAGTGTCAGTTTATATCAAAGTACAATGTGAATCAAAACTCGATTCCTATGAAGCTTTTTTTTAATAACCACTGTTTGGTACCAGATCAAAAGTAAGAGCCTCGTAAAAGTCTGCGCAGAAAAATAGCACAGATGTTTCCTTGAGTTCTGTTTTTTTTATAACTTAAGCAACTCCGAGGAAGAATATTTGCATTTCTGTACCCTTGTGCTGGTGTGCACAACTGCATTCCCTACTTTCCCAAACTGGACAAGGGGGAATGGTTTGAAACTGAGACAGGGCAGGTTTAGGTTGGATCTGAGGAGGAAGTTTTTCACGCAGAGGGTGGTGACGCACTGGAACAGGTTGCCCAAGGAGGCTGTGGATGCCCCATCCCTGCAGGCATTCAAAGCCAGGCTGGATGTGGCTCTGGGCAGCCTGGGCTGCTGGTTGGTGACCCTGCACATAGCAGGGGGTTGGGACTGGGTGAGCACTGTGGGCAACCCAGGCCATTCTGTGATTCATCTCTTCTGTGTCATTTTTCAGTATAGTGTTAAAAAATATCTGTGTAACTCAATACCATTTGGGTTTTCTTTCCCCCATTTTACAGGTCTTAAGAGAGATTTTGATAAGTGGGATTCACTTGTGGATGGCATAGGACCCAATGTTATTTCTGGTACCAATATCGACTTATCTCCGACTGAGTAAGGAATACAAGGAAGCACTGCAAGGGCCACGTTCATCAGGACACCAACACTGGCCACCTATTGCTTGGAGCTGAGATAGCACTGGCCTCCTACACAGCTTTTGGGGTGTGAAACAACCAAAAAAATCACAATGGAGAAAGACTTTTGGTTCAGAGGAGCTGGTGGGATTCTCTAATTTACTGCAACCAGGCAATTCTTGCTTTGCAGGCAGTTGGCAGGAGGAATCACTTCATGGTAATTTAAACATTTCTGACCTAGAATTAACTTTACACAGATAAATTAAGCTCCAAGGAATTCAACTCCCAGTTTTGTCAGTCTGTAGCACCCAGCAAGTTTGGGGTTTGTTTTTTGCCATGTAAGAAAGAGCTCCTTAATTTATTAAACTACATGAGAGTATTTCAGCTGTGCTCCAAGATCAGCTGGGGCTGGGACAGACTTCTGCTCCTTGAAGGCAGAAAGGTGCCACCGGAAGAAGCTCTTCTGAACTGGCATTTAAACAAGCGTCCCAGCAAAAGCTACATGAAATGGTGTAAGGTAACTGCAAAAGGAAGAGTTTGTCCTGACAGAGGACCTCTCCTGTGAACTTACTCCTTTTTGTGTTCACACTGCCATGCTCAGAGGTGGTTTCCATTCTAAAAGCTGCTTGCTACGAGTGACTTTTTTATCGTAGTTCCCCTGAGGCAGAACTTTACAGCAGGGCCTCCCCATCAATCCCCATATCACCACTATCACTAGTATTGCTGCTGATTAGACTGTGGAATAGATGCACACCACTGCTACCTGCTCCCTTTAAAAAAGGGCACACGAGCAGTGTTTGATTGCAGTGATGTCTCACACAGTTGTAATACCCTCCCATATACTCATCTTTGTTCAGGTGTTAGCGCTGCTGTCTGTAGGTGCCAGCAGATACAGTAGGCTGTGAATGGCCAAAGGCAGCTCTGCTTTCCAGAGCAAAAATGCCCGGAGCTGCTACAAGGAAGGACGTGTAGAGGAGAACTACCACTGACTGTAGCTGTTCCTTCCAAAATAAGGGTACAAACAAGATGCAACCTGAGCAGTTAACACTAAGTATTATACATAAATCTGATCTTAACATGAGATTGCAATGACAGCTGCAGTCTGTTTTTCAGAATTAAATTCTTTACAGCCTACTACTGCGTCTTGTTCTCTACTAAGAGCATTGGCACGTATGCGTTTCTCTTACTGAGCCAGCACTAATGCTTGAGATCTCCTGTAACACTCAGCACAACCACTGCAACACGAGACCCGGTGTTTGTAAGTCACTGTGGCAGCCTCCAAAGAGACAGAAGAACCTATGCTACACAGAAGCACGGAACAGGACTATAAAAAGAGAAAATCCTTTCCAAAACGTTCCAAAAATGAAATGCATGGTAAGCTGCAGCTCGTTGTAGAAGTCCTTACCACACTGTACAGAACAGCAGCGGAACCATTCTGCTGGATCATCACATTTAGAGGAAAGGCTCCATCTTTAGTGCCATTAAGGCTGTGCTAAGAGTCCAAGTTCTGTTGTGTACCAATGGTGTAGTGGTTCAGAACGCTCAGCATGGCTCACAGTGCTCCAGAGAACTACTTGGGGGTCAAAGCAGAACCATTAACTGCAGGACGTGCATAGCTGCATCTGACTGTGGTACAGGTGAGTGAATACCCTCTGTGTGCACACAGTATTTGGCCACTGAAAAAGAAAGCGCTAAACAGCATCTGCCAGCACAAGCTTTATTCCAGCTTCTTCAATTGCTTTGTAATGACACGAAATGCAAGGCTTCAGTCCTGAACAACTTTGTTTCTCTGCAGAGGAAAAAAACCTTCCCTCAAAAATACTCTGAATTTTCCTAAGCCTAAAGAAACAAACCCAAAACAACAGTGCAACAGCAAATATTACCACAGCAGCTCATGGGAGGCTTTTGATCAAGAACCCACTATCAGCTAGGCATAAGGTAGTGCCACACCAGCACTCAATAAGGGGTGTCTGTCAAGAAGCACATTCTTGTTTGATTAAAGCACAATTTCATAATGCCCAACAGACAGCACCAATCTTCCACCAACCACTATTTGTGACAAGGAAGGTGGCAGTTATGTTGCTCAGTTACGTAGAAGAAACACCCAGGTGCTTTGGTTGTATTGTTCCTATAAAAACCCATTTTTGTGGGAATGGATGTGCATACAGGGCCTTGTTACTTGTAAATAAGTCCTCTTTCAGAAAGGCTGGAGAACACGAGGATCTTCAGAGTTAGCTGAATTGCAACCACTTTGCTCTTCTATGGAGAAGAAAAACATCAGATGCATGAAGACGTTTCTATAAACATGTATAAATGCATTATCATCTGAAATCATATTCATCTATAAGCCTTCAGTCCAAACATTATCAACTTACGGGACCACACTGAAAGACTACGCTTAGGATAAGTTACAGTATAATGACAGTTCATCTGAAGCAACTGAAGTGTCCAAGCAGATCAGGAAAATGGTGCTCTCAGACTGCAGGTTTAAATTCAAAGCCACGCCAGCCCTCAGTGGGCATACCAGCAGCCACAGCTGGAGCTTCTGCACTCTGTCCATCAGCTCCCTCCTACTCCAAGTGCCCTTCCAGCCAATAGCACAGGTGTGTGTCACACTCCAATTCCACCACATGTGGCTGCGTGGCTTTTGCTAATGCTAACTCAGCTCTTGTTAAGAGTGCATGCTGACTTCAGACCATCAAAGTACACAAGAACACAGAGAGAAATTTGGACAGTAATCATTACCAGCCACAGAGGAAAAAGAACACTTGAAGTGGTAAAAACTGTAAGCATGTCAGACCAGGGACAGCAAGAGAGTAAGCCTTTGTTTGCATGGTGCAACTGAGAAAGGACTGATTTGTAGGCTCGCCAGTCCAACGTTCTAATCGAGCTCTCTCAACTCCTTTCTTGCCTAACACAGCACTGCTGCAGGCTTCACTGTTTGCTCCTCACAGACTAGTCAACTCAGTACAGTTGTACTGAGTTTCCTATGAGTCAAACACAGGAACAGGTTGCTCAGAGAGCTTCTGCAGACTCCATCCTTGCATCAACTTCAGACCTGAATGGAAGGCCCTAAGCAACCTGATCTATTTGACACTGCTTTGAGCAGGCATAGGAAAATAAAGGACCTTCAAAAGCCCCTTTCAACCAGAACTGCTCTACAGTTCCATAGGTTATAGAAACTGTGCATGATTAGAAAGAACCTGTCCAATCTCCTGTGGTACACAGAACAGATATTTGACTTCAAAATTTCTCAATAAAATCAAAGATGTATGAGCATTTACTAGAATTAGAATGCATCCAATCCCTGAGCATCCAACCTCTTTGAGGTGTTCAAGGTAGTCTTACCTTGAAGTAAGGATTCCTCTGGCAGGGACAGCATGTCTTCTGTCACAGGAGTAGCTCCCTAAACAAAAGGGGATTCTGTTAGGAAGTCTGCACTATTGCCAAAATATTCTCCATCTATGTGTTTCTTTTAGAATTAGATTAACTTTTCACACCAGCCTTGCTGGATGCTCCAGCACTGCTTCCCCCCACTGCCCCTCAGCCATAAGTCACTATAGATATCTTCTGCTCATTTTTAATTTGATCCAAAAACTATATCTGAATAACCAACTAAACATCCATTTGGTTATCATCATCAGTAGCACAGCTGAAAACCTCAGTTCTGGGTTCCAGAAGTGAGTTTTTCATTGGTTGGAGTGTCCTAAAGTTGTAGAAAACTTTACCATTTCCTAATTAGTTAGCAATATAAGTACTTTCCGTTACCTACCAATTACACGCTATGCTACCATGATTAGGAGCAGGTCATCAGAGGCTGACCTGCTGGAGAGGAGCTCTGCAGAGAAGGACCTGGGGGTTCTGGTGGACAAGAGGTTGTCCAGCACACACACCAGCAGTGTGCTCTGTGGCCAAGAAGGCCAATGGCATCCTGGGGTGCATTGCACAGGGAGTGGCCTGCAGGTTGAGGGAGGTGATTCCCCCACCCTTGCTCTGCCCTGGGGAGGCCACATCTAGACCACTGTGTCCAGTTCTGGGCTCCCCAGTTTAACAAAGACAGGGATCTCCTATAAGGAGTCCAGCAGAGGGCCACAAAGATGATGAAGGGCCTGGAGCATCTCCTGTATGAGGAAAGGCTGAGTAACCTGGGGCTGTTCAGCCTGGGGAAAAGAGGACTGAGGAGGGATCTGATCAATGTTTATAAACATCTGAAGGGAGGTGGGAGGCAAATGGATGAGGCCAGGCTTTTCTCAGTGGTGTGCAGTGATAGGACAAGGAACAACGGCCTAAAACCTGAGCATAGGAAGTTCTGTACTAACATGTGGAAGAACTTCTTTATGGTAAGGGTGATGGAGCACTGGCACAGGCTGCCCAGAGAGGTGGGGGAGCCCCCTATGGAGACAGTCAAGACTCCTCTGGACGCTGACCTGCGCAACCTGCTGCAGGAACTGCTCTAGCAGGGGTTGGACTCAGTGATCTCCAGGGGTCTCATCCAACCCTTGCGGTTCTGTGATCTGTGAAAAGCCACGCGGCCCCAGCATTATTCTAAAGCTCTAAGTAAAGAGCTCTTTCTAAAAGCTTGCACAGTTTCCCCACTAGAGCACCATACCTCAGGTGGTCTGCCAGCCCAGCTGGGAATAACGTTCCAGACATTCTCAGGATCTACAGTCTCCTCACTGCCACTGGAGAGATTCAGTACCTGTGTGGACAGAGCCAACTATGTGGAACCTGAGAATATATTCAAAGAAAACACAGTAGTAGAAAAAACATAACTGAGGATTCCTCACCTCTAAGAATGCTTTCATTCTGGACCTTCTAAGCAAGATTTAATTAACCTCTAGTAAACTTGATTATCACTACTGATTTCTTTTTTTAAATTAGAGTCACTGTTTAAGTACATCACATTTGGTTCCTTCTACAGTACCCTAGCTCAAGCCTCTCTTTGGATTCTAATCCGGATATTGTGAGAGAGACATGCTGGAAAGCATCCCCTAAATCAGAGCCAGCAGGAGACTGATCAACAGAGATGCCACCCCAAATCCAACACTCATCTCCTACAAGCAGCTGAATTAGCCTTAGATAGCTACGGAATTTACTAGCAATGGTCTTGGCTTCCACAACCTGAAGCATTCAATCTTTCAAAGAGTTACTTTCATGAAATAATCTCTTGGATTTGCAATTGTAAATTACAGCTTAAGGACCTTTTATAAACATATGATGTCTGTGTTTATACACACATACCCCAAACTGGAGGAAGAATCATGACCCATTTCACAAATTTACTCTAGCTTTAAGAACAGTAGCACAAGGCACCCAGCAAGTTGCAACGCAGTGTTTATGTTAACACCCACCAGCCATAAGCTCAGGAAAGATGCCTCTATCACGGCAGTAAGAATACTTGTATGTTAGTCATAATACATGCTACAATTCAAATTTCTTTCCAAGTTTTCACTGTTTTAACAGTAATTCCTTAAAACATCAGTAAAAAGATGCCAAGCTACATGGGCATTTAATGGTAATACAGCTTCATGGCAAAATACTAGGTTGCAATCTCAACATAACAGAAATACACCAGTAAGCATCCCAGAAACCAGGGCCACATCTTTCCATTCTCACAGACCATGAATGTGAGAAAGATTGTGAAGGCAATATCAAGTACTGAGAGAGCATCCATTCAGAATCAGATGACTGTTTCCATCTAGTCTAGAAGCCCAGAATCAGACTTTGCATTATTAAGTCTTTTTTTTTTCCCCTGCAGCAGACTTCTGAAAAACATTCACAGTTTGGCATAAGACAAAAGAAGGATCATGTCTTACAACTACAGCAAGGTGCAGTCAATCGTACTTACCCTGGTGCCCTTCTCAGATACCTCCAAAATGAGAGCTTCACACCACTTCGGAGTTGTCCACACCACACACTTCGAGCCAACAGCAAAGCCCTTCAGCTTACAAGTATATCCACTGCACCCTGCAAAATCACAGGATCACAGAATGGCTTGGGCTGGAAGGGACCCCAAGGATCACAAATCTCCAACCTCCCACCGCAGGCAGGGCCACCAACCTCCACATTTAATACCAACCCAGGCTGCCCAGGAATAGAATAGATTTCCAATTAAATCTAGTAAAACCATTAACCTCTCAAAGATTGGCTGCTGTCAGACTGTCATGTTATCCACGAGTTACTACACATTCTGCTTTCCATAACCCACCTGAAGTTATCACTAACACAAAGCCCTCGCAGCTTATTAGGGAATAAAATCAGATTTTCATAGGAAAGCTATTCTCACATTTAAAGGAATGATCTGATTACTTAACCCCTTAAAATCAGATACTCTACCTGCACTACAGTCAGCCGTGTTATCACTTCGCTTTTTTCCTGTTTCTTCATCGGGTTTACAGTCTGAGGACTGCACACGTGTAGGAGCGCTTCCACATTCTTTAAACAACTCGTCCATGTCTTGCTGCATCCATTCTTTCACACAACAGCCATCTTTCTTTTGCCACTCTTTATGCTTCACAGCCCTGCAGAGATATGATTGTGTGGTGCTAACAGGCTTCTGATCTGTGAAGTCTTTCGTAAGAACTGAAAACTGGCCTCCACTACATGAGGAACTTTGCAACACAGTGTGTTCCAGCCCTACCGAGTCCTCCACTCCATCCTCCTCTGAAGGCTTCACAGCAGGCAGGACCAAATCCAGAAGCTGCTCAATCTCAGCACTTACCATTGCCAGCATATCAGGGGGTTTTGGTTGCTTCTCAGGTCTACCATCAGATGAAGGCAGCAGGAAGGGAGGCTCTACTTCTGTCCAGTCTTCTTGCATAGCTTCTGCTTTGTGAACTCCAGAGCAATTCAATTCCAGTGTCTTTGCAGTCTGTCTCAAGGAAGGCAGAGCATCAGAAGGAAACAGCTCTACTGCCTCCCCTGCGTCACTAACAGAAGGCATCAAGCTCTCTCCCTCACTAAGTGAAGGTAAGGTTTCAGACTGCAGGACTGCTAAGCGCCCCATCTCCTCACACAGGAGCAGGGGCTCATGTACTTCCCCTTCCAGTGCTTTCCCCCTTGCTTCACTGCCTGAAGCAGTCTGCAGTTCAAGTGCCTCTGTTTCCAGTGCTTCCTTCATCTCATCAGCAACTGAGGGCAGCACTGCTATTTCCTCCAGCTCCAGTATCAACTCTTTTAAATCATCGTAAGAAGAGTGCATTTGTAATTCATCTAGTTTGATCAATGCCTCTGTTGTACCATCCATTGCAGGCTCTACCTGGAGCCATCTCACCAGCTCTTCTTGTTCATTTCCTAGCGAAGGGCTGGCTGCCTTGCCTTCTGCCAACACTTCTGCCTTCACCTCAGTGCCCTGCAGAAACAGTAACCCAGCTGGCTCTTGTACTGCAGATTTCATTCCACTCCCCAAACCATGAAGACCGCAGCTTCCTCTTGGCTCTAGTAATACTTTGCTACTGCTCTCATCTTCCAGTGGAGCAATCTCTTTATCAAAGCTGCTTCGATGCTCAGCTGTTTCACATCCACCAGCCACCTCCCCAGACTCAGCAGACACATTTGCTTCTGAACACCCACAAGGTACACTTGAGAAGCACTGGGAACAAAGCAAGGCACTTTCACTTTCTTCTTGAGCTAGCCCACAAGTAGCAGTTTCTCTTTTGAGACAAAGACCGACATCACTGCTTAAACTTTTGTTACCCCCTAAGGGGCTCTCAGGGTCTGGGATAGCTTTGTGACCACTTCCCATATCAGCCTTCCAAAAAGATTTCATCTCTTCATTAATATTCCTCCCAGAAGACTCCAATTTGACAGCACATAGAGGGACTTCAAAAGCTTTATTCTCCTGAGTTCCTATAACTTCAGCTTCTAGTAGGAGCTCTACAGTCATATCATAGAACTTGTCTTTGGCTTCACTAAGCCACGAGCCCTCTGAGGGACTGAAACCTGACAAACAACAAGCAAATCCTTGATTAGGCACCTGAAGCAATTCACATGGAATTGGCCTGAGCATCTCCAAGCTAACAGTTTCCTCACTTCCATAGTCCACGTGGACAACAGCTATGTCATCGCCTTTTACGCCAGTGACCTTAGCCCTGTAGAACTTCCCATCCTCGCTGTACTTTGCTAGGCAAATATCACCACTCTTAATGCAACTGTCCATAGAGGTCAGCCCAAGGTTTTCAGCTTCCTTTATTTTTTCCTCTATGTAGGTCATGTTTTCTTCATCAGCACTGCAGCTCCAAAAATAGTCTGGACCATTTACCACCGAGATATAAACACTTACAGTCTGGCCTGCCTCCGGGAACTTCCAGGTAAGTGACGCACAGTCACAGGAAGCTTCATTTTGTGCCTGAGGAGATGAAGGCTCACACGTATTTATCACATCTCTTTCATCACACATGCTGGTTGAATAAGATCTTTCATCAGCTAAATCCACTGTTATTTCACCTTGATCATCACTGAGAATAACTCTCCACTTACCATCAACCTCCTCCACAAACTCACACGTTAGCAGAACCTCACTCACCCTCTCCGTGAAGCAAAGAGCTGCTTTCTCTGCCCAGCCTGTACTCTTTTTGCATTTAAGTCCACCTAGGAAGCAATGAATGCCTATTGCTGGGATAGATTCTAAGTCTTCAGGGAGCCTATGTACTTGATCAACATCGACTACTGAAGTGTTACCATAATCAATATATTGTATGCTAATCAAATGCTCAGAAGCCTTCTCTTTTACTACAGCTCTGTACCACAGGCTGTCGTCTGAATACAGAGCACAGATTAAGTCTCCAGCTTGCAAGAGCTGTCCACAGGGGATCTTTGCTGGCATTTCATCCTTTAAGCGTTCTGAAATGCTGTGAAGTTGAGCCTCATCACTTGCCAGTTGAACATAAAAGTCTAAAGGATTGTTTACATAAGAGACATATGCTAACACTGTGAGAGCTGGCACCACGCTCTGTTGTGGCAGATCGGTTACACGCTTCAGCAGAACACAACTGCCATCAGTATCACATTTACTATCTGACTCTGCATCCATCTCAACAGAGAGGGGAGACTGCATTTCCACCCCCACTTTATTTAACAGAGCATCTTTGTGACTGCTAACCTTCCCCTCAGATGCCAGTAACTCAGCAGCCTGTTCTCTCTTTGCAGCAGGCTGGAGAAGGTTTACATCTTTTTCTCTGACGTGCATTTTGCTACTCCTCTCTCCTCCCTGGGCTTCAGATCTGCAGTTCTTACTTTCTCCTGTATCCAGGGGAGACTGTGCAGCTCCACTCCTCTTTTCCACATCCGTACTAGTGTACAAAGCTGCACCCTTTACACATCCACACGCTTCTGCATTGTTTCTTAATCTGAACTCCTCCTTCAATTTTGCATTAATTTGTACATTACCATCAAACAGCTCAATCAACAGCTTACCACCAGATTCTTTTGCTACAACAATTGCTTTTAATTGCCTTTCCAGGACAGCTTGCTTAAACCACGCTGTAGCCTCTTGGGGAACATTAGCTACATCAGCTAAGGAACACTTTATGGCCTGCATTGGCAAAAGCAAGATATCATGAGCATCACCTGGTATAGGAAGCAGATGATCTTCTTCAACGGTCTCCGTGTTCCCGAAATCTACAAAAAAGACTTCCTTGGTGGGCTTTGTTTTTGTAAGGACCCCCCGGTACCAGTGGCTGTCAGTATACCTTGCGAGACACAAGTCACCAGACTTCTGCCGGGTTTCTAAGCTTGACGTTGTTCCACTGAGACGAGAAATGTTTTCACTAAGCTGCAATAGGGCATCCGCACACCTTTCGAGCTGGCAGTAAAACGTCTGAGGATCATCGACGTGCGTAACAAAAACATCTTCTTCACTCCCGATTTTGATCTCATGCATGGAATAATAGAAAGAATGAAGTCGAACGGAGGCCGCCAGAGGCGTTTGTGGAGGCAGACGTTTGGCCACACCTCTCTCTGTCAGAAACTGGCACGCACTCTGAAAAGGCGTCATTAAATCTACGATGTTGAACAGCTCCCTGTTGTTCCTCGAAGCCAAGGCAAATATGGTACACTGCAGTTCAAACTGATCCGAGGAGGCATCGACAAACTCCTGGAAAGCCAGGATCGCAGCTTCATCCCAAACAAACGGGTCCCGACCATTAGGCTGGATTAGGTTGTAAAGGCTGCACCTGAAGGCCTGGGCCTTCAGCTCCAGGAAGTGCTCGTTAATGGAGCGGAGACTCGTTAGGGACACCAGCTCCCTGTTGCCATAGTCAACGTACATGATTTCTACTTCTTCTGCAGAAGTGACATCGCTGACAATTAAAGCCCTGTACCACCGTTTGTCCTCTGAGTACTGGGCTAAGCACACCGACTGCGGCCAAGCGTGCGGGTGGGACGAACTCTCACAGTACTCCTGTATTTCAGCCATCAACGCAACAAACTCACTGCACTTCTTCAGCTGGCACCAAAAATAACCGGGATTTTCAGCACACGTTACAACGACATCGACCGTACATCCCACTTCCAACTGACCCCCGCAAGAGGAACCGGGCCGCATTTCCACGTAGCTCTGCCTGCACGGGACCGGCAGGTTTTCTTCGCCGTTGCACACGTGAGCAGGAACGGAGGCGCTGCTTTTGGACTCCTGCAGCAGGCAGCGCCGGAGCACCCGGCAGAAGGCGCTGGGAGACACGTGCCCGGCCAGGCCCAGCTGCCGCATCTGAGCCACAAGCGGGGGCAGCTCGAGCACCAGCAGCAGCTGCGGCACCAGCAGCTCCCGCACCAGGCCGGGCAGCTCCTTGCCGTGCAGGTGCCTCAGCAGCTCCATCGCCTCCTCCGTCCAGGCGAAACGCGGCGCGTCTCCGCCCGCTCCGTCCGCGGGGCTCCCGGGCGGCACCAGGTCGGCCACCACGCAGCCCAGCACCTCGGGCGGCAGGCGGAACAGCTCCGGGCCGCCCCGCGCCAGATAGTCTGTGGACACCGTCACCGCGTGGCCCTCGTCGAGCAGGAACACGCGGCAGCCGCGGCCGTAGCGGCTCAGCACCCGGCAGCGGTGCCACAGCCCGGCCAGCTCCACCAGCCCCAGCTCCCCGGCACGAAGCTCCGCGCCTCCCGCCGACCGCACGGCTCCGGGCTCGCTCCCCGCGGCCGCCTGGATGTCGGCGCACAGCCGGACGTGCTCCGCGCGGCGCTCGCCCAGCAGTCCCCACAGCCGCACCACGGGTGCCGCCGGCCGCACGTCCACGGCCCGAACCCGCAGCGCGACGGCGGCCCCGGGGCCTGGCAGCCCCGACACGGAGCCCATCGCGCCCAGCGAGGGAGGCGGCCGCCTCCCTGAGCGTGCCGCAGCGAGGGGGGCGGCCTCCGGGTGAGCCCATCTGCGCCCCCGGGGGGGCGGAGCGGGGAGGCGGAGCAGCACAATACACGCGGCGCTATCCCGTTACAGCGAGCGTACGCAGCGGCTCCATAAATACACGAGTTACCATCGGGGCGCGCCGGAGCGGCACGGCCCAGCACGGCACGCCGCGCTCCCTACACCGGCTGTGCGGTAACGGCACGGCGCGGGGCAGAGCCCTCAGAGCGCGCTTCGCCGCCATTGGCCCAGCGGGCGTCAGGGGCGGGACGTAGGAGCAGGGCTTGGCGTCTATTGGCTGGCGGGCCGGCGGTGTCAGGGCGGGCCGGAAGGTGCTCTGGCGCTCCCTCAGCGCGGCCTGCAGTTCGGGGCGTTGCCGGCAGGGGGCTCTCGTGCTCCGCCTCTGAGAACGTTGGCGGCGTTGTGAGAGAGTCTCTGAGGAGCCGCCGCTGCCGGCCTGCGCTGTACGTCCCCGCGCTCAGACAGGATTTGTCTCCGGGGACAGCTGGGAGCTGAGGAAGGGACGGGCCCGAGGCTGAGCAGGAAGGGTTGCACGCCTTTAGGGCTCTCTGTCCCAGCTGCATAAGAATTAACGTGCCTCCATTCCCCCTTAGCCCAGGGTCCAATCAGAGCTGCTCTCCTTCCCAGCACCTGGCACGGGAGGGGCCTGCCTGCCCCAGGCATCCCAGGTGACCTCAGCAGAGCCCTGGTCATTCCACGCTCCCCGCCCCCTCCCTGGGCCATGAGTTTACTTACACTTCTCTCTCCAAACTGGCTCTCGTTCAGCACCATCTCCCCAAAGGAAGATGCTGGTCTTCCACTGCAGCTTTCCTCCGAGGCAAAGGAATGGGGGCAATCTACACAGCCCTATTCTGTTACGCTGAGTACACTCAGGGGCTTCGTAAGTTACCGTTATGGCACGCTGGAGCAGAACTGGTCAGTAAAAGACATGCAACAGGACAGGTCAGGTGGGGTTGCCTTAGGGAAGGGGAATTTGGCTTTCCTGTTCTTTGTTTTGTAAATATTGACATGGTTTTGTTGTCTTAGAAAGGACTAACACTGCAGAGCCTTCTGATTTGCTCCTACGTAACGCAGAATAGCAGTAACCAGGGAGCCTGCTCACACTCTAACAACACACTGCTCAACTTCATGGGATCACAGAGTCACAGAATGGCCTGGGCTGCACAGGCCCGCAGTGCTCACCCAGTCCCAACCCCCTACTATGTGCAGGGTCGCCAACCAGCAGCCCAGGCTGCCCAGAGCCACATCCAGCCTGGCCTTGAATGCCTGCAGGGATGGGGCATCCACAGCCTCCTTGAGCAACCTGTTCCAGTGCGTCACTACTCTCACAGTAAAGAACTTCCCTTGGAATCCAACCGAAATCTTCATTCAGCTCCTCGCTCAGGGCTGGCAGGCAGGACAGCACAGTAAACGAGGGATTGAACACTCCCTATTTTGTAATAACTGTCAATCTGAAACTCAAAACTGCTTGGTAGTGCATGAAACCCTTTCCCATAGCATCGGGCATGACAAGTACCTTACTACACTGTATAATCCCATCTCAAAACACATTGTAGAGCCAAGATTTGATTTTGGCTCTAAATATGCGATTGAATGTAATCCTGTGATTATGAGAATATCTGACCGACACCATAACAAAAAGGAGTTAATAATTAGAATGTGTTGATTTTTGCAGAGTTCACAGCTGGCCGGGCAGGGATCCAGATTGCCTCCCCCTCAGCTTCCCACAGGGCCATTCCTCAAACCCTGCAGGTGCAGGTATCTGCCAGCCCCATTTCAAAATCCTCAGCAGGCAGAGAACTCGGATCTGTCTTGCAGCAACATGCATTACGAGAAGCCAATTCCTGCAAAGTCAGGCAGCAGGTTGTCCCAGTTCCTGCAGGAAGCCTGGGACATTGGCCACAGCAGCTCTGTGCTAGAGGCTGCAGGCACCCCCGGCAACCCTACAGGCTTGGGGAGCAGCGGCTGAAAGCTGCCTGACAGAAAGGGACCTTGGTGTGCTGATGGACAGTGGGCTGAATGTGAGCCAGCAGTGTGCCCAGGTGGCCAAGAAGGCCAATGGCATCCTGGCTTGTGTCAGGAATGGTGTGGTGAGCAGCACTAGGGAAGTCATCCTGCCCTGTACTCAGCACTGGTGAGGCCTCACCTCGAGTGCTGTGTTCAGTTTGGGGCACCTCAGTACAGCAGGGACATGGAGGTGCTGGAGCAGGTCCAAAGAAGGGCAACAAGGCTGGGGAAGGGCTTGGACAATATGGCCTATGAGGAGAGACTGAAGGAACTGGGGCTGTTTGGTCTGGGGAAGAGGAGGCTGAGGGGAGACCTGATTGCTCTCTGCCAGTACCTGAAAGGTGATTGCAGCAGAGCGGGGCTGGTCTCTTCTCACTGGTGACAGGACCAGGGGAAATGGCCTCAAGTTGTGCCAGGGGAGGTTTAGGTTGGATCTCAGGAAGAGCTTCTTTACAGAAAGGGCTGTTAAGCACTGGGATGGGCTGCCCAGGGAGCTGGTTGAGTCACCATCCCTGATGTGTTTAAAACCGTTTGGATGTGGTGCTCAGGGCCGTGACTGAGCGGAGGGCTGTTAGTTAGGGTAGGATGGTTGGGCTGTGGTTGGACTCGATGATCTTCAAGGACTTTTCCAGCCTGAGCGATTCTATGATTCTCTGAAGGTTTCCATCTACAACACCCTGCAGACATCGGGTCTGTCGGCACGGCATTCCTGCAGGCCGTTACTGGCGAGGAGCAGCGCCTCGGGGCACGCCCGGCACAGCCCCGCACCGCCCCGGCTCTGCCCGCTCACGCCGTCCGAGGCCGCAGAGCGCAGGGGCGGTGCGGGGCGGTGCGGGGCGGAGCGGCCATGGCGGCGGCGCTGGTGCTGGCGGCTCTCGTGGCGGTCGCCGTCGTCGCGTGGGTTTTGTTTCCTCCGAGCGATCCGCGCCGCCCGCCCTGCATCGGGAGCCGCGTGCCGTGCCTGGGGGCCACGTTCCGCTTCGCGAGGGCGCCGCTGCAGTTCATCGAGCGAGCCCGAGCCGAGGTGAGGCTGCGGGACGCGGCGCGGGGCTCGCGGTGCCGGCGGACGGGAGCCGAGTTGGGCCCTCGCAGCCGGTGCGGCCCGGCGCGGCGCCAGGGAGAGCGCTGCGCTGCGTGACCGCGGGCGGAGGCTTCTCCGAGCGCTCCGGCTCTGCGCCGGAAGAAACGTCGCCCGGGTGTCGGGAGCCGCAGATGTGCAGAATACGGCTGCAGTAGTTGCGAGCCGCAGCAGCTCCGGGCTGTTGTTACCAAAGGAGACTTCTGCAATTAGGAACTCCTTCCCCACGCTGACCTCCTCTCAGCCTGCCGCGGCGGGACGCTTTTCTTCTTCTGTCCCCACCCGACAAAACATTCCCACGTCGTTGGCTGCCGGCCCTCGCTCTGCTCCTGCGGCGGCAGCCCGTCACACGCACCGGCTCGCTCCCTGTGCTCCCCGTCTGTTCCGTCACGGCTCCACAGCTCCGGGTGCTCCAGCTGCTTGCGTGTGGAGCTCTACGTGGAGCTTTTCCTTCCTCCTTCCCTTCCAACCACACTCAGAGTGCGGTGCTTCCCTCCAACGGATGCCCATGGGCTGGCAGAGCTGCCCTGTTTCCCCACGTGCCATCAGCAGCTTGAGAGAATCCCCCGCTGTCATAAAATGCCCAAGCTGTGGTCTCATAAATGCAAAGTGCCCTGCTCTAATCAGATGTTGAATCTCTGGTCTCATGAACGAGCCATTGCTTCTCCCCAGAGCTGCAGGGCTGCTGCCCCCCAGCAGCTCCTTCCCAGCTGGTTCCTTTACATTAGAACGTGGGGATCGTTATAGCAACACGGATGACAGCTCCGTGCTCAGGCTCCCGTCCCAAGCAGTGCTGCCGGTGCTCTGGTTCAGGTACTGGGCAGGCCGACCAGAGGTGAGGTCCGTTGCTGGACCTGCTGCTCACCAATGCGGAGCAGATCACTCAAGGCATTAAGGTTGGAGGCAGCCTGGGCTGCAGTGACTGCCCTGGTCGAGTCTGTGGTCTCGAGGGATGTGGGCCTGGCAAAGAGTGGGGTCAGGACCCTGAACTTTGGGAGAGCAAACTTGAGGCTGTTCAATGGATTGTTGGCCAAGATCGCCTGGGATGCTGTGCTTAAAGGCAAGGATGTTGAGGAGAGCTGGCTGCTCTTCAAGGATGCCTTTCTGAGAGCACAAGAGGTCTCTGTTCCTCTGAATAAGAAAGCAGGCAGAGGAGGCAGGAAACTGGCATGGCTCAACAGGGACCTGCTGGGCACACCGAGGGCAAAGAAAGGTGCTTACAGGCTTTGGAAACAAGGGCGCATCACCTGGGATGAATACAGGGATGCTGTGTGGACTTACAGATGTGGGATCAGGAAAGCCAAGGCGCAGGCAAGGCTGAACTTGGTGAGGGATGTGAAAACCAATATGAAGGCATTCTACAGGTGCACTGGCCAGAAGAGGCAGGCCAAAATGGGTGTA
Organism: Alectoris magna; assembly: GCA_030625065.1. NCBI lineage: Eukaryota > Metazoa > Chordata > Aves > Galliformes > Phasianidae > Alectoris > Alectoris magna. The sequence goes on along the minus strand of CM060562.1, from coordinate 111,820,739 downwards.
CCTCCTTTGGTGAATGGAAAAGGAGAACTGGCTTCAACGGACAAAGAGAAGGCTGAGGTACTGAATGAGTTCTTTGCCTCAGTCTTCACTGGCAGCCAGGATTCTAATATTTCTCACATCCCTGAGCCCTGCATCCCTTTGGGTGCAGGGTGCACCCAACCTTTGGGTGGGGACTGGAACGGTAAATCCCCACCCACTGTAAGGGCAGAGCAAGTCCAAGACTGCCTCATGAGACTGAATGCATACAGGTCTATGGGGCCGGGTGGCGTGCATCCCAGGGATCTGAAGGAGCTGGCTGAGGTGGTTGCCGAGCCGCTCTCCATCATATTTGAGAAGTCGTGGCTGTCAGGTGAGGTCCCGGATGACTGGAGGAAGGGTCATGTCACTCCCGTATACAAGAAGGGGAGCAGGGAGGACCTGGGGAGCTACAGGCCGGTGAGTCTTATCTCTGTGACTGGAAAGATCACGGAATAGATCCTCCTGGACAACAAGCTCGATCGCATGAGGAATGAGAGTGTGATCCGAGGCAGCCAGCACGGCTTCACCAGGGGAAGGTCATGCCTAACCAATCTGGTGGGCTTCTATGGTGGAGTGACAGCATTGATGGACAGGGGGAGGGTGACCGATGTCATTTACCTGGACTTGAGCAAGGCCTTTGACATGGTCCCCCACCACATCCTTATGTCCAAATTGGAGGGATGTGGATTTGATGGGTGGACCGCCCAACGGATAAGAAATTGGTTGAAAGGCCGCAGGCAGAGAGTGGTGATCAATGGCTCTGTGTCCAGGTAGAGGCTGGTAACGAGTGGTGTCCCCCAGGGTCTGTCTTGGGACCGGTGCTCTTTAACATCTTTGTTAATGACGGAATCAGCGCACCCTCAGCAAGTTTGCTGAAGACACCAAGCTGAGTGGTGCAGCTGACACGGTGGAAAGAAGGGATGCCATTCAGAGGGACCTCAACAGACTTGAAAGGTGGGCCCGGGTGAACCTAATGAGGTTCAACACAGCAAAGTGCGAAGTTTTGCACTTGGGCCACAGGAATCCCAGGCATTTATACAGACTGGAAGGAGCAGCCCTTGAGAGCAGCCCTGCAGAGATGGACCTGGGGGTCCTGGTGCATGAAAAACTGACCATGATCTGTGTGCTCTTGTAGCTTGGAAAGCCAATGGGATCCTGGGCTCCATCAGCAGAGGGGTGGCCACCAGGGACAGGGAGGTGATTGTCCCTCTCTGCTCTGCCCTTTTGAGGCCCCATCTGCAGTGCTGCGTCCAGGTCTGGGGTCCCAATACAAGAAAGACAGGGAGCTGCTGGAGAGGGTCCAGAGGAGGCCACAAAGATGCTCAGAGGGCTGCAGCACCTCCAAGACAGGCTGAGGGAGGTGGGCTTGTTCAGCCTGGGCTGTGGATGCCCCGTCCATCCCTGGAGGTGCTCAAGGCCAGGTTGGATGGGGCCCTGGGCAGCCTGGGCTGGTATTAAATGTGCAGGTTGGTGGCCCTGCCTGTGGTGGGGGGTTGGAGCTTCGTGATCCTTGGGGTCCCTTCCAACCCAAGCCATTCTGTGATTCTGTGCCAGCAGGCAGGTGTTGAGCTGCCCCACAAGTGCACTGAAATGCCCCAAATCCCCCCCCCAACTGCTGTTAAATTACCCCAAAAGGCACTAAAATTGCCCCAGAGTGCACCAAACCTGCCCTCAAATGGCCCCAGCATACACAAAACTGGCCCAGAATTGCACTGCAATGCACCAGAGCTGCCCTACGCCTCCTGCTCTTCCTTCCCCGTTTCAGTCAGGACTCCACAGGCTGCAGTTTGCCTCCAGCTGATCTCACTGTCGTAGCCAAACCCCTGTTGTTAAACTGCTTATTTTGCTTTCCTCAGCATACTGTGGCCATCCATCTGTCGTGTAACCTCACAGTGAGCATCTTGCCCTGCTTTCAGCCAACCAGCTGCTTATAGGCTGCCAGTTCTGCTACACGAGAAACTGGGAATCTTATGGTGAAGAACATTCCTATGGCATGGCATTCCTATGGGAAAGAAAAGTGGCATTCCAATGGAGAAGTGTGTTCAGGCTTGAGAAGCTCCGTTGGTTTTGCCCACGTTTGGTAGCTGCTTTCATTAGCCTTACAAGAAACTGTCCAAGAAAAAGGAAAGCATTAGTATTAGCAGACCTTTAAATGAAGGGAAAATGCAATTAGAGTTGCAGGAGGGTGGACTGCCAGTTAGTAAAACATGGATTGAATTAGGGGGGATCAGGGGGCACAGCAGGGTGGGGGCTTTGCTCCAGCAGCTGAGGGGTGCAGAGATGTTCCCCCCCCTTCTTCAAACCCAGGCGGGCTGTGCTGTGTGGGACGCAGAGTGACTCAGCCCCAGGCGGGATGCTCAGGGAGGGGATCTGTTCTCCTCCCACCCCTGCAGCTCTGGGTCCTCCTAGCAGGGCGGGAGCTGCAGCATAACCCCACACCCTGCTTTGTTCCAGCATGGGCCCATCTTCACTGTGTACGTCCTGGGGAAGCGATTTACGTTTGTGACTGAGGACGAAGGAGCTGAAGTGTTTTTTACATCGAAGGACCTCAATTTTGAGCAGGCAATACAGCGAGTTGTTGAGAATGCAGGTAAAGGAGAGCTACCTCTCAACAGAAATCACACCTACATGCCCAGCAGTGTTGAAGGGCAGCCCAGAGCCCCATGAGGGAAAATGGCTTTCCTTCCTGAAGGTCCAGCACTGCTGTCTGCAGAGTGGTTTGGGGTCAGTCACAGGGGTGATAGAATCTCGGAATCATAGAATCGCTCAGGCTGGAAAAGACCTTAAAGATCATCGAGTCCAACCACAGCCCAACCATCCTACCCTAACTGACAGCCCTCCGCTCAGTCACGGCCCTGAGCACCACATCCAAACGGTTTTAAACACATCAGGGATGGTGACTCAACCACCTCCCTGGGCAGCCCATCCCAGTGCTTAACAGCCCTTTCTGTAAAGAAGTTCTTCCTGAGATCCAACCTAAACCTCCCCTGGCACAACTTGAGGCCATTTCCCCTGGTCCTGTCACCAGTGAGAAGAGACCAGCCCCGCTCTGCTGCAATCACCTTTCAGGTACTGGCAGAGAGCAATCAGGTCTCCCCTCAGCCTCCTCTTCCCCAGACCAAACAGCCCCAGTTCCTTCAGTCTCTCCTCATAGGCCATATTGTCCAAGCCCTTCCCCAGCCTTGTTGCCCTTCTCTGGACCTGCTCCAGCACCTCCATGTCCCTGCTGTACTGAGGTGCCCCAAACTGAACACAGCACTCGAGGTGAGGCCTCACCAGTGCTGAGTACAGGGCAGGATGACTTCCCTAGTGCTGCTCACCACACCATTCCTGACACAAGCCAGGATGCCATTGGCCTTCTTGGCCACCTGGGCACACTGCTGGCTCACATTCAGCCCGCTGTCCTTCAGCACACCAAGGTCCCTTTCCATCAGGCAGCTTTCAGCCACTGCTCCCAAAGCCTGTAGGGTTGCCTGTGGTTGTTGTGACCAAAATGCAGGACCCCATGCTTGGCCCTACTGGAACTCATGCAGTTAACTTTGGCCCATCAATCCAGTCTGTCCAGATCAACATGCTGCTGCTCCCATGCTGTTCCTCACAGCAGGGTGTTGGTGCAGGGCAGGGCTGGGACTGCATGGTGATGTCAAAGTGGCAGTTCCAGGGCAGGGACCTCTCACCTGGACCTCTGATTCTCTGTCCTTCCTATCCCTGCCAGACACGTCTGGTTGTACGTTGCAGAGACCCCTGGAGTCCCCTCACCAAGCCTTTCCTTGCGCGGCCGAGAGGGTGTGCTGTAGCATGAAGACCCAAACCCATTCTTCATTGGTTTCATTTATTTTTCATCTTTGATTCTGTTGGCTTTGTAGAGTGTATCTCTGTCCAGCTGCAGGAGGAGGAGACGTGGCTGGCCATGCGGGCACTGAAGAGCAGGCAGGGAGGTGCTGTGTGGGTGGATGGAGGCAGAGGGGCTCACCGAAATCCTGGCAGGGCTGGGAGGGAGGGAATCTCACTGCAGAAAAATGAGGGTTAAGGCACTTCAGGCAGTCACAGATTACATGTGACCATTGTCACTCTGTCATTTGCTAGCTGCTTTACCTCCAACATGCTTCTGTTCCTTTTTGTCTGTAGTCTCTGTTCCCGCAGAAGCCTTCTATCAGAGTCATGGCAAGCTGTACAGCATGATGAAGGGGAAAATGAGTCCCTCCAATCTGCACGTGTTCATGGGCACGCTGCATAAGGAGCTGCACGAGCACATGGCACACCTGGGCACCGCGGGCACGGGCGACCTCATGGAGCTGGTGAGGTGAGAACCTTCCCTGCATGTCTGCAGTGCATGGAGCAGAGGTGGTTCCAGGAAGCACGTGGAGCTCGGCCCTTAGTGGTACCAGCACAGCCCGTGGCCCACTGCAGTCAGCGGTGCTGAGGGTGCACGGAGCTCTGCGCGCTGTCCCATCCCTGGTGCAGCCCTGGGGAACAGAGCACGCCACGGCTGATCAAACCCAGCTCTGATTGGCCTGAAATGTAAAGAAGTGCTCACAGGTGATAAACTACAGAATCTGTAAGAGGCACCCATGTAAATTTGTACTGAGTGTGACCCATTCTTCTGGCTCTGCTGGATGAGGTGGGGTAGAAGAATTGGAATGCAATGTCCTGGCTGAGCGTTATTTCCCTGGCTCAGCGTTGCATCCACAGAGCCAGCAGATGGCTGCATCTCCCCTGTGATCTGTAGGAAAGCAAGAAAGGGAGAGGCATTGCCTGAAATACACGGTTAGAAGTAGCTGGAACCAAGCAAAGACTGCCTGGTAAGGATTTTCTGGAGCACAGCAGTCCAGGCGAAGCGGTCTGGGAAGGGAACAAAGAGTCTGCAGGATGGTGGTGGAACACAAAGGACGGGGGTGAGACAAAAGGAAGGCAAAATAGCATTGTGCAGTCCAGCAGAGCTGCGGCCAGAGGAGGCATTGCTGTGGGGTCTGGTTGCAGAAGGGGCTGTGCACTGCCCAGGAGGCCGGCATGGCCAACCTGGAAAAAGGTGGGTGGGTAATGGGAACAAGAGGACCTCAGCGCCACCGCTCGTGGGACCAAATGCCCACTGGTCTGCGTATCTCCCACCTCCGCTGAGATCTGTGAGAAAGGTCTGGCTGAGGTGCAGACCTTGTGCCAGCACTTCTGTGCTGTGTGGTGCACGAGGCCCAGCTGCAGCTCAGCGCCGTGTCCTGAACTCCATGCGCTCCAGCAGCTTCCCTGCCGGTCCCTCACGGCCGTGTTGTCCTTGCAGGCGCATCATGTATCCAGCAGTGGTGAACACTTTGTTTGGGAAAGGCACCTGCCCGACCAGCCAGAGCGAACTCAGGGAGTTTGAAGAACATTTCTGGAAGTACGATGAGGACTTTGAATATGCTTGTCAGATGCCAGAGTGCTTCCTGAGGTAATGGTAGAGTCGGTGCACGTGGTGTACCCCGTACAGGCGCCTTGCTTGCTGCAATGTTAGCACTCAAGGATCTTCTCCTGGAGGGGGATGTGCTGTCCTGTGGCAAGCGAGGCACGGACTCTGTTGCTGGTGCAGAATGAAGACATTTATTGTAGGTGCCCACAGCCACCCATCAAACCAACCCCACGAGTTTTCAACACGCAGCTTTTGCCCCACAGATCAGACGCTTTCTGAGGCAGTTGTATTGCTTGATGCTGAGAGGTTGGCTGCATTATCCACAGTCCAGTTGCCTCTGTAGGCTCCGGTTGGGGGGTACCCAGAAGGCTGTTATGGATCCAAGAAGCAGCAGGAGGTGCTGATGGCACAGTCAAGCAGGGCTTTATGGCTCTGGCTGGAGCCCATTGCAGTCCGACACCTGTGCAAACCTCTTCCCCAACCTTGATTGTTTTGTTCCAGCTATGACTGATTTATTTCATTCTGTCGTAGAATGAAATTTTGCACAGCAGCACGGATCACCTTTTGTGAAAGGGAGTGAAATACAGGACGTGTGGGATACAGTGTGATAAGGGGGAGAGGTGGAATATTCTTCTCCTTTTAAGAACCCGTTTAGAATATGATAAACGAGTGAAATGTGGCACAAAGAACAGAGCTTCCATGCATGCCTTCAGGTATCTTCTTTTAGAGGTGCTTGTACCCCCTGGACTTCAGTGCTGGGTTAAAAACATACTTTGGAAGAAGTAGAAAGCTCACACTTCTTGAGACTTCAGTGCGATGTTAAGGCCGGAGCACACCGGGTACCCTTTGCCTTCGTCTTCCAAAGCACCATCTGTTGTTTTACTCAAAAATGCATTAAGCTTCCAGCTCAAATCCTAGCCCAGCTTTGTGACCTCCAGCCCTGAAATCCTTGCCATCAGTCAAGCCTGAGAGGGTCAGCTTTACACCGGGTTGAAGAGCAAGAGTGTAACCAATTCCAGTCAGGCTGGCATTATTCAAGCCAGCCTGGTCTGGTGGTTGGCGACCCTGCACATAGCAGGGGGCTGGAACGAGATGAACCCAGGCTGTGCTGTGGTTCAGATATTCACTTCAGGCACAATGGAAGTCTTCTCGTCCAGTTGGTACTCAGCAGCAATACCAGAACGTGTGTTGTTACTGCCAGCAGTCCATGCAAGATTGACTGATGTCTCAGCGTCATCATTAACCTTCTGATAAACAGACCCACCAAACTCTGTGCCATCATTCACGTTAATGTGCAGCTGAAAGTCTCCTGCCTTATATCCCAAGGCAAAGTTGTTTTGTGAAAGCTTAGATTTGGCTTTATCAAAAGCCATCTGATAGCCAGCAAGCCAGTCTTCATAACCCAGCACTGCCCAGCCGTAAATGGTTGGTCTGAAGAGATCAGTGTCTGTATTGCAGCCTAGATTTACATATTCTCTTCTGTAGGAAGTCTTTAACTTTCCAGTCATGAACGCTGGGCTGATGACAGGAATTATGTGGCCAGCTGTTAACCGTTCCTGAACCAGCTCATGCAAGTGGTGCAGCTTTTCACTCCTAAGGGACCAATGATCCACCCACACAGGATCTGATGTCTTCCTGATGAGTGGTAACGTAGGCTGCACCGCAGCAGCCCCTGTGATAGATTTGTCCCCCAGTTCAGTCCCCACTGAGAGGGGCAGTCCTGTCCCCAAAGAGTCAGTGGCACTTGGAGAATGTATGGATGAACACAGGCTCTTCTGTCCTCGGGGCCCACTGCTTGAATCACGTGTGCACTTTGTGCAGGGACAGTCTGGCCTCCTATTCCCGTTAATGTGGCATGAGCCTGTGAGATGGGCCAGTGTGATGGCCAAGCACTTTGGGCAATTGCTGTTACATCTGCCCCAGTGTTGCCAGATGCCAGACACCTCAGATTTCTGAGATGGACCCCCTGACTCCAGCACGCAAGTCAGGGTTGTCTGAATGTGTGATACCATTGGAGCCCACAGGATGTGTGGGGAACCTGTATAGCCAAAGCCCTCGGCCTCTCTCTGTCAGTCTCTGTCAGTACCCGTAGCACATAAAGATGTATCAGTTGTGCAGTACAGGCACCTGATGGCACCCGGCAAGGAGGCGTTGGCATCTACACCATAATTTTAATCTCCCCCAAGAAATCTGTGTCTGTGAGCCCCAGTAATGCAAAGGGACCTGGCATCTGGAGTGGCATTGATGTGCATAATGCCGACCCTTGCAGCATCAGTGCATACCCAGGTGCAGGTGGCTGCATGGCCCTTCTGTTTGGCAGCCTTGGTGCCACTGACCTGGCTGCCACATGCAAAGCAATTCTGAAGATGTAATTTCATCACTGCAAATGCTGCAGCCATCATGTTGCACTGATGTTGCACAGTGCCCACTTTATTACAAGCATCTGCCATCTGTAGGAGGGTACCTTTATTCAGAGGGCAGAGAACTTTCAGGCAATCCTGGGGTTTTGGAACAGGTCCAGACAAGGCCTCTAAGATGCTCGGAGGGCTGGAGCAGCTCTCCTGTGAGGAGAGGTTGGGGGAACTGGGCTTGTTTAGCTAGGAGAAGAGAAGGCTGCGGGGAGACCTCATTGTGGGCATCCAGTACTTGAAGGGAGTGAATAAACAGGAGGGGGAACGGCTGTTTGTGAGGGTGGGCAGTGATAGGACAAGGGGGGATGGTTTGAAACTGAGACAGGGCAGGTTTAGGTTGGATCTGAGGAGGAAGTTTTTCACGCAGAGGGTGGTGACGCACTGGAACAGGTTGCCCAAGGAGGCTGTGGATGCCCCATCCCTGCAGGCATTCAAGGCCAGGCTGGATGTGGCTCTGGGCAGCCTGGGCTGCTGGTTGGCGACCCTGCACATAGCAGGGGGTTGGGACTGGGTGAGCACTGTGGGCCTTTGCAACACAGGCCATTCTGTGATTCTGTGATCCTTGTTAGCATTTTCTGTAGCCATCTTTTGTAGCAATATTTCCCGTGCCTCCTCATTTTCCACCTGTTTGTCCAGACTATCTTTTAGTTTATCAATAAACTGCATGAAAGCTTCACCCGGCCCCTGCTTTATGCTGATAAACGAACTTGCCTGTCTTACCTTCACCGAGGACCTTTAGAAAGGCACCAAGGGCTGCCTTTGGATTGGCCAAAAGCTGCAGCATTCAATGGTACCCTCGTGGCAGCCCGGAGCAAGGCTTCTGCACCAATGACACCCAGATTGTCTGTTGCCTTTTGTTGTGCAGATTCTCTCCAAAAGCCCATCCACATCGTGTATTGAGTGCTTGTTGCAATCAGTTGTGCCGAGGCCTTGCAATCACGAGGACAAAGAGTGTAACTTTTCATAATAGAGCTCAATAGATTGCCGGAATTGGGTGATCCCAGCCCGAATTCAAGGACCGCTTTCCTGAGCTCTTTTATTATTTGAAAGCTTATACCCTCCCATCTTTCCTGTGCGACCCCCCTCTGTGCTTTCTCACACCTTTGCTGTTTGGCTGCTGATCTGATCCCGGGTTACGCTGCTGCAGAGCTGACCTTGGGTAGAGGCAACCAGAACCCAAGGAAAGAGCTTGCAGAGCTCTCATGGCCACAGCAGCACCTTGAGTACCCCAGAGTCGCCTTCAGAGAGAGCTGGGGATGCTCTGAAAATGAGGCCTTTGTTTACTCAGCGATTGGCCAAAGGGATCTGTCCAAAACCAAAACGAAAACCTCAGGTGGAGTGACTGGAAGTTCGGGGCTCCGGGCTGCAGGGTGAGCCCTGGCCAAGGGAAGGGGTGCAGCGCTGCTCCTCCATCAGCCAGCGCTGCTGCCCAGCACAGTGGTGTTCATCAGCTGGCTGCTGCCGTGGTGCTTTTGGAAGGAGACCAAGGAGTCCTCATGCAAAAGGAAATGTTGGTTTGTGCTGCTTCGGTTAAGTGCTCCTTGCTTGTTGCTTTTCTTTACAGGAACTGGTCTAAATCCAAAAAATGGCTTCTAAAATTATTTGAGAAAGTAGTGTCAGATGCTGAAAGAACCAACCCTTCAGAGACCGCATCCAAGGTAAACATCCGAGGCTCCGAAATAAGGACTTTGTTGTATGCTCTGACTGAAGGAATGAAGGGCACTATTTAAGTACTGCAAGAAATAACACCAGATGGGTCAGCTTTTATAATGCACGTCAGTTGTCCAGTAGTGCCGTTTCTTCCATTAACCCATAATTTTGGGCTCTGCTGCTCAGTGTAGTTTGTCTCCTGCAGTTCCAAGACTTTCAGATTCTATGGAGAGTTTGAAGCCAGGGGGTTGGTGCTGTGACCCGCCTGTCCTGGGTTCGGTGCTGCAGTTACAGCGAGCAGCTGAGGGAGGGGGAAGGACCTCTTCATTGCCTCTGTGGGGCACTGGGCTGTGCGATTTCAAAACCTTCCAGGTACTATTTTTAAGCCTCGGTGTAGTGATTAGATCCTCCAGCAGCCAGATGAGCAGGAAAGAGGCAGATAAGTGGATTGGAGGGCAAGTACCCTAAATATTGCTTGTGTCAGAGTGGTGACAAGTTGTCCTGCTGGTTATTCTCCTGTGCTGTGGCAGGAGTGCTGCCGGTGTGGATGACAGGCTTGAGTGCAGGCTGGCCTGGGAGTTTCCATCTACCACATGGTTATAGAACACATCATTAAACAAACCATATTTTGGGGTGACTCTAAAAGCTTTACACACCACAGTTTCTTTCCTAAAATAGATCAGAGTAATGGAAAGAGACAGAGGGAGGAGAGAGGACAGCAGGAGCGGGGAGGTGCAGGGGGTAGGGGGCACAAACGTGGGGTCTTGGGTGGGCAGGAACTTCTGCTGTAAGCAACGGCTGATGCTGGAACGTTCTGCAGTTGGTGCAGCTGCAGAGAATGTCACACCATTAAGGCTGCTGGTCAGGTCAGTAAGGGGCACCCAGAGCTGGGACTGCTGGCACTCGGACCCCCACTGATGGACTGAGCACCTCCACGGCAGGAGCAGCAAGAACGTCATTCCTCCTCGTCCTGTTGGTTCGGTCTGGGTCTTGGGCTCTTCAGAGGGCAGTAGAGTGGGAATGACAAAAGAAGAGTTTTCTCTTTGCTCCACACCCAGGCAATAATGGGGAGTGGGGGAATAAGACCCCCTGAGGGCGCTGGGGGGGTGGAGGTGGTGCATGGACTCAGTGGGGCTCTCACGGTGTGGGCTTCCTTGGGCCCTCACCTACAAGGGAGGCTCAGTTCCTCTGGGCAGCTGTCATCGCTGTGCTTTGGGGCTGCTAACAGCCCGTAACTAACGCTACTGCTTTGATGTTACCGCCTTGAATTCCACTAAGTTGTCCCCTAAGCTGCAGTTTAATGTATTTTTAGAAATACTTTGCATTGTTTGTTTATAACAGACACTGCTTCAGCACCTCCTGGATAACTTGCAAGGAAAACATCTGGCTCCCAACTACGGCCTCCTGATGCTCTGGGCCTCCCAAGCAAATGCTGTCCCTGTGAGTACATGGGTGGGAGCAAGGCCTTTCCTGCTCAGAAGCCTGCACTGTGCTTAACCCGCAGGTCACCACGCTGTGTGTATTCCAGGAAGGGATTATCACACCCACGTACCTCACCACAAATACACCCAGGTTGCAATGTCACACAGGCGGTGACGAGAAAAGTTTGTTCTGTATTTTTCCTGGATTGTAATGTCCTGCGTGGTAACATTTTGGGAGCTATTAAGCTGTTGAGATCAGAATCTTAAGCCGTGAAACGCATTTAACTCCATTTTGAAACACTGGCTATATTATAGCGGACACTGTATTTTAAATACTCTGCGTAAAGCGAATCTAAAGCACAAAATAGGGTAACTTGGCCTGTGTGTAAAGCCAGAGAGATTGGGGTTGTTGGGCTGCACGAATGCAGCTATGAATTCAAGGCCAGGCTGGATGTGGCTCTGGGCAGCCTGGTCTGCTGGTTGTGACCCTGCACACAGCAGGGGGTTGGGACTGGATGAGCACTGTGGGCCTTTGTAACCCAGGCCATTTATGATTCCATGGTTCTATGAATGCCAGTGCTGTGTCAGGAGAAGAAAAGCAGTGGTTTGATATTACTGCCACTTCAGTTCTGTCTGTGTTGGGAATGGATTTGATGGAAAATGGAAGGGGTGTTTCTGTGCTAATGAGATCAGTGTATCTAACACAGCTGATTCTGACCAAAGCCACTTAATGGAAGTGCTCAGACGAGAAGTCCATAGTCCATAGTCCATAGAACCATCCTTTAGTTGCCATGACTATGGAGCTCTTTCAGTTATGGTACAGCTGTGATTTAGAAGGTGACAGCGAGATACTTTGATATGTACTCCCAAAGGGTCTGCCTATAGCTTTTGTAGGCTGGCTAAAACTGCAGCCTTCCCTAAAGGAACGTGGTCCATTTCAGTGGGGTTTCTGCAGATCCACGTGTCAGAGAAAGGGAGAGGCACGGCCTGCTGCCTGTTATCAGGATAACTGGCATTCCTTCCATAATGCTATCATGACTTCCTTCTGTAATATTCAGCTCTAAATAGACCTGCAGATATTTTGCTGTTTCTCGGAATAGTCACAAGGCACTGCTCTGCTGAGAGGAACGAGGCAAAAAGGCCTTTCGCCTTCCAAGGGGATGTCTGAGAAGAAACCCTTTTATCTGAACAACTCTGCACATTTAGTAATTCTTTTTAACACCTCGTTCCTTGAAATTAATGAGAGGATTTTGTGTTTCTAAGCTCCAAGCCGCACCTGCGTAAAGTTCAGTGGAGATCGGTTCATAGCAGACGAGCAGACCTAACCTGCCAGGATCTGAGCCCTTGGCTGTAGGTCTGTATGGGAAGCACAGCTCCCCGTGTGCCCCAACCACGAGAGGCACCTCTGAAGATTGCAGATGTTTTCTCTTTCCTCTCATAGCTACAAAGATGTTGTGATTCTGTTCCATATTCCTGAGCTAAACTATTCTCATCTCTGTTTAGATTGCATTCTGGACCCTTGTTTTCATACTCTCTTATCCTTCTGTTTACAAGAAAGTCATGGAAGACCTGACTTCTGTTTTTGGCAATGCAGGTAATGATTCAGATCATGGCCTTCTGGAAAGCTCGGAATCAGAATAGTGGTTCCATGTTGGCCCAGCACGCAGCACACTGGGCAATGGCTGGGAATGGTGATTGCTGCTGATAAGGACACTACCAAAACCACGAGGTCCACCTCTGCCTGTTCAGCCTGTACTCACAACTTACTTTTAAGCGCAAGCACCCTTGATGTTAGTAAGAGAAGGCAGAAAAAGAGCCATATGCACTCATCTCTTCATCCTACACCAATTATTTAGACCTACTTTGTTTTTTCCGTGCTTCGGCGGCAGGGTCTGGATGAGATCTTCCAGTTCAGTTTGGCCTCTTAGAATCACGGAACAGTAGAACCATAGAGCCACCAAGGTTGGAAACGACCTCCATAGAGTCACCAAGGTTGGAAACGACCTCCATAGAGTCACCAAGGTTGGAAACGACCTCCCAGGTCATCCAGCCCAACCACCCACCACCGATATTTCCCCACCAAACCTCATCCCTCAGCACCACATCTGCGTGGCTCTGGAGCACCTCCAGGGATGGTGACCCTGCACGTTGCCGGGCAGCCCATTCCAGCCCATTCCTCTTCTGACCAATGCCATAACTACAGCTACTTCAGAGTTACTAAATTACTTTCAAAGGCTTTTCTTACCATTGTTGGACTCAACATTGTTCTCATACCCCAGCAGGTAAGGATGAAATAGAAGTCTCTGAAGAGGACCTGAAGAACCTCCCTTACATTAAATGGTGCACTTTGGAAGCCATACGGCTGAGGTCTCCAGGTGCAATCACCAAGAAAGTAATGAAGCCGATAAGAATTCAGGTGAGGGATGGGGTGTTGGTTGGCTTCGGGTGGTGGGTGGGTTTGGTTTGGTTCTGGTTTGGTTTTTTTTTGTTTTCTTCAGAGGATGCTTTGCGATTCTTCTATAAAGGGCCCCTCTAATGGATGTAGATAAAATTAATAGAGATATTCCACGATCTTACGTGTGTGCTCTGTTTAGCATAACAGACTTAATAATCGTTATTAATTAATCATTGTTAATACAAGTTTAGCTTTGCTCCTCTTGCTCACAGTTGTACCTTCAGTGATAAACTGAAATTAAATTGAACTGAACTGAGAGAGATTGCACCACAGGAATGGGGAGTGGGAACCAGACCCAACAAATGTATGAGAAGGGACCACCATGTTGTAACTGCTAAAGCTGCTCTTCCGTGGGTCCTCTTCATTGTCATGCAGATCAGAAAGTGTCTGCGTTCAGGGCTCTGACAAATGAGTGTCTGAGGGAAAAGCACTCTCCCTTTAGGAAATGGCACTCTTGCCCATTTAAGTAATGAAGCCCCATAGAGTCTGCTGTCCTATAAGGCTTTCCACGAATCCCTTTTTGTTTTGGAGGAAGCGTTTAAGGGAAGATGCAGAAGGGATAAAATGGCTCAGTTACATGGAGATGTGGGAGAGACACGGATGACGTTTCTGTTACTTGCACTCCTGACAAACTGGGTTAGGACAAAAGGTGTCTTTCCACGTTCTCCCCCATTTAGGCCTCCCTGTTGGGAGCATCAGACGTGGTATGCCCACTGTGGCTTTGCCACCCTCACGAGCCCTCTGCCAGGAGCTTCTGCTGCTGGAGGAGAACGTAAGCAGGGGCTGCTCTGTGAGCTGAACCTGTGATTTTCTCTTTGTTTTCTTTTCTCCCTTGCAGAATTTCACCATCCCTGCAGGTGACATGCTGATGCTGTCTCCCTATTGGCTGCACAGGAATCCGAAATATTTTCCCGACCCAGAAATGTTCAAACCTGTAAGATATCCCTCATAATGTGGGGATTTCGCAGTCTGATCTCCTCTTCACCTGTTATAGCACAAAAGCATCTTGACATGCTGGCTTCAGGTCGGGTGCCTTCCCTCTGTGGGGTGTCCTCGTGTGCAGAGATGCGTATGGGCAGAGGGCCCTGCAGAGATAACCCAGACTTTCGTGTTCAGGTTTCTGTGTCAGGTAATGCCGTACTGCCTCTTGTCCCTCTGCTCCTGATTCATCCTGTGGATGAACACCACTGACTTCACTGTTGAAACAACCTCCAAGTACCCCCCGTTCCCTGGCTCTTGTGTAGCTTATCTCCAGTGTTTCTTTGTGGTTCTTTGGCCCTTCCAGTCAGATGATTTCTGGTCGGTATTAGCTCTGCTAATTTAGCAGCTCATCTCGAGTTTCTCGCTGATTATTCCACCCCAGGTGGCCGTGTGGGCAGGCTCGGAGCTGCTCTTTTTAGCACCATCCGCTACAGAACATTTGTCTTTTTTTAGAAATACATCAAGGAGTAATTGAAACAAAATTCCCCCAGTGGCCAACTCCTCACCCATTCAAAATCCCTCTCAGCAGTTCCTGCCTCTCTGAAACCCCGCACAGAAACTCTGAGGCAGCAACTTATCTCTCTAATATCACTTTATTGCTGAAAACAAGGTCACTTGTTTGGAAACTCATTCCTTTTCCCATAGGAATAGGGCAGCTGCCCTTGGACGCTGCTTTGTTTCATCACCTCTGAAATCTTTGTCCTGCTTTTAATGGATTTTGATGCGAACAGATTTCCTCTTCAGAAAGCTCTAAACAGTTGAAGCAGTATAAAAATCCCAAATAAACAAACATAAGAGTCTGTCTGCTCGGAGGGCTCCATCAGAAGCGATGGCTGCACAAGGCTTAGCAGGTGTTACTGGAAGGCTTCGCTGGAGCCGTGCTGAGTTTCTGGGGGCTGCCCTGCTTGTCCCCCAAAGGTTAAGCAATGCACTTCTGCCAGTGTCAGTCCACCCCAGCTGCAGTCTTGCTGCTCTGCTGTTCCTTTCCTCCAGCAGCAGCTCAGGCAGGAGCCAGGAGCCCTCTGGGTGCAGAGGCTCCTTTTGCTGCAGTTACCAAGAGTGTATTTTCTCACCCTGTGGCCCACTCCTGAGAATGGGGTGGTGTAATCCTTCCCTTCCCCTCGTGTGACATAGATACACCTTGGGTTTGTTGGTGTGTAACCACTGTGTAACAGAGGCTGTGGATGCCCCGTCCATCCCTGGAGGTGTTCAAGGCCAGGTTGGATGGGGCCCTGGGCAGCCTGGACTGGTATTCAGTGTGGAGGTTGGTGGCCCTGCCTGTGGTGTGAGGTTGGAGTTTTGTGATCCTTGAGGTCCCTTCCAACCCAAACCATTTGATTCTAACGTGAGGGATGTGGTTTGTGGGAAGGCGCTGCCTGGAGCTTCACTGGCATTTCAATAGCTCAAGCGGCAGGTTTAGAGAAATGGGGATGTTGAGGAAGATGCTTTGTGGGGGTGATTTTGAAAACCTTTCTGGCATTTTGAGGCATCTCAGTGTGTTTCACGTGGGACCCTTGCTTGTTTCCCTGAGTCACTGCTGGCTTTTGAAGCAGACTCCTACACTACCAGGTTGAAGGCAAAAAATGGCATTAGTGCCATTTGGGATGGCGGATTAGCTGTTCAAGGTCATTTTTAGCCTGGAGAAATAAAGTTGAGCTTTATTTATATAAGACTGATTTGGAAAAAAAAAAGTTTCTTCCCACAGGATCGTTGGAAAGAGGCAAATTTAGAGAAGAATGCTTTCTTGGACGGCTTTGTGGCATTTGGAGGAGGGAAGCATCAGTGTCCAGGAAGGTCAGTGAAACAGCTGGGGTTTATTTATTCCCAAACCCTGCAGAGAACAGCCCTCCTGAGCTGGGCTCCTCTTACACTTGGAGATACGCTGTTTTCATTGTTTTGCTTTGTCAGTGCTCTGATGTTCAGCGCTATCTGGACCTTATTTAAACTAATTGGAAAGTGGCTTCTTTCCTGGGGAAAAAACAGGTGAAGCCACAATGTAAAAGCAGAATCTGAGCCACGTGTCCCAAGGGATGCTCCTCAGGGAGAAGAATCAGCCTAACCCTGCTGCTGCTGAGGCCCCTTGACATCAAGGGAGAGTTGTTCCACTTACAAACATGCCAGTTTGCAGACACAGGCTTTAAGGTGCCATAAGGCACTTCCAAACAAAGAACATTTCTCTGCTCTGACGCTCCCTATCCATCCTCCGTGCCATTGACATCTTCGCTAGTCTTCAGATCTCTTAAATGGTTCCTCTGTATTTAAAGCCTTTGCATTTTCATTACAGCCCACACAACTGTATGATGGCTTAAATTGCAGATCCTGCCTCTGTTCCTTCCACCAGCAATGCCAGCCTCAGTGCTTCCTGCATTCCTTCTGCTGTTTTCTCTGTGGTCCCTCTTCCTGGAATGAGTCCCAAGGAGCCAGCTGCTCCATGTTTCTGTGTTAAAACATCCCTATGCTCATTTCTCTGCCTTCAAAACCCAATCTTCTTAAGGCAGCAAATAACCAAGAATCCTTAAGAGAAGTCAGTTTAACTCAAGAGTCTTGTGTGGAGCAAGGAAACCAGAGGGTGTTGTAAGGGAGCCGTGTTCTCGAGTCTGCACACTGCGTCAGGCTGGCCATGAGCATCAGATAGACTTTGTGAAGGCACTGCACACATAAGCAATGTGGGTAAAACTGTTCAGGCTTGGCAGAGGAAAGTGCCCACTCGCTGCTGTACCTCCCTGGCTTGGACAGTGTTCCTCAGCTGAATGTGAGCATGGCCTCATTGACTGCAAAGGCAACAGCCGTGTTCACCACAGGCATCCACAGGTACACGACACACTGCAAAAGAATGCTTCTGCTTGTTGATACTCACAGACCTTTGTCTTTGATCTGGCTATTCTCTGGGCTCTGATAGTATCTCTGAAGTAAGTTTGTGGTTAAAAGGAAAAGGGCAGTGTCTCTGTGTAGACAACAGGTGGAGAATCGCTTCTGACAGATGCAGTCCTTTCAGCCCCTTGGCCACACGGTGACACCTCCCCATCACTCAGTAGTAATTCTGAGAGAGTAACGTGGTGGCCCTGGAAGAAAGGAAATTGAATCAAGGATGTGTCTGGATCCCAGGTTGCAGATTTCCGTGGTGTAACTGCATCAAATAATGGTATTTCAAGTTTAAGATGAGTTTTCATTTAATTTGCTACTGGCATTTGTAAATGAAGTGCACCAAGCATTTTGTTTTACTCCACGCACTGCAAAAGCCCATCATGAAATTAAAACGTAATTCAATCGAACTGAAAGCTAGAAAATAACTTGTTATATATCCTAGCAAAGTGATGTGGGAAGAGCTTCCACAAAGCCATTTCTGTACCCAAGGGAAAGGTTTGGTGGCACTGAACCCACCAGCGCAATGGGACTTCTGTCTGACCAGGAGAGCTCTGCTGGTGCGGCTGTGCTTATCTTGCACGGACCTGTCTGTTGTCTGATCTTGTGCTGACATTCTAAGCCCTTCAGCACAGGAGGCGTGATTCGTTCTCAGGCTCTGTTGCTGCAGGATCTCAGTGCCTGGGTCCCAGCACCATGCAGGTATGTAGCAGTGTGCTGGGGACAAGACTTCAGAAAGCGCATCTTTGCCAAACCTCCTTGGCACTAAATAGAACAGGACTCAGAGTTTTTAGAGGAAAGCTGCTCCAGCACGCAAGAATATGAAAGACGAGTGGGAACTAAAGGGCATTCTGCTGCAGGAGAGCTCATGGATTCCAACAGGGACGTGGCCAGGAGGAGACGGGCACGCTGGAAGTTCAGCCGCATGTTACCATCCCTGTGCCTCAGCATCTCTGCAGACAGGAGGAACAGCAGCCTGTTTGCAACAGCACTTTGCAGTCTCATGGTGGGATGCAGGTGCAGGACTTCAGGCACCAGCAGCACCAAGCAAGCAGTGCAGGACTGCAAGGAACCCACCTTCGTACAGTGCTGCTGGCATGGAGCTTGGGCTAGGAAGTCCCGCCCGACCTGAGCTCGTTTCCATTCAACTCTGCTCTGCATTCCTCTGAGCACAAGGTCACCAAAAGCACCCTATCTCAAGGTACTGCAGTGTGAAATCAGGGATAATTTGGGTCTCAAGCTATGTCAAAGCAAACAAGCATCCTCTGACTGCAGAGTGCTGGGCAGTGCGGTGTGCAGGTCTGAATGGCTCTGCAGGAGCTTTCTTGGGTCCCGTGGGGCTTATTCGCTTCCTCTTCACACCTGCCAGGCCAAATCCATGCTGACGCTGTGTGCAGTCACGCGCTCTTCTCCCCAGTGAGTTCCCCGATAGCTGTTTTATCCAGCAGTTCTCAGATAATGGAAAATAAACTGTGTAGAAGAGCAAGGTAATGTGACTATTTTAAGCAGCTCTTTAAGGCAGATGTCTGACTTCTGCAGTGAGTAATGCCATGAGCTGGCGGAGGTAGACGCTGGTGGCTGAATGGAGGGCGTGCTTGTACATAGCAGCATTTAAAAATAATAGCTGGGAAGAGTTCAGCTGCAGTTATTGCTGAAATGTGGCTGAGAGCTTTCTGAGCACGTTACAGACACAAAACCGTGCCCTTGGGTTTATCCTGCGTTCGAACACTGACGCACTGAGTACCAACTCCCGCGGTCACATCTACTCTGATGTCACCGGGCTCCCAGCTGTATGATACAACTTTATATAGCACAGTTAGTCATAGAGCCTCTTCTATATTTGTCTGCTTGGTCCTAGGAAGTTATTTCAAGTCAGCAAGTCTTAGAAGAACATCAATATTTACACAGTGGAAAAAGCCCTAATGCTAAGGAGTTGTTCTGAACTGGGTGTCAGAGCGTACGGCTGCTCTGAGGTGTCACCAGGCAGAAGGGACAGCCACTATGTTTGCATTCTTCACTGAACAGCATTTTTTCCTACTGAAGATAAATGCACACTGAGGCATGGGGTGCAAGGTGTGCAAGAGGCAGCGTGCTGCTTGTCTGCTAACACACGTGTGAGCAGCAGGATGGACACCCAGTGCTCGTCTCCCTTCTCTTGCAGATGGTTTGCTGTCATGGAAATCCAGTTGTTCGTTGTGCTGTTCCTGTACAAATACAAATTTGTGCTTTTGGATGCGGCACCAAAGGAGGTAAAAGATTTGTGCCTCTATCTGACATTCCACATCTTTAAGTCCTTCATACGTCGGGCTCAGCCGAACAGCCGTTCTCAACTGAGCTCATGTGTGATGAAGCAGAATGCTTTGAGGAGCATTTAAAATCCTGCAGTCAATCATTTGATCTTCATTTTTATTCAGGAAACACAGAGTAACTCCAGCAATGCCATGGGGCTGTGCTGTCTATACAAGAGTGCACCTGTGAGACTATTTTGTCTCATCATTGCCTAAACATTACAGGAGGTTTTACAATTTCTGCCACTCAGAACTGCAATGAACATGTAGTCAGATTATTAGTAGTTGAAGCAGGCATTAAATGAGATGCAGCACTGTAGGGATGTGGCTCAGTGGGCATAGTGGTGATGCGCTGACAGCTGGGCTAGATGATCATTGAGGTCTTTTCCAACCTTAGTGATTCTATGATTCTTTGACTCTATCATTACCTGTGCTCTTCTGCCTCATATTGACTGGGGGAAGAAAACCAAATAGAATCATAGAATCACAGAATGGCCTGGGTTGCAAAGGCCCACAGTGCTCATCCAGTCCCAACCCCCTGCTGTGTGCAGGGTCGCCAACCAGCAGCCCAGGCTGCCCAGAGCCACATCCAGCCTGGCCTTGAATGCCTGCAGGGATGGGGCATCCACAGCCTCCTTGGGCAACCTGTTCCAGTGCGTCACCACCCTCTGGGGGAAAAACTTCCTCCTAAGATCCAACCTAAACCTGCCCTGTCTCAGTTTCAAACCATTCCCCCTTGTCCTATCACTGCCCACCCTCACAAACAGCCGTTCTCCTCCTGTTTATACGCTCCCTTCAAGTACTGGAGTAGGGTAAGAATGAAGGAGCAACCATGACACAGAGGGGTTTTACTGTAAAGAAAGCATGGCATAATCACTCCTTCCAGCTGTAATTCCCTTCCTCATGTGCAGTGTCCCTCCTATACTTTCCAAAAACCATGGTTCCTCACAAACACGCACTGCTGTGAAGAGAACCTGCCTGCTGTCACAGGCTGAACAGGAACACATGCCCTGCAGCTGAACTGGCAAAGAGAAGAGGGCTGGGCTTTGTGACATTGTCCTTTGGGCTGGAAATTGAAGGATCCTTGAAGAACGAGAGAGGTTGATCTCAAGCAGTCGTAGACAGCCCAGCCACAGTAAGGAGGAAGGTTGGCTCTTCCTGACTGGTGCTGTGCTGCCGCGCCTGCAGCTGATTGGACTTGAGGTCTTCACCCACCCAGGCAATTGTGGTGGTGAACATACTCCGAACCATTAGAGTTGTTAAGATCTCATGCGTCACCCCCTCCCTGGAGCTCAAACAAAAGTAAATAGGAAGGCCCTATTCAACCACTCCAGTGGTGCCAAGAAATATTCTCAGTATTTGGTCTTGTTTCTAAGACAAAAGCTCTAAGACTACGTTTATGTATCAATATTAAAGCAAGATGATAGTTCCATTAGCTGAACTAACTTGAATGTTTCTGTCAATCTCTTTGCAGAGCCCTTTTCATTTGGTGGGGACACAGCAACCCCTGACACCATTCCGTGTCCAGTATAAAGGCTGGGAATGAAAGGAGCCCAGTACTCACCTACCTTTCTTTGCCCAGATGAACAGATGGCTGAGC
The DNA here is from genome assembly GCA_030625065.1 of Alectoris magna. Lineage (NCBI taxonomy): Eukaryota > Metazoa > Chordata > Aves > Galliformes > Phasianidae > Alectoris > Alectoris magna. The sequence goes on along the minus strand of CM060562.1, from coordinate 111,799,670 downwards.
TGCTTCTCTGCTCTATGTATTCAAACAAGTTCTCTGCTGTTACAGTTATTAATTCTAGCTTTAAATTCTGTACGCAGTCTGTGTTGCAATATGCCATGACTTATCTATGGTCGTCTTCCCAATTGCCTACCTCCTAGCACTGAAAAATCAAGCTCTCTTGCCAAATTAGTCACAGTCTAACCGATGTGCTAAACTCACCAGCCAGACATTCAGGACAAAAAACTGCTATGTCTGAAAGTCCTGCATGGAAGTGTTGCCAGAGGCAGCAGAAGAGCAGGTTGCTGCTTCCTGCATGTGTCTTCAAGCCAAGGCCAGAGCTGCAAGCGTGACAAACAGCTGGGGTGCTGTTCCACTGGAGCACCTTCCGTTTCTGCTGTGTTTGATTTGCTCAGAACTGGTCCTGGCATGAATACGCAGTGAAAGCTTGATGGTGGTGGTTGGCCCCAGTGCAGAGCGACTGCAAGAAAAGCCACTGCTGTTCATGAGTTTGGTGGTCTAGAATTGAAAACCTTTTTACTTTTTAACATGATTTACAGAACGCAGTAATAAATCTGAAACCATTCAATTCTACGAAGATTACCTCGTAAATGTTGTTCAAGGAAACTCTTAAGTAAATAAGTTCAGCTCCCAACACTTTAACTGCTGTCAGATTTCATATGCAATAATAGCAGGCATGTATTTTTAGTCTTCTGAGTAAAGATTATTCATCATTTTATAAGTGTTTGCAAAAAAAAAACCCACAAATGGCCATTTGGCAATGGTAGAAACTATGGGAATAACATCCACAGGAAAATAACACATGGTATAATTCGTTAAATGGTTGGGTTATCTCAGTTATGGATACTACAATTTACCAATACCTGCTCTTGACAGCCAGAGAGATACCAAGCAACAGCGTGAATTAAAGTGCCTTTGTGACTGCCTCTGAAATGCCAGCACTGTGTGACCACTCTGTTGTCAATGGCAGCTCCATACTTTCCCAGGCAGAAAAAACCACGTGGGGTGGATTAGTAAAGCAGTGTGGCAGTCAGGTGATAGAGCTGAACGAGGTCTTCTACCTGGAAATAATTCAGAAGCTTCTGGGGGAGGGAGGTGTAGCACTTTACCTCTGGAACAGGGTTAAACAAATATTGAAAGGTCATTGAAAGGCCAGGTTGGATGGGGCCCTGGGCAGCCTGGGCTGGTATGAAATGGGGAGGTTGGTGGCCCTGCCTGTGGTGGGGGGTTGGAGCTTCGTGATCCTTGAGGTCCCTTCCAACCCGGGCCATTCTGTGATGCTGTGATGCTGTGATGCTGTGATTACAATCCCCTGCACACAATTGGATGAAGGGTTTCTAAATCAGTATTCTTCAAACGTTTGTCCAGTCCGCTTTTAAAAATGGCCGTGCTGAAGTTCCAAAGTGATCGTTCCACTCACTGATTGAAGGCTTCCCTGCAGATCGATGGGGGTCACAGTGAGCTTTTAATTCACGCTACTGCTGTATGGAGCACGAGGCTTTAAGCCCAAAGAGAAAAAAAGGAACGGTCTTTGGCCTGTCTTTGTGTTTCTGCCTCCTCTATGAAGTGTGGATGTTAAAGGCAGTGCAGTGGGTGTCCTGTGGTGTCTTTGAAAATGAATTACTCCACCTCCAGACAGGCAGCATCCATCAGAGCACAGCCGTCAGCACGGGCTGGTTGGGGTGGTGTGTTGGCATTCATGTGGTCAGGAATCAGTGATTCCTATTTCTGAGCCACAAACGTTAAATCTTCTTAAGAAGAGAGTAAATCTGGAGTTATGAGGAATGAAAATAAAGCTCTTTCAAACTAAGTTTGCTTTAATACTTCTTGGATTTTGTGGTACGTTAAAGCAGAGTTTGCAGAAAAAAAATAACAACACGGGTACTGCCACCACAGATAGCACGCCACTGCCGCCAGGCAATTTTGATGCTTTTGAGGAAAGTAGAAATACTTTCATATTTTCACCGCAATGATATCGCAGAATCATAGAATCACAGAACAGCCTGGGTTGGAAGGGACCCCAAGGATCACGAAGCTCCAACCCCCCGCCACAGGCAGGGCCACCAACCTCCACATTGAATACCAGCCCAGGCTGCCCAGGGCCCCATCCAACCTGGCCTTGAACACCTCCAGGGATGGACGGGGCATCCACAGCCTCTCTGGGCAGCTGTTCCAGCACCTCACCACTCTCACAGTAAAGAACTTCCCCCTGACATCCAACTTAAACTTTCCCTCCTCCAACTTCAAACCATTTCCCCTTGTCCTGCTGTTATCTCCCCTTTCAAAGAGTTGACTCCCCTCCTGTAGTCTCCCTTTAGGTCCTGTAAGGCTGCAATGAGGTCACCCTGCAGCCTTCTCTTCTCCATGTTGAACAAGCCCAGCTCCCTCAGCCTGTCTTTGTAGGGGAGGTGCTGCAGCCTTCTGAGCATCTTTGTGGCCTCCTCTGGACCCTCAGTAGATCAGTGGAAATACAGTATTTGGCAGAAAACTCATCAAAACATCCATTAAAATTGTTGAACTGCTGCATGTGAATCCTCTCCAGTCAGCAGAGTGAGAAGATAACCCTTCATATCAGCAGCCGCCTCCCGGAGTAATTGCAGCTTCTTTTATGTCTTCCCTCTAATGAGCCTCCCTGACTGCCTCTTCTCTGTGCTTAGCAGTCAAGTACTTGGAGTGGTCTCTCTGGGCATTAGTGGTGGTATCCGACCTTTTCTGTGCTTCTGATTATCACAGAAACCAGAGGTTTGTGTATCTCCTGCAAACAGATTACTGGGAACTAAAAGATAGGGCTGTGGCCATTGAGAGGCAAGCTAAAAATAATTACTTCCTTTCAGAAAGCAATGCAGCTAAGGGCTGTAGTTCTGTGTCGTGCTTAAACATTGTGCCAACAGAACTCCAATACGTGTTTTGCTTTCAGCAAATACTTAATTGATTTGCAGAATAAGAATGGATTTCAATTCAAGCACATGCTAAAGCACTTCCCTGTGCCGGTGCCGCTGCCCTTGCTGCTAACCTGCTCACAGTCACTCCCGGTGGCTGTGTTGTAGTTTTAGGGCTAGATAAGGATTTGTGGAAATACTGAAGTAGCTTTGCTCATTTCAGGTGAAACTGGCAAACATGAAGGGCTTCCAGGAAAAATCTTTCCCTTAAAAGCACAGTTATAGCATAAAACAGTAGGCTTCATTGGCAGCAAGCATCTTTCCCACTTAGTTGGTACATTCTAAATGCGTGGCTCATCACATGGCAAAAAATATTCCCTCTCCACTGGTATGCAGTGGAAGGGAAATTAGACACAGGAAAGGCATTCAAAAGATAGCGAGCACTGGATTGAAGCAACCAAGGAGAAGCTTTCACTGTGCGGCCATTCTGAATGACATTGGGCACACGACTGATGGGCACAACGTGATTTACTGTTTTCACCTTGATCATAAAATTACTAGGAATGGCTTAATGGAGTTATAAATACCTTGTTTCCAGGAGAGTCCTGGGAGGATAATTATAGCACTGAAGACTTTGCAAAGCTAGAGCCTTAATACAATGATATTATCTAAGGACTGCGATGGATAAGGCCGGGAATTCTGCGTTCTGTGTGCAGCTCTGCTGTTGACTCAGTGCACTCTTTGGGCAAATCACCTCATCCCTCCATGACTGTTGTCTCATCCATGAAGTGGGGTAATGATAACGGCTGCTGCAAGCTCAAAGAATTATAAGTTGCGTTCCTCATACTCAGCAAAGCCTGCTTATCGGTAGCGATGGATGTCTGCAAGACTTTGGATAAGCTATGTGCTTTCCTTAATTGTCATGGCCACATGTTATTGAGAACCCATATTGCTCTACTTACAGTAAAAAGGATCAGAATAAATGCTTCATATCTCTTAGTTCATGCTTCTTAGGATGCTGATGTAACAGTTGGATCCTGGATGTCAGGAATGTTTAGTCATTAGTCGGACTCCAAAGACTTTGGAGTGTTTCTTGCTGAGAAGAAGTACAACCTCCTCGCATAAACCAACCCCTTGGTAGGGTTGGTCTCATCTAGAAGGGAGTCCAGCACGTTCCCGTGAGAAAATAACCACACTTACACTCCTACTTTCTGCAGTTCTGTGAGGCTTTTCTTCTTGTGTGCTGTTTTCAAGGCCAGGTTGGATGGGGCCCTTGGCAGCCTGGGCTGGTATGAAATGTGCAGGTTGGTGGCCCTGCCTGTTGTGTGGGGTTGGAGCTTCGTGATCCTTGAGGTCCCTTCCAACCCAGGTCATTCTGTGATTCTGTGATTCACTGCATTAGGAGGTGGATACATCATCTTTCCCAAGTACCAAGTGGAGTATTGGAGTAACAAATAGAGAAAGAGTATGTGCAAGTACGGTGTGACTCCTATTGTTCCATCTTTGTAGCTTTGAAACAGACAACTCTGGGAGCAGGAGGCAACGACAGACAGCAGGGCCTGATCCAATGGGGTACTGTGCCTGAAAGGGACGGAGTGAGCCTGGGATGTGAAAATGAGCTGTGCTGGAGAGGGGATACTGCGACTTCCACTGCGAATGCTGTAACCACAACGGCTGTGATTCCAAAGGCTATTGATAACTATGAAGGAGCTCAGAGTTGAATCTGATTGATGAAAATGTTTCTAAGCCTGTCAAGACTTGGAGTCGATCTGTTCAACTTAATAAAGGGAAAGCTCTGAAGTGTCTTGAGCTGCGGCTGTGATTCTCTATTCCCGAAGAAAATGAAGTCCTGTAATGGAGGGGCCTTTGGAGCTTGCTGTAGCTTTCTGCAGCAGATCCAAGTGAAATCCAGCAGAGCGCTACCTGAGAAAAAAATGCAGATCAGAAAAGGGAGCTGTTTTTCCAAGGCCTGACATTACGTTTATCTATCAGTAATTCTGAAAACAAAATTGCACATTTTTCTGAAACAAAAGCTTTTAATCTGCTGTCTGTGCACTGGAGTGGAGAGAGGTGGGAAAGGCAAACTGATTACTTCTGAGGAGTCTGCAGAATGTGCATTGAAAGACCTAAATTCTCATTGCAGGCATTCCACTAACATAAAGCATCTTTCAACGCATTCACAAGGGCAGAAAACACCTTTCCTGAGGGTACGATACTGGTCAGACAAGCGGGGTTTGTAAGACATTGGATTAGGTAATCACATCTGGCCCAAGAAGCCCAAGGCTACGGAGGATCTGGTTCTTTACAAAGCCCAACTGGGGAGGGGTGAGATTTGGCACTCTGTTTTTCTTTGGTTGTTTCTTGGGTCTGAGCCACGTATGCCCTGAGGATGTAGGCCCTGAGCACCGCCTTCCCAGTCCCCTCTGTGGAAGGAGTCTCCCACTGGTAAAGTGTGCTGCAGGCGGAAGGTGAGGCTTTGTTGCTTTCTCATGCCAAAGATCTCCATCGTAAGCAGACCAGACTTTCCTCAGTTAAATACATGAATTCTAGTGGATTTCTCCATATCAGTCCTTGTTACTGCTGACATAGATCCAGAGGCAATTGCATGGCGCTGGCCTTTTATCCTGTCCCTGTTCTGAAAACCGCTTTGCTCAGAAAAGCATTCAGTGTGCCCTTCTATTTACTCGATACCAAAAGAAAACGGAATGATGACAGCACTGTGGCACGGCTGTCTGGATGTCATTTCCAGGCTAAAATGAGGATTCTAAGATAAAAAGTATGGTGTGATGGAGTCCGACACAGTTCATCACAGCACAAGACACTGCCTTTGATGCTCTTCCTCTGTCCTAATCTTGGTGTTACCATTGGCTATTTTAAGCTTGTTTATAGAGCTGGAATAATGCGCAGATATAAAAGATGATGACAAGGGTGCTTTCAGGCATTACAACCGAGCTTTGGAGTTCTTTTATTTTTCAGAAAAAAATAAACCAAAGGATGTTTTACTTTCTGAAAGCCTAGCAACTGGGCTTTGCTTACTGTGAACTTCAATCAACCACCAGTTTGCTAAAAGCCAGTCTCAGAATGATCTGGTTGTTCCTTAAAATAATCAAAAGACCCGAATCAGCAGGAAATGGTCATCCTCTGTCCTCCGGGCACCAATCTACGTATCCAGCCCTGCTCTTTGGCCGTGGTTCTTCGTACAGCCTCTGGCGTTTCAGTCTGGCTCAGAGGTTTTGTAGGCATGCAGTTCACACATATAGGCGCACGGTTCTTTAGGGACAAACTGGGTAATGAGTTCTCTAAGTACCCATAAGCCTGTGCAAAGCCAAGTGACAGAACATAGCAAAGGTTGCAATCACTAAAGCATCTGCCCTGAGCTCCCACACCTGCCAGCGCTGATCTGCACATGACAAGGCACATTTATCCCTCTGCGTGAGACAGAACTGCTCTGGCATCTTTGTGCAGGGGTGGAAGGTGGAAGCTGGGCAAAGCGGGCCGGGGCTGTCCCCAGTTCTGGACTCTGAGCATCCTGTAACTGCTGTGCTGCTGCATCTTGATGATCGTGTTGTCTGGATGGGACATCTCCAGTGCAGACTCCTTCTGTGGGTAGATTGATGGGATAAATTTGCAGCAGTTTTCATCCCAGAGTTGGTCCCGGATCAGCCCCAAGGCAGAATCTAGCCCAGAGACCCTTCTCTTCCTCCACTTTTAACTTTCTGTTTTTATTCGCTCTGTGAGCTTTATTAGTGCCCTTCAGTCATTCTTCCCAGCTCAGCTCTAAACCCAGCTTGCCATTTCCTTCAGGATTTTCAGATGTATAACCAGCCAAACATCTGGGAAGCTCAAAGTCAGTATGCAAATCTGTAAGTGCCAGTCAGTGCCTCAATAGCACGTAAAGCCTGGAAGGACTGGTTGTCCCTTGAGGCTGAAGGAGGGGCAGAGACTTCCCTCTGGCTGACACGGAAGGAAGGCACTCTTTGGAGGATGCTGCACCGCGGTGCCTCAGTGCCGTGGAAGCTGTGACTCCCCAGGAACATTTGTGTCACAGATTGCTCCTCCATTTCGCCATGCCCAGCGTTCACCCCTCACAAGGGTGGGTAGTACGTAGGCAGTGGCACCATCTAGGGGCCAACTGTCAGCCATTAACGTCTAGATCAGTGCCATCTGATACAGTAATGATAATACAGAGAGAAGTACATGTTAACATCATTTGTCTAACCAAAAGAAGTTTTAACACAGGTGTTGAGAAATGCAGTTAAGTTTTCACTTCTATTCATAACTCAGGAACAAAAATCTATTCCCAGTCATTATTACCTGCTTGGGCTGCTCGTATTCTATTAACTGGATGTTGTGGTGTGATCTGCCACCTAATCAATCACTCACACTGCTCTGCTTCCACTGCTATAATTACACCTCCAGCAGTTGCCTGGAAGTGTCAGAATAAGGAATGAAGATTGCAGAAAGAAAACATAAAAAGCCCTTAAAAGCATGGGTCACTCTTTTGTGAATGAAGCATGTAAATATCTTTCAATACAAACAAAACTCCTTAACCTGTCGTTTCTGAAAGCCCTTCTGTCGTCACCTCCATTATTATGGATAAAGATGAACACAAAGCAAAGATCATAGAATTGTAGAATGGTAGAATGGCCTGGGCTGAAAAGGCCCACAGTGCTCATCCAGCCCCAACCCCCTGCTGTGTGCAGGGTCGCCAACCAGCAGACCAGGCTGCCCAGAGCCACATCCAGCCTGGCCTTGAATGCCTGCAGGGATGGGGCATCCACAGCCTCCTTGGGCAACCTGTTCCAGTGCGTCACCACCTTCTGCGTGAAAAAACTTCCTCCTCAGATCCAACCTAAACCTCCTATATCAGTTTAAAGCCATTCCCCCTTGTCCTATCACTGTCCATCAAACCTGTCTTCAGAACTAGGGCTCATAGATTCTATTTCTCAATAAATTAATAAACAATAATTACCACACTATTCACTTTATCGGGGTAAGTTGTGTCTTGCAGTTGATTACACTGTGTGGCTTTCTAATTAGCACACGTACAAATGCAGTTTGTAGAACATCCGTTTCCTTAGCTGTTTACATTCTGAAGCAGATTAAATAATATATTCAGAAGCTCGCTCTATATTTAGATACCTAAATAAGCATCTTGATCTTTTTCAGAGCACCTACGAATGTCAGAATGGCACAGCGCTTCTGAAAATCAGGCCATTTAGTTAGGTGTCTATATTTAGGTACATGAGTTTGAAGTGTTTGGCTTGAGGTCACGTAGCTACGGCTCATTGCCTTTTTTTATTTCCATTTGGGTCACAACGGGCAAGTCACTTCTAATAATTCTCATCTCAGATCTGTGAAATAACGGGAGAAGTGGCAGGAATTGCTTATTAAGTACCACCATGGTGATTAGCACTTCCAAAGACATGCGAGGTTTCTTTCCCAGAGAAGAAAATGGCAGATCAGGAAGGTGAGGCGGTACGTTTAGAGACTGAGGTTGTGTTCTGGTTAGACTGCGTGCATTTCCTGGATATTGTCTGGCATCTCTGGCATTCCCTCTGCAAGCTTATGCTCATTTTGACGAGCCGGATGCTTTAGCTTCCTGTACGTTGGGTAAATCCTAGAAATCAAGTGCTTCCACATGTTAACGCACGGCAGCAAACCAACATCTCATAGAATCATGGAATCATAGAACAGCCTGTGTTGCAAAGGCCCACAGTGCTCATCCAGTCCCAACCCCCTGCTGTGTGCAGGGTCGCCAACCAGCAGACCAGGCTGCCCAGAGCCACATCCAGCCTGGCCTTGAATGCCTGCAGGGATGGGGCATCCACAGCCTCCTTGGGCAACCTGTTCCAGTGCGTCACCACCCTCTGCGTGAAGGAATTCTTCACAAGGAATGTGAGCTGATGTTCTGACCATGCTGTTGGATTGTAACTATACTTCCACAACTGCTTTAGAATGTGCACAGTAGCTTGCACAGGCCTTGCCCATAGTGAGCCAGTTATCAAATGGAAGGTAGTGTCCTTTGTGTAGGAGTGCAGAGAGAAGATTGCTGAGAAAAGGCCATCGGGAGCAAAAGATGATCCTTTCAAGAAATGAGGAAGCAGATTCCTTAACACTGCACCTTGTCAGCCCCTTTCACACAGCAAGGAGCTTGGAGCTTTGCAAGCAGATAGATCTACAGTCAGCAATTCCCACTGCACTGCCTTGATTTTGTACAGGGGTGATAGCTGAGAAGATACAGGAGACCAATAGGTGAACACCTCACACGTTTCAGCTTCCATGTCCCTGGTGATACCGTGTCAGATGTAAGAGAACCATGCTTGTACTTTAAGGCTGGTATTGTTACAGTACAAAATCTGTTGTTTTTCCTTTCCTTTTCTGTTCTTTCTTGAAATGGAGATTGTTTTACAAATCAAACTCATTTTTCCCTTAATCTATCATGCCTTCAGGCTAAAAAAGAAATCATCTCTCTGATAGAAATTCTCCTCAATTGGCACATAGAGTTTTTGTTGTCTTCAAAACCAAGGGCTAGCTGTAAAATAATATGGGTCTGTTTGTTGGACTTGATGTTGGATATGGAACTTTTGCAAAGACAAATCAAAAAGACCTTCTTTTCAGGCACTCTCAGAAGTGGATGGAAAACGCTGAGTCTTTGTTCCTGTTCTGGTTGCCTTAAAGCACAGCCTCCTGTTCCACCTCTGTCTCACCCTGGAGATGCTCAGAAACAGCTGCGCTATACCAAAGGTTGGGCTTGGGGAGCAGCAGACCCAAACACGGGGGCTGTCCTGCTGCCAGGCTGGGAGTTCTGGAGTTGTAGAGAAAGGATAGAGAGAAAGGCAGTAAGGAATGGGACCGCTTTTGTGGAGGAAGCAGAGAAAACCATATCAGCTTGAAAAAGAGGTAGCTGAAGGGAAATACAACGAAAATCTGCAAAATAATGATGGAGAGAAGGTTAAAAAGGAAATCTCATGTACTGCCTCTCACAACAAAAGAACATTTAATGAAACAATCAGGAAGTAGACTCAAAATGGCTTTTGCACACTGAAGAATTACCGTGGCACAGCACGGCGTGGAAAGCAAAGCCAGAAACAGGCTCAGGAAGAGCAAAGAGCAATTTGGAGAGGGCAGGACCACTGGCAGCACTGGTACCACTCTGTACAAGCCAGAAGTCTCTAGCTCACTCGCTGCTGGAAAATGATAAGGTAAATAGGAGCATGGTCTATTTTTACAGTGTTCCATTAAGCATCCTGCCTTGGCTGCTGAGACAAGACACAGAGCTGGACGGATCCAACTGTGTTTTTATATTCTAAAAGAGTAACAGAAACAATCAAGGGTGCAATGATGCTGACATAGTCAACATTTGTTTTGCTTTAGCCACTCTAATCTCTGGACTCAACCATTTGCAAGAAATCACAATCCATATCTGGTCAAAGAGTTTGGGATGTATAAGGAAGACTCCTTGGAAATCTGCTGATTTTGTGACATTAGCTCCTCTTCTTCTGAAAAGAGAAAACCTGGCTCTCGGAGGGCTGCAGGAGCCACTTAGTGTTGATGTTCTGCTGGTCAGAAACCAGCTTCTGCTCACCGTACTTCTGCTGTGCTGAAATTCACTGTGGTTGCTTCAGTACATGCGAGAGGCTGCTTTCGCTTCCAGATGAAATGTGTAGATAAGAAGCGGGTGAGAGCTGAAGATAATGAGCAGCTCAGGGTTGGGATGAGACGGTCTAAGCTTGCGCTGTGAGCTATCAGTAACCAAACTCCCACTCAGCCCTGTGGGAGCAGGGCTGCAGCACCACTCAAATCATGCCACCAGCAGCTGTTTTATCACCTCCTTGGGTACGGACGCTCTCCATAATTCCACCTTCCTCCAGATTTTGGCACTGCAGCTGCTTGGGCTGTAGGAAGATGCCCACAGCATTCTGGAAGCACAGGGTGCCCACTCAGGCTGCATGGCCTGAACAGCACTGGGGCCCAAGCGGCACCCGCCTGACCCCAAGCAGCTCTGCCAGCCGCCCTCCCCCTGATTTTTGCAGCACTACTTCCTCACCTCTAAATGCCCTATTACTGGGTGACTTCTGATAGGACACATTACTGCTTACAACAGGGAACACTCAAAACCCTGTGATTGTTGCCGAACATTATTATTGATTATTATTTGATAATTTGAAGGACACTTTTTTACTGTGAAGAGTGGAATGTGGCGGTTATGTTCAGCTTAGCAATAACACTGGGATGCAAACAAAAGCATTCCCAAATACTGGCTCAGTACAGACTCCTCTCTCCTCTCTCCTCTCTCCTCCTCTCCTCCCAGCTTGCCTCACACTTCCTTACCTCATTTCCATCCCATCCTACAGCCCCCTGCGCCATCCTCACTTCACATATCTCCTCACTTCACATATCCCCTCACTTCACATATCCCCTCACTTCACATATCCCCTCACTTCACATATCCCCTCACTTCACATATCCCCTCACTTCACATATCCCCTCACTTCACATATCCCCTCACTTCACATATCCCCACACCCCCATCCCATCTCCCCCCTCAGTCCCAGGCGGAGGGCAATTTCCCGCCGCGAGGCTCCGCCCCCGCCCACCTGTTCCCGCCCAGCTGTCCCCTCCCGGAGCGCCGCCGCCCACACCGCTGTCCGAGGCGCGGCGCGAAGCGGCGGACAGAGGTGGGCGTCTCCAGAGAGCGAGGGGGGCGGGGCCGGCTCTCTCCTCGCATTCTTACTGGCGGTGCTGCCTGCCCATTAGAGCGGAGCGCTTTGGTGATTGGGTGTCGGCAGCCCCTTCTCTCCCGCCTCCTCCTCCACCTTCGCCTCAGCGGCGCGGGCAGCCGGCAGCAGTGGGGCTCTCGGCGGGAGCTCGGCGGTGACGACGGGGCGGCAGCGGCGGGGAGGCCGAGGCAGCCGCAGCAGGTGAGGGCCGGTCGGCCGGTCGCTGTGGGGCTCGCAACTATGCCCTGCCGACCCCAGCGGCGTTATGTAAGCGCCCTGCCCGCTCCCCGGCTCCCCTCTGATCGCGGTGCTCGCCGTGCCGGGAGGCGATAACCGCGGCCGTGGGGCGGCTGTGGGCTGGGGCCCGCTCCGTCGGGCGGGACTGCGGGTGAGCTCGGGGGCGTCGGTCGGCGTCCGCCGTGTGCGGGGCAGGGCGGGGGCGGCCGGGACCTACCGGGACCCACCGTGCCCTTCGGAGCGCTGCTGGGGCTGCGTGGGACACCCGGCGCGGGAGTCACGGGCAGACCGCGGAGCTGGGGCTCCTTTTCTCCGCTCCTCACCCAGGGATCCTGCGGGGTCCCTCCGTTCTGCGGCGTCCGTTCAGAATTGCTTCGGCGATGCAGAACCGCTGTCGGTGCGCTCCGCTGCTGCCTGGGGTGTTGCAGCAAAGCTGAGAGCTGTGGGTACCCGTCCGCTGTGAGCTGATGGAGGGCTGAGCGCTGGGAGAAAACGCGCAGAAAGCGCGAACTCATTGGATTAAAGTGGCGGAGAGCTTTCTGGTTTTGGTACGTTGTCGATGCTGTTAGCAGTTAACTTCATCTAACTGCAGGAGCTGCATGGAGGAGTCCTGTTCCCCTCCGAGGGAGCTGTTGGCTCGGTGATGTAGTTCTGCCCTCTGCCAAGCTCTACAGGGCATGGTCACATCCAGGGGCTCTGCCTGGCGGTTGTACAGAAGGTGCTTGTTGCCGTGTCGGTGTGCTTAGGGCTTTTCCCATTGTAAGTTCGTTATATGCAAGCATATAGACAGGAGGGGGAACAGCTGCTTGCAAGGGTGGACAGTGATAGGACAGGGGGGAATGGTTTGAAACTGGGACGGGGAGGCTTAGGTTGGATCTGAGGAGGAAGTTTTTCACCCAGAGAGTGGTGACGCACTGGAACAGGTTGCCCAAGGAGGCTGTGGATGCCCCATCCCTGCAGGCATTCAAGGCCAGGCTGGATGTGGCTATGGGCAGCCTGGTCTGCTGGTTGGCGACCCTGCACACAGCAGGGGGTTGGGGCTGGGTGAGCACTGTGGGCCTTTGCAACCCAGGCCATTCTGTGATTCTATGGTATGCGCCAGCTAAGGAAAGTGAAATCTTATTCTGAGTTATACCTGAAGTTTTATGGGTGTTTAAAGTGATTTTATAGTTTGAATGGGTTTTCTTTCTTCTGAGAAACGTTGTTTATTAGAAGTGCATCTTCTTGTTCACCTGTGTGGTCTTTAACTGTGACAGCAAGCAGCAGGCTCTCAGCCCACACCGAGCAGGATGCGTGCTCTTCTGGCTGGCAGCAGCACACGGCTCAGTTCTTGGGCTCTTCTTGTCACACTGGTTGTCATCGTGGTGTCTGACTTGAGGAATCATTAAGATTGATAAAGGCCACTATGATTATCTAGTCCAGCTGTCGAGAGCCGTGCCCGCTAACCATGTCCACAAGAGTCTCTTCTAAGCACTGAACACCCTGAACAGCTCCAGTTGCATGTCGCTCTGACCTGTATGGCGTCTGTCTTTCTCCTCCTTGCAGGGAAGAAGTAGGTCTTAGTGAGAATTGGGGTATATGTATGGAGGGCTGTTACACTGCTCTCTGTGTGAGGTGACAAGTCTGGCTGAGGGCCAGCAATGTTGTAATGCTGTGCACCCCTTTACAACAGGATCACTTAATAGAGCAGTGCAGGGGTCAGGTGAAGGTAAGCAGAAAGCTTGCTCTGTTTCCTTTGGGTTTGGGGAGGATTCATCTATTTGAACACATTAACATTACCCACGGGACCTTTAGTGTCTGATGAATTGTAGCCCAGCTGCTTGACCTGAAGTCCCTCAACTCTTTGAAAGGGTAGATAATGGCAGGACAAGGGGAAACGGTTTGAAGTTGAAGGAAGATTTAGGTTGGATGTCAGGGGAAGTTCTTTACTGTGAGAGTGGTGAGGTGCTGGAACAGCTGCCCAGAGAGGCTGTGGATGCCCCGTCCATCCCTGGAGGTGTTCAAGGCCAGGTTGGATGGGGCCCTGGGCAGCCTGGGCTGGTATGAAATGTGGAGGTTGGTGGCCCTGCACATAGCAGGGGGTTGGAGCTTCATGATCCTTGAGGTCCCTTCCAGCCCAAGCCACCCCATGATTCTATGATAAAGTCTTCACACCTGACTTTGGATCTCCAGATACCATCTTCTGTTGTGGCAGGGGGCTGCAGTCCTGTCAGCAGGGCTGAGCACGGGGCTGTCTGCTGCCTTGTTTCCTCTGTGGCTGGAGATGCAGAGTGCTTGGCTGGGTTCCTTCCCTAGGTATAGGATGCAGCCCTGGTGTGGGGGGCACGCTTGAGTCTGCTGAGCAACATGCGGGTCTTGAACAGCTTGAGCTGGCCAGCCTGCTTTAGATGAATAAAAGTGAATAGTCCCTTTGGATGTTAAAAGCCTCCAAAAATAGTTACAAAGGCTCAGCTAAATTTAATACGGCTCTAATGTCAATGGAAAGGATTAGAACATTTGGGATTTGCACCAGTTAGCATGAAAAAAAAAAATCCTCTTCCTCGTAACTGTGCCCCTTCTGTACCAGGGCTGGTGGGGGTTGGCGCTGTTTGGTGTGGTGCTGACCAAGTGGGAAGTGCAGCAGTCATCTGCATGGTGTGGGGGGGCAGCTGTGGGCCAGGCAGGGTGCAGGGAGCAGACGAAGGGAAGGGGCGGCCGTGGTCTGTGCTGCGCTTAGACTGCAGCAGTTCATTAATCCTGTCACAGGAGCTTCCATCCTGCTTTCTAATTAAAATGTCTCCGTTTAAATCTACAGTGAAGAATTAGCACCATGTGAAGATAACTCCAATCTCCGTGCTCATTTAGCAGAATGGAGTGACATGTCAGTGGGTTGTTGCTAGCTGGGCTTCTGTGCCTTCCTCCAAGCCTGTGTGGGGCCCAGCCGCCTTCAGCGGGAGCTGTGTCCGTAGGGTAACGCTCAGTCTGGTAACCCTTCTGGTTTTGGTGAGTATTTTAAGTGAGAGCTAAGTGTTTCAGGAAAGTCTTAGGAGAGGGGCCGATTGGATTAACATTTCTTTTCCGTCTCTTAGAATCAGGGTAAAGCCTGCTGATTTTTAGTAGGAGCTGAGGTGGGATCCTATGCTTTCTCTGGACCCTTCTAGGAAAACAATGCAACCACATTGCTCTGGTTTTTCCCCAGATTCTCTCCGTTCCTGCAGGTCGCTGTTTTCAGGTTTGCAGTCAGAACTCAATAATACTTCTCGTTTATAGTGATTATATTTAAAGCTTGCATTTGTAACAGTTTGTTTGCTTTATTCTATTTTTAGTCATGTTGTTTGTCATGGCAAGCAGTGTTTAATAATAACAATAAAAGTAAAGTCTCCTAGCAATTTGGAGAGTTATGGGCCTGTTTCTTGGTGTCCCAAAGGGATTCTTTTTAAAAACTCTTAGGACAGGAAGATGGTCACCAAGGAAATGCCTTCTTAGTTTCCGTAAATACAGTGGGTAAATCTATACATGCATGGTGATATTTAAGCAACTGGCCCATTGAAAGGCGTTAGGGGATGGTGAAAACCTCACACGCTTGGTATTTAGAGCTATTGCTAATTACAAGCTCGTGGACTCCTTGGTCGCAGGAGAAGAAATTCTGGAATCACTGCTGCTGGTGTGAAGTGATGCAGACTGTGCCCGAATCCCACTGCAGGAGTCCAAGGGAGGCTGCATGGGGGGCCCGCAGGGCACTGGTTTGCCATGGGGTGATTAGGGTTGCAGTTGTTGGGATGCTTTGCATGGCGTGTTTTCTGAGTGGAGGTTTTAGGGTCAAAGTTCAATACCAAATTCAGAAATAAGACTGAGGAATACAGATTGCAAAGACGATCAGAGGGCTGGAGCAGCTCTCCTATGGGGAAAGGTTGAGGGATCTGGGCTTTCTTAGCTTGGAGAAGAGAAGGCTGCGGGGAGACCTCATTGTGGCCTTCCAGTACTTGAAGGGAGCGAATAAACAGGAGGGGGAACGGCTGTTTGTGAGGGTGGGCAGTGATAGGACAAGGGGGAATGGTTTGAAACTGAGACAGGGCAGGTTTAGGTTGGATCTGAGGAGGAAGTTTTTCCCCCAGAGGGTGGTGACGCACTGGAACAGGTTGCCCAAGGAGGCTGTGGATGCCCCATCCCTGCAGGCATTCAAGGCCAGGCTGGATGTGGCTCTGGGCAGCCTGGGCTGCTGGTTGGTGACCCTGCACATAGCAGGGGGTTGGGACTGGCTGAGCACTGTGGGCCTTTGCAACCCAGGCCATTCTGTGATACCCTTATGGCAATGTCTTCCCAGGTTTTTGTGCGAATATGAAGGTGACCCTTAGGGGAAATCTTGTTTTCTCAGGAGGAGCTCTAATGTAAATGGGAACAGCTTCCAGTGATTGTGTTATTGTTGCACGTAAGGCTACTTCCAATTGTGTTGACTGTAAATTAGGATCCAGCTCATGGAGTAAACATGATTTAGAATTAATTGTTTTAAGGGATTTGAAATGTGAATTCTTTTGTTCTAAATTGATAGAGTAATTAAAGGATTTTTTTTTTGACAGGGGACTTGTGAAATGGCTGAGTAAATTCAAAAAAGCCATAAGCCACCGCCAGCAACAACAGAGCTCTCAAGTCTTAAGGGGTTTGGTAGGTTTCATGAAAGACACGTAGTTATGACTTGTGTTACAGGCATCATAGCATCACAGAATGGCGTGGGGTGGAAGGGACCTCAAGGGTCGTGAGGCTTGGACCTAAGGCTAATTATGAGAATTCCTTTTTACGACTGGCTGAAAATAACTTCTCATGCGTTGTTTTATTATGAGAATCAGTGCAGAGCTGCAGAAATTCAGGTCATAACTTCATGAATGTTCTAAGTAGATGAGTTGCTGAAAAGTAAAATCCTGGCCTTTGTTGTGGCCTTTCTTGATGTGGCACTTGAGGACGTGGTGTCTGGGGGTGGGTTGGTGCTTGGGCTAGATGATCTCAGTGGTCTTTTCCAATCTTAATGATTCTTGCAGCCGTGAAGTACATCAAGCCAGCAAACAACCGAATGGAATTAAACCTTCAGTTTTCTCCTTGTGCCAGGCCACTAACCTTGCTTCAAGTGAACTGAGTTGTATGGTTGTGTCATGAACTGGATCGGAAGATGCTTTCTCCAGTATGAGAGTGTTGGGGGCCTGCTTCCATGTGGAAGGCTGGAGCTGGAAGTGAGCAGCCCCGGGTGATGGTTGGGTTGTGCCTTTTGGCAGCAGTGCTGGTTTGTCTGGTTGGAGCCTGAGTGTACAGCAGGAAGGTTTGAGGTGCTCCAGCGCACACTGTTGATTCAAGCGCTCTTGTCCTCACTGGTTGTCACCAGGCTCAGGGTCACAGGCCCTTTGTTTTGTTGGGGTGAGCATGTATGCCTCCTGCTAGGGTGATTTCTATTGTAATTGTCCAGTGCTGTTCAGTCCTTTGTCTTTTTTTTAACACTGCAAACTTTCCCATATGATAGTCACTTCATGCAGATGTTCTTAGTTGTGCAGGGCCCATCTGTAATGGGGCAGAGGGTTTAATAGACAGGTTTAAAAGCCTGATGACTTGGAAGATCAGTCAGCACTTTGGGTGCATCTGAAGTACAGAAGAGGCACGTGTGTGAACATGCACTTACCCAGCACCTCCAAATCCTTAAAAAGAGACGCTCAAAAGGCATGCGGGACAGTGACCTTCAGAACAGAGCTTGCCTTGTGCCCGGTGCTCACGTCCCACTGAGAAATCTGCCTCAACACTTGACTGAAAGAAAGGAGCAACCTTTCCTTTTACTTCAAGGCTTTGGCAGAACAAAGTTGCTGTCACACAGCAAGAGTGTTTATTACCTTGTAGGCATCAAAGTTCCACCTGAGTCTACATATGACAGCATCAGCTGCTGCATTTTATTCTTATTTCCCTGTTGCTGTCTCAGATGCTTACAAACCAACACTTGATTGTCATAACTCAGAATGCTGTTCTGTTTAGCTGCTTGCTGTTGTGGTTTTGCTCAATTTCTGCTTTGTAATATCTCTGTGTACTTTACAATGCAAACATGATAATATTTCTCCTGCAGAAGGAAAAAAGCTGTTTGGCAAAGAAGCCAAAACTTAAGCTTTGCTCCTGCTGGTTCTGTGTCAGGTCCTCCTCATCACTAGAAAGCCCGGTGAGCATTAATTCACGCTGGGGCTTCCTACAGCTTCTGAGCATTGGCTTGTATTGTCTTTATCCTCTGGAGTCTGCTGGGTAAAGTTGCTTTTCAGTGCCCCTCTGCGGAGTGGGCTCTTCCAGTGTAATGCTTGTGTGTGGGGGAAGAAGGCTTTTACCCAGGGTGCCTGTGAAATGCCCTCACTGCCTCTGAAATGCCTTTGCCAACCTCAGGTCATTTACCTGCTGGGAATCAGAGCCCATCCTCACCCATGAATTTCTAACCTGAGATAAGCTGAGAGTGGTTGTGCTCACGTCAAACTGAGCTGGCAAAAATCCTGCTGTGTATCTGAGAGCTGAGGAGCCTGTCCTCAGGGTGACACTGTGAAGGGGATAATTAGCCTGAGGCATTCATATTACACCTACTTCCTTACGGTGCCGTGTCCTTTTTCTTCTAAACCCCTCCCTCATAAATTAAACATAAGGAATGTGGGGCTCAGAAACCGTTCTGGTGTTAGCTGTGACTTTTGGTACCTGGAAAAGGAGTTCAGCTAAGATCCTGTGACCCGCTGTGCAGACTGTCATACGCGCTGTGAGTGCTGCTGTTCCGTGTTTAACAGATATGTGACGGTGTACCTCTGGAAAAGGTCCTGTACTGTTCTAGTGTGAGCTCCTCGTTTGGGCTCCGTGATCCCTGCAGGTGCCTTCCAGCCCTGCTGCTCAAATGCAGGCTGCACAATTGGGCTCCATCGCATGCTGTGAGGGCAGAATACAAGTGTGACTCAGCTCTGAGCTGGTACTTTTGAGTATGACTTCAGTGTGTTTTCTTGAGGACTTCTGTCATTAGCCCTGAGACTTCAGCAGTAATGATTTTGGGCGGTTCTGTAACGTGAGGTTACAGAAGGGATGTGCTCAGTCATCAGATGTCACTTCTGAGCTGCAGCAGGAGTGAGGTTAGATGAAAGCCACGAGCGTGGCAAATGAGCTCTGTGATTTCATGTTGCTTTATTGAGATTAAGCCAAAGTGAAGTGTAGAGCTTAATTTTGGACAGCAGTTCTGCAAAATATAGTTGAAGCAATATTTACAGCTGTTAATGGAGAGTAGCAAGTATGCAGTATGGGAAGGGCAAATCTGAAGCAGACGAGCACACTGTGTTTGTGTCATTGCAACCGCTGGTAGGAGGAGAGAGCAGTCAGTGGCTGCATATTGTTATTGCAAGAAACATCAATAGGAGGGAAATAATTATTCTTCTGCATTGCTTCCAGTCAGCTTGTTAGAGCTCTGGAGAGGCTGTAGGTTACAGCTGCTGTTTAATATGGCTGTACTTGGGACTGTCTGTGGCAGCCACAGTAAATACCAGCGTTTATAGCAGTGATTACTTGGACAGTTCCTTTCTGTCCCCTTTGGCTGTTAAGAGGTTTATTCTTGCATCAGTGGCCGGGACACTGCTTGATGGATTGGCCATTTCCTTCCGTGTCCTCAGAACGGTCTTTGTGCTGCGGTGGATTTGGGAGTAAGGGCTGCAGAGCTGGTAGGGTTTTCCTAAAGGTGGTGAGAATTATCATATGGGTCATCTTTTCCCTTCGCTTACTTTGTTGTTTGCTTCACGGTGACAATGTGCATAGAAAGGAATTGCTAATGGACATGGAAAACCAGCGTACATTCTGTCCTGGAACTGCAGAAACATAATGACATTTCTTAGTTGTGCTGTTTTTAGAGCACTGCTACTTTTCAGTAGGGTTGTTGCTATTCCTTTGGGTTGAAGTTCGGTACGATTTTCCTGTTATTCTCATCCAGTGCATTATTTAATCTGAGCAAGCTCAGAAGCACTGCCTTGGCTTCCCTGGGACAAACAGGACTCCTAAGCACAAATACAATGTACTATTTTCTTACAGGGTGAGTGAAACTCCAGTCAGGCTTCATTTGTGGTTGTGTTCAGCAGCTTGTGCTGGCATGCTTAGGTTGTTTCCATGCTACAGGATGAACCTAAAGCACAGTCCCTATTTGAGCCTTCATAAAACCGGTTTCAGTACCCAATTTCACGTGCTGTATTCAAACAGCCTGAACAAATGAAGACCTGAGCTATGAATTTCTGTACTCGTGTATGTGCTATTTTTAAGTGTAGTGTAACTGTGTCTCTCTTCTTTATGCTGCTAGGGATGAGGGGAGACTCCTATTTGTTTGGAATGCGAGGCCTCGGGCACTATGGCTGCATCCCGGAGGACGGAGGGCAGTTCTTACTCTACTCTATAAACGGAGACAGCGGTTTGAAGAGATGTTTTACAGAAGAAGATTTTCATGAAATAATTGACTTCAACGACCTCCCGAATTCTCTCTTTGCTTGTAATGTTCACCAGTCTGTGTTTGAAAGCGTGGACAGTAAGGTACAGTGCCAGTTTCCATCTTTTCAGTATAAGAGAAGGACATGATTTATGTGATGCTTGTGTTTGTTGCAGCTTTGAGGAACCAGCAGTACTTTTATCTGTCATGTGCAAAGAAGCTGGATTGCATGAGGTTTGTTTTTTTCTGAGGTGGGCGGCAACATATGAGAGCCTAAAAGCCTTTTTGCCAACTACAGTGAACATTGTTTGGTTTTTTTGGTGGTTCAGGTTTGCAGAATACTGAAATGTGGGTGCATGTCTCTACAGCAACAGGAGTTGCAGTCGTGATGAAGGTGGCGAAGTTAAACACATGAAAGACATTTCCTCTTGCTTGCGATCACATACCAGTGCAACAGGACACTGCTCTTCCTGTATCTTCTCGAGTGCTTTGAGTTATATGTCTTACCTGGAAGACTTAAATGAATGCTAGTGGAACAAATTAAAGAGGATGAGAATGTCTTCTAACTTTGCAATTAGTCTAAAAGAATGTAGTTGCTTTTTGTTTTTTGTTTGAAGAGGAGCATATCGTTTCCATCCGGTCACACAGAAGAACGCCTACATTGTGCAGTATGTCTTCAGGTCTGATTTCTAAGCCTAGTATGTTTCCTGAGGGAGATATCAGGAAAATAAAACTGATCATTTGGGGCATTATTGTCTAGTGAGATCAGTCTGGGCTAATAGTTACAGGCACATCTGAGGCTGTTTAAGTTTCTTGTCCAGATCAGTCAATTTGGAGACAAGCTTGCAGCAGTGAAGCTGGGCTGCAGCTGGAACTGGCTTATAAAGCTACAGAGCAGGTTTGGTGAGACTGAAGCATGGCCAGGATGGATGGTGAGTCTTTCTTATGGTAGGAAGACCATCACGTGAAAGGAAATGGGATCTAGACTTTTAGGGGTGCCTTCATTCAAAGGTACTGAACGAGCTACCTGTTGAGGCTGTGCTTGTGCCATTGCTTGCAGTGCTTTGGAGTATTTTTTTCAGACCTCTTTGTTTTCCTTACTGATGTCATCTTTATGTTTGAGTAATACAGATGAGAAGGGAGTAATGTTCAGACACCACAGGACTAAACAAAGTGATTGTATTCATGTAGTTAAAAATCCCACAAACTAAACTGCAGTTTGGGAAAGTGGTGAATCTTCTTCCTTTAAACCCTTTTGTTAATAAGCAGCTTGCATTTACACCATGCTAATTTGTACAATTTCATAACGAACTACTAAATAGCTTCAACTCTTCTAAAGTTCTTATGTGTGTTTTAGGGGTTTGGGAATATCTTCCCGGATAGTTCTGGCATTCAGAGGCTCTGAAAGGACATTTTGAAAGGGAGACAACAAAAGCCTGCCTAGAACTAGGGAGTTTCTGCTTGCTTCTAAGCTTTCCCTTTTCTAGGGCTGTGTTCCAGTGGTGGCTTAGTTAGAAAATGAAATGGGAGATTATGTAAGTATGTGGGAGAGCAATCCCTGTGGACTTACAGGACTTAAGGATTTGTCTTAAGAGCAGCTGGGCTGTGGAGGTGCATCCTGTGCTGTGTGTGGCTGTGAACTGTCAATGCCATGCACTGAACAGCTCTGCTGGCAGGTAAGTAGTTGCTCCTGGAGGTCTATATTTAACTAGATGGGATTACCTCCAGATTTCTCATTAAATCTGAGGGCCTGGGGAGTCGATTATGGTTTTTATTATTCCTGTAGAGCACATACTTGTGTTCCTGGTTGATCTGTACTTGTAATCCTTTCTATTATTAACTGTTGCTGCAGGATAACAGCATGCATGACTTCAGTAAAAAGTGTTGTCGACTTTAGATTCTCAATTGCCATTAATTAATACATCTAGGAGTTACATCATCAGTTATGCATTGATCCGATATATAGAGGCATGCTGTATTTTCACTGCTGTAAAATGTTCTCTGAAAAGAATGCAGTCCACAGTAGGTTTGTTTTTAATCCCTTCCACAGAAGGTGAAGTTGTTGCAGAGTTATCTTTGCCTTTGTGGCTGGTGGCCTACACCTGTAGGAGGGCAGTGGAGATATATTTGGTTCAGAAGCTGCGAGTTAGTGTAAATGGTGATTTTGGTTTGGCCTGTGAACTTGCTGCATAAACAGAGTTTAAATATATACACTTGTGAGTGGCTCTGGCAGGCACATTACATTCTTTACATTAGCAGGACTAATGCAAAGAATTCACTCTGACAGCTTTTGAGTTCTGTTACCTGATGTGTCATAGGAGCTGTCAAGTTGAAGCTTTGAGTGTGTGTCTAAGTAAGACGCTTACTTTGAAATACTCATCTTTAGTAAGTACATTAAATGTTCTAATTTAAAGGCATTTAACTAGTATCAGATCTAAGGTAGGTTCTGGTTTGTGCTTGGGTATAGGCTTGTAACAGCCTTGAGGAAAAACATGGCTGCCCGTAGCCCTGCACTGTGGATCAGCTGCTTCACTTCATCTATCCTTACCGTGTCCTGCCTCAGGTACACTCTTGCAGCAGTATTGTGTGGTTGTACAGTGCTGCTTAGGAAGTCTTCTGTCTTGTCTACCAGACAGCTATAGGGAGCCCAGGTTTGGATCTCCTCTATCTGAAGAGGGGTTCTCACAACTGAAGGCTGGATTCTTCACAGAGAAACTGCCATGCCAGGCTTGAGTTGTCTCCTGGTTGCCCCCTTCGGGTCTCAGCATGAACAGAGGGGAAGCTGCATGAGAGGGACTTCTGCCTCCTTCAAACAGCAGCAGAAGAAAGTGGAAATGTTTGGATTGCCAGATGACTACTGGCTGTCTGTACCTGATGATGCTACTGTAACAGCACTGCATCAGAAATCTTTCTCTACCTTTCAGACCTGTATTTGTGATGGAAAGTCTCCACTTAGTCAGGAGAATTTCACATAATTTCACGTTTTTTCGCCCAGAGGGTGGTGACGCACTGGAACAGGTTGCCCAAGGAGGCTGTGGATGCCCCATCCCTGCAGGCATTCAAGGCCAGGCTGGATGTGGCTCTGGGCAGCCTGGTCTGCTGGTTGGCGACCCTGCACACAGCAGGGGGTTGGGGCTGGGTGAGCACTGTGGGCCTTTGCAACCCAGGCCATTCTGTGAGAATGCCTTGGTTAGCTGGGTTGATGATAATGGGCCTTTGAGGATTTGTACAGGAGGATTTCCCATCTTCAGTGCACTAGCAGTTTGCTCCAACTAAAGGAAGGTTGTTCTGTTTATATGCACACCTATCACGGACAGCCTGCCCCTTACAGCAAGTACCATTATACATTCTTTACACTGTGATTAGAAAATGCCATGCTTCTTGGATAGATACTGAAAAACAAAGGCCTGGAGAGGTTGGTTAACAGGGCTGTTGCAGAGCTGGGATCAGTTTTGACTATGTCCCCATCATTGTCTTCTTCCTTTCTCTCCTGCATAATGAAAGGAGCAGATTTTTGTGTTTGAGTGTATAGGACGGCCTCGCTTGGGTCTTAGAAGTCTAATTTTTGAGTATTTTAAGCATGAAATCACTCCGAAATCCTGGAGTTCATCATGCATCTCTTGGAAAGAAGCTGACGTGACTCCTCATGTTGGCGAGGTGCGGCAGAACTGTGCTGTTATTTCTGGCTGATAATGTGACCGACTGAGAGGTGCTCAGTCTGCTGCTCTTATCTGAACAGATAGAGTGGTTGGGGTGAGGAGCCCAAGGGCACGACTCTGCTCCTGAGCATGGAAATATGTTTGTTTGAGCGTTAATTGCTGTAGGACTTTCCAGATGATAACACTTCTCCTGTGCTTTTCTTGGATTTTATTTTGCTCAACTCCTTTCTGAAACTTCTCTAATGTGACTGTGTAATTCCTCCAGGCTGATGCTGGTAAGGTATGCCTCAGGAGGTGTTCACTCAAAAATGTCTCCATTGGAATATGTTTACATGTGGGGAAGGTGTGCTTCTGCCATGTGTCTGCAGCCTGTAGTAGATCGAGTCCAACCACAGCTCAACCATCCTACCCTAACTAACAGCCCTCCGCTCAGTCACGGCCCTGAGCACCACATCCAAATGGTTTTAAACACATCAGGGATGGTGACTCAACCAGCTCCCTGGGCAGCCCATCCCAGTGCTTAACAGCCCTTTCTGTAAAGAAGTTCTTCCTGAGATCCAACCTAAACCTCCCCTGGCACAACTTGAGGCCATTTCCCCTGGTCCTGTCACCAGTGAGAAGAGACCAGCCCCGCTCTGCTGCAATCACCTTTCAGGTACTGGCAGAGAGCAATCAGGTCTCCCCTCAGCCTCCTCTTCCCCAGACCAAACAGCCCCAGTTCCTTCAGTCTCTCCTCCTAGGCCATATTGTCCAAGCCCTTCCCCAGCCTTGTTGCCCTTCTTTGGACCTGCTCCAGCACCTCAGAGCATAAATTGTGCTCTGTGCAGTGACGCCCACAGGCAGTGGGCACGAAGTGGCACACAGGAAGCTCCCCTCCCATTGGAAGCTGTTCTGTACCGCGCAGTCAGGGGATGGAGCACTGGCACAGGTACCGGAGAGGCTGTGGAGTCTCCTCCTTGGAGATCTCCAGAAGCTGAATGGACGTGGATGGGCACCCTGCTGCTCTCGTGAGGGATTCTTTCACCTTATGTTTTCAGTGTTAGCTGTTGGGTGACTCCTTGCTTTTAATAGAGAATGCTGAATTAGACTTCTCTTGATTTTATTGCTTCAGGTTATTGAACTTGAGCCTGGAAGAGGATTTAAGGTTATCTCAAATGAGTGCTGGACAGTTTGTCCAAGGATGATGCTCTAAGAGAACTCTAGTTTTATTTACAAAGACATTTTTTCCCTTTGTTCTTGCATTCAGCTCTCTTAACAAGAGTACAATGAAAGCTTGCTGTGTTTATAGTGCAGTAAAAGACACTGGACAGCTCAGTGGTCTGCTGTGTTGCCTTTAAGTTTACATGTTAATTCTGGAACCGAAACTTCCTACTGATGCTTTCTGACACCACAGCATATAATTGAAATGGGTGTCTGTTTGGTGTGCCTATTAAACAAAGTGGAGCCGGCGTGTCTGCTGCCATGTGTGTAATGTTGCTCACGGGCTAATTCAGGAGGGCACTCCAGGATGCAGACTGTGTTTCTGCAGGGCAAGATCTGTTCCTTTTGCCTTCACTTTGACAATCTAGATGGGGAAGTCAGGATCTTTTTGGCTGTATTACATCACTGAAGCCTCTAGGTGTTGAGTCATCATTATATTTAGAGGGTGGCATGCTTCTTTTTAGTCTAATCTTAGTATTCAAGCCTGGCCTCGGTGGAAAGTCACCCTAGCAAAGATGAAGTCACTGCTCCAAGGGTGGAATGGAATGCGGGCTTCATTCTGCCTTCTTGGTACACTCGCTGTTCTTTCTTTTACTTTCAGTTTTTCTACCTTTTAAGGTTGCCTGCTGATGTGATAACGTTATCAGAAACTGCCACTTGAAGCAGGCTGTGACTTGTGCTGTGAAACCTCTGCCTGCTTTGTTTCGTTCTGCTTTGTGAATGGGCTGACTGTTAATCCCTGTCATTCTCTTTTTAGGAAGATACAATGCGCTGCCTATGTGTCTACTCATTAGAAATGAAAAGCTGCAGAAGCAGAGTCCTTCAGCACTTTGTGACTCATAGACTCACGGCTGCTGTCTAGGAATCCTGTCGAATGCCCTTCTCTGGCAGCTGGTTCTGAGAAATAACATCTAAGAACTTCCATTTCTCAATGATCATAAAGATTGGCTTCCTGTTGGACTTGGCTCTGATCTGACAGCAGGCAGTGCTGAGCTCTGCTCACTGAGGCCTCCCCTGCAGGCCCTCCCTACCAAAACCTTGCTGCAAAATCCCAGTACTCTGAAGCGTTAACTTATTGGGAGCATTAACTTACTGGGCACTCTGTCCTGCAGCTGTGGGAGGCTGTTCATGCTCTGAGACTCATTCTAATAACTCACTTTCTGTGGCATTTAAGTTTTATTGCATAACCAATCTCAAATGCTTTGCTGTGATTCATACCTGTGTGATACAGTATTTCAGCTACAAACACCTATGAGCTGTTCTGGTCTGCATTGGAGATCCCATCTAAGTTATACGCTGTAGTGATAATCTTAACTAATTGAGCCCCACGATCATAGAATCATAGAATGACTTGTGTTGGAAGGGACCTTAAAGCCCATGTGGATCCAAGCCCTGCCATGGACTGGTTGCCACCCAGCAGCTCAGGCTGCTCAGGGCCCCATCCATGGTCTTGGGCACCTCTGGGGATGGCATAAATCATGCTCAGGGATGTGATTTAGTGGTGGGTTGTTGGAGGTAGGGCGGGATGGTTTGGCTGTGGTTGGACTTGATGGTCTTCGAAGGTGTTTTCCAAGCTGAGCAATTCTATGATTCTATCCACAGCTCTCTGGGCAGTGATACAAGTCCTCCTCACAGTCCGACTGAACTCTCGTTTGTCAGCATTTATAGATCTACCTTAGTAAACTTCCCATGATATGGCTGCTGGACCTTGTTAGTAACCAGCGTTGACTAGCAGGGTGGTGTGTGGTGCTGGCATTGCGGCTCCATGTACATCTGTTGTTCTGTGCTGTGCTCGGAGGTCAGCAGGGAGTTAGGGTGAGGAGCTCAGGAAGCACAATGCCATCTCCATGAGGTTGGACGTGGTATGCTGTATGGATCGTCTGACTGGCTGGTCTGAAGATCCCCCAGGCTGCCTGGTGAACAGCAGTGGTAACATGTAAGGCTTTCCTGGAGAAAGGGAATTAGTGAGGTGAAGTCACTGACACCTGGGGTCTGTGACACGTGCATTCTAGTTTGGGGGAAGAAATTAATTGCTTTGACAGGCGTGGCTTGCTGATTCAGAATTTTAGCAGGTGTCTGTAGGGGAGTCATTCGAGCTCTTGTTGCTACTAACAAGACAACTTGCTGAGAGTACTAAAAGCAGCTCTTACATATGGATGTGTTTGTATGGGGCCTGACACCAGTCCTTGAAGTGATTGCAGAGTTTCTGCTGGAACTATGAGAAGTATTTAGTGTGATTTAGACATTCGTTGCTTTTCCTTCCCCCTCAGGTGCTTCTGCCTGTTGCAGCCCTCAGCATTTGCATTGTTTTTCTGGAGCTGTACGTCAGCTTCATGGTTTGATAGCACGAGGGCACACTGGACATACTGAGGCTGTGCAGTGAAAGCCATATGGTCAGGTTGAGTCTGTGCATATGTCCTATTTTTCTTGTGGAATTAGGAGGTGCCTTTAGCCAAAATTATTCTGCTCGTACCCAGGGATTTGCGAGCTCCAAATATTCCTCAATTCAGTGAACACTTATTTCCTGCTCTGAAAAGTTCTTAGAAAAAAACAAAACCAAAATAAACAGAACTCCAACTGAAGCAACAAGTCTTTCTGAACGGCCTGAAATGCCGTTGCCTGTAATGTGGATGCTGTCTAATAATTTTTATAGTAGTTGGGGTTATTTTCCCATCTATACTCTGGGTGCTTGGGAGCACAAATGCCCTTGGTTGGATGGGAGAACGTGCCTGGCACGGGACCAGCTGGGTGAAAGGTGGGCCTGTGTTTGCTGCAGTTGAAATGTGGAGCTCCAGAACATCTAGCTGTACTGGTCATTTGTAAATGACAGAAATAAACTGATTAATGTTCTTTCCAGACCTCGTAAGCCTGCAGTTACAGCCTGCTCTTTAAATTTGGCAATGTATTTTTCTCCCTAAAAGCAGCTCTGGAAAAATTATAGGATCAACTTCTTGTGGTCATACTCTTACCCTGCGCCGTCTGGAAGGTTATCTCATGGAATTGGGGTGGGTGGGAAATCGTTCCTGGGAAAGGTACCTTCAGGGTATTTGCTATTTTAAATTATTATTATTTGTTCTTAATGCAGGAATTTTGTTTTCTTATCAGCTTTGCTAAAATATTGGGAACTTTATGTAATGAGTCACGTTGAGGTGGGTGTTGCTGAACTCATACGCAGGGTTTGGGAGGACCTTCTGCTGGGTCTTGAGAAAACAGCTCTGAGAGTCAAAGGGAGTTACAAGGCCTGAATCTACAAGACAGTGTTGAGTGACTCCTGTTTGAACTACTTCCTCTGGCACAGCGGGCACTGTAGGATGAACTGTGTGTCGGCTGGATCCGCAGATCCCTGAACTCTGGACAGAGGTAGATTCAGGTTGCACGTGGCAGTTGTCTGTCTCCTGTTATAGGTGGCTCAGAATGCCTGGACTCAGATGCCTTTTGACCTTTGTGGAAGTCAGGCTGTGGCCTGGCACACCGAGGCTGCTGTGCCTTTCCTCTTCGTGTGCTGTGAGCGCCCGCCAGGCCCCAGAGTTCAACCAAGGACTTGGGCTGGTAGAGTTCTCTTTGTCTTTGCTTTCCTTCTGCTTATCCTGTGCAATGGTATTTGAGAATTTGACCGTATGGAGGTAGAATAGTTTCTTTCCCCCCAGGATTATGGCAGGGATGATAAGCAGGAGAACCCAGCAGCCGTCTCTTCTTACAATTTTATGTTATTTCCTATCTACCAGGTTTGAGAAGGTTTGCTATGTTGTAATGGGTGGTCCTTGTACTTGCAGTTCATGATCAGCTTTGCCCTGCGGTGTTCTTCACCTTCTGTTTGTTCCCCTGGCAGGCGCTGTACGGTGTGCAGCATGTTCTTTGTAAAGCAGCCTAAAGGTGAGGAGAGATGCCCGGCTGCGCTCGATGGAGTAAACCACAGCAATAATTTCCATGGGAACTTCCTTGCGTCTGATTGAAACTTCTGTGGGCGCAGTGCCTGTTAAGGAAGTCAGCCTTTCTGGTGTCTGCTGATGCAAGCAAACACTGCATCTTTTAGGGGGGTGAAAGAAGCCTTTATGTAGCCTATAGTGGAACAAACCAAAGATTTCATCCGCTGATTCCTGCTAATAATGAAAAGCAGTTTTGCTCTGCTCTCTCCTGCAAACTGTCACTTAGAAGTCAACGAAAACCCATTTTTCTAGCTGATAGTAATCAAAAGGTGTAGTAAAGCCATCCTAATGTGCTTAGGACAGCAGCTGTCCTTTGCTTTAATGCCATCAGAGGTACCATAATCCATCCCCAGGTTCTGATATCAGTTATCTGGCCCAAGGAAAAGGCTTCTAAATGAAGGTCAGCCTTCATTACTACTGCATAAAGCTGGTGCACTCAAAGTAGCTGCGTTCTGGCTTAATCACATTCAAAATAGTAAATCGACAGTTCTAATCAATTAAGTTAAGGGAATTTCTCAAATATTCCCTAGAAAAAAAAAGTTAATGCTGAACTTGAGTTTAATGCAATTAATAAATAGCGATTTACAGAGGCTGAAAGTAAAAAGAAGACAGGCTTGAAAGGGCAGGTGGTGCTGGAAAATAAGGGATCTGAAGGGGTGAGTTCAGGTTGTGCAGGGTTCAAAAGAGAGCCGTCATCCTGAAGGCTGCAGCGTTGCTTCAGACAAATCCCACCGCAGATCTGAGCAGAGACGTGAGAGAGCAAATCCAGAGTTTGAATCAAGGTGAAAGGAATTGGCAATTGCTTCTGTGCATTTAACAGCGCTTCTGTGCCAGGCAGATCAACTCATGTTTCTTTCAGGTTGGTGGGTGTGGGAGTATTTGCCACAGTAGCTCTGGGATTTCTCCGTGGCTGTGCTGGGGTTCAGTCCTCACACAGTGTAAACCACAGCTCTGATAAGTGATGCACTCCTGTCCATGGGGATTCATTTCCTGAGCAGTGTGAGTCTATGAGTGGTGTTTAAAATGAAGTATCTTGCACTTTTTTTTTCCAATTGTCTTGCTTCAATGTGGTTACTTGGAATGTTGTAGGTTCTTTCACTATAATTTGATTGCGTTTTGTGGATGCTTTACCCTGCTTGAGTTACGTGACTTCTGCCCTGTGCTTTGAAACTTAATACAGAGGCATTGCAAACATGGTAACTGTAATGTGTACGACTCAGAGATGAGAGAAGCCTTTTCCATACAGTAGAGACAGATGAGCTGGAGGTTAAGATGACAGTAGGATGGGGACAGAGAAATTACAGTATCCTTGGCAAGGGAGAAATGAAGGCATCTATTACATAGCAGCAGGGTGGATTTAAATCAGCGTGTGTTGTTTCTTAACTGACTTTGCAATTAGCCTGAAAAGCATGAAGAGGTTGTCAGACTGCTGCGTGCGATCAGTTAGGAGCTTTTCATTTAACGTTACTGTAACTAATGTTGCAGAGCAGTCTGATAGTTTCCTCCTGCATTTGACGGTGTGACCGGCCTACCGTGGAAGAACAGAACCAACAAGCCTCCCGGATGCTGAGAACGTGGGGTCCAGCCCCGCTCTGAATGAGAGCTGGCCCCTTTCTAACACCTCAGGAACTCGTGTGTGCTGTGGGGCTGGCTTCTAAAAGCCACGGGGAGCATCAGGCAACGCATCTCTTCTGTGTCCATTCGTCGTGACTGCTCGGAGTGCTGATCTGTGTGTCCCCAGTGCTATCCCTGACTGGAAACGGTTTGCTGGGGCTGAACTCCCTGTTCCCTTGGCTCCGAGTGGTGCTGTTGGGCTGGCTCAGATTGTGCTCCATCAAGGCGCAGGGCTGTCGGGATCGGCCTTATGCTGCTTTGGAAACGAGTGGGCTTTTTTGGGTTTTGTTTCTCCAGTTTGTGGGCACTCACTGATGTACAGAGCTGTGTCACAGTGCACGCTGTAGTCCTGAGGCAGCTCCTATGCCATTTCAAGCATGTTTCCTGTACTCTAGCATGCATTGCTGCCTTCTGACTTCAGTTTCTTTCACTTTCTTGCCCTTACAAAGCTTTCGGGTGGATTCTCCAAGGAATCTGTGTTTGACAAGCAAAGAGAAAATTGGAGTCATAAAATAGTTGTGTGAGTCCCTTGTTCATTTGTTCTGCTTGTGTTTCTTGTGTTCCAGTTCCTCTGAATACACCTGCATGACTGCTTCTCGCTGTCTGCCTTGAAGGTGTTGGGCACGGACCGTTCCAAATTCTGTTAATTTCTGGCAACAAGTACTGCAAAAACAGATCGCAGGACAGTGTTAGGCTGTCCTTCCTTCCCGTCCCCTTCTGCAGATCCCCCCATCTTCGTATCTGGAGCTGCAGACCTGCCCTGCTGCTGCAGCCGCTCCCCTCCAGGCAGTGCTGCGCTGCCTGCTGTGCGCTCCGTGCTGCGGCTGCCTCTGACCACAGCACTGCAACTGCTGCCCCTCCTCTGCACTCAGAGGGGGACACGCACAATGCAAACAGTGCCACAGTGTTTCTAAGGAAGATAATCTTCTTTCTTATTCCAGTTTCTAATGAGTAACGAAGCTTGTATCGCTTCGTAAGTCTTTCCTAGAGATGTGTTCGTATTCACGACTAATTGTCTTAATCCACCACTTAATCCATCACCACTGAAGTTTTATAACGGATGTTTTATCTGACTCCTTCCTGGAGATGTACGGATGCTTCGAGTCCTTTCATGTGGTATACAGGCTGCTGTTAACACCACGCAAATGAAACCTGGGTTGTGTCAGTATCCTGCAGTGCTGATCTTCAGGAGAAACTTCAGATTCCAGTTCTACTTTTTCTGTGCTTCACAGTGACTTGAATGGTTTCCTTTGTGCAGTCATATCTTAAGTGTGTAAGGCTGGGGAGAAGATTTGACACCAGGATTCTCACGCAGAAAGAAAACCAAACCTGTAAAAACATCAATGTTCTGGAATTAAAGATTAAAATCATGGTTGTGGAAAGCACTGTTCCATTTGTTCCTTCTGATCTCCGCTTGCAGCAATTCACCTTAATAGTGGAGATGAACAAAATGGTCATAAATTAAGTTTGTTCCTACAGTGCAAAGGAAAATCCTGGCTGGGACAATAAATAACACTTTCTGTGAGTTCTTAGCAGTGTGTGAGCTGAAGGACATCAGCAGGTATGTGCTCTGGGCTTACCAAATGCCATGGGTGCCATCTGCTGTCTCCCGCAGGCACCACATAGCTCTTCAGCTGTGGAAAGAAGGAAGAAACAGGGACTGATGTCTGGAATGCAGTTCTTAATATCTTGCTGTCATGTAAATAGTTGGCTGTATCTGGTTTAGTAACAAAACTCAGAGAAGGGGCGAACTGAACAGGTGGAGTTTAACTGGATCCTGGGCTAGTTTGTAGTGTGTTCATTAGATCAGTTCTAAGGGGAAAATTGTTTTGGCTTTCTTGACATGGTTGTCTTTAAAATCTGAATTGATGTATTACTTTGTGTCACTTGAATGTCAGTGAGTGTCTATTGAAAAGAAACCTGATCCTAATAGCATGGGAATGTAGTATGTTACAGTCCCAGGTTTTGTTGCTGCTGTAAATCAAACAATGTGCCGGCACAGGTTCCAGTGCTGTAACGTGAGATCATCTTCTCAATGAATTGTTAAAATGCTCCGCGATGTGCTTTTGGCTGAGGATGAAGAGTGCTTCCTCTTGCAACTTCCAGGAATGATCTGGGAGTCTACGAGGGCCCTAAGATCATTTCCCAATAGCCGTTTTGGAAGGCAAGACTTAACAGCATAGGGTTCAGTCGCTGTGTCCAGCCTCACTTTCTGCTTATTGGCCTAGGAACTCTGCTTAGGGCCAGGACGGGGCCTTCACTCCTGGCCTGAACAACTCCATAGGTTTACCTGTCTCAAGTCCTGTCCTTGGCTGGTGTTGTTAGACCTCGGACTGGTGCTGCAGGGCTGGGCCCTGGGCCTCGAGGGCTGAATCTGTGTGCTGCTCACCCTCTGCTTTAACCTCTGCCATGGAGCAGCTCTGCTTCTGCCTCTCCCTGACGGTGGGCCTCAGGCCTTGGCAATGGGCTTTGGCATTGCTTAATTTTCTTCTTGTGGAAGTAGCTCTAGTGTCCTGATACCGGCTTAAGCCTATTGGATTAATTGGAGATTTCTTATGTGATATCTTGGGATTGCATGATTGAACATATGGCGAGGGTTTAGCTGGTTATTCATGGAAGTGCTGCATGTGAAATAGGGACCATCATTCTAAAACCATTCGGTAGAGGAACGGTAATAAAGAGTTGTGCACAACCAAAGCATGGGCACATCTTTATGTGACCCTGGTGCAAATCCAGGTTTGCATCAAGGACTCCTGGAAGAGCTGAATACAGACTGCAAAGGCCCATCCTGATGGAAGGCAGATCAACTTGAACCCTGGTGAACATCAGTGCCAGAGGCACTGTGGCAAGCGTGCTTTGTTAGCGTCGTGCCCACGCAGCAAGTGAGCACTAATGCACTGCACTTGCACAGGGAAGTAAAAAATGGGTGTTGGGAGAAGCATACACACGCTTTCTTTTTTTTTAACTGGGATGTGCTCCTTGGGAAATATTCTTTTTAAGCTTCTGCATGTTATTGGTGCAGGTCATCATGGTAAGGTTTAAGCATGAAGTTGGAGTTATGTGACATATCAGACAGCTTATGCAGTTGCTCAGATCACAGAATCACAGAATGGTTTGGGCTGGAAGGGACCTCAAGGATCACGAAGCTCCAACCCCCCGCCACAGGCAGGGCCACCAACCTCCACATTGAATACCAGCCCAGGCTGCCCGGGGCCCCATCCAACCTGGCCCTGAACACCTCCAGGGATGGACGGGGCATCCACAGCCTCTCTGGGCAGCTGTTCCAGCACCTCACCACTCTCATAGTCAAGATGTTGAATAAAATCGCTGCCAGCTTGGACTCTGTGCTTGAGCTGCAGCTGTAGGAGTCACCTACAGGGTTTGAACAGAACATTTTCTACAAGTGAAATGTAAGTGCTCTGCAGTGCTGGAGGCAGTCTTCCCAAAAGCAAGTATTGATAAAATCACCGCAGGAAACTGATTTGCTTCTGAGTGCTTTATATTAATAAATTGCTTTTGATACTTCTTAATTGTCTGCTGAGCTCAGAATCCTAATGCTAATGTTTTTAAATATCCACTGTTTCATCTCCATGTGTCTATGGCTCGTGTCTTGGTATTTGTTCAAGGCTTCATGGGCCTTCTGCTGTGGCAGAACTTTGGATGAAGTAGCTTTACTGCTCTGCTGGTAACAGTGAGCCAAGTCTGGTAGTTGGAGAGGTTCTAAGCCAGCACGTAATGCCGTGTTACATCACTGGACTTGGCCAAGTTAACAGTTCTTCAGTGCCTAAAGCCACGTGTTTCTGACTTGAGGTGTGGCTGGTAGCTGTTTCTTTACGACAGGTTAAAAGACCTCTGGGCTGCCTGGGAAGGGTTTGGAGCACGTTTCTGAGGCAGTGCTGAGTAGAAATGCAAAAAAAAACCCCCAAAAAAGTCCTCATAGAGCCCTAAGAATGTCCGAAGGAGCGTGTTAATTACAGGGAAACAGCTTGCTGCCCCTTGAAACTGGAACCTTAAATGGCTTTTGTTGTCATGCCCCACCAACATGGCTCTGCTGCTGTGTTAAAGCGGCTGCAGCCTCTCTGTAGTGCCTCCTCCTGATGGGAGCTGGAAGGTCTGTGCAGCTGAGGAAAGCAGTGCAGCCACTTGTTTTCCCGAGGGCAGCTATCTGCTTCTCAGCACTGACAGAACCAATGGGAGCTCTTGTCTCACTTCTGGTTTTCCTCACCGCTGGAATCTCTGATGTGTCTGAAAGGCTCACCAGAAGGTGGAGATAAGGACCTTTTCCGAGGCCTGGAGAGGCAGCATGGGAGCTTCTTCCTCCTGCTTCTTACTGGCGCTTCGCATTCAAATCACAGATGCATAGGACTGGTTGTATGAGTTCTGTTCCCTCATACCAGCTGACACAAAGGTGTTTCTACTGCATGTAGGAAGTAAGTGGTCCCAGACAGACAGGAAGTGGAAAATCCTTAGTGGATAGTTTGAAGTCTGTGCTGTGGTGATGAAGCATAACTGAGCAATTACGGACCTGTCTGGGATTTGAGACCCAGATTCCATTCTATGCTGGCATTGTTTCATCTGTGTGCCAGAGAGCTCACTTACTAACCTATCTAGTGTGACAGCGGTGTTGTTAGGTAAGTGTTTTGTGAGGGTTATCTAAGGCCCTTAGCATGTCTTGCTATTACAGGTAGCCCACATTTCTTTTTCTTCCCTTCTTTTTAAAAAGGGGGGGAAGGGAATACTGTCGCGTGAAGGTGACTGGAATCTGATTTACATTTGTGCATGGTAGGTGTCCTCCTTGGTGAAGGCTTTTCAAAGCACTTGGGTTACTTGGACAGCAAGGTGCTGCATAAGATGGGTAAAGCAGCATGTTGGCTTGGCTAAGTGGGATCAAGGTCATAGCAGTAGTACATCATCTTCTGACATTTACAGCATCTTTTAGACAAAATGAAAGACTGAGTACTTTGTTGAGGGAGCAGATGAGGCGGGGAGGCTGGGTTTCATTTGGGTTGTCTTTCAAAGACAATAAAAACCAGAGTTTTATCATCTCCTCTTTGTGCCTCCTGTCCCCAGTGTGAGCGTGGACTGCTGGAGTCCTCCTGGCTCAGTCTGGGGGAGCAGTGTGGGGTGTCCATGCTTCCTGAAACACTTGCACACATCAGTAGCTTACATGTAATGCTAAAATGAGTGTTAAAAACAATAGAAAATGTTTCAGTCCTCACAGTCAGGACTTACCTCTTTAACTGATGAGGTGGTGATTGAATATCACTGCCCGGTACTGGAAGTTGTTAAGCTCTGCTGTTGTAAATTCATTTAACCCTTGTGCGGAGTGGCATGAAGGGATTGAGATGAGCGTGCGGTTTGGGACAACAGTCACTTCACAGATGCTGTAGCAAAACTGTTTTCACGATCTTACTCTATTTCATATATAGGCTCAGGGAAAAAAAACACCGCCACCAAAAAAACCCCAGTGGCATGCCAAAGAGAAGTTCTACCCATAGGAGCACTTGGTGCTCAGTTACCAGCTAGAAAGTTCCAAACACCAAACCGAAGTCTCACTTCTAGCCTCTGATTATTTCACTGTTTCACATACTGAAACTTGATGAAGCTTCCCTCATCTGTAACTCGTGCTCTTTGGGGCCATGCATTAGGTGCTGTTCCAGCAGGATCGGTGTGCTAGGCAGGCTCTAAGGGGATGAGCAAGACCAAGATTAATGAGCACAACTAGTGATGCCAGGAATCCTTTTCTTAGGTCGATGTGACTCATACTCTTCTGTAACGTCTGAAGTGATCTTGGTGTTATGTTGTATTTGTACATCCTTGGCTTCTCAATGAATGTGCAGCCAGAATATTTGATTACAAACTTCCTGTTTCAGGTACTGTTTAAGAATGGCTTTACTGCGTGTGGAAGAAATTAACATAATTTACATTTACATCAACTGAGTGTGGAAAACCTGGGGGTGTTTTCAATATTCTAAGAATGCAAAGGCAGAAGGTAAATCTTCCTATCAGTTTCATGGTTTTTTTTTATTCTGAGTGCATGTTGCACCTACATATGCATGGGGTATCAACGTGCCTACTTCAGAAAAAGAATCCCGACACAGAATCAAACTGATCATTTTTCCTTTGGCTAGCAAGAAAGTCAGGTAATTTTAAGTAAGCCAGTTCAGAGTTGGCTTGCTAAACTGCAACCAGGCTCGTTACTGGAGCAAGTGAGGTTATTGAGATTGAGAACAAGAAGCTTAAACAAGTATAGGACAGCACAGGTAGTGATGGCACGGAATATTTCTAGGTAAGGGAGACAACAACTGACTGCAAAAGTGATACTTCTATTTGCAATTTAACTTGTTCTCATGGGCATTCAGTCCTATGTACGTCTTATGCTGTTGGCAATACTGCAGTAGGCTATAGATTATAGATGAAAAGATGATCACAGAATGTCCTGGGTTGCAAAGGCCCACAGTGCTCACCCAGTCCCAACCCCCTGCTGTGTGCAGGGTCGCCAACCAGCAGCCCAGGCTGCCCAGAGCCACATCCAGCCTGGCCTTGAATGCCTGCAGGGATGGGGCATCCACAGCCTCCTTGGGCAGCCTGTTCCAGTGCGTCACCACCCTCTGCGTGAAAAACTTCCTCCTAAAATCCAACCTAAACCTGCCCTGTCTCGGTTTCAAACCATTCCCCCTTGTCCTATCACTGCCCACCCTTGTAAACAGCTATTTACGAGGGTGGATAACCTTGCAAAGGCTTTTGTATTGTTAATGCATTGCGAAAGCAATAAGGAAACCTCCTTGTCTTTCCTCATATAAGTAATAAAGAACCTGTAATGAGAAGTTTTGACATTAATAAGTTCTGTGTTCATTATTATTCATTAATAAGGCCAGTATTCATTCACCTGAGCAGTGACATGCATTGTGTCCGAGTTCACTGCTGCCCTGAGCACTAAGTTCTGAATTGTATCTTCGTGCAGTCATGGAAATGGTGGTGGGAAGGGATGTGTGGAGGTCATCTGGGCTGACCTCTTGATGAAAATGAGGATTTGCCAGCTCTGGATACGGTCAGCTGTGAGTTGTTTTGTGTTTTTCTTTTTTTTTCTTCCAGCAAGCTCTTGAAAACATCCAGAAATCTCTGACCTCTCTGGGTACTTGATGCCTTTGCTGCATTACCTGTCATAGAATCATTAAGGTTGGAAAAGACCTCTAAGATCTTCTAGTCCAACCATCCACCTACCACCAGTGCTGCCTGCCATGCCATGTCCCTCAGTGCCATGTCTGCCCTTTCCTTAACCACCTCCACGGACAGTGACCCCACTGCTTCCTTGGGCAGTTTGTTCCAATGCATTACCACTCTTTTGGAGAAGAAACGTTTCCTGATTCCCAGCCTGACCGTCACCTGGTGCAACATGAGGCCATTCCCTCCTGTCCTATCTCTGTTACCTGGGAGCAGAGATTAACCCCACCTCTCCAGAACCCCCTTTCAGGCAGTTGTGGGGAGCAATAAGGTCTCCCCTGAGCCTCCTCACCTCCAAACTGAACTTCTGGTCCACAGACTCATGTTCCATACCCCTCACAGCTCTGCTGTCTGCTCTGGACGTGCTCCAGGGCCTTTCAAGTGAAGAAATGTCCTCGTGATGCCCCACCAAGACCTTCAAAGTTGTAACTTAGATGTTTGTCCCTTATTTTACTTAGTTTTATTATAATTTGCATTGTTGCTGTTTGTCTCATTGTCCGAAGTGCTTCAGAAGATACTGAACGTTGTCTGCTCTCATACTGATCCTAATGATATTCTATACATTTCTAGTTGCCAAATGAGTGTTCAGCACTCAATTATTAGCATTTCAGCCTGTCAGTTGATCCAGCTTTCAAGCCACAGTAAGCCTGTTCATGCAGAACATGTGTACTTCTTCAGCTTACAAATGAGATTGTTAGGTAAGGACTTTCCTAAGCTGGCATTTCTCCATGCTCTCAGAGTGTCTGTGCAACAGGTGATACTTGAATTGCATTGGAATGCCGAGTGTTAGCTGCGTGCGTGTGTCTGGGATGTGTTTGTGTGCCTTTTGGTGGGTGGGAAAGCTCAGTTTGCCTTCTGTGAGCTACTAGACCCTGCAATGTGAGCTGCTGTACCACGATCAGATGGTTTTCACTTGAAAACACTGGAAAGTTCAGGTGGGTTTCATTGCTGCCTTAGCTGCCTTCAGAAGGCTTGGTCAGAACAGCACGAGGCTCCTTGCCTGTGCCCTTGCACGTGTGTGGGAGGAGGGATGGAAAGCGTGGAGCAGAGGCACCAGTATGATTTGGTTTCCTAAGCTAAGTTAAGGAAAGAGGGAATAGAAAAGAATTCAATTGGAAAATCATAGAATTGCTCAGGTTGGAAAAGACCTTAAAGATCATCGAGTCCAACCGCAACCTCCCTGGGCAGCCCATCCCAGTGCTTAACAACCCTTTCTGCAAAGTTTTTCCTGATATCCAACCTAAACCTCCCCTGGCCGGAAATCCGTGTTGTGTTTCACAGGGTAAGATATAAAATATGCTGCTCCTTTGTACCTGCCCCCAGTGTGTAACAACGTGTAATGCTGTCAAAGAGCAGGCTTACTCAGTCTGCTTCTATTCAGAGAACAATCTTCCCCCTCACCTATTTTTTTATTATTACTATTTTCTAAGTTCTTAAGAAAATGAGAGGTTGATCACTGCACTGTTTCCTTTGCAGCCTTCTGGGCTGTTTATAAATCACAACTTCCTTTTGAATAACTGCTTCAACAGAAATAAGTGCCGTTTCTGGTATAGTCTCAGTGTTTTCCAGCCTCTCATTTGAATTGCTCTGAATAGAGGGATATCATTTTGCTGATAGATAGTCTTGCATTTTGTGGGAACTTCATATCAGGACTCCAGCTGATGCGTGCTTACAAACGGTTTTTATTTCCTGATTATAGAATTATTAAAGTTGGAAGAGACCTCTAAGATCATCTAGTCCAAGCATCTGCCTCCCATCCATATCAGCCACTAGACCATGCCCCTAAATGCTGCATCTGCCCTTCCTTAAGCACCTCCATGGACGATGACTCCACTGCTTCTGAATGTTTCAGAAAACCAAATGCAGCTTTTAGTCAAAATTGCTGATCTCTTGCTGAGCATCCAGGCCAGCAGTCAGTGACCCAGAATCATAGAATCACAGAATCACAGAATGGCCTGGGTTGCGAAGGCCCACAGTGCTCATCCAGTCCCAACCCCCTGCTATGTGCAGGGTCGCCAACCAGCAGCCCAGGCTGCCCAGAGCCACATCCAGCCTGGCCTTGAATGCCTGCAGGGATGGGGCATCCACAGCCTCCTTGGGCAACCTGTTCCAGTGCGTCACCACCCTCTGCGTGAAAAACTTCCTCCTCAGATCCAACCTAAACCTCCCCTGTCTCAGTTTAAGACCATTCCCCCTTGTCCTATCACTGCCCACCCTCACAAACAGCTGTCGAGAAGGCTGAGTATGGAATGCAGTCCAGCCATTGGAGGGCGTGTGACCCAGAGTCAGAGACCTCCACTGGGTGGTGGGCAGAGGAGGAAGGCAGGCAGTCAATGTGCTGGAGAAAAAGGCTCCGTGGTAAGCGTGAAGTTGGGTTGAAGTAACCTTGAGTATGTTGTGTTGTGGGGCTGCTGAAGAGACATCTGCAAAGGCATTATTGTGCTAGATTACACTTGGTTGAATCCTGGACCTAAGCAATGAAATAGAAAGGTGGGGACAGAAAGGCAGCCACTGGGGAGAGAAAAGTAAAACGGATTGGGTTCATTCCTCAGACTTGTGTGTAAAA
Source organism: Alectoris magna (assembly GCA_030625065.1). Taxonomy (NCBI): domain Eukaryota; kingdom Metazoa; phylum Chordata; class Aves; order Galliformes; family Phasianidae; genus Alectoris; species Alectoris magna. Next base: position 111,759,220 of record CM060562.1, on the reverse strand, counting down.
TGCTGAGATATGGGAATTCATGCTTGAGCAGCCCGTTCTGTAGAGAAGTGATATGCTCAGTAGATGAGAGAAGAGGGGTGGATGTTGTTTATCCTGGCTTCAGTAAGGCTTTTGGCACTGTCTTCTGTAACATCCTTGTATGCAAACTGATAGGAAGTGTGCAGTAGGTGAGTGGACAGGAAATTGGGTTGCTGAGCATTTGGACCGCGGGGTTACAGAGGTGTGATGGGCACACAGAGCCCAGCTGGGTGAGTGCTGTGCCAGGGGGTGGCACTGGGGCCGGTGCTGTGGAGCACCTGTTAATGGCTTGGGTGATGGGAACAAGTTTTCCTACAGTAAAACCCCAAGGATTTTATTTATCTAAAGACATACTCTACCAAAGCCTGCTTGCACCCATGCAAATGAATCATTGTAGACCAATTAATTTAAAGCGATCAGTTACTTGCACTGATTTAGAAGTCATTAGAATAATTTTATTGCACAGATTTGTGAACTTTTCTGTCTGGCATTCTTGGGGTTTTTACTCAAACTAAAATCAGGCTCAGTGGAAATAAAATAGCTTCCATTGTCTCCTTATATTAATAAGCTCCCGTTACACTCGGAGTTACTGCGGTGTTCCCAATTTGCTGATGATGCATCAGCTATTGTTGCTCCGCACCATTGGTTCTTGTGGTAGGAACCTTCTTTCAGTAGTCTCAGAACATTCCTTTTTTTAACCTGCCTTCAGCTCCAGCTTTTATGCTGCTGACAGAACCGGCTTCCCACTGCTTACCTGCCTTCCTACATCCAGTTGGCCTCCTTTAATGGACTTTCTCATTCGCGTGTGCTTTGCTGGCAGTGTAAAGTTTGAGTGACTGAAAACGAATTGCCGTTCCTTTTGTGATCTCTTTTTTGTTGTTTTATGCAGAATATGTTGCAGTGTCCTTGCCCTGATTCCAGGTGACAGACCTGGACAGTCCATCACCTTTTATCTACGCTAAGCAAACTTCAGCTTGGAGAACCAATCTTTCCTTCTGCTTCTGCTGGAAGGAGCGCAGTGGCCATGGTGATCTCCTGGCTCGGCTGGGTTCTGCGCCTCCCACACTTTCTTTCATGCTGTTTCATTATCAGAAATTGCTGTCGGGCATCTTCTTTATGAATCACTGTGGCCATGATTCTGATGATGCAGAGTGGCACAGAATCATAGAATTGCTCAGGCTGGAAAAGACCTTAAAGATCATCGAGTCCAACCACAGCCCAACCATCCTACCCTAACTAACAGCCCTCCGCTCAGTCACGGCCCTGAGCACCACATCCAAACGGTTTTAAACACATCAGGGATGGTGACTCAACCACCTCCCTGGGCAGCCCATCCCAGTGCTTAACAGCCCTTTCTGTAAAGAAGCTCTTCCTGAGATCCAACCTAAACCTCCCCTGGCACAACTTGAGGCCATTTCCCCTGGTCCTGTCACCAGTGAGAAGAGACCAGCCCCGCTCTGCTGCAATCACCTTTCAGGTATTGGCAGAGAGCAATCAGGTCTCCCCTCAGCCTTCTTTTCCCCAGACCAAACAGCCCCAGTTCCTTCAGTCTCTCCTCATAGGCCATATTGTCCAAGCCCTTCCCCAGCCTTGTTGCCCTTCTTTGGACCTGCTCCAGCACCTCCATGTCCCTGCTGTGCTGAGGTGCCCCAAACTGAACACAGCACTCAAGGTGAGGCCTCACCAGTGCCAAGTACAGGGCAGGATGACTTCCCTAACATGAAACAGAATGAAATAAAAGAGAAGCTTGAGCACGCTTCTTTCTCCAACCCTGGAGAACCCTGGCTCTCTGACATACTCACTCCATTATTTCATCATTGTCTTTCAAGTCTATCACCATATTCACTCTGTGTTTCTTCTCTCATGTTTAATTTTTTCAGCTCCTTGTCTTTTCTAACAGCAATGCCAGTGTTATCCTATTAGTTGTCCTATAGACATCTTAGGGCTTGTTGTTTAGTGGCAAGTATATATATGTTTGCTCTACCACCATAATAGCTCTCTGAACTCGGTATTGAGCTAGCTGAAGTTGTGAGATGGCATAGTGCTTTGTCTCCTTCCCTTACAGCATTCTGCTGCCAAAGCCTGGGGTTGCACTGCCTTATTACAAATACTGATTCTGTTACACTCCCAGTGCTTCTGCAGTGAACCTGTAGTCCTGATTTCGATCTTTGGTGCTTTGGAGACTCCTCTAACATCAAGCCTTCGGCAGCTTTGTGAGTGCCTTTCTGCCGTGTGGGTTGTCATAGGTTGTGTGTGGGTGTCCTTTAGCATTCCACATAAAATCCCTCCTGATAATCCAACAGAATAGCTATTAATAGCCTCCCTCCAATGCGGTACTTGCTCAGTTTGCACTACCTGCAGTGCCTTCACTGCTGCTCGTGCTTTCTCATTCTCATACAGCCATTTCATTGAATGGCCTGGGTTGCAGAGGCCCACAGTGCTCATCCAGTCCCAACCCCCTGCTGTGTGCAGGGTCGCCAACCAGCAGACCAGGCTGCCCAGAGCCACATCCAGCCTGGCCTTGAATGCCTGCAGGGATGGGGCCTCTGTTCTGTATTAACAAACAACTTGGTGTCTAGTACTGTATCAGATGATCTCTTGCATGAGATCTACCACTTAGATATCTGAAATAAAACATGTTGGACAAAATCTATTAAGAACTCTTCAGAAAGAGACTTTTTTTTTAAAGGCAGCAGTAGTTTAAAGTTCAAGTGTACGTTTTGCAATGACCTCTTCTTTCAATATCTGTTGCCGAGATCTCTTGGAGTTCTTTAGGTTTGTTCACAGAATCACAGAATGGCCTGGGTTGGAAGGGACCCCAAGGATCACGAAGCTCCAACCCCCCACCATAGGCAGGGCCACCAACCTCCACATTTCATACCAGCCAAGGCTGCCCAGGGCCCCATCCAACCTGGCCTTGAACACCTCCAGGGATGGACGGGGCATCCACAGCCTCTCTGGGCAGCTGTTCCAGCACCTCACCACTCTCACAGTAAAGAACTTCCCCCTGACATCCAACTTAAACCTTCCCTCCTTCAACTTGAAACCATTTCCCCTTGTCCTGCTGTCTACCCTTGAAAAGAGTTGAGTATTCCCTGCTGGGTGATGCTGCTGCTGGGATGGGATGGTGAGGGCTGTGCCTGTGCCCTGCCCCTTCCACGAGCACTGCGCTTCCTGGCTGATGGCCCGGCTGCTGGGGCTGGCTCTGAGTGCTTTGTGAGATGCTCTTTGTTTGTCCTATGTGCAAATCTTTGTACTAAGCCCAGCACTATTCAAGACATCATACCCACACAAGGCTTCAGTAGCCATCCATCAGGAGGTTCTGCTCTGGGCTGGCCTCTGCCTTGTGGCAGGCTGTGTCTTAGTATAGGAACTGTGTTCTTCTTAAAACCTTACTGTGTATGCTCTGACATACGCCCCTTTAAAAACATGGCTGTGTTCTTTGGTGTATATAAAATATTTTATAAACAGCAACCAGACAGTACAATAATATTTTAAGATGCTCACGGAACACAGGCCGAACTGGGAAGATGCAGCTCTTTCAGTTGCTTTGTCCAAAAGACAAGGGATTATTTTTTGTTCAGGTATTAATTCATGTATCTTCAAGGAATGCCTCTTGGGTCATGACGCTTCAGTTACGTCCTTATGTCATAGAAACGTAAACACGCTTGAGATACACTTAGTGAAGTAGAGGGGGAATAAATCCACATTAGCTGCTGTATATATCCTTGCCATGGGAAGTGGTTGCTATCGTTTGATGTCAGCCAGCATAAAACGGAGTGATCTGTAGCTACACTGTGAACTTCAGCTCCCTGTGTGAGGGAAAGCTGTGAATTCCCCATCCAGCTCTATAAACAAGTCAGCAGTGGACTAACTTGTATGACTAGGATGGAGTGTTATCTTAAATTATTAGCAACAGATTACAACAAACAAACCAACAAATATAAATTGTTACAGGATTTTTACAGAGAATTTGAAGGGCTATGAAGAAATAGGAGGAAGTTTTTCACGCAGAGGGTGGTGACGCACTGGAACAGGTTGCCCAAGGAGGCTGTGGATGCCCCATCCCTGCAGGCATTCAAGGCCAGGCTGGATGTGGCTCTGGGCAGCCTGGGCTGCTGGTTGGCGACCCTGCACACAGCAGGTGGTTGGGACTGGCTGAGCGCTGTGGGCCTTTGCAACCCAGGCCATTCTGTGATTCTGTGATTCTCTGAATTACAAAAACAACTGAATATATACTGCATGATACGAGGTGAGCTGAGCTGTGATGAGGTGGTGAGCACAACTCAGAACAGAAGAGAACCGTGTCACAAGTGTTGGTGTTCCAAACAGCCTGTGATGGAACATCTGGAGCTGGGAGGGACCATGGGGCACATCGAGTCCCACTGTGGGCTCCACACTCAGCAGCCCAAGCTTGCCACTGAGAGCTCCCAATGTTCTCTGTTTTTCTCCCTCCTGAAGGCCATCAGAACTAGAATGAGTTGGAAGGTTTGTATGGAGACTTTGTTTCTACTGGAGAACGTCTTTAGTGAAACTGAATGTATTAGAATTCATTGCAGCTCCGTGCTTGAGGAGAAAGCTGGTTGTTCAGCTGTAGGTAAGGCACTGTGAAGTAAGATCAATTCTCTGTCACTCACTTGTATTCCCTAATGTACTTGCTATTTAATTTCTGTCAATTTAGTATTGAAAGCACATCATGATTGCTCTTATTGCTTCCTCCAAAGGGAACCGAGTGCACAATGACCAAGTGATTTTGAGCTGTGTTAAATACGAGTCTTCTGAAACAAGTAGATTTTTATATAAAAAAGTGCCGAAATACTGAGTAAAAAGTGCAAACCAGAGGGAGTCTGGTTTTGGTCCTTCCCTGTGCAGGGGCAGTGGAAAGCTCTGTCTCGAGTTTCAGCTGGTGAAATATCTGGAGAGGAAAAAGGGGAAACTGATTGTGATTTCTTATACCCATAACATAAGGGTATATGGAGAGGAAAAAGGGGAAACTGATTGTGATTTCTTATACCCATAACATAAGGGTATCTGGAGAGGAAAAAGGGGAAACTGACTGTGATTTCTTATACCCGTAACATAAGGGCTCGATGATTTGCAGCATGATTTCGGTCTCTTCTCGTGAGATCTTGTGAGATCATGAGAATGAGATCAGCCTTGCGGGGACGGTCTCAAATAAAACCATTTCATGTAAAAACTACGTTTTCTTTTGCAATTAGGATTTGTTTCCCTCCAGCCACCACCTGTACACTGCTCCAGAGACACTGGAGAAACATGGTACCTCAGTATGGGGCCCGTATCATCTGATCTCCATCTGTCATGTGAATGCAAATCAAAAACAACGGCAAGGAAAATTAATAAGGCAGTGTATTCTGTCCTAAATGAAGACAGGAACACATATCGTTACACGGTGAACGCTGAGTATTCACACTGTGGGGTTTGTCGGCTGCAGCCGGATGAGGGGGTTCTGCAGAAGAGACAATCTGATTTAAGAAAGTGCTGCAGCAACATAAATACCCGCTTCCAATCCATCCTGTGATATGAAAATAGCAATTACTTCAGAAATCCATTATTCATTGCTTCATTGCTTGGTGTCTGGCTGCATGTTGTGTGACAGTTTCTTTCTTTCCCTTTGAACTGCACTGCTGCTCCTGGCTTGGCAGCAGGCGCTGCTTTCTCTCAGCACAGCCATTAAATCTCTCACCTGCGTGTCCTGTGCAGTGCTGCTGCTGGGAGATAAGGTTGGTGACTCGCAGCTGCCAGCATTGGTATTCCAGGCTCCTCTTTCAAGGGCATTTTGCTGTGATGAAGCATCTCAGATGACAAGGAAAACATACAGCCGTGTTAAATACCCTTGCTAGTCGGAGACAAGCGAGGGTAAATGGAAAGGATTTTAAAATGCATTTTGAAACCTTTAACAGAGCTTATGGGTAACAGTAAATCACATTTTTAGGCAGGAGCATTACAGGCCTATTCCAACCAGCATCATCCATTAAATGTCTACTAATGGAGAGTGCCTGTCCTTCGCAGCGTTCGCTTGAAGTCCAAATAGAACATGAGGCGTCCGAGCTCTTCTGAATATGTGTTCCTGCACCTCCTGTTCAAGGTCACGTAGGTTGTGCAGTCGGGAGCTGAATCCATCTCTTCCAGAGCCTCTCTCTGTGCCTCTCTGAGCACTGCGACCACCGCCCTGCATGGATCGGGCACAGGGGGAGGCTTGTTTCTGTCTGCTGGAAGTGGCCACATGCACTCATTTCCTTCCCCTGCCCTTATATGTGCAAGCTATGAACTATGAGTTGTTCTGTGACATCAAAAGTAGTTGTACAGTTCTGACTCAGAGTTAAAACTTGTGTTTCTAAATGAGACAACAAAATCATCCCAGCTAAGGGACAGCCCTTTAAGTCACTGAAGCGTTCTGACGCTATCAGATGTGGCACGTGAAGTTGCTCACTATTTACTAACGGAGTGGAAGTATTCCCTGATATTTTCTGACTCTTGGATTCTGAGACCTGTAAGTGTGAGGGATGGGAAGTTGTTAAGTTGTTACCTGCAGAACATCAAACTGTTACTTACAGAAAAGTTTCCCCTCCAAGGAAAGGGTGGCCTAGACATGGCTCATCTGGCAGACGCTCTAAACTGCAGATTTTATATACTTACAAAGAAGCATATTGATTTGGGGTCATTCTAAGTTTAGTTAACCTTCCGTGTTTTTCTGGCCCAAATTCTGCAGCTTTAAAAGCCTTCAAACAGTAGGAGTGATTATTTGCTATGAGGTGATTCAAAGCCCTTCCTTCCCCCCCCCCCCCCTCCCCCAGTATTTACTGTTAATTCAGAATTTTTAGGAACTTTAGCTTGGGGATCAAACTCATCTTGGAAAGATCACTGGCTGTGTAGCTGTTGGATAGCATCTCAAATAGTGTGCTTGGTTTTGGGCCCCTCGCAACACGGTGGATGTAGAGTTGGTGAAACACATTCAGAGAAGAGCAGTGAGGTTGGTGAAGGGGCTGGAAAATGACGTGTGTGAGGGAGCTGGGGTTGCTTAGGCTGGAAAAGAAGAGGCCAAAGAGAGACCTCATGAAGGGAGGTCTACATGAAGGGAGGTGGCAGTGAGGATTTGTCAGTTTGTTTTTCTCATGTGACAAGTAATAGAACCCGAGGAAAAGGCCTCAAGTTGCCCCAGGGGCGCTTTAGATTGGGTATCAGGAGAGCTTATTCATGGAGTGGGTTCTGTGCTGGAACAGGCTGCCCAGAGAGGGAGTGGAGTCCCCATCCCCTGCAGGTATGTAGGAGACGTGTGGATGGGGCACTAAGGGATGTGGCTTAGTGGGGGACTTGGTAGTGCTAGCTTGATAGTTGGACTTAGCCATCTTGAAGGTCTTTTCCAACCTAAATGATTCTCTTCATTCAAGCTTCACCTAGAGTCTTTCAGATATTCAGAGATGCCTTATTTCGTATCTTTTTGTTGTTGTGTTCTTGTAACAACTTTATTTCATCTGGAAATCGGTGAAGTCACAGAATCACAGAATGGTTTGGGTTGGAAGGGACCCCAAGGATCACGAAGCTCCAACCCCCCACCACAGGCAGGGCCACCAACCCCCACATTGAATACCAGCCCAGGCTGCCCAGGGCCCCATCCAACCTGGCCTTGAACACCTCCAGGGATGGACGGGGCATCCACAGCCTCTCTGGGCAGCTGTGCCAGCACCTCACCACTCTCACAGTACAGAACTTCCCCCTGACATCCAACCTAAATCTTCCCAGTAGGTTTGGTAAGTGCTGGGACCCTAGGACAGAAGCCCTGTGCAGGCAGCTGCCTCAGCCTTAATGCTTTGTTGTTGCAGCTATTGACTCCACTCTTGGAAAAATTCATTAATAGCTATTAATGCAATGTTGGGAGCTTTGATCTATTAAAATGGGTATACATCAAATGTTAAAATTCCCTTAACAAGAGGCGTAACTGGTAGCATTTGGTGGCCATTATGGTTAGAAGTTAAGAATGGGAATGTCATTTCTGCGTAACAGGGAGTTAATCTAGGAGGGCTGTCCTAGCATTGGGTATTGTTGTATCCCACTGGCTTTCATGGTTTCCTTGGCCCCAGTGCCCTGAAGTCCCAGGCTGTCGCTCACATCAACACACACAGCTTAAGCTGTAGCACAGTTGGAGATGCTGAGATCCTGGCTCTTGGGCTGGGTTCCATGTTCCGATGTGTTCCTGGTGTATTCCTCTGGCTGGGTTCATCTACTTCCATCCTTTTGAGGGTTGTCTACTTCAGCACAAGCCAATGCTCGGTGCAAAGAGGGTAGAAAAGAATTAAGAAAAATGCACTTTTGTGTTGTCTTCTGGAGTTTGACTTGACCCCATTCCATCTTAGCGCTCTGCTCTTGGTTCTGTGCGGGACCTCTTTGGAGGTGCTCACTTTGCTCCTGGAGTTTTGTGCGTGCTGGGATTGATCTTCAGCTGCAGACAGCATCTGGGGTTGTTTGCATCTGGGTTGGTGGGGGGGTGTTTGTTTCTTGGACATTTCTTTTCCAAAATAGTTGATTTAATGTTGCTGAAGTCTTTCGGTTGTGTTTCTTGTTTTGTTTTGGTTTTGTATTTATTTTTTATTTTTCTGTTGAATAAATAGCAACCTGCTTTCACAAACAGAATCCGATCCTATGGGCACATACGAGAGCTTGGTTTAAATGCTTCTGACTGTCGTGGAAGGCTGAACGAGCCAGAGCTGCACATTGTTGAAAACATTTGAGCCAGACATAATGCGAGTCTATTTTTGGATCCCATTCAAGCACCAGTGGGTCGTGGTTGGAGGGCTCCATGTTATTGTGCTGGGTTTGTGCAGCACTGTAAGCAGCATGGCTGGCACCTGGGAACGGAGCTGCAACAGAAATAATCCTGCTGTTTGTAATGATGATGAGCACAGCCACCTTGGCTTCTGAATTTGGGCAGTATTTTTGTTGCAGTGTGGCTGCTGTTACAGTGAGGTCCGCATATGGTCAACTTTCCCTAAGGCTAAATCAGCAATGGTTTGCTTGCAAAAGGGGGTCAAGGTGTTGTGCAAGTTGTTTCAATGACTTGGCAGCTGAGCTGAAGATTGAAGCTGAAATTGGGGCACTGTTTGTATGTGCCAGGCAGGGGTGTGGTTAAAACCGTGGTAACGCCGGGGAGAAACCAAAGCCATGCACAGAGGAATAAAGGTTGCAGGGTAGGGCTGCGTGGTCCCGCACTGCACAAACCACAGTTTGAGAGGCTGACCCAGGCTGGAACAACGTTGACTCATTGCCTTCCAGCTTTGGGAGCTGTTGCCCTTCTGAAGGGACTGCTGATTCAGGTATGGGACTCGATCATCACGTGTTAATCATCAGAGAGCCTGGGGATGTTTCTGCATTGTGCTGGTTCTTGTGATGGAAAATAACAATTGCAGTTACCTTTAATCAGCGTCATTCTCAGTTCCAGAACGTGTTTGGTGGCTGTATGTGTCGCTGTAAAAGCTCTGTATTTCTGTGCAGATGTGCAAGTAGATCTGCTCAGTTGCTCCTAGATCCACTTTGAAATACTCCCCTGGGATATCTGCACACACCGTGCCCCTTTAATTCCACACACAATTGTCATTATTGTCAAAACATGAAACAAACAACAAAGCTTCTGAAAGCCTTTTCAAAACACTCTCCTTGCTCTCCATTCTCAGGAGCAGTGGTTGTCACCCTAAGCCCAGCGTAAGGCTGGTAGGGGACAGTTTCAGAGTTGAGTACTTTGAGATGGCATTCTGGTTTGAGTCAGTGCTCTCTGAAGTGCCCTTCCATCCCTGCACCCTGGCTCTTTGGTGAAGGTTGATGGGATGGCTGCGATCCCCAAATCCTCCAGCTTAGCACCTGCCAACAAGAGAGGGGCTTTCCTGCACAAGTGTTGGGACAAAAGCTGTGGGTAGGAGCAGTCCTTGTGCAGGAGAACCCTCCTTCAGAGAAGGCTGTGCAGGTGTGCTGAGATGCAGGTGTGTCTGTATCAGTGACTGCTTATTAAATATCAGACTTGGCATTATGCATGAAGTAGGGCTTTACTGTTTCCTGGGAGTGAACTGAATGTAGCAACACTGCACCCAGAGGTAAAGATTGCTTTTAACTCATTTTGAGGGCTGGAGCAGCTCTCCTATGAGGAAAGGGTGAGGGAACTGGGCTTGCTTAGCTTGGAGAAGAGAAGGCTGCGGGGAGACCTCATTGTGGCCTTCCAGTACTTGAAGGGAGCGAATAAACAGGAGGGGGAACGGCTGTTTGTGAGAGTGGGCAGTGATAGGACAAGGGGGAATGGTTTGAAACTGAGACAGGGCAGGTTTAGGTTGGATCTGAGGAGGAAGTTTTTCACGCAGAGGGTGGTGACGCACTGGAACAGGTTGCCCAAGGAGGCTGTGGATGCCCCATCCCTGCTGGCATTCAAGGCCAGGCTGGATGTGGCTCTGGGCAGCCTGGTCTGCTGGTTGGCGACCCTGCACACAGCCGGGGGTTGGGACTGGGTGAGCACTGTGGGCCTTTGCAACACAGGCCATTCTGTGATTCCATGATTCTATGATTCTCAATGAAAGAACCTTTCAAAATTAAGTCTGCTCTGGGAGAAACAGACAATATAAATCTGACAATTTAAAAAGTAAATGAACATTTATTAACATTAGATGAGATTATAAGGAGTTTGCATGCCCAAAAATCTCAGGTAAGGATTGTATCTTGGTTTAAAATCAGAAACATAGAATCATAGAATCAAAAGGTTGGAAAGGACCTACATGATCATCAAGTCCAACCATCCTCCCTTTACCATACCTACAGAAACCACTAAAACGTATCGCCTAGCTCCTCATCTAGACGCCTCTTGAACACTGCCAGGGATGGTGACTCCACCACCTCCCTGGGCAGCCATTCCAGTGCCTGAACACTCTCTGAGAGAAAAAGTTCCCTCTTATGTCTAGTCTAAACCTCATCTGATACAACTAAACAATCCCAGCTCCCTGAGCCGTTCCTGATAAGATTTGTGCTCCAGACCCCTCACCAGTTTCATTGCCCTTCTCTGGACATGTTCCAGGACCTCGATGTCTTTCTTGTAGTGAGGAGCCCAAAACTGAACACAGCCAAGCATCGACCAACACCCCCAGGTCCCTTTCCTCTTCACAGTCATCCAGCCACTCTGCCCCAAGCCTGTAGCGCTGCATGGGGTTATTGTGGCCAAAGTGCAGGACCCGGCACTTGGCCTTGTTGAACCTCATCCCATTCACCTCAGCCCAGTGATCCAGCTTACCTAGATCCCTCTGAAGGGCCTCCCTACCCTCAGGCAGATCAACACCACCTCCCAACTTGGTGTCATCTGCAAACTTAGTGAGGGTACGCTCAATCCCCTCATCCAGGTCATCAGTGAAGATGTTAAACAAGATGGGCCCTAGGACCGACCCCTGAGAGACATCACTTGTAATGGGTCGCCAGCCGGACTTAACTCCATATAACCACTACGCTCTGGGCACGACCCTCTAGCCAGTGACACGACCCTCTAGCCAGTGGTGCTGTAGAACACGATGTATGTTGGGAGATGGAAGTTGAAGTCCTGAAGTGCTCCGTAGAGTTCTTGTGCCTTGTAATCTCTGCTTTTGAGATGGGAGCCAACTGGGGAGCTTCTGTAAAGAGCTTGCTGAAGTACCCCAGTGAGCTACAGCGGCTTGTAAGGGAAAATCTAGGTTATGCTTAGGGATAGACGAGAAGAGACAAAAAATGAAAGTAATTGCCATCTCAGCAAGGTTTCTTTACTAGGATAGAGAGGAAAAATTGCAATAATTCTGTTTTGAAGAGGGATGAATAGTAGAAGCGCAAGAGTAATCACGCAGAGGAACAGAGCACTTTGCACACCGTGTACCAGCTTTCATAAGGTGAAGGAGATGCACTGCTGAAATGGGTAGATGGCAGATGGAGAAGTGGGGAAGAAAAGGACAATGTGAGGAAGCTGTCCTGCATGGCTGCGTGCTGTGACCTAGGCTCTGTCACTGCTGGGACAGCACAGTGGGCCAGGTGTCACCGTCACATGCACTGCTGAGGATGCTCTCCCAGTGCTTGGCAATCAGCACTATGTGATTCTTGGTATCTTTTCCTTTTTCATTGAACCATAGAATCACAGAATGGCCTGGGTTGCAAAGGCCCACAGTGCTCACCCAGTCCCAGCCCCCTGCTGTGTGCAGGGTCGTCAACCAGCAGCCCAGGCTGCCCAGAGCCACATCCAGCCTGGCCTTGAATGCCTGCAGGGATGGGGCATCCACAGCCTCCTTGGGCAACCTGTTCCAGTGCGTCACCACCCTCTGGGGGAAAAACTTCCTCCTCAGATCCAACCTAAACCTGCCCTGTCTCAGTTTCAAACCATTCCCCCTTGTCCTATCTCCGTTTTGGAGATTGTTCCTTTTTTCTTCCTTTTGGGCCGTGCTGCTGGATGTCTCACTAGGCTCACATACACATGACTCATCGCTGCTCTCAGCACTTCCTTCCAGCTCTTGGAAAACCACTCAGTAACTTTTCACTTTCCTGATGACGTGGTTTTTCCATTGCAGCCTACTTAGAACTTCGCTCTGGTGTCTGTACGCTGTTTTCTGCGATTCCACATATATATGATATTCAAATACATGAATAAAAGTTCTTCTAAACAGGCACAAAAATGGTAGCTTCACATTCTTCCCTAAAAACGTTTTACTGTGGTTTGTGCAAAAACCCCGAGTGCTGCAGTGGGTGGCGTATGAGCCAGCTGGTTGCCACGATGAGCCGGGTCCATCGCTCTGCTGCCTTGCTGTGTCCCTGCCGTTGCTGTCCATCTGTACGTTCTTGGGTCAGAAAATCTTTAGTGCCAGCATATGTTTCTACTCTGGTTTTGGATCTTCCTTTGTGATTGCTGCCGGTTGAGTTACTATAAATGCAAGTTAGAAAAAAATGGGCAAAGAATTGAACAGAGCTTGGAACAGAAAGTGCTGCTATTAGGCATCAGCTTTGCTGTATCAGCATCTAAGTTTACTGCCAGTCCATGGGGTGAGGAGCTGACATCTCTGCTGAGGTTCTTTCATTAGCTAACGTGGAGCTCCCTGTGCTTCCCAACCCTCTGGCGCCAGCTGAAGAGCTGGATGGGGAGCTGGGCAGTGTGAGCTGAGCCGAGCTTCTGCTCCGTGTGTCCACGCCATCTTTTTGGTGCAGGTGCCTTTGTTCTGAGTTTCATCAAGCACTCGGCAGGCTGCGGCCCCATCTGACTGCGCTTCTGCGAAGACGCTGGAGCAAGTTCTACTCAACAGAGTTTAAATAGCCGTAGCAAACTGTGTGCGTCCTCCCAGAGCGTGGTACGAGCTGCAGCGTCTGCCAGTGAGGCTCAGTAAGGCTCAGTAAGCGCCTGGTGTCTCACACGGAGCTGTGTGCTCTTGGGTTTGGATCAGTAAGATGAGCGCGTGCGGGTTTGCTTTCTGCAGTCTCCTAGGCCTGCACTAGTGAAATATGTTAATTCTGCCTGTTAGTCTGACTTGGCCGTCAGAGTCATCTGTGGGGCTGCAGTGTCTGAAAGTAACTTGTGGATCGTGAAAGAATATTGCGACTTTGGGATAAAGATCGACTTCAACGCCTTTACAAAGCCAGGACTTGTATTTCACAGCACGTCTGTCATGCTGCAGACAGCCCACCTGGCGAGGCACAAGCAGTCCTAATGAGCCAACGGATCTCAAACCGCTTTTGCTGGGGGCGTTTCCTTTCAGCTAAATGACGCTGAAGGAGCATCTCTAAGGGCAGAGGGTGCGAAGGTTGCTTGGCGTGACGTCCTGATTTCGAGGGAAGTTTCTGTGCTCTGTTCTGTGAGGGGCATTGAGTTCCAAGCCGCAGCCAGGCGTGCCTCTCATCTCCCTGCAGATGAGTCACAGTGCAGTGTGTGTGTGTCGGTGATGGGACGCCATGTGCAGGATGCTGAGTGCTCCCGATGACAGCACCGAGTGCTCACTGATCTCATGTGCGGGCTTATGCAGCTTGCCTGATGACAAAGCCGACAGCCAGTAAAGCAGAACGCTGGCTTCTTCTTGTTTGTCTTTCATCAGTGCTCTGCTATAGATTTTAAGGTATAATGAAGTAATGAACGGCACCGTAAGGCCGGTAGCTTGAAATGCTGGGTTAATTTACACTGGGAGCGGAGCGCTCAGTGTCAGGCGATCCTTTTTTTGCCAACATAAGCACTCAGCTGAAACAACAGCTATGACTCAGTTGCCAGCGAACGCTGCTTGAATTGATTTAGTCCCAGTTCAGATTTAGCACATAATCATGTTCAATTTGATCCACTGTGCTGCCGAGAGATAAAAGGGCTGAAAAAATAGACGTAGCTGATGTCAGTGGTGGCGGTGATGTCACTGCTGTGAGATGGGCTGTGCGCCTTACCATGCTGTGCTCACTGCTGGCTGCGGGGAAGGCACGGAGCGAGCCGCGCTGTGCCGAGAGCAGCTGGCCGGAGCCGGCCCAGAGTGTGGGGCGGTTCGATAGCGGTTGCACATCACAGCTTCCTGCTTTCTTCCCGCCGCTCGATCCCCTGAGGCTGCTGAGCTCTGTGTGCGCAAGGGGGGGATGCCAGCCCGTAGCATGGACTGTGATGTCTCTACTCTGGTTGCCTGTGGGGTTGATGTGGAGATCTTCGCCAACCAAGAGGTTAAGGTACGCACCTCCGGTTCTTTTGTTACAGACGGTTCCTAAAAACCCCGGGGGAGCAATGGGAGTTTGTACGTAGCAGTTGAGGGTGAGGAGGCAGGTGAGGTTCTGCTGCAGTACTAGAAGGCGTGCAGTTAAATAGTCTGTTAATTAGCAGCGAGAGATGCGGGAGAGGAATGTGCTGCCTTGGACGGTGTTTTGCTAAGCTGAAAGAGCCTGCTGTTTGCTGTGTAACAATGTCAGAACCGGGTTATGTAACTGACATCTGCGTGTGTGCATGCCTCATCTTCCCAACGAATCATTCATTGTTAATTTTGTACGGCTGTTTTTAGCCCGGTGTCACTTTTTAGATCAGCCGTGCTGCGAATGTTCTTTATCAATATCGACCACCTTCGGGAGGCTTTCCTGCTCTGGGCAGCAGCTGTTCGTTGCCTTCAGACCCAAACCAAGTATGCAAGAGCAGCGTCTTTGTGAAGGGGTACGAGTTAGTGGCAAGTGATGCATCTGCAGCAGCGCAGGGTACAGAAAGTTGTGCGTCGCCCTGTCGTGTGAATACCTCAAGCCCGGGGCTTAATTCTAAGGCTTGATATGCCGGGCTTGTAGTCTCTTAATTAGACATCTGCTGTAGAAAAATCATTGTATGTAATTGCTTACTGTTGAAATCAATTACCTTTCTCATTTATTATATTACCGCAGGAAAATCACTGCAAATTAAGTTTGAAAGAGGAATTTTAAGTATGCTTTTCACAGATCATCTGAAAGAGCTCGTAGGCACCATACAGTGATACTCAGCACTTTATTTAAAGGGCACATACGGACAGCATTTAATTTCTAATCTGATTGCTGTGTTCCTAGTATGAAAATAATGAAGGGGGGGGAAACGGCTGTACAAATTTGGGGTCACGTTCGGAACCCCTCTCCTGTTTGTCTCTGAGTCATACATTGAAGTCAGTGGAAATATCTGGAAAGAACGTTTTCATTTGCAAGAGGTTGTGATTTTTATTCCTGTTGGTTTGTTGGGTATCACACGTACTCCTGCAAATGCTTTTAGGTTCCACAAGAGAGTCCCGTTAATTTAAAAGGCTTTCTCTTTGCAATTCAATATTGGGTTCAGAGATGAAACTGATAGAGAGTAATTCTGAGGGGTGGCTGAGGTGGATGGCCTTGCCTGCACCGGGACACATTTCCCGGGCTGCTCCGAGGAGAGAGATGTGTATTCTCTTACTGCCCTTTGACATTAAAGGCTGAAACTGAGAAATTCCGAAGTGAACCTGCACTGACAGAGACTCGTAGCTGGAGCGGCTGTCTTTTAGTGCCATGCTTGACATCAGGCTATGCAAGAAATTAAAGGTGTGGGGATCTTCTTGTATCCTCTGAATAAGGAATAACAGCAGTGAGGATGTACAAATCTGGGTTCCATAAATCAGCAGAAAGCTTTCCGTTGACTTTGACGAGACTCAGAGTAACCTGATTTAAACTGCAGCATCTGGAAAGCATGGCTTGAAGTGCACGGGAAAACAGTGAACTGAAGGGTTACAGGGATGTTATGGGAATCGAAATCCCTTTCGTGTGCCATTTTACTCAGACTTTCTGTGCTTTGTTTGCTTTGGTTAAAACTGTCTTATTCTTGATGTCTGAGTTCAAAGTGGGTGCAGAGACTCTGGGCACATTTACATTGGAGACTGCACTGCAGACTGCAGTGCAGTTAGAAACAGTAAGTTGACTTCTGGCTGAGATGCTGAGAGCAGCCTGTCCTCGCTGACCCACGGCTCCATGCAGACCAGTTTTCACCTACCAGCCAGCAAACCAGAGCCACAGGCAGCCAGCAGTGTGCTGCAGCCAGGGCCCAGCACCAGGGGCTGCATTGTGGGCAGCCTCCTTGTTGCAGCTTGAGCACTGCTGATGTTTAAAGGTGGGGAGAGCTACTACAAGAAGTTCAGCATAAAAGACACCGGTGTTTTTGTTTGCAAAAAGGGCTCCGTTCCATTTTCTGTGTTGACAGCGATCACACCGTGCTTATGTTGGCTTTGATAGGGGAATTGTCAAGATTTAAGGTTGGAAGGGAAGAATTGTAGAAACATTAAGGTTGGAAAAGACCTCTAAGATCATCGAGTCCAACTGTCAACCCATCTCCACCATCCCACTGAGCCACGACCCTAAGGAGGCTGTTTGTGAGAAGAGACGGGTGTGGGAGTTGCAGGAAAAGAGCAAAAGCAAGCACAGGAGTCACTGCATTCAACTGGAGGACCCAAGTATTGAAAACTGAAGTTACATAGAATCACAGAATGGCCTGGGTTGCAAAGGCCCACAGTGCTCATCCAGTTCCAACCCCCTGCTATGTGCAGGGTCGCCAACCAGCAGACCAGGCTGCCCAGAGCCACATCCAGCCCGGATGTGCTGCTGTTGTGACCAGGAGCTGCCCCAGGCCAGCAGTGGAAGTGCTTAGCTTGTGTTTGTGCCATAGAGCAGGTGGTAATGGAGCTGGGGCTGCTGCTTTCCAAAGCAATGGCCTAAAAGTACAGGACTGCACTGCGGGGTGCAGAGCGGAGCAAGCTGCTCAGCTTCTTGCTGCTCTTCCACCCATGGAAATGACCTTAATTCTGCAGGCTCAGTGCCCTTAGCATCTGGCAGCCAGACTCAGAAATGCGTTTTCCATTTGGCCTCTGAAATGGGAGAATAATTACTTAATGCAAAAGGCAAAGCTTTTCACTTTCAGCATATCTAGTGGCTCATCCTTTCTACAGAGGCATGTATGGGTGCCCTGAAACTGGCAGCTGGCCAGTGTGCTTAAACCCGTGGTTTGCCATCCATGAAGCCATGCAGCAGGCCTTTCGGTTTCCATCCGGTGTTGCTTTGGGTTGCCTTTTCTAGCCCAATAATTAGGTCGTGCTGATCAGGGTGCTGCTATCCATGCCGTGCCTGCATGTCGGGAATTAGCAAACTTGAAGACAGCCATAGAAATCACAGAGCGCAGTTCTGCTTTGGAGTTCACCTGGATAGCTGAGATTCTTTCAGCACCTCTAGGTGATGATTTTGTATCATGTTTGTTACATAAGTAATTCATTAATATCTTATTTCTAGCAGAGAAATTCCAGACAGTACTTAAACACTGGCAGAGAACTTAGGCTCATACTTGTTACTTATGTTATTAATTCTTCGTGCTTTTCAGTTATTTTCACATGTGCCATTCTGCCAGACAACATGATTTAATAGGGACAGCAAGGTCAAGGTACAAGGAAACAGAGGGCATAATAATGATACAGATTGATGGAATTTGCATCTGAAGACAGTAAGGTAATGCAGACTGGAACATTGACCTCATTGTGGCCTTCCAGTACTTGAAGGGAGCATATAAACAGGAGGGAACGGCTGTTTGTGAGGGTGGGCAGTGATAGGACAAGGGGGAATGGTTTGAAACTGAGACAGGGCAGGTTTAGGTTGGATCTGAGGAGGAAGTTTTTCACGCAGAGGGTGGTGACGCACTGGAACAGGTTGCCCAAGGAGGCTGTGGATGCCCCATCCCTGCAGGCATTCAAGGCCAGGCTGGATGTGGCTCTGGGCAGCCTGGGCTGCTGGTTGGCGACCCTGCACACAGCAGGGGGTTGGGGCTGGGTGAGCACTGTGGGCCTTTGCAACCCAGGCCATTCTGTGATTCTGTGATTCTGTCTTAATGCGGGAGAAAAACAGTGTGGAGATGAGCTCGGCATCAGAAGGAGATAAAAACAGCTTCACTGTTTTGACTGTTTTTTGCTATGGGGGATTAATCCCCACTGTGCAGGATCTCTGCCAGTAAACTGGTTCAGTGGAAATGCTGCCATGAGCAGACTGCAGACAGCAGTTGTCTGGGATGTGTGCTTTGGAGAGCAGTCGTTGCCTTGCAGTTGCCTGTGCAAAGTGTAGATGCATGGCTAGATGCCTATCTAGCACAAAACGATCCTTGGCTCATGAGGCTTTTCAGCAGCACTTCAATTCTCCATTCGTAGAAGTGACTCATTCAGAGATGTTCTGAGGTTTGCAGTTTAAATGCTCTAAGGTTAGAGTCAAGCGAAGAAAGCTGTAGAGGAAAGTGCTCCTGCCCCTCTGTGTGCTGCAGCTGCCCAGTGGCACAAACCAGGACTTGTCTGCAGAGTTTCTGCATTCCCTTGTTCAGATTTTTCTCCTTAGCTGTGTAACCTTGATTTATGGGAAGAGACTGCTGCACAGTGATAAGACTCCAACAAACGAGAGATAAGGAGGAAAGCAAACAGCAGCATGACTACCAAAAGAATCCCGTTAGCTAAAAGACCTGTTTTATAACCCCTTCTGTTCCTATTTTCTGTACCTGATAGTTATTTTTAGATGAAGTTTGCCGTCTGTGAAATGTTTTATGATCCAAGCAAAGGACCCAGATCTTCTGGGCTGGTTGGTTGGTTGTTGTGGGAAGGACACAGGGAGGTTCTTATCCCCAGAGCAGTTTTTCTGGCTAAGTTGTTCTCAGGCCTGCAGTGATCTGCAGTGATGTTCCTCCGAAGCTCTGTGTGTGTACATCATTTTCTCTCAAGCATTACCAATAGTTTGCTGCGTCTTAACACGACCTAAGGTTTGATCTTGAGAGAAGCTGCAATTTTGCAGACAAACACCTGTCCCATCTCTATTTTAACAAACACTTTACAGATAGATTAATGGGTATGCTTTGCGGTTGGCTGGTTCTTCCTTTAATATTGAAATAATCGTTCTTCGTTCACATGCCAAGCTACATATTTGCTTTGGAAGATATTGTCATATGCAAAATGCAGCAACCATGGCAGTGTGATTTCAAGCAGTGAATTCTTCCTTGGTGAAGAGATGCTGAGCAAAAAGAGCAGCAGGGTTTATCAGGCAGTTGAATAACACACACGTTGCCAAGGTTGAGAAGCTGACCAAGCAGAGTGGCTGCCTGCTGCTGACTGCTGCTCAGTTGCTGCAGGGTTTTCTGTTGTCCATCCACATGTTTAGACTGGTGCCAGGGCTGCATGTGTAGGCTTAATCATGATTTTTTCTGGCCAAATAGTAAACCTCTCCCCCCTTCTCTCCTCGGCAGTGCATCTCAAAGCACGTACAGCCATAAAGTTTGACTCCAGCCAATGCTTTCTGTCTCGACATAAACTTTATTTCTGCTTTGTTCATGTTAATTCCTGACAGCGGATCACTTTCTCATAACAT
The DNA here is from genome assembly GCA_030625065.1 of Alectoris magna. Lineage (NCBI taxonomy): Eukaryota > Metazoa > Chordata > Aves > Galliformes > Phasianidae > Alectoris > Alectoris magna. The sequence goes on along the minus strand of CM060562.1, from coordinate 111,739,348 downwards.
CAGTGTTCCTAAGATGCATTTAATTGCCTTCGTTTGGTATTTCTGGTGATGCTCAAAAAAAGCCCTTGACAGCACTAGCTCTGACTGAGTAAGCAGCCCCGCTGTCACTGAAGGATCCTGCACACCAAGTGGTGCAGTGGGAAACCAGATCTCAGAGTTACCACATGTCCCCCAGAGGGCACTGATTCCAGCCCCAGGCCCCACACGGCACCCCCAAACCCCACCCTGTGGCAGACAGTGGTGTCCCAGTGCTCCCTGTGAGGAGCTGCAGCCGTCACAAGGCCGCTTGTCAGCCTGCTCTGCTCGGGGCCCACCAGCCCAGGGGGCCTTGGCCACCCCTCATGTGTCCTCTCTAGGCCCTTCTCCATTTTTGTAGCCCTCATTAGAATGCTCTCTAACAGTTTATGTCCTTTTAGGACTGTGGCACCCAACACTGCACCCAGTGCTGGAGGTGAGGCTGCACAGAGCACAGTGGGACACTCCTCCCCTGGCCCACTGGCAGCGCTGGGTCTGGTGCTCCCAGGGCAGGGCTGGCTCTGCTGGTTCCTGAGCACCCTGCTGGTTCCTGAGCACCCTGCCATAGGAGCAGGGCTGCTCTCCGGCCACTCATGCCTGGCTCTGTACTTATCACCAGGGCTGCCCCATCCCAACTGCGGGTTTCACTGGCCTGCAACTTATCAAGATCTCTTTACAAGGCCTGTTCCTCAAAGGAGTCAGCAGCTCCTCTCAATTTAGTGCCATCCAGTCTTACCCAGTGTTCCTTCAAGTTCTTCGTCCAAGCCACTGATGAAAATGTTGAAGAGGCCCTAAAATGGAGCCCTGCAGGAGCCCACCTCTGGCTGCCAGTTTGATGTAACCCTGTTACTGGAACCCTTGTAGCCCAGCCTGTCAGCCAGGTGTTCGCCCATCACTCTGTGCCTTTGCCTTGCTGTACGCTGGCCTTTTTTTTCCCAGAAAGATCCTGTCAGAAACGGTATGGAAAGCTTCAGTGAGATGTGAAAGGACGGCATCAGCTGACTTCCCTTGGTCAGCAGGGTGTCATAAGAAGCTGTAAGGTTAATTAAACAGGACTTCCCCCCTGTGAACTTATGTTGGTCCCAAGCAGGTTAGTATCACTGATAAATAGTAAATTAGTAAATTAATCTTGAAAGTTCATCAGCACCTTTCGGAGGCCCCTTCCTGCCTCCAGCTAACAACCTCCATGCAAGGTTCCTTGGGCTGCTGCCCCTCTCCTTCCAACTTGCTGCTCAGAAGGCTTTGCCATTACATGTCTCTATGGGACCAAGCATCTGGAAGGGGCTGAACGAAGCTGCATGTGCTTGTGGCAGGACGTGCTTTGTAAGCCTTACCGGGGCCTCTTGTATTTTCAAAATATTTCTGCTTTCCTTCCATTCTGCTTCATCTTTCCGGAATGTGAGGAGGAATTGCTTTCCCTTCTTGTTACCATCCCATGCAGTGGCTGATACTAGAACTAAAAAACAACACTCTGTATGCATTTTTGAGGGTTTCCAAACAGGTTGAGATGCAGTGTGTCAAATTGTGAGAGCATTCCGGGTGGCACTGCTGCCAGCAAATGGACGGAGGCAATCTGTGTTGGATTTCAGATTTCAGTGTTAATGGAAAAACCTGTTCACGGCAAGTACTTCTGATGGAAACGATCAAAAGACTCATTGTGATCCTGTGGAGCAGTAGTTGGTCAGTCTGGGCTTGGTGCTGACATGGTTACAACTTGGTTGAGGCTTGCTGCTGCAGATGGGCTGTTGTCTCTTCAGCTTAGTCAGGATTTTCCTAAGGCTTATTTTTAGGAGGAAGTTTTTCACGCAGAGGGTGGTGACGCACTGGAACAGGTTGCCCAAGGAGGCTGTGGATGCCCCATCCCTGCAGGCATTCAAGGCCAGGCTGGATGTGGCTCTGGGCAGCCTGGGCTGCTGGTTGGCGACCCTGCACACAGCAGGGGGTTGGGGCTGGGTGAGCACTGCGGGCCTTTGCAACCCAGGCCGTTCTGTGATTCTATGATTTTCAATCGTATATTTTTGGTCTGTAAAATGAGATGTCATCGTTGCCTTGTTTACAGATCCTAAGAAGAAAAGTCCAAAGTGTGAGAAGCGCTACCTTTAGCTTTACAAACAGCTGAACTGTAGGGCTGTGCTGTAGGTCAGCTTCCTGCAGGCTGCTGCTGGGCCCTGAACCAGCACCACGGGATCCTTGAACTGAAGGAAGAAGAAAGTAAAGTCTTAATGATAACAGCTGGGTTGAAAGCCAAAAGGGGGCCATAATAGCAACAAGTTTGCTGCTTATGTTAGGCAGAAGTAAATTATTGATGTACTTAAGTTCTAGAGATTTGGGAAGTTGATTTTTTTTATGGTGAACGAATAAAGATGAAAGGTTTTGAGATGTCTATTTCTTGCTTTTGTAGCAGATAACCAGGCTGGAAGTGTTGAAAAACGACAGTGATTCACAGCGGTGATTTAAGCTGCCCACAGTCCTAGCTCCCAGAGCAGTGATATTTCTTGGGCTAAGGGGAAGGAGCTCAGTGTCACTAAGTACCGCGGAATGGAAACGCTTGCGTGGCATCCAGTAGCAGTCCTGAAGGAGATGACCCAGCGCCTGCTGCATCCAAAACGTAACAGAACGTTTCTGAATGCCATTGGCTAGATGTTCGCTAAAACTGCTGCTTAGGCTTCAACTGTGTTGTATTTTGTGACTTATCTGTAGGACGCCTGCTATTGCTTTCAAGCTCTTCATTTATCTGACCCTACATGTTTTCTATCAAATTGAAGGTGTATCTGCACCAAGCCTGGATCTACTGTGTTTCTGATCTGTATACCTCTTAGAGAGTCTGTGGCTGTGCTGAGGGACTTACAGGCTGTATGGGTTCACTTCTAGTTGGCAGTTTGTCCTCAATTAAATGTCAGTATCCCGTACTGATTAAGGAAACACTTGCACCTTCAGCTCCATTCAGTACTGAGACTGAAAAGTGAAAGTTCTGTTTTGGAGCTTCCAGTGAGCACGGCCTCTGCAGTGCAGGGCATTGCAGGTGGGTGCATGCACACCGGGCTGAGCCATCGTGGGACCCTCTCGACTTGCTGTTCTCGGGGATTTTTGCGTCACTTATAATGTAGGTGCACCAAACTCAAATGCTTGGGAAGTCTAACTTCAAAGTCAGGCTCCTTGAAATGCACACTATGGACTTGTGTGCCATTGGATAACTTCAGGAGACACAGACATAGCCAAGCAGTGCCATGCAGCAAGAAGCTGGACTCTGCATGGTGCCACCTATTTTTCTATGTCCTACATGGCTTTACCATTAAAAAACAGTCCCCATTTGGTTACTGCTCTGGTTCCCAGTCACTGCCTTTGTTGCCTTCTTGCTGCCTCCCTAACAGCTCTGGATATCAGCCTTAACAGAGAGCGGCTTCAGTTTCGTAAAGCCAGTCCGGTATCTTTTTAATATTGTGCTGCTATTGATATATTTTTCACATCAGGAAATGAAAATGATTTTGATGAAAAGCAGTGCTGTTTTTAGCTGTAAGATAGGATTAGTCTACTTTCCAGTTCTTGTTTCGAAACAAATTCTGTGCCAACTGGAAATTATCCAGTTGGTTGAAAGATGACATGGGAGCAGTTTGGTCAGGAATGTTTGCTTTTTCACCCCGGGGTTTCTTCCATCTGCCCACTAAAACAATTATAGCACTGCAAGACTGAAACTCCCTCCTTTGTATCTTGTCTGCTAGTGCTCAGTGCTTGTGGCCACCGAGGCAGGAAGAAACCACTGCCTCTGTCCTCCCCATGGAGCACACTGGTAACCAGTGACCCTTTTGTCGTGCCAGGAAGCTGCCTCCCAAAGCCTTCTTCCTCCAGCTGCCACAAGTCCCTTTTCTGAGCTTCTGAGGTTGATTCCATGTCGCACTGTGCATTAGAAATTAAAATAGTGCATTTTTCTGGCACAGGCTGCCCAGAGAGGCTGTGGATGCCCCGTCCATCCCCGGAGGTGCTCAAGGCCAGGTTGGATGGGGCCCTGGGCAGCCTGGGCTGGTATTCAATGTGGAGGTTGGTGGCCCTGCCTGTGGTGGGGGGTTGGAGCGTCGTGATCCTTGGGGTCCCTTCCAGCCCAAGCCATTCTGTGATTCTGTGATTCTATGATGTTTTTCACTTAGCTGTATAGTACACTGCGGAGCATTTCTCAGTGACGTTGGAGCAGCTTGGGGTTCTGGAGTCCCCCAAAGGCCCTTTCCTGTCTTTGGGGATAAAACAGCCTCACAAAGTACAAATCTCATTTGTTTCACTGCAGTGTACTCAAACTGGAAAGCATTGGTTTTCTTTCACAGAGTGGAGAAATGGATGTTACCGTGACGATATAAAAGCAGCTCAGAGTGAAGAGTGTATGACCTTTGTTCATGCAGATCACAGAATCACAGAATGCCTTGGGCTGGAAGGGACCCCAAGGATCACGAAGCTCCAACCCCCCACCACAGGCAGGGCCACCAACCTCCACATTGAATACCAGCCCAGGCTGCCCAGAGCCCCATCCAACCTGGCCTTGAACACCTCCAGGGATGGACGGGGTATCCACAGCCTCTCTGGGCAGCTGTTCCAGCACCTCACCACTCTCACAGTAAAGAACTTCGCTTTCCATCCATCTTTTGCCATGACCTGCAAAACAAATTCACAGTTAAACTTTCCAAAATGATAACCACATTAATGCCAACTGGATCCATCAGATTGTGGCTAATCCGGGGCTGCTCTGTGGGCACCCAAGGTGTGGGACAGAATGCTATAGTGACAGTGTCTTACCGTGGTCTCTTCCAGTACAACATGTAGGTATGAACACTGCAGTCCGTGGAAGTTCTGCCACTGGAAGTTAGGAGGAACAGGTGGTTTCCTGTAGTTATCCCTTGCCTTTTCCTGTGAGAGGACACAAATGCACACAGTGGTGGCTTTGCACTTTCACAACGCGGAGTTTTTGTTGTGAGAAGTCTGCATCCTCTGTAATAACAAAGAATTTATTTGATATTCTGCTTCCAGTCGGTGCATCATCCCAACCACCTACAATTCTTTTTGTGCACAGATTCATTTTTTACATACTTTAACACTGTCTTCCTCTTCCATCATCCTTTTTTGTCCCCCCATTTAGGCCATTTCAGTATCTAGAGAAGGAAATAGGAGCTAGAACAAAGGAAATGATTGCTTTTTTTTTTCATTTCAGCAAAATGGGAGGAGGTGTGCTGTGTTAACCAGGCACAGCTGCAGGCAGGTGTGCTGTGTTGTGGTGTAGGCATCTCTCGTGCATTCCTGAACCCCCACGTCGGTCTGCAGCCCACCTGGCAGCACTGGTTTGGTGCCGTTGGGTCACAGTGCGTGGCTGTGGGAGCAGTTTGATCCTATTTCCATGGCCCACACCGAGCTGCACAGGGCAGAATGTTTCTGGAATGGCTCCTGGAAGGGGTTCCCATCTCCCTCCCTCGGCTGTGTGTGTAAGCATGTTTCATCTCCGTACACCCCTGTTCTTATCCAACCCAAGGTTGATTTTTTTTCTTAGTTTTCTTTTTCCCTCATCCTTACACATTTGTTTCTGATGAAAGGTACTGACACAGAACGCTTGTGCACAGCATTAGCCTTGAAACACCATTCATTGTAATTTATGTGGGCTTACTACAGGCTGCATTGAGTCCCTTGGTTGGCAGTGGCCCGCTGCTGCTCTCGCTGTGTTCTTGTTGTGCAGCGAGGCTCCTGAATTGGCTTTGGGAGCAGCTCGGATGTAAACAGCAAACAGACCTGCTCGAACAATTTACAAACCAAGTGTAAGACAGAATGACAGATGGTCCAGGCAGTCTGGCAAGAATACGGAACAGTAAAGCAGTGCAATGGGAGTGTTAGACTGTGGTCACAGTGCTGCGTGTTTTGTGCTGTAATTACGGGCTGCAGAGGCACAGAGAAAGGCAGCGGAGGAGGTGAGGCCTTTGTTTTGTGTCTTGGTGCAGAGATGCAAAGCCCTTGAGTGCAAATTGATTCCCACGTTTCTGTCTCTGCTCAGCTGTTCCTCTGTAATGTTTTTTGAAGTCCTGTTACAGAAGAGATTTGAGCTTCTAAGAATGTGTGTTGGTGGGTCAGTAATTTTTCCTTCTGCATTTTTCCAGTCGTAAAGTATTAAATCTAGACAGTTCACGAAGGAGCAAGAGATTTTCTTCCCCTGTCCTGCCTGTTCGCTTTCAATAGGGGGTTACTTTCAGCACTGATTTTCATAGAATCACAGAATGGCCGGGGCTGGAAGGGACCCCAAGGATCACGAAGCTCCAACCCCCCGCCACAGGCAGGGCCACCAACCTCCACATTGAATACCAGCCCAGGCTGCCCAGGGTCCCATCCAACCTGGCCTTGAACACCTCCAGGGATGGACGGGGCATCCACAGCCTCTCTGGGCAGCTGTTCCAGCACCTCACCACTCTCACAGTAAAGAACTTCCCCCTGACATCCAACCTAAACCTTCCCTCCTTCAACTTCAAACCATTTCCCCTTGTCCTGCTGTCATCTCCCCTTTCAAACAGTTGACTCCTCTCCTGTTTGTAGGCTCCCTTCAGGTCCTGTAGGGCTGCAATGAGGTCACCCCACAGCCTTCCCTTCTCCAGGCTTTCTGTCCTTTCTGAATCCAGATAGGCTGAAACTGTATTTCTGATCATGTCAGCACAGTTTGCATTTGTTTGTGTTTTGCTCTGGGACTGCAAAAGAAAAAGCATTCCCTGTGACTGTGATTGGAAACAGCTGAAAAGCTATAAATGTTGATCACTGTGGGCAAGGCAGTAAATCAGGAATGGGCAAGGCAAGCATTTTATTTATTTAAACAGTCCCATGGCTTTTTTCTTGTTTATTTTTCTACTTAACTGGGTTGGCAAAGGCAGGGAATGAATAGCACGTATTTTATGGATGTTTTACAGCATTACAACTCCAAGTGCATAAATGAAACACATTTCTTCAGCTCCTGAGTGTTTTCTTCATTTCATTCTTATATTCTGCTTCTGTCCAGTGGGGCTCTGACTGTGTCCACTGGCACTCCAACACACTCAGTGCCAACTTTTCAGAGGTGGAGCTTCTAGACCTGCCAGCTTTCCAACTGGATTTCTGTATGCTTATAGAAGGAGCCTGCTCCGGAATGGACGTGGCAAATGGTCCCCCTCAGAGGGCTGGGATAGTTCTTAAGTTTTCAAAGATCTCTGAAGGATTCCTTCAGCAACTGAAGGAACTGGGGCTGTTTGGTCTGCGGAAAAGGAGGCTGAGGGGAGACCTGATTGCCCTCTGCCAGTACCTGAAAGGTGACTGCAGCAGAGTGGGGCTGGTCTCTTCTCACTGGTGACAGGACCAGGGGAAATGGCCTCAAGTTGTGCCAGGGGAGGTTTAGGTTGGATCTCAGGAAGAACTTCTTTACAGAAAGGGCTGTTAAGCACTGGGATGGGCTGCCCAGGGAGGTGGTTGAGTCACCATCCCTGATGTGTTTAAAACCCTTTGGATGTGGTGCTCAGGGCCGTGACTGAGCGGAGGGCTGTTAGTTAGGGTAGGATGGTTGGGCTGTGGTTGGACTCGATGATCTTTAAGGCCTTTTCCAACCTGAGCAATTCTATGATTCTAATTGAGGTTGCTTTTCTTCCACACCTTTGTTTGCTCCATTAAGGTAATAGGTACTGTAAAAATTGCTGATGCGGGCTGGATACATGCACGGCAATTTGTCGTGCTGCCAATTAGTTGTTGGGTTTAAATGCCTCCAGCAATAAGACAGAATTGATTGCTGGTATCTTACTGGATGCATTCTTAAATCCAAGGCAGAACAGCTCCTTGGAGTTCACCGTATGCCTTATTTTCTCATTTATTGCTTGAATTCTTAAATAAAATAAGAAAATGAAGCAAAGAGCCAGAAGCACAAAACACCAAGTGCTCATTGCAGGGCAGCCCGCTGGAATCTTTGCTTACTGCTAGATTGCTATCATTATTTTTACCATTCTCAAGCCAGAATGCAAAGAATGCAACCAATGCCAGAATGCAAAGAATGCAACCAATGCAGAATGCAAAGCTGCTTTTTGGAAACGCAGGAATTGCTTTCAGTCCTTCACAAACCTGTGCTTCCTTTTGTTTTTCCTCCCTGCCAAAAACGTGCATAAATAAATAAAGACAGAGGAATGCTGCGTCCGGCACAGCGAGCAGGGAACAGAGCAGCATCTCTACGGAACGCTTCCTAGAACGGGGGCAAAACTAACAGCTCTATTTATATCGTGGGCACGCGGCCAGCTGGTTTGAAAGAGTGCTTCCATTATTTCACGAAGCCAATGTGGCATCTGGAACCGGAGCGCTTCAAACGCGGAGCGTTCCAAGAGCTGTCGTGGGCAATGCAGTGAAACAGCAGCGTCCTATGAAAAAAGAAACGTAAAGCCTGGATTTTTCTTTTAGCTCAATCATTAGGTGTGAAATTGAATTGAGAAGTCTCCAAAGAAGATTAAATCACCCCCTTGGCATTGCCACGGGAACAATTTATTTCATCCTGAAGGCGCCTTTGGTTTCCAGATCGGTGGAGCTAAGCGGGACGAACGTGCGTCACTTTGAGGTAAACGGGGATGTGAGTTGGTTAAAAACAGAAAAGGCAACGCAGCAAAATGCTGTGCCTCTGACATTTGTCAGCCGCTTCTGAAACGGGGCTGCTGCTTCCACTAAGCTGTGGGGCAGATATTATCGCTGTCCCTTTCGCTGTGCCGATGAGTTGGAAGTGGAAAGTGAATGTGTTTGGTTCAGTTGATTTGGAGAGGCTGCTCACCAGGAGCCGTGCAGTGCTGCTGTTCCTCCCTGGGCTGCCCTGACACAGCAGGATGTGCTCCTGCTGCCCCAGCCCCAGCACGATGTGGAACTCTCCAATTTCTTCAGCCTGACATTTCCTGCCTGGTTTTTTGTCACCACCATCTTAGGGGAGATGACGAATTGCATATGTTTGTATCACACTGTGTAATGTCTGTTACGTTTTCTCAAAGTCCTTTTCCGGAGCAATGTGTAAGCAGAAAGCCTGCTGTAGGGAACCTGTGTTAGCTGCAGGTTGGATGGGTGATCCCAGGAGGTCCTTTCCCACTCCGTGATTCTGCAAACCTTTTATCTAGTCCTTTTGGCATTAGAATGCTTCTGACATGCAATGAGAGAACCCTGAATGCAGCCTTCAGGATGTACCAGTGCTACATGGGGGCCTCCAGAGCAGCACTCATCTAACACAGCAACACACATATTAGGGCATGCATTATTAGGGCATTGGGGCTTCCTGCAACGTGTTTTTCAGCTGGTGTGTGTTGTGGGTAGGGCTGGTTCACTGCAAAGAACACAGCAATAAGGTCACTCATTGTCTGGAATACAAAACGTGTATTCTTTCTTATCCCATAGCAAGACCTAAAGGTATTGAGAACCTCTGCAACATTGGTCGGATTGCAGTAGTACAAACGGATCAGTCCTAATTTAACCAGAGAAGCAGATCTATTGTTTGTTGGTTGTTCTATTTGTTTGTATGCTTAGTTTCTAACTTGCCCCTCCCAAGGTGCAACCTTGGCCCTTTTGGCTTCACTTCATCTGTAGTCATCTGTAGTGCTTCACTTCGTCCTTGGCTCACCATCCACCTGACCTCCAGCCCTCTGCAGAAGGGCGAGCACAGAGCTACAGGCTGCATGGACAGGGTAGGAGACTTGTGTCTGTTTGTGGGTGTACCGAATGCTTGTGCAGTTTTGAAAGATTTGAGCCCCGGGTTTGAAATAAAGAACAGTACTGGTTAGGAGGAATTCCTTTTGATAGCAGCAGAAACTTTCTGCAAGAGCAGTCAGGCAGCAGTGCCCAGCCTGAGTGCTGTACGTGCCAATGCTCTGTCCTGTCGGTGAGGGCAGCAGGACGACCTCACACTTTTGGCTATAGCTTCCTTTGGGGGGAGGTGAAATGGAAAGCTGGGGTGTGGACACATCTCGCTGCATGATTAATAAACCTTTTATTCTCCTGCCATTTCTTAAAGGGATAAGGATGAGACCATGCTGGCAAGGTGTACTTACTTAGAACCAGAAAGCACGGTGGTTGCTGAGGCTGCTGCTCACACTGCTGCTTGCAGGAGCTCTTGCCATTTAATATGTTTTCACCCTTCCCTTGAGTTGCCCACCCATCCTTGGTGCTGTGAACTGGGAATTGCTTCATTCTTAGGGTGGCTTTGGTCATAGACTGGAAGAACACAGCCTTTGCATGGTCCTTCCAGTTTCATCTCCCATCTTGTGCCTTGCAAGAGGTCTGCAGTGTTAGCACCGCTGTGCCTATGTGGAAACAAAAGGCATTGAGCTCTGAGAGATGAGTTTCTTCTGGGGAAACTGATATCAAGTACAGAATTCAGGGGAAACATATTTTGTTCTTGTAAGTTATGTCTTGGTTGTTGTACACTATTAGTTACTTGGATTGGCCAAGTGGCCAGCAGGGACAGGGAGGTGATTGTCCCCCTCTGCTCAGCTCTTGTGAGGCCCCATCTGCAGCGCTGCGTCCAGGCCTGGAGCCCCCAGCACAGGAAGGACGTGGAGCTCTTGGAGCGGGTCCAGAGGAGGCCACTGAGATGGTCAGAGGGCTGGAGCAGCTCTCCTAGGAGGAAAGGTTGAGGGAACTGGGCTGGTTTAGCTTGGAGAAGAGAAGGCAGCCTCCTTAGGGTCGTGGCTCAGTGGGATGGTGGAGATGGGTTGACAGTTGGACTCGATGATCTTAGAGGTCTTTTCCAACCTTAATGTTTCTACAATTCTTCCCTTCCAACCTTAAATCTTGACAATTCCCCTATCAAAGCCAACATAAGCACGGTGTGATCGCTGTCAACACAGAAAATGGAACGGAGCCCTTTTTGCAAACAAAAACACCGGTGTCTTTTATGCTGAACTTCTTGTAGTAGCTCTCCCACCTTTAAACATCAGCAGTGCTCAAGCTGCAACAAGGAGGCTGCCCACAATGCACTGGAACAGGTTGCCCAAGGAGGCTGTGGATGCCCCATCCCTGCAGGCATTCAAGGCCAGGCTGGATGTGGCTCTGGGCAGCCTGGGCTGCTGGTTGGCGACCCTGCACACAGCAGGGGGTTGGGACTGGATGAGCACTGTGGGCCTTTGCAACCCAGGCCATTCTGTGACTCTGTGATTCTCTTTTATGTAATGAACACGGGGAATGGAAATCATTGAAAAACGTTTGTCTTGTTTGCCCACAGAACTCTAGGAACAAGGATCAGACTGAAGTCTTCAGTCACAGCCATCTCCTAAATCAAACGTGTAACAGCGGTGATAATGAGTGCAAACACTGAACAATAACGTGCGATTTGTGCGCTGAGTCGTAGGGCTCCAATCCAAGGCGCGCTGATGTCTGTGGAAAGGCTTGCATTGATTTGAATTCGGCCTTGGCTTTTGTCCTGACTGAGCACAATCCAGCAGAGCTGTTCGTGAAAGGAATGTTTGGAAATAACTCTGCGGGCTGCGGAGCTGGAAGGAACTGGCTGTGGCAGAGCCCCATTCACTCGCTAATTCGGGCAGCCGTGTTGTACAGCGCTTGTTGTGGCAGTGCTTTGTCACAGTCCCTAACGCAAACTAACCAGATTCAGTCCTAGAAATATCTTCTGCTGCTGCTGCTGTAATTGGGAGGCTATTTCTGAGCCATTATCCTGATGTTTGCAACCCTCCTGCATGCTTTATGCCCACATAGCCTTTCATTTCAGTGCTCGTTCTTTGCCCTCTGTGCCATTCTGGTAAATTGCTGATGACGGTCAGGTCTCCTCTCCGGATTTGCTTTGCTAAATAAGCCAAGCCTTTTAATTTCTCATTCGGTGGGTTGCTCTCTTATCTTAGTAGCCTTTAGCTGAACCTCTTCCCATTTGGATTAACCCTTCTGGGATGCAGGCATCAGAAGCTGTGATTTTAATGAGGTGTAATGGCGTTACGTACAGCACTTCCTACTCTAGGACCAGCAGTAGCACTACTTCCACTTGGATGTTCTTGTGTGATTATTTTAGGAAGTTTTGAAAGCGAACTGGAAGTTCAGAGACTTCTTAAAAGCCTTTTAACAACCCTGGGTCCTAAGAGCGCTTTGAAAGCCTTGAATTGAGATGATTGTGAGTCCTGAATTATTTATCCACCAAACTTGAAAGGGAGAGAATTTGCTTAAGTCTTTAAAGCACGTGTGGTACATTTTCGTATAGATCAGGATGGCTCTGAAAGACTTTGATCCAAATGAGTACCCCGAGCAGATATTAGAAGTCACGGGCCGTAGCAATTAAGGCATAAGACATTTCCTGGGAATTAATATCCAGCTGGGAGGAGCTGGGATGGCTCAAGATGCAGCTGAGGCCCATTAGCTGCCGCTGATGATTAACGACCTCTGCTGAGGTCACTGTTATTATCAGCTGAAAATGTGCAAAAACCTCAGACGGACGAATCTTTTCGGTGTGCTGTGCAGTTTCAGTGGGTGCAGGAGATGTGCCTGCACTGTGGGTAGGCTGCTTTGTGCTAATAGGAAATAGAGGGCTTGACTCCCTCCTCCCCGCCCCCCCCCCCCCCCCCCCAGTGTTTTGGGGCCTGTTAATCAAAATGAGATCTCTAAAGCTGCACTGGTATCGAACCGAAAAGCAAGCAGAATAAAGGCCGCAGTGCTTTAATGTTCTCCCAGTATTATGCTTGGCGTCTGGTGCTTAATCAGCTTTATTTGGAGGTACTCCCATCTGTCCCTTGCAGTGCCTAATGAGAACGGATCTCACTGTTCTTCAGAGTGTTGTGCCCAGAACACTGGCTCTGCTCACTGCTCTTGGGCCCACATTTGAGACCACAGAACCATATCAATGGCTTGGGTTGGAGGGGACCTTAAAGCCCCCAGCCCCACCCCGCCATAGGCTGGCTGCCCAGGGCGCAGTGCAAGGAAACACTGCTGTGCTGGTAAAGGGAAAACGGTTCTCCTACTTTGTGTTCGGTTGCAATGGAGAGATGCTTCCCTAGTCTGTGCAGCGGCTTTCTCACTGTTGACCTGTGGTTAAGCAGAGCTGCTACAGGGGGCTAGGAGATGTTCTCCTTGCTGCTTACTTGTAGCCAGTGTGACTGCTGTTATAATGCGTTGGTTGTCTCCTGTGTGTGTGTGTGTGTGTGCGCATATATATTTGTTTCCTTCAAGGTGCTGTAAAACGGACCAACCAACACTAGTTAAGAAGGCTGAAACGGACAGAACAGGCAGCTTTCAGATGTAAGCTTTAATTAGCTCCTCATTGCTACTAATTACATAGATGATGCAGAGCTGTGCAGGCTTCTGCACGCACTGGTCCCCTGTGCCCCCACGTCCCTTCAGCCAGCGAAGGCTTTGTGACCAAAACTCCAAGCATGGCAGGGCTGAGGGGCTGCTGCTCTGGGCTGACCTTGAGACAAACACCGCTCGAGCTCAGGAGAATCCAATTGTGCAAAAATGTAAGAAAAAAGCTGCAAAACAACCCATGTCAAACCAAGGTGTGAAATGGCGGCAGTTGGAATGGTAGGCGATAGGACTGGACCTGCCTGTGCAAACCTATCAGCTTCCCGCTGTCTGTGGCGTTACTGCGCGCCTTTATTCACCCTCAGCCAAACCAGCGAGCGCTTTGTTTCCTCCCAGGTATCCCCTGTGGTGAGAGGAAGAGGTGAGTGAGGTCAGGCAAAATGAAATGAAAATCGTGAAAGCTTAATAGACCGCGGGGAGGTTCTTTTGAAGGGATGCCAGAGATGGAATATCAGCTGTGGGGAAGAAGACCACAGAGCTGGCAGTGAATGAGAGGAGATCTGGCACATGCGCATCAGTTTCATGCTCCTTGCTGTGATCTGCTCTCCTGATTAACTCCTCAGCCAGCACACCCTGCTGACCTCGGGGCTCCCACCACTCTGTTAGTGTCCCTGGTGCAGCTTCACAATCCCAGGTGCATTTTCCTAAGACATTTTGGGCTCTTGGTCCTGCTTCGGAGATCAACAGATGAGAACAGTATTGATCAGATGACATAAATTGAGTTTTCTGCTCTTTTCTAGTTCTGTCCATCTGTTACATCTCACACCTCCCCATACAATGCTTATGTCAGGTGCCTTTGAACACGCTGTTCTGTAGCTATACGTTTTTAAGCCTGAAGTTGGTCCTTAGAGCAGGTCACTATTTTCAGTTATCTAATTATTCTTCCTGCTGCTACAGCGACTCTTGAGCAATAGGAGTATGTGTGCTCTAAGTATTTGAATGGCAGAGCATCCAGAAGAATGTAATACACCCAGAGAGGCTGTGGATGCCCCGTCCATCCCTGGAGGTGCTCAAGGCCAGGTTGGATGGGGCCCTGGGCAGCCTGGGCTGGTATTCAATGTGGAGGTTGGTGGCCCTGCCTGTGGTGGGGGGTTGGAGCTTTGTGATCCTTGGGGTCCCTTCCATCCCAAGCCATTCTGTGATGCTATGATTCTATGACGCGCAGTGCCAGCAGCGCAGATTTGGAAGTAACCCTCGGTTACAGCGGGCCTGACTTGTTCTGACCCTGCTGTCATTCAGCTCAATGCCTGCTTTTGTCCCTTTGAGATCACATTGCCTGGCACTTCAGCTGGATGCCCACTGCAGCTTTGTTTGGGCAGTTGCTTTGCTATCACAGTTCTGCTCAACTTTCACAAGAGGTTTAATTGCTGGTGGGCTCTCTGTTTGCAGACTCCTTCCCCCAGTGTTTTCCAGGTTTTGTCACTTTCAGACCAGTGCTTTCTATGGCTGCTTCTTGCGCTGCCTCAGTGGGCAGCCACCCCCCAGCAGCACTGCTGCACCTACTGCCTAAACGGCTGTGTCCGAGTTCCAGCTCATGGCTGCACACAGACTGACACTGCCCAGCAGAAACTTAATCTTCACCATTGTTTCTTTTTCATTCGCAGGAAAAATTTGAAGGCCTGTTCCGTGCCTACGACGACTGTGTGACATTCCAGCTGTTTAAGAGCTTCAGACGCGTGCGGATAAATTTTAGTAGTCCCAAGTCGGCTGCTCGTGCCAGAATAGAGCTGCATGAAACACAGTTCAGAGGAAAGAAGTTAAAGTTGTATTTTGCGCAGGTAATGAAATCTGCTTTCTACTTCTGTGTTAGTGTGTGGCCTTCATAGAAATATTGTCCAATAAAGCTGAATCAAAAGGAGAGGTGTTTCTCCCTTGCCCACTGTTTCTGCTAAAAGATTACCCAGACGTCGTCGTGTTGCCTGAGCTGTGCCTGCCCAGTTGGTCTGCCGTTAACTGAAAGGACCGCTTGGGACACAGGCTGCTCATTCAGCACACAGTGCCGTGGCTCAGAACTGACGGACAGCATTTGATGCGTGCTGTGGGTAACTCTAACCCTAAAAAACCAGAAGGGGTAGTGGGTCATGAAAGAAGTAGGTGTGAAGAGCAGAACCTTGAGCCGCAGTTAGGCAGAAGAAAGAAGGAGAAAGTCTGACTGAATAAATGTGTGAAACAAAACAACCCAACCCAAGAAAGTAAAACCCTCCTTAATTTCAAGTGAAAGGGAGAAAGGAGGGAGCAGAGGAATGTCCCGGCCTGGGGATGTGACTGTATCCATCTCCTGGAAGCGGGAGGTGAAGGTTCCGTTCTTCTTGGCCAAGGGAGAGGAGCCCAGATCTCCCAGCTGGGACACAGAAGGGTGAGGGAGGTTGAGAGTCCTGAGCTGAGAATCTCCTCTAAACGTATTTTAAGAAAAAGCCGTGGCCGCTGTGGTCTGTGGGATACTGACCAGTGCCTTGGAGTAACGACGTGTGCTTCGAGCTGCCAGCTTGGTCCTTTAGAGGTTTGGGGATCTGTTTTGAAGATCTTAAGCACAACTAAGAGGCAGATAAATTCCTCAGTCTCTACTACTGAGGCAGGATAAGTGCTGATCTGAGCCTCGGCTGTAGCAGAACCTTCTTAGGAAGGTGGGAAACGGCAGCTGTAAAAAGCCCAGTGTTCTCAGCAGGTTAGGTGAGTTCAGAAGATCTTGGATTTAGGTGCTGAAAATCTACCTCAGTCCCCTTTTACATGCCCTGATCTCCCACATGGGGCACAGAAGTCATTTCTGAGAGATTTCAGAACCTGCTGGTCGGCAGGCTGGAGTTATTTCACTCTAACTGAACGATCGAGAGGTTAACAGGAAATTCGAGATAACCCAAGAAAAACAAAATCATGCATAACAGTGATTACGCTCCATGTCTAAACCGATTTCCTGCGGAGCCATCTGGGTATCTGCACTGTGTTCTCCAGTGCATGTGATCTCAGAGCTTATTAGTTGTGTCCAGGGAAGCAGCTCAGTGTGTGGAGCAGCGTGTGTTTGTATGGAGCTGAGCCAGGATGAATAAGCACTTCCAGAACTAGAAGTGCTGGGGAACGTGAAGGGGAGCGACACAAAATCCGTTCACATGTAGCAGGGTGTTCAGTTTGCTTTCACGTGAATCCAGAGTATTGCTCTGAGTTGCTTATGAAGTCCTCAGGTATGGCTGTAGCTGCAGCATAGTTAATCTGTGCCAAAGCTTCTTTAATAACCCCCCCGCCCCCCCCCCCAAAAAAAACAACACACCAAGAATCAAGCCAGATAATTGAAGATGGAAGTAAAGCGAGCATCATGATTTGCAGATGACTAAGGAACACGATAGATTCCTTTATCACTCCATCTTCATTACCAGAAAGTTTCTGAAGTTGCTGACGAGGCCTTGGTGCAGGAATTGGTGGTTTCTAATCTATATCTGCTTTTAGTTAGGACCCGAAGCCAGCAGAGCTCAACAATATCTATTTAGCTTCACAACTCTCTGAACTTAGCAGCTGTGGAAACAGAAAAAGCTTTGCACTTATCCTGAGAGGACATACACAGGAGGCACAAACAGTGCAGCTTTGCTCACGTAACAGCTCCCCACAGCGTATCTACTGCAGGGGAACCATCTGTAAGGCTGAGAGCAGATCCATCTGCAGGCCTTGTCTAATGAGACCCCGCCTGGGTGGCACTTGGGATTGGAAGTGTAAGATTTGAGTAAGCATTCCATTTCCCCATCCTGAACTAAACAGTGTATTTGTTATGCTTTAAAGATTCAGACCTCTGAGACAGATGGAGACAAGCTTCATTTGGCTCCACCACAGCCTGCAAAACAGTTTCTCATCTCGCCTCCAGCCTCCCCACCTGTAGGGTGGCAGCCCATAGACGATGCAACACCTGTCATCAACTACGACCTCCTTTATGCAGTTTCTAAGCTAGGACCAGGTAAGCCTGTGGTCCTTGTGTGAAAATCTGTTGGAAAAAGCCAATGAGAAATGGCAGCACTGAGCAACGAGAGGCAGTTGGGGTAAACCCTGCAAGCTGCATGACAGCTTTGGAGTTAACCTGGACCAACTGGTTCTTTGCTTAACGTGTTGTTTGAATAGCAGATTGAAGCTTGCTTTCACAATTTATTCTTGTGCTTGTTTTAACGTTTAGATGAGACAACTGATGGTTTGTGTAGGGACTGGACAAATGCTTGTCTGTGAACCCGAAGAGTATTTGCTTGAAATCACACTCGCTCAGCAGTGCTTTCCAGGATGCAAAATACTTTTGAAGCATCCCTGCATGTCCCACAGAGTGCGGAATGTCCCACGTGACCAAGTTCGATGGCAGAGCACCGCCGTTCCCCTGTCCCTGCAGGACTGCTCTGCTGGGACTGCTCGTTCTCTGTTGAAAATGTGGTGCAGAAGGAATGTGCTCAAGGTGTAGTCTCTGAGAGGTAAAATAGGCACATGGATAATACAGGCACATTTATTCTGTCTTCCCATCTTCACCGGATGGTAAGGTGTGAAGCTGGTTGGGATCTTTGAAAGATGCTTTGCCTTTAGAAATTGCTTATCTGATGAAGCTTAAACTTTTCACAGGAGATATTTACTTTTCCATCTAATTACTGCATATTTACGGATAGCTTTCTTTGCGTGCTGTTGGAGCATCCCTTTTACAGTTCTGAAAGTGGAAAATGTTCAAGTTCCAGACCTAAGAAATATCATTTAGAAATTAGTCTAATTTGCACTCATAACCTATAAGGAGAACTGGCATGTTGAGTTATCTTCATGTACAAGTGGAATAGAATCACACAACCACCAAGGTTGGAAAAGACCTCCGAGGTCATCCAGCCCAACCATCCTCCTACCACCAGTACTTCCCACCAAACCACGTCCCTCAGTGCCACATCTAGGCGGTTCTGGAGCACCTCCAGGGATGGCGACCCCCCCCCCTCCTCGGCAGCCCATTCCAGTGCACTTCAGATCAAATCTAATAGCAGTTTTTATGGGGTGGGGAGGAGAGCTCAGGAAAATTCAATAGAGTTCATTCTTGAAGTCCTCACGGGATATGAGAGTTTTCCTTGCAGCTCCACCGATGCTGCTTTCTTGTTGTGAGAGCAGCCACCCACTGCAGGCACCTCATCCCTGGGCTCGGTGTTACTGTCAGCCTGGCTGACAGCACCCGGGGCTGTGGGGCGCAGGGAGGGGTTTGCAGGACCACCTGGCTTTATTTCCCCTTGGGATCTGTCCCAGGGGAACAGCATGCATCCCAGGGAAGACAGGAGCTCGCTGCATTTTATTTCCTTTTGGCTGGAAGGCCAACCGACAAGCGCTGTCGGGGCTAACTCTTAGTCCTGCATGGCAGATGATTACTCCCAGAATTGATGCTTTGCTGCTAAACCGCTGAACAAAAGGAAAACAAGAACTCCTCTGTTTTCCCTTTGATGCAGCGGTGTTATAAATAGAAACATGTAAACGAATTCCCTCGCTATCTGGGCAGCAAATCAATCCTTGTTGTAGAGCAGCGGGATGTGAAATATCCCTCATTGTTCCACCCTCTGCGTGAAGGTCAGATCCAGCCTTACTGAGGGAGCCTGCAGGGAGCAGCAGAAGTCACTGTGTGCTCCCTTCTTCCTATATTTAGCACTAGAGAGAGAGATCAATTTTAGCTAACTGCAGTGGCGGCTCTAAAATAGCACTGCAGTTCTCGGTTGTGTGTTCACTATGTTTAGGATTTCATTGAAAAACAAATCCCAGCAAAGCTTTTCGTGGGATCCCATCTCTCGATCCCGCTGCTGTACGGCAGGTAGGGCTGCTCTCCTCACAGCAGTTACAGTTAGATTGCATTCCAGCAGCACAATGAAAAGCATAACTACGTCTTAACTATCAAAAAGGACCCATTGTTTCCATAAGCCAGAGCCAGAATTCTGTGTCTCTAACTTGTGAGGAATATTACATTAAATACGCTGATTTAAATACACTGATCTCTGGGCAGCCTGGTCTGGTGGTTGGAGACCCTGCACACAGCAGGGGGATGGAACTGGATGAGCACTGTGGGCCTTTGCAACCCAGGCCATGCTGTGACTCTATGATTTGGTAAAAATTAATACCTGAGGATGAGGAAAACTCAATTAAGCATGTAAATAATGAACGGCTTCCAGCAGTGTGCTCCTGCAGCTTGGAAAGCCAATGGTATCCTGGGCTCCATCAGCAGAGTGGTGGCCAGCAGGGACAGGGAGGTGATTGTCCCTCTCTGCTCTGCCCTCTGAGGCCCCATCTGCAGTGCTGCGTCCAGGTCTGGGGTCCCAATACAAGAAAGACGGGGAGCTGCTGGAGAGGGTCCAGAGGAGGCCACAAAGATGCTCAGAGGGCTGCAGCACCTCCCCTACAAAGACAGGCTGAGAGAGCTGGGCTTGTTCAGCCTGGAGAAGAGAAGGCTGCGGGGTGACCTCATTGCAGCCTTCCAGGACCTAAAGGGAGCCTACAAACAGGAGGGGAGTCAACTCTTTGAAAGGGGAGATAACAGCAGGACAAGGGGAAATGGTTTGAAGTTGAAGGAGGGAAGATTTAGGTTGGATGTCAGGGGGAAGTTCTTTACTGTGAGAGTGGTGAGGTGCTGGAACAGCTGCCCAGAGAGGCTGTGGATGCCCCGTCCATCCCTGGAGGTGTTCAAGGCCAGGTTGGATGGGGCCCTGGGCAGCCTGGGCTGGTATGAAATGTGGAAGTTGGTGGCCCTGCACATAGCAGGGGGTTGGAGCTTCGTGATCCTTGAGATCCCTTCCAACCCAGGCCATTCTGTGATGCTGTGATTCCTCATGTGCCCTCCATGCAGGGTGAGTCATGCTTGCCTACCTTGCTGGGAAGGTAAGACACAGCACTGTGACCCCAACCCATGCAGCCCTACCCCTTCCACATCTGCATGTCATCTCCTTTCCCAGCTCTCTTTTATAACTGCTGCAGCCACAGTGTGGCCTCCAACCATCTGCAGGTACACACCGTGGGAGGTTCACTCCAGAGTGAAATGCATAGCTAAGAAATCAGTTAGCAGATTGGCTGTGTGCTGCCCAAGCTCCATCTGGGGACGGGTGTTTATTTGCAGCCTTGTGGCTGCAGCAAGGCCTTCCTAGCATCTCACTTCCTAGCTGATGGACTTCTTTTTCCTACACACCTAGGAAGCTGGATTTTGCTCTTCCTGCATTACACTGAGCTCAGTGAGGTTACACGTAATTCTTAGGGAAGATCTCAGCATGTTTATTTCGTTTCTGGTTGATGGATGTATCTTTTCACTTTCTGCAGATGTAGAGAGAGAGCTTTGAACAATACAAACAAAGATGTTGCGCTGACCTGGGGGTGTGGTTGGCTGCCAGCCCCCCAGGCCCAGCTCTTCCCTTCTGGAATACTTGCAAGCCATCAAGCTGCTGGCTAATTTAGGCCTTCATGGATTTGCTAGTTTTAATGAGGAGTAGTGACATCCCACTGAGGAATACGGGAAGTAATTTTATAAGAGAAATACTTGCAAGAAGGCAAAACTGTCTTCAGGACAATGCCTGTTCCAGAGTTTCTCCTCGCAGACAGAAGGCCTCAAGGTTTGCTCTGCCCTTTGGTAGTGCAGTGGCTCTGCAGCCCCCTTCCCAGCACTGCAGGTAGTCCCTTCCTCTCTGGAGAGCAGTCCGACCCCCATCCCCACCCACTCCCAACATGCACATTTCTTCCTTTCCCCACTGCTGCTTCCATCAAACCTGCTACCCCAAATTCTCCACAGCCTGTGCTGTCTGTTTCTCCCTGTGGCTCAGGATTTATATCTCAAACTGCAGCCATGTGGATCTTCTGTTTTGTGCCTTCCTCCTCCAGTCAGATCTGCCCCCTTCCCATGAACTGCCCTGCCTGGCTTCTTGCAGCACAGCACGGTGCCCCCAGCCTCCCCTGCCACCTGCAGCCCGATGTACTGAGCTGCTCCCTGTGCTCCCTTGTATCATTTTGCCTTCCATAAGCACTCATCTTCAAAGTCTCAGTCCCCATCTGAAAGCCAGTGCAGGCCAGGCACCATCCCCATTAGCCCTTACAGACAAGCCGGTACCAGCTTTGCTTCTCCACATTTCCCGGTCTCCACGGGTATCCCCGCAGGCTCTGCCCCTCCTGAAAGCCCTCAAGCAAGCCCTCGTGCAAAATACACACGGCCAGACATGAAGGCTCCCTCCGTGTGTGTTCTGAAGGGCTGCAGGCGACAGCTCCCACACTGCCCTGCCCTGTTTGGTTCAGAGGGGCAGCAGGGAAGAGCAGGAAGCCTTGCCCAGAGCTGCCACACGTGGACCTCCACACCACCCACCCCAGATGTTCCCAGGCTCGTGTTTCTTCTCACCCATTCACAGGACATACTGAACACTTCCTATAGCTTCCAGCTGGGATTCAGAGGAGGTGGAGGGGCTGGCAGATGGGTGGTAGAGAACATTGTCCAGCTCTGTCCTTCCCCTGCGCTCTGTTCTGTGGCTCCTGCTGCCCTTCGCTGCCCTTGCCGGGGGCTGTGTACACGAGAGCTGCTGCACTGACCATGCAGAAAGCGGAGGGATAGGCTGTTGTGTGCCCTCAGTCACACTCCCAGAGAGCGGCTCCTCCTCCCTGGGGAGGCTCACATGGCGTGAGGTACCGCTTCTGTGCTGCCCACCCCATGCTGTTTGTACAGCACGTGGATGGGAGGGCTACGCATGGAGGGTATTTTATTGATGCTAATGACATTGAGCGTGGAGAGCACAGCTCTGAACCCATTAACCTCTGACTGCGTGGCAGAATCAGGGATGAGTTAGCTGCACGACATCGTTGCCTTTTCTTCATTATTAATTAAGTGTACGAACATTCTTTTTGGCGGACGAAAGAGCCTCATTAGATGAGAGATGCATCATCAGTGCAAGGTCACTCTTGCTTGACCCATCTTGCTGCCCTTATTTGGGATGGCCCCTATCTCATAACCCTGAGTCGATTGCAGTGATTCAGGCGTTCCTCTGCCAACTGTGCTGTGGATTTAGGTAAAAGTTGTTAATGCTGGAGGTGGTGGTAAAGAAATACTCACAACTAACAGGAGGCAAGGAATAACCCGGCCGTATCCATTGAGTTTGTGTTTGGTGTTCATGACCTCAGTGCTTTTCTGCAACCAGCACTGAGATGTACAACAAGGGGCAGCTCCATACAAGTCCCCTATTTGCTCCTGTCCTGTTCCCAGCTCAACCAGAAAAAGGTTTTCTGCATTTTGAGCCGCAGTTCTGCAGGCGTGAATAACCGAGCACAGGACTGAGTGTGCCCCTCCTTCACGCTCAGAAATAGCTGTGTGCCTTCAGACCCAATTCACGAGCACATCACGTTTTGATTTGCAAAGTGACATTAATTGCCGTTGCGGTGACTTGTGCCAGAGGCGGCTGAATATTTCTCCTCGTGTCTGTACTTATTTCCACGGTTCTTTTTCAGTGCACGGAGCCCTTCTGGGGGGGATCGGAGCTGTAAAAGAATGTGGCGTTTGAACTGGGACGATTGCCTTTTGAGAGGGCAGTGAATCTGATTTACTTCGCGGCGGCGGTGGTGGAGGGGGCCGGGTGCTGTGTGTGCGCAGCCCCGCAGAGCTGCTGGGAGCTGACAGTGACCAATGTGGCCGTCAGTGCGGGCTGGCAGCATTGACGTCAGCCCGTAGCTGAGAAATTAGCTGAAGCCCGCAGGGAAAACAGGCAAAGAAAAACCATATAATTTCTCAGCGCAGCACAACCGAGCCATTTCTCTTTTTATATTTCAGCCTATCAGCAAGACCTGTAATGCTTTGCTCAATTTGGATTCAGAGGAAAGGCTGCCAAAAATAGAGCAGTTAAATGTCAACATTAATGGTATCGCAGCAGTGAAATATTTCTCACAGCAAGATGTCAGACTGGTAGCTATTATTCAGTAGCTGCCTTCTGTTTTGTAGGCAGAAATGCAGCCTGTCCTGCAGTCCCAAGCCAGCCAAGTCTTATTCGGACCGAGAACTTTTCAGCACAAATAGCATGTGATGACAGTCCAGAACTGTGCGCTGCTGCAGGCCCAAACCCACAGCACCTTCCTGACATGAACTGCTGTGCCGCTAAGCTGGGAACAAATACAGGTCCAAATTAAGACCACGAGCAGGCAGTGGGTGCGGTGAGGTGGGGACTGCCATCTCACTTCTAATGTACAACACCTCGCATAGCCGGTTCCTGCTGCATTTAGGTATGCAGGTATTTAGGAGCTACTGCACATAGGTACAGGCCAGCTAGTGATAGTGGGACCTCACCTTCCTCTTGGAGTATTTGGCGTGCAATATGCAGTGGCTTTCTATTTCACATAGAATTGTGAAAGTTGGAGAAGACCACTGAGATCACAGAGTCACAGAATCACAGAATGGCCCGGGTTGGAAGGGACCCCGAGGATCACGAAGCTCCAACCCCCCGCCACAGGCAGGGCCACCAACCTCCACGTTGAATACCAGCCCAGGCTGCCCAGGGCCCCATCCAACCTGGCCTTGAGCACCTCCAGGGATGGACGGGGCATCCACAGCCCAGGCTAAACAAGCCCAGCTCCCTCAGCCTGTCTTTGTAGGGGAGGTGCTG
The DNA here is from genome assembly GCA_030625065.1 of Alectoris magna. Lineage (NCBI taxonomy): Eukaryota > Metazoa > Chordata > Aves > Galliformes > Phasianidae > Alectoris > Alectoris magna. Next base: position 111,715,469 of record CM060562.1, on the reverse strand, counting down.
CAGCCCTCTGAGCATCTTTGTGGCCTCCTCTGGACCCTCTCCAGCAGCTCCCTGTCTTTCTTGTATTGGGACCCCAGACCTGGACGCAGCACTGCAGATGGGGCCTCACAAGGGCAGAGCAGAGAGGGACAATCACCTCCCTGTCCCTGCTGGCCACCCCTCTGCTGATGGAGCCCAGGATCCCATTGGCTTTCCAAGCTACAAGAGCACACTGCTGGCTCATGGTCAGTTTTTCATACACCAGGACCCCCAGGTCCTTCTCTGCAGGGCTGCTCTCAAGGGCTGCTCCTCCCACTCGGTATAAATGCCTGGGATCATCTGGTTCAAGCCCAGCCCATCTACACCATGTCTTTCCATGCCACATCTCCCCTTGTCTTGAAAACCTCCAGAGATGATGTCCCACTGCTTTAGAGCAGTGTTAGGAAGGTGATCCAAGCTGTGAGGTATATGCGTGGTCATTGTTAATCCTGTCTGAATGTAAAGACAGCTTGTGGGTCTCGGAGATGAGATGACATGTAGTCCACTGTAAAAGGTGTAATAGTGCATTACCTGGAATGGCTGCTAGTTTTTAGTGTTCCTAATGGGTATCTGTCCCTTCTAACAGACCACTTCATCCTGTCAGCAGTGTCACTGCTGGGACTTCTTTTTTCTTTGTAGTCCTAAATTAATTCCTTGTTATGTAATAACCAGTTCCTTCTTACATGTTATGTACAATCCAACACTTGTCGTGGCAGCTGAGCGAATGCAGGGCTGAAAGCCCCATGTCTGATCCTAACTTAACTTTGTTTGCTTGTGAACTTGTGTAGATAACCTCACTGAATCCATTTCTTCCTAAGACATTTTCATCTTCCTCACCAGCTGGAGACTTGGAGTAGCAATGTAGGTATATGATGTACTGTTCAAGCATTTAGCCTGCTAGTAGGCATTTATTGAGTGTGATCTTACCTCTGGAGACAGAATTTGTTAGAGCCCCACGTAACCAGCACTGAATTTCTAAGTCCATCTGGACCTGATATGTGGTGCTTTATTTTTGATGTACGGAGATCCCCGTAGAGATACGTGCTCAGGGCCAAGTGTTGGTGTTTCTGCCTGCAGCTGGCACGTTCAGAGCCTAATGGACCTGCGAATGGGACCTCTGAAAGAAAAAAACCCACCCAGCGTGTTTACCTACACCTCCAGCCCAGTGGATGAGGTTCAGTTCTAGGCACTTCAACCATGAACTTCTGTGTTCCTTCTCTTCTCCGTGCATTTCTCTCTAGTGCTGTTGGCCACTTGTGCTGATTCAAAACACCATTATAGAATCGTAGAACCATAGAACGGCCTGGGTTGCAAAGGCCCACAGTGCTCCCCAGTTCCAACCCCCTGCTGTGTGCAGGGTCGCCAACCAGCAGCCCAGGCTGCCCAGAGCCACATCCAGCCTGGCCTTGAATGCCTGCAGGGATGGGGCATCCACAGCCTCCTTGGGCAACCTGTTCCAGTGCGTCACCACCCTCTGCGTGAAAAACTTCCTCCTAAGAGCCAACCTAAAGCTGCCCTGTCTCAGTTTCAAACCATTCCCCCTTGTCCTATCGCTGCCCACCCTTGACTGCTTTCCCCCAGGCTCCTTTCTGCTGCATTGGTCTTACTGTTGCCAGCCTTTATGATGCCCTTCATGCAGTGCCCATGCATGGGGCAGATCCCCACAGCCTGCAGTGATGGTGGGTGCAGTCTGCCCACGCAGAGCTCTCACTGTAGGTGGGAGCAGCACGTGCACATTGCCCTGCCGTAATGCGGAAGCCCAGAAGTGCCAGCACTGCTGCTCAGGCTGTTTTCCTCCCATCTAACTCTTTTTCTCTGCTTCCAGGAGAGAAATACGAGCTACATGCAGGAACGGAGTCCACCCCCAGCGTGGTAGTGCATGTCTGCGACAGTGACATGGAAGAAGATGAGGACCCAAAGAATTCTCCAAAGCCAAAAATCATTCAAACTCGGCGCCCTGGCCTTCCACCTCCTGTATCTAACTGAGCCTCCCGGCAGCAGCAGCCCTTCTCTCCTCCAGCACAGCTCTTGGGGTTTTTTGTTTGCTTTCTTTTTCTCTTCTTCTTCTTTTTCTTTTTCTTTTTATTTTCAAAGGCAGACATTGCCTTTTGAGTACCAGGACAATAAGCTCGTTGAAATCCCTGTGCAGTAATCAAGCCTATGTAACAAAAGGGCTAGGAAAAAAAAAAAAGGTCTTTGTAATATGTAACCATATCACACACCAACTAATAGATCTGCTGGGAAGGACAAAGCGAGGCTGAAGCAGGGAGGGTTTCAGGCGGAGGTTCTGCACGGCTGTAATTTGCATGCCGAAACACCACCAGAGGGATCCTTGGCGGCGGTGGCTGGGCTGATGGCAGGCTTGAGATGCAGACGCCCAGAACACTCGCTGTGCCCTTCATCGGGGAGCCTCTTTCTCTGCCCTCGGTTCCCTGCACGCCTCAGTCTTTTCCTTTCCTCCTTGTCTTTAAGGGGAAGGGCGTGCATCGTTTTTAATCTCCTAGCAGCTTGGTGGCCTTGTCACCCCTCTGGAATTTTCTGTAAGGAATGCTACTCCTGCAGCCTCGTTAGGAAACAACAGGAAGATGCCCCCTGCAGCAGCACTGTGAGCTGGGCCCTCATGGAGACGGGTGGGCTGAGGGGAGAGGCAGCAGCGTGCGGAAGCATTCCGTGTGTGTCCGCCAGCTGTGCAGGGGCACAGTGCCGGGAGGGCTGCCATCCCACCTTCCATAAAGGCGTGAGCGGTACTTCTGAGTTGGAGGAAGGAGAGCCCGTCTGCTCGTTGCTCTGCTCACCGCTGTAGCTCTGGTAGTGGCGGAGGCTGAACGCTTTCCTGGCGGTGTGCCGAGCCGCCCTGAATCTCACGGATTGCGTCCCGAAGAACCAGTTCTTTTCGCTCCCCTTTCCCTGTGCTTTCAAGCCCTCCTTGAGCTGTATGCAGGCGGGGTTTGTGGAGGTGAGGAGGTGTTTGTTGGTGTTCTTTTGTTGGTTTTTTTCTGACTTCATTTTTTTTAGGCCAAAGAAAACAGGACCACGACGACACACTTGAAATTAGACTGCATGCAGCCGAGTCCCCTTTTTTCACTCTGTCCCGCATGTTTCTTCCACTTGCAGTGTACCCTGGGGTACAGAAGCGGTTCTGTGTGTCACCGTGGCTGACAGCGGGCCGACGCTGGGCTCCCTGTCTGCTACACCTTCCCTGATGGCTTTTTTCATGCGTATCTGTCATGTTGAGAAGATATTTTCTAGACGTTTGAGCTCAGATTTTGCATATACTTAAGCATGCGCTTAATTTATGCACACGAGTAGTTCCACTGGAATTAATACTGCAGAAAATCGAGCATACGTGTAAGGTACAGCGGGAGTTTTGAGCTAATGAGCTGCAGCTCGACTCCCGAGAGCGACTCCCAAACGGCGCAGTGAGACCCCATGGCGTGAAATCCTTTACAAGTTAAAATGAGCACGGAAATCTTGGAAGCTCAGTCCAGGATCTGAAAAGTCAGCTTAGGCTGTGCGGTGAAGTTTCTTCTCACAGCACCAAACGCTCATCGTTCCGAGGGAGGGCTGCATTCCGCCCTGACTTAGCAGGGAGGCCGCAGACTGCACCGAGGCCGGCTCAGCCCTGCGCTGTGGGCTCCGCGGCGCTTCCGGGCAGAAGAGCAGGCTGTGCTGTCGGCCACAGCAGGAGGTGCCGTCCTCGCCTGGATGGGGAGGGCGTCTTCAGAAGCCGGAATTCACCATCCTCACCCACTTCATCCTCTGACTGCCACAGCTCCTCCATGTTCCTGTTTAGTGCTTAACGTAGTCTGTATCTCTGGCGTGGTGACTGTCAGTGCTGTGTGGCCAGCATCGTGTGTGTTACACCCATAGAAGCGCGTTGATTGCAGCAGAGCCTGAACAAAAACGGGACGTTATCATCTCCATGTCAGAGTAAAGTTGTCTTAAAGGAACTCCTCAGAGGCGCCGCTCGGGTTATTCATGTAGAGTAGACGGAAATAAATAATTGTTACTCAGTGCCCCCGGACTCCGACCTGCTGTTCCTGTTGAACGTACGACTGGGGCCACCTGTGACACTCCAGGAGGAACGACGCTGCTAGGAGAATGTTCAGATTGCGGAGCTCCTCTGGCTCAATACCAACATGAACAGGGGCAGCAAGATGAGAATGGGACTAGACGCCAACCTTGTGATTCTATGAATGCTGGAGGCTTGTTGGCAATACATGCTGTGTGGAAGGAATTCTTGGCCTGTCGAGGTTTGCCCCAGCTGTGGCTCAGCACCACCCGTTCACTCGTTCCCCTTCCCTGTGGGATGGGGAGAGCGGGGAAAACAGACCAAGCACAACTCGTGGGCTGAGACAAAGCTGTTTATCAGGATAGAGCGAAGGAAAGCAGTTATGACCGTGTGCATATATATATGAATGTATGTAGCAGGTGGTGCACCAGGAGTTGCTCACCACCCCCAGTGATGCCCGGCTCACCCCCAGCAGTGCAAGAGAGCGAGATGAGCTCCCACCCTCTTCCAGGCTCCTTCCACGTGGTGTCAAATGGGACGGAATGCCCTTTGGCCACTGTAGGTCAGCTGTCCTCACTCTGTTCCCTCCCTGCTCTTTGGGCTCTTTGCTGTGGGCAGCCTCAGCTCCATTAGCAGCAGCTTTAACATCGGGGTGTTGCCAGCATCTCCTAGAGCCAAAACACAGCATCATACCTGGCTCTGAAGAAAACAAGTGCGTCCCTGCTGAAACCAAGGCATGCCTGTGTCCTCAGCTGGGTCCACGATCGGAGATGTTCCCCAGAGCTGATATTTCAGATTCTTTACACCTAAAAATGTCAGAGGCTGAATTTTGTCATTACATCCATGTACCCAAAGCTGGGAGAGATTTGGTTGTGCACAATGGATTTTGGCCTCCGGTGACGTAAATCTGTCCTGCTTTGGGTCTCAAGCGTTCTGTCCTGGAAGTGCACGTACAGACAGGTGTAAGAGCAGCTCCCGTGCACCAACAGCCCTTCTTTAACTCTGTAGTGCTCACCCAGGAGAGGGTGGAACACAGTTCTGTTCATTAAAGCCTGGAAAGAGAGATGCAGTTCCAAGCCTGTTGCTTGGCATCTGTCCCACTTCCACCTGGTCATCAGAGATCAGTTGTTCGGGTGTCAGGGAGTGACAGCAGGGCGGCGTTATAAACAAGAAGGGAATCTGTAGGAGCTGCTGCTGCTCTGTGGCACAGCCTGAGTCTGTGCGCAATGCTGGGGCCCTCTGCCGGGTGGGAGGCACTGCGAGCTGCGCGCTGCTGCCAGCACGGGGGGGAAACAGCGACTTGCAGTCTGCTTTTCTTCAGGTCAAAAGAATGGAGAATTTCCGTGGCCTTGATTTTTGTACTTCAGCTAAAGCAGCCCCCCTCTTACCAGTGTAGGCGTTCACACTTGCATACACATGCAGCATCCAGGCTGGATGTGGCTCTGGGCTGCCTGGGCTGCTGGTTGGCGACCCTGCACACAGCAGGGGGTTGGGACTGGCTGAGCACTGTGGGCCTTTGCAACCCAGGCCGTTCTGTGGTTCTGTGATTATTTTCAGCAGGAAATCACAGCGAGAGCATCCCTTCCTGTAACGAGAGTTCAGACACAGGCGCTGTAAACTGCTTTACGTCATCGCAGACCATTCCTAACATTTACCAGCTCGCGCGTGGCGCAGATGGAAGGTGGTTTCGTCCCGGTGCCCCCCAGCAGCAGGAAGGGACCTTCTGCCAAATGACTGTTGGTTCTGTGCGCAGCGCTGCTGAGCCGCGGGGCCGAGCACAGCGCCGGGACGGAGCGCGGTAGCTTTGCCATCATACTGTACATACTTTGGAGATATTCTATTTAGTCATATTTTATAGGAGTGTGAAAAAGCTATGGGCTAATTAACCACTTTTACACTTGTATAATTCAGAGCTTAGTTTAAAAAAAATAAAATACGGCAAACGATGTTTCTGTGTTCCGTTTGTGCCGGCGTGGCGGGAAGCCGCAGAGAGGAAATGTGCGGGAAAAGGTTCCGTTCGTTGTGACGGATGGAAAGCAGCTGCTTGCGGTGCCTCGCGGTAATTGGTGCCGTGCCGTCCCGAGCGCTGGGAAGGGGGGGCGGGTTTGCTGCGTGCCTCGTGCTCCATCTCGTACGGCTCGCTCAGCTCCGCTCTGGGAGGGTTTCCCTGCCGTGCGCCCAGCCTACGGGCCCAGCGTTGTAGCGGGGGCCGCGTGGGCGCCGGGGCTTCTGTTGGAGGGCGCCGCTGTCCGGGTGCGGGCGGGTGCGGCGCACGGTGGGTACAGGCAAACGGACCGCCTTTCTGCTGGGTGCTGGGGCGGTGGTGCGCAGCTCCCCGCTGCCGAGCGCTGCACGACGGCGGCCAGCAGCATCCCCTCCCGGTACGGCACGGCCTGGCGCTGCGCTGCTGCTGCACGGCCCTGCAGCCGTCGGCCCTCGTCCCAAGCTGTGGGAACTGCACCGTGGGCGCGGTGCTCACGGGGCGCTGCCAGACCGCGGCCCCTACAGCAGCGCTGCAGCTTGAGCAGCGAGTCGTGCGAGCCGGGAGATGGAGCGAACAAGCAGACCCCGCCAGCACGGGGCGGTTCTTCGTTTAGCGCATCTCCCGGGAGGGGCGCCGCGGTTCGCGGCAGGCAGGAATGCTGTCCATAGAGCCGAGGCCGTGAGGCTCTGCTCAGCGATGGGCCCCGCAGTGGCAGCGCTGCGTGCTGCTGCGTGCCCCAGGCACGGCTCCCTTCTCCAGATGCGACGTGTCTTAAATTAACACCAACCGGTGCTGCTTTGAACCCCGCGATCTGTACGAATGCTCACATTAGCGCTGTGCTTCGGTGAAACCCCATGACTGCGTTAAACGTTTCGGTGGAAACAGCAAAGCCCCCGGCCGTGTGTGATCCTCGCTGGGAGGTCCCAGCCAGCCCAGCTGGCAGCGTTGTGGGGCAGGGACGCCCGAGCCACACACACGGTACAGCTGTGATGTTACAGAGGGGTTTTCTTCCCACCCCTGTCAGGGCTGCGATGGGGTCACCGTCCCACAGGTGTCCCAGAACCGCGGAGATGTGGCACTGGGGGATGCAGTCAGTGGGCTGGGCACCTCAGAGGGCTCTTCCAGCCCCCCTGACTCTGTGGTTCCCAGCAGCTCCCACGGCCAGATCGCTGTACTCAGAACCTCACTGTGTGACTGGGCCCAGAACCTCACACCCTATGGCCGGGCTCAGAACCTCACACCCTATGGCCGGGATCAGAACCTCACACCCTATGGCTGGGATCGCAGCCGCCCCGCACGTCCCACGGACCCCCACCGCCCCGAGGCGTTTCGGGGCGCCTGCGCGTGTCCCAGTGCCGGCAGGGGGCGCCCCGCCCCGCTCCCTTGTTTGATTGACAGCGCCGCTGTCCACTGGGAGCGGAGGGGGCGGGGCCGCCGCAAAGTCAGCGGGTCACGGCGGGGGCGCGGCGGTCCCACGGCAGCAGCGCGGAGCGGCGGTTCGGCGCTACCCGCACCACCAACATCCGCCCGTGGCGCCGCGATCCGCCGTCATAAGACGGGAGGCGTCGCTGTGCGAGCAGCCCCGCCCGCGCTGCGGTGTGGCCGTCCCGGCGCTGCCTCCGGCCGTTCATCACGGCGATGGATGCTCCAAACCGTCGGGTCACGACACCGGGATGGATGCTGATTCGTAGCCGAGGAGCAAACGCCACGGGGTGCGGCTCTGTGCTCGCTGCCTCGCGCATCCCACGGACGGGTCCGCACGCTCGGTTCGCTCGTGAATCCATGCTGCCGCCCCTGCCCGTGGGGGCCGCGCTGTTGGCCCGGTGATGGCTCCACGCTCACAGCTGTGAGCCGCCTCAGTTCCCCAGGCGGGGCCCGGCCATCCGTGTGGAGGCTGCAGGGCTTGGCTGCGGGGCTGCAGCTGCACGCTGCCCCGTATGACGGGCGTGCGGGGTCAGAGCAGCGGGGCTGCATGCTGGGAGTGCGAGTGGAAGCGGAGGAAGGAGGGCTGGGCTGTCACGTCGGTCAGTCAGTGCGCAAACGGCCTTTTCCTGTGCTTGAAAGCAGCGTCAGTGTGTGAGGAACAGTTCAGCTGCTCATCCTTACGACTCTGTCAGACAGGTGAACGCAGTCAAACCCATCTTGCCTCAGCACAGCCCTGAGCTGTTCCTGCAGAGCCCTGGCCATGTGATTCTGTGTGCTTACTGCCTGCAGCCCAGGGAGCCTACAAGCAGGAGGGGAGTCAACCCTTTGAAAGGGGAGATAACGGCAGGACAAGGGGAAATGGTTTGGAGTTGAGGGAGGGAAGGTTTAGGTTGGATGTCAGGGGAAGTTCTTTGCTGTGAGAGTGGTGAGGTGCTGGAACAGCTGCCCAGAGAGGCTGTGGATGCCCCGTCCATCCCTGGAGGTGTTCAGGGCCAGGTTGGATGGGGCCCTGGGCAGCCTGGGCTGGTATTCAATGTGGAGGTTGGTGGCCCTGCCTGTGGCGGGGGGTTGGAGCTTCGAGATCCTTGGGGTCCCTTCCAACCTGGGCCATCCTGTGATTCCCCTCTGCAGGCAGGCTGTCCCAAGGTGGTGCTGGTCTCTTGTGCTGGATTTCACCGGGTTACATCTGCAGTCTCGACTCTGAATTTTCATTATGCCATGGAAAGTGGTGTTGGTGTTAAAGAGATCGCTGATGTGTTCACAACAAAGGATTTCCTCATCACTGTGCAGCGCAGTGGGGCTCCGTGCAGAAAGCCATGGTACGGCTGCCAATGAGGTGTGTGATCTTGTTGTGAACGAAGCTTTGAACAACACCCATAGCTCCATCCAGGGAAGGGGGATCTGTGATTCCAAGTTGTGGGAAGAAGCCATCCCAGTGTGGGTGACAGACCAGAGAGAAGGACACAACACCACAGCGGCTGGGTGGCCTGGGATGCATCTGAAAATAATGGAGTCCTTCCTACACGCGATACGCCATGCAGTGGACCTGCTGGGAACAGCCTGGTAAGATGGGCCACGTCCCGGGCCCAAAATCCGCTTATGGGACGGGCAGTTCGTGCTATGGATCACAAGCTGGGATATCTGATATCAGAGCTGAAGAAAACGAAGCTGTGGAATGTGGTACACGTCGTCATCACCAGTGATCGCAGAATGTCACCGTCATCCTCAGAAGGGCTCACTGAGCAGAGAACTGTGCAAAGTCCTCGGCCGTCCCATGTAGCTGTTCTGCCCGAAGGCAGGAGCTGTAGCACTAAAATCCTTGGCAGAAAATCCTCGGGCATTAGAACTGCACAGACTTCATTCCTGAATGGAAGCGGTCGCAGCAGCAGCGATGCCATCAGCATTACCAAGTGCTGGCGGGAGCACTGCTGGCTTCCTGCTGCTGGCTCTGTCAGGAGCCAGAGTTCCACTGCTACAATGGACAGTGAGCAAACCTGTGTCTTGTTGAGCAACACTGCCCCGTGTCCCTTAGTGCTTACGAGAAGTGAGATGGTCCGAAAGTGTTAGCAGGGCTGAGCAGCGTTCTGCATGGACGGCGATTGACTGTCACAGACCTTGCCTTCTATCAGCATGCTCAGGCTGCAGATAGAATAAGATTTGTGACTCAGCAACCTGAAGCCAGATGGGGAGCTCCAGTCAGTAGGGACTGTGCTGGCTGTTGGGCTATCACACAGAACCACAGAATGGTTTGTGTTGGAAGGGACCCCAGTGATCACGAAGCTCCAACCCCCCACCACAGGCAGGGCCACCAACCTCCACATTGAATACCAGCCCAGGCTGCCCAGGGCCCCATCCAACCTGGCCTTGAGCACCTCCAGGGATGGGGCAGCTCTCTCTGTCAGCCCGTCCAAGTGGGCACAGACAGCAGTGCTGGCCGGGGTGTTCTCATTACCAACTGAAGGAGCTGCTGTAAAAGGAAACTGTGGCATCTCTGGTGCAGGAGGCGAGAACTTGACGCGTAACCCGATTCTCTGAGCTTGCTTTCCTGGAGTTCAGATAGCTGTTATACACGACAGCAAGCAGGAATTGGCTTGGAGCACAGCTCACGTTGCTTCCTCCTGCAGCACCAGCCGGGACTCCGTTGTAAAACAGTAAGCTTCGTGTCCTGTTCAGCCCTGAAAAGGCTCAAGTACACAGACACCATGCTTCTTTCCAACAGTTATTCCATTTGTCCTGTCCAAGTTTAGTGATTCTCTTTAGCTGTCAGTTTGAGATCAGAAACATCACGCTATTCTCCGCTTTCCTGCAGGATTTCTGTGCTGTGCCCCTGCTTCACTGTTAGGGAGAAAGAAACATGCTCAAATGTACAGGTTCCTAACTTGTTTTCTTGCTCCTGGCTGCGTGTCCTAGCTCCTCCTTTCTGCTCGCTGCCTTTCCAGCTTGTTGCTACACGGCCTTCTGCTGGAAAGCAAAGCTTAGAGGCCAGAAATAAGAAAATGGGAACCTGGGGGTGGAAGCTGCTTGTTTCTGTGGCAGTCTTAGTACAGCCCCTGGGTTTTGTTGCTTGCTGCACAGCAGATGATGAGGGGAGGGAAAGGAGTACCCTCAGAGTACAAAGGAGTCCTGCCTGTCCCTGTGGATGGCTGCCATGTGCTGCCAGCCCAGCACCTGTGACCTCAGCACAGCTCCTCCTGGCAGGTAGGCTGACTGTGGCTGCTGAAGGCTTAACAGGAGCTGCTTCTGCTCGCCCCTAGGCAGGAGGACTCTGTGCTGTGATGATAAATGGAGCACAGCAATGAGCCAGCTACTTCTGCGTTAGATAAACTCACCACCTGAAAAGTGGGATTCAAATGAGGCGAAATATCTAGCTGCTTCCTGGACGATAAATAGTCAGGTTTGCTCAGAAAGTGTTCACTCAGGCTTTCAGAGGTGCCAGGAAACAACGTGACATCTCCCTTCGGCACTGTGAAGGAAGGAACCAGCAACGTGCTTTGCAGAGGTGCGTTTTGTGCTCCTCTTTCTCCTCAGAGCTGTATTTACACTAGAGGTGATTTTAGTAAACCTATCCATAGTGCCTCTCAGTGGTTTTTTTGCTTGTTTGCTTGAAGGAAGACTGGAGGAGGTGTCTGAAGCTCCAGTGCTCATCCCAACACGAGTGTCTATAATAAGGATGTAATCCTGACAGGTTCCATCGCAAACACAGCCGTAAAATTCAGCCAGCCTCAGCAGTGGCTGATAAAGGATGGGAAGCTGTGTGCACCGAGTCCAGTCATTTCCAGTGTAAGTGTTCCATCATCACAGTGTTTGCTTTATCTTCTGAGTCAGAGACCCTGCACAGTACTTTCTATCCCAACCGCAACCAATGCTACTGAAGAAACAACAACAAAACAAACTGTGAAGCCAAATATGTGGAGTTCTATATGTAACTGTATATTTTGTTTATGGAGAAGGATGTGATGATATTCTCCTTGACGGAATAGGAAACTCTCAGTATTACTAAGGGAAGGAGAACTGGTCTTACTGTCTCGAACAGCTAAACTGACCAAGGTGAGGTCAGTATGTGTGTTGGTGACCGCAGCCACGAGGCCTTAAGAGGTGCAGCACACCGATGAGCACTTCAAGAGAGAATAAAGAAGAGTGATAACAGAACTTGCAGGGACTGGAGCAGCTCTCCTATGAGGAAAGGTTGAGGGAACGAGGCTTGTTTAGTTTGGAGAAGGCTGTGGGGAGACCTCATTGTGGCCTTCTAGTACTTGAAGGGAGCGAATAAACAGGAGGGGGAACGGCTGTTTGTGAGGGTGGGCAGTGATAGGACAAGGGGGAATGGTTTGAAACTGAGACAGGGCAGGTTTAGGTTGGATCTGAGGAGGACGTTTTTCACGCAGAGGGTGGTGACGCTCTGGAACAGGTTGCCCAAGGAGGCTGTGGATGCCCCATCCCTGCAGGCATTCAAGGCCAGGCTGGATGTGGCTCTGGGCAGCCTGGGCTGCTGGTTGGCGACCCTGCACACAGCAGGGGGTTGGGACTGGGTGAGCACTGTGGGCCTTTGCAACCCAGGCCATGCTGTGATTCTGTGAAGTTGGTGAGCACAGCTGTTGTTTTACCCTGTACTGCTCGTTTCCAAGTGCTGTTACTGGAGGAAGGTTGGCTCGGAAGTGCAGAAACACCGCACATGGGGTAGCTCAGTTCTGTTCCTGAAGAGTTGTGAGGTGTGATTACTGTGATACTGTACAGTTATTTCCCTTAAAGTTATGGTGCATTCTCAGTGATTTGGGGGAAAAAAAAAAAACACCCAAACACTTACATTCTTCACCCTGGGGTCTTGAGATTTATTCTAAGTAAGTGGAACAGACAAAGCAAGCTTTGGCTGATCAGGAAGGATGCGTGGAAGGGGACACTCACCATTCTCATGGCTGCACAGCAGCAAGGACCTGCTCTAGAAAGAATGCTTAATGCTGTTATGTGCTGTACTTTGTTTGGAATGGAAAACAATCAGTGATGCCATTAGAATACTTTGTTCCTTGTTTAGCACTTAGTAGAACTTTCCCCGTGAAGCAAGTCAATCTCGGTGATGGAGGAGGAAATAAAGGTTTATGAGGAGCTGTAGCAATTCCGTTCCAAAGGTGTGACCTGGAGCAAAGGGCCAAGGCCTCATTTCCTCACCTGTACCAACAGCTGGTGAGAGCAGGGCTGGCACTGCGCTTCGGTCCTTCTACAGCACACCTGCACTTCTGACTGTCAGTGTCTCGGAGGTAAGCTGGACGCTGCCCTGCAGCAGCGATGCACACAGCAGTCACCCGGTAGGACTGAAGCAGTCTGGGGGAGGAAAGGAAGAACAGAGCGAGGCTTATCTTGTGCCCATCTGTTATAGCATCTCAGGAGAAAAAACACAGAGGACAGTACAGTTCAGTCTCGCCATGCCTGCCAGTTCCATGCCAACCTCATCTCTTGCTGTTTGCAAGTAACTTCGGATCTACAAGGTCCACGTGCTCAGGTGCTGAGAGGCAGCCTGCAGCTAATACAAATTCAGTCAGCTTTAGCTCTAGAACAAGAAGCCACATTGCACACTACCATGAACTTCAGCTCTCTCATTTCAGTGCACTGGTCCTTCAAACTGTCAAACATAGGAAAAGGACTTGGTGACCACAGGTCTATTTTGAGCTTTGTATTAACAGTTTAACCCCACATTCTTTCCTCGCTACAAGAGGAGGTACCACAAGGGCTTTTGTGTATGGGAACTTGCTGGACCTGACAGTTAGAAAGGAGAAAACCACTGATCTTCACCACAGCTTTGAACCTATACCAGTCAGACACTGCAGACAAAGCCCATCTCATCTCTGAAGTCCAACCTTTCCCTTTTAATTTCCAGTTTAAAATAAAAGCTTGGAGTCTTTGCTGGAGGATCAGCACCAGCTGGTAGGTGGGGCAGCAGGCACGCGTTCAGCAGTCTGCACCTGAGAGCACCTTTCACAGGGTTCAGAAGCAGAAGCTCCGGAATTGAATTTTAAAAGCATTCAACGACTCGAGTGAAAAATTAAACGTCTTTATTTTCTGAAGCACTTCCTCCAGCAGAAAATGACCCGTTGAGGATTTCTGAACGTCTTTTCACAGGACTACAGATCAGGTAACACACACACACAGAAGTTAGCAGGTTTGGGCTGTACAGTATTTTACACGGATACTGTTAAAGTGCATCAAAGAATGCCCTGCAGTGCAAGATCAAACGTGCTTGCTGAAATCACTTTTGCAAGCCAGGCTCAACTCAGCACGCGCTATCCAATTAAAGGGTCATCATCATCGGACTGTAACTGAAGCCGGGAAAACGGACGCAGAGGAGCCACTCTGCTCTTTGTGATTACTATTACAATGCAGGTGAAGGTAGTCAATACCAACAGCCCCCCAATCACTATCCCAATAGCCTCCGGGAGGTGTATGCACCACTGGTCAGCCAGCAGGCACTTGGTGTGGCTGAGAGTGCCGTTGTGTGGCTGCGGTGTCAGTCCCAGGATGTGGCACATCATTGGGTAAATATCGACGTTGTTTATCATGCTCTGCTGGTAACCCCGACGAAAAGCAGGCCCGTGAGCAGCCAGGAATGGATGCATGCTTGGGAGAGTGTTGTCATAACCATGGTCACCTACTGGAGAAATGCAAATTCAAGAGGTAACATTGCGGCTTCTGTCTGCATGTCGAGTATTCCCCTCCCTCCTCATCCCCCACTGCAGAAGGCACGTTAACTAAGGGCTGAGGCAGACACTAGGAGGAAGTTCTTCACCCAGAGGGTGGTGACGCACTGGAACAGGTTGCCCAAGGAGGCTGTGGATGCCCCATCCCTGCAGGCATTCAAGGCCAGGCTGGATGTGGCTCTGGGCAGCCTGGGCTGCTGGTTGGCGACCCTGCACACAGCAGGGGGTTGGGACTGGGGGAGCACTGTGGGCCTTTGCAACCCAGGCCATTCTATGGCATTCTATGGGCAGCACTTGGATCACACACTGATGAAACCCAGAGCCTTCCCTCTTCCAGTCTTTTTCCCATACCAGCCTTCGGCCACGTTCCTTCCCCCACCCCAACCAAACTTTGTTCCCCCCCTCCTATTCCTGCCAAAGCTGAAAAGGGTGTTACCACTCCACAAGCTCAGAGCTAGAACATAAGTTTGCATTTCTTAGATTTGGAAGGACACCTCCTCTTTGCAAAGCAGGCACTTCCTGAAAGCCAGGCACCTTCCCCTTGATGGCTTTCAGTTCAAGCATATTATCTGATCCTGCTTATCAGATGAGGTACGTCAGGTGAAGGCATGCCAAAACAAATCCCTACATACCACAACAAGAAACAGCCTGGGAACAAGGATACAAACATCTCACCAAACCTTGTGGCTGCAGTCACTGGTACTTGGGCATCTGGTAGATTTGTAAGAAACATGGTGACTTTTGGTAGAGTATCAACAGCCACGGTCCAACTTCCTAATAACACACCCGAAGAATCTGTTGCAGGTACCAGAAACCTCACATAGCATGCTCAGCACAGGATACGAGTGACTGCATCTCAGTCTGTGGTTCATTCCTTAGTAACAGTTCTGTGGGTCATCTCCTCAAGTGCCTCATTAAAAGCTTTCCATCTGAAACGTCCTGCCTCCTATTGCTTTGGATCACACTCACCATTTCAGTATACTGTCCATACTCCTTCTAACATCTTCCACCATTACATTCGTTACCGCAAAGTTTGAACACTGGTGTTCCCATGGAGTTTTAAGGAAGTAGGAGTGCAGGTGTGTGCTAACAGTGCTAAGCACAGAGCTGGTGCTGTCACTTTGTGAGAGCAACGAACAGCCAGGCAGGCTAACGCCTCCCCTTCCTGCTTCTAGGAAGCCACAGCTAGCAAAATTGTTTTGAAAAGTGATTCACTTCAATGGAGTGAGCACTGATGCAGCGCTGTTACTTCTCCCTATATATTTATCAGCTATTTTTAGGTACGTGAAATTGAATCCGAGCACGAAAACAGAAGAGAGCTCTATTGGAAAACACTTCAACACCTTAAATGTCAATTGGCAGACGGGTGGCAGATGTTGGGGGGAAGTGAAATACAAACATGCCTCCGTCACAAGCAGTACCTTTGTGCAAACAACGGGCACAGGCAGCAGGGTGACAGCAGGGGCTGCACTGCACAATGCTCTTGTCCTGGCAGCAGCCAGCCCAGCCACCCACTCGTTACTTTCTTCCCCTCCCCCCATATGTATATTTTATATATAAACATTTAACACACTGGTGAAATATAAGTGGAAATACAAGGGAAACCTAGAGGTGCATCTCAGGCTGTTGAGTGTGGCCAAGTGTTTCAGCCAACAGAATGAACCTTAGGATTGCTCAGGTTGGAAAGGGCCTTAAAGATCATCGAGTCCAACCACAGCCCAACCATCCTACCATAACTAACAGCCCTCCGCTCAGTCACGGCCCTGAGCACCACATCCAAACGGTTTTAAACACATCAGGGATGGTGACTCAACCACCTCCCTGGGCAGCCCATCCCAGTGCTTAACAGCCCTTTCTGTAAAGAAGTTCTTCCTGAGATCCAACCTAAACCTTTTCTTCCTTTGCTGTTGGAACCCCCCAGGTTGCAGCCGAGAACACTCTGTGAAATGCTGTCTGAGATGTTCCTAAAGGAGCATGGACTCCACTTGCTAAACCAGGAGCAGCCCATGGGTTGCTGGGGTCAAACCAAAACCCTCTACCAGTGTAAGTCACCATGAGCCCCAACGGGGAAGTCCCACTTACATTTTAAGAGGGCCTCATTCTGTACAATTGTCCAGCCTTCCTCTGCAATCAGAATTATGGGCTGAATTCTCTTATTATGGCGATAATGAAACCTGTCCGGGATTTCTTCTTTGAGGTAGACTTTCATGTGACGATCATCGCACTGTTTCAGTAAGTTGTACACATATTTTTTATCTGTCAAGAAAAAATGCATGTGAAACAACTGGAAATGAGGTCTTTTCTGCTGCAGTTATCTGTCATTAAACCTGAGATCCATTTCTTTTCCCCAAACAGTTACTTTTTACAAGGCAGACAGTGGTTGTTCCACATCCCTAATGAAATGCCACATGCACCAAGGTGGACATCACCGCTTGCTCCCCCTGAAGTCGGGTGTTTCGTGTCTGGGGCTGAGAACCTACAATTCAGCTTACCCTGTGCTTCTGGGGGAGTGAGGTGCAAAGTTCAAGCAGAGAAATCAAGAGCAAGCAAATCATACCCTACAGTAGCCAATATTTTATCCAAAGCAGCGAGCATAAAACCTTCTGTTGATCTACAAATGGTTTTGTTCGCGCTGCTTCAGCCTGGCTGCACTTGAGGAAGCTGTGACCAGCTGCATCGTGAGTCACACCCGTTACTGACCGCCTTGAGATACAGAGGCTAAAACTTCACTCACAAAAATGAACGTTGTGCAGCAATCCAGGTTGGTTTTAGACTTCTCGCTGGGAGTCTCGACAACAGCATTTTTCATTCTGAATAACGCTGAGGGCTTATTTCATGCTCCTTGTGAGCCTCAACTGGACAGAATACACGAGCAACAAGGGAGCAGGCACGTTAAGTGCCTAGCTCTGCTCTCTGTACGCTGCACCATGACCACCTTCATCACCCACGGCAATTAACAAGAAATCCCTCAGCCCACTGATTGCCAAAACGAAGTCATTTCTAAACAGACAGCGTACCACAGCAGCACGACAAGAAAGACTTAAACAAAAACGACCACATACTGTTCTTCGGCAGCACCGCAGCGACTGGACTCCTGTCAATTAGAGTATAGTTACCACGACCAATACAGTTGTCCAGGACGATCAGCTTCTTTGGAGAGCACTGGGCCATCCCGTGATCACTGGTTATGATGACATTAATAGCGTCCCACAAACCCGACGCCTTCAGTTTACTGGTGAGGAAACCAACGTGTTGATCCACTTGCTCTAACACTCGGCGCATGTTCACAGTATCATCCGGTCCATACTTGTGCCCGCTTGCATCTGGTTCTTCCCAGTACAGCGTAGCAAAATTGACGACAGGATCAGAGCTGTTCAGCCACCTAACGATTTTCTCCACTCTCTCCTCAAACGTCACCGAAAAGTTATACTTCATGAAGAACCGAGGGGTCGTGTTGTTAATCCTCACATCAGTACCGGGCCACATGGCAGCAGCGCTCGTCCCATTTCTCTGCTGTTGATTTGTCACCCAAATCGGGACTGCTTCGTTCCACCAGAAGGGATCTGAATCATTGAACTGTGAGAACTTCTTCTTGGCATCTGGATCATACATGTCATTAGCCACGATGCCATGGCTTTCCTCATATAAACCCGTCACTATGCTGTAATGGTTTGGGAAAGTCTTGGTGATGAAAGCATTTGTAACTTGCTTTACAAGCACACCATCCTCAATGAGCTCCTGAAGGTGAGGAAGGTTATAGGTTTCCAAGTAATCAGCCCTGAAGCCATCAAAGGACACCAAGAGCAGCCTGGGGGTTGAGCTGCCCGAGCAACCACAGCAGCTGACGATGGCAGACACAAACAGCACTATCAGCAAGTTCATCCTCGGCGCCTCAAGATGCTTCCAGCAATTAATCCGATGCACCTGAGGAATTTAAAAAGATGAGACATTACTCAAAGGGCTGTACTGCAACCAGCAAAACTAGCTGTACCTTACGCACATCTTCCTCATAGAGTACCTGCTGTAAACAACCACTGAAGCCAACAGCAAGTTCCCCAGCTGGCTTCAGAAGCTCCCACCTGCGTAGCTGCTCACGTATCAAAACAAACGAGCAAGGAGACGACCTTCAAACCGGGCTGAACGTGAGGAGGAACTCAACTGCCGTCCCCTGGTTCTCCCCCACCCAGGTGCAGGCAGCAGCTCGCCCCCCGGTCCCACTCTCCCCCTCACTTCTGCTTTCCCGCCCAGCCGCCCCGCTTCCCTTCCTTCACACGGAACGGCCCCACAGCAGGAGGGTTGCGCTGCGGGACGAGGCGCTCCGCCCCACACAGCACCCCCAGCCCAGCCCGATATGAGAGCGGCGTCCCAGCGCTCCCTTTGGCAGCTCGGCGCCCTGCCCACCACCCTCCGGGGCACAGCCTTGCCCTCAGCCCCCGGCCCGCCAGCGCCAGGCCCGCAGTGCCGCCCGCCTAACCCTCAGGAAACGGACGAGCCCCGGTCCCAGCGGTGCGCGCAGCCCTCGGGACAGCAGAAGGCCGCACGCCCTCAGCTTCCCCCCGGGCTGCCCGTGACGTACCGGCAGCGCCGCAGGTCACCACCGCCCGACCCCAACCGCCGCCAACGACCGCGGCGAGAGATGGTGGGAGGGCCCCGCCGCCGCCTCGACGGGTTGCGATTGGTCGGGCCGCCCGCGGGTGGAGGCTCTGATTGGCTCCGGTTTCAGTGGGCGTGGCGCGGTGGGAAGCGGGGATGAGGGCGGTGAGGTGGGTCGGGGCGGGGGCGTTGGAGCGTGGGGGGCGGCGCTGCTGGGAGCGGGGGGAGTCGGAGCGGGTGGCCTGCGTGCCGTCGGTGTGCCCTTCTGCGTGCCATCGGTGTGCCCTTCTGTGTGCCATCGGTGTGCCCTTCTGCGTGCCGTCGGTGTGCCCTTCTGCGTGCCATCGGTGTGCCCTTCTGTGAGAAGAGATCGGTAGTTCTGCAAAACCTGTCTCGTTATTGGCGCTGAATAGCGATGAAATCACCTCTGCAAGAAGGAATAGGCGTCCTTCAGCAGAACGGAGCTGAAGTCACAACTCCGTTTTCGATTTCATCTAAGAAAGGGAGAAGCAGGCATGGCCACAGCGCCACGGCTGACCGAAGGGGCAGACCGGCACGGAGCTGGGCGCTGTAAGGTTGAGGCCGAGGGCGCGGCGTGTTCCGTCTGCGTGTTGCTCCAGCGCTGCCGGTACCCGCGTGGCTGCGTGGAAGAGGGGAATGGCGCTGGCAGGGACTTCCTGCGTTTGCTTCAGAGCACTTGTTGTGAGTGAGTTAAAGGCCATGGGAAAAGATAACGCGTAGTTTTGAATCCAATTATGAGTTAGTTTTGTATAATGGGGACTGAGGTCTCGTCGCAAATGTATTCCGAGACTCAGGGATTTTAGGCATCAAAGGTAACTTGCTAACCCGCTTTGGCAATGGGCTTACTCAACCATTGGGCTCCCCGAGGCCCAGCCCACCCCCACCCCCCCATGCCTACCGACTGTGTCCCACAGTGCCACAGCTCTGTGGTTCTGGGACACCTCTTCCCCCACTGCTTCCTTAATACAGGTCCGGTTCCATTGGCAGCGTATGCCTACAAGGCATGGATTTATGTATATGCTTACATTAAGAGGAGTAAAGCTGGGAACTGCCAAGAGGTTTCATCACCTTAATCCCTGTCTGTGCTGTATTTCACCCCATGTTCGTCTGTGTAGGCTGTAGCTCTGAGCAGGCAGCCTGTATGAAATCCTGCCCAATGCTCTCTCAATTTGCTGCTGTGGTAGAGCTGAGCAGAAAAGCCATGAGGTGCACTTGTTTGTGTCAGAGGAGTTTAGGGAACGACGGAGGCGAGGTTTGGAAGCACACCTAGCTTCTAGGTGGGCAGCTGCACTCCTGCTGGTAGTGGTGTGAGGGGAAAGCATCTCCTTTTGCTCAGGTGGAGACAACGTGCTGCACACAAATAGTTCAGGCGTTCACAGGACCTTAGAATCATAGCATGGCTTGGGCTGGAAGGGACTTCAAGGATCATGAAGCTCCAATCCCCCCCAAAAATGGCATTTTCATTACGTTAAGCAACTGACGTTGAAGATTGAAGGGGAAACATTTTTTTCTGTATTTTTCCATTCGTTTCTCGGAGTTATCCATTTGACGGAGCTCAGTTTTGCTGGGTTGCTTCTTTAATCAGTCATCGATGGTATTTCAGTGCACCTTACATCATTGCGATGAATCACAGATCACAGAATTGCAGGGGTTGGAAGGGACCTCAACAGATCAATGGGCCCAACCCCCCACGTTAAAGCAGTTCCCTACAATAGGTCACACAGGTGGGCATCCAGACGGGTCTTGAATATCTCCATAGAAGGAGACTCCCCCACCTCTCCGGGCCGCCTGTGCCAGTGCTCCGTCACCCTTACTGTATAGAAGTTCTCCTGCACGTTAGCTCAGAACGTCCTGTGTTCCAGTTGTAGGCCATTGCTCCTGGTCGTATCGCTGCACGCCACCTGGAAGAGCCTGGCCTCGTCCGTTTGCCTCCCACCTCCCTTTGGATACGGTCCTGCTTTTATCAGAATTCCACCCACAGGAGGACGCAGTTGAGGCTCCTGGTGCCCATTTAACCTGAAGGGCAGGCTGTACAAAGAGAATAGAGACAGCACGGAGCCCTTTCCCCATATCCCCTCAAGCTGTAGATGGCACGCTACCCATCCCTGTGTGATGGGGCCATACCTGGGGTGCTGTCCCCAGAGCCCCACTGCAGCCTGGCTGCCGGGCTGCCTGCAGGCACAGCGTTTCGGAGCTAAACAAGGGCGTTGAAAGGATGCCAGGCTCCAGAGGCAAACAAAAATGTTTTCCTTGGAGCCGTTGTGAATGTAAAGTCAATATTTCTCAGGCTGTCAGGTATTCCAACGTAACCACGGAGCTGGAGAGCAAAGTGGTACAAAAGGAACGCAAAGACCACTATGAGGGCCTTTGAAACATCCAAATCAATGATAATTGTTGAGGCCCTGCCGCGGGTGAGAAACGTCTGCTGGCTGATAACACCTGCTATTTTTAACTACAAGTCGTTTATAATATGTGAATTGAGTGTCTGGTGCAAAATAATCTGGTATTCTCTTTCCATTTCCCAGAGGAGAAGTGCCTGTGGCCCTCACAAGCACACAGCCCAGGTGCTGCTGAGCAACGCGGGCTGCTGCGGGCCCCGCCGTGGTGGCTCGGTGTGATCACACCTGATGGCCAAAGGCCGCCGCCAAGCCACTGCCTCCTGGAGTGCTTCCCTCTGTTTTGTTTCCTTGTGAGATCTGAAGTAGGACGCTGCTGTGGCTGCGCAGATCAGCACTTAACATGAAACCAAGAGGAAGCACGTGTTTCCGAAGGTGAACTGACTCTATACGCGCTCCAGAACTTTTCAGCATATCTACGCAACCTCTTGTCCCCCGCTACTGAGATGCTGCTAACCCCTCTTATGAGAAAGCTGAGACTAAAAATGTTGCAAGACAGTTGGATTGCTGTTATTTTCCAAGTACGCAGCGCAGTCAGGAGGGAAAATGAAGTTGCAATTTCCTTGTAATATGTCTGCAAACCATCTACAGGCTTCCTCTCTGAGCCCACGGGGCAGGCCTGACACTGTCCTTGGACTGCGCGTTGCAAAGCTTTGGGCTTGCTGGAGCTTTCGTAAAGGGCATGTTTGTAAAAGCACTATCCTGAATGGCCAGGAGTAGTGGTGGGTTTTGCAGTGAGCGCTGTCAAGTGCAAAGGGCCCATGCCCATGGAGATGCTAAGATCCCTGAGGCCCAGTGACACCAAAAGCACTGTTTACCAACATCCAGTTTTAGGTCTAGCTGTTTCCAAGAACTCTGACTGTTTATTTTTATTCCATTTTCTTGTCTCTCCCATAGCTGGAAAAAAGATTATCTAAAACAAGCAAAGCCATCTTAGTTTGTTTGGGTCATTAAGGATGATCTGTATGTCCCCTGCTTGGACCGTGTGAGTGTCTTCATGGAGAACAAATAGAACTGGAGGGCCTTAGTGATGGAGGCACTGAAATTGTAGTGATTCCTGCGGAATTCCGGCTGAAACTCTTCTTTGTTTCTAAGCAGGACTGTCCAACGTGAGCAGATGCCATTTCAGCAGTAGCTTCAGCGTTCTGATTTGTTACTTCTTTTTCTTTTACTCAATCTCTAGGTGCTGTTCCTGGGATGTGGTTTCCCCCTGGGGAAAAAGCAAGGTATTCTGAGCAAACAGCCTCAGTGCTAACCAGTGTCTGTGCGTGCTTGCCCTTCTGCACTGAGCGCTCTGCATCTTAGCAGAGCAAGTCTGGCTTCCTGGGGTGAGTTTAATGCCCACTGCTGGGCTCCTGGGTTGCTGCCTAAAGGATACCTGGAGCTCATGTCATTGAGTGCTACAGTAATGAAGACCGTGCACAGAATTTCCTCCATCTTCTGACGTCATTCATTCCACCACTGTTCTGTAGAAAGAATCAGTGATTGCCTTAATCTAGATGCTGAGCAACAGACAGACAGCATAAGCGAGCCAAAGTTTCTAAAAATGAGACCTGCCAAATTTTATTGGCTGGCAATAACTTGTGCTTATGCTTTATGTGGTTGTTTCTGTTCTTGCAAAGCAAGGAACCAGTGCTGTCGGATGGCTCACAGGAGCATCAGTGGGACGCTTAGTGACAAGTGACACGATCTGAAGTACAGAACTGAAAGCAGAAAGTAAAAGACTGTTTCTATCTTCCTTACAGACAAAATGCAGTGGTTGTAAACCGGCAGTGAATTCCTGTAATGTGACTCGAAAAGCACCTGGTTTCCACCTGTATAAATGCAGAATTGCAGCTGTGCTCATTGCAGGGCTGTATCGCTGTCATCAGAGTGACCCCTGGCTCTGTGCTCCTAGTGGGGACGTGGGGGGAACACAGCTCACTCATGGTTCTGACTAATTGAACCAACCTCCAGTGTCTTTATTTTCCATAACACCTGCATGCTGCACTTTTGTGATGCATTTTACTCATGATATTGTGTACCGTCCAGCAGGTGCTGCTGCACCCTGCCAGTGCCTCTGTGGATTAAAAGTCATTTGATGCGCTGCTGTACAACTGTACTTTGCTCTTTGCTTGGCTCCGAAGGAGGCGTGTGAGTTCCTCCTCAGTGAGTTCCTCCTCATGTAACATTCCTCCTCAGTGACTTGCCAGCAGGGTGACAAAGAAGGGAAGTTTGCTCATCCCAGAATACCAAACCCTGCGTGCCCTGTAGGAGAGAGGCGTGCAAGTCAGTGGGAGGTGCTAATCAAGACTGCACTTGACCAGGTGCAGAAATGAAAGTGTATTGCTATGAAACGTGAAGAAATGTAAGTGCTTTCTTGAAAGCAAGAGATATTCATTAAAATACATATATATATTTATAGAAGTTACCAGCAGAGTCATTGGTTTTCCTGTTTCTCAAGCTTTGCTTATTTTTAGCTCCTTCCCCGTTACACAGGAGCTCCACAGGGCTCCTCTCTGCAATTCTGTGCTCTGGATTGCTCTTCCTTCTCTACCAGGTTGCCCGAGGAGGCTGTGGATGCCCCATCCCTGCAGGCATTCAAGGCCAGGCTGGATGTGGCTCTGGGCAGCCTGGTCTGCTGGTTGGTGACCCTGCACATAGCAGGGGGTTGGAACTGGGTGAGCACTGTGGGCCTTTCCACCCCAGGCCATTCTGTGATTCTGTGATTCCTTCTGCTGCACAGTTTCACTCAACCCACTGTCAGCAGGCCCTTCTATTTTGGATAAGGGAAGGGGATTTGTCCGGAGCAAGGTTCTCAGGGCTCCAGCTTCTTGCTGCGAGCTTTGCATGAAGGGAATCCCATACAATCCTCAATTAGGCAACATTCAGACAGAGTTTTGTAATACAGTTCTGTCCCTAACACTGCTAAGTTTGTTTTCTCTTAATAGCAAGAATCCTTCAGTGCAACTGGAATTTAACCTTTGTTTTAGCTGAAGCAGCACTTCCTGGCTATAGAGGCGTCTACAGGCGTCTCAGCGTAGGAAGGTCACATCTGCCAGTTCCACTGATGCGCTAAGCACTGTGATAGCAGTCAGTCATTTAGGTGGATGGTTGTAAAAGCTGCTGGAAGTTTGCGATCTGGATTTCCCAGCACGTGTTTCACAATCTCTTGTTTAGGATTTGTGCAGGCGTGAGCTAAAAGATCTCGATAATCTCTGATATCTGCATCTTCCTGGTGGCCCCAGTAGGGAATTGAAACTTTGCTTTAGTGTTTTTCGGTGAACACTAAGTTACAGTGATTAAACATCAATCTGAGAGTGATTTAGCACTTTCCAGATTATCTGAAAGCCTTGGAGGGTGAATCTCAGTTGAATAAGCTCAGTTATTATATTGCTTTTGATAGTTAACCTTATTAGTGATCTAAAAAGTTCAATGTCAAAGTAATGGCAATAAACTGCAGCCATAAATTTCAGGCATGCAGCAGCTGCTACTCAGTGGTGTGAAGCACGATGCGTTCCCCAGTCGTTCCATTTGGAGATGACTGAAACCATGATCTTTCCTCTTAAGTACCTGAGACCACTCTCTGTTACTTTAGCAGTCCAACCTGCATCTGTTTGGGAATTGCAGGGATTTTTAGTGAACCCCAGACTCACCATGATGGGTCAGGAGAACGCCCCCCTCTCCCTGTTTCCATTCAAGTGGAATTAACCCAACTTTGGAAACTTGACTCTATGTGATATGAATGTGGAGATTCATAATATAAATGTAGTCATAACTAATGCGATTAATATTAAAGTCCTGATGCTCAAGGACGATGCTGCTTTTTCTTCTGGACACAGCGTTTTATGCTTTTTTAATTTGTATTTTTTTTATCATGATCCCTCATGGTTGGTTGGTAATGCTGTAAGTAACCGCTGAAATGTCGCAGACTGCTTGTATTGCTGGGACTGTTTTCCCTTTTCTTTGATTCTAGGCTTCTGTGTATTGAGAAGAAGAGCAAATGACTAAGGCCTGCCTTTCTATCTCTTTACACAAGTGAAAGAATAAATATTTTTTTATCATAGCTTTCTAATATGGTTAGGTGCTTCATCTTTTTCTCCACTGTACTTGGCCAGGAAGAACAAAAGGTGATGATAATCCCTAAGACAGCTGCCAGCAGCCAGATTGAAAAAGGAGTTAAAGTGAGACAACCTTATCTGTTGCTTCAGTGGAAGCGTAGTTGTTGATTTAAAGCTCTTAGTAAATGATTGTTGGAGATCTGTCATGTGTAGCAGAACACTCAATAAGTGTAGCACAGACCTTGCTTCCTCCTAAGGAGCAGATATCTGTCAACATCTCGCTTCAGTTGCAGACTTTTAAGGTGCCAGAAGGAAGGTAAACTCAGCAGCCAGTGGTCATGGAAGATCAGACCGCTACCTACATTAATCAAAATGTTAACAAAGCCAATATCTATGAGATGCCAGACACTGAGGAAGACAAAGGGGATCATCTTTATGATCGTGTCCCAGAAGATCCAGCTTCTCCATCTTCCACCACTACTATGCCAGAGATGATGGATCTTAGCCAAGAGAGCAATGAAGGCAGCCGCAGCAGTTCCGTGGCTTCTCAGCACGGGCCTGATGAGGAGAGTAGTTCTTCCTCTGAGCACAGTGTTGCAGATGAGCACCCGTACCAGGACGTGGATCAGATGAGCCCAGCTCAGGAAGACAAACCCATGACATTTGAGAGCAGCGCGTTTTGTCCTCCCGGTTTCCACCTGCGTCGGAGCCAGAGCAATCCCACCTCCCCGACCTCCCTCAAGTTCCCACATGGCAGTAACATAGGAGAAAACAACAACTTTGAGGAAGATTACGAGATTTTCATGTTTGTAAAGGTAAGAGCTTGAGTGCTTCTAAGAATACACTAGCTTTACACCCCAGTCAGCCCATGTGTCCTTCACGTCAGTAACCTCCATAAGGCATAGAAAGAGAATACTTGCATGGAGGTGCCTGGATTTCTCCCAGCTCGAGTGGGAGGACGAAATGCTGAAGGTGTTGTGGTTGTTGCCACAATTCTTTTGTTCTCCTACCTGATCTGGCTTAGTTAGGCTGGTTCAGTTATTGCCGCGTTTCATTACCCAGTAGCACAAATGCGATGGTTATTAGTGCTATGGAGAAAACAACATCTGTAGTTCAAATGATGGCAAAAAAATTTCTTCATACGCTCATCTCTGAGAGAGGTCTTCCTTTCATTGCTTTCAATATTTAGACAAATGTGTTTTTGTGATCCAAGAACCATTTTCAGAGCTCTCCACCTATGGCAGATTTACAGGTCAAGATGCAGCATGCTCCTGCTAATAGAGCCATCTCTGGAAGTGGCTAATGGAGGTCCAATATCCTAAAGTGATACCTTCTTTTATATTTTTATTGCAATAATGGATGTTTTTCTCTGCAAATAGTTTCATGAATGTAAAAAAGTTTATAAGTGCAATGAAGCAAATGAACACCACTCTGGAATATCGAGGGTATGACATGTCCTCCTGTTTTCAGTCTTATCTAGGTTATCTCTAACTGATGCTTTTATGACTTCGAAAACATTCAGAGATGCAGATTCAGCACTTACACTGATCAGTCTGAGCCAATGTTCCCAGTACTGGAGATATGGGTGTACTGGGGAGAGTCCTGGGGGGGACACGGAGGGCCTGGAGCAGCTCTGCTGGGAGGGGACACAGAGTGGAGTCAAGGGGCTGCCCTGGCACAGGGAGCACGGAGCTGTGGGGGTCCTCACTGGGAATGTCCCACAGCCCCTGGCTGTGGTGCTGGGCACTGGGACCAGATGGACCCAGAGGTCCCTTCCAACAACAACCATTCTGTGATGATGTGAATGCTTAATTATTTTGTGGGGGAAAATATTTTCCTGTGTTCAAATCCCCTTGTTCTCCATCACACTATTTTTCTTTTTTAGTAAATAGGTCATTATGTATTAGAAAACATAACAAATTTCCTCCATTTTTTTTTTTCTTTCCTAAACAAAACAACTACAATTCCTTCAGCCTGTTTTCAAGCCTGAGCTGTGACTTGTAGGCTTGGAGCGATTTGGTGTGCTGTGGGCTTTTTGGTTTGTTTGTTTGTTGACCTTTTCCAGACCCTCTCCCATGCACCTGTACATTTCTTCTGTTCTGCTTTGCAGGTATAGGCGAAAAGTAGTACAGAAAGTGCTTCTTTAACCCATAATTTGCCCAGCCCTCTAGCCAGGATGCTTTACGTGCTATATTTTAGCATATTTCTTGGTCCTCTAACATGTAGGATTACCAAGTTCATCTTCTGTTCTCCCAGTGGATTGTAACAGCCACTTAGTGCTCTCCTGTTTGCATACACCTATGGAGCAGCACTTTTGCCCATTTGTGCCTGTTGTTTGACTTCGAGAACATCAGGTTTCTCTTAGTGTTGAGATCTGGTGCGATGAAAACAGTAGGGTTTTGCAGGCAGCGAATTACTCTGCTAGAAATGCAGCGTGGAGAACACTATTACCAGTGCTTTCTCCCTGCTGACTTAGGGCCCATGGGCTGGCTTGTGGCGATTAAAGGGGCTGGCACAGCCATGTAGCAGCAGCTCTGAATATGGACCCACACTGGGAGCTGTTACTGCACAGTGACTGCAGCAAGAGCAAATGCAATGTTTGTGGGTCACACTAAGGGAAAATTAAGAAGAGATTTGCCTGCTTGCTTCTTTTCCATGTATTTTCCTCTTTTTTGACTCACTCATAGCTGTTCAGAAAATAGAGATCGTCATCCCAGCCCATTTTATTCTTTCCAACCATATTGGTCCCTTCTGTTACATGTGAGAAGATTGATTTTATGTTGATTACTGTTGTGCTCATACTATCCCTGACGTCTGCGTAGCTGCACTGCCAGCTGTGGAATGACTTCTGCCCAAGATGGAGTGATTTGTGTTATTTGTAATTATTTATTTCAGAAGAAATACCTAAAAACTGGCTCTGCTGAGACCAGTGTTTTCAAATGATGAAGCCGTATGTAGTCCCTGCAGAGCAGCTGGTGACGATATGTGTAAATTATTTTGGTAACTATGAGAAGAAAGCTGCTTTTCCTCTCTGCTCCTTGTTTTCTTTATATGCAGAGGGCTGGGCCGGGCTCTAAGGTGTCTAATAAGCTACTGAGTGCTAAACTTCTTTTGCAACAGCAAGTTAATTAAATGGTGCAATGGGATGTCCACCTGTGTGATCAGGTGTAGGCACAAGCTGTAGGACATGCTTAGATGTGCCTTAGGCCCCACTGACTGTGCTGAGCAGCAGTCTCATTTGGCTTTCCAACCACAGGTGCTAGTTGAGGTGCTCTATGGTTTCCTTCCTGACCTCCAGCTTCCTCTGCAAAAGGCCACGGATCTCCTATGCCTCCTCTCCCATCTCTTTATGGTTTTCTCAGCTATCCTAGGGCCTCTCTAACGGCTCTGGATGTCTAGACTCAGGCCCCCAAACCAAGCCATAAACCTTCCCTGCATACAGTGCGTGGTCACTGGAATCACTGAGGCTGGATGCCACCGGCAGCAGCTTAAACACAAAGTGTGGATGACAAATTAGGGGTACCACTAGGTGAGATTTTTGTCATCCTTGTCAGTCTGGAAACAAGCTCCAGGCTGATTTCTTCAGGCTACTTCATTTCTCACTTCTTGCAGTGACTGCGCTCAGCAGCCGAAGTGCAGCAGTGAGCAGATTTGGGATGCTGGACAGCTCAGCCGTTCAGCGAGCAGATAAGAGCTCATGGCCAAGACTAAGAACCAGCACTCTTCTTTATTACTGTAGGCAACTCTTCTTCTTTTCTTTCTAATTAACAGCAACCTCCATGTATGATTCTTTCAACTATGTTTGTTTTGTACTTTCCATCCTACTGGAGTAGAAGAGGCAGCTGAATTTACCACAAACCCATATAGAACTGCCTTCTGTGGGAGAAAAATTAGGAGGAAGTGTATCACTCCAGTGTGAGTCATTGACGTGTTATCTGGTTTTGATAGCTGAACCTATGGGTGAACTTTTTCATATCAGAAGTGATACAACTGTTGTTGATGTTTTACTGCTGGTACATCTCTGATAGCGTTGCTAAGCACTGGTGACCTTGATGAAGATGGTATGATACAATTAGAAACAGATGAGAAAGAAATTGGTTAGTGCAAAGGTCTGCATTCAGCAGGCAAGCAGTGTCCAAAAGCAGAATTTTCATTGAGGAGTTAATTGGGTTTCTGTTGCAGCTTCCATGCAGCCACCTCCAAACAACCTACCTTTAAGGAAGTAAAACTCCAGAGCAAGTCTTCCAAGAGAAAACGGCTATTTCCCTGATTATATGTATGTACAAGTGAGGCACAGAAAGGTGAAAATCTGCATGTTCATCAAGAGGATTTGTGCTGGCTGATGGTAAACCGAAGGGAACTTCATGGATCTAGGGGTGACCTTCTGGGGGCATGGAATTGCATCCTTGGCTATCACTGCCAGCCTCATCATGTCATATATAACTCAGACACAGAACAGGGTCCACCTGTGCTCTTACTTGGGTTGGAAGGCTGTTTCAGAGCGGCGCTGCTCTGTGGTTCGACATCTTAATCTAATTTCCAGAGTATATTTATTCGTGTGCAGCTGATACGTCCATGTGCTCACGCCAGCGTGCCCTGCTAGCATTCCTTCCTTCAGTCAGCACTTTTGGGTCAGTTTAGGCTCAGGCTTTCTGGGGTTGTTTTGGGCTATCTAAGCAAATCCATTCTGGGCACGTTCTTTGCAGGAAGGTGCCTCTTCTCACAGCTGCATCCTGTGCCCAGTTGCTTCTGCTTCTGTGGGCAGACTAAACAAGAAGCAAGAAAGGGTTCTTTTAATACCTTCCTTAAGACTCCTACCATCATTTAGGTAAACACATCATTCTGTTTGAAATGAAATGTCCCCACGTAAACACAGAATAGAGTCAGTCAGAAGTCCATTAATTTCTTAGCTCCTTTCACTGGTTTTCACTTATCCCAACACCCATTTTCCTTTCAGAACTGAAATTTTTTCCCCTAACATCTTTATAATGGTTCCTCACCTGCCTGCAGAGGGCCTAACACTCTTGGAAGTGTGGTTTGAATTTTGGGTGGTGCTGTGCAGAACCAGGGGTTGGACTCAGTGTTCCTCATGAGTCCCAGCTCAGGACATTGTGATTCTGTGACTCTTAATTTCCACCATCCTGTTGTGCACTCACTGGTCCTGAGCTTTGACTTCCTGGGGTCCAAAGGGCTTCTATCTGGATCCCTAAGTGAAATTTAGATACAGTTGTTCCCTTATCTGTATTATTGCACTCTGGTTGATCTTAGCACTGCATATAGACTCTTACAGCTATATCCCTGTAGCTTAGGGATTGCTTGGGAAGAAAACAGAAGTGGAAGCCTATCTGTGAATATCTGTGTATTTAATCTCAGTCCACCTACACTGATGCCATTCTTGGATTTTTAAAAGAAGGATTTGATTCAAAAACCTGGCCAGCAGGGGAGCACTGATCTGTGGCCCACAGAATGGATCAGTTCTACTCCATAAGTACGGATCCTTATCTGTAGCTCTGATACTTTGGTTGCCCCTCCCTGCATGAAGGTCTTTGTTGGGCAGAAATGGCACGTGGCTGGTCACTGCCTCAACCATGCTGCCAGCTCCTCTTTAAAGAAGAACAACAGATGAAATCATTCAAACTTTCAAAGATTTTGTTTTCTTCCTTAATTTTAACATCTGTTAGCAGGAACCTTTCCAGAATAGCTCCGGAGAAAATAGTTCGAGAATCCATGTTGGAGCTGAACTACACCAGTGTGGACAGGGTCTTACTTCAGATACTGTGACACATAGCCTGTGTGTGCAGCTTGGACATTGCTTCGATTTGGGGATTCATCCATACAAAATGATGGAAGTGTCTTCTTCATGATTCTGTCAGACAGAAGATTGCTTGAATGCAGATCTGAACTGCTTGCTGGCCTTGTTGTTTCCATGTTGAGACAGAAGATGAGGTGTGGTACTGAGGGATGTGGTTTGGTGGGGAAATATTGGTGGTAGGTTGGACTGGATGATCTTATAATATAAGAATGTAGTCAGGGCCTGTAGGGACGCGACAAGGAAGGCCAAAGCCAACCTGGAGTTGAATCTAGCTAAAGGGATAAAGGATAATAAAAAAGGCTTTTTTAAGTATGTTAACAGCAAAAGGAAGGTCAGGGAGAATGTGGGCCCCATATTAAGTGAGGGGGGCGTTCTGGTAATGGGGGATGCTGAGAAGGCGGAAATACTGAACGCCTTCTTTGCTTCTGTATTTAGTGAAAAGGCTCTCCCTCAGGAATCCCAAACCTTGGAGGTTAATGAGAGAGTCTGGGGAATGGGAGACTTCCCTTTAGTCAGGGAAGAGGTGGTCCGTGAGTGCCTAGGAAACACTAAGGTCCATAAATCCATGGGACCTGACGGGGTGCATCCACGGGTGCTGAGAGAGCTGGCGGAGGTCATTGCTGAGCCACTCTCTGTAATCTTTCAGAGGTCTTGGAGAACTGGAGAGGTGCCTGATGACTGGAGGACAGCCAATGTCACTCCGGTCTTCAAAAAGGGCAAGAAGGAGGACCCAGGTAATTATAGGCCGGTCAGCCTCACCTCTGTCCCAGGGAAGGTGATGGAACAGCTTGTGCTGGATGCCATCTCCAGACAACTGGGAGAAAAGGAGGTTATCAGGAGTACCCAGCATGGGTTCACCAAGGGGAGGTCGTGCTCGACCAACCTGGTGGCCTTCTATGATGTTGTCACTGGCTGGGTGGATGGGGGGAGAGCGGTAGACGTAGTCTACCTTGATTTCAGTAAGGCTTTTGATACTGTCCCCCATGACCTCCTTATAACAAAGCAGAGGAAGTACGGGATAGATGAGTGGACAGTGAGGTGGGTTGAGAACTGGCTGACTGGCAGAGTGCAGAGGGTCGTCGTTGGCGGTGCAGTGTCTGGATGGAGGCCTGTAACTAGTGGCGTCCCCCAGGGGTCTGTGCTGGGTCCGGTCTTGTTCAACATCTTCATCAGTGACCTTGATGAGGGGATAGTGGCCACCCTCAGCAAGTTTGCTGATGATACGAAGTTGGGTGGACTGGCTGACACACCTGAAGGCTGTGCTGCCATTCAGCAAGACCTGGACAGGCTGGAGAGCTGGGCAGTAAGAAACAGGATGAGGTTTAACAAAAGCAAGTGTAGAGTGTTACACCTAGGGAGGAATAATTGCATGCACCAGTACAGGCTGGGGGATGACCTGCTGGAGAGGAGCTCTGCAGAGAGGGACCTGGGCGTCCTGGTGGATGACAGGTTGGCCATGAGCCAGCAGTGTGCCCTCGTGGCCAAAAGGGCCAATGGCATTCTGGGGTGTATAAAAAAGAGCACTGCCAGCAGGTCAAGGGAGGTGATCCTCCCCCTCTACTCTGCCCTGGTAAGGCCTCATCTGGAGTACTGTGTCCAGTTCTGGGCTCCCCAGTATAAAAAAGACAGGGATCTCTTGGAAAGAGTCCAGCGGAGGGCCACAAAGATGGTGAAGGGCCTGGAGCATCTCCCCTATGAGGAACGACTAAGTGAACTGGGTCTGTTTAGCCTTGAGAAAAGAAGACTGAGAGGGGATTTGATCCAGGTTTATAAATACCTGAGGTGTGGGGGCCATAGTGGTGAGGCTGGACTCTTTTCAGTAGTGCGTGGGGACAGGACAAGGGGAAATGGGATGAAGCTGGAGCATAGGAAGTTCCGCACGAATGTGCGCAAGAACTTCTTTACGGTGAGGGTGACGGAGCACTGGAACAGGCTGCCCAGGGGGGTTGTGGAGTCTCCTTCTCTGGAGATATTCAAGACCCGCCTGGACGCCGAGCTGTGCGACCTGCTGTAGGGAACCTGCTTTGGCAGGGGGGTTGGACTCGATGAGCTCTGGAGGTCCCTTCCAACCCCTACGATTCTGTGATTCTGTGATCTTGGAGGTGTTTTCCAACCTCGGTGATTCTCTGATTCTCCTTTGGGCACAGAAGGCAGGTGCTAACCCTGGAACAGGCTTCCTAAGGAAGTTGCCCACTCTCATAGTTTAGTGGTGTTGTTGGAGACACGCCAAGCATACCACAGAAAGTCAGGACGTGTTTTTCCTTGGTCCTTTACAAGCGGGTGTGGTGGTGGTGGGTTGGGGTTGGACTGGGTGATCTCAGTGTCACTTTCTAAGTTAATCATTTGATGACGATGTGAGATTTCTAGATCAGCCACTAAGTGGCAGGCAAACACGGCCCTGGGGTCCTGAGGAGGAGGCTGCGGGGAGAGCTGAGAGCGGCCCTCAGTACCGACAGGGGCTGTGGGAAAGGAGGGGACAGACTCTTATCAGGGTCTGCGTGACGGGACAAGGGAAACAAATGGGTTCAGACGAAAGGAGGGGAGATTGAGGTGGGATGTGAGGAAGGAGCTGCTTGCAGCGAGGCGGTGAGGCACTGCACAGCGTGCCCAGAGGTGGTGCTGCCCCGTCCTGCACACAGCCAAGGCCAGGGGACGGGGCTGTGAGCGCTGACGGAGCTGTGGTGTCCCTGCGCACTGCAGGGCTGTGCTGATGGCCTTCGGGGGTCCCTTCGTGCTCAGACCGTTCTGTGTGTGGTTGAAGCAGCATGACCCCAGCAATAATTTCTTGAATCCCGAAGTCACTTCAGTGTCCTTCTGGAAAAAAGCACTAAGCCAATCCACTGGAGGCCTGTGCTGAGGAGGCACTCGCCTTTCTCCTGCGTGGCCGCGTGGATTGTTCGCAGTCAGCAAGCAGCAGTTCCTGGTTACACTGTGCATAGCTGCAAAATGACACAGCAAAGAACACCTCAGCTAAAAAAAACAAAAAACACACAAACAAAACGACAAAAAATCCACGCCGAGACTGTTTCATTTCTGCGCCGCGCTGCGGGGCTGCGTGCCTCACTGGGCTGAATGAGGCACGCCGAATTCTTGCTGCTTGCACCAAGTGCGGGCACGGCGCGTCCCTGCTGGGTCAGCCCCCACCGCCTGTAACGCAGGGGCCTGCTGCGCAACTCCCTGCAAAAGTTCAGGGCGGCAAATTCACCGCCGTGGGGCTCCTCCCTGAGAGATTGCGGAGAATGAAGTTTGGACCGAGAGGAGTTCCTTGGAGGCACCGGGTGCTGATTGGCCCCCGGGCGCTGCGGCTGATAACAGCTAAAAATAGTCGGGTATAAAAGCAGAGGCAGCAGCCGGGCTGCTCTGGCCGGGGAGGAGACGCTGCTCCTGAGCGCCGAGGAGCGCTTTGTGCTGCTTAATTCCCTTTAACAATTAACTTGTCGAAGGAGGACACCGGAATGCGTGACTCACGGCGGAAGGAACCGCGTTCTGGTTTTAAAAATCGCAGCTCACGACCAAGGGCAGGTTGTCCTGCAGGTGGCCGTTGGAGTGTCTTTGGAAGCGTGCCTGAAGGATGCCTGTGTGATTTGTGTGCAAGGGTGTACGCCCGTGTGCCAAGAGCATGCTCTGGCTGTGGGATTCTGAGTGCTCTGGGAAGCAGGCATCCTTGTGGGGCTCTCATACAGCGTCCAGGACCCTCCTCTTAGCCCTGCTGCTGGCTCCGGGGCAGTGTGCTTGCACTTCTCTTCCCTTTCTGGCTTTGGCTGCCTTCTGTTCCAAGCTGCAGGCACTGGGATGGGAATGTTGGCCACAGCACTGAATGCAATGCGGGATAAACCTGTGAGTGCCCAAAGCACCCTGCAAAAAGAAGGAAAACTTTCCTAACTTCTGGCAGAAGTTGCATGGAGCTGAAAGCGGAGCGTCATCAGGGAGAGCGTTAGTGAGCCCTAAAAATAGGTGGCAGTATCAGCCCTATCAATAACCACTCCCTCATGCATTCATTCCAGTCTCCGTGAGTCCTCCTCTTTGATTTGGAGCAGCTTTGTACTATGGAATTTGGATGGGTGGATTCCTGTTTGGTGTAATTATAGGTTTTGTTTTATTTTTTCTGGCATATAATAGCTTTGTCACATCCTGCAGCACTGGCAGATGACCTGGCTGACTTGCCTTCAGCTCTCATTTGATACAATTAATTATCTGAAAAGGTCACTTATAACCGCCTGGCCACTTTCCCTTTCATAAGAACATTCAATTACCTTTCACTTTATTTTTTAATTGAGAGATCACTCATAGCAAACAGGATAATTGCAGAGGATGATGGTTTGGTAATTGCATAGATTAGAGATTCTCTTTGGTGGTCAGGAGAGCCAGCAGGAGCAGTGCTGGTGGGAGCTCCCCTCCCATCCCTCTTTGCAGCACACCTGGCTTCACCTCCTAAGCTCTTTGTCTCTCTAAGCACAATGGCGCTGTGTTAATGTGAACCTGAGAGCGTCTTACTGATGCCATCCTCTCCAGGAGGGTTTGGGCATTCTCACATCATGAACACCCTGATGTATGTTTCGTGTGGCATCAAGCTCTCACTTGCTGCTTGACTAAGGATGGGTGGAAATTCCTAACAATGAGCAGAGGGCTCCATATCCCATTAAGACTTCTCTAACTAATGTAGATCTCTGAGGAGTCATCAGGTGGAGGTGTTCAACAGAAGGGTAGATGTGGCACTTAGGACACTTAGGGACGTGGTTAGTGGGCATGGAGGGGTGGGTTGGGGTTGGACTTGGTGATCTTAGAGGACTTTTCCAATCTTATGATCCTGTGATTCTGTGGTAACTGTCACTGAGGCCACAGCAGTGAGGGCAGCTCTGGGCTTTGGCCATTCAGCCACCTGTGGGGTTGCTTCCAGACCAGGGACCCTCAGAGGGTGGTGACGCACTGGAACAGGTTGCCCAAGGAGGCTGTGGATGCCCCATCCCTGCAGGCATTCAGGCTGGATGTGGCTCTGGGCAGCCTGGGCTGCTGGTTGGTGACCCTGCACACAGCAGGGGGTTGGGACTGGATGAGCACTGTGGGCCTTTGCAACCCAGGCCATTCTGTGATTCTAGGATTCATGTTCCCAAGAAAAGTAATACTTGCCACACACATTGTGGAAACCTTGGGATTTTCATCTTCCTATTTGGACTACCAAATCCTCTTGGTTCTAATGGATTTAAATGAGACCCCGCTGCTATTCAGACTGTGCTCAGAGCTGAAGCTCACACTGGAATTTGCCTTCAGACTTAAGCTAAGCTCTGTAAGATTTGCCACCACTCTCTTTCACCCGAGGATGTGGGATGTGGCCTCAGAAGCCCAAAGGACCTGTGCATGGTGGCAGTTATCACCAGGGGATGTGAACAACCTGTGAGCACAGCTGCAGAAGAGAGGTTCGTGTCTGTGCCCAGCTGACCACACTGCTTCCATTTGTGTCTTCTTAAGCAAAAATTAAAATGAGATCTAACCAAGCCAACATCAGGTGCTTCAAGACATTGAACCCTTGCACTGAAGGAAACAAAAACCAAACCACCCTTCTTTTAATAACAGCTCCAGGTAAGTGAGCTTGGTCACTGGCAAACTTGATGGAAACTTTAGCCCAGAAGTACCAAAAGGTGAAATGAAAAATGAATGAGGGCAATTTCCCAAGGAGGACGGGAGGGTTGCAGACTGTGCTGCAAGGCTCGAGGTCAGCGTATGGCCTTCCCTCTGCTTACATTTGCTGCTACAGAGATGTGAATCTGCCCAAGCTGTTCCATGGGGCCCAAGGATGACTTTAGCACGGAGCCAACAGCCACAGGCCCCGCTCTTCGGCCTGATGGTGCACACTGGGAGCACACTGCGTTTGGCTGGCACGGCTGAATGCCACTAACAGCAGTGTTCCAACCACGGGAGCTGCTCTGAGTCACGGACAATCTCAAAGCAGGGTGTGGAGGCCTCGCCTTTTAGAAATAAAGTGCATCGACACAGACGGCAATTTCTGCTCTCAGCCAAATTGTTCACCAAACAACAGAGCGAGGCACAAACGTCTCCAAAGGAATCAGCAGCAATTGTGCCATCTTCGGGCCTCGTTTACTGGGAGGGGTGGAAACCCAGCCTGAGATCTGTGTGTATGTGGCATTTCGAACCTTTTCTCTGCACGAATAATGCATTAATTGGGATTGGAGCAGCGTTGCGTGCCGGTCTTTCGCTTTGGGGGATTTCATCCTGGCTGCGTAGATCTGCTTCACATTACAGTTAACTTAGGGGTAATTTCTGACAAGAAGCACGTCAAGAAGTGAACAGAAATAACATAAATGGTTATTTACCATAGACACGCGTGAACACTTGGAAATGAAGGCAGAGATACGTGCTGTTTGCTCTGCTGCAGCTGTAAGTAAAATCACGCAGTTTTCATTCAACGGCAGCAGTGAGTCAACAGCAGTGGGTACACGGCTCACCTGGTGCTATTTCTCTCCATAGCACTTAATATCACAGAGGATTCATTTTGAAAAACGAGGACCAAGGATGACTCCATTCCTTCTTTCATCTGCTCTGTAACACAGAGCCCACAGTTCCGGGCAATCTGTGATGCTCTCCATTGCATCCCCCGCAGTGCCTCTTGCAGAGCTCTCCCAGTCCCATTCGGAAGAATCTGTTGGTTTGAATTGAAGCAGTGGTTTGGGGGCTGATAGAAAATGCAGAGACCCCTGTCCCCTCAAAGCCTCTTTACTGAATGCAGCGTCAGGAGGAGGTTTTGTACATTTTAAGAGCTCCTTCTCTGTGAGTGGTTCGCTGCGGCTGCCTGAATGCAAGTGCTGAGATAATTATCCATAATGAAATCCCTCCTCACACTGAACAGCAGTGGGTTTTTCTCTCGAAGCTGTTAACATTTATCAATGTTGCAATGAGGTTTGATACTGAATCCATGTGAAAATGTAATTATATAGAAAAACCACCTGGTACTCCTGCAAAGCAAAGTGGTGTAGCATCTGCCGTTCCTGGTGAGCAGTGCAGTTCATCCAGCAACCATTGGAGCTGCACTCATGCATCTTCATCGTGTGGTAAAAGGAGAGCTGCTGCAGCCTGTGGCTGCAAAGGGTTTATAGTGCCCAGGAGGTGGATGCACAATCAGAGATCTAAAAATTGACATTTAAAGGGGCTGCCAAGTTTTTCTGGCCCAGATTTTGCTATCGCATCCAGTTCTTGGGACACTCAGGCTGTACAGCTTCTGTATCACTGCCTTCTGTTCCATGCTGGATGTCAGGAGCAGTTTGTTCTCAGAAGGAGCAGTGGGGCAGTGGCACAGCTACACAGGGAGTGCTGGGGGCACCGTCCCCGTAGGGGTCCTGGGACCTTGGAGATGTGGCACTGGGGGATGTGGGCAGGTGGGGTGGGCTGGGGTTGGGCTTGGGGATCTTGGAGGTCCATTCCAACCTGAATGACTCCATGATTCTATGTCCTTGAGCATGGCACAACGTAGAAGAGGGAACAAAATCACCACTCCTCCTTGTTCTGCCAAACCAACACATGTTGAGGTGCTGCACATCCCTGGGGCTGGGGAAAATGTCTGCTCAGCCAGCCCTGGTTTGAGGCTACAGAGTGCTTCGTACATCCCTGTGTGTCTTGTGCAGCAAGGGGAGCACAGGCTGACCCCAAATACCTGAGACAAATCCTTCTGGATGTCTCTGAAGGTCGAGCAAGGGCTTGATAGAGAAACGTAATTCAAAAGAAAATCAAAATGATTCAATTAATCCCTTTTAGTTTTGGCTTCAAAGTCGCTCCCGTTTGTTAAACGAGTGCTGCGTCAAAGATACCCACACACAATGAACGCAGCTGCAAATGACCAGAATTCAGAACTGATCCACCCATCCCTCTCGGTGAGAGCTCCACGATAGAGTTACACGGGATGCTTGGCCTCTGCGTCACCCCCTGGGGACAAATCTTTGCTGGAAGTGAGGCTGGATCAGGGCAGTGAAAGCTGATAGTGCGTCGGGGCACCTACAATAGAGGTCTTACGTGGGGAGGTGACGGCTCCTTTTCTGAAGCTGTCCTCATTTATTCATGCCGTGATGCGCTCATATTAATATCGCTCATAAGCCTCAAACTGTAGTGACCCGGCTTATGGAGAGTTCAGAATTCAGTGCGTCATGTTCTTGTGGGTAACTCAAAGCCTGCACTGCCTCTGACTTGCAAGAAAACGATAGGCCAAGCGGAGCGGCTCATTCTTCGCAGTAAAATGAGAGCGTACGAATTATTTATCAGTGTCTTAGCCTCGATTTGACGGAAGAAAGAGCTGATTTCGTAACACAGAGCAGAACCACGCGGACAATGATAACACTTCTAGTCTAAAAGGTTCCTCCCAGATGTAAGCGGTAAGTCCATTTTAGATGACAGCAAAACAGACAACGCGTGAATCAGTTCCCGAAGTATTACACATGTATGTATT
Organism: Alectoris magna; assembly: GCA_030625065.1. NCBI lineage: Eukaryota > Metazoa > Chordata > Aves > Galliformes > Phasianidae > Alectoris > Alectoris magna. The sequence goes on along the minus strand of CM060562.1, from coordinate 111,676,033 downwards.
TCCTCTTACTCTGCCTCCTGCCATGTTTACCTTCGATCAAGAATTCAGAATCTGCGTCAAGAACACAGCAGTTGTACAAAGAAGGGCTCCAGCTTTTTGAGGTGACCCGGGTTGTTCTTGGATGTCACCTTCTTATCGAGTGTCCCCATCCCTGCACACGGCCAAGGCCAGGGGATGGGGCTCAGAGCACTGAGGGAGCTGTGGTGTCCCTGTGCACTGCAGGGCTGGCACTGATAGCCTTCCTGCTCAAACACACACGCACACAGAACGGGTTGGGTTGGAAGGGACCCCAAGGATCACGAAGCTCCAACCCCCCGCCACAGGCAGGGCCACCAACCTCCCCATTTAATACCAGCCCAGGCTGCCCAGGGCCCCATCCAACCTGGCCTTGAACACCTCCAGGGAAGGGGCATCTTTTGCTCAGCAAAGCTCCTTCTCATGCAGACCACAGGATGGTTCTTAGGGGTGCATTTTAGAGATGCAGTGGCTGTGCTTACAGCATTGGCTGATGTTTAGAGCTGCAATCCATAATGACAGTGCAGTGATTCTTCTTGCTGCGTGTAAGCACACTCAGCCCATGTCCTGGAAAGTTTGCCTGTGGGCCTAAGAATAATTACACCATAAATGTTTGGTAATTAATGTACCTAGTCCAAGAATTACATGTAAGAATCAGAAATCAAAGGGCTAATAACACTTAATTCTCTTACAGTTAATCTTCCAGTCATTTGAATGAGAGCTAATTAGATCTACAAACCATAGGCACACTTTTACACTAATTACACTGTTGATTGTGCTGTAATTACAGTTGCAGCAGCATAACGAGACCTCCTGGTTAACCATTTGGGTGCCGCAGGGACGCACAGCTGGAATCCCCGTCACCTTCACCTGCAGTGCTGCAGAGGCACTGGGTGGCACCGGAGGTCACTGGGCAGAGAGGGGTGAGCATGGAGCTCACACCTGGGGGCACTTTGAGCAACCACAGCTTGCTGTTTGTTCCTAAAAGGTTTCTAGGTGTCACGCAGGGAAGGTGAACCTGCTGAGTGCTATATTCCATAGGTGTGGGTTTTCCTGTGCTGCATCGGTCCCAAAGCAGAGCAGGGACAGGATGAGGAGCTGTGACCCAAGGGGCACTCTGAGGGTGTGACAGCAGCGAGCAGGAGGTGCCACTCAGCCCTGCCATGCCCTTCTGCCTGTGTCACCCCACAGCGTCACCTCCTGCTCTGGGTGTCTGTGTCATCTGTGTCACCACAGTGCCCTCTGAGTCACATCAGGCTGATGGGCAGTGTGTCAGTCAGATGCTGGAGCCTTAAAGAAGCATAGAATCACAGAATCATAGAATGGCCTGGGTTGCAAAGGCCCACAGTGCTCCCCCAGTCCCAACCCCCTGCTGTGTGCAGGGTCGCCAACCAGCAGCCCAGGCTGCCCAGAGCCACATCCAGCCTGGCCTTGAATGCCTGCAGGGATGGGGCATCCACAAAAGAAGTTTCCTCCTGTGCGTGCCACCACCCTGCTGTCCCCACATGGTGCCTGAGGGCTGAACCAAGGCATGGGGTACCCTCGTGCTCTTCCCCCTGCAGCTCTTTGTTCCCCTGCATAACCCCATTCCCACTCCCCACTCCTTAGCTCTCCCAGGAGCAGCAGCAGTACCGGGCTGCTCTTCCCACGTGCGGTTATCAGCCAGGCTCCTGCACGCCTCTGTACTTATACTGATGAGGCTTGCTGCATACACAGAGTGCTGCCCGTCTGCACCGGGGCAATCAGCAATAACAGCAATAGTAATACTGAGGTTTTGAATAGCAAACGACAAAACACCCATCAGAAAAGGATGGGACAAAACCCCACCCCACTGCCCGCACCCAGACCCCGTTCCCATCGCGCTGCGGGGCGAGGCGTGGAGCGGGGCCGGAGGTACCACGGCCTGTCTCCTCCCCGAGCCCAAACCCCACCCTCCGCTTCACGCTGGGACTATTTCGGGCTGCGAGCCGCGCTCCGACAGATGCGCTCCCGCGGCCGCACTTGTTGCGCTGAGCGGCCGCCGCTCCGCAGCAGCGCTCCGCTCCTCCGTTCGCTCACCTGCCGGCTCTCCCGCTGCGCCGCTTTCGAGTCCCGCTCCCCGCAGACGATGTTTTAGAAGGGAAACCCACCCGGAGCGCGGCTGTCCCCGTCCCCATCGGGAGCTCAGCCCTGCGGTGAGAGATGTCAGTGCCCTCCGCTGCCAACGGGGACGGGAAGGAGCCCGACATCGAGCTCTTCGTGAAGGTGAGCTGCGGGCGGGCAGCGGGGCTCCTACGGCCCATCCGACTTCCATTCCCGGCCTCTTATCTCCCTCAAACACTCGTCGCTTTCTTCTTCGTGGTGTTCCAATTAGGTCACGTTGCCGAGGGAGAGGCAGAGCTCCTTGATTTTGTTGTCGTTTCTATCCTCGGGAGCGTGCCCTGTTATTCTTAGCCCGGCGGGGTTCTCACGGGCAGCCTGACGCGCTGCTCCATTTATGGGAACGGAGCACAGGGCGGAGGGGAGCGCGACCCAGTGAGGGCTGCGGGGCACCCCGGGCTCCAGCCCAGAGGGCTGAGCTCAGCGGGCAGTCCTTTCCTCAGCGCCTGCAGCGCTTATTTCCTCCCCCTGAGGGAAAAAATAATGGGAAATAAATCAGTTTCTGCCCTCGATTCCCAAAGCCCATTCTGATTTTTTTACTATGGGTAACCGAGAACAAAACCCGATTCAGTGCAAACATAGGCAAGTGAGTGTGCCTGAGGTGTGATAGGACCCCGGAATATTTCAGTTTGTGACATCTGTTGCTCTTGGGTTATACCTGAAGGGAGCGAATAAACGGGAGGGGGAACGGCTGTTTACAAGGGTGAGCAGTGATAGGACAAGGGGGATGGTTGGAACTGAGACAGGGCAGGTTTAGGTTGGGTCTGAGGAGGAAGTTTTTCACGCAGAGGGTGGTGACGCACTGGAACAGGTTGCCCAAGGAGGCTGTGGATGCCCCATCCCTGCAGGCATTCAAGGCCAGGCTGGATGTGGCTCTGGGCAGCCTGGGCTGCTGGTTGGCGACCCTGCACATAGCAGGGGGTTGGGGCTGGGTGAGCACTGTGGGCTCACAGTGCTCACCCAGGCCATGCTGTGGTACTGTGAAGAACATCCCACTACAGTCAGTGGTGTATGATGCAACGTTATGAAGAGCAAACTGCAAACTATGAGCGAAGAGCTCAGATTTTTGGGTGTTCAAAAGGTGTTCCAAAGCCTCTGTGTGAGGGCCGAGATATGTCTGTGTCAAACCAGGTGCCAGCTGTGCATCCCTTCCTTGATGGGGCTGTGATTAGCAGGTGGGAGTTGTATGGGGCCCTTTGCAAACAGCACTGGCTGATTGGGAAAGCAAATTCCAGCTCCTCCCTTCTGTCAAGCTGAGGGTACTTAATTGCTTTGTACTCCTTGATGGATGGTTTGGGCGATGAGTTGAAATGTCAGCTGCATACCACACATGTATGCATGGCCTTTTCATGCATCCTCCAGAATGTGCCAGCTCAGGTGCAGCCTGTCTGACCTGGGCAGAACAGAAGTGTTGGTTTTTTTTTCCTTTAGCAAACAGGGATTTGAGAAGAATTCCTGGTTCATAATTGTGTGGAGCTTCACGTATTAAAAGGGCCCTGCGTGGGTCCATTCGCCCTGATACCTTCCCTCTCCGAGCTGTTCCTCCTGAAGTGAGCTTTGTGTGCTCAGCGATAGCTTAGTGAGGTTCTTTGGCTGACATCATAGGGTCATTTGGGACGGAAAAGATTGCTGAGGTCCTCAAGTCCACCCCCAACCACCCCTACCGTGCTCACTGTGGCCCTGTGCTGTGAAGGTCCAGGCCGTGTCCCAGTGCAGTGGGTGAAGCTCTGGGTCCATGCAGTTGTCATTGCCGCCGACTGAGCCGTGCCGTCACCTGAGGATTTATAACCACAGAGAGAATATTTCCAGTAATGGGACTTCCTGCCTGATGCATGCTGGGGAACGCATCGAGACTCACGTAAAGCCCACACTTTGCTGAGCTGCAGCAGAAGAATTAATTGGTGTCTTCCCGGAGGCTTTCCATTTAGGCTGAAAAATGGCAGTTCTGGAAGTTTTGGAAAGGTGCCATTAATTAAATTAAAAGTCTAAAAAAGCTGAATAGCAAAGTGTGTGAGCAGAGCCTTACAGCTCACAGCCCAGAAGCTGAAAAAGAAATAAGGATGTTGGAACGAGTGGAGCTGAAGGTTATGGAGTCATAGATCACAGAACGTCCCGAGTTGGAAGGGACCCGCTGTGCTCCCCGTGCCCACCCCAGCCCTATGGCAGAGCAGTGTCCCAATGCTCCCACGGCTGGGAGCTCAGGGCTGGGGAGGTGTGAGGCAGTGGGTACGGCCAGGAGAAAAGTGGGTCTTCGCTGAGCACAAATAAACCAGAGCAGGGCTGTTTTTCAGAGCCTCTCACAAAAGCAGTTTGTGTCTCAGGTTAAAGAGGAAAGAAAAAAGAGGGAGGTGTTACACAATTGCTCTATTTCCTTTTTATCATGCGGGCGAGCAGGAGCTGTGTGTGTTGAGGCAGGGAGCAGAGCAGGGCGGTGCGCTGAGGCTGTGTGTTGCAGGCTCCAGCTGCCGTCTCACCTCGCTGTTTGCATCCCTGTTTGTCCCACTGTGCTTTTGTACCCAGTGAGGGTACAAAATGAGATGCTTCGCTGTTTCCGCTTAACTGAGAGCGAAACCCCCAAAGCTGGGCTGGGATAAAGCAGGGTGGGGGTGGCATCTGGCTGGGGTGCGTGGCAGAGAGGGATGCTGGCTCTGCTGAGCCCGGCTCCTGCAGTGTGGGTTAGTGCCAGAGCCTGGTGTGCTGCGGAGCAACGTGCCCAGAGTGAGTGACACCCTGTGGAAGGTGTGCTTTGCTTCTTTTGGCAGTCCCACACCTGTACACTGGAATATAATGCTTTAAGTGAAATGGTGCTCTTTGGAGAGAATCATAGACAGGCCTGGGTTGCAAAGGCCCACAGTGCTCATCCAGTCCCAACCCCCTGCTGTGTGCAGGGTCGCCAACCAGCAGCCCAGGCTGCCCAGAGCCACATCCAGCCTGGCCTTGAATACCTGCAGGGATGGGGCATCCACAGCCTCCCTCCTTGGAAAGATGTGCACTGAGACAGAATATTAAGCCCCACAGGGGAGGAGCAGAGAACTCTTCTGGTTTCTTTTTATTTGCTGTGGTTTTGGATGTATGTTCCTTGCATCTCAAGTATTAGAGTACTGATAAATATCTGGGAAGTTAATTTGATGGCAGATATGTTGTATACATAGAAAACAAAGGATAGAACCAGGTCTCAAAAGTACAGCTGTCTGTTTGCATTGCTCAGGATGAGTGCGATCTAGAAAGCAAACAAGCCACACAAACGGTCCAAAGTGCGCTCTGCTAAATAAATCTTCCTGCTTTAGAAATGCTCTGCAACACAGCAGACAATAACCTGTGTTTCTGATGGTCAGAAGGTGGTAGTGCTGTCACAGCAGTCGGTCGTTGCTGTGAGATTGCGGTCCGTATCCCAGATAGGTTCATCAGTGCTGCTTTGCAACAGCTTTGGCTTGAAAGCTGCACGTGGTTCTTTGCAGAGCTGCAGGAATGCCCCAAACCCATCTACGGAACATGGGGAGGTGCAGAGCAAGGAGGCTTCTCAAGACCTTGAACTTGGAGTCAACCTTTGGCTCTGCAGGTGAGGCCATCCCTCCATAAAGCACGCCCAGCGCTCAGCCTGTCCCACACACTGGGAGCAGAGGGCAGTGGCTCCAGGAGCTGTGGTTGAGGCTGTCCTTGGGATGCAGGGAAACACTCCCAGCCCAGGCAAGGCTCAGGGATGGACTGCAGCTGTGTGTTTGTAGGGAGTCAGTTCTCGCTGGAGGATTGTCATAAGGATAAGAGGTTGGTCCTTGGTTGGATTTTGGATCCTTTGGGGTCTCTTCCAACTTGGGATGTTCTGTGATTCTATGGTTATTTTTTAACGATCTCTGCCATGGGTTGATTTCAAAGGAACCCCGGGTAGGATTTTGGTGAATGGTTGTGATGCATCTTTAAAGGTGGACACAGATAAAAAGCCAATTCCCAGTACAAGCCGCCATTCCCCACTGTTGAGGGTTTTGTGTTTTCTGAGGTTGGAGATTCATTGTGATAAGAGAACTGATTTTAGTTTCAAATGTTGGGGTTTATAAAGCCCTTACTGGTCTCCCTAACTGGGAGGAGAGAGAAGTTGTCGGGACCCTTTTAACCCATCGGGACAGTGCAGTGTCTGTGATTTATGTCCATATCCATCTCCATTGAGATGCATTCTGGAAATCACAACCAGGTCTGGAAGGCACAAAGTTCATTTCTATTTCTTAAAAACTGTGAGTATTTTTATTAGCTGCTATGAACTCACCTTTTGGCTCCCATACAGATCTGCTTCTACGTTTAGCAAAGCTCTTTAGGTAAAGAGAAAGTAATTGAAAAAACAAACAAGGAGTAATAGTGATACTGAAACACTCTCTGAGGCCTCCTGGACTCCATGATGAACTGGTTACTTTGGTCAGGTGGCTTGCCAAGCCTTTCTTCTTCCAAGAGAGAAGCAGGCACCGTACAGAACAGATACTTACCGTGCCTGTGCTCCTCTCTAGTTCTCATCTATTGCCCTTCAGGCTGATACGAGCGCATCTAGGCTAATGCATAATAATGCACTTATTTCTTTTGAGCTGCTGAGCAGGTGCTGGGCACCACAGTTCACATCCCTTTGAAAGTTCATGGACATCTCCAGAGTACAAGAAAGATGCAGAGCTCCTGGAGTGGGTCCAGAGGAGGCCACTGAGATGGTCAGAGGGCTGGAGCAGCTCTCCTGTGAGGAAAGGTTGAGGGAACTGGGCTTGTTTAGCTTGGAGAAGAGAAGGCTGCGGGGAGACCTCATTGTGGCCTTCCAGTGCTTGAAGGGGGCGAATAAACAGGAGGGGGAACGGCTGTTTGTGAGGGTGGGCAGTGATAGGACAAGGGGGAATGGTTTGAAACTGAGACAGGGCAGGTTTAGGTTGGATCTGAGGAGGAAGTTTTTCACGCAGAGGGTGGTGACGCACTGGAACAGGTTGCCCGAGGAGGCTGTGGATGCCCCATCCCTGCAGGCATTCAAGGCCAGGCTGGATGTGGCTCTGGGCAGCCTGGGCTGCTGGTTGGCGACCCTGCACACAGCAGGGGGTTGGGACTGGATGAGCACTGCGGGCCTTTGCAACCCAGGCCATGCTGTGATTCTGTGGTCTCCCACCTCCTGGCATGCTGGCCTTGTGCATCTTTATAAAGGCAACAGAACCAGGCCAGGTTCACAACTAGTCCAGACATCAGTGGGGGGAAAGTAATTGTCCAAACATTGTTTGCGCTTCCTTCATGAGCTCCATGCAAGAGATTGTAATGATTTCAATGTAGTTCTGGCTCAGTTGCTATTTTGCTCTGTTCTTTTCGAGTCAGGATTAACCCCATTGAAGACGATGGTGTTTGTGTGTGTACAGAAGGGGCACAGGAGAGTCAGGCTGCCTAAATTTGAATCACACTGTTGAGGCAAGCAAGCTAATAGCAACCCACTGTAGACACAGTGAAGTGGACTGAGGCTTGCTTCTCTGTTCTTTTCATTCAGCATTTTCCATAAAATAGTGAAAAGTTAAAGGGAAAAAAAAATCCACCTTGGCATGGTCTAATTTTGCTTTAACCTGTTATTACTGAAAAAGCGTTGTTCGGTTAATTAAGAAGGAGCAGCTTCGAGAATGTTTTAACAGTACAAGTGGGTTATTTTTCCTTGTGTGGAAGAAAAACAATACCCTAAAGAAGCTCTAGCCTGAGTTATGCAACACAGAGCCTGCATGTCTGCCTGTCTTTCTCTCTGAGCGCCTGCAGGTTTTGTCTTGTGCCAACACAAGAGTCTCACTGGTGGGAATGCAGGGACAGCCAGCGAGCGGTGCAGGAGGTCAACGTGTGAAAGGACTTGGCAGGAACACAGTTGCTCTCCCTGCCACCTTGGGCTGCTCGTGTCTTGGGAGAAACCTCGCCCCGAGGATTTCTGAGATTTCGGGTGAGCTCTGCCTACCAGCTCCTCTCTTCTGTCTGCTTTTTTGATCTGCGCCATCGAATCAGGTAATAGAGGGTTTTAATTCCTCCACAAGGAGCTGGTGGTGTTCCAAGTTGTTATAACTGGCATTTGGAAGTAGCTGTGGGTATGCTGTGTGCAGCTCGCCGCCTGCCCCGGCATCCCATCGCACTGCAGGTCCGTGTGTCGCGGCCCCGTGATGCCACTGACACCCCTGTAAGTGTGGCCAGGAAACTTCTATGGGCAGCACATGGCTCTGCCGCGGCTCTGAACGAATGGCAAATGTCACAGGGATCGGCTGACACAGCATCCCAAAAATATACAGGGATCCTTTCCAAGAGGGCCGGGAGGAAATGCGGCGATGCTTAAACGTTAGCAGCGGTTCACCTGGCTGTGTCAAACAGGCGTCGGAAGGAGGCCGTGAGAAGGTCGTTAAGAGTAACGATGTCATCATTTAGGCAACTGTGTTGCTTAGTGCTTCTGTGACACCTAATTCTTCATTATCTGGAAGGGAGCAGTAAATTAATCCCAGCTGTGATTGATGTTATTTCCAGCAAAGGCTTCTTCAAGGCCATAGGAAGAACCCGCTGGCATTAGGAGGGTCCTGAGTTTGTGTGTGGAAGAGTCCATCTGTGTTCCTTGAAATAGGAAATCAGAGTGGGTGCCTGAAGTGCTGGACTGGGTACTTTGAAAATAGCTTCAGATGCTTTGTTTGGCACAACAGAGTTTATCACTGATAATGTCCAGAAGAGCTCTTCGTTCCGTTCCTTCCTTGCCTTTTGCTCCACCCATCTGCTTGTACTGCTGTGTTGCAGTAAGACTCATCTAGGTGCTATAACCGTGGCATTTATATACATCTGGAGCTGGGAGTGAAGAAATCTTTTTTTTTTTTTCTTTTTTTTTCTTTCTTTTTTTTTTTTTTTTTGGTAGATCTGATGAATTTAATCAGCATCACATATTCCTGGCATGATTTTAGAATCAAAGGTTGGCTTGTGTTGGAAAGGACCTTAAAACCCAGCCAGTTCCAACCCCTGACTCAGGCACCTCCAGGGATGGGGCATCTACAGCTCTGGGCAGCAGTGCCTGGGCCTCACATAGTGAAGCAATTCCTGCTAACATCTGACCTAAATCTTCCCTCTTTAATTAAAAACCATTCTCCCTTGTCCTGTCACAATCTACCTTTGTAAAAAGTCTCCCTGTGACTTCTCCCTTAGTGCTGGCCATATTATTTCTGATACAAGCCAGGAGGCCGTTGGCCTTCTTGGCCCCCTGGGTGCTCTGCTGGCTGATGCTCAGCAGCTGTTGCCCTGCACCCCCAGGCCCTTTTCTGCTGGGCAGCTTTCCAGCCACTCCGCCCCCAAGCTTTGGTGTTGTGTTGAGTTGTGACTCAAGTGAAGCACTTATCCTTGTTGAACGTCATGCAACTGGCCACAGCCTATCCATCCGACCTATCTGGATCCCTCAGCAGAGATTTCCTACCCTCAAGCAGATCAACAGTCTTGCCTAGCTTGGGATCACCCTGCGGATTTATTCAGAATGCAGTCGATTTCCCATTTGATTAACTCTCAGGAAGATTTAGGTTATGATTTTACTCCACTGTGCGCATTGCTGTTTAATGGCAATGTTCCTTGGCTGATGCAGCTCTTCTATCACATAAGATTCCTCTTTTGTTTAACTACCCCAGTGCACTACGGAAATTGTGTGGCTACAGTGCTGTAAGAGAAGATGTGCTCAGAAAAGAAACTGAGACACAGAGAACCCAAAGCAAAGACAGAGTTCTGCATGGTGCTGCTGCAGAGTTTTGCCGTGTTGATGTTTTTGACTTTCCATGCTATGAACAGATCACTTTTTCAGCTCTTTATCTTAATACAGAGCAACAGCAGCAGTTCCCACCAGGTTGAAACTCTGATTTTTATTTTTATTTTGATCCAACTCTACTCAAAATCTGAAAGGATCCTGCTACACTTGCTCTGCAATGTAACCTTGGTTGTTTCTCTCGCCTACCACACAGACTCTTGTTTACTCTTTTGCTCTTCTACCTCCTTAGAGATGGTGGCAAGCTTGCCAGGCCGTGCTGGTCTCACTTCCTCCTCCATATCGTACCGAGTGTAGTCCTCAAAGAGATGTGCAGACACTGGGGGAGCAGGGAGTGTTCTTCACCCTTATCCTCAGAAGGGCACTCTGACTGCCATTTAGAGTAGAACTGTATGATGGTCTCTGCTATACAGCTGTCTCCCAATGAAATACTGAAAATCTTGATTTCCTGGACATAAAAGAAATCTGACCAAACAGAGCTGGACATTTGACTGCTTTTGGGAACGGGCAGAGCTGAGCTAAAGCTCCTTTCCCATCCCCTTCTTCCAGCCTTCCCTTTTTCCTTCTCAGTGTTTTGCATCTCCTGTGATGACTTTGTTTCCAGCCTCCCTGTTATGTCTGCTTGTTCTCAGGGGCACTCAGACCCATCAACTTAGATGAATCAGTGTCTCATATCAAGGGATATGATTTAGCAGAGGGTTGTTAGAGTTAGGGTACTATGGTTAGGCTGCAGTTGGACTTAATGATCTTTGAGGTCTTTTCCAACCTGAGTAATTCTATGATTCTCTGTTTCAACCTGTTTCAACTTCTACCAGAGAACCGATGTATATCTGGAGTTCCAACTCTTCTTCAACTCTCTTCCGTGTACTTAATTGCCAGATGAGGTGGAAATAGCTCCTTTAGATGTATTTCTGGCCACCACAAGTAAAGTTCAGATAATGCACTAATTGAAACATATTGCAGGAGAGTTGTGTTGTGATGGCTAATTAGTGCACCTGTGGGGCAGTAGGAGTTGAACCTGATACAGGGCAGATGGCAGAAGACCATGGCATTTACTTGTGCTTACTTGCTGCAAAATGTAGCAAGAATGGCCAAAGCTTAATATTCAAGGCTGATCTGACTCTCTTCAAATTCTGTAAAATTTGAGCTTCATACGTATGAAACTTGCAGGGATTATAAATGGGAATAGTTATAACAACAGTAAACTATTTTTTTTCCTTGTTGATTCTCTTACGTAAGTTGATTTCTTTGGGACTAAGAAAAATAACATGGCTCAATTCTCCATTCACCAATATTTTGGAGGTCATACTTGGTCATGATGCTGGGGATGCAGCTTGGAAGCAAAAGGAAGTCTGCCTGATTGATACATTGCTTTAGCTTCCCTTTCTCTTAACAGTGAAGATGCCAAATCCCATATAGCATTTCCTAACTTGGGCTGCTTGTAAAGGCATTTGAGTTTGATGCTGCATTTTATGAAGGACAACACATCTCCAAGGAGCGTGTGCTGATCCATGCCAGCAGCTGGGTTCCATGTATCAAGAGCTAATCCAGGGAGACAGATGATCCAAACTGAAGACGTGTGACAGTGAAACTCAACAACAGTGTAAAATTCAGGAAAAAAAGCCCAACCACATTTTAGCACAGAGAGCTACTGGTGCGTGCTGCCATGCTGGGAAAGAGAAGAATAATTTTAAGGTTTACAAGGCGGTGAAGATTGCTGTTTTTAAGATGGTCTTTCACATTCGTGTTAAATACCAGAAGTCATTTGACTGCAATATTAAGTTTAAAAGCCCAGTACAGATAAATATAGAGCTAACAAGTGCTATTAATGATTAGTTAAGGTCAGACATAATGGAATTCCATTTCATTTCTGATGGAATTTCTAATGGAATTGGAAATGAGTTTAATAATAACTGTAGAAGTCGCTAACCACTGGCATAATGAGCCACCATAGACTTTCTTCTGATTCAGGTCAAGACTGGTCATACTTCAAAGAAGCATGTAGATAGAGTTGATGCAGGAATAAATGTACCATAAAACCTGCAATCCCTGTAGGATCATTGAATCGTAGAATGCCCTGGGTTGCAAAGGCCCACAGTGCTCCCCCAGTCCCAACCCCCTGCTATGTGCAGGGTCGCCAACCAGCAGACCAGGCTGCCCAGAGCCACATCCAGCCTGGCCTTGAATGCTTCCAGGGGTGACATATTGGCACACTAGAGTAGGGATTGATTCAAGTACAGAAGAGAGTTTTATTTTTCCGTGTCACTGAAATTTGGCACAAATTTAATCAAAGCTACTCTGATAGAAAGGATATTCAGAGGCCGCTTGCATGTCTTAAAATATCTCTTGGTGTCAAGGGTGCAGTAATGGCATGGGATCAGTTCAGGACTAGTTAAGAGTTTGCTTGTTTGTTGGCATGCAGGTGGCAGCCATTGGGATAGCCCTCAAAGATGGGGTGACTGATGGGGCTCTGGGCTCCTGTGCCAGGGTGGGTTGAGGCACAGGAAGAGCTAAAACCTTTTGCCTTTACATAAAGATTGCAAAAGCTGCTGGGGCTTTACGGTTCTGTGATCCTCACAAAACACTGAATCAGTTCTCAGGTTGGACGGGTGTGTCTCTCTCCATATTAAGTGTCAGATCTCTCCACCTCATAGCATCTCAGCACCCAAATAAATCACCTTCAGCACCCACCATGTATAGCTGTTGTTATTTTGGGTGCTGGTGCACATCTGTACCTGTGTATTGTCCAAAACAAGCGGTCCCCTGATGGCTCGCTGCTATTGTTGCTGTTGTTTTTCTAGATTGTGATTCGATTTGTGTGGGTCAACAGGCACGTTGTGTTCCTGCTTTCCTTTTGCTTCTAGCTGCTGAATGGGCAGCTTACTTCAAACAGATAGAAATGCATATCATGGGAGGAAATGACTTTTTTCAGTGCCCTGTATTTTGTGATAAGCCAATGCTGCTGCTGTTTGGTCCTTTTGTTTTATTAGCAGTGGTTTTTTTTTTAAAGCTGTCTGGATGAAGAGGGGTTGAACCATGGAATGTTCTTGCAGGCTGTAGGGTCTCTCACAGTGGCAGCTGCAGTTGTTTTGTTCCCACTTCTATCGGTTTTTCAGGACAAGAGGGCAGGACCCAGATCTCCAGCTCGCTCTGTGCAAAGCCTTGTTTTAGACTCCCTCCAGCACTTGCATCCTTTTCACTTGCTTTTCTGACCACTGATTCACACATGCAACTTCAAACAAATGTTGTTTTGCCTTAATTTACTGAGCTGCCCTTCCTGGAGCTGAAGAACACTAAATTCGGATTTTTGGTTTTGTTTTGCTTTTAATGTCAGTTAATTGCTGTCCCCAGTTTAGCTGTAGATCCAGTTCTAGATCTGGGTCTTGCATGAGGTTCAAAACCGCTTACCCCTTTTCAAGGGTTGAACTCAGCGATCCTTATGGGTCATTATTCCTACCTGGGATGGATATTCTGTGATTCCATGATAAGATGGAGCCCAGACCCTTTCCTGAGCATGCATGAATGTGAGCTTTTGGGTTTAGTTCATCTCTAGCTATGCTTCTCTCTAAAAACAGAATCATGGAATCACAGCATGGCCTGGGTTGCAAAGGCCCACAGTGCTCACCCAGTCCCAACCCCCTGCTGTGTGCAGGGTCGCCAACCAGCAGCCCAGGCTGCCCAGAGCCACATCCAGCCTGGCCTTGAATGCCTGCAGGGATGGGGCATCCACAGCCTCCTTGGGCAACCTGTTCCAGTGCGTCACCACCCTCTGGGGGAAAAACTTCCTCCTCAGATCCAACCTAAACCTGCCCTGTCTCAGTTTCAAACCATTCCCCCTTGTCCTATCACTGCCCACCCTCACAAACAGCCGTTCCCCCTCCTATTTATATGCTCCCTTCAAGTAATGGAAGGCTGCAATGAGAAGTTGCATTTCTCCATATTCACTCCATACAGAAGGCAGTCGAGCATGGCTGCAGGAGGGCTTGTTCTGGAGTTGGAATTGCCTACTTGTTCACCTGGAACTGATGAAACCAGCATCCCTGTGGCACGCATCTATGGAAGACCTCCTGTCCTCCCAGGCGAGCAGGGCCTGTGCCTGAAGGTTGCTGTATTTATCTCAGAAGAGATGATGCTGCAAGAATAATAATAGTAATAAAAAAGTGCTGATTGCACACAGCTACCCAGGCCCAGCCTTTGTGAAGGACGCAGAGTGGGGGATGTAACCTTGGAACGGTGATTTTCTTTTCCAGTGGAAGGAACTGCCTCTTGTCCCTGACCTTGGCCAACATCCCCAGTCGTGTCATGCACTCCTGCCAGCATCTTCCTACAGCTTGTATGGGCAAGAATCTATTTTTTCCTATTTAGCCTCCGGGCATCTTTCACACTTTGCTCCAGGGATTTATGGGAACATTTAAAGGAGTGAACCATACCCAGGACGTTTGAGAGTGGATGCAATTAGTAACAATCATGTTGTGCCCTGCTGTCAGGAGGAGCCTTTTGTGCTGACGTTTGGTTGTTCAATGCAAGTGGAAATGTGCAGAATTTATCTGGGTCTGTAATTTTTTCACATTCATGAAGACCTCTCTTTCAGAGAGATTTGGAAGCAGTTCTCCTGGCAAATGCCAGTTTCTCAGTTATCTCGTTAACTTGGATGTTCCAGTGAACTTTTTGTGTTGGATGCTTGGTATACGTTGCTCAAATGGCATTCTGCAAATCACAGTGAAATGGAAACTGCTGTGCTCTCTTGCCCTGGGTCAGAGAGCTCAGGGTAAAACAAAAAGCTGCTGCAGAAACTTCTGCAATGGAGCAGGGTGAGATTCAGCCCATCTGTAGAGGTGGTTGGGATCGCATTGGGTGCGTTGGGATGGGATCGAAGGAGGAGAGACCAGAGAGGAGAAGCTGCTGAGAGAGACTCTTAAAAAAAAATCATCAAGAAAGTGATTTTTTTAAATATATATAAGGGAAGAGACAGAGCAAGAGGGATGGGTGGAGGTCACTGATTGCTTCTGGGAGCAGCCTGCATGGCCAGGGGACCCAGGAGCGGAAGGACGGGGAGAAGTGAAGAGGTGGCAGGGAAACTGCAGTGGCATCGGTAGGGGAGTTTTTGTACAAAGGGAAGAAGGGAAAGAATGACGTAAGGTTTGAATAAATAGCATTAAATTAAATGTAATTAGTTAAGGGTTGTTTTTTTTTTTTTTTTTTAATACTCTGGATATGGGATGAAAAGAAATTAGAGGAAATTCAGTTTGAGCATCAAGTCAAAGTGTGTTTGAGAAGAAATTGTCCTGCCTGATGATGAGATCCTAACCCTGCTTGCTGCTCCAGCAGCGTTTCCCCACTTGCAGCATCCATCAGGCATTTGCTTCACGATTCCATACAGCACTTGCAGATAACACTGGTGATTACACACACTTATTCAAGTTTCCCCAGTAGTTTTGGGAAAGCGTCGCTGTTATTTTCTTGAGTGTTTGATCTTGAAAACACAAATTGTTTTGCTTTTAGATGAGTAACAAGGTGCATTTGTTGGTTGCTGAGGTGTGTGCCCTCCTTAAGCTCTCATTTTCCTTGCGCGTATTTACATTTACAGATGCAGAACTTGCTCTCTGTTTCTTGTTTAATGAAATATTCAGGCCGTGTTGCATTCCCTCCTTTGCAGATGGCTCTCAGAAAAGCTGCCTGTGGAGTAACACCGACTTGGTGGCTGAACTTGACTGTATGTAAGAGATCAGATGAACAAATAGGGTGGTTTTGGCGTGCAAGAAAATATTCAAGGTGAAGAGATGTCCCCTACATAGGAAAACCTGTTATGGTCCTTTGCTCAGGCGTATGATTGAGCAGAGGGCTGTTAGTTAAGGTTGGATGGTTGGGTTGTGGTTGGACTCGATGATCTTTAAGGTCTTTTCCAACCTGAGCAATTCTATGATTTCTCTGTGAATAGCTAGGAACCAGAGTATGATTGTATTTATTGCATGTGTACCCTCACAACAGTAAGGTTTGGTCCAGGTTCCATTGGATATCCGGAGCAATTTGCTCTCAGAAGGAGCAGTGGGGCAGTGGCACAGCTGCACAGGGAGTGCTGCGGGGGCTCCATCCCCATAGGGGTCCCAGGACCATGGAGATGTGGCACTGGGGGATGTGGGCAGGTGGGGTGAGCTGGGATTGGGTTTGGGGATCTTGGGGGTGCTTTCTATCCTAAATGAATCCATGATCCTACGGATATCATAACAGTAAAACAAATATTTTACTGAAGTTATTGGGGCTTCCGTTGGGAATTCATGCTGAGATGCAAACATGAAACTCAATTCTAGCTGGCCCCTGCAATGCTCTCTTCCTTTGCTGTGCAACTTGAGCTGCTTTCTGGGAAGGTGTTGAGCATGGCTCACATCTGGGATGAGGCTGCCTCAGACTGCAGCACCACAGCTCTGGAGATGCCAAAGGAGAAGGGGGCACGGCTTGCACACTGCAGAGCTCCTGGGGGCTCTTCCATCTCACTCAGATCAGTGGAAGCCACGAGTGAGCATAGCTACGTGATGCTAAATAAGATACAAAATGAGACCATCGAGGGCAGGTGACGGCCATTGGCTGTTTTGGTGGTAGGTGCCCTTCTGAGAGGCAGCCCTCCATTCAGCCGCGTGTTTGCAGGGCTGCAAGTGCCTCTGTCTTTCTAACAGTGCACAGAAAGTCCTGGAATTTCAATAAATAATTCAGCCCCAGATCTGATTTCAGATTCAGCATTAACTTTCAGCACCTGGCTGCTGATATTATTTGTTAGTCTGATACGCTGCTTAGAGGCACGGAAATTTGGCTGCAATTCACCAGCATTTGCAGAATATCCTCTCTGGCCAGATTACCATCCTGGGCTCGGAGATTTTTAACAGACATTCCAATTCCAGATACGCAGAGATTGAATTCTTACAAGAACAGTGGCATGCGGGGTTCCGTCCTCGGAAGGTCTCTGCTCAGAGCTTTCTGCAAAGCAGTGGCTCCTCTATTTGCACCTGCCCTCTACTTGAAGCTCCGGTAACTGACTGTAACTTGCATTGCCTGTGCCACCTTTTGACAATGATGCAGCTCTCATTTTATTTTCTACAGGTTCCCTGAGGGAATCAATATGCTTTTAACGTGTCTGCTCAGCTCTGAGGGTATAGAATCATCAGCATTTGAAACAATCACAGTTGGTGGCCTGCAGGTACCCCAAAGGATTCACTCCCGGTTCCTTTCTCCAGAGCCCATAAACTCAGTTGTGGTTTGGATCACCTAACTGGCGAATGGGAATTACAATTCTGCTCTCCCTGATGGATCTTCAGTGGGAACAGTTTGTATCTCAGGGCCGTGATTGAGCGGAGGGCTGTCAGTTAGGGTGGTATGGTCGGGTTGTGGTTGCGCTCGACGATCTGCCTTTTCCGACCCGAGCAATTGTGTGAATAGTGGCTATGGTGGGGGCGGAATTAGATGAAGTCTGTTATAATCCATTCACCCATTGCTGAAAGGCCGAAATCAGGATGTAGCCCCATAGACACGGGCCTCCAAGATGTGGGGTGAGCGGACAGCTGCGATGAGCGCATCGCCCTGCAGCGCCGGCACGCGCCACGAGGGGGGACCTCGCTACCGCTCTATGCGCATCGCTCCCGGCAGGGCGCGAGTTCCGGGTCGGCCAGCAGATGTTGGCCGCAAGCAGGGGGAAATCTGCGGTTTCTGTGATGTGAAAGGTCGGGGACGGTTATTATGATTGTACCTTCTGGCTGTTAGACCCAGCAGCGTAAGGCCAGTCCCATCAAAGGCATAGGCACGGTCCCCGCTGCCTGCAATGGGGCACGGCCGCTGCCTGCAATGGGGCACGGCCGCATCCTGCACGGCTTAGGGGGAGCAGAGCCCCGTCCCGCCGGATCTGCTTTGCTATTGGAGCATCGCTGTGTGCTGCTGCCGGATGGGGGCACCCTCTTGGCTGCTCCACACTGCTGCAAGATGGGGTGCGCCCAGACAGGCTTTCCCAACTTCTGCCTTTTGATTCCTTAAGAGCCTCCACTGATGCACATTACAAAAAAGCCTGCTGTGTGTTTCGTCATTCATATAATTACGCTGGGTTTCTTTTTTCCCCTAACGCTTCACTGTTGCAAATTAAGCAGAATAATAATCCTATTCTCTGTGGAAACGAACAACAATGGCCCAGCATCCTCTTTGTAAACAGCCTTTTATGTGCTGGAGGACTGCCGGATTGCCTGAAGCTGCTCGTAGGAACCCACACCCATCACATCACCTTGCTCTGGTTGTCTGAGGGCTCACGCAGCAATGGTTTGGGTCTTCCATACAGCCTCCTTCACGCTTCTCCATCCTGCTCTTGTACAGGACCTGTTGTTCCTCTTGTCACAGCGTGTGCTTTACTTCACTAAATTCCATTTAAGTGACTTCAGACACTTTGTTCCAACTTCTCAGTGTGGGTTTGGAGCCTGCTCCTCTCCTGGGAGATGCCCCCAGCCCTCTGTGCTTGTTGCTGTCGGCGTGTTGTAGGGTTCTCTCAGTTCCTCCCTTCGTTTTGCTGATGGAGGCATTAACTATGACTCATCTTGTCGCAGACCTTTATGGCACTCCTAGCTGTTGTGTGTTTCTAGAGTAACGGAAAACTTGATTATTACCACTCCAGAGATGTGCTCTGCAGGGGCTTTGTGCAGTTCCCGAGTCCTTCGATTTCTTCTCCCCCACCTTCTCTGGTATCTCATTTTCAATGATCAGTTGAAGCCCCCCCACCCCCACCCCCCCCCAAGAAAAAAAGCAAGGATTTTAGAAGCTGTTCTCCATAGTTACATGCAGTGCCCACTGCGGGTGTGTGGGATCTTTGTCACCACCCCAGTGAGTTGTAGGAGCACAATTGCTTCACTGGGTTGGAACAGCTCAAGAAGATAAAGGATGATTTTTATTGTATTTTTTTGGCTGGGCAGATATGTATCCAGCCCACTTTGTCCACGTGCACGGAGACTCTGTGTGATCTGCTGGCCGGAGCTGTGGTGAGAATGGAAGTTTGGTTTTTGTAGGATTTCAAGATTTTGCTCTAAATCGCCCAAAGACTGAAAAACGCATTTTAAAATACCCACAGCTTTATTGAACAGAAGCTGTGGGTTTTCTGAGGGGAGGGGAATGAAATAGCCGTGGTGATTCTGAAAGGAGCTTTCAGCTGGTGGGCTGATGGGAAGCCAGGAGCTCTCGACCTCTGGGTCTGTGTGGTCCCAGCACCCTGCCTGCCCTGCAGAGGGGGCACGGGAATATTACATTGGGGCACACTGTTATTGCCAAAGCTCTTGTATGGCTCCACCAGGTATCTGTGACGTTCCAGGTGTCCTCCTCCATAGAACAGCATTCCAACAGATGTGCTTTTAACATTCTCCTACTGTTTTTTTGTTGTTTTTTTTTTTTGCCTGATTGCTCAAGAAGCTCACAGAGGGGAAAATTCCCAAAGCAGATCTAGAAGAAGACTGTTAGTAATACTTTGGAAAGCAGCTATTCCTTCTGAGTGGCTCTTGGCCCTGCTTTCCGTGTGTGGAGAAGCGATACGTGTGAGAAGCCATCCGCCTTCAAATTGTCCCACAGCATCTGGAAGTGCTGTCAGCTGGCACAACCCGCACACCCCTGAGCTGGTACTGAAAGCTGGCCAGTGGAAGATGTCACCCTATGCACTTTGTCTCTGAGCCTGTGTTACTTCATGGCTGTCCCTATTCCAGGGGCTTTCCCCTGAGGTACCGTCGTGTGGATGTCAGATGTTAGCTCTAAGGTGAGGGTTAGCCCAGAGCAGTGCGTGCTGCAACACGGTCTAGAAAAAAAAAGTATGTTAGATCCATCCCTAATTAATAAATTGCAGTATACATTTTGTTATAGGAAGTTTTATTGTAGCTCCTCCTTCCTTTGGTTATTTACCATCACTTTCTCATTAAGTTGAATGCATGCGGTGATAGGGATCTAAAAATATAACTGAGAATAAAATTCTTTATTGGCCCAGAGTGTTGGACCTGTTTGTGCTTTGCTGTTCTGTTGCCATGTGCCAGGCTGTGGGCCTGCAGTGTTTCAAAAGAAAGGAGGAGAGGTGATGGAATAGTACGAGGAGGCTGTGGATGCCCCATCCCTGCAGGCGTTCAAGGCCAGGCTGGATGTGGCTCAGGGCAGCCTGGTCTGCTGGTTGGCGACCCTGCACATAGCAGGGGGTTGAAACTCATTGTGATCCTTTTCAAGTCAGGCCATTCTGTGATTCTATGATTTGCACATGCTGAGACTATCCACCCATCTGTGGTTATCGTAATGCAACCCACACGCAGCAAGCTGGAGTTCTCTGGCATCCATCTATGGTTCTATGGTCACATAGATTATTGCAGAGCAAAGCCAATTCCATGCAGAACTCGTGCAGGGCCCCAGGGAAAGGCAGGGCTTTGTGCGGGCTGATGGCTGTGCAGATGGAAATGCTCAGCACCAGGTGAAGGGACCAGGTGGACCCAACTGATCCTTAGTTCCAAACGTCCTAAAGCAGGGTGGAAAGATCCTCAGGAAGAACCTGGCCTGGGTGAGATGCTGGCATTAATATGAACATAAAAAGTTGGAAAGCATTGATTTACCAAACCTGCAGGAAATATTTGTCACGTCTTCACTATCAGTGCCGTAGGTTCTCCAACCTGCACTTCTCACCTGAAAATCCTGAATGTCTTAAGAGTACAAGTGCACCTCTCCAAAAACAGCAGAGCGCTGGAAAATGGTTGGATGGGCAACCTGATCTGGTGGGGGCAGCCAGCCCATGGCGGGGGGTTGGAGGTTGGTGGTCATTGAGTTCCCTTCCAACTCAAACCATTCCATGATTCCGTGATTCTAACTGCAGTGGCAGCTCCTTGGAGGTCCTCAGCTCTCCTGACGTGCTGCTCAGCCAGTTTGGGCGGTGTGGAATACACCAGCTCCCTGCAAACTGGCCAGCAGTGCAAACCCAGTTAAGCTTATGTGCATCTATAACGTACGTCTGTATGGACGCCAGACTTGGACAACATTTTGGCTGTCTTTTGGGGAGCAGGCTGAAGATATTCACCGCTTCCTTTTCGTCTTGTTACTACCCTGACAGTCTTTCTAGCAAATGCTCTATTTTTGTTTAACGTATCTGCGCAAGGTCCATTTCCATGTGCGTTGTGCTTAGGAATGTATTTCTTCTGTAGCCTGCTCTCCCTTGGAAGGCTGCTGCTAGGAGTTTCTCCTAGCAAAATGAAATTTCGGAAAAAGTCCAATGGAATTAAAATGCTACACAGCAAATTTATTATTGTTATTACAGGCTCCCATTCAGGAAAATACTTAAGTATGTGCTTAAGTCCCATTGAAAGCATCAAGACTTAAGAACATGCTTAAAGTCAAGCGTATACTTCCTCTGAATTGGGATGTATTTCAGCACATGCTTAAATGCTTTCCTGAACCAGAGCCACAGTCAACAAGAGCGTCCTGCGATGCACAGGACTCGTGCTGTAAGATTTACTCCTTGCCTGGGACATGGCAGTGCTGCTCTATGAACATACACTTCTTTGCTTGCCTCTCCGTTGGTGGTACTCCAAAGAGCTTACTGGCTTTTGCAGTTGGAAGAGAACTTGTGAAAGGAGACCAGAAAGTAGGAAAAAAAGAAGAACCAAAGGTCCACGCGAAAGCAATACCTTGGCGTGTCTGATCTCACGTTGCACCCAATGATTTTTCCTTGCAGTGGAGATGTGTGCTATTGTGCCTGTTGTGGTATATGCATATTGCGGTATAATGACGAAGACAGATTTTTTTTTTAATGGCACAGTAAATAGGATATTTCCTGGCTTGCTCTGCATTTCGAATAAGATTTTCACTTCCCCTTTGGGTTCTGAGTGTAAGGAGAGTAGGTGTCAAAAGGCAGGCGCCTTCCCAGCTCTAACAGAGGGAGTGCAGCCATGGGGAACGTGCATCTAGATTTTGATTGTAAGGATGATGAAATCAAACCTCTCCTTAATTCTCAGTCTGAAACATTTGGGTGGATTAGCTGCCTGCTTTTGCTGACGTGTTAAAATCCCTTTGAATGAGAAACGTCTCTTAGTGTCATCACAAATATCCTTGTGCTTTGCCATGAGTCCGAAAGAGCGCCGGACCGTCATGCAGGATGCGGTGAAAAATGACAACAAAATGAAAATAGATAAAACCACATACATTCTGTTACTGGAGAAAGCTCGGTGCTTTACAATGTGCAGCTCTTTCCAACGCTGCCATTTCTAAGCTAGATGCTTAGTCATTACTAATGACAGCATACTCCTATAAAGCTGCTCTATTTTGGGAACAACTGGAAGTGCAACTTTGCTTCTTCTCCCCTTAAGGTTAATTACAGTGATGTGCAGTTGCCTGTGTGTGTTGCAGTCTCTCTGCATGCACCACTCTGAGTATTTTTGGAACAAGTGAGGAAGTTTATTCCAGTTATATCATTCAAGGCAAGCGGTAGCTTGAACTTGAGAATAGCTCCCTGTTCACGTTGTCCGGCCATGCTGTGCAGTGCTGGAGGCTCTGGATATAACTGCTGCCTTACAGAGGGATTTGGCATGAGCTCACAGAATGGCTGAGACTTTTTTTCTTCCCCTACAGCCTCCTTAATTTTATTCCTTGGGAGTGTGTCAGTACTCCCCCACTTATGCACACGAATATCTTTAAGGTTGAATTGATTCCCTAAAAATAGCAGAAGTATTTAAGGAGGAGTGTTTTATAAATTACAAAGGAGAACACCTTGCTCATCCTTGTCATCACTCAGATTCGAGCAAGCAGCTGCTCTGGTGACGGGGTGTCCCAGTGTGGCTGCACCGAGTCCCAGGGCTGGGCCCTGCGTCGTTTGGTGGTGCTACCTAAATGTCCAGAGGCCAATGGGAAAGCATCCCATTCAGCAGCTGAACTGATAGATGGAGGTTTAAGTGAAGCAACAGGAGCAGAAAGTGATGTTTCCAGGATGGAACAAAGCAATCCTCCAACAGTTCTGCCTTCACAAGCTCCAGGCTTTTCTCCTGCTGGGGTCCACGTGTCCCACTTCATCTCAGGCACTTGCTGGGTTCAGTCAAAGAGAAAAGCAGGCAGGTTCTTGTTCTGGATGTGCTTTGCTGCCTTGCCTGTATGGGGGACTTTCCCTTGGGCATCTCTCACTGAACTTCAGTGGGATGAATGCTGGCCAGAGAGTCTCAGTCAGCAAATCCTTGAATCTGTTTTACTCTCCCAGGGTCACTCCAGGCTGAGGTCCTGCTCCATAGGGAAAGGGAGGGAGCGCTCATCTGCAGGGAGGAAGGAGCTCTGAAACCCTTTCACCGCACTGGTGCACAGTGCACATCTAAAAAACTTCTCCAGTGATCCTAATGCCCACAAAGCCTCAAGTCTGTCCCAGCTGCAATAATCATATCAGCAATATGCAGCGTTGCTGGCATCACCAGCTTGCTCCTTTTGGTACATGGCTGAGCACAGTTGCTGTGCCCCAGGGAATCACAGAATCACAAGGTTGGAAAGGACCTACAGGATCATCTAGTCCAACCATCCTCCCATCACCAGCACTACCACTAAGCTACTAAACTGTATCTCTTAGAAGCCGCACGAGAAAGATGTTGTGGTTGTTTGAGACTAGCAGCAGGGGTAATGGTGTTTCTCCAGCTTGCCAATTATTTGTTCTTTTCTTTCTGTCCACTGCTGGAGTTCTTGATCTTGATTAAGGCGTTATTTAATTCCTACTCTCCTGAGCCCCTGCGCTGGGGCGGGCATAATGGCCTTGTGTTTGGGCACTAGCAGGGTGCTTTCAGCAAGCTGATTTTCTGTGAAGCTGAAAGTGACTCAGCCGGAGCAGCGCTCTGTTCCTCCTCCTCTCCTGGTAGGGAGCAGACTTCACAGGTAATGTGGAGGCACGCTGGTACGCCTTTCAAGTTATTACCCGGTAAGTTTTTGCTCTTTCTGAGCTCCGAGCAGTGAGTTGCTGACAGCTGTTGGAAGCAATGAGAAAGGATTCACAAAACCGACAGCGCCTTGCCTCCAATTTCTGCAGACTGGAGCTGAATTTAATGGATAAATTGTGTTGCTGGGGAGATTTTGACTCTGTTCCCTCCCCTGTCACCAGTTTGCCTTGTGATTTGTGGCAGCATTTTCAGCTGTGCCCGTCACATGAGATCGAAACCCATGAGTCAGACTCCACCCAAATCATGAGCCTGGCTTCCAGATCCAGGAGCTTTGAAAAGAGATCGTGCCGTACTGTGTCTTTAGTTTATCTTTCCTTTCTGGAATTTCCCCCGTGTATTCCCAGCGTGTCTCTAGCAATTAATGTTTTCTACTCTTTTGGAAGTGCTGGGGGTATATTCTGACCATTTGGTGCTGTTGGAAGCCTCGTTTGACTGACACAATTAGTTTTGTTTTTCATCTCCAAATGAATCTTGTTGCTTCCAGACTCCGCGTCTTTACCCTGTCCCCAGTGTCCTCCATCCCTCAGCCTCACACGGCCCATCACTGCCATCCAACCGCCCTGTGTCCCCTCGTCGGTCTTAAGAGGGTTTTTCAGCATTGCCTTTCAGGGCTGGGAGAGTACAAAGACACAGATTTGTGTAATCCTTAACCTTTCTGAGAGAATATGTAATTGGAGAGAGCAGGGAAACACTCTTCTGAGTCTCATTCCTGAAAGGGTGACACTTATAGCACCGGAAAAGGGCTCTGAGGACAGGCAGTACAGTTTCTCTGTTCAGGATGGGAGACCTTTGAGTGAGGTGATAAAAGATCCCTTTGCTCACCAGGGATTTGCGGGACTTGGCGAAACAGCGTTGTCAGAAACTGTGTTTAAGATGTGAGAAAGATGCATGATGCCTACCAGAAAGTCTTTCAGCTCAACTTTTCATGTGCAAGTTGTAGCAACCGGGCACATCTCAAAGTGATTCTTGTTGTGCTGTGTTTCACTTAACTGTAGTATTTAGAAGTGATTCCTTCTTTGAGACGGAGAAATGCTACCTCACAGCTTGAATATTAAAAAGATAAAATTTGTGAAAGTAAACAGAGTAATGTGATGTTTTCTCCAGAGGAAAAGGCCATGTGTTTTCCTGCCTGTTTCATCAGCCATTTTCGGACACACACTGTGTACACAAAATGCAGTTATGCAACCCACATGGGTCAACAAAGGGAGGTTGGTTGCTTCACTGGGATTATAAGAATCTTTCAAACACAATGGTACCACAAATTAAAACGGAAATCTATCAAAACCATTATCGTCCTGAAAGCTTTGGCCACAAGTGTAATTATTGTAGAGGGATGTTGTCCTTGGACACAGCTTTGGCGCGGTTCTGCTAGTGTTATTTGTAGCCCTCTATGGCTCAAAATCAGAACTTGCATGGCTAAGGACCATAAATTTTTAGAGGCAAGAAACAGGCTATTTCCTCAGTGCTAACACTAGCAGTTTTTTATTGTTTTGTAGTGGTTTGTAGGCAACTCATTATGTGCTAGAGATAGGAGCAGACTGAATGCGGTGGCTGAAGCCTGCCTTGAACTTTGGAAGGATTCGGTCACAGATTTCTGTCTGGATCCAGTTGTTTGTGTCTGAGGCTCTTGCTTTACTGGACACGAACAAGAACGATCAAATGTTAGGAGTGTTTGGGTTTAAATCCAGTTCCAAAAGTCTCCTGCACTGATGTGCAGTCCACAGGCTTAAACAGATCAGAAGACCTACCCTGAGTTCCCTAGCATGCAGCAGGCAGTCCTGTGGGGTGAAAGTAACTGAAAATGCATTCATCATGCAGTGCAAAGAAAAATGCAATCTTCTGGGTGTTGCTCACCATAAGCAGGGGTCACAACTTCTGCCCCCAGGAGAAGCACCAGGTTACTTTCTCAAGTTCCAGATGAAGGTGGAGTCCTGGAAGAACTTTGCCGTTGAGCTGAAGATGATCTACATAAAATAACAGGCACTGTACGTTAGTTTTGAACTTGTTATTTCTCTTCCAATATCCGATTTTCCATCTTGAGAGAGATGAGCAGTGAACATGTTTGGACTCTTTTTCCTCTCTCTCTCTCCCTCAGGCGGGTATAGATGGAGAAAGCATTGGGAACTGCCCATTCTCCCAGCGTCTCTTCATGATCCTCTGGCTCAAAGGAGTTGTGTTCAACGTCACCACTGTTGACCTGAAAAGGTAAAAAATTGCTCGGTTTTATTGAAAATGGTTACATGATCCAGTGTTTTCCCTATAGGAAGGCCCCAGTAAGTTCAATCAGATTGGTGTCTGGCCTAGAGATTCTGTGGTGCACAACAAAATAGTTGGGATTCAGGTTTGTTATTCCTTTTTTCACTTGTGGAATGTTTTTATATTAAACAGAGTTTTCTGGGGTATTTTAAAAGCATCCTCACCACAAACTGCTGAAGAAAAAGAAGGGCAAGCAACTGATTTTGCATGTACCGTGAATATCTGTGCAACTACCGGACCGTAGAGATTAATGATTTCGTGACCTTTCTTCTCTGTGCAGAAAGCCAGCTGATCTACACAACCTGGCTCCTGGAACTCACCCACCTTTCTTAACTTTTAATGGAGAAGTCAAGACAGATGTTAACAAGATTGAGGAATTCTTGGAAGAGATTCTTGCACCTCCAAAGTAAGATCTTGAGTGTTTTTCAGTCAGTATTCCATTTCCTAGGAATTAACGTTGTCCAAAGAGGAGTTCCTAAAAAGCACTCGCTCCTGCAATCCTTACAGGAGTAATATTTATTTATGAAACTTGTTGGCTTCCGTGAGATGACTTCCATGCGTGAAAGTTACTTATGTGACTAATAACTGCAGCATGTTTTCTCTGAATACATTTCAGGATGCCATTGTATACAGAATTAAGGAGATGAATACTAAAAAAAAATGGTAGGGGTCCGGTGTCCACATTTTATAGAGCTAAAAATAATTTGGACTGGATGCAGAACATTGCCACACAAAATATCCGTGCCAGGAAAAAGCATTTTACTGTGAAAAACTGAAGGGTTCTGAGCTCCTCCAACGAAAAGGTTGGAAGAGGAACTGATTGCAGAATACAAGGAGGCAGAGAAGTGCTCGTTAGTCTCATCAAGAAATGACAAGAACCCATACTAACCATATAGTTGTAACCATACTAACTCAGATTAGAAATAGGGCACAGATATTTTGGTATGCATGAATAACCCTTGGAACAAACTACTGAGGAAAGTGTCAGGTTGGATTCACCAGATATGCCTCAGTTAGTCAAGCCTTTGGACTTCATACAAGGATAGTGCAGAAACAGATTGTTGGCTTGTGTTTTGGACCTTGAAATCTATGAATCAATGAAAATTGGCTCAGTTCCTTACGGAGTGTTTTACCTCCAACTGAACCAGCATCTATGGGCCAGCCCTGAGGCAAACAACACTGGTCCAAGACCACCAAAACCAGCAGGAGTCATTGGTTTGCCTTGGTCTTTCAGATCAGTGTATTCCTTTGCACTCAGTGTCCATAAAATAACAGTTCAGAGACTGAAAACATTCAGTTCCTTCACCTGGGTGA
Organism: Alectoris magna; assembly: GCA_030625065.1. Lineage (NCBI taxonomy): Eukaryota > Metazoa > Chordata > Aves > Galliformes > Phasianidae > Alectoris > Alectoris magna. Next base: position 111,648,619 of record CM060562.1, on the reverse strand, counting down.
TGTTAACACGCCTTGCTGTTACATCCTGGCATGCATTTTCTGTGCGGGGAGTTAGACTTGACGGCTACTCGTAATAGAGAGAGCTGGTTGCCAACCTCCCCTGCACTCCTGGAAATTTATGCTTGCTTTTGATTTAAGGCCACTATATGTTGGATCGTGGTCACATAAAGCATCAGTGTAACTACCTCTGTCATGAAGCCTTCCCTGGGTAACTATCCAAGTCTCTGCCTTGACAGACACAGATACTACGAAGAGGGTCTTGCCAAGCTGTTGTTTTGAGGTAAATGATGGTGTTAATTGCAGCTCCTTGTACAAGGCTTTTTTTTTTTTCCTTTTCTTTCTTCTTGTAAGCAGTATCTGTAGTCATCACGATGCTGCTGGTAACAAGACGTTTCTCCTTTCAGGTATCCCAAGCTGGCTGCTAAGCACCGGGAATCAAACACTGCTGGAATTGATATCTTCTCCAAATTTTCTGCTTACATCAAAAATACCAAGCAGCAGGACAATGCTGGTGAGCAGGGTCGTTACCAAATGCGCCAGGGAGATTTAGTGTTTAAAAGATGAATAATTTTACTATTTTCCCCTTGTTTTATTGTAAGCTGAGTTCATATGACTTCAAGCACTGCTGCTGGTCAGTCTCAGGGTGTAAATTCAATGGACTCAATTCACACGTCCACAGTTGGATTAACTGCTTCTATACTAGTAAATAAAATGGGTCGGAGAGCCATGGCGTAGCTCCTGGCCATAGCAGCCAAGCTGCACCAGTAATCCTGTATTTCATTCTGGTTGGGTCTGGTGGCTTGTGCTACCTTCTCTCCTCTATCCAGGCACTGTACAGACTGCTAGTTAGCTGGGCCCATGGTGGTGCTAGAGACAGTACCAAAAGCTTAGCAACTAGCGACTCATGAAGGGAGAGAGCCATGCCTCCTGACCTGCATAATTTCTTTGATGTAGCCATTGACACCAGATTCTCATCACGCTTACGGTGACGTTATGGTAGTGTAGCTAATTTGCTCATATAAACAGAAAGTAGTTGAATGAAGGAAGTGGCTTTGAGAAATGTAATTGCACTCTGCATGCTCCTGACTTTTCCTCACGCGTCTGCATCAAAAGAAATAACCGCAGAAGCTGGATGCCATGCATATTTACACGCATCCTACACTTGCTTCTTAATGAAATTGCTTTTCTTCTCCACATTCCTTTCCCCTCAAAGAGGCACAACTTCAGCCAGTCTGAGTTGCCATTGCTCCATGAAAGAGAATGGATTTACATTTCCAGATCCCTGGAGATGATCTGGCCGGATACGTGCAGTCACTCACTGATGTTCATCTTACCTCATATTACTAATTACCTAGAAACCTAAGGCATGCTAAATACCATTCAGAGAGGAGTAGGTTTTACAGGTTCCAGCTCTGCCCCAGCTTTCATTTTGTGCAGTTATATTTCATTGCCTGGGGCTGGCTCATGAGATGAAGATGGGGAAGGGATGATTTATGTCAGATAACAATCTGCTCCTTCATCTTTTTTTGGTGTTAACAAAGAAAATAATTATAATCCTTAGAGATGCTAAAAGGTTTCTTTGTGTGTCTAATGCCAGTGGGATGCTCAGCTAACCTCTGTAGGAAGGCTTGTAAAAAGAAGATAAATTAAGAGTTAGCCTAAATTGATGCTACAGTGAAAATAAAATATCTTGGCTGTCCGAACGGAATCTTTATGGTTTATGGTACAATCGTAAGTCTCCAATTCAGCTGCTCTGTTCTTTTCACTCAAAAGCTGCCACGGGTGTTTGCCCACGTGTAGAATCCTGCATGGTGGTTCTCAGTGGCTCTGCGATGTGCAGATCCTGCTCCCATGTAGGCTGGCAGCTCCTGCTGGTATTTAATGGCTGTGATACCTGGACATCTCTGCTCAGCTTTCCTCTTTGAAGTGGAGAAATGCTTAATTTCTTACAGCTGAAGAGCTAGAGTGCAAGAAGGACAGAGCAGAGGTGAGCAGAGTACCGACCTGTTCTTTGTAGCACCATTGAAGTGCCCAAGGGCCTCAGGGAGCTTGGGGCTGTGAGAGAACACCTGCACTGGTGACCGGTGCACCGTATCAGACCTCAGCTGTAGCAGGGTCATTGACTTTCAGTTTTCAAGACTGGATGAGAATAGTGTTTCCCATATCCTGGGGACATTTTCAGTGAACTATCATTTCCAGTTCCTCTGATCCTTCTTTGGAGAATGCCCCATATCTCCATGTGAGTAGTTAAGGTCTAAAAGGAACAGAGATTGCTGCTTGTGGCTATCATGCATTTCCTATACACACCAGCTCTCAGCTCAAGGTAGTGACACGTGCCTCACAGCCATGCTCTATGTTGAGCCCAATCTGCAGTTCACTCAGGTTCTTGGGTTAAGCTGGAAATCCACACCTTACTGGACATCAGTTGCAAAGGATTTCAGTACAAAAACAGAAAAACACTTGTTGATAGAACCAAAACAGAATGGAGAACCTGTATAATTGCATCAAAAGTAAAGGAAGTGGCTTGGGAATAGGAGAGTGCTGGATACCAAGTTGCCTAAGTCATCAAGCATCGGGTTGTTTAAATGATATTCTCTGAACTTAGAAGCCAGGGAGGTGGATTCACCGGTGTGGGATATCAGGCTGGGAATTTGTAGGATCCACTGATCTCTAGCTGTGAAAACTGAGGTTAGCTGTAGTTCATAGAATCATAGAGTGGCCTGGGTTGCAAAGGCCCACAGTACTCACCCAGTCCCAACCCCCTACTGTGTGCAGGGTCGCCAACCAGCAGCCCAGGCTGCCCAGAGCCACATCCAGCCTGGCCTTGAATGCCTGCAGGGATGGGGCATCCACAGCCTCCTTGGGCAACCTGTTCCAGTGCGTCACCACCCTCTGCGTGAAAAACTTCCTCCTAGTTATATATGATCATTCCTCGTGGCATACTGTGTTAGGAGAGGTCATGAGGTCTATGTAACATAAGCTGACACTGCAGTGTGTAGCAGTTAAATCTTTGTGGAAAAGTATGAACTGGATGGAATTATTAATGAGATTTATGCAGTGGAAGAGCACTGGATGGGAGAGTTAATGAAAGCCCAATGCACACCCAAGAATGGTGTTTCTCCCAGAAGGGTTTACAGCTGCAGTCATGCAATGGCATCAGACACCAAGCAGTGCCGTCCCTTGGCCGTGTTGAGGCAGAGGGGTGGTGAGAAGGCTCTGACCGCACAGACTGTAGTCCTGAAGTACCTGAATGATTGTTTTTCCCTGAAAGTGGAAATGTTACGAAAAAAACACAAGATTTGTAATATCTTCATTTAGTTTTTTGAGTTCTTGCGTGTAAGTGAGCAAACACAATGATACATGCATCCATTTGTTTCTAAGATTGTGATACCCTCTGCTGGCAAATATATGAATACTTAAAGCGAGAAGCTTTGCAGTCAAAGCTGAGACATCCCCTGGGCAAAATAGCTTTCCTTCTGACCAGGTGCTTTCCTCTTACAAGTGCAGTGCTGTCAAAAGAGAAGCATTCAGAGTAGCCTATTGATTTTGACAGTGTTTTCATGGAAAATTCTGTGTTTTTTTTCCGGATGAGCTAAAATTACTCAGAATTCTTCAGCATCATGGAGAATAACAGTACTTTTTTTTTTTTTTTTGCTGGATTTGTGAAGTGCTTCATTAGCCACATGCCGTTATGTTTCGTACCTGGCACAGAAGCAGGTGATAGCCTTCTTGAGTAAGTCTGCATGGCAATATGGTATTGATCACGAGTCGTTTACTTACTGAAGGTACTTGGCAGCCAGGCTGCCCTTATTTAATAGTTCCCTGAATTTCTGATGCTTTTTTTCCATCTTTGTTTTGCTCACATTTCTGCCTTATAATATAGAAATGTTGAAAGGTTTGGAACGGGCTGGCTAGGGCTGTAAGCCCAGAAGCAAACATGCTCATGCCATATCAAAGTCCCACCACTTTTAAGCTTCTTGAAAGGGAATGAATTGATTCCAGATCCTCAGGATGTGGCAAGCTGTGTTTAAAGAAAGTGTGTGCATTTATTATTTCAAGTCACTTCAATTACAACGGGCTTGATTCCTTCCACCCCCCGTGTCACTCGATAATTTTATAACAGGCCTCTCTGAAGGAGCGAAGGTCTCATCGCAGGCGTAGATCCACATCTGGCTTAGATAGCACAACCGGGTTATTCAGCCCTCCAACCCCAGCACCAGACTTTGCTGCTTGGAACACTGAGAAGTTCTTATCCACCTCATGGCTGACGCAGAGAGCCCTCAGAACAAAGCAGCGGCAGTCCTCTTTGACATTATCTCCTGGATGCTCTTCCACAGGTTTAGGTTGCTCAGGCTTGTGTGACTAAGCTGAGAGTTTTGGGTTGCTTTGTGCTTAATATCTAGAAGACCTTGACCGAGCACAAGGATGGAAACCACAGCCCTGAGAGTTTAGTTTGGTTCCTTTTGTTGATGCTGAGCAAATCACTCCAGCTCTATACCGAAACCAGAGTAGTAAGAGTTTATCTACTCACTGGAGGAGGATGCGTTTTAATTAATCGGAACGCTATGCACAAATTCAGTATCCCGCTTGTGATTTTTTTTGCTGTATACTGCAAACCAAGGGGACAGCCCGTAGCCACCGCCCATTCACCGTTCCGCCTAAAATCCTAAGTTCTTTGGCTCGCAGAATGAGCCCTTTGATTTCATTTATGAGTTTAAAAAGTTGTTCTTGAATGGAGTTCTTAGGAGGCACCAGCCCAGCGTGGGTGGGCGCATTCATTAGCGGCACGGAAGGAGGTTTCTCTGTAGGGCTCTTCAGAAGGCACGAGGCCGGGGGACCACCAGCACGATCCCACGCGCAGGAATTTCCAGCGTCTGACCAGAGGCCTCCGCTTGTCTGGTTTGGATTTACATCAAGAGGCCCCAAAACACAAGAACATTTAAATCATTAGCTTACACGTGATTAAATGCCGTTCACCTCTTTCAGTAGCTGCATCACGCTGCGGTTCGGCACGCGAGGTGGGAAATACCTCTCCGTGCACTGCGTCTGTGTGTGTGCAGTAGGAATGCACCCATGTGCAGGGCTGGGATTGAAGCTGGCCTTTCAGCACTGTGAAGCTGCTCTGACTCTACGGGGTTCCTCCTGCTGAGCAGAGAGCCAGGCCTACGGTCTGGGTAGGTGCACCCATCGAAGTGCACCTGGAAAGCCATCCTGAAATGAGCAGGAAAACAGCAGGATCCAAACATCTACATAGGATATTTGCTGCAGTAATAGATCTGTGGTGCAGGTCCTTCGTGGAATTGGAGCTGATGTGCGCAGGTCCTTGGTGTGGTTTCGTGGGTCCTTGATGCTGTGGTCACCCAGTGAGCACAGACTGCTCTACTCAACATCCACATCCAGAGGGGAGAAAGCAACTTTCCCCAAAGCTTCCTCTTGCTCAGTGGGGGTGGTCAGACTGGAACCATGACACAGCTCGTCCCGACCCTAAAACCTTCCCTTCCTTTTCTGGGCCTAAAAGCTTTGCCCTCTGCCCAGCAAAGCTCGTGGCACAGCTCCCGTTGGCTTTAGTGGAGCAAGGCTAAAAGGTGGTGTGAATACACTGAATGGATGAGGAGTTCCTTTGACAGGAGTGCAGGATCAGACTCTAATTCAGGAGCAATGTTAATACTTCACAATTTTTGCATAGTTTTCCAAGGTGCCATAGAAATATATAGGTATAAATGCGTGTCGTGTCTGCGTCTCAAATTGCCATTCAGTTTTTTCCTTCTTCCTCCTTAGTTGCAGAATTTCCCTTTTCCACCACAAAACCCCACACCTGTCCAAACCCAGCATGAGCCATAATTTGCCCTACACTGAGATAATATTAAGTTTTCTCTGCCGTGCAACCAGGAAGGACTAGAAATAGCTGTAAAAATCATTTTGGAGAAAAGGAGTTGCTTTGTAACAGGCTTTCTAGCTGCGGAGCGTCTTGGGATGACAGGTCCTCAACTGTGGCATTTTGAAACACACAAAAAAGCTATTTTAGAACATTTTAAACAAGGTTTTATGGCTCCCTCTGAGCTGAGTACCGTCGGGCTCATGGCAACTGAAGTGCCTGGCAGCTTTACAAAACCAGGCCTAACATAAAAAATACCTAATCTTAGAACATATGTAAGATAGCTTTTCTGCAACATTTGTGGCACATAAAACACCAAATACGTGTTGTCAAGTGTGATATAAAGATTTTATTGCCACTCATTTGGGATGACCCATATAACTCACTCATGATATGTCAATAAAACTGCTCTCCACTCTGTCTATTTATAAAAACACACATATAAGAAACACTCAAAAAATGGTGATAGCTGTGTGCTAACTTGTTAAGTAGAGCGGAGAGCTGCACTCATCATCCACCCTCAATTGCTTTATCACCGTTTTGCACCATAATTAAAGACCAGCTCTAAAATGCTCAGAAACAGCATTTTGCAGAAGTTTGCCCGAGAAGCAACTTCTTGAAAACCCCGCTCAGAATGATTCCGGCTGGAGTCCCAGAGCCATCAGTCTTCTGCCTGGTGCCAGGGATAGGTTTCAGGGCTGATATCTTCTGACCTGCCACAGCCAGGAGCTGAAATCATGTGCCATTGGAAGGAAGAGGTTTTCTCGTTTCTAAAATGATAACAGACGTTTGTCTTTACCTCGGAAGTATGTACCTTACTAGGGAAATTTCTGAACTTTCCCACCATTTAGGTTGGTGGGTTTTTTTTCCTTCTCAGGCATTTCAACTAAATTTTGCTTATTAAGGCATGAAGATTTCCTGATGGAAATGTGAAAAATACTAATTGAAATCAGTAGAACATGAAAGCTCTCTGTAAGTCTGGATGAGGTCAGACTTCAGGAGCTCCAAGGCAGGACATGGTGCTCCTGCACGGCACGCTGAGGTGCAGCCACTCCAGGAACAGTGCATATTCACCATCAGTGCACCCAAAGGCACAACTTTCTGACACTTCTGTGTCTGCAAGCTGATGCTGCTTTGAAACCATAACATGCCACATGGGGGGAGAAAAAAAAAAAGAAATACGTGTCTTTATAGATCTGTAGATCTATAAAGATCTATTGTAGATCTTTATAATAGATCTTTATAGATCTTTAGAGACAGAGAATACTCAGAGCCCTAAATATCAGTTGACAGCATGCTCTCAAGTCAGTGAGGGTAATGATGCTCTCAAACAAGGGCACGGTCTGAGGCCTTTGCTAAACCAGGGCCTGCACACAAAGGCCAGGCCTAGACTGAAATCCGTGCAAGGGGAACAGTGGTTGGCAAACATTCTCCTTGAAGAAGGAACGATTTCCCCTGTGTGTTTGAAGGCTCCTCCAAGTGCTGCTGGCTTCCCTGGGATGCTTTGTTCTGCTTCCCAGCCCAGCTCCTCGCTCACACACAGGAGCAGTAGCACAGCTGGAAGTGAATTAGAGCAAGCTGGCGGCAGCAATCCTGGGAGGAATTAAGCGCCTTGCTGCTGGGATGGGAGGCCTAAATTACATTATTACTTAGGATTTGGTTTTAACTTTGTTGCTTTGCTGTTTCGTGTGGGTGGGTGGGTGGGTAACTGCACTGGTTGCAACACTCTTGGTGCATCTCAAGTGTGTGTCAAGACTGATGAAGTTATGGCCTAACTCAGTAGAACATCCAAATCTTGCATGAACAAACTGCAGGGCAGTTGAACTGGATGGCCTTGGAATGTCCCAGGCACCAGAAAAGATTCTGTGTCCCCAGACTTATATTTAGCACTGGTAGAGCAATCTATCACATGTCAGAGCCCAGGGGCTGGCTCTTTACTGCACTGAAGTCCATTTTCAAAACATGGGGACTTCGAAGGGCAAAGCATTGGTCCAGAATCTGTTTTTCTCAAAGCTTTTTTAATTTATTTTTTATTTTTTTTATCCATGCAAATGTTCTTCATGAAACAATTGGGAAGAGAAGAATGAGACATAACTGAAAATCAGTGCTGCTAATTTTCTTTATTAGAGAGGATCTTAAGTAATTGACGTTTAGCTTGAAAACAGTGCTGGGAAAAAGGTGACAATGAGAATCAGAGACACATTTATTTTGTAAATATCCCAATTTTGCTGATTGCAGAAAAAAATATCAAGATTTCACAGAGCTTGAGGCTGCCAGAAGCTTTGGGTGCAAAGCACAGCCCTGTCAGTTCTACTCATTCAGCAAACATGCTGCTGCTTTAGTCCTGTAGAGTGTAAGTTGTTTTGCATCTAAGCGGAGAACAGGAGGAACTGAAATGTCTCTACTGCCCAGTGCCCCTCTAAGGAGGGAATGTATTGGATGAGAGGGGCTCAGGTGATGGCAATAGCTGCTCCGTATTCTACGCTGCAGAAGGAGAATCCCTAGTGATTCAGCCAGTTGAAACTGAAAGAAGTGTCTATCCTGGACCTTAACCTGGAGTCAGGATGGCCCTGAGACTGAGGAAGGCATCTAGCAGTGCTTTCTGCACTGCTTCAAGCCATTGGTCTGCCTAATCCAACTGTTCAACCAGAGAAAGACCAGACAGCTATGGATAGCCCTGTAACGCATCTGATCAGTTTTATGTTGGAGGAAAAGATATTGTGATCTTTGAAAACATGTCAGGTCCTGAGATACGTGGTTTAGTTACAGTTCCCGTCTTAGCAAATTTTCTGTGATGTTGAGGGTAGTCCTGGCAGTGCACCTCATTCCTTTTCCAAGACATCAGAGATGATAGCAGGGATTGAAAAGCACATGGGCTGTATGACCTATCCATGCAGCTGCATCTCCCCCAGCCCAGTTTCTGCCATTTCTGCCAGAACTGAATTAAAATTTGCCTTTTCCTGGTCCCTTATAAATACCCCAAGAAGCAAGCATACCCCCCCTCCCTCGTTTGTTCCTTGAACGTGTCAATGCTTTGGCAATGTGTAAACTGCAGTTTGTCCAGCTTTTAGCCTTTGGACTTCTCCATGCCTTTGTCATCAAGACTGAAGAGCTCCTCACACCTTGCAGATGTTTTGTCCGTGGGTGAGGAGCTGCATGTATGAACCTCTTAGCCTTCTCTCTGATAAACTGAACAAATAAACTTTTCAAGCCTGATATTCTGAGGCTTGTTTCCCAGTCCTTGAGCACTACTACACTATTGTTCTCCTTTGGCCTCTCTCTTGGGAATTTCCAAAGCCTTTTTTAACAGGGGACTCCAGAACTGGGAGAAATGTTCTTAATGTATTGTCACAACAGGGCTGTCGCAACAGAGGAAGTGTGACCTCCCTGCTACTGCTTGGGATTTTTTAATGCATCCAAACATAATTATAACCCTTTTTGCTGGTGCTCCTTGTAGAATGCTGACGTCAAGGCATGATTATGATGATCTCTAAGTCATTTTATGGGGCTTAAAACCAGAAATCTCAAAAGCAGAGAAACAGTGGCTAAGAATTACGACTTAAGTCATTTGTAAATCTCGTTTCTTTTTTTTTTTTTTTAATTTTAATTCTTATAACTAAATAATGATTTATATATATATATATATATGTGTGTGTTTTTTTTTTCTTTTTTTTGAGTACTAAGTGCAGAAAATACTAAAAACACTAAAATAAGACAAGGTGAGGCTGAGATTCTTTAACTGACCTGAGGGACCTGGGGACCCAATAAGCTGTGAAGTGCCATCCGCATGTTCTGGCTAAGCATTGCTGACTTTCCCTCTGTTGTCAACAAAAGCTGACTTCTTTTCTATGATATGGCTAGCATTGAAGTGAATGGATGTTGAAGACGGGACCGTTTCTCTTTGCTCAGGCACAGAACACCAGGGGTCCCCACCGCACTGTCTCTGAGCCCAGCGGCACTCAGCGTGTGCTAACTTTGCTCTTATTTTAAAGCAGAAGCATGCAGGTTGTTTTGCTTTGTCAGGCCCCAGATCATCAGGTTTGCTCTTTGCTAATAAAACAAAACTGTACGTTTGGAGTAGACGCGTAGCATCTTAGCAATGGAGATACTGGAATGCTAATCTGACGCTCTAATGGTATGGCTTAATATTGTGCAGGGCTTTAATTTTTATTATTATTACATTTCTTTTTTTTTCAGGGTTTTGATGCAAATCAACTGCTGCTGCTTGCCTGTAGTTGTGTCAGGGACAGCTGCAGTAGACTAGAGCTGTAGTGGTCAAGGTGAGGCCCCCAGGGACAAAGAAAAGACTTCTGTCACCTGTGTGCTGCTGCGGAGCTGCGATGAGTTGTGAAATGCAGGCGGGGTGCTGGGGCACTGGTAGGCCACTAGTTTTACATTCGGTTGCTTCCTGCCCTCAGGTCACCGTGGCTCCTAGGAGAGTTGGAAATGAGCCCCGCTTTTGGTGTCATTCTGACACCTGGGTTTTCTTCTTACAAAACTGCATTTGAGGGTGTTCCGGTTTCACTTTTTGTGACGAAGTTACAAGTATTGCATTTATTTCTTGCCTCCACTGAAAAACAGACTAAGAAGGAAGGAAGAAAATTGATATTTATCCTGAAACTATAACCAACTATAACCTGTTTCACTAGGTTTGATTTGGGAGTTGGATAGATGATATCACAAAAATAGGATACCTCTTTTTGTTATAGATCATTTCCCTCTGACCTGAAACGAATGCCCATGGCTGGCACATTACTGCTTCTACCAATGTAAAGTATCTGTCATCCCTATTTTGTCTGTAGGAAGTTGTCAGAGCATTTAAATCATTTATGGAAGGTCAAGTAGAATAGCTTGGGAAGAAAAGACTTGGACTTGGGTCTCCTAAACCCAGGTGACCCCAGCCCTGTGGATCATTGTGCTTTGGGTGAGGAAAAGTTTCCTGAGGAATCCCAGAATGGCTTGGGCTGGAGGAGACCTTACAGATCAGCTGTTTCCAACCGAGGAATCAAGGTTTTTGGCTTGGTCTCTCTGGGGTGAAATTTGATGAGTCTGTCAAAGTATCCCAGAGTTTGGGATCAAGCACTGACTGGTCAATCCACATCACTGAGGTTTTGTAGATAGTGTGGAAAGCAAGGGAAGGGAAGGGGTCACATGGCCGAAGTCTGTCTGTCTAAAAGTTGCACAGAAGTCGTTCAATTTTCCTGCCATGTTCTCTGATCTATGAAAAGGTACATATATCTGCCTCCAAAGGAAAGTTTCATTTACCTTAAAATACAAACTAAAACTGGAAGAACTTCCCTTAGAGCTGCCCGTCTTTTATCAGTATCTATAAAGGAGCCTTGGACAGCCGGGTTGGACTAGAAACCTAACATTTAGATAGCCAAAGTTAGACAGGATAAGTCCTGCTCATAAGTGACTCAATAGATTTTCAGTGTGTCTGCTGAGGTTGCTTTGGTTATCTAACTGCAGTATGTCCCTCTGAGAACTGGCTGCGATGCTCTTGGGGCTTAGCAACTCCTTTTCTCTCTGTGGAAATGCACCAATGCACCATATGCACCAATGTTTCTTGAAAATATATTCCTATTTATGATTGATTATCCTCTGTGTACCCGACTAGAGATTCATTCAGTCAGCCAAAGCAGACAGATTGCAGCTTTTCAGCATTGTTGCATGGGCATTTACCTTTATTTTGGAAGTGCAATCAAGTCTCTGTTCAAGTGAATATCGAATAATTTATCTTTAGTTCATCTTTAATAGCAGAGGTGACTCACTACAGAAACTCCCTTTGGCCCAGAGTTGAGTATCTGAATGGTTGGATGCATGGGAGCTACACCTCCCTCCTTTTTGTAGGGACAAACCATCATTTGCCCCTCAATACAGATTCTCCTTAGAGCCAGGGATCTTACAAGGCAGAAATACACCTGGAAGTTGGACGCTGCACTGCTCAAATTGGCGATGTACTTTCCCTTTGGGGTGTGAAGCCTGAGTATCTAAGTGACTATAAAAAAAGGGGAACATTACATCTCTTAGGTGAACTGTGGAATTATATTTGAAGGGTAGCGTTCATCTCTCCTGACTTCACCTTCCTGACTGTTAGGTGTCTAGCCTGAGCTTGCCCTTTAGGTTTCACCTGTAATTCATGCTGTGGGAAGGGCACTGGTGCAGGGAGCCACTCAGCTTCCTTTGTGGGGTCTCTGGCAGTGGGAAGGAGCTGCCCTCCTGAGGTGCTCAGTGTCTGTGAGCAGGAGGAGCCCATACAACCGGCTGAGACAAGACACCTGTCTTTGAAATGGCTGAACAGAGGCATTCAAGGCAGCACTCCGGTCTCAAGGGTCATATCAAAATCACAAACAGGTCAGTATGTAATACAGGGGCAGTAACATGTTCTGCAGTTGCAGCTCTGCTGCATGAGAAGGATTAATCTATTCAGATTAAAGTTACAGTATTCTGTTGAGCCTGCTTAAAAAAAGTGAGCAGGATGTAGAAAAATAGAGTGAAAATATGGATCCTTGGTCTTTAATCAGACTGTCAGACTACTAGAATGATATTATTTTCTTACCTTAAATTGCAGTTTCTTAGCTGGTTTCCTTCTCCTACGAGAAAACAGTATTGGGTCTCACATAATATCAGACTCTGTGAATCTGGAAGTGATCAGGAAAGGTGGTTTGTTTTTCTAAAGTAGAAATAAATCTCAGATTGTTTGTGTGAGACTGCGGATATTTATGTACTGTTCCCCCTCCTCCCTCATTGCATATTTCACCAAGTTCATTTGCGTGTGTTACGGGATAAATCTTACTGGAGGGCAATGGAAGAAAGCAGTAAAAAGGGAAAGCAGCCATTAGTTGCCCGGGGCAGCAGTAGTGACTGTTGCTCAGTTTTGTGCATGGATTGCTGTTGGCTGAACTTGCTGGGCTTGACAATTCAGAAACGTTCGGTCCTACTAATTCTGTGTGTGATACTGAGGTCAGACGGTGGTTTCAGATGGTAGCTCCAAAGCCATCGTGTTGCTGTACTTTGATGACTTTAAATTCTTGTCACGTGCTGTCAGTGACATGAAGAGGGCTGTATCTATCTTACTTTGGCTTGGAAAAATGTTTTGTGGTAAAGTGTTGATGTGAGAAAAAAATAGCATGGAAGGTGTGGGTGTGCCGAATGATGGGCAAATTTCAAAGGTTATCAAAATTTTAAAAGTCGTGTGAAAATCGTAGAATCACAGAATCGCTCAGGTTGGAAAAGACCTTAAAGACCATCAACTCCAACCACAACACAGCCATCCTACCCTAACAGCCCTCCGCTCAATCATGGCCCTGAATGATTGAGTATCTTAAGTATGACTTAACCAAACAACATAAACACTTCTTTTCTTCTATGTTTATTTGGAAAGTTTATGTTGTTTTGCTTTAGGATAGTTTTTAAAATGTAAACATTTTTGCTCTCTTTTATCTTAAATAGTTTTAAAATTCAGTTCGACCAAGGAATCAATTACTCTTACTGCTTTTATTGTGCCCTGTTCTATTTGCATAGAATTGTAGAATCACAGAATGGCCTGGGTTGCAAAGGCCCACAGTGCTCATCCAGTCCCAACCCCCTGCTATGTGCAGGGTTGCCAACCAGCAGCCCAGGCTGCCCAGAGCCACATCCAGCCTGGCCTTGAATGCCTGCAGGGATGGGGCATCCACAGCCTCCTTGGGCAACCTGTTCCAGTGCGTCACCACCTTTCTGGGTGGGCATCTCTTCTTACACCAAGTACAATCTTCGTCCTGCAGATGGTTCCTCTCAGACACATAGAACGGGATAAATCTCACCTCGTCTTAGGTATTTAAGGTGTAAGTAGCCAGTTTGCCTATTCTCAAAGGAGTATTCTCAAAAAAAGTGAGGCTGCTGTGGTGGTAGTTCAGCTTTTCCTAGGGTACTATTTTAGGATGGAATGATCTGCCTTCCGGTGGCTCTTTCAGGCCACAGAGATTGGTGTTTATGTGCTTTGTCTGCTTTTCTGTTTCTCCTCATCCCAGCGTGAAACAAGGAAGGAAATATTTGAGTTCAAGGAAGGGGAAGAAGAGTCCTTGTCTGACCTCTGTAAACGCTGTGGGTGTGGACAGTCTGAATCAGTTTTACTTTTTCCAAACCATTTTTCTTTTACTACTTTCTAGTTACTTTCCACTTTGCTTCAGCCTTATTTGACCCATAGGAAACAGATGGAAACGACCTCCAATGCTGGGAGTTTTATGGCCAGTGTTATGCAGGAGGTCAGATGAACTGATTTTGGCTTTAAAAGCTTCTGGAGAAATCCTAAGCCCACTGAAGTCAACAGCGTAACTTCAGTATGGCCAAAATTTCACCCTAAATACCTGCTAATGAGTCTTAGAATCTGGCTCTTGACTTTCAGGGTCTCTTCATGCGTTATATTTTCCAATGTTTTGTTCTGTTGTGGTATAAATGTTTCAAGACAGAATGATTTCTCTTTGTCCCTGGGAAATAGTGGCTCAGGCTAATAGTTTAAGGAAGTTTTTGCTTGAAGAGTTGAATAACAGAGCCAAAATCTGGTCTTGGTTGAACTGGAGTAAATATGGAATAGCTTGTTGACAATGTGGAGTTACTCCTCTTTTATGTCAGTGTAACTGAGAGCACAATTTTGCTGATTATTAGCTTTTGTTACATTATTTGTATTTCTGTGCATGTCACGATTTGTTAATCTCATTGTTCAACATCAAGTAACCTTATGCTGAAAACGGAGCGTCGTTACGAATTAGGTATCGCTGGCTAAATTGAACCTCACCCCATGCAATTGACAGATGGTAATACATTCATTAAGTGTTCTGTGGTTGCTTTGAGGTTGGAAAGTGCTATTTTTTTGGCTTCTAACTCCGAATTCTTAAGGCAAGTTGTATAAAAGTATGGTTTTGAATAGGGAAGGAGTATCACAAAGAACTCGTGAGATTTTTTTTTTACTGGTATCATTTGTTCACTGTTGGTGGGAGGACACAGCAGGCTGTGATTGACGTAAGCTGTCTTTGCCTGAATAGCCCGGAACACAGCTGTGAAGTCTGAGAGAGGTGATTCCACCATGGATTTTGAATATATCTGGATAGAACTTGTTGGAATTTGAAGTTATATGAAATACATCAGTATGGAGGCAATATAGTTCTGGTGCTTTTGTGCTCAGTGATTTTTCTGGCCAGAAAGACAGTTTGTGTGAGTTCAGACTTTTGCAGATCTTGCATTGGTAGCCTGATGACAGGAGTCCTCACACACTCTTTTGTATGCCACATTTGGGTTCTCTAAGTTCATACTGCAAGTCTACAGGGTGGGGAAGCAATTGGAGGTGGAAATTTCAAAAGCAGCACAGAGCCACATTCTCAGGCATAGTTCCACTTGGTGTTGTAATACTGAATGCTCCACCCTGACATTACCAACACAATGCGAGGCTATTAGATGCTTCAGGAAAAGTTCTCCATACAACTGACTTAAGATCATTCAAACCAAGTGTAATAGAGAAGATACCACTGACTACACAGGAAGCTCAGGGTGTTTAATTAAAAACAATTCATTTAATAAGTACATACACTTTAGGGAAGATTAATCCCAATGCCTGACATGCAGTTGAGTTCCTGCTCTTGTCAACAAACCTGTTATTTAATGATGTTACCACAAGGATAAGTTGTAAAGGGCAACAGCTGTGTAATAACTTGTAAAATTTATTGCGATTAGTGTATTGACAAATGGAAAATCATACCTTTTAGTTGGTCACATCTTTTTAAATGTCTTCATTCAGTCTATTGTTGTGTCTGGTATTCGCAAGGCCCTAGTGAGTGCCTGCTGCTCCCTATGTTCTCAACAGAGACAGCATATCAAGTCATCCAGATTTGCACAAAATAGCCATACTGTGGGAGGTTCAGAGGTGATGATCTGTGACAGCCAGCACAGCTTCACTGCATCTTCAAGACCATGGCTTCACCAAGGGCAGATTGTACTTGACCAGTTTGATGGCCTTCTATGTCGAATTGATGACAACGATGGATAAAGGGATTATGACTGCTGTCATCTACGTGGACTTGTGCAAGACTTTTGATGTGGTCCTGCACCACATCCTTATCTCTAAATGGGAGAGAGATGGATTTGAAAGCTGGACTATTCAGTGGATAAGGAATTGATTGAATAGTTGTAGCCAGAGAGCTGCTGTCAATGGCTCTATGTCCACATGGAGGCTGGTGATGAGCAGTGTCCCCAAGAAGTCTGTCTTGGGACTGGTGCTCTTCAACTTCTCTTTCGATGACGTAGACAGTGGGATTGAGTGTACCTTCAGCAAGTTTACTGATGAGACCGTGTGGTGCAGCTGACACAATAGAAGGGAGGGATGCCATCCAGAGGGACCTGGAGATGCTTGAGAAGTGGTCACAAGAGAATCTAATGTACTTGGATTGAGAATCACAGATACAAGTACAGTCTGTGAGAAGAACTCAGAGAGAGCAGTGCTGCAGAGGAGGACTTACTTGGGGGTCTTGATGGACAAAAAGCTGAGCATGAGCCAGCAGTGTGCCCTTACAGCCCAGAAGGCCAGCAGTACCATGGGCTGCATCAACTGAGGGGTGGCAGTGGGCAGGGTGGGGACTGTCCCCTGTGCTGTGCCCTTTGTAAGGCTGCCAGTGCTGCGTCCAGGCCTGGGGCCCCCAGCACAGAAGGGATGTGGGGCTGTGGGAGCGGGGCCAGAGGAGGGCCAGGAGGATGCTGAGAGGGCTGGAGCACCTCTCTGTGGAGAAAGGCTGAGGGAGCTGGGGGTGTTCAGCCTGCAGAAGGGAAGGCTGAGCGGAGACCTCGCTGCAGCCTTCCAGTAATGAGGGAGCTCATAAGCAGGAGGGGGAGCGACTTTTTACATGGTCTGATAATTGTAGGACAGCATGGAATGGCTTTAAACTAAAAAACTATAGAAGAGGGAAATTTTGGACAGATGTTAGACAGAAATTTTTCACTGAGAGGGTGGTGAGCCTCATTGCTGCCCAGAGCTGTGGTGCCCCATCCCTGGAGATGCCTGAGGCCATGGATGGGCCCTGGGCAGCCTGAGCTGGGGGCACCCAGCCCATGGCAGGGGGTTGGGAGTGGATGGTCTTAAAGGTCCCCTCCAACCCAAGCCATTCCACGATTCTGAGAAGAGTTTCTTCTGCTTGGTTTCATCTGTTAAATGAGCCCAGACAACAGATCACTCAGCAACGGTTCCAGAACCTTCGGAGTGGTGGGTTTTTCTGAGAATGTTGTTTCTTAGTCTCTGCTGATATTTTTTTTTTACCATTAATGGATTTTCTTAAATACTGGCCAGATAAGAGAGCAAATGAGAGAGTTAATTTTTTAAGGTGTTTACCCACGGTCTCAGCCTTCTGTGATGATCCACTAAAATTATTTATGGAAAGGGAAACAGTCCAACAGGAAAGCCATTCAGATTACTCTATATCCCATTGGTGGGATTTAGTCTGGGAGATCTAGTCTGATCTCCTTGAAAAGGCATTTGAAGCTCAGCCTTCCACTTTCTGGAAAAATTATCTCCCTACAACATTGTTAAAAATAACAATTCTTGTCCCATTTATTTATTAAAAAAAAAAAAAAAAGATCTTAAAAGACATTAAAAGCAGCCTTGTACACCTAAGCTCTATATGAAATTGTAATTTTAGTGTATTAATTCTCTTGACTTTTCAGAATTCCATCATTGGTCAGTTGGAAGAAGCAGTTCTCCCTTATTCACTGCTCGTCTCTTTCCTGGCTGTTCTGGGAGTTTGAGTATTAATTAATCAGGGTCTGAAATAGTGGTTCCATTCCCAGTGATCAGAATCTGACACGGTCCCACGTTGTAGTGACTTCAGTGGGAGATCTTGGGACCCCATGGGTCCCAGCAGAGCCTGGAATTAGGTCTCAGACGTGTTGAACCCTGCACATATGCTTATTTCTGGCCTAAAGCAGTTGCAAGCAAGCGCCAAGTATGAATTCAGATAGATGTTTTTCCCACTGTCACACATAGGCTTCACTCCAGGCATTGTTTTTGAGACAACCATGACGCACTTTGGTGTATCAGTAAGAAAAGAAAACAACACATCCCTAATAAGTTCCAGAAAAACTTATATAAATGCGTGTCACCTGCTGCTCCTGCCTTTGTAAACACGTGCAGCTGACCCATGGGCTACCACAGGGCAGCTCATGGAGCACTTCCACTGGGAATATTGCACGGATCCCTCAAAGAGCTGTAGGTCTCACTGGGTAGAGGGGATGCTGGAAAATAGTCAGCGTTAAGCCAATTTTCTAAAATCCGAATGAGCAAAATTGGATTAAATCACAGTAATTTGATTCCATTGTCTTTAAATGAATTCATGGCGAGAGAATGTAGTGTGGCGCTGACCAAGAGACAGAGAGCTATCCATTCAACAGGTGCGATGGGTCAAAGCAAGGAGAGGTTGCTAAGTCTTGCAAGCGTTGCCACATGGGGTAGCATTGCACAGCAGGCAGTCAGCGCCCTTCGGCAGGAGCCGTGTGGCAGAGCACAGCTGCAGATGATTAAAGGCAGCACTGCCGGGATCTGACAGCAGAATGTCAGTGTCAAAATTCAATTTAAATTGATTAAATAAGGGATGGCAACGCTTTTGTTTTACGGATGGCAGCACTTCAGTCGCTTTAGATGCTCTGCTTTCAGAAATAAAATTCTTTCCCTCCCTGCTCCGTTTGCTGGGATGTTTTCAGTTGGATCGCAGTCACTCCTCCAGTCAATCAATTAAGCCAGGATTTGCCACTGTGTCTGAGAGTCAACCACAACAGAGCTGCTACGGTTCCCTGGTGCATGGCCAAGAGGCTTCAGAGGGAGCAAGGCATAAGGTGGCTTAATCTGTCTTCCACCACTGGCACAAGGCTTAATGGATGTCAGGGCCGCAGAGAAGTCATGTTCTGTGCAGCTCAGTTCCTGCTCTTTCCATGGCCCTGTGCACACTGCCCATCCCTGCATGCCAGCAGCACAGCAGAGCCAGCAGAGCTGCAGGTGCCAGAGCTGCCCTGCATGGGGTGATCGCCGCTGCCCATTGAAGCTCGCGCTGTGCACCGTGAACACATTTATCTCCCAAGGCTTTGTAGTGCCACGCTGTGTGAGCAACATGGCGCACTGAGCAGCCTC
This sequence comes from Alectoris magna, assembly GCA_030625065.1. Classification (NCBI taxonomy): domain Eukaryota; kingdom Metazoa; phylum Chordata; class Aves; order Galliformes; family Phasianidae; genus Alectoris; species Alectoris magna. The sequence continues at coordinate 111,629,603 of CM060562.1, read as the reverse complement.
CCTTAAGTTAAATGGCAGTAAGTTACTCAGAGATAAAAGATCTTACAGGATTAGGCCTTAAACGCTGACTCCAGGCCAGATCTGCAGCAGGTATAAATCACTGCAGGTAATTTTCACCAGCTGAAATTCTGGCTTGAAGCCCGTGAGTCATGTTGTTATTTTTTCACATTGTAAATTCTCGCTGTTTCTTATTTATATTGCTTTAGCACTGTGGGGCACTTGTCAGGGGCCAGGACCATGTTGTGCTTGTCACCCTTCAGAGATGCCAAAGATCCTTCTTGCCCTGGAGGCTCTGCAGTTCAAATAACATGCAAATTTGTGTATAGTCATCCAGTTTTCTATAAGTGCATTGTTGCAGTCACATTTTTTCTGCAGGTAAAGTGTAAGAACACAAAGTCTGTGCCCCAAGTTGATGTTTTCAAGTAAAAACTTTGCTCTTTGCTTTGCATCATGTCTAAGTGGAATTTTAAGTAAGTCTTCAGTTCTCTGAAGCCAGCAGCACTGTGGGACAAGGTCTTTCACAGTTGAAGGCCAAAGACTTATCTCCACTGCGGGACTCCATCTGGGACATATCAGAATGAGAATCTACACTTACATGAACCTGAAGTAAGAAGAATCTTGAAGGTGGCTGAATATCTCACCTGTTTTAAGTGGCTTTGTATTTACATTTTGTTGTATTGCTTTTGTTTAATAACCATTGACAGTGAATGTTTCTGAATAATTCTTTCTGTCCACATACTCTTTGCTTTTTGGCACAGCCCTTGAAAGAGGTTTGGTGAAGGCTCTGAAGAAGCTGGATGACTATCTGAGAACCCCTCTGCCGGAGGAGATTGATGCTAACAGCACTGAAGAGGAGAAGGTGTCCAAACGCAAGTTTCTGGATGGAGATGACCTCACCCTTGCTGACTGCAACCTTCTGCCCAAACTCCATGTTGTCAAGGTAAAAGCTGCCATGTGATGGACAACGAAGCCTCATTTGATAGGGAAGTGCTCTGGTTCAAACATTTTGAGTGTTTGTGCTACATGGTAGGCTAACACGTGTATTTACCCACTCCCTCTCATGGATAAGCAGATGAGTGTTATATGAAATGCACAGAGTGAAGTCTCTTCCATTGCTCCAACAGCCAAGTGTCAAGCCGACAGGTTTTTCAGCAGAGGTGTCTTAAGTGCTAAGGAAACAGGGTTTCCTGTTGGCACACATTCTTCTCAGTATTTCCTGTAGGTTAACTTAAGCTGTTTTGTATTTAGTACATGGGAAAATTGTCCCATTAGTACTCAGTAGCAAAGACAATGTTAAGATTTGAGTGTCCTTTCTCTTTGCTTTTACACTGCTGCTGGTAAAAGTCATCTTTCATATTAATTACTTCCCATTATTCTTAGGAGAGATGTCAAAACTTCAGTCGGTTCCCACCCACTTGTGACTTAAGAGAGACAGTCTGTCTTTGGGGGCAGTATTTGTTCCAGCTGGTGTTTCACACAGCGAAGTTAACAAATCAATGCCACAGCTGAGGTCCAGGATTTAAGATATACAGTGGTTGCTGGTACAGCACAAATGGTGTGCATCATCTTGACTTCTAAATGTTTCATTTATTTAATTTATCAGATTGCATCTTTCTTTAGAATAAAGCAAGTACCTGGCAGACCTTGGCAAGCAAGAAAACTGGTAATTAAAACCAAGTCATGCATCTAATTTGGCTCTGTGAGCCAAAACATAAACTGAGCCTAGGAGCTGAAGGCACACATGCAGTAAGATAGATACAGGTGCATAAGTCACCAGGTAAGAACTGCAATAACATCCTCACAAGTTTATCTCTTTCTTTGGCTCATCTTGATTGGTGACTTTGGATTCACACAATGCAAAATCAAATGGTTCCTGTTTCACTGTGACAAAATGAAAGAAGTCAAACGAGAACTAAAATATTTCTCAGACAAGCATAACCACAGGGTATTATCTGAAAAGCATTTTACAGATGTAAGAAAAGGGTAAATTATTAAGAGTTTTTCACTTGATGAAAGATGTGTGCTGGAAACTGTGAAAATCTTGACTTGAGTTGCCCAGCAGGTTTTATCTTCCCCATGTGTGTGTGAAACATCATTGAAGGCAAGAATGCTTAATTAAATGCAGTTTAAGACAGGATGAGGCGTTACATATACCAAGTGGATCCTGGTAATAAAAACAAATCATAGTCATTTCTGAGAACATGACTGTCCTACGAAAGCTGAGATGGAAAACAGCTCTACCATGTGCTTTTAAAATAAAGGGGAACTCTGTGCCACATATGTATGTGATTTATGCTCAGGAACAATTTTATACTGTCAGAAAAATTAGAGATTGGAAGCACTCATCAAATCAGCTAATCCGTCCCTTCCTATCAGCTAGTTCATTCTGTCACCACAGGATTATTCTATATGGTATATTCTTACAGGGAAACTGAAATGTCCCAGTCCAGCAAGCTGCTTAACCAACCAGCTAGCTTTAAACACAAATTAGTCCCTTTGACTTCAATAGGACCATACAGGTGCTTAAAATTAAGTATGCACTTAAATATTTTGCTGAATAAGGGCCTGAACGTTTTTAGAAATTGAGAATTTCCCTTGATGGACAATTTCCAGGTCTAACAAGTCGTGAAATAACCATTTTGTCCCCCCCAGTTTATGCTAATATTCCTGTTTCTAATGTCTGCTAAATCATCTTGGTTCCTCGATCATGGTACCCGTGCCATGCCAGATCTTTCCTTTGCAAGAACAAGGATACAGCCTTCCAACAGCTGTAGGCAGTTATGTCTTCTGACTTTGTTGGCCAAATAAAATATATTACGTATGTTAAAAAAAATAAAAATAGTAAATACATAATGTAATATGTTGAATATGATAGTCAGTATTAAAATACATTATATATTAACTGTTACTAATGCCTTCCCCCTAAATCTATCCATTTTTTGTTCAGCTGTAAGATCTCTTATTTGGCATCTTACTATTAAGAAGTGATGTGCGTAGGACTGGTACAGCAGTAAAATTAGTGAATGTTAAGTTCCTGAAAATGCACAATTTGGTGATAGTTGCCAGGCAATTGTGTTGAAGTGCCCTTAGGCCAGGTAGCGTCCTTGCAAGATGTGGGATGACCGATGGGCCTTTTCAAGCTTTTTTATTCTAAGTCCGTGTGTCCAACCCAATACTTTGGATGATGGAATCCCCAGTTCCTCTGAACAACCTGTTCTAGTGTCCGACCACCCGTTTGTCTCCTTTGCTATGAATTATACCACGAGAAACAGTAAGAAGCTCTCTGAAATGACATTTGGGGATCTATCACCAACAGGTGCTTCCTTTTTTTCCCCTCTTTTTTCTTTGGTTTAGATTGTCGCAAAGAAATACCGCAACTTTGAGTTCCCAACAGAGATGACGGGGCTGTGGCGGTACCTGAAGAACGCGTACGCCAGGGATGAGTTCACTAACACCTGTGCAGCAGACAAGGAAATTGAGCAAGCCTACGCAGATGTGGCCAAGCGGCTCAGCAAGTCCTAACTGACCCCAGCAGTGGCTCGGCATCCCTGGCAGATTCCTGTTTTACAAACTCTTCTCCTTGTTGCCTTAAGATATACCTTATCATTATGCTATCTGGTTGGCATCCCTATGACTTCACCTGTTCAAGAGTATTGGTCAGGGACAAACATGCTTCTCCCTGGAGGAAGGAGAAGGCAGCTCTAGTGTAGGGGGTGGAGACCCTTTGAAATCTGAACCTACAATCTGACAAAGCTAGTATTACTCATAATCAGTATTGGAAATGAATCTGCTGTATTAGTTTCTTGTTTTGTGTTGGGGTATATCACCACCTGTTTTCTCTGGAGTTTTAACAGTAGGATGTTAGCTTAAATTTCAAGCAAGTCAGTTAGGAACACATAGAACTGCTTCTTCTGCTGGTTATTTCAAGGATGCTTTGTTTTCCCTTTGCTATTGAAACCTGTGAGGAAGGAACAGAATTTTTGAGAGGGGCAAAAGGAAAGAGTTTGACCCTAGGGGAGTAACGCTCTTAGCAGTTATATTTTTAAACCTCTCTGAAAGCATTTTCTATCTTAGAAAGCCCAAGAGTTTGTAGGACATTTATTTTTAACTTGGGACAGCAGGAGAAAGCCTAAGCAAATATGTCAGACTTGCAGATGCTCCTTTGCATAAAATTTGCGTGATGCTGCTGGACCTAGAGGTGTAGAGCAAAAGAGAGCGGATGGGCAATGGAGCACGAAGCCCTTGGAAGAGTGGTGCTAATGCCAAAATGCTCGGTGGGTCTGACAATTGGAGAGACAGCACCAGTGGGGCAATACATTGAGTCAAGCCCACAGCCAGAACTGGCACAGCTAACCAAACCAATGCAGAACATTGCCATCCTGGCTGTGTGGCTGCCAGTTCCTTTCTGCTGCTATCTTGGGAAGCGTGGCTAGGCAGGAGCAAGCTGGTGTGCATTCGGTGGGGGAAGCACTTTGCTTGCTTTGGGCTCCAGATGGGTCGCCTTCAGGCAGCCATCATCCTGCCCAGGGAGCAGTGTGCTCTGAGAAGGGGACAGGCTGGGACAGAGAGACCCATTTCCAGCCCGAAAGCTGACAAGCAGGCGAGGGAGGAAGCCTGCATGCTGCCTTAGTCCTGCTTCTCCAAGGTTCACCAGTCCAGGTTAAGTGATTCAGTATTGTTTTCTGAAACTGATTATTTCATTCAATCCGGAACATCTGCCTGACACAATTTGCTTTAAAGTAGTGATTATGTGCACATTGCTTTAGTAAATCCAGAATGACAGCTCTTTTGCATAAAACTCACATGTATGATGGTGAACATGAAACGTTTCAATCTGGGACTATTTGAAGACAAACGAAAGCTGAGCTCTTGGCTGGCATGGCTCTCCTTGTGCAAAGGGCTGAGCCCTGACTGAGGGGAGCCTGGGGGCAGTGGGCTGAGGCCGGGGGAACCCTGCAGTGAGCTGTCTGCAGCCTGAGAGCCAAGATATGGATCCACAGCCACTGCTGCATGACAGTGATGAACATCTGATGGGATTTTTCCCCTTTTCACACTCACCCAGCTGGGAGCAGGACACAGTTAGCTTGTTGTTGACTATTGTTTCGCATGCCGTGATCAGTTTGTTTTGAGCTTTCCAAAACCTCAGAACTGCCAGGCCTTCCCCTGGAAGGGGCTACGTTAGCAGTGACTGGACTGGGGGGCAAAGGCTGCACGAAATCAGCTGGCTCGGAGAGCGCTGATAGCAGCCAGCAAAGCCTCAGGAGCTTAGCAGTGTCTGCACAGGCACATGTGGCTCGTTAAAAGGAAACACTTCTTTGTGAGTTTGGAATTACTTGTGATTTTATTTTGTTTTTTAAATTTTAGATTGAGGCGGTTATTTATTTATTTATTCTGATCCGCTCGGTCCTTTCCGCCCGCCTTTCGCTTCTGGTTTGCGCTCAGCGCGTTGCTCAGGGTGGCATTAGCAGCACCGTGTGATCTCATTTGTTAGGGAGAAGCCTGCTGTGTGATGAACAGCCTCTGGGCTGGATTTTGGCTGGCAGCACCCCTTGGCCAGGAGCAGCTTTTTGCAGTTGCTGTTGGCCAGGTTTGCACGCAGTTGGTGGCGTAGTGGCACTGATCCTGGAATGAAGGTGCAGAGGCAGACGCAGCTCTTGTTCTGTGCTCGCTGTGGTTATCTCCTTACAGAAGGCAGCGCCCACATGCAGCTGAGTGGGGTGAGTGAGGCAGTCGGGCTCTGCCCTGATTTTGGCCATCTCTGGACCTTCATTCCTAAGTCCCATGCTTCTGAAATGTTCTACCTGTCCGACTTCGGCTTTGCAAGAAGAGGGCCACATCACCATCATTTGGCCTCAGCATGCCTCAGGTTGCATCTGTTTCTTAAAAAATGATGTTTAGAAATGGGTGGGCTTATAGCAGAAGGAAAATCAGCTGTTGGTGCAAAGAGCTTTTTGGTAGATGTTCTTAAAATCCTTTTTGGATTTGATCAGAAAACCGAGAACCCCCAAACTACCTTCCTTTTAATTAGCAATACAAAATAAAAATGTTCTTGCTTCCCTAGCAGCACTGCAAAAAGAAATAAAAATCTGGGCAAAATAGATTGGTAGATATGAGAAAGAATAAGATGGAAGAAATGGAACTGGTTTTCCATCAGCTGCAGTGCCCATTCTGGGGGAATCCACGTCTCGCTCTGCATCGTAACTTTGCATTTTGCTAATCGCTTTGTAAGAGGCTGATCCAAGATCATAGACAGGTTCAAGCATTGCCCGACCTTTGGGTTTGCAGGTTCATGCTGTCAGGTCTACCTTCTGCTCACCTTCGTGCTTTTTGGCTTCAGCCATAGGTGGAAGCAGGAAACACTGGAAATCCTACATAGAAAAGTTAGAGTTTGAGTCCTATGTACTGAATTTGAGCTCAGTACTCATGACTCAGGATCCATCACCATCAAGATTTTAAGGGGCTCCAGACTCCTTTAGGCAGGGTATTTTCAGTGACCTTCCATTGTATTTAGAATTATAAGTAATAAATATTAATCATACAGGATTGAATGTCTGCGTTGGCAAGGCAGCATTTCTGAAAAGAATCTAAGTGACAAGACAGACATTGCAGATTTACAATAACTTTGTTCATAAATTTTTTGCAAGATGTAAAGAAAGACATAGTGCGGAGGGGGAAGAAGCCAACAATGTGGATTTAATCATCTACATTTCAGAAATGCAGACCAAATGTCTGTAAAGATGTCCATTTCATCCAAACATTTCTTAGATATTTATTTCAAAGCTCCCTGTTCAGTCAATCCAACACTCCATTCATATTGGAACTAATACTGATTTCTCTTCTATTACCAGTGATACGGGAGTGTTAAAGGATCCCGTATAGAAGTTACTTTTGTTTTTTGTTAGACTTTTTCAGTTGCCAAGAGGTCATCTTGCTATGCAGGTAAGACCAAAGGAGCATCTGTTTTGGGACTGCTTAAAAGAAAGCTTCCGACAAACATTTTTTTCCACCAGAAAGAATCTTGTAAAGGTATTTCTTTATCAGGAGTGGTGTGGAATATTGAGCTATGGGTTACAAGCTCTTCTCCTATGTTTGCATCAGCTGAAAACCACCGCCAGGGAGGAATTATGGTCTGTATTGCAAAGAAGCTAGACATCTTTGTTTCCTGCTGTGCTGTGCAGAGCAGTAATTTTGAGTGTGTATTTATTTTATTTTGACCCCCAAACAGATTTCCTCATCCCTTGTCCTTGTGGAAAGTCAGCTCCAGGTTATCCATAACCATTCTTTCATCCTTCTGTGCCAATTCAGCAGAGTGCCTGCAGATAGGCATGCAGAAAAGGGCATTTTAGGGCAACCCATCCACCTGGTGGGATGGCACCCAAAGGCCACCACTTCCAGCAGTGATCCCACCACTGTCCCAGCAGCAAAAGTGAGAAGCAAAGACAGTCCCCCTTTCTAAACTGACCACATTTGGCTCACCAGCTGAGTTTGGGGAATTGCTAAAATGTAGGTGTTGGAAATCTCAGTCATTTAAAACCCTGCGGGCACACAGAAACACACACTTTGTAAAATGAATTGGTGTTTTAAACAGGGAAGTAAACCCAAAGCCCATTGTCCTCCTTCACTTGTATTCTTTTAGGCACTGGGAAGTTTATTATTCTGCTAGATATATTCTTGAATAGCTTTTCATATTAAGACATATTTTCCAGTAAGATTTTTGCCTTTCTACTCAATCTTTCATCTCTTCATTAATTTCGATGTCTGTGATGACCAAATGATTCCAGAGGAGGCAGGAAAGCTGGGAGGCTCGTACTTGTTGAGAAGTTGAAGGAGGTAATGATTTTTTAGAGAAAACAGTGTTCAAAGCATTTTTTTACAATCTGTCTTTTCATCTGGGATACTTAAAGCAAAAGTGATGGTCTGTTTAGTCTGGGCTGTGATTTTCAGCCGGGATTTGGAAAAGTCACCATGTTCAAGATGGCTTTGCTGAGGGATTTCCCCTGGATACATAGGGACGTTCCCTTTTGGTCACAGAATGTGTCATTTCCTTGGGCAGGACCTTCTGGTCTGTGTTGGTGCTAAAACACCACACTCCACTAACTCTGTGCTGGGCAATGGAAATGGAGTCCTACCACCTCCTCTCCTATGTCATGTGCAGGGAAAGAAGAGAGCACTGATCTGTTTTACTTCCTTGTCCCACGTCCCAAACAACACTCCATCCCTAAGGGAGCACAGGGTCCTGTCCGACATTGGTTTCCAAAGCCTGAAGCCCCCCACATCCCTCACCAGGCAGTGTTTCAGAGCCCTCGGCAGTCTCGCAGACTGTTGTTCCCTTCTTGGCCCAAACCATCCCATTTCACCATTTGTTGGAGAGATGCTAACACTGCCAATGTCCCAGAGGACGCACACCAGCTGAGCAGCTCTGAGGGATGCCATTGTCCCGGCCCAGCAGGTGATGGCTGCTCTGCTGGGGGACGGCCACCCCTGCCCAGCGGTCCCTGCTGATGTCACAGCGTAAGGTAGGAAATGCTGGTATCAGCACTGTGATGCTCTCAGCCAGCAGTGCCGCACCATGTGCAAAGCTGTCTATGCCACCTTTAGCTGACCCAGCTCGATACCATCCGGCACTACTGAGTGCTTCTTGCTTGCAGCACATGAGTGGAGCCTGCTTGCATGTTTAGTGCTGAACGAGTGCTTGGCAAGGCTGGGGCCTGAAAGTCATGGCGGGAAAGCCTCTATCAATGAAGATGTTATTATCCTGTTTCCTTTGAAATCCAGTGGCAGAATTCCCAGTGGGGGAATTCCCAATAGGAGTTCCCAGTAGAGCCCAAGTCTACACCATCATGAAGCTGTTTGAGGCGTGAAGATGTCCTTGGAGAACCGCAAACACTCAGAGAAACATGGAAGCAGCCACAGTATATGGAGTCTCACCGCAGAAGTATCATCAAAGACCCCATTCTGTCCCAGTTCTAACTGGGGGACACCACCTGTGCTGCCAGAACCATGCTGGTGGAGCCCTGGGGTTTTTGGGGCAGAGATCCACTGGCAGCGTGATGCCGAGGCATGTTCTGCTGCATCTCCCACCCACAGGCAGTGAGCTGTCTGCCCCAGTCCTATTCTGATATGGCTTGTCTAATGAAAGCTGAGGAGGGTGGGGGATTTATTTTGTCTTAATGTATATATTCACATTGTAAAAACAATCCAAAAGCTCCTTAGTGGTTCTCCACATGATGCTGTCGATTCTCACCACAGGGTACAATTTGTTGGTAGAAATTAAATGAAATTAAATTAAAACAGAAAAGCTTGGCTGCTGCTGATAGGTACTACTGGGAGCCGTGAAAGCAGTGTGCAATGTAGAAGTATAGTGGGAGTGAACAGCCCCCAGTTCCTGGGTTTACTGATGTTTTGCAGCATCGTTGCAGCCCATTCTGCTGCACTGTTGCTCATTCCCTGTCCCTCTGTAATCTGAAAATTTTGGGAAATAGCTATGGGCACCACACTGATTTTTTCCCCCCCTTTCTTTCCCCCATCAAATCAGTCCCTTTAGTTAAGATGTATATGGTAGGTAAGGAGCATTTCCAAACAGCGCCTTTCTCAACTTTTTCATTAAGGAATTTCTTAAGAACTTTGGGGAAATGAGAGGTTATCTCCATCTGTGGGAATAAACTGTAGTATAAAACATATATAGGAGCCTGATTCTGACTGAGTGGTTTAAGCAAGGCAGAATACAGTTCATTTTGAGGAGTCTGCTTAGGAGTGAGCAAGCAAAGTAATCCACGCTTTGCAGTAGAAACTTAAAGTCTGGTTCAAGTCTCAGTTTTTCATTGGTTGTTTTGGTGTTTTTGGGGGATTACTGACTGTACAACACTTCACTTAGAATCACAGAATCATGGAATATCCCAAGTTGGAAGGGACCTGTAAGGATCATTGCGTCCTACTCCCAGAAACAGCATCTGTTCTATGTATAGGCATTTTATTATGAGAAATGCCCCCTCCTTGGAAGCACTCCATGCCAGGCTGGATGGGGCTGTGAGCAAACTAGTCTATGGGAGGTGTCCCTGCCTATAGCAGGGGGTTGGAACTGGGTGATCTTAAAGGTCCCTTCCAACCCAAACCATTCCATGATTCTATGATTCTATTATGTAATGGCATTATTTAATTGAACAATTTTGTAAGAGCGTGTTGGGATGGAAGGCAGCACAAAGTGAACTGCTCCTGAAATGGTGCTGAATGGAGCCCTTGGCTTTGTTCCCTGTGCAATGAACACGAGCAGTGCCGTGGGCCATGCAGAGGCAGGAGCTGCCGACCTGCATCCTTTGCTGCCAGGCATGGGACTTTGTCAGCACTGGGAAATAGGGGTGAAAAAAACCTGACCCCAACCCTCCTTCCTCATGCAATACTGACTGCTTGTGTACATGGCTGTGTTTTCAGAGCTTGTGAAGCCGTTCCCTATAGCTGCTTGCTTTGCTTTCTGGGGAACAGGTCCTCATCTGTGCAAACCCTTACAGCAATCATCCTATCCCTTTTTTTATCCCCCATAAATTTTATTTTTTTAAGAGTCCTGCTCTATACTGCCTAGCAAGTTCTGATCCACCAATTGACAGATTTATCTTCCTTCTCTGACTGTTTCCAATTCCAAAGCCTGAAGATCAAAACCAAGTTGCATAGTGAGACCTGAGGGTGAGCAGAAATGCTGCTTTGTTTTTCCTCAGAAACCACTCAGTTCCAAATCCTGGCTCATTTAGGGCACAGTCCTGGTTAGTGAGGGGGGTCTGAGGCTGAAGGAGAGGAAGAGGAGCCCACTGCACATGCTGCTGTCCTTCCAGTGAGGGAGGAGGAAGAACCAATCTGGGAGTCCTAAGAGGTGTATGGACAAGTTTTCACTCTTGTGTGTGAAATCAGTCTGTGCAGGGACATGAGTGGTCCTAAACTGACCCAGAGCTGCTTAAAAATGTCAGTGATATTAAAAAGCTAATGTTGGGATGGAATAACGCCCTCAGGGCACGGCACAGACAAAAGTAACTCAAAGACTCTCCAATTTTTAGCTCTCAGCCCAGACCCATCTTCAGGGCTGGATTTCTTCCACCAAAACGCCATTAGTCTCAGAAACACCTCATTGTTGTTGGGGTCTGCCAGTCTTCTGGGGGAAAGCAAAATCAGAGGCTCCTAAAGACTGATTCTTAAGTTGGATCTGGTGAGCTTCAAAGTCATCTGTTTGTAAACAGCTCTTTGATTGCGGTTGGCTGTGGAAAGTGGCCGTGGATGTGGGGGTCTCCATCCGGTCAGGCAGGTAATCCATCCCTTCTCATACCCCTCATTTTCCACTGAGGCACATCCTAAGGGAGAATTTTAGATCAGACTGTCCCCTTTGCAGTAGAACTCTACGCTTCCTCTCCGTGTGTCCAGCTCCTAGCACAACAGGACTCTGATTAGAGCCTTTGTGTGCTGCTCTAACACTCAGAACGTATAATAGGAATAATGTAATTTAAATGTCATTGCAGTTGGCCTTTAGCGTAATGATTGTGTGGCTGTACTCTGTCCCCTGTGAATAAAGTCAATGTCCTTTTTGTATCATAGGGAGTATATTTTATTATTGAAGAAACAGTTTAATTTTTAAGATTAAATTAAAAAGTATCTGCTTATTGTTTCATTTTAAGCCTAAATAAGCAAATATTTCTTTTGTAGCCTTCAAACGGGTATGTGTTAAATGAAGGAATCCACCTTCCTGAATTGGAGCTGTTTATAGTCCGATATTCCGGGAGTGATTAACACTTGGTAATTTGAATAAAAGTGGTTTATTTTCTCATTGGGTTATTCCTGGACTTTTGTTTAAATTGTTAACTGTTGGTTTTATTAACCAGAAATGTTCCCTTGGCTCTAGGAGTGGCTGCAGGGAGAAAGTGTGCCCGTAGCTGTACTCACCTGTGGAACTTGGATGGAGTAGAAATGAAGGACAGTTTGCTGCAGCTGTGCCAGCAGAAGTAGGAGCAGGTGTAGGCGTTGGTGCCATATGGATTGTGCAGATCTGGGGCAGTGTCCATGCACAGCACAACAGATCTGAGAGCTGATGGGGTTATAATACAGCTCTGTCAAATAGTGGATGGAGTGAAACGGGCCGTTATTGTTCAGTTTTTCTCATTTTATAGGGCAGGGTTTCCTGATGAAGTAATCCAGCAGTGAGTCTAAAGCAAACAAGGAGAAATACCTTTTTCAAAGTGCAGTTGAGCTTTGGAGCCTTTTACCAGCAGAAGCTTTGCAGAGCAGAATGAATGTGGGGTTCACATAGGGATATGATAACATTATGAAAAACAGACCATTAAAGTTGTTAAACATGATAGTTTGGGTGAAATCCCCAGGTTAAGATATTCCTAAATACCTGGGCTGGGACAGGGCCCAGATGGAGCGTGTTTTCACTTGCCTTATTTCACATGTTGCTTCTTATATTGCTTTTGTTGCTCTTGCTGTGAGAGGTCGGACACAGCCGAGGTAGGGCTGGGTGGCGTAGCTCCAGATTGCCGGTCTGGTGGTGTGATGCACAAATGTGTACTATTACAAATTTTATTGCAGCACAGCGTTTGAATTTAGCTTCCCCAAAGCAAACCACTTCCAGAGAGGCATTAGAGACATCTGAGTCTCCCGGAGCAAACAGCAGGCAGTCACCATCCGTCTGAAACAACAAGGGCTCATAATGCAACGGCTGAAATGAGAAGGGAATGTGTTGGATTCCTCCTGGTTGATATTTCAACATTTTTTCCTAGGCATCAGACTGTTGGCCGTGTCTCTCTTTCAGTGATCTGTGATATGAAAATGAGAATGTATTTCCAAGCCCGTGCTCGTGAGTGTTGGTGTGATGTTCCTCCTCAGTTCACTGTGTTTGCACAAAGAGTTCATCTCTGAGGATGACCAGCACCGAAGGCTGATGAGGCTCCTGCAGTCTGTCGTACTAAGCAGGCACAGAAGCTTGTCCATGATGGTTTACTTCTGGTGCTTGCTTCATTACAAACGGGATCGGATCCATCAGGCCCCGTGTACAACAACAGCTTTTATGTGTGTGAGCGGTTCTAATTGTAGACCTGATTGAGAAAAGGGGGGAGTGACAATCTGACTCACTCATTAGTTTTCCTGTCTTAGTTGTATCATTCCTTATGCATCTGCTCTGCACGAACTGAAGCTTCCCCCATTTCCCCAGCAGCCTCTCCATCCTACTGGTCATTTTTGGTCGTTTGGTCATTGGGCTGCTCCTTACCCAGCTAATCCCTCCTTAGTGGCTCCATGGAGCTGCTGGCACCTCTTCCCTCAGGGGTGTGCTGGGGGAAGCTTTGTCAGCAAGCAATTCATTTGCTTTCTCTTTATTTCACCTCCATACCTGCTGTAACACCCTGCACATCCCATCAGATGTGCTGCTATCAGCCCAGGCTGCACCGGCCAAGAGTTTAGGCCTTTCAGGTGCCGTCCATCCTTCATCTCCCACACGCCTTCCCTCTCGTGAGCCCCGCAGATGCCTTTAATTGCCAGCCACCGCTCTTGGCTCTCCGAGGAGCAGCAAAGGAATCGTGGAGTCCCTCTGGCGAAGGATGAAACGAAGGGGCCCAGCAGCGTTACAACTTTTTCTTGCACTGAATTGGCTTTGGGAAGAATGGGCTCTTTCCTCCCGTTAGATAAGCACAGAAATCTTAAGCAGATGCTTGCAAAACATCAAACAAATATATACTTCTAAAAAAATAAATATAGGCTCTACCCACATGCCCCATAATCTGGCCAATATTCAGTCACCGCTAACAGCATCTAGGCTTTCCCCAAGGAAGCATGGAGGAAAAGGAAAACCCTGCAGCGCGGTGATGTCTCCAGGCTGGTTTTCCCTGCGTCCTGGGGACATTCCCAGGAGCTGCTGGCTGGGCTGCAACCCGCTCTGCTCTTCTGCAGCTGGAGGGAGACACAGCCCTGCAATGTGTCCGCACTGCGGGGCTTTCATTTGTTTAAGTGTTGCTTCAAATAAGCAGTGTGGAAAGCGAAGGGGAATTTCGTGCCATAGGGAAGAAGGTGCAGTAGTGTGGAAAGCCCATATTGCAAATAAATAAATAAATAAAAAGTGCAGAGAGAATGAGGGGATAGTTCTAATAGTTCAAGTTCTCCCAGCACAGGAAAACTGCAGAGATGTTTGTTTTCTTGGCAATGCGTGATGCTGAACCTTCTTTATCCCTTAATACTCAGCCCGGAAGATCTTCCAAATAGTCCTGGCATCATGTGTTTTCTATAGCAGTATTGTTGGCAAGTGCTTCACTTACACAGGACAAGGGCTTTAAATGAAGAGAGGACAGGTTTAGATTAGACGTCAGGGAGAAATCCTAATGGAAGCCATGGCACTGCTGCCCAGAGCTGTGGGTGCCCCCTCTTGAGCTGGATGGCTGCTTGTAAGGAACAGTCTCTGGATGAATGGGCACAGATGAGCTTGGAAGGGTGTGTATGAAGACACACTAATTAGTACAGGCAAGTCTTTGGGCCACGTTCCCACTGCCTTCAGGTGCAGCTGGGGGTGCTCTGTGCCTCTGCACCATGCGTGGCTCCACCTTGTGTCATGGGGCCACCGGGATGCTCATATATAAAAAGTAGCAAATTCAAGTCAGATGAACAATATTTCCCCTTTCCTATTATTGGAGTGTTTGACTTTGCAACCATGGTGAATGTTGAGAGTAGGTTTTTTTTTTTTAATACATAATACTTTGTGTGCACATGTACACATATGTGCATCTATCCACACACGTGGGTCAGAGCAGCATTTTGACTCAGGATATGTGCAGTGCTCACAGAGAACTGGTGCATTTGGTGTGTGTGTGGGGGACCAGCTGCCTCTTGCCACTCATTCTGGGGAGGAGATACCTCATATCACAGCAGGACTCATGCTGCTGTATTCATTCAGGCAGGAACATTGGTCACCCCTTGCCACAGGGTGCAGCTCCCCAGGGACAGCTCATAGGATGCCCCTCTCTGCATCGAGCCCAGGGAGCGCTCCTGTTTATGGTGTATGGGCTTCAGTCTTTATTCATCAAGCTACAGCTTTAGCTTTTCATTGTCAGCACTGAACTAATCAGAAAGGGGAGCACGGGAAGGGTGGGGACCGGAAAAGAGGAGTTTGTGGGAACATAACAACGTTAAAGAAAAAATTCTGCTTGCTGTCAGTTAAGTCTCCCCATTAGTTACCTCTACCATTATGGATTCATTTTAAGATCCAGACTTCAATATACATAACTTTAAATCACTAACATCCTTCATGGCTCTGTGATTTGCTGGTTCCATATGTAGCCTCTTGGCCCATTGCATTGGCACCGGTTCAATTCTTGTTCTTCCTTTGGGTTACGGTTTCCTTTCTTTGGTGGGGAGGGGTAGAAGAGGGAGAGAGAAAAAGGGGACGGTGAGTTGGAGGGCGAATGATGGAGGACAGAGACGGGATGGGAGGGAAGGAGAGGAGCTGAAGAAAAAGAAGCGATGCAGACGGAGAGAAACAGTTTGAGGAAGTAAAGAAACAGTGAAAAAAAGAAAAAATAAAGCAGAAAGAGGAAAACAATGAAAAATACCATCATGAGCAGCCATCCCTTTCCCAGTGCCTGCAGTGCGTGCCATGCTGCTGCCCGTCCCACTGCACACAGTCCCTGCCTAAACTTCACAATTGAGCTCCTTGAGAGTCGCTCGGGGCCTGGGCTGACAGCTGTATTGAATTTTGGTTTATTGTGTGATTTATCAGGGCCGTCAATGGGCATTTGGATGATTTAGCGCTGCAAAAATACCTTGGAATGCGACGCGCAGCAATATCTGCGTTATTAATAACAATAATAATAAAGATAAATGTCCCTCCCCAGAGCTTCTGATGGCCGTGCCACTCAATTTAACATTTTAACAGTGGCATGTGGCCTCTCCGTGGCACCTGGTAACGCCTGATGGATATGAGCAGGCAAAGAAAAGGTTATTTGTCAAACGCTCAGCCTCAACTGAACGGTGTTTGGAAAGCTCCAGGTCAGAGCAGCCTGAGCCGCATTCCTGTCCCTGACATCCAGCGGGACTGAACTTTGTCATGTTATTAAGCTGTCAGCAGCACTGGGGCGTTATTTGGATTTCTGGTGGGAACTCCTTGCACATGGTTGGGGTGTTCTAGTGGGATTATATCAACACCATTGTAAAACACACACAAATGAGCTGTGCTGTAATTACCACATGAAGACCTCACTTGGCTGGGTTAATCAGCAGAGAATGGGGATACCAGATAAACACAAACGAGACACCAGGATGTTTATTCCTGTGGCAACAATGCCATTGTTTCCAGCAGCCACCAGCCTGGTTCTGGGGCTCCGCTGGCAGCCACATCCCCGGGCTATGAGTGCTGTGCACAGAGGAATGAGGCAGGTCCGTGCCTCCTCAGGGAGGACGGGGTCTGGGAAGGTGCAGAGGCAGCAAGGGAATTAGGTGATGTGACTTTTGCTGATGTAAAACCTGAGGAAAACATTTTCTCCACTTCTGCTCTAAGATCCGCTTCACATGAGGCTCCCGTGCCCACTGGTGGGACGGGGGCAGCTCTCCGTGCTCCCACCCCCATGGTGCTCTCAGAAGGGGAAGGGACAGTGAAGGTGTTATCCATTCCAGGTGGCGGTCAGAAACGCAGTGGGAAAAGCAGCTGCTTGGGTAGCTTTGGGCTCTTGCTCTGCCCCAGCAAGTCACATTTTAATGGGATTTTGTGGTTCGCTTTAAGGCACAACCCTATTTCAACTGGTAGGGGAAGGAGCAACCCGGGTAAGTAAAGAGAGAATACAGTGCTGGAGAGAAACCCAGAGACCGTGGGCTTGGGAGAGAAAGCAAGAGTCAAGGAGAAATGCTGGTTCCTCGGGGCCTTTTTCCAGCAGCTGGGTCTGTGGAGAAGCGTAGGAACATGGAATAAGTGTGAGAGTCTTCTCTGAAAAGTTCATCTCTGGGTCTTTGAGCGTCCCTGTTTCCACTGGTTTCTGGGACCACGTAGGACATTACAGACAGAATAAACATGGCAATATCAGTGCTATTTCATTCCTTCTGCTGTTTGCCACCTCTGCCTGTCCTGTGCCCCATGTTTGCTCTTGACCTCCCGTCTCATATACAAGGCTGATGTCCACCATACTCACCATTAGCAAAAATGCAATTAATAATAATACTATCAACTACTTACCTCCTCATTGCTGACACCACTACAACAGCCAAAGTGCTGGGACTCTTTGCTGCCTTGATGCCATGGGGCTCCAGAGGCATCATCAGTTTTGGTAAATGTGAATGTGCAGCTCACATATCATCTGCAAGTCACTCCTTAGTTGAGGGTTCATCTCAGCAATGCGTGTCCCAGATGAAAGACTTTTTTCTACCAAAAGGAAATTCTCATTATAAAATGCAATCTTGTCAGATTTTTCCATTCAAAATTGCTGGTTTGGAAACATGGTCAAATCCCCACCATAATAATTAATCTTGATTTCGTAACCAACATACTGAAGTTAAATATCTCATTTAAATTCAGTGTTTGGAAATGAAATTACATTCTTAAGTAAGATGACAGTTCAAAAGGAACCATTTCTTCCAGTGCACTGCCATGGGCTGTTTTTGGGTAGCAGTCCTTGCCACCTTGTGTTCCCCAGCCTGTTTCACTCTCCTGCTGTCCTCTGACACATGGGCTGGGTGAACATCTTTCATCTTCATTTGTGTGTACCATGGCATGGAACGGTGGGGAACCATAACTCAGTGCTAGCACCTCGAGGCACGGATGATATATGGATGATTAAGTTCTGTACTGTGAGAGTGGTGAGGTGCTGGAACAGCTGCCCAGAGAGGCTGTGGATGCCCCGTCCATCCCTGGAGGTGTTCAAGGCCAGGCTGGATGAGGCCCTGGGCAGCCTGGGCTGGTATTCAATGTGGAGGTTGGTGGCCCTGCCTGTGGTGGGGGGTTGGAGCTTCGTGATCCTTGGGGTCCCTTCCAACCCTGACCGTTCTATGATTCTATGATGAAGAGGAGGAAGAAATGATTTCTGCTTCAGTTTCTAAGGGGAACTCACAAGAGCTCGCTGGCTCATTTTTGCAAACCTCCAAAGCTGGCCAGGTACCACTTGCACTGGGTCTTCTGATTCTTTGACTCCCACTTGACAAACCTCATAGTCTCGTATTTATCCCTAAATCCAGGCTTGAAGTCAGTGGGATTACTTTGTCTGTTGATCTGTGATGGAATTTTTTGTGCTTGAGGACAAATTCATTTGGTTTACAGAATGAAGGCATTGCACTGAGTTTAAAAAGAGAGCGATTGATTAAAAAACAAAACCAAAGAGAAGAGATCTGGGAGATTAATGCCACCAGATGGGTGTGACATGGCAAGAGAAGCACCCTGAAATAGCTCCATTCTCCAAGGACCGCCTTGGCAAATCATGTCTTCTTTAAAGCGTCCCCAGTAGTGCAATCTAAATAGCTAGGGATTGCTGTAAAGATATGTAGTTAATAGAATTCAGAATAAGGAGGAGTTCATAGAATCACAGAATCACAGAATGGCCTGGGTTGCAAAGGCCCACAGTGCTCATCCAGTCCCAACCCCCTGCTGTGTGCAGGGTCGCCAACCAGCAGCCCAGGCTGCCCAGAGCCACATCCAGCCTGGCCTTGAATGCCTGCAGGGATGGGGCATCCACAGCCTCCTTGGGCAACCTGTTCCCTGAGTTACGCAGTGCTGAACTATTCCCTATATAACTTGCATTTTCCTCATGGCTTTCTGAATTGTCTTAAACAGTAAGAAAATAAACACTTTTATTCCCGTTATTACTGAGGGCTGTGTGGTTCACTTACTTACTGCGGAGCCAAGGTTTCTTGCCGTGGTACTTTCTTTCACTTTCCATCTCTCCAGTCCCTCAACGGTTCCAGAATAAAAAGCCTTGTATATCACTCTTCTCATAGCTGCAAGCCCAAAGTATTTAAGAGAAAATGTAGAGCTCACTTGAAAAAGAGAGTTAAAAGTGTTCCCCCAAAAGGGAAAGTATTGTGACATTTGAAAGATAATTCTTCCTGAGACCCAAGGTTTTTACCAGCATCTGCAGCCCTTCCCAAAGCACTCTATCATCAAATGATTCAATGTCATCATCAAAGAATTTCTGGCTACTCGCTTGCCTTTAATAATAGTTGAAAAGTTTAATGAAAGGAAAGATCTGCATAGATTTCTTCCTAAGTTGGATGAAATCCTACTTTTTTTTTTTCTTTTTTTTCCCTTTATTTTAAAATTTTTTGTTGTTGTTGTTGTAATATTTCTGCTCAGAGAAAATTATACCTTCTGGTGCCAACGATGTGCTCTGTATATTTTGTTTATTACAGCGGTTTAAACTGGAACCATGGCTGAGGGAGTATCATTATAAAATTCTCGATACCCTTGACATATTTGTGCTGTACATAACTGTGGGCATGGAAGGCAGTGGAGGAGATGACTTTTTCTCCTTATTTTGAGCATCTGCTCGGTCACCCAAGTGTGGTACCCTTTTCATGCTCTCCAGGCAGTGACACTGAGGTCCTGGCTCAGAGCAGATTCGTGTGTCCAAACCCTCCTGAGGTAAAGCCATCTTTCTGCAGTCGTCCCTCCAGCCATGCCACGGCATGGTGACAGTCCCACTGGATGGCCAGACCCATTCTGGTGTTTGCCATCACAGTGCTGTAGGGAGATGGCTGGCTTCTCACACACTGGCTGCCCAAAGCTGTACAAACCAGGAGTGATGGTGCTCTGTAGCAAAAGCTGCCCGAGCCCATGGGATGCACGTCTTGTTGGGGGGTCAAGCCCTGCACATGTGAATGCAAAGTGTTTGGTCCCATAGAGCTGCAAATTCACACTGTGCCCACTCTACCTGTGAAGATGAGTGCTAGAAACCAGGCCTGCTGTTGGTCTCTGTGCAATTCTTTCTATTTTTGTTCTCTTCACTTGTTTTTCTAGCACTGATTTGTTTCTCTCCTTGTACAACAGCAAGAGCTAACAGCTGCAGAGAGGATAGGCAAGGAACCAGTTGAAATGCAAGGGGTCAGGTTTTCCAGTGAGCTGGACTTCTTCCCATTCTGTATGTACAGGCTGGGCCAGATTTTCCAATGAATTCAACCATAAATTCAGCTGCAAATTCAGGTAAATCCCACCAGCACACTGGTAGCCCACCACAGAAACCTTCATTTACAAGGATGCTAAACCCTCACAGAAAGCTGGGTGCTGAGTCACAGGTCTGCTTGTTGGCTACCTCAGAGTGAGGTACCTCTGCCATCAGTGGTGTGAGATGGGAACCTCGCAGACCTTTGGCTGCCTCTGCTGGGATTTGAGAAACCACCTCCTCTTCCAGAGGACCAGCTCAGATTAGGTATCTACCTACAGAATGGCTGAAGCCAGGTGAGAATAAGCTCAGTTGGAGATGAATGGGGCTACAAGTGCGAAGCACTGGCTTTGCATGCTTTGCTGGGTCAGGGCAATCAGCAGCTGCTATATAACCTGCACCCTATATTGTCTGCAGATAACCAGATGATCCTTCTGGCCCTTTCCAACCCAAACCATTCTGTGATTCACTGAACCACTCCTTTGAAAGGAACATTTCTACCCTAGAAGGAGTCCTTTCATTACAGCGCCATGTTTGAATGGTAGAGATAGCTACCAGCAAAATGTGATTATTTATTAGAAAGAAAACCAGGCAGGAGACACAGACACCCCCCATAAGAACGGAGGGAAAAATCTCTCATTGACTTTGCTGGACATCAGGGATGAGCAGGATGAGGGCTGTAAAGAAAGAACCCCATCAACATGAAGTAGCATTGGCTTACAAGTAAGGAGGGGAATGTTCTGTAGCCTACAAGATCCCTGCTGGGCAGCACGTAGAAAAGTCTGTTTTCATCAGTACAACTGAAATTTATCTGTATTTTTTTTTCCCCTTAGTGTAAAAAAGAACAGAACTTAACCTGTATCTTTCCCCTCCTCTCTCCTTCCTCCACTCTGAAGAAGTGTTAAGGTCCTCACACTGATAGCATTTGGAAGATGTTTACATGATAAGGTCATCGTCTAAGACAGAGAAGCAGGAGGAACACTCAGGAAAGGAAGAAAGTTATCAAAATAGTGGTTACTCAACTGTGGCATAAATAAGTGCAAGTCCTTTTCACTCGAAACACCTTAGGGGTACTCTGAATGCAGCATATGAATGGAGAAAGCGGTGTCTTGGGAGAGCAATGGTGGTTTTGACTGTTTTGGTTGGGCTGTGTCTTCAAGCTGTTGTTGCTATTGGCTATTTTTTGTTTGTTTGTTTGTTTGTTTTTATATTTTATTAAACTAGGGACTCAGTGCCTTGACCTATGCTGCTGGACTAAACTGTATCACCGAGCATTTTCAGATATAGTCTCCTGGTTGCCTCTGCTACTAAATTGCCTGATTTTTCCCTGCTTTCTTCCCTCCAGTTGTGACCTGGGAATGTGCAGAGGCTGGGGACCATTCCCAGTAGAAGTCTGGATGAGCTGATCAGTTTGGGGAGCTGAAGGTGTTTGGCTGAGTGGACATGGACAGCCAGCTAAGGGCTGCTTCCCTGTTCACATACTATTACACATGCAGACTGTGTGTTTATGGTCAAAATGAAGCAAAATATGTAAGTATATATCCACAATGAACAATTAGTTAGGGCTGAGCACTGGAATCCCACCGTCCTATACCTCCACTGTGCTGACTCTGTTGTGTTTCAGCCCTGTGTGAACTGAATCAGTCCAGTTAAATGGCAGCAAGTGGTGCATTTCCACATTTCTTTGTTGGATAAATCTTTTATCACTGTAATGAGCTGACTTGGCTCAGAAAAGGATCAAAGAATGCAGCCTGGGGCAAGGCCAGAGGAGAAAACTGGACTTAGGAACTGGGAATGGTAATGAGAGGAATCTCCAAGAGCCTGAGTGGGCCTTGAGCCTGGCCCATGAGTAGGCATTTGAGGCTAGTGAGATCCCACATACAGCTTTTATACCATCCTTACCTGGGATTTCCCGTTCTAGAGGTCCATCTTGTTGTATATTGCTTTTTCTCCTTCCTCTCACAGCTTAAGAAGCTGTTCTTTTTGTTCTTCTTAAGAAGCTTATTCTTTTGGAGCATTTGTGAAAACTAAAAGTAGACTTACTTAGACTTACTTATGTCCTTAGTATTCTAGGTTATATTAAAGATCTTTCAAGGGTAAGAGACCTGAGGCACAGAGACATGTTAATAAGGTAAGTAATAGAATATGGAATATCTGTAATACATCTCCTGCTTATTCCTTAATGAGTCATCCTTGGGACAATACTGGCTGCTTAAATTTGGTTTGTGTTTAAAGATTCCTCATGGAAATGGAAGTAGATAGGAAGTCACTGTTCTTCTGTTGTGCAGTTGTGTTCAGGATTTGACCGGCAGAAGCTGAGTGAGTATAACTACTGCAGTGGTGCACAGCAGGAACAGTGAAACAAGTTTCCATAATGTGTGCATTATCACTTATGGATTCAGTTGCAAAAGAGGTGTTATCCTTTGTCCGAGTTTTAATGTAAAGTAAGCGAATATAGTGCAAGACTTCTTGTAAAAAGTTAAATTGTGGTCAGTAACAAATACGTCAGCCAGTCCAAACTGGAGAAACTGCTTAAGGGCACTCGATGGCTTAAGAAGCCCAAAACATCGTTCGGTCTTTCTCTATTGCGTGGTTGGTTTTACTCTACCCCACGCTGATAGTTCCTAGGGCACCAGGCACATCTGTGTGATTCTCATGAAATAAACGCTTTCCGTGAAGTTCATACCTTTACACCAAGGATGGTTCAAAGGAAGGTTTTGCAAATTGGTTTTCTCTGTATGTTTTTGAACAAAAATAATGAATTGATGTTCATGACGGGAATGCTTGTCCTGCCCTGTATGTTATCTCCTGCTCACTGCTCACTGCTCCTGGTGCTGTTCCTGACAATGGTCACCCTACTTGCTTGGAATGCTTGGATTGTTTGGGGTAAAATGAGCCCTCCATTTGGATTGTTCCTTAGAAACCCCTTCTTCTCACAAAATACCAAGGTGTTTCCAGTTTCCTGTGTCATACCTGTAAAGGTTTCTCCTCTCCTTTGCTGAGGGCAGGTCTTTCAAGGATTCCTTTCTTGATGTAAAAATAGAACATTTCATTAGCAAGGTCTGAATCAAAAGGGCTTTTTTTTTAAATCCTTCTGTTATGAGGAAGTCCACTGTAATAAAGATATTCTGCTTTGAAAGTGAAACCACATGAAATAAAGGGGAGCACGAGGTGGCAGGACTTGAACAAGCAGCACTGCTAGCGTTTTCAGCAATGGGCCCAGCTGCAGCTGATCCTGGATGACTACCATGCTTCTCTGTTCTGGATTGCCATCCAGCTGTGGGGATCGCAAGAGGTTGGCTTCATGCAGATATACTTCCATCAGTTCATACTTGGGGATGTAATAGAGTTGAGGAGGCAGGAAGTCACTGCTTGCTGTCGTTGAGGTGGAGGCCGAGGTGAGAGGTGATAGACACAGACCACAGCAGGTTGCTTTGTCTGCAGCCATCGTGTTACGCCTGAGTCCTAGTTGTCCAGCTTTCTACCCACCTTGACCACTTGCACCAGTAGAATCGTCAAGATATGCCCATGAGGACATGGATGCACTGTATGCAAGCGCGCTGATTGCCTCTTGGCCATTAAATAGGTTGTTAAAGGAATTAACATAAATGCCATAAGAGTAAGTCTCCCATCTTTGATGGATCAGGCGTGTCCGAGAAAGTCAGTGTTCCCTCCATTCACTGGTTCTGTATTTCAGCGCCTCAGAAGAAGGGAGAACTAGCAAGTTTGGGAGGCCTGTTGCCTCTGGAGCGAAAGCACGATACTCTAACTTCATATTGCATGTGGTTCTGGCAGCAGCAGAGCTGACTGCCACGCTTTCACCAGCAGGTCACTCAAGGCAATGGAGAATTCAGTTCAGGGAGAATTCAGGGAAATTGCTGTTTTAATAACAGGGCAGGAGTGTTCACCCACCTCTTTCACCCTAGCCTGAATGGTACAGAGAGCACTCCTCTGTGTGGATTGGCTTCCTCAGTCAGTCTGAGTCATTTTTCTGAGTCGTAAGTTTTAAGGGACTTTTTGCGGCTACACATTGACTCTGGCTTTGTCGCTGGCATCCCTACAGGAAATTCAGCCCCACGGTTTTGGTGTCAGACTCAGCAAAACAGCCCTGGGCTGAGTGAGAAGAGTTTGATCCTCTGGGGGAAAGGAGAAAGTGCTGTGAGGCACTCAGGGTGAGGAGAGCTGCCCTGCTGCCCTTGTTATTCTAGTTCTGTGGATAACCAGAAGGTTGCAGCCTTCAGCCCTTATGCCAGACAGAGCTATTTTTAATTAAAAATAAAACCAGGAAGTTTCTAATATGGACAAACCAGGATGTTTCACTGGGAAGTTCTAAAAGTTAGACTTCTGAGTCCTGGTTAAAAGACAAAAACGTTTTTCTTACTTTCCTTTTTTTTTTTTTTAGTTTATTTTTAATATTTTTAAATTTTCATACTAGGATCAAAATACTTAAAAGTGTTTTTCTTGTTAAAAGCATCTACCTATAATTGTATGTAGAAGCTGAAAACTCATGCTTGGACACCAACATAATAAAGACTTCGTACATGAACTGGGAAGGGACTGTTCAGCAGTATGTTCTACACTGTGACATTGCCATCAGTTTACAATATATTTATTTCTTGCTGTGTTCTACACAGTCCCACAAGATATCAAAATAAATCATAGAGTCGTAGAATCATGGAATGACTTGGGATGGAGGGGACCTCACAGCCCCAGTCCCCCTCTGCCATGGTGTGGGTGCCCCCAGCTCCGGCTGCCCAGGGCCCATCCATGGCCGCAGGCATCTCCAGGGATGGGGCACCACAGCTCTGGGCAGTGCCAGCACCTCACCACCCTCTGAGTATAGGGTTTCCTCCTAATATCTGACCTGTCACTATCAGAACATGTAAAAAGTCGCTCCCCCTCCTGCTTATGAGCTCCCTCATTACTGGAAGGCTGCAGCGAGGTCTCCGCTCAGCCTTCCCTTCTGCAGGCTGAACACCCCCAGCTCCCTCAGCCTTTCTCCACAGAGAGGTGCTCCAGCCCTCTCAGCATCCTCCTGGCCCTCCCCTGGCCCCGCTCCCACAGCCCCACATCCCTCCTGTGCTGGGGGCCCCAGGCCTGCATGCAGCACTGCAGTTGGGGCCTTGTGAGGACAGAGCAGAGGGGGACAATCATGGTGTGTCATGGCCCACCATTGATCAAACAGGAATTAACTGGAAGATGTGTAAGGGATTATTTCAGCAGAAAGCAAGAAGGATTGTGATGAAAGAAATGATGTTCTTGGCTGGAAGGAGATTACTAGATCAGTTTCTCAAGAATTGCTCTTGTCATTAACTTCTTCGCAACAAGGAGCTTATTTTATATGGTCTTTAGTTGCTTTAGTACAAAAGGCTGATGAGATTTGCTGATGACACAGGGAGAGGGAGTTGGCTATTGTGCAGTGAGAACTGATTTCCTGAGGGTGAGAAAAGCAGGAATAGAATTTCACTTTAGAAGTAATAACGAGAATTTTTACTAGAATATCTATGGCACTAACTGGAAGCAATTGAGTTGGGGAAAGCATGGGTTGATTATGAGATAGCACGTGATTCTGAGCCACCCACGTGATGAAACTAGAATAACATGGAAGCCTTCCCAGGATGGAAGCAATTCCCAGGAAGGACCATGTTTTACCACTGCTGCCTAAGGTCTTTGATCTTGCATACTTTCTGGGCGCCCGTTTTCTAGCAGGATGGATGAAGCCATTGGTGGCTCCACTCTGTTTGTGGTCCCTTTGGTGGTAATGCAGCAGCGTCCTTTTGGCATGGTCACTCTGCTGATGTCCATTTCAACATGACAGCAATGTCTGCTGTAGCACCTGACAGCAGTCGCCCTCAGAGCTGTGATCGTGGTGGGATGAGCAGCTATTTCCAGTTTGGCAGCCTGGCAAGTTTTGTTTCCCTGGGAACTGGCAACTGCCCACATCCATGGAGCCACTGCATAGGAATCCATAATTAATGTCACATTTGCTCTACCATCAGTCTAGACACATTTGTCTAAACTATTGTTTTTAAAAAAAGAAATAAAAATATGAAAAATGTCAGTTCTGAACAGGCAGGGAGTAGAGAGCAAATAAAGGCTGGCAGGCTCATTTTCCTTTGATCACTCTTGCAGCATTCCTAGTTGTCTTTTTGTAAAGTTAAAGCAAAGTTTTGCAAAAAAAAAAAATTATGTTTTATTTTACTCTCTTTGGCCTTAGAGTGGCCCTGTTGTTAGCTGGCATCTCACAACAGCAGTGTTGTTACAGAAAAACAGTCACTCTGCTAGTTCAGCATAACCATACTGTAAGCTACTTGGGCACCTTTTGCTGTTGTGTTGCTCTGATGTAATTGTCCTCAGCCAGCAGATGTCCAGGAGAGTACAGAAATCACTTATTTTTGAAGTTTAATCATTTGTGATGTGCCACACTGAAATAATAAGGATTCAGGAGGTATTTAGATCAGAATTAAATCAATTAATTAATAGAAAGCACAAGGAGAATTTCACTTGGTGGGGTCTTGATTTGATTTCTTCCTTTATGGCAAGTTAGCATTTGTGCATTAAAATCATACCAGCAAAAATGAACTTATCATTTGTCATTACACAGTGCTATTTTCTATCAAGAAAAAAAGAGAGAAGTCATCCTTTCTTTTTTCTTTTTTTACTCTTTTCTTTCTTTTTTTCCTTTGTTTTTTCTTTCTTGTTTCTTTCCTTTCTTTTTTCTTTTCTTCTTGTGCTTGTATCTGCTTACTTATAACATCCCAAACTTCCTATCAACTTTTGTTTTTAATGCATCCCAACATTTATTTGTGACACTCCCATTTACACAGATGCTGTGCATTCAACAAAGAACACAAAACAGTTAGCTATGGAAGCCTGTGTATTCGCTTTCTCCAACTTTTATTTTTCTCTAATAAGAAATACAGGTCTAGAAAGCTTTCCACACACCTAAATAAATGTATTATTGAATTTAAGGGGGAAGATAAACTAACACAAAATGTCTTGGGAAAACCTGTCAAAAAAGTGACTATAATGCAAATAGTGTGAAATTAGGGGGAATTCCATCATAAGCAAAGGTTGGGCACAGTTTGAGTGAATGAAGTTTTCTATTCTGCTGTATGTCAACACTTTTCATACATTTCTCTGCTAAAGCATGGGATATAGGAAATAAATGAAAGTAAGGGAGATTTTAATGAACAGAGAGATGTAGGAAGAAAGTCAGGAGAGTAAGTGAATTGCAAGAAGTGCAGCGTGCAGAGATAATGTTTTCCTGATGCAAGTAGCCTAGACCACACCTAAAACACTGGCATAAAAGTGAGGATCATTTGGAACAAATTAAGTTTTCCCTTTCATAGACATTTTAATAAAAGCAATGATTCAGCTCTGTTCAGAATTTGTATTTTGTCTGAAGACCTCAGAAGAGTTTTCTAGACTCAAAGTCTGCACAATTTTGGAGCATTCTGTTTGGGGGAAAAAGAAGCAAATATGGTTTCATCACTATGTAACTGTTGCAAGTCAATGTTTGGTCTCCCATTCAAACTATAACACAAGACCCAAATTCAGGGGGAGTGCTGAAAGGCCGGGGCTTGTCTCCTAAAGCTCAGTTCCCCACAGGCCTACAAATGTGCAGCTTCCATCCAAGGTTTAAAGATCTCCCCACTCCACTCCCTCACACTCACACGTGTGTGCTGGTCTCCAGCGCCCTTTCCCCAGGCAAACAGCGACCTGCAAGACGGTTGAGGAATGAGACATACAATTAGCTGTGAAATACAAAACAGCTGGTGCAACTGAATGGCTGTTATTCTGAGCACATGAACCTGAAAAGATACTGTTTATTTTATAAGACAAACAAAATTTGCCTTCTGTTTGATCGAGGAGAGCATCTACCATTGGGAGCTGTCCATTTTCATTTGGGCTTCCTGGTGCCTGGGCCAACTGTGCAGAGTTATAAACAAAGAGCAGAAAGTATCACTTTCATTGCTAAATTGACAGTAAACAGTACTAATTTGACTGTGCAGCTGTTTATTGATACCACTCCCCATCCCAACAATTTAATATACAAAACAGTAGCCAGGGTGCTGTGACTGCGGTGTTTATAAAATTCAAGGAGCCAGAGTTGCCGAAATCTCTTGCTGTAAAGCAGACATCAGGAGGTGCTGTGGGTTGTGCCTTTTGCATTGCATCAGGGGGAGTCGTGGAAATGAATTCCCGAGAACAAGACAAGCAGTTTTTTTTCCATGGGTCTCTTCAAAACAACCTTTCTGGACACGTTTCGTAGTAGTCATTCTGTGATTTCTATGAGGTCAGTGGGAGAACGATCATTTGCTTCCGTAACGTCTGCTCAACTAGTTTGCAATATATTGACGCAGGGAAAATGTTTTCTGTGTTTAATTACAACACGTCCCTTGTACTAAAACAGCTTCAAAACTGTATTGTATAAAATACTGATTGGCAATGTTTATGCAGAAAAAAAATGAAGTCGACTCTGAGGTTGTTCCAATGTTGTTATGAGATAAAACTGGAAGAATGGAGTCATGTGTAGGGATATTGATTTGCTTACAAGAATACATGTCTGGGATGGTAGGAGCCAGATTACAGTCTTCACCACCAGCCCTTTGGAAGAATATCTGTAGCCTATCTAGCATTAAGGAACCATGCAGACAATCACATCAGTCTTCATTTATTTCCTTGCTAAACACCTTCTGGCTAACAATGTCCTTCTGGTAGGATTTTAATCTTTTGCTGAACCTACTGCTCCATACAGTATTCCCAAGTTTCTTGCCTAAAATACGATACAATTGTGGCATTAGGCTAGCTATCAGCAAACACTTAATTTTTAATCTTTTCTGCAAGGAGTTATTACTTCGTACTTCACACCTGCAGAGTTCAAAGTGTTGTCTGAAAGCTGTGGGTAGATTTTGGAAGCAGCACTATGCTAGTTACTAATACTCTATAATACTTATTCTGCACTCTTATACCACTTTGTTGTGCCAACCGGTCCACACAAAACTCTACAATCTCTTGTGTCGTGGTAAAAGCAGAGTGCTCTTTGCAGCCTCTCTTCTGTAGTTGTAAGGGTAAACATAAGGGAGTCACAAAAGGATTCATAGTTACAAAGAAAAAAAAATACTGGTGAGGGGTTGTACTTTCTCCTCTTGGTCCAGACTAACCAGGGATGTTGGTCATTATTCCCCGTCATGTTTGTAAACTGTCAACTTACTTGGAAGATGTGGGTCATATAGGAGAACATGGCTATTCCCATCAGATTTCAGAAGTTCAGACTCCATAGGTTTCATTCAGGTGACTGGGACTGTGAATAGGGTGGAGAGATCATAAAGCAGCAGCATTAGACCTCTAATTCTTCTTTGCTTTCTGATGTTGAAGGTAAGAGTTGATCAAACCAGACTCAGAAGACAGGCTTCAATGGAATGTTTGACTCTAGTCAACAACAGCAGTGGTTCAGGGGTCTGTAGATGACTCCAGGCCATCTCTTTCCTAATAAGATGAACACAGTATTTATGTCCATAATCCTGCCATTTTTTTTCTTATGGTATGCATGTGGGCATTATCTGCTGGTTTATTGGCAACCTTTCCAAAGTAAAAACAGTCCAACAGAGTGATCATGTTGTTATGTCTTCTTGATAGTGGGTGCTGGAAGCGTGGTCCTGGTACTGAGGACACCCTTCCCTCATGGTGGTGGAGACTGCAGAGGCTCTTACCAGCCAAGGAAAACTTCCACCTTCATTTTGTTTGTTCTTGTGGTTTTGGCTTGGAACTACCAGATGCTGGCAGAGATCTTTAGCATCTCCCATAGCAGTAAGGGAGAAAATTTACCAAGATGCCATCTTGCTGGCTTTATGGCTTTATTTTCTTAAGAATAATGTAGTCATGGTCTTCACTGTGTGTGGCCACAGCCCTGTGACACGCTGCCAGAATGCAGTGTTGTGCAGAAAGCTGATGTTTCCATCCAGACAACGCTTAATCTACGCGGTTGATGTTCAAAAGGAGGCAATGTGGGCTGTCACATTTAAGAAGTAAGAGTAATAAAAACAAAGTAAAGACATTCCTTTCCTCATTTGCATGATTTTTAGTAAGAAGTCCTTGCTTTGGCTTTTCTTTTACCTATTTTATTAATGGTTCCTTCAAGTGATGACTGATGCCCTATCAGCCCTTTGGATGAAAAGAATTGTTTTGAAGATTGAAATGAATGCTTGGAAGAATTCATACCACTTGATTATGCCAAGTTTTGATTGGACCACTCTCAGTTGGCAGAGATAGCGATATCAGCTTTGGCTTTTGTTAAAATCACTGTTGCCCAATTTTCAAAGTCAACGTTTTTGTAATTAAAAATATATGTATGGTTTTCATGGGGCCAAACGGGAATTTAAATGTATGCATAATACGCTTATGTGCATTGATGATATAACGTGTTAACAGAGAGAAAGAAATGAAAATTACCTGCCATCAAGTACAGTTACAAATCCACAGCATTCAGAAGAGTAGCGTGGGTGTACCAGCAGAAATACTGTGAATGCATTTGCGTTAAGACTCTTCAAAGAAATTGAAGGAGAAATGATCATATTTTTTCCCCAAAATATAAGTACAGAGCCAAGTATTTGAAATAACATTCTGAAACTCTTCTTGATTCTCACTGCATGCAAAAGCACTACCCAAATCTGATCAGTGATTTGTTTCTCACAGTTCCCTCATCTTATGCAACTACTGAGGTGGTACTGAGTTCTGCTGGGTCAGGAAGTCAGAGTGTCATCCCTGGTTGTACAGCTGAGGAGAACTGCTAGTGTTCAGCGCAGTGGGATGCTTGCAGACAGGTAGGAATTATACACACCTAGATATGATTACAACAGTACTTCAGAATCTACAAGTGCTGCTGTGAACTGTACCAAGTAAACCTGAAATAAGTCTTCCCAATGAACTTGGCCAAGCCTGTCTTAACTGAAAATACACTTTTCCTTGCTTTCTCATGTTAGTATTTGTGTGGCACCACCAGTGCCTTTGCCCAGTGTTGGATCCTGTTTCCAACTGGACAGTGTCTTCCCTACATGATAACACAGCTAGAATGTGAGAACTAATGCTTGAAAGGCAGAAAGTTGGCTAGAGCCAAAAGCTTGTTCTGTGCTGTTTACCTGCTCTTGCCTCCCACTCCGTGTATCACTTCACATCTGCTGCATGAGGTAAGGAGCAGTACCAGGAAAGCCAATGAGTGGTCAAAGCAGCGGTCTAACGGTGAGTCTGACAAAACTGCTTGTGGAGCCCAATTAAGTGAGGAGGAACAGTCCAGCTCTCCCTTTTAAGTCAAAGAGCTCGTGCACATCACTTTCCACTCATTTTTCTTTTGTGTACGTTGGCCTGTCTGTTGGCTCCAGATACGAAGACCAGCATTTGGACTTGGTGAACCTGGCTTGGGTTTGGCTGTCTCTCCATGCTTTCAGAGAAGCCAAGGCCAGTTGAGCATTTATGTGACTGAGGTCTTAAAGATCTTTGTAAATGATAAATTAGATAGTTTTAAATACTTTTCTTTCATTTTCCTGGTCTCAGAACCCAGTTTGGAGGTTTCCTAAGTTCCTATGGATGTCGACTACATAAGAGTTGTCCCTAGTTCTAAAGTAGCATCTAAACTGTGAGATTAAAGCTTCAGGGAGCAAGGAACAGGAAGGGTCCTCCCAGTTGAAATAATTGGATCCATGCTCCGATATCCGTGCCTGTTTCCAAAGGGGTATAATGATTCCAGCCAGACTGTTTGCTCAGTGTCAGTCTGAATTTAACTCCATGCTACTTTGCTTTATTTTAACTTGCCATTATTTTCATGTTTATTTTACCTAATAAGTGAATCATTTAACTATAAAAGACTCATTTTGTAGGGTTAAGGGTGGAATCTGGAATGGGTGAAGCTTGGGATAACCACTGACCTGCTCGATTATGCTGGAGTATGGCATGAGCAATGATGTCAAGTCAGAGATGCAAGCCAGACACACAGGGGTGAACAAGCCTGCAATTCTCCCTTCCTCATCATTGGAAATGTCAGTAGATCTGCTTGAGAGACTGATATGTTTGAGTTTATGACAAAGACAACCTGAAGTCCCCACCAATCAGAATACATTGATATTACTGTTGAATTTCACTTTGAAGAATGGATTTTAAGAGAAAACTAGTGGCCTTAATGCCATGAAAACACCATTACATGCAATCTGCAGTATCATGACATAAATGACATGTGATATTTTGAAGGTGGCTACTGATAAAGCAAACCTGAGCTGAGGAGTACACAGACTATGATTCAAAAAGTGAACTGTGAAACTGGAATATCCTGTGAAAGACAGGCCCCTTTATCATGTCTCAGACTATCTTCCAAAATAAATTGTTAGTTGAATTTGAGATTATTTAGTGGTGTTTAGAATTATTCCTGTTTTACACTGTTCTGAAGGTATAATAAGAGATACAGTAATGGCCTGACTTCAATGAGAGATACATTAGTCCTGACTTCAAGGGAATTTATTTCCTGTGTTTTCAGTTGCAGTAGGATCTTATGCAACTTCAGAAATCTACACGGAGGATATTTACATCTAAGTCGGACACCCTGGTATCTTTTGTAAACAAAGGAAAGAAATAGGATCTCTTGAGGGGGTAACTTCATCTTGTTTACTTTTGCTGTGTATCTTCAGAAGAGACATCATATAATGACTTTGAAATGCTTCTCTCCTTATTGGCTATAAAGGGAGTCCAGAGTGACCAGCTCTGTGCAGGTTCCTGCCCACAGTCAGGTGAAGTCGGTCCCTGTGGTCTGAAAACCTGAAATGATGTGATGTGATTGGTGACTGATAGACCACTGCAGTTCACTCTGCTACGGCTGTCCTGGGGCATGTCTTGCCTTGCCCAAGCATAACTTTCATGCAACCACTCATATTTGCCAGAAAGGTTATCTACTATTGGTTTGAGGATCTTGTATGTAGTCTGTACTACTTCCTGCTAGAAGCGGACTTGCATTTGGATCTTCTAAACTGTCTTTAGTTTGACTCAGATGAAGTTACTGAATAATCTGTATTGTGGCTCTGTCTTCATTTATTATTCACTTGGAAAACTTTGTGTAATCTGAAAATTTTATGAGCAGCAATTTTTGTACTTGTTTTCAGAACAATGATTAAAGCATTGAATGACATGGCGTATTATACCAATCCCTGCAGGATCCCAGTGGATGTACTGTATTCAAAACTAATTTCCTGTTGACACTCCTATTTCTGGGATCTGCTAGCTAATCATTTCTTAATCCATTTAACATATGTGCTATTGAGACTGTGCAGTGTTCGTGGTTGAAGGAGAATAATGGCACAGTCAATTGACCTTACAAGAATGTGTATATGTCACATATCTTGGCAGATATTGCTATAGTTCAAGTGTGCTATTTCAAACAAGAATCGGGTTAATTTGAACTTAGTGGCACTAATTACACCTTATTCCTTAATTCTTTACTTATTGAATCACTTTTCTGCATTCCTCTAATTTTGCCCTGACTTGGAGTGAGATTATTCTTAGTTATCTGATTAACTGTTTGCATCACCTCACAGTTTTGTCTTGAAAACGTGCACATCAGTCTTGATCTCATCTTCTGGAATTCTCTCGAGCTTCTAAGGGTATTAAAAATAGGTATCAGCTCACCAGAATCTTTTTTTGTGTAGTACTTAGATGCTAATCACCAAAATTGTGGAATTAAAGATTGTCCTCAGACATTACAAGTTCACGTTTCCTTAAAACTGTTGGTCTGGAAGTGAAGCTTTGTCCAGTCATACAGAACACTGACACCAGAGTTCAAGGAGATTCTCTTTATGTGGGCTTCACGCAAACTTTGGCTGAAACATGTGAGTACACAGGATTTTCTGTTTATGACATGCAATACTTCTTATTCTGAAAAATGCTCGTTCAAAATCACTGTATTCAAGAAATGACTGACCACGAGATTTTATCACCTGAAAGAAAATTAGCATAATGACCAAAACATGGACTGGCATAAATCCATACTTTCACTGCCTTTCTCTCCTTATCCATCCTCCTCAATACTGATTACTGAAATCCTTTTGGAGGCAAAGTAATGCCAAGGCAAATCCTCCTCTCGTTAATACTAACTCAAACCCACAGAAGCCACTATGATTGGAATAGTCCATTGAGTTCTACTTTTAGCCCAATACTGGCACCACGTTACTTATGCAAAACCTCATCAGTGAGATTTTTGAAAAGTGAAAAAGCACGTGTGACTGATTGAAGAGAAGGGTGCTGTTGTGGTCAAGCACTGGAGCTGGGTATGGGATTCATAAACTTTGGTCATC
Source organism: Alectoris magna (assembly GCA_030625065.1). Taxonomy (NCBI): domain Eukaryota; kingdom Metazoa; phylum Chordata; class Aves; order Galliformes; family Phasianidae; genus Alectoris; species Alectoris magna. Next base: position 111,595,177 of record CM060562.1, on the reverse strand, counting down.
TCATAGTCTTCTATTCAACCATGGTAAGCAGCACCATAAGGGTACTATAGTAATAGATGTTAAACAGGGTCTTTGGCTAGCTGGGGATCATATTTTAGCTATGATAATGAGGATCTAAGTGAGCTAATTTGCGCTCCATAACCATAACAGACCTGACAAAGACTTTCTTTCCAATGAAAGGGAGCTACTGAGAGGATAAAGTGGTTAAAGAGATAAACGATAAGAAGCATTAAAGCGTAATCTGTGATGTCTTTTCAGTACTCAGTTTCTGCACAGTACATGGCTGATGTAAATTTAGACTTTCATAGAACATCATTCTTACCAAGGCTCTTTTTTTTTTCTATATACCTTAATATTAATAGAAAATGACTATCACAAGGGGATAAGATGATTTTGCCATAAGGTCCATTCTGTTGAGCCTGAATACAGCCATATAATTTCCTTGTTATTACTCGGCAATATTTTCTTATTGACAGGAAAATAAGGCTTTGTGCAATCAGAAAACCTATATCAAATAAACTGAGTTAGACAGATTTGTCTAAAGTTGTTTTGGACTCTCACCCTCCCTCCACCACAGTAATCTGATCCTGCAAACTTTAACAGTGAGTTTTTGGCAGCCATTCCCCTAAGGTCCATGACTCTTCCGATAAAATCCTAGACACTGATCGGAAAAAACCTTCAAAGCTAGAGAGAGAGCACATTATTACAGTGGTTGACATAATGACAGCTGGAGGAAGGCATTACCACTCAAAAATTGACCGTGGCGGTGTGGTGAGCACTGTGGCTTCTCCAAACTTCAAAGCACAACACGCCGGTTAGCAGATGACAATACCCACTTCCTTGGACCTTACTGAATTTCCTTACTGTGCTTCTTGAAAATTGTCTGTTCCACTGCATGAGTGACCAAAAAGAAAACCTCTACAGAAAAAAGTCATTAGCATCTCTACTGTAGAGTCAAATGTGCCCATGTTTATACAGGGCTTTGATGTGTGTGAACAAGTGCTGACTCCAGCTTCTGTGAATTTAGTATTAAATGTCCTGAAATATTTTTTTTTTCTGCAGCTTTTGAACACAGTGTGAATATGAAATTTGTTATCAGGGTTTTAGTAGGTGAAAGAAACAAGACTCTGTGCGTGCCTGTCCGTCTATAGGAGAATTTATCTATTTGTCTGTTATGTTCTTCAGTCTGTCCTTCCAGCAAATCATAAAATGCTTACAAGCATAAGTTGATATTTCTGCTGTGTGGAGCATTTAAATTTGAGACTGTCCAGGTGAGAAGGATGGAATTAGGTAAAGTGTCAGAAATAGGAGGGACAGAAATTAGAGAGGATGGGAAAGAAGGAATCAACCTTGGCTTTCTGTTCACTGCAGCAAGTTCTATGGTCTGGATGGCTCCCAGCATTTCTATTGTTCATTATTCCTTTGAAGTCAGTAAATGTCTGTGAAAATGACTGGTGGAGTTTTCTCACCTCAGCCTAGCTCCAGTTGAAGATGGCAGTCCATTCCCACTACTGGCTCTTCTCTTGTTTTTAATGGTGGCTGGTGAATGGTCTGCACCAAAAGAACACAGTCCTTCCCTTCGCCCAGGTGGATGCCGGCGTGGTAGTGCCTGATGGGCCACGGAGATAATGGTTGTGGTGGCAATTTTTAGCCTGTTACTTATTTTTTGAGACCTAGGGGATTGCATTTAAAAATAGATAAATAATCCCAACCAACCTCAAAGTCCCACTGTTTTATAGCTGTGGAATCAAGCACTTAGAAGCTGATAAAGGCTAAAATTAAGGATGTCGTTCAGATTTGAAACATTCTCTTTCAGCATTGACAGAGTCTTTAGTTATCACATGGAGTTTTTCCTCGAGGCTCCTATCTTTATTAATGCATATGTAGCAATAGAGAGTAGGAAATAAAGAGTTTTAACTTCACATGAAATGCAGCAGAGATGAGTGTAAAACTGGAGATACAGAAAAGAAGTTAATAGCTGCAGAAAAGGGATTTGAACCACCAATTTTGGGATCATAAATTTATCACAGAATCACAGAATTGCAGGGGTTGGAAGGGACTGCAACAGGTCATAGAGTCCAACCCTCTGATAAAGCAGTACCCTACAATAAATCATGCAGATAGGCATCCAGATGGGTCTTGAGTATCTCCATAGGAGACTCCCCCACCTCTCTGGGCAGCCTGTGCCAGTGCTCCATCACCCTTACCATAAAGAAGTTCTCCTGCATGTTAGTACACAAATTCCTCAAGTTTTAGGCCATTGCTCCTTGTCCTATCACTGCACACTGGCCACAGAACACACTGATGGCTCATGGACAACCTGTTGGCCACCAGAACCCCCAGGTCCTTCTCTGCAGAGCTGCTTTCCAGCAGGTCAGCCCCCAACCTGTACTGATGCACGTGGTTATTCCTCCCCAGGTGCAAGACTCTACACTTACTCTTGTTAAACCTCATTAGGTTCCTCCCTGTCCAACTGTCGACTCTGTCCAGATCTCACTGAATGGCAGTGGGAGATCTGCTTTTTTCCCCCATTGCTGCACTCTGGGCTGTCGTAGATCCTCCTCTCCCTGTTAGATACACCAGTTAGATTCTGGGCTGGGTGTGTAGTTCTGTACAGACAAGCTCAGGCTGTATCCTGCAGGATACAGCAGTTCTGAATCCTGATCACATGTCAGTGCTGGGCACACTTCTGGGATGAGAGATTTGGAGTAAGCAGGACTGCTTACTGCAGTAGGATGTCTGAGGGTTTAAATATGGACATTCAGAACAGACTGAAGAGCTGCCTGCACTTTAAGGATGCCTTTCTGAGAGTGCAGAGCTCTCCATTCCCTAGAATAAGAAATCAGACAGACAAGGCAGGAAACCAGCATGGCTGTACAAGGACCCACTGGTCAGACTGTGGTTAAAAATGGAAAAGTGTAAGCAGTGAAAGTAGGGATGGGTGGCCTAGGAAGAGCATAGGGATGCTGTCTGGATATACAGGGGTGGAGTCAGGGAAGTCGAGTCACAGATGCAAGTGAACTTGGCAAAGAATGTAAAAAACAAGAAGAGATTCTTCAGATATGTTGGGCAGAAGAGGCAGGCAAAGGAGAGTGTACCCTCTCTGATAAATGAAAAGGGAGAGCTGGCCTCAGACACGGAGGAGGCTGAGGTACTTAATGAGTTTTTTTGCCTTGGTCTTCACAGTTGTGCTTCCCATTCCACTCATGTCTCTGAACTTCTAATTGGATGTCAGGGGAGCAAAATCCCTCCCAGTGTAAGAGAGGAGCAAGTTCAAGATCACCTCATGAGGCTGAATTTTTACGAGCATATGGGGCCAGATGACATGCATCCCAAGGTGCTGAAGAAACTGGCTGATGTGGCTGCTAAGCTGTTTTCTGTCACATTTGCAAAATCATGGCTGTCAGATGAGGTCCCCAGCGGCAGGAAAAGGGGAAACATCACTCCCGAAGTCAAGAAAGGAAGAAAGGAAGACCTGGGGAACTACAGGCTCATGAACCTCATGTCTGTACCTGGGCAGATCATGGAGTTGATCCTCCTGGAAGAAATATTAAGGCACATGTGAGATGAGGAGGTGATCTGAGACAGTCAGCATGGCTTCATCAAGAGCAGATGTGTCTGACCAGTCTGGTGGCTTTCTATGATGCAAAGATGACATTGATGGTCAAAGGAAGGACAACTGCTGTCAGCTACTTGTACTTCTGCAAGGCCTTTGACAGTGTCCCACACCACATCCTTAACTCTAAATTGAGAAATATGGATTTGAAGCATAGACTAATATGTGGATAAGGAGTTGGTTCAATGGTCATAGCCAGAGGATTGTTGTCAATGGCTCTATGTCCAGATGGAGGCCGGTGATGAGCAGTGTCCCCCAGCGGTCTGTCTTGGAACTTGTACTATTCAACTTCTCTTTCAATGATGTAAACAGTGGGATTGAGCGTACCTTCAGCAAATTTATTGATGATACCAAGTTGAGTGGTGCAGCTGACACAATAGAAGGGAAGGATGCTGTCCAGAGGGACCTGGAGATGCTTGAAAATCAGGCACATGAGAATTGAATGAGGTTTAACGAGGTCAAGTGCAGGATGTTGCACTTGGGTTGAGAATCACAGATACAAGTACACACTGTGAGAAGAACTCAGAGAGAGCAGTGCTGCAAAGGGCTTGGGGGTCTTGATGGACATAAAGCTGAGCATGAGCCAGCAGTGTGACCTTGCAGGCCAGAATGCCAGTGTTATCCTGGGCTTCATCAGCAGAGGGGTGGCACTGGGGAGGGGGGAAAATGCCCCTGTGCTGTGCCCTTTGTAAGGCTGCCAGTGCTGTGTCCAGGCCTGGAGCCCCCAGCACAGAAGGGATGTGGGACTGTGGGATTGGGGCCAGAGGAGGGCCAGGAGGATGCTGAGAGGGCTGGAGCACCTCTCTGTGGAGAAAGGCTGAGGGAGCTGGGGGTGTTCAGCCTGGAGAAGGGAAGGCTGAGCAGAGACCTCGCTGAGGGAGCTCTTAAGCAGGAGGGGGAACAACTTTTTACATGGTCTGATAGTGATAGGACAGCATGGAATGGCTTTAAACCAAAAGAATGGAGATTTAGGTTAGATATTAGGAAGAAATTCTGTACTCAGAGGGCGGTGAGGTGCTGGCGCTGCCCAGAGCTGTGGGTTCCCCATCCCTGGAGGCATTCAGGGCCATGGATGGGCCCTGGGCAGCCTGAGCTGGGGGCACCCAGCCCATGGCAGGGATGGGACTGGTGGGCTTTGAGATCCTTTCTAATCTAAACCATCATATGATTCATTCTATGAAATGAGGACCTGAAGTACCAGAGTCCGATGGTGCTTGCAAAGCTGGCACTCTGCTGCCAAGAACACGCTGTCATTTGTGGCTCTTCACACTTCCCTGACCACAAGGGAGCCTGGAGACAGGAATCCACCACTGAGGTTTGAAAAATCTCTATTAGGTCACTGAGCAACCAAATTCATGAAACTCTCCTTGTTTTCCTATTTGTGGTAGAAAAAAATAGCAGCTCCTGACTGAATTTTAATCTAATATGTTGTGTGTTTTCACACTAGACAGTTTGATGTCTGTGTCAACCCAGACACAAATTAGCTGGGAAAAAAAACATTTATTACGTGCATAAGCATGCACATACACCCCACCCCCTGTGCTTCCAAAACTTTAGGTCACAATGCCAAGTGAGAAATTAGGAAAGGCTTAATGGCTTTTGCAACCTCGCTTTTCTTTCCATGCGCAGAAAGACCAACCTGGCAGGGGGGTTGGAGCCTGATGATCTTTGAGGTCCCTTTCAACCCAAGCCATTCTATGGTTCAGTGATTCTATGAAGGTTTACTATAATGCCTGGAATAAAATGATCATATCTGTCTCTTCCACGTAATCTGGATCTTGTTGAGTGCTCAGGTTAATTAGTCTTGGAGGTGAACGAGAAATTTAAGGAGCCAGGATCTGTTGCATGGCAGTACCTTGCCTTGTGTGAGGATGTGGTACATGACTAGAGGAGGGCCACAGAAATGACCCCAGGGATGGAGCAGCTCCCCGCGAGGACGGGCTGAGAGCTGGGGCTGTGCAGCCGGACAGGAGAGCTGAGAGCGGCCCTCAGTACCGACAGGGGCTGTAGGAAAGGAGGGGACAGACTCTTATCAGGGTCTGCGTGACGGGACAAGAGGAAGAGGAGGAGGCAGCAGTGGTGTAACAGGCCGCATCTGTTTTCTGGCTGCGATTCCCACTTTTGATACTTATATCCCTGATCTTCTGGTTATTTCTTCTCTTCCAGCAGCAAAGCCAGCTCAGAATGTTCATTTTTTTCATTTAAAAACTGTTTCAGTTGACAACTCCCGTAATGGTGGGGAAACCATAAATACGTAACCCCATGGCGATGACCCGGTCTGACTCATGCTCCAGGAGCTGGCTTTTGCTTTGTCCTGCTCTCACCCACCTCCCACCTGCCCAGCCTCCCTCATACAGCCCAGCTCCAGCAGGAGGAGCAATGGGAGCACACCAGAAGCTTGTCTCCCATCTCCCAGCGCTACCAGCACACCTTCCACAGCCAAGAGCAGCAAATTAGCTGGAAACTCTTTTTTGGCTCAGGGTTGGAGGAAAATCCAAAGCTGTTAAACTTGAAAAAAAAAAAAAAAAAAAAAGAAAGAAAAGAAAAAAAAAAAGTCTCTGTGGAGTGTGTGTGACCTCAGAGTTCCCAAAAGCTCATTTCATAGGATAATTTCGCTGGGTAATTTCACCAGGGAAGGTTTTTCGCAGGAAAAGGCATGTCTCTGACATTAGGGTAAGCCCCTTACTGAATTCCAAAACTCTGCTCCGGAGAAGAGGGATAGTAGAAACTTTTAATGAAACACCTATTCAGGTTTTGTTGTGTTTTATGCTGTACAACAATGGATTTTTTTACTTGGGCTCTGTTTTGGGAACAAGTGAACAATGTTTGTAAAATTTGGTTAAATTGACAAGTTATGAAGAGATATAAAAATAGTGTCATAGTGGGAGGAAGTACCAGTTTCCTTTACTGCAGGCAAGTGTGTGAAAACCATGAATAGGCTATTGGAGAATGCCCTGCAAATAACAGTGCAGATCTATGGGCTCACACAGTTCTTCTCCAGGTGAGGGTTTATGCTCCTGCCAGCTTCGTAGTGCTGATAAAGAGCATATGCGTGATGCAGAACGAGGGCTACAATTTCCTTACTCTTCTCTGATAAGCATATTCCTGGGTATATACTGGGAATATACTTACAGGTACATAATATATACCTAACCCTAATACACTTAAAAGAAGATTAAAAGAGTGCAGCGCGGGTTAGGCTCTTTGCTACTTAGCAGTGGCAGAAACTAAGAGTTTGGGTAAATATGGAGGAAATAGGTCACAGTGCTTTGAAAGCATCTGTAAGGGTAGGCAGAAGGCAAAGCGCAGATTTGGATTTCACAGGCTCCTAGAGGGACAGTGAGGACAGTTTCAATACCCAAGACCTTTGGCTCTCGCCTTTCCTTTCTGTTCTCTGCTAATCCCCAACAGGTGTGCAATGCAGGTGAGCTGAATGAAGGATATTGTTAAAGATGGGACATTTTGAGATGGAAACCACTTTTAATAATACCAAGAGAATGGTCTTAAAAGCTCCAGAGAAAATCAGGCTTCAAAAAGGAAGAACAAATGCCAGCATAGTCCACCTGGATTTCCAGAAATGCGTTTCCAACGTGGAGGATGTTCCCACTAAAAACTGGGTAGCAAGCATGCCAAGAGATTCGTGTGTCAGCAATCAAGGGTAATCCAAAGTTCATGGCTGTCACCCCTCAGCAAGACCCCTCCAGTACACTGCTAATTACCTAGATGGCCACAGAGGCGGAGGCAGCTGGCCATAAATTACCCTGAGATTCCTGAGGCTAGAAAGGGCTGACAGGGTTGAGGTTGAAGTGCAGCGTGCTGGGACTCTTCTGCTGTGCTCCATTGGGAAAACAATGAGACTGGCTGGGTATAAGCCACCGTGAAATGGCAGGACGTTCCTGTGGTTGGTTCTATTATAATTTGCTTTGGAAATGTCTTGTGTGTCTCCTTGTTGGGAAAGGGAGGAGAGAGACTTTGTGTGTTTAAATGCAGCATGCCTGGCTCTGTTCCTACTTACAGCAACATGAGGGGGTGAAAGCAACTCTTGAACCTGGGGGAAACAGTAGAGTTGGTTGAATGATTAATATCTGCTAATTGCTTTTGCTAATTCATTTGTCAAAGGGTTTTTTTTTTTTTCTTTTCTTTTTTTTTTTTTTTTTTGCAAATGCGTTGGGTTCTCTTATTTGATTATCTGTAATGAGCAGCAGTTCTTTAGACAATGGGAAGTTTAGTAAAGACAAATTGACCTCACAAATGATATTGCTGCACCCAGCTTTCTCTTCCTCTGAATCACCTGAAAATAGTTTTCTTGGAGGACTTTAGAAGTAAAATATACATTTCAATAATGGCAAATTATTTTTGCAGTAACCAGCATGTCTTTGATAAATAGTTATCGTATGTACAATATTAACAGGGATTTGGGGTTAAAAAAAAAAAAAAAAAAAAAGACAAGGATTCCACGTTTGCTGCTCCAGAATGTGGGTTTAATGTAATCAGGAATCTAACGACAGAGAAAGCAGTTTGGTGTACATGGTGATGTGCAAAACTCTGACTGTGAGCCCTGACATGCAATATTGCAGGCAGGGATGCTGCTGGGCTGTGCAGGGACAGAGCCAGGAAGGCCAAGGCACAGCTGGAGCTGGACTTGACAAAGGGTGCAAGGAAGAACAAGTACAGTTTCTACCGGTAAGTAAACCAGAAAAGCAAAGTCTGAGAGGGTACTTTCCTTCCAGTGAGCAATACGGGCAGTCTGGTAACAACAGGTGAGGAGAAGGCTGTTGTACTTAACTACTTTTTTGTCTCAGTCTTCACACAGCCTTTGAGCAGATGGTCTAGAAGGCAGGAATGGGGAGGGATGCTCCTCTCACTGTAAGTGAAGATCAGGCTCGTGACTGCCTGAGGAATGTAAGCATCCATGAGTCTACGTGTTCTGAAAAGGTGCACCTCTGAGTCCTGAGGGAATTTGCTGATGTAGTTATCAAGAAACTCTTGATGGTATTTGAAGAGTCATGGTGGCCACGTGAAGTCCCGTGTGACTGGAAACAAGGCCATGTTGCACCCGATTGTTGGAAGATTGTCTTTTAGAAAAGACATCCCAGGTAACTAGCCTCACTTCTGTGCTGGCAAAGCTCATGGTACAGGTCATCCTGGAAGCTGTGCTAAGGCAAGGAAGACAGGGAGGTGATAGAAGACAACCAGTATGGCTTCACCAAGGGCAGATCCTGCCTGACCAAACCAGTGGCTTTATATGATGATGCAACTGCGTCAGTGGACAAGAAAAGAGCAATGATGTTATATAGACTTCAGCAAGGTCTTTGACACAGTCACCCATAACATTCTTCTCTCTAAATGGGTAACATATATTTTGTGCGGACCGATCAGTGGATGAGAACTAGTTACAAGGTCATACCTATAGAGTGGTGGTCAACAGTTCAATGTCTGCATGGAGATCAGTAACAAGGGGTGTCCCTCAAGGGTCAGTACTAGAACATGTGCTTTTCAATATCTTCATCAGCGACATCAACAACATCAACAATGGGGGGTTGAGTGCATCCTCAGCAGTCTGCAGTTGACACCGAGCTGTATGGTGCAGTTGACATGCCCAAGGGATGGGATGCCATTGAGAGGGACCTAGACAGGCTGGGCATGGGCCCAGGTGAACCTCATGAGGTTTAACGAATCCAAGTACAAGATCTGTACCTGGGTCAAGGCAACATCCACTACCATTACAAGCTGTGGGATTAAAGGATTGAGCACAGCCTTGCTGAAGAAGACCTGGGGAGACTGGTGGATGGGAAACTGAACGTGAGCCAGCACTATACCCTTGCAGACCAGGAAGCCAACCACATCCTGGGCTGCATACAAAGCAATGTGGCCAGAGGGTGACTGAGGTGATCCTGCCTCTCTGCTCTGCACTGGTGAGGCCTCACCTGGAGCACTGCATCCAGATGTGGAGTCCTCCGTGCAGGAGAGACATGGAGCTGTTGGAATGCATCTGGAGGAGGGCCACAGAAATGATCCATGGAATGGAATGCCTCTCCTATGTGGAGAAGCTGAGAGAATTGGTATTCTTCAGCCTGGAGAAGGCTCAGGGAAGACTTGATAGTGGCCTTCAGTATCTGAAGCGGGGGTAGAAGAAGGAAGGAGACAGACTCTTTAGCAGGGTCTGTTGTGACAGGACAAGGGGAAATGGTTTCAGACTAAAGGAGGGAGATTTAGATATGAGAAAAATGTGTTATTGTTTTTTACAACAAGATTAGTGAGGCACTGGCACAGGTTGCTGAGAGGGGTGGTGGGTGCCCCATTGCTGGTGACACCCAAGGTCAGGAGATGGGGCTCTGTGCACTGATGGAGCCGTGGGTATCCCTGTGCATTGCAGGGAGTGGGACTGATGGCCCTGAAGGGTCTCTTCCGTCTCAAGTCATTCTATGATATTTCACTTCACCATGCCTCAGATAGGTATCCAGAATGCTAGATTTAATTATACTTGTCAGCTTTGTAAAACACTTTGAAGATTATTGGCAAAAATGGCCATCTAGGAGAAAATGTTATTAACATTATTAGAACTGATGACACAAAGTTAAGCTATTCCAATTTCGTCCAATGACCAAACATGTGCTCCAATTTTACAAATTACGCTGTGAGTTATCCAATTTCACGAGCACATTTGCCACTCTCTGCCACAGCTTTGTACCTCTGGATCCACAGTTAAGGTGAACGAAGTATAATCACTGTAGAATTTATGTCAATTTTGTGGAAATATTATGATTATTCACAGCTGAGACTTCAAAGACATCTTAAATGACTTGATAGGCATAGAGTTTTCCTTCATGAGTCCCATGAGATACACCTTCTGTACTCACCACCAAGCCTTGAAATCTGCCCACCAAGCTGAAAAGCAGTCCCAGGCAGGGAGTGAGGCTCCTGCACTTATGGGAGAGGGTCTGGGATGGTTTTCCAGGAGGGCAGGTATAGAAAATGTATTAAAATTACCTTAGTAACCAAAAATGGTAGAGAATGTAGTTTTTATGTCAGATGTAAGCAGTGTTTTAGAATCAGAAGTATCCAAGTTAAAATCTGGTTGGCCGCTATTGCTATAGTGACTAAAATTTGTTCCCTTATGTTCTTGAAGTCGACTGAGAAATGTTCTTTTGCCTGCAGAAAGGAGGGTTTCATAATTATTTCAAAGTGTGAAATTCTGAAGCGTGGGAACTTAATTAAGCTCTCAAAATAACTTTTGTTTTTTACTATGGTGAGGAAATGAGATGTCTGAGTCAAAAATCAAGGTCTTCTGAAGCTACATGTTGTACAGAAAGAGAGGAAGAAGTAGTCTCTGGTGCTATGAGATAGCTGTCTGGAGAGGTGAGATTACAAGCGATAAAATGCAAGTGCTGTTTTCCTCGTGTTATAAAAGAGGAACTAACTTCTACATACATCATACAGGGAGCTGAATATCAGTTTTATTTGAGATGAGATAAGAAACTTGCAGCTAGGAAGAAAAAAATCTATTCCAAAGAGTGTCAATCCATGAAGCCTCTCCAGCAGGGTCTGATCCTTCCTTACAGGGCAGGGGGATGTTCATGGCCTTGTGGCTGTATGCAGCCACTGTAGTTTGGACAGTTTGATGCAAAAGTGGAAAGAGCAGAGATGTCATCTTGTGGCTTTGAAGCAGACAGCCGGTTCTGGTCCGGCACTCTGCTTAAATGTGTCTGCACCAGAGAGGGAAGCAAGCAAGATGCTGGGGCCCATTTCCTTTTTTGCTTCCAGGTGATTTGCTCAGGGCTCTGTGCTTTTGGCAGTGCCTTCTAGGGCTTGCAAAACAGGCTGCTACTCCATAAATGCAATGGAAAGACCACCTTATTTTCTGAAATGCGGCTGAAAACCCAAGCCTCTAGCCACGAGGGACTGCACACCTCCTCTGCTCATCTGTAGCATCAAGGGCCAACAAACCAAGTGGCAGACGTGCCTCTGCCTACCTGACACGTCATGGTGCAACTCCGGGATCTGCAGAGCGGAAAGCCAGGCTAGAAGCTGTAATAGCTCATATCCTCTGCAGGTCAGTAGAAAGAGGACCTGAAACTCCATCTCACTCATGGTTTGCACAAACCAAATGCAATTCTTAGAGCCAAAGTTTGGTCCTCAGGCGTCAGTGGGAGTTCTGCATTAGAATTAAGATTCAGTGTTAAGCAAATAAAATGTCTACCTTGAGCCAGGTCTTCAGCTGAATCTTTTTTCTCTTCCCTCTGACCCCCCCCCCCCCCCCTTTTTTTTTTTTTGAGAGGTCGTATGTTGGCTTATGCATTTGCAGCTAAATATGGCTACAAGATTAGGTAAGAAGGATAATAAGGGGTTGTGGAAATGCACTGACCACAACTCAAAGCATAAGTCACAGTGTATGAGAATACACATGCTTAGGGGTTAGGTTTATGAGAAATAAAGATCTGAATGATGCTGCGCTTGCGAATCACAGGCCTTGTGTTTTCTTAATGCCAGGAATGATTTATTTCTTGTAAACAGTTTTGCTCAATCGAGGCATCCAGTTACTATAGACCTTGTTTGGTATAAAAACTAACGACATAGAAAAATATTGCTCTAGCAAGGTTTGACTGGTTGTCAGCCCAAACATGTGGCTTGAACATGAATTCCAGCGCTTGAAATATCCTCCAGTCGCTCAGCAACATCTTAATGTCAAGAGGAGATTATAGTCAGCATTCCCATTGAGGCATGACTCAGAGGTACTGTATGGAAAGAGGACAGTTCCAGCAAAAGCATGATATGGAAACTTAAGACTGAAGTGCTGGAAATCTTCCCTTCCATAGAAAAAAATGTGAAAGCTCTTATGAAGTGGAAGTTCAGCTGCTGCTGGGAACATTATGAAAACACACATTACATGCATGGTTCCTCATATATAACTGTGTTTCACAGCACGTTTCATTGCCCACCTTTGCCCTTCCTTTCTTAATTCAGAAAAGACGCAGAAAGAAACCTTGTTTCTCAATAAAACTAAGTGCAAAACCTTGGTGAGGTGACAGGTTTTGCAAAGCAGGAACTCCGATAACTTTAACGGGTGTGGTTTTACTTGCTCTGCATGAAAGCTGGCTAATAACATAGCATAGATACTTCGGGAGGTATGGAAATGTTTAAAAAAAGCATGGACTGACGAGATTGGCCTCAGTGAAATTTATATTAAAAAAAAACAACAACAAGGATGCACTGAAATATTCATAGTTTCCATTCCTGACCTTTCTCCCCATGAAGTTTCCTGAAGTCCATAATTCTCAGCTATGTTTGTGAGATGCTCAGCATTCTGAGGTTAGATGTGCATTTCTTGTTCAGATCCAAAGAAGTTATCCTCAGCATTTGGATCCTGTACAGGTTCACACACACAAGTAACACTGAAATGATTGGAACTATATACAGTTTTAATGCCAGACACTTACATGTATGGAGGCTGTGGATGCCCCATCCCTGCAGGCATTCAAGGCCAGGCTGGATGTGGCTCTGGGCAGCCTGGTCTGCTGGTTGGTGTCCCTGCACACAGCAGGGGGGTTGAAACTAGATGATCATTGTGGTCCTTTTCAACCCAGGCCATTCTATGATTTTATGAAATGTTTAAAGGAGCACACAGTGGAGAATCCAAGAATACTATGTATGTAGTATGTCAGGCTTGAAATGCTGTCATCAGTGGCTCCACATCCATTTGGATGTCAGTCAGTGGTGGCTTGCACCAGGGGATTTACACAGAAAGCCATGGCATTTAACATGTACATTAATATTAAGGATGAGAAGTAATGGCCTTAAGTTGCACCAGGATTGGAATTAGGAACAATTTCTTCTCAGAAAGAGTGGTCAGGCACTAGCACAGCTGCCCAAAGAGTGGTGGGGGTCCCATCTCTGGAGGTGTTCCAGAGCCTTGGAGATGTGGCACTGAGGGACGTGGGCAGTGGGCATGGTGGGATTGGGCTTGGAGGTCTATCCCAACCCTAATGATTCTATGATAACGATATGGATAATGAGACAGAGTGGATGCTCATAAAATTTGCAGATTATACAAAAGCAAATGGAGTGGTTGATGGACCAGACGGATGTGCTACCAGTTGGAGGAACCTCAGCAGGCTGGAGAAATAGGATGGCAGGAACATCACTGAGTTCAGCAAAGGGAAATGCCAAGTCCTGGCCCTTGGAGCAGGCCAAAGCACTGCTACAGGTTGGGGACTGACTGTCTTAAAAGTATCTCTGCAGAAGAGAGACCAGGGGTGGTAGCCATGAAACCCACTATGAGCAAGCAGTGTTCTCTTGTGGAAATCCTGGCTGCATTAGGAGAAATGTTGCTAGAGGTCAGTCAACGTGATCCTTCCCCTCTGCTCAGCACTGATGAGACACAGCTGGAGATCTGGGGCCAGTGCTGGACATGGACATGATGCAGAGACCTGGCATTGTTTGGACTGGTGGAGAGAAGGCTCAGGGGGATCTTATCAGTGCATAGAAATGCTTGACTGAAGGGGAAAAGAAGATGGAGCAAGGCTCATCTCAGGGGATCCTAGTGAAAGAAGAAAAGGCAGGGAACACAAACTGAAATACAGCAAAGTCTACTTAAACAGAAGAAATAAGCTTTTCATTGTGCAGGTGATAAGTGTGCTCACAAATCAGTTTGTTCAGGTTCTCGAGTGCATTTCTTAATCTTATCTAGAAGTGGTGAATTTCAAGGCTCAGCATTCAGACTGTTAAAATGATCTTTACTTTCAGGTTTGAAATAGCCTCCTTGCCATTTTCTTTGTCAGGCTTGAAATGCTGTGGTCAGTGGCATAAGGAAGGAGAAAGGAAAACTTGTTTTTGCCTTTTATCTGTGATGACTTCACATGAAATAATAGCCATGCAAAAACAGTACATGCTAAATTTCACCACCACTGGTGTATAGAAGTGAGACAAATTAGGGCTAGGCAGCCTTAAGTGCTATGAACAGAGTACCCAGGTAATGGCCTTTTACTGCAAAGTTTCTCAATTAATTATTATTTTTTTTTCCCAGCATTTTTCTTTTCATTTGAGAATTTTCCAGTTTTCTTTGTGCAGTGATTCAGTTCCTAGCAGAGAATGGCTTGCGTCCAGTTATGAATCTGGCCCTAGAAATCATTTGCAATGAGAATCTGACCTGAATTTCATAACAAGGAGCAAAATTTATGGCTGTTCAAATCCTGAATTGGATATGGATTTTGTGGTTGGGGTTGTCTGAAACTGTTGTTGTTGTTGTTGCAGGAGTCCTGGACCTCACTGTGTTTTCTGTATAGACTCCGCTAGAAGTGGCTTCTTCCATTAAAAAGCCAAAAGTCTGTGCCGGAGCCATCCAACCTTTCTGCATTCAAATGCCAACTATTCATCAGAGCAGTCTGGCACTGCCCACCTCTCAGGTGTCCCGGTGCAGCAGGAGGTGTCTGGTGGCTGAGGGCTGCCATAAATCTTCCAGGTGGTTGGGGCTGACCGTGAGCCACCAGACGGGTGAGAGTGAGTCAACAGATACCATGGAGTAAAAGTCACTGTGCTATTGCTTCTCTACAGGGAATTGGATTGAGATTGGGATATTTTTTTTAAGAACTTCTTTTTCAGCTTGGTTGTCTTTAGAAAGAAAACATGGCAAAGCAGAGATTTAAGAAGGGAATCAAAGTCATGATACTAGAATAAATGTAGAGATATTTACGGGAAATTTCTTCCAAACATCATCAAAATGGTGACGAGTGCTGGGGAGCTGTCATTTGATTTCTTCTGCTGCAGTTTGGAAGAGAATCATAGAACAGTCACAGAATCACAGAATGGCCTGGGTTGCAAAGGCCCACAGTGCTCATCCAGTTCCAACCCCCTGCTATGTGCAGGGTCACCAGCTACCAGACCAGGCTGCCCAGAGCCAAATCAGTTTCTGGTTACTGTAGCACTAAAGATACTATTAATACTGGCATGAACTGGAACCTCTTCCAGATCCAGATAAGCAGCGAAGGATGTACTATATTGAGTTCTTCTGCCAGTTTAGAGCTAACCCCACTGAAACAGGCTTGAGCCCCATACGTGCATGGCAACGTGGTGAGGTATATCCCACCACTGCTTTCACTGTATCTTTTCTGTGGTTAGGAGGGGGCTTCAGGCCTCGGGACTGTCAGCTGGGAATCTTTCCTGCACACTGAATTTATTTCAAAAAGTAAATATTGCTGGGCTGATGTGTGCACTTAGCCTTGATGAAGTCATTAATGTGGTTTCCAGCAAACTGTTCATAAAATTCATGGCTGCACTTAATTGCTACCATGTTCCTCCTCCTCGCATATTCTTATAAGAAAAAATGCTGAAAGCCCCGATAAATTGCAGGCAGAAGAATAATGCCTGCACTGAAGTCAGCTGGTCACATCAGCACAGATACGCAGGCCAGCTGGCACACAGGGGGTTCTGTGTCCCTCAAGGTGCTGAATTAATGCCAACGAGCTGCCCCAGCCCAACTCTCCTGGCCCAAGAGCCACCAGCAGACACACCTCAGTGGACATGATGGGCAGGTAGGGAGCAGAGGGGGTCCATTTACTCTAAGAGCTGTGTCACCTCTTTGGTCAGTGCTCTACTGCGGTGCGAGCTGTGTGCTCACCTAAGAAGACAACTTGTCAAATTCTTCTAGGAAAATGTAGAGTTGACCAGCCAGTGAAATCTGAAGTTTATTCCTGAGAACTCCCATGTGGTGTTTAAAAACTTACACCTCTGTCAGGGGCCACTGCCTGGATGCAAGCCTATTCACTTCAAGGCTTTCTTCTGGTCATGTGAAAACAGGAGCACAACACTAGTGAGCTGGTGGGGTACCAGACCATTCCAAGTGCCTGAACTTGCATTACCTCTACCAGATTTGACGTGTGATTCATCTCACCTAACTTCAGCTCTGTAAATGTGAAGTATATTTTCTAAACAAATTCTTTGTTCTCTCTATGATGTGTTTAGCAGCACTTGAAGAGGGCACTGATTCCCCTATTTAATCTAGTAAGGGATATTTTAGCCCTTGGTGATCTCTCTCTATTCATGACCCTAATCCTTCTCTGATCTTTTCCTCCCAAGTGGAAGGGGCAGTGCCTTGCAGATGGGATTGCCATTTCTCTAAGCTGAGTCTCCAGGGAAACTCTGAGGAGTGACTGCACAGAGATCAGCATTTTGAAGGCATTGCCTTGACTGTAGTCATGGAATTGTCATATCCTAGAGTCATTAAGGTTGGAAAAGACCTCTCATATCACCAAGTCCCACCCCAACCCATCCTATCATGCCCACTGATCACATCCCTCAGTGCCACATCCCCGCTGTTCTGGGACACATCCAAGGATGGTGACCCCACCACCTCCCTGGGCAGCTGTGCCACTGCATCCCCACTCCTTCTGAGTAGAAATTTCTCCTAATATCCATCCTGAACCTCCCCTGGCACAACTTAAAGCCATTACCTCTCATCCTGTGACACACGTATCCTTTGGGAACAAGATCTTTTACTCAGTAGGCGTAGCATCACACAGTGAGATCAGTGGAATCACGACAAGCAGGCATCTAGCCTCAAGTGTCCGACTTGTGCCAACGCACAGGTTGCTGGAGGATGTTGTCAGAGAGCCACGATTCTCCTCCAGCCCCATCCAATGGTTTGTCACACTGCTGCAGAGACTGTAGAAAAATCAGGAAAAAATTGTTTCCTGTCTTTCTAGAAGCTGGCTGTCAAATCTTGACAGGAGGCATCTACAAAATGGTTTTGGGCTAAATGTATCACCATCTGGAATGGGATTTCCAGAAAGACAGTGAGAGAAAGACTCCTTTTTCGCAAGTAACTTGTTTAATAAAAATAAAATTCCTCTTGCATTTCTGACATGGGACTGTAACCACTCCACCCTAACTCGCTTTGTCATACTCAGATCTATGAAGTAAGAGGAAATTATAGAAATTTATCATGTCTGGGTTCTCAGGATTGATTATGACTTGCTGCTTTTATCTTCCAAACAGTCACTAAATCTAATTGCCTTGTTGTAATGGATTAACCCCTGTGGTCCACAGTAGCATTTATATTGTGTTCAAAGAGACTGTTACACAGTTAGGTACTTTGTGCAGCAATATGCTTTTATAACATGTAGGCGCTCTTCGGGCATAACTCACCCTTTGTAGGTCTTGGGGGTTTAATTGGCTCATTGCACCGCTCTTCCACAGGGGATGGATTTCACATCACTTTGGGGGCAACCGTAGGTGGGTCAAAGGGCCTTCCACAGCACAACTGTTTCTTTTAAATTACAATGCAAGCAGATTTTAAAGACCTGTGTGTGAGCACTAGCATCTGCATTGTAATCAAAAACATTCCCTTGCTGATATTCGTGGGATTAGTGTTATTATTAGTCATAGTATCTTAGCCCCCGGGAGACCTGAACTCCAGGGTCAAGTCCCCAACAAGGCAACATATAAATACAATCGCTGTGTTAATAAAGCTACAACTTGTGCTGGCTTACCCTGTGTCTGCCAAGGGCTATCATCTTCCACATGGGCCACCCTGGTGACTCGGTGGGTCCCAGTGGCTCTCCATGTGATGATGAAAAGTTCTTGTACCAAAGCAGTAGGTGTGAGTCAAGGACTGCAGGTCATGGTGGCAAGGGAAGGAGGCAGCTCTGCTCAGCAGGACAACCAACAGCCAAAGCGTGCCATCACCCTTCATTTGGCCCGTGTCTTTGGTGGTGCAATGGGAGAACAATGCTACAAGGTGTGGTACAAAAAAGAAAATCACTGTAGGAGTGAAAAGAAACTGAAAAAAATAATCGGAGGAATGAGGGAACACATCGTGTGGGGCAGGGCCATCAGCATTAGAGGAGGAAAAAAAATATCCCAGGCTGTAAAAAGGATGCATTGGGTAAGAGGGAAATCAGCCAGAAGCAGCGAGGGGTCGCTCCACACGTGGGAACCTGGCATGGGGAAGGGACAAGAGGTGAGGGCAGGACGGGACGTGTGGGCACAACCCACAGCCAGAGACCAGCCAGAGATGCTAGAGAGAGTATAGGCCTTGGCTAATGAAACCGAGTCTGTTCGACTTGGAGATGCACCTTTGTAAAAAGCACCGTAAATGAGACTCCAGTTATCTCTGAGGTTCATGAAAGGATTTTTAATGAAATTGTTTGTGATTTCTTCTAGGATGAATAGGAAACAGTGGTGATCCGGGCTCCAAAGTCAGAGCAAACTTCATCTAACTGATTTTCTTCTTTCCTTTCTTTCATGTAAAATTGGATTGCAGTCTTAAATCGGCGTAACTGAAAATGTAACGGCTTCAAGCAAGAGAACAGAGCAAGCAAACAAATTTCTTTAAACTGCTTCCTTTAAAGGAGAGGAACTCACTTATATAATGTTGTGGGAGCACAATTGCCATTATTGTTGCATTTAGCTTTTTACAGTATACTTCTAATTAAAAAGATTGGTGAAATTCTAGTCTTCATTGTCATTGTCATTAGCAGAGCAATTGCTTTCCAAGATCGCCTTTGCTCCAAAGATTGTTTTTGTATCCCCACCGCCATATTGATAAGTACTGAAATGAAAAGCCAGCTGTCGCTGGACAATGGAATCCGCTTAAAGCCTATTAAAGGAATACCCCATATAGTTACAGCAATTACTATAAAACTTGAGAAGCACAGTGCAGGTTGTGCCCAAATGGCTCTAGATGAGCTTTTGTTTCGCCTCGGAGTTTGGTGCAATGGTTTCCAGAGGTCAGCTGAGGAGACTGCGGTTCCCTAACTCCAAACTCAACATTTTCTGACCCATCTTTCACTCTGATGTTTTCCCACTGTGGCAGTCACGAGGATTCACACGAGCAGGCTGAGATCCCTACATCTCGGGATACATTACTGCTGTGGCTATAACCATGACATCTTTGCAAACAATGAGCCTTCTTATCTGAGATGAGCTTAACTGTACTGCTCGGAATCAGTACTGCAGGACAATTTATAGCGGTTCATCAGGACACAAGCTGATACAGAGAAAGAAAACAACATTTTTACACTGTTATGCACAGCTTCAGAGGGAGCTGTAGCCCGGGTTAACCATTTCACTGCCTTTTACGGAAATTTGTTAATGGGCATAAACAGCAGACATTTGCCTGTCATGAGTGCAAATTCAGTGCTGCCGTCCTCATGCACTTACTTAGAATCATAGAATGGCTTTGGGCTGGAAGGGACCTCAAGGATCATGAAGCTCCAACCCTCCCTCCACCCCCCCCACCACAGGCAGGGCCCCCAACCTCCCCATTGAATACCAGCCCAGGCTGCCCAGGGCCCCATCCAACCTGGCCTTGAACACCTCCAGGGATGGACGGGGCATCCACAGCCTCTCTGGGCAGCTGTTCCAGCACCTCACCACTTCCCCTGACATCCAACCTAAACCTTCACTCCTTCAGCTTAAAACCATTTCCCCTTGTCCTGCCATTATCTACCCTTTCAGAGAGTTATTGTTATGCTAGCTAAGGTAATTTCAGTGATGTGCTTCAGCAGCTCTATTTTGGATATTGGCATAACCTTGGTTTCAATTCTACCTTGTGATGAAGAGCTCCCCAAGTTAATTGCACAGAAAGGTGTTTTGAAAGCAACAGCAGCACTTGAGAAATCTGCTTTTGTGGCAAGGCTCAGGCAGTTCTCAGGCAGGACACCTTGGGGTGTGCTCTGGCAGCGAGTGTGTCCCCACTGTAGGCAGACCTGGTGGCAGTGGTGTCCTGAGCAGCTGACCTTTTCCTTGGAAAGTCACCACGATGTTTTGTGAGCATGGAAAATTCTGGTGGAGAGGTGAAGGTCTACAAAACAAACAAACAAACAAACCAACCAAAAAAGCAACCACCAAGCCAAATAGACAAAACCAACCCCAAAATCAGAACAACAAAAAATACCCAAAGCCAAATCGATGGCTGCTCCTGCAATCTCTTGGCACCAAAGCACTTTCACCATGCTCCATCACCTTCAGAGGGCCAGGCACCGGCAAGGGGAGATCGAACAAATGGAACCTGTTGTTACGTGAGACCAACATGACAAACCCTATTAGGGTTTTGTACAAGCAATTTAACCTTTTGCAGTCTGTGGGTTTGAGTTGTTCTAATGAGGAGCAATTACTGTGGTGGATTCTTTATTTTTGCCCTAGGCTTCTCAGTGTGGCTTCTCCCATAGCTGGCACACAATAACAGGAGCATATGCCAAAGCTGCTCTTACCTCTCCAAGGCAATGAATCAGAAAGAGCTGTGGTGTTCTAATCTGAACACTTTCTATTCCTTTTGCTGAGCTGGAAGCTTTCTGAGAAAGCAGGTAGATATCGCAGTCCTTCCTCCTCCATGTTCTCTCATGTGTTCTGCTACTGATTGCATACATGCACGTGTTTTAACTAAGCAGCATGAAAAATGACAAACCTGGTTACATACAAAGAGCAACTTGTTTTGTTTAGATGTCGGAACCTCTCCTGTAAAGCGGAGGTTACAAGGATGGGCAGAGCAATCCCTCCCATTGTGTTTGTTGTTTGTTCCCAAGACATCTCAACACAGAAAGCAACTCCAATCACAAATCCTGAGGAAGTCTGAAGTCCAGACCAACAGAAGTTCAGGCTCAAGGAGTTATTAAGAACTCTTGAAGGTGTCTTAAAGTCTTCATTTTTCCTGTCAGGCTCAGCGTTCACTTGGTGCCTGAGATTTTATGATCTTCAGTCAAGATGTAGCCAGCAAATGAAAACTCCTAGCAGTGTGACAGCAGGTCCTTACACAGCAGGGAAATCTGCTTGCGCAACAAGAAAAAGAATTCGATATTCTGTGGGAATTTATGATGCTTAGAGACATCCACCATAACAATATTTATCTGCATGAAGACGTGTGTGTGAAGATGTACGTATGCATGGATGTATGTGTGCACACACCTACCCAAAGGTGGATTGACAGCTATGTTTGAGACATTTGGGACAAGACAGTACTTCAGGGCAGGCATCATACTCTACAAATTTCCCCTTCATTCTTTTTTTTTTTTTTTTTTTCCCATTCATTCAACAGGTTTTTTTTAATGTATGTTGTGGTTTGGCTTCATTACGTGGGCTGATCATGATCAGAACAAATTGGAGGTTTGATCTGATGTTCGTTCACCTCAAACAGAAGTTTGCCATGGGAGATACTGCCTAGTGATTGTGGGGTTAGGAATGTTAATAATAGTCTGTTTATTAGATGAGTAGACACACATGGCACCCAAAGTCACAGCTCTTTCCTTCATTAGTAATTGACTGTAACCGATGGTTCACACAATCTGACAAAAAAATACAAGAAAACAACAATGAGAAGCCAACCAGATAATTGAATTGTTCTCATGGATTTATAAGTCTGAACAGCTGGAAGATTCATTGTAGGTTATGCCCTGAGCCTTCTTTTCTAAGAAAAATCATTTATCTAAGTTACCTGTGCTATGTACAGACTGCAGCTTAATAATTCATTTTAAAATGTAACCAGAAAATTGTACCACCTCATTTGGATCTTCCGTATTTCCCTCGAATTTATTCCAAATTCATGATTATTTCCTAAATATCAAACTCACTGGTCACTCATGGATAAGTTTTTAAATGGCAGTATCCAAAACTTACCCAGTTTGGAGTGTCTGTTCACATGACATATTCGGACTATCGCCTCTTTGAACAGTCATTAGTGCAATGAATGCAGCTAGGAATGCCGAGAGCAGATGAAGGCATGCATTTTCCTTGAAAATTCTTGGCTTTGCTTGAAGTTTACGGCACTGGAGAAGAGATCCCCAGCAATTTCGTTTTTGTAATTCTTGTTGGAGTATTTTGGATAACTAAAAAAAAACAACAAACCAAACCAAAACAGAAGAAAACAAAAATTCCGTGGTCAATGAAATACGTACACAAATGAAAACTGTTAGAGTATAAACTTTGTTTGCTTGTCTTATCCACACAAAGTATGTATTACGCTGTGTTTGTGTGTGTTTCCAATGAATGCCTCGATGGAATAATTTTATGGCTCATAACTTTTGTGCTTTGTCCGAGATGTGACTGAGGCATCAAAAGCCTTTTTTTTTTTTTTTTCTTTGCTACATCATAAAAGTATCATATGATTTATTTCTTTATTATTTTTTCTTTTTTTTTTTTTGGGGGGGGGGGGGGGGGGGAGATGAGGGGGATACCAGTCATAGTCAGTCAGCATCAGTGGCTGATCTTCAAATGTTACTCCCGAGGCAGAGCCTGGGTCTCAGTGTGCAAGCATTGTGTGCTCAGACAGAGGCAATTTCAACTCTGCTATCTACACAGCCCTCTTTGGGGAAGTGTGTGCTTTGTTATTATTAAATTAATGGCCCTGAAGATGAACAGGTGCCATTTCTTGGAGAGAAATAGACAGTGAGTCTGCATTCACAGCTTGTAGCCTTGCTGCGATCTTAGTCAAAGACAAGGTTCAGTTCTTGTAATTTAGCTGGGGAGACACTGTTCCATGGAGCAAAGAATCATCTGCATGTTGATGCTTAAACCCCACTTATTTTGTACACAGCATCCAGGGAGCAGCCAACGCCTCATCCAGGAGCTGTGAGGCAGTTGGCTGCAGAGAGCCCCAGACTGCTGGCTGACAGGTTGGGAGCTGTCTGAAGGCCCGAGATAAGGCTGATCCCAAATTCAGAGAAGTCCCAAATTCACACAAGTCATGGGTACCTGGGAGCCACCCCTGAGAGGGGTCAGAGGGAGAGGTTTTCATGCATGGTTGGTTTCAAATGTAAGAAAGAGAACAAGTTTCCTGGGCATTGTGTGCAAATAGAAATATGCAGAAAATATACTGAAATATATGGAAGATACTTCCAGGATATGTTGCAAGCTCATTAACTTTTAAAATATTCTTTCAGTTTTTCCTGCAAGGCCAGGTTTTGTAGATATTCTCCCATTTTCCTTTATTCTCCCCGTGATCTTCTGGCTTCTTCCTAGGCAGTTTAGCTTTTCTCTTAAGAGAGGTTCCAGACCATCAGATGGTTGCTCAGAGAGGCTGGAGGGTCTCCTTGGAGATCCCTAACAGCCTCTGGCTGTGGTGCTGGGCATGGCTCTGGGTGGACCTGCTGGGCAGCGGAGGAGCAGAAGGACCAGAGGTCCCTGCCAACTCCATTCCATTCCCATTCCATTCCCATTCCATTCTCATTCCATTCCACTCCATATATACACACTGAAACCGTTCTGTGATTCTTGTTCCTACCTATGTTCACACACTGCTATCAAGTGACCATATGGGTCCAGGTCTTCATCCTGTGCAAACCTGAGCAACATGACAGCAGCAGTGCATCAGCCGAGCCTCCAGCTTGTCTCCTGAGCTTCAAATTCAGAGCCATTCACACGTGGAAAGTCACATTAGAAAGTGAACTTCTTCACTAAAACCCATGAGAGTGCCAGCATGTCGTGGCATTCCAGAGGATTTCACTCTTCCTTTTTCAGAAACATTTGGCTGTACTAAAGAGGTAACTTCAAATAATAAATTGCAAAGTTTTCACCTGTGATGGGTGTTCTTCCTGAGCTGATACTAACACACATTGGATCATCCTACTAAAAACAAAACAACAACAATTAAAAACAAACAAACAAACAAACCCAAACCAACCAAACATACAAAAAAAGTTCCATTTTGGAAGCGATTCTGGAAATTTATTGGTTCCTCGTAGCAAGTAAGTGATGTAAAGTTATGAACATTAGTGTAATTACAGTATTTTACTAGTACAAAATCCCCAACTACAAGAAAAAGTAGTGTAAATATATTTATATATGTATTTGTGTATTTCATAAGTGGTTCGCTGTAACATGTAAATTCCTTGGCTCTCAACACAGCTCTACACAGGTAGTGAACTTTAGTCAGCTAAATAAGCTGAACATTTCACTGCAAACTTTTTCTTTTATCTTTCACCTTTCTCTGCTGTTTCCCTTCCATCTTTTCTGCCAGCTACTCCTCCAAGAAGCCTGGGAATAGCTATAAGGCAGTCTCCTCACATTGATTAATATTATTTCTGTGAAGACAGCCTGAATTCAAAGGCTCAGTGTGAGAGGCTGGGAAGATCTCCACTTCTCTTTTGGCAAGGCTTTTACATTGATTAATAGTTTGCTCCACATATTTCAGTGAGATCTGCACAGGTTGACAGCATCAACAGCTCCTCCTAGAGCAGCTGAAACCCTTTTCAGCTCATTTCAGGAATCATGTACACAAGTTATACATAACTTACATCATCTTTCAAACTAGATCCAACAACCCATTTCTAGCATTAACTCCATGATCCAGCTACTCTGCCAAAGCACTGTAGCTGTGTGCTGACTGTGCATTCAAACAGTGGCTTCACAGCTAGTCAGTGCTGGAACGGGGGTACTACCAAATCAATTGGTTCAGTGAATGTAAGGCCAGAAAAGTAGTGAAAAAAACATTGAATACTGTGCTCGAATTATCCACTGTATCCTGGCTACAGGCTCTGATAATTTTTGTTTGATAATGACTTAAAATTGTGTTGGCTAAGGCATTCTTGGGGCATGTATAATTGTCCTCTGAAAATATCCTCGGATGAATATTTTATTGCTTTCATTGCATTTTGTGATAATAATCAATTAACTTGCCGTATTTCTATTTGCAATATTCAGGGCTCGCATTCCCATTGGAGATAAGCACAGTTGGTATCTGGATTAGGATCCAAACTCACCTACATCCCCAACTACCAGCTGGAGATATTCAATGGCCAACTCTCTTGTGTCAAGCCTTCCTGAAAGGTCATTCATGATGGTAAAGGCCTATGAGATTAATATGTCTGGAAAAGTGCTATTAGCCTAAGTGAGACATCTGGGCATTTCCTCTGGCCAGAAGAGAGCTTGCTATAAGTCAGCAATTTCTGTTTAGAGAAATAAATTTTTCTCATTGTGTTTTTTTTCTGCTTGTTTTTACAAGCTCTGGGTACATTCTCCTTTTCCTTCAGCAAATGGGTCAAGCTCCTTTTCTTTAACTCCCTTGATTTCAGTAGCCTGATTACTACCAGTTGTTTAGCAATGTGGCATGTGTAATGCTTTCCTCTGTGGGACTCTACATTATTGAGCGTGGATGTTGGACTCTGGCTTTTGGCTGGGACTGACCAGCAGAAGGAAAGGAAGGAAGGTCTGTCTCGTCTACGATGAAAGATGAAATTTCCAGATGCTGAGGTTTTTGTTTGAAAATACTCTCCCTCCTGCGTGTGAAATACCCTAATTTAAAACCAAAGTTGAAACAGAAAGATAACAGACTGGTCTGTGATATAATTTCCTTTTCAATTTTGATTTTACTCTAAATCTTACTTCTTTCTGTAGCTCGTGTGAATCCCAAAGGTGCTCAGGGGAACAGAAGTTTCATACCAAGGCCTGTTCATTTTTTATTTTGCTTTGTTGCAAAGGGGCTCACAGTGAGCTAAGTGGCAGTCCTAAAACTCCTAGACTCTCCCTTCACTCTGTTCAGGGAAAAGCCTCTGTTTCATACGCCCCAATCAGAAGAGACAGTTCCTTGCTACTGGGTGATTGCCACTGCTAGCATGGAGGGCAAACAGTCACTGGACCAAATAAGTATTCCCTTAAAAAGTGGTTGTCCCTCCTTCATTATCACACAAAAGATTCATTATCACCACATGCTGAAATTAGATGACCAATAATGAGGGTTACAGAGGGAGGCATAGGCTGTGGTTCATGCAGCTGTGCAATGACCAGGAATGTGACTTTCCCCCACTCCCTCTTCTACCTTCTTGCTTCAGGTTTCATTAGGATACACTCTGAGCCACGTCAAATCCAAGCACCTATTTTATTGACCTTATTCAATGACTTTCATCTTGTCTCTTTGTCTGATCATTGCTCCCCTCTTCCTACTTCCCTTTATGTCATTAATGAGTGAAATACTTCTTATGATATCTGCACTCATGTTTTGATGATGTTTCAGGAGAAACTCATCTTCAAGAGGGCACAGAACAATGCTAGAAGTTGGACATGAGGATGAAATCTTCTTTGTAGGTCCTACAGAAGATATAAATCTGATCTTCAGATCTCAGAGACACCCAGCACCAGGGGATGGGGCTCTGAGCACTGATGAAGTTGTAGGTGCCCCTGTGCATTGCAGGGAGTGGGACAGGTTGGCCTTAAAGGGTCTCTTCCAACTCAATCAGTTCTATGAGTCTACTATTCTGTGATTCAGAAGAGTCTTCTTTACAATCTCTTATTCTACTACTGCAAGCAAGATCCTCAGAACCCCCCTAACTGGTTCCCATCTAGTGACGTAACTTCTTGGCCAGCCTAAAGTCAAAATTATCTCCAGAAAGTTCAGAAAGACTCAAAATTAATGAACAAACCATGCAAGACTCTGTCCTATCCAAGGTGGATTTTCTAATGCCACAAGTCGCCAAGCCCATGAGAAGTGCTGTGGAGGCAGTCTGGTGCTGGTCTGCTTGAGATACGCTGGCGATGGGCACCAAGGTAATGCCCTCAACCTGATAGCCTCTGTTTTTATAAATGATGAGAGCTGTACACTGTCCTAAGGTTAACAGAAGTGCAACGTGTTCAGCTTTATTGATGTTGTGTTTCTTTTCATTTCTTTTCCAACAGTGAATACTGTTTAAATTAAAGAATAAACTTCCACTAGTCCTGATAATACGGGTGGTGGATAAACCTGGCTTGTAGCTCTGAGCAGTACCTACCCCTCACCCCAGCACTGCAAGCCATCCGCTCAAGGCTTGTCAGCCTCTTGGGTTTTAATTAATGAAGTTCCCGTTGAGGACATTTTTTTCATCACTTGCTCTATTCCAACACATTTCTTTCATTTGAAACCTGAGCGCTCTGCCAAGCAGGCCCACAGTGTCAGGAGGGGAGGGAGAGCTCTGTCTCAGCTACAGTCGTCTCTCTGTTCAACTTGATTCAATTTAGTGGAATTTCACTTTGTCGAATGACAAGATGCTGTATTTTGACAGTTGCCTATTTATGCTAAAGTGGAGGCATAATAAAATCAGTTTGGCGTCTGGCTCACTCTATCTGTAGCTTTTACTTAAGGATCTGATGATCTTTTATTCTTTAGATTGACTGACATTACTGTTTAGTTTCTGATTCGTTGTTGTGGATTCTTTTTTTTTTTTCTTCTTTTCCTTTTCTTCTTTTTTTAATTTTTGAAATAAAGCTTTCCTAAGAAGCTGGCATTCTTTTCCTTGAACACACCCTTCCTCGGCTGCAAATCTAAAAAGGAGGCAGCATTGTTAAAAGAAAGGAATTTTTATATATACTTTCTTTTTTCTTCTTTTTTTTTTTTTTTTTTTTTCTTTCCCCTTTAAAACTCACTGGAAAAAAAGTTCAGTGCAGCAAGCAAACAAAAAAGCTTCTGCAGTCTGAGAGCAGCAGATGCTGTAGCTGCGGGTAAGAGGCTGTAGGCTGCTGAAGCAAACTTCTCCCTGGCTCTGGTACACAGTCTGTCTGATGATGGTGCATGTGTTGGTGTGATCTGATGTGGGCTTCCCCACTGCAAGACAGTACTGCCTTCCAGTAGCTCACTCAAAGGCATGACTGGCATTTGTCATCTGCTGTCTGGTCTTTCTCATACTTTCCCCAGCAGATAAGTGTTTGCAGTAAGGAATCTTGCATTCCTAAGGAGTTTTTCTAGTGTTTGCGTTTGTTCTGTCTTAGAGGAGGTAGCTCAGAGGTAGACATTTTGCATGGGAGCAAATAGCCGTGAGTTTTGTGGTGCTTATTAATTTGGGGGGAATTTAATTCTGATTCTCAACCCAGACATAAATAAATCTTTGTCCTTAACTTTATTACAGAGAATTTGCTTGGACCAGAAAAATGATGTTTTTGGTTTTTATCTATGTCTTTGAGCTTTTGACACTCAGAAGCATTGCAGGTGTGCTGAGCAGACGTGGTTGCTGATATGCCTGTTTTGGATAAGGAGCACCAAAGCAGCACGTCATACCAGATATGGTGCACTGTCATTAACAGTTTTCCCTCCTCCCCACATCAGTATTTCTGGCAAAGAGACACAGTCAAGCCCCAGAATACAGTACCCCACAATTAGCCCTGGGCTAGCTTTTGCAGTCATAGCCCCATTTCAAAAGGCAATGTATTTGGAGAAATGAACCAAAGAACATTTCGGGAGCATTTCTGTAGCCCTTTGTACCTGAAGGAAGGAGAATTTTTGGAAAAAAATGTCAATAATATTGTAAGGATCTCAGGATTTTACTGGATGAGATTTTACTGGATGATTAAATGGCCAAAATAGGATTACGCATTAGTAACTCCTTGAAAATAAAATAAAATATTGGCATTTACTCCTCTGCTACTTGCTTGAGCAAGATATTCCTTTGCTACTGCTGTGGGAGAGGGTGATGGAGCAGAGATCCAGGCACTGGGGCATCAGTAGGCACACGCCCTGCTCAGCCTAAGGATCCCGGCTCTGGTCTTCATTGCCCCAAGCTAAATCAAGCCTCGTCCTGTACAGTCCCAGAAGGATTATAAGATTTTCTGCACACCAAACCCTTTGTTCTTCAAGCTCAAGGTGGTCCTGGGAGTTAACTTTCCCCCTGGGGATTTCTGAAGCTGTGTTAGTGAGCATCAGGAAAAACGAGGTAGAAAACAAACACTTAAACCCTGCTGTCAATATGGCACTTTACTTCAAGTTATTTTGTGCTGTGCTTCATTCCCTGGGTTTTAGATCTACAGTTTGTCTCAATGTTAATTCATTGTCATCACCACAAACCCCTCTTCAAGTTGGGCACTTGGTTCTCTTTCACTTAATTGCAGTCTCATCACCTGGACAGTCTTCAGTGAGGAGGTTCCATCTTCCATTCCTGCCTCCAGCCTTAGTCCCAGAGCTGGGATCTACTGTGAGCACAGCAGCCAGGCAAAGCACACGGTAAATTCACACTTTTCATGGTTTCTGTTTGGTTAGGTTTGTTTGTTTTCTCTATTTTCTCTAGCACAAACTGTAATGCAAGCTTACAACTGCAGAAGTATAGACTCTATTTTTTAATGAAGCCTATATAAGATTCTCCTTAAAACCTGTGGCTGTCACTAGTTTGGTTTACCTTTTATTAAAGGTTTTTTTGACCAAGAATTAGAAGAAGAAAGTATTTTCAAGCTCTGACTGTGCTGAGCCATCTCAAGGAGGCTGGGCTGGAAGACATCGCTCAAATGAACTCATCTACACCCCTTCAAGTAGAGATGTAGCAGATGCTAAGACTAGGATGTCCCTCAGAAGTCCTTTCTGTGCAAGGATTCAAATATCATCAGCCACATTTCCCAGCATACAGTGAGAAATTCAGATCTGTTATTCAATAAAGCAGGGCAAGCTGAAAACCATTATATTTTAAGGGATGAGCCCAGCAGAGACTGAAATCATCCCCAATGGTTTTGGCACCTGCAATTGCAGGACAGTGGCCGCTGACAGTTCCTGAAGGGTTAAGGTAAAGCACAAAATTACTGCTGATCTACTAACAAGGAAAATTTCCCAGCCCTGTAACTGTAAGCCTGAGCACAGGAGGAAGAAGAAACGGAGTGGGAAGCAACAGCACACCTGACCTCATGTCCCATGTCAGACTGCCGCCAATCTCTGATGATTCTGAGAAAAGCTGGGAAAAAATAAACACCAGAAATCAGCAGCCAAGTTATTCATCAAAGGTGGGAAAAAAACCTTCCTGGCCTCTGAACGCATCCACTGAAAACCCTGAAGCATGGAATTAATTAAATACAAAGAAACATAATTAATTTAATTAAATGCAGTCCTTTTGAAAAGAGTTGCTCTGATTAATGTCTCCTCCTGCAAAATCTTATGAATATATTTAGCCCCATTCCCAAAGACGGTATTTGTAGGACCTTGATTAGAGCAGCTAAAGGCTCGCTAATAGGAGTGTAAGTGAAAACCTTCCACTGACAATGTGAAAGCGGACACAAGAATCATGGAAACACCAAGATTGGAAAAGACATCCAAGATCACCCGGTGCAGCTACCACCAATATTTCCCCACCAAGCCGTGTCCCTCAGTACAAAACTTAAGACACGCTCAGAAAAGAAAGCAACACCCTCACCTCCCAGTTCAATACTTTCTGGTGCCGGGAGGTACCATTCAGATCACCTGCACTGACTGTGTAATGCCAACCAAAAGCTCCCTGTGCAAGTCTCATGTGAGGTCCCTCTGTTTCTGATCCAGACAGGTCTTTGTACCCATCTCCATAGCTTAAGGTTGGTTGCTTTTTGTTTGTTTGTTTGTTTTTTGTTTTTTGTTTCATTTTTGTTTGTTTTTGATACATTGATTTCTCCCTCTGGTAGCAGTTGGCAGCAGTTGAGCTATCAACTCAGATGTTATCATATGGCAGACGTTATCATATCACTGGTCTGCATAAGTTCCCACACAACCAAACTCGTTAGATAAAACATCCTGCTGAAAGCTTTGGAAATGAGTCTCAGTCACCTCCAGCAGAGTTTGGGAAACAAAGGCTCAGAGGCTGATGCACTGCTATCACTGGTTGGTGATGCACTCCTGGTACGCCTCACACCAGGATTCAGTAGATCTGTTAGATTTTTCAACCTTTAGGATTTGGTGGAAATTGCTTTTTTATTTTTATTTTATTTTTATTTTATTTTTATTCTGCCAGACATCTTACAGGAACTTTTTCCTAGAAGGCTTGATGTCTCACTTGGAGAGATACGTTAGATTACACGGAAGAGTCCCCAACTTCTGACTCACCACGGGTATTTCAATGTTTAATATTGCTAGGTTATCTCCTCAACACAATGAATCATCTGTAATTATCAGAAGTTACAGTCTTCTGCCTTTACTATATTTGGTAGATAAATTTGAGTATTATTCACTGTTGCAATATGTGAACATTAATAGAGCAGCATTCGGAGCATTTCCTCAGCCCACCATGCAGCACAACAGATACTCTCATTCCTTACAAGTTGGCTTAATAAAGCTTTCAAGAATGAGAGTTGTGATTTCGTGTAAAACACTGTTAGTTTTCCACTGTGTCTTTCACTCTGTGATAGACGATGTAGAGACGAAGAGATTCAATATTTTTAATTCGAACTCACCTTTTTGGTATTAATTCCTCCCTTCTTTTTTCTCAATCAAAAGTAGGGAAAATGCTGATATCCTCTACCTTTAGATAGGAAGCAGATGCAGAAAATCTTTGTTGTTCTTCCCAATGCCTGTTATGAGTTTTGGCTTACCTGTCAACATGAGTCAACATTTTACTTTCAGTGACAGGTTTCTTTAGTTTCCCATTTAGCATTGGTTGAAACACCACAAATCTCCTTTGGAGACAAAAATTCGACTCCTTAACAGAAAATTGTTCTAAAAGCCTTAGCGAAATTTTCCAAAGTGTTTTGTGCCTTTTCTCCCCATTTCCTTAAAATTGCAGCAAGAAGGAATTTTATCATCAAAGTGAACAGAACTGGCAAGGCATGAATGAACACAAACCAAAGGGGCTCCCAATTGCATCTGTCTTTGATGAGATCCATGCCCTGCACCTACGTGCTCCGTCTGCAGGGGATCCCAGCTGTCATGCTGATGTTTCATCTGCAAATTTCAATTCCCTTGCAGACCTTGAAGAAGCAGCTTGAACCTGCCCATGTTTCTTACAGTTCATTGTGTTGTTTTTGTAAAATCCTTCAATTTTGTATTATTTATCTTCTGTGTAGGCTGCTGGAGGACTGATTTCCACACAGGAACAATTACCTATTGTGACAAGATAGGAATGTCACTGCTGTGCAATAAATGCAAGCAGTTAGGAAACTTGCCTGAGGAACAGCAAAGTGCAGGTTCAAATCACAGCTGTGAATGAGCAGAGCACAGATTTCAACACAGGTTTTGCACAATACAAGCAGTAGCTGTGACACTGGACAGGCACAAGCAGCCCTCATGTATTCGTTGTGAAAAAGGAGACACATTTGTAAAGCACTTCTGTTTTTGAGGAGATTGTATTTTGCTGGAAAAGATAGTTGTTGAATATGAGCCTGCTGAAATTTGGGTTGAATCACAGAATCACAGAACAGCCTGGGTTGCAAAGGCCCACAGTGCTCACCCAGTCCCAACCCCCTGCTGTGTGCAGGGTCGCCAACCAGCAGACCAGGCTGCCCAGAGCCACATCCGGCCTGGCCTTGAACGCATCCGGGGTGGCAATCAAACCTTCACAGAATCCCACAGAATTGCAGGGGTTGGAAGAGACCTCAAGAGTTCATCAAGCCTGGCCCCCAATCAAAGACTAATCAAGTCTTCGATGTCACATCTGCATGGCAGTGGGGAAAGGCCTGGCCCTGAACTCAGCCTGCACTGTGCCTGTTCCTCACTGACCGTGGTCCCACCTCCACATGCCAGCTCTGTGCAGCTCTGGCACTGAGCACATAACCTTCCAGCAACAGGCTCCAGCAGGACCCACCCAGACCCATATAACCTCGCTTGGACCTTCCCCTCAGACATACAAACACCACAACAGAAGTTAACCTCAGGTGTAAAGTAAAGCAAGTTCCTTCTACCCGTTCTTCTTCTGATCTGGATTTTAGCTTTTGTCAAGCCGCTAGAATCAT
Organism: Alectoris magna; assembly: GCA_030625065.1. Taxonomy (NCBI): domain Eukaryota; kingdom Metazoa; phylum Chordata; class Aves; order Galliformes; family Phasianidae; genus Alectoris; species Alectoris magna. The sequence goes on along the minus strand of CM060562.1, from coordinate 111,562,005 downwards.
AGCATCATGGAATCACAAGGTGATTCCTCCCATCACCATTGCTACCACACGCTACTGAACTCTGGTGCTGGGGCTACTTCTTTGCATATCTGTCTGTGCTGTGCTGCTTCAGTTTCCTCTCCTTTCAAATGAGCATCAAATTATGAACTCTACTCTTAATTCAGGCAAACCGAATCATGCCAATATTCAGACTTTGCCACCAGGATGGCAAGAACTTCATTTTGAACTCGTCTCCAATCCAACGCGAGCACAGTAAATAACAAACATTGAACCCATGAAATTTGCTTTTGTTTTCTCTTTAGAGGTTGGCCTCCATTGGGCAGCTGCTCCTGAGAGAACTCCAGTGTGAGTTTGCAGCAAATACTGCTGTCTACTTGATCACAGCTTCTCTGGTGGGTGTGAGGTGGGTTGGTTTGTTGCACTTCAGGGCACTGGGAAGAGATTTTAAAGTTTCCAAAGGCTTTGAACAGTCAGGTTATTTGCTCGTGTGATCTCTCCAAGAGTAAGGCTCTGCTATTTATACTGCTGAAAATATGTTCCAAAACCTCAGTTCTATCCCTACCTGATTTAGGGCTCCTTGAAGACAATGAAAACGTAGGATAAACTGATTAAATAGCACAGATGTGCAGTAAAGACCACAGTAAGATTAGAAATCTGACACGCTCATCCTCTGTAAGAATGAGATTTGTCTTTGAACAGGCTGCAATGAAAATAAAAGAAAGCTTTTAAGACTGTTTGGAAGCTTTCCCCTCTATCGTGTAGAAAGCAGATACCAACTCCTAAATAATTACTGAGATTAGATATATGTTTCAGCTGGAAAGCACAAAGCATCTGACTGCAAATATGGAACACGGGAAGAATGGCTTGTATTCAAAAAGAGGTTGATTCAAAATGGAATTATTTACTCGTGAAAAAAAGTCTGTTTATGGGATAACTTGAATGAAACATCGAAACTAGGGATTATAATGCATTTTCACTAAGCAGGAGTTTCAAGGACTGATGTTTGAAGGAGGAGAGAATGTGTCACAAAGGGGAGGGAAAGCCTTGTATTGCTCCTACAACATGAACTTGTTGTACAGAAAGCAAACCCTGATTTGGTTTGCTAAGGCTTTACACAACTAAGACAGTATGTCTGTGTCTTCTGGCTAAAAAGCTTTGCTATACCCCAATTCCCCACTCTGCCAAGCCAGAACTATAATAATTCTCCATTTCCTAGGGTGATTGTGAGGATTAATCTGTTGATTTCTGTAAGCACATCCTGAATTCCTCTGATGATGTCAGTGTAAGAATTCAAGGAGGCATTGTTTGGGAGAAGGGATAGACAGCCAGGCAGGATCTCAGTTCAAAGGAGCTGGGGGCAAATAAATGGTGTGAGCATCCTTAAGCACAATTTAAGTGACTTCCCTGTCAATGATCAAGAAGTATTCAACAGTTTTGCTCTTCACAAATCTATATGGTAGAGGAAGGCAACATTTTTTTTTTTTTTTAAATAGGAAACTCTTCTGGGTCTGTACTGTAAATGACAGCTAATTTTCTGAAAGTAAAATAAGTTCTTCTCTAGCAGAAAGTGTTCCAAGTGTGTATTATTACAGAGATCAACACAAGGCTTTGCTCCTACAGCTTGCTCCTGGTCCCACACTCTGACCCAGCCTGAATACATTTTTTTTGCAGGGCTTAAAGCAGGGGATGGCTTTCAAAATCATCTTTTGCTTCTCACACATGGTGAAGTTATTTAATTTACAGCAAAGGTTTCCCAAAAAGATAAACCTGAAGAGGCAATATAAAAGCTAAAGGCAGTGGGTCTCTCAAGATATTCCTCATTTAAAATTACAGCAGGTTTCATCTGTGACTATTGTTGAGTGTCATTTTCCTTCTCAAGTCTCCTTGTAGCTGTTAAAGTATTAAAATAAACAAAGTAGTAACTATTCATAAATTACAGGCCTTGCTACATCTTAAAGGGATTCAGCACTAAGGAAAAAATTATTTCTATGATAAAAGATTGCATGCCCAGCAAAGGCATTACAGAACAACTTTCAGTTTCTTTGGAGCATTCATCTTGATCTGTTCTGGAGAAGAAGGAACCTTAACAGAGATCACTGCTGTAAGCAGTGTCTGTTAGCTTCTAGTTGGGGTTTCAGCCGTGCAAGCATTATATAGGTAGATGCAAATACCCACGTTCAAGTTAGTCCCATCTGCATGAAGTGCTGTATAGAAGTACAGTCCTTCAATCCCTCCTATACCATCAATAAAAGAAATACAATCATCTTTTTACTGCATTAGGGAGCCTACATACTTTACCATTGCTGCCCATAGGGTCAGATGGGGTGGTCTGGACCAAAGGATGCTGGTTTAATGGTTTAACTCTTACAGAGCTGTATCTGTTCTTATAGAACCTGATCTAATAACTGGTAAAGTCAGTGGAAAATGTATACTTACTTAGAACAATCAAAATGCAGCGGTAGCTACAGAAGAAATACAGGCATCTAAGTGATGCTTATGAGAAATATAATAGTTGAACATCTTTGTGCTGTAGGGATCTACTCTCGGTAAGGTTTGTTTTGAAGTAGAATGATATGAAGAATGTATTTCTTTTGAAATGTTGTTCCAATATTTCCTGATCTATCTTGAAGGATATACGGGTTTCCTGCAGCATGCTGTCAGAACAGCCAAGGAAGATTTTGGTTTATCCTGCTGTCTTGTGGCACTCATCCCAAAGAGGAGGATCATCAGTCCAAAACAGAATAGGGAGAAAAGCTCCACAAACGTGGGGAAAATGTCACCCTTGCCTTTATTATTATTATTATTTTTAACATGATGTGTCATGGTCTTTCTAGTTACAGTGCTTTCACTAGTGACATACTAAGGAAAATATGAAAGTGGAATATTAAAAAGTGGAAATTAGACACTTTCCTTTTTAGATACACAATAAACAGTCAAACTTAATTAGCTTCAAAATAAATGCTAAGCGCAATCTACCAATACTGCATCCAAAATGAAAGGAAATCACAGAAAAGATCTGCCGAGCACTGTGTTTGGCATTTCCTCTGTTTCTTGGAGCCACTCCTTGTAACCGTCCAGAGCAGCATTTTCTGTGACATCTCTTTTTTTTTTGCAGAGTAATCAGTCACTCAAATATGCAATCAACCCTCAAGAAAACAGGAATTTCACTTATGCTGTGAACTCGAGATCTCATGGAGAAGGACCATTTTCAGCTCATCCAAGGAGCAGGGTTAGCTGCCGATATCAAGCTAAGGCACAGAATTGATGTCACATCCTGCTTAATGTTATAAAAATGCATAGCCTTTTTCATTCTCTACTTCTGCCAAGGTCTACAGAAATCCTGGAGCACTTTGCCTACAGACAAACAACAGCTTTGTCCAGGCTGGTGGCCTTGGTCTTCTGTCTTTGGTACTAAACCTATTGACTTGTTGCTCTATAAAAGTTACGTATTATAATTCTCTGCTGTCCTACTGCTAAGTCTCATTTCTAAGAAGAGGAACTGAAGGAAGAAACCGAAGGACACAACAGCTTATCGACAGAGCCCCCTATCATCTCCTACCCCTAGCAATACTAGTGAAGAACTGGAGGGTGTGGGGCAGTGGCAAAAGCACTGTAACTCTATCCCAAAAGGGCAAGGTGATATTCACCAGACAGTGGTGGACCCCCTGCCCTGTTGCTGCCCAGCAGAGCAAGGCAGTTTGAGAGAGAAGGAGGAGTGGAAATGGATACCGGCTCGGCAAAGTGGACATCCACCATCCTGGCCATCCTCGGCTCCCCATGTGCCTCTGCGAAATAGATTTGAGGCCCTGGAACTCGAGGGACAGGTGAGTGAGGGTGTGGAGGGAGGTCCACCCATGAGGTTGCCTCAGGTGAAGCGGAAGACCCCAAGCCTCAAGGCTGCCTCCACCCAGAAGCACAGAAGGGTGGTGGTCATAGGCGACTCCCTGCTGAGAGGAACGGAAGGCCCTATATGTCAGCCTGACCCTACCCGCAGGGAGGTGTGCTGCCGATAGGGTACATCCACGTGTGCTGAGGGAGCTCGTGGAGGTGATTGCTGAACCACTCTCTATCATCTTTGAGAGGTCTTGGAGAGTGGGGGAGGTGCCTGAAGACTGGAGGGTAGCCAACGTCACTCCAGTCTTCAAAAAGGGCAAGAAGGAAGATCTGGGTAATTACAGGCCAGTCAGCCTCACCTCTGTCCCTGGAAAAGTGATGGAACAGCTTGTGCTGGATGCCATCTCCAGACAGTTGGAAGAAAAGGAGGTTATCAGGAGTAGTCAGCAAGGGTTCACCAAGGGGAGGTCATGCTCGACCAACCTGGTAGCCTTCTGTGATGTTGTCACTGGCTGAGTGGATGGGGGGAGAGTGGTGGATGTAGTCTACCTTGATTTCAGCAAGGCATTCAATACTGTCTCCCACAACATCCTTATAACAAAGCTGAGGAAGCGTGGGATAGATGAGTGGACAGTGAGGTGGGTTGAGAACTGGCTGACTGGCAGAGTGCGGAGGGTCGTCGTTGGCAGTGCAGAGTCTGGTTGGAGACCTGTAACTAGCAGTGTTCCCCAGGGGTAGGTGCTGGGTCCAGTCTTGTTCAACATCTTCATCAATAACCTTGATGAGGGGATAGTGGCCACCCTCAGCAAGTTTGCTGATGATACGAAGTGGGGAGGATTGGCTGACATGCCTTAAGGCTGTGCTGCCATTCAGCAAGAACTGGACAGGCTGGAGAGCTGGGCAGTAAGAAACCAGATGAGGTTTAACAAAAGCAAGTGTAGAGTCTTACACCTTGGGAGGAATAATTGCATGCACCAGTACAGGTTGGGGGATGACCTGCTGGAGAGGAGCTCTGCAGAGAGGGACCTGGGCGTCCTGGTGGATGACAGGTTGGCCATAAGCCAGCAGTGTGCCCTCGTGGCCAAAAGGGCCAATAGCGTACTGGGGTGCATTAAAAAGAGTGTGGCCAGCAGGTCGAGGGAGGTGATCCTCCCCCTCTACTCTGCCCTGGTAAGGCCTCATCTGGAGTACTGTGTCCAGTTCTGGGCTCCCCAGTACAAAAAAAGACGGATCTCTTGGAAAGAGTCCAGCGGAGGGCCACAAAGATGGTGAAGGGCCTGGAGCATCTCCCCTCTGAAGAAAGGCTAAGTGAACAGGGTCTGTTTAGCCTTGAGAAAAGAAGACTGAGAGGAGACCTGATCCAGGTCTGTAAATATCTAAGGTGTGGGGGCCATAGTGGTGAGGCTGGACTCTTTTCAGTAGTGCGTGGGGACAGGACAAGGGGAAATGGGATGAAGCTAGGGCATAGGAAGTTCCGCACGAATGTGCGCAAGAACTTCTTTACGGTGAGGTGACGGAGCACTGGAACAGGCTGCCCAGGGGGGTTGTGGAGTCTCCTTCTCTGGAGATATTCAAGACCCGCCTGGACGCCGAGCTGTGCGACCTGCTGTAGGGAACCTGCTTTGGCAGGGGGGCTGGACTTGATGAGCTCTGGAGGTCCCTTCCAACCCCTACGATTCTGTGATTCTGTAGTACACCAACAGCACCACCAGGAAGATGGGGCCAGCCCATGTTTCTGCAACTGGAGTTTTTTTAATGGAAAAACTGACTTCAAATGGAGAGAAATAGGGATGTCTTTAATCTTCACACAAAATTGTTATTCAGGATAGTGGGAATTTTAAGAAACTAAAATTAGCTCCAGCTACTCTGCTTACTGTTTTGTGCATTACCTGATATTTTACTACTCCAAAAATAGGGACTTCATAACATGGCCATAAGAAATTCTGAATAAAAGAGATTTTTGAATCAAGGATGCTTAGAAGAAAAGTGCAGCACCTCAGAGAATATGGAATTAAAAAACAAGGAAGACTCTTGCAGAAAGTGAGTACATGTTTTACCTGTTCTTAAACATCTCTGCTGATGGAGGCTGCCGAGCCTGGCTAAGCAATCCATCTCAGTGCTTAATTACATTTATGTTTACATTTTTCCCCGCAGGCTATCCTAAATCTTTCTTGCTTCAGTTTAAACCTATTACTTTTTATTTTACCTGCACTTGGCATGAGGACAGTTTACTCCTTTCCTCCTTGTTGCTAATTTCAATTATCTGAAGACCTTTATTAAATCTCCCTGCTATCTCCTCTTAAGAAAAAATGAAATAATCCCAGTTCCATTAAATTTCATCGAAAACTGTGGTTTTCTAGGTTTCTTACCCTTCTCTTTGAAGTTCTTGTGTATCTTCTGCTACCAACTCCCATGTTTCTTGAATCAAACAGAGTAATTTGATGTACTTTTAGCCAAACCAGGTAGAGCAGAAGGATTACATGCCATGTTTTATTAATCATGTTCACCACCGTCCTTGTCAAATAGCATCTTGGCTCTTCCCAGCCATTTCTTTGTTTTGTGAAAATTAATTTAATTCCACTCTGGTCCCTGAATATGCTTTCAGTCTTCACTTTCAGGTGTCCAAGGAATTCATAATCTGTGCATTTAACAATCTCTCTCTTTCCTCTATCACCAATTCATTCATAAGGATATTGTTTAACACCGCAGAAGAACTACTGAAAACTCTGCTCATGACATATTTCTTGAGATTATACAACAATGGCATACACTACTTTCTCAGCAAGTTTTTCTCCCATGTATTATTACTTTGCCTTACTCATTAGAATGCTGTTTAAAACAATATCAAAAGCTTACTAGAGGCAAGATAAAACATCTATGCTCCCCAGTCCAAAAGGTCTGTTGCTGTGCCAGGAAAAAAAAAATATCAATTTGACTTGGCATTATTTCTTCTAAAAAATATTCACAAGAGTAATTTTTCATTGTGTGCTGTTTTGCAGCACAATACTTCTCACTTACCAAATCTGGACCATGGAGTCACTTAACTTTTGGTTCTGATAAGAGAGATGAGAGCTCTAAGCAGCCTGATGTGGGGCACAAGTCCCAGAACTGCTGTGTTCCCTTGCCTCCTTCCCTCCAATCTATCCACCTTGACATAACAGTGGAAGCAAACCAGAGCCTCCTATTTGTTGTCCCTATATTTGCCTACAGAAGATGATATAGAAGTTGCTTCAACGCCATTTGCAACCCAACCTGCAGCTCCTAAGTGTAGGATTAACAGTATTATTTTCTCAATCCTGACCATTCTCAGCTAGCTCTCATTTCTATAGGGCTGTCCTGCTGTGAGTCCAGCAGCTGATCCGGACTGAGCATCCCACAGAGTGCTGCCAAGATGGGGCAATGGCCAAGGAGCACTGGCTGTGGGGCTTTCTGCAGGCAGATCTCAGCATCTCAGGGTGGAAAGCTGCATGGTTTTGTCAGCGCAGTGCCGAGTCTATGCAGATCCGAAAGTCCCCGTGAAAGTGCAGCATGATCTGCTTGCAGCTTTTGGATCAGAACAGCTTCATCAGATGATGCAAGTGCAGGTCTGCTCTCCATTATTTCAGAGATATTAATAAAAATTTTTAATGCACTTTCCCAATGATATTCTTCCACATCCCCAGAAGTCCTTTTAGGTAACTACCCAAGGGTTATCATGTTGAAGAGTTACCAGATGAAGACAGCGAAGGGAAATTGTTCTCCTACGTACCAGGGTGATTTCCAGTCCTGTTCCCCATTCAGTGGCCCTAAAAAAAGCAACTGCTGGATCATGGGGGAGGTTTAGGTGTCAGGATACTGCTGTGCAGTTCCCAGGGGAATGAGAAAACAGAGATCAGCTCACCTAGCCTACGGATATCTGGAAATTGGGATAGCTTTCGATTTGACCTTTCTTTAATGAACACACCCTAAACAGCAGTGAAGTGCATATTTCCCACCACAGACCCAGTACAATGAGCCACTGGTTTCCAAATCTCTTGACCCAAAATCCCCAAAGAACCACCAGACACTTATCACATACTTTACAAAGCAGGGGGTGATCTCCGAAAGTCTTCAGTAGAAGAAGCCAATGGCTTCCAGATGTCCCATTGCTTTCCTGCAGAAAAACATCAACCAAGTGCTCAGATGGCTCAGGGGTAACCCAACAGAGTTGGCTTCAGATCATTTATTTATTCCCAAATCAGCCATTTTGGGTCTCAGGAAGACTGTAGCAAGGCATAGGCAATAGTGGATCCATGTCTTGACACCCTGCAAACTACACGTAGTTTAGGTGGCTACACTGACACCAAGGCAATGCATAGTATGTCCTTTGGCTAAGCATCCCTATCAAAAGTGTTTTCCAGTCTTTGTATTTCACATCCTCGGGGAATATTTTGCTGCCTGACTTGCCACCAAAATGCAGGACAATTAAAGCAAGAGATTTAACAACCATATACAATGATTAAAGAAGGAGTCTGCCTTAAATTCTGTATTATCAACCCCAGGATACCTTCTGTTTCATTCTTCAAATGTAAAAAATAGGGAAGATTTAGTTCATGGTGCACTCGCAAAAAAAATGCTCAGACTATAGAAATAAGCAACTGCAAGTGGAGGCAAGTTCTAGAATGGGAAAAAAAAAGTCTGATGCATGTCATCTTGCGGTTTTCTGTTAGATTAATGAAAAGCCCACACAGCATAATTATGTTTACAATAAGCTTACAGGAGTTTTCCCACAAGGTAGAGGAGAGTCATAGAGGGATCAGGTTAAACCAATTATTTAACCTTTACAGAGCTAAACTTGCAAGTGTTTTGTGGGGGGGAATGCAGCCCATTTTATTGGTTGCTCAGGACCACATATTGAAATAGAGGTCTTCTTTTTTCTTTTTTCTTTTTTTTACTTCATCACTTTGCAAGAGTGTATGCTGGCACATCCAACGCAGATAACTGAGAAATGAATTGTTGGATGCTTAGATTTCTCAAATATCCCGCAGCTAACACACGTATGCTTTTAACTACTATGAATGAGTCTTCTCGTGAATTATCTGATGCATCTGGGTAAGGCTCTTCATTAAATGTGGCATCCAGGTTGAGGGGATTGGACAACAGAGAGAAGAAATAAATCATCGAGCTTGACTGGGAGTTGTTGCATTCACTGAAATCAGGATTTCCTTTACTGGAGTGGGCAATGGTGGAAAGCACTGAAAAGAAAACAATATGGTCTCATTTATCAGGCCTTTTGCAATGTCAGCCCTCCATTGTTCTTGCTTAAAAGAAAATTACGCACTTCTTGGCTTTCCAAAATCATCAGAGAGGCATGCAGCCGTTCTGGTTTAGACATTAGCATTTATTTTGTTTACTCCATTTCCAGTGGGCAAAAATCTAGTAAACCTGATTAATTAAATGGTCTACGTACAGCTTTTCCAAATGATAAAGCAAGATATGATAAAATAGAGCTTGAGAAACACAAATTCAACGCCCTAGGGGCTGAATTCTATGCATATTGTTGACAGAGCAGCTGTCTAAATGATCTTCCAGCTAGTACTGAGTAAAATCAGGGTGCTTTTGTTTCACTGACAATTTGAAAATGTGGGAAAAAAACTCACCCTAACTGCTCAAATTTAAAACACAAAACATGCGCTTGGCAAAGCACGTCTTAGGGGAAACGTTCAGAACACTTGAAGTGTTTAATCCATACTGAAAACTTATTTTTTTACTGAAAAACTAGAAAAGGAATTTTGTAGCAAATTGTTATTTCTGCCAAAAAACCCAAGAGATTTCACTAAAAAACAGCCTGACCCCCTTCCCAAAGGCTAGTTATAGGTGCTGCAGCCAGCACCACAGTTTACACTTCAAATAATAATTTAGCTGATAGAGAAGAAAGCAAATGAAATTCATACGCAAGCGGTCAAGGGAAGCTCTCCAACTACTTACCGTTTACACGTGACTCCCATGCTGGGACTCACCAGGAAAGCCACCCCACAGCCATCAGCAGCAGTGCCTCAGCCCATGGGAGGGTGAAGAACCACATTCAGAAATGAATAATTGGACCCCACAGGGAGATGTTAACCTTCTCCACCTGTGAATGCCTCCAAGCATTCCTCCACCCTTCATCTCCCTGCTGTGCTTGCTTTGTGTATGGCAGGTGTCACTGGTATGGTGATTTTGGCAGGCAGCTCATGGCGGGGGGTGGGGAGATGCACCTCCTGGGGGTGCATGGGCTGATCCTTCCAACTCTGTGAAGATCACTGGCAGGTGACATGTGGGAAAACTTATTAGAAGGAATCCCAGTGGTAGTAAGAAACTATAAATTTACTCCTGGTCTAATGGGGAGCTTTCTGGCCAAGCAACGGTGTGTGGGCATCAAACTGTGCCTCTCTGCAGCACTCACATTTCCCACTGGATTTTGTACAGTGCAGACTGGATAACAAACACCTCAAAACCAAGGTCAACTTTTTCAGTCACAGAGCTTCCAGTTCAGCCACTCATTTCCTATTTCTGTAGCTAAGAGGTGTAATTTTCCAGTTGTGCTAGTTAAACGTGAGAGATCTGCAAGCTTTCCACACCTCTGAAAATTAGGCCAATTACCTAGATACCATAATGGAAATGGTTGACTTAAGGTCTCATCTCAGAGTGGGAATAGACGTAGTAATTATCTGAGGCTTTATATTGCATGTATTCCTCTCACTATGTTAACCACAGCGGTCAGACTACCACCAAGACAAGTAGAGATACTAAACCACCTGATAATGGATTACGTTTTGTGATCCACCTGTATTGCTTCAAGTGAACTGTAACAAAGCATGGGCAAGAGGTAACTTCTGCCATATCTCTAAGATCATATCATTGCTCCAAGTAAAAGAACGTATAAACATCCTTTGTCACGATGCCTTTCAACACTGGCCAGCAAATACTACTAAAACACCCTAATTCTCAGTTGTGACTTTCTCAGGATTCTGTGCTGGGACTGAAATTTTCCATTTTTATTGCTAGTTCACAACCACTTTTATTTTAAAATTAAAACAAAACAAAAAGCCACAGGGTGAGATGGTTTGCCATTTCCAAGAAGGCTAAGTTAGTCTGTGATGTTGAATTCTGGGGTCATTTCCTTTGATTTCTAATGGCAACCTCCCATTTTCCAGCCAGCTGGCTGCTGTGGGTGGGATGAGACTTTTGCATTCCCTGTGAGAACCTGCCCAGGGTTGGCAAAGTTTCAGGCTTTGAAATACAGCAATTCACACAGTTCAAGGTGCTGGGCTTCCCTCTGCCCAGTGATGCCATCAGCTCATGTGGCAGAACTGCGAGGGCGATGCAGAGGATGGCCTGCAAAGCTGCCAGGATCACCCCTCTTCTGGGAAGGTCCACTTTTCCAAGCAATCTTCTTAAATACCTGGGCAAGGAATAACTGTTAACTGTAAGAAAAGGTGAAGGTTAGGAATCACCAGATTTAAGAGTGATTTGTGTTTCTTCAGTTTGGTTTCTTGTGCCTAAGTGGTGTTCACACAGATTTGAATGACTTGGTGGCTTCCTGTGTCTCAGTTTCCCCTGGCTCAGGTTCTGCCTTGGGAACTCACGCTTTGGACAAAGGGGTCTTCTTTTCAGTATTGCTTTCAAAGCCTGGAAAGCACGAAAAAAGAATGGAGAATGAAGTTTGCAGGAACAGAGAGAATGATCTCTTGATTAAATTCTTTGAATTGGATTCTTTTATCTTGCTGAATGTTAAGCCCATCTTGTCGCTGAAATCAAACTTTTCCCGCAAGCTATTAACATTTCTCATTTTCTAGATATCTGACAAGATTGTACACTCTGATTTGCAGAAATGTTGACCATTCTTGACTTTGTCTGAGCTCGGTGTGCAAACCCAGGTCATGAATTTCATAATGTCCATGTCCATAAAGTCCTCCCAAATCTCATATTTGGTGTCGTAGCCTCCCTCCTCCTTGGCTCTTCTACAGACCAACAGGAATGAAAGGTTGAGGGAACTGGGCTGGTTTAGCTTAGATAAGGCTCCAGGGAGACCTTGTTATGACCTTCCAGTACTTGAAGGGAGCCCATAAACAGGAGTGGAAATGGCTGTTTGTGAGGGTGGACAGTGATAGGAAGGGGAAATGGTTTTAAACTGAGACAAGGGAGGTTTAGGTTGGATCTTAGGAGGAAGTTTTTCACGCAGAGGGTGGTGACGCACTGGAACAGGTTGCCCAAGGAGGCTGTGGATGCCCCATCCCTGCAGGCATTCAAGGCCAGGCTGGATGTGGCTCTGGGCAGCCTGGGCTGGTGGTTGGTGACCCTGCACATAGCAGGGGGTTGGGACTGGATGAGCATCGTGGGCCTTTGCAACCCAGGCCATTCTGTGATTCAATGAATGGTTGCACGCTCACTGTTCTGGGAAAGGCGATGGGTGAATGTGTGTGAAGTTTTCAGATCCTGCAGTGGTGAGCCCCACAAGGGAAGCCAAAAGGAAATTAATAATCCTGTCTGTAGAATGGGATTTGTACCATAAATAAGACCTGGGGTCACACTTCAGATAATAAGCTGAGAACAAAGTATTGAATTAGGAGAGCACCATCCATTCCGAATGAGGTGGAGGAAAATGTGCTACGTGTTCCTTTAATTAAAGTCTTATATAATTCATACGCACAAGGGGAATGATTTAAGGTTCATATTTGAGTTACGAATTGATTTGCAACCTTAATAATATTCTTTTAAAACAGCGTGTGGGCGGCACGTATGTTTGTTATAGCCTGCCAGCCCGGGAATTCAGCGAGAGAGGAAAGCTTGGAGCTTTCAGCCCCTGGTTGTTTCTGATGGATAATTCACTACCTGCACATCCTTCCTGGAAGCTGCTACATGCATGTTACTGATGGCTTATGAAAACAAAATAAAACCAGTAGGATGTAATGCAATATTTATTTAAAATCCCTGTTTTGGGAAATCACTGAATCATGTCTGTCTTGAGGCATTGTGGTTCTTTTTTTTCTAAATACTTCTTACTGAGGATATTTTGCTGTAAAACGACCAGTCTTAGGGCTGCCCATTCCAACGCCAGGGAAGAGTTGTTGGAAAGGCAACTCTCAGCCTTTCAAAATTAGAAATTCTTTGGTAAAACACCATCTATTTTCTTTAAGATCAAAATTCAAACCTTATTTGTGGACATGGGAAAATTATTTCAAGGGGTTTTAAAACCTTGTCATGTGCAGACCAGCGTGGAATACTGAAATTATGACAGCAATCACCTGGAGTCTATCACAGCATTTGCTTCAACCCAGCTGAATCCTCCATGCTGATCCCATTTCCAGCTGACACAACGGAAACAGAAAATTGATGCTGCACTGTGAAGTTGGCACACAGAAAAGATTTCCTGGCTAGAAATGGCAGGGTCTGAGTTTGGGGAGCACTGTAGGGGTTTGGGACAGTGATGCTAAGCATAAAGCTCAGGAATTAACCAGTGGGGCCATGCGAGGACAGGGATGAAGAAAGTAGAGGAAGAAACCCTGACTTGAAGCATTAATGCCTCACACGTGTGTGTGATATGGGGGAATGTGTCAGGCACACATGACCACAATGGGATAGCTCAAAATGAGGACATTTGGTTAATAGCTAATAACATGTGTTTCTGTCTATATCATACCATGGAATCTGGTTAGTGCCAAGCCACTATGGTGGTATAGACAGAAGTTGGGGTAGCCGCTGTTGTATGGGTGTAGCAGAGAAATGGAAGTCGTCAGCCCCAGTGCCTCTAATTAACAGTTGTACATTCAGATGAGGAAAATCTACAAGAGGTATAAATCAAGAGCACCTCTAATGTAATGAACTGGAAGCTAATGGAATGAAACACATTTTCACTACTTGCAGACAACCAGTGATATTCTTCAGAAATGCTGATGCCTCTATCAAGTGTCTGTGTCTGTTTTATGAACATGTGAAACTAGAGCAAAGCACCAGGCCTCTGCAGAAGTCACTGGAATCAGGATTTGATCCTGTGACCTGTGACTTTCAAGGGCTGTATAATTTGCTGCACATCAAAGGTAACACATTCCTTCTTCAGCAGCACAGCTGAGAACCTTGACTGTGTAATGGCAGATATAAGCAGTCAGAAGGCACCTGGGTGAGTGGAAGAAGCTGATTTCTCACCTGAAGAAAAGCCCTTCCAAAAACCAAGAGTGCAAGCCTCCAGTTTTCTGAAGGAGGTGGAAAAATCTCTTCCTTCTCTGTCCACTCATTCCCGTCTCTTCTCTCCTGCTTCACCATGCCCTTATTTTCCTTACACTAAGTTAAAAGATAAGGTTGTTTTCCTGGGCCTCCCAGGAGAGTTAGAAAAATCCTACAAGTACCACCAGAAGGACTGTAAGTGTGTCTCTCCCTTGGCTTTAATCAGAAGAAAGAGCTGTGCAACTAAGTGCATGCTTAAAGCAATCTAATAGCCTGTGCCACGATAAAGTCTAATGTGCCAGTTTGCATCTAAAAACAAGAAGGGGTCTGGGCAACACCTTAGCTGTCAAAAAAGAATAGCCAGTGAAGGCCATAAATAATATCTGTTCTACTGCCAGTTCATCAGCTCCGATTTAGCCAGACAACGCAACAAAAGCTTAATGCAAAAATGTACTGCAACCTTCTTCCACCCCTCCCTCCCTCTTCTGCTCTCCCTCTCCCTCTCTCTCTCTGGGATTGGCTTATTTAAAAACTATATTTCTGCCTAGGCATTCAAAAATGCTGAATGCCTCAAGCAAACTAGTAGAATAAGCATGTTTCTCTACTGTTTCTTGGCAGGGCCCGCCGCCTGAGTCCTGCTTTAAATTAAAGCACATGTGGCTTGAGTTTAGCATTATCATGAAAATGAAATTACCACTTTAGAAAAGTCAAGTTATTTTGGAAGTGAAAACTGCAGGTCAGAGCCCACCAAAATTCCAAAAACTTGCTCAAAAAAAATGTCTTGCTGAAGGTTCAGAGCTGCTGCCGCGGACAGTGCATCGCTTTGGGTCCTGATTTATAGCCTTCTCCTGCACGATTTCCTACATTTGTTACCCACTCTCGGGAAAACCTTGCAGACTTCAGCGCTTTGTTACTGGCTCCCTCCGCAGCTCCTCCCCTGGAAAGGGGAGAGAAATCTATCAGAAATCAGTTACTTTGACCAGAGGCTCATCCCATTATTTTGAAGTCCACTTGAGAACTGCGCTGGTAAACACAACAAAGCCATGTTTCATTGCTGCTCTTGGCCCAACTAAATTCTCTCTGTGCAGTGGTATTAATGTTCTTGCTGCAGCCCAGGTCTATGCAGAGCACAGAGCAGAGCTCGCTCCAAGCCCAGCATCGGTTCTTCCATAGTTTTCTTCATGTCCAGAGGTTTCAGTGGGTGGTGAATCTTATCTGTTGCACTAACATGGCGATTTGAAGGATGTTTGTGTTTTATGTTTGTGTGTGCACACGTGTGTATTTCTTGTTTGGTTAGTTAATACTAATTACATTAAATACATATTTTTCTTTCCTTCTGGGCTTGCTACCATTCAAAACTAGATAAGTCATGAAAACAGATACATGTCAAGTTTCACTCCCCTTAAGATCGTGAGAGAAATGGATGCTTGTCACATCATGGTAGTAATGAGTCCATGTATAAGACACCACTTGTCAGAATCTGAACTGCATGGAGTGCAGTGGTTGTTAAAGGAATATTGTCAGATAGGCTTGATTCTTTTACACCACAGCACTGCTTTGATTCCTCAGCATTGCAAATGAGAGTCCTGACGGAATTGGCTGACACAGTCATCAAGCAACTCTTCGTGATATTTGAAAAGTCATGGCAGTCAGGCAAAGTCCCTGGTGACTGGAAAAAAAGACAGTGTGGCATCCAATTTGAAGGAAGGTAGAAAGGATGATCCAGGGAACTACTGACCTGTCCACCTCACCTCTGTGCCAGGAAAGATCATGGAGTAGATCCTCCTGGAATCCATGCGAAGGTACATGGAAAAGACTGAGATGATATGGGTCAACCAGCATGATTGAAATCTGGTGAAATCTCGTGAAATCTGGATTTCACCAGATGTCACCTATCTGGGTTTCAAAAAGGCCTTTAACACAATCTCCCACATCTTTCTCTCCAAATTGGAAATATATGGATGGTGGACTGTTTGATGGATGAATAACTGGTTGTGAGATCATACCCTGAGAGTGGAGGCCAATGCCTCAATGTCTGGAGGGAGATCAGTGACAAGTGGTGTTCCTCAGGGGTCAGTTGTGGGATCAGCAATGGCATCAATAGTGAGGCAGTTTACAGATGACACCAAGCTCTGTGGTATGGTCAACACGTACAAGGGACACTATGCCTAGTGGAGGGACCTACACAGACTGAGCAGTGGGCTCAGATGAACCTCATGAGGTTCAACAACTGCAAGTGCAAGATCTGCACCTGGATCAAGGCAACCCTCACTATCAATACAAGCTGTGGAGATGAAAGGATTGAATGCAGTCCTGCTGAAAAAGACCTGGAGGTGCTGGTGGATGGCAGATGGACATGAGCCAGCAATGTGCTCTCCCAGCCCAGTAAGCCAACCGTATGCTGGGCTGCATCAAAAGCAGTGTGGCCAGCAGGGTGAGGGAGGTGATCCTGCAGAGTCTGTTGTGACAGGACAAGGGGAAATGGTTTCAAACTAAAGGAGGGGAGATTTAGATTGGATATAAGGAAGAAAGGTGATGAGGCACTGGCACAGGTTACCCAGAGAGGTGGTGTTGCTTCATCCCTCGATACACTCAAGATCAGGCTGGACAGAGCTCTGAGCATCTGATGGACCCATAGGTGTCCTTGTTCATTGCAGGGGAGTTGGACTAGCTGATCATCAAGGATCCCTTCCAACTCAAACCATTCTGCGATTCAGTGATTCAATGATTCTATTTTACTCCAGTTCCATTGACTTCAGTGGAGTAAAGCCAATCTCTGGGAGGGTTGGGTGGGATGAGGAGTCAACCCTGAGCATGCCAAACTATGTAGCTGAAGTTGGAGTGACCAATGTGTTGTATAATCCTGTGGAAACATATACAATGATTGTGAAAATGGAGCTGGTGATCTGGCTAAGTCAAGCCACAATAACTCACCCTGTTCCCTACACACGCAGTCATGTACACTCATACACATGGAGAAAAAAATCTATGTCTGGAAGAAAATAATTCTTCAGCCAACGGCTTGAGACATTTGGAAGAACAGGGGAATTGTGGGTGCCAAGAAAATTTTCCCCAAGCTAAGAATTACTAACACTGTCTTTTCTTGCCTGTTGAGTTTTGCCAGAATGAATGGAATTGGTGGTGAAATGACTACTAATTTTCAGCAAATGTGGGCCAAGTCTTTATCCTTTTCATGTAGCATTTCGGAATCCATTAGTAGGTGCATACCCTAACTTTAAGCCTGCCCATGCAGTAGCCAAAGAATTAAGGTTTTGCCAAACCATTGCTGTTATTTTGTAGGTAGTCTAGGGCAGAACCTGAGTCCAAGTGACTTTGCATTGGACTGTGAGATACTACCACTGGTGATATAACCACCTGGTGATGTGTTTCTCCTGCAGCCAAAGGGCTGATTATTAAGCTCCTGTAGACCTACTCTCCTTCCAGGCACAATCCTTTTTTCTCCTACCTACATCTCTTCCAGAAAGATTTTCCATAAGAGCAGGGAAGTAGAAAACACCACATGAAATCATCAGGATGCAGGCTTGCAAGAAAAAGTATTTTTTCATCAAAAAGTTATTAATCTGGGGAACTCGTTGCAGGCTTGTGCAGAAGACGGAGATATTAATGGACTTAAAATGAGATTAAAAAATCCAGGGGCAATGGGTCTATCAGTCACTTTGGAATGCGGTGAACAGGCTGCAGCCTTTACTTTGAATAAAGCTCTTCTGAATGGGCTGTGGGATGACGAGTGGATATTCCAGCAGGAGTCTGCCTGTTCCCACTCCTCTTATTATGAGCTTTACCACAGTTCTATATCAGGGGCTCCCCTTAAATATAGTTACCCATAGCTTAGTGTACTCAGTGTTAGTATGGAAAGCTCCACATTTGAATCCTCTCCCTGGCTTTCAATTCAGGTTTGTTGTTTTTTTGCTCTCTTAAGAGTGCTGTGTACCTATTGAGCCACACTCTTTCCAGATTATGTCTACAGCATCATGTTAGCTCATGCCTCAAACCTGCAATCAAACTTGAATTCCCTGATCACCTGTGTCAATGTCAGGTTTATGCACTGACTCATGGCTGCAGTGAGTCGGGTGCAGGAGCAGGAATCATACAATCATGGAATCACAGAATGGTTTGGGTTGGAAGGGACATTTAAGATCACCCAGTCCCAACCCTGTGCTGTAGGCAGGGACACCTCCCACAGCCCAGGTTGCTCACAGCCCCATCCAGCCTGGCCTGGAGTGCTTCCAGGGAGGGGCATCCACATCCTCACGGGGCAATCTGTTCCAGTGTCTCACCACCCACGCTGCAATGAATATCTAGTCTAAATCTACCCTCTTCCAGTTTAAAACCATTTCCCCTCATCCTTTTGCTACATGCCCTTATAAACAGTCCCTCTCCACCTTTCCCGTAGGCCCCTCACAGGTACTGGGAGGAAACTAGGTGGGACATGATCTTGTCTAGTAGGTAGCACATACACTTGAAACACTTACTTACTAGTTATGGCCCCACATATATACAGGGATTTTTGACTGTAATACACTGACGTATAAAATACAGATAATAAACCTTTGTATTATCGATTATTTCTTAACTATATCAGAGATCTAATGAGGAGGGAGGGAAATCTGACAGAACAAGAATGACAGATTCTATGTCCAACAATTGTGTAGAACTTTTTCACGGTGGAAGGCCAGCTTTCAGATTTGGAATTGCATGGAGTGGAAAATGGCACTGCACCCTACAGCCACACTGAGGGGCCTTATGCCCAGCCTTGCCTGTTTCTCCCGCGCTGACTTGGGTCACACTTCAAAGGCCCCATAAAGCTCCAAGAAGGCCATAACTCTGGGGGCAATCCTTTCTTCCGCAGATGGGATGTGGGTTTGGTGTTGGCTCCTCTGAGAAATCTGTAAATCAGAGACAGTCACTCCACTGTCGAGATCCAGTTCTTCGCCTGCCGTGTGAACCCAGTACAGATCCCAAAGGCCTTGGAATTATTGTAGAAGATCTCTGTTAGGATGGGATTCAGGCTGAGATGAAGATACATCAGTCAGATGACAATCGGCCATCTGATGTCTACATTTCGGTTATAGCTGTTGGAGATCTAGCTGGCATAGTCAGTGAATGCTGAAGAGCAATTCAACTGTTCAGATACAGGGGCCTTGACCTGTAAACTGACTCCCATCCAGGCTCTTACATTTCTGAAGGAAATATAAGCTTTTGTTTCGTTACCTTAAAACACTAAGGATCTTGAGGGTCTAAATTTTGGCAACAGATATTGAAAATTTCCTATGGAGGCTCCTTAATACAATCCTTAGTTTTTCCTCATTTTAACAAGGTGACAATTTTACTTCCTTTTATCTATGGGATGTAGCAAAGATAAATTAATACAGAATGTTTTTGGTTGGTTTTTTTTTTTAAAGCTTTCAAATACTGTAGTTTAGAGGATTTGCCTTAAGAAGATATTTGTTAAATAGGAATAGGGATGCTTGGAAAAGAAACTCATGTAAAAATCCAGCTCTGAAAGAGAGGTTAGCTTGACTAGGCTCTGAAATCGGCATTGGCACTGGATGATATACAACCCATCCAAAGATGCAAAACAGAATGGTGCTCAGTTTCCCATTGCACATGGTAAGACACACCCACATGCTGCAAGGTGATTATTCTCACCTGGAGGAAAGGAATTATTCTTCCATTTTTATTACCAAGTTTCCTCCCAAAGCTCTCTTGTTCCCAACGAGAACAACGTAGAAACAAACTGAGGTTTTAACTTATAAAGAAAAGAAATATGTATTTCTGTTATTATTTTTATGTATGTCTCAGAATCCCACTGCCCCATCGTCATACTTATTCTGTAACTGTGAGAAAGAAATATAGATTTAAAGACTCTAATATCTCCTATTTAGTTAATGTCCTACTACCATTTAAGTAAGTCATTTGATGGCTCTGCTTTTCATGATTGGTTAAGCTATTTAACATACGTTATTGCTTCTGTGATTTATTGCCTGATGAGAACACTCAAGAAAGTCTGAGAATCTCTTTGGGGTTTATTGAGCTGGTACATATTTTATGCTGATTTCAAATAAATCAGTGTCTATTACAGCATTAAAAATGGGAGCATTGGAAAGAACATTGGGGAGAACTATTCCCGGAGCTTTGTATTCTGCTTCATGAATAAAGCATGAGTGCTTCATTAACATGGAAGTATGTGCATGTGAACCTTTAGGTCTCTATTAATCATTTTGGTGACTAATACTCGGAGCTCAATGTTTCCCATAAGCTTCTCTAAAGGAACCATAGTATGCTCATAGTATCTTACGCTGCGTGAGATGGTTCCCCAAAAGAGTGTGTAAAATTAATGTCATAGATACCCGAAATGTAAGAATCTCTTGACAGATAGTTGTGCAGCACATGCTTCTCTGTTCCACTCGCTGCATTTCAAACAAGCCAACTGAAGAACAGGGCAGAGTATTCCCAATCCTTGTCTTTTTCAACTGGTACCTTGGTCATTCATCACCATCCTGTGATTCACATCCTTCTGCTGTTGATTTAGGAAGAACAGGACTGAATTCTCTGTGAATTAGGAAAAAAGTGATGTAAGTGTATTGGTCCAGAACTTCACATCATGCAAGTGTCGAGTGCAATGTGCAAGAACACACTGTAGGCAGAGTTAAGGTTACAAGAAGATGCCCCTCTGATTGTTGTCCCTTACTAACAGTTCAGGCTGGCAGCGATGAAGATGCTGAGAGAAGCCTGAGGGCTAACAAAAGGGACCTTGGGATGGTTAGCTGATGAAGCAGGAGTCCAGGTGGTGTTTTTCTCCATCCCCTCAGTGGCAGAAAGGGATACTGAGAGGAGCAGGAAAACCCATCTCATAAATACATGACTAAGAGGCTAGAGCAATCCCAGTAAACCACTGAGTAAACCACTACTATGGGGTGGTTTATTTGGTGCCTGGCCTGATAACTGTGAATGGGCCTCACCTGTCTCAAAGGGGGGAAATAAATAGATCCTAGCCCAGGAGCTGGAAGGCTTGTTGAGAGGGTTTTAAACTGGGCGTGAAGGAGGAATGAGATAAAACCAGGTCTGCTAGATTTGAGTCTGGGGAAATGATTGAGGGTGAGCAAAAAGGCTCAGCTGAAGTGGATCTACACCAATGCACACAGCATGGGCAACAGGAGGGGCTGTACTTGTGTGCCCTCACCAGAGGTGAGTACAGGGGATGATCACTTCTCTGCTGCCATTGGCAACACTATTTCTGATACAAGCCAGGATGCTGCTGGCCTTCTTGGCCACCTGGGCACACTGCTGGCTCATGTTCAGCTGAGAGTAAACCAACACCTCCAGGTCCATTCCTTCCACACAGTCTTCCAGCCACTCTGCCCCAAGCCTGTTGTGCTGCCTGGGGTTGTTGTAGCCAAAGTGACCCAGCACTTGGTCTTGTTGAACTTCATCCCATTGGCCTCAGCCCAGCAATCCAGCCTGTCCAGATCCCTCTGTAGGGCCTTCCTACCCCCAGACAGACTGACACTTCTTCCCAGCTTGGTGTGATCTGCAGACTTACTGAGGGTGCACTCAATGCCCTCATCCAGGTCATCGAGAAAGATATTAAACAAGTTGGACCCCAATAGTGACCCCTGGGGAACGCCACTTGTGACCGGTCGCCAGCTGGACTTAACTTCATTCACCTCCGCTTTCTGAGCCTAGCTATCCAGCTAGTTCCTTACCCAGAAAAGAGTGTACCTGTCCAAGTCATGGGCTGCATCTTCTCCAGAAGAAAACTGTGAGAGACAGCGTCAAAGGCTTTGCTGAAGTCTAGGTAGACTATCCAACAGCCTTTCCCTCACCCACCAGGCAGGTCACTCCATCATAGAAGGAGATCAGGTTGGTCAAGCAG
This sequence comes from Alectoris magna, assembly GCA_030625065.1. NCBI lineage: Eukaryota > Metazoa > Chordata > Aves > Galliformes > Phasianidae > Alectoris > Alectoris magna. The sequence goes on along the minus strand of CM060562.1, from coordinate 111,540,113 downwards.
GAGCTGCCTTTAACATCCAGGGATGGTGACTCAACCACCTCCCTGGGCAGCCCATCCCAGTGCTTAACAGCCCTTTCTGTGAAGAAGGTCTTCCTGAGATCCAACCTAAACCTCCCCTGGCACAACTTGAGGCCATTTCCCCTGGTCCTGTCACCAGTGAGAAGAGACCAGCCCCGCTCTGCTGCAATCACCTTTCAGGTACTGGCAGAGAGCAATCAGGTCTCCCCTCAGCCTCCTCTTCCCCAGACCAAACAGCCCCAGTTCCTTCAGTCTCTCCTCATAGGCCATATTGTCCAAGCCCTTCCCCAGCCTTGTTGCCCTTCTCTGGACCTGCTCCAGCACCTCCATGTCCTTTCTGTACTGAGGTGCCCCAAACTGAACACAGCACTCGAGGTGAGGCCTCACCAGTGCCGAGTACAGGGCAGGATGACTTCCCTAGTGCTGCTCACCACACCATTCCTGATACAAGCCAGGATGCCATTGGCCTTCTTGGCCACCTGGGCACACTGCTGGCTCATATTCAGCCCGCTGTCCATCAGCACACCAAGGTCCCTTTCCATCAGGCAGCTTTCAGCCGCTGCTCCCCAAGCCTGTAGGGCTGTCTGTGGTTGTTGTGACCAAAATGCAGGACCCAACACTTGGCCCCATTGAAACTCATACAGTTAATCTTGGCCATCGATCCAGACATTTAGGGAGCAGCTCAGAAGGTTAGATGTTGTGCTAAGGGATGTGATTTAGTGGGGAAATATTGGTGGTAGGTGGACAGTTATACTGGACGACCTTAAAGGTCATTTCCAACCTTGGTGATTCTATGATTCTATGATTAAGTCGTGACTTTTTAGGCAGTGATCAGGAGGTTGTGAGGGCACTATCCTGAAGCTGGAGTAAAATAAGTTTCCCTGAAGCTAAATAATAATACTTATTTGTATTTAATAAGGGTGGGGGTAGCAGATAGAGAAGTGCTCCCTGGGTGTTTTCTAGGGTGGTCATTCTCAGAAGAGACCAAGATGGACATGGTAGTGCTCACAGTAGTGCTGAAACATCTTTCAAGATGACTTTTGCAATCTCTTCCAGCTTTGTGTTCATTGCAAATTTAACGTACCTACCCTCCGCCCCACCGCCTGGGCTGACATCTGTGGAAATCTCTTGTCAAGTGATATTTTCTGATTTTGGCAGGTTTTGGCTTAGTCCACAATTGTAATAATGCTGACAGTGTTACACCTGACATAATTTTACCTTGACTTTATCACAGAATGAGAGAGTCCTTAGAGTTGGAAGGGACCTCTGAGGATCATCTAGTCCAACTCCCAAATATTTTAGTTTGTTTATGAAAACAGTAAGTGAAACTGAATTGCTTATGAAACACTTCTTCATTTTTCTCCAATCAAGAAGACTTGTTTTCCTTTTTTGAAAGTATACTAGATTGGTTTATTCTTGGCAAATCCTTACTGGCTGCTGCTCATCCCCTTAGTATTTTCCATGTATAATAATTTGTTCACTTGCTCATTCCAGATCTTTTCTGAGAAGAAAATGTAAGCTGACCGACCTGTGTTTCCCTGGCTTCTCATTTCTCATCTTCCTGAAATGGGCACTATTTCCAATATCAGTTTAGCCGTTCTGCCAGAAACTTGTCAAAGATAATTGCAAACATTTGTAAGATTGCTTTACCCCGCTCTTTCAGGCTCTGTCTGCTTGTGCAAGCACTGTGGTGCAATAGGAGTGGATTAGTTGTACGAAACAGTTAGTTCCAACGACCAAATTCTTCTTGTTGGGATTTATCCTCTGACTAGCCCTAGTTTGGTGCCAAGGTTTATGCTTATTAGCAATTACTAATTAACACTCTCAAAACACTTCTTCCTGTTGAGGTTCATCATAAACTGGAAATCCAAGTGGATCATTATAAATGAAACTGATTAGGATATCTTCTTTAAAAGTGCATTCCCCACCCAAAGTCATGGAATGTGGGGCTGCACCCTCAGCACCCTAGACTGATTCATTAGGCTTAACCAATATGCAAATATGTAAATAACAGAAATGCACATTATGCCTGATGTTGATCATTCTAGGATGAGGTCTAAACCTTTAAAGAAAACTGACTGAAAAAGCATGAAGCATATCCAGGTTGTCAGCATCATCTGACAACAGCTGTTTCCTCTACTGGGTAACACACCAACTTTCCTTGGTTGTCTTCTTCCTACTGACATATTCACAGAATGATTACTTGATTCACTCTGTTTCCTTCTACTTTAAACTCATTTTATATTTTATCCTCTCTGATTTTGTTCCTAACATGTTCCAACTTTTGTCATACACTCATCCTAGTAGTGTGTCCTCATGCCCTCTTCTCATCTGCAGCTTGAGCTTGAAGTCTACCAAATGCATTTGCCAATCCATCTGCTCCTGTATTTCCTACTGTTCCTCTGCACAGGCTGAGAACTAGAACGAGAGTATGAAACTGGACACAGTGATCCCTTAGGAAACCTTTCAGGCCATTATTTGCATGATATTTCGATAGCTTTCTATGTAATGCCACAGCAGCAATTCATTAATACTGCTGGGACATTGCTCCTTGGAGAATCATAATCTCTTCCAGTAAGACTGTTGCTTACGTGTGCAAGAATGGAAGCAGACCATGAACAGTGTCCAAATCTGAACCAAAGACTATCCAGAATATTTGGGTCATTCAGGAAGAAAGTAAGATTGCAAGTACAGCCACAGAGCACTTCATAGCAGGTCGTGAATAGACACGAGCGAAGTTTAGCAACTAGTCTGGCTGAGGACTAAAATTTCTGTGAGTCAACACATTGGCTTTTAACCAGAGAGAGTCATGTCTAGCATCTTAGAGCAGTTGAAAATTTGCTATAGCATTGGAAGTGTCCAAAATGTTATGCAAAAGCAGAGACTTTTTGCTGTTTCGTGTTTGGTTTCTTCTCTTTCTTTTCTTTTTTTCTTCTTTTTCTTTTTTTTTCCTTCTTTTTTCCTGCACAGAAGTTATTCTGAGGACACAAAGTTCTCATCCAGAATTAGAAGTCATGTCTTGTGTTACAAGAGTATGGGAGAACTGGCAAGACACACAGAGCCCATGAGAACAAACTAACAACACAATGGATTTGCAATATTTAATCAAGTTCTTGGTGATCACAAATCTTGCAACACATTCCAAAGCTACTAAAAATGCTATACAGAAACCAGCTGAGCCAATATTTAAAGCCTTTTTAATTTAACAGGACCCATTTTTTATAGTATCCAGGATATGTTTCTGGCTTTCCTACTTGTCACATGATCTCCTGTCCAGATGTGCTGGTGTATATCTAGGAGTGGACCAGCCAAACCGCAGCGCTTTCCTCCCGCTCGTAGCCTGTTACTGCAATTCAGCCATCCTTCTCCCAGCTACAGAAGCACTGCATTAATATGTGGTGTAACAACAATAACACAGGAGGGGATAAAACTAACCGTAACTTTAACTGTGTATCTGAAAATAATAACAACGGAGCGACCCTATTCAAAGAGGTTAATTTGCGTGCGGAGTATAAAATCCAAATAGGCAGTTGTTTTGGAAACTTCCCCTTTTTTCTCACCTGCGGCGGCAGATTTGTGCTGAGGAGATGATTTCCTGCAGCTTTCTCCAGGAAATTACCCACCCCTTTGTTTGCATCCCACAGACTGTGCTATGCATGCTCAGACAAACCGGTGGGCAGCCTGCTTGGGTCTCCTGTACTCTCGCAGCCGTTTCTCTCAGGGGTCACTCCATGCAGGCTGAGAAGGGAATTCCAGGCTTGTGGTGTAATTATTGCCATGGTTAAGTGCTGGCAGCATGCTCAGAATTAGAAAGGAAAGGCCTGAGGGCTGGTTCTTCCCTCCTGTTCATGGGATAACCCCACCGGGCTGACTGCGACCTCCCAAGGCAAGGGCTGCATCCACACTCCCCCCTGGAAGGGTAATGGGATTCTTATGAATGGCCCCATTAGGAGTCAGACTGGCTCCACGCCAAAGAAATCAGCAGAGTGGCTTCTGATTTACACTGGGGTAAGCATGAGGGTGCATTAAATCCGTAATCCTTGTCCCCACGGCAGCCAGGAACTCAGCAGCTGGATCCTGCCCAGTGCCACAAAACCCCGCCAGTGTCAAACAGCACTGCTGGCCCCATCCACATCCAAAAGCTCCAAGGATGCTGACACAGCAGTACCAGGCAGCACACAAGTTCAGCCAGCTTGGTCCTACACAGTAACTTCCCCTTCCCAATTCCACGTGCTCTCACAGCCCCCACCAGCCCAGGACTCAGCACTGCCTCCTGTAGGTCAATTCTGCAACTTTGGAAGGTGGAGTAATGGAGAGGTCCAAGCTCTTCCTGCCTGCATTTGCACACCCAGCTTAGGTGGCAGATGAGTGTAAATGTCTTAGATACAGCACCAGGCTGCTCTACTTAACTTTTTTCTCTTGCCCTGTATCTCCCCTGATTGACCTTGACCGGGAATCCCCAGTTCTCAAGTCCCATTCCCTCCAATCTGAGTACCGACAATGAAAGATTTATTTCTCTATTTTCCCAGGAGGAGATGTCACAAAATCTTATTGTTCTTAACAGGGATTTGTTCTAAAGAGAAAAGAAAGAATTAAGAAGAAAAAGAAAAAGAAAAAAACCCCACACCTAGTTTTTTTGTGAAATCACTGACATTAAAACACCTCCTGGTTTCCATTTATTCCCTTAATAAAACAACTCTTAAAAGTCTTTCACTCACCATGCAGCATTAACCTTCAAGCAGGAAGGGGATCAACTGCTTTTATTATTTCAGCAGCGTTTCCTAGTTTGGCTCGGCAGCCAGTGCTAAGAGGGTGTGTGTGTAAATATACATTATAATCACATTACAAATCACTGCCAAGGAGAGCAAATGCAGACCAAAGTATGTCAGCAATCAGAAAAGTGATTGTAGATCCAGATCCTGCAGTGCTGGAGTCAATGGGGAGGTGCTTCCCATCCTCTGTTTGTAGGAACTTCTATGGAAACGGGGCACCTTCATGGTCACTGTGCATCCCTGCCATCATGCTTGCTAGCCCTACGCACCCATTCAGTTATATATACTTCATAGAATCATAGAATCATAGAATCACAAGGTTGGAAAGGACCTACAAGATCATCTAGTCCAACTGTCCTCCCATTACCATAGCTACTGAAAAAACTTGAAACTTGAAACTTGATACTTGAGCTATACTGATAAAGCAAGATTTATTGATGCACGAGTTACAGAATCAGTCTTGGGAGAGTAATCCAGGGCACACTGTACCTTTGTGAATTACTGATTAGAACATACGTTAAGTTCCTGAACTTGAGTCACGAAGTCCCTAAGCTCAGAGCCATTCACAAACCGGCCACAAGTTGCTGAAGAGCCTTTCTGACAAATAATGTGGCGTATTCTGGAGGATCAGAATTCAGAGATCTTCCATAAGGGATGCTTCAAATTCATCTGTTTTTATCAGCAGGTACAAGAATTGTGCAGAGAAGAGGTGGCAACTTGTACTATAGCTCGATGAGTTGGGTAATGGAGCAACTTGAGCCACAGCAGGAAGGCCACTCAGAGGAAATTTTGGATGGACCAAGAGACATCTCTTGCCACACACCCTATCAAAGGATGAATTTTTTCTCCTGATGGAAAGGTTTGACACAACTTTGAATGAAATTAGGTTGGTATGCAAAGTGTGAGATTCTGAAAAAGTAAAAATTCATTACTTGCACCACCACCCAGAGCATACTTGACACACAAACCCTATGAGGGAGGATAAATACTGCCCTGTATAGGACAAAGCTGAAATGTTACTTGGGAATGGCCAGGATGCTTGCACTTGGAGTCAAAGTAACATCAACAAAGGCACTGCATCAATTTTCTTCTTGGTTTTGCTCGCATCTGCAAACATGAGATAAAGCACCAGATATGGGCAGTGGCTGAATGCTACTTGCACAAGGACAAACCCTACCATGAGCTGAACCAGCTCTGCTATTTGCTCAGCTTGAGACACCAGAGAGTTAAAAACAAAGACAGTATCACCTCAAAGCACATCAGTATCTACCAGTCTTCCTCATTATTAACTCATTTTCATGTTGGGCATCAGGGCAATCAACAATCCTTTTAAAGAAAGCTTGTAATGCAAAAAGACATTTTTTAATCCAACTTCCTTTTCAGACTAAAATGTTTTTAATTCTAGTAATCAGTGGGTTATCCATGAACATACAGCGACGTAAACAACATCTGAGATAGCTGTAAGTTAATCCCCAGAGCTAAATGCAGCTTCACCACCACGCCTAGACATTTTGTTCCAGATTTCTCTATGTAGAACCATGTTGTAGAACCAATCATCATGGCACACCCATGGAAGTCCATGCCTAGGCTGTACCCAGGCTTCCCGAAACTTATGTTAATATTTCAGCTCATCCTGACTACCTGCATTCTAAATCTATTCACATTGCCTTTCTGGTAAAAGGCAGCTAACACAGGGATGAGAATAGCTGGGATGTGCAGAGCACGTGTGGTTTTGGATGTCAGTGAAGATATTTGTCATGGGGAGCCAATGATGTGCTAAAAGACCTCTGTTGCTACTGTTTGGCAAGTAGCTCATAGAAAGAGCAAAAAATTTGCCTCAGAAAGTGATGGTCCAAAGGGATGTCCCCAAGATGGTGTACACATGTGCACTATGGACAGTGTACAGGAAAGAGGAAACATGGAGATACCTTCCAAGGCCATGACAGTGTATTTTAAGCAAAAGTTGACAAAAGGCTGGAGATGGGGGTGGTTTGTATGGCTTGGGAAAGGGAAGGCTGCTTTCTCTGATACTGTAGGAGAACTCCAAGTATGCAGAGGGGGTGGCTTAGCACAGCAGGGCTGGGAGGAAAGCTGAAGCAGAGGAACAGCCTGAGAAATGGCATCAGAGAGAGCCAGGACGTTGCTGTCATCTGCAGCTGCTTTGGTGAGATGAGGGGGAGGTTACTTCCAGGAGAAATTGTGACCTGCCTGTGGAAGCTCAGAGATGATTTCTTCAGCTGCAACTTTTATTAAGATACCATTCCCCCATAAATCTAGACAAAGTAAGCTTTTTACAGCACTGAACTAGCGAAGCCACCTCTCACACTGAAACAAACCACTGTGCTGCTCCTCAACCACTTTCAGTCCCTTCTCCATCCCTGTCATTCGCTCACTGCCCCAGCTCTGCCCCAGCAGCTCTGGATGATGCTCGCCTCCCTGGTAGCATCTTTCTGATGGTGAGACGCAGACAGAGGGGCCTTCTTCCAGCAAAACTGCCCCCTGCAAACAGCACTGTGTTAAGGTCATTTTCATTTCCTATATCTTCCTAGACTAGGAAAAGGAAGAGGGGCCCTGGATAATTTGGAAGACATCAGTCCCTCAGAGATGTTTCCTTACTCAGTTTGAAGGATGGATCCAGGGAGGGTGTGAACATGTTCTGAAGGCACTGCAGCAAGGACATTACGTACACAGGGAAGCGGATACCCCCACAGGATCCCTGGCTGTTCTCTGAAATCACTGCAACCAAAGGAGGACATCTCTGCAAATGATCTGATAAACACTCATAAGATCTGACTTAGACTCATTTTTTCTTATCCGCTGTTTGTTAATCCTACCCATAGCTCAAACTATTTCCATGTTCTGATAAACTGCTCCACCCACATTTCAAAGGGACCTGTGAACTTACACTAGCGAAGGAGCGAGGCTGAGGCTGCCCAGGCTGCAGGCAGGCTCTGAATTCCTGGTCTGTCCTGTTTGGGGCATATGGTTCAGATCCAGAAATGAGAAAACAAAGAGCAGGTTCCCAGACCCGCCTCAGCTTTGGCTTCTGCAGCCCTTTGCTCTCTGCAAGCCATGGGACATGGGGAATTGTGGCTGATGCTCTGTTTTAGCCATCCGGTGCAGCAAGCAGCAGCCCTCATGGTTTGTTTTCCTGTTTGTCGAAACCCCAACCACCTGGATTTCTGAAAGCTCTTCAGAAAGGACGTTGACAAATGCCTTTTGTGTGGGGGTCATTTCACATTTTGTGGGCACCACCACATACATAGACAAGTACTTTCTTGGTCATTAATCTTTATTAAATTCTCTCACAAAAGGATTTTCCTTCTTCTCACCACATTTCTTTTGCAGTATGACCTCACTTTGGATTACTAATAGATCCAGATGCACTGTGCACAATTTGGCTTCGTGCAGAGTGTTATTTCCCCACGTTCTCTATCTGCACCCAAGCTCTTGATACTGTGCAACGTTACCCATCACTTCAAACAGGAGCAAACCACATCTCTGCCTTTGTGGAAACTCGTTCTGCTCTGAAAGGTCACTGTGTACAGAACAATCAATTTCACACAATAGATACCCCGCCCTGACTTAGGTGATGGTGATGATATTCCCAGTTCCCGTTAAGCTTACACAGGTGGTGGCGGTGAGACCTGGCTGTTAACCTCTTCCCAGTGCCAACCCCGTGTGAATGAGTGCTATGTCCAGGCCTGGGGCTCCCAGTACAAGAAAGATGCTGAGCTCTTGGAACGAGTCCAGAGGAGGGCCACTAAGATGGTCAGAGGGCTGGAGCAGCTCTCCTATAAGGAAAGGTTGAGGGAATTGGGCTTGTTTAGCTTGGAGAGGAGAAGGCTGCGGGGAGACCTCATTGTGGGCATCCAGTACTTGAAGGGAGCGAATAAACAGGAGGGGGAACGGCTGTTTGTGAGGGTGGGCAGTGATAGGACAAGGGGGAATGGTTTCAAACTGAGACAGGGCAGGTTTAGGTTGGATCTGAGGAGGAAGTTTTTCACCTAGAGGGTGGTGACGCACTGGAACAGGTTGCCCAAGGAGGCTGTGGATGCCCCATCCCTGCAGGCATTCAAGGCCAGGCTGGATGTGGCTCTGGGCAGCCTGGGCTGCTGGTTGGTGACCCTGCACATAGCAGGGGGTTGGAACTGGGTGAGCACTGTGGGCCTTTGCAACCCAGGCCATTCTATGACCCTACGGTTCTATGATTCTACAATTCTATGATTCTATGAACTCGGTCCTGCTGCTTTGAGAGCTGTGTCCAGAACTTTACGCACACATTGACTTTGTCTGGGCTGCAGATGCTCCAAATAAAGATGAACTTTGAAAAAGTGAAATAGAGTTGTCATGGTAGTGAACTGAAAAATAAAGAGTGTGGGGAGAGGAAGTGAAAAAATCCTTGCCAAATTTAGGAAGTGCTAATATCATGGTACGGCACAGGGCTTTGGTAGGAATCACAGAGACACGCTATCACATACAGTTGGACTACAGCCATGCTGTCAGGGCTGCAGTCACATCTGCAGTGATCTGCGTCTTGTATCAGACTTTTTACCGCTTTCTGTGAAGAAAGCAGTTGATACCACATTGAAGTGACTACTTAATTTTAAATGGTTCTTTCTTCCCTCCTCACTGCACATCACGGATATGTCTGCAGCCAAAAACACATGTTCTTTTAATTGAATTCAAAGTGGAGAAGAAACCAGCAAGGGTTTGAATTACAAGTGGAAAAAAAAAAAGAGAGCTTGCAAAGTGAGGCCAGTTCTGTGCCTCCGACATCCCGCTCTCCCAGATCCCTCACTCCCTCCAAAATAAGTTCAAGAGTTTTGCCTGCCCCAGACTCCGCAAAGTTCAGCCCTTCCTAATTTAATCACTCAAACTCTGCTTAACTGCAAACTCCAGCATGTTCACAGCTTTCTGTAGATGGTTATCGCATCCCCTTTGGCCATTGTTTAGCCAAGCTGCATGCACGACATTCTTTTGATCCTTGTAAAATCAATGGAAACCAGCTATCATTTTTTAGATGTGAGCAGAAAAGCATCTTTTCCCTAATGCTATCGGCGACCCACAGCCATTACCAGCTGTCTCAGTCACCCACATAAATCCAGTAGAGGGAGGCATTACACAGATGTGGTTCTTCAGCTGGGGACCTATCTTCTGATATTGAGGGTCAATAAAATGAAGCGAGGTCACAAACAACCAAAGCTGTGCCTGCATTAGTGGACAGGTCAGTGGGGAAAAGAGAGATGGTTCTTAAAGGAAAGCAAAAACGTGCTTCCTGGGTGGCAAAAATTAATCTCCCAGCATCTGTGGCGTATAAAGCAGGGGTGAAATTTTGGTAGTGGAAGGCAGCGGGGGGAAAGTAATGTTTGATTTAGACTTACCAGGAAATATGTGGAACAAAGATTGTCCAGAAATCCATGCTTGAAATGCATGTTTCTTGTTGATTTAGCAGATGTAAGGCATGAAACTTCACGTCAAAATTTCTCATCTACTTAGAGGCCTTGAAAAAAAGAAAAGGTGAAACACAGCTCTTTTACCTATTGTGTCTGCTCTTATTTTTGCTCTACCAGTTTATGTATCGCTGTAGTAGCAGGAAAAGTTGTTATAAGGCAGGACACCTACCCTGCAACATGCGTGCTCCCTTTGGGAGTCCACAGAATCAAGTTCTCATTATGAACTCTATTTTCACCTCCCACATTGTGAACACTGGAATAGGGAAAAAAAATGTCTTTGGCCTGTTAGAATATAGAATTTCATCCTGAGGAGAAATTAATTGAAAACTAATTTTCAAGGAAGAGAAGCTTTCTATCAACAGTGCCATTATTTCTTATTATTGGTTTGTATGGCTTTAGCACCTGGAACCTCCAGCCAAGAGGAGGCTTTCTCATTGCTGGTTGCTGTATGCTAGCACAGGGGAAAGTCCCCCACCACAAGGAATCACACACTGCACTGGCAAAGAAAAGGAGATTGATTTGTTCCCATTCTACAGATGGAGATCTGGCAAAGAGAGATGTTAAGGTACTTGTCCACATTCAGGCTGCTAGTGATGGAGCCCAGATCTCTTGAGTTTGAGTCCAATGCTTTAACCACAAAACCCTCTCCTCTTCAGTTTCAGTGTTTAATTAATGATGATGATGTCTGCAGCTTCCTCTTATCAAGCCATCCTTTCATCAATGACAATATTGTGGTTGTTCCCCCGCTATGTGTGTGGCTGACTTCCAGTTATGCTACCAGCTCCTGAAATCATGTTCTCAAGGGTAGAATCTACCGATCTTACCAAGTCCCTTTTTAAAAGCGAGGCCAAACTCTGCTTTTGGTGCACACTTATTTTACACTGTTGAATAGCATGACATGGTAATGGTAAAACTGACTGGGTTGCACAGACTAACTGAGGTGAATTCATCCTAAGTGTCTTTGCTTCATTATTCAGCTAATTTTGTTGTCCCTTTTCTGGATACAGCTACATTCTGGAGGGCAGTGAAGAACATGTAGCCTCTCTTGGGGAAGCTGAAGGATAAAATGAGTAAGTTTTGTTCCCATGTGTGACACTCTGCGTGCTTATATGAATTCCTATAACTTGATCTCAGGTGTTTTGGTAACAAGATGTTATTTTACCTCAAAAGTAAGTACTCGGTGTGGGACATGGCACAACAGTTATATCAACAGTAAGATATCCCCAGGGCTGCAATCATAAATGATAAAACATGAACACTGGTAACACTGAGAATGGGACTTGTCCTGTCAAACTTTTGGTACCTACAACGTAGACATTTCTGTCTGAGTGCTTCATACAGTCAGAAAAAAAAAGTAGATACTTTCTACAGTGCAGTTCATCTGAACAGCCTTAAACATTTCCTTTAAGATGAAGTGAACTGTGCTCCAAAATGCTGAGATTTATCCTCCACTGATAGTCTAGGTAACTAACTCCGACGGAGCTGCACACACATGGCTATGTGAACTCCTTTTGCTTGGCTCTGACATTGAATGAAAGAAGAAAAATGTGTGATTCCAACTGTAAGCCAAAGTACAGAGTGAAGAAATGGGGAAGGTGGCACCTTATGGAATCTCTTGTCCACTGCAGATAACTGGAAATCATTTTGAGGGCATTCAGTGTTTCCACTACTATAAATCTGCTACTAACTAATGGGACCTTATATTCTTGAATGAATGCCATTGAATTAAGAGATTCACTGTTTATGAATGGGAAATATTAACTGGGGTAGCTGTAGGAAGCATTTGGTTTTTTAAGGTTTCTAGGCTATTTAGTTGTAACATTATTATCGTAGTTTTAAGGAAAAAATAATTAGATAATCTGGCTTTCACTGCTGCCAGCAACACCTGGCAGCCTGATCACATATGCAGAAAATCACATTTGTCATCAGTAAAAGGTCAATCTTGCAGACAGCACTGGGGCAGTATTCCTACCCCAGGCTCTAAGGATCCCTCCAGAAACAGGAAGATAAAGTCAGACTCTTATTTTGCTGAGGTTCATCACTTCTCGTCTATTGGTTTTCATCTCTTTTGACAGGAAATAAAATTTGTTCTAGTTAGTTGACCATTTGACCATCAACTTGTGCCTGTTGGCTCACACCCAGTGCTTCAATCAAAGCCAGAAGACTCAGGGAGAGGAAGAGCAAGAACAGCGCCTGCAAAGACCCTGTCATCGAATTTTGCAAGGTTCCAGAGATGGAAAAAAAATACTTGCTGACCCCTGTGGTTACCAGCTTATACACTGAAACATGAAATTTGATTACCTTTCTCCCCTAACTGGTCATCAAACTGTTCTGTTTTGTTTAACTCCAGCCAAAGTATTTGACTCACTGGTCTTCTATGGTATGAATCTATCAGCCTTTCATATGGTTTCTGCACTTCCATTTGCATCTGTTAGAACACCAATGTGATCTTAATGCACTGCTGCATGGCAGTACTCATAACGCTCAGGCATGCATTAATTGATCTTTGGACATAGTCTCCTTCCCCATCTGCTTCACTGATTTGTTCCATTCCATTTGATCCAACACTTCTCACACTGAATTGTGCCATAATTTCCTCTGCTGAAGTTCAGCATCCTTCATGTTTGACTCCTGGGTCTCTCCATAGTTCTAATTACAAACCTGGAGGATTTCACTGGAATTTTAATGGTAATATAATATTAAGCCTAGAGCCAAAAAAAGTACTCTGCATTTTGGAAATACCATGAACTGGGAGGCAGATCAGGGAACAGGCTTTAAACACAAATGTGCAAAAAACATTTCTCCTTAAATTTTATTTATGTATTTGTTTCTTTCTTTTTCATCAACTCGTTTTATTAGGGAATGCTTGAGTTGTTAAATTGAAATGTTCAGACTCCTTACAAAGAAGACTCCAAAAATGCAGTGCATATGTCATGCCAAAATGTTGTTCCAGAGTTTGCCACCCATTTGTGTTTCAGTAGAAATACTTGCCTCCCACTCCTTGGCACTGGCTCAAAACTCTTTTTCTCAAAGGAGGTGCTGAAAAAGCATCTGAGTATTAATTTGTCTTTTGTGGGAGATTTTAATGTTGTTATAAATCACTATAAATCACAAATCAGGCTTTAAATGGGAGACTTCGTGAAGCACTCTCACTGCGTAAGGCTGTGAAAATGAAAAGCTCAAAGCAAATGCTATCTTGATGTGTTGTATTTAAATTGCCTCTAGCAGTCTTAATGGCCTGGTTCTGTCAGTGTCTGACCTTTCATTCCATATGAAGAAAGAAAGTGTGGTAGGCATCTCCTCCTACACTGAACAATGTGATTCAAAGCTCCATTTGTCAAAGGAAACTCCTTCATGTACCACATTCAAATCTGTTGGGCACTCTTCCATAGGTTTCCCATATCCAAGCATTATCAGCAGCTTCTCCAGTGCATGATCTGCATTTAAGATTTTAAGCACTGCAACAGCACTTCTTATTCTGATATCTACCGTGTGTGATTCCATACACGCAGTTCTAAGTATTTCAAGGCACCAGCCAGATCTGCACTAATACTCCATATTTACATGACATTTCTCATTTCAAGGTGTTCTGAGTTGAATAGACCAACCATACATAGATAATTAGCAATAAGGATCACTGATTTTATTACTCTTTTTTTTTTTTTTTTTTTCCCTCCATTCTGGCATCTAATTTGAAAGCTTAACATGAGCTCATCAAAATGTAGACTTTGTGAAGACAACATTTCTGAATAGACACTGTACAGTGAGTTCAGCGAAACAAAGCGTTCCAAATTGGAGCATGGCCAGGACAGCAAAGTCATTGCTAGAAGTCATGGGATCTTTAATGCCCACAAAGTGGTCAGGACCTCCACTGAGTTTTATGAGTGTAATGTCTCACCCAAAGAACAACTTCTTCAGCAGTACAGTACCCCATTGTATCGCACTGGACTCATTCATGTGCAAGGAGAAGAGTACCATTCAGTGAACCGCTCATGCCAACGCGTCCAGCAGACCAGACTGTCTTAGTATGTCTTCCAACCCAGCAGACCACCTGTCTTGGCTCACCACATGTGGCTGAATGCCAATGGAAGATGGCATTGCTCTCGACTTACTCAGATAAAGACATTTTTAGGGCCTTGCAGGATTCGTCTAGCTTTGCTGAATTTTGTACATAACTTCATGCTCTAGCTTGACGGTTTGCAGAGGACAGGGGAGTCCAAACAACAACTGGACTGCTTTGAATTTGGGCCTACAGCAGCTGGGGTTAGCATCAGAGCCCTCTGGGCGGTCCAGTGATAATAGTCTACTGAGAAAATGCACTGAGTTTGTACGTCTGAACGTTGCTGGGGCCAAACTGCCTTTTAATGTGTGAGGTCATACGTCACTACACTGTAAGGATCCACTCAGCTGAATAGAGAAAGCTGTGGACACTGCTAAACCACCTTTGTTGATATTGCAAGCCTGGCTGTTTCTCTTCGTGTTGGGACCTTACTGTGAGTTAGCCCAGCAAGGCAAGACTGGCACATTTTCCACAGAACAAGAAACATGTACAGCCCAGCATAAGTTAAAATACAGACATTTTCTCTTTCCTCTGCCATTTATAGCTAGCCACAGGACTCTGATGCTTGTTTCAGTGGCTTTTGAACATTTTCCTGCCCACATCCAACAGGCTTACAGCATCTCTGTGCAGAAAAGAGGAAGCCAGATTGAAGCCTTTAGGCATCTGATGAATCTATAGACTTGTTTTAAGATGTCAGAGCAACTGCAGTAATTATGGGACTACCCCAGAATCACTTCTGACAGTTCAACCTACTGTCCCAACCTAGCTCACATTGCTTGCCTACACACACCATCAGTGGGGCTAGGAGTGGAGGCTAGGCCATTATTCTACGCACAAGGAAAAATTGAAATATTAGCTCATGATTTAAACAAATTCTCTTTTTCCTGTTTCATGAATTTAGACAGCCTTTGTGCACAGTTGAATCTTTGCTGAGGTCCAGTTGGACAGCTCTTGGGGCATGCATATCTGAGAAGCTGTTGTTAAGAATCTAGGGTAATTTCAAGTTAAAAAGGGTGCTTTTCAATGAATTTAAGTGAGTGCAGCACAAGGCAGACATGAATAACAAGCAAGCTGATTACTGGATTGGTCTGAAAGGAGATTATAGTTGCCTATATCCTCAGAGTACAGGGATTTATGTTGCCCAAAATGTGTCCAAAGAACACAAACATTGTACAACATGGATTGATATAGCATAGAAGGCTGCACCTCCAGAGAACATCTGGAAATCAGAGAGAATCATCTGAACATAAGCTAACCATGATACAACATTAAATAAATGCAGATCCTGGATGTAGAGAAGAAAATTATGGGTTACAATAGAAAATAGACCTGTTCTGGTTTGTGCCTCAGTAGAAATCTGGCAGGTTCTCTCGGGCTTATTTGTCTGGGTCTGTTCTCCAGCTTTCCACAGTGCAGCAGAAAGAGATGCAGAAAATTCAAAGAACAATGAGAATGTCTTAAATACATGGCCAGGAGAATAATTGGAACAGCAGGACCTTTCACAATGCTGTGTGAGGAGGACATTATGGGCCATTTGACAACAGTAAAACGGTGCCTACGTGGAGAAGGGAAATGTGAGAGCAGAGAAATCATCAGTGTAACCAGCAAAGTATTAAAACAAACAAAGACTGGGAGTGGTAGCTCTAGAAGCCAAATAAAATAGAGCATGAAAGTGTAGTATGACATGTGATTGGTCTTTAAGACCAGTGGTGGAATATCTTTGCTGGAAAATAGGAACAATTGGTGATTTATTATTAATACTATTTTCTTTAAAAAAAAAAAAAAAGAAAAATAAAAAATATGACTCAAATAGAGGTCTGGATTAGAAATGGGTGTAAATATCCAAGAAGTCTTGTAGGCAGTGGAGGTAAGTACAAAGATTTCCATGCCTCCAAAAACCCTGAAGCATCGAAGATTTGCGTTTTTCCTCTTTCAGATAACCATACAGAATTAACACAGCAGAAATATCAGAAAGGGGCTCTGCACAGGGCACAGTGCCAGTGGAGAGCCAACAGTTTGACAACAGAGCCAGAGTTATGCTCTTGTAGCACTGACTGAGCCTCCACACAGCAGGTTATCCATTTATCCGCACTTCTGGAAAGAGAGCCTGAGAGTTTGTGGGTGGGAGGGAGAGAGCAAAGGATGGAGAGAAGGGAGGAAGGGAAATGAAGTATGGTTGATTTTAATTTTTACTATGGTTTGTTAATTTTGGCATGTGGGAGGTGGAATTGCTCCTGGCTTTTCTTTTATTGTGATTATACTCTTTAATGTTGGCAAACACACCTGGAGCTGACAATAGGCATTTTTCAGTAGCACATTGTTATGAATAAACTAAAAATAAAATAATGAAGCGAAACACAAAACTGAGTGTGTGGTTATCTTAAAGTGACACCCTAAGGCCCTACCGCTGCACTTTCAAATTTTATAAGCCTGTCACCCTGGTAACAAATAGGAAAAAGAACAAAGACATATGTTGACTTCTTGGAAGTGAGGAAAGCATTTGTATGGCTAATTCTTGTTGTCGTTCTGGAGATAGAGATCCTGAGCAGTTTTAAATAAATACAGTCTAAGTAAAGACATCGGATTTTGGCCAGCCAATATACTCTTCCTGTTCGTTCTTCTACCATTTAAACAAAAGTCAAAATAAAAGCCTGTGGAGTTATGATTGACTGAAGTAACGTAAAGGAAGTAAGAGCGTAAAATAAGGAATGCTGCTGGGTGATAAACATGTTTTTGAATGGTGCACGTTAACTAGATTCTGACATACATTATGTGTTCAGTGATATAACACTGGGGCTACTGTTTAAATTCCATAAACTTATGTCTTTATAAGAAGTATTTGTATAATAGTTGCCTACACATTTATTCATATATTCATGCACACACATAAGCATTCACATTAATAAAATGTCATCTTTTAGAGGTAAAGGCGTCATTGCTTGACGATTTTCAAAGGCAAGAAAGTCCCAGCATTTAACATGTAGATAAATTTGGAAGCAATTTCAAAGACCATATTGTTTTTTTGCACTGGTTTGTTAAAATCTATGGGTCTCAGTTGGTTATTTCATGGTAGTAACTCATAAAGCAAGACAAAACAGAGGGCAGGGAATAACACGTACTCATTGATTTGGAAGCTGTCCCACATTTGATGAGTATAGAAGATGAAAGCCAATTTTTGTTCTGCTTCCTCTCACATTATGACTTGTACAAAAGTTCCAGGCTCGTTCACAAGTCCCAGAGCTCTGGGCACTGGCAGACCTGTGTTGCGCAGGTTCTGGCAGTGTGGAGGAGGTGAGTATTTTCTTTCTGAATATTTGGTTTGAAGTTACGAATTCGAAGATGGTGGAGAACTGTACGCTACCATCTTCCAAGGCTGGCCGTCCTTCCAATTGCAAAGGCTGTCACCTCTGTGTGGCTTCAGCAGATGACTGATGATATAAAGGATTTAGAAAGACACTGGAAATTGAAGCCAGAATACAAGACACCTTAGTCTTCTAAGTTTGGGGATATGGAGCAGAAGATGGAAAATTGTTTAGAATATACATTATTGAAGGGAAATGTGAAAGTTATTTGAATTGTAGTCAAACAGAAAGTATTTAATATGTGGACAAATTCCTTAAAATTGATTTTATTTCACTGTAGATTAATAACAGCACTGGCAAGGATTCTGTAAAGATGATAAATTTTAGAATTTGGGGGCATCTGGGACATGAGCCCTCATACTTGTGGCATGTATTGATTCTCCATAGGAAGTTAGTCTTGAAGAAAGAATCACTCCCTTTGAACAAGATCCTGAAGATATGAATGTTTACACTTACCATTAACAGGAGGCATCTGGGTCAAGACCACAGGAGAAGAATTTTGCAGGTGGTCTTGTGAGGTGACTCACATCACTTCTGCTTTCTGCTCATGAGAAGCGAGGGAGGCTCAGCAGAAGAGCGCTCTGACCAGAGGAGGGCTGTGCCAACGGGAAGCAATACCCACGACTCAGTGGGTGGCACACTCTCAGTCTGAGCCACTGCTACTCTCAAGAGTCACCCAAAGCAATGGTAGGAGGGTATTCGTGGTACAAAGATAACATCTTTCAGACAAAGGGAACACGCAGTAAACTGATTTCTCATGATCTTTTTTCCTCCTGTTATGATTTTTCAGAAAGCGAAGGTTCAGAACCCCAATGTAGAAGCTACTCAGCCATTACATTTAGTGTGGCATATACTATATTGATACCACCTAAACTGACTTCCAGATGCTTCTCTTTGGCTATCAAGTCTGCAAATGACAAGTTCCTAGAAGTAGCAGTCCACCAACAAACCCCGATGAGGTTAACTTTAGTTAGAAGCCTCATAGGCTGTACTAAACCCCTTGCTATATGAGCAGTCTCTATTCTCTCTCATGGCTACCTATTTATCAGCAGCAGATCTCTGTGGCCATGGTACAAGATTGGCTACCTACCTTGAATGGCAAACATCAGGTAGAGCAACAGGGTCAAGCAGGAAAAGAAAAGTCCAGGAAATGAACCAAGAAGCAATTAAAAAACAAAACAAAACAAAGCAAAACCAAAACAAACAGAATTTTTAAAGAAAACCCACTAAAAAAGAGTGGGAATCCTGCAGTCTCTTTCTCATATGAATGCCATGTCTTCTGTGTGAAACAAAAGACAAAAGCTTTTTCCTTTTTCTCTTCAAGAGGTGGAATAGAGCATGCTTTGCACCAACACTCTAAAGCCATTTGGAGGTCGTGGGAAATAGGATCTCTCAGACCAAGCAGGAATGGGAGCTCGGCTTTTCTTCCAGGAAAGCACTTTATTCCCCAGCCTATTGTGCAGACCAAAAGCCATTTCTGCCACCCTATGCTGTGAGGATCCTCCACGCATAACTGTGCCCTCTAGAAGCATCTACCAACATGGCGCCATGCTCCCAAGTTACGATAATAAGATCATGCTCTTGGACAGCACTGCTGCTGCAGATGCTGTGCAAAGTGAGGCAAAGTGGTTTGCTCTAAGTCATATTGCATGCAGAACCCAGGCTCTACCAAACCTCTATCCCTACCTAAGTCAGACTCCTGCCTCTCCCACACCTTGCCTCCCAGGCTGCACTGGCCCACAGGCAGCAGAGAGGATAGTGAGCCGAGTGCTCTGAGCTTCCACTGGGAATTGCAGGATTTATCAGCAGTACTAATAGGCCTACAATAGAGTTGTTCTGCACTCAGAAATATCTTTACACTTGCTAGGTGCAGAGGAGTGTTATAAAGAACACAATGGAAAATTACCCTTTGAATCACAGAATCACAGAATGGCCTGGGTTGCAAAGGCCCACAGTGCTCATCCAGTCCCAACCCCCTGCTGTGTGCAGGGCCGCCAACCAGCAGACCAGGCTGCCCAGAGCCACATCCAGCCTGGCCTTGAATGCCTGCAGGGATGGGGCATCCACAGCCTCCTTGGGCAACCTGTTCCAGTGCGTCACCACCCTCTGCGTGAAAAACTTCCTCCTCAGATCCAACCTAAACCTGCCCTGTCTCAGTTTCAAACCATTCCCCCTTGCCCTATCGCTGCCCACCCTCATAAACAGCTGTTCCCACTGCTGTTTATGCACTTACACGGGGCACATCATATTGAAATGTGTCTTCCTTCTTCTTTTGATTCTCATGGTCTGCACTTTTTGCTGCTACCTACTCTGAAGTCTCCCCATAATTTAATCACAGAATAACAGCTCAGAGAATCGTAGGGGTGGGAAGGGACCTCTGGAGATCATCCAGTCCAACCCACTGCTACAGCAAGTTTTCTGCAGCAAGTTGCAATGCAATTGCAGAAAGAAGCAACATAAAGGGGAATCCCCTGGGATTTCCAAGAACTACCAGAAACCTCCCAGGTCATTATCTCTGTTGTAGTGACAGTACTTCAGTCAGCACACATTTTCAGACTTTCCTAGAAATGCAGGCTGCACCATGGCTGGGTACAGCAAAGAATGAACTAGTCAAAGACAATCTGGGCAATATACATAGCTAATGTGAATTAGATTGGACACCTTGACTTTGGTGCAAACACAGTGCTTTGTGCTCACCAAGGATGTGGGCCAAACTCTTTAGTATGTCTTTCAGCTAAAGATGCTCAGGAAAGAACTTCTTAAAATTTGAAATTTTCTTCCACAGACCAGTGAGTGCAAAGGAAGTCCAGAGAAGAAACCAGCCGAGTGGATAGACCTGTAAATGATCGCAATAAATATATATGCATATATATATATACACCTAAGAATTACTATGCTGGAATGTCTCCAAGCCATTTTTTAAATCCCAGAATGGAGATCTGGGATGTTTTTTTCACATCTTGCTAGTTTTTGTTGGGCGATAATTTATAGGCCAGCTGATGTCAGCATAATCAGAGTTTAGTATGATTTCTTCTTCTTTTTTGCCCAGCGCTGCTATATTTATTGGCCTGTTAAGTTTCATTTTGGTAAGGTGCTGCCTGAGCCAATGGAACATAACTGAAAAACTCCCACAAATGGTGTTTCTTTGTGCACTTTATACTCCACCTCATGCTTTATATTCTCATAATATATTAAGAGTTTCTAACATCTCCTTCCAAGAAATATCCAACTTTTACCCATAAATAATTTTAAAACAGTTTTGATTTTTTTTTTGTTATTTGTGTTTTTTTTTTTGTTTTTGTTTTTTTTTTATTCCCACTTCATCTCTGAAAACGACGAGCTCGGGGGCAAAGCCTGATTGACTGGCCCACATTAGACATTTCACAACTGTCTAAGCAAAGCTCAGATGTCACCAAACCCACTCAAGAGGCCCCTGTGGAGTTCAGCAGGTTATCATTTTCCTACTGTTTGATTTGTGGTTACTCTGCTTCAGTAACTGTAAAGAAATGAGTTCCTGGCTAGACAGGAACTGGTACAAAGAAGGTGGTGCTGATGGAGGTGTTGCTAACATTGACGTTTTTTTCCCTGTCGGCGATATTTGTTCTGTCTTGTCCCACTGCATTTTCCAAACAGCCATTACTTATCATTTCAGAGGGAAGTTCTTTACTGTGAGAGTGGTGAGGTCCCTTCCAACCCACGCCATTCTATGATTCTGTGAAACTCAAATAAATTCTATTAAAAATCTATTCGCTGAAATCCAAAGATTTCCATGGGAAAGGCCGGTTTCACTGCATTTCTCAAAGGAGAAAGAAACCTTGAGGCATTCATGCTCCAAGTGGCCTCGTTCAGCATTCTGCTAAAGAAACAACATGTTAAAAACGTTTTCTTTCCAAATTTTAACTAGTTGAAGTGAAGGAAAAAATACCGCTGCTGTAACTTGGAGAGCTGATATACCCACCTGCAGTGAAATTTGGATCTGGATATTTTTGTCTTCTTCTTTTTTTGGGGGATATTTTTTCAAGACCAAAACAAAAGTTCAAAATATCAATATTTCCATAGTAGAGAAAAATACATTTCTCTTTGGCTTATTTCTCATCTGAGAAGGAGTTGGTTGATAATGTAGGCTAGATCACGAAGGGCCTTTTCTGCTACACATTTACTGGAGTTGCTGTATTTATCCTTAGCTTAAATTTTGTCCTGGAACACACATTTTAAAAAAAATAGCAGGTACGTTATGGAACACATTCTGCGTACTGTGAATGAGACTGGAGGGGCAATTTCTGATGTAGACTTCATTTGCACAAGTTGGGTTCAGACTGTCTTTTCATTAGCACTCATCAGTGTTGAGGTCTGCAGACCAAATTAGCTTCTATTTCTACTGTGTGCTACGTTCATGCACGAATGCACTGACATCTAACAATGAAAGGGCAGCTTCATGGAAGAGAGGCAGCAGCCCAACTCTACGGTCAGTGAGAGCTGACTGCAGACCTTAAAAAGTAGATACGTGAATGCAAAAAAGTCGTGGAAAAAAAAAACCTTGTAGAGAAAGGTATCACTTCTGCTTGTTCAAAAAAAATAAATTAATAATCACAGAATCACAGAATCACGAAGCTCCAACACCCCACCGCAGGCAGGGCCACCAACCTCCACATTGAATACCAGCCCAGGCTGCCCAGGGCCCCATCCAACCTGGCCTTGAACACCTCCAGGGATGGACGGGGCATCCACAGCCTCTCTGGGCAGCTGTTCCAGCACCTCACCACTCTCACAGTAAAGAACTTCACCCTATTTGATAAAAGTCCCTTGAAGAACTCTATAAGAGGGCCCCCAGTGTTAAAAAATCAGAATAATAACTTATTACCAAGGAGTCACGCTTTCTTTGACTCAACCAGAACAATACACAAAATTCATCCATTCATTATCTTGTCCGGTCTGTAGGGAAACAGAGCACATCACAGCTGCACTGTAAGCTGTTTTGGCATCTGAAGTTTCTTGATCCTGGATGTTTGCCAGTGTGTTAGCTGTCACATGGGCATCACCAGGTGCTGAAAAAATCCCCCTCTCCGTCTGCTTTCTGTGTAGCTTGAATTGGTGTCAAATGCTGTGGCCAAGCAAACTTACACCAGTTCTCTTAGAGAAAAGCGTGACAGCAACTTGGTTGTTTCTTCACACACAAAAAAATTAGAAGGCAAGAATAAGAATAAGAAGGAAGAATTCAGAGCACAGAAAAACAAAGCTGAAGAATGAAAAAGACATGGTCAAGATGTTCAGAGTTGGTTGGCCCCAGGTGAACGCCACAGGTACCAGCGCAAAGTGCGGCCAGCTGGCAGAGCCCAGGAAAGATGCCTGGCAGTCAGAGCACTGCTGCCTTTTGTGTTCTGAGGATGGGCTTTGTGGCAAGTCTTTCCAAAGCAGCTCTGATGTGGCTGAGCACCGGAGTCATGGACTGCACAGCGCATGTTTGTAATGGTTGACTCAGGGAAATTAGAGATGGAAAATACACTTAGGTCACTTGGTCCATACTCCAACTGTTTCAAGGCTGCTCCCTACAATGTGTTCTTCATTGCTTTGTCTAGTCAGCTTCCCCCATTTCCCTGGGGGGACCATTCCACGTCGTAATAGACATCCCTGTTAGGAAAATTTTCCTGATGTGCAGCCTAAATTTTCCTTGGCTCACATTCATCCTACTACTTCAGTTTAAACCTTCTAGTCAGCTCTTCGCTTCTCTCCACCTCAGACCCTTTACTTCCATCAGAGGAAACAACAGTCTGATTGACTCAAGCCCCGTGTAGTTCAAAAATAATAACTTCTTTACCTCCTAAGAGTGATAGTCAGTGCAGAATTGAAGTTAAATACCCAAATTGCCCCATTTTGAAAGGGAAGAACTGAGTATGCTCCTGGTAACTTTCATCACATCAGTTTGTATGGCTTGAAAAATCCAACATATACAATCATTAAGTGAAACACACAGAATTGTGTCCTGTATGGAAAAGATCAAATTAGACTGGCTAGGCAATCAAAACTCAAAGTCCTAGAAAAGTTTGTATCACCATGAGCTCCACTTCCAATCAAGGTTAACGAGCAGAGCCATGTACCACTTCACTGGTGTCATCTAGCATGGGCTGTGGGACACCAGATTTGTGCCACCAACACTTTGGTTACTTTGGAGGATAAGGAAGAAAACATGAGGTCTGGATTTCAGCTCAGAGATGGCCAAGTGAACTTCAGAAGTCAGTGCATTCTGCCAGCAGAGCCACGAGTATCTGGTGTTTTGATTCTGCCAACTGGGAGAAGAAATGTCATTCTTTATTGATCACAAAATGGGAATAGTCAAAAAGAAGTTGAGGAAGTGGGTAGAGTAGCAGTGCAGATGAAACAAAATTCTTCAAGTAATTCTTGAACTACTGACCTAATTTTAATATCTTTAATAAGATAAATATTTTGAAATATTGTCTTAGGCATTTTTCAATCTGTTTCAGGACCTCTTATTTTTGTTTAGTGACAAAAGCGATTTGTTACATTCAACATGAATCACCAAGTGCTTCAGCTGGCCCAAATCCACATTTTTTTTCATACAAAATATATTTTGAATGACAGTTACAAGCAGTAAAGCTCTTCACGAAGGCTGTTCCAATAAGATCTCTCTCTGAATAAACTGAGATTTCAGCCAAGGTTCAAGATAAATGGGAAATCCAGACCGAGTGGTAGACGGGAGCAATGTGGATCACATCAGATGTCGACATTATGCAATGTATAGCAAGTGCCTGGGAACCACTTCCACAAGCAAAAGCAGTAGTGAGAAGTTACTGCCCAGCTTTTTTTTAGACCGAGAGCCTGCAGCAAAACCCAGCAAAGGGTTGTGGTATCCTTTTCTCTCTCTAACTTCTACATTACTGAATTCCTCTTCGTTGAGATGAAGATTTCAGTTTCGTGATATCGCTTGCTATTAATAAATACTGTTGCTGTTATGGTGCTTAAAATCCCCTCCTGTGCTGAGCTTTTCACCATGGCAGAACCAAAATACAGTCCTTGCCCTGAAAGTGTACAATGTACATACAATAAACGGGGGCAAGGAGCAATGAGGGCTATGGAGGAACAGCCGGACGGCATTGCTCAGCACCATGGTGCACCCAGGAAAGAGGATGGGGTCTCATCCATTCACGCCATCTGAGAACCTGGCCCAGAGTATGTCACCTGTATTTCCTTTAGGAGCAGTGCCAACTGCCCTGTGTCTTACAGCCTGCCTGTTCAAGGCTAAGAGGAGAACCACCACGTCTGCCACTTTAGTATCTGCCACGGCACAGCAAAAGAAAAGAAAATCTCACCGGGGAAATTACCAGAAGCACCAGAGAAAGCAAAAATAGAATGCATTTTAGCTTGCATATGGAGTAATGTGAGAGCAGTGTCCCAGCTCAGCCGTGGGCACTGGGGTCTGTTCAGCTCCCGTGCAATCTGGGAGCAATGCTGCCTACCTCGATGGTCCCCAGCCCCGAGTGAAGTTAACATTGGGTTACATGAGCAGAGGGTTTCCCAGCCCAAAGGATGTGTGTGAAGTGTGTGGTTTGGTCACTGGCAGGGTGTCACAGCCACCCGTCCCAAGCAGTGCATAGCCACACGCCAACACGACCGCTGCTGGGGGACAGCCTTGCTCACCCCAGCACTGCGAAGTCTTCTGCCCCATGGCATCTAATGAGCAGCTATCACCAAGCTTGCAGCTGTGGGCTTGAGATACAGCCTTGTGGCTAAGGGTGCAACCATTCTCCTGATACAGGTGTCCTGGCAGGCTGCTCATGGACTGAAATAAATTGAATGGAAACCCAAAGAATTCTACAAAATGCTGTAGTGAAAGGCCTGGGAGGAAGCTGGAGGCACACCAGCCATACAGCTTTGTGGGCAGAGATGGGTGTCCACGGGAGCATCTGCAGACGGTGACTGTATCTGGCATCCCACTCAAAGCTATGCTGAAGACCCATCTTGTCTGTAGGAAGGAGTTCACTTCCAAGTGTGCAGCCGGGCTATCACAGAGGAATGCACTCCCTACCACTGCTTCTTTCTGAGTTATTTTACTGGAGGATTTGAGTGTCCTTATGGTGAATATGTGTACAAATATTGGAAGCACGGTATGTGCTAGAGAAAACAAAGGGAAAAACCTCCTGGTCTCCTATTCCTCCTGGGTAAACCTGTGAGTTCTCCCACCTTCTTGAGTTGCAGTCTCATACAATATCATACAGGCTGCTGCATCCTTAAATAATTCCTGCTGTAGCAGCAGACACTGAGCACATCACTGAAATCCCATAAAGCTGCTTAGCTTCCAGGCCCGCATCCTGAGGATCTGAATCTCTGGGAGAAAGCAATGACCTGGAGTCCCGCAGGATAACTCTCCTGGCCCAGAGCTGGAGCTGGATATTTTGCAGAGTTTCCAGTTTCACTGTCAGTCTTATTCTCCTGAGCTCCCAGTTCTCCTCTTCCAGCTCCTCACACATCGATCAAGGCTCAAATAAATGTGGTATACTAAAGCTTCACCCGCTGGAAACAAACTGCAATTACCAAGCAGAGGATTCACTCCATTTACCTCTCACCATCTGGAAGTTTAGCATCTGGCTTAAACTTGTTGTCTGCAGCCAGGGGAGAGGGATGGATGCTTCCAGGAGGCAATTTATCCCACTAATTTTAAATACCTTTCTCAGGCAAGGATCAATCACACGCTGAAAACCCTTGCCTCTGCTTGACTGTAGAGGAACCAGAAACCTCCAAAAGCAAATTTGGATACGAAAGTGTGGTGATGTGCAGCCCATCCTCAGTATTTGTTTACAGGGCAGATGTGAAAGATGAGATCTCTGTGCTGAAGGGTTTGATGGTGCGGCCCCAAGGGGGTGTAGTACTCACCCATACTGACTCTAAGTAGCAAACATGCCTCTTGCCTTGAAGTTTTGCTCATCTGATTTCTTTTCAGGAAGAGTATCATCTGTCAGTTGTATAATATATCTTGCCCCATAAGCTGCTGCCCTCATCCTTTGCAAAAAGCAGCAAATAAATTATTTTCTAGTAATTTAACAGAACCAAAAGGTTGAGCCCTTTTCTACCCTTTGAACGCACACTCAAACAATAGATCTTTTGGCCTTTTGCTCTCTGAATCAAAACGAATAACAAAGAGAGTAATGCCTTGGTTGGCTGCAGACAAAAGCCAAGAAGCACAGCCACTCCTGTCCTGCAGTGCTTGAGTGGGGCAACTAATTTGAAGGAGTAAAATAATTCCTAAGGGATACAAGTCAGTGGAATTTGCTGAATAGAGAATGACATGCCTTACTGAATAGGATGCCCCTGTGCAGGACTTTTCGCTTGGCCCCTTGGTGCCACTTCTCTGGCGGTGCTGGGCGTGGGGCTTCAGGCAAACCTGGTTCAGTGGAAGGTGCCCCTGCCCTGGGCAGAGGGTTGGAGCTGGCTGGCCTTGGAGGTCCTTCCAACCCAAACTGTTCTGTGTTTCTCTGATTCCGTGACTCTGCCAACGTCAGCCCTGAGCCCCACAGCACCGCTCGCTTCAGGGGACCCTGCCTGCAGACAGGCCGCCTTGGTGGCTCTCCAGCCAGTTACTGCACCCATGTGAGAGCCAACAGGGGCTGCCAAATACATCTGAAAGTCTCTGGTTCTGGCTAGGGGTGCTTGTCCTGCTTTGTTGCCAGGTTGCCGCAGGACCAGACAGCTTGGAGACTAGACAGCATCCAGTACTCAGCATCTAAAGCCTTGGCTGTGGGACCACAGACATCTCAGTTCTTTTGGTAAGAGCCTCAGGAAGAGCTCCTTTCCCTCCCTGCCAGCTGGATTACAGTTGTGGCACTTTTTTTGAGAAAGAAGAGCATTGCCTTCACAGCTGAGTATATCATGACATATTCACAACTTCTTACATAATAAAGATTCACATGTCATGGAAACTATTCCCTAATCCCTTACACACCTGAATGAAACCTTCTCTAACTTCAGTTGATAAAGCATCAATAGCTGCACGGTAAGATCTGCTGAAGCTGTCTGTGCAAAGGAACAGCTCCTGCATGGGTCCAGAAATGTCCACTGGAACTTTTGCCAATTGCAGGCTATGAAAGGTCACTACTTGGAAAGAACAGGATAAACAAGTAAAATTGAACTCACTTGTCCTTACCAGTCATGTTGTACCAAGACAGGGAGAATATGATCGTTATTTACTACTGTGTTAAACTGAAAGGGAGAAAGCTGGTTAAAAATGAAAATTTCCTTATTTTTTTTTTAACCATGGAGCTTTCCCCATTCTTTCTAGTTGTATATTTTCTTATAGAAGTGGGGAAATTGATAACTTTACTCTTGCTTTTTATTCTTTTAATTCTCTGGAAACTACAGTAGCCAAATCAAAAGCCAAGCTGTTTCTAAACCGTTCCCTTTATCTCATTTTATTTAAAACACACAATACTGAGAGATAATGAAGGACATAGAATGGCTTGAGTTGGAAGGGACCCCAAGGATCATGAAGCCCCAACCCCCCCCTGCCACAGGCAGGGCCACCAACCTCCACATTGAATACCAGCCAAGGCTGCCCAGGGCCCCATCCAACCTGGCCTTGAGCACCTCCAGGGATGGATGGGGCATCCACAGCCTCTCTGGGCAGCTGTTCCAGAACCTCACCACTCACAGTAAAGAACTTCCCCCTGACATCCAGCCTAAATCTTCCCTCCTTCAACTTCAAACCACTTCCCCTTGTTCTGCTGTTATCTACCCTTGTAAAGAGTTGACTCCCCTCCTGTACTGGAGGTACAGTTTAGGTACTGGAAGGCATCTACGAAACACCTTTCTTTTCACAAAACACATCAGAAGAAAAAAATCTGATCAACCCTAGAAACAAACTTGACTGAACAGTGCAGTTGCTTTGTCTTTCATGGGCACAAAAATATGGATAGGTTTATATACAAATATATGTACAGTAACCAAAACCTCAAATTCAAATACACCTGAGCTTTGGGGAAGTTTGTATATTCATTCAATCTTTGTGGCTTAGGCTCATCTTTAACAGAAATATTTTCAGATAGACAGAATACTTCCTCTTTTATCTTATCTAACGATCTGTCTGTCTGGGTTTTTCCGGGAGATGGCCTCAGATCCTGATATCTGAGAGCTGCACAGCTAAATTAAGGCGAGCTCACACAAAACTTCACAGAGGCCTTTCTTGCTTCTTGATTGCTACGAGCACTCAGTTCCTCTTAACTCTCTGGGATGAAAGACTGATCACACAGCCTGGCTCAGCATCTAATGGCCCCATGCTTGGCCTGTCTTCAGGAAAATATTTTGGTTTGGATGCTGGATGTTTGTTCTTTGGGCAGACCATGGCTGAGATGCACAAAATAGCTCTGTGCACACTGTAGGTCCATAGCACCAAGCACATCCGCACGCTGGGCACCCAGCTCCACTGCCTTGGACAAGCCAGGCAGCAGCCAGGGGTACCTCACCAGCTGCTCTTCAGCTCACAGATTTTGTAGGAATGAAATCTCGATTCACTCAAGAGCTCACCTCTGAAACAGGCTGCCCAGAGGAGCTGTGGATGCCTCATCTCTGGAGATGCTCAAGGCCAGGTTGGAAGGCGCTCTATGCAACATGGTCTTGTAGGAAGTGTCTCTTCCCATAGCAGAGGGCTGGAATGAAGTGATCTTTAAGGTCCCTTACAACCTTTCTTAGACTTCCGTCATTCCCCACACCTCTAGTGCTGACTATCCACTATGAGGACTGTCTGAGGTGCCATCTTTAGGCAAGATGCCAGTGGCAAGTAAACCTGATAGACTCCAGCCAAGCACTCCT
The DNA here is from genome assembly GCA_030625065.1 of Alectoris magna. Lineage (NCBI taxonomy): Eukaryota > Metazoa > Chordata > Aves > Galliformes > Phasianidae > Alectoris > Alectoris magna. The sequence continues at coordinate 111,510,631 of CM060562.1, read as the reverse complement.
CTGCCTTCTGTTCATTCACTTGAAGGACAAAAATCTGAGGAGGCTCTTTGCTAGCTCTTGAGATCAAACTACTTCACATCATATTTTGAACAATCTATCACAGCCCTTATCTGTGTTGGTAATTATAATTACCCCTGAGAAATAAAGTACCGGGAAGTGCTCCAGCTTCAGCAGAGCTGCGCCATGCAGCTTGGCCTGAGAGAAATTGGGTTTTTGTTTCCAATCTCTATTGTATACTTTCCTATCTGTGTCCCCCCACTTTGCTCTGAGAGTTTTCATCACCTCTTGGAGCATTTTGTCATGTGTAACTTCCCACCACTTCAGATTCTCCCCCTTTTCTGTGCAAGACCTCACCAATTTCTGCAAGCGTTCATGTGGTTCATGGGTGAGAGGAAGGGAGTGAGCACATCTGAAAGAAATGCAAGAAATATAAACAGTTTTATTAACAATACCACGAAAACTTTTTTTTTTTAATATATGCAGGCGTTTGCAAGGAGGAAATAAACAAACAAACAATAATAAAAAACATTGGGGTTTGTCTTGGCATGTGTCAGAGAGCACAGTGAAACAGCATAGACCACATGGGCAGGTTTGTGTAGGGTCTCCCTCCTCTACATCTCCACCGTGGGTTGTCCCCAGCCAATGCCACCCCAATGAGCAGGATGGGCCATCCAGCACTAAGGAGGTGGGGTGCCACGTGTGCCTTGCTGTGGTGCCAGCGATGATGCCAGCTGCGTCAGGGCTCGGGCGATGACAGACAGGTGGCCGTTCATGGTCCGCAGCTCCGCCAGGATGTCACTCACATTCACCGATCCCTGCTCAGAGCTTGAGGGCATGGCGTGGGCAGCCGGTGGCAGGGAAGCAGCTTCTGGAGCCCTGTCTTCCACGGGTGCAGCATGGTGGCTGTCATCATGGGAGGGCGGTGGGGGTGCACTGTTGCTTCGCTTCACGCTTTCCAAGGAGCATGTTCCCACAGGCAGCTGATCCTCCTCCTTCCCACGGATGGTGGAGAGTGTTGCTGAAGCCAGGAAGGGCAGCCAGTTGATGAGGTGGGTGGCACTGCTGGGTGGGACGACTGGCAGATAAAGTCCAGGGTGCAGGGATGAAGTAGAGGCAGGTGGTGCAGGAATAGAAGGGAGTCCAGGAAGAACTGAGCCAGTAGAAGCTGGTGGTGGTGGTGGTGGAACAGGAGGTGGTTTGGTATGCAAGGCTGCAACACAGGCAGGTAGCGGTGGTGAAAATGATGCAGTACCAGGATCAGAGGAAGAAGAGGGTGATGCTGGTCCAGGGAAAGGTCCAAGTTCTTCTGAAGTTGGTGGAGAAGTGGCAGCAGGTGGAGCATCTGGTGTGCAAGGGTCTGAGTCTGCAAGGAAGACACGTCATGAGCCTTGAGTAACATCAGCTACTTATATGTATGGACTGTTGACACAGCTTCGGTGGGACTCGGTGTTTTTGACACATGGAAGACTTTCATTAGCTGCTAGTGATACTTTCTATAGGACAATTAGAAAGAAGGAGACAAACTCAAAGCAACCACTGTATGGAAACTTGCAACTTAACATGTTTAATTTTATGTAATATTTAAACTTAACACTTTAAATATAAATTATCGTTCCACTCTCGTTCTTCTGCCTATGGGCAGAATTCAACATTTTTCTCATTGACAAGTTGTAGACATGCATTAACTGCTGAATTACCTACTGTGTATTCCTGGCCACTCACAGAATGGTCGTGTCCTAACTGCCACAGATCTCCCATGGAGATGTGAGGGCTGCATGTCACCTGCTGCAGGCAAATTTAATCATTGCTTCACAGAAGATTCCAGTTTTCAGCATTCTGGTTTGACTGGACAAGTCAACACCAGAAGTACCAAAAGCTAGTTGGAGGCTTAATGTCTTCAATAATTTTATTTTTGTGCATGGAGGCATGACAGTTTACCCAATTCAACTTAAACACAGATCCCTCCCTGTAAGTATGTAGCAGTTTCAGTTATGAAATTCAACAAAGCAGAGACTGAGAAAGAAACTGTTCATGCTGTGCATCCCAGCTTGACAAATACGCCGGTCTACATGCAGTACAGTAGACCTCCAATTTCCACTGAACTCATTAGAAACATTTGTTCTTGGATCGAGTCCACTGTATACAGTGCAGGATGATAGAGCAGTCTCTGGGGAATACGCAAAGCCTTGGCAAGACACGCTGTTTTCCAAGGTGCTGTACCCACTGTGCCCAGTTGGTAAACATTGCACGGTAAGGAGGATCCTACTTTTATAATGATTTGAAAAGCCAGGAACACGTTAGAAAACATCAGTTTTTCAACAGCCTCAAAGGTCTGCACACATGGAATCTCTATACCATGTTAGCCTTGGGAGTGCATTACGCAGAAGGTGGTGAGATGCTGCAAGAATGGTCAGCATAAGACAAATGAATTTTAAAACTACTTCTGCTGCAATTAAGTGCGAATTTTAAAGCCCTGCAGTGGATACAAAGACACAAATTAATAGATTTATCTAGGCTAAGACAACCTAGAGAAAGCCAAATGCTGAGGTGTTAACATCATACTATTATTATTTCTGGCATCCGAAAAATCTGATGTGAAGAAATTCATTTCCATTACAGGCTGGTTTGATATTTCAGATAGCAAACTGATGGTGAAAAGCAAACAAAGGCTTTTCCTTGTCTTAACCGAACCGGTTAAGCACGCAGCCTACAGAAGTCCATCTCTGTTCTATGTGTGACCACCATGTTTTCCCAAAACAGACACACGTGTTGTTTGGAGGGGTTAAGACACAACGCTTGGCATGCCCTTATGTCACTGCGATCCTTACGGAAAGTTACTGCAGGTTGCTTGAAACAGTTTCCTTCCTTCGTGTATTGGCTCTCATCCCAACGCCAAGTCCCTGCCTACACGGGCAATTGATTCCTGCTCACTGGAGGTGGGCTAAGGATGCTGGAAGTTGGTTTTCAAGACTGTTATTGATTGGGTTTTGGTTTTTCAAAACAAAAACAAAAATAAAGCACAGCTAAAATCCAGGTTCCACTTCCATCCAAACCACCAAAGTTTGCAAAGAGTGAGATGAAAGGTTCAGGTTTGGCTCAACTGTAGTGTTAACCAGAACAGTGTTTATGGTCCATATATAGTGTGGCTAATCCCTGTCTACACTGGCCAAACAAACCAATTTCAGTGTAACTTTCTTCCATACGCTAAAGAGCAGAGGAAGCTCAAGAGACTTCGAGATAATCTGGTTTAGCATTGTGACAAATAACTGTCACAAATGATTCTTGCAGTGTTAAAGTATGGTCAGGATTAAAACACAAGGAGCATTAACTAACACGGACAAAAATAGGGGCAAAAATCTGGTCACCAAAGGCTCTTCCTCTTAGCTACTGTCCTTCCAAATGCAGCACAAACAAGCCACAGCCTTGTCATCCCCCTAACCATGACAGAGCATGTCAGCAAGCTAACACAACTGCTTAGCATATAAAACAGGACAATTCTACTTATCTCCTTCTTTTCCAGTTTTGTTTGTTTTATCTTGAAGTTGCAACACACCACAACTGTTCTCTTTGCTTCCTCCCCCAACCTTGCCCCCCCCCTTCCCCTTCCCCCCCTTCCCCTTATTTGTGTACAGTTCCAGCACAAAGATGTCCTTCTTAACTGGAGCATTTGGTTGCATGCTCACTCTGAGGGGTATTGGACAACTCAGCCATGTGTGGCCATTAGCTATCCTGTATGTCCAGTTACAGATGCCTACAGTCCACAGTACCTCCTTCCTCACACAAAGACTGACTGTTCAAGGCAGGAATTTTACCAGTTAGAAAAATCATGTGATCCAGGAAACCAGGGATGGGATTCAGTGCTTCTAAACAATGCCAATGTGAAGAAATTCCCTGAAAGTACCTGCATTTATTATGTTGTACCTGGAGAGAAAATCCCCGAGGGAAGTCTTGGACACACAGCCTGTATCTCTCTGAACAGCTTCAGAGTCACTTATTCCTGCTGCAGGCAGAGGGAGCTTGTCCTCATCCCTTAGGAGAAGCGATGTACTGGGATGGACTTCATGTCACCCTCAGCTTTATCTGTCTACATCTCATATAACTCCATGGCCTTTCTTCACAGGCTGTGGATTAAATAGTTCTGGCATGTAATACACCTCATGCTAAAGCAGCCTCCTGCCAGTGGGGCAGCTGAACCACCTCCTTATTGCTAGAATAAGAAATATATATAGAAATGTGGAATTATAGAACATCTCGGGTTGGAAGGGAACTTGAAAGACCATCTGGTCCAACCTTTCATGGAAAAAAAGGTGCCTAGATGAGAATATCTACTTCTGTTCTAGACAGAAATTCTATTGAGCATCCTGTCTAATTGTGTCTTGTATTCTCAAAGTATCCGTATCTCCTTGCTGAATAGAAAGAAAGTTGGGCATGCCTTTGGATGACTAATTCAGCTGTGGACGCCACGTACTGCAAATGTCTAAATTTCAAAAGAGGACTTCTGCTCCATGTGCCCAAAAATAAGATGCGACCTCCTGATTTACTACGGATCTCCTGGAGAGAACGCAGTTGCACATCTTTGTGTTCCCCATTTGCAAGTAAGAGGGAAATACTTCAGTGCTGCCATCACTGACAGAACTTAAGGATATCAGAATCTCTGAGGAAATAGACAGGTGATGCAGCAATGAGGGAGAGGTGACGGGCACCTCCAGGAGAGGATTTCCTGTGATGCTGCCTGCCCACGATGATGGATGCTACCAAAAGATTAATGGGTTGCCCTGTGAGAATGGGGAAACTGGAGTTTTTCAAAATGAGTTCATCTGTATGAGAACATGAATTTAACTTCTCAAGCAGTCTTGGCTATCTTAGCTGCTTTTGTTTGGCTACTGATTTTATCTGCCTCACAGTCAAGCTGCTGCAAACTGATTTCTTAGTCTTTTGTCAGCCAAAAAGGGAAAGGTCTGTGAAGGAGAAACCTTGAGGGAAAAGCAAGGACATGATTTTCCACAGACTGACATCTGCATGAGATTCAACTCGGCTCACTTCAGCTGTTTAATCTTGCATCTAGTGGGAGCCAGCCTGCTGGGCTCCAGCAGAGACAGAAGCACCTCCAGGGATAAACTGTCCCAAGCTTTGGGTTCCTAAGAAGGATGTGACAATCACACTGTGGAGTGTCATGCTCAGGGGGTGTCCCTCCTCCTTCAGTGCTTCTTGTAGGACCGTGTCACCTATCTTAATTGGGCAAACTAACTACTAAATTGTTGAAGTTGGGAGATTTGGATATAAATAATCTGGTGTGTGGCAACCCTGCCTATGGCTCTGCTTGGAACTAAATGGTCTTTGGGGTCCTTTCCAACGCAAGCTATTCTATGATTCTGCAATTCTTTGCAATAAGTTCCTATCATATCAGAATTGCAGGTGGATGATGTTGCCTCTGCATTTCCAGGAAAGGCATAAAGCCACACAGATGAGGGATAAGGTGCAAGGGAGTGGAGATGGGCTCCCACAGCGCTTCAAGAGATGAGCTGGAGGTTTAGAAGGTGATCGTGCTCCTACTGAGTCATCACTGATCAGGTAGCCCATTTCAAAGACAAAGGATGTTCAGATGCTGAAATGAGTCACACAGTCTCTGCAGTGATGCAGCAACCTGCAGGAGCCCTTTGTGCACTGCCCCTTCTGATCCAGTTACTCAATTAGCTTTTAAGCTTACCGTGTGTGTGCGTGTGCCTGTGAGCCCAAGCACGGGTGTGCACTCCCACTTGGCACTGCAGCTGCATCCCAAGAAAGTCTAAATATATACTCCTGCCTCCTTCTGTGAGAAGTGAAACTGAAGTCCTGACAGCTTGTGGTTAATGAGAGTCCAACAGCAGCATTTACCTAAGCAAGGGTGGTACTTCTTTTGCATGGACAAATTCCATCTCTGGAATCTGCATTTGGCCTCTCAAAAGCCAACACTTCTGTGCTGTTCAGTTTTGATTTGGGTACAGAGTGATGGTGGTTTGCACTGCTGGTCTGCAGTCAAGGCACAATTCAAGCTGAGAGGGGATGCAGCTTCAGCATTGGGTACAGACACTACTGGACGCAGCATTGGTTTCAGAAACTGAGTCTGACTTTACACACTGTGTCAAGCACCCAGTTTTGCAAGGAGCCGAGTAAATAAGGGCTGTGAACACTTGCATGATTTTTGGGTGAGAAGCTTAGGAGTGTAAGTAAAATTCATAAAACCATCAGGCAAGTTTATTGTTAAGTATTTTTAAAATAAAGAAAAGCACATTTCTATCCTGAACTGAATTGTTGGTTACCAGAACGTAATGGAGCACGTGGCAAAGTCTGTCTCAGAGGCTAAGACCTTCCACCCAAAGGACTCTGTTTCTCTGCTGTCAGATTAAAAGTTTATTGGTTGAGTCACTACACCAAGGCTCCTTCTTCAGGCTCCTTGCTTTTTAAGAATCCTCATAACCATCCACGAGCTGCTCTGAAGATTTCAATTCACTTTTGGGTTTCGGAGCAACAGAAAGATTTTCTGACTCCATAAACTTGTGCATCTCCTTGGCCCTTTTTAATTCTTTTGTTCTATTTTGGGGTCTGTGTCCCTGCTTTCAGGTACAGCACACCAGGGCTGCTCAGACTGCCTTTACGTGACTAATCACATTATGACTCCTGTGGAGTTGTGTTGTTTCAGAATTTCTTGAGTAACAGTCTGCTATGAGTACACACTTACTCCTATCTCATGCGAACAAATGTGTTCTCACAGTTTGTCATGGGCCATCTGCTGTTTCATCTTTGTCCCTGGCTTAATTTCAGTGAGACTTTCTTCACTTCCTGACAAAATGTGCATTTATTTTACACTCACTTGGGACCAGATTTTCCAAGAACCTGAGGTCCTTCTTTGACACCTATAGGTCAAATCCAGACTTGTTGAAGCTCCTGCTGCTTCATACAACAGCAGAGTCCCCACGGATGTGCCGACCTCTCCGCATGGAGAAGCGAGGAAGGACAACGTAGGCATTAAGAGGGCAGTGCTGTTGGGAAGCAGGCAATTCCTCTTGACAGCATTTGTTGCCTAACACATTGCTCCTGCTGTGCTCAAAGCGCTGCACAGAAGAGCCTCACGCAGGCTGCAGCGCATGGGGCCAGACTGGAACACATGAAAAATGAAACGCCTGGCAGGGCCCCACGATGGAGCCAGGAGCAGAGCCCACTTTCATCTTCCCCATCAGCTGACATTGCCAACGCGGCCCTCTGATGGCTCCTCCACCCTCCGCCTGTTCTGATGTGTCTTCTTCAACTGAGGAAATCGTCTTTCCTACCTCTTTGCAGCACAGAAATAAGGCAGAGCAGGAAATTCTCTTCTGCTTAAGATTGCCATTCTTACTGTAGCCCTGCAAAGGCATGTTCTCCTCTCCATCCACATATATCCTCCTTCCCAGCAACTTGCTGAGGATGGAGAACTGGTTGGAAAGAAGGTTGGGTTCTCTGTAACTAAAATGAGAATGCCAATGACATGCACAGAGCCAGAAGAAACAGTAAGAAGATGGAAGCATAGCAGCTGATCAGAAGTCCCACTGGTCTTCCATGCTGCCTCCATGAGTGGTCAGTAACTGCTACCCCAAAGGAAGCTACCCACAACCCTTCAATATCAGCAATGTCATGCTCTGCCACAGGAAACTTCCCTGATGTGCCATTAATGAATCAGATTTTTAGCCCAGAAGAGATGTTTACATTGCCCACGCCCACCTTTTACACCATTTAGGCTATCAAATTTGATTTAAGATCAGGCTCAAAAAGGACAACAATGGCATTCAGAAGCAGAGTTGGTGCTCAGTTACCTTTTTGAGTCTGTCCATCAGCTACCTCAGAGAGAAACCCACAAGGCTTTTCCTATCTTCAAGCAGATAGCTCTTCCATTGCGCGTAATTCCTCTGAAAGTCTTGTTTTCCTTCCTTAATAAAAACGATTGTGTTTCTAAATGCTCTTATTATGTTCCTATTAGCATTGTAAACAGCCCAACTGCTTTCCTTTTTCTTTTCATTTACCCTTTTTTTTTTTTCTTTCTTTCTTCTTTTTCTTTTTCTTTGAAAAGATTTTGGTCTTAACTGCTATAGCAATTAGTTTCTCAGGTTGGCTTTGCGCTATCTGAAGAAGTATTTCCATTTAGACAGCAGATTTTTGGTACCGATGAACTGGATCGCACATTCTCTAAAACCATCTGTGTATCTGCTCTTTGTACCTTTCTCCATTGCATTTCCTGCCACATATAGCCCTAGAATAATCCTGAGATCATAGAACCATAGAATGGCTTGGGTTGAAAAGGACCATAATGAACATCTAGTTTCAGAGCTCCAGCAGGTGCTAAGTGATACAGAAGAGGAGAGACAGGAGGTGTATCATTTGCCTTAAATCCAAAGGCTGAGGCAGCCAAGAACTTGATAGAAAGAAATCCTGAAAATTGGGACATTTTTCTTTCTTTGCTGATGGAGATTCATTTCATTTCTTTATACATACATTCTGGAGCTTTCCAAGACGATTCAAATATTTCTTAATCAAACATAGTTGTGTTACAATACTATACTATTCTCTTTTTTTCCCCAGGAAAAATGCAAGACAAACCACGCAATCTCATGGGTTTTGTAGCCAGTGAGTCAGGTCTGGAAATTCAGTACACATGAGTCAATGAGATTTCAGGTTCTGACAGAGAGCTCAGCAAGGACGTGGTACAGCCAGCAATGGACAGGCCTCTGTTGCCTAAACTGTGTGGCTCCTCTTGGGCTTATTAATGAAAAAGCTCCATCCCAGCTGGGTTATCCTCAGTCTGTGCCATGAGATGCCCTCAGTGGGGCTGTCCCTCTCAAAGGCCTGTCACAGCAGTGCTTCCCTCTGAAATAGAGTGATCACATCTTTCCTCAGGTGTTTAACATCTGACTGCCCCAGAGCGAGGTTTTGCTAAGCCTTATAGTCCATATAGGACTTCTGTGTCCTAGAAGACTCATAATATTTAATGCAAGAGGCAATGAAAAACTGTAAAGTGTCTTCTCCCATCTTGAGCATAACCAAGGCCATTGGCTTTCATTGGGAAGCAGTATGTGGGTGAGAAAGGGAAGAGGCTCTGCAGGAGGCCCTGATTGGGCAGAGTGCAAGAAAGCACCTCTGCACAACTTATTTGGCTGCTGCTTTGCCTAAAAGCCTGCAGACCAAAACATGGTTTTCAAGATAAGGGTGGCCACTTTGGCTGTACATAAAGACCCCTTAACTGATCTGCAGGTGATCAGGGAATCTTGACTTAAATATGTGAGGAAGGTAGGAGCTGACTCATGCAACCCATTCTATTTTCATGTGTTTCCCAGTATATATCATCACCAGATGTAAGGTGGTTTTTTTTTTGTTTTTTTTTGGAAAATAATCTTGTAACAAATGTGCCCTGAAACTGCACAGCCTGAGGGGATTTTTTTGTGTGTTCATACAAAGAAGCACAGCATAGTATGTACCTTGCCTAGAGAATTCATCTGGATGGGAGACAGCCATACCTGAACACATATTTGAGTTATACCAGTCTGGACATGAGTTGCTTCTCCAAATGACCCTACTGCATCTCTCTGTGAACTCACCTGAGTGTGCAAGAAGGTTGGAGGGGAAGAGGTATATCTCCTAAGTCTTTGCATTTAGACCTGGGGATTCTTTCCTAATCACCTGCGACAGATGTGGGAGAACTTGTTTACTCCAAGGAAAGGCTTTTAGGAAAGTCCTGAAAGATTAGATTTAGTCGTGACCTGATCTGGGCCCTCAGTGCAGAGTAGGTGAGCGCCAGCCCATGGCCAGCCTGGACACTGCATGCTTGCTGACCTTCTCGGGGCTCCCGTCTAACCTGAAACCCTCTCCCAGGCCTGAAGGAAATCTGTAACACATGGCCAAGGCAGAACCAGTGCCCCGAAGATACACCTTTTGTCCTAACTTTCATTTCAGCTGCTAGATATGCCCAGGCAGTCGTGGCAGGAATCATGGAAATACTGTCTTCACAAAGACATTTTGTCTCCAAGAACATTTCCATTTTACACCCAAGTCTAGCCGGAGGTGAATTCTTTTGTTTAGTGAAGAGCCACAGCTCCTTTGGAACAAAATGTTCTCCTGTAAGCCGGGTGAGCCTCTGGTTTTATTGAAGAACAGTCCTGCAGACCAAGACAATGCTGTACTTCACTACCCTTTTTGAATTACCACTCTGTCATTTCCCAGAGGAACATGATCGGCCGACCACTAAACTCTGCTTTAAGATCTTATGCCCGATCTAAATGAGACAGAATGAAGCCCTGGAGAGATTTCAACCCTTGCTTTGTTGAAACAACATTGCTTTGTTTGGAATGCATTTGCCTTTGTACTGGGGAATGAAAATGTAACCCAGTGCCAGGTTTGAAATATATAAATACAGTGCCTCTCGTATACATAAAGAGATCCATAGCATATGCTCTTGTTCTTACACAGCCTTTTTTTCTCTTAGATCTTCAATCAATATTGAAACCTTCAAACACTGGGCCTTGTGCAGCTCCATGAAGGAGGAATGTATCATCTCTGTGTTACAGGCTGGAACCTAGTTAGGAAATCTGCAGCAGACTTGAAATGAAACCCAGACCTGTTCTACAGCTGTAGCCTCAGCTTCCTCCTCATCCCGTTGGATTACACGGGCCAGTAGCTGCCCAACCATGGGTGACACCACTGACAGCTCCAGCCAGTGGTCACCACCTCCTGGTGCCTGAGCCTTCTGCATGCTTTTTACCCTTGGGTTCTGATGCGAACAGATCTGGGGTATGATTAGAGGGTGGTGACGCACTGGAACAGGTTGCCCAAGGAGGCTGTGGATGCCCCATCCCTGCAGGCATTCAAGGCCAGGCTGGATGTGGCTCTGGGCAGCCTGGTCTGCTGGTTGGCGACCCTGCACACAGCAGGGGGTTGGGACTGGGTGAGCACTGTGGGCCTTTGCAACCCAGGCCATTCTGTGATTCTGTGATGCAGATCACAGTGCCTTGTGGCTGAATCCTGAGCTGACAACAGTTGGAAAACTGGGACCGTATCTTCTCCCTGTCCCTTCCCACATGTTAACTAATGCTATAATGCATGTGAGTGCACGGATTTCATGAGCCCAGGGCCACCCTTTGCTATGAACTGTGCATGGCAGAATACCTTGTACCAGCAGTCAAAGACTTTGGGGTGTGAGACATATGCCAAGGGTGGAGGAACAGCTCTGTTGTCTATCAACTATTCCTGCTGCCACTCCTCCTGGATAACCGCCTAGAGACCACATTTGCCCGCTCAACAGCAAACAGACACATCAGCCCTACACAAACAGAGGCACTCTTGTCCCTTGCATCCCTTGGTGCCAACTCCCATCTGATATTTTGGGCTGTTCAGGGTGGGCTTGGCTGCACGCTGGGTGGAAGAGACACCTCGGCAGGGCAGGAAGCAGTGATTCAGCCGCTGCTGTGTCAATATTTACCCGGGGGCTCCGGCCGTAGGTGTGGGATATTCCCAATGGGGACACACTCCCCCTCTCCTGAGCGAGGTAACCAGAGCCACGAGCCTCAAAGGGTGCTCACAGCCTTCTCCTGGGAGCGTGCTCTCTTTTTTTAGGCTGCCTTTTGGATGCAAACTGTCTCACTGGGGCTGCGTCTCTTTTTCTTGTTGTTTTTTTTTTCTTTTTTCTTTTTTTTTTTTTTTCCTAATTGTAGTCTGGAGTTTTCCTTAATGGGACAGAGAAGCCTTTGAGACTGGAAATGTGCTCGTCTCTTTGTTTCTGGTAAGACATAACAGTGGCCCCATGGGACCATGCTCCAGCAGGGATATTTTAGCTCTGCCTGGCTCCATTCGTGCTGGCCCCGCGCTCTGGTTGCTGTTTGTCACTGGGCTGCAAGCTTTGAGACTGGAGCCCTGCGTTTGGCTGGGCTTCCCAAGCCTTTCCACGAGGCAAACAGTAACACTAAATTCATCTGGACACTGTATTTCTTGCTTACATTCCTGAAGGGCTCCGTTGTGCCTCTTCTGCCTTGTTCTCGGTGTCAAACATATTGCTAGATTTCACACCGAGGTGGTTGCATCCTGCTGGCAGATGCCTACATTCTTCTGTTTGAGAGATGGAAGGTGAAGGCGCATTCTGAGATCGCTTTTGATAGATGGAGAGACCTTTCTGGCCCAGTCCCCCTCTGTGGTTCTTTGAAGGTGTTGAGTATGTCCCACCCTACAGAGCTCAGCCTCATATACACTGGTGTGAAAAAGGAACGATTCCATTGGCCCCAGTGCCGTTACACCACTGTAAGCATGGGAGATGGAGAAGGAATAGGCCTGCAGGGTTTTTTTGCTTTGTTTTTCTGGGGGGAGCCACGCTGACTGTAAAACCACAGTAAAATTATTTTTAAATGAGAAAAATCTCTTTAAGACGCGGAATGAAATGCTGCAGTTCAGAAAGTCCTGCGGTATTTGGTAAATAGGGCAGTTTGCTGCAAAGGGAGGAGTGAGTATCCAGAGACAGGATGGCTGCAGAAAAAGACTCTGAAAACGAAGTTGCTTATGAATTACTTGATCAAAACTTCTCACAGCGCGAGAGATGAGATGGTAAGGGCAGGTTTATTCTCAGCACATGCGTGGAAAAATGCAAACCTCAGTAAGAACCTCTGAGTAAACCTGAGAAAAGAAAATGACTGTGCCTGGAAATGTTTTGGGGATGGTGTTTGTCAACTGATGAAATGAGAAGCCGCCGTTTGACACGCTGTACACAGCAAAGATGCAGGCAGGCTAAGGCTAAAGAAGGAGATTCTCGGTTTTTCCTCCAGTAAAATGAATGCATGGAGATTCTGCTTTGTGTGGCTTTGTGTGGCTGGGCAGGAGGTCACAATTACTCATGCCACCAGGTTCCAGTTTGCCTTCAGCTTTGCTGGTTTGGATGACAAGCCTTCACCACTCGGCTTCGTAGCGGTGGCAGCAGCTCTCCCACCAGGACAGGGATGCTTTTTGTGCAGCACCATGCAAACAGGAGAGCAACTCAAGTCAAATATCAGGCTCTGGCACCCAACTTTAAGTAACCCCATGGTTTGATTGTGTTTGGAACCACCCTCATGTCTTGGATCACCTCTATCACCAATATCTCCAGTGATGTCTTTTAATGGAAAGAGGGAGCTTTATAAGGGCACAATACATGCACCCTGTTGGGACAGTTCCTCTGTAAGCCAAGAAGCTTCTCATTCCTGCACAGGACTGCCTTAAAGAGCAGAGAGAACGGGATTCTGACAGCTTCAGGAATCTTCAGGATGCCAGAAGGAGGGAAGACCAAAGGGTCAGCTGCCCTGTAAAAGAAGGGCTGCTTGATTAACTTTATGGAAAGAAAATGAGATGTGAAAAGACGGCATTTTGTCTTCAACAAGGAAGCCAGGAACACAGCCAGCTGGGTAGTCTGTGCTGCCCAGAAATATTCAGAGAGCAGGGTCAGAGGGAGCCCGGAGAGCTTTGGGAATGTGCAGAGAGACAGGAGGGCAAAGCAGCGATGTAGGACTGCTCCCAAAGTCCATAAATGAGTCAACAAGAGAGGTCAACCTGGATCTCAGCTTAAAAGGGAGACAATTAAGTCTTCCAAAGAAAAAGGAAAAAGAAAAACCCTGTATCCATCTATGGGTCTGTTCTGTAGACAATGATTATACTGGCATAGAGATAGGGAGCATGTTTAGGGAAAACATTGTTGGTTGGTCTCTCTGACCATTGTGAAAGAGAATACACCTTCAGAAATGACTACAAAACCCCTAAATCATACCTGGATAGCTCACACAACAGCTCATACTTTCAGCATTGCATACAACATCAAAAAGAGGCAGAGCACCCAGCCAGTCCTTGTGACATTATAATTAGAGATGGGGCTTGCATCAAAAATCCAAATGTGGAGCAGTGCTGTGAGTCAGCCAAGATGTGCACACCAACGTTGTCATTATCCTGAATTTTGTCATTTATAATGAAATCTAAGCAGTGCAATCTTCATGATGTTTGAAATTTGGGTTGAGAGACAACCCCAAATTTGGTAGTTATCCTTGCTTTCGAAGGCCCAAATTCAGAAAAGCGTTTAAACACATAGCTGGGAGACTACATGATTTTGGAAGCAGCTCTTGTAAATAAAGCTGCACAAAGTTGGATGGAGAACCACCACAAAGCAACTGCACCTATCTTAGAGGACTACAGCAGCACAGGAGGGAGTTAGTCTGCCAGGCATGGCAGATCCCCGCTTGATATTTTGTTTGAATTCACAGTTTTTATTACGTGTGGCAGAGATACTGTGTGAATGAACCATCCTAGCCGCAGGCTGAGAAAACATACTCTACAGCAAGTCCCATTTTTTTTCTTCCTTTCCTCTCAATAGAAGCAAACAAAATCATTTAAATGTCCCAGTTGTTTACTCCAAATATTGCAGACCGTTGGGGCTGATCCTTTTCAGTGCATCAGTGTTTGGCCTCTGCTCTACTCTATCCCAGATTTCACTTCCTCCCAGGTTCTACCAAGTCTAAATACTTCGCAGACAAGTTTGCAAGCACAGTTTTAATAACATTTGCCAATGTAACATCTGCACAAGAGATAAGAACTGTGTGCATTCCCTCTTCCAGTGCTGAATTGGACTCACTTAGCAAACCCAATTCAACATAAACACCTGGTAAAAACCTAAGGAAAGACAGATTTCATCCACTGTGCAATATGAGTGAGATCAGCCCCTGAAGTAACACATTTTAAGAAATCCCTGAGAGATCCACTGAGCAAAGGTGGACCTGTACTCCTGACATCAGTAAGCAGGAGTAGAGTCTCAGCAGTGGTACTTCAAGGTTGTGGGGACTGCTTTTTCCTCTAAATGCTGTTGACATTCCTGACAACTACACCATGGTCTGCTCACAAACAAACGGCTTCCAGGCCATACTCCAGTCCATCAACTGCTCACTTACAAGCAAATCAAAGAGATCAAAGTCAGTCAAGAATCCATGGGACTTAAAGTAGAATTTGACTTAGAGATGTAAACGAACCTTTCTCCTGGCATGTACAACTCAGTAGTTTTCCCAAGATTTGATCTTCCTGTGGAACGAATCTATGTATTCCTAGTTTTGATCATGAATTTAAATCAATTTTTCTCATGGTGTGGAAATGCAGTAAGTAATGTAAGTAAGTAATGTAAGCTTATCTTTCTTTGACAGTTTGGCTGTATCTTCTCTAGATAAAATACTGTGATATCCTGCTGGTGGTTTGCCCTCATTATAACAGAGTTTCTTGCCCACCTCGAATATTCTTAATTATGATTGCCCAAGGAGGCTGTGGATGCCCCATCCCTGCAGGCATTCAAGGCCAGGCTGGATGTGGCCCTGGGCAGCCTGGTCTGCTGGTTGGCGACCCTGCACATAGCAGGGGGTTGGAACTGGATGAGGACTGTGGGCCTTTGCAACCCAGGCCATTCTGTGATTCTATGATATATACAGCTAGTTTTATTCCACTTGATAAATAAGAGCTATTCCTTCTGAAAGAAATGGTAAAGCGGACAGATAGAAAATCTCGAGCTACTGTATTCCTCAGTGGTTATTAGGCATGGTTTTGTAGTCACCCAAATTGTCCCTCCAGAAGACATTAATTCTTCTGTCCCTCTGGCATGGCAATTATTAACTCCATGGTTGCAAAACTCATTACAAGTTTTGCATGAAACATAAGTGAAGTGCAAAACAGATTTGTCACCTTTTATAAATGGAAGGCTTATGAACTTTCTGGTGATTGTCCACAGTTTAAGAGATGAGTCTGATTTTCCAAAGGATTAGGCAAAGTGGAGGCCTGCAATGGTAGGAGGTTGGGATCAGTAACCTAGAGGGTTCTCCCAGTCCTGTGTTCCTAGAGGTTTTTCCAAGTCATACTAAAGAAGTTAAAGACCACTTGTGTGGTCTGAACTTTGTACCTTTGATACACACTTCCCACTGACATTTTTTGTGACCATTGTTTAACAGGGTAGGAGCAGGGGAGTGATAAATCTTCTGCATGAAGGTGCCACAATAACAATGAAGAGCACCATACAAACTAGCTGACAGCTCCGGAAACTGAAGTGGACACATGTGCCAAGAAATACTTCAACAGAAGAAAACAGCTTCATCTCTCTGGCCTCAGGATCCCACCTCTAGAAGCATCACTTGTACTACCAACGCCTGCTCAGTCCTGGACCTCCCTTCTGAAACCCAGTAGTTACAGCAGTTATGATGGTGGTTTTGTGGTGTAGACACCTGTCCATACAAAACTGATCTGGGACCACCAAGCACATTTTTTTGTGGCAATTCACCAGCTTGCCGTATGGTAATAATTTTTGAGAGCTGCTGTCTTGGGCTGGATTAAAATCAGTGATACAGTAATGGAAGATGCTTTGGTCATGTCCTTAGCCAAAGCCCACACTTTACGTAGCTGGAAAGGAGGTAGTGGTGTTGCTTCCCAGTGTTGGGGCAGGTATGTGTTGGAGATGAATTCACATAGTCTCACCCCACCTCTAAGTCTATCCCAACTGAGAAAACCAACAGTTCCTGATTTTCAAATGTGCTTTCCCAGCCAAAATGTCAACCGCATGCCACCCTCGAGAATGCCACAATTCAGTGGTTGCACATCAGACCAATTTGCCCATATTTATAAAGTGCTTTGATATCTCACATGAAAGGACAGTATATAAATGTCCCATTCATTTAGGTTACATACAGTAGCAGCAAACAGAAAAATCATTACCCACAGGGTTAGAAAGGCGTATTCCTGTTTATTAATTGAAGACCACATAAAGAATGCTTGGTTAAAGTGTTCCTTTTGGAGCGGACATTTCAGTGCCTGTCCAGCGAATGAAAATCATCCCGAAAATTTGCATGGGCAAATGGCATAAACATCAAATTCTCACAACTCCTCAAAACAGAATTCTCTTTAAATACGCAGCGAAAACTTTCTATATGGAACTACCCTTGTTCCTTACGGCTAGCGGGAAGTTGGACAATCAGTTCTTTGCCAGGTCAGGACTGCAGAGAAATTATTATCTTAGAAAACAATAATTTTAATGATACACATACACACACACAAAAAAGCTACAGAGTGAGCATCGGCTACTGAACAACTTAGTAGGCTTTACACTAAACCCTAAACCATCTGTGGGCTCACCGTGCGTTTAGGTTTTCTCTCCCTTTACCCAACTGACTGTCTTTTGGATTTTGAGACTAGTATTCCTCCCTTCTTTTTCTGCGTATCATTGGGATACTCGACCTTGGTTCATTTGGCAAGCCGTATTAAATAAAGTCCTTTCTGCCTGTCATCCCAGTACTGAAGTGCTGAGTAGATACCCATTCAGAGTCCCTGGGAGAAAGCAGTGTCTTTCACATATCATAACCATAAAAACAAATAAATTACAAAGCAGAAAGAAGATAAGGCACAGGTTTAGGCTGCCTTTTGAAGATTTATTAAAACAAACTGATATTTCTTATAATGTGCGTGTAACCAGAATACATAATTGACAATGATAATCATTAACAGGTACTAATGTTATTTCAGAACAGAGGATGGAAAGAGACAGACTAAACCTCCATGCATGCCATAGAGGAAATCCAAACTGCGATAATTAAATGCAAATAAAGCCTGGGGGCAAAAATTCCTGGTCTCCATAAGATAAGAGAAATGTATTCCTACCATCTATACTTCATTTATTTCTCTTGAAGACTCTAATTTGTTTTTAAGCTAATAGATCAAACATTCTTGTCACAGTTCGTACAACTGTCTCAAATATGTGAGAAGTACCCGCCAGGCGAGGACCACCAGCAATTTTTATGATTTCTTTACACTACAAATATTTGGCAGAACTGAAATCACCCAATAAAATAAACCTGTGGATTCATCTGCAGTTTTAGACTCTCTCCAAGTATTCTTTGGACTCCTTCCCAAAATAACTGATGCTCATGATATTCCAATATCAAATGAAAATATGTCCTAATTTTCATGTCTCACTACCACCATCTGTTATTAAAGAGAAAGTCTTCTTTTTCCTAGCAGGCCAGGTGGCTTGGCGACACCCATACAGCCCTGAGTGCAGCTCTGGTCCAGCAGTGCTTCTGTTCCTTGGTGTCATTGAGTTGGTGGAACTCAAACATAACACAAAGGCACAACTGCAAGAGTAGCTGTGGTGAAAAATCACTTGTTCCAGTACCATCATCATCTGCCAGCTGGTACCCATGAGCTGGCAGCAACAGGACGTAGGTGGCTCCATCTCTCCAGGAGAGAAGATGCTTGGAATTTAATTAAGTGCAAGAGCAGCTATAGGGAAAGGGTTAGGATCCTCTTTGGAAATGCTTTTGGCAAAAGGTAAAAAATGCCCTGTTTAAAAAGTCTGTCCAGCACTGCAGGGCTCTTCAAAGAAAACCCTGCAGTGTTACACAAATCTTGCAGTCGCTTCTCTGAGAATCAGGTCTGCTAGCTGATGCTTCAGAAAGCCAATATCTGAACTTTATAGACATTCAGCTCTTGTATGCTTACATCCAGGTTTTAAGTGCATGAGTAAAGTCTTCCTCTTCCACCATAGAATCCCAGGATTGTAAAATGGTTTGGGTTGGAAGAGACCTTTAAGATCACCCAGTCCCAACCCCCTGCTATCGGCAGGGACACCTCCCACAGCCCAGGTTGCTCACAGCCCCATCCAGCCTGGCCTGGAGTGCTTCCAGGGAGGGGGCATCCACAGCCTCACTGGGCAACCTGTTCCAGTGCGTCACCACCCTCACAGTAAAGAATTTCTTCCTAATATCTAGCCTAAATCTGCCCTCTTCCAGTATAAAACCATTTCCTCTCATCCTGTTGCTACATGCCCTTCTAAAAAAGTCCCACCCCAGCTTTCCTGTAGGCCCCTTCAGGTACTGGAAACTCCAAACAAATGATGAATGAATTTGCAAACCTCCCCAGCCCCCTGCCTCTACCACTGCCTTTGAAAATCAAACCACACCACCACTTACCCACCCCACTGCAGAGAGCCATTCTTGAACAGCAGAGCCTGCTCTTCCCTGCTAGTTTTCTCTCCAGAGGTCTGAAGCTGTACTGCTTTACCAAGTTCTACTAGCAGTTGGCCTTGCAAATCCCATAAGCCACTGTAAAATCTGGTGCGAAGTGTCAATTTAGCATGTTTTCCTGCAAAAAGGAGGATAACTTTTGTTTTCACCAGTCTCCTGTCTTATAGGCATTACTTTTGAGAGTAATCACCCACTCTGATTCTGGTAATACATCCTAATTTTATGAGACTTGTCTCACACCTTTTTAGACTAGCTGGTAAGCTGGCTAATATCCACTAGTTGGCAGAGGAGAAACCTTTTCATTAGTGTAAAGCTGAATTAAAACTTCACTGTTTCCCATGGATAAAAATGGCATCCTTTTTGGCATAGCAACATAGCTCCATGACATTTATATCACATCAGGAGGACAAGCAAGTACAGCTGCATAAAACTTTCTTTTTGCTTTGTAGTAGTTCTTGTTGTCTTCTTGTTTTGTATTGTTTTTTGTTTTGTTTTGTTTTGTATGGATTTGTGTGCATATGGGGCAGGGTGTTAACTACCAGATTTGCTTTCTCTAAAAACTGTTCTTCACAGAAAAAAACTTGATCTTCTTGAGATACTTTGCCTGGAGAAGAGAAGGCTGTGGGGTGACCTCATTGCAGCCTTCCAGGACCTAAAGGGAGCCTACAAACAGGAGGGGAGTCAACTCTTTGAAAGGGGAGATAACAGCAGAACAAGGGGAAATGGTTATAAGTTGAAGGAGGGAAGATTTAGGTTGGATGTCAGGGGGAAGTTCTTTACTGTGAGAGTGGTGAGGTGCTGGAACAGCTGCCCAGAGAGGCTGTGGATGCCCCGTCCATCCCCGGAGGTGTTCAAGGCCAGGTTGGATGGGGCCCTGGGCAGCCTGGGCTGGTATTCAATGTGGAGGTTGGTGGCCCTGCCTGTGGCGGGGGGTTGGAGCTTCGTGATCCTTGAGGTCCTTTCCAATCCAAA
Source organism: Alectoris magna (assembly GCA_030625065.1). Taxonomy (NCBI): domain Eukaryota; kingdom Metazoa; phylum Chordata; class Aves; order Galliformes; family Phasianidae; genus Alectoris; species Alectoris magna. Next base: position 111,490,613 of record CM060562.1, on the reverse strand, counting down.
CCATCCTGTGATTCTATGACTCTCTGATACTTAGGTTTTTTTCTTTAGGAGAAACTGATGTAAAGAATTTAACTTTGGGTCAATAGAATCTGAAAATTTTTCAGGTCAGCTCCAAACAAATAAAATTTATTATACCTCAAGCCATCTTGATGTGCATAAACCAGTGTTGCATATCCATGCTGGTAGCTCTGTGCCTGTCGTGTGACAACAGAGATTCACACCAACAAGGAAGCCAGTCCAACCAGCAATACAAAATAGTTATAAGAAACCAAATTGCATAAGGTGAACAAGCAACTTCTGAAAATGCAACTTAGAATTGAAATAGCCCAATCAAATGAGATATTTCACATTTTTCCCAACCTCACAGTAAAAGATTTTCCAGTAAGCATCCCATTCTATAAAAAAGTTTCTGTCAGCCTAGTTTGAGAAACAAATTAATGATGGAAATGAATGTTTAAAGTCACAAATCCAGATCTTTGTTCTAGTGACAAGTCTTCTCAGAGACTTAAAAGCATTCTGTTAAGTGGTGGTGGAACACTGGATCATGGTGCAGTTTCCTACATTTTATGATCCTATATGTGCTAGAAGATGTCATATGCTACCATTCCCATTCCACAGGTACGAAACAGGGACCACATGTGGACAACAATGGAAACTGTGAGGATGTTACAGAGTCCCTAGTTGTTAAGTGGCAGAATCAAGAAAGAAAAAAAAACCAGCATGGATTTTCACAAAATGTGCAGCCAATCTGCAGGGCTCGTGCTGCAAGACGTTGTAAAAGACAAACGTTTCCATGAGGTCAAACAAATGACCAGATATTGGCAGCTTGTGTAGACATGGGGTGAAGAAGAAAAGAGACTTATCTGAAGCCATGTTGTGTTGTGTGATCATCTGTGGCTGAATAAAGGTCCCCTAGGAGAGGGAAGGCTGCCTGAGACCTGCTGCCCATCTGGATCTGCCCAGTCTCACCGCCTGCCCCATTCTTTGCCCAGGGTGCCGCCAGCCCATTGAATCTCCTTTTGTGACACATCCTAGCTGCAATGCTTGGACTTATATTACAAGACTGTGGATGGCTGCAGTATTGGGAGAGGGGTTGTGCTGTGCCTTTTGGCAGACACATTGAAGCTTACCACCCAGTACATTTGCCTGCAAGATGGATGACTGAAAGCAGTGACCCAAATGGTCTCTTCTAATTTTATATTTCTATTCTTGTGATCCCACAAACATGATGTTATTCACAGTGGCATACAGTAGGCCAGCACATACTGCAAAGGGACCCTTCCCAGTCCTGGCTAAATGCTGAAAGATCTACCACTTACTTAAGCGTACCTGTTTTCCAGGAAAAGCTCTCTGTCAGTCATCCAGTGTCCATGTTGTGCTCCCCATGTGAAACAAATAAGATATAACAGGAGTTTGATTCCCCACTGTGGGCATTGTGGTAGAGGAAAATCTCAGACATGAGGGGACAAGGCAGAAACAGAGAAACAACTGAAGGAAGCTAAACAGATACAGAAACAATCAACATTTATTGAGTTTCCATCAGGTCCGGTGCATAGCAGCCTACCTTCAGCCAAAACAACTTCCCAGTTCTTCTACTCCAGTTTTGGAATGAAAGTATTTCATGCCAGCACCGTGACAGACTGCTCTGTAGATGCAGGTGTTTCCACCAAGAACCCACCTGGGCCATCTCAGTGAAGACTGAGCTCCTACAGATCAAACTGAACGGACAAAACCCGGAAAACAGGAGCTGTGCAAGTCTCAAATCCTCTACAAGGATTCTGTAACCCACTCAGCATCGGGTTAAGCTTCTGTTGAACACGAGCAGAGCGCCTTACATGTTGTGCAACACAATGGAAAATTGAGACCATACCATAGATGAGGACATACGAGTTACGTGGTTTGCCTGAGGCCACACAGTGAGTCAGCGGCTAAATTATAAACTTGGGAGTCCCTGGCTCCAAGTCACTTATTCAATCTATGCTGCCTCTGAGGCATATTACATTGGGGGTATTGTATGGAAATGCCATTAACTTTGAAGAGCAGCGTACAGTAGAAGCAAGCAAAATAAGTGAGCTTTATTGTGGGCTTGGTTTTTTTTTTTTGTTGGTGGTTTTTTGTTGTTTTGTTGTTGTTGTTGTTGTTTTAATTTAAAAAAGCATGAAAAAAAGTGACATGAACCGTTTTGCAAGCCTACAGTGCAAATTAATTTTGCACAATTTGATTTCAAAACCTCCCTCCTGGATTAAAAACCTAAACAGTAAGTTTCAGAGTTTCAGGCCTAATGAACACGGACCCTTCTTTTCCACTTTTTTTTCCTTCTTTTTCTTTTTTTTTTCCTGGCAATTTTGTTAACCCCTGAAAATTGGGGATTAATATGGAAATGCTGACAGCTCCTTAAGCAGAGCATCGCGTTTGCAACGCTGTAATTATGCCTACTTCAGAATGCTCCAAAGAAAACAAGATTTTCTTGTTCAAACAAATCTTGAATGGTTTTGGACCCAGAATGAAATCATTCTGAACAAAAGGACTGCATCAAGCATGCAGCACCAGAGCTGTACCAGGGAGATGTGGAAACAGATAAACGTAAACTGATTTTACAACATTTACATAATTGGATTCACGTCTCTGCCTTTCTCTGTTGAATGAGTAGAGACCAGATTAACCTTACTAATATTATGATGTTTATTTTATTGACTTGGGAATTCAAAAAATAAATGGATTAAAGACAGTCTAGATGTCTTCATTCACGCCCAGCATGAAGTCAATCAACGTGTCTCTCTCTATCAGCAGATGCTGTAGCATTGGGTACAGCTTTACTGCAATCCATACTGCTCCTCGAAGACCACGCAGTTCCAAGGCTTCCATCCTGCATTGCTGTGTCCCTACAGGAAACTGCTTGTCAGACTTTGCATTCATGTGAAGAAGACTGCAAGTAGGCGTGTGGTGGAGAAAATGCACGTGGCAGACATAAATGAGAAAACAAAGAAGAAAAAAAGCGGAAAGGAAGGGTCCATTATGGCCTGAAACTTACCATTTAGGCTTTCAGCCCGGGAGGGAGGTTTTGAAATATCTCCGCACTGCCTTTTTGTTGTTGTTTTGGTGTTGTTTTGGTTTTCCTTATTTTGAAAGACTTTTTTTGGATCCAATTTCCGCCGTACAGAACACAGGCAAAGACGTGTGCAGGTATAGGATTCTTACTGTGGTGATCCACGAGTATGAGAAAAAGGAAGAGTGGCTTCCACCGCTCATGATGTTTAATTTTGATTGTTGTTTCATGGAAATAACCCTTTCTAACAATATTTTCTATATCTCCAATTAGCATAAGCAACATGACATCAAAAACCAGGACGAACTCATTGTATTTGTAAGGGGAGAAACAAGGAGGAGATGCCTCTGCAAATGGACTGTTGCTTCCTTAAAAAAAAAACAACAACCAACACCAAACACCTATTCTACCATCTAACCACAGTCAGGAACCTTCTCCTGGGAGTTACCTTCACTTTCCAGAGGATGATGTAGAGGGCTGAGACTGGGACAGGCTGTGCTTATGACTCAGTTTGATGTAACCAGTATAGAGCCAAACAAGCTCTCTTTATCACCTCCAGCCTGGACAACAAAAAAAGATCATTTTTTATTCGTTTGTGTTGGTGTTTTTTTTCCTCAGGTTGCCATCATTTCTGGGCCGAGACTTCTGCAAGTCTGACAAACAGCTCAGTGCTACTCGGAGGCAGGCAATTAATCCAAAGCTGTGGCCATTGAAATCCAACCACTGAAAAGTGCGTCATCAAAAAGTGGCCATTTTATAACTGTAAATGGGCATCTTGCAAATGTTTCTGCCTTACCTGACTTTCTGTTTCTTGCCCTAACAGGCATACAGGACTCAGCCATCAGGTTGCAATCTGCATGAGATTCTGCCTGCTACATGGCTGTAGTCTCCCTGCAGCACACAGACTTGTTTTAGGCTTCCTCTCGTGCTTTATCACAACAGTCTCCGACTCACGCTCTTTGCTTTTCTGTTGGAGAAATATTGTGTAACCCACTCCAGACACGGAGCGACCCCTCCCCCACAGGGAAGTGAGCCTCCAGCCAAATGAAAGCTTTGATATTAAGAGCACAGCAATGTGTAAACCCAGAATAATGCACTTGGACTGTAGCTTTCCTTCAGGAAAACAACCAAACAAAACACTCCTAATTAAGCTATTGGCTCGGAGGTGGTACCAAGTCCCAAATCGTTTTGACTCCATATGGAATTTATATGGCATGTGAGATGCAATAAAACACCAGCACGCCCAGATGTGGATGTTCCCCAGCTGTCTGTCTGCTGCTTTCATGGCAAGCCACAAAGGTCCTTCCCTGCGCAGCCGGCTCCGCAGGAAGCGAGAGGTGACTCCTCCGTGCTCAGCAATCCAACCGGGCGGCACGAGGGAAATTTTAGGAAGAACGCATGAGTTTACAGCATCGGTGTTGCTCTGCCTTTTATTTTCCGCAGTGGCCTTTCACTGTCTGATCCCTCTCAAGCTTGAGCAGTGGGTCACAGAGTGAAATTCCCGTACAGCAGACCGCTGCCTCCTGAGCTTTCTGCCTGCAGCTGCCGACGGAGATGCGATTTTTCCCTGTAGCTGTTGGGGGCAGTAGAAAATCAGTGCTGGGTTCCTCCAACCTGCGTGACCTGGGTGTGGGCTGCATACGTGTCCTGATGCTAAGCAGTTCGGCACATTTGGGAACTCAGGGGAAACCTAAGTCCTGCTCTGAAAATTGAGTATTTCAGTGGTCCTCAGGATAAGGACTGCTGTGCTTCAGACTGGGACCGAATCCTGCTCTTACTCTGCAGCGTCACGTAGCTAACGGTCACTGATTTGGGACAGAATTTTCCCATTGCCAAGCTATACCTGTTTTAGAGTTAGCTGCTAAACTGTATCAGAACAAGTGGCTCTTCTCCCAGCAGCCTGGTCTGCTGGTTGGCGACCCTGCATGTAGCAGGGGGTTGGGACTGGATGAGCACTGTGGGCCTTTGCAACCCAGACTGTTCTGTGATTCTATGGTCTCTGCTCTGCTATTGAGGGAGAACAGGCACCTCACTGAGACCCAAATCCCTGAAGATGGGTGGGATGAGCCCTATGCCCTGTGCAGGCTTCTGGCCACCAGCCCAGGGATGCTGGGCTCCTCTGAAGGGGGTTTGGAAATCACCTTCACCCTCCAGTTCTCCAGTATTAGAAAACTACCTCACCTTTCTCTTTTCTGTCACTTTCAATTGCTTCTTTTTCTAATCAATAAGAGGCATCTTTCCATAAAAACAGCATGGCATGAAGAGTTGGGTGTTTGTTTAAGCAATGCTTAACTAAGCTGAATTAATGCTCTCAGCCCACCTGAGACCTCTGATCACCCTCTCAGGTCCTGTCATGGCCTATCCACGGCTGGTCTGAGCTCTTTGCTGTCTGCTGCTGTCTGGTCACGATGTTTCTGATAGGCAGTGAGATGAATGCAATGAAAAGCAGAGATCTGTAGCTGCCCATGCCTAGGTTACTGGCTTAGGCCTAGAGCAAGTGGGCAGAAATAATAGATACCTTCAGGGTCCAGCCCACCTTTCCTAAAGAAACAGTGAAAAAAGTGCCTGCTTTTGTGTAGATTTCACATTTTGCAAGCAGCACCGACTCTGTACGCCTCAGTTTCACTTTCTGCATTAGTGTTCATTCAGAAGCGTGGGGCTGGGATTTTCTCTTTTTTCCTCTAGGATACCCTTATAGGGAAACATGAATGAAGTGCAGCATACTGGTCCCCAGTGTGCCATACTGGGGATCTGCCAGAACAGCCAGGCTCTTTCCCCATACAGGACTGCAGTGCGGTCAGCTCCTGGGAGATGTCGAGCACCACAGGTGCCAAAACGCCGCTTCAATAAAATCATTGCTTTTAATAAGAATACAAATAAGGAAGAATGCCCAGTAGCTATAGTGCTAGGCCTTGATCCTGAGAACGCAGGCTCCATGAGTAATTAGCTGCACTTAGAGTTCTGCAATGCTCTGAGAACTCGGGAAGGTACGGATTGCCTTCAGTTCCCATAGGCTGCAGCCTGAGCTGCAGAGCTGACCTCACTGGGGTTCTCGTGTTCTTGGGGCTGGCTGGGATCAGCACCCTGACCACAGTGCCATGCATCACATGGGGGGATGATGCTCCGAAAATAATGCCTCCTATTTACTTCTGTGGAAACCACAGCAGATACATAGAACACAATAACACTATTGGATAGAGTAAATTCTCAGCTACAAAACATCTCTCTTCCAGCAGGTCACCACCACTAACTGTGTTCCGTTTCAGCATCAAAGAACTTCTATGAGTAAAGAGGTTTAACTGAAGGAAAACATTCTAGCTAAGGGAGCACATGAACAGGAGGGGGAACGGCTGTTTGTGAGGGTGGGCAGTGATAGGACAAGGGGGAATGGTTTGAAACTGAGACAGGGCAGGTTTAGGTTGGATCTGAGGAGGAAGTTTTTCACCCAGAGGGTGGTGACGCACTGGAACAGGTTGCCCAAGGAGGCTGTGGATGCCCCATCCCTGCAGGCATTCAAGGCCAGGCTGGATGTGGCTCTGGGCAGCCTGGTCTGCTGGTTGACGACCCTGCACATAGTAGGGGGTTGGGTCTGGATGAGCACTGTGGGCCTTTGCAACCCAGGCCATTCTATGATTCTGTGATTCTAAGATTTTCCATAGAAGCCGTTGCCCTTCGACACAAACACAGCTCCTTATGACCAAACATTTTTCATAATGGCTTTGTGAGAAGCTCCAGCCTGGAGAGCTCACACTGCAGATGGGGTGGTTGCCCTGTTCCACCCCAGAGGTAGCTCTGTTTCCACTCTCTGACTAAGTGGATGATGCATGCTTGGGGCTAGATGGATTTATTTTTACTCACATGATGTCGGAGCAATTCTCCAGCTTCTGCAGCTGCACAGGGCGCTTAGTGGTTCACAGCACTTGAAGGGCTTTTTGTTGAGCTGGTGAACACTTATCGGTGTGTTTGGAGATACGCTGCAGTGTGGCTCTTTTGTCTCTCTGAGTCAACTTAGACTTGGGTTTTGTTTAATTAAATAGGCCTGTTTCCTAATTCTTTCCTCAGTTCTCAGGATGGTGAGGAGATTCATGAGGGTGTTAGAGCTGTTGTAAAGCCAAATGTACCCTTCCTCTTATTCTTCCTTAATAATCATTGTGTAAAAAGAAATAAATAGTGGCAATAAAACCAAAACAATTGAATTCAAATTAGGCCACAGAACTAATTTCTGCAAACGTTACAAGTGTCAGAAAATGATACCTACAACCTAATTGCACTGAGTGAGAGGTAACGGTCCCACTAAACATTCATCTTCTCATTGGCAACTTCAAAACTTCAGTCCTCATTTCCTTATCCATTCACATCTTTTGTTGGGATTTAATTCTGCATTCTTTAATGTCTTTCTGTTTTTGATGTTGACATCACCAGTCCTCAAGATAGTCTTTGGTTTGCAGTCCTAGCAGGGTGTCAGGAGGTGTTTAAGGCCAGGTTGGATGGGGCTCTGGGCAACCTGATCTGGTCATCTAGTGGCTGGCAACCCTCCCTGTGGCAAAGGGTTTGGAATTCGGTGATCCAAGGTTTCTTCCAACCCAAGCCATTCTAAGATTCTAAGATTCTATGATTCAGTAAGTCCATGGCTGTGCCGAGAGGGCAGGAGAGTGACATGGACTGATGCCAGTCTGTAGCAAAAACAGGGCTCGATGGCCCAGTAGATGCCCTCCAGATCTGTATGTCAATGAAGAGCCAGCTCTAAAGACAGTTTCCTATTTGTCTCTACTCACAGATAGAGCTTGAAGGTATGGACTCAAAGTACTGTGTAAAGTTGTACCTACAAGAAGGGACAAACTGTTGTTCCAGGGCAAAATATCTTTAGTCTACAAACCAAATTTGCTTTTTTCCCCTCCATTTTCTGCTGTACAACCATTGCCTAGTCACCCATAACCATCATTACTAGCTCTTTTAGAACATTAATGTTGTTTCAGATCTCTCACTCTTGTATTAAATATCTGTGTTTTGGATTATTATTCCCAGATTTACTAGTTTGCCTTTTTCCAGACAGAATCTCATTCTGTTTCCTGCTCATATTTCTAACCTCTGGTTCCATTAGTGTTATTTCTCTGTCTTCACTTGGTTTGCAGTTCTTTCCAGCACAGTGTTGTGTGCAGATTTGGTTAATGTACTTGGTTACACCTCCTTCCAGACCATTAATAAAAATATGAAATAATGTTGCTGCTAGCAGAAATCCATGTAGCACCCTGCTGTTCACCTCCATCATCTTCAAGACCACAACCATCCATCATGTGCACCATTTATCACTGGCAAACAGACTTTGCAAACTAAAGCTGCTCTGTTTGGATTGCACTGCTAACTCTGAGTAAAGACAAAAGGGAAGAAATGTCAAGTGGCAGTGGCAGAAAGAGGTGGGACAAGGGCTGGATGATGATAGTGCTCAAACCTACTTATTATTGATGAATCCACATGAACTGGTAGAGAGAAATGTAATTCCTCTCTGCCTCCCACTGTGCTCTGTAGCAGAGGTTTCCCTGATGCTCTCTGGTCTGGCAATTCTAGGGATCACATTCCTGGGAAAGGAACCATACAGTACTCCAATGATTGCTCTGCCAGCCTATACACAATGGGAGTGGCAGTCACCAGCTGAAAAGAGGCACTGTTTGTTTCCACATCATTATAACTGGTAAGAAATGAGCATTTACTCAGTCGTTAACTAAAATTAAATAAAGAAGTCCAGAAAATCAAAGAAATTCAGAATGGCATTGTTTCCACTCAGCATGCTGCAGTGAAGGAAGCTGCTGAAGCTGAATATCAAAAAATCCCAGGGAGAAGCAGGCAATTGTCTGTGAACTTCTACCTGGGCATATACAGCGAGGAGGAGGCTGTCAAAAAGGCAGGAGAGCTCCTTCCCATCCTGGTTTCTTCTGGATGGAAAACGACATATTACCCATGTATTTGCCTGGATTTCTGGCACGTGCGGACTGATGTGGGAATGTAAGCATTGCCACATCGAATTAAAGAGCTGAGGTCCAACAAGCTCGAGATCCTGTCCCATACTGCAGTCAGCATCACACTCCTTTGGGAGAGGTGGAGCTGTCCCAAAGCAAGAAAAGCAGGAATAACCTCTATTTGTTTCCCTCTGCTCTTGTTATAGGAATTACTATTGAGTCTTCCATAGCAAAAGTCTGTTTCAATCCCCAAATCATGACCTATAAAGCTTCTCAGACTATTTGATGGGGTTGTGAGAGCTGTGGATTCACTGGCTCAGCAAGGAACTGTCCCAGCCTCATCTGCAGAATAATGAGCTCCCAGAAGACCAAATTCAGTGGGAACTATGGAGTTAATTCAGAGAGGAAATCACATCCAGAGACAGCACATGTAGGGCAGGATGGCTGCTCTAGCCTGACCAGTTAGTCAGCAAGCTGGACTCCTGCGGATCTGTTTCTATCAGGAGAATAAACTCTTCTGTTTCTTGAATGTAATCCTGTTTAACTAAGAAATATGGCTCCCAAATCCTGTTTCCTTGAACACGGTAGAAACAAAAGATAGCAAGCAGATACTGTGCTCTGAAGTATCCAAACGTGCTCCTGTAGCATGTGCTCCTATTTGTACTCCAGATATCCTTTAACAAATGCAAGTGAAATGAAGAAATGTGGTATTAGGTAGAATTAGAATCACGGAGCTAGGCTTTATCGGGGCAGCATGCAAAAAAGTTTTAAAAGACTGTAGAAAGTATTTATTGACTGTACATACATTTTTAGCCCTAAGCTGAATACACTGATGATTTTTAAAGGAATTGGTCATTAGCTAAAGCACTGGGAATTCAGTGCTATGGGAAAAGGAAGATGGAAGGCATATACAGGAGGAAAGAGGAAAAAGTATTCAAATCCTTGTGTGTTTTTATTAAAAATAGCAGTTTGAGCAATCTAGTCACCTTCCATTTCACTGCTCAGATATTACAGTTATGTTATAATTAACCAGTATGAACAGAAAGGCAAAAGAGAAAGAGAGGAGTGTAATGTTGAAAAGGGGATAATAAAAATATGAGCTATAGAGAATGTGATTCCAGGCAAATAGGAGAGGACACTCTTAACCAAAATGTGAGAACTGCTGAGCACGGAGCCACTGAGACCAGAGGGAACATAATGAGTTTTAACACAACATTTGCAACACAAACAGCTCACTTATCACAAAAGTTCCCTGTAGTGGATCAGATCCCTGCATCCATGCATGCAATGCTCCAACCAACCACTGCTTCTGCCATCCGGGTGCTTCTTGGCAGAGGATCTGCCTGAATGCAGATCATGTGCTGCAATCCTATCAGATCCCATTAACATCTGCCCTTGGGTAAGCCAAGCTGCTGGTATCTCATTGCATCTCATTCATCCTTCAGGCTCTGAACTGAGATTTGTGCATCCCAGAATGGTGCACCTGATGGTTCCATGCTGCTGGATTGGGTATGATTGTCTAATAATCAAATAATATTTTTTACCTGTAAATATTTATCTTGCTCACAGTGCTGAGCAATAATTAAAAAACAAACAAACAAACAAACAAACAAAAAAAACACACACACAACAACAACAACAACAACGACCGCCACAGTTGTAGTTCTCTAATAGTTTTGGATATTGAATGATGAACGCTATCATCTTTTTCTGCTTGGAACCACATGCAAGATATTTTGCCATTTTATTTCTAACTTTAGCCAGCCAAGGGGGCAAAGCAGAAGAATTCCCCCCCGTGCCACTGCACAGCCATCTCCTGCTCCCATCTTGCTGCTGATAGAGGCTCCTCCATCTGTTTGACAGCTGTTTATAAATAGCTGCTGATTAAACGTGCTGATAGGGAGCTTCTCTCTGAGCCACAGTGCAGCACAAGAACCAAGCCAGGCTTTCCCACCCTCCTCCCCCGCTGCCCCTGCCCTTGTGTATGCTGAAATTGCAAGCACCAAGTGCCAAGAGAAACCTTTTGCCCTGTTTTTGTGTAATACCAGGCTGTGGCTCAGGCTGTCAGGGATGGGGACCACAGAATCACAGCATGGCTGAGGTTGGAAGAGGCCTCTGATTCCATTTGGTCACCCCCTGCCCCAGCAAGGCTGCCCGAAGCAGTGCCCAGCACCACGGCCAGGGGCTGCTGGAGACCTCCAAGGAGGAGACCCCACAACCTCTCTGAGCAACCTGTTCCAACAGCAGCAAAACTTGTGGAATTCAGATGTAAAAATATTCAATCTCATTGCTAAAGTATTGACCACAGATGAGCAAACAGGACAAAATGAGTAAGCATTTCCTGCTGCCTGTCTACCAGGGATGTGGTTTTCTTCCATTCAAGATTACTTGCAGAATGCAAATGCTTTGTGCAAGACCTCTTGGGTTGAATACACTTCTTAATTCAGATCGAGCAAGGTGGGATGCAGCAGACAGATTTAACGAAGGGGGCTGCACAGCTGCACAAAGAAGTAAAACAGCATTTCTAAAAGTTCTTAAAGTCAGGTCAAAACTAGTGCTGTCCTCCCACAAGTGTGCTCATATTGCTAAATAAGAAGCCAGGAATGCTCTACCCAACCAAAAAGAAAAGCTTGTGCAGCCACCAAGAACAAGTCCTGTCTATCAAGAGAACACAAAAGGAAATTGGATTTTTTAATGCAGTACTGTCTGAACCCACCTTACGGTTAGAAAACATAAGGAAGGGTGTGAACTTACAGTCTAACACAGAATTTCCTGTTCTCTTCTTGATTCCCCACACCTTTTGGCAAAAGGCAGGGTTAAGATTGTAAATTAAGACACACCGAAGCCTCATGTTGATTTGAGTAACGGTTAGCTGCAGCTGAGTTGTGCTAGTGTGGATGCAAATCCTCATTTGCACGATTCACGCTGAATTCATTGTGACTACTCAGTAAAATAAATTAAAGAGGTATTAGATGCAAGATCTGGCTATCAATGTATGTATTCGCTTGAGTTGTGTAGGTTATTTCTGAAAGTATAATTTCTAACCATAAGGTATACTGCCTGTGAAGTTTTAGAAGTTACATAAGACCAGATCCAGAAATATGTGGGCATCTAATTCCTATCTATGTCCAAACGAACATCTCTGGAATTCAGTGCCTAGATGCTCTCAAGGTATGAGCCTAACCTACAATATTATTAATTCCACAGTTACAACTATTAACGTTACCTAATTACAGTGCAATCACTACCTGTAGTCACCTTAGACCACATTTTTGTCAGTGGAGAGAAGCTGGCAGTGCCCAGTTTGTCTCATTCTAGAGCAGATATGAATGGCAGGTAGAAAACTTCCAGAAGTGACTCCTTTTCAGTACTTAAAGGGGACATATGAAAAAGACTAGGAGCAAATTTTAAATGGTCTGATAGTGATAGGGCAAAGGGGGGGTTTCCGTCAGAAGTAGCATACTTGTAATGACTTCATTAAACTGGTATGAATCCAAACGGAAAGTCTTATTTATGTTTAGGTAGGCTCATGTCAAAAGCAATTATGAATCAGTTATTGCAATGTAAGTGTAAAAATTAATTCACGAGTTGCTTCAGTTAAGCTGAGAATAAAGCGCAAGCAGCATCCATACCTCAATGTTTTCAGTAGATGTTGCTTAGTGTTGGTACTCTTTTATCTTGCCAGTGGATTTAATTCACTTTTTACTTCTTTGTAACCTTTTTCTAGAAGGAGTGATGGTCTCTGATCAGATGAAAGTGGCAGGCTGCAGTTGGGTGCCCGTCTGGGCTCCCCACCCTGCTCCAGCAGATGCAATTCACTCACCAAAAAACACCCAACTCTCAATGCAATCCCACAGTGACCGTGTCTCTGTGGGGGATGTCTCATGTGTTGCAGAGACACGGATGCCTACTGTGTGTAATGCTGATGAGATGAATCCCAGCATAAGGCCAATGGCATACTGGGGTGTATAAAAAAGAGCGTTGCCAGCAGGTCAAGGGAGGTGATCCTCCCCCTCTACTCTGCCCTGGTAAGGCCTCATCTGGAGTACTGTGTCCAGTTCTGGGCTCCCCAGTATAAAAAAGACAGGGATCTCTTGGAAAGAGTCCAGCGGAGGGCCACAAAGATGGTGAAGGGCCTGGAGCATCTCCCCTATGAGGAACGACTGAGTGAACTGGGTCTGTTTAGCCTTGAGAAAAGAAGGCTGAGAGGGGATTTGATCCAGGTTTATAAATACCTGAGGTGTGGTGGCCATAGTGGTGAAGCTGGACTCTTTTCAGTAGTGCGTGGGGACAGGACAAGGGGAAATGGGATGAAGCTAGGGCATAGGAAGTTCTGCACGAATGTGCGCAAGAACTTCTTTACGGTGAGGTGACGGAGCACTGGAACAGGCTGCCCAGGGGGGTTGTGGAGTCTCCTTCTCTGGAGATATTCAAGACCTGCCTGGACGCCGAGCTGTGCGACCTGCTGTAGGGAACCTGCTTTGGCAGGGGGGTTGGACTCGATGAGCTCTGGAGGTCCCTTCCAACCCCTACGATTCTGTGATTCTGTGATTCTGTGATAAGCATTCAGACCCATGCCCAGCTCAGTCTGTATCAATATGGCCATTCTGTACAAGAGCAGGCTTAAAGCCTTCCCATTCTCATGGCAGTGCCATGTCTGCTGCTGCATGGGGTTAGCTGAGATTTTCTCTGCTGTCTGGCAAGTCCACTTGCTGTCCTCTAAAATCACTGGAAGAACCTGGGCCCAAGTACACTCCTCTTTAGATAAGCATCAACCTAACTTTTCCAATTTCTTATCAGCCTGAGATAGAACTGTTGAAGGAGGGAAGATTTAGGTTGGATGTCAGGGGGAAGTTCTTTACTGTGAGAGTGGTGAGGTGCTGGAACAGCTGCCCAGAGAGGCTGTGGATGCCCCGTCCATCCCTGGAGGTGTTCAAGGCCAGGTTGGATGGGGCCCTGGGCAGCCTGGGCTGGTATTCAATGTGGAGGTTGGTGGCCCTGCCTGTGGCGGGGGGTTGGAGCTTCATGATCCTTGGGGTCCCTTCCAACCCAAGCCATTTTGTGATCCTATGGTTCTATGAACCGGTTTTGGAGGAGCAAAAATATCTTTAAATACCTCAAAAAATGAACACGATGCAAAAAGTGTCTCAGAGGTATGTTAGTGTAAATGTAAACACGTTTCTGCATTTGTTTTCATATTAATGTTATTTTAGTATCCATTTCATTGCTAGCATTCAGACGGACATAGCAGTATACTGACAGTGCATGTTACAGTTCTCCCACATGAATTGTTCCTGAATGCAGCGATAACACTCTTCCAGCACTTTATGCATCAGAAATATTTATTCATTTGCCTTCATGGGAATATAAAGCAAAGTGTACTAAATCAATAGCTGTGCAGAGGGTTTTGTTTTTCACTAAGTCTCCAAAATAAAAATGACAAACTGATTAAATGGATCACATCTTGCAGTTCCAAAGTCTGCTATATGAGCTGAGCCAACTTATTAATCAAATGCTGAGCCAAAGGAAAACATTGATCAAACTCTTTATAGAGAATAACAGTCAGACCCTTCACTGGTGTAAAACGGAATAACTCGGTATCTCTGCCTTGGTTTATATTGCCTGAATGTCTATTTCACAAGCTTCAGCTGACAGCTCTTTTGAAAAATCAGTATATATTTTCACTTTCCTATTTGCATTATAGTAAAAGGTTTAGACAGCAAGTTCTTTGAGGCAGGGATTTCCACAGCTGTCTAGAAAAGGGCTGCGTGACTGCGTAACCCCAGTATATTGGAGGAGAAATGGGTTTTCTCACCCCCTGAAGGGTCACCGTAGCTGAACGCACAAGGCACTGCACCTGTTTTCCATTGCGCTGGCAGTGTGATGTGCTCATCGCTAACCGTAAAAGCACGACCCCGAGATCCTCAGAGTGAAACTGCTCGTCAGAGCTGTGGCCAGGAAGGAAGTTCCCACAGCTCTCAATGTTATTTCATGTTGTCTTTTTTTTTCTGATTCTCCTGTTTCAGGTGAATGGTCTCCATGGTGGCATGGTCTACTTCTAGGATTGCTGAAGTGCTGCCAGCTTCCCAGATCGCAAGCACCTCTATTCACCCTACAGCTGTTCCTGCCACCCTTGAGTGTCACAGGTCGCAGAGCACTTCCCCAGAGCTTTAAGGCTTTATATTTTAGATACAGAACAGAAATAAAAACAATGCAACAACAAGAATGAGAGGGATGAAGAGTCTGAGCTACCCGCAATGGGTACGAACCACTTTTCCAATCAAGCTTGTTTTTATTACTCCTCATTCAATTAACAGGATATCAACATGTCTGTGATGCCTCTTCTCTATAAAACCATAAGCCCATGGACAAGCCCTATGTAATGCTAAGCAATCTTTTTTAAAAACAGCAAAGGAAATGACATTTGTGGTCAATGATCACAAGTGACAAGCCAGAAATCTAGATTTACTCCTGGCCAGCCAAGCTGACTGATTCTGATCTCTTTCCCTTTCCTCTTGTTGCCTCTTTGTATAAGCTCTGTGCTTTACTACACGCTCTCCAATAATGCCACCTGGGAAAATGATATATACAAGACTCCATATAAGTAACCCTGTGCTAGGTCAGGTCTGAGATGCACCTAGTCCAGCATCTTGCCTCTGACAGTGGTCAGCATGGCTACAAGAAAAGGCAGCCATACACTGCTACCTCTCCAGGACAGCTGAGGGCTGGTGGGCTGGGACTTCTCATCTTAAGGGCAATTGTGGATGTGGAGTCCATCCAGGAGGAACTGCAGACTTCAGATTGCACCATCTTATGCCAGGTTATTGTTTAACACTGTGCTACCTACTCCTTTCTTATCTCTACTAGCTCACTTGCATAGAGAGTATTTTTCAGGAAGATAGATTCCCTTTATAAACATTCGCTGCTTTTGTACATACTTTTTCCACTCTCACCCAGTGGGATCATGAGCAGTAAATCTGCAAGGTCTATTCCCCATATGACTGCGATTCTCTGTACTTTGCCATATTACAAGAAACATAATTAGGCTCCTTCACCTGACAGATTAATGAGTTGAACAGTGAATGCCAGATAGTAGTAAATTAAACACCTAAACACTGCAATCACTGCACATAATATAATCATGAAACAGCACATCTTTTGTAACGGTCTCAGCCATTTCTACACATAAATTCTTTCCAACATATCAGTTTTATGGTACTTTTTTATTGTACCTTGGTATAAATATTTATACTCATAGCTTGCCTTGCCAGTAAATATTTAGCATTTTGCTCTAAACGGTGACAGCCTCGGGTTCCTGCAAACACAATGCTGCATGGAGTTGTCATGTGAGACCATTTAATGAGCCACCGCCAATGTGCATTTGGCAATAATCACCTTTTAGAAGAACTAACAACTGCTCGACAGGCTGCTTGTTAAAGGCTGCGTGCCCTTGGACTCGAAAGACACAGCTCCCAGAGTGGTGAAAGCAGACACATCCACGGGGGCCTGGGAGCTTGATTGGGTTAGATTAACACACACTTTGTGAAGGGAAGGAAAAACAACCCAGAAAAGATCTCTGCTAAAGTGCTTAATCCCGTTTCAATAAGGAGTAGTCAGATTATGCAGTTTTAGGGGCACATCTAAGGATGAAGAAACAACAGATCAAGTCATGTCAGACTCACTCTGTGGTTCTATCTGATACAGTTAGCAATACTTGGGGATTTTGCTCAGGACTTGCTCCTGAAATCTTGCCCTCAGTATGTATTGATCATAAGACAGGATTCTTGCTTATCTGTATCACTGAGATGCCTGAAAACACAGATTAAGGCGCTCTCGTATATTTTAAACTTCCCTGAGTTCTTACAATTCAGGTGTAAAATGGGAGGCAACAAGCTGATTAATCATAGAATCACAGAGTCACAGAATGGTTTGGGTTGGAAGGGACCTCAAGGATCACGAAGCTCCAGCCCCCCGCCACAGGCAGGGCAACCAACCTCCACATTGAATACCAGCCCAGGCTGCCCAGGGCCCCATCCAACCTGGCCCTGAACACCTCCAGGGATGGATGGGGCATCCACAGCCTCTCTGGGCAGCTGTTCCAGCACCTCACCACTCTCACAGTAAAGAACTTCCCCCTGACATCCAACCTAAATCTTCCCTCCTTCAACTTAAAACCATTTCCCTATATAGTAGGGAATAGTATTACTATAGGCTATAGTAATAATGAGTTATCATTGCTAAAGAATGACTTATTTGCAATGCTCAGCTTTTCAGCCCTCATCTTGTATAGCAACCTGTAGAGCCACCAGCCCTGCTGTACTTTGTAAAGTAAGCTTTCCACAAACACCTACTCTAGCAATTTATTAGCTGCCTGTTTCATCAGAGTGGGATCAATCTCACCTAATTATCCGTCTCCAAGCCAGTAATCTGCACAGAGCCTTTTTTGGAGCTTGCAGCACCCCAGCTTTGGATCAGATCTGGTTCTGCTTTACCACAGGCCCAAGTTCTGCTCAACAACATGATCTTTCTTCAAGGGATGCTCAACACCACAGCCGAGGGTAGATGAGGAGCATTTCCAAAATAAAGTGTATACAGGAGAAAGATCTTTCCCAGACTTCTCACAGGAAAAACATCCCTATCTCAAAAATCAGTCCATACCATTTGATTTCCCATTCACTCAGAGCCAGGTAGCTCTGGTTGTGCCAGGCAGACCAAAAGTGAAAATGAGAACACCATATTCCTCTGACATAACACTGAGCTCTTTGCTGAGGTTATTGTATATGCTGTGACAATGTGTTTTGGGTAGACATTGGGGTCTACCCAATGGTAGGGTCTACCCTGGTCATTCTCCCAGCCCTGCTGACACTTCTATCATTCATCACTGAACCAAAATATAGGGACTCTGCTGAAAAGCAGAATTGCATCTGCAGTACCTAGGCACCTTAAAAGTCAGCATAACACCTCTGCAGCTTCTTCTAAAGTCAGGTGAACCCTAGCACAGTGACCAGGAGCTACTCCAAAATCTAGATCAACTAAAATAAAACCCCAAACCAGCCCAGCCCAAAATACAGTTCAGAGGCACAAGGCATAACAAAGCAGTCAGTAAACTTCATATCTGAATTACCCATCCGGTTTCAATTCTACACAGGAGGCTTGGTTTCCTCTCACAGACTGTTGTGCGATGTCACTGAGTACGCATCAGCTGCCGCTGCTTTCTGCCTCAGAGACTGGGTTGCAAATCTTGTAAGGTGTTTTGCGATGGTGCAGGGAGCAATTCTGCATGCTTTTTGCTACCTGGGATGTTGGCTTCAGGAACAGCAGCGTGCTGTCACTGCTGTGTGTTCAGTGCCAAAGAACCACAAGAATTCTCTGCAGCAACACGAGCCGAATCCTTTTGGGATCTGGGATGGATGTGCCCCTTTCCCCCACGTGTCCACAGTGCTCTTACTGCCACTTTTCTGAAGCCTGGAAGAGCTTCTGGAGGTGCTGAGGCACCTGCTGGGGTCGTCCAGCACTGAAGGCCACCTGCCAGCCCCTGATGTCACCTGCTGCTTAGGGCAGAGCCCTGCTTCTGCAATCTTCACACAGGGCTGGGAGGGCAGGATGTGGGTTCCCATCCCCAGTGCTGCGGGGAGCTCGCTAACCGCCTGGTGAACACCAGCAGCTGGGAACGTTCAGAAGGTGCAGACGTGAGGGTGTCAGGCAGAGTGTCCCCAAAGGGCTGGGTGTCAAGAGAAAAGTATTGGGGAAAGGTCTGCAGATAGGGCAGCGATCCGCATCCCTCGTCTGCTTCCATGCCCTGCAGGGCACACTAGTGAGCGTCCTCCTGCACAAGGGGTATGGCCATCCCCCAGAAAACAAGCAGGGGAGATGTCTATTGCCGTGGGTCATATTTCTAAAGCTGTCTTTAACAAAGAGACACTTGACCAGATAGCAAAGGGTGAGCACCAGGATGTCAACCGCCCTGCAAAAACAAGGACGGACAGAGGGTGCGAGTCCCAGACAATCCCATCCTTCAGAGGTGAGGATTTGTTCAGCATTTTGCGGAGCTCTTGTGAAATAAAATCACAGAGTGGCTTTGGGGTTCGAAGGGGTCCAAGGGCCTGCCCAGTTCATCCCAGCAGACCGGGCTGCAGTGGCTTTCAGGCGGGAGGAGCGCCATCGCATCAGCGCAGCTCAGCTTCCACTTTTCTACATTTATCTGTATTTTTCTCTCCCTTTCTCCCCCCCAACGAGGCTGGGCTGCCGGCGGGGCGCAGGGGAAGGAGGTGTGAGACGGCCGAGGCCTGCGTGTGGGCTGCGCTGCTGTGGGTTTCGCTTTGCGTGAGCGCATTGCGAGCGTTAGGCCGCGCCGGGAGTGGGTGGCAGCGGGTGTCTGTGTGACAGCCAGCGCTGCGCTGTGGCTGCGCGTCCCGTAAATGCTTCTGCTGTTCAAGTCAGTGCTGCGGCCGTTTCAGAACGACACCCAGCAAACCAAAGGGCTTGCTCCGTGCTGCTCGCCGGCCCCCAGCCCGCGCAGAGCATTTCGCTGCTTTAAAGACAACCCGAACGTGCCGTTGTTCCTCCCAGACCAAAAGCTCGTGCTCCGAAACAAGAAAAGCTGTATTATATAATCCCAGCTTCTGAGCTCGGACAGCTTTAAACCACAATGGTTGGGAGGCTTTTTTTTTTTTTTTTTTTAAACAAAAATAATCCTGTTCTCATTTCCATGAACGCAAATGATCCTAAATTGCCCCCACTTTTACCAGTGCCGTTTGCTAAGCTCAGGCGGTGACTCACTGGTCCTTAAGCATGGCAGATGGGTGACGTCCACCGCGCCTCTCCTGGATTTGGGGGGACAAAGCCCCTGCTGCTTGTCCGGACAAGGGGATAAAGGAGATGCTTCATTTCACAGCATTCCCAGCTGCCGGTGGAAGATTCAGGCACAGATAGAACCCCTTGGAGCTGGGCACAGCTTCCCAGGGCTGCTCATCCCTGTTCCGCTGCCCCACTAAGTTGTGGCCACTTCATTCATGCTGGAAAGGAAGTAAATTCATAGAGGTTGAAGCAGATTACTGAAACACCGATTGCTGAAATACACCTCATTTATCAGCCTATCTCTGTCTCCGAATGATCTACACGATAGGGATGAATATTAACTTCCTTTGAAGAAAATAAAGCGAAGCAGCCACATGTTTTACCTGGCAAACGTAGTCAGGGGTGATTCATTCCAAGAACGCTCTGAAAAATCCCCACCTCACTTTTACCTCTAGGAAATTCCCTTTTCATGGGAATGAAAATCACGGCTCCCACGCCCACAGATCGCGGGGCCGTGGCACTTGGCGAGGTTACGGACAGCATGCTCTGCTACAGGCACAAGCAGCGCTTTCCCTCACCTGCATCTTATAATATATATTTTTTTAATCAGCATATTTTTTACGGTGGGTTTAAGCAGCTTCCTCTGCTCCCTGTTGTTGGTTTTTCTTTTTTTTTTTTTTTTTTCTTTTTTTTTCCCCCCCCCCCTATATCGGGTGAAACCCCTGCAGGGAGAATGGAGCAGCAAAAAAAAAGAAAAAAAGAGAGAGAGAATAAATAAATAATGAAGAAAATGTTTCTCTTTCCCTCTCGATGTCAGGAATGTATGGAAAGCTTTAGGCTGCAGCAGTATTTTGACACTGCGCACAGTACTGCTCCCCTCCCCTATTCCTTTGAGGTTCATCTTTCAGACCACAGCTCTGTTCCGCTGCCAACTCGTTGGAAGTGTTTAGTGACTGGAGAACTGTTGCCTGCTCTCTTCAGAACTTCACACTTCATTTTTCCAGATCCCTGCGAGCAGCAGCAAATATTTCACCAGCCTGGTTTGCTGGCTACCACCATAAATCAGACTTAGAACCCAAAAAAATATCCAGGCCTGTCAAGGCATTAGGCTTTTATTTTCAGGCTGGATCCAGTGGTAAATGAGAGCTTGTATTTTCCTTTAAAACTGTAAAGGGATTTTAAGGATTGTCATTGGACAATGGCCAGATTCAGAAGACACAATGCAGAATGTAACCGGTTTTAGGAGATTTTAAAAAGTCTGAAGTATGAAAAATGGCTTTTCTTAAAGGTTTTTCAATGAGATGTGAAGCTGGCTTTGAATTTCATTAAGGCTTTGGTACAGGTTGTTGATGAGGAAATGGACTTGGAAGGTGAGGAGTATGCTCCCGAGCGGGTGGCAGCTCCAGCCTGCACCTTCAGATCTGCCTCAGCTATCACACGTGCGACAGCAAGGAGGAATGGATTAAACAGTTACTGGCTTGCTATCAATACCTTTACGACTTATATATGCAATAGGAGTCTGTAGAACATTGTGGATTTGGGGAAGTTTGTAAGGTGAAGATGCTCAGGAAGCTTGCCCTTAGCTGCCCAGGCCAGCTTTAGGTCACAGAATGGTGTCTTTAAAAACAGCCTCTTGTAGCAAACAGCCGCATTTCCTTCAGTCTGCTCTTCATTACCCTAAACAAGCAATGAATAGAAACGAGATGGGGAGTCTAGGAGTGGGGCCTGATTGCCAGCATTGTCAACGGCTTGCTCCCCGACTTTGCTCTGCCAGGCTTCTGAATTCTGGTAGCTGCACACAAATCCCATTTTTGTATGATAATAGCCAAACTGATTTGCACAATTTAGCTGCAAAACACACCAGGGAGCTTCCAGGCAGCAACGGGGTCACTGGCAACAGTGGCAGTTTACTACTGAAGCACTGTCACATGTCCTGCTCTTCATTTTCCCCATTCTCAAGAAAGGAGAAGACTTGATCCAGACAAAAGGACAAGAGGTGACCACACTGCTGTTACTCATTGCTCCCATCCCAGTCTGTCTTCTGGGTACGCCCCTGACCTGGGCAGAGTAGAGGTCTGTACCTTTGCCATGCATTCCCAGTTACCCAGAGCAGGTTGGCTCAGTGTTCCTCCCTTGTAAGGAACACCTTGTCATGCCCTTCTCCATGACAGGATGTTCTGGGGACATGTGACAAAGCCATGGAGAACTGTAATTAAACCAGATATAGCAAAGGTGTTTTATTTTTTTTCCATCGGGCAAGGGTTTGGATTTAGGTGGTCCTGTGCAGAGCTGGGGGTTGGACTTGATGATCCTCGTGTGTACCATCCAGCTTGGGATATTCTATGATTCCATCTGAAGCAGCCCTTCTCTACCTCAACATTTCCTATACCATCCTACTCTGCAACTCCTGAGACAGTAGTTTTGACTCTCACTGTCAACCTACAGCAATGTCTTTCCTCTACCACCATGCACCCCATTGAACAAATGGCCTCTCCACCAGCCAAACCTCCATGTCCATCTGTGCACATGCCTCTGGACAGTACGGATGTGAATTAATGGGGTTAAGCTCAAGGTGTTCCTTTACGCAGGTTTAGGACGCAGTCAATCCACACGTTGGAGCCGGCATGTGTGCAAAGGCCTGCATGGGGATACACAAAGATGGGCCCTGAAGTAGCGCACTACCAAAGGCATTTTGGTAATGAAGGAGTGTGTTCTGAGGGCTTTTTTTCTGCATGAAATGATACAAAAGCACCGAAGCCATGGGAGAGGAGCGATAATGGAGCAATATCTGGCCACTGTTGCCTTTTTCTCTCCTGGAGCACTGAGGGGCTGGCTCCCAGGCAGATGGCATGCCTGACATAAACTACATAATTAAAAATCTCTTTACACAGCAAAGATGCTGCTCTCTGCACACACAGGAGCTCTCCTGAGCCCCCATCTCCCTGGTGAGCTGGGGGCATACTCTGCCACCAGCACTGCCAATGAATTCCAGCAGCTCCCGAGGTCTCTCTGCCTTGTCTCCCATGGCCCCGGTTGAGCTGAATGGTTTCCTTTTACATTTCCCTGCTGGTGCCCATATTCTGCTCACCTTATTGCTTGCTACTCCTCTTGCAAAATTTCCCACCTCCTCTGACCCTGCTACCGCCACGTCTTGGGTGTTCTGCATTTGAGGCTGCTTCAGCAGTAGGCTCCGAGTCAATTAATTTTCCAAATCACAGCTAACTCAGCAAGGCATTCATGAGCAGCAAGGTGGGGAGGCCAACAGTGCACGAGGGAAAAAAAATAATAAAAAAAGAGGAGCTCAGTTTCCCAATTTAGCCTGGTGTGTAGCAGGGGTGGCCAGGAACCAGCGCTGGCTGCTGAGTGGGACAATTTTCCAGGTATGCTGAGAGCGCAGACACCGTGCTCAGAGTCAAAGGGAAACAAAAGCACCAGCCCTTTCTCCATGGCAGGATCAGACCCCCGGCAAAATGACTTCCTACCCCAGGAGCTGACATACGACTCCACACTTCCAGGCAAATAAACACCTCTTGGTTTCAGCAGCTATCTGACACGGGTGTAGCTCAGGGCAGGTCAAACCTCATACCTCCCCTACATTTTTAATAGCTACCAGTGCACCGCCTCTACTTAAGAAATGCGCTCACTAATAACTATCCTGACTGATGAGCATGGTTCAGTAGAGACCAGTTCCACCTTCGCCTCCACCACAGACTTTCAGGCTGATTTGGGGCAAAATTGCTTTGTGCACAAACAAGTTCCCACAGGGTAAGCGATGGCTCAAAGTGAGTCAGCCCTTCTATCCTAATTGCATTTCTCGCTCTCTGATGCCTGGGCAGCCAGGAGCAGATTGCTGCCCCATGGAGATGGGATGGAGCTTGTGCCCAGTGCTTGCTGTTGGCTTCCTCGGGGTAACAAGCACGCACAGGTATGGCAGTGGAAATGAAACCTCACGCCCTTGTTTGCCCTGCAGCAGTTTGTTTGTGTGCCCACACTCCCAGCCCGGTAGATTCGGTTGGAGCAGGGTAGGAGCATCCCTGTTTCTGGGCATGGGTCATGACCACAGAGAAGATGTGACACCATGTTTCCTACCTTGGGATGCTGCAAGATGATCCAAGAAATAGGTCTATACTGCACTTTGGAGGTCCACACTGTCATTTAATTTTGTTAACTGGCACAGTTCCAGTTTCACCTGGTTATACTGCTGCACACTGGTGTGCAGACAGACCGCCTCCTCTGGTCTCTCTCACTTCAGTAGGGTTAACAGCTCTCTCCTACCTAGCCAATGGGTTGCAAAGATAAATGCACCCCAAGTTGGGAAGCAAGCAGGAATGCTGATAATAGGGTGCAGCAAACTGCTTGGAAAGATAACAAAAAATGTGCTCGACCACATCAAATACAAAAGGACCAGGGTCCTTTTTTCAGCCAGAAGGCCAATGGGGACAGCTTGGCTATGTCCACGGGATTCAATTTAGCCTCCAAATCAGGGTGGTCGTGTCCAAAGTGCCCACTGGGAGTGGTCCCTGGCCTCTGCTTGCTCCTGAGCTATGCCAGACATTGTATGGGAGGCCAGCACTGCCCAGGCTCTTTCCAACAATTCTGTTAGGGCACATCCTTGCTAGTAACAGGCGATCAATGTGGCTATTGAGCTGCTTAATTTATTAGTACAAATGTACCCTTTCAGACTAGCTTTCACCATTAAAATGCCTTTTCTTTGGATAACCATCTTTACTCTATTGTTGTCTTTTCATTGCCCATCACAGCTCTCTGCTGTGGACATTTGCAAGAAAATGCAACTCTGCGCTCATATGGCATTAATTATTTTGTGTAATCTCTGCCTCTCTCCCAAATGGACCACCTCTTTTCCACTTCTCCCCACCTCTTTCTCTAATCTAAGGAAAACAAGAATGATTTCCATCAAAGTTTCCTGTGCCCGGGTTCAGCCTTGCTCTACCTCATCCCAAATAGCATTAGATCTTAAACCAGAAATATTGAGCTCTGTTTTGAAGAAAGTAGCACTACAGCCCTTGGCAGTGATGGAGAAATTAACAATGCCCCTCTGATTTTGGGAGCCTTAGAACCGAGCTAGCTCACAGCATGGATTCAAGAGCAGGCTGAATCCTTCACATCTTTCCATCCAGGTCATTCTCCCAAACCCCGGCTGCACAAATTGCCTTGGGAGGAACAAGATGAACTTCAATCCAGTTTGCTCAAATTTTCATGAAGCTATAGGATGCAAAGCAAGGGGAGAACTTGAAATTTATATGTTCTTTTCATTTTCTCCTACATTGCCTCACTTCTTCTCCTTAAATGCACTGAGTTTCTTTAACATGCCCTGCTCTAGAGATCTTTGTTCCTCAGCAAAACCTGCCCTGGGTATCCTCCTTTGCTTTCTCAGAGTTGCCTCTGGGTTTGTCGTATGCCTGGGCTGTGATGAAGCATGTCTGGACAGTCCCCCAAGACTGCATTATGCTTTTATCTCTCCTCATCTGAGTAATGCACACAATCCTATTCCCTCTGAAAACTGTTTTTGGCAAGATTTCCTCCAGAGCTGAATGACTGGAAGAAGCACTGAGCACTCCAATGTGGGGTTGCCATGCAAATTTGAAGTTAAGATGAAGTCCATTACTAGTATGTGTCATCTCTCCCTGAAAAGAAAACACCTTCCTTTCATATGTAAGTGCACAATAACCCTTGGCAACAGCCTCAGTTCAAATTGTCCAGCTCAACATGTCTATCTGGAACTTTCCAAAACTTCCCACCCCAGCCCCACCACATCCTTGACTTCTCCCAGATGTGGCAATGGCAACATATCCTCATGTTTGGGAACTGTGATGTGTCCTGTCTTCCACCTGGAAAGCCAAATTCCCATATAGTTTAGGTGAATCTAACGTTGAGGAAGACCACCAATGAGCAGGGCATTTCAAGCTTTCCAAGTCCCATCACTGTGCGCTTTTACTGCCTGCTTGATCCCGTCCTGGACGTGACCTCTCCAAGTCCCAGCTTGCCTCATAAATTCAGCATTGCTGATGGTATCTCTGGCTTCTCCAGCACTCCCAGCTCTCACTGTGCCCAAGACAACCCTCATATGGCAACCAGTGCAGCCCAGCAAATAGCAAAGCTCATCTAGTTTCAACCCCCCTGCTATGTGCAGGGTCGCCAACCCCCAGACCAGACTGAGCCACATCCAGTGAACGCCTCCAATATAACACAGCAGAGAGATGAGGTCATTTAATATCATGGCTAGACGTGGAATAAGACATGGCATAGTAGGTAAAAAGCCTATTTACTTATTGTATATCATTTTTTTTTTTTTTTTTTTTTTTGTAATGAACACTGGAAGCAGCTGTTCACACAAACAGCAGAGCTTATCTTCTTCCTTAAATCAAAATCTCTCCTCTTGGTGATGTCATACAGCAGCTTGACTCTGACACGTCGTAGTGGCATTTCCTGCACAATGGAAATAATGAGACCGTGGGTTTTGCTGGGAACTTCCTCTGCGCATACGTAGACACAGTTCTCCTCCTACCTCCCACCGTCCGTAATCACTGCTCTGATGAAGTGTGACCAAGCCAGAAAGAAAGTTATGATGTGGGACAGCAGATTCAATGGAAAAACATCATTTGTTTTCTACCCAGAAAAGATCGTTTTTGTTAATGCTCTTCGATAAACTACAGTGTGTTCTTTACAGAAGCACTGAGAATGGGAGCCTGTGCCTTTTCATCACTCGAGCGCTTTTGCTTTCGGTTGCCCGCCTATGAATAGGAAAGTCTTTGTTCTGCCCCGTTTGGATCACAGCTCCAAACACGAAGCCTGGAGGACGCACAGGGCTTTCCATGCCTCCTGGTCGTGCTCCTGCGAGAAAGCAGCCGCACAGACAGACTGCTTTGTTTGTGCTTTCTCTGAAGTCACAATTTCTTCCACTAAATGTTTACGCATTCCAAAGTCAAGTAACTTGCCTTGCATCTTGGGAACCCAGTGCTGCTGGTGCTCTACGTTACTTGCAGGAAGATTTGGAGATGTATGCTTAATGGCTTTGGTTAATGAGGTGATTTACTT
Source organism: Alectoris magna (assembly GCA_030625065.1). Classification (NCBI taxonomy): domain Eukaryota; kingdom Metazoa; phylum Chordata; class Aves; order Galliformes; family Phasianidae; genus Alectoris; species Alectoris magna. The sequence goes on along the minus strand of CM060562.1, from coordinate 111,463,760 downwards.
TTTCTTTTTTCTTTTTTTTCCTTCAAAGCTAAACTTTTGCTGAAACAAAAGCACAGCCAACATTTATTTTGGGGCTAATGGGAGTATTTACATGAATAGCAAACTCGGAGCTGGTAGTAGGACCCTCGCTTGGCAGAGTCTCAGGAGAAAAGCTCTAATCAGAGCTCTTCACAAATTCAGTTCTCCCTTCTGTTTCCGCAAGTTTGAAGTCCAGTTGCTTCGCTTTAGTATGGACTGTAAAAGACTTCCCCAGTGTCCCCAGGCCTGACCTGGAGTACAAGCTAAGGATACTGCCAGTGGTCCCACTGGTGCCTGGCGTCCCAGCACAGGGCACAAGCAGCAGGCTGAGAGTAAAGGTAGCTCCTGAAACCCCTGAGTGCTCATCGCTTGCTTGGCCTAAGACTGAACCAGGGAGCAAGAGGCAAGGAATCTGTTCTTCACACATATATTTGCAGTGTTGCCAGACTCCCAGGTTACTCATTTGTGAAGGTTCCTCCTGCCTTGCTTTTATTGCTCTTTCAACTCAGTCTCTCTTTTTCTTCTTTTTCTTTTTTCCCTTTTTTTTTCCTTTTTTTTTTTTGAGTACAAATGAACAAAATTCTTCAAACCCATCTGCATTGCTATCAGACATTGTTTTTAAAAAAGTCTTGGCACCGTTTCTGAAGTTTCCCTCTGTACACTTTCCTGTTCGTGTATTTCCATCATCCAGGTATCATCACTCAATAACCATACTGTGGCTGTAATGCTTTTCACATGGAAGGAATTGTGTTTTATTGATGGCAAATGTTGTAATGCACTTTCATGTCAAGATGAAAATCTGAAAAAGAAACTTTTTATAGTGCATGCTACATGAAACCTCTGCACTGAGCTAGTCTGTAGAGAGAATATACTCAAGTACACATATGCTGTGACTATATATAGTAAATTAAACAGTCCTGGCATGCAGGAGTGGGCACAGGAACACATCCTTACTGCAATGTTTTTAGCATGGCACAGTCAAGTAGCACTCTCCCAAATTATTTCCAGGCATAGACTGAGTGTTCGTAACACCAAGGTCTACTTTAAGCAGGCAGTTTGGATGTGGTTGTTCTCCTCTAGAGGATAATTGTATTTAATGGAATGGATTTGATAAAACAGTACCAAAGGGTCCAGGCATCATTTGGTTCATGTGGCTGTCGGGAATCAGCTCTAGCCTGGAAATGGGCAAGGACACATTGGGAGCATTACTCTCCTCCCTGCCCTGATTTCCATGACCACAGAAGGGACAAAACGCTGCATGGGTCATGTCTTTGATGGCTTTATTGGTGAAGGAATCCCCATTGAAGCCTAAGCACCTCATAAACACTGGAACAGGTTGCCCAAGGAGGCTGTGGATGCCCCATCCCTGCAGGCATTCAAGGCCAGGCTGGATGTGGCTCTGGGCAGCCTGGTCTGGTGACTGGCGACCCTGCACACAGCAGGGGGTTGGAACTGGATGAGCACTGTGGGCCTTTGCAACCCAGGCCATTCTATGGTTCTATGATTTACGTTTTTTACGTAGCGATCTCGGTTACTATTTTTCTATTTCTGGTTGGGGCTTCCTGCTACTGAGCACAAGCCTTCTTCCTGCCTCCCTCAACGCCAACACCACTGACAAACAATTTACACATGAATCTTTCCCTCGTAAGGGAAAGATTCCCTCCCAGCTCAACCCCAAGGTCTGGCTCAAAATACATCGATGTGAGCAATGGGCAAGTTGTCCTGCAATGATTTTGGCCCCAAAAAAGCACGAAGGTTCAGATACAGCTTTGGAAATTCTTCCTGGGAGATTTCCAGCTTGTTGCTTTTTCATAAAAACAGTGTTTAGATATACTTTGGGAAAGCAACCAAATCCATGGATGCTTGTCCAAATGAGCCTTGAAGCTTTTTTGAGGATTGGCTCTCCAACTCACTTGTTATTTGTGCAGTTATTAACATCAATGCATTTGCATCTGATTTATACAACATGGCAGCAAGATTACCACCTGACCCAAATGCAGGAGAAACTGCCCATTTTCCTCTTCAGTTTATTCCTGGAGCAGATTTCTGTTTACCACTGTGAGGAAAACCAGAAAACTCAACCCAAAGCCCAGAAACTAATGGGCCAGGTGTTTGGTGTGACCTATTCAGAGGCTCTCACTACTGTTCACACCTCCAGAGACAGTTCTTGGAGTTGAAAAACTATTGAAAATCAAAACTATTTGTGAACAATCAACTTAAATAGTTGGAAGTTCTGATTTCAGCTCCCAGAACTCTTTTCCAGTAATGATACATATGAAGTCTATCTCTAGATTGCCCCCAAGTCCACATTTTTTTGTACCAACTTGTGTTCCAGATCCCAGGGCAGATGCCTCCAATCTTCCTTTGCATTCAGGGAGGAGTAACACTTCTGGAGCACAACTTACTTCTTCCTAAAGTGGGTAATTAATCTGGTCTAGATCAAAATGCCATTTCATGCTATTGACTATATAGGGAGTGAATGTAGGCTAACTGGCCCAGATATGGATTTTTGTTTTAATTTAGACAACATAAACCCTGTCCTATCTCCTTGGACTCCTGGAGCATTTGTGGAATTTCTTCCCACAGAACTCATCCCCGTGTTGGGTTATGTGTTGCTGGGATGATTGCTATGCACGAGCATCAGTTTGTGAGTGATTCACAGTAGAAAGGTTCACACCTGACAAAACCTAGATGGGAATGTGCTCCTTCTTCCTCCCAGGGAACACCACCATTAGCACACCCACTCTCTTTCCATTTTGCTTTCTCCCAGCCTTCGTAAATCTCACTTTCCTTTCTGCACCACAGCCTAACGTCAGGAGGTGTGAATGCTCCCATTTGCTCAGCCAACAGGAAAAAATCGATTTGCACAAGCTCAGCCTAATGAGGGCAAATTAACCCTGTGATTTAGGAGACCAGTGCACCAGGTGGAGGTCCAGGCAGATTTCAGGAGTGCACAGGACAGGCCAAAAGAAGCCCAAAGGGCACAAACCTGAAAGGTAATCTTGATAAGAAAAAAACTTGCTGCAAACAACTAGCAGAGCCAGGAGAAAAGAGCGACTCTGGGTACACATTATGTCCCCACCTAGAAGTTTGAGCTACAACTGAAAAAAAATAAATAAAAAGCTTTAGAAAATAGCCAAGCCTCGCTTGACAGATAGCTGTTTGTCATGGATGGAAAGACAGAGCTCGACCTTTTCTCTGAACACACCACACCCAGGGTTCCTGGAAGTGGCTCAAATCTCTGGTTTCTAGAGGTGCTGCCTTTTGCCCAGGGCTCAGGCTGGCTTTTAACCTCAGTTTCAGCTCAAGATTGGAGGAATACTCCCAGGAAGAGGTCCTCAGGGATGAGCAACGTGGCCATCAGGCAGCAGCTCCAGGGCCATCACGTTCCAGAGGGTGTGAAGAGGCGGAGGTCAAGTTGTTTCAAATGGAGCATCTTCCTGCCTTGCTTGCACACTGCCAGGCTTTGAGAAGACTTTTTAAAATTCTTAACTCTCGCCTGGTTTGTAGGGACAGAGCGAGAAGAGCCGCCATCCCCTCTTATTTTTCAGATGTTTATATTCAACATCCTGAGTTTATTCATAAAGCAACGAGCCCGCCTTTAAAAATCAAGGCCAAATCTAGGTCAAATGCGATAAACATGTTAGCTTTTGTTCTGCAGAAGTGGAGAGCTCAGGCACACGGCTGTGCTCCCGCAGCTCGATGGGTGCACCGAGGGCCGCAGGGGTGAGGCCAAACACTTGAAACCGCTTCTATTGAGGTTTCGACAGATGTGTTTTATCTGACATTTCCCAGTAGTAACCATTTGAATGGTGCCATTTAAGTGCTTGTCTGGGCCCAAAACCTCCCCAAGGGCTCCTGTTTTTCTACACAAGGTAATTTATTGCAGTAAACACAGAAACATGGAAGCAGGAAACATGGTCCTGTCTGTAGTGGAGCCTCTAAAGCTGGTCCCAGGATGCTCCACACCATGCAGTGCTGCTTTGCCAGTCGCCCTGTTTGGGAGAATACTGGAGTGCACCTGTATTTCCATTGAAGGACATCTGCATGCAGAGAGGACTGGTGCACAGTCTAGTTTTCTCCCAACAAAAGAGTTGGGATATGCCGAGAGATATACCCAAGCCACAAATATGTTGATGATCAGAAAGGAAAAGGGTATTACAGAGCACTTCTATTGCCTAATGTTGACTCAGCCCTTCCTACAGTCCAGACATGAAATCGCAAAATCACAGAATGGTTTGGGTTGGAAGGACCTTAAAGCTCATCCAATTCCAACCCCTGCTGTGGGCAGGGACACCTCCCACTAGACCAGTTTGCCCAAAGCCCCATCTCCAGCTTTTGAATTCACTATATATGAAGCTGCTGAGTTTTGCTGAGCTAAGACTGGCCACAGGATTCAAGAGCCGTAGGCAGACAGACAGACGTCACCCATGCATCCACAGGCAGACGCTGTCCTCACATCCTCACATGGCACAGTCCCAGGAGTTCTGTTTCCTTGGAAATGGGAGTAGAAATTTAAAATCACAACAAATGCTGAGCTAAAGCCCAAAACTGAAAGCAGGATGCACTTCTTTACAAAATCACTCATTTTGTTTTCCTTGACTTTGTGTTTCTCGAGCTCTCCCTCTTTTTCATGAAAACAACTCAAAGCAGCAGCAGCAGCTATTCATAGAGGTTGCTCCTACCCACGGGGCCCACGAGGCGGTCAGGACGTGACAGCCCAAGCGAAGTCAGAGCAAATAAAATGCAAATACTGAAACTAGACTCATGTGGTTCAGCCCTTTTCCTCTCCTATCTTCAGCATCTTTGCGACATCACTGTGATGTCTGATAATAAAACAGAGGTCAAAATGCCAAGAAAACAGGCTGTTTTCTTTGCACCAGCCGTGAAAAGCAACATCTTCCAGCTTTCTCATGGCTTTGTGCAGCCCAGAGAGTGGCCAACCTTTGCTCAGAGCAGACGGAGAGGCGCAGGCTGCAGGGGGAGGCATTGGCTCAAGCCATATCACAGCTGTGAGTGTACCTCCAAGCCTGGGACACCTCATTTTTCCTGGATGCTCTCTGCTTTTCTGCATTGAGCAAAAGCCCGTGCCTCCCTTTAGGAGGAAGTTTTTCACCCAGAGGGTGGTGACGCACTGGAACAGGTTGCCCAAGGAGGCTGTGGATGCCCCATCCCTGCAGGCATTCAAGGCCAGGCTGGATGTGGCTCTGGGCAGCCTGGGCTGCTGGTTGGCGACCCTGCACATAGCAGGGGGTTGGGACTGGATGAGCACTGTGGGCCTTTGCAACCCAAGACATTCTATGACATGATTCTATGATATGATATGATTTCTCCCAGACCAGGAAATGTATGCAAAAAGTTTTCAGTAATGCTCGGTGTACCAGTATGTTCCCAACTTATCTACTGGTGGTGGGAAAGGTCTCTGAAAGAGCTGCCACCTTACCAGCAGCACATTTGACTGTGCAGTTTGACGTGCTTTCATTGTTACCATATGGAGCTCAGTGCCCAGGTTTCTTACTGAGAAAAAGCACAAGGTCACAGAACTAAGATTCAAGCTGCTGGAGTCCAAGAATGGAGGGCTATTGAAAGAGTAGCAGTCAGGTATGGGGAGGAGGGGCAGCTGATCAGTGCAGCCAATAACCTGAGAACTCCCTGAGACAACTGCTGAAGGTGATATGTATAAAAACAAACAGGGTATGACCTCCAAGGCCTGCAAGAAAGAGTTGCAAGTGGAATCTGAGAACTGAAATTCATAACTGTACTCAACAGTAACCGTGGATATAAAAGAAATACCGCTTTTATGGCACATATGGCTGCCCAGGTTGGTGGTGGGTCACCGTTCCTGGCGGTGTTCAAGAAACGTGTAGATTTTGTACTGAGGGACATGGTTTGGTGGGAAATATTGGTGGTGGGTAGACAGTAGGACTGGACGACCTTGGAGGTCTTTTCCAACCTTGGTGATTCTGTGATTCTATAATCTTTTCCCTCATCACTCCCACTCCTCTGCTGTACTTCTGTGCATTGGGTAATTTAGAAAATGAATGTAAATTCAGATTAGTTTTTCCCACTTTATCCTCATTATTTGTTTAGAGTCTTAAGAATGGCTTGCCCACGAACTTGTGTTTTCCAGCTGCCCTGGCTGTTCTTTCAGAAGACACTGCTTTGTCTCAATGGCTCTCAGTGGTCTCCACCTGCAGAATCAGATGCCAGAATCTACAGAGGGGCAGAGGGATACAATGACCAAACTGCTGAGCACAGGAGAAGTCTTACCCATCTTCTGAAGTGTTCAAAACTCTCTGGAAATGCTGGTCCAACCAGGCCAGGCTTAATGCGACCATCCCTTATAAAGCATCTCTTATAAATAAATGCAGCGTGCAGAAAAAAAAACCAAGCCCAAAACTCTGATAAACAGAGTAACTGAAATGTGTTTCTAATTGGAAACTTATGAAAATAGCAACGGAGGGGATCCTCTTTGTCAGGCAGAGGCAGGGAGGATTGAAACAGCACGTCCCAAACCTTCCCTCGCTGGCAAGGAGCAGAGTTGCACAAGTCCTCCGTAAACATCTTTATCTGCAGTCACCAGCCGGCAATCCTTGACACTGGATGAGTTCTCCCCATCGTTTCACAATGTGTTGGGTTTTTTTCTTCTGTTTTCTAGGAACTGTTTTCAAGGACTGTCAGTATAAGAAAAATGCATGAACGTGAGGCACAGTCCACCTCTTTTTTCTCTTGGTCATTGCCTGACAATGAAATAGAAATAGAAAAGGTATCGAATGTTACCGCCTGCCCTACTTTCCCTAACACTTTCCATCCAATACCTATAAGCGCATTACAACATGAGGGATCTTACTGTGATTTTGAAGATCCATGCCTGGAGGGCACTGCAAGAGGAAATAAGGAAAAGATGATGGAAGGAGTACTGCGAGGAGAGTGAGAGGCACCTTTCTTAATGCCCAGCACAATACCTTATAAAAAGACAATCCTTTATAGAGTAGTTTATTTCTGAAATACTCTTTTCCAGACAAATGGACTAAGGAAAGAAAACAGAGTGGAGGGGAAAGTGGAAAACAGATGGAACAAAGATGCCAGTTTAAATCCCCGGCCCCTACCCACCATGTTGCCAATATCTACGGCAAGGAGCAAGCCAAGCAAACCCTCCATCCACTGGCACTTCCTACAGCTGCACAGAATCAAAGGCTGTGAGTAAAGCCCCTATCTCTGCCACTGGTGTTGAGCCCCAAAACCTGTGAGCTGAGCAGCGTGGGGCCAGACGGACAGATGGGATATCAGTCCCTACGTACAAGTCCTGCTGCCAAACAGGGGTTACAAAGAAAGACCTCTGAAGATTTCTCATACTTTTTGGCTTATTCCTCTGCATTTGCTCTTAACAGAAATCAGCTGTTCCCCTTCTCACTTGTGCAGCATTTGCAGAATAGACTGTAGCATCTGGCCTGGTTGTTATTAAAAGATGAGAACATCCTGCATTGCGAGGAGGACACCACTACTGGCAATGAACACAGAAAGATCCTTCACAGTCAGGTTTCCAGAGATCTGTCTGGATTATTATTTGCTATTTTTTTCCCCATTCTTTTTTTCCTCTCTGCAGACAGAGCCACTGTTTTTCTTTCCTGTTTCCTGGCATTTCCCAGCCTGCCCTGGGCAGGGATAGCAGCGGTGCTCTCCTGGGAGGAGCTACCTGGCAGCATTTGGATGTCACAGCATCATTCTAAGCTGCTAAGGGCTTCTTTCTTCATCTGCGGAAATGAAGAAGTAAACAAACCGGGGAGGGCTGCCTTGGTGTTTAGGCTTGGACTTTATTTTTATAAAGTGCTCACGAGTCAGAGCCCGGAGGAATACAGATGAAGGGATGGGAAGGGGAGGCCACCAAGTGCTGGCCTCCTCTAGATGTATGACAACGTTTTAAGACCTGCATGTCCAAACCCAGAGATGGGGAAGGGAGTGAGGGGAAAAGCCACAAATTGCATTTTGGGAGGTTCAGAGTGAATGGTTGAGAGGTGTGGGAACAGGATGGCCCCAGAGAATCATAGAATCCTTAGAGTTGGAAGGGACCTTTGAAGGCCTTCTAGGCAATTGCCCTTCAATGCACAGGGACACCACAGCTAGATCAGGCTGCCCAGGGCCTGATCCAGCCTAGCCTTGACAGTCCGCAGGGACGGAGCATCAACCACATATCTGGGCAACCTGTGCCAGTGCCTCACCACCGTCAGTCTCCATCCGCATCCCAGGGAGGTAGCAACACTGCAGGACAGAGCCCAGATGAGCAGATCTGGTAGCGGTGGTTCTGCACAGAGCTCCCTCAGAGCAGGAGACCTCCAGAGACCCCTTCCAGCCAGCGCTACCATGACCCCTCATCAAATGCTGGCACCCAAAATCACAGGGTTATTAATAGAGGGACCGCAGCTGATCTCTGCTGGCGCAGTCACTCTTGCATTTGGCCTAGTGGGGACTGTTAATCACTGGCAAGTTACTGCAGCACATCAGCTTTCCCTGGGTTGTTTGCATTTCCCTAAGAGTTGGGACATCCCGAAGCTCCAGCTGCTCATCCTGATACCGCTGCCAAGGAGCGGCCAAGCGCTCACGGACTGCAGCCCGGCTCCTCTCTGCTCTTTTCCTGCCCCACTGCGAGTGCGGAGGAAATCTGTTGAGGCAGCACAACTTGGCCCTGGCTCCGCATTGTTTTTGACCAGATCAGCAGTCTGGAAACTGGGTCAATTTTTCTAAACATGCGGTTTAGAAATGTGCTGTTTCAAAGGACACTATCCAATGGTGTGAGACCAAACACTGGGTTTGTAGTAGAAAGAGCAAAATAAGAAGAAACAAAACAAAACAAAAGGAAAAAAAAAAAAAGAAGAAAAAAAAAAAAGAAAGTCAAAGCTTCTGTTCACAATGAGAGCGTGTGTGGAAGGGCTCAACAAAGTAGGGAAATAGTAAATTCCATGGTTTGTGTTTAGGGAAACTGAGGTATAAAAAAAAAGGCATCCAGAGCTGCTTGGAAAATCACAGCTGGAGCTGCAATTTCTCAGCTACGTAACCAAAGCTAATCTGTGTTTCCTTTACAAGTTCTCACAAATATAATTCTAGGGGATTTCTTTTATTCTCTTACCTCAGCTGCAATGGCAGTGGGAATGCAGGAAGGTTAGGGAGTGTTTCAGACAGGTAAGACAGGGAGCTCCAGATAGGCAAAATCTGGGAGTTAGTATCAAAGAGGGAAATCCAAGACCACATATGACCTGGTTAACACAGTCAGCATTAGAAACACAGGTTGCATTATTTGGTGCCAACACAGGGCTTGGTGCTGAGCTGTAACGTCAGACCCAACTCCATCTCCTGCTTTCCCCCAAGGGCTGTAAGGCTTCACCCCAGTGATCCACAGTCATTCAACCCTCACAACCCAAGAGCAAGAGATTATTTACTCACACTAAAAAGGAGGAATAACAGCCACCATTGCTCCTCTTAGGGAGCATCTTTAAGTCTTATCTCCCAACAGTACCCTGAGTTTGCTCTTCCCCCACCACTCCACATGTCACTGTATGAGCAACACTGCTCATTTTGTCTCAAAAGTGGTTTTTTTTCTGGCTAAGGCATGACAACAAGAGTGACCTCCTCAAGATATGAAAGGGAAAAGGAACCAAAAGCAATACCTCCTCACAACTCACAAGGGGAAAGTCTGTGGGAATCACTTTACTGGATCAGAATGATGGTTTGGTTCTTCCAGCCCTAGTGTTGACCATGTGAGCAGCAGATACACCAGAAAAAAAAGGGCCAGAAACCAATAAGAGGCAGAGGGGTTATTCTAACTCCTCAGTAACCTGCCCATGCAAGAACTGCATCCTGCCAAAGCTCCTTTTAAAAATGGTTTTTAGCTGAATACGCGTTACCTATACAATCACGCAACCAGTTTTTAGCTTAGACAACAACCTGCAGCAGGGAGCCCCTACCCCGCCTCCTGAAACCAGGGTGTAATTCAGGCTGGAGAGGACCAGGAAGACTCCAGCCTGACCTCCTGCTGCAGCAGTCTCAGCTCTGGGTCAGACTGGGTCTTTGTCTGGTTGGGTCCTTTAGGTCTCCAAGGATGGAGGTGGCACGGCCTCCCTCCACCTCTGCTGACCAGCCAGACTGTGAGGAATATTTTCCCTTTATGAGCATGCGGGTCATGTAGGAAAGCAGGAATACAGTGAGCCCCCACTTGTGCTCTGACTAGCTAAAGTGGATTGACCTTTGTAGGTGAAGGCAACAGAAAGTCCTAGCACTAATGTTACAGCAGTAATCCCCCCAAAACTAGTCATATGGCAGTACATCAAGCCGCACCGACCTAAGCCCTGGATAAAGCTTCCCTAAAATCAAGACCCAGATTATGGGCTGGGATGGAAGTGCTTTCAGAATCCCCCAAATATTATCATCTGTCTTCAACTACCACTTAAGAAATGTGCAGATCCTCCATAAAGCAAACAGAGTTTACAAAATCAGTACTAGAGGTATTCAAGTTTCCTCAACGAACTTCAGAGTAAAAGGTTTCTTGAAATGAACAGAACCTTGTGCTTCTGAGCTACCATTTCACACGCAGACTCAAGGAATAGCTGGGAAGGAGAAGAACTTGCTATGAAACCAGGCACACAACTCCAGTCCTCTCCTCTCCTCCTGCAGACAGCTCTGGGTGAATTGAGCATTGCTTTCATTACCAGCATCTCCTCCTATCCCTGACACGAGGCCTTCTCCCTCAGCCCCCTCCCTGTCCATATATGTCTTTTGCTGCTTGGAAACTGTTGTTGGCTCATGCCACGCAAATCAGAAGGTTATCTGCAACTGTACTCCTCAGGTCCGAGCAGGAAGAGGTGGGGATATTGCAACCCCCATCCTGGGCAAGCGCCATAAACCCAAATCCCTCTGCCCAGTTTGGAGATCTACCTGAGCTTTACCCACTTCAAGCTCTTCCCACAGCCCCACAGCACCAGAATGCCCCTTGTAATGCCAGTCTTTAGGTTTCAGAGTTAACAGTCTAGCAAGATGCGCTCTCCTAGGAAACACATTTGTTGATAGTTTTCAGACTCAGGAAGAAAAGCAACGTTTGAGATCAGGGTTAGGAGGTGCCCATTACCACCTGCAGACATAGAAACTGGCTGTTTGTATTCAGTCAGAAACTTAAAAGTGATGCAGAAATGGAAGGGGCCACCCCTGGAGGGCCAGGACCGTGTCCCCATTGCAGCCTAATTTTGCCCAACGACCTTGCCCGGTCATGAAAGTGATCTGCACGGCTGAGAGCAGACAGCGGGAGAAAACGAAGCAGAGAATATTAACAAAAAAAAAAAAAAAAAAAAAAAAAAAAAAAAAAAAAAAAGCCATTTTATTGAAAATGAAATTCAAACTTCAAATTAATATTACAATCATGAGAAAATGCCAAACAATTCAATTTACAGTTGCAACATACAATACAAATAGTCCCTTTGAAGCTGAAGTAAACCGGTCCACAATCATCGTCTGTGGCATGGAGCAGAATGTGTTTGTACAATATGTGCATGAAAAGCAAACCTCCGGTGACAGCGTTGGAGAAAAAAATGGAAAAAAAAAAAATTAAAGCTTGTATTTACACAAAATGCTACAAATATTTTGTTCCGGCAGAAATTCAAGACTGGTAAAGCATTATTTAACAACAACAACAACAACAACAACAAACGGAATGTCACTCATAACCTAAAAGTTACTGTAAAAGTATGGTTTTGGCTGATATACTTAGAAGTACTGCATTTAAAAAAAAAAAAAAAGAAAAAAAAAAGCACAGAGTTATCTGTAAACATGGAAGTAAACAAACATCTAAAAAAGTTCTCAGAAAAAAAAAATGTTAAAATGAAATGCATTATATTTAAAAACAACAAGAAATTCTGGGGTTCAGAGAATTGGGCTCCTTTGATCTCGTACTCATGGCTGGTCCGGGTTTGGTTATTGCTTTTGTTCATGGCTTTCTGGCGGTGGCCAGCGGCAGCTCCTGGCGGCGTGGCTTTGCTAAGCTAAGCTCCAAAGTGCACAAGTTCTCCTGCTTGAGATGGCACTGCCATGCCTGGGACCTCCTGCACGGGGGGCTGCTGGCACCACGGCCAGCACTGGAAAAGGAACGACCAACGCCGCGCTAAGGAGGTGGGAGAATGCGCTGTGCTCCATCCCCACCCGCCGGCACCGCGCGGGTTACCCTGCGAGGAGGGGGGAGGAGGATTTAATCCTCCGCTGGGCAAAAGGGCCATCGTGCTGTTCTGCTGGGAGTTAATCTTTGGTAGGGTAACAAAGGCGGAGGGTAACAAAGGCCATTTTTTTTTTTGTCATTACATCGATGGCCAGTGCCAAAGATTGCACTCGTTGAAGGGAAGGGCTGTCGTACCTCTGAGAGAAAGCTCCTTTCTGTTGATGCTAAGCACCTTGCAAAATAATCCCGTAAGACAACAACACGACACGTGTCTTTTTTGGTTGGTTTTCTTTTTTTTTCTTTTTTCTTTTTTTTTTTTTTTTGGTCTGAAAATCCTGAATCGAGAGCATTTCCAAGTGAACTTGGAAGCACTTTCCAAAGGCTTCAATGTGCATTTCTGCACCAGCCCCCTCGGCTGCCGTCTGATGGTGGGAGAGGTTTTCCTGAGGCACCACGAGGTGTGGGGAGCACAGGGTCTCCTGGAAGTCAGTGGGCCGGTGCTCCTCCATCCGCAGGTGCTTAGAAAATCCTCTCCTTCCCATCTGTTCAAGCAGACAGCGCCCGTAAGGCAGCGGGAGCCGGGCGCAGGGGGGTTGGGATGTGCTCCTCAGCCAGGTGGAGAAGGCGCTCTGTCCCTATCGCCCACCTCAAAAAACAATGGGGGGGCTCGGGCAGAGTTCTGTCGGTACTGAGCAAAACAGAAGTCTGGTCTGTGCTGGATTTATCCAGAAACAAAAACCAAGTGCTTGAATTTTACAACAAAGTCTTAAAAAAAAAAAAAAATCTGGGTTGCTGCCTGCAGCCACTCTAACAACATTTCAACACAAAAGCACCCTAAAAATTACTTAATATGCATACAGTAAACCTTAAAAAGCCCTTCTCAGCAATAACAAATAATGTACAAATATAGTACCTTTTATTAAATAGGAAACAGCTTGCACTGGCAGTACATCTTTTTCTCTTGCTTACTAAACAAAAACCAAAACTGAAATGTGTAACCAGACACTGGCTTTTTAAGTGCTGCTGAGACTAACAAACGTATTTTACAGTTACAAATAAATGGACAGTGGTATGCTTCAAGCCACCACAAACCAACAATAAATAGAATCAATTACAGCTTCCATCTTTGAAGGAAAACTATTAGGAAAAAAAAAAAAAAAAGTGTCTTACTTATACTTTAAGCATACTTGGTATACAACCTTTAGAAGGCAGAGACTTTTTTTTAAGGGCACGTAATCACGCAGATTGGAGGAATGTACTACGCTAATGATGACTCGTTGTAGTTTAACAGCTTTGCTATCAACTAACAGGGATGGTGTTGGTGTCCTCGTGGCTCTGTGTGGCTGTGCCTGCTGTGGATTTATTGCGATAACTGGAGGTGGCCCAGGCACAGCCAAGGAGCATCACCATGGCCAGCGGCCCCTGAGGAGGATGCTTAGATTTGGAATCATTCAGGTTGGCGAAGACCTTAAAGGCCATCAATCTAATGGTCAACCCGACCATAGGTTATGGCTGTGCTGAGGGCGGGAGGGGAGGGTTGCAGCCCTTTTGAAGGGCTAAGCCAACGCTAGGCTTGGGCAGCCCCACCAAGCAAGGGAAAAACAACCTGCTGGACAAAACTTGTGCACCTCCAGTGGGCACTTAGGCAGCAGACAGGTTGGCTTAAGGGTTACGGGTTAAATTCATTCTCCCTGCGCTGGTGTACCACGCCTGGGAGCTCCAGGGTGGCCTTAAGGTGACTGTCTTCAGCACCAGGTCTGAAGAGCGGAGTATTGCTGAGTTTGTGCTTGTTTCTCTAATATGGCAAAGTAAACCCAACGTCTTTAGGAGTTCAGCATTAAATGCTAGTGCTCAGTGATTCCAGGCTGGGAAGCTTCTATCTCAACTTTGAACATTTTTATTCCGTAGAAAGGGTTGAAATTTCAAGGGGAAGAAAAGGTTGTACCGATTCTCCCTTACTCCCATTTCTGGGAAACGTAACAACTTGTTAGATCTATAGTACGTGATTTTGATTTTTCTTTGGGGAAAAAAAAACAAAACACCAACAAACTATCAGAATTCAAACCATGCTGTCAGAATGTTTTAAATATGAATACTTTCAAATTTTGAAGTTCTGAGAAAAATCCTGGGAGAGGAAGAAATCAGGGGAAGGGCAGAAAATATTTCCTCCTTCCTACCATTTTTCCAGTGTCTCCACAACTGCTGATCAAAAGGCAAGACTGTGTTGAAGGCAACCAGACAGCTAACAGAATATTCTGAACACAGTATTTCCTTCATAAGTTACAGAAGAAGATCCTACATCCAAAGCCATTTGATGTGGAAGCATTTGGGTTGGTTTTGTTCGTGTTGTTTTTAAGCCACCTTGTAAAGCGGTTCACACTGGGACTGCTTCTCAGAGTTGGGTCAAGTTTTGAGGTTCACACCATTGTAGAAATGTAAAAAAATAAAAGGCCAACAAACAAAAAAAAAAACAAACCACTTTTAGAGACCGAAGTCAATATATCATTACATTAAGAAGCGTTTAAAGGGTCCAAATGTCATTAAATAATTATAAATATTCTTTTAAAGTTATACGATGATTCATGTTTGCAAACAACCTCAAATTTTACACACTTATAATTTAAAAAAAAATATAAAAAAGAACGTAGCTGAACACAAATACTATGCATACCGTTTTGGCTCTAGTAATATATATTGCCATTTCCATATTTTGCATAAGTAATAACGTTTTGTTTTTAAAGGTTTTGGTTTTCTTTTTTTGGTTTTCGGCTAATCGAAGGCAAGACGAATGGATACAAAAGCAAAAAGGAAACCCTGGGGCTGTCTAGCCTAACTCGAAGACTTGTTCTCTTTAAGTACCCAAAAACAAAACAAAAAAGGAGTGAACACAGAGAAGTTCCGACTGTTATCTGCAGCAAGGCTCAGTCAGAGTTTTGGGACAGCTATTTTCATCTGAACGTGTCATAGTAAATTGGAAGCAACTTGATCTTTGCTTTCCTTCTTATGTGCACCAATACAAGCTAGTTGAATTGCACTAGGTGTGTGAGCAGGGTCCCATACGTTGTATGATTGCAACTGTATCTGGAGTTCACGATGAGTTATTAAAAGATGAAAGGGAACGCAGCCTTTGCCTTGCATCACTGTGTTTGTCCTGATAGCTGGGGAGTCCGTTCTCTCCTCATTGGCAAAAGAACTCACTATTCATTACAATGCTTGTGACAAAAAAAAAAAACAACCAAGAAGTAAAAAGTGGGGGTGATTATTTTTCTTTGCGTGTGTATAGAAAGTACATTTTAAATATCAAAGAAGGTAAAACGGTTCCAAGAAAAGAAAAAAAAAAAGCTTTGATCCACGTAATCTGAAACACGGGTGGTGGTGTGTTGGTAACTCTTGTGTTATTTATGGCCGTTATCATCCCATCTACACAGTTGCAAACATTGGTAAAATCTATCAATTTTTTTTTCTTTTTTTTTTTTTCTTTCTTTCTTTTTTTTTTTTTTTTTTTAAGAAAAAAAAAGTAAAACAAAAGCCAGGCACTTCGTAGTTTGTCGACCGTTTGGGTTTTTGGCTCGCAGAGGTCAGGCCGGGCAGAAGCAATCTCAGTACGGCCTCCAAACGGACTCATCCATTCTGCCACTAGAATTCAAAACGGTTGGGGAGCTGCTGTGGCTGCCATCCGCCTCCACACCGTCACTCTGGTTGGGCAAGTTTGGGTTTAGCAGCGTGCTGCCGTTGGACGTGGTGGTGCACGGAGGAAGCATCCTGGAAGGGGAGCGGTCCCCTCCCGGCACCATGGGGAACTGGTACGATCCCGACGAAGTGCCATAGTAGAGATATGGAGTGCTGCTGGTCTGGAAAGGTCCACTTTGGTTTTGGGAGGAGCCGGGGTAGGGTGGTGGCAGGTAGGTGTGGTAGTGAGTGGTTGCGGACATACCCAGTGACATGCCTGAGGTGACGGGCGGTGTATAGGTAAAGGTGGCTGGATAGTGCATTCGTGGGTTGGAGAAGCGGCTCTCAGTGAGGGATGAAATGCTTGTGAACTGCCTGGGATCTGAAAATGGGCCCAGCTCGGAAGCACCTAAAAAATTATAACAAAAGATGGGGGAAAACAATTCCGTAAATACCATTTTTTGTATCAAGTGATGATAGAATTCTATTTATTTTTCTAAAGAAAACCCACTTCTTCTGGCCCCCAAAAGAGCAGCAGATCATACCCAATAACACATTGCAAGGAACAGAGTCATACACCTCTCTTCTACGTGCGCCGGGCCAGATTTGTCCCTGGTCTGACTCCACTGATGTCAATGGAGGAGTGGCATTGCCAACCCAAAGCGTGCCAAGGTCACAAGTCAGGCCCCCCAAAAAAACATCTCAAAAATCAAGATCTGAAGAGAGCCAAAAATATAAGTGCAGATTCGTGCTTGATTTGCCTTCTGCTTTCTGAGCTTTGAGGGCGTGTGCTTGGGTGATGTGTGTCCAGCTGTTTGTTGTGGCCTCGATGGAAACGAAAGCTGGGGTTCTACCTCAGCACGTGCCCCCAGGAGCTGAGGCCATCAGAAAAAATGGCAACTGTGCAGCTTGTAACAAACATATGGCAGTTGGCAACACCGATTTAGCTGCCCCACTGACACCAATGGAGTTATACCGGGGTGCCCGAGCTTCACTCCTTGCCCTAAAGCCACTTATGTAGGTGAGGACCTGCTCAGCTATCCCTATGGGTGGGAAATTGTGTCTGCTGCATCTGAGGGACTGCAAACTGGGCCGGGCTGCTCTAAAATGATAGGAAAGATGCAAATTTTCCTTTTCACTGTCTATGGAAAATTACAAGCCCAGCGCTGACTCTGCTACTGAAAGAAGCTGTTCTCCTATACAGCCTATGCAGTCTGGTTGAAAAAGGACCACACAGTTTAGGGCTACTGTAAACGCCTGGATGGTAACGCCGTGAATCTGATTCTAATGCAGAACAGGGATGGGTAAACTCATTTTGCCTAATTTTGAATCCCACATCAAACGCCCAGAGTTCAGGAGCAGAACTGGGAAGCAAATGTTAGCAGCTTGGAGACTGCAGGGTGGACAGGAGAGGGGAAAGGGATGGTGGGAGTTTGTTCTGACAGTCAGAGAAGCGGGGAAACAAATAGGATGTGGGGAAAGGGACAAAGGGGAACAGAGAAAGCCCAGCTGAGAAGTGCAGTGCAGGGCAGAGGCAACTTCAGCCAGCACACGGCAGGCAGTGCGTATGTGCGAATGAGAGCGAGATGGAGGAGCGGGGTATAAATAGAGAGGAAAAAAAACAGAATCAATTTCTCACTGCAAACACATCTACAGCTGTCCAATACTTCAGACCCAAGGGCTCACCCACCTCTCTCTGAACTGCCCATCTGATTTACTTGAAAGGAAAATGTGGGCTCTCCTAGGTGCCAACTGATGTGGCCAAACACCGAAGCCCCCACGCAGCCTCTGTCTGAAAGCAGCAGTGCTACTCCTTGCATACATGCAGGGCGGCGGACGTGCATGTCCTCTGCAGCCCTTTGCCCTTGCAGCCACAGACTCAGCAACCCTGCTATCTTGTGTGGTGCATTTGGGATTTAAAGCACCATCCTCCCCTGCTCTCCCAGCCCGTTTAGCCTAGGCCTCCAGTTCAGTATCCCACCAGATGATACCCCAGTGGCAGCAGGGCTCTGACACATCATAGATTCAGGCTGAGGACCTGGGCCACTGCCAGCCCAGAGTCTGACCCACTGAGCTGGCAACGCAGGGGCTGCAAGGTGCCAGCTCACAATATTGAGAGCACAGGGCCTTACACAAGCAGTAAAGGCCCAATCTTAACTCTGGTGACAACGTGATTACTATTATCTTTATCTGGAACCGAATCAGTGACCTAGGGGTGCACGGGTCTGTCTCCATCATCACCCACAGCAGCGTGGAATGTAATATAACTTGTACCTTCCCAGCAAACACTCTGCTGCTTGATGCAACTGCTCTCGTTCCCAACTGCAAACAATACCCAGAGGCGATACCACCCAGATTCAAAGCTGTAATTTTGGAACTCAATCCTGTATATTGTGAACAGGTCTGATATGTATCTGGAAATATAAGGCCAGAACATAATTTCCCCAGCTGCTCAAAATTCCGAGTTTCAATCTGCTACTGCTTACACTTTTTTTTTTTTTCCTTTTCTTTTTAATTGCTATTGCAACTCTCCCAACATGAACAGAGTTGCTTATAGTTTACCCTGATAGAAGCTAAACAAGACTTCTACAATCAAAGGAGAAGTGTTATGAGTGCAAAGGTGTAGAGGA
This sequence comes from Alectoris magna, assembly GCA_030625065.1. Taxonomy (NCBI): domain Eukaryota; kingdom Metazoa; phylum Chordata; class Aves; order Galliformes; family Phasianidae; genus Alectoris; species Alectoris magna. The sequence goes on along the minus strand of CM060562.1, from coordinate 111,445,250 downwards.
GCATCGGCATTTTTGGTTTCTTTGCAACTGATATATATATGTAAACATGTATCTTTATAACAATAAGGGGCTGCCCATGGAGGTGGTGGAGTCGCCGTCCCTGGAGGCGTTCAAGAAACGTTTAGATGTGGTACTGAGGGATGTGGTTTGGTGGGAAATATTGGCGGTGGGTGGACGGTTGGACTGGATGATCTTGGAGGCATTTTCCAACCTCGGTGATTCTACGATTCTGTGATTCTATGATTATCAACACAGTTTTACACATTAAAAGCCGATCTCATTTTCAGGTCTAGATTCACATATTGCCTGGATGGATGCATTCTCTGTATGACCAGAACTGTGCGCATCACACTTAGGCATTTCTAGTGCCGACCTCCTTACACACCCCAGTAAATTCACACTGATTTTACAGTTGACTGTAGAGCACAATCTTATTTACCCAAAGGCCAAATAACCATAATACTTCCTTATCTTGCTCATGGCTGTGCCTGCACCAATCCCACACACACCTCCAACCTTTTTTTGGCCCAAATGCCTTTTGCTATCTCCATAACTTCCTGCAATAGGTTTTGTTCCTTCTTCAGCCTTCTGTATCCCCAACAAGTAAAGATATTTTTTGGAGACCAGAAGAAGTTTTGTATGGTGTTTATACTAAAATCTCTTTTCTAAATGACTCTGGAAACCTCTTAAAAAGAAACCTCTAAAGCTGTTTCTCACCGTCCTCACTGCTATGCCATCCCCCTGATGCTATATCACCCTCCAGCTCCTCCCCTCGTGTTAGGGCTGACTTTGGTTCTGACTTGCAAACCTCAGCTGCATATTCATTCGTGCATGGTTAGCTCTTTGCTGGGCTGGGAACATAAGCAGCTTTTTGGCTGTGGCACTACTTTGTTATATCTACTTGCACACAAGCAGCAGTGCCGATTGGCAATATAGCAACATGACAGTGCAAGCAAATAATTCATTTACTCCTCTCTCCAGCAGGATTAAAGATTAATGTTAATTTTTCCACTGTCAGAGCAAGAACATCATTTGCATCTGTGGATTCAGACTCTCGTGATAGCTTATAATGAATGGGTGAAGCACAGATCCTCCACCCTGCGCTGTGGCCACAACATTGTGCAACCACATTCTGCACAGTGCAATGCCTTTCCTCCTTGCTTCCAGAAGGAGAAACACAGCAACGAGCACAGGGACAGATCTTCTCGCCCCTGTATCATCTGACCCACTCAGTGTTCACCAGCACCAAACCAAACTAGATCTTTTTCAAACAAAACCTTTATGTTAGAGGGTAACCTCACTGGGAGGGTGGTGACGCACTGGAACAGGTTGCCCAAGGAGGCTGTGGATGCCCCATCCCTGCAGGCATTCAAGGCCAGGCTGGATGTGGCTCCGGGCAGCCTGGGCTGCTGGTTGGCAACCCTGCACACAGCAGGGGGTTGGGACTGGATGAGCACTGTGGGCCTTTGCAACCCAGGCCATTCTGTGATTCATAGGCTGGGACACACATTTTCTAAGTGACACAGGCTTAGGACAGAATTGTGGTAATGCTAATGTGCCAATATGTACAGTAAGATACTAGGTTGGAGAATACTTCGCCAGTGTGTTTCAGATTTAGAATAAGAACAATTAAAATTCCATGTGGTTTCACTTATTTTGATGCAGAAGCCTCACTAAAAACCCTCGCCTTGGGAATTTGCCAGCAGCTGACTGAAATGGCTTTGCATTTGCGTTTGAAATCCAATTTTACCTGCTGCAGCTTTGCAGCTCCCCTGCTCGGAGCAGACGGTGTGCAGCGGTCACTTCTCTTTTTCAGGTTACAGATGGCAGCCAGTGCCCATTCCCCTTTATCTCTCAATGAATAAGCCATGCTTGTGGTCGGCAGGAAACACGGCAACAAATTTCTGCCAGGTTTACAGCCCTTTTACCAATCACTTCCAATTATTAAAGATCATAATGAACTGCGGATAGATTAACTCCTTGTTGGCACAGCAAGCCGCCATCAACTTGGAAGAGCAATAGGATAACTCCGTAACTTGCAAATATTGCACTTGGCTTTGTCATTTCTGCAGTTTGCTTTGCCTCTTTATGCTATAAAGGCATGACAAAAGAGCAGAAGGACCCCTGGCTCACTGCATATGTCTGATAGGGAATTGTCTACCCAACTGAGTGCTGTGGTATTGAAAGTCGGCGAAGAGACTGCCCCAAGGCAGTGCAGCTCCGTGCAGCTATATACGTTTACCAGTAGCACCTACATCCATGAATGGTGTGTGCAGCCCAGACTGTCTACAGCTGCTCATCCCACCTGGATGAGACATGCCACACACTTCACACGAGGAGTCAGCTTTCAGCCTCATGCAGCTTTGCTAGACGCTCAATGTTCTGGCTCAATGTCCATGCTGGGCATCTGGCTCGGGCAAAACTGTGATTTATGCATTTATTTGTTTTTAAAATTTCATCTGAAACTCTTCTGCTGGGAAAAAAAATATATTGTTTTGCTAATCTGAAACTCTGAGCAGTCTTCCTTTGAAAGGCTGTACCAGTTCCACGCTTTGAAGTACGGATCTGAACTCTGGAATCAGAGTGGCTTTTGTGTGAGAGATGCTGCCATGCAAACCCAGCCAAATATGAAGAAATCACAAACATTCTGCCTACAAACAGGCAGAAGAGGCTGTGCCCAACACAGACACTTGCCCGCAGACTGGGATGAAGTTCAAGACTTCTGAGCCTCACTTTCAGAAAAGCCAACGAACACCGGTGGCACAATGGGACATCCCACCCCATCCTCGGGTCTGTCCCACCAAGACCCAGTTGGTGAGTGACACAGCCCAGGTCAGAGCCACCCACCAAAGGATGTGGGGTGGTACCGCACAGAACAGTTTAGGAAGGTGCTGCTCTGCAAGGCTTGCTTTTGTTCTGAGAAGTTCTGAGAAGCCATAAACAAAGCTGGAGACAAACCGTGTGCAGAAGGAGAAAGCTGGGAAACAGCATTACAGATAGCTCTCTGCATGCAGCACGATACAGGGGAACACAGATCTCCTCTGGAGACTTATCAGAGCTGTATAATAGAGATGTTGTCTATTTATCTCCCAAATCCACAAGGAGCAGTGAGTGACATTACACGTTAGATCCAGTCTCTGTGCTCTTTTTAAAGCAAGCTCCTTCATTCTTGGGAACACTGCACTGCAATGAACTGTATACAAATACAGAAATATGAGAGCAGAGCCCATCAAGAAATTCAGAATTCCTCCTTCAGTGAAAAATTCAGTGCTCTGCAATAAGCAAGGCCTGGGGAAATGCAAACAAGGAGAAGAAAACAAAATGTTGAAGAGCTGCTCATTAAGTTCACACTGTCCATCTCAAGCACTGAAAGAGACAGGAATCCCGTGGGAAAAGTATCATGTGATCCTGTAATTAAAATCTGCAATATAATGCACAAGCAGAATGAGGCCGATTTCATGTTGCACAGGCAATGTAAGTGCTGTGATTTCCCAATTTCTGAGCACTTTGTTTCAGCCTCCAGAGCCCTCAGAGCTCAGAGGTTTTGTTCTGCTCTCTTGTCCCTTGTCCCTACGCGCCGGCATTTAGTGAAGGCACCACGGTGCTCCTGGATCCTTCCAGGCAAATCTTCAGTTCCAAAGGCTCAGTACCAGCTTCCTTCTGGCAGCACCCAAGGGATGCTCCCAGGGATTTGCAGACATCTCTTCCTGCATCTGTTCCTGCCATTGCGGCGAGTGCTCAGCTCTGCGCTGGAGCTCTGGGCCATTCCTGCCACCCTCCTGTCCCCAGCATGTGGCTGTAAGGTCAACCGAACAGCACCCAGCGCTGCCCACCCCGCTGCCTTTTTGGTTGGCTGTGGAAGCTTTTATCATCGGAAAAGGTGTGTTTTCAAATGCCCTTTTCCTCCCCCCACACCCCCTCTTAAAAAAAAAAAAAAAAAAAGAGGGGGGGGGGGAGGAGAACAGTTTTTCTTCCATTTTTCCCCCCATTTTTTCCACCTCCCAGCAGCCAGCAGGTCTCCCTGAAAACAATAGCGGCAGGAGAGGTGTGAACTGCCCCCCTCCCCCCCCCCCCTTCCTTCACCTCAACAAGGTGTTAACTTCAAGGCCTAGCTGGGACCATTTAAACAGCAGATTATTAAGCACAGCAGTCTCACAAAAACCAGGGGGGAATGCTTTAACCCCTTCGGAGCCTCACACTGCACACAGAAGGACCCAGCTCTGGTGCATCTCCTCTGGCCATCCTTCTGCACCTGCAGCATGCTGGTGCCTTCTGCAACGTGGGTAGCAGGGCTTTGGCACCTAAATCCCACTGATTAATTCACAGATAGATGTTTTCACTGAATTTACAGTACAGCACCTAAGATCTTTGGCTGGGAGAAACACCCCATAAATAACGTAATTAACAGCGACCATTAAAGCAGCAAGCATGCAGCAGCAGGAGAATGGTTCCCAAACAGAACTGCTGCATTGCTTAATAGCAAAGTGGGTTTCTGTGCTGTGCCAGCCTGGGCTTCAGCACAGAAGCTGGGCTGGGTGGGATGCATGCTGCTGGAAAGAGGCGATGCGCTTCAGGCACCCAAATCGGCACCTCAAGAGGCAGCTCAACACAAACACATAGAAACGGTGGGTAGAGCCCATCCCACATGGGCTGTTGGGAACAGCAGGGAAAAAGCTCAAGTCAGTCCTGCCTCATCGACAGACATTGCCACTCATGAAGCTTCCCTTGTACAGGAATCACAAACCTTTCTAACAAGAAGCACGGGAGGGGGACAAACTACTGCACTGCAGAAACGCACCCTGGGCTCGTGGTGTGGCCCGTGGCTGCCGGATTCCCACTGGGCTGACAAGGTGAGGAGCTGCCACACTCCACAGCCACCTCTCAGTGCCTTCAGCCTTGGGTTGTCTTCAGGTAGAAAGGAATTGGTGGAATTTCCAAAGACCTCGCATGCATAAAATCTCAGGCCAGCCACGTGTTACTTTGGGAGCAAGAAGAAAATCATGTTTCCTGGAAATAAGTCTTCAGCAGCAATGCTGCATGGCACATACATGCATGCAGGCGCCCATCGTTCACCATTCAGCTCTCTCCCATTTTTGCCTCCCGGATTTCAGCCGCCGCTGGTTTTTGCAAGCCCCAGACCAGATGCATCAGAAGGAACGTTTGAGGCTTTTCTTGGATAGCAACCTAAGCAGAGTTGCATACATCAAGGGAGTGAAACCACAGGGCTGAGATCCATGATGAACGTACAGCAATGGAGAACGTCAGTACAAGAATCCCGTACAAATCCAGTGAATGAGAAGATAATATACATTGGGGCTAGCAGTCTACTCTATTACTTTCTATTTTTTTTCTATTTCTTTTTTTTTTAAGAAAAATGTGCCTTAAGTATCCAGTATAAATATTTGTTTCCAATGTTGTCATGAATTGTACTTTTCCACTGCATGCTAGCAACTCAGAAATACCATTGGATCCGTTGTACAGGGGCGGGCGGTGGGGAGGGAAGCCCTTGGCACTTCTCTGTACTTTCACCCTTTAAGCCCCTCTTTTTCCTCCCTATCCCAAATTTCATTTCGCGTCCTGTTCAGATAAAACGAGTCCCTCCCGAGGACGAAGGACAGAGGATTTCTTGCTGCTTCTTGATTAAGAGCTTTTAAGAATCCGGGAAGGAAGATATTCTTTGAAACTGGATCTACTGTAGGATGGGAGCCAGCACACAGGACACCGTGTCTTTCAGAAAGGGCCACACACAGTGCCACTCCAGTCATATGACTTCTCTGTCACATCCTGAAGCCATTTCCAGCTCGTGTGTGAGTTTGTACTCCCATTTAGAAGAGGATGGGATATATTGGGAACACACATATGGAAACACTTTCAGGGAATCAGTTTCCATGAAATCCATAATGAGCCAAGTGGCTTCAGATGTGGCAGCATGCCTCAGATTAGCCAAAAAAATAAAAAATAAAATAGAGACAGAGAAAGAAGAAGGAGGACAAATCTACCCTTTCAGTCCTTATTTCAGTTGTGAGGGAGGGGAAAAAAAAAAGAAAAAAAAAAAAAGAGAAACCACTAATGACGGATGGCTACCAAAACAGGGAGCCACAAAAAATACAAATGCTGCACGTGCTTCCCCCTGCCCCGAGCAGCGGCACTGCCGTCACGGCCCCACAGCTCCCCGCATCCCCAAATCCCCAAATCCCCGCTGGCTCCGGGCGCCGAGCTTGCCCCGGGACCGTGTGTGAGTGTGCGTGGGGCGGGAGGGGGCCTGCCCTTTGATAGCATGTGTGAGTAATTAAGAGCATTTCCAAAGCTGCAGCTCAGTGATAAGCTGTTCGTTGAGCACATCTCTCGAAAAGGGAGCCCTGGGCAGCCTGGGCTGGTATTAAATGTGGAGGTTGGTGGTCCTTCCTATGGAGGGGGGGGTTGGAGCTTCGTGATCCTTGGGGTCCATTCCAACCCAAGCCATTCCATGTGTCTGTGATTCCATGTTCAGGAGGGATGTACTCGGGTCTGATTGAGATGGGGAATTTATGGCTGGGGTGATGTGCTGGGTGCATACCCACATGGTGTGCTCTGCAGCAGGGATGCAGGCAATGCGCTCAGTGATGGCGACCAGCAATTGGTACCAAATGGGACAGCGAAGGCCTTTTGGGGCCAGGAGGAGAGCAGCCTCCTCAGCTGAGCTACTGGGATGCTGGGGTCATTTCTGGATGGCCAAGGAAGTGAGAAGCATGGGGGAATGAGCATGGAGTGGCAGGAGTTCAAACAGCAACCGGATAGATGCTACGTGCATCCCTACGGCAGCTAGCTGCGTTTCGGTCACGAGAAAATAGCCAGGAATTTGGCTGCTAACGGGGGCCGTATCCTACAAACCCTACTTTTCCTGACAAACAAATGACTCCACAAATAGTCCCTCTGTTTTCAATAGGGTTATTTGTGGGAGGAGGGACCACCCAACACGAGAGCATCGGGCCCTCGCGCCGCAGCGTGCGGAGACCTTCCCGGGCAGGCTCGGCACACACAATCCCCGCAGACTGCAGCCTCCCCTGGCTGCTGGCCGTGCTGTTCATACAATGCTCTCCTCCGCTTCCGCCTGCAGCAGCGGCGCTGCCATTTGTTGCTCCGGAGGTTCTTTCCACTGGAGCTCTGCTCACTCCACTAACTCGAAACTTCTGCATCAGGGAGAAGGGCTCTTTGAAAGTTTTGCTTGGCTTCGCTTTCAAAGCGGTGTCTGTATATTTTAGAATATGTAGAATTTTCCTTTGATTTAGACCTCTCTCTTAACAATAGACAAGAGAAGATTTCTCTGCCGAGCGACTTAAACAAAAACAAACATATTTTGGTTACTCGGGCCTTGTTCTCAAAATGCTTTTTTTGTTTTTTTTTTCCAGGGAAAAATCAAACCCTACAAATTGTTATGCAACACAAAAAAGCCCTTAAACTGACGGACATAGATAGGCTGATATTTTCCCTTCTGACATGAACTAAATATTGCGCACAGAGGAAGAAAAGCCATTTTCCCAGCCCCCTGACGCTGACAAAAGATGAAACCCCTTGATCTAAACAACGCAAAACACGCTGTCCTCCAAATGAGCCTTTTTTTCTCTCTTCAGCTGTCAGCCCTGCCCACCCCCAGGGCTGTCCTCCTCCCTGGGATGTGCTGGGTCTCTGCAGGCCAAGCAGACATGCTCGCTGCGGGCCAGCAGCTGGGGGCTATGCAGGCATTTGGAGCAGGAGCTGTGCCCAGACCATGAGAGCAGCCGCTCTGAGACTGAACGGACCTTAACTCATAGAACCACAGAATGGGCCTAGGTTGAGAAGGGCCACAATGCTCATCCAGTTTCAACCCCCCTGCAGGGTTGCCAGCCACCAGACCAGGCTGCCCAGAGCCACATCCAGCCTTTAACATTATGGTAATAAACTTTCTGTATCGAGGCTAGAGGCACTGGATTCCTTCTTCTATTCAGCACTGCATCACTTCATATGATTCACAAACACATTTCGTAAAGCCAGTGTAAAACCCTCTGTGCATTTTTTCATCTATTCCAGACCTGACCCAGGTTCTTTACTAAGTTAAGGCAAGCTGCTGCAAGCTAAGGCTCTGTCCATCCTAAACTTGTCCACACAGCGTTTCCATTCATAAGTTGAGCTGAAGCTTCAACCAGCCCAACTTTGAATGCTTCTAAATACACGCTTCTTCTCCAGGGTGTGAAGTCTGAATATGGTTTTTATCCTCCCAGGAAGCGGGTGATGAGAAGGAGAGACAGGCTTTGGTTAGTAACAGCTCGCACTGCAAACACGCTCTGGGCTGTTTGCTGTACGGCACCTTCTGCTGTGCAACGAGCAGCTCAAATCACTATTGATGTCTAAACTTCAAATCAAGGTAACCACGTCTCAGATAAACCACAGTAACAGCCCACGTGTGGGCTGAGCTCATGGTGAACGTGAGATACTGCAGTTCTGTAAGAGAGGACTCGTGTAACTCACTGCCTTGGGCTTGCCATAGGCTGGAAGTACTCGCTGCTACCAACATCCAACTCATGCACAGCCTGTAGTTAAGTCAGGATAACTTGACTAGTCTCTAAATTTTCTGTATTTTGCAGAGACTCGGGTGACTTCTAATCAGTTTTGTAAGAAGGAAATAGACCATGGAGATTCTGCACCAGATAATTACACAGCAGGGGAAAAAAACCACAGTTTTTAAGAAGTTAATAAAGCCCACTTACTCATTAATGCTGTTAAAAGGACAAATGTGCTACACTGTTTTCTGACTCCTTGCCCTGATGTGTTTTGTGGCCATAGGCGCATCATTTGACTTTCCTGACTAGGTTTTGCTTGTTGTAAGATGGATGTCTGGTACTTCAAATTGGCCATGTCACAAAACCGAGAAACACAGCGTGGAAAATACCGTGAGATCTTTTGTTGGAAGATGCTGTAAGGGTACGAAGGTTAAAGGTAAAACCGCTAAGACATCTGACCAGCTCTTTAACTGACACATGCAAAAGGTGGAAGACAGAGTGAAGAGAACTTGGCTTGAAATAACCTTCCGCATGCGGTTCTGGTATCTGAAATAAAAGGCAGGGACGCAAAGCCTGCAGTACCATCTTTGGTTGTCTTCATCTGCTTGAGAAAGCAGCTCAGAGTGGAACAGCAAGAGGCGGAGGCTGAGACCCAGGCGCCGGGCTGCATCTCCACAGCAGCTGGAACGGGTTCCTGTGTGGGCAAGGAGCCTTCAGAACAGCTCCAAACCAGTCTGGCCCACCTACGTTGGGCAGGCCAAACTAGGAACTGTTTGGGTTTGGACGAGCCTTAAACCCAGCTTCCTATCTAATTTTGGAATCTAATACGATCGGGCTCCTAATTATGCTCCGGTGGTACTCAGATCCCCACCTCGGCGCTCCTTTTCACCCATAAAAAGAAATCACGGAATGACTTGTAGCAGGAATCAGAACGAAAACAAAAACAAACAAAAAATCCCTTTAAAGAGAGATATTTGAGAGAGGAAGAGGGAAGAAAGGGGAAGAGAGGTGCCTTTTTCCCACTGCCAGGATTCCTCTGTGGCTCCTCTGGACCTGCCAGTATCCACATCACAGCTCCCGGGGACTTCCTCTGCAGAGCTTGTGCGAGATGCTTCTTCCAATGAGCCATTTCATCTCGGGCTTAGGTTGCACAGCTTTTGGGTCGGCAGCCCTCCTGGCATTTTTGAGGCACTTGCTTCCTTCCCTATTTGGTAAACCAGCCACCTTTTGCAGAAGGTCTCATTTTCAGTCTTCAATCCCTCGTTCAGATCCCAGCTTTTGCTGTCAGTGATTATAACAAATGTTTATGCTTTTTCACACTGAGGTCACTATTAGTTCCCTTTGTCAGTGCTGACCATCCCTACGCAGCACTAGGTCTGTTCATCAGCCAGAAACCATCCTGCAGTGATGACTCCCACTTTATGGCCAGCAGTCTAGCTTAAGAGCCCGGGGATATTTGAACGCATTCATAAATTCCTATTACTTCTGAAGAATTTTTTTCATGTATTCTTGTATAATGTTTGTTTTGACCTCCTCTGTTTTTAGGTTTAATTTCTGACTGTATCAAAGTTATCTATTTCAACCTTAATGAAGTTTTTTGGCTGGGATTCTTCCTTCTTCAGGACAGGGTTTTATTTTTGTTTTGAGTGGCAGCAAACACATAACTAGCTGGCTACGCTTAACAGCAATGACCAACAGATGTTTGATCCTTTTTTTTCATAGAGGGGCACGGATCATGTAACCTCACATGGTCTATGCCAGGCAATAGAAATGCTACAGACCTACAGGAGATAGGATAGTTGATCTAGGAACTCCTTTGGGATTATTCCCACGTACCAAAGTATAAAGAGATTCAGAGATCTATCAAGATCCAGATATCCATACAATTTGGAACCCCGTGCAATTTGGGGTTGTACATATTCTGGCTTGGCATTCTATACAGTCTGAGCAACCACTTTTGACCACCCAACATAGGTCGAGCCTGATGGGGCTGGTCTGCTTTCCCAATGGAAATGCTGACCAACACTGCTCACCTCTCATTGCAGGCTGCAGTGAATAGCTTTGGGATTATTTTCATGCTGTCCCTTAAAAGCTATCTCTTTATTTTCCTTCAAACCACACCCTTGTATTCCCTTCCGACCGAAGCTTGCTCAAGTTCAGCTCTAGTAAAGCTGCTACCATGCAGAGCAACTGTTGCTGGCTCAATTCATGGCTCCTCAATTCCCTCTTGTATTCTGTTGTACAATGGGCAGCAATGACTCCAGCAAAGGCCCATTACCCCATCACTGCAGCACACCATGGGAAGTAGCCAAACTATGGTATGTGATATCAAAACCTTGAGCAAGACCTTCCCAAGGGGAATGACAGGGAGGCTGAGTTCCAGTTCTAGGAATCCCCCTTTGACCCCACATTCAGCCTTCAACAACACACGGCACATAATGAAATACAGGCACTTGACATCTAAAAATGACCTAGTTCATACTTTGTCCTACACCTGTGCTGCCTTCCAAGCAAGCCTGTTGCTCAATGCAGTAACACAAACTAAAACCATGCGGACATACCATTCACTTCATAATGTTCTGCCAGTTCTAGACTATGCACAAAATAATGTGTTTATTTGAAGGAAAAGACCATGAAACAGCACAGATATCTACAGTTCAGACAGCAACAGCCGTCCTGACCATTAGAAATAATGAGTGCAAACCACGCATGGAGCATCACCAGCAACTCTGAGCTCGTGGGTAGGCCTAAACGAGAGGGGCTACCTAAACTACTCATCCTACCTACTCATCCTACCTAAACAAGAAGGGCTTTGCAGGTACCCCTCCTAAATCATGCATACCAGTTCCCTCATCATTCCAGTTCCCAACTCTGGAGAAGAGTGATGTTTCTTTGGGAAAAACATGGCCAGGAGGCTGGGAGGTGATGTGCTCCAGTAGGGCTGAAGAAGCAGCGCACCAGCTCTCCTCCTCTAAACCACCACCAAAAAAACCCGCATAATGGGCACAGTAGCTCTTTCACCAGAATTAAGCTTCTTCATTCAACAACAGCTTTGTCTGGTTGGAGTAATCCAAGGGGTTTGACACAATTTCCACTCTTTTCTTTCAAAACTGCCAATGGAATAGGCAAAACCAGCTCTTCAGCAGATAGCGCATGACAGGTTGGGCTGACTGGGGAAGGGAACTTCCCCTATTAGATGTATTGTAGTGAACCTACGGCAAACCAACATCACCAAAATGCTTTTGTGCCGTGCCCCCCCAGGCTGCACACAAGTCCCATCAGCTCTGCCCCCACCAACACCCAGCATCCCCAAGACCACCGCAGAAAGCCCATGCTCAGCCAGCTCCTCCCTGCATCCACTGCTGCCACAGCAGAGCCTGAGGGGACCCACTCGAGGCACAGAGCTGAAAGCCAACGCTGCAGACCATCAGATGAAGTTGCAGCAAGTTCAAATGAGTGGAAACTAAAGTTAGACAAATTCAGACTAGTAATGAGACCCACATTTCCAAAGTGAGCTTAATTAATGTCTGCAACCAAAGGCTGCGGTGGCTTTTGCTTCCCTGGAAATTTTTAAATGAAGACCAACCGAGGTTTTGTTGTTTCTTGTGTTTCGTTGTTTGTTTTTGTTGGGTGTTTTTTTCATTTTTTCCCCCAAAAGGTAACTCTCGGTTCAAATGAGAGCTAATTTGAGGAAATCTTACAGCTAGGTTCAAACCAGATGATCACACAGGCTTCATTTCATTAACAGCCCATGAATTTACACCCCTGTGCAAAGCTCCTTATAGCAAAACAGTTTATCCTGAACTTTATGCATCACCATTGCTAAGTATACTCACTCTCCCCAAAAGCCTGCAAAGAGGACATAGCTGTGTGCAGCCCTCCTGCAATGCTGAAGCACCACATCCATCGCCCTCAGCATCAGTATGCGGCAACAAGTTGTTCACTGGGCACATGTGGGTGCCTGCTTTGAGCCACTGGTGCTTGCTGGGACCCTCCACCGCCCACACAGAGCGAGCCTGTCCCAGGCATCACCTGCTTTGATCCCTTCCCTCTCTGTTTTTGAGCGAGTCTGAAAGTAAAGATGAAGAGATTTGCAGATTAGCGTCCCCAAATACCCTCCCTTTATGCATATGGAATAGTTCCTTCTCCCTTAATAACATCCTCTATGAGCCACGTGAAGGCATGCACCTCCCATTTATCTCATTCATCTTCCTCCTCATTGTTGCCCACGCTTTTTTGAACAACCAGAGAAAGCCAGAATGTCTCACCTCCTTGTCACCAGTACAACCGAGTATCACTAGTATCAGTGCTCTTTTTATTCTCACAACCAGTCTGGCACGACACTCGTTAACCAAGGACAAGGCAGCTACAGCGATGTCTACCATCAGCCACCTTCACCTCTTCCACTGAGCATTTTAGTGTCAGTTTTGCAAAAACGAGGCTTTTAAGCTGCACTGTTTCTTCCTCTCCTGTACCCACCACAGTCACAGACAGAGGGACCAAATTCTTCTCCACCCGCATTTCATGGAACCATTTCAAAAATTCCACTTGTGCAATTAATTGAACAAAATTCAATGCAACAAAGACTCGAGGCCACAGAGAATTAAGGGCAAAAGAAGTGATCCCCATCATCCTATCTGATTTCCCACATGTACCAGAATTTCACGTCTGGAGTCGGATTTCCTCTCTGCATGAACACACAGAATGGCATCGGTCACCCCCATTGGCCCCATCCATGAAATCCCAGTGTGTGAGTGAGCCACGTGCAGCATCCTTTTGCTACTCAGCACTTTGCAGGATGGGGCCTGGGGGCTGTGGGTGACTCGGAGGAAGAAAATATTACTAGTCTATTTGCTTTTAACTGCAGTGGATGGAGATGGTCCTGCGAGATGGGAAAGACAAGAGATGCTCAGAATGGCCTCAGTAATTCTTTAAATACGGTGCTTATGAATAGAGGTGGGAGAGATACTACATAGGTGCACATGGAGTCAGAAAACCCACACATCCCCCCAGGTCAGAAACCAGGAGCGATTGCACTGTGAGAATGAAGGAAATATCAAATGCTTTTGCATAGTGATGGAGCACAGAGCTCAACCTCACAGCCTTCTGTTGGGCGTTCATTGACCTTACCAGGAGAGCCCACATAGGTAATGAGTCAGGATCTGGCCCTTTGAAAGTCTGGAATCAAGAGCCTGATTGCTCCATTAACAATTAGCATTCTGTTTACAAAACCCAGCAGAGTCAGTAAGAATAATCATTACAAAACATGCTCAGACTGCGATTCCGGTTTAAGTTAATATAATTTTAATGAGTTCTTCAGAAAAGGCCTGGCACTTATGGAAAATTTCCTTAATTAATATCAGACCCTAAATTAGTAATAAAAAAAAGCCCTGAATATCATTTGGTCTCAAGCTGGAACTAAAGTATGTTTTGGCATCATTACTAACTGTTAGCAGCAAGTTCTGGAAACAGATGCAAATCTTGATATGTGTCCTAAATATAAAACACATTGCAAAAAAAAGGCTCAGATAAAAATATATCTATACATCCACATATATTCGAGTGTGCTATTTCCTGCCTGTATCAGCAACAAATTCATTCTGTTTAAAAACATTCCACTTGTTTCTCTTTGGTATTTTTTAAATCCCTTATTTCGGGAACAAAACTCTTTCCCTCTGCCTTCATTTTTCCTGTTTATTTCCTCTCCTGACAGCAGTCTCAAGCAAATGAAACGGCTTAAAGACGCCCAGTATAACACTCAGCTGTCTGAAAATCAGCCCGCTTGTTTTGCCACCTAAATATGGGTAGAGGTGCCTAATTTGAGGCCACCCACACCAGAGGAATTTGGCCCTCATCCTTGAGGTGGGGATCGTGCAACGTATCTTCTGGACAACTGCTCCAATGAGGGACTGTACCCAGGAGAGACGGCGCGACCGAAACCCCACACACAAGTGCCAAGGTGCTGAGATTCCCAGGAGGCACCGAGCGGGCAGGAGACTAAAAATGGAAAACCTGTGGTAAACAGAATAAATAGTGCCACTGAACATGGAAAGGAAAAAAAAAAGAGAGGAATGGAGGAGATGAGTTGAGGTGGGGGAGCAAAATGAGTGAGCTGTTTCTGAAGGGAACAGAACCTCCCAAACTCTCCCACAAGTTCTCTACTTTGCTGCAACTCGCATTGAGAAGTAGCACGAACGGAGATGATAGAAACAACCTTAAGTCTCTCAGCTTCCATTAAAAAAAGAAGACAGAGTGAAAATTCTTATAGTCACCAAGAAAAACAGAAGAGTGGAGTGAGTGCACCAGAAATGGAGCTGGCTTCTTGGGTTTGCCAAGAGCCTGAGACAATATTGCTGAAGCGTGAACTGCCCATTCATTTCAGGCACTGCTGACACAAGTGCCTTGCTGGCAATGGCCACGGTATTAACTACTTCTCTGCTTCTCAGTGCATGTGAAGAGGACTGTATTCTAAGGACGGCTCTAATGTCTTCTCTTGCTAAGAACACTGGCCTGAAATGTGCTGAGTACATCCAACAAAGTTAGCAGGAATTAAGGGATTCAGGAGCAGCTACTTCACAGAACCGCAGGTTTTATTCAGTTAGTGGTTGTGAAGCTGAGCTCCCTCAAGGAAGACAGAACACGTTCTTCCAAGTAATATCTTTCAAGGATCAAACCCAAATGAAAAAAAAGGGGGTGGGAGGGAGAGGGGGGGGGGGGAGAAATCCTTATTTTAAAGTTTGTGTGTGCAATGTGCGCACAAGACATTGAACAAAATCCAAGGCAATTGCAAGGCAGGCTTAGAAACCTAAGACGACAAGCAGCAGAGGACCTCAAGGAAAACCAGCACATCAATGTGAGCCACTTCCTTATTAAAGTACAACACTCAACCCAAAGGTTCAGCTGTAGTGGCTTCCCCAAGATGTGTTCTATTTAGGTTTAAGATATGTAGGCTTACAAGAACGAAAATTAAATTGTGTAAAAGAGCGGTACTGTCACTGATTAAAGCACGGGCAGAATGTGCAGAGTTGGATTTATCCTTGCCAACCCTCAGCAAGTTGGAAGAACTGTAATGTCTCTTAAATTCAGTATCTGATTAAGGTCTGGGATAGTCCAAAATGATGCCGTGATATCTACCGGGCAAGACGAATTGATGGGAAGGTTTGGCAACACCGAAGCGAGCAAACAGCCCAGGGTTTGGTCTGTTCTCTGTCTCTCGGTCCTGTATGGCCTGGCCACAGCTGCAATATTAAATCCTTTTAGCCTCCACAACTAGGGTGCTGCCTGTTAGGAATGGGTTCAGGTCTGTGCTCGTTCCCAAGGCATGGCTGGGACCTGCTGGCAGCTTGCTAGCCAACCCCCAAAGCAGCCCCGCCAACAAGTAAGCCATACTGCTGTGCAGCAGCCCAGACCTTGCCCCTGTTTTATTTCTTGGTATGGAGGTTCCTTTACAGTTGGTTCAGCTCAGTGCACTGGGTCTGCAGACCTTTTCAGGCTGAGCCCAGGATGTCCCTCATTTATCTCAGTGAGTCTCTATTCAATGGCACAATAAGCACAAAGATAGGAGAGTTCACCTTGCTCACTGCAGGGACTCCAGTGGGGGGGAAGGGCATGGGGACACCACTGCAGCATCCCAGGCTTGTGCCAGTTGCAGCAATGTGCCCCACATACACAAATATCCGTGAAGAGGGCCAGCCTGTGGCTGGAAAACATAGGTCTGGTGACTTGTACTGCTATTTAGCATCACCTCTACTTTTCTTTCTTTTGCCAGATAGGCATTTGTCAAGTACTGTTGCATAGAATAGGCTCTTTCACAGCCAGTATTAATGTTACCAGGCAAGTCTTCCAGCAGCTTTTGCATTTGACCCTTCAATTCTTTCAAAGGTGAAGCACAAAGCAAGGCATTTAAGCAGAAGCACGAGCAGATCCAGGAACTGTGTAGAAGTCTCCCTGTCTCCCTTCTCAAGAATACTCTCAACACAAAAAGCTCGAGCCTGAAGAGTACCGAGTGGATAGAGGTAAGGGTGAGGCAGATCCTGGCTGGCTTAAACCAGGTCTGAAGTGTAATTAAGCTGTGATATGAGTATGTTTATTGAACCATTTAATCATCTCTTTGGGATCTGCCTCACCAAATACAGACTATCTGATTAGACATGCCTGTACCTGAACTGTTCAACTTCATGCGTTGTAGAACCCATGGACAGAAGCAGGCTCATCCAAAGCACTGCCAAAGACTACAGCTCATCCGCGGACTGGTCGAGTTAACTGAGTCCTCCAAATGCTGTTTTGTCCCCACTGACTTGAAAGCCAGCTCCGGGTGACTCTCA
This sequence comes from Alectoris magna, assembly GCA_030625065.1. Lineage (NCBI taxonomy): Eukaryota > Metazoa > Chordata > Aves > Galliformes > Phasianidae > Alectoris > Alectoris magna. The sequence continues at coordinate 111,428,410 of CM060562.1, read as the reverse complement.
GGTACAAATGACTACCCTGTGGACATCTAAATCCAGAGGACATCCATACCTCCTTCTGCTACTGTGGAGCAACCTCTTTTGACTCCAAGAGCAACCCAGCCCGTACTCCTTGCTCTGAACCTTGTATGTGCCAAGGACTTGTTGGATCAGTCCTGAAGCTTTATGTAAAATGACTCTGATGTGTATTTATATGAATCATATATATTAATTACATAATAGACACTTACGTTCCCCTTCCCACATGCAGTTTGGTTACAAAGACTGAGTGCCTTCACCATGAATCATGCAATCAGACCACATCCCTCAGGCGAAACTCCCTCTAGAATGGCCATGTTCATATATTCCCATGGTTTCCACTACAATATTACTTAATTAAGAATATTAATCTGCTAGGCCACCAACTTTCACTGCCTTTTAGGGAAGTCAAAGCAGACAGGTAGTTTAATAAAATATGGGGAAACACGCTCTTTTTATGATTGAGTCGGTGCAATGAGGTAAGTCAGTTGTATGGCCTCATGAGCTTATTTTTTTTATTTTTTCTTGATATGAACATGAGACACATGCACCAGGGAGATCATTAGTCCACAGGCTGCATGGTTTTTCCAGCCAGTCTTTGGGTGGGCTCTTTTTTGCTTCTCAGCTATTGCTGTTGCTTATTACCCAAATACGAGCAAAATATCACTGATTAATTGTTGGACATTGCAGATGAAGTACCGGTCCCCATTTGGAGAATAAAAGATGAATATTTGAAGTCTGACACCTACATTGTCATGGGTGCTCATCTGCACGTGTCTGCAGCATGCAGGCAGACATTTCAGCTGTGCAAAGCAATCAGGTATGCGTCTAGACACTGGCACGACCAGTTCAGCCACATTACACCAGCCTGTCTGAGTAACTCAAGGAATCAGCTTGCTGCCCTTTTCCCCTCTTCCATGAGATGGAGAAACGCATGTGCTGCTCTGACAATCCCTCACCCACACCCTTTCCTACAGCTCCCAAACTCTTCTGATGCTTACCCTGAACTCTGGTTCAAGCACTGGCATCCTCAGCACCGAGAGCTGCACCCCTCCATGATGGGGGAGGAGTGTGAGCATTTCGGTCAGGAACTGGATGCATTTCCAGCCTTAGGAGTACCATCAAAAATAGCTCTTGTGGGCTGCCACTGACCATGCCACCACTGTGTTGAAAGACGCCTTTGCTTTTCAAATGGTACATTTTCAACATCTGAGTGAGAGCAGCCCAAGCAGAGGTCTGGCCAAAGCCACAGCGGTTTGTAGAAAGGCTGAGTGATGTGAAGCTGTGGCAGGTAGTCAGCCCTGTGCCTATAAGGTGTGACATTCAAGGCCTGAGGGGGAAGTTTCACCCATTTTTCCTTCTGCATGATGTTAAGAACCAGGCAGTAAATATGGCATTCATTAAGATTACCTTGTATATTTTTAACAGCCTTGATAATCAGGTTTCTGCCACCATATTGGGAAGCAGAGTTTGTTTTTATTCAAGGCCTTGTAAAATGCTAATTTCTCCCTTATGCGCTGGAGATGCCTGACATTTTCTAATATTTTTAAGAGTTTCTTAGTCGTCATTTCTCCTCTTCAAAGCTCTGCTCTTTCTGAAAGATGTGTCAAGCAACTGAGCGGCGGTTTGTCTCTCCCAGAGTGCAAAAGATAAATTGGCTGCTGTAACAGAAAGCTTTAAATCGGCATTTTCGCTCTGCTTTAAACACAAAAGGGGCCAGATTCTGCTTCCCTATGTGAGGCAGAAACTCTGGAGAGCTGCAGCATTCCCAGTAGGGGCTGCAACATGTTTCCTTGGTGCTTGGGAATCAGGTCTCCTCCTCCATCCAGCAGCGTTGTTCTGTGATTCAGAACATCAGCAAACACTGCAGACAACCTCTAGCACTTACGTGGAAGATGAAAGCCCACCTTTCTCAATTCTAAATCTACCTGGCAGCAAGATCCCTGTGCTGTGACAGGGTGGGAGCGTTACAGAGACGCTGGTTTGAGCCCTCAGAATACGACAAGCAAGGAGAGCGGTGGCAACCAACCACCGAGTGCAAGGGAAAAGTTCAGCACGCGGCCACATAATGTACACAGCCGGGCCTTCAGCCATCCTGCTTGTGCCCACATGCCAGGAGCTCACGTCTGAATGCACCCAGACAAGCAAGGGCTGCAGGGCAAGTGCGCGGTACAGCCGCTGTGCTCCCAGCCGAGCCTCTCCCAGGGGTGTTGCTGAGGGCACAATTGCAAAAATAACCAATTCAACAACATAGACCATCAGGAGACTCCAAAGGGAACCTGTTTCGGGCAAAGCATTTCCTCAGCATCAAGCCAATCTAGTTTTTTACACTAAGTCAGCGCATTACACAGGGAGCTCACGGGAACCTGCCCCACCACCCTGCACCCCTCAGCCCACACGGAGGCGGTTGGCACCTCCAAAGATGCAGAGCATGCTAGGGACCTCAGAGGTCTTTGCAGCCATTTGTTTGAGAAACAAAGCTTCCCCCTTCTGAGATGAAAGAAATCGAGGAGTCGAAGCTAATCAAATCCTACATGCCTGCTGGCTGGAGTTCAGCTTGTCAGGGATGCGGTGCAGTGCAGTGCTCAGCATTACCAGCGCTACGAGCGTGGTGGATGGGGAAACACGACAGCAAGAAATTCACCTGGCTGCAAGTCAAACAGGTGTATGGCAGCAGCATCCAAGATTGTAATAGTATCTTGCAAACATGCAAAAAAATAGTAATGTCATAAGGCTGATTCTTTAGTTTTCATTAATGAATCATAAAGACTTCATGTTACACGTGCTTTTTGGCATACGCTGCTCATATTTCCACACTTGCAAGGTTGGAGCTTTTACGCTGAGCCACCCTCGCCTAAGGTTCCTCATTCTTGGCAAGATACACATGGTGACTGTGTGCCATTACGGGCTCTATCTTACTTTGGGGCAATCAGATTACTTCACGCAGATGGTTTTATCGCTGAGACCATACAGATGAATTGCACGGTATGTAAATGTACATTTGTTTGATTAAAAAAAGTCTCAGTTTGTAGCTGCTGTCTTGTCTGTGCTCCTAAACAAGTTTCCTTTCCCTCCTGCATCATTCCAAAGCACAATTTGTCCAATCTTTACCCTAAAGTGACTCAGCTAGTTTCTGATAAGCATCTGAAGTACTCATTAACTAAGGAAACAGGCTTTCTTGAGCTACTGGATTAAAAAGGGAGAATGAACCTTCACCTTCACTACTGAAGAAATAAAAGGCATCTATCTAACATCACACACAATGCAAAATGAAAACAACAAAATATAAAGAATATCACAATGATGTTACAACATGTAAGCAAACATCCTCCTGGGGTCTGGGGGGGCAGGGAGCAGAAGAGAGAGAATTTGATCACAGAACCGAGTTCACAATAAAAATAATATTCTGATCTGAAATGGACTTAGTGACATTCAAACCGTTCATGCTCCGAGCAATGCAGCAGCTCTTTCCGACCCCCACCCGCCAGGCAGCAACCCTGTTATCACCAACCAAGCTTTGCTCTTCTTATTAGGGTTTGTCTGCAGCCATTCAGGCCGCTTCCATACCTGTCAGCGTAATTGTTTTAGGAGAAATGTGGACACTACCTGAGAGGCGTCGGGGCACGTCGGTGATGGCTGGAAGTCCTGTGCCTCGGGTAGAGGACAGGGGAGTTGTGGAGTGAATGGACGGCGAGGTCATCTGGCTCAAGTAGGACGGGTACGACTGATCATAGGACCACGGCGGGGATGACTGCGCCTGCCTGGGGTCTGGAAAAAAGAAAAGGAAATCAAAAGGTAAGGAAGAGAAATTGTAAGGCACCGACAGTCTAACTGAAGGAGACGGGGCTACTGAACATACACACATCAGTGTCACAAGGAAGGAGAACACAACGAAGCACAACTTGCTCCTCCAGACTCAATGTCTTTAAGCCTTGCTCTGTGAGCTTCCCTCCTGGTAACAATCACAGAATCACAGAATGGCCTGGGTTGCAAAGGCTCATCCAGTTCCAACCCCCTGCTATGTGCAGGGTCGCCAACCAGCAGACCAGGCTGCCCAGAGTCACATCCAGCCTGGCCTTGAATGCCTGCAGGGATGGGGCATCCACAGCCTCCTTGGGCAACCTGTTCCAGTGCGTCACCACCCTCTGGGTGAGAAACTTCCTCCTAAATATTTGGGGGAAATGAGTGGGACAGTAAGCAGAGCTGAAGATTTAGCAGCTGTTCTGTAAACTCTTGATGTCCATCACCCAGCTCTGACAGTGTTACAATGGGACTCACCAGTCCTTAGGGATGTGGATAGATAAGCTGACAGTAAATAAGAGACATGGGGGATGCTGCAGCTGAGCTTGGGAAGTGCATGTAAAAGGCAAGGAGACTCTAAAGTCAGCACTTGGCATGCCTGTCAAGTTGTTATCCAGTTCAAACATGACAAAAAAGTGGTTTTAGTGCTGAAAATGCTCTCCAAGAAGGAAAATGTCATTAATCTTATTAGCATCTGTCTAAAAATGTCACACTTGGATGCTGGCCCAGTTACCTACCGTCACCTCAATTAGAATAACATGAAGCCAGATGGATTGGGATAACTAGCAGAAGCTAATGATGCATTCACATGTACTTGTTAGAGCACACAATGAAGGAAATTATTTTAAGGATAAATACTGTTTATTTTTTGCTGAAGGTCTGGTGGACTGCACCGAGTGAGAAAGAGGGAGGGCTACTTTTACTCAGCTGTGCTGGGATTCAGAAACTGTTTGTTCCCACTTAGTATGTGGTGATAAAGATAGCACCAAATTCTTCAACAGTCAATTATTATTTTTGTTTCTTTATGCTGATAAAAACTAAGCCTTTTAACCCCCAAAGTTTTTCCGGGCACTGCCTGATAAACAGATAACTGCCTCCAAACTGGTCCACAGAAACCATCCGAATTCTCCCCACTACCTTCAGTGAAACACACCAGGTCCACTCAGTTTGGAGAACCTGCTACACCAGAGCACTGTCCTGCAGCACTGCTTTGCAGACAGAAATGTGATAGCCACATGGCATAAGCAAAGGCACTTTGTCAGGAAATTCAACTTTTTTTCCTCTTTTTTAACTCCTTTCCCTACTCTTCCACACAGCAAAAGCTTGTAGCTTTAGCTACGCCTTGTTTATTTTTGCTTTCAGGCACGATTTGTTTGAAGAGATGTCTGGAAAGCAGATACTTCCTTGAAGCAAAATAACTATATAGATTAAAAAAAAAAAAAGAAGTTCCAATTTAATTTTAAGAGGATTTTCCCCGAGTTTGCCATTTATATTAGAGCTGAGTAAAATAAATGGTTAATATAAACTCCTCAGAAATCTGAAGGACACTTGATCATTAAATGTAATGAACTTCTTTGTTTTAACAATTTCAGGGCTAGGGTTGTATAGATTGGCGCAGGTTCAAATTTGACTGACTGCTCGTTGTTATATCTGATATCGACATACTTCTCTGCCTCATTCCACTACTATAATTCACCATTCAGTCAATGGTAAATGATCTTCAACTGGGAACGGAAAGCCTGTGCTTGCTGGGAAAACAATCTTAAAATTAATGATGTGTCGGGAGCACAATCTCAGACCTACGCTCCTTCAAACTCTAAGAGCTTTTCAACCCGTGTTTCTGAATCCAAAACTGGGTCCCTTGAAGTTTTGATTTCAGGTCAGCCCCAGTACTGGAAGGAAACTATAGAGCAGGTAAAGACTGAGAAAAATCACAGCAGAAGATGTTTTTGCAGGAATTTGGTTTAAGATGATGAAAACCTCAGCAAAGGAGCTGCCTCGTAGAGGCTGATGCCACTTCTCTGGTGTAGCCATCAAGGAATGAAAAGATTCTGACCGACTCTGGTACCCTCCCCACTCTGAACACCCACACTAGGTTTGGTTTTCCACCTAACATCCTTAATTCAACAAGTGCAAATGCCTCTGTGAACACAAGAAGGATCAACAGCAAAAAATGAATGGACTCACCCAGTCTTTATAATGATATTTCATATGGCAATGTCAGAGGCAGAATATGGGGCTGGATGGACCATCTGTTGATGCCACAGCATTTCAGATATTCTCAAGACATTTAGCTTAATTTTTACAATCCCCCTATAGCGCATCCCATCTACAGAACATCACCAGATTTATGTTCCAATTTATACTTGATTTCATCTCTTCATGAGCCCAAAACTGTGAGATGTTAAATTGGAAAGTGTTTTACAGAAGAAGAAGGAGGACAGGCTGTTAGTGAAGACACTGCTGTGACATAACTGCTGCTGCCCTTACAGAGATCTTCTGTTGAACTTTCTACCTAAATTTAAGTGAAAGAATGACAACTTGTTCCCTGAACATCCCATTCACAAAATGGGGCGCTTCTCTTGGCTAGAAGCTTTCAACCCAGATGTTCAAGTGTGAGCCTGAGCCTCTCTCAAGCTAGACTGCAGGAAACTCAGCTCCAGGGAAATCGTATCGTATTTTCTCACAGAGTAGGAAATAATTTGGAGGAAAATCCTCAACCAAATTGAACAGAAGATGCATCAAAGCTCACTGGCTGAAGAAAGACCGCAGCAGGCCAGGCTGGAGGTCAGTGTGATTTCTCCACACTGAGGCAGGGCCAAGGCCACGGCTGAGGCCAGGTGGGGAATTTGCCGTGGGGCTTCAAGCATTATCTTTGTCCTGCTGGGAAAGCGGAAACCGAAGATACTGGTTTTACCAGATCCTGGAGTAAATGCCCTAAAACCAGCCTCTGTCTGGGCATGTGAGGAACAGTATTCAAACAAGGTCTGCTCGTCCAAAGGGTCAAGGTCACTGCTCAGTGGTATTGCCAAGTGCCTGCAGTAAAATGCAGCGGAGCCAAAACCCACCCCACATTGTAGCCAACAACCACCCCACACAGCCAAAACCCACCCCATGTAGCCAACAACCACCCCACACAGCCAAAACCCACCCCATTTAGCCAAACCCCACCCCACGCAGTCCTCGGAGCAGACAGGTTGCTGTGGGCCACACACAGCACCGCTTGGTTTGGTGCGAGGACGTTCCCTGCGATGCTGCTGTGCAGAGGCCTTGGCCACAGAGGCTCCACCTCTCTTCTGGCTTTACCACAGAATCAAGCCTTGCGGAGGCAGGACATCGCCAGGTTTATTGCTTAGGGGTGCCTGCTTCCAGAACTTCCCCTTACGAGGCAAATCCAAGAGGATGCCAGAAGGGAACACAACGATGTCGTCAGTAGGGTCACCTCCTCCATGCTGAAGGGGTGGCATGACCACTGAGCACACACCAGTGGGGCAGACAGCGCAAGCGGATTTGCAAGAAGTTCTCCTTGCCTTCACGCAGATGAGACCATCTCTTCTGTTTGCAGAGAGTGGAAGGCCATGCATGCTTGCCAGGCTGGCAGGCACCCACTGCGTGTGAGAGCCAGAGGCTCTGGGCTGTCACATGAAGCGCCGCATGCTCTGGCAGCCAAAGCGTATCTTTCTAATCGTTGAAGGCCCCGAATACATGAGAAACCCCAGAACTCTGAGGCAGAGCAAACATGAATTCCTGCCTGAAGGAATCCCTCGAAAACAAGGGAAAATGTGAATACAGAAGTAAGCTGAATGGCTCGGGAGAAAGCCCACCCAACTCCCAGCGCCAGAGGCCTGCAGCCGGGTTGGCACAGCCTTAAACAGCAGCAACAGAGGCAGAGGGCCGCTCTGAATTTGACTTTGCACTTGAAAATTTTGGAGTGATTCCTAAGAACAGTCCTCCTTTTGTAAACATTTTCGTTAAGTTTGTGTGGGTGTGAAGAAAAGTGCAGCTTTCACAATACTCATTAAGGACGGGGCATTTTCATGCGTATGCAAAGTCAGGCTGGGTGCAGATGAGCGGAAATGAGTCAGTGGGTAAGGACCGAGCTAACCCAGAGCCAGCTCCTTCCTGATGGCACTGCCAGGTGAGCCTCAGCGAGGCAGGAAAACATGGTCTTGAAAATGCTTTTGTCTCTCAGTTTCACTGCCGCACCGGCAATCAGTGGAGGACTTGATTGGCTCCTGATCCATGTAGTCAAAGCTGACTGCATCAGCTTAGTGGACAATAAGAGCTTTGAAAAATCTGCCTAATCATGGAACCACAGAATGGCCCGGGTTGGAAGGGACCCCAAGGATCACGAAGCTCCAACGCCCTGCCGCAAGCAGGGCCACCAACCTCCACATTTCATACCAGCCCAGGCTTAAATTTGGATGCATAAAACTAAGCCCAGAAAGTGAGCAACCCCTCATGGCCCACTTCTCCCACTCATCATCCAGCAATGTCAGTTCTCTTCTTTCAATGGAAGAGTGTCAAAAGAGAGAAGAGAAAGCTGGAAAGTTGTGCTGCAGAAGCAGCTATCTGTTCCTTTGGCGCTGTGTTATATCATATGTCACAGAATCACAGAATCATAGAATGGCCTGGGTTGAAAAGGACCATAATGACCACCTAGTTTCAACCTCCCTGCTATGTGCAGGGTCGCCAGCTACTAGACCAGGCTGCCCAGAGCATACATTATGAAGCGTACAGATTTACTATAGAAAAAGATCAAATTTCCATTTCCCAAGCTGAGCTCTGGTACTCAGAGCATGACCACGGGCTCACAGCATATAGCCTATAAAATCCAAACGTCCCATGCGTGCACACGCTTTCCAAAGACACTTATTTAAATCCAGTTGTTGGATCCTGTGCTGGCTGCTGCCCATTGTATTAGTGCTACTGCTGATACTAAAAAACAAGCTGTTTGGAGCTATCTGTGGTAAACACCCAAAGCAAATATCTTTGGTTATGATCTTAACAAAACCAAGATGACTTTCTGCATGAGTAAACACGCTATTGTTGTAAACCCAACCCCAGCAAAAACAACAACAACAAAATGCAACCTCCTCCTCTCCTCTGACTATTTCTTAGGAGCATTTGAAAGCCCAGGGCTTGATCTGGATTTCCCAGTTCAATCAGTGAACGCAGTGGAGTTACACCCTTATGGACACCAGTGTAATTGAGACCAGATTTTGGCCTTAAGAACCTCTGAAACCATTTTTCCTCTCAGTCCCTAAGAGTCACAGTTCTAAAGGAAAAAAACCCCAAAAAACTAAGCTGAGTAAGTCTTGCCAGTAGGACAACTAAATAGCAAAGGAAAAAAAGAAAAGTTAAAAGAATACTTTAATAGGAGGGACAGACTTCACCCAATGGAGGTTCACAGTGGCAGCTTGCCAGTCGCCCCAAGGATGCAATCAATTTGCATAAAGCACAGCAGACTGCAGCCACGCTGGGGTTTGTGACAGAAGGAATCCCAGCTCCTCCACCCCATATGCCAACTTGTAGCTTTTATCTCATGAACTGAAGGCACAATGCACCCTGTATATCTATAGCTTGGGCTATTTCTAATTGGTGTTCTCTGAGCAGTCACGTACTGTGCCTGCTGCATTCAGCAGGCTGATGTGCATGGCTGCAGACTGGTGCATGCTGCAGCATGCTGCTGTCCCAGGTCTAACACAAGCAACTCAGGGGGTACTCACATACCGCCCAGCTATAACAGCTACCCGGTTTGTTCCATGGCTCTCCTGCAGCTGGTGGTCTCAGGTAACAGATACTGGGCTGCTGCTTTTGGTCTCTGAGTCAAGGTGCTTCACAGCCCCACATTCACACCCCACAACCATGCTGTACGAGAGGAGGATTGTGCCATCTCCCTGACTCTGCAAGAAGGCAGAGCCCAGCCCCTCCGGCCCAGAATGAGGGGAGCAGAATACAGGTGCCACGCGAGGAGCTGAAGGTGCTTTCTGCCCACAGCCTGCCCACCAGCCTCAGTTCTCTCTGCTCCACCTGATAGCGGCAATGGATCCCCCCCCATTAACTTTAACCTCCAAATTCCTTAAATCTGCTTTCTACAACTTCAAAAACGATGAAAAATGACAAGGGCTGGAAATGCAGCATCACCAAAGCGTGGGGGAGAGGGGAAAGCAGAAAAAGAAAGAAAAAAAGAAAGAAAATCACAGGACCTGCTTTTTGAACACTGCTCTTTGCCCATAGGTCAGATGGTGTCACAAAAGTGATGGAGCAGGAAACCTGACGGAAGCCCCACGCACAGCCCCGCTCGGATCTGCTCTGACAGGAGCTCATCCACACTGGTTGCAGTTTAGAAACACAACAGTTTTGCTCATTCCATACTGGAGCACTGCTGCAACGAGCCAGGCTCTGAGCAGCACTGTAATTCAACCCGCCTGCAAGTTGTTCCAGTGCCGTTAAGGGAGAGAGGAAAGCAAAAAAAAGCAAATATACCAATATCCAAATGTGAGCAGACAGCATCCCTGATTTACGGGCAGCAAGCGGGGTTCAAATTGAATCTGCACTGCCTCAGCGAAGGCATCTGCTTATTGGGCTATTTGTTTTTTAATGACCCTTCACTGTTGCTTTTGCAGGCTCCTAGTTAAAATGCCATGTTGAATAAGGGCAACTCTGTGCCTTGTGCTGCTGCAGTGGGTTTGGGACTGCACTGTGATTTGTAGAAGCTGTGCTCTGATACTCGAGGCAAATAAACACCACCCAGACAGAGAGAAGAAATGTAAGAGTGGACCCCAAAGTGTTCCTCCGTGCTCAGGTGTGGGCCAGTCAGGCTTTAAATATTATTTGTGTTTAATCATGCAATAGCTATGCAAGACCTCAAGTGGAACTACACAAAACCAGTTTATGTGCTTGCTAGGCATAATACGGATTTTGTCATAGGAATGCAGTATTTACTGTTAAATTTATAAGGAATTAATTATTTCCCCTAAATTACTAGGTAAGAGATTAAGAAACAAAGGTATATCTAAAAGGAATGCTTGCTTAATTCCAAGAAAGGTAATAAAAACATCCTTGGGTTCAGACGAGCATCTGTACTCCTTTCAACGCATCCCCAGACCCTACCGGCCCAGCGACCACATTAAGAATCCAGTGGGTAACTGGGGGAGGAGGGCAGCGCCAGCAGCTCCAGCCCTATCCCCGCACCCAGCAGCCATACATTTTGCAGTTTCCCATGGGCAGCCAGCACCTGATCAAAGAGGTGTCTGCTCTGAGGCATTCCCTTTGTCTCCCACTGGCACAGCTTGTGTGGCAAGGGGCATCCATTCCTCGCAGAAGAAGCACGAGGGACCGTCCGCAGAATCATCCCAGTGTTTTGGTGGAACATCAAAGCACACAGAGCTTTGCAGATTGCAATCAACATCCTGAAGAGCACAAAAAAAGCCTTGTGGGGAAGCCAGTGCAACTCACAGGGCTTGCACCGATGCACCACGCTCACACAAATTGCTTTATTAAATGGAAAGCTAACGAGTAGCCTTTGTGAGTACTTGGCTGCTGGAAATTGAGGAGGAGACGAGTGGGGAACAACATGGCACTGTATTGGACCACACTACAGCCCCGTATTCACTAAAAATTTGAATACGTAGCAGAATCCTCTTTGCTTTAGGGAAAATGAGAGCCCTTTGGGATTCTAAAGTATCCCATGACTTTGGGTTTATCTGGCAAGAAAAGCATATAATCAATAATAGATGGGGAAGTCAGCCTGCCTTCCTGGGTTTAGCTTGTTCCCTCTGCCCCACCAGCAGCACTTCCCTCTCTGGATGAAGCCTCAGCTGGAACGGGCTTTGAACTCTTCAAGCTGCAGCACAGATAGGGAACAGCATACAGCTCTGTCTGCAGCCAGGCTTATTTAAACCTCATCTGAAGTTGTCACCTCCAGGAGCTGTAAATGCTGCCGCTGATTCATAACGAGGCAGAGAAGTACTCTATTAATCAAAGCCAGCAGAACATTTTTCTACAGGAGGCATTTATGTGAATGAGAACAGCATATGAGGTTACACTTAGAGAGGAGGAAAATTACAAGGGATCTCAGTTCTCGTGCTTCAGGGCATAAGCTGATCACCAGATGGGGTCAGAAAGAACTTCCCCCTCCTTTGTTCTTAGATGCAGCATTCCACAATAGGTAAACTATGGGGGCACAAGAGAGAAACTGATTTTAGCCCCAGGTTTTGCCCAATTTTGGGGCGTAACTGCCATGTCCTCAAACACCGTCAGACAGAAGAGAGTGGTTAGGTGAGAAGAAACACTGGGCTTCATTTGGTAGTTCATACCCAGAAAATGATAGGTACGAGTCCTGACTTCACACGTCCAACTAAACCTGGCCAAAAAGACTGTTGTGGGAAGGCGGTGGACATCAGGTACCATGTAATGAGTGATACCGACATATTTAATATATCATAGTTGTTATAGAAGTCTAGTTAAAGCTAGACTGCACGAGCTGAGAGAGCTTTGCCACAGCTCATGGGAACCATCTTTCTTCTTGTTCCAATTCACTGAGTGCTTTGGGTTCAAATTAACCCATTTACTTCTCTTCCTCCCTGCAAATTAATAGACCAGCTGAACTTAAAAAAAGAAGAAAAAGAAAGAAGAAGAAAGCCACAACACTTTGTTAAAACCACTAAGTTTCAGCTGGTATCATGTCAAAACCACTTGAAACACGAAACCAGAAATCTTCCTAGGTTGACTCAAAGACTACGTCTACACCAGGAGTGCTTTACCAGTACAGGAATACCAGTGCATTACATTGGCAAAGGGCTCCTGGTGTAGACCCAACTATAACAGTAAAACTGAGTTTTAAGGCTGCCTAGTAAATTGAGTTGAGAGTTTTGCTGACAAAGTTGCATCTAAGTTGAGTTGTCCAACAGTTCTAGCAAGTGAACTGGTCAGCGGCGTCACCTCTTTGCATCCTGGAGAGACGCAAATACATCAGTCGAAGTTTCGAGCGTAGCAATGACCATAATTGGGTAGAGGTTGCTTTGAAACTCTTTCGAACAATATAACCAGCTCTACATTTAGAAAAGCTAACAAAATCGGGGTGTTTTTTTTCTGTTTTTGGGTTGGTTTTTTTTGTAGGTTTTACAGTTTTGTTGCAAACTTCTGGCACAGCTGCAGTTAAACATCTGATTTCAGGCTTACAATCTGCGACACGTGGTATTGCACGATTTCTCTCAGCACACTGAAATCTGTCTCTCAGCATGCAATCATAAATGTTGCATACAGCCCTCATAAGCAATCTTTGGAGATTTCTCCATAACGCAGTCTGTTTATCGTAACACTGGTCAGCACTGGTGCTGCAAGGAAACTGCCACATGAGAAGATTGTGTTATTGTTCTGACAGGAAGACCATTGAATTCTGGGTGCTTCTCTCAACACCACTGCAAAATACAAAGGCTGAATAAAAATATCCATTCTAATATGTGCTAATAGGTACTATTACAGAGCCGGAGGTGAAGGCATAGCAACATGGCAGTTAGGATTTCACCGGATTCCTATTCAGTTTACCCAGATTGACTGTTTTGGACCTATGGCAAAAAGACATTTTAAGAAAAGAAAGACATTTTCAGCTTCAAATGCTACAGAAGAAAACACTTCCCACCTAGCTTAGCCTGGAACACATCTCTCCCTCTGTAATAGCCTCTATGTCTATAGCTGAGACACAAACATCCATAAGCAATTACTACCGTTGCCTGTGCAAGTCAAACCTATGGTTCTGTCTCTTACCTGTAATCTGACTCTGTCCTTGTGGATTAAAAGGACTTGGTGCAGAGTTCAGAGAGGGCCGTGGGCTCTGGGTCGGGACCCCTACTCTCATACTGGGATGAGGAATGCGCCCTAAATCACTGAGGCGTTCAGGGAACAAACTAGGTTTAGAGTCATCAAGCTTCTGTCTGTGCCCTGGAAACAGCAAATCATAAAATAAAAGCGTTAATAACAAGATTTAGTACTTTAACATACAAAAAAAAATATAAAAAAATAAAAAGACAGGTCTCTGAGGACCTATTATCAGATTAATGGACTATGTAGGTACCACCACTACTCCCAGTAACAACGTGACATTGGTGGGGAATTGGTGTTCTGGTGTTTTGGATGTGGTTGTGCTGGCAAAAGCCTTAACCAGCACTACTGTGCCCATATCGATATGTAATGCAGTAATTTGGATCAAAATAAGCCCTTATGGGCACCACACAAGGTCTTTATGTCTCTTTTTTGTCTTTTTTTTTTTTTTTTTTTCCTGCTTCAACTGCACCGGATAGTTAAAGGGGCAAAGCTTTTTTTTTCCCCGAAGTAAACCTTATGTGTACAAGTCATCGAGAAGGACAACTATTCCACGACTGGACTATACGCTGTGGATATTTGCTAAGAAAACTCCTCTGTAACTTGAGAGCTTATCCAAAACGTAAACAGTCACTCTCATTTGAGAAGCTTCTGGCCAAGACCGGGTCCTACACTGCCGTTATGTGTTCAGCCTTCCTCCATGCTTGTACTTCTCCCCTGTGCCACGGGGCTGCTTTGGGAAAAGCCTTCCATGGGTGCCTGGTTGTTGAAACGCAGAGGGGAAAAATGGCCAAAGCAACAAGATGCACCAAGTGGCACCTTGGCACTCTTCATACTGTCATTCAGATATTTCAAGAGGAAAGGTTTTACTTCTCTAATTGTTGTATTTTTGCTCCTAAGTTTAATTTCTTGTTGAAGTAGTAACAGATGCTCCTCAGCCAACGGTGCCTTTGAATGAGGCACAGAAGGTGTTACTTCTGTCATTCAACAGATGGAAAAACAGGCATGCAGCGAGATTAAGGTCAGTACTAATTTTACTTAACTTCAGCCATTCATAAATCAGGCATCTAGTCTAAACTCTTCTAATGTAGACTTCCTCTACAGTTAATGGAAAGAAATAGCTACTTCCAGAGGGCAATTCATCTCATTTGTCTCTGACACCAGTCTTAAAATGGGATGATTCACCTTCTGAATTTGCTTTCCCTTCCTCCTCTGATCAGAGAGGGAGCCCGCATGACTAGTTTAATTAGGCTCTCTCACTATTAGTCAACATTGCATGGAATTAATCTCCCCCTAAGTTAGTTACTAAGGTCACACGAAAAGCATCTGGCAGAGCTGAAATGGGAGCCCAGATCCCCTCACTGCAACCCAGACACGCAGTTGCCTCCATCCCTGTAAACAGTGCCGGGGTATCGGCACAGGCAATAGCTGGGTTGGATATTTTTATGCCTTTAACATTAGGAAGGGTCTCTGCTGTGGTTTGGGCTGGGACCAGCTCAAACTCCTCCAGATGATGCCCAGAGGTTTGACACACACTGCATTCTCCCTCAGCAGTGAAAATACAGCCCTCTGCTTGGAGGCCAGGAGAGTTCAGCTTTGCAGACACGGTCAGATTGCCCACATCAGCCAGAGAACCAATTCCGGCACTGTTTAATTTGTTTTAACAGTATAAATGAGGCCACTGAGTCTTGAAACGTATCAGTTCATCTCTCTTTATAAAAGGAAATTTAATGGTGTCTGTCACCGTAGCACTGAAATACATGGGTTCACATCATCCTACTGGGACCACAGTGTCCAAATGTAGCTGAAGGCAAAGCTTTCTCTATAATGGACAGCTAACTCTAAACTAAATTTAGAGAAATCAGGGTTCTGCATAGACTGTGGAAGACCTTGGACCACAGACGTGGAGATGTCCAACAGCTGCCTGGACGTGGGCCTGGGCACACTGCTCTGGGTGTCCCTGCTTGAGCAGAGGTTGGACCTGCTGGACCCAGAAGGCCATCGGCCACTCCGAGATTCTGCCATTCTGTGAAAACTGAAGGATTGAGGTTGGAAGATGAAAAAAAATAGCTAGATGGAAATTAATTTTAGAGAAACTTCTCTAGCAATTAAAAAAAACTAATTAGTTGAACCATTATTCTGTGCTTTGAAGTATGATTTTTCTCCCCCATGATGACTCAGTATAAAAACATGGGGTAGGCGTGAGCTTTCCCATTAAAGAGAAGGAGCTGCTGCTGGCATCGGTGACTCCTCTCTACGAGGTATCAATCACTTCAAATGGGGAATGATTTTTGGTGGGCTTGTAACAGCTCTGTAATGGCAGCCTCATTAATAGGATAACATCTCACCTGGTAGTCATTAGCACTATCTCTCCCATCTATGTAAATTAGAACTTGTATAAGCTGGGTGCTGCTAATCTAAAGAAATAACTTTCACACAAATACACACGCACACGGTCAGTACTCTCTTGGGATCTCTCATTCTTTTACATTTTTTTTCCATGTTTTCGCTTTTGTTAGTCGCACTGACCAGTCAGGTTTTCTCAAGGAATCCATTGCCCCTCTCCTTTTCTATTCATTCCTCGTTACACTTCAGCACGACCAAGAAGGCTCCAAGTAAGATAACCCAGTAGCCTAACTCTGAGCTGACTTCACCTGGGGATGAATCTATTCCCAAAGTGAAATTCATTTTGATGGAACAGTTCTGCTCTGTGTTTATATGGGGTGGTTTTGGCTAAGGGATCATACAGTGCTCTTCTAACGAACCAGTGCACAAACGATTTTGATTGCCTTCTGCTCACTCAATGAACGCTCAATATGTTGGCCATCTCTCCTGTACCAACGTGTGCCCAACAACCCTTTGCTTTGTTTCTGTCATGCTCTGGTTGCCCGTAGGTTTTCTGGAACAGGGACTGTATTTAACTCTGCATTATTATAATGAATTATCAGAGAAAGACAAAATTCAGGAAGATGGCAGGGTACTTCCATGTAGGCAGGGAAAAAAAAAAAAAAGGAAAAATAAGAAGGATTTCCACCTGAAATAATTGAGAAATATGTGGATGTGGGTGTTGTCACCTAGAAAAAGCAGAGAAAGGAGGGACAAGAGAGATCCCTGCATGTCTGGAAGACCCCAGGCATCAGTGCAAGTACAGGTCCCAGAAACCAGCAAGGGGCCAAAGGCAGACTTGCCTTTCCCTCCTGGTCATTTAAAATTTAGGGCTGTAGCAGAGAGTCCCGTTATGACACAGAGATCCACAGGAGCCGCGCTCCCCCAGCGCAGCGCCCCAGTGAGGTGAGACTGCACTGCAGTTCTGCATGTTACGGGTTCCTGTTCTCTAACAGAAGCTAAGACATGCCCACGTGGAAAGCAAGCAGGAAACTCAACAAAAAGCTCCATATCGAGGAGCTGTCTGCAAAGAAGCGGCAACTTAAATAGCTTTTTTGCCCTGATTCTTGTGCAAGAAAAAATATAAAACAATCCTATTAAGTATGGAGCAGCCATGAGGCATGGGCTGAGACTCTAAAAAGGCCTTCTGAGTAGCACATCATCAGCAGCAGTGAAATATGTGATACATGTTTAAAACTCATTCCACAGGCTGCTTTTCATCTCCCATTGATATATGCGTCCGTTGACAGAGAAATTCCTGATCCCAGGGGAGCGTGCTAAGAAAAGCTGTATTCCTTGGTCACAGTCATGAGGCATCATTTTATTTCAGGAAAAAAGATTAGGGTAGTAAGTGTGGATAGCTCAGCGAGAATCTGTGATCTGCCGCGGCAGCGATTACATTAAAAAGCAATATGAGGCTACGGAGAGGGTAGGAGAAAATAATGCCGTGCTTTCCCAATGCCAGCACTCAGCGCCTGGGATGGTGCTGCCAGCAGCGCTACACTGAGGCCTGGTTGCTCTGTTACAAAGAAGATTTCATGGAATGTCTTGGGCTTACCAGGGGGACAAACTGCAGGCAGCCTCACCTCACCAGGCCACGCAGCCCCAGCGTGCCGAGACGGCACCGAGGAGCTGCCATTCGGCCACCACATCCCAGCTGTGGCAAGAGATGTAAGAAGCCTTCATCTCCAGATTAATCATTTCAGTTTAAACGCAATGAAGGAACGCCTCCGGATCAAAGACACACGACCTCGAGGCGGATGGGTGCGGGAGCTGGAAGGGGATGGGAGCGCATCCCTCATCACTCAGCCCCCGCCGCATCGCTGCAGAAGTCAAGATGTAAGTGGGGCTGTGGAAGAGGCTGACTTGCAGGATGGAAACGTGGTGTTGACGCTTGAAGATTTTTACCTCCTCGGGGAGGAGGGCTGTGCCTTTTTATCTTTCAGTTGTGTGTGTGGAACTGAAAACTAATTAGATTGTGCTACACGTGGCCCAGCCAGATGCTGACACTCAGGGACTCCCCTTCTTTGTACCATGTACACCGCCCACCTTTTTGTTTTTTTTTGTTGTGTTTCTTTTTTCTGCTGGTACTGAGGAGATCTGGTTACCAGATTGTCAGCAGATGTTTTTATCACTCACAAGTGGGTTAGCTATTTTCAGTCATCACCCATTTCTTTCTGCCTTTTTCACTTCTGTCACTGCAACAAGATGCTTCATGGGAGTCAGGTGTCTCCATGAAAAAGCCAAGGGAATGTAGAAAGGTCATGAAAACAAGAAGCTGGGCTGTCCCTGCTGAGCTACGTGTGCTGGGGTAACCCCAGCAGAGCACAGGGCAATGGTCAGATATGAAATAACACCAATGCTGGTGTTTGCTCCATGTTGTGAGTGTGCTCTGCAGCAGGAGGAACCAGGAGAAGTTTCACAGAACCATAGAATAGTTTGGGTTGGAAGGGACTTAAAGCATCACGAAGCTCCAAACCCTCTGCCATAGGCAGGGCCACCAACTTCCACATTGAATACCAGCCCAGGCTGCCCAGGGCCCCATCCAGCCTGGCCTTGAACACCTCCAGGGATGGACGGGGCATCCACAGCCTCTCTGGGCAGCTGTTCCAGCACCTCACCACTGTCATAGGAAAGAACTTCCCCCTGACATCCAACCTAAATCTTCCCTCCTTCTACTTCAAACCGTTTCCCCTTGTCCTGCTGTTATCTACCCTTTCAAAGAGTTGACTCCCCTCCTGTTTGTAGGCTCCCTTCAGGTACTGGAAGGCTGCAATGAGGTCACCCTGCAGCCTTCTCATCTGCAGGCTGAACAAGCCCAGCTCTTTGTAGGGGAGGTGCTGCAGCCCTCTGAGCATCTTTGTGGCCTCCTCTGGACCCTCTCCAAGTTTGGGGCGTCATTCCATGGAGGTCTACAGCTTTCAAGGGCAACTGAAATAAAAACCCTCCTAATGCTGAGGCTGGTAACTGAGCCACTAACAGCAGTGGCTCTGGGTTGGGTTTGAGACTGAAAAAGAAGAAAACTGCAGTGGAAAATGGACTTGTCTTCAGGCTAAGGGGCACTACAAAGAAGTACCGATATTACGAGCTGAAAGTTACAACCTATATAGCCCAAGCTTTCTCTTTCTTCAGAAGAAGCACACCTGAGCCCAAGAGCCCAAGTTTTGATTATTGCCATTGTTCACCATAAGTACAGAACTTTACAAATCTGGAGAACAGGTACACTTTTCCTGCTGACTTCATTAATGGATATGTCTTAGAGACGCTCCATCTTTTAACGCTAATCCACTAGCGACACATTTCTCTGTCCATGCTGTAGAAACCAACTTCACACCACACATCCTCTGAATTTTATCACAGTTTCTCCTTACATTCTCTTTGGACATTTTCCTGCGTTTCATCCCACTTGATCCTACGGATCAGTCCCAACTGGAGGACACTGGTTGGAACCCAGCTCCAGGCTCGTAAGGCTGAGGTCTCACTTATCCATGGCAAAGGAGTTCGGACCTGAGCCCAAGACTTCTTACCAGCTGTTGTGTAGGGACAGAATAATGCTGCATGTTCGGCACAAATCAAAGACATGCACTGTTCTCTTACACATTTCAGCAAGACAGCACTCCAAAGCAGCCTTAATCTATGCTGTCGTGGTAAAAGTAAGAGAACCATCAATGAGCAAAAAACCAGAAGACACACATTTGCCCTTCACAAGTAGGAATGTCTGTCACTCTTGTGACAGCTGCCCCGGGCTGGCTTCCCTTTGCCGTCCCCTGGCCCACTCTGACTGAACACAACGCAACCCAAAGTTCAGGAGAAAGAAAAACAAAATGTAAGCGAGACAAACAGCTTTTACCCACGAAAGGGAAAAGCTTGGAACCCTTCCAGTCTCTTGGGTAAAGACACAATTATGAGAAGAAAAATATAATCTACCCAAGAGACATCATAATTACATAATTAGGCCATAGGCTGTGCATTGGAAAGGTTCTTATAATTCCTACAGAAAGGAGCTACATAGGTGAAGAAACTGCATTTAATTTGCTCAGTGGAGGGGGAAAAAGAAGATGTTTGTTTTTAAATAGCTGAGGGCACCAGTTTGCATTAGACTGGAGAGCTTATTCTCCCAGAGCCCTTTTAGTGTCAACAGGAGTGACGCAGACGCGGGCATAAAACAAGACTCTGTCTTGTTGTGTTCTGAAAAGATGGCAGGTTTTCTACCCCAAACAGGTAAGACTCGCACCTGAAACAACTGCAGAGAAGTGAAAGTAAGGTATGAAAAAGAAGATACGCTGTGGATGGCTCAGTTCCTACACAATGAATCTGATGCAGCCCATTGCTGAAACCCCACTGAACTTCTTACTGCTGAGTGCTGCTCTCCCAAAGGCCTGCTGCTTGCTGGTGCTGCTCCAACAGGGTCAGCTCCAGCTCCCAGGGGCATCCATTACACTGCAGCCTTCCAGGAGCTGTGGTTCAAACCAAGGATGAACTGAGGTAGGGGTAGGTTTGAACTTCAGTGTTTTCCACGTGGAGTTCAAGCCTTGGTGTCAATGGCGATCTCCCCATTGACTCGCTGGGAGCTAAAGCTCATCTTGCAGGCTGCACTCCAAGCCTGGAATGAATTAAGAGCTCCCAGCAGGTTAAAGGGAGGAAGGGGCAGGAAAGGTGAGGGGAAATCATCCCATGGGTACATAAATCGTGTCCGGAGTACCCATGGGAATCATTCTGATTCTCCCCTCACAAAGCCTCTGAGAGTATAAAGTGCTATCAAGTGCTTTTTAAACATCAGCTGGGGTCTGTGGAGAGCACATACACAGCTGAAAGTCAGACCAGGAGGTCAGGGTTTTTCAGCAAATTGCAACAGCTGCAGAGCAGCCTCTTGGTCCCAAAATTCCGCCATGCAGGGAGGTGGGAGCAGGGCTCTGAGAGCCCCAGGCTGCTTGTGCACATAAGAAGAGACATATGGCAGGGACAAGCCAGCCTGGGGAAGCTGTATGAACAGAGCAAAACTGGAACACTTTATGAATGACAGTGGCAGGCACTCTGAGGACAAGAAGCAGCAGAGCAGGAAGGGGATGGAGTGGGATAGCTGCAGCTCTGGTCCTCCCCAGCATCTCAGCTCACCCCAATGCTCTGCTGTGGCATGGCCTGGCTCCACAACTCACTAAACAAAACAGCAAAGTCTCTCCTTGTCACGGGAACGCTCTGCTTTTTCCTTTTCTCCTTTTCTCTCTCTTCTCAAGTTATGGAATTCTAACTCGGATTTGGAAGCTTGTTCAAGCACAGCTGAGCAGCATCCTGCATGAACATCAGCACAGAGGTGCACCGAGAGAGAGCAGGCAGGAGCAAGGCTCTGCTTTCACCTTCAGACATCACTTACAAACATAAATGAATCTGTGTGCACTTGTGCCGGGAAACCAGCTAAGATCTGCTAGCATCACCACTCAGAGACATGAAAGGCAACTCATATAAACAGTCATACAAGTCTCAGTCCCTGCCTTAACTCCCTTGCACGCTGCTATCCGTTACGCTCTCCTCTTTCTCCTCCCCACCTTTTATTTTTATTTTTTTTTGCAGAAGAGGGAAGGAGGGGCTATAAAGGCCACACTGCAAAAGGGCAAGAGCTCCTCACACCGACCTTATCGCCCTCATCCTAACCCAGCAATATCTTTGATGAAGATACAGACATCACCCCTGCCCCAAAGTCGGCTGTCCTACGCAGAGCCCACCAACCCCTGCTTGCTGTAGCAAATGAAGAGGGCAAGGAGGGGGTGGAGAGAAAACAACGCTGCTCCTGGAGCTGGCCTCCCTCCAGCTGGCAGAGGGGCTGCTTTTCTTACTGCTTGCGAAACCTGATTCCTTGAATAGAACAAAATGGGGGCGATGTAAACACAACCATTAAAGCAGATTGGAGATGCTGTGCTGTCCTGCGAGCCTCCGCTCTCTAGACATCACTAAAGGTGCACTTTTGGCTTTTGTTTGGCACTTTTGGGTTTTGTTTTACAGCCCCAAAACCAAACTGCGTTTGAATGGGAGTTCAGGCATGGAAGAGACAACAGTTAAGCAATAATGGACGGATGTATGCATGTTTGTATTGTATCTTTCAACAGATTGTTTTGCTGCATTAGAGGACTACTGTGTTTATACCCCAGCAGTAGGCTTTAAGCAGATTGTTTAAACTTGATTAAACGGGGATATTTCTAAGATAACCTTGCTAATAAAACTCAGATGGTTAAAGAAACCTGAAAACACGGTTAAAAATAAAAAAGATGCAGTTTGAGTCTACTCTCACAGGGGTAATGTGATATAAACTCCGAAAGAAAACAGTCTTTACAAGTCAGACTTGAAGGATTATCTCATGTATCAGCACCCTCTGTGGCAGCGTAGCACTTATCCACGTATCCACCCATGCTAATGCTCTTGCACAATTTACTACAGCCTTGATAGACAGATAATTGCTTTATCCACCCAAGTGTAATAAACGGAGTCTACTATGTTAATCCTTGTATTCTTATTGTCTGCGAATGCCAAGTGAGGGAGAGACCTGCACCAAAAGCCCAACCTTCTCATTCCTACACTACTGGAGTTTACTCGCCCTCAGACCTGCTGAAGTGTTCTCATTACATTCCACTCCCCTGCCTGCAGTGCCAAGTATTTCGAGTAGCATCCAGTTATTGTTCTGCAAGGGGCTCCTACACTCAGGCTGTATGGAGGCAGCAGCCAGGATGCAGCAAACAACAAAAAAAACCAAAACCAAACCACCCTCAAACATCTTTTCCTACTCAGTAACGCAGACCAGCTATTATTTGTTCTTGGGCACAGCGCAGAAAGTAATTAACCTGTCCTCCTAAACCTGGGCATCAGCTCATTTGAATGGAGTCCACCCGACAGCTGAGAAATGCAGCTGCTGGCTCATCAGCCTCTTCCACAGAAATCCATAAAGGTTTTTTTTTGTTGTTTTAAATGTCAAAAACAGGCATATCCTCTAAAAGGTTTATGGATTCCTGGCAGCTCCTTCAGCTTAGGTCTGTGGCATCTAATTTGTAATGACAGTTTGACGGACGTCTCCCTTTCTTCCATCTGAAAAGTATAAAGAATTGGCAGTTTCCCCAGTAAAAATTATTCTTAGCACTATTCTTTGCTCTTATCTTATAAGAGCAATATTAGATATTGCAATATTATATATTGCTCTTATCCTCTGGGCAGCCTGGTCCGGTGGTTGGCGACCCTTCACATGGCAGGGGGGTTCAAACTAGATGATCACTGCGGTCCTTTTCAACCCAGGACATTCTAGGATTCTTTGACTATTTACACACTCAACAGCTTGTTTTAAATAGCCCAAAGATGATAAAAACATATGGGTTGATTGGGGTAACTTTCACGTTGTAGAAGGCACTGAGCTTTCTGGGCAGTCGGACAGCACGAGGCAGCACAGACACGATGCACCAGGCTTAGCAAAGCAAACAGTGTCCCCGGGGATGATGCCGACTGCCGTGCAGGTGAGTCCAAATTGTTATCCCTTTGTCATGCTCCACCTCCATCTGGAACTGCCAGCAGGGCCACTTCTGCCCCCGGCAGAAGCTGGGATGGATCCAACTCTGCTTTCAGGGCTTGGAGGGAAAGAAAGATGAGCAATAGGGGATACACAGAGCGGTGCTGTAAGGCTGCCCACTAACTATCCCGTGAGATCTAAATGGAAGGTGTTACACATTAAGGTTTGTCTTTGGCCAATTATTATTACTATTTTCTTTAATAATTTGGATGACGCAATACAAAGCAGGATTTTGAGCTCTCCAGACTACGGTGGAAGTGTTCGGAAAGCAAAACAACCTTAGCAAATTGGAGAAAAGACATTTGCTGTACCCTTGGTACAACGGCACGAAGTGAAATGCAAGTACACCGCAGCACCCTCTGGGTTAAGAAATGAAATGCTGAAAGGCAGCACGACGAAGCAAGAGGCAGCAGCCCTGCTGGGGATGGTGCGGGGTTAGCAGTGAGTCGGCAGCTGAACGTGAGTCAATAACAGCAGTCGGTCTTTAAAAAAAATGAAGCAAATGCAGTTCTGGGAGAGATTAATGGTTGTGTTGCACAGGAGACATGGAAGGTAACTATTACACTCTTGCTCAGAAGTGGTGAGATATCAGCTGGACTGCTCTATCCGGTTTGCAGCACCACCCTCTAAGAAAGATACAGACAAATTAGAGAGAATCCAGAGAAGAGCAACAGGAGTGATAAGAGATTGAGTAAGCATGACCTACATGGAAAAGCTGAGGGAAATGCATTTGTTTAGTCTAGGAAAGAGAAGAGCAGGAAAGGACAAGATAAGAGTAACATGTTTTCTAAAGAGAACGGTAATCAATTGATCTGTATGTGAGCAGAGCAGAGACCACGAAAAAGCTGGCTTCTCTGGAGGGAGAGCAGATTTAGGAGATTAATGTATGATACTGGCAACCTCCTTTCTAAGTATGGAAGAAAAAGCCCCAAAAGCAGACGTGGTAAGTCAGTGGAAGGTACAGTACTGGAGGATTTAAGAACTTGGACGTCAGTGTCAGATGTCAGTGATGATCTAAGCATATACAATACTTCATCTCAGGAGAAAACGGACCAGGTCACCTCAGGTTTCTTTTTGCCCCACTGTCCTAAGCCTCAGTGTTTGCCTGTACTGGGCTGAGTCACGCACACAGTGTGAACAACACGAGAGCACCAGGTCAGGCAGCTCAGGGGTACCATGTGCCTGGTGCTGCACAGCACTCAGCATCCCCCCCCAGGCAGGGCACTGGGACATTGGGCTGTGGCTGTGTAGGTGCTCCAGGACACAGGGAGACCATCAGCATGTTACTTGTCTACACTTGGTTTTGGTTGTTGGTTTCTTGTTTGATTGTCTGCTGGTTATTCAGAGTGATGGTCACACACAGAGAAGCCTTGCTCATCCCCTCTCCATGTCAGCATGAATAACAAGAAACATCAAAATGACAGATATCATGGGGAAAAAATGACACTGAGCGAGGAAGGACATGTTTAAGGCCAGGTTGGATGGGGCCCTGGGCAGCCTGGGCTGGTATGAAATGTGGAGGTTGGTGGCCCTGCCTGTGGCGGGGGGTTGGAGCTTCGTGATCCTTGAGGTCCCTTCCAGCCCAAGGCATTTTGTGATTTGGACAATGTGTGTCTTCTTCAAGAGGGTAGGGAACTTCCCAGTGCAGTGAGAGACTACAAAATTTGGAGATTTTCCAACCAGACAGCCTCAGTACATACACTGTTTGCTCCCAGTACTGCTTCATTCCTAACCTTCTCCCCCATAGGATTATTACTTTTTTGGGATGATTTTTAAAAATGCCTAAAAGCTCATGAGATCACAGAGCTGTTAAGGTTAGAAAAGGTTGGAAAAGAGCACTAGGATCACCTAGTCCAACTGCCAGCCCATCCCCACCATGCTCACTAACCCATATCGCTCAGTGCCACGTTCATCCCCTTTTGAAAACCTCCAGTGACTCCACACCTCCCTGGGCAGCCTGATCCAATGCCTGACCACTCTTTGAGAAGAAATCTTTCCTAATATCCAGCCTGAATGCAAGTCTCTGGCCAAGGGGAAGCACATGCGTATGGGCTCGGTAAGCACCACGCTTTGCAGGCTGCTAATTCAGTGTCTAAGCCACAGCGGAGGATTTATCCTGCTCAGCAGTGGTGCAGAGCAAAAGCCCTGGGGAAAGCGAGAGGGAAAGGAGGGAAACAAAACAGCTCATGGGCCGTGCCTGGCCATCAGGAATGTCATCTTTTTTGAAGGGCTCAGGCAGGGGGTTGACCCTATAGCCTACAGTTGTAAAGTTTGTTTAGTAACAGGGAGCCTCCCGCGAACTTGAAAACAATAAGAAAACAGAGTCCTGGAGAATAAATCTCACCCCCTGCCCCAGTTGTCTGCAAGTTTGGCTACCAGAAGGTAACAAATCCCGAGGAATGCAGGTGGTGGGGTGACCCGGCAGCTGGAGGGGGTCCAACACAAGCAGTGGGCGATGCCAGTCACCGCGCTGCTGGAGGCACTGATAACACCCAGGGAGAGCCTGGAAACGCCGAGCAGCCACGGGACAGGCTGCACTGGTTGCAGTAGGGAAGGGGGCAATCGAGGCTCTGGAAACCTCAAACATCCCTTCTACTGCTTCTAGCAGCATCCAGCTCAGTATGAAGCGGCTGCTCCTTGAGATACTGCAGAGAAGGTTGGTCCAAACATGACTCAGTTTTCATTTCTGATCCGAGTCTCTCCATCCCATACACCAGGGATGCTCAGAGGACTTCCACTTTTGTATGTGGAAAGCTCTGCCTTGTTCCTACTGCTCTGAGCTCCCCTAGGTCCGTTTCTGAAAACAAATGGTAGCTCACCGCCTTCGCTGTCCCCCTGCTTTTATCACCACCAGCAGTCTCACCACTGAGCGGCAAAGCACTTGGGCATTACTTTGTGGGTGCAATCCTCCAGAGAAAGAAAAGGAAAAAAGAAATGCAAAATCAAAGAAATCAAAGCTGTCAATGTCTACTTATAAAGATCGCAAGTCATTCATCTGGGCAGCTGTGAGGTTAATAGCTTTCAAAGATGTATGCAAGCTCACTCGCACAGCCCTACCTACACCTCTGTGCCTCCAGCTTGGAACTACTGGATCATCACTGGCACGTGCTGCAGATAATCTCTGCCTTTTTAATTATTATTCTGGTGAGTCGTTAAGCCTGGATGCACACCACAGTGCACCAGTGGAAAAAAATCTCTGCAATGCAAAAGTGACAAGGGTGTTCTATGCCGTTCTCTTAAAACAGTCAAAAATAACAGAAAAGTATTTAAATTCTGGAAATACTCATCATCCCCACGCTATTAATACCTCCTCAATAGTTCGTTCTATTTAAAGCAGGCCACTTTCTTCGGGTTTTATTTTGTGCGTGGCAAATCCCATTTAATTCACAGGATTAAAAAAATACACATGTGAACGTAGAACTGGAAAAATGGGATGGTATGGAGCCCGAGCATTCAGCCACAGCCAGGAGCAGAGGTTTTGCCACCATCTTCAGCATGAGCCTGGCCCCTGGAATATTAATGTTTGCTCTGTTTTAAATGTCATATGACTAATGTAGGAATAGCAGAGCTGCTTCCACTGCAATGGGGACGGTCAGGTGTCCGATCCCTTCGATATCGAACTGCAGAGGCAAGCTGTGCAGTCTGCCTTTTAGCACTACTGCCTCTTTGTCTTTCACTGACAAAATAAGGGTTGAAGCCATGGGCACCATTTAGTAAAGGACACGGCATACATAGGAGGGATCTTCTTGTCTTTAAGCCCAAGCTTGATTGAATTCCATCAAGGAATAACGGAAAATAGAACACAAAGTGCTGTTCCCATTTTGTCCAACCAAACTAGAACAAGCAATGCTGGTGCTGCTGAAGAAATTGGATATATCTTATGGGTGTGTTGCCTTGCCTTTTTTTTTTTTTTATTATTACAAGTAAAACTCATCTGTCTTAACCAATTTAAATGAAAAAAAAAGGCCAAAACAGAAAGAGGGATGGAAAACTTTTCTCAGCTTCAACACGAACTGTGAAAAAGGCTTAACTTAAAGAGAAAACCATTCTGTTAGGTACAAGTTTACAGAAAACTCAGCACTGTGACAGAGCAAAAAACTGCTTTTAACACTTCTGCAGGGGGAATGGATGATTCCCTCTCCTTTCACACCAGCATCCCTCAGAACCCAGGGGCCAATTCTCCTTTGGGCAGTAGCAAAGGGCTTTGGCTATCAGTGTCTCCAACACTGCTATGTCCTGCAATGACCGGCCTGGGTGCACGTACAAGATATTCCTTCCTTTACAAAATGTTCGTAGAATCACAGAACGGCCTGGGTTGCAAAGGCCCACAGCGCTCAGCCAGTCCCAACCCCCTGCTGTGTGCAGGGTCACCAACCAGCAGCCCAGGCTGCCCAGAGCCACATCCAGCCTGGCCTTGAATGCCTGCAGGGATGGGGCATCCACAGCCTCCTTGGGCAACCTGTTCCAGTGCGTCACCAGCCTCTGCGTGAAAAACTTCCTCCTCAGATCCAACCTAAACCTGCCCTGTCTCAGTTTAATACCATTCCCCCTTGTCCTATCACTGCCCACCCTCATAAACAGCTGTTCTGTGTACTAATGGTTCCCCTTCATCAAAGGACCAGCATGGAACCTAGTTTCTAACCCCTGATGGGTTTAAGATTACCCAACTGCCATCAAGGGTGCTCTGAGACCCCACCCACCCGATGTCCAACAGGACGTGGTTTACAGTTATATACCTTGTATGAAGTAGGGACAACTTGCTTCTTTCTCAATGTTGCTGATATTACACTGCATCATTATGACAGAACATCCATCCTCACTGCTCACTCTTTCACCAGGCATGGTGGTGATACAGTTCCTGCACATCCTTCTGATTGCAATAGCAAAAAGTGTTGTGTGTGCTTTTCTTTTCTTTGGTGGTCAGTTCGTGGTATTTGAGAATGGCTGGCTTGCTAGTATTTAGTTTGTCCTTGAGAATGATATAGGACTGTTTCTTGGTTTCTTGCTAATTCTGGCATATACTTTCATTAAACTGGGAGGGAGCTGAGCTTGTTCAGCCTGGTGAAGAAAAGGCTGCGGGGTGACCTCACTGCAGCCTTCCAATACCTAAAGGGAGCCTACAAACAGGAGGGGAGTCAAGGGGAGATAACAGCAGGACAAG
Organism: Alectoris magna; assembly: GCA_030625065.1. Lineage (NCBI taxonomy): Eukaryota > Metazoa > Chordata > Aves > Galliformes > Phasianidae > Alectoris > Alectoris magna. The sequence goes on along the minus strand of CM060562.1, from coordinate 111,399,680 downwards.
GGGAAATGGTTTGAAGTTGGAGGAGGGAAGGTTTAGGTTGGATGTCAGGGGGAAGTTCTTTACTGTGAGAGTGGTGAGGTGCTGGAACAGCTGCCCAGAGAGGCTGTGGATGCCCCGTCCATCCCTGGAGGTGCTCAAGGCCAGGTTGGATGGGGCCCTGGGCAGCCTGGGCTGGTATTCAATGTGGAGGTTGGTGGCCCTGCCTGCAGTGGTGGTGTTGGAGCTTCGTGATCCTTGAGGTCCCTTCCAACCTGGGCCATTCTGTGATTCTGTGATTCTATGATTAAACTAAATGGTTGTACGTCTGTATAAAACTGATACAAGAGAATTGTGGCTGCTGAATTTAAAGTGAAAGTCAAGGCGTGCTCACTCGTCAGTGGAGGCGACTGCAACTCCACCAAACTCTGTGGTTTTCACACCTTCATATTTAGTGCCTGGATGTTTCCTTCTCTGCTTTCACAAAAACAGCAACATGAAAAACAGATCAAAGCCTCCTCCTGGCAGCGTGCAAGCAGCAGAGCTCTGCCATGCACAAACAGCTGCAGGACTGCTGTATCAAACCTCTTACCCTTTCAAATCAGAGTAACCCTAAAGTCACCTTAAATGTGGCATAAAAATGAGCATAACTCACACTAAAGCAGTTCCTTCGATGTGCAGTTCGGGTTTATATGCATGGTGGAACATCCAATATTTGAAGGGAGCATATGAACAGGAGGGGGAAGGGCTGTTTGTGAGGGTGGACAGTGATAGGACAAGGGGGAATGGTTTCAAACTGAGACAGGGGAGGCTCAGGTTGGATCTGAGGAGGAAGTTTTTCACGCAGAGGCTGGTGACGCACTGGAACAGGTTGCCCAAGGAGGCTGTGGATGCCCCATCCCTGCAGGCATTCAAGGCCAGGCTGGATGTGGCTCTGGGCAGCCTGGGCTGCTGGTTGGCGACCCTGCACATAGCAGGGGGTTGGGACTGGGTGAGCACTGTGGGCCTTTGCAATCCAGGCCATTCTGTGATTCTACAATTTCTTCTATGCCTCTGACTTTGTTCAGAGGCAGCATCGTTTATTGCTGGTTCAGCACACTGAAAAACAAGCTTATGTGTGTACACAAACAAACACGCCAGCATCATCACACATGCTGAAAATGACATTTCTGTGTCTGCTCACGAGGGAAACAAATCATTAATTATGCACAAACATAACAAGTTTCTCTAAGTCTGCCTGGAGATCTGAAAGAGAAGTGGCCCTGTAATCACATCTCTTTGGAGAATACTGCCATATGGTTTTAACAGAGGTTTATTTCCTGAAGCAAGAGAGTACTGCAGATTCTCAATCCAACTAAAATAATTATGTAGACAATTTCACTTCATTACTTGCAGTGAAACCCAAGCTGTGTGGTCCTCACATGCTTGCTGACACCTCTAACGAGACATTAAACCATTTTTATATAAAAATTGCCTTTATGGGTGGGATGTAGCATGAATTTCCTGGAAGATTAGCACCTGTCACAGTGCATAAGGCTTGCTTCTGACTGCAGCTTTAATTCCCTTTGGTTGGCAGACAGCAAAACTGATTGTGAAGCCTCCTGAGCACGCAGCAGCAAAGCATCAACCTGGGGTAACCTTATCTTCACACAGGGAAACTTCTCCCATTGCTGAGCTTTCCTACACAGTTATTCTGCCTCCCACATCTGACCCCGAAGTAGCACAGGACCTGAGTACCAATGTGCACAGTGCCTTAAGTATGAGGAAATTTAAATATAGCCTGAAATTTCAGCACATGCTTCAGTTCTTTGTTGAATTATGCTGTGAGCACAAAGCAGACTTTGCTGAGAGCTTTTTTCCGAAGCACCCTGAGCTGCTGCTCCCTCACCTCCACCAGACAGAGCTACGTGCAACGCTTCCCTCCTTTCCATCAGCAGTGGGTCAAAATCCAGGCAAAACGAAGCTGCTTTGACTCAAAACAATAAAAAAAAAGGTATTAAAACACCACCTATCCAACTTCGAATGTAAGCTGCAGGAATCCTGTAAGAACAGGGCTGTTAACCAAGACACACAATGATTAAAGGATACTGAAGGGGAGAAGTGAGACCACCCTTTAAGCATGGAAATATCTCTTTTGGACTAGAATGCAATGGGGCTTTTTTTGGTAACTGCGTCTGATTTTAGTTACAGTAGCTAGCTTATGAAATTAGCAAGCATTCTACATTTCAGACTAGCAAATCCAATTAAATCAGGAGAAAGCATGCGCGTACTTCTGCGTGCCAATGTGCCTATGGTGTTACAAAGCCATCGTTCCTGCTAGCAAGAGGACGAAGGACGGGGATGAAGGCTTGCGGCACAACCATGAGGTTTTTCAGAGAGCTCTTCTGCACTGTGTGTAAGGTGCTCATTCCTTCAGATCAAAAAGGTACATTTATATACATGAGAACAGTAACCGGGGAAATCAGACGTGTTCCAGTAAACCACAGGGCAGACCCAGCGCTGAGTGATCTCCTCCTCAGCAGCAGCACTGCCCCTTGTAACGACAGAAGGACCGCACTCCCAGTAGAACTCCGTGGACCTCCGTTTGCCGTTAGCGAATCTGCCCTTCCAAATACAACCAAATGAAGTTGGTTTGTTAAGTCAGCAGTACTTCCTAGTTGTCATGCCCTACCAAAAGGATCTGACCGAGCCTTTCAGCACAGCAAAGAAATGCTGAAAACGTTAGCGACAGCATTGTCTTGCTAAGACAGTCTAAAAAAAGCCACCAACATATTGTTGTCCAAGTTGGACTGAACAATGCTCCCCCTCCCCCAGACCTTCTGTTTTCAAAACAAAACCTAAATTTTCGGCCAATGTTTCCTGTGGTGATAGCTGTGGTTAAACAGCATTTGTGAGTTTTGCATGCTTGATAAGGTCCCTTAGTGCCATGGCAGAAAAACTGGTTGCCAAGTGAGGTGTGGCACATGGAGACAGAGGTTTGAGAGATGTTAAAAGCAATAGGAACGGCCAGATGTGGCTCTCCGAACTCATGAAAAGCTCCCATTTACTTCAACAGAAGCAAGATTTGGGCCAGTACAGCTATTCCAGTTTGTATTTGGTTTTATGGGGAGAAGGCTGCAGGGAGACCTCATTGTGGCCTTCCAGTACTTTAAGGGAGTGTATAAACAGGAGGGGGAACGGCTGTTTGTGAGGGTGGGCAGTGATAGGACAAGGGGGAATGGTTTCAAACTGAGACAGGGGAGGTTTAGGTTGGCTCTTAGGAGGAAGTTTTTCACCCAGAGGGTGGTGACGCACTGGAACAGGTTGCCCAAGGAGGCTGTGGATGCCCCATCCCTGCAGGCATTCAAGGCCAGGCTGGATGTGGCTCTGGGCAGCCTGGGCTGCTGGTTGGCGACCCTGCACACAGCAGGGGGTTGGGACTGGGTGAGCACTGTGGGCCTTTGCAACCCAGGCCGTTCTGTGATGCTATGAGAAGGGCAGCAGCTTTCCTTGTTTGTTGAAACAGAAGGAAAATGCAAGGGGAAGGGCTCCTGGGTCTGGCCAGCTGCACCCACTCTTCATGCTACATGCCACAAACAATCATCAAACGTGGATCTTAGGGAAATTACCCATGGTGGTTTTGAGGTTTTAAATGAGGACAAAAAAAAAAAAAAAGAGAGAAAGAAAAGACAGAAAAAGTCATCTCAGACACTGACTGACTCCATAAACTGATCTGATTTTCTGACAGTTGAACTGAAAGTTCCAAGAGGCAATCTACTTCGGCTCAGCAAAATAGCATGCCATTACAAAATCATCTACCCCAATGCTACTTTCTTGCTCTATAGGCTGGACCATGCCTACGTCTTGGGAGTCGATCTTCATTTAGCACCAGTGAGTAATGTCAGGTCATTTGGGCATTCTGAACTGAAGTTGTGAACTCAGCAGTCACGTTGTCAAGAATACTCGCACGGCTATAATGGCCGGCACTCATGAGCTGCTACGCCTTGTGAAAGAACAATGAGATCTCTGACCACAAATGATAACAAATGTAGTTTTATGCCACACCTAAAGGCAAAACTTGTGGAACGGCAGTGTTCCCTCGGTCTTTTCACGAATGGCACGGGCTGTTGGTTCAAGAGAAATGTTGTTCCTTACCTCAGTGGGATTTCTGCTGATCTCAGACCCTCGTGATGGAACTTGTGAAACTTTGCTCCCCACAGCAGGACACACTGGGTGCCTCTTTGCCTGACTGCTACGTGCAGGCTCGGCCCCACTTGTACATGTCAAGCTGAGCAGCGAGTGCATCAAATGCTCATAACAGCCTTGAATTAACAGGTGAGATTCTTGGAGAGCCAAACCCTGTCAAGCCAAGCCCTGCCCGGTGCTGTCGTCTACAGGAAATTACCAACACTGACAGTAATTATTTCACGGGACATCTTATCAATTCATCTCAAAATTATGGGCTTGTTGGAGATCATTCTCTTCCTATCAGGACTGTGCAGAGTTTATTAGCAGGTTCTACAGCGCTCTCTCCCATGCGTCAGAAATTAGTGAAGTTAAATCAATGTTATTAACACGATGGTTCAAAACTCACTGGCTGCTCGCCATTCAATGGAGCGACAAAGGAAGCCGTTTATCAGCCAACAGGGCAAGCAAACAGTATTTACACAGCTCTTTCTCTGCCTTTTTCCTTGTTTGACTCCTTACAAACCTAATCCCTTGTTTTGTCTTCCTCTTTTTCATCCTCTGATGGCTTCTTCCAAAAACCAAACAGAGACCAGCAAACATTTCCCCTTCATTCTCTCCAATTCACTTTTATTTCTCCCTCTTTCTCTTTCTGTTTGCAGCACAGATATGCTGGGCCATTTACCCTCCTCCCACTCCCTAACTTCTCACTGCTCTAGCTGTAGGAGCACTAGGCATTGAAGTCAGCTTCCTCAGGAATTACCGTCTTGCTCCACTCCTCTGATAACTGCAAGCCCTCAGAGACAAGTGCGCTACTGGAGCAGCGATTTACTTCTTGGCTACACCAGGCTCCACTCCATGGCTGCACCCTGGATGACACGTATGTAGGAGCAGCGCTTGTGTCGGCACAGCTGCAAGTAACGCAGTGACAACACACGAGAATTCACAGCTCCCTCCTTCCTACCTAAGCTTTTCTACACCAGCACTGCAACGAACAGGAGGGCCGTGCTGGTAATGCACAGAGGAACACACCTGGCATCCCAAATTGCTCCCATGTGTCCACTCTTGCTAATGAAAGAAGAGGTTAGCAAATATCAGAGGCTCCATTTCAGAAATATTTATACGGGCAGCAAGGAGAAGTGACAGGAAAGCCAGTAATTAATTACAAAAGACAACAAAAAAAGTCATTGCAATACTGCGAGCCAAAGCGAAAAGGGATTTCACAGCAGCTGCTTCGGTACCTTGCATTTAGAAATGCAACGAGCCAAATGTTTCACAAACAAGGCCACGATTTATTGCTGCCTCGAATGTAGAAATGAATTGGCAGGAAAAAAAAAGTAAAAATTGTTTTTCTCATTTATGTCAGGTTGCAAAATTCCAGATTAAAACAGCCTGGAGGCTTTTTCCTTTCTAATATATCTCAATTATTTTTAATCCCTTAGGGGAGAAAAACCCAACCGAGCCTTACAGCAGCAGGTTTATGCTTAGCCCACTGTCAATATTTCCAGGCTAAGTCTCTGGTTTTAGGGTTTTCTAACACTGTTGTAAAGCTCATTCATGCTAACGTTTTCTTTGCCTAACAAACTCCATAAATTTTTAACTAATGCTTTAAAAAATAAATCCTGCTTAGGCGCTCGGCTAATGGGAACGGACTTTTTTTGGAGCTCGCTTTCTGTTCCCAAAGCAGAAACCAATCTCACCGAGAGGTTTAATTGAAACCTGCTCGCTGTCCAAGTCACAGCCCCTGCTATTCAGCACAGAGCTTCTGCTCAGACCCGACACGGCGGGAGCCACGCTCACGCTTCTTCAGCCTGCAGCTGTGCCAGCTGAGCAGGTCACTGCTCCTGGCCTCTGCTGTTTCATCACTTTGCTACTGCTCATATGGCGTCTCTACTACGCAGACTTGTTTTGACTGATGCTGACTGGAGGAGCGATTTCCGAGGCTGAAATAACAGGAGTCTGCCAGTGAGACCATCTCCCAGGGGGGAGCCAGGAGCAGCGGCCTCCCTGGCCGGCACTGCCATGGTTGACAACACTCAAGATGCCCTCAGGTCTCCTAGGCCCCACAGGACAATGTGCAAGGCAGGGTGACGTGTCCTCCCTGGGCATGCACTTAGTGTCACTGCAGTCTACAGGGCTTACAGAGTTCCCAGTTTTCGTTGCAGGGAGCGTAAGGAGATTATCCTATATCATATCCTACGATTCTATGAAATACCCCAAGCTGACCCATTTTTTTCTCTTTTCTTCCCTTGCAAATGTCTTAATCCAGAAGGGAAAGATGGGAACTTCCTCATGGAAGCGTAGATTTGTAACCGCACGCAGACCACCCATATTTACATATAATAAGAATTAAATGCTATTAGGGACACCAGAATGTCAGTTCAAGGAAAAACACCACTTGCTAGACCATTACACAGACACAGAGAAGAGAAATGGCCCAGAGGATCGGCAAGGTAAGGAACTGGAAGTCCCACTGGTACACAGGAGCTGAGAAAATGGAAGAAACGAACCCACTAATTTCTCATGTCCCTACTACAAGGAGGGTCATAACTTGCTGAGGAACAGCAGATTGAAATACAGAGGTAGATGTTTGGATAACTTGCTTGGAGCTGAAACGATGAAACGAGCTGCTACTCATGCAGGAAGCCCAAAGTGATGCTCAGCTGTGACTTACTGGCCATGGTTGACAGCTTGCTTGCATCTGCAGTGCAGCCCCACTGCCTGGCATGCACCTCATGATTGTGCTCTTTGCCCGCGGCCCAGAGAAGTGCTGCAACTTCATCCTCCTCAGCAAGCAAGGGAGGCCACAGGGGATTTCAAAAGCAAATGTCTTACTCTGGCCCTTGGCTGCTGCATGCGAAATACTATAGACTGTGGGAATTACAGAGCTCAAGGTAAATAAATGCAAGGTATTTTTCCATACTCGGAATATCTGAAAAGTCAAAGAGTGGCAAAATATAGAGCCTAAAATACCTGTCGAAGTCTCTCCGAAGAAATTTCATCCCAACCAAGCTGAGAAATAAAACCATTCCTGCTTTGGAGGAGCCCCTCAAAACAACACTAACATATTTTCCTCTGCTGCTCTTCTGTGATCAGTAGTGCTTGTGGGCCTGACAAGGAAGAATTGGAAACTCCCTTTATACCCAAACCAGCTTTGCTAAGGAATTCAACAACTAATTACTGGAAGAGAACTAGGAAATTAGGCTCAACTATTGCCAGTACAGCGGCATACAGATACACAGCCATGCTCCTGGGGTGGAACAGGTCACCATGTCCCAGAGCAGGATGCTAACCATCCACATGCATGCTCTCTGACTGAGGCAAGTGTGCAGTGATTCCACTTATCTTAAGCCTCTTTTATTGAGGGCAAGGCTAAATCAAACCAACTTACATTTATGGGGGGCCAAGAACACCCACCGGGCAGCTGCTGTGGCTCAGCTGACGTGGTAACACAGACATCCCCTTGATAGTGTGTCTAAACCCTGAATTCTTCTCACTATGGACCCAACCGGGAGCTGAAATTAAGAGCAACTTCAGGTCTACCTTCTTTCAGACTGCACTGGCGCACAGGTCTAGAGCTAACACTTCACAGTAGGGCAAATTCCACACGTACATACCAAAGCTGTAAGGATTCTGTATGTTAAATATAAACAGCTTTGTTTGGGTTTAAATATTTGAACATCTGTCTACAGCGTTGTGAGCCCGAATAATAGAAGTACGCTGCTGCACGAGAATCAAATGATGGTAATTATGGAGTGGGAGTGAACTTCATGATGGGCTGTTTCGTAAGCAGGCAGTGTTACTATATACATATATATGTATTTATATAGCATAATAAAAGACAATGCAAAAATCTCACTAAGCACAAACAAGTAAAATTTAAATGTTAAAAGTTGAATAAGTGAGACTGTGGTTAGAAACAAAGCAACAGGCATTTACGCTGAAGTCTTCAACATTTCAACTCTCTCTGCAATGTAAAAGCAATGAAAAACAATGGTGTTCTCATGAAAAGGCCAAAATTACAATGCGGAGACTGCTCCTCCCCGCCAGACAGTGGAGTCATTATGACTTAAATGCACAGAGGCTAAGAAGCTATAAAAATATCTGAGCGTGGTGATTACCCTTTTAATTCTGCACATACACACCTTGTTCCATCAAGCTCTTGGCATCAACGCTTTTCTTTGTGTGCAGGTGTGAAAGGTTTGTGTACAAACCAAGTAACCATCTCAGTAGCTGTTCAGTCTGGAGGAGCCCATGAAAGCATCTGACACAACAACCTGAGGGATTCGGTTCTGCTCAGAGCTGAGCAACCCTTTGCACACCCCAGACCGATCCCGACCTTGGTGGGATTCCTCTGCTCTGGATAAATGTTCCCTAACAGCAGAAGCGGATGTGAATGTCTGCACCTGTACTTTCTATTAGCAACTGCCACCTGAAACTGTCAGAAGTGTTTTGAGCGGTTCGTGTGTAAATGAGCTGTGCATCCTGAGCAGTGTGAGCGACTTGCTCGAATTTACACCATTCTCACTTCCCAGACTGAAACCCTGTTGCCCCCGCTGGGTTAGCTCTGCCAAGGACCGTGCCCTCGCTGCAGCTCCAGATGGCTGTGATGCAGTTGTATATTCTGGCCAGCAGTCTCAAGGCTGGGGTTAAACAAGCAGTTTGTTCCTCTCTTACATAAGCACCGAAAGACAATACTGCATTCGAGCTCATAAAAATATTTTAATTGGTGATGATTTCCAGACAACTATGTCAAAATTAACTCAGAGTTGATGCCCACTCGCTTCAGTTTCATTCATCTGGGTTCAAATTATTTGCTTAAAAGAAGAAACATTTCCTTTTATACACACTTTGGTTTCAACCTCCAAAACCATTGCTAGAAATTAGTCCTAACCACCCAGTCGGCTGCTCAGAAACCGAGCTCAAATCCATCACTTTAATGACATCAATAACAAATACACAGTTTTAAACCCTATTGTGAACAGTGGCATACCGAGGAGCATGTGTAGCTGTCATCTCGTTAGTCGCTAGAAAAACACCAACCAAACCAAAAGAGCCTAACCATGACAAATTATTCAGGAGTTTAACCTGAGACATTAATGAGCGCTAAATGGCTTGTTTTCATGCTCGCTTAAGGAGATTTGTTTCAAGTCCCACCATCCTCCCCTGAATGTCCCTCCGTCGAGCAGTTCGTTCTTGTCAAGCTGGTTTTCCTATTGCAGCTCAAACAGCAGGTTGGGATGTTTGTTTAAGGATGCCATCCACCCCCACCCTCCACATACACCGCACCAGAAAGCTGCTTCCACCTGATAAACTCACCTATCTGATTCACCCCCGCACTCAGAAAACACAGGGCTGACAAACATGTGTGCGCCCGACCGCCACCACGTCAGCAGTCAGTGCAGTGGTACAGGTATAAAATGAACGTGGGAACAGTGGTTCCGTCTGCATAAGTTTCATCTTTTCACACTATTTGGTTCCCATCTCTCCAGTCTGCACTAGAATACAGCCTCACTAGCATAAAGCTCCTGAGCAGGGCTGAGGAGAGGCTGGAACTCTCCACTCTGTTACTCAGGTCTGAGTAAGGGCTGATGTGATGCCAGGCTCCGTCCTACGAGGCAGCCTTTACCCCCTGCAACATGTCAGGTAGTGGAAGGAGACAGAGTCTGCCACCTGAGAGCTGCACTGCTCCGAGATCCCAGCGCAGAGCTGGTGTGTGTGCTGGGGGCTCGGAGCTCTTAGGGTGGAAAATGCACCACTTCCCATCTCAAGGGTGGAATCCAATCGAATCAAAATAAGTCTTCATTGATCACGGGAAAATGAGTCTTTCTAACTCACACAGTGATACACCTTGTCTGGGAATACACCTTAAAGCCACAACTGCAGGGAACAGACATCGTTTCGTGCTTCAGATAAGAGGAACAGAGACCAAGGGAACACAGCGTCCAGCTTCCACTGCTATCAGTACGTTTGAACACCTGCTTTTTTCAAATGCACCAGCAAATGACACAGCGGCAGGGCTCAGACCAACTGACCCGGAGCTCCTTTCCAGCCTCAGCCATTCCATGACTCTGTGAAACGTCACGAAGACACCAGGGGCAGATGACAGACCTGAACGTCCCAGCCACTGACCCACCCTCCCACACCCCTGCCTCGCTCATCTGACCACAGAGAAACGGCATTCAGAACTTTCGGTCGCGAGAAGTAAGGAAGGACTAAAATGGCACTGAGCACGTGTGCTTTGCTCTCTTTAAAGACAAACGTTTCTTCCAGCAGATAGCCTCCGCGCTGCCCTTCCAGACATGCTGACGTAGGATCTCACGACTCGCACTCCGTATCGCCATTTAAACAAAACAAGAGCAGGCTTCCAAAACGGGAGCCGTCTCAAACGCGCTCCAAAAAACTGCATTGTGCTCCAATGTAAAACTGTTCTTCAGCCCATATGGGAGATCTCAAGCGTTCGCTGGGTCTGGCTTCACTTTTAATGGAATTTATGTTGGAAAAACCATTTTATTTTGACCAGATTGTTTGATAGGCCAATTCTGTGTTTTTTTTTTTCCTTTTAAATTTTGGGCCAAATTTCACTCAGTGGAGTCCTCTTTGAAGACACGGTCACGTATACGCAATTGTTCCTTATTGCATCTGACCCCTAATATCTAATCTTTCCCTAAACTCGAGTCCTTATAAAAACGTGAAGCCTTCTAATAACGCCAAGTTGTTCTGCATACTGAATGTAAATTGAGTGAGGGCTCTGGAATTTTTTTAATAACTCGTAAAGTTGGGAAGTTTTCAGCCTGGATTCTGGAAGCAGAGCTCGGGGCACACTGAACTAATTTAAAAACGTCCAAGTCGAAAGATACGACCCATAAGTGACAAATTAAAGAGGGAAGGCAAATGACTTTCAGAACGTGCTGCCTTCCACCACGGACCGCTTATGCAGTGCGGCTACTCCGGGGTCAACATTTTCTGGCAGCAAAAGACAATAAAAAACGCATAAACTCGACTCGCATGGTAAAGCTACTGTATCTGACACAGCACTAAAGCGGAGGCCCAGAGAGGTTACTGAACCCTGGCTCCCAGCTGCATCAATCCCTGCTTTAATCACCCTCCTGACAACGCTTCTCTTTCAGCCCTCAGCTGCTTGGCTCCTAAGGATGGGAACACCGGGAGAGCAAAAGCAATGGGAAAAAGCTTAAACAAAGTTGTAGCGGGGAGGAAAATAAAACTGCCTGTGAAGGTGCTTTTCGCCCAGTGCTGCAATCTATCTGTCTCCAATAAAAGGCTGATTTAACTTCAGAGTAACCACCCAAAGCCACAGCAGACCACTCACTGCCCGAGCCCTGCTCCAGTCACTGACGGTTTGAGAAGCAGCACGCTCCCTGCAACACCACGTCTTGCATTTTCCTGGAGCATTTCTCAACCAGTCTTGCTCTCTCTTTGACCAACCTGGAGCTTGCTGACAGCAGGAGATACCACAAAGGGCACGGTTCCTCCATTGCATATGGCCCACAGGGCCAGAAACAGCTTGGTAGCTATACCAGCCCTGCAGGACAGGTAGGACCCCTCCTTTTGCTCCATTTGCACATACCCTCAACCAAACACAAACCTGGCCATCACTGCAACTCCTGCATCACCTACAAAGTAACAGAGTGCATTTTTTGAACAGGAAGGCTTTCTACACAGGAGCATATTTCAAGCATTAATGGTAATGAAGGATGCTTCTGACCAGCTTGACCAATTTACTGAGCCAAACACTTGTTAAGACAACTTATATCACTGGTTTAACATGGACCGAGCATCTGCAGCAGCTCTGAGTCACGCAGATTCAAAGGAGGAGAAGGCAACAAAGAGCAAGCCTTGTTTCACCCGCTTACATCAGCGTAAACACAATACCAAAAGTCTGTGCCTCTGGATGTACCTATTACCCAGGTATGCTTTGCTTATTTTCACAGAAGGGCTGGTAATGTGCCCTGGGTTTTTGCACAGCTCCGCACCCTTCCCAGGAGATTCTCAGGTGCCTTTCTTCACATACGCTGCCTATAGCTGGTCCTCAGCAACAACACTGCCTCTCCACTCGGCCCAGTGTGGGGCCTGGAGGGTGGCTGCCCCTCACTGAGGCAAAGCAGGCTTGTTCCCCAGTGCACAACCAATTCAGGCCACAGTTTCACATCTTTCAACATTCGTTTCCTACGGTTGTTCTTAAAGACAACTTTGTTTGTTTTCTTCCTTAAAAAATTCCTTTCCAGAAGCAAATACAAGCTGACAGCCCTGCCCACGCCGCCCACGAGGGGTGCAGCAGCCCCAGTGAGGCTGGGCCCTGCACGCCAGGCGCGTCGCGAGGGTCACGGTCTGCTGCACAGATCCCTCCCAGCTCGCGCTCTGGGTGTGTTGCAGCCTGTAACGTCTGCACGCACCGTGCCAATGGAAATGAAGTGTGCGCGCACCAAATGATCTCTCTGAAGAGGTGCAGGGTGGGGAAGCAGAGCCCTGCCAAACGCTGATGCCTTCAGGCCTTCTAACCCCAACTGCCCGCAGGCTGAGGCGGCCATCGCTGCAGCTCTGCACAGGGCGCTGAGGCCAGAGCTGCACCGCGCTCTGGCTCTGCAGACAAAACCTTGCTCAGCACCCTCCTGTTCCCCAGGCAGGGCAATGCTGGAGCTGTGGCAGACCATGAGGAGAGGCTGCCCGCTGCCTGGGTCATCCCCCCACTGAACTCCCCTTAAAGCTAACAGGTCGCTTCTCAGTGCAATTTAATAACGCTAGATTAAATATGTTAGAGGCGGTGCTGGTAGGAGTGCTAATGAAGTTGCCCAACACTGCAAGTTTTCAGTTGCTTGCAGCGTTTGACTGTTTGGATTTCATTTTTCTTGCATGAGGGAGAAGCACGTTCCCTCAATTTTGCCCCAGATGGCACAGACGTCCCTGGAAATGAGCCTAGGGAAAACACTGCACCTTGAAAAACATTTTTGGCAATCATTTCTTGAAGATTTTTTATTGCTGTATTTTGGCTCTGCAGGTTGGCTCTTTTGTCACAAATGTGCCTTGTGCAATTTCCATGCCAATCCCGCCAGCTTTGGTAAAATTCTAAAACTTTGAGAAATAAAATCTCGTAGAAGTTCCTCAGGTTTTGTCACAGAATCATAAAATCACCAAGGTTAGAAAGGAGCTCCAAGATCATCCAGTCCAACTGTGCACCCACCACCAAAATTTCCCACCAAACCACGTCCCTCAGTGCAACACCTACACATTTCTTGAACACCTCCAGGGATGGTGACCCACCGCTTCCCTGGGCAGCCCGTTCCAGTGCCCGACCACTCTTTCAGAGAAGAAATTTTTTCTAATACCCAACCCAGACCTCCTCTGGTGCAACTTGAGGCCATTGAGGCCATTCCCATTTATCAGCTAAACACTTTCTTTGCAGCTTGGCAAAGGGAGCTGATTCCCAGCCCACAGATCTTATGCTCCTGCCACACAAGTGTTTGTTCTGACAGTAGTTCAGTTGCTCAGAAGAAAGTGTTCACAGATCATATTCACGCTGTGCTCATACTCCTGGAAGGAGACCTTCAGGTCTGTACCTCAGGTACATTAAGAGTCCACACCAACTCAAACCAAGAGCTGCATTTTGAACGTATAAACTACTATCTATTGTTAAGAGCTCGGAGAAATAAGATCCTGTGTGTCTCAAATGGGGCGCCTAGGATTAACAAACACTTTTCAACTGAATTCTCTTTGTCATGGGACTACATGAAAAAAAGAAGGTCTAGGTTAACAGTATGTGGGCATATTCCATCCTACAGAACACTGCTGTCCGACAGATAAATCAGCACATGTGCTTACAATGAAGGACTGTTCTGTCATGCACACTTAAAAGAGGTGACTTAAAGTTGCACTGATAACAGTAATGCTGACAATTCCAAATTCTGAGAGCTCTGACGTAGTTTTTGTAGCATGTGCATAAAGTAAGACCTAGGAGCTGGAGAGATCTGCCACTTTTTCAATATGGTTTACTTCTTTTACATCAGCACAATATCATTTATCTGATGTGTGAGTATCCTCATGTTACCTACCTTAAAATCTACTCTTTATTCCCTTTTACATCACTCACTACAGAAAACACAGCTCTCATTTTAATTTTTAATGCAGCATGGCATGTGTATACCATACACATGTGAAGTGTTTACTTTGTGCCTCATACAAAAGTAAATATGCTTCTCAGAAAGCTTCCTTCACCCTTGAGCTGTGCCTGAAGAGCAATCGCTCTTATCTGGAGTTTGGGAAGACTGAGTCCTCACTACTCTCATACCTGTCTATAAAGAAGATTCTTTACAAAGCAGATGCTATCAGGTTTCTCTTTTGGTGCCATCTGCGTCTTTCTGGAATAGTAAAGATCAAGAAGCGTGAAATTAAACACAAAGGTTGATAAGCATGCATACAAGCAAAGCACAGATCCTACAGAAATACAGAATCAGAGTGGTGCCCTTCCTGCGCCGTAATTCTGCCGTCCCAGTTCTCAGGGATGCTCATCACTGTGGCTCTTATCATGGGTCACGAATACTACTGCATGAGACCCCTTCTAGTCAGCAGTAAGCACACCCCAGGCTCATTCTTCCAAAGCAAAAGATAAAGGTTAATTAAACCGTCTGTCTCCATCACGAAGCTGAGGAGACTGCCATATAAAATCCAGACTGCTGCTGAGCTGCAGGAGGGCCACAGCCTCTGGGAAAGGAGCAGTAACAAGCACACCAGCATGAGGAAAAGCAATGCTTCACACCGGGGTGTACGTTTCTGCAGACCGCCTGGGAGTTTCAACCAAGCAGGCATGGAAGAGGAAAACACGAAAGACTGCATACTAGTTAGTCATGTTTGACATGGAGGGGCTCACCTACATCCTCAGCTGTGATAAACTTCAAAGTGCAGCCCTTCAATGCGACTACTGAAAAAAACAGGCTTTAAAGTCCCCTTTCAAGCTGTTTATAGGATAACATTCACTTCTAGAGATCCACGCGACAGGGTACGCAGGGTGGGATACATCAGCCTATAAACACACCTGTTTTACTCCTTTGACCGTAACGGGCTGGAGATGATGAACTACATCATATCCAGCTCTTAGACAACTGCACTTGAGGAGAAGCAATTCACCCTGAGACTCTTTGCAAGTTTTATATGTCTCTCTACAAAATGACTTTTATTTGGACTGGTTAGTTGACAAATCAAAACACAGAATACACTACATCAACAGCTCTATCACTGAGCCTTCCTTTGCATTCAGCACTTCTTTCTACAAGAGTGCTGTTTTTACAAACAATTGCTCAAAGATACCAAAAAAAAGACCAAAAGTTATGAGTGGACCCATAGCTCTGATCATCATAGCCAAAGAATGTCCAGGGTGAAAATAACAACAACAACAACAACAACAAAAAACAGAGAAGTTCAACAAATATAAAGTTTATGATAATCAGAGACCCCAGGAATGAAAAATCATGTTATTCATAATCTAGTTAGTGTCCTAGAAGCCTGGAACCAACCTGGTTGCATTTCACATGTGTACAGTGCTCACTGAATTCACATGATGAGTAGAATTAATTGCAGCGTACTGTTGACCAAGAATACGAATCAGAGACAGGGTCCTACATAAATGAAGAATACATGCCCAGAGAAGTTGTGGAGGACCCACCCCTGGAAGTGCTCAGGGCTAGGATGGATGGGGCTTTGGGCAAACTCATCCAGTGTGTGGCATCCGTGCCTATGGTAGGAGTGGTAGAATCAGATGGTCTTTGAGGTCCCTTCCAACTCAAACCACTCTATGATCCTATAAGATATATGCAGTCCTTACAGAGTACCCTTAGTATTCCCAACCAATGTTTTGTTTGACCCAGGCTGCCCAGAGAGGCTGTGGATGCCCTGTCCACCCCTGGAGGTGTTCAAGGCCAGGTTGGATGGGGTCCTGGGCAGCCTGGGCTGGTATTAAATGTGGAAGCTGGCGGCCGTGCAAGCAGCAGGGTGGTTGGAACTTGATGACCCTTGGGGTCCCTTTCCAATCCAAGCCATCCTACGGTTCTATGTTTCTGTGATCTGAATTTTCAAAAGAAACCAAGTAGTTGTGAATATCATTCACTTTTGATGGGCAAACTCCGGATTTCTGACCCCTTTCACCACTACCATTTAACAATGGGCTTCTCTTGGAAATTTAATCTAGGATTTACCATATGTAAACAAACAAACCTGGCACAACAACAGTACCCGCAAATACTCCTTCCCAGGAAGGCTCTGTAACAATAGGAAAATCTCGAGCATAACTATCTGCCTCTCTTACCACATATGAATTGATACTCTGGAACATAACGAGGCACAGAACTGTTTCTAGCAAATTAAATTACAGGAACAACTGCTGGCTTCACCCATTTCTTCCACAGTGCATTTCTGTGGTGTTTGTGCAGGTGCTGATTTTCTTGTAGAGCTCCAAGAACACAAAATAAAACATCACCAACTGCCTCTGACTGCGCAGGACATTTAAGACCATGCCTACTACTTTGGGAGTCCAGGAATAGGCAATTATATGAAGATTTAAGGAAGCAGACAACTAATTGCCATTACTCACATGGATTACAGACAGGCACAGAGCAGATTCTTTACCTGTAAGCGCACTGATTAATAGCTGTTTGGCATCCAGAATTGAAATTAGCAGGGCTACTACAGAAGCAAGGTATTATAGAGTGGGAGTAAAGTTCACAAAGCCTGTGAGAGAGCTTGAAGAGTGATGGAGGTGAAAAGCATTTATGCCGACAATAATCAGGTAAAAGGGTTTGCCTCTGCACACTGTGGGAAAGATCCCATCTCAGTAACAAGGGGGAACAGGCAACATGTAAGTCTGGATGAGAACTATTAATATATTCTGATGTGAACGAGGAACATTGGAACACTATAGAGTATTTTCCCATGTTAGGAATGCCTTTAAATATGTTCCCCAATATTCTTTGTAGATAACACCTGTAAGATGGATTGCAATCTTCACACTGTTTCCTATGCAGCTGCAATATTTTAGTTAGGGTGAGAATCTTATTGAATGCTATGCCCAGAGCTAAATAACATGAGTTTTAATCTGAACAGTTCACACAAGACAAGCTGAATAGGACCTGAGTATTATTTGTCTGCCTAAATCCTGCAGAAGAGATAAGTGATGCAGATAGCATCATTTTTGAAGATGTCTGTATTGCAGTCGTTATGGCAGCTGTACAGATACTTCAAAGTCAGCTTTAAACAAATCCCTACATAATCACAAGTGCAGCACGGACAGTTCACTGCTCATGAAAAGTCAAACCATCCACCCAGGAAGCTGGGCGAGTGGTTAACGCATGCTGAGCTCCGCAGCTCGCAGCCATCGCTGGGCTACCGGCCTTACAGTGAGCCCAGGTTATCTGAATTTAATAGCAGCGCTTTGTACACCCTACGACTGTAATATCTCACCATTCCATCTGACTTCAGCCATCTCAAAAACAGGGTGCCTAGTCTAGGCTCGTCATCTAGCCTCCATTTATAATCAATGGAGAGGGATGGACACCCCTCAAGGGCAATTAATTCCACTTTAAGATAGGTATTAAGATAGGTGGGATGAATCACTGCCTGCAAGTGCCTATGTCTTTTTGTTGAGTACAGGGGAAACCTACTCGACGTGTCTAGTTTTTGGAGAGCTGAAAGCCATCCTCGGCCAGTAATGACCACTGTCTTCTCAGGGCAGCGACAGCACTGTGCTCAGAGCAGTAGTTTCCTGTACATGAGACCCGCAGTAATGGATCTGAGCAGGCACATGCATCGAGGAAGCCAGGTGCCTTCATAAGAACAAGAGTTCTGGCACCCCAGACATACTGCAGTGTGAGTCATTTCTATGTTTTTTCCCCTGCAGTTTCAATTGAATATGATGTTCTTCCTCATTTTCTCTTCTGCATTGCTTGTCTGATGACATCACCATCTGCCTTTCACTCTGGGGATGACCATGTTTCAGTGGAGAATGGAGTTTATATGGAGAATAAAGATAAACTTTACACAAGAGGTATAAAGAAATTTCAATTGCTAGTAGGGAATTTTTATGTCAGTACTCTAGTTACTCTGATGCAGCACCTCCCAAACTGATCTGCTCTGCTCCCTGCTTCCTGACCCACTTTCAAAAGGGAAGGGAGGGATATAAGAGATGCTACATGGAAACGTGGGAGAAAAAAAGCAACAAGCTAAAAGCATTTCAAAAGTCAAGGTGTACAAGTGTTTAAATCCTCCTAGAGGAAAGTAAGGAACAAAGTCTCGCAAAAGCTACTTCAGTGCCTCTTCATACCTTCTTCCTCCGCAGTACCTGTATGAAGTAGCCTCACAGACTTTCAAGAACTGCTTTCACTTTTCCTTTCATCATAGTTGCACCATACGGAGGTAAGAGTGCACTCACTCATGTTGCTGCCTTCATTTGCTTTGTTAGAATTCCTCTTCCCAACTATATTTTAATGGAGGCTGCAAGCAAGCCTCTCTTATAATTGGAGTATGCAGCACAATGGAATCGTGATTTTGTTTGTGGCTTGGACAGAGCTTTTGAATACAAACAGCAATAGCTGCAATATATAAAAATCCACCATAACGGTTATCCTACATGCCAAACGTACTAGGACTAGGCTGATTTGAAGCAGTGCTCTGTCTGCAGAAGAATGGAAATGGTCTGTTTTCAGTTGACAAATACAAACCACTGCTATTGATGAGCACATCTTAAGGAATGGTTTTACACTCAGACTTGCCCACTTATTTTACATACTCCTCTAACAACCTTTTCCCTCTCATTCTAATAGGGAATCCATGCTCAGCTGCCGCCACAACAATGTCCTCTTATGGTGAGAGTCAGCCTGTGTCCCACGGATCACTCAGCTTTCAGAACTGCTTTTTGTAAATTCCAGCAGTGACTGAACTAACGTTGCTCCATCTTACCCAGTGAGATCTCACCCAGCAGAGGGGTGGCCAGCAGGGACAGGAAGGTGATTGTCCCTCTCTACTCTGCCCTTGTGAGGCCCCATCTGCAGTGCTGCATCCAGGTCTGGGGCCCCAATACAAGAAAGACAGGGAGCTGCTGGAGAGGGTCCAGAGGAGGCCACAAAGATGCTCAGAGGGCTGCAGCACCTCCCCTACAAAGACAGGCTGAGGGAGCTGGGCTTGTTCAGCCTGGAGAAGAGAAGGCTGCGGGGTGACCTCATTGCAGCCTTCCAGGACCTAAAGGGAGCCTACAAACAGGAGGGGAGTCAACTCTTTACAAGGGGAGATAGCAGCAGGACAAGGGGAAATGGTTTGAAGGAGGGAAGATTTAGGTTGGATGTCAGGGGGAAGTTCTTTACTGTGAGCTGCTGGCACAGGCTGCCCAGAGAGGCTATCCATCCCTGGAGGTGTTCAAGGCCAGGTTGGATGGGGCCCTGGGCAGCCTGGGCTGGTATTCAATGTAAAGGTCGGTGGCCCGGCCTGCATCAGAGGGTTTGGAACTCGATGATGCTTGAAGTCCCCCCATCCCAAGCCATTCTGTATCTGCATCTGGGTCCCATGCCTATCCCAGATATGCATCTGAACCGCTGGCACAGGTACGGCCTGCCACATTTCATGAGGGGCCCCAACCCACCCCCGCAGTTGCTCACAGCCTCTGCAAACACTCAGGAACTCTTCTCCAGACTGGAATTAATAAGATTTTCTCAAATCGCACATTAGCAAAAACGAACCAACAGCAAACATTGCCGAGCCTTGGATTTACGCTGCCAAAAGAGCCTGGTGCCACACATCTGAAATCAGAGCGGAAGGCCCTTAGTGGGGAGCTGGGGCCAGGCCCACACTCCTCAGCCAAGCATCCGCTCCGCTCTGCTCCAGCACCAGGCAGATTCTCAGAGCAGAGAACCCAGCCCCTGCAGCACCGCCACCACAAGCAGTTCTTCGGCCGTCTTTTGCCTCATTTCTTACAAAGGCATATTGTAACGCAAACATTAAACTTTGCAGAGTCATTCAGAACAGTTTACAAACCACCACAACGCCCACCGCGCCTCGCTTCACTCCCAGCGATGCTGCTGGAGATCCGGCGCGGCGCCGCTGATTTCAGTACTGATGTGTCGCTGGGAGAGACACCAGCACAGCCACAGCTCTCCTAACCTTGGCTTAGATGCAAACTCAGGACTTTTTCATAGTACCTCAGAGTATTTAGCACTGAGTTCAACTGAAACCTCCCCGCTGTGCCCAAGCTCATACAGATGCACACTTCCATGTTCAGTCTCTGCACCATTACTGCTTGCAAAAACTACTTTGCTTTGCTATGCGCGGAGTACAACCTGCTTGTAAGATCTCTCCTTCTCCAGACTATACCTCTCTGTGCTGCACAAACTCACCACGGTGAACAAAAACTCAAGGTGTTCTTGGGAAGGAAGGGGCTGGCGGTGTGGTTTCTGAAGGCAAGCCAGACTAAGCTGGGGACACACAGCGTGTTTTAACTGCTGCGCTAATTCTGCGTAAAGAGATGTTAAGGATCTGGCTCCTTGCTGTAGCATGCCATGTGTCCCTGAATAAAATTACTGCCATGCAGGCTGTTAGGGAAGGAATGCGTAAACAGACAATGTATCCTTGCATCAGTTCCACCAAATGTTGCACAACACGAATGCCTCTCGATGTGTCATTTCCTGCTTGGCCACCAGCCCAGCTCCCGACAGTCAGTCAACGTGAAAAAAAAATAATGATAAAATAATCATGCTTGCAAAAAATAAAAAATAAAAAGAAGGAAAGAAAGAAAACAAAAAGAAAGGAAGAAAAAGAAAAAACAAGAAAGAGAAAAGAAAGAAAAACAAAATACTGACAGATTTAAAGCTGCTCTGCTCACAAGCACATTCCATCAGCCCCGGCCTTATCCCTCCACCCTCTGCCTTTGAAAGGAGAGAGAGAGAACTTCCTAAATGCTGTTATGGTTTTAAGTCTAGGAATCTCAAACATCTCCATGGCTTATCTGCGCTCTGTAGCCACACGGTTAACACAGCGGCTGACCAGAAGCTCCTGCTTGCTTTTGCTGTCTTTTGTAGCATGCACGGACAACGAGGCACTGTTTGCTCATACCTTTCACCGTGGGTGCACCTTACCAGCTACGGCAGCAGGGAAATATTTGGGTGCTGAATGAAATGTAGCAGTTTTCTCCTACTCCTACAGCAGCCCTAAACTCAGAGGGACTTTTCCATATGTGCTCATACACCAAATTGCTGCCAGTGATTTTGGAGACTATCTTTGATTAGAGATGAAGTCTTTGGAAGCTGGGCAAAATATAAAAACATAGACACTCCCCCAGCAAAAAGCAGCCAAGGAGGAGGACTCATCTCCTGCTCTCAGGGGCTGCTGTGGAAGGACAAGTCATCAGTTCATAGAATCCCAGAATCACAGAATGGCTTGGGTTGGAAGGGACACCGAGGATCACGAAGTTCCAACCCCCCGCCACAGGCAGGGCCACCAACCTCCACATTGAATACCAGCCCAGGCTGCCCAGGGCCCCATCCAACCTGGCCTTGAACACCTCCAGGGATGGACGGGGCATCCACAGCCTCTCTGGGCAGCTGTTCCAGCACCTCACCACTCTCACATTAAAGAACTTCCCCCTGACATCCAACTTAAACCTTCCCTCCTTCAACTTTAATTAGCTCTGCATTTGTAAGGGGAGTTAGGTAAAACGTTGTTGAGGTTTTTGTTCTTTTAATTCCTTTAGGGTTATACCTTGCTACCTGTTGGTTTGTTATGATCTTGTGACCACGTGGTTCTTAGCAAAACTTCTTTCAGCCCTCCCAGCTGCAAGGCAGCTCTGTGGGCTAAGGGCTGCAGATGGCAGATGGGGAGAGAAAACACATGGGCAGGATTTCCCAATGACTCCCAAAGACTTTATACAATGGTTTCTGGACTCCATCCCTCACAATGCAATGTGCTGTCCCAGCCCAGCACAGAGGCTGTGCAACAAAGTAGATCCTGGTTGGAAAAGCAGATAGAAAAATGAGTCTTTGCCCTGGAATAATCACTAGAGGAAATGAGCAGGCTTTCCTAACAGAGCAACTTGACACCCCAGTCCCTACTGAAATATTTTAAGATAATAGCAGAGAGGTAAGGCTGTGAGCTTCTACAAGCAAATGTTGAGGACAACCAACCGGCGCTCACATTGAAGAACCTGACTTCCTGAAGCATCCAAAATCCCAACTGGAGTCACTGCATGCCATGACTGTTCAGCACGCTTAATATCAGCCTCTGGACGGCTGTGATATCTGTCATGGGATCTCTGCTGCTCCTTCAGCTGCTGGAAAACACGCAGCATTTGTTTGCTGGAGCCAACTTGCCAACAGAAGGTCAAAGTGCCTTGCCTATAAACAAGCCTTACAAATTCACGATCTGAAGCATGATGTCATGTCTTAAAATGATAAGCTGGCAACAAAGTAAATGACATTTTGTAGAGACGTGCATAATTTTATGTTTACGCTACTGAGAATGAAGGTTCTAATAAGTCATCGGTTGTGTTCCTTTAAAGGGAAGTTTTATAACTGAGATGAATCACAACTGCAAGAGATCAAAGTCAGAAAACATCAATGATGCCATGGGGTACTTTTTAATCTCGTAATGAATGATGATCATGTGCTCTTATGAAGTTGGTCCAACTGCCAACGCCAGATGTGTATATTAAGAGAAAAGTTGTTTGTGATGTGACAGCTCTGGTTGAGCTGCCAGAGAGAAGAAAATGAGAACATGCCTGAGATGTCTGAGTGAAATACAGATCCTGGCAGAGAGGGGCACTATTGGACGATACATAATTTGTTAAGAAAAACACATTTGCTATCAGATCCACTCACTGGCTTGAATACCTCACTGCCCCCAACCACCTCATTTTCCTCCTGCAGTGTAAATGCCAGATACACGTCTTGAGTGATCACCACCAAACAGTAATAAATCTGCACGAGCGCGGGAGCTCCCGGAATGAACAGAACTTCAGTGAAACTCCCACGGTACTTCTGCAGCTACGCTCTCCCTGAGAACTCACATGTAATGACTAGTCATCCTAGAGACATCACCGCCTTTAAAGCACCCAACTGCAATGTCAGCACCTGTAGAACCAAGCTGACCCCAGATCAGAGCTTCACTATGCAGCTGAAATTCTTACATCCAAGACCTCTTAAAAGGGGCTTCCTTAATGAACAAATAAAGACAGAAACAAAGATGCAATAATTCCATCTAGGCTATGCAAACTGACTTTCTAAGTTACCGAGCATCCCTCACTACAGCTGAAATCCATGGGAACAGCAAATAGGGATCACGTACAGAGGCTGACTGAACAACTCAGGCAGAACCCAGAGATCTCACACAGCTATATGAACACAGTCTCACTCTGAATTCACAAATCGACAGCGCAACTTAGTCCCCATCGCAGGACCAGCCAAAGTTTCCCTCTCTGTTCCACACTGAGCAGCCAACTCTGTTAGCTGCAGCGTTTTCAGTCTACTCCACTCCATCACTGCATTTGTTGTCTGCGCTCTGAGATTTGCTCTGCAGATGCCTCAGTACCCAGGAGCAGCCTCCAAATGGGAACGGCCAAATGACAACCCCTGGTTTTCACACTCTGAGCGCAGTTTGAAGCGAGCAACAGTTTGAACATTAAAAAGAGCACTGCTCCAGCTTAGAGAGGGATGACAGGACGAAAATCCCCTTGCTGTGACAGACAGAAATCTCAGATCTGAGAGGGCAGCAGCCGAAGTACCTACAGAATGAAACTTCTCCATAGCTAGTTGCTTTTTCCTATCTGCTGATCTAGGAGAGGTACTAGAGCTGGGCAGCTCTTACAGAAGGCACTTTGGTTTCCCTCTCTCAGTTGTGCAGGGGATGGCACCACAGCATGGATTAGCACGAGAAACACATCGCTGTGTGCAGCCTTCTGTCTTAGTGGTATGCTCATTAGAGCTCCCTGAATGCCCCTCACAGGGCTCACTTGTATGTGCAGATCAAAGGCAAAACAGTTATTGGAGATGCCTCCGCAAAAGGGGTATTTTTAATGTGGTTATTCATCAAATGATTCTTAATCTCCAAATGCAATTTAAATGCAGCTATACCTGGTTAATCCAATCAATTTAGAAAGACTCATTCTAGTCAGATTAAGGAATAACTCCAGAGCTGGCTCAACACCACTACCCAGATGGTGTCACACTGGTTGCCTTCGAAATGTGCAAGAGAGTCAGGCAGAGATTACAATGGATTGACCAGGCTTGCCTGTATCTAAAAGTATTGGCCATCCATAGCATTGCTGCAGTGTGGCAAAGCACAACTGTTGTAAAGATGCAGCCACGAATCATTGCTCAGAGATCCCCTTCCAATACTTGAAGGGAACGTACAAACAGGAGGGAGAATGGCTGTTTGTGAGGGTGGGCAGCGATAGGACAAGGGGGAATGGTTTCAAACTGAGACAGGGGAGGTTTAGGTTGGCTCTTAGGAGGAAGTTTTTCACGCAGAGGGTGGTGACGCACTGGAACAGGTTGCCCAAGGAGGCTGTGGATGCCCCATCCCTGCAGGCATTCAAGGCCAGGCTGGATGTGGCTCTGGGCAGCCTGGGCTGCTGGTTGGTGACCCTGCACACAGCAGGGGGTTGGGACTGGGTGAGCACTGTGGGCCTTTGCAACCCAGGCCATTCTGCGATTCTGTGATTCTTTGTAAGTTAGGAAGGTGGGTGGCTACAAGTCCAACATGCTGAGGGACAATCTGATCGGTTATGCTGCCATTAAGCACACTTTCTGCGCACGGATAAGAAACAAAGGCCGTGCTGTAGATGCACGGTGTTCAGAGCTTTCTTTGGCCCCAGGGGGTCTGTGATGAGTCCATAGCTGAAAATCAATTTCAGGTGTGATGAGATTAACCAGGTGCATTAATTACCCGATGGCAAAAGAATTTAAGGGCAAACAAAAAGGCACTATATTATACATTTTCCTTCTGTGCTAGGACTGATCCTGCAAGATCGACCTCCTATTGTGCTGTAAATGTCTTCAGTTGGAAGCTTGCAGGAGCTCAGGGAAGCGGCTCATTGCAGGACTGCATCTATTATGCCTAAATCAGATTATAGATAAATACCGTGGGTTTAGTTCTCATTTACACTGGCAGATAATGTATCAAGACCTTGATGTGAATGAGGATCGGGTTTGGGATTGCCCAAATTCAGCCAAGCACTTCAGCGTGTGTTTAATGCAAGTATGTGTGTGGTCCCATAGGCTCCAAATTAAGCGTGCGCTTACATATTTTGCCGAGCAAGGCCCAGCGTTTGACAAAGATATATATTTCATTTATGGATCTCCGTTAAACGAAATTAAGCAGGCGTAAGTGCAACAATAAGAGTGCAATACTCACTTCTTGGCTCCCTCGGCCCATCCACCGTAACCTTTATGGCTCTGTGGTATGTAGCGACTTGGGGGGGATTTGTCAGGACAGTTATTGTCAAAGTAAAGCTCTTCCCTACAAAGGGGAAAAAAAAAACAACAACGAGGAATGAGTGATTACAACATGAAAACAGTCACATGCATGTTCACTAAAGAATCGGAGACGTTTAAAATTATTCCCTGTCGTTACCACAATCGCGAAAATTAAAAACATAACTGACCATAGGAGTTTTCCTCCCCTTCAGTTTTACTCTACGTCAAGAATATGTCCATGTGTTGACAATCTAAATGTTCCTTATTTAATAATGGGTCATCATGCAACGACAGAACAAAAGTGATTCACTGCCGAGGACAAGCCAAATTCCTCGCTGTATTGAAAGTGGTGTAAATCCAAAGCGAGGCGGATAATTTAAAAATTTACTCCAGTTTTGCAGCTGCGGGACAGGGAGCAGAATGTGGCCACATGTTATTTACTTCGCACAGCTCCATCGTGTCGTTGTTTGACTCCAAGGAGATGAGGAAAGGCTGCGTTTTCCCCCAGGAGCCATTAGTAGAGGGAATCGGCGTCTCCTGCCCTTCGCGCGCCAGGGCTGACGTGGTGATATCATTATTACCGGAGCACGCTTTTCCCCCACATGTGACTGTACGTCTCTCTGTTCAACACTGAGGCAGCCCTCAGCTTTCCAGCGGCGGTGAGAAACCGCAGCGTGCACGCGCTCTTCCCCCGTCAGGCTGCGGCTGTGTTTCTCAAGGCTGGAGCTCACACAGGCACTGCACGAGAGCATCTGGAGCCCTCGGCCCAAGGAAACCTTGAACACGAGCAGAGGGGCTGAGCCGGGCGAGCCGGGCACACATTCTCACCAGGCACCGGCCACTGACAGTTGTAATCTGTTAGATATGCAACCGTTAGTCACGTCAGATAATCAAAACTGAAAACTGCTTCAAGACAGGAAAAGGTGGGCGTGCAGCAGTGACTCAATAAAACAGTCAGCATCCCAGGCCTGCCTGCTCCCTTCAGCTGCTCCCCCACCAGGCTCTGAAGCACTCTCTTTCTCTCTCCCTGCCTCTGCACGTTTCTGCTGCCGGTGCTTTTCCTCTCGTTCAACGCCGAAGACACAAATCTTAAACAATATCTACCAGCACAAACTTAGTGCAGGTTTTCCAAGCCCAACAGCTTATATAAAAGGCATAATATGGAACAGAGCTTTGGCTGTCAAAACTCGTAATTGGTCTTTCTCTCTGGCTCAAGCTGTATTTGTGCCCCAAACCTGACAGGCACGCATCATTCATTACCCGGAGTACAACTTCCAACTTTCTCAGCCCTTTTTCTCATAAACTGAAATGTGACATGGATTTTTTTAAGGATGCACAACAGTCACTTGGAGAAAAGTGCTCTTCCAGGTGTAGCTGTGCTCCGGCTGCACCCATCTCTCTGTAGGTGGAGGCCAAAAGGTGTAAAGGTGTAAAGGTATCGGGCGGCTGAGGTTGGCCTCAGGTGCAGTGGGGAGGCATGGCTGAGGGCAGCTCCCCCCGCATCACTGGGTCTGCTCACTCATCTTTTGAGAATGACCACCGGGGGAGAGTACGGTGTGCTGAGGCTGTCCAGTCTTTGTCGAGTCCTGCTCATCCCAGTCGTACAGCAGTCATTTTGCCTGTGTATGCCATGCCTGTAGGCAGAGCCCGGATGTGAAGCAACATCCCCGCTGAGCACACAATGCCTCCACGTTGCCTGTTTAGGTCTGGAGTGCTGTGAGCCCTTTATCTCTACCCAAGCAGGAATTCAGCCCACTGCCTGGACACCCACCAGTTTGCCAGGGACGGATCTTAGGCCTCCATTAGCATCAGCCTATCACGGAAAACAGTTCTGACGCTGAAAACATACTATCATTCAGATCACAGTTACCCATATAAAAGGAGCAGAATACAACTGGCAACCACCAAAGATGCTAAGGGGATTTTCTGAATGCCTTGGAACGAAGCCTTTGGCCTTACACTGCTACCACTCTCTTTATGTGCCAAATCAGTCTACCGATGGCTAAGAATCAGGCCAACAAAACCATACTATTTTAAAAGACCCTGTAAAATCATTCCATAGAGAAGCACTGCAAGGTTTCGTATGCTCAACACATCTCAACGTGATACAGTGGCAAGAAAAAAATGCACTCCTTAATACAAAGAGCCGTGTTTCCACCTGGCCTGTGAGCACTCCTAAAGGATCGGCCAGCCTACCCTGAACAGGTAAGCACCTCATTTGAAAGGGAAATAGGTTTTGTTCCCTAGCTGGTATTCTAACAAACAGAAACGTTAATGAATGAACATTAACGAAGCACTGCTGCACTCAGTAAAACAAAGCACGGCTTTATAGCGGGCTGATGCACCTCCCGCCAGCACACTCGAGTCCCAGGGCTTTCAAGAAATGATTTACATATTACAGGATTGAGAACAAAATATGTTTTTAAGGTCACACGTTTCAGCAACGCTTGTGCCTCCCCCGGATAGATGGAAGTGACTTCACAGAGATCCTCCCTCTGCTAGGAAATCCTTTAATGCACTTTTTATCGCCTACCTTTATGCCCTCAGTCGCTTGAACTCTCTGCTTTTAGCAGCTGACAACTAATTGCAGTGCTCTGTTATTAAATTCCCTCGCCAAGCAGGCATCTGGCACTAATGCCTCCGTGTGTCCAAACTGTGCGTGCTTTGTTATTCACACATGTGAGTCCAGCAGACAAAAAAAGGAGGAGATGGACACATGCTGAAGCACAAAGCAAAAAGCAGAAGTCACTTGGAAAGGGGACTCAGCAGCTTGTGTGTGCTGCGTGTTTTTCAGGCAGGTCCCAATGTGATTAAAGCACTGGGGGACAATACAATGAAGGTGACTGCAACAGGTTGCCCAAGGAGGCTGTGGATGCCCCATCCCTGCAGGCATTTAAGGCCAGGCTGGATGTGGCTCTGGGCAGCCTGGGCTGCTGGTTGGCGACCCTGCACATAGCAGGGGGTTGGGACTGGCTGAGCACTGTGGGCCTTTGCAGCCCAGGCCATTCTGTGATTCTGTGATTCTACGATCCTGTGCTCATGAAGGACAGGAATTCTCTCTTT
Organism: Alectoris magna; assembly: GCA_030625065.1. Lineage (NCBI taxonomy): Eukaryota > Metazoa > Chordata > Aves > Galliformes > Phasianidae > Alectoris > Alectoris magna. The sequence goes on along the minus strand of CM060562.1, from coordinate 111,371,022 downwards.
GCGCTGCGGCTCAGCCTTGTAAAAGTGAGCTCCTGCCTCTAAACCACAGACAACCAACTTCTGCACGCATACAAAGAGCTCTGGTTACTTATTCTTATGAATCCATAAAGATATTTAAGAGAAATTATGCAAACAAAAACGTGAAGTCAGGGCTCCCGTCAGGCGAGCAGCACGAACGTGGGTATGAATCCAGTTACTGCACTGAGCCATGGGAAGCAGGAAAAAAACGTGGGAGCGAAGGCGAAGCGGCAAGCTGATGATTCACCCTCACAATCAAACTGAGAGATACAGAGATCAAACAGCGAGCTGTTTAGAAAGATGTAAATCTGAAGGCAGGAACAGGTGTGGATTAGTTTCTTGCCACCGAGAAATGATTTCTTTCTTACTTTATTTTTCCTGTTCTACTTCAAGACCTGCACCTACCGATATGTGCCTCTGTAAGTAGCTTTCTCACTTCTGTTTGCAACTACTGCTTTCTTTCCTGCTATTTTAAGGAGAGTTATAAAAATCTATCAGTAATGATAACTCTTCCTCCTTTCCTCTCTCTCCCCCTCTCTCTGTTCTAAGTCTGGGAGACAAGTCTGGACCAATTTCTCCATCCCGCCTCTGGCAGCAGAATGCAGCATTTCAGATCCTCCACCGAGTCCCGGCTGCTTCAAAGGCAAAGCCCTACTTTCTTCCGTTAAGATCATAAGAAATATAGGGGGAGGGGGTCAGCTCTGTTTGGACATAATTACACTTCATCAAAAGAAGCTTTCTTCATCTTCCATGCGTGAAAAGTCTGCAAGCAGTTAAGTCTGTCTTTTTTCTTCCTTTTTTTTTTTTTTTTTTTTTTTTTTAAATATAAAAATTGCTATTTGGGAAACCAGCCAAAACTCAGAAAGCCAATATAGTAAAACAGTGCACACCCTTTGTTTTGCTTTGAAGTCTCTTAAATAAATATGTTGAGGGCTTGAAAAGTACACTATCGCTTTTCCATAGATTCTACCCAGACCGATCAGAGAAAAACTCTATTCCAGATCTTCTAGATATGAATATAGGTTGAACTACCGGTGCCCGAATTCAAAGGCTTTGTGTATGTGTCCACATCTACACCTACCGAGGTCTCAGGTCCTTCGGATCGTTTCCTATGGTCTAATAAAAAAAGCATTTATCACACATTTGAAATGAAACGCGCAGCTCTGAGGTCTTACGGCACATCTCGGATCTTTTTGGCGCTGCTGGAGCAGTGACACACTGCTCAGCTCCTATGGTAAGGCACTGCTAGCCACCGAGCCAGGGAACCTTCGGACCTCATCCATCAGCACAGTAACAGAGCAGGCTGGTTTTTCCAAAGGAAGCAAGACAAATGGAAGAGGAAGGCAGCATCGCATCCCAAAGGGCAGCGAAGGCCACATTTATACCGCACTGCTTCTGCAGTAGTTATTCTGTTTTCAAGTTACCCTTTATTACCAATCATTTTCAAGATGTAAAATGATAAAGAGAGCTGTTGGCCAAGTCACTAATATAAAAAATAGCCGCTGTAAGCCACACTGATGGAATCACTTTCACAAAACAGCCGTAATTGTAAAAGCATGCAGGCTGACTGAAACTATCTCGGCCTCTGTCATACGCTTGGTTAGTATTTTGGGGGGAGAAATCGCCCTAAGATGTACAGCTGTCGTTAAAGTGTGTGACCATACATTAGCTTTATTACTGATTCTCCACACACGCAGTTCAGCCTTTATTTCTTCCCTTCCCTCCATGCAGGGCCGGTTTAAAACACAAATAATTACTGCAAGTACGTAACGCATAAACACTGAGGCTGAATTGATGGCTGATTGATACAACAGATCCCTCTGAGCATTCCGGCACTAAGACTGAAGTGCCAGCTTCCCTCAAGTGGTCATTTCAATCACTACCTCAAATTTAAAGGCAGCTACAAGAATCTGACATTACTTTCGAGCTCTCGGTGGTGACAAAGGCTTTCTATGTGCGCTTCCCAGGTTACAGGACGCTCCTGAACAGCTGGAAGACAATGACAGCACTCTAAATCTCCCAAAAAATTGGAAGTCGCCCTCCCTGACATTTAAAGTAAAGGCTGAACTTCGTTCCACCCAAAGCTTACCATCAATTCATATAAGTCAGGCAGGTTACTAACAAGAACAGCGAGGTTTCTGTCTGCGGGTCATACACAAAGGGCAGGGAAGCACCAGAAGGCTTTCTACCAATAGCTGTGAGCTTTCAAAGACCATAACCTAAAACACATGTGATATGCAACGCTCCTTTAATTCTAGCTCTCCTGCAACAACTCCAGCAGAAGCGCTACCGCTGAAAGGAATCCTTCATCTCTTCTTACTGCGGCCTGAGATGCACTGTCTGACCAGAAGAAAACCATCACGAATATCCTCGTTTCCTTCCTCCTCTGCTGCGCGATTAAAATGGGGAACCACGGTATTCTGTGAATCATTTTTCAAAACCGGCGTTCCAAAAATGAACAAAGACGTGGCAGGAAAGCTTTGCAAGAGAGAACACCTCGCTGGGCTGGCAAGTTTGCAAATAAAACAGGCATATGCGAAAGGCAGACAGTGATTTATCGACACACGTTTCCCTGTGAATCGAGGCCTTCCCTCCAGCCCGCTGTGCCCGCACACAAAGCAGCCGCCTACCTCTGCCACTTCTGCCCACAAATCGCAGGTCATTGAATCTGGCCACCTGGTTCTTCATCACAGCAGAAGCGTTTCGCAGCTCTGCAGAGTAGTTCTCGTCGTTCCCAGCCATCACGGTGACCACGGTCCCATCGGGCACTTCTCCTAAGGCCACCACCTGTGAGAAGGGGACAAGAAAGCACGGCTCGTGACACAGCGCTCTGCACTTCCTTGCAGTGCATACCTGCACAGCACTGAGCCCCTGCTCCAACTCCGAGGTGGGGGAACAGCAGCTCTGGCTTTTCCTATTATCCATGCAGTCCCTTTCCTGACACAAGCACTACATTTTATCGTAAGTCCTGCTTGAAACGTCTTTCCCATAGACGACCATGCTTGAAACTAATAATTGAAGGTTGCACTGTGATATTCATTAAGTAAAAAAGAGTTCTGAATATATATCACAGAATCACAGAATGGCCTGGGTTGCAAAGGACCACAATGCTCATCTTGTTTCAACCCCCTGCTATGTGCAGGGTTGCCAATCAGCAGACCAGGCTGCCCAGAGCCACATCCAGCCTGGTGAAGCATTCCTTCACAGCAATAAAAATCGATGACAAAAACATACAAAATCTGAAAGTATTTAATAATAGGCTGTAGTGCCGAAAAACAGAGCTCATCTCATTTAAGAGAAAGTATGAAGCAAAGCTGAAATGCCATATAAAACAGGATATGCCGATGCCTTGCTGCAGGTAACGGCATCCCAAAGTCAAATGGGAATTCTGCCACCAACTGCTGCAACTGCGTGGAAGGGCTGCAGTCTGAAGAGACCCCACAGGAGCAGGAGAAGCTCTGGGCAGTGTGGTGAGCAGCCCCCAGCCCACCTGGCTCTGGCAGCAGTCGGCTCCAGGGGCTGCAAAGGGAGCTGTCAGATCACAGCTAATCAGCTGCTGAACTCGCACCCCTGGTAAATGGATACCGGCTCAAAGCCTAATGCAGGGAGCTGCCTGCAACGTGCTCCCATCTCAGCTCATGGTGGAGCCTCGGGATGCACGTCAGCACCCCGGGTACTTGCAACGTATGCTTTCTACACGGTGAGAAACAAACGAACAAACAAACGAGAATCCCTTGAACTCCAGAAATGCAAAGTAGGGCACACGAGTCCAGTGGGGCCGTGGAAGAGGGAGAGCAACCACTGCAGCCCCTCTGCAGCCCCACTCCATCCTGTTCCCTCCTGCTGCCCAGCAGCGCAGCACCCCTCACCCCAGTGCCGGGCAGGGCTGACATCCTCCAAAAAGGCCCTCCCTGCACACACACACCCCATTACTTCTGACAAGTTTCCTTCCCAGCCTTTCCTCCTGTCAGTGCTCTGCACGTGCTGCCAGGGCATCCCTGCGTGTCCCACCTGCATGAAGCGCATCCCTCGCATTGCACCTGATGCAATGTCTGCGCTCGGCTCACTGCGAGATGCGAGCTGAGATCAGGGCTGAAAAGACAGCTGATAAAAGAGACTCCAGTCATACCAAAAGCTCCTCACTACGCTGCTGGCTAAAACGTTTGTCACTGTTACACTTTCAGACCATATTGCCGAGAAGCACCAGAAGATTACAGCGACAGCACTGCCCAAACAAAGCTCTGCACGACGAGTTTGAAACCCAAAGAAATACAGACCGCTGGGAGAATTCTGAAGTGTAACTTTCTGCATGGAAAGATGGCATGAACTTTGATTTGGAAATTTTATGCCATGCATCCATCAGAAATTACTTAAATATTCGTAGAAAAGGGACTGTAAGTAAGTGCACAGCAAAGTGAGTACGGGCAAAGCAAAAGAGTAAAGATTACTTTACAAACCCGCACAGGCACAGTGCAGGTTTGTTACCTATTCTTCAAACACAAATATCTCCACCATTTCATGGTGTTTACCTTCCACACGAAGCTACCTACACATTTGGATGATTAAAACTACATTTTTCTATCTTTAACCAAAGCCCCAAAAGGCACGAGAGCTCAGCGGAGGGCACAGAGTGAAACCAAACCAGCCCTTACAGGTTGAAGACAGCCATGAATCTCTTTGCACAACATGATTCCCATCTGGTTAGGAGACCCATTTGCCTGGTTTCAGCCTGGTGGGATTGGAAACGGCCACATCATTACGTCTCCTATGCTGGAAGCGACAGAAACACTGCGCAGGAGCAGGCACTGCAACCTTCTGCATAGCAAAAAGCTTGTTCTGAAGGAAGCTGCAGTACCTGTTGCACAGACCCTGATATCTATTGCTCCAAGAACTCCTCTTGCAAAGCAGTGAATTCAAAGAGCCTCTGAATCTCAGCTGTCTGGGAGTTGAGAATGTATTTTTCTGGAGATATTGCCAAAAGAGCATCTGATACTATTAAAAATATTATAATGTTCTATAACTTAAAACAGAAAAACTGATTTGCACGACTTCTTTTTTTATTATTATTATTTGTTTAAAAATATACATCTGGGCTGGCAGTTTATACAGCAGGTTGCAGCTTGAAGCTATTTAAAACAGCTGAGTTATAAACTCCGAAAACTGGGGTTTGGAGTAGAAATGCTGACAGCCCCTGAACTACTGCTGTGCTACTGGGAGAGGTCTCACACCTCACGGCTGTTCTCCTGCCTTCCTTCTGCCCGCTGCAGTGCTCTGCTGTTATCAACGCTGGATGGGACCACAGCCAGCAGCCACCCCAACACTCAGCAGGGCACTGCATCCTTAGAGCCACCCCAATAATGCACTGCATCCTTAGAGCCACCCCAGTAAGGCACTGCATCCTTACAGCCACCCCAATAATGCACTGCATCCTTAGAGCCACCCCAGTAAGGCACTGCATCCTTACAGCCACCCCAATAATGCACTGCATCCTTACAGCCACCCCAGTAAGGCACTGCATCCTTACAGCCACCCCAATAATGCACTGCATCCTTACAGCCACCCCAGCACCCAGCGAGGTGGGTCCTCACGGCCTTCAGAAAGAACTCCCAGAGTCGACAGAGAGCCAAATCCCGATGGCTGCAGCTAACAGAAGGCTATTACACACCACAAAGGAAACAGGCTTGGGTGCACGGTGCACAATGCCCATTTCTCTGCTGCCTGGGCACTGCAGTGCGGTCAGCGCGGTACCAGCAGACACAGTTTGCACAGCCAACCTTACCAACCGGTCCGCGAGTCCCACGCAGATTCCCTCCCCGTAGTGTGTAAATATTAATACTTAAAATTCAAACGTGACGCTCAGCCAACATTATTTCACAAAATTATAATCAAACCCAGCGCTGTTTATTACACGCTTCCTTCCCCGCGTGTGATTTATATCTAACTTCTTTCTTTTTTAAATTAAAACAGTGCTATATCCAGAGCACTTTTTAACTGGAGAGCTCTGCGAGAGAATTATGACACACTTAACGCACCACTCAAAACATTATCATCAACATATTATTTATTGCCAATAAAACTTCAAAAACTGTGTTGTCTGTGAGCCATTTTACTTTCAAGTTCCTAGCTGAGATCCCTATAGCCCAAATCTGTCTCTTTTTTTTTCCGTTTTTTTAGAGATAATTCCCATTCTGCTGTATCACATCAAGTGTTTCATTGCAGCTTCTTTGGTCTGAAAGCACCGGGCAGCTGCAGGAAAGCTGCACTGACAAATGAGATCCAAGTTTAAAACCCGTCCGATGGGTTCCAACCATCATTTTGCCATGCAGAAAGTCTTATCAGTACCTGTTGCTGTACGGTACTTTTGCTCCGTGCTCACACCTTCTGCCTTGACTGCACACAGCGTGGCCCTGTCAGCCTCCACCAGGAAACAAGGGCATCCAGACACGGCATATTTTAAGAGCATCTCGCATGCTGCGTGTGACAGCTCAGAGCTGGAGGGACAACTCAGCCCATCGACAAACCTACCGCATCCACACCTGCCTGCCTGCAGCCCCACACACGACCCAAATATCAGAACATATGAGCACAAACACGTCAGGATGTGCTCTCACTCTTTGTAAGCCCTTTTATCACACGTCCTGGGATAACATCCGAAGTGCTATTTAGCTGAGCTCTCTGCCTTCCTGCAGTGAGCTGGGACCTCACGCTCTGCGTGGCTGCGGGGCAGGGGCACACTCAGCCTTTTCAAACGGAAGCAGAAATACAGAAGCAATAACATGAAGCCCTCACGTTACTTCTATAGGAAGTTAACTACAACACCGAGCTCATCTACAAGCAAATTAATTACAACTGCTAACCTGGGAGACTCCTCCTCACCCCAGGAAACAGAGCCATGCTCTGACCCGAGCTTCATGGACCGGAGGCACCCCATAACCTGGCGGCACCCCATAGGCCTGGCAGCACCCTGCAGACCCAGTGGCAGAAGACACCCCACTTTCTGCTGTTTCCACCCAAGCACAAGGCAGGCCCCACGCGGGGTAACTGCAGCCCCAGACCCATCAGGTCTCTCCCCCTCTGCCTGCATCCCTACCCCCTCTGACAGCAAAGTGCCACCAGCACATCGCCTTTATGGCCCGACACACCAAAACCAGCTCTTCCAGCCGTTTTTACCCATTTTTCCCCCGACAAAACAAAGATAGTGTGGCTAGCATGCAAGAAACACAACTCAAGGGGACGTTGTGGCAGTGCTGGGGCGTAGGGCTGCTCCCAGGCTCTGCCTGTGAGCCACCACAGGCAGGTGCTGCCAACCCCCCCCAGCCGAGGACGTGGTTGGGGGGCTCTGTGCGGCCGTGCGGGGCTGCAGGGAGGACGGAGGGCTGCAGAGCACAGCTCACACCCAGTGCTGCTACTGCAGTTTTTTAGAGGTGTTTTCCTCTCATCAACGTGCCGCGGGGATGGAGACAGAAAATGAGAAGCGGCGCTCACGGTGCGGTTCCATGTCTCCCCCCCCCCCACCTCGTGGAGGCTTCCTCACCCCTGGGCCAGGAGAAGTGAGCGGGTTCCCCCATCAGGACCCCAACCCCTGCAGCAAACCCGTGTGTGCTCCCCTCCCCAACTCCAGGAGTCGGGACAAGAGGCTGGGATTCTGGGGGTGCCCATCAAGGAAGGTTTGGAGGCGCCACCCGTTCTGCACCCCTGCACTGAGCGCTTGCGGATGGGTGAATCTCGTTATAAGAAAACTTCTTTTCTTAAAGAAAAGCTGCTAAGATGCTCAGTGGGGTGCTGTGGGGGTGGCACAGGGATGGGGGGAGCCGGGGGGGCCATGCATTACGGGAATGGAAATAACGAGACTGATCCCAGAGGCTGGGAGGGTTCGGGGGCACAGCGTGCTCTGCAGGATGGGAGGGCATGAGAGGGTCTGCGGAGGGGGGGGGGGGAGGTGAGGATGTTCTGTGGGACAGAGAGGGGACAGAGAGCACTGCAGGGCAGAGAGGGCTCAGGAAGCACAGTGGGACGTGGGGGCATGGCAGACAGAAGGACAGGGGTATGTGAGACTTTGCCAGACTAGGGGGGGACAGGAGGAACTGGAGCACCGAGGGGGCGCAGAAGACCCTATGGAGCCTTGGGACATACACACCGAGCAGAGGGAGTGCAGAGGGGGCACAGAGATCAGTGCAGGAGGGGGGGAGCAGGAGGCAATGCAGCACGGGATGATGGGGGGGGGGGGGGCACAGGAGGCACTGTAGGGGGCACAGAAGTCGCTGTAGGATGGAGGAGCAAAAGACTCAAGGCAGAACTGGGCACAGGAGCTGTTGCAGGATGGGGGGGGCACAGAAGTCAGTGTAGGACAGAGAGGGCACAGAACTCATTGCAGGATGAGGGGACGCACACTGCAGGACGGAGGAGGGGGGAGGTGGGGGGGGGGGGCAAAGAAGTCAACGACAGCCCGGGGTGCACAGGAAGCTTTGTAGGATTGGGGGGCACAGAAGTCAGTGCAGGATTAGGCATTGCAAAAGAAGTCCGTGCAAAACGAGAGGGGGGCACAGAAGTTACTGCAGCACGGGGAGGGGGGAAAGACACAGGAGTCGTTGAGGGGGGGTTGGGGGGGGGCACAGAAGTCATAGTAGGATCGGGGTGCACAGAGGTCAGTGTATGGGCTCAGAGCTCAGTGAGGCGTGGGGAGGGGAGCGGGAGGCACAACAGGATGAGGTGGGGGGGCACAAAAGGAACGATGGGATGAGAGGGGCACAGAAGTCATAGCGGGAGGCATTACGGCGTGTGTGTGTGTGTGGGGGGGGGGGCACTGGTTGAACCGCGGGATTCAGCGGGCACTGCTGTGCGAACAGGGGGGCACGGCGCGGCACGGCGGGCATCGCGGGCCGGGGGGGAGAACACCGCAACGCCTGCGGGGAGGAGGTGGGGGGGTTGGGGGGGGGGGGAAGAGGGGGGGCGAGCGGCCGCTGTCAGCGCGGGGGGAGAAGCGCTCACCTTGAAGGCCACCGGGAGGGTCTTATTGCAGCGCCAGTGCGAGGGCAGCACGGAGCACAGGAAGTTGGGGCTGTCGGTGCGGACCAACTCGGCCGGGTGGTCGGCGATGATCTCCACCATGGTGCGGTTATCGTGCGGCCGCAGCCGGGGCACGGCGGCTTCTTGCTGCTGTTGCTGTTGCTGCTGCTGCTGCTGTTGGGCCACTACGACCGGGCTGACCTCGCTCATCTTGCCGGGCTGCAGGCTGCTGGAGGGGGGGCTGAACCTCCGGCTGGTGCTGGGATCTACGGGAATACGCATCACAACAGCCACAAGTTAGCGAATTGGGGGGGCGGGGGGGCGGGGGGGGGGGGAGCGGCGGGGGGATCGCTGGAGGAGGCGTGTAGTGAGGGGTGGGGGTTGTGGGGGAAAAAAAAAAGAGTATTAAAAACAAAATAGCGAAAAATGGGGCGAATGAAAAAGCGGAGGGTCTGTAATAAGAAAAAAAAAAAAAGAAAAAATAAAGAGCGGCGGGGGGGGGACGGGGGGCAAAAAAATCTGGCGGAAAAAAAAGAAAAAGCACGGAAAAAAAAACCAAACAAACAACACCACAAAAAAAGCCCCAAATTTCAGTCTGTTGGCGTTCGTTTGCTCAAAGCGCGGGGCTGCGCTGCCCTCAGCAACGCCCGCCGCAGCGGCTCCGTCCCGCCGTGCGTCCGCGCCCGCAGCCGCTGCTCCTCCGACCGGCCGGCCGTCCTTCCCCGCTTCCAGCCGCCGCTTCTGCCCTCAGCGCCGCACGACTTTGTCTCCTTTTTTTCTTCCTCTCCCTTCCCGTCCGCTTTTCGGGCTTTAAGAGGGGGCGAAGGCAGCCGGCTGTGCTCGCTGCTTCAAGAGGAGCGTCACTCGCAAAGAGCGAAGGGGAAAACGTCCCGGTTTCCTCCGAAGAAATCTTCCTCCTCCGGCCAAACAAACGGCGAAGAAAAAGGGAGCGAAGCCGAAGCGCCGTGCCGGGGCTGCGGTGCGAGGAGCGGTGCGGGGCTGAGCGCCGGGCGCGGCCCGCGAGGAGGATCGGGGCTCAGGGCGAGTCCAGCGCCCGGCTTCGCAACGAGCGGAGAGCGGGCAGCATCGTCGGGAGGGGGAAAAGAGGGGAAAAGGCACCCCAGAGCAGCCCTCTGCGGGCTGATTCCGAAACTGTGCCCGAGGAAACGGTGGGGAAAGGCAGCCTCGGTGCGGTCCGGTCCTTTTAATTGAGTCGCTGCTGGATCTGAGTCCGGAGAGCCGAACCGGGTAACTGAATTCGCTCTTTTTGTTTGGTTGGGTTTTTTGGGGGTTGTTTTTGGGTTGTTTTTTTTTTTCCGCTCTCGATGAACAGCAGCAGCCAAAAAATAAATATATAAAAAAAGTCATTCGAGTGTCGCTTTGTCGGAGTTAATGGTTTGCTCTCAGAAAATCGCCTTGTTAAAAGAATGAAAAATAATAAGAAGGCAAAAGCAACAAAAACTTCTTTTGGGTGCCGAGAAGCTGAGGTCGGGGAGATGGAGGAGCCGAGAGGGGGAAAAAACAACACACAGGAGGGAGGGAAAAAAAGAAACCAGAAAAAAAAAAGGAAAAAACAACAAAAAAACGCCGCAGTTTTTTTGTCCTGAATGTGGTTTTTTGGAGGCTGGGACTTCTAATGATTAGGGGTTTGTGGTTTATATATACGGGGCTCTCCGGCTGGGGCCATCATTATGCTGATGAGAGTCAGCAGCACGTGGTGTTGCGCTCCTCAGCCTTCTGCAGCCTTCAAAATAAATACAACAATGTGCATCCCCCCCTCCCTCACCTCCCCGGCCCTCCCCCCCCCCCCCCCCCCCCCCCCCCCCCAAGGAGGAGAGCCCTCGCCTGGAGCCGCCCGCAGCCTCGGGGAGGGGGCCGGGCCGGGCTGGGCCGGGAGGGGTCCGGGGGGGGGCGGGTGGGGGGTGGGCGATGCGCTCCGTAGCGCTCCGTTTTTTTCCATTAACACTTTGGGGTTTGTTTGTTTGGTTGATTTTATTTGTAAAAGAAATAGAAAAGTCTTGTTTGCAAGAATATATCTATAGGGCGAGGAGCGAGCCGGTGCCCGCGGGTTTGTGCTGAGACTCCGGCAGTCTAAAGCCCTAAAACATTTCCTTGAATGAATGAAAGCTGTGCCAGCACGCCCCCCCCCCCCCCCCGCAGACTGTTAAGGTAAAGGCAGGCGGGTTTGTTTTCTCCCTTAAAAAAAAAAAAAAAAAAAAAAAGAAAAAAAAAAGGAAGAAAAGGGCAGATCTTATTAAAAACAATTTACATACCCAATGGTAACAAAGTGTCGCCGCCCCCCCGAGCAGACAGCGACCTATCACAGCCCGCCCGCTAATTTCTAAGGCTCCCCCCGCCCCGCCGCTTCCCCTCCTCCGCCGCCCCCCCCCTCCTGCCGCCTGCGTGCAGCCCGGCCCGGCAGCGGCCCGTCCGGCTGGGGGTGCCGATGGGGGGGGGGGGGGGGGGGGTGTTTGGGCTGCGCACCGTTTTTCCCCCCAGCTTTTACGAAGCTCAGCTCCGCCGCTGAGCGCCGGCCGGCCCCGCTTCGGCCGGACCCCGCGCAGAGCCCGGCAGCCCCACGGGGATGAGCGGAGCGGGGGCCGGAGGAGCCGCCCCCGGGTCCCCCCCTCGCCCCCCCCCCCCCCCCCCCCCCCCCCCCCCCCGGGGTCCCGGCGCGGAGCACAGCGGATGGGCAGAGCGGGGCGGCGCGCGGCGCGGAGATGTGCGGCTCGGGCACAGGGGAGAGCTCTCGCTCCGCGCAGCGCAGCGCGGGGCCGGCTGCGTTCCTTCGTCCCTCCTTCTCCTTTCCCACGGCTGCCGTGGGGAGCGGCAGCCCCCGACCCGACGAGCTGCCGGCTCTCCCTTTCTCCTTTCTCCTCTTATTTTTACTGCCTTTTTAATATTCATTCTCGTGTCGGTGGCTGCGGAAGGTTCCCACCCGGCGGCCCCCGAGCGGCCGCTGAGGGTACCCAAACCGGAGCTCGCCCTGCGCCTCCCGAACGACGAGCCCTCCTCGGCACACGGGCACTCGGAAGCTCCGCTTTACCGCAGTTGCAGTAAGAAAATATATTTGGGTAGAACTCTCATGGCCGCGTTTCTCCCCCCTTTGGCCGAAGGGGAAATACATTCCACTGCGAAGGTGCTCGGAGGAAGGCGAGAGGCTCTCACAGCCAGCTGCTACGTGTGCCCGGCGGCTGTGATTTATTTCATTTCCAACCAGAAGATACGTTTCCAGTTTTAATTACTTGTATACTAAAAAGTTTTACGGTTACCTCTCTTCCTGCTAAAATAAAATAAAAACTTAATTAGAATCAACTCAAATAAGTTATTGGAAGCTACCGGGGTAAGGTTTCTATATTTCTATAAGCACTGGAACAGGTTGCCCAAGGAGGCTGTGGATGCCCCATCCCTGCAGGCATTCAAGGCCAGGCTGGATGTGGCTCTGGGCAGCCTGGGCTGCTGGTTGGCGACCCTGCACACAGCAGGGGGTTGGAACTGGATGAGCACTGTGGGCCTTTGCAACCCAGGCCGTTCTGTGATTCTATGATTTGAAGGTCACTTAAAATAGTCCATGGTTATTTATAATGCCGAAATAAACTTTCCGCTGAACGCCCTGACGAAGTCTCAGGTTATCTGGCACAGCTGATTTTCAGTCTCCGAGCAGAAATCCCTCTCTGCTCAACATTTACGCAGTGAGTGGGAACTCAGCGCAGGCTGGAACAGCTCACAGCGTTAGGAGTTTTATTTCAACGGTTATGGACAAATTAATAAAAGCACCGGGAAGGTTTATGGAGCTACATGAGAGCTGGATGGGATGTTTTAGGGCGAGCGATTGCTGTTATGATATATAGGATCTGGAACTCGGGTTTGGCTGAAGCAGAGAGCAACCCCGCTGCTCGGCTCCGCTCGGCTTTCACTGCACAACTTCTCGGAATCGCAGCCCTGGTTGCAAAATGGCTCATATTTTAAGATGTTAAGAGAATGGTAGGAGGTTGGTGAAAAAAGAAATGTGCTTGCGTTGCAGATCGGGTCTTAACAAACACCTTCAGCTCCGCGTTGTAAAATCAGATTTTCGCCCTCACGGCTGCGTTCGCTGCAGTTGTGATCAAGTTTTGGCTTTCTCACTTTTAACCACGCTGTGGATACGGCCGTAATTACATTGCTTTTTGCCAGAAAGGTGATGTCCCAAACAGCACGGGGTTTGTTGATGGTTGCACTTATAAAAGACAGGCCTAGCACGCTCGTGTTGCTCGGGATGGAAGATAATCGGTCCCATTTGAAAGGTTCCAACCTGGACGACGTTCCCTAAATAAACAGCTGTGCTGCCAGGCCGTGGGGCTGCAATGTGCTGTAAATACAATGACTGCAGAATGTATTTTGAGCTATAGAAGTAAATGGGCTTTGTGAAAAAGCTGATGGGTTCACCGGGTTTGTTATTGCGTCGGGTATTTTTAGTCAGAGCGACTCCAGCCGTGTCAGCAATTATTACTGGAGTTAAGGACGTGCCAATGCTCTCCTTCCACAATCTGCCTTCCCAAAGGTTTAAATTCACTCGTGAAAACGTGCACTGGGTCAAAACGCACCGACTTTGGTGAGCTCTGTGCCACCGGAGCTCTGCCTGAGTGCCATTCATTCCAGCAGGGCAAGAGGAGCTCCGGTGGCTGCTGGCAGTGTGCTGCCTTCACTGGGGCTGCAGGTGGGCTGTGTGCCCTGCTGTGCTTTGCTTGTTTATTGTTCCGGGTAGGACAAATACTGACCCCACACTATTGGGTCTGCGGTGATGAGCTCTGCAACAACCACATCCATACTCAGGCATGGGACAGCTCTGGATTGTTTACTGTGTCCCTGTCCCACTGATTTATGGCTTAAATAAAGCACGGCTTGTGTCCTGCAGTTCACAGAATCACAGAATGGTTTGGGCTGGAAGGGACCTCAAGGATCACGAAGCTCCAACCCCCAGCCACAGGCAGGGCCACCAACCTCCCCATTTAGTACCAGCCCAGGCTGCCCAGGGCCCCATCCAACCTGGCCTTGAACACCTCCAGGGATGGACGGGGCATCCACAGCCTCTCTGGGCAGCTGTTCCAGCACCTCACCACTCTCACAGTAAAGAACTTCCCCCTGAAATTAGTTGAAAGCATTTAATATTTCAGCACCACACATTAGTTTTTAGCATTTATAGTCCCTGGTATGAATACAAACTAGAAAATGATTGCATAAAAAAAAATGCTGTGTCCAGAATATGACTTTTTTCCCACAGAGTTTTTGGTAGGAAGGGAGGAGTGGTGGCTGAGAGCTGTGGTTCTGCCCCAGGTTTGATGATCCGCAGCAAGTTATCTGCAGATGAAGTGGGGCACTTGCTGTTACCTTATGCTCTAAGATACAGAACTAAGATACAGTAAAGCCCTCAGAAGTCCAAAAATGAGCAGGGCTCTGCTCCTGGGACGCATACCAGCAGTGGCAGAAGACAAGGTCCAAAAGCTGGTAGGAAACGTGCCGTGTCACTGCTGAAAAATGGGTGGCTTTCTTACAGCACACAGTGAAACGCACGCACTACAGACAGCAAAGTAAGTAGTTACCAAAGGCTGTTCTTTTTTTTTTCCCCCCCAACTGATTTCTTTCTGTCCTCCTAAGAAGGACCGACTGCAAAGCCAGGTCTCTGTCCTGCTGCAGGGCTCTGCTCTCCCCCTCCCTGCCTGCAGCCCTTGTGCCCCCTGGGGTGGTGGCTGTGCCAGAGGAGCATGAGGCCACCAGTGACCATAGGAAAAGAAACCAGGGCCCTCTCCTCATCTTGAAGCAGCGTTTTAAAGAGAAAGTGTTTTCTGTGTTTCCTGGCATTAAGAAGCTGCGTATGCACTACGACCAGAAAAACCTTCAGCCTGTCCTTTCCCAGTAAATGATATTGTTTTCTTGCTTGCAGCGTGCCATCTAAACACGAGCAGCAGGAAGCTGGTAGGGTCCCGAAGCTGGGGGCAGTCCTTTTTTTTTCCTCTGTACAATTTCAGACCAAACAAGCACATTATTTCAGAACTATAAAGGCTAAAAACTAAAAACTAAACTTACTGTTTTTTTCCTCCCCCCCCCCCCCCCCCCTTCTTTCAGCATATACGAGAGCAGCGTGAGCCAAACACTTCATGGTTATTTTTTCTGTTGACCTCAATGAAAACCGGCTCCCTCGACTAACTGTGGGGAAAGTGGGTAGTAGAACTGTTTGTAATTAAAAAGAGTTTATACATTTGGAACCTTGCAGAGTCCCCGTGTTCTGAATGCTGTGTTTAAGAGGTTAACGAAGCGCACTGTGGCCAGATATAACTCCGAAGAGCTCCACAGAAGAGAATGTGAGATACGCGTCAGGCTGGAGGGGCAGAGGTGGCTGTAATGCTCCCAACCACAAGCATTCCAGATCCTTGCCTTACTCTCTTTGTGTCGCAATGGTCAGGATTCCCATTGTTAATCTATTCCCAATAGCATGAATGGCAGAAATAGTTTTTAGGCAGACTCTTTGTTAAGAACATGAACATAGAAGCTGGAGCGGTACAGAAACCTAGTGCAAAATTTGTCCCCAAAAAGGATGAAAACATACAATACTGAAAGTCTACAGGAGCGGAATGGAAGACCAACACGTGGGTAATGCTAAATGTAAAGTAAACACAGTGTAAAGAGTAAATCAACTATTAGTGGAACTACCAAGTTCCGTCTATTTTTTGCTCTTTCTTTCCTGAAAACTCCCTCAAATGAAGATCTGAGCATAGCCAGGGCACCCCAAGGGATCAGCAGCATTACTGTATTGATGACAGAACCTAATCCTGAAAATGCTGAGCATGCTGGTGACGTGTGAGCACAAAATACCTGCTCCCCAAAGAGCATCGGCCCAGAAACAAGCCGTAAGAGTGGATGACAAAACATTAACCATCACAGGAATGAGCCTCTCTAGAATTAAATACCAAACCCTTTCTGGCAGAAAAAATACTATAGGTGAAGCTGCTGGCGGTATCTGCAGTTAAGCTCGTCTGCCACTTTCCAACATAAGACCTTGTTTTCACTCACATAACGTTGCCAAACTTGAACAGTTCAGGATGAGATTTTCTATCCTAAATCCCCCTCAAGCTCTTTTTTTTTTCTTTCTTTCTTTTTTGGAAGCTCTCATCAGGAATACTTCTGCTGCTTTCTAAAGCGATGTTAAGACAAAACACGTTGCTCCTCTAACGTTTCAGAGTTCTTATAGACTCATCTCAGTATCTTTTCCAGAGCAGGAATGGGAAGCTTTACCAAGGAGGAGAAGAACAGGGAGGAAAAATCAGATAAGTTCCATTTGTTGCCCTTGACCAAAGGGATCCACCCAGACTTGGCTGAGTTATAAGCTTCTGAAAATTGTTGAGGTTTTTCCTTGCGCGTGCGCAGTGGGAAGGAGCAGCTGGCAGCCGAGCTCTGCAAAGCCTCCACTGCGGCCCTGGGCTTCAGGCAGGACTGGATCTGCTATCAGCCCCGTCTGACCAATATTCTCCCAGACACCGGGCTGCACGAGATGTTTTAGGGGAAAGGATAAGAAAGCCTGGAGTCAGCAGTGAGATATGGAACGTGTTCCTCCTTTAAGGTCTCATCCTAGTTAATAGTAGCTTGCAAAATATGATCTAAATGTTTGTCAGCAGCTCGGTTTTAAATGGCGTCTTTTAGAAGTCTGGCTTATGCTGTCAGTTTAGATCTCAGTTCCACGCCGAGTTTCTTGAATGGTCTGCTTCGAGGTGATAGAAAAGAATAAAATATACAAATTCTGCACTCTCTTTTATAATGCACTTCAGAATTCAGTTATGATAACTTTCAAGCTATTTGTCTCAGACGCTGATCAGGCTCTAAAAGGAACTCAGGTAATTAATTAAGATCTTAATCATTAACACTAGTCATTGCCCCATCCCTGGAGGCATTCAAGGCCAGGCTGGATGTGGCTCTGGGCAGCCTGGTCTGCTGGTTGGCGACCCTGCACATCATAGCAGGAGGATGGAACTGGATGAGCACTGTGGGTCTTTTCAATACTGAAGCCAGTCAATCAAATATATTCCTAATAAAAGCATATAAGCACAAAGTTACAACCTGGAAGTATCCAGGAGGAATGAGGTCCTGACAGAGGGCAAGGCGACCAAATCCCTTTCTTGTAAGCCCACAGCAGCTCCCATTCCTACCCAGCTTCCCTTTGCAGTGGAGGAGATGCAGCAGCTTTTCCCAGCCTTGGAAGGCTTTCAAACACGCTGTGCTTGGCACCCTGAGGTTAGCGTGATTTTGAGCAGATAAAAGTCTGTGACATGAAAAGGCAGATCCCACCCTTTGGTTATTATTATTATTATTATTATTTCTCCATAAGAAAGACAGCAAAGCCTTATTCTGTTTGCAGTGCCATTGCATTCCATGGGAGCCTTCAAGGAACAAGGTGCTGCCTCACCACGAGGCAGCTGGCTGCTGTGGGCTGGTCCTCGCACCCTTCACTGTCGGAGTGCTGAAGAATATGGAAAGTCTTTCAGCTCTTCCTTTCCACCTCATTTTAAACAGCTAAATTATATCTTCTTTTTAGGTGTGAGAAAACTATGCTCCACTGTTTTGGACAATTGGAGAACATGGACTGAAGGAATGAGAGGAAAACTGTGTTTACTAAACACCACACGTAGATTGCCACTGATAGTTTTTCTAAGGAAATTTATGACCTGTGTGAAGTAAATAAACTCCCGTTTTGGTAAAGAATCTGCAAGCCAATCATTCATGCTTGCTTAGAGACGTTACTGTTTGTGGTGCTTTTATGTGGAAGCTTACAGTGAAGGCTGATGTTATGTCTGAAATAGACAGCTGGCATCTGACTGAAAAACAGGCATTTCTGACATTTACTCATCGTGAGATTCTTAAGAGATTAAGGCACACTCACTCCGATTCAAGAAAGAAGGAACGGACAATGCTAGGACAATTATAATTCTCGTAGCTAATACGTTATCTCCATGCAGACACTTGCACGCCTAGCTGCATTTACTGGCAACTGCTGGTGTTTCGTACACCTGAAATAAACAGAGAGCTCTCAGTTTGTTCGAGATGTTCAGTGAGTCTGAGAGCTGTCTGGGCTGCGAGTCTGTTTGCTCTATCTTAGAGTAAATTAGAATGGGACAGACGCTTTCCTTCTCCCGGCTGCCCATCCTGTCCTCCCACCATCATGCTCCTTCTCTCCCTTTCCTCTCAGTTTATGCTCTGGATACACAAGAGAAATAGCTCTTCTAGGGAACCGTGAAAATTAAGGGAGGAGAGGGAACTTCTGCAGCATTTCTATATTGGATTTTTAGAAATATTAATGTGTTTCTCAGGTGTAAGCAATTACATGCCAGGTTGGATGTGGCTCTGGGCAGCCTGGGCTGCTGGTTGGCGACCCTGCACATAGCAGGGGGTTGGAACTGGGTGAGCACTGTGGGCCTTTGCAACCCAGGCCATTCTGTGATTCTGTGACTCTATGAAATGGCTTTCAGCAGTACCCCTCTTTATCTACGGTGCTGTGAGAGGAGAACTGAGCTGCTCTTATCTACGAAGCCTGCCTAATGTAATATATGCACGCCATATATATGCTCACTTTCTTTAGGCTATCATATACGAAATTATCAACACAATCTTTACTAACCGCTGTTCTATCCACAAAAGTGTTCTGAATTTACAAGTGCCTTTCTGAGTGATGATCCCATGTCCTTAACTCACCCCACCGTATTTCAGCACATACGCTACGCAATGTCACTGGGGCTTTGCCCTCACCAGAAAAATGACCTGTTTTTGACAAGAAGTGTCAAAAATAGTTTTACACCCTCAGATTCACTCAAGTAGCAGTAGAAGTGGTTGCCTTGCTGGTGTGGACAAGGTCGGGTGAGCTTTTTGCTTTCCGTAGCAAATCATGCCTGTCGGGGGCTGGAGGGAGGGCTCGCCTGCAGAAGGCAAACAGGGTTTGCCTCAGAGTCGGAATCGCAGCATTTGTTGCAGTAGGTCTGAGCTTGGTGCCTCTGTCCACACGGGGGGAGCTGCTGTTTTCAATGCTGCCCAAGATATGTGGAGAACAAGCAGGCATTTCCACAACAGCTGCCAAAAGCACACCATCGAGGTAAGTGCAGGGTTACTGCTCTGAAGTATTGGCAGTACGAAGGCACAGTGCCACAAAGCTATGATAGTGCAGAGCGTGCGGGGTCAGACTTTCTATGCCAGCCTTTATGTGCAGGATGTTGGATGACTGGCAATTTTTCTTAACATACTTTGCTATTTATTGTCTACGTAAACACGGCATGCAAGGGCGCAAGCCAGTCATCCCAACTGGATGTTGTTTTAGGATTATGCAGTGGAGTTTAGAGAAACATTGACTTGGATAGAAGCGTTAGTGGAGGAGAGCACCAATGCTGTAAGCAAGACATTGATACTCTCACGACAGGAAGCTGATGACATAACACATGATGATGAAGCTTGCAGACCTGTCGTATGCCATGCACTCTTCTGTGAAAAAGCCTAAGAAATTAATTTGGCAAACCAGACCAGTCCAAGTGTCTCCGCTTCTCAGATGCTTGTTATTAACTGGCCAACTCCATGAGAGCATCGTGAAAAAAGTGGATTGCCAGAGAATCATAGAATGGCCTGGGTTGAAAAGGACCCCAATGCTCATCCAGTCCCAACCCCCTGCTACGTGCAGGGTCGCCAACCAGCAGCCCAGGCTGCCCAGAGCCACATCCAGCCTGGCCTTGAATGCCTGCAGGGATGGGGCATCCACAGCCTCCTTGGGCAACCTGTTCCAGTGCGTCACCACCCTCTGCGTGAAAAACTTCCTCCTCAGATCCAACCTAAACCTGCCCTGTCTCAGTTTCAAACCATTCCCCCTTGTCCTATCACTGTCCACCCTCATAAACAGCCGTTCCCCTTCCTGTTTATGTGCTCCCTTCAAATATTAGTAGTTTTCCTTTGCTATTTGTTTCTGCAATTGGGCAAAGGAATAAGTAGTGGATGAGGAAGGAAGCTGAAGCAGAACTGATCAAAGAAGATGCTATTTTGCATGTAACATCGTTTAGCTGAGCTTTGCAATGAATGCTGTAAGACAGTATTTGACCAGAAATGAAACATTTTGCCAAAGGATTATTGTTTTATCTCTCTGTCTGTCTCTCTATCTATGCAAGATCTTACAAAGACGAAGGGAAGGCTAGCTTCCTCACTCACTCTCACTTGTAATTGCATCTGTAAAACTTTAAAACTATGCAAGATCTTTCTTGACCGTGCTGGATGCCATTAGCATTAGCATATTACCACAGGAAAAGAATCTAAAATAGACTGTGAACTTTGTAAGAAGTCTTCCAAAAGCCTCTCATCCCTCAAAAACTTTAATCCCCAACTAGGACCTGACTTTCAGAAAGCTCTCTAAAATATATGAGCTGTTCAGTACGCTCACAGAGTTGATAACAGTCAGAGTTCTTTTTTTATAATGAGAAAATCCAGACCTATATTTGAGATGGGAAAAAGTAATTTTTGAATAGACTGCTCAGTCACTGTGCTTATACCTGGGGATCTTTGTAGTTCTTTACGCATTTGGCATTGTGTCTTTGCAGTGGCACTGGGATGTGTTTTCACCACACAGCGTGTCTCATGGCTTTCATACAAGATTGCACAAGTCATTCTGTGTCTTTCTTGATCCTGGATGCTAAGTGAGCCTACACATAGGAATGAACTTGGAAACAACCAATTTAGATACGTAGCTCTGGGCAGCCTGGTCTGCTGGTTGGCGACCCTGCACATAGCAAGGGATTGGAACTGGATGAGCATTGTGGTCCTTTGCAACCCAGGCCATTCTAGGATCCTATGATTCTGTGATTCATGAATACTTTGTAACATGGGGTTAAAGGATGCATCAAGAACAGGGAAAGAATTGCTCCAGATTCAGGAGTGCTGTATTGGCTCTCGTTTGCAATTCCAAGTAAAAATGCTTCAGCTGATCTCAGTGTAATATTAGTTCCTTGGAATGGGCGACCACACACGTCCTTTGGCTGATCTGAGCACACTGCTTACAGCTTAAAACCAACACCTAACCTTGCTCATAATTTTAGAAGCATATCTAATTCATTAGTCTAAGGGTATTTTCAAATGCTTCTCTACTTTCCATCATGATTCTGTATTTTCTGCTATCGAAGATGGCAGAGTGGAAATTGGAGAGAAGTAGGGGAGAGGAACAGAAGTGTATCCCACTTGATATCCAAGCTACACAACTGATCAAAGCTGTCAAAGAGCACCTTTCAAAGAAAAGGAACGCTGCCTAGAGAAAAGGTAAGAATATTCTCAGGAGTTCTTATCCAAAAGAAAGGCAGGCACACCAAACTGTACCCTCGCACTAAAAGGATGCCTTACTACTTTGCTGTGCGATACAGATCACACGTTATTTTACACTGGAAGCTTAGTTATAAACCCTAAAACATAAGGGCCAAGTTCTGCTCTAAGATACACACCCACAACTCTGATGGACTCAAAGAGAGCTGTGTTCATATGTTTAGCGATGGAATTTGGCCCTAAATATTTAAACATTTATTCAGAGCAAAAAAAGCTTCTCTGATACATTTCTATCTGATATCTTATGTACACAGATTACCACCGCTGGGCACCCACATTAAAGGATATAATGTTTTGGAGAACCATAAGCTCAGCATTCTACCTGCTCTGCGTGGTCAAATAACATTAATTTGTTTCAGGACATTGAGGAAATTAAATCCTTAGCAACCCGTGGCTGATGTTATTTATTCTGCAATCCAGGAGTAATTTGATGCGTATTCCTGGCGCTACTCCCATATCTCAAAAAATTATTGTTTTGAATGTACCCAATTCTGGGAGTTTTCCTTATATTAGCATGCAGTCCAGGAAGAACTGACGTCCCCCTCTACTCACAGCTTCTCTGCACAATAAATCTCAAGTGTTTTGGCTAATTCCCACTTATCATTCAAAGCCCCGTGACAGGAGTCTGTAATAAACCAAACACATCATTTGGAAATAGTTAACCTGAGGATCCCACTTGCTCTCCATGCCAAAACGACACCAAATTTATTTTTGTTAAGGATACAAAGGACTCAGCAACCCGCGAGTTTTCTGAAAGCAACAGGATGTTCCAATTTGTATACCTAATGTAAGTGAACAATAACTATACAGAATGACATTTTCCTTAGACAAATGGCAGCTGGAGGAGACCTGCATTCCACGTTCAGGCACCTGAATTTAGTTGTTTACAATGTGAATGTTTACATTTAATTTAGCTGCTTAAGCTCCCATTATCCTTTAACAGTACTCTAAGGCTCAATTCACTCTCTTAATTATCCAGTGCCATTAGAGATATTTTGAGTTCCCTAAGAGATGGCTACGGGTTGGCACATGAGCCAGGACCTATGGGAGGTCCTTTGCCCTTTGGAAGGGCTGGTGGACACCAGACAGCGCAGCCCAGAGCACTTCCCACTGCTAGCTAAAGTCAGCCCTAGTAAATGCAGTCAGTGGCTTGCAGAGAGCAAGTCTCATGACAAAACAGAGGTGTCTACTTTAGGGTGAACTGAACTGGTTTCTGGCTCACACTGGCCACGCTGACTGAGTTTCCATTGGCTGTAATGGAAGCCTAAAGGCAAACCAAGTGTAGACATCTAAGTTTTGGTGACTACACCTGAAACTGAAACCCACTCCTGATAACCCAGAGTATATACTGTTATTAGGGTAATGGCTGTGCTTTGGGTTCAGCCAGGGCTAAGCTCGTTTGGTTGTGGCTTTGTGCAGTAAGGTGGTTTCAGTTAAATGGTGGCAGGCAGGAGTAATAAGCAGGTGTGATTACATGGCTGAAGAAGCTCTCCTCATGTTTTGCTTCACTGAGTTCCTTGAGATCCATCTGGAAAGCTGCTCTGTAGCTAGTAGAGTCTCTGGTGACCAGTGTCAGCTCCTTCCCTTGCTTGAGAGAACTGGAGCGCTGCCTTTACCGCTCCTATTTTTAAGTGGCTCACACACTGCCATGATTTTCTGGGGCACAACCAGTTTCCTGAGAAAGACACTGCAGCAAGACTTAATTTCTGTTGCTGGAGCCCTCAGACTGCAGCTCTCTGCTCATGGAAGTCACCTTTGAGTACTTCCTTCTGCAGAGGCAGCGTGCAGGTCATTGCCAAAATGCTGAGGACACTGTAGGAAGTAGGTAGGAACAAAAGCTTGTTAGTAAATCATGGAACACTGGGCCTCGCACCCAGGTCTTGCATCAGTGCTAACAGGGTAAGTTACGAACGATCCGAGACCAAGGAATTCTTAACTGGTACAAATCACTATTTGGGTTTGCTCTGGTGGTTATCCTGGCTGGGATCAAACTGTAGGCATTACTTCAGATAACATACACAATTATTAGTATAAGTTTCCTTGACTGCGTGTGGAAACTCCTAACCTCATTTGTGGAAGCCATGGTTTTACTTAATCTATGCTCTCAATCAGGGCAGTTGATCAGATAGGCCCAAGGAGTGGATGGCAGGGAACAGGACCCCCCGGCAGCATTTCTTCAAGTCAATGCACTCGGATCACTCGGCACCAAAGTCTGCTTTTATCCTGTTTCCCATTTCCTTAGCCTGCTGCTTACACAAGTATGTAACATGGTGTTGGTGTTAACACTTGTGCAAAATGACTATTACAGATGGAAGCTCTTGGTCAAAGCCGGATTACACAACACAAACCTCTATCTTCAAATCATGATGCTACCTAATTCTGTTTCTCCAGGTCTTTAATTTCCAGGCACTGGAGTTGCCTCAAATCCATTCTGGCACAGAGCACATCATTATTTTCATATTGTGCTTGTCTACTCTCCTGCTTTTATCCATGTGAGCCAGGAGTGAATAAGAGTTGGCAGCTTCATACTCAACTATTACATTGCAGAGTACGCTTTAATCAGTGCCCTAATAAATAGCACGCCCAATTAATTGGGACAATTGCCAGCAAACCAATTCATTTCCCTACACTTCAGTGCTTGTAAATGATGGATAAACAGCATGCTTGCTGCTGTCTGCAAGCGCATTTGTTGTAATTAACAGGTACGATTTGGTGTTTGCTGGCATGTGTTTCCTCAGTGCTGCTCTGCTCAGTTCCCTGTTGCAGTGCAGTCGCAAAAAATAAAGGACAGATTTGCCTTTCAGTATTCCCTTAAATCAACACAGTGCAGTGCCTTTCTACTAAGCAAAAAAATAAAGTAACTGAAGGAACTTTT
This sequence comes from Alectoris magna, assembly GCA_030625065.1. Taxonomy (NCBI): domain Eukaryota; kingdom Metazoa; phylum Chordata; class Aves; order Galliformes; family Phasianidae; genus Alectoris; species Alectoris magna. The sequence goes on along the minus strand of CM060562.1, from coordinate 111,346,760 downwards.
TATGTATCATATTACTGAACAGTTCTGACAATAAAGTTGCTAAATCTATTAGCCCGTTTTGGTTTTAACTTGCATATCAAGTACAACTTTGCCATACCAGCGAGTAAGTTAACATAAAGGAAAGGGTTTTTGCTGCAGCTCTTTAACTTCATCTTTTCTACCAGGGGCTGCATGACAGTTTGCTTTAAAGTGGTGTTTCCTTGTGGCAGGCCTATAGAGGAACAACATATTTGAAACGGGTATATGCTGTGATTTACTGTATGCATGTGACACTGTCTCTCATTTGGACACCCTTTGCCAGGGAATTACATAAAATTGAACGCAGCAAACTTTTCTAATCCCTGCATTCCTGACAGATTGCTTTTATGGAGACTGAAACATTACCGAAAGTAAATGAATTTGAAAAGGGAAACGGTACGGGGGAAATCTCAAGAAAGGATCTTAAAAACCAGCGTGGCTGTGGATCAACTGGGGATAGAAACATTCGTGTAATTAAAGAGAATATCATTTGTGGGTTATCGGAAAAGAACTGCCCGTGCTGGCATTGCCTTTGACTTGTTGGCAGGAGGAAAAGAACCACCCTGGACCGCTGCATACGGTTCCTTATTAGTTGTGGCTTTTGCAGAGGCTCCATCTCTTCTTTGGAGCACGGAGGATTTCTTTCATTACATAATCTGGATACGTTCTTTTTTTTAAAAAAAAAAACACATTAATTTTTTTGTTTTCTGGTGTGTGCGAATTCTCTTTGCACCGATGCTTCTATGCTGAAGTTATTACACCAAAGGAATGCGAGCGTCTAAAGTAACAATGGTTCATTTTCCTTTAATGACTTTGTCGACAGGACGGAGACATTTTTGTGGTGTGATGAATTCACTCGGTCTCCCGTCGTGTTTTCTCCACATGCTTTGGAAACTTCTTTCCCCAAGAGCTGCGGCCATCCACTCCAGCGAGAGCTTCGTTACTTTATATTCATTGTATTTAAATGGCATCCCAGCGGTACTGACCTCCTGGGATGATGGATGTAAATTATATGCTATGTAGGGGAAAATAAAATCTTTTTCGGACTTCTTATGTTGTGCAGAGAAAGAAAAGTGAAAACAAATGACAGAGAAAATCAGGCCTGTTCAAAGCAGAACTTTGTAAGCATTACGGTTTGAGCAGAGTTCAGTCTGTAAAAGTGCTGAGACAGTGTACAGTGACCTTAGGATCTGAAGGGTGACCAGAAAAGGAATACGATTTTGTTTGTGCCCATTTTTGGTTCTGTGTAATACATAACAAAAGCTCCATCAGGTTTTTCTCTCATCTGTGAAGCTTCGTAAGAATAGAGACTTGCTTAAGGAGCAGCCCTGGCACTTTTACCAACTACACAAGCACACAGTACTGTAAGGGACGTTGTGCTCCTCAGTCCTCTTTGTCTCTGTCTTGTGCTGCTTCTTTGGTTGGGTTGTGGTTGGACTCTATGATCTTTAAGGTCTTTTCCAACCTGAGCAATTCTATGATTCCACGATTCTGCTCCCTGTATTTTGTATTGATTTGAGATTTCACAACCAGTAAACGCTCGCCTTGCTCAGCTGCTCCGCCAGAAGTCATCACCCATACACGCAGCAACGGAGGGAATGTTCTTTCATCAACCCAGCCCATCATTAGCATTAGCTCAGACCGCTTCTGAACCAGTAACCTCACACTGTGGGCAAAAGCGTTTTGCACAAAAACAAAATTCATCAGTAAAAAAGTTCTTTCAGTACTTTTTCAGGCACCTCACCAAGTCACATTGGCTCTATTCATGCTCCTGGAAATTATGTAGTTCACACTGGACACATTAAACCATATTATCATAGTAATTCCCTTATTAAAATTACCCTGCAGAATTGGCATAGTAACTTCTCTATCTTCTGTATTTTCACATTAGGCTGTCTCACCAATTCTGATATACATAAAGATATGCATAGCACATAGCACAGAAGGACCAGCAACATGCTGCACTGCCTGCAATGCAAGGCTTTGGCAAATCACAGAATTTGGCTAAAAACTGGAGCTGTCTCATGAAAGACTGCAGTATCTCTCACAACTTGACAGAATACTTTGATTTTCCTTTTGGCCAGGAAAACGCTTATCGGTAATCCTCCTTTAGCTGGGGTTGTCCAGATGTTTTTTAAAACGCAAAATAGGAAGGAAAAGTTCAGGTCATCCTCACTGCAGTAAGAATTAGAATTTGCTATAAATGCAAGAATCAGCTATCTTAGTTGCTCCGTGTTTTGCTTGCTGCTGTCAGTGCTCAGGCTGATAGCAGCTTTACTGCCATTGACATAAGCAACAGAAGGGAGAGCAGCGAGCAGCAGAATTGCCTCATCCTGCTAATGCTGGTGTGGGAGGTGGGAGTGGAGGAGGGAACGGAGGGACCATCAGGTGTCTGTATGAAGCAGCAGGGAGGAATGGGAGTGAAGGGCAGCAGAGTTAAAAGGAAAAAAATAAAGGAAATGTAGAATGCAGGAGAATGAAGCAAAGGTGAAAAGGCAGAAAATAGGTTGAATTCCAAATAAGTTGGGATTCAGACGGCTCCTAGAGCATTAAGATAATTTCAGTCATTGTGAAAGCTTCCTCATCTTATTCTTCCAAAAAAGAGCTTAAAACACTACAGTGCATGTAAAATTATGCAGTCTCTACACTGTGGATTTCTTAGAATGAATCTTCTCAGAAAGCATACAGCTGTTGAGCAGCGTGCAGCAGGAAGGTGGGTTAAACATGGCCAGGGCCAAGTGCTCCTTTGGCTGCTAGCACCCTGCAAGCCCTCAAGAAAAGCAAGGTTTCTGCACATCATGAAGGCAGAAAGCACTAACAGCCACTCAGCACACCTCCGTTGGTCACAATTAATCATTCCAGTTAACGGAATCACACAAATGAGCCTGTCTACCTACAAACCTGGCCACTGAAATGAGTGAATTGGATGCATCAAACCCCAGAGCTACGAGGTACTGAGAGAGACTTAACGAAAAAAGCACAGGACAAAGGGGCAGGCATCTGCCTTCTGTGTCCCCTCAGCCTGCTGAGCCGACACTGCAGGAAGAAAGAAGCACTGCTGCAAAACAGAGACATAGGCCCTGCCTTTGTGACACGTTAGAAGGATTGAAGCCATCCAGAGGGACCTCAACAAACTTGAAAGGTGGGCTTGTGTGAACCTTATGAGGTTGAGCATAGCAAAGTGCAATGTTCTGCACGTGGGCCAGAGTAACCCCGGATACGTATACAGACTGGGAGAACCCACTGACAGTAGCCCTGCAAAGACCTGGGGGCCCTGGTGGATGAAAGCCTGAACATCAGCCAGCAGTGTGCTCTTGTAGCTTGGAAAGCCAATGGTATCCTGGGCTCCATCAGCAGAGGGGTGGCCAGCAGGGACAGGGAGGTGATTGTCCCTCTCTGCTCTGCCCTTGTGAGGCCCCATTTGCAGTGCTGCATCCAGGTCTGGGTGCCCAATACAAGAAAGACAGGGAGCTGCTGGAGAGGGTCCAGAGGAGGCCACAAAGATGATCAGAGGGCTGCAGCATCTCCCTGTGAAGACATGCTGAGGGAGGTGGGCTTGTTCAGCCTGGAGAAGGCTGCGGGTGACCTCATTGCAGCCTTCCAGTATTTAAAAAAGGATTATAAATAGGAGGGGTAGATAGTGATAGGACAAGGGGGAATGGTGCTGGCACAGGCTGCCTAGAGAGGCTGTGGATGCCCCGTCCATCCCTGGAGGTGTTCAAGGCCAGGTTGGATGGGGCCCTGGGTAGCCTGGGCTGGTATTCAATGTGGAGGTTGGTGGCCCGGCCTGCGTCAGGGGGTTTGGAGCTTCGTGATCCTTGAGGTCCCTTCCAACCCAAGCCATGCCGTGATTCTGTGTGCAGAAATTTAACTACCTCAACGTGTTAAACTACTAGCATGGTTGTAGGATGCATTAAGGTGTAGGAAGGACCTATTGGGATTTATAAAGCAGCAGCACGTTCGTATTTGCACACAGATGGGGGACGGGAGGTGAGGTAGTCCCTGCTCTGGGGCGAGCAACCCCCAGGAGCCGCACAACGACAAACCGCGGTGAGAGCAGCCCGTTGTCCTCAACCCTTCCCGGTTGTTAAGAGCAGCCTTCACAGCGACCAACCCTAAGCCCGCCCCAAGGCACTGCCCGCAGCCTGCAGGCCGCACCTGCCCGCGGTGGGCGGGAAAGAGGCCGAGGAGGACGGCGGCGGCGGCGGGCAGGAAGCGGCGGCGGAGGGAAGCGGCGCAGCGGCGGCCCCGCCTCGGCTCCACCCCTCGCCCTGGGAGGCCGCGGCCGCCGCGCAGCAGACGGAGACGGCAGCGCGCCGCGGCCGCCGTGTGGCGGAACCGGCCCCTCCCCCGCGGGCGGCGCCATTTTCCACCCCCCCCCACCGCTGCCTGAGCGTCTCCGCGCCGGAGCCGCCGCCGCGGCCAAGGGGGGAGGCCGCGGCCGTTCGCCCCCCTCGTTTCTCGCCTCGGTTCAGGCAGCGCGTAGAGTGGAAGGGACGAGGTTCAGTTCCTGCCTCTCGCTTTCCTGTTTCGGACAGCCGCACACGTGGGGGGGGACCGGGCACCACCAAGCTCCTACCTTCCTTCCTTCCTCCCCGCACACCTCAGCCTCCTCCATCCAACATCCATCCATCCATCCATCCATCCCCGGGGTGAGCCTCTCAGCGAGTCGCCGGCGCGAGCACAGCCCGCCCCGCGCTACAGAGCAGGGTCGCTCCCGGGGGCCTGGCGGGACAGCGCGGACCGGGCTGCGGGCGGGCGGGGGCTGCCTGCGGGAGCTTGCTGCTAACCCGGCCCTCCGCACGGCTTTCCGTGCCTCAGGCGGTGCCGGGAGGCGCGAGGACGGAGCGCTGCCCCGTCGGGCTCCTCCATCGGGAGCCCCCGCGATGCCCAGGAGTTAGCGGCGCCGGCGGTCACGGTGCGCGGAGCCGGGGCTGGTGGCGGAGCTCCCGCATGGGCTTTTCTCGTGGCCTGCAGTGTTGTTGGGCGCGCTGGACCCTGCCCTGCTGGTTTTGTTGTCTCGCAGCGCGTTTGGGAGAGGGATCTTGTTGGGACTTGGTGTTATGTAACCGAGGTCAGCCCTTGGCCTGCGCTGTGTTGGGAGGTGCTGTTAGCTCCTGTCTCCCTGATGCTGCCTGCTGGTGTGGCTCTTGCAGGGGGTGGGCTTTACTTCTGTGTGCACAAACAAGAAGTGCTGTTTTTTTGCTATAAATAGAGCGTAACCCTGCAGACTGGTAAATACTAAAACTTAGTGATAGCTGCTGTGTGGGACAATATTCAGTATTCTCTGTGTGGACTTTAAATGGTTTTATTCAAGGCCAGGCTGGATGTGGCTCTGGGCAGCCTGGGCTGCTGGTTGGCGACCCTGCACACAGCAGGGGGTTGGGACTGGATGAGCACTGTGGGCCTTTGCAACCCAGGCCATTTTGTGGTTCTATGATTATTTACTAACTGTATCTCCATATGTGCTATGTACAGATCAACTGCTGTGAGTTCCTAGAAGTTATACAAATGAATTCTTTGCAGTCTATGAATGCAAAACAACATCTATGCAAAATATTTGTTACTGGGGGTGTGTTGGTGGGGGAGGGGGGGGGGGGGTTAAGAACCCGGTGTTGTGGGCTGCCAGATGTGCTGTGCTGCATTAGTGGCCTGTTGTGAGACAGCAGGTTTCCTGAGAGTGAACCTGTTTCAGGGGCTGCAGTTGTGTTGGTGATGTATTTTAGCTTTCTTCTGAAGTCTTTGATCTCACTCCCTCTCCATTCTCTTCCTTGGTACAGGCCTCTCTTTCCTTTTGACTTAAGGCACTGCACCCAGTGCTGTGCTAACTTACTTGGCAGGGTGCATTGCATCCTCTTTCATCCCTCTTAGATATTTTTTGTAATTGTTGACCAGATCCACACGGCCTGGAAGGTGATGTCCTTCTTCCTTTTAATTTTGATGGACTTTGCACATTGCTAACATACAAATCAGATTTTATTATATTTTGGTGCGGTTTTGTACTTTGCATTGTCACGGTGTAGATGTGAAAGCTGATGCTGCAAGCAGCGTTTTCAAGTGGAACGGTGTTCATGGCTTTCTGAAAGTCCTACATGTGGGTCTTGTGGATATGCAAAGCTTCCCTGAGGGAAAGAAATCTGTAGCTGTGATGTTTCTGGAGAGCAGCTTGACATCTAACCGGGACGTGTACAGAGGCAGAAGGAACAACTCCAAGGCCGTGCCTCTGAGAAGTAAATGAGGAATCCCTCTATGCTTTACTGGCTCTTTACTCACGGGTTTTGAGTATAACTGAGTTTGCCCGAGGTTTAACAGAATTCAGTAGCCCTTAGACTAGCAAAGTTTTGAGTGTCATCGCCAAGTAAGTGTTATAACCAACCTGTCAAGGACTTAATTTTGGATAGCACAGAATGGAGCTGTTTGAAATGTGATGAGTCAGTTTGTAACTTGTCACAATAAGCAGGCTATTCTTTAGCAAGCTACAGGTGCTTTAAGAATTGCTTACATACAAATAGTCTGAAGTGATGCTGAACATTGTGTTGCTGCTGCCATTGTGCTGTGGTGTCCTCCAGCAGTGAGCCCAGGTAGGCTCTGTATTTCTGGGTCATTACTGCAAGGGTGTTTTAAGGCATGAGGCCAAGCCTAAGCAAGTGATTAACTTGTAGAAATGAATTGAGTTGATGCTCTTGTTGCCATTGTGAAATAGACAAATGTGTAGATATGCAAAGTATGGGAAGAAAAGGAAACTAGTTAGGCCTGTGTTCTCATGGGACTGGGCAGCAGTGACTCAATTAGAGCTTAGCAGGAGCTGATCAGAAAACTGCACGTCAAAGGTACTGGAAATGGTATTGATTAGATCTGTCATTCATAGTGCTGCACGTAATCATTATTAAGTTGAAGTCATATTGTGAAGCATTCGTCTGCAAGCTAATGCAATATACGTTTCCATTTATAAATAATCTTTGGCTTTTCACTACTCCTGTATTTTACGTATGTTTAAAGTGTTATGTTTGATTACAGTCAGTTTCACAGAATCAGCTGTAAAGTTTTTAGTTCCCCCGGCTGCCATTCTGTCATACATAAGCAACAGTAATGGTAAAAAGAGGCCAATGGCTTGTGTGGAAGGGGTGAGCTGAAGCACCTCTGTCTTGGCCTCGCTCTCCGAGGAACATCTGCCAGGTGAATCACAAGAACTATCAGTAGAGATAGCCAGTGTTAAGCATATTGTAAGATGATTTGCTTGATTATGAGAAAAAATGTTTTTTTTTTTTTTAAAAAAAAAAGAATAAAAAAAGAATACATTTCAATTCTCTTTGTTGTACTCAGTGTGCAGGTAAGTAACGATGGAAGATAACATTTTCTGCTTAAGAGAACTTACATTTCTGATGGCAAGCAGTGATCTCAGAACAGCGAGGAACAGTTCAACAGTAAAAAAAAAAAAACAGGGAAAGAAATCTGAGCTGAATATTTGACTAGTGATGCTTCATTGGGGATTTTTGATATGCTTGAGGACAGTGGTGGTGGCAAAGGATGAAAAGCTGATATGCCAGTGTTCAATTAAGGGCAGGGTTGGAACTGTACTAGGAATATTAACAGTTGTTTATGGATTGTTTATAAATGTTCATGATTGTACTCCAGGCAGTGAACAAAAGACAGCTCAGGGTGATGTGGAAGGAGGGGGGTCAGAGTCGTGGGTTAGGAAGGCGGCGCCATCTTGAAAGCAGTGGGGCAGATGGAGGTAGATGAAAGGAAGTTCTATCAAGGGAAATTATACAGAGGAAAGCATAAGTAAAAGCTGTTGGTAAGAAGATGATAAAGTTGATTTTGCTTTGTAGAGAATCCAACAGCGTTAGCAAAACCTTCGAATTAAGGTACTCTAGATGGAACTGAGAGTAGATGTGAGCCTTGATATTGATGGAGTTTCCTGTTGGCCGATGAGTAGCAAAGCATGCTGGTAGAAATAGCTTGGGCTCTGTGTATCCATACGTGAATGTTTTGTTCTTCAAGAAAAGCAGAGTGTTGAGTAAGTTACAGGTTGGGGTCTGCTACAATCCTGTCTGCAGCTTCCAAGGGTTCAAAGCCAGCTTCTATCACGAGACATACAAGTATGCTATATTTGCTTCCCTGAAAGCAGTCAGTGGTCACCTCGGGAAGGTTGTGGTCACTACATTTAACATCTGTACAATTATTAAAAAATTGTTACAGAATATTCAGAATACTGCCAAAATAATGCATTATTGGGGAGACAAAACCCACAAACCTATTGCTAGTGCGATCAAAGTTATGGTTATGAGAGCTGGATTCTGGAAGCTATGGAAACTTTTCTGTTGGTTCCAAGACGCTCAGTCTTTGTGCTGTTTTGTTTAAGCGTCTTAAGAGGAAGAAAAAGTCATTGGTGTTAATGTGCAGTGCCATTTACTGCCAGAAGTGGCATGGAGTTCTGCAGAAAGTGCTGCATGTTGTGTTCAGAGGGAGGTGGGTGTATCTGCTGGGATGGTTTTCCATGTTTTGTTGGTAAAGAAAAGGTAAAGAGGAAAGACAGAGCTCTGATTAGACTTCAGTTAGGAACTCAGAACTATCTGTAAGCATCTCCAGATGTGGACACATGACTGTGATGTAAGATTATGCTGTGTATTTCTCAGTTGCAAATAAAATAGTTACATCTGTGTATTAATATTCTTTCAGTAGTCCAAACCATTCTGTGGTCTGTTTCTGAAGAGGCTTAAATAACTGTCATGTCTAACTCATGGATGAACAAATAATAGCTTAAAATATGAGAACATTCTGAGCGATTTCATGTAAAGTACAGCTATCATTATGCATAACTGGATCAGGAGGTTGTGCTTTAGTCTGTAGCTGGTTAGTGACTTCTCTTTCCCTGCTAAGTCAGTGTGAGAGCTGTGCTTGTTCATGGCTTTCCTCTGAGGTCTTCAGTAACTGCATACAAAGATACTTTCTTAGCAGGTGTGGGAATGGACATCTAGGATTACTTTCTGTCCCGGTGTGTGGAGCACCACAGTTGTAAAGACAAAATCAGTAAGGTGCATTTTAATCCTTGGGGCAAAACCTGTACCTCCATCTGTTTGAAAACCTGTTTTACTCTGCATCCTATATTGATGCTGTATTATACTATATTATAGATGCTATGCGTATGCTGTATTATACTGTGTTATACATGCTATATGTATGTCTGAGTTTTTATTATGCAGGCACACGTGCTTCTTGTTTAATTTCTAAGTCAGAGGGAATGACTGAGTAGCCTTCTAAAGGTAAAGGGATAAAAATGGGGTTTGACTGTGTTTCTTCTATGCTGGTGGGTTTTCCAAGCTTGTTTAATTCTGATAAGGAATATCATGGTCCAAAATGATTTGTTTTTTTTTTCTGGGTGCTGAACAATGGGCTGAACATTGACAGCGATGAGATGGATCATAGAATCATAGGATAGTTTGGCGTGGAAGGGACCTTAAAGCCCATCATTCCATAAAAGGAAGCAGCAATTGCAGGTGAAATGTGTTCTCCTTAGTGTGAATAGTGAATGCATTCTGCTTAGTGATGCTTAAGGTAATTGTAGGTCATTTGTGTGTTGTGCTCATTGGACACCTTTCGCTCTAGAACGTTTCTGGTTCCAGCCTGCTTGAGCAGCTCAGGAGAACTGAAGAACTTTAAGGTTTTTCTTTGTTCAGTTATTCCACGCTAATGGAGATCAGTGCAGTCGCGTGCATACAATGTACATGGTTGTCTTTCTTTTAAATATTGCTCCTACATTTAGAAAGCCAGCCTTGGACATGTTCAGTGGAGTTTACAGGTGCTTGCTTTCTTTATAAGGGAGTGCACCAACAAAACTCTTAATTTACTGTAGTTAATTCAGATTGTGTATCTCCAGTCCTAGAAGGCTGTATCTTATACTCCTACGTGCTGGTGAACCTGTGCCTGCAGTAAGATACTCCATGGTAACAAAATAGTTAACAGGTTGCCCAAGGAGGCTGTGGATGCCCCATCCCTGCAGGCATTCAAGGCCAGGCTGGATGTGGCTCTGGGCAGCCTGGGCTGCTGGCTGGCGACCCTGCACATAGCAGGGGGTTGGGACTGGATGAATACCGTGGGCCTTTGCAACCCAGGCCATTGAGTCTATGATTTACCTAACTACTCTGAGGTAAGGGATGTGAAAACAAAGCCATTACTTTTAATTTTGTGTTGACTAATAGTCATCCTGGCATTTAGTTCCTGTTTTTTGTGGGTTTTTTTTTTATTTTGTTTGTTTCTGTAGATAAAAATATCAGTCTTTACATTTTTTTTGCATGATTTCAGGTTACATGCAAAATATATTTATAAAGAACAAGAAAAGAGAACTGCTACAGTACCCATATTGCTTGCCTGTTTGATAAATTAAGTCATTGTAAGTTCTACTCTAATGCATTTAATGGAAGAATTTGTCTCGGATCCCTTTGTTTTTCACTAGTTCTGTACTTCACACTACAGCAGAGGCATAAGAACATTGATGAGGATAGATTAGTTAGTTTCATGAGTTGATTTTGCGGACACTTCAGAGATGCTGAGAACAAAAGTGGTCACTGACTGATTAAGATCAGTTGCACTCAGAGCTCTGGTAGGCCATTCTGATTCAAATTTCCCTCCTCTGGGAAACACTTTTGTTTTAAACTGAGCCATCTGACGTGCTCAGTTGTCTTTTTGCAGAGTGAAAACTGCAGGAATATAAATGTTTGCTCTCCCAGGTTGTGTTTGGGTGAGTTACTGAGCAGTATTGGTGGGCTGCTGAGAGTGGATGTGCCCTTCCCTTAGATCCTTATGTGACAATTTGGCCGTGGTGGTTGATGAAAGTATCTGAGGAGTCACTGAAAATAGAAAATGGAAGATCCTACACACCTCTCAACTTGAATGAGCACACCTCTCACCTTGGATCTTGAATGAGCACGTCGTATATGGGTTGTACACCTGGCTTATTGACTGCACTGTAATGGTGAGCTTGTATTGCTTGGGAGCTTCGGAAAGGACATGGATAAAAGAGATGGTTATGAAGTGAAAGTCTGCTCTTGTATTTTACCTCAGTCAGAGAGCTGGGCCTGTGTTTGTCGAGAAACAGCTTAGGATTCGTTTCCCTCAGCCAAGAACTCTTGTCTTCTGCTGTTTTGTATGGAACAAATACTGTTTTCTATTGTAACTGTTTTATGTAAAATATATCGTAGTCACAGTAGATGTTTTAAAATATTTATATTAAAAAGTATATTCTTATTACTATTGCAAGATTCTCCTGATGGGAAAAGAATTTGTGAAAGCTGTGTATTTGGATAGGACCTCCTAATTGCTACTTGAAGCCAGCGCTCATCAGAAGCTATCTTCTTTCTGCTAGAGTTCGTGATTAAAATATGGCATGTTGAAATAATCTGTGACCTAATCTGAACATCTGAATTCGTTTTATAGAATATGGCAAACAGCTGCATTTCGGCTTGGAGCTAAAACAAATACAGTATATTGACCCACTGAAGATTACAGTGGGCTTTTCAGTTCCATGTTAGCTATACTTATTGAAGAAAATTGATTTGAGAACGCTTCTGCTTTGGAATTATTATTATTATTTTTTTTAATGTCCGGAAGAAAGGAAATAGAACATACGGATGATGGGACTTTGATGTGTAAAGAAGTTAATTATCTAAACCATCAAACAAAACGTGGGCTGTGGAAGTAATTATTGTGAAGGGTCTGACAAAGCCTGACAAGCTGTTGGTTTTTTATGTCAAGAAAATGCTGTACACCTGCTTGATTTGAAAGTTAAATCGTCTGGTTGCAGTGGGAAGAGCAGAGTTGTTGGTGAAGCAGTAGCTGATAAGCTTTCAGCTCCTTAACCGATACTTGCACAGATGTACAGCCCTGAGGTTTTTGAATGAGGCTTTTCTCATCCGTTTGGAGGACAGGAACCTTAAAAAGTATTTAATCTAAAATAGGCCAGTTGCAAATCACAGCTGTTCTACTGACCCAGCAACAGCAGAACTGCCCCATGATGTGGGGGAGGTAAGAATGCCTCCTAAATGACCAGACTATACCCCATGGATAAAGCAAATCGTCTGTCTTAGATGTTCAAAGAAAACAGCCATACGCTTTAAACGATCCTGTTAGTTTAAAGAATAATAATTCAAGCTTAAATAAAAGTCTTGATTTTATCTGTTGCTCAGTTTTTTCAAGTTTAAGGCACATACAAATGGTATATTTCAAGGTGGTTTTTTTCCCTACTTTTTGGAAATGTTAACTGAGTTGTTCACCTAGTTCATAGAATCACAGAATGGCCTGGGTTGCAAAGGCCCACAGTGCTCATCCAGTCCCAACCCCCTGCTATGTGCAGGGTCGCCAACCAGCAGCCCAGGCTGCCCAGAGCCACATCCAGCCTGGCCTTGAATGCCTGCAGGGATGGGGCATCCACAGCCTCCTTGGGCAACCTGTTAACGCGATCTACACATGTGATCCAGGCTTCAGGCCTGTAAACACCTGCAGAACGCTGGCCATATTGTTTCTTGGGGGTTTTGTTTTGTTCATTTGGCAAACGGTATCCAATTACTCAAACAATAAGATCAAAAATATGTATCATGCTCATGCAATTAGTCCATCTAGTCTTTATCAATGAGCTCTCATGCTCGGGGAAGGTAAGTCTTGCCATATTCAATATGCAAGCACTGGAACAGGTTGCCCAAGGAGGCTGTGGATGCCCCATCCCTGGAGGCATTCAAGGCCAGGCTGGATGTGGCTCTGGGCAGCCTGGTCTGCTGGTTGGCGACCCTGCACACAGCAGGGGGTTGGAATGAGATGAGCACTGTGGGCCTTTGCAACCCAGGCCGTTCTAGGATTCGATGATCCGAAGAAATTAATGGGTGCACTGGGGATTGCAGTGAATGGGAACACAGATGAAATCCTCTGTAAAATGGGTGTTTTATGGAAGGCTGTCAGGCAGAGTATTTTGGATGTCTAATATTTATGAGTAAGAGTTTCTATGGTTTTCGGTAATGCTTGAGGATAATGTGTAGCCCAGTAGGATTTGGGAACTATTGGTGGTGGGTGGATGGCTGAACTGGATGATCTTGGAGGTCTTTTCCAACCTTGGTGCTTCTATGATTGTCTGTATTAACTTTTATTGAGTAATGCTGGTAGTGTGGTGTGGAATATAAATGTATAGCTACTAAAATGAACGCAGTTTGTCTCAATCAAATAACAGAATGTAAAATACAGATAAATTTCTGCTTCTGCTACATGGATATCACTGCAGCTTCCTCCTTAGTCCCTTCTGTAGGAGTATATAGCTTTCCTAGAAACCCTCTGCCAGCTCCCTTCACACGATAGATGCCCTTAAAACCTTTTATTTTTTTATGTCACTAATTTGATTGTTTATTTTCTGTGACTCTTCGGTAACTGCTGATTATGGCCGGATCCTGCCAACACTTAAGCCTGGTGTGTAAGTACTCGTGATTAAAATCAGACTTCAGTGGGAGTAAACATGTGATTAAAGTTACACATGTGCATAAGTGCTTGCAGGATGGGGACCTAAATTAGAATGTGCTTGAAGATAGAAGTCTGTTCCAATCTACTTGAAAGCAGTCATAAAAAATGTAAGCCTATCTCTGACTGCATGATGTTGTCCCTCCATGAGCTGTTGTGTCCTTAGTGTTTCAAAATGCTCATTCTGTTGTTACTTTCTGAAAGTACCTCATGCATATTCGGCCCTACAAGCATTCTTCACTCAAAGCCTCCCGTTTGTGATGGGTTTCAATGTTTTACGATGCAGTGGCATTTAATATGGTACCTTACTTTCAGGTTATATTTTTAGAAAATAAATCTATCTTTTCCCACTTTAAAATTTAAAGTTAAGATCTCTTTAGAAGTCTTAGAGCAAAGCAAGTTAACATCTGCTTTTCATCATCAATACTGCTGCTACTACTGATAGTGCGGGGTCTGAGCAGTGCAAGTGAGCTGATGTTAGTGGGCAGCAGGCTGGATAGAAGAGGGAAAATGTCCTGGCAATGTGCTCTGTTTACCTGAGGACTTGCATGATGGGTGCAGTTCTGTGTTTAACAATAATATCGAAGGGGAAAACGGAAACTCTCTATTCTGTGTTTATAAAATTTTCCATAAATAAACTTTGATTTCTCAGACTTTGAGTAATTTAAGATTTTTTTTTTTTTTTTTATGAAATCAAATTACTTACAGGCATTTGACTTGCATTTTATTAAAAAGGAAAATGTACATCTGCTAGATTTACTTTATAGAATAAGAGTAGAACTGGGTTTGATTTGGAGGTTTTTTTAATAAGAAATTTGTATAGCAAAGCTATAAAACATTATGTATAAAGACAGTGCCGTCAGTCATCCAGGCTTTATCATGATGTGCATTTCTCTTTGAAACTGGAGTAGGACTAGAAAACAGGACAGAGGTGGAATGGCTGAGGGAAGTGAGGTTCGGTTGGAAGGAGAGACTACATAACTCTACAGCTCCCCTTGTGCTGCCCTCTTCCCTCTCATCACAAGTGGTAGGGTGTGAGGAAATCATAGAATCACAGAATGGCCTTTTCACTGGGTTGCAAAGGCCCACAATGCTCACCCAGTCCCAACCAACTATGTGCAGGGTTGCCAGCCACCAGACCAGGCTGCCCAGAGCCACATCCAGCCTGGCCTTGAATACCTCCAGGGATGGGGCATGTAAATGGCCTGTAGTTGCACCAGGGAAGTTTAGATTGGGTATCTGGAAGAATTTCTGCATGCTGGTGGTGGTTAAGCAGCAGAACAGGCTGCCCAATGAGGAGGTGGTGCATTCTCCATCCTTGGTGGTATTTAGGATGTGTGGCTGTGGGGCTTAGGGATGTGCTTCAGTGGTGGGCTCTTGGAGGTGTTCTCCAACCTAAGTGATTTTCTGATTCTAGTACGTGTTTCAAAAAGGAATTTATGATCCCAGAGCTCATGAAGTTTTGTCTGTTTCTAATACTGTTTCACTCTTGTGTTGGTCTTAGTGGAGGCAAGCAGGGACTGATTTATCAGTGCCTGCAATACCATGGCAATTGAAGAGTATGTTTTAAGTAGCAAGACATCAGTGTGTATGAATATTGTACATTCCAGAATAACAATAATTTATTTTAATACCTTTTCTTTGGTGCTTTTAGAGCTGTTCTGAATGAGTTCCTGAGAAGATAAGTTGAAAAATAGCACACATTTCCATTGCTTACAGTAATTACAGTAAATATCTCTCTCCTGTCAGCTCAGATAGGATTCTTTTTACATACAGAGCTTTACACTCATGCAAAGCCCTCAGAAGGGCTCAGAAGCCCTGCATAGCTTTTCTTCCCTCTTAAATATCTAGTGTGCAGTGTACATAGCAGCCTTCAGGGTGAAATTATTTTACAGTTATTACAAATTTCTCTTGCCTGTTCAATTAGTAAAATGGGCTTTTTCACTTCACTGAATGGTTTTCTTTGAGTGTTGACTGAAAGGCGTTAGGAAATTCTGTATGCAGAAACAGACCTGAAATTTCTACATGTAGAATTATGTGAGGGATGCAGTTGTTATCATTCTTTCATGCATTCTCCTCTAAGATAAAGTGTATTTGTAATTGCTGTTATTTCTTTGTTTACTCAGATGAGCAGCACTGTGGCCAGCCCAATGTCAATGGCTGCTTCTTCAAGCAGTGGAAGAGGGATGGGAAAATCAACAAGTTTTACACCTGAGTTACAAAGCATGATGTAAGTAACCAGCTGTACCACTGGTAATATCTGCTGTTTGGGTATTTCTTCTAGCTGGCTGCCTAGAATGTGTGTTTAAGGTGATGGGGATGAGGGGAAGGAAGAGCAAGTATTAGTGCTGGAACCTGCTGATGGCAGTGGATTATTTTTGAATGCATTTTACTTTTGATTTGGAGGACGTTCGAAGATAAATAAAAATCACATCCTCTATTGAATGGAGAGAAAAATTCTGCTGACTAAATTAATGTATTATTAGTGTTACTTTAAGAAGTCATTAGAGACCTCTCTTGCTCAGACCTTCATCAAAGAAATCTGGTTCCTATTGTCATATATGCTTATTTAAATAGATGTCTTGTATTAACATCCCTCAGTGCTAATACAGAAAACTAGACTGGCATCAGTGTATTTTGCATGAAATTAAGACACGAAGCAATTGTAAATAACTGTGTTTTGGCTGATACAAAGTAAAGTTGTGACAAACAATACAAACATAAGTTATTTGTTGTTTTATATTGAGTAGACTCTTGGGAATCTGTGTAATCAGAATTCCAAGCTGTGATATTGTGTGATTTTATAGTTCATTGCTAAAACTGTGATGGTGGATGATCTCTGGACAGGTGGGCTGTGTCGGTCTCAGAGGTACTTCCATAATCAGAAGGGTTCATTCTGTGGAAGCCTTTATCCTTGCTGGTAACCTGTTATGCTGGGCTGCCTGCAAAACTTCATTTGGTGGAGAGCAATGTATTCGTCAAGAATGTGACCTCCCTTTTTTCCCTCCTTTTCATGTATGTCCAAGACACTGTGCTGTTGGGATGGGGGGGCTTGGAAAATTAATGAGTTTGTCCCATGTGGATTCGTATTCTGGATTTACCCAGGCACTTGAAAGAGTTACTCAGCTTAGAGCTAGAAGATACGTTAACCTCTGGGGATGCAGATAGAAAATGAGGCTGCAGTGCCTTGTGTCTAACTTGTGCATTTATGTGTTTATTTTTAAATATATGATTCCGAATGTTGCTCATTGAGGGGGAAGGGATGCACACTTGCCAATGGCTGAGGTCAGCTGCGCATAAAAGGGAGCGTTGCTTTATGAAGTCTTGCAAAAGTATTTTAAAGGATTTTCTTCTATGCGCATCTATCAAAGTTGAAAATGAAATGAAGAAAGCTAGTCCCAGAATAGCAAAATGTAAATCTGTGTTCTCAAAAGATCCTGGTGAGGTTTTAGGTCTGGAGGACTGTTCAGGATGTTGTTTAAGAGATGATGAGATAAAGTAGGAAGGACTTAAAAAGGAATTAATTTGGGGCTGCTGATCTTTGCTTTGGCAAGATCATTGAAAACACTCAATATTTGGAAGCTTCCTTTTACTATGCAGCTTCATATTTTGCAATTCCTTTTAACAAGCTGTATTAAATAAAAATAGTTAATCCATCTCCTCACGTACAGATGGGTAACTGCATTTTAAAAATAGGGAAATCTTCTTTACTCAAACTATGGACTCTTGCTGATGCTTTTTATCATGCCATCCTTTTGATCGTTTTACTTCAGGTCAGTAATAGTTGAACATATGTTCGTTTGTGTGCACGTGCTCTTTAAATATCTTATCGTGTACAAATTCAGGTTTTTAGATAGTTTAACCTAAATGCTTCATTCTCATCCTTCTCCTTTCCATGGTGTTGGAGCTGCATATCAGCGTAGGAGGGACGGTAAAGCATTATTTATTGTACATAGATTTAGAAATGTATAGATATTCTTTTTCTGTCAGTTCCTTTCCTCAACTCTACGGAAGTTCAAGTATCTCAAGACTCCATAGATTTGCCTCCATAAAAACTACATTTGTCTTTTTGTTGTAAGGGAAATACTTGACATCTTCATATTGCTGCATCAAACTACGTGCTCTCCTCGTGTTTACTTCTTTGTAGTTGTGAAGGAGTTCGCTCGGGAATTAAAAGGTGTTTCAGGTCCCTTCAGGCTACATTTGGAACTGCCTTTTATGTTTGTTTTGGTCACTTATGGACATGACCATTTCATGTGAGCAAAGTGGTAAATCTGCCCCAGGCCCAGGTCCCTTTTCCTTCCCTGCTCTCACCCAGCCTGTTCCTAGCAGTCTCCTGTAGCTCCTTGGTGCTGCTTTTAGGAGAGTGGATATTCTGTTATATGTTGTAGTTACCTTCACTGTCATGTAGCATTTCCTAGTTTCATTGGCTATGTGGGCAGTATATATGACAGGAATTACTTGTCTCTACTGGATTCTACAGAGTTCCATGTCCAAGAGCAGATTTGTTTTCAGTTAAATGTCCTTAAGAGACTGTCAGGCTGCTGTAGGTGGAGCACGGGATACATTGCATTGGAGAATTTCTTAGTTTAATGCAGATAGCAAACAATTTCCCATGCGTTGAGTCTTCTGAAGAAGGTGGAAACTGTATTACAAACCTAGTGGCTTTCTGTCTGTACTGAGTTCCTTCTCGGATGGAAAATGTAAGTTCTCTCCATTAAGAACTCTCTTATTGTTCACATCTATAATAGTCATTTACACTGAATTTGTATTTTTTGTGTGTGTGTGGGTGGAGAAAACAGCTGTAACCATGGTTAAAAGCAAAACAACAGCTATGAAGTGTGTGGGGTCCAAGAAGCCCGAGCATCTCTTCGGGTCAGTACCTGGGAAACCTGCCTGTTATTTCATTGTGTGCTTTCCTGATAAAGTATTTTGAAACTGCCAGCTGCCCTCTCTGCCAGCGTACACACAATTCAGTCAGAACGCAGAACGCAGAAGTTATTGTTGGCCATATAAATGGAAGGAATAGATGTTTTCCTTTTACTTCAGAGCTGGTGAAGTTATACTGTGAGAGCTATGCAAACAGTCCTTCTGTGCTGCAGAGCAACAGCTTTCACAGTTTCATTAAAACAGTAGCAACTGAAAGGATTCTTTGAATGTAACGAACACATTGAAAAATGCATTCTTATTGTTTTGTTGGGTGGGGAACAAAAAGGGAATCTTGAAGTGATAAAGTGTCAGGGATGAACCATGTGGAGGAAGAATGCCATCTGTTTCTTTTGGCCCGCACGGCAAAATGAAGTTACTACTCGAAAAGAACTTTCCAGGCTCTGACAGAAGCTGACATTTTTTATAAACTACATAATTTAGGAAGTTACAGATTGTCCCATGTAGGCAATTTATAACCGGTCCATGCTGACATCCTCAGATCCTGGGAAATAGAAAGGCTGGAGGATTGCAGTGCAGAAAAGGTGACATCTCGCTTAAAGAAAAGAGGGATCGTAGCTGCGCAGTTTGTCTTTGGAAGCTGAGTGAGATCTCCGAATTCAGACAATCTATATGGAGTAATACGGAGAGTACCTACAACTTGTCCTGCCAGTCTCAACTAAAAGCGTATGCAGTGAGAAGATGAATTTGTGCAAAGTCTCAGTAGGGTTCAAACCATGGAATCATTGAAAGGTTTAGGTTGGAAGGGACCTTTAAAATCATCTAGTTCAAATTATGAATGGTGTTTGATAGTTGCTGACGACACTGAAATGTTGAGTCCAGATTTGATTCCCCAGAATTTTTATGTGATGTTTAAGTTTGTGAGTAATTCCATTTAAGGTGAGGGGGTTATTCATATGCAGGGTATGTCACAAATACTACACCTGGTTCTTGAACAAAACATTATGGAATTAAGCGAACCTTTTGGAGGAAATATGTTTTTATGGTAAGCTCATAAAGCAGGAAATGTATAGGAGCCTTGAAATGAAATTGTAAAATACTGACAGAAGTTGTCTTAGGATGCATAAAGCAGTTTTTCATAATAAGGATACATACCCATATATATATATATATGCACATACATATGTACACTAATAAAACAATTCTGGTTTTCCATTAAGAGTATTTTAAATATTTGCTCGCATATGAGATGGGACTGAGACAGGGCAGGTTTAGGTTGGATCTGAGGAGGAAGTTTTTCACGCAGAGGGTGGTGACGCACTGGAACAGGTTGCCCAGGGAGGCTGTGGATGCCCCATCCCTGCAGGCATTCAAGGCCAGGCTGGATGTGGCTCTGGGCAGCTTGGTGTGGTGGTTGACGACCCTGCACACAGCAGGGGGTTGGGACTGGGTGATCATTGTGGTCATTTTCAACCCAGGCCGTTCTATGATTTGAATAATTTTTTGTGATAGTCAAGAAAAAAATCTGTTCTCTATGATGTCTCATGTGAAGTACAGCTGGGGATAGTGCTTGGTATGCTGGCTACTTCTCGTTGCAGTGTCAGACTGTCACAGGCTGCACAAATGCATGTCAGCTTACAAAGCCCTACCCTTTCACGTGGATCTGTCTGGCTTTTCATTGTTAAGACCTGGCAGTTAAATGCTATTTGATCTAATAATGATTTCAAAGTACGTAATGCTGTCTAGAGTCCTGCCTTGTGCTCTGTGTTAAGGAACATTACTGTGCTATCACAGAACTTATAGCAGGAAGGTGTTGATAATTTTTCAAAGAAGTTTCCAGCATGTCTAGTACATTAATTATTGTCAGCTGAAGTTATTTCCAAAGTAGTTTTTCTTGATTCAGTCTGTTTATTTATCTTGAAATCTCTTACACAGAGGGAATAGAAGCTCTGCTCAAGATTGGCTTCTTATCAATGGAATATTTTTAAGTGAGAGTAAAAATTTTGCAGTGGCAAAAAAACCCATATTTAAAACTAACCTTCTGTAGTGGAAATACTAAGTCACAGCTTGCACCAGTGATTGAGCACCTGGTGGGAAGGCAGGGCCAACTCAGGGGAGCACAGGTGCATGCAATGCAGTGCACTGAGTGACTGGAAGGGCCCCTTCCAGACCCCATTTAAGGGCTGGCAGTGGAGGCAAGGGGATCTCTCTGGAGTTCCCTGTGTACCTGAGACCTTCTGAAGGTAAGCAGCTTCTTTCCTTTATTTCTGTGCCCACAGCTGTTGTATTTGAGCAAATCCTCCCTTGCTGCAGTCTGGGGGGTTTCTGCTCTGTGCTCTGCTGTCATTGCTGTGCTTTCCATCGCGTTGTGCCTTCAGAACGCGTTTCAGTTTCCTACGCCTTTCAGCTTCATCCTGCAGGTGGATCAGTGCTTGGCTTTGCGTGGTTCAGAAATTCTATATCAGTTAAACATTTGTTGGATTAAGTTAAAGGTTAATGCTAAATCTTTACATGAAATACTAGTTGTACTTCAGCATCAAAGAGTGTTTTTTGTCAGCTGTATGTTCTGTGCCACAGCAGGCAGTGTCATTGATGGTGGTAGGCTGTGTTACTCTACTAACACAAGCTGGCTGTAAAGGCTGGTGTTTTGGGTTTTTTTTTTGTGAATTTTGCTGTTTGTTGGTTTTTTGTTTTGTTTTGTTTTGTTTTTTGTTCTCAGATATTTTCTTCTTCTCCTTCCAAAGTCTATTTTGTGTCTTTCTTTTTTCAGATGGTTTTAAGTTGAAAGAGGGAGGGTTTAGGCTGGATATCAGGGGGAAGTTCTTTACTGTGAGAGTGGTGAGGTGCTGGAACAGCTGCCCAGAGAGGCTGTGGATGCCCCGTCCATCCCTGGAGGTGTTCAAGGCCAGGTTGGATGGGGCCCTGGGCAGCCTGGGCTGGTATTCAATGTGGAGGTTGGTGGCCCTGCCTGTGGCGGGGGGCTGGAGCTTCGTGATCCTTGGGGTCTCTTCTAACCCAAACCATTCTATGAGCTGTCTGATAATTCTGGTGACGAAAAAGTTTCAGTATTTTATGCTAAAATGTAAATTTGAGCAAGGTTTTATGTGTTTGTTTTAGCTCCAAGTTATCAGCGGGTGGAAGAACGCCTTATGTTTTTTTGATAGGTGTGTGCTCCTTAGTTGAAAAACGAAAGTAAAAACTTTCGTCTGATGTTGTAGATCTGTGAGATGGCTGTGGAGATGTTGCGTTGCTGTAACTAAGGAAAACTCAAAATCCATGTAGTGACCCTGTGCTAAACCACGGCACAGACAGCAGCCAGATACCTCCTGTTGACATGGGAAATGAAAAGCACGATCCCTGAACTGATTGTTTCTCCCACTGATGTGCTGGGTAACTCCTGCTGGCCTGAGTTGGGTTGGGATTTGCTCTGTGCTGAATGCCCTGGAAGTTCTCACTGATTTCAGCTAGATTTGGGTCTTAAGTTTTCAACAGCAAAGATGCGAGTCTTGTTATGAATAGCAGTTCTTATGTAAAAGCTAAAAGGCTGCTTTTCTGTTAGTTAGAAAGTTCGTGGAGCTTATTTCTGAAGAAATAAGAAGAAATGCTTACCATATATAATATGAAAGAAATGTGATGCAAACGCGTGTGCTTTGCCGGCTAGGTTTGTGTATTTGCCCAGCTTTAAGAATCAGAATAATTACAGTCTAAAAACTTCATTGTCTACACGCTAATTATAAAAAAAACCCTTCAATGTGTATTTTTATGCAGTTTGTAAGACATTTTCCTTTTGCATAGATTACTGCCATAAATTAATGAGAAGACTTTAAAGATACTTTCTCCTCTTTCTCACTTCTGTCTGAAATCCTTCACCATTCTTTCTAGCTGCTTGGCTTTTGTTAAATTTCTAGTGAGAAGCTGGGCTGTTAATCTGCAGAGCACGAATGTGTTCTTATAGGTCTCTTTGAGATAATGGACTTCGCTACTAGTAAGTCTAGTTTGCAGTTGTTAAACGTTGGCCTTGATGGCCTTGTTTACTTTGTAGTGTATGATGACTGAGCTGACTGACCCAGGTGAGCCAGATATAAAGGTAAGTAAGGAGAGCTGCTGTTCCCCTCATGCCAGGTCCCTCAGGAGGTTCCTTGATGCTGGGCTCAGTGCTCCCTCAGGAAGAGGAGAGTTTTTAGTGTTGGCTTTCATGTGTCTTGGATTGCAGAGCACGTGCAGCCCCTGATTCTACTTGAAACAAATAAATGATTATAGCAGTTAAGAAGTTATGCTGAGTAGATGGCATGGATGACTACTTTTATTAAAACAGTCTGGAATTTATATAGCATGCAACACCCGATGAGCGTGTGCTTGGGTTGAGTATTAACAATCCATTTTATCTTACTGTAATGAGCTATGATAGTACTTGCACGATCCTGTTATGGCCATGAACTTATGACTTTAGTCATGTCCCTCTCGCTTTGAAGCTGATCAGTGCAATCATCTGACTTTGGGTGGTTCGTTTGGAATGATGGTGGAAGAAAGCAGCAATGACCTGGCTTAGGGAGCATTCTGGTTAACCAAGCTATAATTTGGGATTGCAAAGAATTTCTCTATTCTGTCTCATACTTGTTTACCATATTTGAACTCTGAATTTTGCTGAGATTGCATTGTTCAAAAATAACCAGTTATGCCTGTGGAGCTGAAACCCTTCTCTGCAGACGTGGGTCAAAAAGAGTCTTCTGCTCTTTACTGAAGAAGCAGTGGCAACAGATGTGATTGGGGCTTATTTATCAAGAAGTGTTTTTCTGTTTCCATCTGCCTCATCAAATACATCAAGCAAGTATGGCATGAGATAGGAAACTAGAACAGAGCTAGGTTTTCCTTTCATTGGTAGGACAGAGTGGAGAAAGGACAGTCCATAGAGAGAAACCACTGCAGATGTTTGTGCTGCTGAGGCAATAGGATATTTTAAAGCTTTTAAGTCACGGTCTCTTGTGTACAATGCTTAGTGCTGCTGGGTTGTGTTGAGGAGACCTGATAGTTTGAACAACTGGTACTAAGATGCAAGAGCTGAAAATGGAGCAAGTGTTAGAGAAGCTATTTGAAAATTCATTCTTATAGGCTTATGAGCTGCATTTCTGTAGCTCGTTTTTAAGTGTAGTTATTCTAGATCTCCCTTTGGTAGTACTGGAGCATCATTTCATCGCTGACTAGTAGAATTTACCTGAAAAATAAGTCTGAAACATCATGGCTGAAATGCTCTCACTTCCTCTCTTACTTCTCTTAAGTAGGGTCTCTTACTTGATGATCAGTTGGCTGGAGCACCTCTCCTATGAGGAAAGGTTGAGGGATCTGGGCTTGTTTAGTTTAGAGAAGGCTGTGGGGAGACCTCACTGTGGCATTCCAGTACTTGCAGGAAGCAGATAAGCAGGAGTGAGAACGGCTGTTTGTGAGGGTGGGCAGTGATAGGGCAAGGGGGAATGGTTTGGAACTGAGGCAGGGCAGGTTTAGGTTGGATCTTAGGAAGAAGTTTTTCACCCAGGAGGTGGTGACACACTGGAACAGGTTGCCCAAGGAGGCTGTGGATGCCCCATCCCTGCAGGCATTCAAGGCCAGGCTGGATGTGGCTCTGGGCAGCCTGGGCTGCTGGTTGGCGACCCTGCACACAGCAGGGGGTTGGGACTGGATGAGCACTGTGGGCCTTTGCAACCCAGGCCATTCTGTGATTCTATGATTCTCTTTTTCTGTTGAGTGCCCTATTGCTGCTTAAGAAGGGGCAGAAGGAGATGGAAGGCTTCACTTAACGCCTGGAACCCCTGAGCTCACCTCTACATAGAGGAAACACATTGCTGAGTCTCTTTACAAACTGATGAAGGAACTTTCCCATAACTAATTACAAAATAATATTTATACTCAGACGGCAAAATAAATACATGAAGGATGTTTTTACAGGGAAACACTAGAGAGATTAATCTGGACAGCAGTTTTTACCATAAACAGAATTAACTGAGGTATAGCATTTATCCATGGTATGTGTGTCTCATGTTTCTGCTCTACTGGTGTTATACTTTTCTCTTGAAAGTTCAGAGTTAATGTAGAGTTTGTAATTAAGCTGTGAAACTTATTTTTATAAACGTGTGAAGAATTCCCCTAAGGAAGGTTACAGTGCATGCCTTCCTGCTTTGAGTTGGGTGCAACTTCTTGGCTGCATCCATGTTTGGATTTTTTTTTGTATTGATGTGTTTTTTGAGGTACATCATTCGAAATTAGATTCCTGAAGAACTCTGCTTTCACGCTTTGAGTTGCTTTAATGTGTCATCTGGTAGCTGAGTAAAAGATGAACGATGGAAGTGAGCCGTCCTACTTAAGTGAAAACCTGTGCCTATTTAACTGGACTTTAATTAAAGCACAAGCTAGTATGCTAATCATGTTCAGCATTTTCTACTCCTCAGGTGTTTTAATTGTGATACCTTAGTTCTAGCAGACTGAATCTGAAAACACAGCTTAAGTGCAGTCGTGACCATAACTGTTGTGTCTGTTTGTAACTGCTGGAGCTCTGAATGAAAGCTGCAATACTTGTATTCTCAATTAATTTGTTCTAGGCATGTCTGATGTGTTCGCACAGATTGTGTGTGTCAGTGTGCAGTGTTGGTGTAGAACATCATTCACCCACACAGAACGTCACCTTTTTTCTTGTGGCTACCTGTGGTAGCCCAACTAAACAGTGATAGCTGGAGTTAACTTCCACTCTTGAAGTGTTTTTAGCATTTGATATACAAGTAACAGTGCCGTTAAAGAAACCAAAGAACTATAAAAGGCTTTATCGTACTCTTAATTTCCATCTCATTCCCACTGCTTGCTCTTTCATTTGACTCAGTTACATATATAATTAATGTATATAATGTAGAATCATGGAATCATAGAATTCTTAGAGTTGGAAGGGACTTCTAAAGGTCATCTAGTCCAACTGCCCTGCAAAGAACAGGGCCCAGGGCCTGATGCAGCCTGGCCTTGGCAGTCTGCAGGGATGGGGCATCAACCACAGCGCTAGGTAACCTGTTCCATTGACAATAGACTGCGTATTAATTAGTTTTGGTGTTTCTTTTTTTATTTAGCCTGATTTGTGAAGTAACTGAATGCTGTTTCATTCAGCTCGGCTTTAGAGATGGTAAATAATAATTTAGCAGTTGTGATATAATTGGATAGCAGAAATGTCAGTAAGACTAATGGCTAAGTGGGAGGAAGGTGGAGGAAAGACATGGAAAAAAATAGTCCAACAGTATGTGCTAGATCAGTTCTATGACATTGTATTGGCAATTTCTTAGTATGTTAGTGGTGATGTGCTTTCTTAGCTTTAAAATAATCTACTGCCTTAAATGGGTACCTTGTGCTTAAGCCATCTTTTTTCTTACAGAACGTGCTGAGCAAACAACTTATTTACTCTCCTGCTCTGGTGGTGGTGACTTTTGTTTTGCTGGAGTTTTTTGAGCAGAAAGCTGTAAGCACTTTATGCTGCTCAAAAGCAGCAGCTTCTGACCTAATGTACCCTTCTCCGAATGATAATGTTTCTTTGTTACTTATTTTTAGCTCAGATTGTTTTTCTCCCCTTTCCCCTAACATGATTTGTACAACCTTTAGAAAATTGAGTAGTTGTGGTTTTGAATCATCCTCCATTTCTAGACTCAGTGAGTATTTCTGAAGAAGCACTGGCTTGCTTATGTGTGGGTCTTTCTTGCTTAAAAAGGCAACAGCCATGACACAGTCATACCCTTGAAAAAAGATGGAACGCTATAGGATCTTAGTAGGCTGTACTGTGACCCTGAAAGGACAGCGTGTTTAATGCTCATTTCATTTTGAACCAATCTACATTGCTAGCAGATGCCTTGTTGTTCTCCTTTAACTATGATTCAGAGTCATTTGGATAACGTATCTTGAAGGAGCGTGTTTTGGTCCTGAAATAAAGCATGACTATCCATGTTGAAGCTATAGTAGTGCTTCACCATGAATCCGTCTGTGTTTGTCTCCTTGTTTGCGTGTCAGGCCTTCAGTGCAAGCCTGGATACTTCTGTCTGTGGTTCTGGTGCAGTACAGCAGGATAGCACAGACATCTGGTATGTACACACTGATACCAAGCTCTCCCAGGAATAAACTGGAATTCAGCACAGTGTAACTTAATCTGCCACTTTACAATAGAGAGAGAAAACAAAGAATTTCATGGTACGCTGTTTTTGTTTCTTATTAAACGAGTCAGGACACTTGCATTAGAAAAAGTTTCTGTCATTCCACAAGTGACATGAGAGAGCTCTCCCCTCGACCAACCTTAGAATTCTTTATTTTGTTACTTTTCATTCAAAAGAAATTGAGAACCCAAGGAATTAGGCCTGTGCTCAAGGAGGGATGGTTTAGGTTGGATATCAGAGGGAAGCTCTTTACTCTGAAGGTGGTGAGGTGCTGGAACAGCTGCCCAGAGAGGCTGTGGATGCCCCGTCCATCCTTGGAGATGTTTAGGGCCAGGTTGGATGGGGCCCTGGGCAGCCTGGGCTGGTATTCAATGTGGAGGTTGGTGGCCCTGCCTGTGGTGGGGGGCTGGAGCTTCGTGATCCTTGGGGTCCCTTCCAACCCAAAGCATTCTGTGATTCTATGACTCTCTGATACTTAGGTTTTTTTCATCCCTGGAGGTGTTCAAGGCCAGGATGGATGGGGCCCTGGAATATGTTACTCTTAAACCCTAAGGATGCTTTGTAATGCTGCTGTAGTGCTGAAAATTTAAGAAATTATTTTTTAAATGTCTGAGCAAACGTGGAGATAAATAAAAATATCTGTAAAAGATGGGCAAATATCCGGGTTTCTCTCTTTAGAAAGAGAGGCATTGCTTTCATAAAATAAATAGTCTGCTTCTTTGTATGCATGTATACAAGCCTAACAGTTTTTTGACTCCCAGTTTAATGTTAATTTATTTGTCTAGGAATGAGCATAGGTATTGAAATGTCAGTATGCAGGAAGACACTGATCTGTGAGAATTCATTTTCTTAACATTCTCTGAAAGATCTACCTGCAGGTCAGTGTTTTGTTCCTCTCCTGCTAACTTAGGCATAACTGTGTTGTTGGCTGATCCATGGCAGGCAGGTTTCTTTGCCAGAGTTTCTTTATCTCCAGTAATTTCACAAGATGGTGTGGGCTGTACTAAGAGTTATTTGGCAGCTTTCATTGCTGTTTCTTCATTTACAGCCTCAGTATTGAGGATTTTGCCGTGGTATACTTGGTAGTATATTAAAAATTTATATGTATACAGGAATGGTTTGAAACTGAGACGGGGAGGCTGAGGTTGGATCTTAGGAGGAAGTTTTTCACGCAGAGGCTGGTGACGCACTGGAACAGGTTGCCCAAGGAGGCTGTGGATGCCCCATCCCTGCAGGCATTCAAGGCCAGGCTGGATGTGGCTCTGGGCAGCCTGGTCTGCTGGTTGGTGACCCTGCACACAGCAGGGGGTTGGGACTGGGTGAGCACTGTGGGCCTTTGCAACCCAGGCCATTCTGTGTATTTAAATATATGCATTTTGGTATGTGTGTATAAAGACTTCAGAGAAGAAAAAACCGTCTGTGAATAGTGTGATGCTGTTACTAGAGGTTGTATGAGGCTTCAAATTGTCATCTTTGTGAAGGTTGTGTGGCTGTGGAAACCACAGAGCTGGATGTGACTTGGTCATGCGAGCTCTGAGATAAGCGGACACCCTTTTCACTCTATTACCTACTAAGAGGGAATGCAGACTCTTTGAAGAGAGTTTTGCTTTGTGTTTAATGCAGAAAAACGTTTCATATGCTAGACTTCCCAAGTTCAGCTCATGTCTTAGCAGTTCCAGTTTTGCTTTTTATAGCAGAGAGATCAGTTGTGGAAATCAAAATTTATGCAAATCTGAAACATGTAATGCAAATTGTGTAATTAAATCTAGCTGTATGCAAATTAACTGAAAAAGCTGCAGCTTTATAAATGCTGGTTGTACTAGGTGCTTCTAGGGCTGTTTATGCTTACTGAACTGAAATGGAGAGTAAGTTGCCCTGTGTAGGGGGTACTAAGAAATCAGGTAAACTCAATCAGCTGTAATGCGTATTATATAACTGGGCTAGATACATATCTGGTGCCTCTCAAGCATAAGTCCCTGTAGCTTGTTGGCAAGCTTCCTTATTCTCTGTTTCTCTATTAAATGCCGGTCTTATACCTTCAAGAATGAGACTTTCTTTGGAAAGATGTGTATTAAAACAAGGTCTGTCTGTGAGTTTGCACTGGCAGGACCTTTCACTGTGCATGCCCAGCTAGGGCCCTTCGTGCACGGCGGGAGTTACGTGCCCAGTGTTGGCTGTGCGGGGTCATCTCGGTGTCTGCCGGTTCCTTCGATGGTTCAGGTGACTGAACAGAGGTGTGATCAATTCATAGAAGGAGGTGAGATGCTGTAGTATTTTTTTTTTTCCTAACGAATTACAGAATTGTTTTTGAGAACGGGTGTTTGAATAATTGAAGTCAAGTGTATTTCTAGCACTGGGATTCAACTGGGATTATTTATCTTTGAGTGCTTAAGACAGATAAAAACCAAAAGCCCAAACCACCAGCTGGTTTTTTTTTGTTTGTTTAGATTAATCTAGAAAAAATGTCTGAAAGTTCTAAAATTGCTTATTCAGATGTGCATTTAAGAACTTTATACTGAGCATTTAATTTCTTAAAAGATTTCTCTATATGTCAACACAGTGTTTGAAGGAAGGATATGATTTGATTTATCGCTACAATCTTTTTGAAACAGGGAATTCACGGCACTATTTTATCAATTGAAAATTGGGGCCTTAAGCAGAAACTTGGCAACCGTTTACAGTTTTGACCAATTCTCTTGTCTTCTCCCTAGCAGTACAAATAAAGCTTTCCCTGCTCTGACTGGTATAGCAAATGCCATGAAATGTATTTGGTACCTCCAAGGATGTCTGATTATTATTTATATATTGTCAGTTCTGTTTCCTCCGTTCGCATCCAAGTGAAGGTAGTTGTCTGACTGGATAGAAATAAAATAGGAATGCAGTTGGGAATTGTTTTTGTATCACTCCCTGCTACGTGTTAGTTTGCCATGCGTTTTTTCCATGCCTGCCTCCAGTTTCCATCCGCTGTTGCTGACAAGAGCTGGTAGGTGATGGCACCAGCAGTTCACACGTACTCATCTGAAAAGCTAGTGTCTCCTCCAGCTGATGATAGCTATCATAGCTGTGGCTGTTTTGGTAGGTTTTCAGTTTAAATGCGGGATGGTGAAGGCATGAAGGACAATTGCTGCCCTGTTACGTGAGCGGTAGCGCCCCTGTGTTTGTTTTGTGGTGGGTGAAAGGCTCATCTTTCTTGTATGGACAAAAGGGAAGATATTGGGAATGTTTTGGCGCTGATCATAAAAGCATAGCTATCCCTTATGCCAAAGCAGGCTGCCTTCTGCAGTCAAAGCTGGAGATAAATGTATTTACTGCAGGGCAGGGAGGTTTAAACTTGGTGGGGGGAAATAATAAAGATGTTTTTTGACTGAAGGAAAGAGTGTTAAAATGCTGCAGTTGAGCCTTTCCATGCAATACAGTAGCTACAACTTAAAATTGATTAATGAGGCCTTTCTGATATTAATTGCTTATGGTTCATGCAACTGCATTTGTTAAGTAGTCTTTAGTTTTTGCCAAATGGAGAAGTCAAGTAGTTCTACTTTTTTCAAAGTGATGAATGACTTAATGCAGCCTTCCCTTTCACCTTGTTGGCTACCCTGCCCATGGCAGGTGGGTTGGAACTGGATGATGTTTGAGGGCCTCTTCAACCTGGGCCGTTCTATGATTCTTGTCAGGGTTTCCTTTCTCACCCTTTGAAACCACACTGGTAGTGAGTTCTGTATAATTGTCATCGTCTTAACCTCGGGGCTCAGTGTTGAATTAAGAATGAGTTGCTTCTTCTGAGTCTTGGTCAGGATCTCTAAAGTGTTGAGCTTGACTTGGAAGTCAAAGCCTGGTGGGCTTTAAGGCAGTTTATCTAAGAGCTGTAAGGCTAGAAAGCTTCCAGCAATCTATCCTGCTTTGTGAAGAAGTAACAAGAGGTAACTCGTTACTGAGAAAGTAACAGTTTTATTTTAGTTTGTTTTTCCAGGAAGGAGTTTTCAAATCTACCTGAACCAAAACACGACCTCCCTCTGGTGAAGCCTGTTAGCTGAGCAAGTCCTCCAGCCACTTGTGCCGTCAGACTGTAAACAAGGCAACTGCAAACATGATTGAACTAGGTAGTTAAGCTGACAGTTTAACTGGTATTTGTTACTGAAGCACTACAAAGCATCTTGTAACTACAGATTAAAAATGAGTCATGCATCACTTCTCCAAATCCATAACAGGCTATGAGTGCATTTCTTGCTTGTCACGAGCAGAGTTATTGAGCGGATTACCTGGACGATTTGGAAGTTTGAGCAGGATATTAGTATTGACTTTGCTGGCTGGCACAAATGGTTGTGTGTGCGTGCTGGAGTGTTTCACAGGGTAAGGCCTATTTATAAATGCAATCTTTCACTGCAGTGTGGAGATCTCAAGACTAGTGATATATTTGTTATCACTTATTTGATTTTGGGCATGCAAACACATTTCCTATAGATGAGTGAGGATGTCAACATATACTGCCTTGTACACTCTATCATGCTTTTATGGATGTGTGCTTGGAATGAATAGAAAGCTGTTGGTTCCCCTTTCAGTCAGGTGTGATAACTAACTGCAGAATGAGTGTGTGCATCTGAGCACGTCCTTCAGAGTAGCTGAGTCACTGCAAAGTTTCCATCCTACTTTTTCCCTTGGAAAATCTATTATGTAGTAAAGCCTTTCCCTTTATCAGTGAGAGTGTTTTATTAGCCACTGAATACAAGATGTACAGGATGTACAAGATGTACTGGGTGGGAACTGAACGTACCAGCTTTGGTCTGGGTCCTTGCTGTAGGACAGTGAACTCTCTCACCTGTTACAAACTGTGGCAAAGGAGACTGTGGGACAAGCTCCACAGAACTTTAACCATTCTTTCAGTTCCTCCTCTGTTTATCTAATGAAGTAATGACTGTGCTATCTGACTTTGGTTGTGCAAGATGGTAGAAAGAGTAGAATCTTAGCACGCTCTAAGTGCTAGTGACCCAGGATATCAGGTAAGAATAGATTGGATGTGAAAAACACTTTTGATCCACTTTGCTGTGGTTTAAAAAATAAGTAACTTGGGACACAAGCAGGCTTCAGGAGCTGTATAGACAAGTTTCTGTACCTAAAAGACCCAGAAAATCCAATCTGACAAGTCCTGTTGTGTTCTAAATGTTGCCACCTTGTTAAGGCAGCCATAGGATATTGAATTAATAGCGGTTTGAAATGTCAATGTAAACTTCCTTTGCTTCTGATTTATTAGTCTTTCCTCACAAGGCCGAGGAAGAGCTGATCATCACTTGCTTTGTAATGACTAACACCATTTCTGTAACCTTTTCACTCCTTATTTTCCATCAGGCAAAAAGTTTTCTATTGAGTGCTTAGCTTCTGTGTGTCTCATGGGTGGTATCACCTGCATCTTCTGTGGGTGTCAGGCCTGGTAGTGGCTGTAAGAATGAGCAGAATGCCCGTGTGTTCAGTTTGTGAGCCTTTTTAATTTAGTTATTTTTTCTGTTTCTATTCTGGAGAAGTTTAAACAATTGATTCTGTAAGTCTTCATTTTTTTACACGCTCCTGTTTATTGTATACTATTTGTTTCAGGCTTTCTCTAACTGACCTTGTTCTCCTCAAATACTTGAGAACCTTCCAGCTTGATCTCAAATAAATTGCAGTAAATATTGTCCTTGTTCTCACATCCAAGCTGAATATATTAAGCGAGACAAAACTGGGCACAGCATCTCCCCGTGGGACTCTTAAAATATCTTCTATTTTGTCATCAATATCAGCTACAGCGCGCAACACTTATCCTGCACCGAGTTGGAAAATTCCCCTGTGTAATAGGTAGGCGGCATCAACATTGTTTTCCAATGAAGAGTATAGGTTAGGAGGGCCAGGTTCAGGACTGTACTGAGTATTTGGTGTGAACTGTGCTTTTAGGAAGCTGCCTGAGAGCAGAATAACCATGTTTTGTTGTCAGAGCCCTGCGCGGTGCTACTGACACAACCAAACCGGTCAGTGAGGTTTTCAAAATCCTAAATGCTTTGAATTTTTTTTTTTTTTTTTTTTTAATATTTAGTTGCAGCCAAAACCAATTTTCTGGTTGAAAATACCTTCAGGATCCTATCCAAAATAGGGAACGGCTATATTTGGTGAGGGCACAATTGTTAACGTGGCTATTTTCAAGTTTCGAATATGCTTACACAAAGAAAATGAAGTATTTTGCTGACAATATTTGCTAAGCATTTTTCCAGCAAGAACCAAAATTACCAAGTCCTGAAGATGAGTCATCAGTATGCCTTTAAAATTTGTTGTTTTGTAAGGAGAGACTTCTCAAACATACATCAAAAGAATTTAGCCTCGAAGCAGACAGCTTTACTTTGGGCTGAAACACAGAGATGCTCAGTGAGGCTGAGCTGATGAGGCTCAAACACCTTAGAGGTGTTCAAGGCCAGGTTGGATGGGGCCCTGGGCAGCCTGGGCTGGTATTCAATATGGAGGTTGGTGGCCCTGCATGCAGTGGGGGAATTGGAGCTTCATGATCCTTGAGGTCCCTTCCAACCCAAGCCATTCTGTGATTCTGTGATGCTGTATAAAAGAGTTTTGCTGTTTTTATGATGTTGTCCAACAGGAGTCATAACTATGGGCAAGCACTTTTGTTATGGTAGGCACTGCGCGAGCGCACACGTATCTGTCAATTATACGTTCCTACTAAAGAAATGAAAGGTACCAGCTGCTTGTTGGTATCAAAGTGTGCAGGTACTTAGCAACACTTCTGCGAGAAGATATCGATGGTTGGGAACTGGCATTTGAAAATGGGAGCAGAACTATATTCCTTGCTTGCAGGATCTGAGGAAGAGGCAGTTGGAAGTAAGAGGGGCGGGTGGTGCATTGCTGGGAGGCAAGTTTGCCACAGTCAAACTCTTTGGCTGTGAAATGGCATTCTTATGAATGGCAACCTTTTGAAAACGTGGGGAGATTTGTTAAACCAAAAAAACTGAATTCGTAGGGAAATATGGAAGAGTTATTAGAGTTGCCATGGAAACAAGCTGCGTTATTCAAATTATCCATTGCCCAAATGTGTACTTTGTCTGACCCGTAATGCTCTTGTTGCTCTAACTGATGTATGCCACCGAGAAATGGTATGTCTGGCGTTCCTCTCCATGCTGTGTAATACCAGTCCCATGACAGATAGCTATTCCTCATCTGCACGATTCTCCTTTTTGAGTCCCTATAAAACAGCCTCACAAAACTCTGTTCCCAGAGTCCATTGTCTCCTCACTTTGTATTCCCTTATTCAAAACGCTGACGTTAAATGCTGGGGCTCCAGAAGTATCACAATTGCTCCTCTAATGGGATACAGACTTGAGTGGTCAACTAAGTTGCATTTCTCTGTGCGTGTGTGTGTGTGTGTGTGTGTGTATGTACATAAAACTCGTTTAGAAACTGAAAATCTGGACGCAACCTGTCTGTGCAGGTTTGCCACAGAAAAGCTTACTCAGAGCTGCCAAGGAGGCTGGCGCTCTGGAAGCTGGAAGTGCACACGTTCTGTTCCATGAGAACAGAGCAGAAGGTTCCCTACGTGAGCCCTTGGAAGGGCTGTGATCTGCCCTGCTCGGACACTTGTTAGCAGCCAGGACGGGAACGCGTTTCCAGGTTAGAAGCATGAAGTTAGTTTTCCACCATCTGACGTTCCTTGCACTCCAGCACAGAGCAGCTTTTCTGCAGCATCAAAAGATGTTATTGTTTGCCAGGATAACTATGCTAATAAATCCTCTTGTACAAATGCATCTATTATGTTACAAAAAACGTCTGCTGCTCCAAGCAGTTTTATTGGTATAACGGCACTTAAATGAGGCCTTTTTCCATCATCGCTGTCTGTAAGACAAACTTGCATTTCTAACATATTCCAGCATTTTCCAGTAGTAGGTCCTTTCTTAAGGTGCACTGTAATAGAAAGTGACAACAGAAGTTCTGTTCTGTAACTGTAAAACCGGGAGAGATGCAGCCCGTGTTCATTGCCAAGGCTTCCGAACGCAGAGAAAAATCCTTTGGTTGGTGTAAGATCTAGCGATTGTTTGCGTTTCCCTCTTGCTCCGTTCCCTTGTACTCTACAGCTATTAAAGCTGCAGTCAAGCGTGTATGTTCTGATGTGCTTCGGTGATCTTGTTTGGGATTATTAATTGAT
This sequence comes from Alectoris magna, assembly GCA_030625065.1. Lineage (NCBI taxonomy): Eukaryota > Metazoa > Chordata > Aves > Galliformes > Phasianidae > Alectoris > Alectoris magna. The sequence continues at coordinate 111,312,023 of CM060562.1, read as the reverse complement.
AGTGCCCCTAATCTGCAGGGGGTGACTGCAGCGCACAGCAAAATGACTGTGGGTAAATGCAGGCGCTGGCCAGGCCGGGTCCTGCGTGTGTGGCGTGAATGGAGGTGAAGTGAGGCGTCCCTAGAAAAATCCCTGATGTGCATCACTGCAAGCTCTCACGTTGATCTGCTTTAGCAAGGTGTGAAGCTCACGTCAAAGGGATGTTTGGTGTGCGGATGTTGTATGTTTGGGTAAAGGTTTCAGAAAATTTCTTAGGAAAAAATGGGAGGAAAAAAGCCAATTGATGTTTTATTTTTTAAAGAGAGCTTGGATGTTTTTTTCCTCAGTAAATAAAGGAATTGATGGATGTGTGGGTTTTGATATGCCTTACGTATTCTGATTACAATTCATTGCTCTGATGTAACTTCTTTCCTATATTACTGGTTAATAAGGATGATAATAATACTGGATAATATACTGGATAATAATAAGGTTATATAATAAGGATTATATACTGGATAATAATAATTAGTGAAATAAGGTCTGGTAGGTCCTTATTTCACTAATGAGTTGCTTTAATGTTTTCCTTCCTTTGTAGGGTTACTACATATTTCTGTGCAGGTGAGAGGAACCTCGGTGTAAGCAGACCCTAGGCGTGCTTTCCTCAGAAAAACCAAAACTCAGAGTTATGTTAAGATAGGTGAGCGGTACTGCAGTGCGTTGCCAACCTAAAGCATTCTTGTTGCGATTCTTTCAGTTGTGAAGGAGAATGTACACGAATTTTGTACCGGAATCGGGAACAAGGATTACTTTCCCTACCAGATTCTCCACTTACTTAAAATCAAAGTGAACAAAACCCCTCAGAACACCGAACGTAAAACACCCTGATTGCCTTTAGAAGATGTATAACTGATATAATTGGTAACACGAGCACACGAGCTTTTGGTTAACTGACTTCTCAGGCATTGCTTTAAAGCCTGCTTCCACTGCTCAGCAGCCTACCCAGAACGAGCAGCTCGGCACAGTTTACTTTCTGAAAACCAAGTGAGCCCCGGTAACGATTTGTAACATTGAAAAGCACAACAAGCACCCAAATACGCTGTTTGTTAAAAACCTGAGCTTCCGAATAACGCAGTGTGAATGGTGGCATCAGGATGCACAGATTTGAAACGCACACGAAGTAGATTTCTGATGAAGAGGTGAATTTAAGAAGTTCTTCTTTAAGAATTCTGGAGAGATGCACAAACCGCCTTCTGTAAGCTCTGCGAACATAACTAACGTGCTGCTCAGTTTATTCAAAAAAGGACTGTAAATCCTGGAAGTTTTAACTTGATATGTTTGCAGGTAACATGATTGATGTGTAATTCTAGAATGAAAGGAGTATTTAGAATCTTGGCTATCAGTTCAGCAGTTCTTATTTCTTAAACAAAGACAGGTCAGATCTTAGGCTTGTCTTTAAGCGTTGCAGTTTGACTCTGTCCTGGGAACACAAACACATGCAGGCTCACAGAGCACTCTCATACTGAACGCCTATCGATCACTGAATCAGAAAAAGCACCCAGGCGGAGGGGGGCTGTGCTGTCTGTCATAAGAGTTTTTTTCATAACTTCTCAGAGGTATATCATATTATAAATGCATTTGAAATGTTTTGCTCTGAGGATATGCAGCATTCCTATAAAGGTTAAATCAATAAAAATGATTTGGCCACATTCCTAAGCATGGCTAGAACAGGTAGCCCGTTGTTTAAGGTACCCTTGAATTTCTGGATCAGATTATTATGGTGCAGCAAAAAGCTTTACTAAAGGCTTCTTACTGTCTGCAGACGTTCTGTGTTTCTATCTGAAGATATCATCAGCCTTAAAAAAAAAAAACAACACAAAACCTTCAGATTTTCTGAGCTACTGGGGGAAAAAAAAAAAGGTGTTTTTTTATGTATTTAGGTTTCAAATGTTGTGCTGTGTGTGCTCTGAGTTTCTAAGGAATTCTTGCAACAAGAAGGGCGAAGACACATCAGTAATTGATAACAACCAGGTACGTAAAGGAGGGAAAAAGAAGTCTTTGAAATCAGCGATGAGAATTGTAAAATGAATGCCCATCTTGCTATCTTTGCAAGCTTGCTTAGAGTATTATTTTATGCATCTCTGATCCAACAGGATAGCTGTACTGCTGTATGGATGTACTGTATCGAGTCAGTTCTGCAGGCGAGGAAGGAAAACCTGAAAATCCGATGGCAGAAAACTTCAACCAGCTGTTGGTTTAAATTCTTCTGATTTTTTTTGCCTAGCTGATCAAATGTGGTACCCGTTAAATAGCGCTTATTTCTGTCGCACGTTTGGTTGAGTCTTGTCTTGAAGTTTGACAGGGGTGTTTTTATAGCTTCAGTGCATTTTAAAACCTTTCAGGGACGCCGAGGGGCTCCTTTCTGTTATTGTTACAGGGCAGGTTTGTCAGGCACGGTGTGCATGTGCTATTATGCATCTCTGCTTCCGACACTTTATATAGGATTTATGGAGGGTGAGCTTACTGTAGGGACACGGCTGTAAGATCAGAGTTCGGATTCGATGGGCATTTGAAGTGTTTTCCACTCAGTCTCACCGTGCCCTTTAAGGACACTGGGACTGACCAGAAGTGCCTTTTCCTCTTTTCCTCTGCTTGTTTTTCGCTTTGCATTTCTTGTTTTTGTGTGCGAAAGCGGTCGTCTTATTTTTAAGATGCATCCTAAAATGCAAACCCACCGACGAGGAGCTGTGGTGAAGCAAAGAGCTGCTGGCAGCTCGGGCTGTGTGCTTCAAGATGGTTTTCAGTTGTGAAAATCTGATCAGCGAATTAACCGCACATCCGGCTACGTACATCTTTGATCAGAATGGGAACATTCCGACTCGTGTGTGTGTGTGGATGTAAGCAGGCTGCAGCGGGTCGGTTTTACACATGTGCACTACACATGTGCCCTGACATTAGTTAGCAAATTAATATTTCTAATTGGAAGTAACGAAACCGTGCTCTTCCGAGCCTTAGTTTCGCACCTAACGGCTGCTGTAATAATTGATCTTTGGATCTGGACGTTGTCTTTTATTTCAGATGTATTGACACACAGTTAAGATGGCTCACCCATCGTTACTGCTTTGCTTTTGATTTTAAAGGCAATACTAAAATGTTAGGGCAGTGAGCTTAGAATCCGAAATCACCCTGAGGTCACGACTGGAGTAATTTCTGTGCAGAATAAAGGAGCAGTTTTAGGTCCTCTTCCTTAAATACTGAGAAATGAGAAGCTCTGCTAGCGTGTGCCCGTGCACGCAGTTTGCGTTGCCTCGCTGAAGTTCTTGCTGCGGCACGGAGAGGATTTATGCTCTGGCCGATGTATTCCTGCCCATGTGATGCTAAATTAATTTTTTTCTTGCTACCTAGATTGCATTTTATTATCCACAAATGACCGAATTTTTCCTGAACATTGGTTTCTTTAATTAAAAGTCAGCAGACAGAGCTTGCCCTCTGAATTCGTTGTAGTGTTTTCTGTTTATGCCTTTTAATCAGGAAGGGGGGGGGGATAAAAATATACCGAACAGCAAGAAAAATATAGCACTTAGTTTTGAATGTACAAAGTCGCGTGTAAGAAGGGTGGGAAGGAAGCGAAGTGAATGCCCTTTATGCCAAAAATCCTTTTGGGAAAAGAGAACGTTTTTACTGGTGTACGCTCATGTGCAGCGCCTAAGCAAATAGTTACTGCTTTCTGCTCCTGTCAGTTTTAAATAAACCAGTCATTGTTATGGCGTGGTTATTCCGCAAGCAGCCGAGTTAAACTTTGATACCTGCGGACGATGAAGTCTCTTAATGTGAATTTATACCGCTGCTCTTTTCTTAGAGGAAACAAGCTTTGCAGATTTGCGTTCGGAAATGCAGTGTTTGAGTCTGCGGCGTATTTCTAACAAAGCTGCTTCTGTGTGTGAGTGCTGTACAATAGCTAACGGCAGGAATTCGCCAACCCTATCAATAAAAGCGTCACCAAGCTTGACCGTACGTGTCCCTTCAATATTAAAAAGCAAACTTGATGCATTTTTCTTCCCCGGAGTTTTGTATTTAAAGGCACAGGGCTCTGAGCCGAACACGGCAGTGCGTGTGAATGAAAGCAGTTCCGAGTGGGATTTGCACAGCAAGGCACACGTAGGTCCCCTATCAGGTCAGGTCGTGGCTCATCTCACCGATGGCTTTTTGAGGCACGGTGCAGTAAAATGAGAAATTCTGGCACAGTCTTCAGAATTATGCTTGTTGTTGACCGTGCCTTTTATTTTCCACTGAATCATTACTGCTTAATCTGCGTAAAATGACTCATGCTGGTTCTTCGTGAAGGCTGGCATTTAGAGTCAGTTATACTAATATTGTTATACAAGAACAGAAAATAGTACAGGGAAGTAACATCAATTCTTGGCTGAGCGACTCGACATTTCAGGTCAGAATTCTGTAACAGTAGACATGGGGCACCTTATTTGTGTTGTCAGTCCCAGCAGCTGACCTGCAGATTAGAGTGCCTTGGCTAAAGCACACGCTTTAGAACTCCACAAGCTGAGATGAGTTAAGATGGGTCGGTGTAATGTCTACAGAAGCAGCTTTTTTCCTTCCTGGGACTGTAGGAATGAGACGATAACAGCGGGCTCGCTCCCAAGTACCTGCCTTCTCAGGATCACTGCCATGCATTCTACACAGACAGCTTCTACTGTTATTTCAATATCAGCAATTGGCTTAGAGCACTGCAGTGGTGTTAGCAGGCACCCTCCGCAGGTATGAAAGTGAGATCCTTGCTTCAGCTTCCTGAACTGCGTATTAGCAAATCAGAGATGTGAAGCATTGTGAAAGCCCTGGGGGTGTTTGTGTTGCTGTCGGATTCAGATGTGATCGCACCTCCAGGCTTTGTGCAACCTCAGTGTTCTGCTGAAGATGTTTCGGGCACATCCGAACCTGACCCTGTTACTGTGTTCTACGTGAAGAAATGCAGAATTGTACAAGTAGGAATTAGGAGTTTGAACTGTACTTGTGTGCATGTTTGCACATACACAACTCATTACCATTTCCTACAAGAAGGAATACCCTGTTCGAATACCACACATGGCTGTATTAAAATCCCGTGCTTTTTTAACTCTGTGCGTTCTGATTTGTATTCAGAGGAATTACAGATCTCTTTAGAGATGAATGCTACGTGGGAGGGAAGATATTTGCACGTAATTATCTGCGTTGGGTGTTTCCTAAAAAATACACAACAAAAAAACCCAGCCACCATCTCCATCTTTTGCTCACCAGTGTGGCGGTGTTATACTATAGGCGTGCTTGCTAATGAGATTTAATTCGTCGGTGGATAAGGCTGTGCAGTGTCACCCCGCTGGCCTGTTGTAGCAGACCCGCTGTGCAGCGCTGCGCACGCTGTGCTCATGGCTGTGCATGTATGTCCACGCATGTAGGTGCACACACGTCTCATTAGTCCCGCAGTTAATTTGGGTTGTGAGGGAGGTCGGGCCCTTTTCTATGAACAGCATAGCGACGTAATTTGGTGCTCTGATTCGGTAAACCGCAGAGTGGATTTTGATGTTAGATATCAGACCACGAGGGCTAAGCAAGCAGTGGGATGGCATAGTTCAGGTTCAGATAAATTCTGGGGAGAATAAATGTATGTGAGATCTTCAGAACTTAACTTTCCTTTGTCGAGAAAGTGAATGATAATTAAATTCTGAGTCCTTATGAAACGTTAGTAGTGCTGATGGCATATAATATGTGAAGTAAGTGAGCGTCCATCAGCGACACGGCAGCCGTCGGTGGGTGAATTCCTGCCGTGGGGACTGTGGATAGAGCACACTGCAGGTTCAAGCTATTGTTAATGCCACAGCTGCCTGGCCGTAGTGAGAAAGGTGCTCTAAGGAGAGGGGCAGCAGAAGAGACTGCTTTCAGCCTTTGCTATAAAAATAAAGGCGGTTTTATCAGAGGTGAGGATGTGTTCTAAAAGGAAACTATGAAGAGTGCTCTAAGTATGATACGGAAATACTTCACTGCATGTTGGTTTTAAAATGAAAATCTAGCCTTCTTTTTTTCACTTTAATTTGTTATAAATATCAATTCTGACATAGCAGATCACACTTAATAAGGAGTAAGTTGGCGTGGGATTATTGAGCGGCTCTGATTAAAATGACTTTAAGCATTCCAAGCGAGTCGCTAGAAAACCTGTGCCTGCTTTCCTCCCGGGGCAAAGTGGTACATTGCACAGGGAGCTTACCTACATGGGGAGGGCTACGGCAGCGTTCTGACAGGCAGGGTGAAATATATGTAGAGGAAACAGATGCATGAATAAGGGATTATTATTTTTTTCTAATTGGAAATGTTGAACTGCTTTACGAGATGGTAACCCGAGTTTATTTTTGTCTTTGTGCTCATCTCGAATAGGCTCTCTTTGGGGTGTGCTTTTCCCTGTGTGAAGTGGCAGGTCTCTTATATTTATTTGTAGAGTAGAGTGTTTATGTAAGGAAGCGTGCTCTTGGATTTAAGCTTTATTAACTTAAAAACAAAAACACCTGAGAGCAGAAGGCGCACCTCCTCAATCTGCTCCCCGTCAGCCCTTGGAAGCCGCTTTGAAATAAGCGTGTAGAATAGGAATGCAAATCGTTGTGCGCAGTGTCAGCAGAGAGGTGTTGTGCTGGGGACAGGAGCTCCTCGCCGGGGCTCTGTGGTGTAGGTAGGTGTTAGCTGTGCTCTGTGGGTGTCTGCTGCCTCCGGATGAAATCTGTGGTTAATTCCTAAGTCTGGCAAAACTCACAAGGAAAATCTCTTTGAAATAGCGGGCAGTTTACTAACCTATTTTTGACTGCGTTTATCAAAACAAACGTTGCATTTATTCCTTTCAGACAAATGAGCATTTTCTATTTAAGCCTGCAGTTGGATGTTTTTCTGTTGCAGTTTCTTGTCTGGTCGTGAGAGCCTCAGATGCTCTCGGAGCCTGAGTTAAATCCTTCCCGTGCTTCAGGTTTTACCATCTGAAACTCGCTATTTATCTTGAGGCCGCCTTAATTAAAATATGATGTACCCTAGGGTATATTAAACGTGGCAATTTATTGTACTTCTTATTAATGAAGTGTATTTAATGAGTTTTCAGAACCAAGTCCATCTCCTGCGCCGCACGGAGTTGGTTGCTGTGAGGGTGACAGGGAAGGCACACAGCCCCGCGGGCAGCGGCTCTGCAGCCCTGCCGCAGGTCCTCCTCCCACCCCTCTGCACTCCCAGCTCAGTAAATGAACGCTGCTTTTGGGCACAGAATAACGCACAGCTCTGCTCATCTGTTCAGCCTGTTGTGCTATTGATGCTCAGTGATGGGTGCGTGCTGCAAGGCGATGCATCCGAAGCACGGCTCCTGTTGGTGCTCGCGTGCTATGGAATGAGCACCTCCTGCAAGAATTGGTTACCCTTTTGTTTTCCCGCTTGCACTTAATGCAGTATTACATCTTTGCTGTTTGCTTAAGGCTGCACTGAGCTTCTCGTAGGAAAGCTGTGTGCTGATAGCCCAGCTGGAAAAAGAAACCTACGAGGTCCACTTTTAGACCGGTGTTCTCCTGACCGGGGCCGAGGAATCGCACTGCTCGAGAGGAATTCCACTATTATTGTTCTGCTCTTAATGTGGGGTGGCAGAGCCTTTAAATATTTCTGGTAGAGTTGTTAATACGGCATGGAAGTTTGATATTTGTACAGTTTGTAAAGGAATTTGAGGTGTTACTCTATTTTGACTTCAGTTTTCAAGTATGCACCGGTGCATCATTAATCATAGGAAATGCAAAAATAAATAATATAGTCCCTTTGGATTTTTCATGTGAATACTTACCTTTTCCTTTTTTTGTATATACAGTTGAGGTATTTAGGTAACCCCTAACCTTTTGCTTCAACAAGGAGGTACAGTATAAAAATATTACCACAGTCTTCATACGAGCAGTTCTCTCTAAGAAAACCTCTAGATGAATATTTATTGAAAAAAAGCAAAGTTGCAATACAGAATGACTGAGCTTGGCCTGAATATTATATTTTAGACCACCAGTGAATAAAATTAAAAGCACATGGATTTTGAATAACTAGAAAAGGTTGTAATTGATTAGCACTGCATGGAAGTATTGAAGGAGAGTGAGTTTTGATTTGTGAATGGTTCTATTCAATAGAGATTAATCCTGAGCGTTTGATAAAATCTTAGTGCCCCTAATGAGTCAGGGTTTTGTTTTTTCTCTCCTTGCTTTATTTAACCATCAGGTACTTCGGTGTTCTTCTAACAAACTGGGAGCATTTCAGTGCTTTTTTTTTTTTTGCATCAGCGCACTGGATTTAAACAGTATCAGTGTTAAGGGTTCATTTGAGACAGATAATTAAATCAGCGCCCGAGATGCTGCATGGCTCTGCGCGTTTGAGGGGTTTGATGTCCCAAAGCTGAGTGAGAACCTTGCAGCTTTCTGAATGCGAAAGAGAATAGTGACTCCTGCATTCCTTCCGTGTCATTTTTAAAGTCCTGCTGCTTTGCATTACATCTGGACACACTCGTGATTACCGAGATTCTGCTTAGCATCCACGATCGTACGAACGTGTTAAACAGAAAACTCTACATACAGCCCGCGTCTCTTATCGGTGTCCTGGTGAAAGGAAAAATAAGGTCCCTTCCCAGTGATAAAATGGAATCTATACATTCTTTTTTTTTCTTTTTTTTTCTTTTTAAGAATAAATGAGAATATTCTGGCAAGTGTTTGAACACAAGTAGAGGACACTCTTTGTTGTTAACTTGCAGTCTTTCCTTTAGACTTATCGTATCACTCTAGTGGGATCTGTTACCAGAAGCTACACCTGAAATAATTGATTAAATTATCAGCCAAACCTTGATCTAATTTTACATTCCTCAGTGAAATTCTTGCATGCACAGAGCACAACTGGAAATGCTTTTTTTATCACGTGTAACTTTTACGGGAGGCCTTTCAAGAGTCTTACATGTTCTAAAGTATCTCATATACACAATGTTTACTCAATTTTCTACTATGCTGTTCGTATTTTGCACAGGGTGTAATTTTTTTTTAAGATGATAAGCACACAAATAGGATACTTCGGTTGAAATGATGCACCCACATATAAAATACCAAGAGATCATTCCCACCTATGGGCATAACATGCTCTGAACCTGGGCAGAACTGCTTTCGTGCACAGCTGCTCTGGATCTGAAACAGTGCCTGCTTAGCTGAGATGCACCGAGCTGTGGAGGGATCTGCATCCCTGTTCAGCAGGAAGGGCTTCTTCCTCTTCCCTACTGTTGTCACTTTCTAAAAGCACGCAGCAACATGAAGCGCAATAAGCAAAATGCAGACGAAGCTTAGTGCCCACGTGAGCTAATCATCACAGCACTGCCTTCGTTCCCCGTTATTTCTCATCACTCTTTCTTGAAGAAAAGCATAACCGAATTCAGCAGTCCCAAACAGGCTGGAGTCGGTGATGGGAACAGACAGAGAAGCTGAGAGAGGTAGCAGAGAATAACAGCGTGCTGCACTGGGCTGGGAAGTGGGGACTGATGAGTAACTCGGGCTTACGGTCTCGCTGTTTTTTAATGTGCTCTGTCTCACTTTCCTAAGCTGTTTGTTCCTCCCGTTTGAAGCCTAAGAGCTATTGATTACGTATGATAGAATTGATGGGATTTGCTGTTCTGTGCATTTGTGCACGGATTCTGTACGTTTTTGTACCCAACCCGATTTAGTGAGGTTTAGGGATAAGAATGATTCTTCATGCTACAATCCCTTTCACTTGCTTGAGGAACGATCAGAAGCAGATGAATTAAGCAGTCAGCACTCCGTGTTTTGATAATTTTAGCCAACTAAATTTCTTCTAATCTCTTTTGGAAGTAAAAGCAAAAGAAAGTCCCTATACATGTAAACTGTATTTCCTGTTGTAAACACTGGGATAATGTGGTCTGGCTACACTTCTGCTCTGCTTCATTAAGACAGCAGTTTTAGCAGGAAAGCTGCTTGCCATTTCTGTGTGAGCATTTCAGCCCTACGATCTGTGCATTGAGCTGCTGCAAGTTCTGTTATTGCCTCTGCTATCTATAGGCAGAGATAGATTGTCCTCTCTTCTGTACGGAGCTACTCAGCATGCAGCCGTAGAGCTCTGCGTGCCTTACTGGGAACCAGTCAAAGTGGGGGAGGTAGGAGGGGTGAGAGGAACTTTGCTCACCGCTTCGGTACGATACGAGCCTCGCTGGGATGCAGTCACTGCCAGTGGTCCTAGCATTGTTTGCCTTACAAGGGGGGCAGGGGAGGAAAACCAATAGGTTTAACTGCAGCCCCAACCTAGTTTCAACATGATGGACACCATTAAGAAAATCTTGTAAGTTTTCAGACTTTTTTTTTCCCTTCTGTCTCTCAGAGTTTTCTGTTAGTTTTCCTGATCTGTGTCAGTAGGAGATGATATGAAAAAGATCTTGCATGCACTTCTCACCACTGCTCAAAGGCAACTAGAATACAGCATTTCCCAACGCCGCTTAGCATGCAACTTTGTTTTACATGCGGGGAGATCACTCAGAATCGTGTTTGCTGTTATTTAATGTTTTGGAATTGAGATGCTGTGTGCTGAATTTAAAACTATGTCTGAGAGGAAGAAGCTATTCAAAGTGAGCCGCAAGGAAGGAGCCTTTTTATGATTATGTTGTGGGCATGAATGGATGCGGTGCACATAAATGTGCCTCAGTGTACAGATCTGATTTCTTTAAGGAATCTGTTTTTATGGTTCTGACTATTGAAGTAGATATTTGGTAGTGCTCTTCTACAGAGTTTTATAAACCCCATTTTCAATTAAAGCTTCAATTCATCAGCATGTTAAATTAGCTTACGAAATTCAAGTTATCTAACATTTGTATGCATGAATATTTTGCCCTGCTCGTAACAAGTGCAGTGGGAAGGATTTGCTTTAAAACGAATATATTAGAAAAGAAAGAACCACGTTTTGCTGTGAAACGAGGGCAAAGAACTACAGATTTGCACTGATAACTTCATCTGCTACACACGCTATGAGATGGTCCGTGCTGCTCGCTTTCATCAAGCCTACAGCAGAAGCAGTGCTACATCAGGAAGCGCGTGCCTCCTAGAATGTATCAGTCGTTAACCTGTTGGACACAATTTGCACCGGAGCCCTTCATAAGCTGTCCCTTATGGTGCTCCCTCTCTCCCTGAGCACTGTAGCCAGCAGAGATAGCACGGTATGACCTTCCCAGCGGCGCAGGCACTGCACACCTGCTGCCAGCCCTGCACGCAGCCCCGACTCCTCTCCATTCCCACATCAGCACCGTTTCATTTTATGGTGCCTGTGCTTTTTCCCCCCCCCCGCCCAAAGCCAGCATGCTGTTTCCCCACCCTGGCATCCCATCCGGCACCATTCTGTTCCCATCGCTGTACCCCACGTTGTTCACAAAGCTCCACCGGCGGCAAACAGAAGCGGACGTAGCGCAGCACTTACCCCAGAAGAAGTTCTGCTGACATGGTGTCACGGAGCTGAAGAGGCTGTTTGATGCCATAGTCCCTCTCGTTTCAGGCAGAGCTTTCGCCTCCTGGTGCAAATGCCTCTTGGATCCTCAAACTGCAAACACAAACCATAGCCAGACCTCGTTTTAGTTTTGCAGCGTCCCTGGATCGCATAGAGTCAAGAGATGGTTTTTTTGCTGTCAAAAAATTGGGTAGCACTGGTAACATGTGAAAAGCGAGGAAACAAAACAGAAAAAAAAAAAAAAGGAGAATGAGCAAATATTTGAAGGACCTACTATTACTGCATAGACTGTGGTTAGAGAGCACTTACTGACTCTGTTGGTCTCAGTGGCTGGTAGTGACCTGCGGAGCTTAACCATTTAAAAACCAGAGGCTTCTTTGCTGTCCTCCTGGAGAAAGTTTGCACCGCACTTGTGGTTCTGTGGTTGTTTGTGAGGCGAATGAAGCATTCACACAATCCAAAAAAGCAAAAGCTTTAAAACTCCTTTTTTTTGCAAGCACTGTTACTGGAGAGAGAGAATCATGTGGCTCGTGACATCAGAGGACTCGCAGAGGACTGCCTACCACTGGGGCTTGTTCTTGCTCTCTCCCTTTTTTTTTTTTTTTTCTTCCCTTTTTCTCCCCCCCCCTTTTTCTTATTTTGACAAAAGGCCCGTGGTAAGGCCCTTCCTGGCATCCAGAGTGATACAGCTTTGTAATTTTTGTGACTCACGAGGGTTTGGAGGGAGTACAGAATGCTGTAAGAGCCCGAACTTCTGTACGGTTAAAGCATATGGACCGCAGAGCGCTGTGTGCGCTCTCACTTCAGGTTCCCCCCACTCTTCTTTCCCCCTCCTTTTTCTTTTTTTTCCCCCCCCTTTTTTCCTTCCCTCTTCCATTATTGTGCCTGTGGAAAAGTGAGCAAAATTGGCCCAGGCGGCTGTGTGAAATTCTGAACAACAGTGATGATTTACAGTAATTTACATCTTTGGATTGCATCACGCTCTTGGGTCTGCTTCACATTTGCCGGGTGGCTGGATTCCTTCTGTTTTCCTTTTTCTCCTTGTCTTCCTCTCCTTGCAGGTCTGTAACTCATTGTGAGAAGCGGTACCTTGCGTAGGTCGGCTGGCGGGCTGTGAGCTGGGCTGGGGCTGCACCCATCCCTCTGCACATCCGCGCTGCCGTCTGCCCTGCCTACCTGCCTGCAAACAGTGCGCGCTGTTGGGGAACACACGTAAGGGCAATTAACGCTGCTTTCCTATCCGGGGCAATATGTTGTCCTTGGAACATCAGAAGTGGTTGCGCTGCGCTCTCAGAGATGCTTTCGAATGCAAATATCGCTGGGATTGAATAGAGGCATTGCACAACCGGGAGGTTTTGATTGCCCTTCTGTTAATTGCTTATTATGGCTTGTGCTTAGGAGGGACAGAGCAGATTTGGGGCTTTTGGAGAGACTATAAATAACTTTATTCGCCAGTTAATGTTAACACTTAGTTTTAAAATGAAACATAAATTTGATGCATATGTAAGATTTAAGTGCTTCGTATCATGTGTGTGCATGTGTGAATAATATCTTTTATATACTTAACATATTGTAACTTCGACTTTGATTGTGTAATATAAGTCTTTACTGTAGCAGTACGGAGCGGGTTAACAAAAGCAGTATTTTTTTGTTTATAATGGAGGCTTTGAAATAAATTGCAAAATGCTGTGCGTAGTAAGGAATAATGTGCACAGACAGTGTGTATTAGTAGTCTTGATTTGCTCACTCAGATTCAGAACGAAATTGGAAACATCTTGGTGAAAGTATCTTATTTTCTGCCTCTCTGGACACGATGCTGGGGCTTTCCTTCTGAGCCTGCACAGATCACACAGGCGCTGTGTTTTCTGCTTTTGGCCAAACGAGTTTTAGTTTGGTTGTTGCCTCATAACGTTGCTGGGAGCAGAAGAATGGTGTCAAACCTTTTCTAGGTATCGTTCAGCTTTCCTTTGCGAATAAAGCCCGTCTCTTTGAAGCTGCCATCCCTCCTTTTGCATTCCCCTCTTGGCACTCGGCCGTCCCGGCCAGAAGCAGGCAGCAGCAGCTGGGAAAGGACTTGTGGGTGAAATGACAGCTGGGGCGTCCTGGACTTTCGTGCTCAGAAAGTTAGCATAGCAGCATAAAGCCCTATACGCTACAAAGTACTTTCCTGACATTTATAACAGAGTTAATTGCAACGCTCCTAATGCAGTACCTGGAAAGTTAGTAGAAACTGGCATGTGTGTAGAATTCCATCTTAAAACGAGACAGGAGCGTTCTGCTCATCACCCATCCCCTGCTTTGATGTGAGTGCTATTTAATTCTTCTGGTGATGCCTACCTCTGCGTTTCTCTATGTTTTCGCAGCATGGATAAGATCACGAGCGGAAAGAAGCGAAACGCGTTAAAATGGTTCAAAGATGGGTGACGTTTTCACTCAAACAGAGGGTGTTGGATTGGCTTGCAGCTCCTGATGCAGCGAGGGGTGTTGGAGGCTTCAGCCTGCGGTACCTGCAGAGCCCCTGGCTGTAAGCACTGCACTCTGCGGCTGTAGCTGTGCACTGCGACCTGCCTGCGCCCATTGGGTGGTACATAAATGCAGAGCTGTCATCTGATAGTCCACTAAATCTGGATCTTAGACACTTTCGTTCCCTTACACGCAGTTGATTGAGTGTTGGAACCTCAGAATTTATTCCTAGTTACATCTTTCCTATTGGAATTTTGCACTTCCTTTCAGTTCTTTGCATTGCAGTGTGCCCAGTCTGTCCACAGGCTGTGTTCTTTAATGTTTTCAATTGCGTGCAGTGATTCTCTGTCTTTGTTAGTACGTTTTGTTTTGCTGTGATCGCTATGAGATATTTTTTCCTATTTACTGTGCACAGTTTTTCACCTGTCACCCCAAGAACAGGGCCACGACAGTGAGCTCTTCATCTGGTGAAGCAGGATACTTAAACACGAGAAGAACAAGTGGTATCATGGGGAAAATGAGATGTCGTTTGCAGAAACTGATAATGATAAAACCTTTTTTTTTTTCTCTAGGCAGTGTGGGGACGTAATAAATCAGAAGTGTGCACAGACCTCACTCCCTCAGAACTGCCTTGCAGCACAGCGTGCACTTCCAGTGAAGCAGATGCACGAACCCCAAAATTCACTGTGTAAAGCAGCACTTTGATTGCAGCCTTTTGTTTAAAAGGTGTGTCTGTATAAATCAGAGTTCCCCTACGAGCTCCATCGGGGATGCTTTGAGTCACAGTGATGCTGACATGAAGTCTTATGCTAAGGAATTTCTTTGGCAAACTCTGAGCTTCATCTTGGTGGCAAATGAGATAGTCGACTGCAATGCAATGCTAAGTGATAATTGCATCTCTCCCTTCTTTTATTTTGAAGTACATTCAGATGCTTGTAAGCCATGCTTCATTTCCAAGCTTTCTGCCTTCTGTCTGTCCAAGCTCACATGATAAAGGACCAGAAAATGAAGTCTATTTGTACTTAAATGTTTCTTTCTTTCTACAAGTAGAGAGGTAGAAATCCTCTGCTTACGTTGATAGGATGACAGATTTGTTAAACTGCACTTGCTTACAAGTTGCACAGAATATGTGATAACTCACTGTTGTAGTGCAGAGAGCAGTTTCCTTGAATGCAAATGTTAATTGCAGGTGGCATTAAAGCATCTGCTTCTGCCACAGCAGCATTTCTATATATATATATATTAAGGAGAGAAACCTCTCCACTTGGCTGTGTTCCTAACTCAGTAAGAAGGAACAGTTTTTGGAGTGATTGTACTGTAGGTTTGGATGGCTCTTAGCATTGAAATATTAGTGTGTTTTATGGAATTTCTCTTGCTGAGCTTGGGCGTCTTGTAGGCCTCTGGTTTCCAAACAGCTCAGCAGCAGCTTCATGCGCCGCTGGGACACACGTGCTAACAAACTAAAGCAAAAGCTAATACTGCCCTTTAATTAAAATCATCATACCACCAAGGTCGTTTCAGTTCTCATTCTCTGTCAGACGCTGCTTACTGGCGATGCAAGCAGTAGTGTGGGACAGCTGGGATTCTTCTGCCTTCTCTCTAGGATGTTTTTCTACCTTACAGCTTTTCTCAAAATAAGATGTGGTTTCAAGTATGTAGACCTGGAGCCATGAACCGGGAAGAGGGGGGAAAAAATTCTGCTGCAAGTCCAGCATAAGCAAAAGTGGCAGCTTTTCTGTACCGTAGAATCAGGCTACTGAAGGACAAATGAAACCGAGCTGTTACTCAAATTAAAAGGATGCTCATCTTCTGTTAATGAGTGAGTTTAATAGCAAGTGGAGGTGCACCGTTGGCATTCATCCCGAGTTGCCAGATTTCTCACTTCTATGTACAATAAAAAAAGGTAATCTCCACTGAAACATTCTGTCCCTGATCGGCTTTGAATTAGACTTTACATCGTCGTGGTCTGTATCCAATCTCTGCAGTTCTTGCTGCTCAGATGGCTTTCTCTGACAAGTGGCATTTTTCTTGTGTTTTCAAATATGCGTCTTGCAGAATGCACAGCAACTGAGGAGGCGCTTCTGATGAGACGTTACGTACCCTAAACAAATGGCACTTCGGATCATCCTAACCTCCTAGCTGTTTTCTCCTGGTTTTTTTTTCCTTTTTTTTTTTTCTTTTTAAGCCAACTTGCAGAAAATATGGGAAACTTGTCTCATATAACAGCTGAGGATGTGGCTAGGTTAAGGCAGGAAACTGCTACCCACAATGCAATGTTACATACACTACCACTTAATAAAATTTATTTCAAACATGCTACTGACAAAACCAAAGAAAAATAATATCCTAACTACGCTAGTTAGTACACTAAATATATCTAGGGAAAAGCGAAAGTAATCTCTCCAGAGCCCTTCTTGCTGTTAGGATCCAATGCTACCAGTAGTTAAACTGGAGCGGATCTCGGCAGTTAAAAGCAGTGACCTATTAGAAAATAATCACATCACAATGGGAATTAATGATCGTGTGCTTTTTAATGACAGCCAGACTCATTTTCTGCAGGGAGGTGTGAGATAAGCTTTCTCCCTGGGATTTTCTGCTCGTCAGAATTTCTTGGTGCACAGTTCTACAAGTGGCAGCTTTTCTTGCCCCTCTCACTCCATCCTTCAGCACGGTGGGCTCAAATATCCCTGGTGTCGCGTGGGAAAGGAGCCGACATTTCACCTTCCTACGTGATAGAAAAAGTTTGGGGGTCTTGTCGCTTTATTTCATTGCCTGCAGCCTAATAATTTCTGAGAGGAAGCTAAATTCAGTTAATTTCTAAGGTAAATTGAACGATCTTGAATCCTTAGGGAATATTTTGAGCTATCAAAGAGATCTATTTGGGGTCCCTGGTGCCGCTTTGCTATGGATGTCCGCAAAGCCTTGTTCTAGATGTGTTTTGGTTTGCTTGGGTTTTTAAATGGATGCGTATGAAGGGTGATCCTCTCGCAGAACATTTTTGAAGTGTTCGCCTCTGTAGTTAAAGAGCACTTATCAAGAACAGCTGCAGCAGCGCTGTGGATCCTATCCATGGACTCATGGTGGTCTGCTGAACAACGTTCTTCAAGTTTGACAGGTGAGACAGAGACTCTCCAGTGCCACTGCTTTTGGATGAATCTAGCTGTGGTTGGAGAAAGTGCATCTTGCCAAAATGTATGGGTAAGACCACACACAGTCTTTAAAATAGTTATTGTAAGCTTATTTTTAGGCAATATGTCTTGACAGTTCTTTTATTTGCATGCCAGTTTCACTGCTGCTTATAGGTTTTTCATTTATTTTAGTAATGGCAGTTGCAGATTTAGATCTGCGTTTGTAAAGCTTTTGCACAGCGTTTACACTGGAAAACGAGTGCTACTTTCGGACCTCAATCAAGATTAGGGAACAGATTTAAAGCAACGTTAAAGCAGATTATTCACTCTGTTCAGATTTGGTGTCAGCGCTTCCGTATTCAAGCCCGTTTTCAGGGGCATAGTTCAGCAATAAGAATTTGCTTCTGGTTTTAAAATCATACCAATTGCAGTAGCTTCTGTGTGGAAGTCTGCAGCAGGGTGTAGATTCAAGACATGAAATTAGCTCAGTAAGTAATAAAAACGATTCTTAAAAAGCTGTGTAGTCCTTAAATAGTGAATTTAGAATCTGCCTTTGATTTGTGTCGTAACTCCCGGATGGTATTTTTCATGTACATTTTAATGTGTAGAATAATCTTTGCATTCTGAGTGTCTGCTTCAACAGTTGGCTTCGTAATGTGGATTTGGAACGCTGTGTGCTTAACTGACAGTAGGGAAAGGGATTGCACCCTGCCGAATTTCTGAGTAAACCCTTTGGTAACTTCCAGAACAGATGGCTTTCAAATTCCCTGAGAGAAATTAAATAGAGCACTGAAACGGAATATCATCAACCGGCCATTGGGTAGTGATGCTTTACAGTTATGGATTAATAACATCATGTTTGGTTTTTCTCCCCCTATTTCTGTATTTTCTAGCTAATCTTGCATAATTAATGGATGACTGTTCCTTGATGAAACACTACTTGCTTTTTTTGTTACTTGGTATTGCATATTGCCGTTGTTTATAGCAGTGGACTTGACAGATGATTAAGGAAATAGTCGCTGCCCTGAGCGGTATGCAATTAAACATATGCAGTCATTTAAGAAATATATATGTATGTAACTCATAGAATGTGCTGTAATAAAAGCGAGTGATTGGAAGAACTTCATGGAGAGGGGACAGTGGTTGGTTTCAATTTCGTGATGAGCTTTCTCTGCACGCTGCAGTATGAGGGATGCCCTCCAGTTAGTTGTGTGTCTGCTTGGTCCTTTTGGTTACTTGTGTTGAACGTGATGCCTGCTCATCCCAGCTTCATCTCCATAATTGGTGGGGGGAAAGCCAAAATGCCCTGTTTCCGTTTGTAATTTGTGCAAGCTGAAATGCTTCTGTGCTAATTTATTATATTTATGTAAGTCTGAGATCCTCAGTCCTGTAAACAATATTTTTCAGCAGAACCAGTTTCATCCTTTCTCTCATTTATTTCCCCACATGCATTTTTTCTTATTTAATACCTGAATTTGCTTCCTCGCAACAGTCTGAGCTTTCCCTTGTAATTAGAGATGCGTCGCGCATTCTGGTGGAGAAGAGTGCTGAAAATCATTCATGAGGAAGTTGAAGAGGATGAGAGGGAAATGGAAGGAATAAGGAAAACCTGCCATTGTTGTTGTTATTGAATGAGGTTTTTCTTTCAACAGCATGGGTGTTGAAGGTGAGGGGAAATAAACCGGATCAGGAAGAACAACAAAAACCATGTAACCCTTCCCATGTTGACAGGGACACTGGAGTGCAGAGTCAGAAGCGGTGTACTCTGAAAGGCATTTCGGGCAGGAGGAGCTGCCTGGCTGCGTTCACTGCGGCGCTCAGCTCTTCTGAAATGAACCGGGGAGCCGGAGGAGCGCTGGAGCCGAATCAGCTTCAGTGATGCTGAGGAGCGTGGGAGATGTTTGTATGGCATTTCTGACACGCGGTGCGTTCCGTACTGGAGTGCTGGTTCATTGGTTTTTCACATCCTCAGGAGAAAGCAGGCAGTGTTTAATACCTGCAGCCACTTTTCCATGCTTCTGAAAAGTCAAATTTGCCCCTGTAATTAAAAATCCACTTTGAGATTTTGGCGATGGGGTCTGAAGATCATTCATGAGAGGGTTGAAAAGCGGATGAGAGGTGAATTAATCGATGATCAAATTAGCAGGTGTCAATTCAGTTAAAAGTTGTTTTTGTCACGCTCCGAGTAGCAGGCTGCTGAGGAACTGAGTGGTGGTAATAAAGAAAATACACAAAAATGAATTACGACCATTCCTTCCACTTCTTTCTTCCCTGACCTTCCCTTCCCGCAAGTGAGGGAGCAGAGTGGTTTTCAGAGAGACCCTGTAATTGGGTTGCCAGAGTCCAGACCTGTGACTTCCAAGATAAGTAAAGCAAGCTTTGAGGAAATATTCTACGTGGATAAAATGTTATGTGTATTATTTAATTTTTAAGACTATTACTTTTTGCTTCAGCCGATTATTCCTATTCTTTTTGTATGGCTAAATAATCATTTATTCCAGGAGGATCCACCACCATGCCTACCTGTTGTCTCCCCAAGCAATGTCTGTAGTAGGCAGCCAAACCCATCAGCTCTGCTGTGCATAGGCTGTTGGGTGCACGGATGATTTTAACTTGACAGCCAGCCTCTAATTAAAACAACCACGTAATTCCTCTTCACGACAAAACGCAGGTTCTGGATCTACCACTTGATGCTGTAGAGGATTTTGGGCTTATGGGCTTTAGGTACTGAGAACTTGGGCTACTTGAGGGGAATTGCAGTTCTTTGTATCGGTAACTTGAGGGGGTTGGGATCTGCGTGTAGGGCTCATGCTAAAGCAAAAAATAAAACTGATGGGACTCCTCAACCTTTGGTTGACTGGGGCTTGAGTGAGAAGTGTGGCCTTACCAGGACTTGTGAAGCAGGATAGAACTCCGTGTTTTTATATGGGTTTTGGTGATGGCATACAAAACAGTGGACAGCCTAGAGAATATTGGATATTGCCAATTGATGGCATTGTGTATAGTGACAGACTGTAGCAGTGAGTGGACATTAAACTACTCAAATCACTTTTGGACACATTTCTTATTAGTGACTGAATAGGAGTATGTTGGAACGAGAACGCTGAACTGAAAAAAAATGTTGTTGGAAAATTCAGTAGTCAAAAAACAAACTGGTTTATGAACTTAGGTGCTCTTCAGGTGTTCTGGGTCTGACGAGACTTTGAACTCAGGCTTATCACTCCATCCAAAAATCTGCTAAAGGATCAAATCTCTGTTTTGTATACTTGTATATCAAAAGAGCATGTTCATCTGCTAATATCTGTAAAGAAGAAGGAAACTTTTGTTTACAAGTGTGGACAGTGATAGAACAGCATGGAATGGTTTGAAAGTGAGGCAGGGGAGGTTTAGGTTGGATCTGAGGAGGAAGTTTTTCACCTGGAGGGTGGTGACGCACTGGAACAGGTTGCCCAAGGAGGCTGTGGATGCCCCATCCCTGCAGGCATTCAAGGCCAGGCTGGATGTGGCTCTGGGCAGCCTGGGCTGCTGGTTGGCGACCCTGCACATAGCAGGGGGTTGGGACTGGGTGAGCATTGTGGGCCTTTGCAACCCAGGCCATTCTGTTTGATTCTATAAGCTTGTTACTTTATCTAAAGCTGCATTTTAGGAAAGTGGGCTCTATATTATAAATTAATTCATCTTCTACCTACTTTGTAACGCAGTACATTAGATGAGGTCAGTTCTGATGGTTGTGTTCTCTGTGACATTTGTCTCCTTTGGATTCTGTGCTCTGTAGTTGTGCTGCCAGGACAGGCCATCACAGCCAGGCTTCTTGCTTTCATTTGGGACGGTCTGTGGCAGAGATCTGCTCTGCCAGATCTTTCTGTCAGGGCAAGCAGTGCTCTGGGCAGCTTTTCTGCTTTGCCAAAACCTAATGCTGAAGGAAGCGTGGCTTCTCAGGAGCCCGCGTTCCTTCGGCCGGCCTGTGCTTTAAGGTGGGCCTCTGAACTGACTGCGTGCCCTGTGCAGTGTGAAATGAGCCAACCTTTATCTTCACGTTGCCTTCATCGGTAGAGTTTATCTTTCAGAGTTAAAAAAAAAAACAAAAACAAAAACAACACATTTCAGTAGTTTGGCTGTGGGGATTAAAATGCAGTTTTGCTATCTCGGCCCTGTTTATTCTGTAAGGTTTGTAATTGCTCTCCCTTCTTCAAACTTGACGTGAGAAGTATCGTTTTGTATGAAAATGGAAATGCTTTCTTGCTCTTTAAGTGCAGTTTTGCCGTGTGGGTTTGAAGCAACTCTGCAGCAGAATGTTTATATTTCAGTTTCGGGAAAAATGATACCAGTCTGTTCAGAAGCGGCCTATTTGCAGTAGTAAGTGGCATCCTGACAAGCTAAACACAATGATCAAAGAGTTGAAGAAATAACAAATTCAGTTGTCTTTTGGACAGAATTACAATGGAATAGCATTTGGTTTGTCATTTAATTTCAGCATGATTTATTTTTCTTCTCTTTTAATTGACGAATGATTCCAATTCATAACGGGACGGAATTCGGTCTTCTTATTTTCTGATGTGGGTAGAAAATATCAGTTCTATCTCCGTATAGGAGCTACAGTAATTCAAGCTCATTTTCCCTTTTGAATAACTGCAATACACTGAGTAAAACATTCAGTGCATGACATGATTATGCCCAGACGCATTTTAAGAATCCATGAATTTTACGGCATGCTTTAATTCTTTAAATTTTCCCTTTAAACTTTCCCTTCAGCTTTCTTTATTAACTATTACTAGGTTGGACATAGAATCACAGAATGGCCTGGGTTGAAAAGGACCACAGTGCTCATCTATGAATAGCCTTCCTATGTGCAGGGTTGCCAACCACCAGACCAGGCTGCCCGGAGCCACATCCAGCCTGGCCCTGAATGTCCCCAAAATGTGCTAGATACACAACTTAAATAATGAAGATTATCCATGAGTTCAGCTATTAATTGAAAGCTAGAACCTGAACAACTTGCACGTAGAACTATTCCCATTCTATTCCCATTCCTATCTGTGTTCTTTTGCTAAAGATGCAAATTCACCTGAACTCCATTCTGGATGAGTAACTCGATGATACCAAATCAGAAATGCTGGAAGTGAGGTTTTGAGTGATATTTAGCCCTGCTGTACTCGATACAGAGTGTTAATGGATTGAATTATTATTTTTTCTCCCCCAGAACTCCCGATTCATTCTTTACACGGAACGAATACTGCACACTTCAGAGTCACTCAGTGATTATTTGCAGTCCCTCATTGCTCATCGTGTGGCTGCCTGCCATCTTCAAACCCTCCTGATTAGAAGAATTACTGACTTTCACGTGCTCTTTTGTGGCATTTGTCACATCGTGAGAATGCTTCAAAAACAGCTTTGATTTTGTTGTGCTCTTGGGATGAGTATGTTATTGCCTGTAACAGTTACTTAGGGGAGGTCACACACTGAATGAAATTTAGAAGTAAAAAACAAAAGCTAAACTTCTGGACTCCTCTATAGCACGCACCGAGGGTGCTCTGTTTTGTTGTAATGACCGTTTTTAAGCAGGTGAGGGACTGAAGTGACTTCTGGACGTTACAGGTACGTGCTGTGAGTTAGCTGTGATGTCCCAGTAATGTATATAACTAAGTGTAGAGGATGAAGAACTCTATGAACAGCAAAACCATTGTTCCTGTTAGACTGTGGGAAGAGCATTGCAATGAGGTACACTTGGGTGTTTTTTTCCCCGCATTTCTTTTAATGGCTATATGGGAGGCCATCAGCTTAGTTCTCCTTTTCCAGAATATCTCTATGGAAGAGAAGAAACTATTAAAACAGCACTGAGAAAAGGCTTCTTCCCTTTTCTGTCTTGCTGCTTTTCACTTTGGTAACTGAACGGTCTTAGTTAAAAGGAGCATTCTGTGGCCTGTGTTTTCAGGTATTGTTAGCTCTTATATCCTCCTTCACGTTTGTTTAGGAGCTAAACAACTTAATTTGTTTTAGAAATGATGTGACAGAGATGTGGACAGATTCTGGGTCTGCATTTGGGAGCTGTTAGTACCTGCTCTAAAATAAGCCTCAGATTTACTGTTGAAAATACATTATTGTGTTAATTTCCCTTCTCCTAATGGTGCTTAAAGTCTTGCTTAGGTCTTTAACATACTACCTATAGTTTATTTGAAGGTGAAAAAAAGTCAAAAATATTTCAATAGCATCTGTCCTTCTGTAGCATTAGTAAATAAAAGTCGTCTGCAGATGCTTAAACACATAGGATCTTAGCATTGTCAACTCAGACTTTCACCAGTGTTTTTTGTTGGCTTTGGGCTAGTCAGTTAAACTTGGCATGCATTTTTCTTGGCTTGATTGTTCCTTTCATTTACCCATAAATCAGGGCTAATTCAAGTTACTGCAGTTTTTTTTAGGGCCAAGATAGCTGTAAAATGCTTCAGTGGAAAATGGCTGTAGTCTGATGCTTGAGATGTGGCTTTAGCTTCGGGGTTGAAACTCAGACTTCTGTTTGAAACTTTTCAAAGTTAAGTAATCTGTTCTGTTCTTCAGTTCCCGCTGTGAAATGAGGATATGTTTGTTGCTTCCCTTGTTTTAGTTTATGTTAATAAATGTAATTCATTTCATTTCAGGGATGTTCATATACTAGTGCTGAAGGTCATGGAGGTGCCAGCATGAAGGCTGAGTTTGTCCCTGCTGTTTGTAGTAGAGTTTTCAGTCCTCAACAATTTCCCAGAGTTATAGAGAAGACTGCCTGATGTTTATTGTGAAAGTACACTGAGCTGAAGTGCTAAGTGAGAGTATGACTTCTATTTTTTTTATCTTCTTAACCTAGTCCACCACTCAGCGCTGTGGAATATTTGTTTAGAAGAGCACCAGCATCCTGCAGTTGATTTAACTCCCTTAATGGAATCTCCTACAGATAAATGTTGTGTTTACTGGTGCATTTCTTCCCACTATCAAAGTTAAACTCTTGGGAGCTTCTCAAGTTAGCTGAAGAAATCACTAGTGACTGTGGTACTTTGATATTTAGATTTATGTCGCTGCTGAGTGGGTAACTCTAGGGACTTTAAATTTAAAGAAGGTGCAGAACAGAGGCAAGTGTTATACTTAATCTTGTCTATTAAACATCATAAAGTCATCAGAGTACAGTCATTGCCTTTCCCTTGGGCTTTCCTCAGTATAACTTATTGTTTTGTTTAAAAATAAATAAATCAGAGCACTTACAAATCTTTTGTAAAACTAGACATTTCAACTGAGATCAACATTTTGTTGTTCAAAACAGGATAACAGCTGTGACTTTGTAAGCTACTGTTAGTGGTTTCTAGAGGCTAATTTGTCAGCTAGCTGGCAGGCTTAGCTCATTTGCCAAAAGAAGTTGATGTCATCTCCCATCTCTTTCTTTGTCAAAGCTCAGCGTCTCTTTTCCTTTAACCAGCGGTTCTCAAATAGAACGTTGCAGAATGGGGCTGTTTGCCAGTGGCATTAGTTTTCTGTTTATGTAACTTCAATTTAGATCATTCGTGACTTAACGCAAAATTGAGTTGTCATATGAGTGTTGATCATCCTTCTTTTGTATCCCGGATTTGTGATATGTAGCTCCTTTTTGTGTGCTTTGAATATACAGTATGAAGAGAAAAAATCATTTCCAAGTATAGCTAATTTATTCAACCACTGTTCAGCGTAGTTTATTATTTCTTGTCTGCGTTCGGCACAGAAGAAGGAATTATTTCATGACTATCGATTATAAATAAGATTTCAAGCAATGGTTTCAAGCTGCGGCAGGGGAGATTCAGGCTGGACATTAGGAAATATTACTTCTCAGAAAGGGTGGTCAGGCACTGCAATGGGCTGCCCAGGGAGGTGGTGGAGTCACCGACCCTGGGGGTGTTCAAGGAACGATTGGATGTTGTGTTGAGGGACATGGTTTAGTGGGAGCTATTGGTGATGGGTGAACGGTTGGACTGGATGACCTTGTAGGTCTTTTCCAACCTTGGTGGTTCTATGATTCTGTCATTTCTTTAGTGCCAAGAACGAGTGCCTACAACTCAGTGACTGTCAATTGCTGCTAATGCGTGTCACTTCAACAGAAATAATTTATAACTTCTGTTGGACAGCTTGTCTAAATGAACTGCAGAACTGCTTATTTTCAAGTAGTTACCTGTCTTATTGCTACGAGGCAATTGCAGCGTTGGCTTAGAATGTGAAGGAACCTGATTGGTTTCAATCTCTGGAGTCAGTTGCGTAGTAAATTTTTAGTAACTTCTGTTTTACAGAATGTTGTGGGATGTAAAGAAGAGATCCTCTTACGGTATGTTAGCCAAATAAACGATGGGAAATTAGAAGTAGGAATGTATTTTCACGCTAGAGCAAACTTGTGACATCTACCAAAGAACTGGTAGAAACTGAGAACTGAGAAAGCTTGCTACTGGCCAACTTAGAGTACCGAAATCGTATTCTTATTGCATACAGCTTTGTATGGTTTTTTTTTGCACAAGCGAGTGGATGGTAAATTAGGTTGAAATTAATTGCTGGTAAAAGTGAAGTCAGGTACATGAGTTCCGTGCTGCTGCTTTTTGCAGAGAAGGATATGAGAGTCACAGTGGATAGCTGTTAAAATGCCTCAAGTTGAGGTTTAGGAGTTCTCAAAAAGTGACTCAATTTTAAAGAGATTGAGAGGATACGTGCAGAGCTGTGTTCTGATGTCTTCTGAGTTCTGCAGTCCCGCTGACCCTGTTTTAAAAGCACTAGTCTAGAATTGCTAAAACTAAATAACTAAATAGAAAGGAGCGGCTTCCATACAAGGCAGTACTAAACGGATGGGATTTTGAGGGTTGGCAAGAAACTGCTGGGAGGAGAAGGTGATAAAAATGTGAGTATATAAAGTGAGAGTATAAAAGGATGAGCAGTATGGTGAAAGTGAACGGGAACCATTATTGCACTTCTTCACAACAAAAACTGGAGGCACCTACCTGGTGAAATGGCCGTGGAAGATGGCAGGCTTACAGTGAACGCAAGGAAGGAGGTTTTTTTAGCAGCGTGTAATGAAATTATTGAATTCCTAAATTCATTGCCACGAGGTATTGTAGGATCCAGACATTGCAGTGGCTTAAAAAAACCATAGAAGATCAGAGAGATGAATTTTATCTTTAACTATAAAAAACTGTTATCTGCTTGTAGCCTTAGGCTGAACGTTAGGTCTGTTGAAGAGAACCCAAAGTAGGGGCTTTGCTTAAGAATTCTGTACCGGTCTTTTTAGCTCTGACTTGATCTCAACCGATCAACCCTGTTGTTAAACTTTTGCATATAGACCAGCTGATGAACGTATCCCAGTTACAGTGCAGCATACTGTGTAGCCCTGTATTACTGCAGGAAAAGAGGTCACAGAATCACAGAATGACCCGGGTTGGAAGGGATCTCAAGGATCAAGTAGTTCCAACCCCCCTGCCTAGCAGGGCCACCAAACATACACATTTACTAGATCAGACTGCCCAGGGCCCTGTCCAACCTGGCCTTGAACACCTCCAAGGACAGGGCATCCACAACCTCCCTGGGCAGCCTGTTCCAGGGCCTAACCACTCTCCTAGTAAAGAACTTCCCCCTAGCATTCAACCTAAATCTTCCCTCCTTCGACTTGGATCCATTTCCTCTAGTCCTGCTACTGTCAGCCCTTTCAAAGAGTTTACTCCGAGATGGGGAAGCTTAAAAGCTTAGAAAGGCAAAATTTAAAATGCTTCCAAAGGCTTATGAAGGTAAGGAGCCTGTAATTCTGTGCAATCATTTTCAAAGGCTTATAATCACCGCGATATTAATTTGAGCTGTAAACTGTTGGTCATCTAAACATTAATATTTCACTGGGGGCTGTTTGTAAAAATAAGTTATTTACCAGTTTGGTCTTTGTTAATCTGTGCCTTGTCCTTGTGGGACTTTCCTAAAGCACGTGTCTCCATTGAAAGCTACGTGGCTACTCATGAATTAAGGCTATTAAACATGAAAATGGCTGGCTTGGGGGAGAGATTCACTTGTGCATTTGCTGTTAGCTTACCTTCCTAACAGTATGATTCAGTGCAACCCTTCTGGCATAGATGTGGTTCAATTCCATCCTTCGGTAATAGGAAAATTAAACCTTAAGGTGTGCTTCCTAATTAAAAAGCCAAAAAGCTCCCGCGACATTTTAAAATATAAGATTATAGGTGATTTATAACAAAAAAATTAATATTTACTAACACTGAACCCATAATGTCTATATCTGCTATTAAGCACTTATTTGAGATTTTATGTTTTATTCCGGTTTTGAATCCAGCGTTTATCATCTTAAATTTCAGCCACGCTTTTATATCTGCCTGAGGGCGAACTTTATACATCTCTTTATAGATTAGAAACACAGAATGTTATCGCACCGCCATCTGGACTGATTTACCCTGAGATCGTCACAGATTTATGATGATTATCTTCAAGCACTTGGTGTTTTCTTTTTCAAACATTTCAACACAGTAGCCTGGTAAATCAGGACTTCCTTTGGAAAGATTGATTGGTGCGAATGTATCTAATCACATCCGAACTGGAGTCAGAACTCCATTCAAAAGCATTGATGCTGGCTTTTTTTTTTTTTTCTTTGGCTTACAGAAGGACCACACATGTTGTGGTTCTTTAATGGCTACATAAAGCTCCGTCCTGTTTTCCCTGAATACTGATCATTTCCAGAGGTAGGAGGTAACGTTTTGTAACTTCGCCTTCCCCTTTTTTCCTCTATTAAAGACTTCCGGGACGTAGCAACTTTTTGGCCTGACTGCTGATTTGTGCCTTGCCAGTGATCACAGAAAGCCTCTATCTGTATGATAGCGAGGTAACTGACCTGCTTTAACCATTTCTTGTATTTAAAATGGGGTACTTCCAGCAGGGCATGCTTAACTGCTTTGTTGTGGACTTGTCTTCCTCCTGCTGTTCCCCACCTCAAAACTTCATGTCTTTAAGGTGATCTGATGATGAAAGTTCAGGTCAGAAGTTTTCAGATGGCTTTTACATCTTGAGAAATGACTTCCCTTCCAGTACTTGAAGGGAGCAATAAACAGAAGGGGGAACTAATGTTTGCGAGGGTGGGCAGTGATAGAACAAGGGGGAATGGTTTGAAACTGAGACAGGGGAGGCTCAGGTTGGATCTGAGGAGGAAGTTTTTCACGCAGAGGGTGGTGACGCACTGGAACAGGTTGCCCAAGGAAGCTGTGGATGCCCCATCCCTGCAGGCATTCAAGGCCAGGCTGGATGTGGCTCTGGGCAGCCTGGGCTGCTGGTTGGCGACTCTGCACACAGCAGGGGGTTGGGACTGGATGAGCACTGTGGGCCTTTGCAACCCAGGCCATTCTATGATTCACTGGGCTGGTCTCTAGGCGAAATGTTTATGGCAACCTTCTGGGGACAGTTTAAGCAGTGTCAAGACTCATTGGTACATGTTCATTCAGTGAAAGAGTACCAAGGAC
The DNA here is from genome assembly GCA_030625065.1 of Alectoris magna. NCBI lineage: Eukaryota > Metazoa > Chordata > Aves > Galliformes > Phasianidae > Alectoris > Alectoris magna. Next base: position 111,283,456 of record CM060562.1, on the reverse strand, counting down.
ATGACGTGGCTGATCAGGTCCAGCTTTGCAGTAGGGAAATAAAGTTTCTTTCAATGCGTATGGACCTGACAAGCTTCTGTTGTTACTGATAATGGGGAAGGCTGATAAAAAAACAAAAGGAATTGAAACGTTCTTTAGTTTGGCCTTTAACTTTTGGGGTATTGTGACCACAGGTTTCAGAGAAAGGTGAAGGAAACGTAGCAGGAGATACACAGGATAATCAGCTTTGCAAAGGTCTCGTTCTAACTTTTAATGCTCAGATAAGACTTTTAAACCTCTGATCATGAGGTATTTCTTTTAAAACATGTTTGAATGCTAGCTCTTGAGGATCCTAGAAGTGTTTGAATACTAACAGATAATTGTTGCCCATGTAAGCATTCAGTTAAAGGACTATTTAACAAATTCTTCAATGAATTTAATTGTCTAGATATTTGAACGTGGCCTGAATTGTTTTCTGTCCTGTCCAGAAGTTCCAACTCTGTTCCTTTCTGCTTTGATTTGGCAAGGGAATTGGACAACAGCTGATATGAGGCTCTTTCCTGTACCTGTTTTGTCTTCCCCTTTTACATTTTTAATTTACTTACTGTTGATGGAAGTTAGGCTGGTAGGGCTGGTTAGTGGACACATTATTCTCCCATTTAGTTTGTTCTGAAGCTGCCTTTTGCACATCTTTTGCTCTTCCTAGCTTGTCTTCAACATTTTCAACTGGAGTTATACGAGTATATTCTGTGCAAAGGCTATTTATCTCAAGTGGTGGATCATCCAAGAGACTGGGGCCAATTTCTGTAGAAGGAAACAAGTTTGTCCATTCTTTGAAGCTCTGCTGAAAGCACGAAGGGTTCCACAGTGGGTTTCTTTTCATCAAGGCATGCAGTGTAATGGTACTGTCTCATGGTTTTGATGGCATCCTTGGAGTATTTTGCCTTGTCTCTCCTGTTGACCTGGCGTTTAAGTCTCATATTGATTTGGTGGAATTTAAGGTCTTTTTTGGTGTTCATCACATTTGAAATAAATCCTGCAAACCTTTTTTTTTTTTAAAAATAAATAAATAAATAAATAAATAACATCATTTCTTTTGGAAATAATTCCTTGCCTTTGCTATGGTGATCTTCTGAAGGTATTACTACAACATTGAAGAAACTGGGACTGGCTTCAGCACTTCAGTCATACAGGAATTTGTGATTTTGGTGTCATATGCTGGATTCTTTGAAATTTGGGAAGAATTTTAATATCAGTGATAACAGGTATTTCATAGAATCATAGAATGGCCTGGGTTGCAAAGGCCCACAGTGCTCACCCAGTCCCAACCCCCTGCTATGTGCAGGGTCGCCAACCAGCAGCCCAGGCTGCCCAGAGCCACATCCAGCCTGGCCTTGAATGCCTGCAGGGATGGGGCATCCACAGCCTCCTTGGGCAACCTGTTCCAGTGCGTCACCACCCTCTGGGTGGAAAACTTCCTCCTCAGATCCAACCTAAACCTCCCCTGTCTCAGTTTCAAACCATTCCCCCTTGTCCTATCACTGCCCACCCTCACAAACAGCCGTTCCCCCTCCTGTTCATATGCTCCCTTCAAGTACTGGAAGGCCACTGTGAGGTCTCCCCACAGCCTTCTCTTCTCCAAGCTAAACCAGCCCAGACCCCTCAACCTTTCCTCCTAGGAGAGCTGCTCCAGCCCTCTGACCATCTCAGTGGCCTCCTCTGGACCCGCTCCAAGAGCTCCATGTCCTTCCTGTGCTGGGGGCCCCAGACCTGGACACAGCACTGCAGATGGGGCCTCACAAGAGCTGAGTAGAGGGGGACAATCACCTCCCTGTCCCTGCTGGCCACTCCTTTTTAATGCAGCCCAGCACACAGTTGGCCTTCCAGGCTGCAAGCACGCACTGCTGGCTCATGTCCAGCTTCTCGTCCACCAGGACCCCCAAATCCTTCTCCGCAGGGCTGCTCTCAAGGAGATCTTCCCCCAGTCTGTATAAATACCTGGGGTTGCCCCGAACCAAGTGCAGCACCCTGCACTTGGCCTTATTGAACCTCATTAGGTTTTCATGGGCCCACTTCTCCAGCCTGTGTCATTTCAATTGGGACATGTTCAGTTTCAATTAGGACATGTTCCTCTCGAGGTAAGAAGTGTTAGCTCAGCCTTACCTCTTAGCTAAAAGAAATAGCTTACCTTTCTTCCTAACCTTCTCCCCTCTTTTGTCTGATGACGATCTATTCCCTGTTGCCCAAGCTTGTGATTTAGATGTCATCTTCAATTTCTCTGCTGCCGCTGTTTTCTTCATGGTAATTACGGCATGTCTTGCTGTTAAACAATTTGCAAGATAACAGTATGTTCTTCGAACTGCTAAATCTAATCTAGATGCCACATGATTTATTTTCATTAACTCTGAAGGAAGTAGGTTTTGGCTTTTCTTTGAAATGTGAACTTTCAGAAAATGTCTACTCAGTTTCTTGCTACCCTATGATTAGGTAATCTGTGCCTGATATAGCTTACTGTTCATTCCAGGAGGAGAGAGAATTGGATGTAAAATAAAGTACATAATCTAAATCTGAATTTTTACAAGCGGATAACATGTAAGATCATACAGTCATAGTTCTTTACTCTGAGAGTGGTGAGGTGCTGGAACAGCTGCCCAGAGAGGCTGTGGATGCCCCGTCCATCCCTGGAGGTGTTCAAGGCCAGGTTGGATGGGGCCCTGGGCAGCCTGGGCTGGTATTCAATGGGGAGGTTGGTGGCCCTGCCTGTGGTGGGGGGTTGGAGCTTCGTGATCCTTGGGGTCCCTTCCAGCCCAAGCCATCCTATGATTCTCGGAGCAAGCTCTAGTCTCTGTTGCTTAAGAGGATGGATTTTTTTTTTCATTTCTTTTTTTCTGAAGTGGAGGTTCATGTGGGCTGAATTCCCTTTTACGAAATGGGCATGCTTCCCAGGGAAAACATGATACTTCTTCACTAATCAGGATGGAGCCTTATCCTGCAATGGGACCTACATTTTGGTCTTCTCGCCACATCATTGCTGTTCTCTACATGGACAAAAATAGATATAGAGTAAACCAACCCAAAAAGTCAATTATAGGGTTTTATAGTGATGTACTGTGAAAAATTTGGTCGTGTTTTTCATTATACAGAATGTTCTTTCCGAAGACATAAACAGAAAAAAAAGCACATATGTTTGATTTTAAAAATAACTTTGCTTAGCTGTTTAAAAATGCTGGAGGCATTTTGGATAGTTCTAAATGATCAGCATCGTAATTATATGATAAAAATTCTGTGTAAAGATGTATCTGGTTTATAATTATTTAACTGTTGGGATTTGGGGGTTCAAGAGGTATACTTTGAATTTTTTTTCTTATACATATCTGAGAAGTCTGGGCTATTCATCTTCCTCTCCTCTCTAATCAGGAAGTAACTGTTAAATCTGTGATGTCAGTTTAGGGGGAATGATTTAATTTTAAAAGTATTTACATGTGAAAGGAATATTGGAATGAATGAAAACAGTTTGGTCCACTTCCATTGGCATTTAAACCAGTGATTATGCTAGGATAGCGTAACGTAGGAGAGATCTTGAAGTAGTAATTAATGTCATAGTAGGAAAGCAATAAAAAAATTAATAGAGATATTAAATGCATGCAGTGTTTTTCAGTTGTGGGCACCTGGAACTGAATAGACAAACCTATATTTGGGCATCTGCAGAAATGTGGTAAGGCTCCCGTAGGTGCGGAGCGGGGGCACTTTGTTGTTTTCCTTCCCCTTTGAACGTGCTCTGTGTTTTTGCTAATTGTTCCAAATCTTAAAAAGTTAAAAGATCCTACCAGTTATATAAATGGGAATAGCTACTTTTTGCAGAATAAATACTGCTATATTTTAGTTTGCTCTGTTGAATTTAAATCGCTAGATTTAATACTTGCTAGATGTCGCTTTGGGCCTGATCCAGTTGCTATTACATGTGGTGGGAACCTTCAAGTCCTTCATTTATTTATTTGTCACTAGCATGGTTCCTGACTGAATTTGCTTCTTGATTAACTTGACACTGATGCTAAGCAAACAGTTTACTTAGGCTTGTATCGAAACACTTTTTTTTGCTTTACTCTTGTGTTTTAAAGAAAAACAAATTCATAAAAAAGACTGTTCCTTGAGATAAGCTAATATATACAGCTGAATTATCAGACATGTAAGAATAAATGGACACTGTTGAGTAAATGACTACTTTTAGTAGGCAGTCTATTTCCAGTTTGAAAATGCTTTGTCTTTCCAGTACCAAGACCACTGCCGAGGGGTACCGTTACATGGCAGCACTTCTCTCAGCTTACGTACTGTTCTCCTACTTCTCTCCATTGTCACTCTGCATCATCCTTTTTATTTCTCCAAGAAAGCAGACCTTGCCACCACTGTTTCGTTTAGTTGCCATATTTATGAGGTGCTTCCCCTCCGTCTCCTTTACGTGTCCTGGGTAACCCAATATGTATTTCCTTTTGCTTATTTTTCCCTCTACAACTTGATTTCCCCAAGCAGTACCGTGTTTCACTTCCTTGAGCATCAGGATTGCACTCATTCTAAATGTCTTCTAACTACTGCGTGGCTCTTTCAGGCTTCCTAATGCTCTAACAGCGTCATTGGACATTTCTTCAATTTATGCATTTTAGCTCCAAAAAGGCATAGGTGTTTGAAAATTGGGTCCTGTTACTGGGCACACCATTTTAAGACCAGCATCATACATGAGGCATAGAGACTGGAAAGTTATTTTACCACTGGTGATCTCATTAAACATTTTTGACTTACAGTTGTGCTGGGCATTCCTATTAGATTGACTGTCAGTTCTAAATCTGAAGTTCTTCTCAGCATCATCTTCTAGCATATTGTCTGTTTCCGCAGTTATGGCATGATTTTTTTCCCTGAAATATGAAGTGTTACTTTGAGATTTGTGTTTTGTTTGATGGGACCCTTATTTTCTTGATAATCCAGTTAAATGTTTGCTCTTTTATACTAGATCTGGGCAGGATGGAAGCTGACTAGGGTAGGCAGTTGAGCAGCTGTGCAGGTCGCTGGTTGTGGGCAAGGGTCAGCCCACCACAGCTTTTTGGGTTCTCTATTTGGCCAACTTACGACCTTTGTCCAAGATTAAAATAGGTGTTTAAGTGCAGATTCTTGCACCTGGGGTGGAACAACCACAGGCATCAGTACAGGCTGGGGGCTGACCTGCTGGAGAGGAGCTCTGCAGAGAAGGACCTGGGGGTCCTGGTGGACAACAGGTTGTCCATGAGCCAGCAGTGTGCTCTGTGGCAAAGAAGGCCAATGGCATCCTGGGGTCCACTGCACAGAGTGTGGCCAGCAGGGCAAGGGAGGTGATCCTCCCCCTCTGCTCTGCCCTGGAGAAGCCACATTTAGACCACTGTGTCCAGTTCTGGGCTCCCCAGTTCAGTAAAGACAGGGATCTCCTATAAGCGGAGGGCCACAAAGATGATGAAGGGCCTGGAGCATCTCCGGTATGAGGAAAGGCTGAGTAACCTGGGGCTGTTCAGCCTGGGGAAAAGAGGATTGAGTAGAGATCTGATCGATGTTTATAAATATCTAAAGGGAGGTGGGAAGCAAATGGATGAGTCCAGGCTCTTCTCAGTGGTGTGCAGTGATAGGACAAGGAGCAATGGCCTAACTCCTAACTGGAACATAGAAAGTTGCGAACTATCGTGTGGAAGAACTTCTTTCTGGTAAGGGTGACGGAGCACTGGCACAGGCTGCCCATAAATCTCCTTCTATGGAGATATTCAAGACCCATCTGGATGCCCACCTGTGCAACCCATTGTGAGCTCCCTGCTTTAGCTGGGGGTTGGACTCGGCAATCTGTTGAGGTCCCTTCCAGTCCCATGACTCTGTGATGGTTTAGGACAGCTGATAGTTCAAATACACATCAGGCCTCCTGAAGTTATAAAATAGGGAAAGCAATGCCTGCCCCTCCCTTGGCACTTGAAAGTTCTATTACTTGATCTCTCTTTTCTGTCTAACTGCTGATGTTTTCTTTAATCTGAGCTGTGGAAGGACTTGTCTGTTTAGGAAGGCCCTAGTGACTTACAAACCACAGTCTCGTTAATAAGAGCAAACATGAGCAATCTGATGATAAATAAAATAGGCTGAAGATGTTCAGGGCGTAGCCCAATGCTAATCTTGAGTCTGAATGTATGAGCAGCTTGTAGACCCATCTGGAAATACCTTCATTTTTTCAAACAGCAGCTGAACAGATGGAGGAAATTCTCTGAAGAGTTTTGCGACGGAGATGGTCATCTTCATCTGAACAATTAGCAGCACGACCCCCGAGACATGTTTGATAGCTAAATGCCTTCAAACTGGAAAGAGAACTGATTGCTTGTGGAGTAGAATCAATTTGGTCTGGTACATGAATTACCACTTTGTTTTTCACAAAGATAAACTCTAAAAAATATATTGATATCCGTTTCGGAATGGAGTTGATGTTCACTTCCCTGAAGAGCAGTGCAGGTGATGAATGCTATCACACAAAAATTTCATCCACATGCTGTACTGAGAATAGTCTTTTGATTAGTCTTGTATGAGTTCTTCACTTATTCAAGGAAAAAAAGTGGGAAAATAAATCTGCACTTACTTAACTTTCTGCATTGGATGAGCATTAACTGACAAAAGTTAGTTGACTTTTTCCTTGCTAACAAATAACTAACAACTGTAGTTGCCTTTCCTCAAAACATGACTGGTGGTTAGGGGCTAGAAATGCTGCAGTAAGAAACTCTGCAAACAGAAGGGCTTTTTATTTCGGTGTATGCATTCTGTTGTTTGCCTCATGCAGAAGGCATGCTTTTTTAGGTTCTTGAAGAAACTGTTCAAGTTACTTGCCAGAAAAGTGATGTTATTAAATGCTGTACAGATCCTACATCCCTTGGAGAATGTGATTGTTGACACTTTGAAGGAGGTAACTCGGCCTTTTTAGCCAGTTCATTCATTGTACCCTGAGTTGTATTTACTTCATGCAGTTTGAAAACCTCTTTGGCTACTGCACAGCATATTACATTGTTCCAAACCAGAAGTCATTCTTTCTGTTTTCAGCATTACACTGTTCTTATATGTCCTACTGTTTCTATTTCCAATATTTTTCCTGGTAGATCTATTGTAATCTTCAATAGTGCAAGCTGGCAATTTTGGTGGGTTCATCCCCAAATTCCTAAATATTGTTTCTTGAAGAGTGTGGGAGAAAAATGAAATTGATTCCATAATGTTTGATAATCCTGCTGATCCCTCACCAGAACAAGATTGTTTGTCTGCTTTATTATTTTAATGTGATACTATTACTGGTTTATTTTGAATTGCTGTTGTAGCACTTGGAAGCTTAGCTCATTTTTGAGGTAAGGGCTCTTTGTTGCTGTGGTCGTCCTTTACAAGCCGAAAATCAAATAGTAAGAGATTGGAAGACAGTTAAAGTGATATATGGATAGGAATTTGCTTGAGAGATGCACACCTGTCCTTTAGTCTGTTTGCCGGTGACTGACTGTGTGCTTGCTGAGGAACCGATTAGTAAGTACTACCAAGTGCATATCAGTGATGGCATCTTCTACTCATAGAGTCACAGAATGGTTTGGGTTGGACAGGACCTTTAAGCTCATGTAGTTCCAACCCCCTGCTATAGGCAGGGACACCTCCCATAGCCCAGGTTGCTCAGAGCCCCATCCAGCCTGGCCTGGAGTGCTTCCAGGGAGGGGGCATCCACAGCCTCACTGGGTAACCTGTTCCAGCGTCTCACCACCCTCACAGTAAAGAATTTATTTCTAATATCCAGTCTAAATTTACCCTCATCCAGTTTAAAACAATTTCCCCTCATCCCGTTGCTACCTACCCTTATAAAAAGTCCCTCCTTTGCTTTCCCGTAGGCCCCCTTCAGGTCCTGGAAGGCTGCAGTAAGGCCTCTCTGGAGCCTTCTCTTCTTCGGGCTGAATGGTCTCAGCTCTCTCAGCCTCTCGTCATAGGGGAGGTGCTCCAGCCCTCTGATCATCTTCAAGGCCCTCATATTGATCCTCTTCAACAGCTTGAAGCATGTAACAGTCGTATCATCTAATGCTTAGAACATTTGTTTGCAGTTGATTAAAGTCAGCTAATATTTCACATGAGGAAGCGGAATTACTGTTTTTGGATATTTTGTGGAAATGATCCGCCGAGTGAGACGTACAGGAATAGAAGAAAAGAAAAAAAAATTGCCCCTAAGATCCATAAGAACAAATCACAGAATCACCAAAAATTGGAAAAGACCTCCAAGGTCATCCAGTCCAACAGTCCACCCACCAGCACTACTTCCCACTAACCCATGTCTCTTAGTACAACATCTGCATGTTTCTTGAACACCTCCAGGGACACTGACTCCACCACCAACCTGGGCAGCCCATTCCAGTGCCTGACCAAAACTGTGAAGGTATTTTTTAGAAGTAAGAGGCATCCAACTAGCTTTATTGTCAATTTATTGCTTCTAATTTGTAAACTCTTGCGTAAGTCTGCGTGCCTGATGGGTGTATTTGAAAATTCTTTCACATAAGGAACAATCTGATTCCCTTCCATACTCATTTCTTTAGTAGTCCATTCTTATCCAGTGTTTCTCAGGAATTCTCTATTTACTCCACATGAAGGACAGCTGCTTTTTGAAGTACTTTTCTTCCATATTCCCGGCGAATTAGTTCTCTTTTCCTTTATGTTGATAGCTTCTGTTTGAGCATAGAAACCCTTCCGGCTCCAGCTTTGAGGTGCATACTTGGGACTGTTATCCTGTGCTCTTGCTGCACGGAAAACTGTACAGCAGTAGCTCAGTAGTGCCCGAGTCGAGGCTTTGATGTTTTCCAAGGACGGGCCTGTCTTTATTTCCCATGTGGGGCTGCAAGTCTCTAAACCATCTTTTGTCATCTGAAATAGAAGCAAGCTTTGCTGGAGGTGTTCTTTTTTGAAATATTTTCTGAGATTTTCTAATCTTTTGAAGGCCTTTAACTTACAGTGAAGCAGATATGAGGGCATGCTGGCTTAATACTCGATTTGTATTTGTTCTGCAATCTTTTGTGAGGGTGTGAAGTAAGGGTGACAGAGCACTGGCACAGGTTGCCCTCTGAGGTGGCGGAGTCTCCTCCTATGCAGGTAGTCAAGGCCGGTCTGGATGCCCAGCTGTGCGACCTGCTGTAGGGAGCTGCTCTACCAGGGGGCTTGAACTCAGCGATCTCTTGGGCTCCTTCTCAACCTCTGCAGTTCTGTGATTCTCTGTGTTAAGAGCCTTTGGCTGGTAGTTGTTGACCACTAACGGCAGTATTTCCATAACAATGGAAAAGAACTTGCTTAGAGGCACGGAAGGAGGAAGACCTGGCAGGTCCGAATTCTTAGAGATTTCTCAAGAATGAAATGAAGAGACTTGGATTCGCTTTCCTTAATTTAACGCTACAAGGACTGTACACGTTGTAGCTGTATCCTTGGACCAACAGCAAGAGGAAGATCAGTAACTTTAGACGAGGTGCATGTATTGAGCAACGTATTGGCTTTTGAATGCACAATCTGATGAGGAAAAAAAGCCAACGTAATTGAGAAAAAGAACAGTATGAAGTACTAAGGTTGGTATTTGGCAGTTATGTACGCACCCATACACACTTTTTAACCTTTGAAGATTTCAGGCCTCTGGACGAAGGAGGAGTATGCTTTTCCCTTTAAAGCAAGTGGATCTGTGCACGTTGTCCTAAAAAAGATGCTTCTAGTTGATGTTAATGTTTTTCCTTCTGGCTTTCCGAATTCGTAGGTGAAACTTCACTTTCAGAGAGTTTATGGTGGTAGTCGACGCTAATTTAAGGAAGGCGGTATTAAATATTTATATTTATCCTGAAGAGCTTTTGATCGTAGCTCCATCCCACTCCATCTCAGAAGCCAGCGTTTTTCTCCCGTCTGGATCAACAATCCCAACTTCTTAGAAGTTGACGATCATAAATAAGTATTTAAAGATACCTTAAATCTGTTTGGTTCCACAGATTGCTCTCTATTCCCCTCCTCCGTGCCACACACGTGCATGCAGAAGGCAGAGCTTGGTGGCCCCATAAAAACTCAATATTGACCCTAAGGCACTCTGAAAATCCACTTTGAAATCTCGGTTTTATTTTCTTCAAGTTTTTAATGGTTAAAGTTCATATTCACAAGTATTTAAAAGGTGTGGATCAGCACCTTATTTGCAGTGTTATTTAAAGTATTCGGTGTTCTCAAATCTGCTCTGAGGTTTAGGGTTTTTTTTTTTCGTTGGGTTAATTTTAGTGGGATTTCTTCTTTTTTTAATCGAAAAGTATTTCTTTGTTCTTACGTCTAAATCTTGAAAATTCCCAGGAGAGGAATTTTCACATTCTGGAGTTTAGAACAGAGTTTTGCAAGACGCCTACTGTGTTTGGCTATTTCCATCTTAATAAGAAGGGCTTTATGTCTACAAAACCACTATTTCTACGTTTTTATGGAATTGGGTAGTGCCCGGTTCCATAAAAAGCCATTGTACCATAGCTGCAGCAGCGTTTCTGCAGATCAACTGTGTGAAGTAGTCTGTAATGACTGGTAAAGGAACTTAAAAATTGATTGCAGAAACTTTTTGAAATATAGATTTTATATATTTATATATTTATAAATATATATAAATATATATATCTTTTATATATATATATATATATATATAAAAGTTAAGAATTTATTATGGGTTTTCTTTGTAGTAGTAGAAGTAGAGAGTAGGCTTCAATAGGTTGGGTTTGTTCATGTTGTCTACCTGAAATAGTTACGACGTTCACAGACACTCATCATGCATCTCATAGAATGGTTTGGGTTAGAAGAGACCCCAAGGATCATCTTGCAGAGCAAGAAGATGAGAAGGACAGTTAATCTGCATCCGTGAAGGAATCTTCTGAATCACTACCGAGATGTTTTGAAAAGTAGCATCGTGAGTTGCAGGGTAGCATTTTGAAGCTGGTATATACAGACTTAACCCTTATTTTTCGGTTACGCTTGTCTTTGAATAATTCGTGATGCTTATCCTCTTTTTATCCTGAATAGCTCCAGGAACTTTTGACTTTAAATGGATAACAAAAGAAGATTCCTGTGATGGTGTTTCAGTGCTGGGAGGTGTGTAACTCAGGTAACTTGGCAGTCCCTTTGGCACCTGTCACATCTGAAGTCTGCTTAGTGCCGAAGCACCGCGTTAATCCGGGGTGAGGATGTGATGCAACACATTGGTCGTGTTCTCTGTAGCACATAAGTGCTCTTACGGCTGTCCTTCTTGGCTCATTCCTGCTTGATTAACATGAGGGTAGCAGGTCTATACAAAGCAAATCAATGTCTTAGCGTGCCAATTTTGGGAAAAAAAAGTATGTCTTCAAAAACTAAATAAAGAAATGAAGTGAATAGCACAGATAGTTGGCAGTATTGCTGTGTTATCAGGACTGCTGTGCGCTCATCTGCCAGCAGTGCAGATGTCTGTAGCTCGTATGTGGCAGCACTTCTCAGTCAGCGCCCTCAGAACTCCTGAGCTGGTTAACAGTGCTCAATACAAAAGGGTTATTATGACAGAAAACGTTGGTTTCGACACAAACCAAGTTTCTTCTTGCAAGCAGTTGTGTGTTTATTTTATAGCACATAGAAGAACATCAGCCCGTGAACAGCAACTACTCATATATCCAAATAGCTGCTTTAAAAATATAATAAAAATGAGTCTGTTAAGCCCAATTTGTTCTTTAGCAGGATTTTTTTTGTACGTTACATGTGTAATTTTGCAAGAATGAATTTCTTGTAAAATCCATTTTATAGAAGTTGGTTTCCTTTAGAAATGTTTTTGATCTGGTTTTATAAATGGTGTTAAGTATAAATGCAACATGTGTGGTACTGTGAAACGCTCATGAAAGTTTCGGGGGGGTTTTGATATTCTGAATGTTGTTAGGAATCCTCTGTGCGACTCTTACCTGCGGGTCTGTTCTGAAACGTGGCATTATCTTCTCATAAAGTCGGAACGGCTGTGTGTAGAATTGTCAGCATTTAGTTTGTACTAGAAGTTAACTGATCCTAGTCTTGTTCAGTACTAAGGAAAACATGTAACTTGTAAGGATTGGGCAGGAGCTCTACTGTAGAGTTGTTTCATGGGGTGTAAAGTCTCGACAGTCCTCAGCCCACGAGAGACGTGGACTTGTTGGAGTGCATCCTGAGGAAGGTCACAAGTCTTATCCCAGGGATGGAGCAGCTCCCCGCGAGGACGGGCTGAGAGCTGGGGCTGTGCAGCCGGACAGGAGGAGAGCTGAGAGCGGCCCTCAGTACCGACAGGGGCTGTAGGAAAGGAGGGGACAGACTCTTATCAGGGTCTGCGTGACGGGACAAGGGAAACAAATGGGTTCAGACGAAAGGAGGGGAGATTGAGGTGGGATGTGAGGAAGGAGCTGCTTGCAGCGAGGCGGTGAGGCACTGCACAGCGTGCCCAGAGGTGGTGCTGCCCCGTCCTGCACACAGCCAAGGCCAGGGGACGGGGCTGTGAGCGCTGACGGAGCTGTGGTGTCCCTGCGCACTGCAGGGCTGCGCTGATGGCCTTCGGGGGTCCCTTCCTGCCTATATGATTCTATATCATGCACAGCTTCTGTGTGTTGTAGTGTTGATTTATTTGCCATCTGTTTTATAGTACGCTCAATACCTGAGCTCTAAGCAGAAATTGCAGATTTGGGCAGAGTTTCTATTCATCAGGCACCAAATATATATTGCTAAAGAAAGTAAACTTGACTTGATTGTATTTTCTATGAAAGTCCATGATTATGATTTTTTTTTTTTTTGTAGTGTTTTATGTTTGAGCATCTTTATATGCCGTTTGCTCGAAGGATTTTTTGGAAATGGTTAAACTGAACTCGTTTTTCATCTCTTTCAGTATGACTTCCTTACAAAAAGAAAAAGGTGGTATCAAATACCAATGCCCGTCTCTCACTATTTTTTAACACAAGGGATCACAAGAATAGAAGTGGCATCAGCCCACCAGCTACTAGAATCATTAACTCTAGCAGTTAGCCTTGAGACCAGGCCACTGGTCTTAGGGCCACTACGATGATCAGAGGGCTGGAGTAGCTCTCCTATGAGGAAAGGTTGAGGGAACTGGGCTTGTAGCTTGGGGAAGGCTGTGGGGAGACCTCATTGTGGCCTTCCAGTACTTGAAGGGAGCGAATAAACAGGAGGGGGAACGGCTGTTTGTGAGGGTGGGCAGTGATAGGACAAGGGGGAATGGTTTGAAACTGAGGCAGGGCAGGTTTAGGTTGGATCTTAGGAGGAAGTTTTTCACCCCGAGGGTGGTGACGCACTGGAACAGGTTGCCCAAGGAGGCTGTGGGTGCCCCATCCCTGCAGGCATTCAAGGCCAGGCTGGATGTGGCTCTGGGCAGCCTGGGCTGCTGGTTGGCGACCCTGCACACAGCAGGGGGTTGGGACTGGGTGAGCACTGTGGGCCTTTGCAACCCAGGCCATTCTGTGATTCTATGAGAGGCTGTGTTTTTGCTGAAGCACTCTGATTTTGTGTTTTTGTAAACATAAAATCCTGTGATCACTGCTATTGTTCTCAACATAGAAAGAAACAATACTTTGTTTTATTGTGTTAATTTTGAAATAGATGGGCAGAGTATTTTTCTGCATGCAACACAGTGTGTCCATGGCGGCCATCTGGAGGGATCATGCTGGGCTCAGAGAATTGGAGGACATGTAAAGCTCTGGGTATCAATGTAAATTTACTGTGTAGTTTTATCCACGTAAATATAACTTAATTATTACAACTTCAGAAGAATCAAGTGAAGATGAAAGAACAGCTTTTAGGTACCATCAGACAGCCTCATGTCAACCAGAGTGCTTTACGTGCTAATGGAACGTTTCCTACATTTTTGCCTTTGTTTACACTTTGTACCTGCTGAACGTACTGCTGTTTAAACAGATCCAGGCTACTGAAAGTTACTTTGCTTCTTTTTGATCTAAGGTGAGCTAACAGCTAACAGACTTTATTTTTTTCCTTTCATCTCCTTTTCCCTTTGTGTCGTAGGTAGCTGATAAATATCGGTGCTAGCAGATGGAATTACAGCTGTTAAAAAGAAAAAGGGCAAATCTGAGCAGCTATTCACAGCATCACAGAATCGTAGGGGTTGGAAGGGACCTCCAGAGCTCATCGAGTCCAACCCCCCTGCCAAAGCAGGTTCCCTACAGCAGGTCGCACAGCTCAGCGTCCAGGCGGGTCTTGAATATCTCCAGAGAAGGAGACTCCACAACCCCCCTGGGCAGCCTGTTCCAGTGCTCCGTCACCCTCAACCTTTAAATATAAGCAATGTGTATTTCGTGTTATACGACTTTTTAGTAAAGGTGTATGTAAGTGTTTGGCTTAGCAGGCCTTTTGGGGGGGACAAGGCTGTGACTGCAAGTCTTGCTCATGAAGATAAAACTTATCTTTAGCATGGATAGACGGCTTTTCTTTGGAGTCAGGGCACTGGTCAAGCACAGAAATGCATTTGAGCTGAACCAGTTAAAGAAAATGCAAGTCACTGTCAGTCAGGGAGTACTTAGCCATGAAATAAGTGGCCGTAGGCATGTGATGCCTTCTAGCTCAGCTGTTGTGTTGTTGGATAACCCATGGGGCAGAGGAACAAGGGCTCTCCCTTAGTGGCAGCTGGATGGGCACTGAGGAAGATGCTGAACAGGGACAGATCCCTGGAATCCTCTGCTCCTTACTGGCCTCCAGCCAGGCTTTATTCACCCCCCTGAGCTTCGCACCGCTCTTCTCTGTCTGCTTATCAGCCCATATCTCACACTGTTCATGTTCCCCCTGTGCATGCAGACGTCAGAAGGCTGCTATCCCCTCTGGTCATCTGGGGTCTGTGAGTGCTGCTTCCTCTGGCTCCGCTCCTCCATCCCCAGCTCCACTCTTCATGACAATAATGCATTTGGCATTCCATCAAGTATTAAGAAAACTGGAGAATGCGCATCTATGCTGCTTCACTCCTACTTGTTAGTCACCTTCTCCTGTTCCCCTTCTATTGCTTCCTGTGTATTTTAGCCTTTTTTCCCCAATATTCTTATTTCTTAAAACTTCTTCCATTAGTAGATGAATGAAGCCTTCTGTTTTTAAAATCTCCATAAAGCAAAATCCATGCCCCATAGATGTGCACGTGCAGAAAAACCCGTGTGTATTGGGGGAGAATATTCCTTTTGTTTGGTCTCCATTCTTAAATGTTCATAAAGTGAAAAATCTATATCTACTATAAACCTGAGTGGACTGAGTTCTTGTCATCATGTTTTTTCCTATGGCATTTCCACGCTTTACCATACTTAGTAAGTATCTTTGACCTTGTTGAAACAAGTGAATTAAGTTTCATCGCTCTGTCTAGCATTAGCCAACTTTGTGAGAACTTGGAAGAATTAATCATTAGGGTACAGTTGTAAGGTACATATCACTAAGTGATGGTTTTTTTTTGGGCGGGGGGAAATACATCTCCCAAACTTTTTATAGCATGTCTAAGTGGGATTACGGAGGAGCTGAGGTTGGGCAGAACCTCTGGAAATCTTCTAGTCCAACCAAGCAGTCTTTTCAAAGTATGGGCAGTGAGAGGAGGTTGCCTGGGACTGCATCCAGCTGCATCTGGAATACCTCTGAGAATGGAGATTGCATAACCCTCTTTTAGCAGCTTGTTCCATTGTTTGACCCCCTTAACAGTTGTTTTTTCCCTTTCTCACCATATTCAGCTCCAGATGACATTGGCTTTCCTCACACCATCTTTGTACATTTGAACAGTGTCTGTTTTCCTCTGGGTCATCTTTGCCCAGAGAGGCTGTGGATGCCCCGTCCATCCCTGGAGGTGTTCAAGGCCAGGTTGGATGGGGTACTGGGCAGCCTGGGCTGGTATTAGACATGGAGGTTGGTGGCCCTGCCTGTGTTGGGGGGGGGGGGGGGGGGGAATTGGAGCTTTGTGATCCTTGAGGTCCCTTCCAACACAGGCCATTCTGTGATTCTGTCATTTATCTGGGTCCTGCATCCCTGGTTCCACATTTGCTATGTCTGTATGTATTTAGGAGCTTCTTGTTCATCCAGGCAGGCTTCCTGCCTTCTTTGCTTTTGGTTGTCATTACGACTGACCGTTCTTCAGCTTGGAGGAGGAAATCCTTGAAAATCAGCCAGCTTTCTGAATCCCTCTTCCCTCCAGGGCCATCCCAAGAGATGCCTTGCAGCCTTTGTCCCTGACAAAAAGGTGGTGAGCATTATTCTCACACTCTGCTTTTTGTCCCCGCTGTATTTTTAGATTTTCAGTTATAACTGGCAAGGTTTAAGCTTGCCTTGATTTTTATTTTTTTATTTTTTTCTTTCAATCGTAAGTAAGTTTCAGCTTGTTAAATTCATATTGTAAAACTAATGCTGTTTCCCAGGCCTTGGGGATATCCTGCCCGTGTAATTACAGGTCTATGCTGCAACTATGCAGACACGATTATTACCAGCAGTATGAATAATTGCAGCACTTGGCTGGCTTGTGGTCAGGCACTGTCTAGTACCTAGATGTGGAACAGTTAAAATAATAAAAGACAATAAAATAGAACAGAAAGTTGCTTAAATGTTTTTAAGTACTGCTCCTGATGGGCAGTTCTGCTTTCTGTGGTTGTGCAGGTACGGTGAGGTTGAGCTGACAGTAAATCCTGCACGGCTCAAACTCCTGGGTTTTGTCCTTGTTATTAGGAAGAAGACCATGTGGAGGGAGGGCCCTTTGTTTTTAATTTGGAAGTGGTTTTTACCCGTCTTGTTCAGAATTATTAATTCATACGAACTCATGCAAATAAAGGGCAGTGGCTGTTAGATTGGCAGTTAGTTCTGATTAAGCAGCTCCTTCAGGAATAGAATGGGTGATTTCATGAACAGTAACACTAATTTATTGCCTTACGTGGTTTGATGCTTCTTTCTGTGTTTCAGAAGGGATGCAATCTTTTACCTATCCCTCAGGTGGGACTTAAAATATGTAACTTTGCTTGGAGTAGTTTGGGTCCCATTGGAGGAGGCCTTTATTCTTTTCCAAGCATTTGCTTCTTCTAAGGAAACCTGTAGCTGTAGTCCTACCAAGAGCAACAGCATCTTTATGCAGCATCTTTGAGCAGCAGTATTTATGTATTCCTGTACAGCATTACATGCTTTCCCCCTTACTGTTACATAATTCGTCCTCAGGAGGTGTTTCCTCATTTTCTGGTGAACATTTGAGGAGGGGAAATGGACAATTGTGATTTGCAGATACGCAGGAAGGGAGGATGACAGCTAATAAACTCAGAGGGATGTTCATAAGAAAACAAACGCGGTAGCAAGTAACCATCCTTTTAATCTTCATTTTTGTGGTGGTAGAGCATTCAGTGTGTTAAGAGTAATGTGAAAATCTCAGTTACACATGAATATTTAACTGATACGTGAGCTCTGTAGCTTCGGTTTGTCATTTGTCTCCAAAAATGGTAGTTGAAAAGAAAGTATTCTAGAGTGGCAGTTCACAAGTATGTGTTGAAGCTTAAAATGTTTTTCTTTGCCCTTAGTGGTGTTTTCTCATCAGTTTTATATATATCATTAGATATTTTTGCTAAGGGTTTATTCAGTTTAACTTCTGGAGTGAACAGTGCTCTCAGAAATAACAAGGACTTTTCCACGGCTCGGTTTTGTTTCTTGTTTTAAAAGTAATTTTAAGATGGTAGACATGCTAAGATGCCTTGCATACGTGGGAGGGGAGAGGGTGCTGTTTTGCAGGTTCATATGAGCACAAGTGGGAGGCTAAATGAGGTCAGTCGCATTGACTCAGGCTCCTGCAGTAGTTGGTGTAACCTGCTCCTCGAGTATGGAGAAGAAGTAATTTAAGGTGTGGATTAAATGTAAATGAGGTCTCATTTTTCAGTTTCTCACTTTTAAAGCTCATTGATACAGCAGGGTGCTCACCTGTCCTTCGTTAGCAGTTTTTCCTAAAGGATTCATATGGATTTAATTCGAGGACATGTTTAAGCTTTTTTTTTTTTTCTTCCCCCCCCCCCCCCCCCCCCGGCTGGACAGCAGGAAGTGTGAGCTGCTGGCGTTGGAATTCATTTCTGTGCTTAGCTCTCTGATGCTTTGCACATCTACGATGTGTCCTGCTCCCACTGTGATGCTCGTTCAGCCTACCTTTAACTCTCTCATTCCTTCCAGACTGGTACCAACATCTTGGGCATTGGACGTGTAGTGCTGTAAATTCTCCCTTGCCCCCAGGCTGATGTGTATATCCTGGGTTGTAGGAAGGGACTTAGTTTGGTGCCTTTCCAAGTCATTGGTGTCACACTGCAGTTGTGATGTGAACAGATACATGTGACTTCTTTGAGTGGTTATGCTAACTGTACCTGTCATGTGGTCTGCTGACATGCACATTTTGTAGACCTCAAGCAGTCATAGAATCATAGAACCACCAAGGTTGGAAAAGACCTGCAAAATCATCCAGTCCAACCGTTCACCCATCACCAATAGCTCCCACTAAACCATGTCCCTCAACACAACATCCAGTCGTTCCTTGAATTGAATCCAGTCCTTTCATTTTCATATTTATTTTGTTTTGTCCGTGTACATGGGAAATAAACTCATCTCTGTAAGCATCTTAGACTTGAAATTTTGAGCTATCTGATGCACCTGCACTCCTCAGAGGTGATTTTCTTAGGTCTGTGGACTTCGCTTAATTCTCTAACATGTTCCAAATGAAATCTTTTGGACTCAGTCCTGCAGTGTAAGACCCTCAGTTGAGTGACAGCGAGTGACCTGATAGGTTGTGTTCCTATCAAATTATTTTGTCAATTCTAGATAATAATGTATTTGGATGTTGATGTTGATGTTCAGAGAATTTCATATAGTGTTCATATAATATGAAATATGCTGCAGCGTGTTGCAGATGGTCTTAAAGCATTTTAACAAATAGGATAGTAGTACAGAAGTGTCTCTGCTAGTGTATGAGGTTTGACTTGCTTTACAATTTCTTTTGCCTAGTATGTCATAGTAGAGTCTTCTTTCAAGGACTCAGTAAAATAATGAACAAACTGTTTGGGGAAGGGAAGCCCCTGTTTCTGTGCTTTGATTTAAGCTTTATTTTGACAGAATAATGTAGTAAAGTATATGAAAATGTGTAATGTTTTATGGCATTTGGGAGGAGGACTTTAACCAGAGCTGCAGTTTGGTTGCCGCAGAGTTGCAGTTTGTTTGTATTTCTGAGAACATGAAACCCAAATCTGACTCCGTATTTACTTGTATTAATGACAGTATGTTTGAAACCTGACATTGAAACTTGATTTCAGTTTTTCCCTCATTTGTTTTATTAAAAAAAAAAACATGATAAATACAAAGGAAGCACAAAACAAAAAGATTAGACAAGCATGCATGAGCTTTAGTACACTAAATTAAAACCTAAATTGATCCTGTTTAGAGATGTCACCAAGTAGTATAAAATAGTAGCGACCATTTGACCACTGCTTGTCAACTAGCTGCTATTACAGACACCTTGTGAGAATAACTACAGCCTCGTGCTAAGAGGTAGGGTTAGAAATTACAAGTTTTTTATTAGGGCTTCCTATTAAAAACGTTGCTGAGTCAGACTGAAGGTTCATCTGACCTGTTCTGTTGGCCAGTGGATTTTGGGGAAGGAGTATAAGAAAAGGGTAGACGTGGGTAGGCTTCTGCAGGATGCTTTCCTAACCTCTAGCTGCGCGTAGGTGAGGCTCCCTGAGGCAGAGGTGCCTTTGTTTTGGTAGCTCTCAGTTACTCTTGCTTTCATGAGGTTGTCCAGCTGCTGTTGGAAGCAATCTTAAGATTCAGCAGTAGCTTGCAGCAAGCTCTTTACTTCTGTGTCTCCTTTTATGCTGCATGAATCTTGAGTAGTCATTATTAAAAAAAGAAAACAACAAAACAATTCCCAGATCTTGGTGTAGGAGCAGTTGGAAAATTGAATTTTCTCTCTTCGCTTTCCTGTGTGACTGCACAGACTCATAGTGCTGCAAAGGAGTGTTTTGTGAATGGGGGTTGCCTTTGAGCAGCGTACGTGCAAAACTGCCTACGCTTCCCAACGGGGGCATAACTTTAGTTCTCCTTTTATTAAATGAAATGATCACGAACTTCACGTGTAGCATTTTAAATCTTTGATAATACACAACTGTTGATGGAAGGGCTCAGAGAGCTCTTTAGTCTGTTCAGACCACGTGAAGAAAGTGTGCCGTGACTGTTACACTTGATTGGTGGGTCTCGCAGGCATTTTACGTTGTACAAGTCACATCAGTACCTCAGCTGAGATTTCCTGAAAGGTGGAGGACACAAGAATTAAAAAAGTACACCAATAAAACCTAACAGCTGTACTCAGGAATATGTTTTGCTTTACTGCTATTACTGGCCCTCAGGAATCCCAGACCCTGGAGGTAAGAGAGAGAGTCTGGGGAATGGACGGCTCCCCTTTGGTTGAGGAGGATCTGGTCAGAGATTATCTAAGAATTCTTGACCCATGCAAATTCATGGGCTTCAATGTCGCTCCAAGCAAGTGGAAAAGAAGAAGTTTATCAGGAATAGACAGAGTGGATTCACTAAAAGGAAATCATGCTTGATCAACCTGGTAGCCTTCTGAGATGTCACAGCTGGCTGCGTAGATAAGGGTAGAGCAGTGGGTGTTGTGTACCTTGACTTCAGCATGGTGTTTGACACTGTGTTCCGCAGCATCCTCATAGGTAAGTTTGAGAAGCATGGGATGGATGAGTGGACAGCAAGGTGTGTTGAGAACTGGCTGACTGACAGAGCTCAGAGGGCTGTGATCACAGTCTGGCTGGAGGCTGTAACTAGTGATTTTCCCCAGGGTAGGCTGAGAGTTGGGTGGAGATGAACCTTATGAGGTTCAGCTAAAGCGAGTGTAGAGTCCTGTCCTGTCCTGTACCCTGGGAGGAATAACCACATGCATCAGTACAGGTTAGGGGCTGACCTGCTGGGGAGGAGCTGTGTGGAGATGGACCTGGGTGTCCTGGTGGCCAACAGGTTGTCCATGAGCCAGCAGTATGCCCTGGGGCCAAGAAGGCCAATGGCATCCTGGAGTGCATTGCACAGAGTGTGGCCAGCAGGGCAAGGGAGGTGAACCTCTCCCTCTGTTCTGTCCTGGGGAGGCCACATCTGTAGTACTGTGTGCATTTCTGGGCTCCTTAGTTCAAGAATGTCAGAGAACTGCTGGAGAGTGTCTAGTAGAGGAGTGCAAAGATGATGAGGGGCTTGGAGCATCTCCCATGTGGGGGAAGGCTGAGACATGAGGCTGTTTAGCCTGGAGAAGAAGAGTTCTAAGGGTCAGTAGTCAAGTGGATGGGGCCTCACTCTTTTCAGTGGTGCACAGAGGACAGGGGGCAATGAGCACAAACTGGAACATAGGGAGTTCCATGTGAACATGAGGAAAAAACTTACTTTGAGGATGACAAAGCCCTGGCACAGGCTGCCCAGAGAGGTGGTGGAGTCTTCTTTGGAGAAATCCAAAACCCACCTGGATGCTTTCCTGTGCAACCTGCTGTAGGAACTACTGTAGCAGAGAGGGTTGGACTCAATTTCCAGTGGTCCCTTCCAACCCTTATGGTTCTGTGATACCTTCTTATTTTATACAGTCCTTAGAAAAATCTGTAATCTGAATCTACAGATCAATGTTTTCTTTCAAAATGCAGTTAACATAAGAAAATGTGTCAATCGTAACCTTTTCTTTAAACCTGAAGTGCCTGCAAGAAAAGAACAGCTGTCATCACAAAGTAAAACCTTTGACCAATCTGTTGTACAGTTGTTCTGTGACTCAAGATGCTACCTTGTCACCCACTGAGTTTATGGAATTGGTTTGAATTTTGAGAACGTTAACAATCACTTGTCTGGCACGTTTTGTTTTGTTTTTGTTTCTGTTTTAATTTATTTTGTTTTTTAGAAGGCAGTGCAATTAGTTAATTTTCTAATTGACTTGATTCAAGATTTAGTCTGCACAACGAGCAGAAACATTTGGGTAAGATTTTGATTTGCTCAGATAAACGGTGGATGCCCCATCTCTTGAGGTGTTCAAGGCTGGGTTGGTTGGGCTTTGGGCAGCCTGGTCTGGTGGGAGGTGTTCTGCCCACGGCAGAGGGTTGGCGCTGGGTGATCTTGAAGCCAAACCATTCTGTGATTCTTTTTTTTTCTTTCCCTTTCTCACCATATTCAGCTCCAGATGACATTGGCTTTCCTCACGCCATCTTTGTACATTTGAACAGTGTCTGTTTTCCTCTGGGTCATCTTTGCCCAGAGAAGCTGTGGATGCCCCGTCCACCCCTGGAGGTGTTCAAGGCCAGGTTGGATGGGGCCCTGGGCAGCCTGGGCTGGTATGAAATGGGGAGGTTGGTGGCCCTGCCTGTGTTGGGGGGGGGGGGGGGAGGGGGTTGGAGCTTCGTGATCCTTGAGGTCCCTTTTAACCCAACCCATTCTGTGATTCTATCATTTCTTTCTTTCTTTCTTTCTTTTTTTAATGGAAGTTTCTGCTTGAAGGTGTTTTCCAACCTAAGTGATTGTATGATTGTAGTCGTATGAACTATAATCTCTACTTTAAAGATTCCCTAAAGTAATATCCTTCTTCATCACCAGTCTTCTGATGGAGAATCTTAGCTGTTTTTCTTTGCCTATTGGGTTGAGCGTTGATATTGTAGTTAGGATGGGAGGCAGAAAAACTTACCAGAAAGCAGACTTTGTAAAGAAGCAACGCAGTAGAAGAGAAACAAGATGCTAAATGTGTAGAAATGCTGATGGAGGAACAACTGGAGGCAAATGGGTTTCAGCACAGGACACGGCACAGTCTGATGTGCGCTACCGATTTATTGCAAGACTTCATTTTAGCTTTATTGAGTTTTTTTTTCTAACATTTTATTTGAAAAATCTAAATAAAATATCCTTTCTGGCAGTGTTTCCCTTTGAAGGCTACATGAAAACTGTTTTGCTAACTCGGGAGGCTTTATTTAGCAGAGCTTGATGATGTTTTTCCATTCTTTTTGTACTGGCTGGTAGAGACCATTATATTTTACACGTATCAGCATGTAGGTATTTAAAGGCTTGTTCAGAATTTCCATTCTTGGATTGTTATCTGGAAAACCATTGCTAAATTTTACTTATTTACATTTTCCTTATTCCTTAAATTTCAGCATTCAATAAAGCCTTAACTAACCTGTAAATAGGCTCCATCAGGATATTTGGAAACCACCCTATAAGAACTTTCAAGTTTTCTGTTCATTTTTGTAGTCTGAGATAATAGAGAGTGCTACTTTTATTTTTATGACGCTGTTACATGTTTCGAGGCTGGTATTTACTTTAAGTGGATAATAGTCCACCACAGGTTGTTAGTTTTTCCCCTTGTGATGCTAAACAGTCGAGCGTGTTGGTCAATTGCTGATGGAAATCTCTGATCAAATTGTGTATGTGGTGAATTTTAAGACAGAAAAGATATTCCAAAGTAGAAGTTATTTTCCCTTCAGAAGAGGGCTTCTCCTTGAGACGCTGTGCGAACCTTCCTGCTATGATGTGTGTGTTAATGTTTCTGTCTGAACATGCAGCCTTCTGTGATAGAACCAGTTTGGTTCAGAATATTATATGGGAGTTAAAAGGTCCATACCGACTTGGGAGGACTGGACTTGGATTAAATATTTAATAGGCAAGCATTTTGGTCTGGTGATCTGAAAAACTAGCCTTTATTTTGCTGTATATTTCACCAGGAAGAGTAGATGAGTGTAAATGTCTGTCTTAAGTGAAAATCATTATTATGGCCCTGAAATGTTGCTTTTAGTAGCCAGTGAATGTTGGTGGGTCAGCACTGGGAGACGAGTGAATGATGAATTATTGGAAGTTCATTTTCTGTAAAGCATTATAAAAGGAATGCCAGTCACTTTCAGTACGTTCTGGCAGCTTCATGGCTGTACATTAAATATTAATACTATTTTTGAAGATTTGGTGGTATTTCTGGTGTTTTTATTGATGGCAAGTTTTTTTTTGTTTGTTTTTCTTAAAGAAATTTGAAGGTTATTTCATTACCGTTTGCTTCATACTTTTAACACTTCTAAAGACAGCGTTGAGAGAAGGGCATTTTGCATACTTGGAAGGACTTCGCAGTCAAGAAGAGGATACGTAATCTCTTGTTGGAGAACTTTAATGTGTGTGTTCGATGTGTGGTAAAGGCAATGCAAGGCATTTCTGTGAAGTAGAAATACATCCTAAGTGTATATTGTGGGCTGTTGGAGCCGTCCATGCATGGTGCACCTCTACTTGCTTGTGCATGCAATGGTAGCACCTCATCCCTTTAAGTCTGCAGGTTGTTGCTGTAAAAAGAAAAATAATCACAAGAATAATAGTTAGACATGATGGTTTTGCCAACCTGATGAATGATTTTTTGATGTCTGTATTTTACATATGATCACAGAATTGTAGAATGGTGTAGGTTGGAAGGAATCTTTAAGATCACCCAGTCCAATGCCCTGCTGTAGGCAGGGGCACCTCCCTCTGGACCAGGTTGCTCACAGCCCCATCCAGCCTGGCCTTGAGTGCTCCCAGGGAGGGGGCATCCATCACCTCTTGATGCAACCCAGGACACAGATGGCCTTCTGGGCTGCAAGAATGCATTGCCAGCTTATGTTCAGTCTTTCATCAGCTGGCACCCCCAAATCCTTGTCAGGGCTGCTCTCAACCCACTGTCCACCCAACCTGTATCTGTGCTTGGGATTGCCCCGACCCAGATGCAGGACCTTGTGCTTGGCTTTGTTGAACTTCATGAGGTTGGCATAGGCCCACCTCTCAAGCCTGTTCAGGTCCCTCTGGATTGCATCCCTTCCCTCCAGCATGCTAACTGCATCACTCAGCTTGGTATCATCTTGCAGGCTTGCTGAGAGTGCACTCGATCCCACTGTGTTGCCTACAAAGGTGTTAAATAACACCTATCCTGATACCAATCCCTGAGGAATGCCACTTGTCACCAGGCTCCCTTCAGACATTGAGCTGTTGACCGCAGCTCTCTGAGTGTGGCCATCCAGCCAATTCCTTATCCAGGAAGTGAATTTGATTGTATTTTCATTATTATTATTGGATGGTATTTTTATTATGTAGAATTACAGCTATTTCAGTGTGTTTTGAGGCTCATCTTTTTGATGCACACATAGAACACATATAATGAGTGTAGATTTGAATTTCACTTGTAATGAGATTTCTTAAGAACATTTCAGTCCTTTCAGTGAAGGTCTCTATAAGAAACGAGAAATGGTTCATTTCCCCTCAGGTAGCAGCCAGTTTGTCATGGCTGGCTTTTTCTGGTGCTGCTTCTGGATGTTATCAATTAGTATCTTTTTTAATAAAGCACATTTATGAACTCCTGTTTGTTTAAATCGCTAGGCTATTTTTCTCAGTGTTTTTCTTTTTTTGTTGTTGTATTTTTTTGCCACACAGCCTGTGTGTGGTCAGAACGTTTTGAGGTGTTGTAGGAAGTACATTACTCGTTTCTAAACTTCTCTGTGCTTGGGTGGTCATTGAATGGCTAGATACTGTCGCTTTGAGCCACGCTGGCTCATTTATGCTTAGCTTTATTGTTTAAAATCTCTTCCTGCCCTTAATTACTCTCATTATATTGACATTTCTCTGGTTTATAAAGGTTTAATTTTCAGGTTTATAAAGTTTTTGACGGCGTGCTGTTGGCTTGCTTAAATTTACTGTCTTACAGCACAATTTAATTTCGCAACTTATGTCAGGTAAGATGCATGGCAGTACATTTTTCCATGTCTTTCAGCAGCATCTTTTCACCAGCAGTGCTTTTCAAGTGATTATGAGAATTCATAAAGTCTTGCACTGTTACTTAGTACAGCACTAGGTCAGGTTGGTATTTTAGATGCCTACCCATCCACCAATCCATCGCATTGGTCTCTGAGTCTGAAAACCAAGCTGAGAAGACGTGGGCTTGTCTGTGTGTGCTGTACTCAGGAATTTGTTTGCTCGGTGTGACTTTTATCCACTTTTTGAAGGGTGACAGCTATCCTCTCTTTTGTGTAAGGGTGTTCTTTATGAGATATAATGTAAAGTGTCTGGTTTAACATTGGTTGAGATGTTTTCATGCAGACCTCTTTGACAGGGTGAGCATCATCCTGGCCTGCTAGTTTTGAGCAAGCCCACATAATAAGGTATGAAAAGGAATCTGGAAGTGAAGTCTGTGTATCCCATCATCATTTTGGTGAAGAATCCTGTGTTATAGCTCTTGGATTATTTATTATTATTATTAATTAAGACTATATACTAGTTATCCAGCGGTATTTGGATTTTCAGCATGATAAATGTACATCTCAAAGGACAGTGGCACTTATTTCTATCGTTCTGTGTAAGCAAGACTGTCAGAGGTATTCTCTCCCTGTCTTCTCTAAGCCATCATAACAGCAATTGAAGCTGGGCTTTTCTCACGTATAGTGTGACTGTCTGCAAAGAAAAAAAAGGAGTTCTTGCTTTGGAAGTCTTACTGTCCAAGCCAACCTACCTAAAAAAAAAAAGTCCAGCCAGCTATCAAAGGGAGGATAAGTCTACAACGCATGGAAAATGCAGTGCTTCGTGGTAGGAGATTGCCATCTTGTAGTCTTACAGGATCATCTGTGCATGACCTTCTAGAGAAAAATGTGTCTTTTGATGGAAAAAATTGTTGGAGGCAAGAGTTTTGTTTTTCTCCTTGTTGGAAACTTCATGGAAATGGTGAGTTCAGACTGGCTGATGGGGAAGGAAGTGATAAAGTTCAGTACTGAAGAAAGAATAGGACAGAAGGGTGTTGGGCAGGAGGACGTGAGTTTTAGTAAGAGCAGAGTTACAGCGTGAGAGTAAAATAGAGAAAGTTTGAAGGTGAGGGTAAGCATGGGAAAATCTTTTGCTGGAAGATTGGAATACCTTTGATATCCTGAAATGATTGCAGTGTGCAATCTTCTTACGAGGTCTGCACTTGGAAGAATTTCAGTAGGAGAACAAGGAGAAGTTTAAAGAGTTAAGCTGTGAGGTTTGCTGGTAGGGGTAAAGACAGGTTTTTGGAATATACGCATTGTTACTATGCTCTATTGGGAACGAAGGTCGAACATTTAAAATTGCAGCTAGATTTATAGACAGTGTTTATTTGCAGTGGCAAGAAATTGGACTGTACAAGTAAGTAGATTTCCATTAATGGCATTCATAAGGAGTGCTTGAGGCAGAAAAATGGAGTTTTTAATATATGTGTACATAAAAATTGCATTAATGGAAAATTAACACTGTTACGCAAAAGTTAAGGAGACTGAACTGAGGCTTGAACACTGAGATCCATGTATGACTTAGACAATGATAAAGTCCTATCAGCTTCTGGACACTGCTTAGTCTTGTATATAACCAATGCAGTTCGGTACCACCAATATTTAAATGGGAATTTGGACCAGAAATTGATCAGAGATCCCTTCTCACCAAAATTACAGATTATAGCTGCATTCAGTATGATGCTTTACAGCATACTTAGCTTTTCTTCCTCAGGTTCTGATAAAAAAAAAAAAAGCCTGTTCTGGGGAAGCAGGCATCTGTCTCCCACCTACAAACAGGTTTAAGAAAAGAGATGCTCAAATTCTGCCCCCGTATTCCAGATTTGGTAGCTATGCTTGAGCAAGGGAGTTGGACCGGGTGACTTCCAGAGGTTCCTTCCAACTTAAATTATTCTGTGATAAAAGTTACATGTAGCACAGACTGTATTATTAATAATGGATATGATTTTTTCAGGTTCTGGTGTCAATATCTCCAAAACAAGCATCAGTCCTCAGAAGGTTTTACTGGTCACTCTGGGCCCTGATCCTGCTAAGCTGGACCGAAGCATAGCTGGGGCAGAAGCCTTAGGGAGTAAATGTAGAAACTAACCTTCCCCAAGTGACGCAGTTCAGGAAAAGACTGTGGAAACCTGGAGCTGTGATTCCTATTCACATGGCTGTTTTTATCCAACTGTAATTTAAAGTGAATATATTTCCTAGATGTCTTTTTTGCTATCTACTTCTTGAGTATATTCTCTAGGCACCCACTAGACCCGGCTTCTGCTCTTTCCCAACAAATTGTCCTGTCCATCTCTGGTGGTATTGGGTGGGAGCCGTACTGTGTTGTGATGTGGAATTGTCAGAGGACAGAAAATGATTAGAGGAAAAGGTGGATTTCTGTGATTCTGTGGAGTAAGCACAATGAGCAGACAGGTCACTGGGATGTAAGAGGCTACCATGGAGAATAAGGGATTTTTTTTTTGTTGCTCTGTTTTTGGGGTGTACTATGGGGTACTATGGGGTGTTTGCTCCTTATTGAAGTTGCTCTGTTTTTGTAAGCTCTGCTTTCTTCTGAGACGCTCCAATTTAAAAGTCACTGGGTTGTGTGTTTCAAGGTGAAACGTGCAGTGCGGTGGTCCACGTTCTCCATCTCATGTTGAAGTTGAGCTCATGCACGGTGGCTCTTTTTTTCCCTCTTCTCCTGCAGTACGTTTCATTTAGAGCCGACGAACCTCGCTTCAGTGCTGACCGCGCGAAACCTTTCTTGGTAGGAACTGAATTGTGGCATCATAAATGAAAGTACTGAGAGGTTACCACTTTTATTTCCCTGCCTGTGAAATATACTGCAGAGAAAGGAAAACAAAGTTCACAAATACAGAAGGTTGAAATGCATAGGTTTCTCTGCCATTAACTTAGGCTCTGAATGTGAGCAGTGAAGTGGCGACCTTCTCTTCAGTATATTGACGTTGGAAAATGAAGAGTCTGTGTGGTGACTGAATTTCCATTGACACTTTTTTTTTTGCCATTTCTAGCAGTGCTCACTTCAAACATAGAGCGTTCGGCCCCTGTTATTTCAACTGTTCCTTGAAAATGGCTATTTCAAATCAATATTGGAGCTACGTGTCTCCTGCTGCCCTGTCACGTGACGGTGTCATTTATTTTCCCTTTTAAAATTGCTGATCGCAGTGGAAAATAACTTTAAATACATTTTTAGCTATTTTACTGTATCTACAGGTATTTTTACAGCTTAAATCCCTTAAAAGGGTGCAAAAGAAACTTACTTTTCAAGTACTGTTTTATTCTTTCCTTTTATTCATTTAAACGGCAACGCGTTTTGCTTAGAAATGCCATTTCTGAGGTTCATACATTTCATATTTTAAGCCCATTTAAATTAGCATTTACAACAGGCTCTTTCTGAATTATTATTATTTCTTGCACCATAGAAATATACTTCAGAGGAAGATGAGGAATAGAGTCTGCATTGATCAGTATTCAAATACATTCATTGCATATTTTTTTCCTTTGCGGTTTAAGGGGAAAAATATTATCTAGTGATTATCAGGAGGCGGAAAAGCAACGCTAAGATTTGGCTTGGCTTTCTGAGATGCCGTTTGACTGTGAATGTCAATATTTATAAAATGGGACTTGGAAAATTTGTGGGAAGTGATGGAAGCTCAAAATTGCGGAGAAAAAAAACACGCCTAATCAATAATTAGATAATTGGAACATGGCTGAGACTGTTTCTGTCTTTTCAGTTCTTTTCGGAATATTCTGATGCATTTGCAGGGATGACTTGTCTTCATTGCACTTCTCTCAGCAAATTCCCATGAAATATACATCTTTTTAATAAATCAAATCCAAACGCACCCATTGCCGAGATGGCATAGCACAGTAACGGCTACTGCTACGTTAGATATACTGCTGGAGTTCTGAAAAGAAACGGCGTAATGGCATTTACTACAGCAAGAAAACAGTTTGGGGAAAACAGCGCTTAAAATCTGTCTTTTTCTATGAAGGCTGTCAAAAGGCAGAGGTTTGGCCTCACTGATCCTTCCAGCATTCACAAGTCCTCCCCTGTTCTGCTCATTGAAGTAGGTGCCTCCTTGCCTTACTCTTGACAATGGGAAATGGTTTTAAGCTGAAGGAGGGAAGATTTAGTCTGGATGTCAGGGGGAAGTTCTTTACTGTGAGAGTGGTGAGGTGCTGGAACAGCTGCCCAGAGAGGCTGTGGATGCCCCGTCCATCCCTGGAGGTGTTCAAAGCCAGGCTGGATGGGGCCCTGGGCAGCCTGGGCTGGTATGAAATGGGGAGGTTGGTGGCCCTGCCTGTGGCGGGGGGTTGGAGCTTCGTGATCCTTGGGGTCCCTTCCAGCCCAAGTCATTCTGTGTTGCTTTTAGAAACATCCTAATGCTAACTGCAGTTGTGTGCATAGCATGTGTCAAAAGCTGGTTGTTGATTCAGTTTCTAAAATGGCTATCTATTCTCCATGTTGTTTGCCTGGGAATATCTGGAGCTGAATGCATGGAAGCCCTCTGGTCAGGCACTTGGCTGTTTTTATTACATACTGTGTGGAGCTCACACTCACTCTCTTCTGAGAGGCGTTGGTGGATCCCTTCTGTTATTCCAGATGAAACTGGACTGAAAACACTGCAGAAAGGATGCCTCTATTTGGTCATTGGAACATGAATTTCAAATGCGTTGCTTTATATTTATAGAGAAGTTGACAGAGTCAGCTTCGTTTCTAAGTTAAAGTTAGCAGCTCCAATTTTACTAAAGATCCTGTGCATGGAAAATCAGAAACGGGGCAAGCAGATGAAATGATTTTGAAACGTGATCATCTTTCTGAGAGCATTTTCCAATCACTACGGAGTGACAAAAAGTCTGTTCAAGTTCTGTGGTCGCTGAACCGACACATTGAAGCAGAAGGGCTGGAGGTGTGGGCTGCTGGTGAATGGGCACTGCCCTGTGCTGAGGCTTAGAGCCTGAGCACCGGTGCTTGTGGAGTACCTCAGGAAGCAGCTGAAAGCTAATTTTAAAATACGATTGAGAAGTAATTTGTTTTCTATTTTAATCATATTTTTTCTCCTTTGTAGACTACCAGAGTAAGCAACAGGGAACTGATAATGCTCTTAATGTGAAAGTAAGCATCTCTCGTGGAGATGGGGAGCTGTGCAGCCCTGCATCTTTTTATATTTTCCAGATATTTTCCTACTTTCTGCATTTCAATGTGATACAACTCAAACGCAGTTCACCTCATATAATATAATCTCAAATGTGCCGCTTGAAATCATTCTTCTTTATGCAAAGCAGAATGTCAGAAGGGTGGAAATTTATCGCAACTTCATCAGAAGTCTGAAAGCAGCAGAAGTGCTTCTGGGGCAGTTAATTAAGCATTTTGGATTGCTGAGTGGCGGGGCATTGAGTGTAGGCAGATTTGGGCTGCGCGTGGTGAGCTCAGAGGACTTGCACAGCGGCGTGTGTGTGTGGATGTATGGGAGGAACAGCTCACTTTCCATTGTGCGATGCCAGACAAATGAAGGTGTAAAAGCACCGTGCTCTTAGTGACGCCTCATGCCATAGCGCTCCGAAAAGAAGCGGCACGTTTGTATCATCTGCGGGTGTACATTTCTGAGCGACGTCCTTTGCTGAACGAAATTAAAGCAAGAACCTCTAATCTGCTGCAAGTTGAACTCGAGGCGGTTTGCTAGAAGTTAAATAACACTGATGTTTGAGTTGGAGCTGTTGCAGGAGAGGTATTATTTTAAACGAAAATGAAGTCTCCAGCTATCTGGTTGTGAATGTCTCTCAATTACAGTGGCGTCCGCGGATCTTGGATCTGAACGAAGATTTGGCTAGGAATTCTCCACATCCTTACTCGGTGTTTTCCTGTGAATAAGAAACAGCATGTGTGAATTGCATTTGCTCTAATCCGCTCCATACAGGAGGGGAAAAAAAAATGCTGTGAAAAAATGACTGCGCGCGGTTTAGAATTATTTTGATTGCAGTGTGCAGATTCCTTTCTAGTTTACCTCGTTAGGAGCTGAAAACGTTCAGAGCTGCAGTGCCGAAGGGCTGACGCTTTTGTACGCAGCGGAACACAAACCCATGCATCAGGAGTAGCTCTGCAGTTGCAGACAATCGCATTCCGACGGTGGTGTAACTTCCTGCATTTAAGCCTACATGAAACGTTATTTGGTGAAAAGGAAAAAGACCCTTTTTTCCTCAGCGCGCTACCCGAGCCATTAGAATGAACTGCTACTGCTGTAAGGTGGGGGTTCCCGAATGAGATAATCTGTGTTTAAGCTTCCCATAACGCAAGCCTACGGAAGGAAAGCGTGCTCTAACTTAATGTATTCCTTACAGTTGGAACTGTCGCGTACAGAAGGAGATTTCTCCTGTTTTCACGAGAAGCGGAACTTTGCTGTGTGTGTTCTGGAGGCAGATCTCCCTGGGACTGCTGGAGGAATGGAGGTGCAGGCAGCGTTCAGAGGCAGCCGCTGGCTCGGGAGCCGTGTCCCGTTCCTCCCTTCCCCGTTTCTATCAAAACAAAGGGATTTTTTCCCCTCTCCTGCAGATACGTGGATAGCACCGAGCTGAAATAACAACCACGGGGGCTTTTTGCGGGAAGGAGGTGCTCCTCAAGGAGAAAAACCTCTGTTTCTAAAAGCTGTGAGTTAGCACTGGGTAGATCTGTAAAATGCCACATGAATAACGGAACACGACCCAGTAGGTTACATTGGGATCAGTGAATCCAGCCACCACACCGAGAAATGCGTGCTGCGTTTCCCTGCCTGCCTCCCTTCCAGGTTCTTGTTCTGTACAATATGTGACCTCTGCGTGGACTACTGTCAGAATTAACTACTGTCAGAATTAAAAGTGCATTCGCTCGGTTTCTGATTTGGAACTGAGAGAAGGGACTGTGTGCGTCTCGTGCGGTGGAAGTAACGTGCCGTGCGTGGAGCTGGGGTTGCACTGATTCTGAAGTACAGATGGTGAATGAAGCAGTGAGCACGTTACAATGCGTCCATCATTCCTGTTACTAGAAATAAAGACCCAGATTGTAATTTTGTCTTCGTTCCTGTAGAAGCACTTCGGGTAAAGGGGAAGCTCAGTCTGAGTGCCCAACTTGGGCTGTGAGCTGCAGCCGTACCTGCAAGAATAGGAAGTGCTGTTGAACTCCAGATTCTGATTCGTGCAGCGGTGTTCCTTCTCGGATGTTACTTCTGAATGGAAAAGGTGACATTTCAGTTCTGATTGCAGTTATCTTGGCTTTCTAGATCAGCAAAATCTGTCGTGTGTGAGAACTGGAAAATCTCTTGTGAATAAATACTACAAAAATAATATAAAGCACGCAGACAGAAAATATTCATCCTAGCTATGAAATGCTGCTTTTGAGGTGCCGTTTCCACATCTCCCAGCAAATTAAAGCGGTCAACCTCCTGGCAGCTTGTGAAGCAGGAGCAGTCAGCCCATGGCCTCACATAACGATGTGGCAAGCTGTTGCTCCTATTTCCACCTTTGCGTTTAAAGCAAGAAATAACTTCCATTTGTATTCTGAAAAATAATTCTCTGTTCACTTCGATTAAGCAGCCTTGCAAGATGCACGTCTTTACGACCCTCCACACCTCTCCATGTTTTGCTTTTGTCTTTGGTGGAAGTAATGAGTCTCCTGGATTCTATTTGGACTGTCAGTGGGATGTAATGTAATTTACTTTACTGACTGGTTCCCTTCCAGACGTCTATATGGGTTGAAAACTGGATTATGGTATTTAAGATACAAACTGTCTGCCTTTACTTGTCACAGAAAAATACTTGTCAGTTAAGCCACAAACTCATATAAATAAGACTTTGGCCTTAGAGCAACATATTTCTTAGCTGAGCTTTGAAAGTAGGAGTTCAAAAGCTCTGTTCTGCGGAATTTCTGCTTTATATAAGTTCTTTATGTGTAACAGATGAAGGTATTTTATTTATGGAATAAAAATAAATAAATAGGAAAAAAAAAAAAAAGGAAGATGTTCGTTTCATAATTATGGAACACAGCTGTAGTGTAACAGGATAAATAAGAAATGAGTAAATGTGTAGGAGTATTAGTTAAGGAATAGGTGACATCGATCCTGATATGTAGCCAAAGTAGGTTTTACTTGACGTATAATTCATTGAACACATAACTTATTGAAGATACGTAACACTGGTCATTACTTATCTGGTCATTACTTGCATGCAGGCAGGTAAATAGAGCAAATAATCTGAAATAGAACTCAGTTTCGAGGTTATATCATTAGCACTTTGTCATGTTTTCTGTGTTAACTTCTACTTTACTGGCCCGGTTCCATACTTCTACACTGAGTTAGGCATTTAATACCCTCCGTCATTCCTGCTGTGTTCAAGGAAGCTAAAAAATACAATTTTCTGCCCATAGCAGACTTCTAAGCAGACACTTATTTGGGAGTGTTTTTGCTCCCGCGTTTGGTTCTGTCTCTGTGGCACTGCCTTCAGAATTCTCTCTGTGGTACAAATTGTGCCTGTGATGATAGAACAGGATAAAACTGCCGAATGTTAGCTTTTCTTCATCAAGTAGAATAGCTTTTGTATTTCACGTTGGACTGTCAGGGAGGTTTTTACCAGAACTACGAGATGTGTAATTTAACCTTATTTCTGCAGTTTGTTGGGTCTGTTGCTAAATACTCTACAAGGGCAGTAGTTCTGAGAGCAGGAACGTGTGCCTTGTTTTGTGCAGGCGGCAGCGGTGCCATTGGGGCTCAGATCAGATTAATGCAGATTGGGCGGTATGAGGATTCCCTGACATTTCCCGCTAGGGTTCCTCTTCAGCAGTAGCTTTGTCACACCTCTGCTGTTTGTCTCCCATAGAGAAAGATACTCTAATCAAAGGCTGTGCCTGCTTAGCAGGAGGGTTTCAGGTGGGCAGCAAAGTTCGCTCAGTGTTGGTGTGGCCGCTCTGGGTGCCAGGCGGGGAGAGGGACGTGGTTACCTGGAGTGAATTGGAGGAGTACTGGAAGGAAGCGAGGCAGAGTGCTGGAAGAGCTGCCCTGTCCCTGGAGGTGTTCAAGGCCAGGTTGGATGGGGCCCTGGGCAGCCTGGGCTGGTATTAAATGTGGAGGTTGGTGGCCCTGCCTGTGGCGGGGGGTTGGAGCTTCGTGATCCTTGAAGTCCCTTCCAACCCAAACCATTCTGTGAGTCTATGAGAGTGCCCCAGGAGCTACAAACCACCCTTGAGTGGAGAGTATAGGAAATTGCTGCGGCAGTTGTAGGGACGAGGTGAGGAGCAGGGATTGGGCCCACAGGGGCACTGGCCCAGCCCCGGCTGTGGGGTGGGATGGAGGCAAGTATCCTCTGAGCTCAAAAGGAAAAACATCATTTCAAGCATCAAGACTGCCATTTCCCAATTTATGAATGCAGGCTTTTGCAACTCTACATGCCGTTTAATGCATTTTTTGTGCACGATTTTTGTTTGTTTGTGTTGTGGCAGCGCTCAAAGGAGCCAGTCATGATTATGGCTTTTTTATGCAGATAGACAGACAGACTGCTCCAAAGGGTTGCTACCATAAAGCCAGGCGTATGCCGAGCATTATAAGCAAGGGTAGTTTCTTTTTAAGACAGTGGGAGTGCTTGCATAGCCCAAGTTAAGCAAATTTGTGTATGTTAGCAGGGTTTCATCCTGAAGAGCAAGCTGAACTGAAAGACATGGAGCCTTGCCAGTTTCAAGTGGGCGCCTCGTGATGTGCTGTGCAAAGTCCTGGAGGGCCCGGAGCCCAAATCTGCCATTGGGTTTTCCAGCAAAGAAGAGCTTTTTCATTTTAAGCTTCGGGTGTTGTTAAAATTAGGAAGTATGTGCATGCTGCCTAGTACTAGAAGGGCAGTGCTACTTCACTTCGGAGGTTGCTAATGTCGGTAATGCACGTTCTGATGCACAAATTAAGGAAATAATTTATTACGTGGAAGCTATGCTGGTGTTCAGCACCAAAAAGCTGTTCAATGCGACGTATAAATTTCATTTATTCAGCTTTTACAGATTTAGCTTCTGTACGTCTTATTGCATCTCGAGAATCTGCTCAGGAAATTTTGAACAGTGTTCAAGGAAAACTATATAACTTATTTTCTTAAATTGTAAATATTGCTGACAGATCCTTACTGTATCCAGAGGAAGGACCGATTTCTCTTACTGCCTATTTAGTTAAAGCAGGCGTATTTCTCGAAGCCAAACATTTGACTACACTTACAAGAATGAAGATTTTTCTGGGGTTTTCTTTTTTAAATTTGTTTAGGGTTATTTGAAGGGAGTGATTGGATTAAATGATTTTCTGCTTTAAAGAAAGAAAAATAAGACTTAGTAAGCTCAACAAATTTACATTTTCAGTTGAGAAAGCCAACTGGAAAATGGCCTGCCAAAGCCAATGTGTTGCCTGGTCGTCCTGTCTCCCGGCTGTCTGTCTGTACTCTTCCATCTCCTTTAATTGCATCAGCACTCATTCACCTGAATGACTTCACATGGCTTCTGTACTGTAACTTCTTCCTGTTTGCCACTGAGAAATAAGGCAGAGAGGAAACTTTAAAATCTTTTATTTACTTACTTATTTTTCTTCCTCGTATGATATTCCTGACATTCTACATCTTAACTCTTCTGTTTCTTCTGAATAATTTTGTTCAGTTAAAAAAGAGATGTGATGCTTCTCCCAGTAGTACTGTTGGTGAGGAGGGTCCGTTGATGCCCCGCTTGTGTTGAGCGTGTGGATTGAGCTCTGTCTGGTAGAATATAACATCTTCACGTGTAAGAGTGAAGTCCGTTTTGGTTGGAAGCACCACGCGTTTCTTTGGGCTCCGGTTGTATCTTTGAGTATCTTAAGATTATTAATAATAATATTGAATGATAGTACTAATAATCTTAAGTATTAACAACCTTGAGATTATTACTTTATAGTATTATTAGATAATGGTTTAAGAGCATAGTTTATTCTTTAAGTTTATGCTAATTCATGAGTAAACGTTAAATTCTTTTTTGTGGGTGCCTTAGCACTGAAGATGACCTTCAATCATATATTTAAATATTATTGTTAACTTAATGGCAAAAGTAGGTACTTAAATTCAGAATGTGTAGATATTAGTAAACTGGATACAGTATTTTGATCTAAAAAAAGAATCGAACGATTCCTTTTAAATTAATCAAACATTTATCAGTCCTCTTGCCATTATTTGCTTCTCTCGATTCATTTTCCCTTTAAAGTCTGTGTGCAATATTGCAGAACCCTTTTGGGCGGCAGGTGCAGTTAACCACATCACAGGGTTTCAGTTCTATATTTACAACTGGAATTTTCCTAGTTAAAATTACACTTTGCAAACAGTTTAAATTTTAGACTAATATTTTTCTTCTAATGAGTTGTTGGGAAAGCTTTTCCATCACAAAGCGTATTACGGGTGAAAATAACACGAAGTTTGGGAAGCAGAGCCGTCACCACTCGTTTTCCCTTCTCCCCCTAAACCAGAAAGAAAATTCCCAGCCTTACCGATAACTCTGGAATAACGCAGTGCACAGTGATTAAGGTGCATGCTAATTTCTTCTTAGCTAATTAAGAGAAAGGCTTCTGTTCTGTCTTAATATTTATATCATCGGGGCATAGTTTCTATTCTAAAATGTTAATGTTAGTTTAAAATGTCAGGGTCACTGTAAAGGATCTTCAAGTGAGGCTATATATACAGATAAGTCCTAGTTTGTGATTTCATTTTAAATGGAGGTGTTGTTTTTTTTTCCTGCCATATATAAGAAACTAATACGAGAGCGCGGAATTGCTATGGTGAGTTCTTAAAATAAATCTTAACACGCATATAAAAATGTTGAGGAAATTCAGTCATGCTCGGCTCGTGCTTCCACCAGGCAGCGACTGCCAATCCGACGGCCTGACCCTGTTCCCATTTCTATAAACAGGATCATTTGCATGCTGATGGTGCCCGTTTCGGCTGTATTTTGAGCCTTCCGTCTCCTTTTGGGGTCTCAAATCCGAGTTGGGGAATTTTGGGGGGGCTGTCAGTATGAAAAGAAATGCACGAGTACATTATCTGGTTCCAAAATTGCAGTGCTTTAATCAAATTATAACCTACTTTTCTTCCAGAAATTTGGTATTTCAGACTTGGCAAATTGAGCAGAAAAAAAATGATCAAGTCAACAGCAAAAACGTATCGAACAGGTTTTGGTATGCGTGGCTTTTATCCAATGTGCTATGGCCCGTTGCAGAATCTCTTCTGTTGTCCTCTGTGATTGTCTTACACACGGTGAGTTATTTGTATAACGCACGGGGAAGTTCACGGGTGTACGTCTGCAATTCACTCGAGGTTACTGAGAAATAGGTTGCTGCAAATACACGGATTGCTACTCGGGCAGAAGTTCAGGAGTGTATGGAATTGTTTTAAAGAACAGAAATATGTGCCCGTGCTGCCTCTGAGCAGTGTGCTTGGGAGGGACTGCAGGAAGCAACCTCTGCAAAAAGAAATCCGCCCCCCCCATCCCGTTTTTAAGAAATGGGACTTGTGTTTCACTTGTATTTTAGCTGCAGATTATCAGGCCTAACGTTAAATATTCAACGTTATTCTCTCAATCTTTTCTAAAATGTATAATTACAAAAAAAAAAAAAAAAAAAAAAAAAGGGAGACTTAAAAAGTGAACTTCACGTCGTATTAATTATTGTTTTTAATTGAGACTGTTACACCTCATAGATCAGTGTTTCAAGTGGTTTCCCATTGGCCTATTGCTACGGAAACTACCAAAACGCTGCTTCTGATGAGAGGAAGGAAAAAGAAATAAAGAATATGACCAGTTTCTGCTTTTAGATGCGTTCATGTCAGGATAAAACTGTTCTTAAATAGCATCTAAACAGACGCTTTTCCTGGTGATCTCACAGGACTTCACGCGCTGTGGGGCTGAAATCTCAGCCTCCTCGACTTTAAACTCCCGTTGCCTTCCTTGGATCCGGGCTGCTTTCAAGAAGCGTTCTTCAGACAAAATAATATTGACGTTTCCTTCGGGTTTTCTCTTTTTGATGTTCATAAAAAGAATGCCATCTCATTCGTTAATATTTCTACTGTTACCTTTACCTGGAAGATATTCTGCCATTATGTGCTGTGTTTCTTGAAAGAAATCCAGGTAAAATATGATATTATTGGACTACGTTCGCTTTTAATAGAAATATGTATGTAAAGTTCCAAATATATGCAAGGATAATTTGGAAAGCTGGGATTGTTTTTGAGTGGCCTGTGAAACTGGGGCGAAAGAGAATAATTTGTACGTTTCGTTTGCCGGTCGTCATTAAAATAATTTCATTAGAGAAAGTAATGCGCCCGAGAGTGTTTGAAATTAAGCACGCTAATGCAAGAGGATATCTAAGGTGAAAGATGTTTGTGTAATGCTAAACATAACCAAAGAAACTGTGGTTTTAGCAAAGGTACCATGCTCTATTTTATCAAGTGCCAGCAGTTGCATAATGAAGGTCTTTCAGTTTAAAAAAGAAAAAAAAAAAAAAAATGTAAGTAAAGAAAACACAAAAATGCCACCCAGCTGGTAGAGATCTTCCTAATTTTTACCTGATTGTATTTCTGAAGAAATATGGCAGGGCCCTCGTAAATTTTCAACATGAACTGCATTTTTGTTGCCAATTTCCATATCCTTTTAAAAGTGCTGAAGCGTGCATTTGCTATTTATGTTTGCAGTAGACTGAGTACACTTTTACTATTTGTGGTTTCAGAAATTGGAAACAACCAAACAGTGGTGCTATGGTCTAAAAAAATAAATTTTAAACAGCTGTGGGGCAGTATTTTTAGAATGGTCGGAGTCCTTCTGAAGACAGACGTGTAACTGTGTCTTTCTGCACAGGAGCACCACAGATCAGCGTTCCGAAGCAGAGCCGGACCGTCTTCGTGCCTTCTTCGCCATTGTTAGGGATAATTCTGTGTTGGGACAGATGGCAGCGAGACCTTCCCCGTGCGTTTTTCTGCTCTCCCGGGGGCTGTTTAAACCGTTCTTACATCAGTTTCTTTACATTCAGTTCTCCGTAGCTTAATTTTTCGCCGTGAGTCGCATAGGAGAGAGAGAATTAATTATAATCATAGAGACTGAGGGAAGGGTAAAAGCTTTTAGTTGGCCAAAAACGCAGTGGTATCATGCATGGATGCCAATCCTGCTAGTTTCCTGAAAGTTCCCTATAGAGCAAATTCACAGAATCATGACTCACCAAGGTTGGGGAACACCTCCAAGATCATCCTGTCCAATTGTCCACCACCTCCAAGCAATATTTCCCCACTAAACCATGTCCCTCGGTGCCAATGAATGATATATATGCTAAATGAATTATATAGAGAATTACTTCTCTGAGCGCAGAAGCAATTACATCATTAAGAAATCACTTGATATTCTCAATTTCTTTATCACTGCGGTGGTGAGTGTAGTCCTGCCATGCATAATGCCGCAGAGTTTTTTGGATATATTGCTGTGAAGAAGCCGAATGAGTCTACGTTTTCCCTTATTTGCAAAAAGTACTACAAACAGCCTCGTAAGGATTGTTTGTGTCTCGTGACATCTCAGAAATAGCAGGCTCGAGTTTTTCTTTTACTCAAGTAATTAATTATTTCCACAGCTAGTTTAGATTGTAAGCTTAGAAAGGGTCTAAAATGATGAGGTAGGTTGTGATGTGGTGGCTCCTTTGTGGAGGCTGCTGGATTTAGTAACTAAGTCATAATATCTGTACCTGGGTTCAGTGCTTTAAGTGATTGACTATCTTTGGTTTTGGTTGTATCTGCTCTTCTGATTTAGAGCTACTGAGCATCTTGTTGCACTAACTGTAATTACGTAATGTTAAATTTTAAATCATATGTGAGTTTACATCAAGCTTTAAAACAGCAACTCTTTCTAGATGTCAATATATACCTCACTATTCTCTGAAAAATTCCCTGTTATACAAAATCTTTTTCTGATGCACACAAGGAAGGCCGTCACATCTGTGGCCCGGCGGTGCCCTCCTGCTCTGTCTGTGCTCTGGTGCTGTCCTATGCAGAGCAGCCCGTGCGGTGAGCTGTGCGGCGGTGGTGGATGGTTGGACTGGATGACCTTGGAGGTCTTTTCCAACCTTGGTGATTCTGTGATGACTTCGGAAGCCAGACTTCTCACTTGAGTATTAGGTGGACCTTCTTGCATTTGGATGCAAGTTCTTACGTTTGCCTCTCTACGTAAATCGTTGATCTGAACGCATAATCTGTTGTTGCATTTTTGGGTTGTACTGGTGTTACGGGTAGCCGTAATACAGCGATACTCATACTGAGTTGTACACATATTGGGGAGCTGTGGTGTCGAAATCACTGTATGTAAAGGGTAAAGATAAAGCATTCCACCAACAGTTATGTTCAGAAGGTGTGGATTACAGAACTGTGACAAGATGCCATAATTTTAAAAATTTATGTCCTTTGTAGTTTCTTAAAAGTTGAGGTCAATTTAATAAGCATTTTAAACTGCCATTTATTTTCTGAGTTTATCTCAGTGCCAAGAAATCCAGTGGATGTTCAGTGCATTTGCTCTCAGTGTGAGATGAAAGACTTTGTTGTAAATTCATGGTCAGTGAACCTCCTAATTCCAGTTTATGAAGTCAGCATCATCTCCAAAACTCCAGAAAAACAGATCTGGAAACTGCTAGTCGATAGTTGTGTCTATCTGTACCTGTATGTACACATATACATGTATGTAGTTGTTAATATAGGTGTATAGCGATGTCTTTTTGAACACTGAATTACTGTTCATTTCTAAATGTTCATTTTAAAATTAAAATGGTAACCTAATATATCAGAAATAAGTCATAAGGAATGTTTTTTATTCAAAGATAAAGTGAATTATTCATGGATGGAAGGCAAATGAGAATAAGACTCATCAAGAATAATTCATCTCTCTAGTAATTCAGGAAAATATAGGGATTAATTTCAAGATCCAGAAAGGCGGAACACTTCTGTGGACCAACAACCCAAACTGAATATTAGATATTAGGAGGAAGTTTTCCACCCAGAGGGTGCTGATGCACTGGAACAGGTTGCCCAAGGAGGCTGTGGATGCCCCATCCTTGCAGGCATTCAAGGCCAGGCTGGATGTGGC
This sequence comes from Alectoris magna, assembly GCA_030625065.1. NCBI lineage: Eukaryota > Metazoa > Chordata > Aves > Galliformes > Phasianidae > Alectoris > Alectoris magna. Next base: position 111,241,519 of record CM060562.1, on the reverse strand, counting down.
TCTGGGCAGCCTGGGCTGCTGGTTGGCGACCCTGCACATAGCAGGGGGTTGGGACTGGATGAGCACTGTGGGCCTTTGCAACCCAGGCCATTCTATGATTTTTGTGATGTCTGATACAAATAATTGGTATCCTAACAGGATTTCTGTGGATGTCAGATATCATGCAATGTAATCCTTTTAATAGATGGATTTTATTTTACTGTTATAAGTAAGGCAGAAATGTCATACTTTGCCAGGCACCTGATCCTGGCGGTGAACCTCTACCAGAGTTTGGTGTGAAAACTTGGAACTCCTCGTGGCACTTAAACAAATCTGCTTTGGGTTTAAGCACCATGTGCACCTCTGCTTCTCTCTTCCCTTTGTTAAGATAACAATTATTGCAGGGATTGAAACCTGATGGTGTTATTTAAATTGTCTTTAAATGTTGAAACGATTTTCCAAATCCTGGTCTCTGGTCTAAGCTGCCTTAGTTAATTGATTATCTTTGTGAGGGGATCTTAAATCTGGACCTAGCAAGTCTTATAAATCATTGTGATCTCAAAGTTGCTCTTGTTTGTATGTGTGTTGTATGATTTATGGTGTTACTTTTGGCATATTCAGACAGGTAAAGTTTAGAAATGTGTTTCTCCTTGGCAGAATCCATTGGGTCCTAATCTGTGGGCTAATCAACCATATTTTTAGGGTTTTTCTTTTTTTAGGGGCATTACTTTGGTCCCTACTCATAAGTTACAAAGCATCAACAAATTTCTTATCTCTAAATTCAGAAAGATATTGAAGAATCTGTTTAGTTTGTCGCATCTTGGAAAGGGTCTCATCTTTAAGGACCTTAGCTAGACTCACCATAGTTTCTTCTGGAAGGAGTGCTATTTTCTTTGGTCCCAAGGACTTCCTCTTCACATTTCTGAGCTTTGACCAGTTAGAATGCCTTTGTGTGGTCTGTTGCCTGAGGGTTTGAAAAAAAAAAAAGACCTCGCCCTTACTACTTTTTTTTTTCTTTCATAGAAATAGCAACAGCAGACTTCACTTTTCCATTCCCATCTCTTAGTAACTTGTACGTTCTATCCGGGTGCTTAATCACGGACCTGAGTTGCAGGATCATTTATAGTAGCGAAGTGTGCTTTTGGATTTGATTCAGTCGGTAACCTGCTATAATGGCAGAACTCTGCCAGATAGCTCAAAGCCCAGCGGTTTCTCCATAGTTAATCTGAGCCTTGTTTGAACATTTGAAACTAAATTGTGATTTGATTGTTGGTTTTATAAGATCAGATATGACCACGTTATCTCCCGTTCAAAGAACAAGTGAACCAACCTCCACCACCAGCTCACCTGTCCTCCAGGCTTTCCATAGGTAAAACAGGGCTTGGTACTGGTGTACAGGAATTCTTTGCTTGCATTTCCCATCTTGCTTCCCATTTTGATTAAGCTTCTGATGCAAAAAAATTGATAATTAATTAACACCTTGAGATCATTAATTGCATTGCAATAATTACAGAGTGGCTGTGGGCAAGACTTAATAGAGGAGAATATATGGCAAACATAGTATAGCAACATGTATTTTTAAGTATTTAGGGGCTGCCCACACAGCCTGTGAAAGTAACACCAGCATGGGAAACTTCCCATGAAAAATGTCTCAGAAACCCAGCAATGGAAACCATAGGAGGCAAGGTGTTGTAGGGCTGGAGCAGTGACTGTGGTTTAAAGAGAGCTGACAGCTGGTCCTTTTGCCTCTGCTGTTGGGTTATTTGTTATCGGTAAAATAAAGCCTTTCACATCGAGGTGTTCCTGCAAAAAGAAAAAAGACCAAGGCATAGAAGGATGGGCATTACTGGTTTGATGTCTACTTGTGTAGAATTTGGAATGAATATTTCAGATTCTCTTCTCTAGGTTATCAGCCTGGATAGAACAGGGACGATGATGTTGCAGCGCATCACGTGGCTTTGGGGCTCCTTTCAAGGAGCCATGATTGAGTAACATGCAAAGTTTAAACATTCTAAAGTGGGAAAGAGCATGTGCATGAGAGTTTGAGATTGTCAATCCAAACATTTCACTACATGAACAAATATATTTATCCCAAAATTTATTTTTCTTGAAAGCCCAAGAAATAGAGAATTAAGCTTTAATTTTGAAGAAACACGAACTTTTAGCACTTTGAGAATACAAAGGTAAAACTTGATGTTACGAAAAGGACTAAGAATTTCATTGCTTCTTTACTCTGAGAGTGGTGAGGTGCTGGAACAGCTGCCCAGAGAGGCTGTGGATGCCCCGTCCATCCCTGGAGGTGTTCAGGGCCAGGTTGGATGGGGCCCTGGGCAGCCTGGGCTGGTATTCAATGTGGAGGTTGGTGGCCCTGCCTGTGGCGGGGGGTTGGAGCTTTGTGATCCTTGGGGTCCCTTCCAACCCAAACCATTCTGTGATCACAATGAGGCCAGGACTTCTGGGTGTTTCCTAATTGCTTGAGGGACAATTGCAAAGTTCAGGAGATTTTGATACTTCCTAAATCATTATCCTAGCAATTGAATGTGGGCTTAATCTGTGAGTTTCCAAATAAAATTACTGAAGCGTTGTTCATGTGCAGCAGATCTTAAAATATTTCTATAGAACTAAAGGAAGACATGTGGTCTTTTACCTTCTATTGTTAATCCTCCATCAAAATAATTCAGTTCTGTCGGAAGGTTGGTTTCAGCTTTGTGAACTTGATTCAGATACGTTCTCTTATACCTATGTATGTTATCAATATTTATTAAAAGGATATCAGTACCTTCCAAGTTCTCCATTGAGTCAGGAGGTTTCTCGTATATGCTTTGTTATGTATGAGAGCTCATGGTATGGAGATGCGATAGCACTAGGTGAGACACAAAGATTGTGCATTCTTGTTGTGATCTGCAGCCGTTCTGGAGAGCTCTGCAGAGAAAAACCTGAGTGTCCTGGTGGCCAACAGGTCGTCCATGAGCCATGTGGTGTGCCATGTGGCCAGTGGTGTCCTGGGGTGCATTGCACAGTGTGGCCAGCGTGGCCAGCAGGTCAAGGGAGGTGATGCTCCCCCTCTGCTCTGCCCTGGAGAGGCCACACATGAAGCACTGTGTGCCATTCTGGGCCCCTCAGTTCAAGAATTACAGAGGACTGCTGGAGAGAGTCCAGTGGAGGGGTGCAAAGATGATGAACGGTCTGGAGCATCTCCTGTATGAGGAAAGGCTGGCGGACCTGGGGCTGTTCAGCCAGGAGAAGGCTGACCAGGGGGTCTTACTGATGCTTGTAAATATCTGAAGGGCTGGAATCAAGTGGATGGGGGCTAGGCTCCTTTCACCAGTGCTCAGCAACTGAATAAGGAGCAAAGGGCACAAACCGGAACACAGGAATTGCATATGAACATGCGGAAAAAGCTCTTTGCTGTGAGGGTGATGGAGCCCTGGCACAGGCTGCCCAGAGCTGTGGTGGAGTCTCCTTCTGTGGAGATAGTCACGACCCATCTGGATGCCCAGCTGTGCAACCCGCTGTAGGGAACTGCTCTAGCAGGGACACTGGAGTTGATGATCTCCAGAGGTCCATTCCAGCCCCTTTCAATGCCGTGATCTATGAGATCTTGTCCCTGGCACCTGCGATGTGGGGCACTGGGGCCAGCAGGCTGCAAGGCTCTCCCCTCTACTTTCTTTCCAATCCTGAGTGATTACATTAACAGCAATGGAAAAAAACATCTTGTTTATAATTTCCTAGTATATTTGTTCTTTTTGCCATCTCCTAGTAGCCTTAAAAACTGGTCACGATCATCGCCCATATCCAAAACTGTGACTGAAATAAATTAGGTGATTTAGGTGATGTTTGAGTGCTTATGGAGATTGATGTAAGTGAAGCCGGATTTGTAGGGAGGGGTGACTTATGACCAACTTGAGACTGCTGGGTATGAGCGAGAAGCTTTGGAGTGCTCAGGCTCATTTTCAGGAGTTCTTCACGCTGTTCTCTGTGGCACGATACTCAACGAGCGGCGCAGATTATGGGCTGAGAATAAAGATCTCATTGAAGTGTCAGGCAGGGATCTGGCATGGGAACGTGAGATTTTTCTCCCTCTCTCCTCACTTTCCTACCTGAACGTTTTGAGATTCTGACGTTTTTCATTCTTCCTGTTACATGCTTTGCTGGTGCGCGTCAATAACATGAACTTCTACAGGTATGAAAAGTTCTTCAAATCTCAGTTTGTGAACTCCTCGCTCTCGCTGGCTCTTTAGGGTAGTCAGCAATTTATAGCAGGGAGTCCCAGAGCCGCTCTCGCTGTGGTTGCATGCCTGTAACAGCTCACTAGCACTTTCTTTATGACCCTCCCCCAAGACCATGGCTTTACTTCCTACCCTGCCACTGTTTCAATTTGGGCTACTTTCACCGCTCTACATGAGTTTTGCTTTTAGGTGAATTATTTGCTTCGGAAACAGAAAAGGATCTGGAATAGCTGCAGCAAATTTAAGCAACAAATGGCAACGTGTTGGGCCTATAACAAAGTCATCGTTGCCACCCTTGTGATAATCGCAGTCAGTAAGGACGATTTTGGGAGAACAAATTAGGAAATGTTTTATTTTGAGAAGTGCGAGATATTCAGTGAAGACTACTTGATGGAAATAGTGGAAGCCTCTAACAAACTCTCCTTGGTAGCTGGGAGAATTTGGGAAGGTGCCCTTCTACATTTGGTCTTTGGAAATCTTGCAGTGCTTCTGAAGTAATCCAAGGAAATGCTTTCTTCATTGTACTGAAATCAGCAGGCTTAGTATCATAGCATCACAGAATGGCCCGGGTTGGAAGGGACATCGTGGATCATGAAGCTCCAACCCCCCGGCAACACACAGGGCCACCAACCTCCACATTTAATACCAGAGCGGGCTGCCCAGGGCCCCATCCAACCTATTTGTCACTTCAATGTATGTCAACGCAGGGGAAGGGAGATGAGCTTTAAAAAATGGGTATTTAACAGCTGAACCTTTATAAAGATTTTGCTTCTCAGGTAGACTTTAATGCCGAAAGATTGCTGCTTGGAATTTCAGAGCAACGCAAGTCTTAGTTAGGGGAGAAGAGAAAGTATTTTTGAAGTACAAGAAAATGAAGTTTTTGTAGGAAATAAGACCTTGGATACACCTCCGGGATGTTCTTGCTGACCATTACGACTTACTATTTCCGCTGTTTACAGAAGTGTGCATCGATTATTGATTGTTTGATGGGACCTTAATGGCTTTCTGTGTACGGTACGACAGGGTTTTCCTCAGGAAGGGAAATTGAATTCTGACTTTCAGGCAACCTTTTTATTGCACTTGACATGTCAAGTTTTCAGCCAAAGGTGCTCGTATCTTGCAAGTCGAGTATAACCTTAGTTTTATTCTATGAGTTTGGGATACTTAATTCTTCATTAAGCGCCAGCAGGAGCTTTGCAAGTTAGGAATTCACAAGATGAAGCTCTGCTGACAAGAGTAAAATCCCCTGTATCACCCGGCCACTGTGTGTCCCATGAGTGTGTAGCAAAGTGGGTGTGATTTTACTGTGAGCTCTCCATCTAACTAAGGCATCTGCTGAGACGTACGTATGGGCTATTCTGTCCCTGTTGTAAGTTTTCCATCAGGAACTGATTCGTCCATAATCTTGTATTTGTTACGGACTCAGATTCATTGGAGAGCTTTCCATAAAGCTAGTCCCCATTCTTTGCTTACAGCGAAGCTTCTATTGGATGTTTTATTGTAATTTGGTCTGTAACAAAGCCATTAAAGATCTGATCTGTCTGTTGCATGGTGTATATTTCCAAAAAATGCTTTGGAGAGCGAGCATTACTTGCAGTTAACTTCTTTTCCTTATTGTTGAATGGTTTTGGAAAAGTTCCTTCACTTACATTCAAAGCACTTTTCCCATGCATCGCTTAAGATGGTGGTTGTTCACCTTCGGTATGTACAAAACATGACTGAAATGTTAGGTAGAGTCTTTGTTTTCTTCCTGCTCTTAGCAGGAAAAAAAGGTGAGGGAAATTATGTAAGCCTACAGCCTTCCTGGTAGAATGTGAGTTACCAAGGCTTGTATCTTTTTGAAAATAGATTTTCAGTCACACAGAACAGCCTGGGTTGCAAAGGCCCACAGTGCTCACCCAGTCCCAACCCCCTGCTGTGTGCAGGGTCGCCAACCAGCAGCCCAGGCTGCCCAGAGCCACATCCAGCCTGGCCTTGAATGCCTGCAGGGATGGGGCATCCACAGCCTCCTTGGGCAACCTGTTCCAGTGCGTCACCACCCTCTGCGTGAAAAACTTCCTCCTCAGATCCAACCTAAACCTGCCCTGTCTCAGTTTAAAACCAGTGCCAGACACAGGATATAAGAAGACTGGAGGTGTTCAGGTGAAGGGCAGATGTGGTCCTGAGGGATGTGGTTCAGTAGGCAATGTGGGCGGTAGGTGGACGGTTGGGCTGGATGATCTTAGAGGTCTTTTCCAACGGTAATGATTCTGTGAATAGGAATTGAGGCATTGTTCAGACATCATAGGAAGCAATCAGAAGCTCTTTTAGTTCAATTAGTTTTGACAGTTACAGTGTACTTCGAAGTTGGGAGGTCTGTGGAAGATAAATAATAAAACAGAGGATTAGAATTTATCATTGAAACGTGCCTGCGTTTGAGTTTCTATGGCAGCGTCTTCATAGCGTTTGATTGAAGCCAAACTGTTTTATCAGTAGTCATTTCTATCTTTTTCAAATGCTGTTCCTCTCACTTGACTTCTGAGAAGGGCTGAAATCCCCCTCCTCTAGAAAAAGAAAGGAAAAAAAACACAAGAAGACCCAAAAAAAAAAGCTGTTCATTACTGAAGCTAAATTACAGGCAACAGGAAAACCCACCATAATTCACTTACATACGCAGAAAGTTTTGTTTTCACCACCTAAAACAATATTTTTAGTTTCCAGTTCTGCTGTGCTTTGCAAAAACCACTGCTGTTGTTCTCATCCACTCCTGCAGAAATGAGTTACATCGAGACTTTTGTTTATAGAAATCTGATTTTGGAGTGAGTTGTAACGGTGTGTTTGGATACGTGAGCTTGCTGCCTGTTTATTCCCTGCTTTTATTCCTTGCTTTAGAGCACTTATTCTATGCTATAAATATAAAAGAAATGAATAGTGAGCAAACTAAGAAGGAGCTTCGTGCAAACCAGGGCCCTCTTTGTACGAGAAACAAATTGTCGCACTCTGGGCATTGCATTGGGAGTTACCCATTTTTTTTCTGTATTGAGAAAAACCGCAGACTTAAAGGAACAAAGTGGAATTTGGGAAGATATTGGTAGTGAGTTGATCGATGAAACATAAATGTTGCAGCTGTTATCAAAGTTCTTTAACTGAATGTTTCTTCTTGTTTTAATCTGATGGCTGTAGGATGTGCAGAGATTATAGATGGTGCCAAAAGAGTCAGGAGGCGATGCAGCCTGGGTATCAGAGGTAGAGTCAATGGTTCTATGCTTAGCACAGGAAAAAAAAGAGACCTTACTTGTATTTGTTGTTCTTATTTTTTGTATATGTATTTCTTGGTCTCTTTTCAAGCCCAGGGTTTGGTTCCTCAGGACGGTGCTCCTGGCTCTGTGCTGATAATGCCTTCCCATGCAGTTACCCAGACTGCGAGTGCAGCATGTAGGGAGTCTCGTACTTTGGGAGCCTCGTTCTTTGTGATTTCTTCAACATTTACTTGGCTTTCATTTGCGTTCCTAAACATCAGGTGGAAGGAGGTTGGGATTGTTGTGCTGCTGTCATAAAGCCATCTATACGGACACGAGCATGTATGTATACATGGCAGATACAGGGTGAATCTCAGATTCCTGATCACTGCCATTTTGAAAAACAAAGAAGGTTGCCATTAAGATTCCTTTAGTGCTTCGGTTGCATTCAGTTATGTGTAAGAAAGGTCTTAGGGAGATTTTGGATTGCAAAAGCAGAATGCACGAATTCTGGCCCTTCCCAGAGAATTGTCTGGGACGTGGGGGGAAGTTTGATGCTCCTTATGTTTATCTGTGCAAGAGATTAAAAAGGAAGTGTATTAATAAGTAAATTCACACCGCATGAGTTGCCTTCCATGGTCTTTGAGGACATTTCTCCTGGGCAGTGTCGATGTGTGGCCATTTGGATACAGCACAGCAATCAGTGTTGACTGCTAACGCGCTCTGAAGTTCCCTGTAGTTTCTTCCTCTACAGTTCTTCTGGAACGACAAGTGAAGCTATGGGGGGTTATATTAAATGGAACAAGCCTGTTAAAAAGAAGCATTTTAAAATGACACAGCTCTGTGGTGATGTTGAATGATCGAAGTTCAGGATGTGCCAAGGGCAGGTCATGTTTCAGAACAGTGAGGAACATCAGTGTTACTGATCCTCATGGTTTCATTACGGTAATAGGTTAATGGGGTTTATGATATCATTTCACATCAGATTATTCATCAGAAGCTTCTTTGAGGATACTGAACCTTTGAATGAGAGTTTTTAAGTGATGTTTAGGAACTAAAACTGAAGCAAATAGAACTGTCATTCAAGCAACTTGGAGTAATATCTTTAGCCTGGGGTTTTTGATTGCCCCTCTTATAAAGTGGGAAAAAGTTGGAAATAAATAGGATGCTGCAATGTTCTTATCTGGGAAGTTTTACGTGGAAGCAGTCTGATCACGGAAGGACTGTTCTGTTTCCAAGTTAGGATTGTGGAGGGCGTAGCATTTTATCTCGTTACTTCTCGTGACACAGAACTATATTCACGTGTCTTTTTGAAGCAGGTGAGAATATCAGATACAGGGAAGAAGGAAACCTGGTTTACTCAGCAGAAGCTGCAGTGACATGTAGGAGGTGCCATGTGGAGTGGCAATAACTGGATCTAGATATGAGAGATGCGTGCATCATTCTCTAGGCTTAGATGACCCTGCTAGCATTCTGGATGTGTTTATTCTATGCTAAGCACAGGCGTGGTGCTCTCAGGTAAAGGTGAAACTACAGGACGTGGAAGCTGATGGTGTTTGAAAGAGGAGTGGATATTTCTGTGTGGTGTAATCTCAAGGCTGAGGATGTTTTAATGGCACACCTCCAGTCTCTGAGCAGCATGGCTATGTATGCTTCCATTAGTACTCCCACAAGTGAATCCTTTCCCTTTGCTCTCTGCCTGAATTATCCTGCAATCTTGCACATCCATGGCTTCATACCTGAAGCATTGCTTCACGCTGGGGAAGTCCTGCTGGAGCACAGAGGAATGTGACTGCATTGGCTGCCCTGTGCTTTCTCAGCCACCACCTCGCATGCTTCCTTTGTGGAACTCCCTCGTTTCCCACAAGCTAGGGCAATTTTCACATCCTCCAGCAGAATTGCATGTCCTGCTTACAGAAAAATGAGATACTTGGTTTGATTGATGTTAGATTGGTGTACCAGCTACAGAACTGCTAAGTGGAAAATCAGCAGTGGGTTGCCATCCTCGTGAACAGGCTGTGAAGAGGAGGACTCGCATTATCTGAGTGTCCCGGAGCAGAGGGAAAAAAAATCCTTCCTTGGGGCTTCAAAGAATAACAGCTTTAGCAGTTTTTATATGATACTCTACGTTCTAGTGTTAATAAACATAAGACATATTAGATTTAAAATTTGAGGTTATGTATATGAAAACAGAAGTAGAACATGGGTGAGAGTCTTCTATATGTCTCAGAGCAGAGCTTACTCGGGGGGCAGGCAGAGCATGGCTATGAATGTACAACAAATACCATTTCTGCTTGTTCTGTTTCAAACAAAATTCCCTGAACTGTGGAATAAGCATCATTCTGGAGAGATTCCTTCTGAATTTGGACCAGAGAAGAGAATAGAAGGCTGCAGGAAAACCTCACTGTGGCCTTCCAGTACTTGAAGGGAGCGTATAAACAGGAGGGGGAACGGCTGTTTGTGAGGGTGGGCAGTGATAGGACAAGAGGGAATGGTTTGAAACTGAGACAGGGGAGGTTTAGGTTGGATCTGAGGAGGAAGTTTTTCACCCAGAGGGTGGTGACGCACTGGAACAGGTTGCCCAAGGAGGCTGTGGATGCCCCATCCCTGCAGGCATTCAAGGCCAGGCTGGATGTGGCTCTGGGCAGCCTGGGCTGCTGGTTGGTGACCCTGCACACAGCAGGGGGTTGGGACTGGGTGAGCACTGTGGGCCTTTGCAACCCAGGCCAGTTTAGTTATTCTGCGATCTATCAATTTCTCACGGATTGCAAGGGTCTGCATTAAGTGGTTCACTGTGAATGAAACATTTAAGGAAGGATTCACAGACACTGAATGAATGCTGTTTGCATTCTTTTCGCTGTGGAATCTGCTTTGTGTGGTGCTGTGTGCAACCATCTGTACAACTGCAGAATGCACACACTGGGAATGTAAGCAAACAGCTTTGTGGAAAGGAAGTTTAGAAGACTGAATTAGCTAAAAAATGGGAAAAAAAAAACCAACACCAAGCTTGTCCAATCAGATTTATATATTTCCCCAAAGCAGGATTTTACAGGTTGCTGTTAAAGAAAACACCAACACAGTTGGTGCGTTGGATTGTTGTCGTTAGGTTCTCGCTTGCTCTCCCACCTAAAGGAGCTGCCGTAAAATAAAGCTCAACCCCTCTTTCCTTTTCTGAGTGTTTTTGAATCCGATTCTTTGTAAAACAAAGCACAAAGGTCACTTGGCTGTGTTTTGTTTTTGCAAGGAAGTTACCAAAATGCTGTGTATTTTTCCTGTGAAACGTGTGAGGGCTGACCGGATTTGTCACCGTGAAAACATTTTTTGACAGCTTCTGTTTATAGACTTTGAAGTGTGAACCGGGAACGTGCTTTAGTTGCAACATCGCCCCAATCGAGCCAATTAAAACCCATTTTTTTAATACATTTGCCAGTGCGTTATCGACTGTAGGAGTGCGTCATGTTACGTGTTCAGCCCTAGGTTTTGTATTTTGCCCCACTCTATACCAGTCGTTTCAGAAGTTAAAAGCCGGGTAAAAATCAGTTGCTTTGTTCACAGACCTTTAGCTTTCCAGTAGTGCTGCAAGAATAGGAAATTTCATCTCACTTTTCGAGCTCTGAAGACCAAATTATAACCCTTCTTTAGACTCCTGGTTGCATGCTCCCCTGGTGGAATGATTGAGCAGAGTGTTGGGAAGTCAGACCACATTCAGCATTAGCCTTCATTCACTCTGCGCTGCAGAAGAGGTGCCGCTGCTTTGCCCACCCCCATGGGCTCCTTTTTTAAATATGATTCTACGGGACAGGAAAGTAGACACTGGTTGGTGGTGGTTTTTTTTGCATCGCACTCATTGCAGCCGGGGTCCGGATGGATGCAGTAATTTTGTTATTTAAAAGCGTTATACAAATTGTGAGGATGTCCACCTGACGTTGGTAAAGCTGAAAGCACTTTGGCATCCTGTGCGAGGTGGTGGGCCAGGTGCTGCCAGGCTGTGGCTTCGGATGTGGCTTTCTTGGGGCCAGGGACTTGACTTGCAGAGGTGGGGCAGCAGCTCGGTATGCAAAATGGGCGCTGCTCTGAGCTCGCTGGCGATGTGCTGCCATAAACATGGGACGTACAACCTCTGCGCCTCCAGTGACATGGCAGCTTTAGGACAGTGATATCTGGGGCCAAAAGGAAATTCGGTTGAGTGGGCTGTAAAGGGCATTGTAATGTAACGGGGACGTGGGGGATTTGTCTTATAGAATCACAAAATCCATAGAGATGGAAGGGACCTCTGAGGGCCATCCAGTCCAACTCCCTTGCAATGCACAGGGACACCACAGCTAGATCATGTTGCCCAGGGCCTGATCTAGCCTGGCCTGGATGGTCTCCGGGGACCACATCACTAGGCAGCCTGCTCCAGTGCCTCATCATCCTCACTATAAAAGGATTTTTCGTTATATCTAAATCATCACAGAATCGTTAAGCTTGGAAAGGACCATCTAGCCCAGCCATCAGCCCATCGCTACTACGCCCACTGAGCCACGTCACTCAGTGCCTGTGAAGGACCCCTTCCATTTTCCCAACACACACCCACAGTGCCTCGACAAGTAGAAAAGTTTCAGAGACTGAAGAGAGCAGCTCCTGCAGATGCATTTCTTCCCATCAGGACCTTGAGAGCGATTCATTCAAAGAGAGATGTGACCTTCCCAGTTTTTCAGGTACCTTTGTTAGGAGTGAAGGAAAGCCTGAATGCTTGATGTGCTTCGTATGTTGTTTCCCATATTAGGTATAGTCTCATATGAAGTGTTTATTCTGCGGTAAATGTTATATTGCAAATAAAATCAGCGTCTGAAATGCGTTCAAACAGCTCTGCCTAGAAGTCTGAGGAGATGAAGTATTTGCCAGAACTTGGGACACTGTAGGGCAAAACGTGCCAGAGGTATCTAGTCTGTTGCCATTTCAGCACTTTAATATTTGATGGCTGTTTAATTGTGGTTGCTCTGTAGCTAAGTGTGCTGAAATGAAGGAATTTAAATGTGGTAGAGGAAAGGCTTCTCTTTGTCCTCTCTCTGAATGTAAAGCTCATTGTGATCATAAAAGGTTTTCAAACACACTCGGGGGCTTTTTCCCGTTTTCTGTATGCTGTGTAATTGAGTTCTGTGGACTGGATGCCGATGAAAAGTGTTTCAGTTCAGTACGTTATGGCACGGTGGTAAAGAAGAGGGTTGAAATGTGAAGGGAAGAGGGGAGAAAAATGATTTTGCTGAACCTGAAGGTTGCTATTTGAAACGTTTCATCATCAGCTCCCATGTGAAGACGGATGTAGGGTTGCCCTCTGAGGCTGAGTGCCGCGTCCCAGCAACACAGGGGGGATCTGCTGGTGGAGTTACAGCCCTGTAGCTTTGGCTCTTAACAGAGGGCTTCATGGCAGCTCTTGTTTTGCCAAGCGTGAGTTTTCTGATGCATTTTCTGCTGTACTGCTTGTGCCCCATCCCTGCAGGCATTCAAGGCCAGGCTGGATGTGGCTCTGGGCAGCCTGGTCTGCTGGTTGGCGACCCTGCACACAGCAGGGGGTTGGGACTGGATGAGCACTGTGGGCCTTTGCAACCCAGGCCATTCTGTGATTTCCTGACAGTGCAACACAGGCTGTCTTACACCAAATTGTATTTTAACTCAACAGGAAGAATTCTGCAAAAGGGCACAAACCCGTGTGGGTTTTCCTTTCTGTAAGTTATGCTGTGAAGTGAAAGAAACGTGTTGAATGATCTCTCATGAATAAGCTGATGGGGACAGAGGGAACTTCCTATACTGAGTGAGGAGCAAGTGAGTTTAAGTGGTCTTCAGGGCATATTTGCTTAGCATGTTCTTTATCAGGGGCTTTACGAGGGATTCTACGAGGACTTTAGTATCTAACCTGACTCTTATTTGCTGCAAAGCTTTTGTAATGCAGCTCAAGCCTCTCTGGTAATCCAGCAGCACTCAGGCCTGTGGGTTGTCAGTGTGTTTCCTCTGAAGTGATTATAGGCATTTACATTTCATATTGAATATCTATTCTTTCTGGCTTTGGTCAGCATCTTAGGATAGTTCTTTTGCCATGTTTTTGCAGTTCCAGGCATGGGAACAAGGTGCTCATATATTACAAACTTGAAATGATACGGTGTTTTGTGCCAGAACTTACTTTGCTAGGGCTTGTTGCTTTCTCATTTTCAGCTTTTCAACTCGAGCACATGAAAGCCTCCCAGATATTCTAAACACCACGAACCTCTGTAGAGATGCTAATGAAACAGTAGTTAAGAGATTAAAGGCCTTTGGAGTGTACAGCCTGGATGAAAACCAAGTCAAGACAGGAGCTAAACGGTCCCCTTGTATCCTCATCTAACCTGATTTCGTTTTCCTAGTTGTAAAAGTCTTGGAGATATTTGGAGTTCGTGCATGCTTCCCTCCTGCTAAGCCTCAGAAACCACAACAGTAATTACAACACTTTGTTAATGAGACATTTTTTTTTTCCCCTCTTCCCTTGTATTCAATTTAGTAGTTTACTTTTTAACAGTCTAATGATGGCACCTGTGATTCTTCGTTCCCTCTGCTCTCAAGGCATCCTGGCAAATAAAGATGAATGCCGCTCTTCTGCTGTCTCATCTAACATCTAAGACTGACTGCAGCAAGTTATTATGCTTTGAAATATCACTTGTCTTGTGGATGCATGTGCTAAATTTGTGACAGTCGTCACATTGTTTAAAATGTTGTTTGTGTATATTGAAAGGTGATGAGTTGTTCTCCTTCTAGAAATCCTCCGTATTAGGTCACAAGCACCAAGGGTGGTTGTCCCTTAAGTGACATCTACCAGGGATCCCATCAGTATTTAGCTGATGCAATTTAGGAAGGAGAACTTACAAATTCAGGAAGCCTGTATCTGGGAGAGCTGGAAAGTACAGAAGGGGTTTGTTAGGAGTACAAACAACTTGGTTACTTACAGGAAATGCAACCTGTGATGATTTTTTTTAATTGAAGTTATCTTTTAAACTTCTCATTTAAACAGTCTTTTTTTCTTTGTTTTTGCATCCAGGATTACACTGAGATTTCCTGGCTTCTCCACATTCAATACAACAATCCACGGCAATCTTTTTTTTGGACTTTTGGTCCTTTCTTAAGTTGATGTTCTCTTTATTTGGAACATAGGAATGCTATGGGAATAAAGGGATTTGATTTTACCATGATAAAGTTTGCAAATTATTTACTCTTATCAACATCCTATCAATTTTTACTTGGCAAAAGAGCATCTGAAGTCATTCAGCTACATGTCCTACAAAGTACTTTCCCAAGAGAGGTACCTCTGTTTCTTTTGTTGTACAACAACATACACCTTTAAATGCATGTGTAAGAACAGTAAAGACCTGTCTTGTCCTGCTTATGGTTTTAGAATAAGTGATAAAATTTTATATCCAGAAAACTGAGAGCGAGGTTGATTCAAGCTTGGGTGACTCCTGTTAGAAACAGAATGACAGCGTCTATTTTACATCACTCATTTTTGCGTGATTCTTTTTCAAGGTGAGTTATCAGTGTTTTGGAACAAAGGGCTTCATATTTTCAGAAGCACTGCATAATTGCACTGCATATGCTAATTGCACATGCTGCTCGTGTTCATGTTCTGGTAACTAAAAGTAGCGTCCAGATCCAGTTTGAAATGTAAAACATGTAGGAGATGTGAAAGGTACCATCGGGACTGTGCTAATTAGAAGCATCCATGATGTTTAAAATACATTCTTTTTCATTAGCGTACATGAAAAAACGGCTATCAGTGGCATCTTACGTATGAATATTTAGGCATTCACCATGCACTGTGCAGTGTTCATCATCCATACTGGTTAGCAGGGCTGTCAGGATGCAAATGCTACAAGATCTGCACGCAGGCCACGTTGTTTTAAATAACCTTGAAGCGTTCCGTGTTGTAGCATGCTGTTTGTTGTCGGTATGTTATATAGTTATTGTCAAGTGTACTAGCTCAAAGTACAGCTATCGGATTAATAACACGAGACTTCTTTTGGATTAATAGTAGCGCCAGCTTTGAATATTTGGTGGGGAGACTCAGGAACAGTCTGTGCTCTGATCTAAGTTTCTGTCCAGTTTTTGGGAACAGAAGGATGTTGTGGAAACAGAGGCGGGCCTGATTCCAAATCGTAATTTCTTTCAATCTCTCTCACTACGATGGGGATATGAAATTAAATGTGGAAAGGTGCTTGGTCACTGTTCACTGTTAGTGTCTGTCATCTCCCGGAAAAAGGATTTAAATTCACCAAGCTTGGAAAGGACCTCGAAGATCAATCCAACTGTCCTCCAACCACCAATATTTCCCACCACACCATGTCCCACAGTACTTGTATCTATACTGTTCTTTACCACCTCCAGGGACGGTGACCCCACCACCTCCATGGGCAGCCCCTTCCAGCTCCGGACCACTCTTTCAGAGATGAAATTCTTCTTCATCCCCGACCTGAACCTCCCCTGATGCAACTTGAGGCCATTTCCTCTTGCATAGAAGTCTAAAATTCTCTTGTAGCTTGTGGAGCTTAGGGATCTCTTCATACCACTTTTGGTGTAGACCCTATGTTTGATCAACAGAATTGCTGCCTGGATTCCAGCGACCTATTAACTAAAACTCTTGATTAATTTAGGAGTGTTTGATCCCACATATGGAAATTAAGTGTTTTTTAACAGTGAGGTAGCTTGTCAATGAAATAGCTCAACAGATGGGAACAGTGGTGGGTTCTTCGTCTGCATAATCTTCATGGTCTGGAATGGGTAAGTCTTTAGAAGGCAGAGCTGAAGGAAATGGCAGCTGCAGTTATAAACTGACGTCTTTCCACTGACCTGTCAGCCATAGAATCATAGAATCACCAAGGTTGGAAAAGACCTACAAGATCATCCAGTCCAACCGCTCACCTATCACCAATAGCTCCCACTAAACCATGTCCCTCAACACAACATCCAGTCGTTCCTTGAACACCCCCAGGGTCGGTGACTCCACCACCTCCCTGGGCAGGCCATTCCAGTGCCTGACCGCCCTTTCTGAGAAGTAATACTTCCTAATGTCCAGCCTGAATCTCCCCTGCCGCAACTTGAAACCATTCCCTCTAGTCCTATCACAAGTTACAGGAGAGAAGAGGCCAACCCCCAGCTCACCACAACCTTGGTTCAGGAAGTTATAGAGAGCTATAAGGTCTCCCCTGAGCCTCCTCTTCTCCAGGCTGAACATTCCCAGCTCCTTCAGCCTCTCCTCATAAGCCCTGTGCTCCAGACCCCTCACCAGTTTTGTTGCCCTTCTTTGAACACGTTCCAGGGCCCCGATGTCTTTCTTGCAGTGAAGAGCCCAAAACTGGACACAGTACTCAAGGTGTGGCCTCACCAGAGCTGAGTACAGGGGGACGATCATCTCTCTGCTCCTGCCGGTAACGCTGTTTCTCATGCAAGCCAGGATGCCCTTGGCCTTCTTGGCCCCCTGGGCACACTGCTGGCTCATGTTCAGCCGAGCATCAATCAGTACCTCCAGGTCCATCTCCTCTACACAGTCTTCCAGCCACTCCGCCCCAAGCCTGTAGCGCTGCCTGGGGTTGTTGTAGCCAAAGTGCAGGACGCGGCATTTGGTCTTGCTGAACCTCATCCCATTGGCTTCAGCCCAGCTCTTCAGCCTGTCCAGATCCCTCTGTAGGGCCTCGCTACCCCCAGGCAGATCCACACTTCCAGCCAATTTGGTGTCATCTGCAAACTTACTGAGGGTGCACTCAATGCCCTTATCCAAGTCATCAATAAAGATATTGAAGAGGACAGGCCCCAGCACCAACCCCTGGGGAACACCACTCGTGACAAAGAGCCTTTGGTCTTTGCCTGCTGGAGGCCTGCCACATTTCAGGATAGCTTGTCTTCACTGCTGATTCTTTGGCGTCTTTGCCATCAGTCCTACGTGGGGAGCTGAGGACAGATAGCTCAATTGTGTCTAAGGGAATCCCCCTCTGCCTTTGCATTTGAGTTCTCTGTTTGAGGGATTGCAGCCCAATATTGAGAACGACTGTTTACGAGGCTGGACAGTGATAGGAGGAGGGGGAATGGTTTTAAAGTGAGACAGGGGAAGTTTAGGTTGGATCTAAGGTTGATCTTTAGGTTGGATCATTGCCACTGGCTGGGTGGGTGGTGAGAGAGTGGTGGATGTAGTCTACCTTGATTTCAGCAAGGCATTTGATACTGTCTCCCACAACATCCTTATAACAAAGCTGAGGAAGTGGGGGATAGATGAGTGGACACTGAGGTGGGCTGAGAACTGGCTGACTGGCAGAGCGCAGAGGGTCATTGTTGGCGGTGCAGAGTCTGGTTGGAGACCTGTAACTAGCGGTGTTCCCCAGGGGTCGGTGCTGGGTCCAGTCTTGTTCAACATCTTCATCAATGACCTTGATGAGGGGATAGTGGCCACCCTCAGCAAGTTTGCTGATGATACGAAGTGGGGAGGATGGGCTGACATGCCTGAAGGCTGTGCTGCCATTCAGCGAGACCTGGACAGGCTGGAGAGCTGGGCGGTAAGAAACAGGATGAGGTTTAACAAAAGCAAGTGTAGAGTCTTACACCTAGGGAGGAATAATTGCATGCACCAGTACAGGTTGGGGGATGACCTGCTGGAGAGGAGCTCTGCAGAGAGGGACCTGGGCATCCTGGTGGATGACAGGTTGGCCATGAGCCAGCAGTGTGCCCTCGTGGCCAAAAGGGCCAATAGCGTACTGGGGTGCATTAAAAAGAGTGTGGCCAGCAGGTCGAAGGAGGTGATCGTCCCCCTCTACTCTGCCCTGGTAAGGCCTCATCTGGAGTACTGTGTCCAGTTCTGGGCTCCCCAGTACAGAAGGGACAGGGATCTCTTGGAAAGAGTCCAGCGGAGGGGCACAGAGATGGTGAAGGGCCTGGAGCATCTCCCCTATGAGGAACGACTAAGTGAACTGGGTCTGTTTAGCCTTGAGAAAAGAAGGCTGAGAGGGGACCTGATCCAGGTTTATAAATATCTAAGGTGTGGGGGGCAAAGTGGCGAGGCCAGACTCTTTTCAGCAGTGTGTGGAGACAGGACAAGGGGAAACGGCCAGAAACTGGAGCATAGGAAGTTCTGCACGAATGTGCGCAAGAACTTCTTTACGGTGAGGGTGACGGAGCACTGGAACAGGCTGCCCAGGGGGGTTGTGGAGTCTCCTTCTCTGGAGATATTCAAGACCCGCCTGGACGCCGAGCTCTGCGACCTGCTGTAGGGAACCTGCTTTGGCAGGGGGGTTGGACTCGATGATCTCTGGAGGTACCTTCCAACCCCTACAATTCTGTGATTCTGTGATCTTAGGAGGAAGTTTTTCCCCCAGAGGGTGGTGACGCACTGGAACAGGTTGCCCAAGGAGGCTGTGGATGCCCCATCCCTGCAGGCATTCAAGGCCAGGCTGGATGTGGCTCTGGGCAGCCTGGGCTGCTGGTTGGCGACCCTGCACGTAGCAGGGGGTTGGCACTGGATGAGCACTGTGGGCCTTTGCAACCCAGGCCATTCTTTGATTCTAGGGTATGACATGATTCTATTTTTATATTTAAGAACATTGGGGGACCTTAAAGCAATTAGAGTGGGAGCCAGGAGGCAGAACAGGGCAAACAGGCAAGAGTGCATCGAGAAGGGGATAACAGTAACCTGGCTTGGGTTGTGCAAGTTGATAGTAAGCTGTGGAGATGTTTATGAGTTACTGCAGAATACTCCATCTGCAGAATGCAGTTGGATAAAGTAGCCATGTGAATCCGTTACTGGTTTCAGTGTTAGAACGATAATTCTGTATCATGAAACCACAAACTTAACAGTTTTCTTTCTTTGACAAGCCCTAGGAGAAGTATGGTCATGTCCATGCACACTGAGGGAGGCTCTCTGCTTTCTGATAGCATTAAAGGCTGCGTTTTTGGCATGATGTCAGTTTATCCTTAATGCCTTCTGATTCCAGTTCACTGGAATACTCACGTTTAAGTGCAGCTGAAGCAAATGGCTTTTTAGAGAAGAGGAGGACCCACTCGTGTAACGTGCAAATCTTTCTGCCTCCATAAAGCGCGCTTTGCGAGCTGTGGTTTCCATGCACGAGCCGTTCACACACATGCAGGAAGTTTTCTTGACTTCTGCTAACTACAGTAAAGTCAATGAAATTAGGGAATAAATGATTCGCTGTAAATATTTGGTGAACTGTGACTAAGCAGCTTTTAATAGAAAGTGTCAGCATTTCAATTCCACGGGCTGTTTATGTGCTGTTGTATTTTATAAGGCGCTTTGTCATGGCTCGAGATATTTACAGGACATCTTTTTTTAGTGACTGTTTTTCATTTGGGAGACGGATGGGAATTTCCTGAAGGTGCAAAGCAGGCTCACGGTGTCACTGGATGTGTCACTGGAAACAGCACTGCTGCACTTCGTGTTTCCTTGTGTCCGGGGTTGCAAGCGGAGCTGTAGGAAGGCTCTCAGCTGCAAGGCTGTGAGAAGTGGTTGGCTGCAGTTGCCCTGATGATGTCTGAATGGCTTTGGTGTTCCTGAGGTATTGGGAAGAACCTCCTGCAGAGCCTTGTCACAGAAAGTCCCAGCCCCCAAAGACACCCTTGTAGCTGGCCTGGAGGGGGAGGTTAGGAGCAGCAGCTCTGCTGCATATCAGGGGTGGCAGGACTCCATCAGGGTAGTGTATCCAGGGGCTTTTTTTTTCCCAAATGAGCATCCTTGGTCATATGTAAGCATCACTGCTAGAAGCAGGTATTTTCACTTGCTAGGTAAAGCCCTGCCTTCCTTGCTTCTTCCTTCATCTCCAGTGACAATAAGGAATGTCAGCAGAAATTTCAGATGGGAAAAGAAAATTAAAAAGTTGATTCCAGGGAATGGAGAAGAATAGAGATGTTAAGGCTCCGACTCCTGGGTGGGTTCCTCCACCCACCTGGTCACCATGGGATTGTCTCGTAGGTCCTCCTCCGCGTCGGACTGCAGAGACCACCTCTTCTCCCACTGGCTGCTGAATATCGCTCCTGTTGCCATCCCCAGTAACCACACTAATTGCTTACATGGAAAAGTAATATTAGGAAAATATTAAGAGAAGCTAAAAATACATTAAACATGATATAGCAGCTGGAACCAGGGAGAGCCAGCACCTTCCACCAGCCAGATCTCCATGGACCACCAGCAAAGTGCTGCGGGGCCCACTGCAACCGTGCAACCACATAACGTGCTTTGGAACATTTACATCAAATATCACCTCCTGCTTTTTACCTTGACCTCAGAAGACTTCCCCAGCAAATGATAAACAATGAACTTACATAGTGTGCCCAAGAGACTTCGGTTCTAAATAAGCCCTGTATGATGCCACACATTTTCGAGGAAGCAGAGCTTACCCGAGACCACACAAATCTCAGCCACCAGCACCATTGCTTGCGTGTCGAGTGATGCCAAGCTAGGGCTCGAAGAAGTAGTGTCTGTGCCTGGATATAGAAGCACAGTCAGGATGCTTTGAAAAAAGAGCTTGGTGCTGAACAGCTCGGCCCTTTGCAGCACTCTCCTCTGTGGTACCTGCAACTGGAGCCTCTTGCTTTTCTCCATCTCTGAAAGAGAACAAAAATGAGAATTGTTCTGCTAACTGCAGCAAGGATAGAGGCATTAATGTTAATTATTCTCCTGTAATACCTCATTCTGATACTGAAAATTACAGTCGCTTTCGCCTCTGTACTGTTTGATTCAGTGTGTGGAAATGGCAGCCTTTCCTGGGGAGAGTTTGGTCTCCCTAGGAAGTTTCCCTGCTGCCAACCATTGCTTCCTTGGCTCATAAGGAGGAAGGGAATGGGGAAGACAGGATGCTGAGCGCCTTTCCTTTAAGCATGGCACTTCCTGACTTCTGCCTATAGCGATTAATTCTTGTTGTCGAGTGCAGTTCATTTTAAACACTGCTTGCCAGGGAGCATCTCTTGGTATTGCTTAGGATGCAGCGCACGTATTTAATTGACACAAGGATTTTTTCTTCTACGATGTCAGAAAAGTGCTATAAACCTTACTGCTGATCCGCAGGTGAGAGTAAATGGAAGTGTTTGTTGGAACTGACTCTCTGGAGTAATTCTTTATTTTGTCTAGATTATCTGTTTGGATAAACAAGGGAAGCTGAAAGGTCTTCCCCGATATCATAGAGTCATAGAATTGCTCAGGTTGCAAAAGACCGTAAAGATCATCACGTCCAACCACAACCCATCCATCCTACGCTAACTCTAACAACCCTCCACTAAATCATGGCCCTGAGCACCACATCCAAATGGATTTTTCAGAACTCCATGTTAGAGCAAAGCTTTCCAAGCGCTCGTGCCTCATCCCAAGCTTCCCATTGAAGGAAAGAAAGTCTGAGCAAGCAAGCTGCTTCGTGTTGCTTCCCCTCTGCATTGGGAGTGCTGCTTCATTAATTCATTTTAATGCTGAGGGGTTCGATGTGGTACTGAGGGATGCGGTTTAGTGGGAAATACTGGTGGTGGGTGGACAGTTGGACTGGATGATCTTGGATGTCTTTTCCAACCTTGGTGATTCTGTGATGCAGACCGTTGCTGTTCTAATCAGCCCCATCCCCAAGTTGTGGGATGGAGGGCGGTGAAGAAGGAAGGGCGTCCATCTGGGCTTTCCTGTGGAGGCATGGGAGGCTGCAGGTTTGCCCTATGCGTTGTGCATACAGGTATAACTATGCTGTCGTTTTCACCATTTCTTTATTTTTTTTACATCTCACGTGTTTCCTTAAGCAATTCTAAGATAAAAATATACCAAGGAACGTACCTTGATTATTTAATGAGGCATTAATTGCGTAAGTGATGATTTAGCATTCGTGGTCAGTGCTGTTGTTGGAGAGCGCCGAGGCAAAAATCTATGGTACAATTAGTAGGGACGGATGCGGTCCTTGCTTTTGTTTTTGTAGCAAGTAGATCAAGCCTAGAGTGATTGTAAAACATCAATATTTTATAAAACTCTTCTTTTCTTCTTCCAAAAATTCTGCCAAATTGTACTTAAGTGAAGTCTTCTGAGGAAGAAGCCCGTGCGAGTTCTTTACTATAAATACATCTTTGTGATTTTAAGAAGAACGGGGTATTTATAATGGATTGAACCAGAGCTTCTCTGCTCTGTGTTATCTTTATAATGTTTGCCATAAAGTGCTTCCAGGCGACATCTTGACTTCTGTAATTTTTTTCTTCCTTTTCGTTGGTGCCTGGAACAGATTACTGTGGGTTATAACATTTTAAAACATTTAAGTAATCCATTTGAAAGCAGGAAAAGGAGCACACCATTGATACGAAATTGCACTGGCTCTCCAGAAAAGATTTTATCACAGAACTTCCAGTTTCTTACTCTAGGGAGAATGATGCATAGTTTGGTTTCTGAAATAAAACATGTTTTCAAAGCACCGTCTTGGTAAGGGAAAATAACATCTCTTGGGAAAATTTTACCTCCAGAAAGAAAAAATAATGAGAGTTTTAACTGTGTTCAGTGCATTCTGAAGTTAAACCGAAGTTAAAATCAGCTATCCAAAATAATTAGTCTGAGTTTTAATAGATGCACGTGCTCTTGGAATAGAAGTGGATGTATCTGATCAGTGCTAGTGGGGAAATGTTTTTTATTTGTGTTTTTCTCTCACAGGTTCAGTACTGAGATGGAGTCATTACTGTAATGATTCAGTTTTGATTTTTGGTACTTGGGAGGTTGTGTTTCTTCGTTAGCCGTAGAAGGCATGCTGTGCCATGAGCCTAACTCATTAACTGTAACTCAGAGCACAGCTCATCAAACTGTAGTTTTCGGATCACTGATAATCCAGAAGTCATTAAACCATAGAGCCACCAAGGTTGGAGAAGATGTACGAGATCATCCACTCCAACCATCCACCCATCACCAATAGCTCCCACTAAACCATGTCCTTCAACACAACGTCCAAACATTCCTCGAACACCCCCAGGGTCGGTGACTCCACCACCTCCCTGGGCAGCCCATTGCAGTGCCTGACCACTCTTTCAGAGAAGTAATATTTCCTAATGTCCAGCCTGAACCTCCCCTGTTGCAACTTGAGGCCATTCCCTCTAGTCCTATCACAAGTTACAGGAGAGAAGAGGCTGACCCCCACCTCACTGCAACCTCCCTTCAGGTAGTTATAGAGAGCAGTAATGTCACCCCCGAGCCTCCTCTTCTCCAGAATGAAAGTCATATTAAGTATTCTACAGTTCTTTTTTTCAGCACGCATAGTAGCTAAAAGAAGTTACAGAATCATAGAGTCTAGAAATACTGCAGATGATGGTGTTATAGCTGGGGCTGAGGGTGCTCACGAGAAATGCTCTTGTTGGTACGGCACCGTTCGTCTGAAGGAAGCGTGTCTTTGTGAGGAGATCCTCTTTCTGGATATCTCTGAATAGCTCTGACATGAGCACTTCCACGATGACTAAATGACAGTATAGGACCTCCCCGTGCTCAGGTGGGCTTTGCTTAAATGTGGAGGTTGGCGGCCCTGCGTGCGGCAGGGGGGTTGGAGCTCGATGATCCTTGAGGTTCCTTCCAACCCAACCATTCTATGAACACATTTTACTCTTCTCTGTAAACAAGGACCTTAAAAGACACCTCCTTGGCCAAGCCTTGGTGACAGCCAGCAGCAGGGCCATGGAGTGGGTTAGCCAAGGAGGAAAAGTGGCATTGCACAATACCTTGATGTCACATGCAGGCGTGTGTTCATTGAGAACTGGATGTAATTATCATCATCTTACCCGGAAAAAACTCATTCATAAGTTGTGAAATGAATTTCTGAAACAAAGAGCAAGCCAGAGCGGCCTTGACGTTTCAGAAAATATAAGAAGGATAATATTATTTCTTTACAAATTAGCATAAAGCATTCATCCTCATTTATATTTTTGTATCTTGTGGATTACTTTCAATGGCCTGTGGTTTTAATCTAGATTTAAAATAGCTAGGGATTTCCACATTTGGTTAACACTTACAACGTATATATATACAGTGAAATTATGTTTTGACTTCCTGCTCTCCTCGTCATTTTTTCGCCCCGTCCTCATGAGAGCAGGCTGAAAATTCATCTCTCTTGGCTTCGTTAAATTCCATTTGTGTTTGGGTGCATTGTTGCGATGAACTTTTTCCTAGCAGAGACGACTGATCGCAGTCCAGTCGGCACAGCCTAGAAAGACAGTTGTCTCATTTATTTCCTGAAAAACTGAAACCCTTCGTGAATGAGCAAATGGAACGTATTATGTTGTACAACTGGAATCAATTAGATCTTTCTCCTTTGCAAGTCGTAGGGATTTGTAACGTTAATTTACGTTCAAAATGCTTCGCCGTTAGGGTTTGGGGTGTTCTGATTAGTACACAATGGTACTAAAAAGGGTTCTTGCCACAGCTTTCTGTTGGGATAAAGCTGCTGATTTTCAGTACTTAGGAAGTGCTTGCAGTCCTATAACGGAAACCGGGCTGAAGCCAATTGCTTCCCTCAATAAACGAGATTTTTAAACGCACCTATGTAACCAAGCATTAACTATTTTTTGTATATATATTTCTTATTTTTAAGTCATAGAATCATAGAATGGCCTGGGTTGAAAAGGACCACAATGATCACCTAGTTCCAAGCCCCTGCTATGTGCAGGATCACCAACTGCCAGACCAGTCATAGACTAGTCATACTAGTCTCTTTGTGGCTATTGCATGACGAGTGACCAGGTTAGCTTGGTGAAACCCTGTGTAGCAAGATCATTCTGCAGAGCTTTTAGCCAAAGTTAAAAAACAAACTTGTAAGGAATTTGCAGGTATTTACCCCGACAGAATGTGCCTATATGTGGCTTGTTGGAAGCAGACCTGCATCATAGAATCACAGAATGGCTTGGGTTGGAAGGGACCCCAAGGATCTCGAAGCTCCAACCCCCCACCACAGGAAGGCCACCAACCTCCACATTGAATACCAGCCCAGGCTGCCCAGGGCCCCATCCAACCTGGCCTTGAACACCTCCAGGGATGGACGGGGCATCCACAGCCTCTCTGGGCAGCTGTTCCAGCACCTCACCACTCTCTCTGTGAAGAGAGAATCTGTACAGGCACCTTGCTTCAGAATGGACAACGTTTTAGATGCTGATAATTCATAAAGTAACAGGTGATATGGAAGCATATAGCTAAAGCAGTATAGGATGTTCATTTAAGTGCGTTTTCTAAACTATATTCTTTTTGCATGTATGATTTCCTCTTTATGTTTTAACTGTAGCCATGAAAGTTTAAGAACAGATAATCTTACACCCTTTCTGCTTGAAATTATACTTATGTTGCTCAAAAAGTAACACCTGCTGTTTATTTACATGAGGAAAAAGTCTTTTACCGTGAGGATGGTGAGGCACTGGAACAGGTTGCTCAGAGATGTGATGGATGCCCCGTCCCTGGAGACACCCAAGGTCGAGATGAATGTGCAACATGATCGAGCTGCGGTGTCCCTGCTCACTGCAGGGGAGTTGCTCTAGATGACCTTTAAAGGTCTCTTCCAACTCTTTAGGATTCTATGAGAGAGTGTGCAGGGAGTGACAGACCAGCCAGCCTCCCCTGGGGATGTGATGGAGCAAGTCATCCTGGAAAACATTTCTGAGCCTCTAAATATAAGAAGGTGATTCAGAGTGGTCAGCATATATTTACAAAGGAGCCATCATGCATCACCAACCTGATAGACTTCTGTGATGACGTAACAGCTTTGGCGGATGAGGAGAGAGCAGTGGATGCTGTTTGTATTGCCTTTAGTAAGATTTTGACACTGTCCCCCTAACAACCTCACACACAAGTTGATAAAATAACTCCTGGGGAGGAGTAACACTGTGGATCAGCACAAGCTTTGTGAGATCCCATATGAGTACAGCATTGACCATCAGCAAAGAAGGCCAGCAGCATGGAGCCGTATTAGACACTGCCGGCAAGGTGGGTGCAGAGACTCTATCCCAAGGGATACTCAAACCCAGCTGGACACAACATCCTTCTCTGAGCAGAGGGATTGGGTCAGGCAATCTCCTTGTGCGCCTTCCAGTCTATACCAGCAGTGGCATAGTGCTCTCTGTTCCTTGGTAGAGTCATTCAGGTATCAGGTATCAGATTTCTTACTGTATGCATTATAGATTATTTAAAGAAGCATCAGGAAAAGTTGCCCCTTGTAGAGAGTAAAGTTAAGTTTTTGTATTTTTTTTCTACGTAATTAAAACAATTTCAATCTCAGCTGAAGCACACAATTCAGAATGTTCACACTTAAACAAAACAAGTTACTGAATCAAGACAGTGTCCTCCCATGGAGCTGGGAGTCTTTTGCATCTCCAGAGTTTACTCCCCATGGGTTTAATGTTATTCTTGATTTATGGTAAAGTCACTGAGGACAGGACTTCTCTTTCCAAGAGAAAAACCTGACTTTTCATGAGTTGAGCGGTTAGGCATTATTAATCCTGCTCTCTCGCAGACCTTATAATTTAAAAAATCATGGTGTGAAGAAGATACTCTAATTTTCAGGTGAAGAAAATTGGTCTTAGAAAGGCCTTGCTGTGTTGAGATCTCACCTCAATGACACTCGATGTTTGAGGATGTTGCATTCCAACAAAGTAATTGAGAAGTACGTGCTGTGAACACAGCTCACTATTGATTTTTTTTCCCCCCCAAAAAAGCTCAAAATTATTATTAATTACAAATTCTTTTCCTGTTTTTAGAATGTTAATAATTATAAGCATCGCTGAAACTTATTTCAGACTCTGAATATGGCATTCAGCATTTCTGTTTAAGGAGCTCCAACAACCACGTGTTAGTTGTAGCTGTGGAACTGTCTTAGAATGTGCTCACATCTCATTGTAACGTTTTTTAAGTCGCGTTGTGAAGATTTCTTTTCGTGTATGTTTAACATCATGAGACCCCCAGCTCCTTGCTGAGCTTTGGTTCCAGTGTTTCCAGCACTTTCGGAGAGCGTTACGAAGGATTTTTGTTTTCAGATGTTTTCCTTCCAATGCTCTGTAAGTGTTCCTTTTCTAACTTGTATCCCTTTACGTGGTACTTTGTCCTTTTGAACTGTTAAATGGTCTTATGTAATGCTTCTCTTGATGTTTATGCTTTTCCCCCACATCTGCGGGTTTAATCTTGTACTGAAAACCAGAATGCACTCTGTAGTTTACAAATCAGTTTCTTCCTCTACTTGTTGTTCTCACAGCCATATTCAAATTCTGGAAAGAATTCTGGCACTTTCCTTCAGTAACTGGGCTGAATTCCTCTTAGGGAAATTCAATAATTCAGCAATCAGATTTTTAGTGTTAGTCTTACAGTGTTTAAACAAGAGAAGATGTCTCCACTTGCTGAATA
This sequence comes from Alectoris magna, assembly GCA_030625065.1. Lineage (NCBI taxonomy): Eukaryota > Metazoa > Chordata > Aves > Galliformes > Phasianidae > Alectoris > Alectoris magna. The sequence continues at coordinate 111,213,725 of CM060562.1, read as the reverse complement.
AATAGGTGGTAATTCATTTTTATAAGTTTGTTGAACTTCTCTTGACTTCATAGAAGTAGGAGAACAAGGGAGCATTGGGGTAGGGACGCTTTAAGCACTGCAGAGGGATAGGATTGCTACCCAGGGTGTGGAGAAAGGAAAAGAGAGTTCTAGAGGAAGTAACACTGCCGATTTACTCAACCTTGCATGCAAAATAACGTAACACTGTTAACAAATTAGCTAAATTATACATATATGTATATATGCACACAACTTAATTTTAGAATATCTTCTATAGAAGACTTCTTGAAACTGGGGATTGCTGGCCCATCTTATGGCCAATAACTGTGGCCATAAGACCATCTGTGTAGATTGAGATAGGTTGATTTGAAAAGGCAGCAGGGTGTATCCCCAACTATGGGTCTTCGTATTAAAGACTGAGACTAGTGCACTTGTTTTTTTATTGTTTTTGTAATGGTGTCATTGCATCCTAAAGAGAGTAGAGTGACATGGAGTAGCTCTGTGCAGCACAGGCTCAGGAACCTTATCGTTTGTCATTATAGCTCTTCAGTTAGGAGAAGAAGAGAGCTGTACAAGTTAAAAGTCATGGAGAACGAACCAACTTTATCCCCTTCTCCTGGTAGGCCAGCCAGATACTGGGTGTAATTCTCTTAACCACATCTGAGTGCACGCGGTGTGGTTTGCGTTGGATCCTGCCCAGTTGGTTGACCTGCCCTTTATCTCAGTGGGGCTGCAACACGCCAAGCGATTGGCATTAAGGAGCTCTGGAGCCATGGCTGTGTGAAATGCAGGCATGTTATTTAGAAGCTGTAACATAAGCTTTTCAAAATGACTCTTGGGTGATTGCTGATGAATCAGGCAGCAAACGATGCTTTTGTGCTCCCCAGGAATTGCTGCTTGCAGAATGCTGATGGTTTCTTACAAGTTGAGCCACTAGCAATCTTAATGTCCCTTTAAGGAGGGAGGATTTAGGTTGGATGTCAGGGGGAAGTTCTTCACTATGAGAGTGGTGAGGTGCTGGAACAGCTGCCCAGAGAGGCTGTGGATGCCCCGTCCATCCCTGGAGGTGTTCAAGGCCAGGTTGGATGGGGCCCTGGGCAGCCTGGGCTGGTATTCAATGTGGAGGTTGGTGGCCCTGCCTGTGGTGGTGGGGTTGGATCTTTGTGATCCTTGGGGTCCCTTCCAACCCAGGCCGTTCCGTGGTTCTGTGATTAAAAGAAGGAGAAAAGGGAAAATAACCTTTATTTTTGTATTGTATACAGTAAAATTGTAGTAGTTTTGAATCCTCTTATGGCAACTTATGCATGATTTTTCTAAACTATAAAGAGAAAGCCCAGCAGCAACTTGCAGTGTGATTTCATCTCTCCAATACTTCCACTAAATCCTGGCAAAGAACTGTCCTGTGTGACGCGTGAAGCCCACATAAACCTGATTTCCTTAATCTGAGCATGTAAATATATTCACTGTGAACTCTAATGGGAATTAAGGTTGCCTTTTATTTTCACATGGGCTTTGAAGAGCAGAAGAACACATAAATAGACAACACACTGCTGACATAGTTATTCTAATGCGTTTTCATGTAGTGCCGGCAGTTTGTGCTCGTCGATTACAAAGATTCAGGGCTTTATGCCTTCTGTTTTCTCCTTAAGGTAAAGCAATAAGCAAGTAAGTTATTTGTTTTAAAATGAATATCCCTTCCCTCAGTTCACTGGTGGTATTATGAAGGAATGATGCCTGTAAAACAAAGATTTGTCATACCATCACTATTACATAATGTATTTTAATGTCACACAGAAGTACTGAGATGACAGCTGGCTGTCCTTCCTCCACTTCCCTCCTTGGCGTTCAGACCTCTCTCCAGCATTACTCATCTTTGTTCTCTCACACTTTCTTCCTCTTTGATTTGGTTCTCTCATTCCATTTCCACTCTCCATACAATTCATCCTCCTGTGTGTGTCTAATCAGTTCTCTGCTTTCGCACCAACACTCACTCTCAGCCTCCTGAGAAAGGAACCTGTAGTTTCCCAATCTTCTGTCATCTTTGGAACCAGATCTTAATATTTTTATCAAGGCCAGTCTGGATCAGGCCCTGGGCAACCTGATGGAGCTGTGGTGTCCCTGTGCATTGCAGGGGAGTTGGACTGGATGGCCCTTAAAGGTCCCTTCTAACTCAAAGGATTCTTCGATTCCATGATTCTTTGTCTTTGTCTTACAATTAGTCTCCTATGGGACCAAGCCAAATTACTTTAACATATCGTATTGCTGATTTCCCAGAGTCTGTTGGTACTTACCTATGGTGATTTGCAGTCTCTCTCCTTCCGGTATTTGAATTGCTAGAAGTTTTCTGGATGTTTTTGTGCTGCAAAACCGATTCTCATTGTCACCACCTGACCATCAGCTCTCTAATTACTGATATATTTAGGAAGAGACTTGTTTACACTATGAAGCATCTCTGAAAACTAGGCATGCGGTTGTGTATTCCAGATGCACTCCTGACCAACAGTTGACAGTATGACTGTGTATTCTTGCAGTACTGAGGAGACGTGAGCCCAGATATTATCCAGTCCAAATACATCTAGTAGTGTGTTTTCCCTCTGCGATTCTGTGGAATCCTTGCCTGTTTTTACATTTGTAACAGTGATTTAGCTTTGAATCACAGAATTGCTCAGGTTGGGAAAGACCTTAAAGTTCATCAAGTCCAACCACAACCCAACCATCCTACCCTAACTAACAGCCCTCTGCTCAATCATGGCCCTGAGCACCGCATCCAAACGGTTTTTAAACACCTCCCTAGGGAGTCTATCCCTATATAGTTCTATATGCAGTGAGCACTTACAACCTGACGGCATTCTGCTGGGTTGGTTGATGGGTGCTGGCCTAGTGATGGAGGCACCTTGGCTGCGTTGGGCTGCCTGTAGAACCTTGTCTGCATTCAACTTACATCTATCTGCAGGTTCCCGTTCTGTTTTACCCTGAGCTGAACACCTTCCACCTCCCGGAGGAGCTGCCCCTCAGCCTCCTCTCTCTGGGCCCAACAGGACCCAGGGCAGTAGATGGAAAATAAGTATTACGGAATATCAATTTCTCAGTGGAAAGGAATGCAGTTGGGGTACTCCTGGGGAGTGATGATGAGTCAGGACAGCAGGCGGTGGCAAATAAATACCTCTGTGCTGCAGATAGAGCAGTTATCTCCTTGCCCTGGGTGAGATTCTCAGCCTCACGGTAAAGCTGAAGCCTTGAGGGACCATCTCTGCCTCTGCAATTCCTGTCAAGTAGAAACAGAAGAGGAAAAGTGGTTCAGGATTTCTAGAAAAGAACAAAATGCATATTTCCCACCAATCTCCTTCACTGCCTTTATGCTTTTCCTAGGCTCGATTCATCAAATTTATTCAAGGTGGTAAATTCCACATGAGTTGGGGCAGCTTTGTTATGGTATGAACTCAATAGAAGCCCCAGTAAAGGAAAGTATTTATTCTAGCTCCGTGCACTCCCAGCCACCCTGGCTGCACTTCCTTTCTGGCCAGCACTGCACTGCAGGGCCGCGGAGGATGGGAGGTCGCCGCAGCTCTGTCTCCACAGCCACTTTCCTGGTGGTCTGGCCACCTGGGGAGCTCTGCATCGACCTTCTGGAGCAGGGCTCCGTACTTTGCAGCCTTTTAAAGCCTCCAGAAATGTGGCAAAGCAAGTGCTTTATCTATTTCTGTAACTGCCCAGGATTTTGAGGTTGTTGCATAGAGGTCTCTGTGCCGTGAGCAGATGTTGTACCTTAGCACGTGCCAGGCGTGTATCTGTATGAGTGTGTGTACGGACGCGCAGCGTGCTGTGACTCTTCATACGAGCTCTGAGCGCGTTGGACACTGGGCCCTATGACGAGGTTGGAAGCATCATTATGGGAACTGGAATGAATTAGAAGGTAAAATAAACAACAAAAGAGTTGTGGCGGTCTTTACAGGAGAGAGCTCTCCCCTCAACCAACCTTATACTTGTTAGTTTTGTTACTTTTAGGTCAAAGGAAATTGAGAACCTGCAGAGTAGGCCTGTGCTTAAGGAGGAAAAGTTTAGATTGAATGTCAGGGGGAAGTTCTTTACTGTGAGAGTGGTGAGGTGCTGGAACAGCTGCCCAGAGAGGCTGTGGATGCCCCGTCCATCCCTGGAGGTGTTCAAGGCCAGGTTGGATGGGGCCCTGGGCAGCCTGGGCTGGTATTCAATGTGGAGGTTGGTGGCCCTGCCTGTGGCGGGGGGTTGGATCTTTGTGATCCTTGGGGTCCCTTCTAACCCAAGCCATTCTATGATGATTCTGTGCTCTTTTCTCTCTCCATACTAATGTTCTAATCTGGTGAAATGTGGGGACGATGTTCCCACCCCTCCCCCCCCCCCCCCACCCTTGTAAAAACATTTCATCAGAACTGAAAACCTCAGATGATCCAAAAACTGGAATTGGTTCATTAGTTATATGGTAAAATATCAAGTTTGATTTCACTTCTCAGAAGCAAGGGCACCAGATTTTGGATAGGTGTGCCTGGAACGTGACTTTCAACTTGGTGTTCTGTGTAATGAAGTAGTTAATTTTGTTTTATGTCTCTCTACCTTGTGTTCCAGTATAGAATTTCACCAAAACCTCTGACTTATCCTCTGTATCAGAATGGAGCAAAAGATTTACCATCTGTCTCTAGGATCAATAGTTCGTATTTTGATGGCATCTCTTCTACATTTCATGCCATTATTGGAGCTGGAAGTTACCTTTGTGAGAGGTTTCTGAATGCAGGCAGGGAAAGTCTCTCAGTAAAGTCAGCACAGTGGCTCAGAAATGCCCTTATCCTTGCACCTTGCTGCTTTCAGAAAACCAAACTACCTTTCCTTTGTGTATGTGAGATGTCTGCTAGCAAACGTGAGCAAAGCAATTTGTATTGGAGATCATAATGCTGCCAACCAGACGTTTCCTATTCTACTTTTAGACATAATGGGAGATGATTTTTCGATTCTAAAGAGTCGGTCAGGTTGGATATGAGGAAAACTTTCTTCTCCAAAAGAGTGGTCAGGGGTTGGAATGGGCTGCCCATGGAGGCAGAGGGTCACCATCCCTGGAGGTGTTCAGGGAACATTTACATGTTGTGCTGAGGGACGTGGTTTAGTAGGAAATATTGGTGGTAGGTGGATGGATCTTGGAGGTCTTTTCCAACACTGGTGATTCTGTGGTTCCGTGATTCCAAGTAAGAAGGAGCTGTATGTGATGGTTGTTGTGGCTGAATTATTGGCTTGGGTTTGTATGCATTGCCTGATTAGGAAAAAAGTATTTTTTTCTGGCAATTTACAGATGCATCATACTTAAAAATGAAATATTTAAGCTTTATCACTTATGAGCAATTGTTTTAAACCAAGGAGGTTTCTCATATTACTGTACATTCCAGTGTGTAATGTGGTAATAAATAATTCTATTTTTATATGTGTTTCCTACAGAATACACAGGTATTTGCAGTTTATAAAATATTTAATAGGATCTGGTATGCTTGCAGTTCTGTGCTTGCAGTCCTAGGAAGGGTCTGATGTTATAATTCATGTACGTGTGCACTCCTGCAGAACAGAAGGGAAAACTCTTTGGGTTGTCCCATAACATCTCAGTTACAGTGAGTATATTTTCCTGCACAAGTTTTCTAAGTTCAAAACCTCATTTTTGGGTGGAGAAAGAGAGGGGTTTCTTTAGAAATGCCTGGAGGAAATATCTGAGATCAGCGAGTGGCCTTGCGCTGCTGTAATGATGTAAGGCAGGAATTGCTTTTTTTGCTTTGATACTTGTGGAATGGTAAGGTATTTTCCATGAGCCCTTGTTAAGCCTAATTGCCACCACTTGGGAATTGACAGTTTTAAGTTTTAAAAATAATTTAGCTGAAATGGGTGGGAAGTAGAGCAAGTCTTTGGAATGACTGGACTTGGATTTCGTGAGTGCCCTTGGTTTCTTCAGTCTTCCATTGTTGGAATGAATGCATTTCAGTGGTGTTGTGCCAACTGCAGACTGCTGGAGGGCACGGAACAGACACCAGACCTGCACTGGGCTGTTCCGATTGCCAGGCTGAGCTGTAAGGAAAGCTATGATGTGCAGAGCTCCGCACCGGCCCTCTGCTGCACACCTGGGAGGTGGGAAGTTAGCTGAGCAAATTGCTCAGGTCCTTTTCTTCCACATAGTCCTCCAGCCACTCAGGCCCAAGCCTGTAGTGTTACCTGAGGTTGTGTGGCCAAAGTGCAGGACGCAGCACTTGGTCTCGTTAAACCTCATCCTGTTGGCCTCAGCTCAGCAATCCGGCCTGTCCAGATCCCTCTGCAGGGCCTTCCTACCCCAAGGCAGATCAATGCTTCCCCCCAGCTCAGTGCCATCTGCAAACCTACTGAGGGTGCAGACAGTCCAAATCATCAATCAGAACTGAACGAGTCTCTTTCCACTTCTTTCTTCCATCACTGTCATGTTTCTCTGCTTCTTTCAGGAGTAGCAGGACGACATTTAACGTTTACTATGGGAACGCTTGAGTTGGCTCTTGATTCTGTGCACTATAACATGGAAAAAGGAGCCCTTCATTTTTATATAAGTAAAAGAACTGGGATAAGGAAACTGAAGGATTTTGATGTTCATTAATCCTTTATTGTTTACAGGAAGGGTTGACTAAATAGGGAAGATCAGTGGTACTTTTTTATGGTGTCCTTCTGCAATAGTTTGTGTGGCTCAGCCACCCAATGGAGGCATGAGCAGCTGTGGGCTCACTGACCTTGAGTGGTTAGGAATGAGCGCTGGGTGCACAAATAGAGCAATCTGCAGCCTTTTGGGACACTGTGAGACCTTCATTGGGTCTTCAGCTGTCGGTCTGAGTGAATTCAGTTACAAGAAATAAATCTGTCAGTCTCATTTAGATGTCTTGGATATTTCACGTTTTCTCTTCCAATGTTAATACTGTTATCTCCTCCTGGCCTCCTGTCGTTCAGTCTTGCGAGGCAGACTTTAACAGCCTCTCAGTTCATAGTAGGTCTTTCTGTATCTTATCACTAACATTTCTACTTGGATTCTACTTGGAATAAAATCCGTTTTACCTTTGAACACATTTATTTGGTCACTGTGTAGGTGAAGGGGGCTGCAAATACAGGTACGCTCCCAGTGGACCCATGTTACAGCTTTGCCTACTGTGGTTTTTTTTAAAGATGTTCCTACAAACTGGACTTTGCCCAGTTTTCAGCTTATGTCACCATGAACTTCAGTATACATTCTTACAGCCCTTTCGTCCCTTCAGTCACATTACTTAGATTTATATTTCTTGCAATGCACTCAGCGATCCATTTCCATATGGTGTACAGGTGCATTAAGCTTGTTCTTACTCAGATGTTTTTTATTTCACTCAAGACCACCTACTTGGTTCCTTTTTAAGTCCTGTTCATAACCTTGCAGTAAACTTCTTTCTTTCAGGTTTTCCTTGGGAGATGCTCGCAGGCCGCTCCATGAGTCTGCCATCTTGGTGGAAGACATCGTCCACACCCAGCTGATAAATCTGGTAAGAACATAACCGATACAACAGGCTCTGCTCTGAAACTCCTTGAGGAAGCATACAGCTCTCATGATCAGATGACTAACAACAGATCATTCTGGTTTTAGGACCAAATAAAATGCGGAAACCGTGAGTGGTGCTCTGCCCACAGTAATGTGAAGAAGCTCCTGCTAGACTTGCATCTCGGTAGCACACACCTCACTACCTCACTTACGGTTACGTCTTGTGTTTGTGTGATAGCTGAAGATCCACCTACCACTGGGAATAATGCTGATGGCATTTCTTTTCTGTTAAAATTCTTAAGCTCTTAAAATGAAAAACATTTTTAGCATCTGAAGAGCCCATTGGGAATTTTTCTGTTTTATTCCTTGTTGTGAATGCGTTATTATTTGCTTAATATTTCTGTTTAAATATTTTTACTGTTCGGTGTTTTGATTTCTGTCAGAAATTATTTGGTAGTAGTAAATATTTTCCTTCATTGAAAGCCAGTGGAAGTGTTGTATAAATAATCAGAAATTACTGAAAAAAAAGAAATTGTGGGAAAAAAAAGAGGTGGTTTTGAATACTGCAGAGGCGGTTCTAAAATCTGAACCTCACCATAGCTTTTATTTCAAGAACATTTATGGGTAGGTTAGTGCTGATGTTTCACACAACAGCACGAGTTTGCCATCTGGCATTGGGTACTGGATGGTGCAGTCCTTTCTGCCACCTGTGCCTCGGGACACATAAAGTGTTGTGCTTCTCCTCACTGAGTGGTTCTTCAGCTGTAATCACCAGTGTGTCCGTGTGGGGATGCACACTGTACGGAACTAATACGTACCAATAATGCTGGATTATTGTAAGTAATATTGATTTATGGCAATCCCTTAGATTAGCTAAAGGATTGGGCTCTGAGCTCCTAGATCTTCTTTATGTATCTTCTGCTTTTTAATGAGCCCCTTCAGCAATGCAAAGGTTTTTTTCTGAATTCTGAGGTAGGTTTGGTAACAACGGTAACAAGATGAATAGACTTTTGTAAAAGGAGACAATTCAGAATGGGGCAGACCACAGAGAAGTGATGATAACTAAGCCTCCCCTGCCCTCCCATTGCCTGCAGGTGGGTTCTTTCCTTCAGCTTTGCACTTAACCCAGCAGGTGTTCCTGCATGGCAGTGACCACATCCAGGGCCCTGCCAGCCCTGGGTAGCTGCTCTGTGTTCATATCTCAGGCCCTTCAGCATTTATCCCCTTCCCTGCATCACCTAGCACCTTATGCTGTGCTTACTATGCTTCTTATTAGGCCTTCTTATAAGGAACAACCTCTTCTCCCTCTCCACGTTTCCCACCGGTTAAACATGCTGCTCCAGGCCATATGTTTAGATTTTTGTTGTTGTTGTTCTAGCTATAACAACTGTATAATAACTTGGATTATGAAAACCGATGGCTGTGGATTCACTCTTCCTTCAGCAATAATGTGGTGTAGCATCTGTGCTTTTGCCTTCCTCCCAAGCTTAGCAGATCCTTATGGCAAAATGTGCTTTGTGAGAAAGTACAACCTGTAGCCAAGTGGTGTTTGCACTTAAATCAATGCCGGGCATTTGTGTCGGGAGTCTGTGACCCCTGGAAAACCCTGAGCGGGGTGTAGGAGCATGTAGGATTTCCTGACAGAAGGAAGAATGGGAACAGAGCGGCAGATAAACAGCTTTTCTAACCTTTCACCTCCGAGCCCAAGACGGCACTTTATTTCTGAGGAAGTGAAAGTATCTTTAATAGCTCATTGTTTTGACCTCTGACATTGGCATGCCGGAACTCTTCAATCATGGGCTTTTTACATGCTCTGGGTTTCTGATTGGGATCTTTGCGCATTCTGCATCCTTTACAACTGCACTTCCTTGCTGGGATGTTAGTACGTATTTGCAGCGAGTTTTCACATTAGAGGTAGATGCTCATGTTGGTATATGCAGCACGAGAGGAAAACTGGTCTTGTAATTGGAACTGCCTGGAAATGTACTGCTTACTGCATAGATTTTGTCATACCATTCGTGCTAATGGACTGCATAGTTCTTGTTATGTAATTTAATCGTTTCCTCCCAAAATTCGTGTCCTTTTTGTCATGTGTAAGGCTAAACTGTAGGCATTACTTTTATGCCTGAAGTAGGGCTGGCACGTCGCACACATCTTTCTTTGTAAACAGTTGTAAGAAGTGCACATACTTGTAGATTAAGTCCAGATTTGAGCTTCTGAATTCAAAAATAAGTTGCCAGCTTGATTACCTTTGATTGGTTGACTTCTGATATCTCTGAGGTTTATAGTTCCAGCTTCCTATTTTCAAATGTGATCTGAACTCTATTAAATCAGGGTCTGATTTGGACAGACTTATACGGTCACCATATCAACCCAATGTATACTTTATGAGGTCTGGCTGCTACAGCAGATGACTGCACTAACAAGTCAAATCCTTAAAAGCAGTCTTATTTTAGTCTGCATCACATTTTATGAGCAATCTTTTTATGTTTCAAACTATATGTAATAAGTTGTGCACTGCTTTATATTAAGTTAAACTGTGCTAGAAGTATATAGCAACGTGTAGAAGGAAATGAGCATCTCCAGAGAGTGATTCACATCATCCTAAAATTAGTTTCCTCATTCGATGAGATGAATCACCTCCTGAGGAATTTATTTCCTCAACTGCCTAGTAAAGGGACCCTGCGGTGGCTGTCTGGGCTTTGAGTATCAAGGAGATAGTCATAAACATTGGGAGCGGAGTTACATCTGATTTGTGTCAGAATACTAAGAGGAGCTTGAATTTTTTTTTGCATATATTTTAATTATGAAAGCGCTTTGCTACTTGCTATCAAGCAGTGTAAAAAAAAACACATCAGAACGAGAAAGCTCTGTACATATTTTTTTTCAAGCACGGTTTATTGAAAGAGCATAACAAATCTAAGTTTGTTTGAAACCACGTTGACTGTTGACTGATAGTATTTGTTCAATAACTGATCTATATGTATTTATAGATGCCTTAATATCATCTCTTAAACTGCATTCAATTATGTGAGCTAAGACTGGAGTTCCAATCAAAGTTAGAATGACCCTGATGGGTCGGCACAAGTAGAGGAAAGTGGTTGCAAAGAAAATTGTACCTGCAAAAAAAAATGTTCCAACAGAGAATTCAAAACGATGTTAATCAGCAGGGGACAAGCCATTAAGGTACTGTTCAAAGTGGAGGCTAGGCTTCTTTGAGCTGCTTCTTGCATTACAGCCAGCACACGTTGAATGTTCAGTAACAAAATTCAGTATGGAGTTCATCAACTTTTTATTTTCAGGCACCTGCTTTAGCTCTGCGACTGAAGTTGGTACTTCGGTGCAAATTTCCCTGTCCAGATTAAAGTTAGAAAAGTGTAATTTGTATCTTCTTTGCACGAAGGTTGCACATTGTGTTATCTTTCTGGTTTCGGTAGAGTTGCTTTAAAAAAGAAAAAGTAAGAATTCCTCATTAAGGATTGTTAATATGAGCCCTATGGAACAAGTGCCAGTGAAACCAGAAAACTGTGGACAGAACAGTTGGACGGAGCAGTGGTGAGGGCAGTACGTTAACCTATGGAGTCTGGAGTTGGGGTGGTGCTTTGTGGAGTCAGTGGTTGCACTCAGTGATCCTCATGGGTGCCTTCCAGTTCCCATGTTATTCTGTGATTGCCTCAGTTCTCTGCCTTCGCTTGTCATTAAGTTGGAGACCAGCAGATGCCTTCCACTGCCTTTTATCCTTGACTACATTTTCTACTTCCAAAGTTAATTGATTCTCTTTAGGCTTCTTTCACATCTGTGATTATTTGCCCAAAAGCTGCACTCCATGAAAAGTGCCAGCTGCTGCATGGAAAAGCGTGGTAGGGTCACCTGCACAACCTGCTGGGGTCTGAACATTCCCCTCCTTGGAGGACAACTCCTGCCTTGGGGCCGTGGAGAAACACTCATAGAATCACCAAGGTTGGAAAAGACCTCCAAGATCATCCAGTCCAACTGTCCACCTACCACAAATATTTCCCAACAAACCACATCCCTCAGTACCACATCTAAATGGTTCTGGAGCACCTCCAGGGACGGTTACCCCATCGCCACCCTGGGCAGCCCGTTCCAGTACCTGACCACTGTTTTAGAAAACAAATTTTTCCTAACATCCAGCCTGAATCTCTCCTGGCACAACTCGAGGCCGAGTCATTAGGGCTGTAGGGAAGAAGTTGTGCAAACGGTCAGATGCACATAGGTGGTCAGGAGGATACAGCAGTGCTGGAGCAGCCCGTCAGAAATGGGAGGTATGTCGGACAACCAGATAGGTTTTGTGGTTTTAAGTTCCACAAGATACAGGTTTCAAAGCATCATCTTTTGTAATGATCTACTGATATCTGTTCAGACCCTTAGGAAGGCCAAGCTGGTGGCCTTCTATGATGGAGTGACAGCTTCGGTGGACAGGGGAAGGGAGATGGATCTGATCTACCTGGACTTCTGCAAAGCCTTTGACATGGTCCCTCACCACATCCTGCTCTCTAAATTGGAGGGGTGTGGATTTGAACGATGGACTGTTTGATGGATTAGGAATTGGTTGGCTGGATGCAGCCAAAGGGTCGTGATCAGTGGTTCTGTGTCAGGGTGGACACAGAATGTGGTAATGGTAGTCCAGATATTTGCTTCCACAGAATTCAGGTTAGCTCTACATCTAAATTTCAAGTCTATCTATCTGTTTTGTTTCTGAAATACTGAATAATGTCTGAGAAGGACTTAGGTTTGGTTTTCCCCGCTGAAAGACATTTTAACGGTAGCAAAGAGTTCAGCAAGGGGACATGAAAAATTGCACATACGCACACCAAAAATATAAATGTGCTCATAAACAGCCAAGATCAAAAAGTCCCCAAGTACTGGTGAGTAACCTTATCTAGCTGTGAAAGACTGCCACAGCGCACTGCAGCAGCCCTGGACTGCTTCCTTTAAACGCTTTCTCCACTGGAATTCTTTGTAAACTGTGATAAGTCATCGCTGAGGCTGTCATGAATGACAGAATTCATGTTAATGGAGCTGTGGTTTACTCCCTGTCAGCTGAAGTGTGTCTGCTGGAAGATGGATTCTGATCTCTTCAATTGATGTCAAATGATTTAAGACAAACCCACTCGGCTTTTTAGAATGCGATAGTGGCAACTTAAAGGAACTTCAATAGCACAAATCATGTTGAACATGGTATCTGGTTTTGTGGGTCGCTTTTTTTTCCCTCTATCATTTGCCTTTGTCTTCCTATGAATGAACTTGATCTCATGTAACTTGTGCTGCCATGTAATAGTTACTAACATTCCACTCTTCGCTTCCTTCTTAGTTTAACTTCCACACCTCATATCTTCATCTGCGAGCACCGCGTACTGACATTTCTATTTTCATCTGATTTGTTAGTATTGGAAAACAATTAGCTTTTACACAGACCGTACACTTGACTGAGAATCAGTCCTTTGATCTCACAGAACACAGGTTCACGGGTGAATAATCTATGCTGGAAGACTGAGAGGTTTAAAGCTTACATTGGTAATTCGTGGGTAGGATGCCTGCAGTGAGATGCAGAGATTCAGCAGTACCTCACATCCTTAGAAGTAAGAAATGTGGATTACGTTGCTTTTTATTGTAAGGACTTCAGTGATTGGGTAGTCATTTGGCACAGCTGTAAAAAGGGATGGTGAAAATGCAGAGACAGCTGTAAGGACAGGTTTATTGGTATGAAACACAAAAGTCCTTCAACGCGAGTGCTGTGAAGGTTCTGTTTTCAAAGGGCCAAACATTTTCTGCACAAGTGTGATGAGCCGGTTTTGCTTCCCAGCTTCATTCCTGCAGCTCTTAATCATTTTAGTGTAGTTGGGAAAGAAAGGAGGAGGAGGGACAGCTCACTTTCACTTGCATGTCCAGAGAAAAAGGCTCTAGCAGTGGGGGAGAGAGCTAGGAAACACGGCATGTTGAAGGAGAAACGCAGACAGATGGTTTTTGGTTCTTTCCGTCCTACTCCTACAGCCTTTACTAAAAGCCAAATCCATTCCACTCGTCATTCATTCACAAACTGGCTTTTGATGCATGCAGCCTTCACGCTGCTCTCACATCGTACAGTTTCAGGTTTGTTCACTGCATTTTTGAACTGTTCCACCTGTAACCTTATCTGCACAGCTGTAGGATTTCTGACATTCCTTTTACAAAAGAAAGAGTTGCAACCAGCAACATTCTGTTCATTAACAGAAATTGCCTACTGGTATAAATAAGCAGTGTGAAGCACTGCTCGCTCTTGAGCACAAAGTTATATGCAACTGTCACTTATGCCACCCCAGTAGGGGGAAAAGCCCTTGTTTTATGAGTCTGTTTTAAAACAGTAATAAAGTTTCCTGTGCAGGACATTAATTAGAGGGGTTATCAAAATAAGACAAACTAATATAATTTGTGATTGTACAAAATAAAGGAAGTTGAGGGCACCGCAGGGACCTAATGAATCACAGGATGGAAACAATCTTCTGGCTAACTAAACATTCAGACTTTGTACTGGGTGTAGGGTGTATATACAACTCAGCAAACCGGAACACGTGCTGTGTTTACATGAATGGGATAAAGGAGTTCACCAAAACCATCTGGGAAAAATCCTTCCGCCGTTCATTCTGCTCCTACTGTAGAGTCAATTAAACGACATACATGGTTTGCAGCTAACACGTGGCACACCTGCCCTGGGAGGAATCGGACTGGAAAACAAGTCTATAATACAATTGGATCCTTTGGTAGCGCTTCTCATGTGCGGTGGAAAAGAGAAGGGTCTTTGCCTCCAGCAAGTAGCTGCTGGTTGTAACACACGCGTAAACGTGGCCATCATTTACATCGTGCTCTTGCCTTTCCACGAGTAGTGGTGTTCTTTTTCCCCTTCTGTTGTAAGTTGCATCTTTGACATTACTGGCCGCCGTCCTTGTTTTCAAAGCAGAAGATTTGTGTTTAAATTTCTTCAGAGATTTTCACACATCTCTAGTAGAATAGGTTCTGTAGTCCTGAGCCTGCGATAGACTCAGTCTATCCACTGTTGTCCTAGAGGTCACGTGCTGGAACTCGTGTACCAGACAGGCTCTGCAGCAACATGTCTGTCACTGGGGAAGGAAACCTTTGGCTTAGAAAGGGCCCTCATCAGGCACAAGGAACTGTTTTGTCAACTTCTTGTTAAAAAAAAAAAAACAAAAAAGGAATGTCTTCCTTTTCCAATGCTTTTTGGTTAGTAAGCACTTGCTTTAGATTACTTGACAGTATTTCATTTTTAATATATTAGTATTAAGGAGATGTTATACAGAAAATGTAATTTGGAAACGATGAACTACTGTTTATCATGACTTTCCATAAGTAATTGTCTTTTCTTCCATAATAATGTATATGAAAAAATGTGTCCTTAGTTTTCTGCTCCAACGGTAGCTGTTACTTGTTCACATTATTCAGACATATTTCTCCTAAAGCACAGAACCTACTTTACCCTACCTTTACCCTTCAAGAAGGCAGAGGTGCTACATGTGGGAATTTCCATGTTCTGCCAGGCCAATTGGCAGAGGGCAAGCTTGGAGCTAAGCCACCAGGACGGTCACTGCAAGCTCAGCAGGCTATCTGAAACCAGCCAACCAACCAAGATGATCCAGTTTATCAATGCAGCAAGAACTGCTCAGCACCAGACACACAGTAAGCACACTTTTGAGCAGAGGTCTTCCTTGTGCCTGAAGAACAAATGTACAGCAAGAAGTAGTTCAGGACTCCCAGTCTGAGTTTATGCGCTCCCTATGCATTCTCTTAGGATGTGGAAGCACTTCCTTGGTCAGGTGTTTTCTTTCCCACGGGTCTTTCTGCAGAGTCAACATGTGCTGTGGGATGGAGCTTAGAGCATGAGGGCAGATCTCAATGATCTCAGAATTATTTACATTTTTTTTTCCCTGCATAGAATCATAGAATCACAAGGTTGGAAAGGACCTACAAGATCATCTAGTCAAGACGTCGTCCCATTACCATTGCTACCACAAGCCACTAAAGCATATCTCGTAGCTCCTCGTCCAGATTTCAGCATTCACTTTCAGGAAAACTATGCTGATAATTGATTTAAATAAGTAATATTTAAATAAGTAATATTTAAATAAGTAATATTTGTGTTTTAGCTTTTAGTTCATCTTGCTGTACAAGGTGCTCTTAAGGTAGTCTCAACCATCAGTAGCTCAATAGCTCTTTTTATGACTACGGAGTATTTTTTCTACACAGCCGCCTGTCTAAAGCACACGATGCACCTCTTCTGGTCCTGTGTTGTACAGCCATCTTGCCTAATTTGTTTCAGAGGAGGACATATGCATGGTAAATGAGAAAGTGGATTTCAGGGAGGAAAAAGATGGTTTCTTTTGAGCCTTGGTATTGTTATTAAGATATGGAAAATACTTCTGTTTTTCACTCGGGAGCTGAGAAGATTAGTTTTCATTTGGGAAAGGCTAAGATAATAATACCATGAACCCTACAGAAAAAAAGGAAAAAAGGAAACACAAAGCACAGAGGGAAATGAATGATTGTACACACATAATTGTAGCCCCACGTTCAGCAGTAAGAAAAACATCAAACTGTTGAATGGATTGAATGGAAAAAGCAATGTGATCAGTGGTTAAAGATCGTCTTGAAGCACATCTAAAATAAAAAGAACGAAGGTAGTGCAGGCAGCCCCAATCCTGGTGTTTCCCAATTTTCTCTATCACATTTTGGATTGTAGTTAAAGAACAGTCACATAGATGCAGGCCTGCCCCTAACGCAGATTCCTATTCAGGCTGTTGGGCAAGAAGAATTAAATCTCTAGGAAGTATCACTTACAGGTCTTCAGAATCAATTGCATTCCTAAAGGTACAGGCACTCAATTACCTTGGCTGCTAAAGCTTTTAGGAATAAGCTGATGAGCTGATTCCAGGCTGTTTCCAAAATACGTCCTCCAATTAATTTATATATATAGTATTATGAATATAGTGCAGATTGATTGCTGACACTGTCTTGGATGAGCTGAGATATTCCATGTGAGATGCTCTGTGTCTGGGGTGGATCAGTTCCTTATTCTCATGTCCCTGGTTGCGGTGACTAAAAATACCTCAAATGATTTGACTGTTTCAAGGTTGGAACAAAGGAACAATTTTTCTGTCCATCCCAAATTTCAGAGGTCAAATGGAAGATTAATATTCAGGGTTCTTTCTTCCTTCTACTTCTTTGCATGACAAAACTGAATATTAAATTGAGCACGTGTAAAATCCATACAAAGACCCACCTCATCTTGTACTCCAGTTTGTTAGACATGGTGAGAACCAACTGCAAAGAGAAAGTTGTCAGTGGTGTGAGCACACGTGTGTTTGATGAGGAAGAGGGGCATCAACTTTGAAAAGCATCTGTGTATCTTTGAAATCAGCTCCAGAGTCAAATAAGCAGTGGGGTTTTCTTACTGTTTTTACCATCTTTCTTTATTTCACATATTTATCCAAATAATGTAATGGTGACATTCCTACTACTTTTCCTTGGAGATGCTGAGTGGATTCATCTGAACAGAGACAAAAATGGTCTATCTGTGCCTGAGGTAATCATTAGAAATTAACTTCTGTGTTAGAGGGTGGTGATGCACTGGAACAGGTTGCCCAAGGAGGCTGTGGATGCCCCATCCCTGCAGGCATTCAAGGCCAGGCTGGATGCGGCTCTGGGCAGCCTGGTCTGCTGGTTGGCGACCCTGCACACAGCAGGGGTTGGGACTGGATGAGCACTGTGGGCCTTTGCAACCCAGGCTGTTCTGTGATTCTGGGAGGTAGGTGAATGCATTTACAATGTGACTCTTCCTCTCCCAATGTAGCTCTACCATTCTGCCACCCATGTAAAATCTGGATGCCTTAAGTGACTTTTATGACTCTTATCACCTTTATGACTTTAAACTCTGGCTGTATTCTTTGTTCTTCATTGACTGTATCCAACAGAACTTGAAGTTGTGAATGGCACAAACTGATTTATGGATATCTGTGGGAACGAAAAAAAAGAGTACCATTAAATTCTGCATGGTCTCTAAGTGTCTCATAAAACTTAAAGGTCATCTCAGAGTGTTTAACAGAGCAAATTCATTGTAGTTTTTAGATCACCTTGTCTAATTCCAAGCAAACCTGATAGTTTCAGAATAACTTTTTTTAGGGAGATTGGCTTGTTAACAGTGTTATGCAGTTACAAGGAAATGTGGTCACAGCTGCTTCTGGTTTCTTAGCTAATCCACCTGATTGGAAACAACAGGTTTTTGATATTTTTCCATTTCTTACACTGACACCTAGTGTTCAGAGCTCTTGAGTTTTCTAATAGTGCACTTTGTTATTAATAGATAACTGCCAATGCTGAAGTTCAACACCACTGTGCAATACGGACATTTCTGCTGTTCTTAAAAAGAAAACAACTGATGTCGAAGGTGTTACCATGAAGAAAAGGAAAAAAAAAAAAAAACTTTGGAAAATACGAATAGTTCCCCACTATTGGAAAAACTTGGCAGAAGCTGTTTTACTTCTTGAAGTGCTGCAGAATTTGTTTTTGTAATGTTAAAGGCCTTTCTTTTTGGCAGACACAACTCTTTTATTCTGTGTCACTGGCCAACGAAAACAGTGATAACAGCAGAAACCCTTAGATCAGTATTTATTGAATTGTGGGGGATGTCAAATGCTTTGTATTTCTGTCTTCTTTTATCTCCAAGCCACGAGTTCAACCTGATAGGAGCGTTGATGGCAGCACAGTCCTTGAGTGGATGGAGATGATTAAATTATGCACAAAACCCGCACAAACAATCTTGTCTTATCTCACACTTGTAAATAACTGCAGTAATCAAAGTGTGGGTTGAGACCAATCCTGACAAAGACAACATCAGCCAGAGTCAAATCGATGTTTTAGCTCTCATACCAATGATGTTATTGAAGATCTTTCATCATGTAAGGTAGCTGGTTAAGGATTGCGTGCAGCTGCATCTAAAAACATGAATGAATGTTCATGTTTTATTGGTGGCTTCTACAGAAAAATGAAAAATGGTGGAGAAAATATATAGTAAGATTACCCTCAGTCCTTGATTTCATCCGTTGTGTTTTGTTTCCCCATGACTTTTCTTGCAAGTGAACCCAAAAGCCATCTTTCTGCACTGAGACGTCTGCGTTTTAAGTGTCCTTCCTTACACACTCTGCCTTGCCTTGTCCAGAAAGCAGGCAGCAGTGGCAGTGCACTGAACACTCACCCAGCCAGTGGTCTCCTGTTGAGGAAACTCACTTCTCACCCAGTTTCCAAGTGGGTCTGAATGTGGCCATAAAAACGTTCTCTTTATATAAACTTTGGTGAGCTTCATTAACCAGGCTCCGCTGTTCTATTCTACTGTTTCAGTTTTCCCTCCAGAGATGGCATCTTCCTTCCAGACCCATCAACGATGGGATTCTTTAGATTCTTGTCCTATTAGCATTGAAAATTAAGAAAAAATCATTGGTGTTCTGCATGAGGTGAAGGAATAAGTGGCTTGATCACAGGAAGGCTTAAAGGAAGTAAATGTGAGAAAAAAATGCGGAAGCTTTGCACCAGTTCATACAGGAATGATCTTCTCAACATGATCTTCTCTTGATGCTTTGCAGTGAATCCTGTTCCTCTCAATTATTTGCAACCCTGCTTTTAAATACAGTGTACTCCATGTAATAGTCTCTGTGGTATACATAAGTGTTCTCAAACTCAAATCTCTGTTTTCATGCAGTCAAATTCCTTTAAATTTCAGTGTGCAATCTCATGAGTCAGACTGTTGATTTTCTTATATGTTTGATACAGGGTTTGTACTTCTCTGTGTTCAAATGGTGTATTAGAAACCGCGCATCCCTGGAGCTGTTCAAGACCAGGTTGGATGGGGCCCTGGGCAGCCTTGTCTAGTATTAGATATGGAGGTTGGTGACCCTGCCTGCAGCAGGGGGGTTGGAGCTTCAACATCCTTGGGGTCCCTTCCAGGCATTCTGTGAGTCTATGATTCTGTGCTGCGAAGTTGGCTATCAGTAATTCACATTCATGTGAACCACCTCCGTGTGCCAGACAGGAGTCCACTTTTACAGATGCCTCTCCATGACAAAACTCACAAATCATTTCAAAACATAGGAAGATAACTGAAAAATCTCTGGTGTATAAAAGAGAGGATAACGGTGTCAAAAGCAGTGGAAAACTCAGAGAAAATAAAGACATAGTGAAAGCCCAGATCTCTGTCCAGGAAGAGGCACATAGTGTCCCATTATGAATAGTTTCTGGGGAGGGGATTTATGAAAAGTCAGGTTGGAGCTGATCCAAGACAGATTTAAAAGAAGGGAAGTCTGTGTGTTAGCTGAAAACTGCATGTTCTACGTTTTTGGGTGGGTTTGTTGTTTTTTTTTTGCAGATGAAGAGAGGGAAACAAATGGGAAAAGATTTGGAGAGACAGGTTGCAGTGAGATATGGGTTCTTTAAAAGAAAGCGTAGACTGAGGACATCTGTACACTGTGAGCAGAAACGCCAGAGAGCAATGAAAAATGGAAAACTAAGTAGGCAGCGCATGATGTATGTACTGTGGTGGGTCAGAGTTGGGAAAAAGGCCAGGATTTATGACAAGAAAAGGTGTTCAGGAAGGAAAACTAGGTGCAACTGTGTGGGAATGCATATATTATCTGTTGTAGCAGAAAAAAGGAAGGAGCTAAAAGAGCAAGTACGATTGCAAATGAGGAATAGGAAGGCTGAGGTTCATCAAAGAGAATTCCACTAAGAAGCAGGATAAAGATGGAAACAAATTTGTCATGGATGGAGTCTGGAAGAAGATCCTATGACCTCCTCTCAGTGGCAAGAGAGTGGGAATGTGTCATGAAAGATAGGTTTGAAAGAAAAACCAGCATTTGGTGCACTGGAGCTTTCTGAGTGGTTTGGAGAATCAGTTTGGGAAGCAGGTTTGCATAGTGTTAGGTACTGATGACAGGAAGGCAGTCAAGAAATGGAGTGATAATTAGCAGACAAGTTGTTCCCAAATTGAGTCTCCAGTGAGGCCAGATAAAGGAGGTGGACAATGATGAATCAGGTGGAACACTGCCATTGGTGTGACCATGAAGGAGAGCTCACGAGTAAGAAGAAAAGGAGAGAGAGTTTCTACATCCCAGTCAGGAATTCATGGGAAGCTGGAAAGTCTTGTGACAAATGTTTCACCTGTGTGCACCATCAAACACGTGCAGATCTGAACGCATGCATCTCTGCGCTGTCACCTACATGCAGACATTTATACATGTATATATTATGTACATGTACTGAGTGGAATTAATAGTGAGTACTTACACAGCGACACACGGACTAATGTGAGTGTATAAAATGCAATCCATTCGCAAGTTACTGCTTCTAGCAGCCCTTCTTACAATGCTCAGTAACTACATTTTTCCTAATCTCTAATTTTTATGTGTGTTTTCACATTGCTTGCCATTTTCACCTTACATTCTGCTATCGTAATTCCAGATCGGTAAAAAGAAGCCAGATGATGATTGCTTTTCCGATGTGAATCTAAAATACAAAGAGGACTGAGTGGATTTTTCCCAGTGTCACAAAAGAAATGAATGGCAGAGCTGAAAAAAGTTGACTCGTTGTAGCCGAGAGGGAAGCTGTGCAGTTATTTGTATTGATGGTCTACGTCTCAGCCAATTGGGTTTTTATTTGACAATCCAAAGGTGTAATAACTTTTATTGTAAGAGGAAGAAAAATACACCAAGGCTAATAAATAATGGAGGACCTACTAGGGATATGCATAAATGCGTATCCTGTTCCTATGTATATACAAGCTTAATTATGTCTCTTTTAATTTTGCTGTTTGATTCAGTGGGATTGTCAGGTAATCATCCTTCTGAAATAACAGAAGGGGATACAATTTCGAATAACTTTGTTAATCTCTTCTGGCTGTTAAAAGAAAAGATTTATTGGTATCAAATTTTATTGCATTCTTAGGATTTCCGAATTGATTGGCTGCTGGTTTAGCTTACTTGTCTCTTCCAGTTAGAAACCCAAACACAACAGAAGAAAGACATTGCATTGAAGCTGACGTGCAACAAGTGAGTGAAAGTTCACTTGGCTTTTTCTCTCAGCACCAGGTGCAAAAGTTGGCTAAAAGTGCTGTGGCAGGCAGTTATTTTAAAGCCGTTTCTGGTTTAGTGTTTTATCAAGCCCAGGAGTAAAATATTCTGCAACTACTGCACTTTCACAAAGCTACTTTTTAAGGTAGAACTCTGAATTGTTTAACTAATTAAAACGGCCCGGTTACAAACATTAATCATACTGTAGCCGTTAATGAGAGAGCCTGTGGGATTTATGGAGGGCAATATAAAGTATCTTAAAGGCGTGTCTCATTTTTTGGTTTAATATGCAGTAAATTTGCATTCTCCGTATCTAGCAGAGGTTCTTGCAGTCTTGAGATGTATCTCATTTGCTGCATTCCCTCTTATGAGTGATGAAGAATTGTAGCTGTTTCTAGGGAAGAGAAGAAAACCCAACGGTGTCCCGATTATTGGCATGCCTTAGCTGGGGAGGAGATCTGTAGAGTAGCTGCTGTGCACGGCTATGCGTTACACTTTACAACAGCAGTACTCCATGTTTTCTCAGGGTGGTAAGGTGGTGGCTCAACGATGACATGAACTCCAGAAGTGTAGAGTTCAAGTGGTTTGCATCTGGGATTGCCAAATAACACGGTTTTGGTTTGTTTTCATTTTATTACGTCAATCCTCCTCCCCAGATGTCTTGGATTTCTGTGCCCCCTCCCTTCGCCTTTGATTCTTGCTCCTTGTAACTAATGATTTTTATTAGTCATCCTGCTAATGCTCCAGCTTTTTTACTCAGCACCTGTCGTCTTCAAAGCACTTTTGAAGTAATAACTGATTAATCCTCCTGCTAGTCCTGAAAGAATTTCACTCTCATTTCTCTTCACGTGTGAAAAGTGAGCTAAATGAATTGCCAGAAATTGTCCAACAGGTTGGACACCTGTCTTAGGACTTAATCTGCCTACTCTGTGTCTGCGCTACCCTGGCTGATCTTGCCTCTCTTGCCTCTGCACACATTGAGTTTGTAGCACCCCAGTCATAAGTGGAACATTTCATAGAATCATAGAATGGCCTGGGTGGCAAAGGCCCACGGTGCTCATCCAGTCCCAACCCCCTGCTGTGTGCAGGGTCGCCAACCAGCAGACCAGGCTGCCCAGAGCCACATCCAGCCTGGCCTTGAATGCCTGCAGGGATGGGGCATCCACAGCCTCCTTGGGCAACCTGTTCCAGTGCGTCACCACCCTCTGCGTGAAAAACTTCCTCCTCAGATCCAACCTAAACCTGCCCTGTCTCAGTTTCAAACCATTCCCCCATGTCTTATCACTATCCACGAATGTGAACCGTTGTTCCTCCTCCTGTTTCTATGCTCCCTTCAAGTATTGGAAGGCCTCAGTGAGGTCTTCCTGCAGCCTTCTCTTCCCAAGCTTCATGCGTTGCAATATCATCTTCCTGATGAAACTGGTGTTGACTGAGAACGATGCCAAGTGACATCTGCCTTTGGTCCTGAACTATTGTTGTTTTTTTTACATGAAAGCTCTGAAATATCTGTAGCTGTATGTGCACTTACGTATATAGATGCATATACACAGACATAGGTACAACTGTTTGTTGGATCAAGTCCCCTGTTTGGAGGAATTACAGATAAGTGCTTACTAAAACCTTGATGAAAGCTGGCAACAGGTGCTCTGAAATGCTCACAGATAGGATCTTGGAGTGATACTCTTGTTGAAGTCATAGAATCATCTAATGGCTTGGCTTGGATGGGGCCTTAACGACCATGCAGTCCCATGCTGTGGGTTGGGTGCCCCCAGCTCGGGCTGCCCAGGGCCCATCCATGGCTCTCAATGCCTCCAGGGATGGGGCATCACAGCTCTGGGCAGTGCCAGCGCCTCACCACCTGTGAGTGAAGGATTTCTGCCTAACAACCTGTATTTCTCCTCTTTTTAATTTAAAACCATTGCCCCTTGTCCCATCACTATCAGACCATGTAAAAAGTCACTCCCCCTCCTCCCAATGAGCTCCCTCAAGTACTGGAAGGCCACAGTGAGGTGTCCCCACAGCTTTCCCATCTCCAAGCTGAACGAACCCAGGAAATACTATGAAATTTATTTGGGGAAGGTGATGCTCTTAAATCTAGTGCTGTGAATTCTGGAAGTATTATTTCCTTTTTCTTTCTTTTCCTTTCCTTTTCTTATGGGCCTGTAGCAAGAAATCTGTCCAGTGTCTCAAGCAAGGCAGTGCTCTTGCTTCTGTAATAAACGCTCAGATAGTTTGCCCTTCTTTTTTTGGCCTGTCCATCTCAAAGCTATTTCATTCTGGAAACAGAATGAAGTAAGTGTTCTCTAATATGTCACAAATCATAGTTAAAACTGGAAATCCAGTCTGACACTGTGGTCTTGATTTGTGCAGTTTGCCTACCCTTTTTTATTTCTGCAGGGCAGCATACGTATTTGAAGGCTGGAGTTTGAGCCAGGATTTTCAGTCTTAACTGTGAGTTTCCTTCCTTTAACAGGTTGAAAGCAAGCCTTTCAGATTGCTTCAGTATAGATTTTAGTACTTAAATTTCCTTTGTGTTCATTTTGGGCCCTTTCCAATGTTTAGGCATGTATCTGAAACTCCCTCAAAACTCTGTGAATGGAAGCAGTTACAATAGGAGGTGGTCTCGTTTCTATCATGCATACTGCCTTCAGACTTGATTCCAATGATGCCTGATATTGAACTCAGTCAAACTCTGCAAGCTTAAAATTCAGAGTCTTGCACAAACAGCACAGGGTTTATGTCCTGCTCTGAGGTCCCCAGTGTTTTGCTGTCTGGCTAGAAAAAAAGAAGTCAATCTCCTGAAAAATTTGGAGGTTAGGACATTTACTTTACTTTTTAATCTGAACAGAACTATGAGCTTTTCTTTTCTTGTGTGAAAATCGACTGAAATGAGAACAAACCTGATCTAGTGATAAGTCTGGTGTGTAGGGCAATTGTGATGGAAAGACCAAGATTCAATTCTTCTAATGAGCCTCTGCTCGTTAGAAGAAATTAAACCCCAAACTGCATCCCCTGAATGCTGAGTGCCATAATAGAAAACTGTTGAATACATCTTTGGATGTCATGTCTCCTATGAAGACAGGCTGATGGAGCTGGGCTTGTTTAGCTTCCAGGACCTGAATATAGGATCTTTAAGGCCCCCTTCAACCCAAACCATTCTATAGAACCATAGAATGGTTCTATGATTATTTCTCTCTCAGATCTTAACCATGGACCTATGAAATATTGCTTAGTGCATGTATCCAAAATTATTTGCTTCAATAAACAGGGTTTTTCCAATGGAAAAATATTTCCTTTAAAGGTACCAACCAGTGCTAATGATTGAATAATTCATATATTCCACAGTTGCACGTAATAAAAAATGGGTTTTGACAGTCTCTGAAAAAGCCATTTTAGATTAATTAAAACCTAAGCAAGTTAAATGCAAGAGGGAACTAAAAAACAACACCTGTTTTACTGGCAAATGAGTATGGGATATTCTTTGTTCTTAGCTGGTATTTGCTCTTAGCTGGTAACTTCAACTCCTGTAGACCTGGTACACAAAATATAGGTAAGAGATAGTATATGGTAAGTGGGATCTCCATACCGTATCCTTCGTTGTCAGATGATTGGTTTGGTTTTGTTTCTAAAGAAGTTAGGCCCTTCAGCACTTACAAAGGCAATATTAGTCAGAAGTTGTGGCTATGGGGCAGTTGTAACACAAAGCTTACACCTCGTGTTCGGAGGGAGATGGAGTGCTGTTACGCAGCTGTGTGCAGTGCATCTCATTGCTGCTGGAGACAGAAGGAGGCTGCTTTGTGGGAATGTTTCTGTCACTGTCAGCAGAAACATGCCTGTCTGGTTGAAGAATGGCCCGCATCTTGCCAGTTCCCTGCTTCTAAGCGATTGCAGTGGGTGTTCATCTTAACCTGCCACAACTCCTTTCAAATCTAAGTTGTTATTAACCGTTCAAATGCAAGCGTGTAATGTAAGTGTGGGAGACACAGCTATTCTTATGCAAGAGCTGCTGCTGTTCTCAGAAGCAGGAAAATGTTTTATTAGCATTCATTAGTACTTAGTGGTTAGGTGTGCATGAGCGGGTACTGCGAAGAGACGTGAACCCTGTAAGGCAGGCGTGAGCTACATCAAGTGCACTGAATGTCCATTTTCTGTCTTTTGCATCACATTTTTCTGACTGTAGACTGGCAACCTCCTACAATCAAAAAACGATCTCTTCTGTATTTATTGTAGGTATCCGTGTCTTTTTAGAGAAATCCTGAACACATCTGCTCTTACTGTGGTCAGGACCCTTTCTGGAAAGTTCCAGCTGCCTAACGGAAAATGTTGTTTCTCTCAGCCGCTGCCTATTCTCTGAATTCATCTATCTATGTCAGAGGCTTTTCCTGTGACCCACGTTTGTTTTTCCTTTCCGAGCTTAGGCTGATGATTGCAACCTGAGTTTGTTGGATGGGCTGTTGGAAGTGTTTTTGGAGCAAAATACTTTGTGCCCTGCTTGGCAAGAGAAGTATTCGTGATTTCCTAATGCAGACAGAAAGGTAGGATCCAAGTCTGAATTCAGACTGTATGTATGCATCACGTCAACTGCTTGACTCTGTAAACATCTAAGGTAAGTCACCTCAGTAGCCCCTGGTTTCCTTTTACTGCCTTGACTAGATTTCCACTGGCTCTTTTGGGAGCTTAGCCCATGTAAACACACACAGGCTGAGGTGTCAATCTCTGCTGAATTCTACCCCAGTATTCCTCTTGCAAACCATTGAGGTGAAGATGTGAAGAAGTTTATATTGTATTATCATAGAATTATCATATTATCATAGAATTATCATAGGCCTGGGTTGAAAAGGACCACAATGCTCATCTAGTTTACCCCCCCCTGCTATGCGCAGGGTTGCCAACCACCAGACCAAGCTGCTCAGAGCCACTTCTTCGTTTCTATGACTTCTTCATTCTTAAGCTTCATCCTTCTTTATGGTGCTTTCGTTATTCAGCGATGTCATCCTTCAGCCCTATGAACCAAGCAGTTGTCATTCCCTTATGTTTACAAACAGGTCACAGAACTCAGTGTTGCTTTGCAGTGGTAGAAGGGAAAGCAGCATTTCTACCGTGTGGAAGCAAGGTTTCTTTTACAGCACTGTGGTGCCTTTGGGACAGTTCCTGAGGGAGCCGTTCACATCACCTTGTTCATAGTGGGGTGTGCAAAGTCTCCTCTCATCCAAAAGTAAATATCTAACGCATTTACTCCGCAAATGAGTGTATTTTTGTTGAACATATGTATTCAGATACTTTTGAGACAACCATGAGTGATGATAAGTCATAGCTATTAGGTTAAACCTGCCTGTTTTCCCTGTAATTGGTGCTCTAGTTACAATCTTGTTCCTGTGTTTTCACGTAACTAGCCATAAAATGATATGCATAAACAGTTCTAAGAGTATTAACCATGTGCTACCCTGGCTTAAGGGTTATCCTTGAGCCAGGGTTCTCCATCCCATGCGCAGAATCTGGATCTTATGATGTCATTCTCATTCTCGCTTTCCTTTAGATCCAGCAAGTTTCAAATCCTTGTGCACAAACATAGCATCAGGACGGGGATGTAGGATGGGTGTAGGCCTCTTTCTGTAGATTTTTATATGGCTCCTGTCCCGAGCCTTACCCAGAGCAGAGCAGGAGGTGGATTTGAATCTCTGGTGGCTGGAGGCAGGAGTTGATCTCCCTCTTTGGCAAAGGCTCTGATCCCCAGTTGCTGACACAAAAGGGAATATCTTTGCCTCCACGTATGTTTTTTTGTGTGTGATTGGGGTGACCTGAATTCTGTACAAGATTCAGTTCTTTCAGTGTATGCATGGAGGTGCAAGTCCTGCTTGGGAAAGTGTTAGGTGCTAGCCTGCCCTTGAGTGTTTCGGTCCTGCTAAACTGATACCATCATGACACATTTGCCTATAAAATACGGTGGGCATCCCTGGCAAAATATAGTGGTGCTTATATATACTGGTGCTTATGTCCTTCAGTGTTCTACTTCAGGACCAATTAGGTGTTTTGGGATGTGGGCTAAGCACTATACTGAATTATAGTCTGAGTTGTCCCTCTAGAGCAGTTAAAGGGAGATTTTATGTTCTCCCTTTGCTCAAGGCATCAGAACACAGGACTGCAGGCTATCCTGCAAGCGCCTGTGGAGCCCTCTGGGTGCTTTGTGGCATTTCCCTCCCTAAGTAGATCCTTGAATGAGATACAGAGGTAGTAATCTTCATCAGAGAAGTCTTCTGGTGTAACACAGAGGGAGCACTTTCAGCACTTCACTGCCATGCCTTCGCCGCTGCCTCTATCTGTTACCTCTGCTCTGAGCAGTGTAGCTATTTACTGGCGCTTGAATAATAAATTTAAGATGCTTGGAGTTTTATTGCTTGCTGTCAGCTAGCAACCAGGCAGGGAAAGTTCATTTTTTGTTGCCAAGAAAGATGTATAGAATCATAGAATCACAGAATGGCCTGGGTGGCAAAGGCCCACGGTGCTCACCCAGTCCCAACCCCCTGCTGTGTGCAGGGTCGCCAACCAGCAGACCAGGCTGCCCACAGCCACATCCAGCCTGGCCTTGAATGCCTGCAGGGATGGGGCATCCACAGCCTCCTTGGGCAACCTGTTCCAGTGCGTCACCACCCTCTGCGTGAAAAACTTCCTCCTCAGATCCAACCTAAACCTGCCCTGTCTCAGTTTCAAACCATTCCCCCTTGTCCTATCTCTGCCCACCGATGTGAATCATTGTTCCCCCTCCTGTTTGTTTGCTCCCTGCAAGTACTGGAAGGTCACAATGAGGTCTCCCGGGAGCCTTCTCTTCTCCGAGCTTCACGCATTACAACATCATCTTCCTGATGAAACTGGTGTTGACTGAGAAAATTCAGCATGGGACAGGTCTGCAGGAACAAGCCGAGGATCTAACAGATGGAAAACTGTAAAATCTAACCAAAGGAAGGAGTTAATAATTAAGAATATATCAGTCCTGCATTCAGTATTTGCTAGAGCTGAGCAGTCAACATAAAGCTGTCTGATTTCGAGACGTTTTTATGGTGTGTATTTTGGGAGTTTTCCACAGACATGCTGTAGGCAAGCTGGAAAAGATGTGTCATGCCACTGAATATGAAATGACATGAGCCATTTTTTGCCAAGGTTCTCTTCCTTCGCAGCGTATTCCTTACATTCCTCCTTCTTCCTTTCGTTATGAGGCACGATGTTCGGGGAACAGCATCCCATCTGGATGGCATTACCTGTAGGATGTGCAGCTTGTACGTATCTCCTGGAGGTTAGCGTCTAATGTTAAACAAAGGAAGCTGATTGGAAACATCTGTCGAGCGTTTTCATAGTTCATATTTTATACAGTGGGTATTGAATTACCTTGCACATGACTGCATGTCTGAACTAAAAATAATAAGGTAAATCTTTTCCTTTTATTAAAATTAGTATAATATTAATTTTATAGTGAAACTACATTAAGCTGTTTCCCGACTTGGCACTGGAAGTTAATGCTGCTGACATCACTATGTATTTTACATGCCACTGAGATGTAATTGTTGGTTTATTGATGCAGTATGCTACAATAAGCACATTTTAGGTGCAGTCAAAATATAGACATTAGATTGAAATGCAATTTCTTACGTAAAAGTGTGGCATCTATTAAATGCCGATGGAGAGACTTGCCAGCTCAATGTGTAATGTTTCTGACCGTTAAATATATTATGTGAAATAGTTATATAGAATATATAAAATGATTGTAGTGCTGCCCACTTAGGTATTATGTAGATTTATGAATTCAGAGTCCCTAGTAAATATCAAAATTGCTGATTCTAGGTCAGTATTTATTAGGTTGGTAAATTTTATGGAGAGGAAGGATTTGTGCATCCCAGAACCGACAGAGGAAAGGTGTTATTTATGTTGTTAGAGTGAGAATGCAATAGTAATCTTGCAGCCGAGCTGAAGACTGGTTACACGCTTTCCTTTCTATTCTCAATTACTTTCTAAAAGAGCTTCTAAACCTTTGTGCTCTGCAACAGTAAATATTATCTCAAGATCTAAGAAGCTAATGCTCCCGATACACTGCTCAATGTCACAAGCAGAACCTTCTTACCTTTCCAAAGCGCTATGCAATATACAGGCTCCGACGCTCGTATCAAACCAGAGAGCAGCAGACATTGTTCTCTGGGAAGGCATTCTGAAATTCGACGAGTGTTTTGAAAATGGTGGTGATGAGTGTTTATTTTAAGTGTTCTGCGATTGTGAAAGTGAAGAAGTGTTGCTCATAGGCTGAATGGCCAAGGGCACTTCTCATCTCCAGTATGCAGGCTCCTACCCAAGGCAGTTTGGTTCAGTTTGACTACTCGGTTTAATGATGTTTTCAGCCAAGTTCATAAAAACTGCAACTGCAATGAACAGTATGGTCTGGATGTACAGACATTTTTATTCAACAAGACTGGATCAGCATAAAAACATTTTTTAGAACGCTAATGTTTTCCATTTCATCAATTAGTGCCTTATCCATGCACAGAAGGGTCCGGTATCTTACCTGCGTGCTGAAAAGGTGATGAGCTGTTTTATCAGTTGAAAATTAAAAGACACGTTGTTCCATGGTAGAGAGATTTACAGTTTATCTACTGTGCTGCTTGACAATATAGCTCATTAAAGGGCTGAGAAAAAGAAGATATTTTAATAATATCTTAAGACAACACTGTCAGCCTCATCCTGTTCGCCTCTGTGGCTGATGGGGATGAAGCTGTTAGTAGAGGACATGGCCTGGTGGTTGGCAACCCTGCACATAGCAGGGGGGTTGAAACTAGATGGTCATGATGGTCCTTTCCAACCCAGGCCACTCTATGGTTCTGTGACATATAACTATGTGTACACATACACATTTATGAATGTGTGTCTCTCCAGAAACTCTGTGGATCCCTCCAGCAGTTTGGCATACACACCCTCATGCTGCCATTAGCTACTGCCAGAGTCTACTGGCCTCCCAATTGCATTGAACATATGCGTACACATGCTAACAGGTCTCCCTGGAAGCTGCTCCAGACCCTCCCAGTAGCCCCAGTGAGACCACTGAGCACCTCCCAGTCCTTCCAGCAGCAGGCCTGTATCCCCTGGTCCCCACGGGAGCCAACTTGAAGACTCCAGCGTACAGCCTAGACTTATGGCTGTGTAGATACGTGGTCCCTGAGGCTCTTATGCTGCTCAAGGGCATGTCCAGCTTGATGTTTGTGCGTGACTACACACCAACACACACACTGACACAGCACGTGCACACTCTGTTTTCATATTCTTGCAGTATTATTGAAGCCCTAACAGGAATGCGAGCAGATAATTCTACAAAGAGCAAAGCTGTAATCAGATCGTTATTGCATGCTTAAGCTGAAGTTTGCCCAGATTCCTGTCCTGTGAGGGTTTTGAAGGAAGTATTCAGAGCATAGATGGGGAAAAGACTTTTTCAGTAAGTTTGGAACTGTATCAGTTCACCAACTGTGTGTCTCAGCTGTGTAAATGATATTCCCCTGTCACATACTGAGCCAGATGATTGCTTCAATGGGAGATTTTACAGCCAAACGCAGCAGCCTGGGGCTCCTGTGTCTTTATCACCAACTGTACTATATGAAGTGCAAAGCTGCAAAGTTTACTTGACAGTTTGAAGCTGGAGTAATTGACTTGACTGAGACCTTAATGCGACTACTTATAGTACATCATCATCATCTGAACAGGAGTGATGTGCTTTAAAGCAGGAATCTGCGGTGTTTGCCAGACGGGGCTGCAGCCTGGTGCTAAATGGAGAATTGCTCTTACTGAGTTTGCTTACTTTGTAATTGCAAGTGTATTGGGGATACTGGAAGAACTAGTTAAGAATGTTGGAACACCTGCATATGGCACAGCACCTTGATTTTAACGACCCTATAGGTGCTTGGGCAGCAAATTATCACCCCAATGAATTCCCTTCGTTTTGAGCTGAGCCTTTGCCAAACAAAAGACTCAGCTGATACAAAGCTGGCTTAGGCACAAGTGATTTTGGATTATAACCCTGAATTTTACAGCTTGGGTCAGTGGATGCCTTTTTCTTAGGGATGCCATGGTTACGAGCCTGTTAAAACTGAATTACGTTAAGATAAAGCAAAAACCTTGTGTACCAAACCTTTTAGAACTGGGTTGGGATACGTCCATGATGATTCTATGATGGCTGCTCTCACGGTCACCCCAATAAGTATATGTAAATAATAATGTCTTGTTTATATACATGACTTTCAAATAATTCTCGACCTGCGAAGGAGCTGTCTTATTTTGTAATCCACAAGACATTTTTATATGTTTCTTTCTGAAACGTGAGCTAGATTTTATCCCAGGTAGACTGGACAGAGTACTCTGGAATTATTGCTCAAGGTATTTTAAAAAAGAATCACATATAAATGATAGTTGCTAATTAAAGTGACTAATTCTTTTAATTATAAGACAAATCCCTGAAGGTCCCAAGAGCGTAAAGATTTTACACGTGCACCATTCTTCTCTAACTTTGTTTTTTGTCCCTTTTTTTTTTCTCCTTTGTGAACTTTCCTATTATATTATCTCCCTCCTTGCCAGTATGCCCATTCGTTATTTCTGATTTCAGTGACAGCCTGATCCCTCATGGTGCTTAACTGAGTGTCAGCAGATGGGAAGACACTGTTCTTATCTCAGAATGCTCTGTCAACGGATAAAATTCTCAGGTTTAAAATTCTTAAGGTAGAGGCTTAATGCTTTATTCATCCTTAGAAGATATATATCTTTATAACAACTGGACTCTCCTAGAAGAGCCACCAACAGAGCTATCTGAGTTATAATGGGAGGGTGGAGACAACATGCCTGCCTATTGAAGTCTATCTTTCATCATGAGAACAATGGCTGCTGCTTTTCCCTTGTCAACTGACCATCTTTTTTCTCTCTATTAATTAGTTGAAATCTTGAACAGTTCTGTCCCTGGCCTTCTGCTGCCCATTCTGATGATCCCTCAGGATGCATACATGGGGTAGGACGGCAAATCACAAGGAAAGATGTTCTGATTTTTGTTCCACCGTTGATGAGACAACCCCGTGTTCTCATACGCATGGAGATGGAACCCATTTCCTGAGTTTTCTGCTGGGCTTTGTTATTTATCAATTGTGTTGGTGCACACAAATTACCCCATGTCTCTGAGCTGCGTTTCTATCTCTGTAAGAGGGGAATATGTCTGTGTCTTAAGCTATAAATAAAAATTACGTATGTTCTATGATGAAACATCCAGGCAGGATGTAATATGTCTCTCCCACCGAACTTTTCATATATTCCACTCCCATGGCTGCTCTGAGGGGCAAGAAGGGCAGCATTGAGAACACAAGAGAAAAAAAAAACGCTTTCCCTTTTCAGCTGCTAGAGAGAGCTTTTAAAAGAAGCTCTGGGGGAAATTCAGTTCAAACCTGGAGGGAAACTTGGTAGATTTTGCTTCTGAATTCCAAACAGTTATCCCCTGGCATGTGCAAATGGCGATTTTCATGAAGTCAATCGGCCACAGTGGTGGCCGATTTTTGTCAGTCGTTGCACAACCCTTTTCCTGATGGCAGCATCCTATTCCGCAGAGTATGGCGTTTGCCATTCTTAAAAAGAGGATGTGTAAGTTTTTAGCATTCACCAACGTCATTTTTCTTCCTTAATGCCAACACGGCAGCGAGCCATTTCTGCTGCACTTCATCTCAAGTGTTTTAAAGCAATCGAAATCATTATAGAGAGCACCAGGCCTGCGTTCATCCCTACCTCCACGGCCTGTAGTTGTCACAGATGACAGATAATCCCTTCTGGGCTGTGACTTCCATGATTCATCACTCACATCTCCGTGACCAGAGGTTGGCAAAGGCCTTGCAGTGATTAAACTGAAGAAGGCGGTAATTTCTAAGAATCCAAGGAAGATTTTGAGAACTTTCCAGCCCGTGTTGATGAATGGAGAGATCCGGGAAATGCGTATCTACGGGTGTCATTTATTTTGAGCACAAAATTGGCACAATGAGCATTTGATGACTCTTGGAGGGAAGAGATGATGCAGGAGAACATCGGGTGTAACTGAAGGTATGTACATCACTGACTGCGTATGTATGTCATTGCATTAACAGAAAGAAATAGTTCCACAGTTCTTCTAGGCCTGGCTTTTGAATCTCGTTAAAAATATATATATATATCGCATTATGTTTACCTCTGTATTTGGACTAAGCAAATTCTTTCTTTTTCTGGAAATGAGCTAAGTGATTTAATCCTTGATTCCTTTGGAATTTGGCAGTTAACAGGCTTGAAGCTTGAGGTACGTGGGTTTCAGAACAATACTTATTTTAAAGCTTGAATAGAAATCTGTTCTGGATTTGAATGAGATTGAAATATCTTTAAGTTTTCGTTGAAACACAGAAGAGAACTTCACCTTCTCCAGGGTCCTCTGGGATGCACAGCTGCCTACTGGTACAGGAGGTTCATGTTCAAGTTTCTGCTTGATTTCTGCAAGTGAATTTAAGGGAGAGTGTTCTCTCTCCCAGGTGAGATCCATAACAACCTGATTCTTTTTTGTTCATTTTCTCCTGTTTTGAGCTATTTCACTTTTAAGAGATTCTGTGATTCTGTAAGCATCTGTTGGCCAAGCAGACTGGAGGGACCATGTGCTCAGCCCACAAGAGTTCAATTGTTGACATATCATGCAATCATAGAATCACCGAGGTTGGAAAAGACCTCCAAGACCATCCGGTCCAATCATCCACCTACCACCAATATTTCCCCATTAAACTATGTATCTTAGTACAACATCTAAATGTTTCTGGAACATCTCCAGGGATGGTGACTCCACCACCTCCCTGGATAGTGATGTGCTTACACAAACAAAAACGACTGTTTCCTTAGAGGTCCTTCAAAAAGAGAGTGAAAATGATTGTCCATGCCCTCATCATCGGGTTTTTGCATTCTGCAGTGATGGCTGCTCTCAGTTGGTGGCAAGTTCAGCCTGTGCTTCATGTGGCTCTTGCTGGTTTCTTGCTAATCTTCTCCAGGTTGGCAGTTTTGCTCTCTCCTGGTAGTACTGAAGGATGAAGAAAACATCTAGACCTCCAAGAAGAGTCTGAATGAATTAAGAAATGAAGACACCTAAACCGACTTGCTGGGCGATTAAAAGAGATGGCTGCTTTGCTAGGAGATACTGCTGCCTCTCTGATGGGATCCATTTTCACATATGCATCTCTATGCTTGGTCTTTTAAAGCTTAAAGTCCAGTGAATGATGAGAGATTTTACTATTTTCCTTCCTTATTCTTTCCACCACTCAGCAAAAACAGTATATGTCATTTTTCAGAGTGCCCTATTTCACACTTCAGTTTAATTTGGCTGATAATGATTTATTAAGTAAATATAAGTACGTAGAGCACGTGCTGGCTCTTACACATGAAGTGTTCCGTCACTCAGCAGTTCCTTTAAAATCTCCCCCACCCCACCTTATAGAAGCTGCAGGTGCAAAACAGTTTGCCTTCGTACTAGCTCAAACAGAAGATGAAGGTAATACAGAGCTTTATGTGCACCATAACTCTTTGAGCAGCACAGCGTTGCAAGAAGGGGACCAGGTTGGTAGTTTCCATCGGACATTCATATTCTGATGAATGGGCACACCCTTACAGCCCATCCTGACCTGCTGGAGAAAAAGTGCCACGGATTGTTGTGTGAGCCTGGCATGGGATAACTCATAAGCATTAGAACTGGAAAATACGGCTCTTCTTGCATTTGGAGGGAAGAGCTCTCCTTTGAAATCCCTTTGATCCCTGGTCCCTTAACAATAGCGTGATGCTTCTCTCAGAAGTTACATCAGTTCTAAATCTTATTTTGAAGTAGAGAGGGATTTTCAACTCAAGGGAAAAACACCATATTCTTCTAATCTTCCTCTCCCTCCAGCGTGTATTTCAAGATATCTTTCAACAGAATTTTCTTGCTTTCTTTGGCCGTCCCACAGATTTCTGTTCTTGTCCCAATTCCTTTTCATCAGCAGGCTTTTGAGCCTCATCTGCTTTCAAGGATTCAATATCATCCCAACACTGGTGTTTCGAATTTTTCTCTCTCCGCTCTTGACTGGTCTCTATTTACCCATTACTGCATCTTGGCATGTTTCCCTAGAAGTACTTTTTCATCCATTGAAATTCAGGAGGGACAAAATCAAGCTCCTCATCTCTCCTCTCCTACTCTACGAAAGCTGATTCATGCCGTGATGTTACCTGTGCGCGAGGGTCTTCTGGTTTTCTATCTTAATTCTTGGCCATGCCTAAATCTTGCCACTTTTTCAGTATAGTATTTCAGGTAGCTATGCTTCACATCCTTATTTCCAAAAATCTGATTCGCTTTCATGTTTAATTTCATAATTCCTGTTTGTATTTTTGGAGGCATTTGGCTAGCGGTGTATTTTGTAGTTCAAGAACAATATTAGTATGGTGCTCGAAATCAGACTTGGTGGTTTTTTTAATCTCTTAAAGAAGTTGTTAAAACAGGAACAAATGACATTTTAGAAAGAAAAGCTTTTAACATATTTGCATTTATATTTTATATTGGGTTAATTTAATTTGCTTGTTTCTAACTTGATTTAACATGAAGTAATTCTTTTATGGTGGTTTCTCACTGAAATTCAGCTTTTCAGAGTTGTGTCATTTTGAGAACATAATAAAAAATGCATGTGTCGTTTTAAGTGAGCAACTAATTTTTATCCTGGATCACCCGGAATTGACAAAGTGTGTTTTTCTCCCATATTCAAACCAAATACTTCATGGTTTTCAAAACCTGTGCTCCATATTTTGCTGTCCAGCATTTCCGCAATGGGAAGAGACTCGTGGAGGAAATGCAGGTAGAAAATTTTAGGATGATTGTAAAACACAGACGACCTATTAATGTCTTGTGTTTGTGGGAACTCTACTAGAAATGAGAGGAACTGTATGCAAAGATGGGATAAGATGAGAAAAGATAAGCCAGATTAAGGACATAAACAAGGCCTGCTTATGCGAAGATGCAAAAGCAGGATGCAAAGATGCAAAGATGCGTAAGCAGGCCTTGTTTCTGTCCTTAATCTGACTTACTATGTAAGCAGCTACTGACATGGGAGGTTGGAACACGGATGGGGAAATAAAAGAGGGAGAACAGAAAGAGCTAGAAAGAGAAGATCTCTGTTTTCATTTTCTCCCACTGAAGTGAACGCTTTAAATTACTTTTCTTGACAGAGAGGTAAATTGAGCAACACGTTGCTTTTTGGGTTTGGATGGATGGAGGGAACGGTGCACTTGAGATTATGCCATGTAATTATAAAACAGCTGTTCCAACATACCACAACAAGAACCTACACCAACATTACAAAGAAAGTGAACTTTCACTGGAGCACAACGTAGCAGAAACAACATCTGCATAAAATAATTGTGCAGAAATTACTTACAAAATGGAAAGCCAGGACAGGAAATCATTTCAGTGCTTCATTCAGCTGAGACCAAGGGATTCACGTCCTACCCAGGTACGTTGAGTTCAAGTGCACTGCAGGATTGTGGAAAACTCATTCTGACATAATTGGAGAGCCTGAAAATGAAAGTAATGTTTATAGACTTACTTTATTCCTTGGCATTTATGCTCTGGAGTAGGAAGGATGGAAAATTTTGGGAATGAATATGTATCTAATTTTGCTAGGAGCCATCGGACATCATTTTCTTCCACTATCTGAAAGGTGCTCACAGCAAGAGCGGGGCTGGTCTCTTCTCACTGGTGACAGGACCAGGGGAAATGGCCTCAAGTTGTGCCAGGGGAGGTTTAGGTTGGATCTCAGGAAGAACTTCTTTACAGAAAGGGCTGTTAAGCACTGGGATGGGCTGCCCAGGGAGGTGGTTGAGTCACCATCCCTGATGTGTTTAAAACCGTTTGGATGTTTGATCCCCTTTGTTCCCCTGGCGTTCAGTCTTAGCGAACAAAGGGGTCCAAGATGGCTGGTCGCTCTTGAAGAAGGAAGTCTTAAAGGCGCAGGAGCGGGCGGTCCCCCTGAGCCGCAAAATGAGCCGGCGGGGAAGAAGACCGGCGTGGGTGAACAGGGAGCTGTTCTTAAGGTTACGGGAGAAAAAGAGAATTTATCGCCTGTGGAAGGAGAGAAGAGCAACTCAGAATGACTACAAAGAGGCTGTTAAGACGTGTAGAAGGAAAATCAGAGAGGCAAAAGCCCAGCTTGAATCTAAGCTGGCCGCTGGGGTAAAAACAAACAAGAAACTCTTTTATAAATACATCAACTGTAAGAGGAGGGCAAAGGGGAATCTCCAGTCTTCACTGGACGAGGCTGGGAATGTGATCACAGATGATAAGGAAAAGGCAGAGGTTCTGAATGCCTTCTTTACGTCTGCCTTTAAAAGTCATCTCGGTTATTCCCAGGGCTCCCCACGCTCTGGCTTGGTAGTCTCGGCTGGGGAGCAGACTGAACCCCCTGTGATTCTTGAAGAAGCGGTCAGGGAATTACTACTCCAACTGGACTGCCACAAGTCCATGGGTCCGGATGAGATTCACCCGAGAGTGCTGAAGGAACTGGCGGAGGTGATCGCTGAGCCGCTTTCCGTTATCTTTCAGCGCTCCTTGTTAACGGGTGAGGTCCCAGAAGACTGGAGGCTTGCCAATGTGACTCCCATTTACAAGAAAGGTTGTAAGGAGGATCCGGGGAACTACAGGCCTGTTAGCCTGACCTCGGTGCCAGGGAAGGTAATGGAACGGATTGTCTTGAGGGAGATCACGCGGCAGGTGTGGGATGACCAGGAGATCGGACCTAGCCAGCATGGGTTCGTGAAGGGCAGGTCCTGCTTGACCAATCTGATCTCCTTCTATGATCCTGTGACCCGTCTGATGGATGAAGGAAAGGCGGTTGATGTGGTCTATTTAGACTTCAGCAAAGCCTTTGACACTGTCTCCCATGCTATTCTCCTGCAAAAGCTGGCAGCCCGTGGCTTGGATGGGTACACTCTCGGCTGGGTAAGGAGCTGGCTGGAAGGCCGGGCCCAGAAAGTGGTGGTAAATGGAGTCAAATCCAGTTGGAGACCAGTCATGAGTGGTGTTCCCAAGGGGTCGGTGCTGGGGCCTGTCCTCTTCAACATCTTTATGGATGACTTGGATGAGAGCATTGAGTGCACCCTCAGTAAGTTCGCGGATGACACCAAATTGGCAGGGAGTGTCGATCTGCCTGAGGGTAGCGAGGCCCTGCAGAGGGATCTGGATAGACTGGTGAGCTGGGTTGAAGCCAATGGGATGAGGTTCAACAGGACCAAATGCCGGGTCCTGCACTTTGGCCACAACAACCCCAGGCAGCGCTATAGGCTTGGGGCGGAGTGGCTGGATGACTGCATTGAGGAAACAGACCTGGGGGTACTGATTGATGCTCGGCTGAACATGAGCCGACAGTGTGCCCGGGTGGCCAAGAAGGCCAACAGCATCCTGGCTTGCATCAAAAACAGTGTTACTAGCAGGAACAGGGAGGTAATTGTCCCCCTGTACTCGGCATTGGTGCAGCCGCACCTCGAGTACTGTGTTCAGTTTTGGGCCCCTCACTGCAAGAAAGACATTGAGGCCCTGGAACGTGTTCAGAGGAGGGCTACGAAGCTGGTGAGGGGTCTGGAGCACAGGCCTTATGAGGAGCGGTTGAGGGAGCTGGGATTGTTCAGCCTGGAGAAGAGGAGGCTCAGGGGAGACCTTTTTGCTCTCTATAACTTCCTGAAGGGAGGTTGTGGTGAGCTGGGGGTCGGCCTCTTCTCTCGTGTAATCAGTGATAGAACTAGAGGGAATGGTTTCAAGCTGCGCCAGGGGAGGTTCAGGCTGGACATTAGGAAGTATTACTACTCGGAAAGGGTAGTCAGGCATTGGAATGCACTGCCCAGGGAGGTGGTGGAGTCACCGACCATGGGAGTGTTCAAGAAACGTTTGGATGTTGCGTTGAGGGGTATGATTTAGCTGGGAAGTATTGGTAATGGTTGGACTGGATGATCTTCTAGGTCTTTTCCAACCTCGATAATTCTGTGATTCTGTGATTCTGTGATGTGGTGCTCAGGGCCATGACTGAGCGGAGGGCTGTTAGTTAGGGTAGGATGGTTGGGCTGTGGTTGGACTCTGTGATCTTTAAGGTCTTTTCCAGCCTGAGCTATTCTATGATTCTATGATTCTGTAGTCTACTGTGGTCAGAAATGCCATTGTATGCACTGGATGGTTAATAAGCATTCTTAGTAAAAGCTGCTGTTAATAAGCAAGATGAGGAATTTGCCACTTTGCTTCTAAAATAACGTTGCTAATATGACCAGATGCAATGCCATATTCTGTAGTTAAGAGAATACGAAGCTATTTCTACTTAATGGAAAATAATTCATTATGAGAAGTTATTAGTGAGAATGCCTTGATCCTTCAAGGATACATCTCCACTGAAACTGAGCTATAACTTTTCTGGCTGCTAGTAACTACTTCATCCTGCGTCTGCTCTTCCCTATAATTTATGTCAAAGAATTTCACATTACAACTCCAGTGCTTGATCTTACTTTTTGTTTGGCCAGACGTCATCCATCACGAAACCCTTTAGTCTTGCCTTGAAGATAGATCTGCTACTTCTGTTGAATACAGCATTCCAGAGAATAAATACGGATCCACTAAACACCCTGATGTACATCTGAAACAAGGATCACGTAGCATAGCTTAATGGATGATGTGTTTCCCTGAGACAGAGGAAATCTGAATTCTGTTTGTGATTGTCTCGTTGTTCCCAGTGACTGGGAAGACCTGAACTCCTGCAACTGGCAGGAGGTGAGAGAAATGGGAGGTGCCCAAATGAGTATATCTGTACCAAGTTATCTTCTCATATCTGATTTTCTGACATTAAATGTCATCTCACAAATCATCCAGGTCTGATCAGCTTTTTGTACATGGATCGTAGTGGATAAAAGGTGAAAGCATCCCCTGGTGGGTCCTGTTCTGGAAGGTGTCAGGTAGTGAAACGATCACCAGCATCAGTAAAGTGACCATAGGTGAATCAGTTTTTATTTCTGCATCTCAGGTTTTAAATTGGAAAAGTAAGGATAGCGTTGCTGAGATTCCTTGCAAAAAATGCCGTCTCCTTCTGAGACAACTAGAAAAATAGTGTATGCATAGCATACACGTTGTGTGGTGTTCTCTGTTTATTTAATACCTGAATTCTGTCCTGCAGAAGGGGTGCCTCAGCCTCGCCATCCATGCCATCAATTTCATCGCAAGCGTCTGCAAGAGGCAGTCTTTGTTGTTGCCTCCTCGTGAGATTGATGTCCCCATCATTCATTAGCTGATATATTACAGTTTATGACATCTATAAAAAATAAAGGGAAATATATCTGAAGAGATTCTGAGAAAGCCAACAATCTCAAGTTTATTAACAATAGTAACTCTGGACTATAAATCACTGTTTACAGGAGGCCATTAAAAAGGCCTCGATTCTGGCACTATTCTGTAAAATTTCATGTTAGCTGTGTAGGATTTAGCTTGCAGCATTCTAAGAAGGCCAACCTTAACTAGATGAAATTATAAAGTTAACTGTGGGGTATGAACTCAACCACTCTGTATTTTATTATTGGTTGCAGTATGTGGCTGAGTACACAGAGCAGAGATACATCTGTAATGAATAACTGGTTTTTTCTACATGAAGCTCAAACATACATTAGCACAGCCTATTTATCTGAATGAACTGAGGCTGCAAATAATTAAGGAATCTACTCTGGGAATACTTACACCATCATAGAAGCTGATTTTCATCCAAGTTGTATCAAAAGAAACCCCAGCAACCTTGCTCCACTCGTTTTACACACAACTGCCATTCATCAGCCTAGATTAGTTGCTGCAAAGGGTCCCGTTATTTTCATGTGTTGGTTCATCCTTACTGCAGGAGTTAGCAAGTTTTGCCTTGTCGTATGCCTTGTTCAGCGCACAGTGGAGTTGCTGGAGTAAAGGAGAGAACTTCCATTTCTTTTACTCCACGTTAAGTCTTGCTCGCTGTTCCTTGTGATTGAGAGACGCTGGGGAGCTGATGGTGGCAGCTTTGTGAGTTACGGTTGTGGCAGCTTTGTGGTATGGTCAGCTTTTGTTGGCTCCACCCACATCCTCTTTCTACTGCAGAGTCCTCAAGGATTGTGTCCCTGCCCTTCTGCTTTGCTGACAGAACGCTTTTGATACAGATTTTACTTTTGGTTTAGCAGTAGGCTGGGGAGCCTAATCCAAATGGAAGGAAGTGACTTGTGCGGGAATTTGTGCAAATGGAAGAAAGCAAAGTATTTTGGTCGGAAGCTCAGTAAGAATCATAGAATGATGGAATGAATCATAGAATGGCCTGGGTTGCAAAGGCCCACAGCGCTCATCCAGTCCCAACCCCTGCTATGTGCAGGGTCGCCAACCAGCAG
Organism: Alectoris magna; assembly: GCA_030625065.1. Lineage (NCBI taxonomy): Eukaryota > Metazoa > Chordata > Aves > Galliformes > Phasianidae > Alectoris > Alectoris magna. The sequence goes on along the minus strand of CM060562.1, from coordinate 111,171,632 downwards.
CCCAGGCTGCCCACAGCCACATCCAGCCTGGCCTTGAATGCCTGCAGGGATGGGGCATCCACAGCCTCCTTGGGCAACCTGTTCCAGTGCGTCACCACCCTCTGCGTGAAAAACTTCCTCCTCAGATCCAACCTAAACCTGCCCTGTCTCAGTTTCAAACCATTCCCCCTTGTCCTATCACTGCCCACCCTCACAAGCAGCCGTTCCCCCTCTTGTTTATATGCTCCCTGCAAGTACTGGAAGGCTACAGTGAGGTCTCCCCAAATATACAAAATTCAGATGAGAAGGAAACAGTCCGACCTCTGGATACATCTCATCCAACCTACTCAAAGAGGCATGGACATGAGCACCAGATCTGCCCAGCCATAGTGCTGCCCTGTTCATGCTTTGGAAGCACCATGGGTTTACTGCAGTACTGCACAGCCATCCCTATGAACAAGGCTTTCATTAAATCCTACTCAGTCATTCCAAGCTGCAATTTCTGGCTGCTGCACTTCGTTGTATCATCTTAAACTGGCAACAAGAGTTTGGCTCCATCGCCTGTCTCATTGCCCCTTAAGCCCCCTTAGCTCCCCAAACTTACGCCGATTTCTTTGAATATTAATGCCAGTAGACTTCTTTTATAATTCATTCAGGTCTGAGATGCTGGCAGCCTGGGCTGGTATTAAATGTGGAGGTTGGCAGCCCTGCCTGTGGCGGGGAGTTGGAACTTGATGATCTTTGGGGTCCCTTCCAACCCAAGCCATTCTGTGATTTTATGATTCTATGCCAGTGCTGATGACTGGAGTGCAATAAACTCTTTGACTTTCACTTCCTTTCAGTACAAATAATTTGTTTCCATATACCTCATCATCTCATGAGTTATCTTACTTTTGCTCCATGCTCAGCATTTCAGTTCCTCCATGTGCTTAGTGAAAATATTTTCCCATTATGGGGCCATGTTTAGACTTTCCTTCTCTGTTTCATTCTGCCTTGAGTATCTACTTTCTCTTTCTTTATTGTGTTTTAAGTCTAAAGGCTCCCTTGCTTTCCTTTTTAATTTGACTTGCAAAGTTAATTAAGCTTTACTTTTGATAGCTCTTTATTCCCGTTGCTCTTGACCTCCACTGGTGTGGTTTTACCACATGCTGCAGATCCTGTTCCTCTGCAAAAAGACACTGATTATAAAGTGATTTCTTGTGAATTTAAGGATTTGCTTTTGTAATACTCTAGGTCCAGCTTCTACACTGCAAACTGGTGACTGTGTTGACATTGTTTATACTGGTGTCTATGAGCTGTATATTAAAATGACTGATACTATTTGTAACTCTTCATAGAGGTTTGCAGGTTTTTAGTTTAAATGTTTAGTTGCCTTTTGGTTTAAATGTCACTAAGAATTATGATTATATATGATATAAGGTTGGCCCACTTACTCTAAATTAGAGGAAAAATACATTGGGCACAGGTTTTATGGTTGCACGTCTGCTAAATCACCTCTGCATTTCACAGCTTCAGGCATTGAGAAGTATTTATAGTTTTTGCTTAGAAGTTTACACCCAGTTAGATAAAAAAAAAATTTAAGTTAAAGCTCAGAATCATTTTGCAGACGCTTCCTGGAAGACAAAGACGGGCTGAGGGAGCTGGGCTTGTTAAGCCTGGAGAAGAGAAGGCTGCGGGGTGACCTCATTGCAGCCTTCCAGGACCTAAAGGAAGCCTACAAACAGGAGGGGAGTCAACTCTGGAAGGGGAGATAACAGCAGGACAAGGGGAAATGGTTTGAAGTTGGAGGAGGGAAGGTTTAGGTTGGATGTCAGGGGGAAGTTCTTTACTGTGAGAGTGGTGAGGTGCTGGAACAGCTGCCCAGAGAGGCTGTGGATGCCCCGTCCATCCCTGGAGGTGTTCAAGGCCAGGTTGGATGGGGCCCTGGGCAGCCTGGGCTGGTATTCAATGTGGAGGTTGGTGGCCCTGCCTGTGGTGGGGGGTTGGAGCTTCGTGATCCTTGATTCTATGAGAAGTAGACTGGAGCAAATGCGATACTCAGAGAGCACCGTCAAGATCTGCAATCTAGACAATTTCAGCAAGCACCTTTCACAACCAATTGTGTTTACTTTATCCCTGTCAAAACCTATCTTCATCTTTCCTCAAGAAGCACAGTGGCTTATCCTTATCCCCTTCGTGTCACCCGTCCTGCAGCCTTGGAGGTCAGTCCTGTCTCCAGTGGGGTATGAACTGAATCTTCTTGGCCTCCAGCATCTCTGTTTCAAAGCAGTGCTTTCTCCCATACTGCCCCAAGGCCTAGGAGGAGCTTCCCTCAACAGCTTCAAAGGCATTTCCCATTGTTCTTCAAACATCTTATCTGTGAAACGCGATCATATTTCAGCCTATTCCAGCTTTTCAAAAAATGAGGATTTCCACGCGAGGTTATTTCAGAGCAGCTCCACACAAGTCAGTATGAATTTGAATTATGTAAAGGATCAAGGCGTTTTCTCATTCATATCTCAGTGTGGACTCTGTACCGCTTCCAAGTTATCTGATCCAACATTTTAGAATTCAGCTTATCTTTTTATTATAGTTTAAAGCCCTCCCATTTTTTTATGCCAAGAACATACTTAAGAAAAAATGCTTTAACTTTTCCAACAGTTGCATTCAATTTAAAGGATCTAGTAAACATTACTGAAGCACAGCTAAGGGAAATCCCATGTGGCTAATAACGTTTTAGTAATAATAGCAGATAAATTTTGGAGTTTTCGTAATAGATTAGCTAAAAATCTTCAGTGCAAAATGCATAACAAAACAGTCCCAGAAGCTACTGTACAGCTTTTAAACTATCCTTGGGTTCAGGGGAGAGTCTGAATAAACGTGATAATTTTCAAACTACCACTCCTGATGTTCTAGAGGAAGGGTTGCTACATCTTTTTCCTATTGTTACCAGTATTTCTGTTAGGAATTTCACAGTGTCTTTTGTTGGTTGCTTTTCTTTGCTTCTTTGGGGTCTGGGGGTTGTTTTTTGTTAGTAAGAAGATCCCGCCTCCTCCCAGTAGTTTGATTTTAACCATTTGGACCGTTTCAGTCCATTAAAGCTATCCTTTAGCAGGAGGAAGTAGAGTTATTTATTCTGACAGGGATGCTGTGACTCAAACACTCCCTTCTCTTCCTGCTGCTTGATCCAATGTAATTAAATAAATAATATATTTCATTTCATAGCTTTGCAGGAGCAGTAGAGAGGAAATTATGTTCAGAAAACATCTTTATTTTTTTCCCCGCAACGTTTTCATGGCTCAAAAGCGATTCTTTCTCTTGGTGCTAAAGGAGTGTGAAGCAGCCTTTTCAGACTCAATGAATGCTAATTAAAGAATGAACATTAATTAAGAGTTAGGAAATCAGTGCCATTTTTTCAGACCGAAGTATCTGTTGTTCAGATTTTACACTTGTGCTGCTTTGGGTTCCTTTCTTTCTCTGGGCTAACAGCTCTCTCCTTTTTCTTTCCTTCCCCTACCCAAGAGAACGTGTGCCATGTTCACGTTATCGGCTGCACGATTTGATTTGGTGTTTTTTTCAAAGCTCTAAGAATTACAGTTTGTAAAAATAAATTAAAACAACAACCAAAAAAAAATACAGGAAACCAAAACTTGCAGACGTCCATACAAAAATAGCAACTTCCTGCTCTCTTCTTTGCACACGAAAATGAATCCACCCTGGACTCGACTGGTTGCTTTTATAAATTTCTGTATTATTTTTTCTTCACCTGGCATTGCAGGAGCTTTGGGAGGAAGATGCTCTACATTTAGGATTTTGAAGGTATTTTGAAATAAAGTGGGGTGAGACTTCTTGAAAAAAGAAGAATATCCATAGAGCTTTCTATTTCTCATTGTCCCCACTGACAGATTATTTTCTGTAAAATTAAAGAGTAGAGTGGGAGTTTTTTCAGTACCACAATATACATTCCATGTATGTGTATATTATGGTTGAAAAAGCGTTAAAATCAGATGTTCTTCACATTATTTTCTAGTATCGTTTTCCTTTTATTTTGTTACTGTGTGTATGCCATGCCAGGTATACAGAATCACACAGAATCACAGAATTATTGAGGTTGGAAAAGACCTAGAAGATCATCCAGTCCAACCATTACCAATACTTCCCAGCTAAATCATACCCCTCAACGCAACATCCAAACGTTTCTTGAACACTCCCATGGTCGGTGACTCCACCACCTCCCTGGGCAGTGCATTCCAATGCCTGACTACCCTTTCCGAGTAGTAATACTTCCTAATGTCCAGCCTGAACCTCCCCTGGCGCAGCTTGAAACCATCAGAGTTCTGCACACAGAATAACTTCCCTAAGGCCCTGCAAGGCATGTCTGTCATCCAGCACCACTTACACCAGTCGTCATTTCTCTGTGTTATGTGCCTCTGTTAATCTGAGCAATCCCAGAACACTGAGCTGCTGTCACCACCCAAAGATGGCGAGCTCCCACTTGATGGACGCTTGTCTGCATTTGAGCAGATGAGAAGAAAATTAAGGAGAAAGACCAGTGTGAGTTATTTCAGGTACAGTCTTTTGACCTAAGGACTTTGGCATCAACAGGGCACTTTTTAACTGAACGTGTCTTCAGGATTATGAATAAATGGAGATGATTCAATTGGCAAATATTGCCATTCTTCATTTTAGCTTGAACCTGAATCTTTTCTCTGAATCCTTTCTTCCCCATCTGCCTGTTAGTCTGGATTTTACTAAAAATGTCTTTGCGTATCACAGAAAGGTTTGGGTTGGAAGGGACCTTTCAGATCACCCAGTTCCAACCCCTTGCTGTAGTCAGGGACACCTCCCTCTAGCCCAGGTTGCTCACAGCCCCATCCAGTCTTACTTACGTCCTTTGTGGAATTTATTTTTATAAGGTATGCTTTTGTTTTTCATTTCGTGGTGTTTGAAGAGATTTCTTTCTGACTTGGCTATCAGTTCAGCCAAAGGACCAAGCCTTGTCATCTCTGCATTCAGTGCTCTGATGGCTGCCTGCCTCTCCATGGCTTTGCCCAAGCCTTGCTCAGAGCACTTTACCTCCTGGGATCGGTAAACAGATGTCTTATTTTCCCTATGACAAACCATGAAGCCTGATTCCAATTTGCAGTCATGTGGAAAGGAAAAGTGTTTCTTTAGTGCCCTGGTGAAACTAATACAAGTCAATGATTATTTTTCTGTGTGGCGGCATAAGGATGCATGATTGAAGCAAACATTACTCTACAGCAAGGGGAGAAAGGAGCCTGTTTGTATTAGATGTTCTCTCCATCAACAGAGAACAGTCCTTTCCTACTTGGAAACTGCGTAGCAATAATCCTGAATGGTGGTTTGTCTGGGGATTTGAAACCAAAGGCCAGGAAGCCGTGGGTATAACGTAACCTCTGCTGGTCTGCGTAGGGTAGGCATACTGGAGAAAGAAAAGGAACAGAAATAACTGGTAATAAATCCGAGTTTATACACTACATATCAGAGAATTGATATTTTTTTTCAGTCCTAAAAAAAGGTAAATTCTGTCTGTTTTTCCCTAAGGGAATGGGGAATGCATTTCTTGCAAAAGAAGAGTGCACATTCTTATTATTTTAAAATATTTCGTAGCAGAAAGACATTGGAAGATGTAACTTCGATGGAAATAAGGTTTATAGTTGAGTTTCACAGCTTGGAATAGCTGTACTGATATTGCTGTAAAAAAAAAAAAACATGTAGTTGTGAAAGTTTGAATCCAAATGTAGTAATTTCTATTGCACTCCATTATCCCAGTATTTATTTATTTACATGTGGGGAAGTGTGCTGCCACTGATTTACAGTGGGATCACACCATCAGCCTCAGTGTCTGGGATATCCCCGCAGTCCTAGGGCATCCGCAACAAGTGGAAGATCTCTGTGTTCGTCTTCAGAAATACCAAAGTGGGTTTTTTCAGATTTTGGAACATATTTGGCCATGAGAATTTTTCGATTTCAAGTTGGTTAATGGATCTTTCGCATGTACAATGGTCACCCTTCACAAAACTTGTTTCATTGTATTCCTGCTAGTTATGCAGAAGACTATGCCATTTTTCCCCTTGGATGATATTACCGGAGCTGATTTTTCACAGAATCACAGAATCGTAGGGGTTGGAAGGACCTCCAGAGCTCATTGAGTCCAACCCCCCTGCCAAAGCAGGCTCCCTACAGCAGGTCGCACAGGTAGGCGTCCAGGCGGGTCTTGAATATCTCCAGAGAAGGAGACTCCACAACCCCCCTGGGCAGCCTGTTCCAGTGCTCCGTCACCCTCACCGTAAAGAAGTTCTTGCGCACATTAGTGCGGAACTTCCTGTGCTCCAGGAAGTTCTTTCTTCACCTCTATCACAATAATGACATAGAACAGAGGTTTCAGAGTTAGTTTTCTTGCCTATTATTATCACCAGCAGTAAGGGAGAGCATCAGCAGTGGCCACCTCCAGCACAACACCAGGTATCGAAGTAGTGAAGCCTATGTAGCTGCTGATGGATTTATCCGTATTAAATTAGAATTCAGTGAGTATGGACGCTTTCCTGCATTTAGAGACTTTCTAGTTTTAATGCTGTTCATATAACTTCGACTGGCTTGGTCAGCATTGCCTGCTATAAGGGGTTCCATTGTTTCATGGAGAGGAGAAGAATTATAAGTACAAAATGTTGGTTCAAAATGTTCATTTGGGAATTAGAATTGAAGTAAGAAACATAACTTTGAACCTGAAACATAACTTTGTCATGATAGTTCGTAAGTTCTTTCCCTGTGTGACAGAAAATGCAAGGCATTTGAGACATGGAGGTTAAACTATTTATAGAGCCTTACTTTAAAGCTCATCTTTATCAAGATAGCAGTATTCATTTCACCACTGGAAACGTACTTTCTTTATTTAATCTACTTAATGTGGTCTCTAATAGATTCAAATCTTCACTTTCAGTAGAAGAACCTAGGTTGATGGGCTTTGCTAATAAATTATCACTCTTCTAACAATTGTGCCTTGTTATATTTTAAACAAAACTAGTTCAGTGTTAACAGATGTGGGGCTCAGCTAGGAATATGCTGTGAATATATGGAGAGCGCGGGGATTCAGCTTTCCTCTTCCCAGTTTGTGGTTGGCACCGAGCTGCATGAGTCATCTTATAGCCAAGGAGCCCAGTAAACAAGCAAAATCCAATATGAAAATTGAATCATTTCACATTTAAGAAAAGATTTCTCCTCCATTCTCCTATGGAGAAACTCCTTGGTCTCTTAGAGATTGGTAAGGACCAGTGACCTGCCTAGATGGGCTCAAGTTGCACCAGGAGAGATTCAGATTGGACATTAGGAAATCCTTCTTCTCTGACGGGGTGGTCAGGTGCTGGAATGAGCTGCCCAGGGAGCTGGTGGAGTCACCGACACTGGAGGTATTCTAGAAACTTGTAGATGTACTTAGGGACGTGGTTTAGTGGGAAATACTGATGGTGGGTGGACGGTTGGACTGGATGATCTTAGTTGTCTATTCCAACCTTGGTGACACTATTGTTCTGTGATTGTAGATGAGCAGGGTGCGCTCAGCATTTGATGGGAGCTTTGAATTGGGGGGTATCTGAAATGTAAAATGCAGAGCTTCAGCCCAGTGAGACCTTGATGAACTTGAGAATCAGATGGACGGAAATAATGGTGTATGCACACCTGTGGCAGAATGACCTCACGTGTCATTGCAGTCTGCTCTGAGGTGGTTTCAGGATACAGCCAGAAGATGACCAATCCAATCTAGCCTCTTCATGTGTTGTTTTTATACCTCACTTTGAATAGAAATGTTGTATCCTATAACTTAAAAGTATCTTGTAAGATTTAGTTTATCACATCAGCCTTTTTATTAGAGCCTTTCTCTTCCTGCAGGGATTCGTAGAAGGGTGAACCCATTGGTGAGCTCCTGCAGAGCATTTTCTGACTATTCCATTACATGGGCTGAGTTTGCTTAGTTTCAAAACAGCTTTGTATTTTTCTTGTCTCTGTTTTTGGTTTTTGCTTTTTGGTTTTGTTTTTTTTTTGTTGAATGCTTAGAAGGTTCCTGTTTGAAACAAGGAGAGCATCAGCCCAAAGAATGAAGCGAAGGGTGCTCTACTCTTGCAGTTTGCACTCCAAAAGACTCTCCTCCACCTGAACCCTCCAATTTTTGTATAATCAAAATAAGTATGTGGGTTATTGGTAGAGTGAAGAGAAATCATGATGATCAAAATTATACTACGTTTAATTTAAACGAATGGGAATAACAACAAAATATCTTTTCACCATCCTTATAATTTTTCACAATTTCTGATAGCAACAGCACAGTTAAAATATCCAACTCTTCACAGGAATTCACAATTTCAGTCTGAAGGAAGCTGAGGAAAGGGCAGTTCTCTACTGCGATCATTAGACTAATCTTATATCAACAGCTTGTCACCCGGAATGCCATGCAACCATGGCGTGTCTGACCCATGGACATGCTCTTTGTGCTTTCAGAGGGCAGGAGCCCTCGTACAACCTGCTTGTTACTGGAGATCCTTTGGGGATACGTCTCTGGATGTTCATAATGGGTTATAGGGTCTCCAATTGCAGCCCCCAGCTGCAGTGCTCCTGGAGCAGCACAAGCCAAAGCCATGACATTGCCTAAGAAGGCAAGGCGAGGCAGCTGAGCTGGATCCAGATGTCAAAAGGTAAATTTATTTTGAAGAAGTGAACAAAACAAATGGCGTATGTACTTGAAAACAAGTTCTCCATGAATTTCAGGGAGTGAATGGCCATGAGATGTCAACAGAGACTTACTTACTCTCATGATCCGCATGTACCAGAATTCACTGTGTGTCAATGAAACGCTCCAGTGAAGCCTCAAAATGGGTCGCAAAGGTTCATCTGCTCCAGGTCACACACAATCACCTGCTGATGCAGTAAATGCTTTTCTGTGAAATATCCTTAGATTTGAAAACAGATACCTAATGACAACAAAATTGATTGTCTTTTCATCTGCAGGTGAAATTTTCATGTGTTAGATGGCTTGGGGTGATTTAGTCATGCTGTGGAGCCCTTGAACGATGGTCCTAAATCATTACCCAGGACAATGAGCTAATGGACTCTGTAATGCTCAGCTGCCAGACTCGGTTGTATTTGAGAAACTTTATGGAAAGGTTTAGATGAAGATATGCAGTTTTAATCTTATGTTTAATTGCCTTCAAAGAAGTATTGGGACATTCTGCTTAGAATGCATTTACAGCACTGGACCTCAACTCAGAATTTCTATTGGTATTTTCAGAGTTGCGTGCTTTTGATATAGAAAAGATGGGGGAAAAATGAGGCATTCGAATGCATATTTAATAACAAAACAGCCTTCCTGACTAAAAAAATCAGCCAGGTAAAGTATAATTTGATTTTCCTCTAGAATAAAACCAAAATCTTGAAGCACTCTTCTTGATGCTCAGCAGTGTGAAGGCATGCAAGCATTCCAGTTTGGACTCCATTGTGCAGTTTAACTGGAAGGATTATGTCCCAACATGGCGTGCTTGTTTTCCATCTTTATGTCCATCAAGGCATTTCTGTAGAGCTATCAATGATTGTTGACTTTGGAGGAAGGGGAAGAAAAAATAATTAGGAGTGAAAGCAGACAGTGCCATTGAAGGAACTGTGCTTCTGTCATAGGAGAATGAATGCTCCTTTCAACAAATCTATAATTTGCAGAAGTTGCAAAAAGAAAATAGCCGTAAGGTGACTGTGAACGTACTTCAGTTCATCCTGCCAAGAAAGTTAACTTCATAAAGTCATTAAAGCAGTGATTACATTTTAAAATATTATTCCCCAGCCATTTCTTCTTAGACTTTAAAATACAGTTACTGTATATACTGCTTTCTTTGTAATGTGAAAAATTGTAAAATACGCTTATTTTTCATAAACTCCTAATTATTAACAGAGCTATTTGCGCCCCTATAGTGAAAGTCATTTCAACACTTCCGTTATTTAAACTTCACTTCTAGGGGTTCATAATTTGGCTGTAATAAATAAATTCAGACTCCGAGGGCTCAAATACTCTCTGCTGGCATTTGGGCCTGATTTTCTTCAAGAAGCGAAGTGATTTGGATTGCTGGGTGTTCTTCAAGATAATCTGGAATAAAACGCTTTCCAGTGCTGACTAAATAACTGTAATCATTAACAAATTTAGGGAAAGCCACGGAGTGTGGTGGATGTGCTGCTGCTCTGAGGTCCGTGTCTGGTGCTCAGCAGGGCTGAGGCTTGAAGAAGGGATACTGTTGGAACTTCTTGCAGCGTCTCTTACGTTGCTGTTCCAGAAGGGTGGTTGTAGGAGCGGATGGGGAAGGTTGTGGCTGGCCTTGTAGCGCGTGCATTGTGGGGTCCTTGGCAGCAGATCCGCTGCGGCGGAAGGCAGAAGACAGCGGATTTGGAGGTTGTGTTGCTGAAAACTGCTTTTCTGCCATGATGGATGCTCAAGTGCTCAAAGATGGATCACTTCTTCAGTATGGCTTCCTGAAATCCCCCTCATCATGTAGCACAGCCGCTGTGGTGGCCGAACAAGGCCCTCAGCTCCGGAAATTAAGGAGTCAGGGCTTACTGCGCATTAACGGCAACTCTGGGACGGTCAAATCAGACAGCTCGTTACAACGCTAATTATAGCAGAGCACTCGTGTTGTGGTTTGAATGAGTCAGTTTTGTGTGTGCTAAAACTATAAATACATCTTCTCCCCCATCTGGACTGTGTGGTACGTAATTTTTTTTGGACGGCCTGGATACATATTTACCTGAGCATATCCTGGTTTCCCAGGTAAATATGTGTACCAATGCAGAACTCATTATGGTCTGTTTGGATAAATAATCCATATTTTATAACGGTACAGGAAGTAATTATTTTCCTATTTTGCTTTCTTTAAGCCAAAGAAATTAAATGCTGTGGGTTCATTACTTAAAATAAAATAGATGCAAAAATCGAGGTAACAGGAGAATAAAGTTTTCATTGTTTTGGTAGAAACTGAGAATGTTATTCCAGATTTTGATCTCGTGTTTAGCCCAGAATAACTCCATTAAAATAAACAGCGTTATTCAGGATTTACTTAGATGCAAATGGGACGTGAATTTGGCCTCCTGTCCTTAATCCCCCTTACTTCACTGGGAATTCCTGTAAGTAGCTCACACACAATCTTTGCTATAAATGACATTGTCAAGTGTTTATCATTTGGAAAAGTAAGTTATTTCAGCTACGTGGGGACATTAACGGATCTGAATTCTGTAATAAGAAAATGACTAACAGTTATGGTCCTACATGCATTAGAGAAACTGAGCCACCTATTCCGGCCGTTGTTTTATATGACATGGGAAGGAGCTGCGTTGTGCTGTGGCCATGCTAAGGTCAAGGTCTGTAGCACTTTTAAGTTTGGTAGGACCAAAGTTAGCCTTGGCATAAATCCATGAGCTGCAATAGATTTACACCAGAGACGAATATTGGCTCATTCTTGGTAACTTTATTTTTTATCCAACTCTTTCTATTTCATGTTAGAAATATAAGCAGCCTGTGTGCCCTCAAACTAATCAGAATAAGAAACAGTTTTGCTTATGCCAAAAAAACAGAACTATCATTTTTCACATTCTTACATTTTTCAAGTGAGTTTCAAGTAAGATTATATTACTGTGACTTCTGAATTCCTGAAATCTCTCTGGTCTTTGTAACTGCAAGGGCCAGCAGTGTTTCAAGGGGAAAACCTGAAACTCTTCATGCAGTATGTTTTGTGTTGTGCAGACTAGATACACTTCACATTTTGCATGCGTGCGATCAGTGTGGAAAAAAAATCATGCAGTACAATATTATGATTTATGGACTGACTTTTTTGCTCACTGAGCCCTTGCCAATAATAATAATAATAATAATAATAATATAAAATAAAAAAATCTTTTCCCCCCTCTCCTCTTTTGGATATTAGAAACAGCTACTGTTTTTGTTGATCTTTTTAACTTCTGAATAGACCTGTTTCAAGTCATAGCAGCATGGGAGCTCAGATTAATAATATACTTATTCAGGCAGTGATACTGACTGAAACCATTGCTGGTGCGAGTAAGAAGGATAGGATTTCTTTAAATCATTTTCAGGTGCATTCGTGCATTTCTGAAAGAAGAATATAAGGATATTGTAAAATAAATGAAATTTTTGTTTACTGACCATGTTACAGGTGTGTATGTGTTTTAACATCAGGGATGTAAGATGTCTCGTTTTGATAGCTTTTCTTCTGGCCTCACAGTCAGTCCATCTATCAATTAGCAAACGAGAACAAGAGTCAATAAACAACTACATCCAGCCTTTTGGACACTGCTTTTAGATCTGGAGGAAATGTCATATTCCATGGTGTGAGGCATCCTATCTATGCCACCTCCTCTACAGCACCGTCTCCAGGCAGCCTTAGAGATGAGCAAAGAAGGAAGGAATCCCATGGGCTTCTCTTCTGGCTTTGGGCCTCCTTAGCCTGGTAGTTAGATGAGCATCAGCTGGTGTGCTCTTGGGCTGGGCTATGTGATGTGTGCCTGCCCAATGGCCTCCAGATCACCAGCCCTGTGCTGACTGAAGGCACAGTCCAAGGCTGATGTCCTTAGTCCTCTCCAAAGAGATTTTTTGCCCTTTCTAGCACCATTTCAGGGATTTGGCGCCTTCACGGGCATGGCCGTTGGGGCCTTCATGATAGAGGTTTGCTCCTTTGGCTGCATCATGGGTATACCGAAAACATCTTCACATGGGTATGGTTTCCACTAATGATAAGTTGAGTGAGACTGAGTTTCTTTCCAAAAACACTTCCATAAACTGTTTGAAATTTGTATGTGTTATTCTAAATAAAACTGTGAGAGGAATATACTATTCTTCCACAGTTCCAGATAAAGTGCCGTGGCAAGAATTTGGCATTTTAACATTGCCCGAGTGAATTCTGTGTTCGTTCTCCGGGCAAATGTGGTTTGAGGGAGAAAAAGAAAAAGCTATACAGTGCTTTTGAAAAGCAATCATTTCAAATAGAAACGAAAAAGCTTTTGCTTGAGATTCATCACAAGTTTTACGGTCTTTTCATAAACTCGTTCCCATTTTGCCTAACGAGTGGAGTGAGTGACACCTTTGAGAGTCTCAGCTTGTGCTGAAGTGTATAGCTGGTATTTAGCTATATACTACCATGCAAAATATTATCTGAACGTATATGAAAAACCTGGTATATGTATATTTTTTTAACACAGATGTAGCCATCCTAATGTGTTTGTTTATTTTAGTTGCAGCAAGCAGCTGAAGTTTCTCAGCTGAGGGGAGCTCGCGTCATCTCTGCTGAAGACCTCCTGTTCCTAATGCGCAAAGACAAGGTATGGTAATGAGACAGAATGGTCTCATTTTGCACAGCAAGCTCCTTATCATGTTTAAAGTGTTTGCTCCTCCATACACATGAATAGCTTTGTTAGAAGGTGTAGCTGTACTGCAGCTGTATTACATGTAGTGCAATAATTATGTAACAGTTCAATAAATTCTTATTTCCCCCAATGACTTCAGTTATGAATAGATTTTTTTCACTAGTTTTCAGTACTTTTAGTTTTAGTTTTGAGTACTAAACATGACAGCTCAAAGCAATTTCTTAACTGTAATATAAAGGATCCTTACCTGGTCTTGTGCAGTGTCCCTGCCTATAGCAGTGGGTTGGAACTACGTGATCTTAAAGGTCCCTTCCAACCCAAACCATTCCATGATTCTTATCCTTCATATTCCTTTGATTTCTATTAAAAACAATTATTCTTATTTCCTTCTCTTTATGGAGAACACAGAGGCAAGTGTGATATTTAACAATGTTATCATTTTTTTAATGTTCCTTTTTATTTTAATATTCCTCCTGTATTTTGATCTCACTAAGATCTCCGGATTGAGATGTGATGTGCTTTCTGGGTAAACTAAGTAGACCATATCAATAATTTAAAAAACCTAGTTTTCCATAAGAACATTGAAGTCATTTTATCTCTCCAAATTTCAGAATTATTCAAAAATTCTTATTATTTATTTTTATCTAACTGATTCTTTATTCTCTTGCCTCCCTTTCTCTGTCTTTTCTTGTTTGATGGATGAAACCCAGTGACTAAAAACGTATAGAAAGAAATACGACCTTAAAGCTTGGAAACCAAGTGCAGTTACTTTATCATCTGATGTGCCCAGTGATGGTATAATGAAAACAGTGGTTGATATGAACATGAAAGTTCATGGAAGCACGCATGCCCAGATATGAATTTCCAAACAAAGCAAAGGTTTTGGAGTGCCCTACTGAAGCCTGAATGTTCCCTTTCTGAAAGTGAAACCTGTTGCTGTCTCACAGTGGGCAAAGTACCAAGCTGCTCACGTAAATACCTTGACGTGCTTGCTGTATGTGGATTTTCTCAGAATTAGGAATTATGAGCATTGTAAAAATTATATTTATTCTCGTCACAGAACATCCCTGTTCATTGCAGGGCAGTTGGACTAGATGACCTTTAAATTCCCTTCCAACTCTAGGGATTCTGTGATGCTGTGGTTTGTGTTATATGTGATGCTATACAGTTTGTGTGTCATGATGTCAGTCTAAATAAAAATAATTCTATGCAATGCTAACATCAATGTATGTTTTTCTCGTAGAAGAAGCTTAGAAGGCTGCTTAAGTACATGTTTTTTCGAGACTACAAATCTAAAATTGTGAAGGGCATTGAAGAAGATGACCTCATTGAAGGTAGAAAAAGCTTTCCTTAATTTGGGAGGTGTTTGATGTTTTATAAGTGCCCAGAACAGCTCACTGCAAAGTATAAATGTCTTCTCTAAAACTTACTCAAGCAAAAATTACAGATTCAGATGTATTAACTCGGTTTTAAATTGCTGCTTTTCCATTTGCATTACTTCAAAGTTAAGATTTTCCATCTACCATCTGAACGATAAGTAACAGTGCTTCATGTTGTAACTCTGTTGAGGCTAAGAAACTGGTGCTGATTAAAGGGCTAATTGATTTCAGCATGTGTAATTTAAATGTGTCAGCTACCATGTAAAAGGGAGGTTGTCAGCTGAATGGACATTTGTTAGCTAATTACCAAAAGGTTTTGACGTGTTTTACAAAAAATACCATAATCTGAAGTCATTTAATACTGATATACGACTTGGCCTTGTTTCGGTGCCGTTGTACTTTGAGTCTGTCATTTCAGGTATGGGAATCACTTTTATTTCCCCATTCCATAAAGACATGGCAGTTTTTATCAGCAGTGCATTTAAAAGCAAAACTCTTTGAATTGAGAAAAGCACTGATTAGTCTCATTGCATTTGGTGGTGTAGATTGACACCAGTAGAGCAAAATCTTGCTGTATTTTGATTGGAGTATCCAGCAATGTCCATACAACACTTTTGTGTTTAACTTACTTCCTTTCTCAGAGCCTTGGCTGTTTTTTTCCCCTCACTATGAATTCTTTGTGTTTAGTTCCTCTAAGCATCCATGCTGATGTCAGTTAAATGTTACTCCTCATGCTTTAACTTGGTCAGCACATGGATAAGGTTTGGTCAACTCATTTGACTTTTAATTTCCTGTGCCATTGCATTTTCACAAAGCATGAAAGTACACTGTTTTGTGCAAGCAATCAGGAGGTATAGCTTCCTACCTGACAGCTTGGTATGTTTGTAATCCTTAAGTTCATGCCACTAGTTAAATCAATTCTCCTAAATCGTTTAGATGCTCAAGAAATACTTCCTAAACACACTTCATCTTGGTGTTGGAGATTGCATTCTCTGGCAAGCTTTGGTAACTGAAGCCATTAATTCTGTTTTGTGAGTCTCGTGTATTTATAGCTATATATATATATATATATATATAGCTGCCTAGTACAACCACCACCTTGCCCAGGGTTCTCTAGGCTTTATGTTGAGCAGTGGCCCATCACCTGTGGAGCTGCATCTTAATACTTGTGTTAGGGTTCACTTTAGATTTTAGGCAATTTGGGTGTTCTGATGTTCTGTATTTGTATGAGAAAAAGTGTTACTCCCACATGGTATGTCATACGAGTGAGCTCTGTCCACTGTGGGTTCTGCAGTGAGAAATAACAATACCTGGTAGACTAAATTTTTCTAGATTGCTAAAAAGATTAGGTTGTACTAGTAAACGTTAAAGGGGACTTTCTACTACAGTGCTTCTGCAGCACAGCAGGACATCACCTTGGTTGGGTTGCTCAACGCGTATGAGGGCAGGAAGAACAACCTGCACAGTGCATCTGATTCTAAAAAATGGCCCTTCTAGGGACGTCATTTGGTGTTTGGAGTAGCCAAATAATTTATTATGTTTGTTCTTCATTTCTTATCTTTGTGTAGACAAGTTCAGCAGCAACAACACCAACAAACGGCAGAAGCTTGCTCAGGACTTTCTCAACTCCATTGACCAGACAGGAGAGCTCTTGGCCATGTTTGAAGATGATGAGATTGATGATGTCAAGCAAGAGCGGATGGAGGTAATTCTTATGTTTTACTGATATCCATCTCCTGCAGAGAAAACTGTGAAATATTTCATACATCATGCTGTTCTGCTGCCTTTTTCGTGTTGCACATTTTATAGCTGTTACGTGTTTTTTCCTTTTGCCCAGATGGTCAAAAGGAATCTTATTTCCATATTTTTCCTATTCCTTCAAATGTTTGCTGATATCTAAGCACACATGCTGGGAGGGAAGATTATGAAAGTGTAGTTATGGGTCTTTCTGTCTGCCATGTATTTGTATTTCCTTCCCGTAGAAAGCAGATTCTATTTAAAAACATTTCACAGATGTTTTTTCCAATTTTTTTCTATTTTTCATTCTTCCTCTCATTGGAAAATTATGCTTAAATAGCAATTGAGGATTCTTTTTGTATAACACAGCTTTCATAAAAAATGAAAAATATTCTGTACATACACCCTTCAATACATGCTCTTCTCGCCTTCTTATCTACGTACATCTGAAAAATGATGCCCGCATTACAGAATGCAGAACCATATCACTCTTAACAAGCTAACCTGGGATCAAGAATTCTAGCAGCGTTAGTATGGGAGTTTCTGAAGCAGTGGTTTTGATGTTAGTTTTGCTTGGTTTCACCGAGTCTTAGCAATATGACCACAAGAATTGTGTGTGAGCAAGTTGCCACTTGGTCCTTATGATAGAATCATAGAATCCTTATTGTTGGAAGGGGCCTTTAAGGGCCATCCAGTCCAACTCCCCTACAGTGCACAGGGACACCACAGCTAGATCAGGTTGCCCAGGGCCTGATCCAACCTTGCCTTGAAAGTCTCCGGTGGACGGGACGTCAACCACATCTCTGGGCAACCTGTGCCAGTGCCTCACCGCCCTCACTATAAAAGACTTTTTCTTGAGAGCATTTGTCCTTGTTCTATCACAACAGACCGTGCTAAAGAGCCTGTCCCCTTCTTGATCCCTGAGTTTTCTCTATTAAATGAGCATTTTCTTGAATGTCGCTTACTCTGAACTATTTTAAAGATCCACAGGCTGTATCAGGGCCAGGGCCAATTTTCAGGCTCTGAAGGCAAATGGCATTGACTGGCTTGCGTCCCCGTAGCTGAATTTTCTTTCCACCCAGAACAGGTTAATTCTGTCGATAGTGGATATGGAGAACGCTCCACAACCCCTTTTCTTGCCCATTTCTTCCTCATGCCTTGTGTGGGCAACTCGTTGTCAAGGGCAAAATTGTGCAGGGTGTCTGCTCACAATTGCACACAATTTCCATATTTTTTTAGTCAGAGGTGTAGGATTCATGGCTGTTGGAAAGCTGCTATTTTTAGAGTGCTTTTTATGCCCTTTCATTACTGGAGCTGGGTACTTCGGTTTGATTTTGTTTCCTACGATGAGGTGGCTGATGCATTCAGTAATATTTGTCTATTTAATATTTGCCTATTTCACTTTAAGGTTTCGTGGAAAGTTCTATGGAAGAAATAACCCGATTTTTATCCTGCTCTTTCTGGGACTTGCCCAGTCATGTTTCCCCTTCCTTCTCTCCATTACAGTTACTTAAAATCAAATCAAGAATCCATTCTCCCTAAGAACTGGGTTGGGAACAAGTCCCGTGTGTCCACAGCTGAGAGACAGTGCTGTAGAGCAGTTGTTCCCAACCACTATTTGTGTGTTAGAAACTGATGTTTTGTACAAATGTATTTATGTAAAAT
The DNA here is from genome assembly GCA_030625065.1 of Alectoris magna. Taxonomy (NCBI): domain Eukaryota; kingdom Metazoa; phylum Chordata; class Aves; order Galliformes; family Phasianidae; genus Alectoris; species Alectoris magna. The sequence continues at coordinate 111,153,474 of CM060562.1, read as the reverse complement.
GTTGTTTTGCAGAAATGCAAGCGTATCCTTTGAGCTCATATGCACAGAAATAGTTAACAGCCCTGCTTGAAATTACTGTTATGGGATTGACTTTCTGCTGTTCTTCAGGTTCTCTTCCATTATTCCAGTACAACCTTTATTTTTTTGAAGCCTAAAAACCTAGACAAGTGACTAGAACTATGAAATTCCTTGTGCCAGACAAGGACATATCTAACTTTCTATTTGCCTGCAGTCGAATGCTTCTCTTTCAGCTGATGGCACATCTTGGTTTTCATCACTTGACTATTCACAAACTGTATATTAAAAGTAATTCTCTCTACTGCTTCACTTTATTACATTTCATGAATAATATGTTTCCATGTTAAATAAAAAAAAAATCAAGGTCTACTTATTTTGGAATAGAAACATAAATTATACACAGGTATGAAGTCAGTACTATGGATTTTCTTTCTTATTCATTTTTCAATGGCAAAACACAAAACGTTGGTTACTGCTACTCCAAAAGTTCAGCTTTGCTTTTCTTTCGGGCTTTGTTGTCACTTTCAGGTGGGAAGGAATAAATCACAGTGGGAAATGTGATCCAGTCCTAAAGGAAGAGTTGCTGGAACAGGCTGCCCAGAGAGGTGGTGCATTCCCTGTCCTGGAGGTGTTCAAGGCCAGGCTGGATGGGGCCCTGGGCAACCTGATCTAGTGCTTCATGTTGAGTTTGGCAACCCTGCCTGCAAAAGGGGTTGGAACTTGATGATCTTTGAGGTCTCTTCCATACTAAGCTGTTCTATGGAACTTATTTGGTCTCCTGTGTTGTCAGTGAATGGGTTAATAGAGTGCATCACATTCTCTTTGTGCAGTCAGTTATATTCAATCCATGCTAAATTTGGGAGGAAATCCAGTAGACACTTAAAAAATTCTAACAGGGTTCTTTAAGGAATTAGTATACTCGACCCATGAGCTGTGATCTAAAGGCAGTGGTCCTTTTAGGTATCAATTACCTCAGACATGAGTGATTGTCTTGGTTTGGACAACTGCAAGTGATTTCAGTTTCATGTTGCCTTGGGCCAAAATCATGCCAAGTTGTCCTGAGCATATGATAAACATGTATTTCTGATGTCATTGTGGGCTAAACAGGATATTATTGTTTAATAGTATGGTTTCAGTTATGAGACAAAAAGCAAATATTATTTATACTTATTTTTTAAAACACATTTTATGGAATTAGATCTTAAACTTCATGAGAGCACTTGCTGTTCTGTGAGGTCTGTTCTGTTTGTACCGCAGAGGAGTAAGCAAAGCCCCAAGCTGCTTTCAAACTGTAAAAAAGGTGGAAAAAGGTTTACAGTTTTGCCTGAAAAACATCCCCTAAAGCTGTCATAGAATCATAGAATCACCAAGGTTGGAAAAGACCTACAAGATCACCCAGTCCAACCGTTCACCCATCACCAATAGCTCCCACTAAACCATGTCCCTCAACACAACATCCAGTCGTTCCTTGAACACCCCCAGGGTCGGTGACTCCACCACCTCCCTGGGCAGTGCGTTCCAATGCCTGACTACCCTTTCCGAGTAGTAATACTTCCTAATGTCCAGCCTGAATCTCCCCTGCCGCAGCTTGAAACCATTCCCTCTAGTCCTATCACTAATGACACGAGAGAAGAGGCCGACCCCCAGCTCACCACAACCTCCCTTCAGGAAGTTATAGAGAGCAATAAGGTCTCCCCTGAGCCTCCTCTTCTCCAGGCTGAACATTCCCAGCTCCTTCAGCTCTCTTCATAAGGCCTGTGCTCCAGACCCCTCACCAGCTTTGTTGCCCTTCTTTGAACACGTTCCAGGGCCTCAATGTCTTTCTTGTCACATTACATGGAAAGGACATTCCTTTAGGACTGGATGTAGATCTTACTGATGCATCCTGCAGCTTCAGTTAGAAGCAGAGACCATTTCTGAGAGTAATAAAAGCAATATGCAAAAGACAGTCAATTTGTCTTAAAAGTGAAGGGCAGGAATTAAAAACAAAATCCACATTACTTTTCTGTAATGCACGATTATGTTGTCAGTGCATTTTGGTCAGATGATAATAGCAGTAATAGCAGTGAATAGTAGCAAATCAGCCAACTGTACCGACAAAAGCAAACCAAAACAGAAGTTGTAATAGCACTGCTGTCTCACTCCAAAACCATAAGTAGTTTGCCCTCCTAAAATAGCAGTAAAACAGAAGTGATGTGCTGCTCCTCCCGGTAAGAACAGGTATAGATGAAATAAAATGTTCTGGTTCGTAGATGTAGTTAACCGTGCACATGGAGATCATAGAAGCTGTCTTTGTGACGAGTGACGGTGCGCAGAATGGCAGTTTTGTATTGTACTGGTTAGTCTCAAACTGCTTCACTTTGGAACAGAGCAGTGGGAAGGTGTATGTTCAATAAGATCTTTGCATTTTGGAATAGGCTGCCCAGGGAGGTGGTTGAGTCACCATCCCTGATGTGTTTAAAACCGTTTGGATGTGGTGCTCAGGGCCATGACTGAGTGGAGGGCTGTTAGGGTAGGATGGTTGGGCTGTGGTTGGACTCGATGATCTTTAAGGTCTTTTCCAACCTGAGCTATTCTATGATTCTCTGATTTTTCCTTATTTTGCAGTTTGGGTCGAGGTGCAGGTTTGGCTGTTTGTGCCCTTGTATTGCTGCTCTGAATCTCTCAGAGGACCTGACCATATAAAACTTGCTGCAGGTTTGGCAGCATTTTGTGAATGGAACGCTCCAGTGCTGCTAAATTTTTGTATGAGAGCCTTTATCGAGTTTACAGTGTCCTGTTATTAAAATCAAGCAGAGGTCTTTTAAAACTTCAGTCAACTTAATGGCAAAGTGGACTTCTTTCTCAGTCTAAAAGTCCATTTTTTATCATTTGTTTTATGGTGCCAGTACCTCCCCCACCAGGAAAAAACAAATTCCCCTCAGAAATCTGAACTGGCGTCCAAAGGGCTGCTTGGAGCATCACACTGTGAATACTCCATTTCAGTTTTGTTCCCCTGGGATTAAAAGAAACACCATTCATCTGTCCCTCTGAGTGCTAGTTTTGGGATATATTTCCAACACTCAGATGTTAGATGGCAGTAATTTAGTTGCAGTAGCTACCGTAATGTTTTCACAGTACATTGCACATTTGAATAAACAGTAGAGAAACATCAGAAACACTTCAGGTATTTAAAAATTACATCTACACGCGACTGTTGTAAGTTGATTGTGGATGTGATTTTTGCAATCCTGCTCAGTAATTATATATCTGTTTATGAGAAATCTGTACCAAGCAGACAGAAATGGAGTACACTACGTGCATTGTACAATACATGGCAATAAAGATTAGGTGTGTTTGAAACGTGTCCCTTGTTCAAGTGAAGTTAAATGGCTCCATTTGAATTTCATCTGTGTTAGGTATGATTAATTTGTGCCTATAGAAGACACTTAAATACACCCAAATGCACCTTGGGGTGTGAGAAATAATACTCTGGAACTCCACTCTGTTTCAATCATAGCTATTTCTATGATGTAGACTTTGTAGACTTGGCATTTATATATTTATTGGTGCAGGCTGCCCAGGGAAGTGATGGAGTCATGGTCACTGGAGGTGTTCCAGAACCATGGAGATGTGGCACTGAGGGACGTGGTCAGTGGGCATGGTGGGGGTGGGTTGGGTTGGGCCTGGGGAGATCTATTCCAGCCTTTTTATTCTGTGATTCTCTCCTTAACTTTTGTATTGAATTAAGGGAAATCAATTACTTGTTTGTGTCTTTCGGAGCCCCAGACATCAGCTGTGATTCAGAATCTCCACAACACCAGTAAGAACAAAACTGACAATCGGAAGAGTTTCAAAAGTGTTATTGCAAAACTGAGGACAAGGAAGTTCCAAGTTTACAAATCAGTATCTATTCCTTTTTCTTAGCAGGGAGGGTGTATCTCTCCACAGTTATGAGCACAGTTAAGTATTTAATTCAATTAAAGAATAGTTTGTAGCTCTGCAGCATGGAAAGTTGTGTAAAACCCTTGAAAGCTGTGAAAATTGACTCCACATCCAGTTAGCTCATGCAGCAGAGAATTAGCTGAAATGGGGAAGGCAATTAATGGCCAAACTTCCATGCAGCACCAAGCTGTGGGCATTGAGTTAGGCAACCAAAAGTTATACAGGCCTCAACAGAATCCCTTCTCTACTGGCACAGTACAATACTGGTGGTAGGTGAACAGTTGGACTTCCTGAACCGTAAGGATTCCATAATTCTGTGATTCTCTTTAAATCTACGGTAGTAAATTAGACAGTGACCAAGAAGATCCGTTCGTACTGGAATATGAAAAACTTATTCCGTATTTATATGGAATATATGAAAAATGTTCTGAGTGGTCACGCTTTGACCCAGGCACTGTCCGAAGGGAATCCTGGGTATGGTTTGGAAGTTAGCCTGGGACAGGACCAACCATTGTGTGGTTGTGACGTGCCATTCTGGAAGGTTCGGGTGCAGGATACAGGGTGCTGCACTGCTACCTTGGAGCTAGGATGAGGACCTGGCATTTTCCAGTTGAGACAACTCAAACTTGGTGGCATAATTCAACAGGGAAAAAAAAAACACCAACATGAGCTCTTATGCTCAGCAAGGATCCAAAAGTTGGTGTTGAATGACTCAAATTCGTTGTGCTAATTTGGAAAAGATGTACAAAGAAAATAAGCAGGAAGTGATTTGGGAAGAGCTTTGAGGCTTTCTAATACTACAGCACTCATTTCACTGACAAAAATTATGCCAGTGTAAGTGCCGTGTGCGGTCATTACTCTTTAGGGAGTATCTGTTCATGCAGGGTGTATCAATAACAAACTGGAATTTGATTTAAAGCCCATATGGAAAGATTAGTGCTGTTGTACAGACAACACATACTTAATAGAAACTGCATGTCGGAAGACAAACTAATAAGTTTTATGTTGCTAAGCATGAGATCACTGTTTCTCATAGCACATCTTTCTTGATACATAATTTTCTGTTGTTCTTCTGCTTCTTCAGAAAGGATTATTTTTACTGATTTCACATTATTCTTGACAGAAACTCTATTTTGGGACAGAATCTGATGTTTGGTTAAGGGAATGACTTTTATCTTACAGTATTGTGCCTAAATCTACCTCATTAATTTTTAGAATCACAGTTTATAAACTCTCAACCTACTTAGATTTTAACGGCTACAGTCTATGAAAGAATATTCCCTGGGGTAAGAATTAGCTGCAAATGAAAATGTTCCAATTTGTAAATTTCCAACATATCAGCTAATTGTCTCATCTTCTGGTGCAGTCACTGGAGGACCCATAGTGCAGTCTAGAGTGGTGTTCTACTGAACAGATACTTGTATCGTCGTCGCAGTGGGCTATTGGGACTCTTCTGGATGTATTCATCTTGCAGGGATCTTCTGAGTTGTGGGTGTCTGTTCTACTTTTGTCCTGGCCAGATTTTGGCAGTAGAAGATGAAAGAGAAGCGTTAGAAGAGAAGGCTTGCATTCTGGGGATGGGAAAAGGCATGGCTCTGGGCAGCCTGGTCTGGTGGTTGGTGACCCTGCCCGCAGCAGGGAGGTTGAAACTGGATGATCTTTGGGGCTCTTTTCAACCCAGGCCATTCTATGATACTATGAAGTATATATGCTTACAAAGTAGAATCATAGAATCATTAAGGCTGGAAAAGACCTTTAAGATCATCTAGTCCAACCGCCAACCCATCACCACTGTGCCCACTGACCATGTGCCCCAATGCTGTCTTTACAAATACTCTCGCAGATCTGTCATCAGTTTATTTCCTTCTGGATTGCATACAGAATTACAGCTTGCACCTGTTGCATCATTTACACCATCCTAAGTCACAGCCTTACATCTGAAGACTGAAAGTTTTGGGAAAAAAAGGAGTAGAAAATAAATGTCCTTGTTCTTTACCCAGCACCGTCAACAGTGGATCCCATTGGCAGAACACAAATGGACAAATCATACCTTTAAAAGCCTTATGCTGTTAGAAGTGTTCTTGTATGGGCTAGATAGTTGCAGCCTTAATTGTAAACAAGTTGTCCACCCGTGTGTCCGGGCCAAATAAGAGGAGCTGTTTTGGATTTGAGAAGTGACTCGGGTAGGGTACTCAGATAGGAGGAGGGAAGTTCATGCCATGGGACAATAGATTCCAAGACAGTGTTGGAAGAGACCAGGATTTCCTTCTCCCTTAAGCTGCTGTGCTGCAAGTTGGGCTGAATTTCACTGCACTGCACTTGTCTCAAAGTTTAAACATCTGAGGTGTTTAGGCCTGCTGTTGTGCCCAGAAATGAGAGAGAAGTAATCCAGAGGAGGTGTGGTTTTTTTTCAGTTAAGAGAGAGAAATGCTTTTGGTTTGTTTTCCGTTGTTCAAAACCATTGAAGTCACATTTACAGGAGTTTCATTGGGTGTCAAGAAGAGTTCTTCTGTTGCTTTCAGGGTGGTCCTTTCTGGAGAGAGAAGTTCTGAGCATGCAGCCTGATCTTGATGATAGGAAGAAAAGAGTGCTGTAATGTAGAGATCTACTAGACAGTAAGGTCTGCACCAGCTCCCGATAGACCGCCTGCTTCTTTTGGTGTAGATAGATGCTAAGATGTAAAAGAGTGTATGTATGTGGAACATCAGTCAAGAAAAAAAGCACGTTAATTATCTGAGCAGTGGTTGGTTTCTTTTCAGTATGGCAAGAGAGACTTCACCAAAGTTAGGAATCCAGATAGAGGGGGGATTCATTTCTCTGTATCAATGCAGTGTTTCCAGGTGAGTGCAAAGCTAGTTGAACTAGCAGCGTCTCAAATGTAAATTAGCTGTCTGGGCATCAAAGCGTTGGTGACCATTATCCAGTGTAAAAATAAGCCTGCTGGTTTTAATGGTGTCTGTGATTACACACTGCTCGGGAATGTTTGGAACACTGGGAAAATGCAATTTGTCTTTGGGAATGGTTGGATTGGTTAAAAGTAAACAGAAGGTAAACAGAACTTGTTTCTCCATATTATCTCTGTCTGCAAATACTACGTCATTCTCGTGGGAGCTGGAAAAAGCTTCGAGATGGGAAAGAATTTCTCTTACAGTCAATGATATCAATAGACTTTTTGCAGTGCTACAAACATTAGACGATGAGGATTTTCTCACCTTGGGGTTTATTGCTATGGTTACGTGAAGTGTAGTGTTTGTTTGGGTCTTCAGTCCTGGTAAAATTTTGTTGGTTTTAGTGCATTTTAGTGAGTGTTGCTCACACTGCAAACTTAGGCAGTTGTGCTGGGAGGGCAAGGTGTTATTTGCTGTTCTGTCTCTTAGTGCTTTGGGTATTTTTCTGCCACTGTTTGCTTTCTTATAGGAAGAGGAGTTTTCTAGGCTGTTGTGTTTTGTATTTTTGACATCCAAATGACTGTGTTTTAACGTAAGTTTTGGAAAGAAAGTTTATATATATATGTATGTATGTATATATATAATTTATATCTATAATTAAAGGTAGACACACATACGTACAAACAGTGTTTCCACAGAGCATTTGATTAGGAGCCAAATGTAAGGCTAAAGAAACATTCTCTAAGTGTATTTTAATACCATGTTTATTTGTGATCTTGTATTTAACGGGTTTGTTACTTTTATACTCTCGTCACCATATAGTGGTGCTTACAACACAGTCATTGTTTATGTAAACTTAGGAGAACTGAGAGCAAGGAGCGACGTTGAAGTCTGACAAAGATCCCATTGGTGGCAGGGGACTGAAATTGCTGGAAGGCTTCAAAGCAGTTAATCAAATCAGTGGTGGTAATGGCTTGTACTTCTGAGGTTCACAGAATCGCAGCAAGGTGGAGGTGGAAGGGATGTCTGGGTCCATCTGGTCAACCCTGCTCCAAAGCAGTGCCCAGGACTGCATCACCCATGCTGCACAGAAGTGCTTCTTGATGATTTGGGTGGGGGGGGGAGTTACTTTTTTCAGGTCTCTGAGCCTTTTTGTGGCGAATCTTTTATTTCGAGATACGTGTTCCTTATAGAATGGGTTGGAAGTGACCTCAAGGATCACGAAGCTCCAACCCCCCGCCACAGGCAGGGCCACCAACCTCCACATTTCATACCAGCCCAGGCTGCCCAGGGCCCCATCCAACCTGGCCTTGAGCACCTCCAGGGATGCAGAAAATCCTTATAAAGTTCCTTAGAAAAAATCGCTTGCTTAAGTCTGTTTCTGAGACTGCTTTGCACAGGGCTCACAAAACTCAGAAGAAAAATCCATGGAGGTAAAACAGGAATGAAAATTACATGAGGTTTTCAAACCGACTTTTACAACTCACCCTCTAGGGCATTCCTGATTCTCCCGTGTTGCAAGGAAAAGTTTTGCTGATACAGTTGTGAAGGGAGAGACTGAAACCTACATACCATGACCCAATATTTGGGGCAGAGAGCTTCCCAAACAGGCTGTCCTGTGGCTGCTGCCTGCAAAGCTGCTTGATGCAGGGGTAGCCTGGGTCGTGGGTGGCTGGCTGCTGTCGGGGCTCCCAGGTATCTGTCTCCTTCCCTTTAAGGATTCATATCACAAAAAGCCTTCAGTGGAAGGGAACAAGCTCTGTGCACAAATGAAGGTGACGGAGGAAGGATGTTTATGGGATTTTAATGGTGTTCTGTGTCAGCTTCTGCAGAAGAGGGAAGGCTCTGAGAGCCGTCCTGCATCTAGCAAATAGGTGAGAACGTCCACAAACCAGTGTTAGATAAAGGATATTGTCCTGCTTCATCCATAGGAGTCTGACATATGCCTCTTAACCTGTGCTAGTGCCATTTGTAATTTATGCAAAGGTTCATCTATCATCTGCTATTTCTGGACATGGCAGGTACAGCAGAGAGAATCTCCTTTTTTCCCTGTTTTCATTCTGTGTATTTTCTCCAAGCATGACAATGCTTATCCTAGATAAGCTTCCAGCCAGGATCTGAAACCTACTTTTAATCATGCACATGGGTCAGCCCTGCTAATACCTCCTACAGAATTACTAAGGATCCCTTTCTTTTAATTTGGCATTTATCCTCTGCTAACAGGGTGGGCAAGCAATGTGTCATTACAGCCTCTCCATCCACAACTTGTAGCATACAGACAGGATAGAGGAGCACTGGAAGTCATTTTCAGGCTGCATTCCAGCTGAATATAGCAAAAAATGAGCTCAAATGTATTGAATTGCACAACTTAATGGGGGAAAAAATATCTGTTAAAGGCTATTGAATATAAAAATGCAGCATTTGGTTAAGGCAGTGCTTGAGACACAGATCACCAACTTCTGGTTCAGCTGTTCAGGGAAAGAATCATCATGAGCTTGTCTCATTGTCCTGCAGTTATACTATTCCCTAAGCTTCCTCAAACAGCTACTATCGGTGCTTGGGACTCATGGAGATTTGGTCTGTCCCTCCTTGGGTACATTTGATCTTCACTTTTGTCCTTTTGTAGTTGTGGTGTGGTGTAGTTGTGTAGTTGTGTGTGGTGTCTTTTTTTCTTCTGATCACAGGATTATTCAGGACTAGTGCAATTTTTCTCCTCGGAAGAGGTCATTTTGCAAGCTTCTGGTCTCTACTGCCTATGATATTTGATTGAATTCAGATAGGATTTGGTGAACAAAAGAAGAAGGGAAGCACTTAAGCAAAAAATCAAGAATTAATGTTATTCACTTAATAGTCGCTATCTTTGTATCATCATCAACTTGGATGAGTTCCAGTCTGAAACCTCACAAATCACAGGATTTCACTGCATATTACCTAGTTGTGAAGTGGCAAGTTCTGTCATTTTCAGTTCCCATTTGCCAGGCCACCAAGAAACTTGGTTCCTTCCCACCTACACTGACAGTAAAGTTTAGGTATCATTAGGGATTTTAAACGATGTAATCTGTTGCCTAAGATTAAGGTCAATAAGACGGCATTTATTCCTATTTAATGAAGAGGTATATTAGAAATACTAGCATGTGTGGTTTCAGAGTTCATTCTGATAGGACCATGCTTGCAACCTGGTATTTAGACTATTGCTAAGGTATGACCCTGTGGCAGATTTTTAGAGCAGATGCCATTTTAGTATTGAAAGAACAGATGATGAATACAAAGTATGCCTATTAATGTGACTTTAGTTTTAACAGATTTCCATGTAAATTAACAGGAAAGGAATTAAAGAGAGCATAGGACCTCTCACTGTATTGCATTGTCTCGAATCATTTCTTCCTCGTTAGCCATTAAACTCAAAAATGATCAGCTGTTGAATCTTATAAGCCAAATAAAAGCAGTAATTCATAGCATGTTGAATAAATACTGAATCAGATCTCTGGAAAGCAGGCCTGCCATTCAGAAGGACTTTGTTGACAGACTAAAGAAATGAGTTGACAGGAACCTCACGGAGTTCAACAAAGACAAATACAGGATGCAGTAACCCCATGCACATGTACAGCTTGTGGGCTAGCCACATACTGGGCTGTGCTAGCTAGAGGTTAGCCAGCAGGTCAAGGAAAATAATGCTTCCCTATTCTTTGGCACTTGTGAGACTGCATCTGGAGTCTGTGTCCAGTTTTGTGCTCCCGAGAACAAGAAGGACTTTGACAAACTGAGGCCAGTCTGGCAGAGAGTCAGCTGCAGGTTTGGGGGGCTGGAGGACCTGACGTATGACAACAGGCTGACAGAAAAGGGTTTGTTCAGCCTGAAGACAAAGAAAGCTAAGGGAGGATTTTATGGCTGGTGAGAAGACAAGAAGCAAAAGGCAGAATAAAAGAATCGGTTGAGTTGGAAAAGACCCGTAAGGCCATCAGATCCAGCCATCAACCTAGCACTACTGAGTTCACCACTAGACCGTGCTCCTACGTGCCCTGTCTGAACATCTCCTAAACAACTCTAGGAATGGGGACTCCACCACTTCCCTGGGCAGCCCGTTCCATGAAGAAATAATTCTTAATGATGTCTAACCTAAACCACTCTTGGTACAGCTTGAGGCCTTTTCTTTGTGGCCAATCACCATACCTTCCTTCCACCAGCCTCTTGTCAGGTAGTCGTAATGAGACCTGTGGTCTTTCCTGAGCCTTCTCTTCTCCAGATCGAATAACATCGGTCCCTCAGCTGTTCCTCATACATCTTGATTTCTAGAATTTGGACAGATGCATAAATGGAAGAAAAAAATCTGATCAAAAATGGAATCTGGGTGATCAGAAAAACTGAGGAACTTGAAGACTTGAAGAATATCTTCAACCAGAAGGTTTTCCAAACTCAGTTGGTCCTGAGTTGATCCTGAGATCACTTGAACTGAGTGGACCTGTTTGAGTTGGAGCAGGTATCAATGGAAAGATCCCAAGCTTTTTTTTCAGTGTAAATTTTTCTACAATTCTGTGATTCTATTCTCCATTTTCCCACTTAGGAAATTTAAATGGCAGGTGGAGTAGAAATACGGGAGAGCTTTTATAAAACACATAAACGATTAACCATATCAAATTCGTAAAGACCATTTAAAAATCTAGGTAGCGTGGAATAGGATGTTCCAGCTTCTGCACTATGTGCAATCTGTAACTGCTGGTATTTCCTGGAATAGACTTTTTATGTGTACAAGGAACAGGGTTTTCTGTCTTTCATTTTGTCTCAGTCTTGTGGTTTATTTTATCTTGAATGTTGCTTGCTGTATTCTTCCGTAAAGAATATGATCTGGCTGCTGTGCAAAATTGCAGTCAGTGATAGCTTCACACATGGGTAGTGGCGACGGAATCAGAAGCAGTGAGATTTAAGCATAAGTGTCTGTTGGAATGGTAATGTAATTAAGCCCTACATGTTGTAAAGTGAGATGCGTACTCACCCAACCCACTAAAAACAGACCCACAGCATTCCTAACAATGCAGCAGGGGAAATCACAGAGCCATAGAATCATTCCTGTTGGGAAAGACCTCTGAGATGGTCTGGTCCAACCATCACATAATCTGCTGCAGTTAACTCTATGGAGGGGAGCAGGATGGCATTTGTGTGAATCGCTTGTATCTTTCTCCCCTCAGACATTACATCTTCTTTCTTTTCATTTTGCTCTACTGTCTTTGACTGATACCTGCACAATCAGACCCTTTCACAAAGTGAATCAGAAGAGGTTCTTTTTAATTTGGGTGCTCCCAAAAAAAAAACTGTAACAGTTTTTCAGATAGCTGCTCAACGTCAAGTCTTCACAGAGCTGAAAAAGTGGAGCTTAATCTTTGCTAACATTATTCAGATCAGCATTTGACCCTTTGAGTAGGCTGGGGGTGCACATTTAGCTGACTTTGGAATAGAGAAAATCAGGCCTTGTTGTCACTGTGGGTTGGCAAAGTACATCCAAAACCAGATTTATGTTATCAGGGGAGACAAAACCACAATATTATCACTAGAAAATATACCGATTTTGCATGGAGAGTAAATTTTAGAAATTGATTTGTGTAACTTCAGCAGATCTGTATCGAGTGGGGAGCCACAAGTTTATTTTTGACAGAAAAGAAATGTTCTCCCTTGACCTGGTGGATTTATGGCTCGTAGCTCTTCTCACCTCCATGTGCAGGTAGCAACAGGCTGCTAGCTCTTTGTCATCTGTATCACATCTACTATGCTAGAGACTTACGTTGATTTACTTTAGATATTCTAAAAGAAACTGCATTAAAAGCCACAAGAAAATGGTATAAATTACTAATATCAAAACCACCTTAAGGTGTGTATGTTTTATTCTCAAGGAGTTCCTAGCTTGAGCGTTTGTTTCAGGCTGTTCTTTGGGCAGCGTGCATAAGAGCCAAAGGTAGCACTGTCAAGTGCTGTTGAAACATTGCAACTGGAACTTAGGAAGCAATCATTACATTTGGTTTTCCACTTGATCAAATGAAGGAAGGATGGGGAGTCTTCATCAGGGAGCTGGATTTTATTTCCCAGGGCTGACAGCCATTTCCACGGCTTTATCAGACCTACTAGGAACTTTTGCTACCATGGTCAGATGGTATTATTTAACATCAGTTCATCCACTTGTGTGGGATTCAGATCCTATATCATACAGTGACTCTGACAAGAGGATGCTTTTACTAGGAGCGTTATTCAAAGCACTGTTGATTTTCTCAGGCTGCAGACATGTGCAGAAAAACCTTGTAGAACATAGAGCATCTGGTGTCGAGTCCTCGCTCCTTGCAAAGACCATATCAAACAGCTTAGAAATGGAACACGTACCCTACATCCGCTTGGAAATACTGTCTTTTTCTATTTACTGTAGATGTATTAGCTGTCAGCTCATATCATCAGCTAATAATTTTATATCTGAAAATCTGAACTCAAGCAAATCTTCAGCTACTAATAACACCCTTCTGAAATTGGGAGTTAACTCTTGCTGTACCCCAAGGTTGGAGGTCTAAATGCTGGTTCAGGTATTTGAAGAATCACGTTAGTGAGGTGATTGCTAACCTTGTTACCCTATATTGTATTTTAAAGAAAGAGACTAAAATGATGATGTGATGCCAGCATCTCTGATGAATACTGGATGTGATTCTGAAAGTGTCAAGAAAACTCAGGAACTGTAAAGAAGCCAAGAAACCACCAGTTAGGATTAAATTTTCTCCCACTATATACGTGATGGCATGAGAATCCACAGCAGCTTCTAAGAGCACAGTCAGGTAATCAGTGCCAAATTGTGGTAGCATTGCTCTACTACACGCACCTTGATAATGGCTAGACTTCAGCCTTCAAAGCTCTACTTCCAAATCTCACTATTGAAGTTGTTGCTCTTTGCATCCCAGTTACGTTATGTTGTTAAGTACAATATTTTGAAGACTTTTTTTTTTTCTGTTATTCTGTAACTAAGGGCTTTGCAATTCATTCATTCGTTCATTCATTCATTCATTCTTTTTCCTGTAGATATTTGGTTCACGGTGCCACTCCCCACAAAGGAAGAACCCTAATGCTTCTATTTTACCCAGCCTGAAGCTACAAAAAAAAATCTGCAACAGAAAACCTTTGATACGTGAATGGATTTTGACATTTCCAAAATTCAGTTCTTTTCATTTTGAGGTTAAGTTGACATGCCTGTAGGTGACTACTGATATCACTGTGAACAGTGGCACACATTCGAACTCTTTATAACTGATTTTGAAGAGGAATTTGATCCCTTTCATTCTTTTCTGGAGGATATCTCCGTAATAGGATCCTGGGTGTCTCTTGCTCAGCTCTAGATTTCAAGCCTTTGTACATTTCAAAATCCTTGGGCTACCTGCAGAATAAAAGTGGAATGAAAAAGGTTTCTATATTTAATGATGTCCTCTGTTTTGTCTCCTTTGTTAATAGCTGAGGAGTTGGCACATCATAGAACCAGCGTGTGCTGATGCTTTTGGGAAGCACAGGTTTGATTGCAGCCCATTTTAACAATGTGTGCAGGGAACAGCCTCGTTATGTTTTTGTCTCTAACAAACTGGCTGGATGAATGAATACTATGGGCAGAAGTGTTGTTAATGCAGTGCAACCATTTGCATAGCGGGCACTGCAAATTAGGAAGATTGAAGGTCAAATACCCCAAAGTTGCCCTTTTTTGTTTATGTTTTATGGCCTGAGCACTCTATATCACTTTTAATTACTGATGCGAAATAAACAGTGGTTTCTGTCTTATGATGGGACTCAGAGGAGCTGTGCTGATTTGCAAGAACTGAAGATCTTAGCAGTTGGGTTAATGATTTGTAATTAAATTTACAAATCAGATTAAGTTTGAATGAATTCCTTTCAGGTGGCTTTAAAATAACACATTTCTAAAACATACGGTTACAGAAAAGATTAATGTTGGGTTTAATCATTATGGTATCGTTATGTAAGCAGTTTAGAAGTAGAATTTTCTAATCATTCATCTGTTTCCAAATGAGAAAAAAATAAACTAAATGTTTTCTTGAAAGAAACATTCTAAAACGCTCTTAGTCGTTCCGACTGCCCTACACCCAACTTCATCATCAGTTCTGATTCCAGTATGTGGGTAACTTTGGGCTTTGAGAATATCTGCAGCTAGTAGAAATTTAGAGTTACAGCTCTAAAGGAACGTCCATTAGGCACATGTTTAGACAGTGAAAATAAATATTCCTGGAGCTGCAGCTAGTGCCCAGCATCCCGCTATCTGAATGGGAAGGATTAGGTTGGATGTCAGGGGGAAGTTCTTTACTGTGAGAGTGGTGAGGTGCTGGAACAGCTGCCTAGAGAGGATGTGGATGCCCCGTTCATCCCTGAAGGTGTTCAAGGCCAGGTTGGATGGGGCCCTGGGCAGCCTGGGCTGGTATTAAATGTGGAGGTTGGTGGCTCTGCCTGTGGCGGGGGGCTGGAGCTTCGTGATCCTTGGGGTCCCTTCCAACCCAAACCATTCTGTGATTCAGTGATTTTATGTTATTGGGGTTTGGTAAAACGCAGATCTGGGGTGCTCCATTCATGCTGCAATGTATGAGTTCAAGCTAAATTATTACGGGTCATTGAGAATTTCAGCAGTCACTGACGTGCAGCATTCAGATACCTTCTGAGTGACTGAAGTGTCTTTTGTCAATGAATTACATCCCGTTGTAAACTAAAGGAGCTTTAAACAATTGCACGTGTAAAATACCGAACGGGAGCAGAGTACTGTAGGGTTTAGCTGAAATGGTGTTAACCTTAGCTCATTCTATCAATATTTGTAAGATTCTGGTTCTCAAGGGCTGCTTCTCTGGAAGGCTGCGTGGATTCATTATCAGCTTAAGCCATTGGTACAAGAACTGCTTTTATCTTGAAAATATAAATAGTGACTTGTCAGGAGAATACGAAGAGTTTCCCACTTGACAAGTGAATGGGATGTGCAACAAAGGCTGCAGATGTCTGAAATTTGAGCTGAACAGATCACCTCTGCAGAGTATCCTATACTAAAAAGCTTTTAAACGTTTCACAATAAATGTTTCTTCCAACGTGTTGTCTTAAATTCTATATTAGTTAAGCAAATATTTAAATATTATATTAGCTTTTCTGCATGCTTGACGTGAATATAATTCTTCCTTCCTGCCAAGTATGTCAAAACCCAAATTCACTTTCATTTGCCAGGTTAAATGTTTATTTTGTTTTCCCACATAATGTACGCTTTAAAGTGTCACCAGCATACCAAATCTGATTGCTTTTTAATAGGAACATGGTGGGAGTTTTTTGTTTTCCTTAGGAAACGGGATAAATGGTCAGTAAAGCTTATGGTAATGAATCCACGCACAGTAGATGCTCTTTGCTCCCATTCCCTAATCTCAAGATTAAAGGCAAAAATCCTGCCGTAGCTGTTGTCATTCCTATACACACACGAAGAGTCCATGGTAGTGGACTGAACAAGCAGTGTTATTGACAGGAGGCCAGGATGTGTAGAACCTTCTTACTCTGTTAAAGAGAACTGACTCACGAAAGCTCCGCAAAACGAGATGCTATCTGGCTCGGTTTGCACCAAAACGGCCGAGATTATTTAAAATATGATCCATTGGAAGATTGCTTTTAAAAGATTGTGGGTTTCAGCTGGTGCGGAACTTCTACAGGTCAGACACCAAGAGCTGTTGGGATATATTTACAAGTCTTTTCACAGATCAGTAAGTTACGCTTTGAATTTCAGCCTTGAAAGAGTATCGAGATATTCCTCCACTCTTCACCAACCGAAGGAAATCTGGCCAATGTCGTTAACAGATCGGAATTCTCAGAACTCATTACCAGTAACAGCCTGGTCAGAACATTTCAGTTCAGTGCCTCGTGCAAACTAAACTGTAAGGCACTGGTTGAAGTGTCACTGTGAAAGTTTTACTCGGTTTAAAAGCATATGGTTTGAGATGGGTTGGGGGAGGAGCGGGAGGCAATAGGGATGTTCATTGTAAGAGAACTCCTGGAGTGACTTTGGATGATGGTGATTGTTTTGAATTAATGGCAGCATATGTTTCTTTGGTTTTATGTAAACGCATAATAATTTTGTGGTTCATTTATCGTTAGGTCTGGTGTAAGGGCCTAACTAAATAGATGGCTCTAAATTAGCCGGTGGTTCAGATTAACTTGCTTCCCAATGCTAAATCTTCTTATCAAATCCTGGAACCTTAACGTCTTCCTTTTGGTTTCTTACATTAGGAAGAGTAAAGAGGAAGTCAAGGAAAAAAGAGAAGCTTGTGCAGAATTAAACCTTGTTTTTGGCAAAATAGTCATTGTGTGATCCTAGTTCTCATTTCTAGAGCAGAGACAACGCTCACAAGAAGACTACGAACTGTTCTTTTAAACTATTGAGAAGCAGTAATGAGTAGCAGCATAAAGCACTGTGTGCAGTTAATTAAATAACGAGTGTCACGCAGTCATTAACGTTTGACTAATGAAGTGTTCATACTGGGCCCGATTCTGTTCCCAGTGTCACGAATGACATCGCAATAAATAATAACAATAATAAAATGCATTGATTTTTTAGGGTCTGCTTACCCCCACCCTCATTTACTTATAGAAAGTCATGAATACGCTTCTTAAATAAATTCGTCGTAATAGTTTCCACATTTGGATTTTTCATGGGGAATGGATGAGCTAAATCATTCTACTCATTTTTGTAATTAATAAAATAGACGCATTAGTAAATCAGTGGCCTCTTCTTCAAAAACAGGCCAGTGTTTTGTGCTATCTGTGCCCTGGTAGTTCATTATCTCCTGGTTTCTATTGGAGCAGCATTTGTATGGCTGAAGTTCTAAAGGTTTAGGTTGGATCTTAGGAGGGAGTTTTTCCCCCAGAGGGTGGTGACGCACTGGAACAGGTTGCCCAAGGAGGCTGTGGATGCCCCATCCCTGCAGGCATTCAAGGCCAGGCTGGATGTGGCTCTGGGCAGCCTGGGCTGCTGGTTGGCGACCCTGCACACAGCAGGGGGTTGGGACTGGATGAGCACTGTGGGCCTTTGCAACCCAGGCCATTCTAGCATTCTGTGATTAGTTATTCTGGATGCAAATGCCTGTGCCTAAACTGGGTCCAAAACCAAATCTGCTGGTAATGGTGGGCAAACATTATCGGGATGAGAGATACTTGAGGATTTTTTCAGATGATGCATAGTATAATAGCTACAAGAATCCCATTTAAATATTTAGTGAATACACGTTTTAAAGAATGTTTTTATCTGTCTGCTCTTTTGTTTATCCATTTATCCACATCTCTGTTCATAAAATTAAAGGGAATACTGTATTTGTTTTTTTTCCTGGCTCAATCTTTTCCTGACATGTGAACCTCCACAAACGTTGTTTTATTTTTAAACAGATTCTGTCACTGATTTTGACTGTAAATTTGGGACAAAATGTCAGTCTCATTATACAGAAGGGAGTGCCTTGCTGTTTGCGTCTCTCGGGCAATGTGGTGATGCTTGGTTTGATGACTGAATGCCTTTCTTGTAAGATGCTGAGCTTAACCTCATCCATGAATGAGTACAGAGTTAGGAGGAGTGTTTGGAAGAATGCTTTCCAGAAGACATAAAAGTATCCTAATATTAACCCGGTATGTAAAGGTTTTGATGTACAGCCAGATGGAAACCACGGAAAGGTGTTACAGTGTCCCCAATCAGAAAAGTGAGGGAAGTTCAGTCTTTTTCATATATTCATAAATCCCACATCACTTTTTAAGTGTGGCAACATCGTTTATCCCAAAATATTTTACCGTTTTTGGAACGCTCTGGTAGAAGATAGCTGTAAATTTAATGCTTAGTTTTACAGAATTCATGATGATGCTTATAGTAACAGAAAAAAAAATATTTTCCTGCAGAAATCAAAGGTATCCCACGAACTGGAAATGTTTCGTTTACAGGTTCCAGCTCCACATTTCAGACTCACAGTAATAAATTTAGACAAGGAATTTGGATGTGATATGGAGCTGATTCAAATAAATACAGTACGTGGAGATTTTGCATATGTTCAAAGGGAAATATTAGAGCAGCGGTGAGTTCCTATAAGGAGGTCACTGTTATTTATTCCTCCAGCACTGAGATCATGACTACTGGGAATTATTCCATTAATTTTGTTATTGTCTACGAGCTTCCATTTGCTTTCATTCTTTACAATTCCCTTGAAATTTTTACATAATCTTGAATTGTCTTGCCAACTCCCTTCCTGCTACTTATCTGCTCTGTTAGCTTTCATTTTTAAATACTTAGGGGAAGATGGAGAGAGTTAACACACGCCCAGAGTACAAAGCCTCCTTTGTTATATGGTTTCGAGTGCGGAGCAAGAACCAAATTTACTGAGTCACTCTTCAGACTTGGCTTTTGTGTTGCTCTGCTGGCAAGGCTGTCCTTCAGTCACGAGGTTCATCTGGCGTTTCAGACATGTCTGTAAAGTAGACCCAAGCCAGTGTCCACAGGGCTCCATCACTGATGTCTGCAGTAAATGAACTACTGAGAGATTCGCAGATGTGATTCATCTGACCTATTGGTAACGTCTGTTTCAGGAAGAAGTTGGTCTTTGGAAGTATTTTATTATCTTTTTGACTAAAAGAACTTTAGATGACTAATTAATATCCTGTAGATGCCTACCTTCATCAAATGAATTCTTTCTTTTGTCCCTAAAGAGAGAATATATATATATATATTTACTTTTTTTAAAGTCTGTTTTGATCTATATTTGTTACCATCCACAGCAGGACATCTCTATTAACATAGAAATCACCTTTGTCTGAAAAGGACCTCATATTTTCTTTTAATAATGAAGATTCCAGGAAGTTTGCGCTAAAGTGAGCTTTCATAAACAGTGTTACATCAAAGGCCTTATTTGTTATGCAGATTTGTTCAGATTAATGGTTACTGCAGAATGTGTGGTATGTTCTATAAGAGGTGGGCAGAAATGATAAAAACCTCCTGTGTGTCCGTGCTTTATAGCCAAATCAAGTTTCGTGTTACAAATTCTATTGATCTTTCCCCAAGTGACGTTTTTATTTCCCATATAAAACTCTGAAGAAGATTAATCTTTGAAAATGCTCACTCATGAAGCTCTTTTTTTCTTTGTTAACCAATTCAGTTGGTCGTTGGAAAAGGACGTTTTTCCTTTACATAGCAGAAGTCCTCAGATAGTGGTGATTCTCAGAGAATTTCAAGATCCAGAGAATAAGGATGTGTTTTCAGCATATCATAGAATCATTAAGGTTGGAAAAGACCTCTGAAATCATCTAGTCCAACCATTCACCTACCACCAATATCATGAATGAATGTGTGTTTTCAGAGTAATCATCTGTTTATGAGGGTGGATAGTGATAGGACAAGGGGAAATGGTTTAGAGGAGGTTTAGGTTGGATCTTAGGAGGAAGTTTTTCCCCCAGAGGGTGGTGACGCACTGGAACAGGTTGCCCAAGGAGGCTGTGGATGCCCCATCCCTGCAGGCATTCAAGGCCAGGCTGGATGTGGCTCTGGGCAGCCTGGGCTGCTGGTTGGTGACCCTGCACATAGCAGGGGGTTGGGACTGGATGAGCACTGTGGGCCTTTGCAGCCCAGGCCATTCTGTGATTCTATGGTTCTGTGATAATCATCATAAATTGTTCCATCTAATCTTTAAAAGATGCTGGACTCCAGATGAAATGCTGGTAGAATTGAAGCCAGTAGCAAAACTGTCTGACTTCTTGCAAGCCTTTCAGTATCAAGCCCTTCAAAAGTTGCTTTATTTCTCCAGTTGTAGTTGCACCCAGGGAGCTGTTTTTCCTCTGGAGTAGTCACCTAACTCCTTTTGCAATAGGTGCACCATGAGGAGGTTTTTAGTATGGAAACCAGGAAATCACGCCACAGTATGAATACGCAGGCAGTTTGGGAGCCAACATCCTTGTCATTAACACTGATGCCAAACACAGGGGTGTCCAAACATGCCACACACCATTTTCAAATGTTCCAGCTTAGCAGCTACTCAGCACATTTCCTTCAAACACTGAATAGTTGGTAAGCAGGTTAACGTTTGGCTTCTTGCCTTTCCCCCGACACAAAGACCTTGATATGTCAAGTGTGACCGCTCTGAAATGGAACCATAATAAGATTGTTTTTCATCCTGGATGGCAGCTGACGACATTGAACTTCTTTCCTGTCTCTCTTCATTCTTTCTTTTTAATTCTTCATTCTAAAAGAGAGAGATAATGCAACACATTTTTGGAAGACTAAGCATAGATGTGCTGTGCCAGGTCCTATCTGCTACAACCTTCGGCGTGTTCCAAGGAAAGCATGTGAAGTATTTTAACTGCTGTGCGCCACATAACTCAGCTGCTTAACTGCTTAGAGTGACTAGTACTACTGTAAAGGGAGCGAAAACTACATATATACATGTATATTTAATACATTTTGATAACCTGGTGAGACGGTGTAATTCATGTCATTTCTTTAATCAGGTTTCAGGCTGAGATTGCTTTAAGGCAGCATGGCAATAGGATTTCACTGTTTCTTCGTGTAGGAATGACTCTCAGCAGACTTGCTTTTATACTGATAAAAGAGGACTTCTTCAGTTCTGTTGGAGTGCTGCTCTTTCCCAGAAGAGAATCTGGAAAATTTCATATTTATAAAATTTAAGCTTTTCGTATTTAATGTGTCTAAAATGATAGTTGAAAGAATGAAGTCTGTGGGAAAAGAGCAAATGGCTTTTTTTGTAGATTTAAAAGGAAGCATGGCATACAGTTTATAGCATTTTCTCAGCTTTCCCATGTCTTGCCCGCTGTATTGGCAAAACCACAAAATGCACATTGTGCCAATCTGTCAATGATCATAAATTGCTGGTGAAATGATTGACAGAGCTTCAGTCCAGTCTTGAAAACTTGATACCTGGACCAACAGAAACTTCAGTGAGTTTCCACATCTGGTACAGAATAACCCTACACATCAGTACCAGTGGGTCCTCCCTGGCCGGGCAGCAGCCCTGGAGGGTAATGATCAGCAGCAGGTTGCATATCAGTCAGCAGTATGTTCTCATCGTAGCTGAAACTAAGCTCTCGGTGAGCAGCAGTAATGGAAATGTGCCTGGCAGGCTGAAGGAAGTAGTCATTCCTTTCTACCTGATATTTCTGAGGCCAAATCTGGAATGTGACAGCCAGTGTTTGGATCCTCCCATTTCAAAGAAATCTTGAGAAAACGGAGCAGAAAGCTGGCATTAAATAGAAGTCTAGCATTAGATGTGGGGGTTGGCAGCCCTGCCTGTGGCAGAGGGGTTGGACCTTGATGATCCTTGAGGTCCCTTTCCAACCCAAGGCATTCTTTGATTCTGTGATTCTATGAAAGTTACCAACAGTGCTGAGGGGGCTAAAGGTGATGAGGTAGAAGCCTATGGTTGTTGATCAGCAGCTGCAAAATGATGGGACCAAGACTGTAGTAGTTTGGGGTGAATAAAGAATAAAGAATCTGTGAGCCCAGAGCCACAGATGGTTGTTTGGCAAGTTGAAGCACAGCATTAGAGAACTTTTTCGCTATGCAGTGCTGGAGCACGTTACTGGAGGAGGCATAAATTCTCCATCCTTTTCAAACTGGTGAGGAGACTCCAATACAAGGCTAATGAGGAGTGACCA
Source organism: Alectoris magna (assembly GCA_030625065.1). Lineage (NCBI taxonomy): Eukaryota > Metazoa > Chordata > Aves > Galliformes > Phasianidae > Alectoris > Alectoris magna. The sequence continues at coordinate 111,130,972 of CM060562.1, read as the reverse complement.
AGGGAACTGGGATTGTTCAGTCTGGAGAAGAGGAGGCTCAGGGGAGGCCTCATCACTCTCTGCAACTGCTTGAGAGTGTGGTGGAGGTGGGGGTTGGCCTCTTCTCCCATGTGAGAGGGATAGGATGAGAGGAAACGGTGCCATGGGAGGTTCAGATTGGAAAGATAAGGAAAAACTTGTTCTCGAAAAGAGTGATCAGGAGCTGGAATGGGCTGCCCAGGGAGATGGCTGAGTTACCATCCCTGAAAGTATTTGGGAAACATGTAGATGTTGTACTGAAGAACACGATTTAGTGGGGGAACATCAGTGGTAGGTGGATGGTTGGATTGCATGAAATGGAGGTCTTTTCCAATCTTGGTGATTCTGTCATTCTAAGACTTTCCTAAAGTGAGCCATTGCTGACTTGATCTAGTGTAGGTAAGAGTCTTCTTTTAGACTGGACTATAGAGCAGGAGGTCTGCTGGATCTCAGCCATCAGTTCTACGAGCCTGCGTGCTGATGTGTAAAATTGTGTCACAGGTAGAGAAGTTTAGTCCATCTGATTACCTACCAAGGGTTATATTATTTAATTCATCAGTATCTGAAAGTGTCCAACTAGGAATTTGTGACTGGCAAAGGCACAGATGATTGCAGAATGTAATCCGTATTGTATAAAAGAGCTTCACTTTAAATGATTTGAATGTAATCTCTTAATATGTGAAATATTTAAGTTAAAATCGTAAACGTAAGAATTCCTGTAACTGAATTTTAGTATATTATGTGAGAAGTGTCCTGTGCTATACAGAAGATCAGATTAGGTGATCCTGCCAGTTCTTTCTGTCTTGAAAAATACAACTGAATTAATTCAGATGCAAAGCAGATCTCTGTTCTGATCGTGCTAGATGAGGATTGAAGTTGTTGTGACCTTTATTTTTACAGAATACAAAATAAATTCAGACTTAATGTCCTGCTGGGATAGATTGGCTGAAAAGTTTTACTTATCTGAAAAAGCAGCTCCACAAAATGCAGTCAAGATGCCAGAAGAATGCATAGAAGTATCGAAAAGTACTCGAAGAGAACGTTTTCCATCCTGCTGACAAAGAGTCAAAATACAGCAGAAATGATGGAATGGGTAGGGATGAAAAGGAAGACGGAAGGAGGGCGTGTTCCTGAGTGGCAGGTGGTTCCATTCACAACTGGATTGAACGTGATGTCTGTGAATGAGATCTTCTAATCGATGGATTGGACTGTCATAGAAGAGCGATCTACCAGGCAGAGAATAGAGGAAGAAATAGTATTTGAAGTGCTGAGTTTTTTCTGTTACAAGAAAGATTTAAGGCCAAATGTTGGTCGCATTACCTGTCTTCAAATACTCTCATCAACAGCCCTTTAATTTTCGGCTAAATCAGATTAATGGACCCTGCAAATTTGAGTTCATCAGACATAGAGGAGCTCAGGGACGCAGAGCAAAATTTGTGTGTGTGCTTTTTGTTTGTTTTTTAGCTTGTAATGCCAACACAGCTGTGCTTCACCTTCTGCATTCATGGGGTCTTGAGCTGTATGGACTAACAGCAGTGCCATCAGCCACTCCTGACACCACTCTGCATTCTGAGCTATGGTTCTCCTCATATTGGGTTTAATGGTTTCTTTTATGTTTGGAAGATAGTTATGTTCCTTTCCTCGATGTGTAAAACAAGTAGTATTCTTTTCTTGTTTGACAGCCTTGATTCAGCTGTCTTCATCTGAGAAGGATAATTGTTCTCTTTAATCTGACTGCCGCTTCCTGCCCCCAATATCTGAACAGTTTGATCTCTTCTAGAGACCAGATCCTTACCCTGTGAAAATCAGCTCTACCCGTCTTGAAGTAAACAGATCCAGTAGTGAACATTTTAAGCCGCTTTCCTTAAACATTTACCTTTTTCTCCTATAGCAGAGCCTTAAACTGAAGGTGTGCACGCTCCTCTGGGAATCTTAACTCCTGGGGCCAATGAGAAGTCAGCGATTGTATTCCTGCATCTGAAATTGGTCCATGCACGTTTAATTTGGGGAGGGGTTACTCGATGGTGGTGGCAGGGGCACTGTGCTGCTATCATTTCTGTTGTGGAATGCAGTTCTTGCTGGAATAAGGTTCATCATGTGCTTCTACTCTTTTGTCAGAGAGCGGAAAGACAAACACGGATGATGGATTCGGTCCAGTACGCAGAATTTTGTGAAAGTCGGCAGTTGAGTTTTTGTAAGTATTATAACGGCTGTATTGTAATCAGATGTTCAACTGTTATTTCGTGCCGTAGAGAAAACGCTCCTTTGAAAGCACTTTTGTTTTACCCACAATGATACAAGTATAAAAATAAAACTATAAAAATAATCGTAAAAATACTTTGTCCTCATAATTCCTGGGAACGGTTAATTTTGCGTAGTTGCAGGCTATTTCTGGGGCATTTTCTGTTACGGTTTAGCAGACTCAGATACTGGGCTGGTGGGGACTGCTGCAAAGACAGAACTTGTAAAGAGTTAATGGGCTGAAACAGCCATGCTTGCCTGAGGTCTATCGTGGTGCTGGTATGGGCAGCACATTAATAACACGTCATGGTTGCAGGTCCTGAGGAATGCATCTAAAATTAGAGAAGAGCAGCAAGTTTTGCTTTTATTTCTGTATCCGCAGTAACACAAAAAAACTTGCTAAAGAGTCTTTTTCTATTTTAAGCTGTAAGCTCCTGCTGTGGATTTTATTCAACGTTGGCCAAATTCATCAGTATATGCCATTCCAACACTAATAACATGATGACAGAATTAGGGCTTTACTAGCACTGAAAACCAACTTACTAGAAGTACTTGTGGGCCACAACTATAACGAGCTGTAAATTAATGGGCTTGATCATGTAGCAAAACATCATTACGGAGGCACTTAAGTGATGATGACTAAGGTTTAAGGTCGAATGTCGGAAAAAGAGAGGTTAGGGAGCCCTTAAAAATCATGACAAAACAGCACATGATCCAACACCATGCATTGAACACAATGATGTATTTAAATGGGAGACCTTATCTTCTTCGTCCTAGCAGGACACTTAAATTCGAAGAACAAGTGAGTCATTTATGACAAACAAATGACACACTGGAAATACTGTTCTGTGTCAGCAAATGTCGGAAGACACTTTTTGTAAGCATTTATTTTCCTAACTCAGAATGTTTTGTGAGCTCGGTTGTAATTTGGCATCACACATCTGTGAGCCATTAGATGAATGATACTTCAGATCAGGGTGACTTCGGCAGACGAGAGCTTTGTGATAAAGGCATTTTAAAAACCCCCAAATAGTCATCTGGAGAGAGCAAATGCAAATCTTAATTTGCAGAAACAAATCGAATGTTGCTGACCAGGGGACTGTGATTTATAAAAAAACCTCAGTGGTATTTTAATAGTGTTGTTAAATGACCGTATCTATACACTTCATTTTCACTGAAGTTTAGTGGCATTAAAGAATAAGAGAATCACAGTCCTTAATAACAGGCCGATGACAAATTCAGTTGCATAGTATGAACTCAGCTGGATAGCACATGCTAATGGCCAAGCGGAACGTTTGTTCCAAAGCAACAAAAAGGCTATTTTTGCTAATTTTCTTTTTATTTTATTAACAATTGAATTTATTAATGAAAATGTATTGATTCGAGTAGTAAACCCTTTTTACTGTGATATAAATGCGTGAAAGTTAGGTCACAGGAGATTGCATCTTGGACTTGAAGAAGTCTGTTCTGGCAGTGTATATTCCTGATTACAGCACCACATCGTTCTGTGTTGCTTTAAAGGCAGGCAGAAGAAGAGGTCCACCAAAGGCTCAAGCACTGTGGGATCTCATTTCCTCCTAAAAAATGGTCTCTATTGACATTTGTTTCTGCTTGATACCTGCCTTCTCTTTAGCTTTTACTCCTCAGTGGGGACCCTCTTTGAAAGTGCTGTTTTAAGTGAATACAGGGTATTCACTGCATTGTGATTGTCCCGTCCTCACAGACAGCTCATATTAAGACCTCTGTATGACTAGTTTCTGTCTGTGATCGGCTTGCCTTCCACTGGCTGAAGTAAGCTCATCTCTTTTTTGGTTCTTATGTGAGTTTCCATGATGCTTTTTCAGTTCCGTTTGGGTATCTCTTTTATCCTCTCAGCAAGTCTCTCATGTTGCCTTGCTCCGTATTTTCCTTTGTACTTTCTCCTGAGTGATCTCATCCATTAGCAGTGTGAAGCTCTTGTCTGAATGTTGATCGTTTGCAGATCTACATTATGTCCTTACATCCAATGCACAACTTAAAAAATACTCCTCCACAAATCATGTTGGCTGGCTTGTCGGCACCTAATCCCCGCTCAGTACAGCACAGGACTTCCAGTTTCTTCTTCTGCCCGTCGTCTGTCTTCACTTTGTTAACTCAATTATATCCTTTTTATCTGGGCTCCAAACCTCAGGTTTGGGTTGGTTTCTTCTAACGCCTTTTTCTGTCATTTGGCAGAGATGCAATGCAATCCTGTTGTTCCTTTTACCGCCATACGTTCCAAATCAGATTTATTCTGCCTGCTGTCCTCTGAGGTAGATCCTTCTTCTGAAATCTCCTGAATGTTCTCCTCCTTTCTCCTGCTTATGGGCAAAATGTTGTATATGAAATGGTTATCTTTCTTCTCTAGTTCCATTTTCAGTTCCCTCTGTGGCCAGATCACATTGACGCTCTGTGTTACGCTCATGGTATTTCTGCGTTATTTTGGCCTACCTGCCACTAACGTTTCCTTTTTTTCCCCCATGATCTGAACTGGCAGCAAAGAAAGCATCCAAGTTTCGAGACTGGTTGGATTGTAGCAGCATGGAGATAAAGCCAAATGCAGTTGCAATGGAGATTTTGGCGTATTTAGCATATGAGACTGTGGCGCAGGTAAGGGAGCAGCCTGGCTGAGCAATAGCTAAAGAGCATGAATTGGTGGCTTTGAGATACTCTAACTGGGCCAAGCGAGCTAATTGAATCCCTACCTGTCCTTCAGCTTGCTCTATGGCAGAGGTATGCTGTACCATAGTCACCCATCTGATAATACACGATTAGAAATGTTTTCTAACAGAGGGGAGTGGAGTCCAGCACGAGTTTTATTCAGATCCAAACTGAAACCACACACTTTGCTATGTGACCTTTGGCAACACGCTGAGGCTCATTCAAGCCGATTGCACAATTGGATTAAAAAGCAGGATTTCCTGGAAAACAAAACGTCACCTTAGTGCCAAGCCGATCCCTCTTGGGTAGATAAATCACTCTGTATATTTACAGAAGTGGAAAAGAGAGGTTCCTTAGGCTAAAAATCCTCAGTAATTTTGTTTTCTACTGAGAAACACTTAGAATAATCTGCCTCAGCCCACTCCTCCTGTCTCTTCTTTGTTGCTATTGGGTCCATGATGCATAAACCAATGCATTTATTGGCTGTTTTTACCTCTGCAGTTGGTGGACTTGGCCCTTTTGGTTAAACAAGACATGACTCCTAAGGCCGGTGACCCATTCAGTCATGCCATATCTGCCACCTTCATACAGTATCACAACTCTACTGAGGTATGTCTTGCTTTCTCACATATTTATGTGATGATTAATGCATGGGAATGTGAATAAATGTATTTTATTATCGTATTACATATAGTATTATGTGTATTTGGTAGTTGCCTTCTACATAGGTATTGTTATTTGGTAGCTGCATTCTACATAGGTTTTATTAGAACCTGGTATTAACATGGACTTCTGCTATGGAGTTCATTAACAGAGTGAGGGATGGAAGAAAGGTATTAAATTGTAGCTCCAAATGTTAAATTCTTAGCAGCATCTTCTTATTTAAATGTCAATTCTCTTTTCTTTGGTGGAAATTTCCCCTCTCTCAATTGAATGCTCTCTCTGCTGCGTGCTGGGAGATTAACATTCATGTCCATATTGTCAGCAGAAACAAGTCTCTTCTAATAGTAGATCTAAGAAGGCCATAACCATTTTGTGATTTGATTCTATAACTGCTGTTGGACATCTTGTCTTCATAGCCACATCTCTTAGGGCAGGCTGCGGGTGTGAAGACTGGCCTTGAGTCTCCTGAAAACACACCACCCCCTACACCCACCCCACCAGCACCTGCCGGGCAGCAGCATCTTGGGAAAACACCATTAGGAGCACTGGGGAATGGAGGGATTGGGCAGGACTCTTCCAAATCCAAACAGAGGAAAAGAAAAAAGGTACAGAAGCATGAAAAAAAAAAAAAAAAAGGCAAAAAAGTATGTATATATCTTGAGGATATAATTGTGTCATGTAGAATTATTAATATAATATTAATACACATTAATTATAAATTGTGTTACTGCCAGCATTAAAGTAGGGGCAAAAATACAGACTAATGTTATTTCTGTCAGAATTAGGGTAAGGCTTCTTAGTAATACCAACAGATGCTGCTTCCAAGAGGAGCTGCTCCTCTACAGCTGCAGCACCACCCAAAATAACCCCCCTTCACCGACATAAACAGCAAGAGTTGGTTTGGAGGGTCAAAGTGTAAGCAAAGTAGGCAAAGAGGTTGTTGTGATTGCCTTGCTCTCAGCAGCCTTAGGCAACTGCCTTCTTTGCCTATAACAACTTTGCCTGACCTCCTTTATTTCTATGCCAATTGGTTGCATTCAAGCTAAATATTTGTTTACTTTGCATAAAACACGGACGTCTCATGTTCAGTCCATGAAATGTAAATAGTACAATTCCTGCCTTCTGTTGCAGATCCTGGATATTCGGTGTGAGAGAGGTCTATGTACCTTAAAACCACAAGGGAAATAGATTTGATTAAATAACCTGGTTCGGAAGAACTTTGTTATTCCCTTAAGCCTTTTTTTTTTTTTTAGGATGGGGGGAAGGGGTGGGAGTAGTGATGTACTCATTTTGCTGCAAGAAACGGTGACGTGATTTTTTCATGTGTGTTATTCTTCTACACAATCAATACTCATTTTCATGGAATTTTACCAGTAACTTCCAGGCTGGATGTGGCTCTGGGCAGCCTGGGCTGCTGGTTGGTGACCCTGCACATAGCAGGGGGTTGGAACTGGATGAGCACTGTGGGCCTTTGCAACCCAGGCCCTTCTGTGATTCCATGCTGACGGTCAGAAAAGGTTTATTTTCTCCCTCTCGTTTCATCAGGGCTGTGGATACTCCCAATAGGTCCAACTTCCAGTGAGTTGTGAAACCTTTCTGAAGACTTTCAGATTGCTTTTCCCTCTTCCTTTTTAATACTGCACTTGAATATCCATATTTTGTGCCTGCGGCCAGTTACTGTTATTATTCTCAGGAACAGGAATTTATCTGGAGACTGAATTTTTGGTACCTCGTATTTCACCAGTTTTGTGAGTTTATGTTCGGTTAATTCCCAGTGTGTTTGACTTAATGCCTTTTAAAATAATTATGTCCTAAAAGGTGCACAGTTTTAATGAAATGTTCCCACGAGTCACCCGGCTTGATTAGGTGCGTGCTGGATACCAGTGAGGCATTGCGACAAACGAGTTAACTTGGTGGAGAATGTTATTCTCAGTCCATGAAGGCCCAGGCCAGCAGAAAATATTTGACTTTCACATTCCTGTTGTGAACATCAGTCAACAAGGGAAGAATCCACCGTCGTATCATCAGTTATTTCTGTTTATATGTGCACAGGCTTCAGTAGACTTGGCACTCTTGAAAGAAAATGTTCCGTAAAAAAATGCCCTCCGTGTTTGAAAGCATTAACGTGTAGTGTGAACGTATGGGGGAAGCACGTATGTGTGTACGTTCAGTTTTAGTGCTTAATACAAGTTTCTGTCGTTCACTAATACTACTTTGGCGAATTTATGACTGAGCAGCCATCGATGTGATAGGTCTGGCAAGCAGTCATAGAATCATAGAATCGCAAGGTTGGAAACAGCCTATGAGACCATCTAGTCCAACCATCCACCCATTACCATTGCTACCACAAGCTACTAAACCAGTCTAATATCACTTCTTGGTGATTTCGGTGTCAGATTGCTTTCCACTTGGGATACTTGTTCAATAGTTTCCCCGCCCCTTGACATCATAATGAAAGCCTGAAATGTTTTAAAAATAGTTTCTGTGGTTATTGCAGTGTGACTTATATGACCCTTTCATTTCACTTAGAACATTTTGCTGCTCTTTTCAATTGCAACATACAGCAGCGCGAGGTGAAAGATTTAAGAGGACAAATACGGTGTTCTTTGGGTCTCTTAAGCAAAGTTCATGTAAAAGTCCTCTTTGATTTGTTAATAGCTTTTTTTTTTTTCCCCAAAGTACTGTGGGGCAGCAGCGCTGTGTATCCCTAGGAAAAAAAAAAAAAGAAGAAGAAAAAAAAGCAGAAAAAATTGGTCGATCTTATAAAGGTTTATTTTCATACTTTATGCACTGTAGGTCTGTTGTGTGTTTTTGATTTAGTAACAGTTTATGTGTTTTTCTGTTGCAGAGCGCTGCAGCCTGTGGTATGGAGGCTCAAAGCGATGCCATCCAGCCCAGCCACATCAGAGAGGCCATTCGACGCTACGGCCACAAGATTGGCCCCCTATCCCCATTCACAGTACGTAATAACAGAGCTATAAAAAGTTATATTTATAATCTTAAAGAACTTTGATTTTCAAGTGGTCAAATGAAGAAGCTTTGGAATTGTTGAGAGCAATTTGTGGCGACTGTAATTTTCTTTATAAAAGTGGCATCATTCTCCCGGGAAATAAAACTTTGTAATTTCTGTCTCTTTTTGGAAGGACAAAAAGGTTGGTTTTTTGGTTTTTTTTTTTCCTTTTTTTTTTTTTTAAATATTATTTTCTTTCAATTACAAATTATGCTTTTTGTTTTGTTTTGTTTTTTGTTAGTGCTTGAATTTTCTGTTTTTGCAAAGTTTAGGTTTACAGTTATTTTAAATTATATGTATTCCAGTATGGTGAGGAGCACTTTGTATTCTAAAATTAGTTGTGTGTCCATTACTGCTCCTATTGGAAGCTGAACTCTCAAGTGGCACATTCAGGGTTGGAGAAAGAAGAGATGGGTTTCTTTAGACGACTTTGAAGCTCAACTAAAATGCATTAGAACTGAGTTTGTAGTGGAACGCTGATGGGTTATGAGCTTTTGCCATCATTTTTTTTTCTCTGTGCAAACGGCAATGCCATTGTCCAGAGCAGCCAAAAAAAAATTGTTCATTTAAATTTCTCAGCTGATAAAAATGTGTAAGTAGTCAGTCTCTAATGTCGTACATCGGGATCGTTTTCCATCATCTGCTGTTCTACGTGACCTATATTCTGACTTACCTCAAAACATCTAAATCTAGAAGAGGATGAAAGTCAGAGAAATGGTCATAGGAAAAAAAAAAACAACCACCCAGAACGCTAGATCTCAAAATCAGGAAGAAATTGACCATTTTTGGAGAGGTTTTAGTAGAGGGAAATGATTCTGAATCCAAAGGAAGTTCATTTACATGAAATCTATATGGAATAGCTGAAATATCAAGGAAACGGTGGTACTTGACCTCAGAATCTAGGAACAGGAAGAAAACAAGACTGAAAGAGTATGTGAAGTTGCGGTTTTCCTAGTGTCAAAACTATAGGTGATGCTTTCGTGTATGGATTAGATGTTGGGGTTATTAATGTCAATGGACGCGTATTTGGAATGAATTCTTTTTACATAATGTTACCTCTCTCCTTTGCTCCTCACAAATGCCAGGTTAGTATCATTTACAGTGGCCTTTCTAGCCCAAAACAGAGAAGAGTTCAGTCTTACGAATCTCCCAAAGTTTTCAACTAGCCAAACAATTTAATTTGTTGACACTACCTGCTGTCAGCATGGTTAATGAGATTTGTAAATTGCCTCTAAACAAGCCAAGAAAGAGAGAAAGAATCTTGGATAATCTTGCAGATAAATACAGGTGTCGTACAACTGTAATGCAATTCCTTTTTTAATTAAATAATAATAACAATAATAATAATAATCAGAGTATTGTGAAAAGTGTTAAAATGTTTGTATTTAGAGCTGCCAGTCTGTCCATTTTGCACTGCTATCAATTACAGTTGTCCTAAAAGAAACTACTCCAAACTTCCTGTAAGTTCCTTACAGAGCAGAAAGCATAAACATAGACTGAATGTAGGCTGATGCTTCCTTCAGCCCTGCCTTCTTGTATTGCCAGGCTCTCACACTGTTGATTCAAAAAATATTTCACCTCGCCATTGTGGGCAGTGGCGTGGCAATATTTCTTTTGAACAGTCTTCTGCTTTCTCCAGTTGCCACCACCTTCACAATAGTGTCTTTGTATGTCTTCATGACCTCCTAGACAGGATGACTGAACCAGGAGGAAAAGTGGCTTCACTCAGTGCACTTCTTGTGGTGCTGAGCAACTGCAGGTTCGGTGCTTCTAAGAGCTGGAAAGCAATTACAGGGCATACTGGTGTCTGTCCTGTCCCACATTCTCCTCCTTGGTGTGCAAATGAGTTCACTGGGGTTAATGCTCTTCCTTTTATCCACTGTGTTTCATCAGAGTCTAATCATTAAGTCAGAGTAATTAGAGATTTCCTATAAAATGTGATTTTAATGGGCATGGCCTGCGGGATTCATTTCAGAAGTAGCATTCTGACTAGTAGAAGCAGCATAGGATCCCTAATTTTCCCATAATTGGGAATATTCAGTAGGAACTGGTCAGAGCCAGCACTGAATATCAGAACCTTGGCAGTTTCCTTGCTGACAGTGGACTGAAGCTCAGAATATACTCATGCTCGTCTGCTTGTAGAAGTAGCTGAGCACTCAGTCGTGAGAGCATTTTGACTTAGATTCTCAAAGGTGACTGCACTGAAGTACACAGAAACAAACACCTGAGGATGGGTTGTCACAACTGCAGCATGTAGACTCAGTTTACCTTTGTTGTTCTGTCTGAAGTCTTTTTTCCAACTGGTATCATCTTTCCACTCAGCAGTGATGGAGCTTCAGCTGGTTTTTCGCTTTTCTTCTCAGATTCTAACTTCTTCTATAAGCTCTTCAGACTGTGATATCTATGCACTATATGGGGTACTTGTTTGGGATGCTTGATTCGGTTGCTTAGAGATAGATGTATTGCAGTAACATTTCAGATTTGCAGCTTTAGCCTGGGAGGATCTCCTTTGTGTTCCTTGTCGTATCCACTAGGCAGCTATGAATGCCTTATTTCAGACATCCCATAACATCTTAAATGGCACAAGGTACCTAAGCTTAGGTAACTGGATCCTTCGCTCTTATTGTTTTGGGAGGACAGGGAGTAAACAATAAGAACAAGAAGAGAAACAAACTATAATATGGAAAGATTCCACCATGGGAGCCAGGAAAGCTAGAATTTATCTCTGCAGTTGTCATGGATGACATATGTGGTGTTAGGCATGATACTTAGGCTGGAATTTAGGCTACCAGTTGAACCTGCATACTTTCTAGACAGCTAACTAAAGCCTGTAAAGCCAACAGTCACTTGCAGCATCCTGAAAAATGAGTTATGGCAGCTCTTAAACGGAGACCCCAAATCACTGAAGCCTATAATGAAAATTTTGATCATCCTCTTTCTGAAGCTTATGTTCATTGAGTAACAATCTGGTGAATGATTAGGAGAAGTATTGAATGTTCATCAAAAGCATATGTCGTTAGATTCAGTGATATCAGGCTTTCAGCCATTCCACCTAAAGGTTATCACAGAATCATAGAATGGTTGGGTTGGAAGGGACCACAAGGATCACGAAGCTCCAACACCCCGCCACAGGCAGGGCCACCAACCTCCACATTGAATACCAGCCCAGGCTGCCCAGGGCCCCATCCAACCTGGCCTTGAACACCTCCAGGGATGGATGGGACATATATATGTTTTGTAGAGAACTTAGGAATAGGAAATTCACCATGTATGTATACATCATCTCTTCTCTTAAGACTACTGACGTTCTGTGTCAGACCAGAATTTATAATCCACAGGTGCCCCTACAGGGCCTGTTTTAAGTAAAGAAAAATGATATTTTGCTATATCCAGAAATTTCCCACTAAATTTTCTGATGACTTTTTATCATTTGCTTTAGCAGTGCCATTACAGAAGCAAGTAAGTAAATGAAGCTGTCTCACTAAAGAAATAACGAGTATTGTGAGGTATATATGCCATTAAGACCCTAAAGTGTATACACAAGGCTGAATTTTGTGTAAGAGGCATAGTTCTATGTACAAATAGAGTTTAAATCAGCAGTACATCTGGAGAAATGGCTAAGAACCTGGGTCTGCAGAGTACCTGACAATACCTCTTCATTTAAAATTGTGAGAGATTATACAAACCAACATTCTCTGTATAAAAAATCCCATTTGCACCCTAAAGCAGATCAACAAATTCTAACAGCCTTTCTATCAGCCTGCAGATTTGGTTGGTAACAGCCTTTTGTTTGTCTCTCTGCTCTGTAGTTTTGAATCTTCTTTTTTTCCATCACCTTTTTATTGCTTCTGAAAGTGGAGTGGCAAGCTGCTTAACTGTACTCTTCTGGTATATTTAAATCACCTTTCCACTGTTTTTATCCAGTCTATGCCTTTTCTTTTTCCACTTCCTACAGTGTGACCATGCCTAATGTCAGGGATGCATTGAGCTGCGCCACGTTCCCAGGTTAAGTCCCAGGTGCTGAAGGAGAGCAATCTCAGCTCGGACTTTGTAGTCCTTATACTAAAGCTAATTTCTTGCACTGTCTGGTAGCTCACAAGTAGCAAGAGCCATGTGTAACTGCAAAGACATTCTCCAGGTTCAACATCAGGCTCTAATATTGAGAAAAGCCCCCGCCTTCCTTCTCCTCCATCGATTACAAGGCAGGGACCTTTCTTTAAGGCATGAACAACATGGTCCTCAGTGATGGGTTGCTGATATTTGACCTGGGGACTTGCAGGTGCACACCTAAAACTAACTCTCTAAGAAGTGTTTAAACCACTCACCATGTAGACTATGATGTATGGGCCTTCATTCTGCTACTCTAGATACACTTTACTTGTCACAGTTCAGAAGAGAACTTGTAAGAGACTGTTCTTCTCTTGTGTTTATCATTCCACTATACATCCTCCTTGTGATGTGAAGTTTGGCTTTTCCTTAGACAGTATCTCCTTTCATCGTCCATCCAGTTGACAGCAGAACAGCCAGGGATGCTATATCAGAGGAGCAAGAACCTTACGCATGTAGATGTTAGTTCTAATTTCATCTGGAAGCGAAGCGTTGTTCCATCAAGCAAGTTCCATGTATTGGGGATGGACTTTAGGATGGAGGCATTCAGAGTTAGGTTCACATTTGGGCAGGCTGCATTCCTCCCTGAGCACCATCAGTTGTGGGATCTCATGGAAGCTTCATGTTGAAGGAGACAAATGAGTGGAACTTCATTCCTTCGGATATAGTTTTTCCCTCTTAGTTTTTCCCTTCTAATGATAGTTTCATTAGAAAATGAACCTAACTTATGTCACATGATTCTTTGAATCTGAAGGAACAGCCATATTTGATTATAGAAAGATCTGGACCTGCTGTTAAGAGTGCTGATACATCACATCCATGTTTGATGAGACACAGATCATCACTCAGTGTCATGAAAGCTCTTCTTGTAGAAGTATTTGTAACACAGATTACAAGCGGCCATATTTTTACCAAATAATACAAAAATTAGGACACGATGGTCATTGGAATTGTATGAAAACTGGAAGGTCTCCTGGTATGTCTGGATAAAGAACAATGTTAAGTAGCGTACTGTGTGAAGAAGTCCTTGAAGGAGAGGTTAATTTTCTCTAATTTATGTGAATATCTTTTGGTGGTGTATTTTCCCATCTTCCATCCGTGAAAAGTTTCCTTGACTCTGAGTTATGTTTGGCATGCTGTATTTGGAGATTTTCTTCGAAAGACACCAGAATGAGTGGCAAGGGTAAAGCAGGGACAGAAACAAAGCAAATTTTATTTGAATATTGATCCCAAGATGCTGTTGACTGAGAAACCCAAGCCGTATGGATTCCTCAAAGTACATGTGGCATGTACTTCATGCCAACTCCCTTGTCCCTGACTCATTCTGGTAGTTAGAAAACCAAAGTGCTTAATAGGATAATGGATCTTCTCTAACTCTGTGCTTCTGTGTATGTGAGATGGAATTTGGGAGCTTACATCCAGTATGGGGATTCCAAGGATTCTAGGTTCTCCACCTGAAAGTTTAGGGTCTTGATCATGGTAGGACCGCTGTCAGCTTCATTCTTTCCACTTTGAGAATGAGTTGACCCTAACTGGCTTAGGTTCAAAATGTTCCCAGTGGTTCCAAGCCTCTGATTTTTCACTCTGTTGCAGTTTGAGACGTGTAAGCTAAAATCCTACTACAACTGAGTTGTGATTCATGTGCTGTATTTGGTTTCAGTGAGTCTTCCTTGTTTTGAGTAGTTGAAGCTTAATGGAATTGGAAATCATAGAATCACAGAATGGGTTGGATTGGAAGGGACCTCAAAGATCATGAATCTCCAACCCCCCACACAGGCTGGGCCACCAACCTCCACATTGAATACCAGCCCAGGCTGCCCAGGGCCCCATCCAACCTGGCCTTGAACACCTCCAGGGATAGACGGGGCATCCACAGCCTCTCTGGGCAGCTGTTCCAGCACCTCACCACTCTCGCAGTAAAGAACTTGGGAAGGTCACGTTAGTTTTACTTTTCAGCTATTTTCTTTCAGAAATGTAAAGAAAATTAGGTGAAGAACTTGTGCTTTTTGTAGAACACTTCAAAATACTAATGTTGTTTCCAAAGTGGAGAACATCACTGTTGCTATCAGTTTTATCACTTACTACTACTACAAAACTCATCCCCATACATGATATTTCCATTTCCATTTTTGTTTAAAAAAAACAATATAGACTATTTGGGGGTTATTTTCTTGGGATGGTTATTATGTGTTTGTCAGACAGCAACCGGAATATTTTCTGACAACTTTTCTTCTCTTTGCTGTTTAGTCATAATTGTCCCTGCTCTTCCATCTGAGCCGGTGATAGGTGCTCCTGTTGATGCAGTTTTGGAAGAACAGTTGAGCTGTGTGGTTTATCCTTCAGCAGCATTTGATGGATGTTGGTTTGGACAAAAAGAGCACTTTGAAAGTTTTATAATCATATGGTAAATGAGAACTAACATTAAAGTAGCGAAAATGATCCGTTTGCATATATTTTGACCTTAATAGCTATGTCAAAATGACTAACATAATTAGAGCAGTTAGGTTTTGTCTCCAAGTGCAAGCCACAATGGAAAGCAGCAAGTGTACTCTAGATTATTCTGTGTTTTATCATGTCTAAGGTAGTCTAGACGTATATTTTATCCATATATTGCCTTTTGAGTGGTATTGAGTGGTGCTTGCTGCAGCCTAATCTAACGCATGGTCCAGACTTTCATGGAGCAGAGATACAAATAATGTATTTAAAACGTAGAGAGAAGACAGAGGGAAGTAAGTAACTCTTCCTCACATTAGATGATGCAGTTCTGTGTTGTACCCGAATCGACTTTTCTGTGCTCTGTACACTTAAGTTTAAGAAATAAGACATTTTCACAGAATCACAGAATGGCTTACATTGGAAGGGACCTTAAAGCGTACTCAGTTCCAGCCCCCCTGCCGTGGTCTGGTTGCCTCCAACCAGATCAGGCTGCTCAGGGCCCCATCCAGCCTGGTCTTGAACATTTCCAAGGATGGGGCACCCATCACTGTCTGGGCAGCAATGCAAGGGCCTCACCACCCTAAGAGTAAAGAATTTCCTCCTAACATCTAACCTAGATCCCAATTCCTTCCAAGCTGAAACTAAGACAGTGTATCATTGATAAAGACACTAAAGAGCACTGTCCCAAGTTGGACTCTTGGGGGACACTGCTCATCACCAGCCTCCACCTGGACATAGAGCCGTTGACAACAACCCTCTGGCTATGACCATCCAACCAGTTCTTTACCCACCTAATAATCCAGCCTTCAAATCCATCTCTTTCCATTTAGAGATGAGGCTGTGGTGCAGGACCATGTCAAATGCCTTGTGCGAGTCCAGGCAGATGATATCATTTGCCCTTTTTTTGTCCACTGATGCTGTCAGTCAGTCATAGAAAGTCAGCAGACTGATGAGGCACAGTCTGCCCTTGCTGAAGCTATGCTGGGTGGCTCGGATCACTTGCTGCAGCCCAACCTGCTTCATAGTTTGCAACTGCTGCATTGATTTCCCAGCGGATGTCTGAGTGGTTGAAATCCTCCATCAGAATGAGAGCTTACAAGCACAGCGCTGCTTGTACCTGAACCAGAAGGCCTCATTCACAGGCTCCTCTGGTCAGTTGGCCGTAGTAGACCCAACCACCAGATGTTTTAGTCCAGTCTCTAATTTTAAACCACAAGATCTCAACCAGATCAGGGCTGTTTCTCAGAGGCAGCTCTTCACATTCTATCCACTTCTTAACAAAGAGGGCAAGTCCCCTCCCACTCCTTCTTCCCCCTTCTAAAAAGCTCATAGCTCTCAACCATACTATTCCAGTTGTGCCATTTGTTTCTGTGATAACATAGCTTTCTAATTACACCACAGCTTCCAAATCCTCTTGTTTTTGTGGCCATTAATTCATTGCAGGCACAGTCTTACTTCCTTGTTCAATCAAAACTCAATGGGATATCTGCCTACGTAAGATTAGCAGACTTTTTACATTGAGAGATGGATTTATATTTGGCTGTAAATTAATCATAGAGTCATAGAATCATAGAACCATAGAATCGTAGAATGGCCTGGGATCACAGTGCTCATCTCATTTCAACCCCCTGCTATGTGCAGGGTCGCCAACCACCAGACCAGGCTGCTCAGAGCCACATCCAGCTTACTTGAATAGAGTTTATTTCTAATACTTGCAGTAACAAACAATATATCATAAATCAAAAAATAATCCATGATCGGGATATCTGAAACCTTGATATGAGCAGTCATTAATTTCTGAAATGATTCAACTGGAGAATAATGCACATTTGCAGTGGTATTTGTGACCGTGAGATGCATTCTACTCTGCAAGATCGCATCCTGTGCTCTGAAGGGAGGAGGAAAGCAGTCAGCTACAGCAGTGCTAATTGGACGGGAAAGTGTTCCCCGAACGGATCCTTTGTCCCCTCTGGTTTATGCCAGTTCTGAAATGAAGTGTTTTTGATGTTTGGCTAAAGAGAAACTGGGATTGTAAATGTAAACTGTGATACTGCACAGACCTGCAGAAGACAGTGGCCATTATTCAGTGGTGTAAGCGTGTGTAAATGGAGCGTGTTGAATGAACAGAGGGTATAACCAACTTTTGTTTGGGTATTCACTTTTTTGGGGGGAAAATACTCCTTCAGGCCCCAAGTAATTTCAGCTTGGAATGACTTGCCAGTCTAAGCCCTCTCTTGTTAAAAATTTCAGCCCTGTAAAATTGCACAAGCATCATGAAACAATACTAAGCTATGTTTGTGATGCTGCTTTTGGCATTCTCAGCCTGAAGAGCATGTAATGCCAGGGAATGCTGTGTGCTGGAGACCTGCATGATTTGCCCTTCGAACAGCCCTGCTTCTACACCTACAGCATCCTAATTCAAAGTCAGGCTGGATGTGGCTCTGGGCAGCCTGGTCTGCTGGTCGGTGACCCTGCACATAGCAGGGGGTTGGAACTGGATGAGCACTGTGGG
This sequence comes from Alectoris magna, assembly GCA_030625065.1. Taxonomy (NCBI): domain Eukaryota; kingdom Metazoa; phylum Chordata; class Aves; order Galliformes; family Phasianidae; genus Alectoris; species Alectoris magna. The sequence continues at coordinate 111,113,306 of CM060562.1, read as the reverse complement.
CCTTTGCAATCCAGGCCATTCTGTGATTGTGTGAGAAGGTGTCAGTATGATACTTGTAGAGATAGATAAGCAAATTAAACAGAGCTGAAAATTTGGGAAAGCACATTACTTTTAGGAGCCCCAAAGTTCAGAAAAGAATTAGCTTCGCTGTTGGTCAGGGAGTTGCTCTTCTTGACCGAAAGGAATTCCTTTCTGCCTACTTCCAACCAGAACAGTAGTCAAAAAGGCTTTGGAATACAATCTTCGGTAATTGTTTCAGTATACACAAAGTGGATATGTTACATCAAAGTTTTTCTAAAGCACTTGAGTGATACACGTTTTTGAGTACAGTTTCTGAAAGGAATTAGGTACACTGGATTCATATCAAACCAAACATCTCCGATATTTCGGGTACTGTAAATAATGTGCTGCCCCGCTGATAGTCAGAATCAATTGATACTGATTTTGAAGAAGTCAGAATTTCATTCTTCATCAGCTTCCTAAAACGAAATGTATGTATTGATGCCAGAAAGCATTTGAAAACTTTTCCTTCTGTTACGTGTTTGTTTTCTGATATATAAAAAGTCAACTTGACACATTCCTCATTTCTTCTCATTTGCAAAGCAAAAAAAAAAAAAAAACACACAACAAAACCAAACCCCAAACCCAACATTTTATTTCATTAAGCAATTTGATTCTTGTGAAGTGTTTGTCTGTGCTTCAAGCAATTGTCTGCAGTTATTTGTTGTTCTGCAGTGTTAACCCCGTGTGTTTGAAAAACCTGAGTTATGATTCTATAAAGCAGCAGGAAGTCCAATCTCAGTGTGGAAGTCTTGCCCCCTTCCCTCCCAGCCCCCACCCCAAGGTTCCTCCTTTCAGATTTATGAAAGAAAACATTTCTCGCTGTAAAAGGGTTTTGTATGCCAGCATCTGGAAGTGTTTATTTCGGTGGCGTGTAATCTATCTGTGGATTTAGTTAGCACCAGACCCCCTTTTGTGTACTCCTGACTTAAAATTTTTATAAATGATCTTGTTGAATTTGTGCCAGCGTGCACATGGTTTGGCTGATTGCTGCATATATCCTTTACCTGCCAGTCACCTTTGATTTATATCCCTTCCCCTCTGCTTCTGCCTTCCAAAAACGGTGCCACTGGACTGTCCTCTAAATCATCAGACTGGATAAATTACTCCAAGATGAGATGGTACGTTTTGGGCTGACTCCCGGACAGAAGGCATTCCTATAATCCACCCTCGCCCGCTCTGTGTAGGGCCATTCAAAAAAGAGAAGGGCCGGGGGAAATCGGGCTCCCTCTTCCCCTCCATCCTGAGCTGTATTTCTTCCAGTGCCATTCAAAAATGCGGGACTGCGTGTTTGATTTATGGAGCTCTTTGTGCCGATTGAAGGCACACAAACAGTCCGAGAACCTTTCCACGTGCTCTCCTGAATTGAACTTCTTCATGATACGAGTTTAATCCCGAGAACGCCATTTTCTCCCAGACAGATTAAAATGTAAAAGAATAGCATTTCTGAGGATATTCTGAAGCATTTCACTTGGAAAGGGTTACTCGATATACTTGACAGGTCTGTCCGTGATAGAAATCCCTACCGGTTTCCTTAAGCTAAACAGCTAACGCTCCTTCAGAATAACAACAGTCCTGTAAGCTTTACTTAATGACATTACTAATTTGGAGAGTTTTATGAAGTTTCCTGGAGAAAAGCAGGTGGCTTGGCAGTAATTTAAAAGGTTCACAATTTGTGGTAGCGGTTTCAGGGGGTTTCATGTTTCTAAAGAGGGAGAGCAAACTGCATATTGCTTAAGAGCGTCTGACACAATGATGTATAATTTTGGACTAAGTTTCCAGAAGTTCATTGGTCATTAAATGCGCTGCTTGACTTTATATTGCAGTTTCCCAGCTGTCTCTACTGGGGGTAATCTTAACGCTCAAGCAGAATTTATTAATGAAGGCATAAGCTGATGAAACAGTAACTTGTCCAGATGATTTTATTAAACAGAAACATCGATTCTTAGATAAGAGAAAAACGTCACTTAAGGAGATTCGGAAAGAACTGTCTCCTTTTCTGCACGGCTCTGGGAAAGCGTTTACAAACGGTCTGGGTAGCATTTGATATCCTGTGGGGACGTTTAAAATTCTTGGGTCGCACATCCATCAGTGTCTCAGCTCACAGCACAGTGCATGAATTGTTGGGAGCGGCGTGCGAGGCCTTCGGGTGGTACAGATGAGGGTCAGAGGAGGCAGGGGGCAACGGCGTGGAACCACTGTGCTGTTCCCATCATCCCACCACGCTGCTGCTGTCCCAGCAACAGCACAGAGCAGCTCATGGTGGGAGTGAGTGATCATAAAAAATACCCAGATTTGACAAAATGTTTATTACCTCTGCTAGGGAGAAGACAATAAGTAAGCTCTGAGGTTTCAGTTCACTTCATCTCTCTTACAATGCAAAGCAGCCCCTACTTTGATAAGCCTTAGATAATTATCTTTTCTTAGCTGTTTATCCAGGCTGACAGGCTGAGGGAGCTGGGCTTTTCAGCCTGGAGAAGAGAAGGCTGCAGGGTGACCTCACTCAGCCTTCCAGTACCTAAAGGGAGCCTACAAACAGGAGGGGAGTCAACTCTTTGGAAGGGGAGATAACAGCAGGACAAGGGGAAATGGTTTGAAGTTGAGGAAGGGAAGATTTAGGTTGGATGTCAGGGGGAAGTTCTTTACTGTGAGAGTGGTGAGGTGCTGGAACAGCTGCCCAGAGAGGCTGTGGATGCCCCGTCCATCCCTGGAGGTGTTCAAGGCCAGGTTGGATGGGGCAGCCTGGGCTGGTATGAAATGTGGAGGTTGGTGGCCCTGCCTGTGGTGGGGGGTTGGAGCTTCGTGATCCTTGAGGTCCCTTCCAACCCAAGCCATTCTGTGATTCTGTGATCCAGATTTTTTGCATGCAGTTGTACAGATGTGACAGGGTTCCGGGTTCAGAATATGCTATTTTTTCAGTGAAGTATATATTCTTTTATACCTCTTCAGAGGTATAAGAGTACAAATGGGAATCTGACTTCTGGCCCGTGGCAATCTGAAAAGTGGTATGGCTACGCAGGTATGTGCTGGAAGGGAAAGGTGAGCAAGCGTCATTCTACAGCAGATATTAAGAAAAAAAGAAGGTGACTGAACAAACAGTTCTGAGGCATTACTGAAAGAGAAGATATCTAAACACACACGTCTTAATTAAATCACTTTAAATTTGGTAATGGTAGTGACGTATCCATGCAGTATGTAGGTTCTGGTGCAAACATTAATGAGCAGCAATTTGATAATTAAAAAGCTTAATATTCTTTTCTTTCTTTTTTTAAACTTGTCAATGCATGGAATAGTTGCTGTGCTCCCTGCAGTTCCATATTTGTATGGGTCTGTTAGATTTTGAGCAGTATTCTGCACCGACACCATCATACACTGCAAGAGAAGACGGTGCAGTTGTGTTCTGCACAATTCTTTCTATTTCCCCTGGACAGTAAGCATTCGCTCATACATGTTTTCCTTCCTGAGTGATTTAGAAGTGCTTTATGAGCTAAAATTACTTACAGTTGTCAGTTCACCTACAACAGGGACTGAAGCAGCTCAATGTGAAATGCAGCAGCTGTGGAAAAGTCCGCAGCAGTGCTGCGCGGCTTTGTAGGACAGGATGTGAACTGTCTAGATGAAACATTATGAGAACTCAAAGATCATGTAATACAACTGTTCGAGTTGGGATTATTGCATGGATTAATGTATGGTTTAGGAAAGAGACGCGGAACTTTTAATTTCTTGTGAACAGGATCTCCATTTTTGATGCTGTTTTTATCGCTGACATTAGACAGACCTGCGCTGTTGCCCTAAGCTTGGATAGAAGCTCTGCCCCCGGTCAGCTCCACCATCACTGGTCTGTCCCATTGCAACAAGGGAAAATCTGTGGGATGAAGTGGTAATTCTGGAAAGGGACATAAAAAAGAATCATAAAAAATAACCTATGAGTATCAGGACTGGGTGGAAATATTTCTTTGCAGTTCTTATTGCCTGCTGTTTTCATTTCTACTTGTCTGTTCTCTCCTTTATAAAGTCATAGAATCATAGGATGGCTTGGGCTGGAAGAGACCTCAAGGATCACGAAGCTCCAACCCCCCCACCACAGGCAGGGCCATGAACCTTCCCATTTAATACCAGCCCAGGCTGCCCAGGGCCCCATCCAACCTGCCCTTGAACACCTCCAGGGATGGGGCATCCATCATCATATAAACCTCCATTCAGCAAATAAGTAATCTGCCTAATTTTTAAACTATGATAAGAAGTACAAGAAGATGGAGGAGAATGCAAGGGGGAGGAAAGAACTCTCAGAGGTGCAGAGAAAAAGAAGAAATAGACATGCATGGTTTATGCATGCAGGTACATCTAGATCTGCAAGGACTGAAGGCGGATACAGTGTTGGATCAGTAGTGCATTGTCACAGAACTCAAGAAGAGCCATGAAGTTAAGGGGAACTCTTGAAGGGAATAGAAGAATCTGGAAAAAGAATGAAAGGAATGTGTGGACCTAGAAATAGAGTAATGCTAACCAGGCAGCTGTCAGGCTTTTAGTGCTGTGTAGTACTACACTTATGAACGTGACTAATGCACTGTTTAAGATGAACCCCCAGCTGCTACTTTTCAAATCCATCCCTTGTATCTTCTGGGCCACAGGGACAACATTTTGTAGGATGGTTCTCTTGCTTCTAAGCTGACAGCTCCTTAATCCTACTTATATCACCCCCAGTAATTCAGACCCTTCTCAGTAGGTTCTTTAGATATGTAATGTTGCAAATGCCACTCTTTTTTCCACGTCGCTTTCTTTTATAGGAGAGAGAACATAGGGAGGGATGTTTTTTCATTGGTGTTTTACTTCTCGGTGTCTCTGTTTTTGTATTAGTTAATGTGCGCATGGGTAAAAGTTGTTCTTTCATAAAGTTTAGAATCACAGAATCATAGAATCACTCAGGTTGGAAAAGACCTTAAAGATCATCGAGTCCAACCACAGCCCAACCATCCTACCCTAACTAACAGCCCTCCGCTCAATCATGGCCCTGAGCACCACATCCAAACGGTTTTAAACACATCAGGGATGGTGACTCAACCACCTCCCTGGGCAGCCCATCCCAGTGTGAAGAAGTTTTTCCTGATATCCAGCCTAAACTTACCCTGGAACAACTTGAGGCCATTTCCTCTGGTCCTGTCACCTGAAGTTTAGGAGCTTTTCAAAGCCCCGAGGGTATCCCTCAGCCAGGATTCCTTCAGACTGATTGCTGGGTGACTGCTGAACCCATAGTGGTTAAAAAGCTGTGCTCTGAAATCCATAGCCCAGGGCTCTGTTATGAACGTCATGCTTTTAATCTTGCATCACTTAAATGCCGGTATTGCTAGTAGTGGCTGTGTCAGTCAGAGCATAGACATTTAAATGGTGCAGGCACAAAGGAAATGATCCCACAGTAAATGTTTGCAAAGAGTTATGCTGCCAGTACAAGAAGTAGGTAGGGGAGAGGCTGGCACCCAGCCTGGAGGTGTTCTGATGTACAAACGCAACATGATTTCAGGCTGGCACAGACTTTGAATGTGGCGATGTGCTGACAGGATTGCCAGTTTTGATGGTAAAGAATTGAGACAGCAGAAGAAAATAAAGCTCTCTGGAGATCTACACGTGCTAGTTTTACTGCGGAAGGTGATAAAACTGCTGGAAGCAAGTTGTCTCCATGCAGAATTGTTGCAATACAAACGACCTGGAAGTGAGACATATTAATTTCACCGGCTTAATTTTGTTGGTGGTGAAGGGTTTGGATTTGTTTGTTTTTTCACTGCGGGGACAAATTGTTGCTCTTTACCATCAAGAAGCCTGTAGTTCTAATTGGTGTTTAGATACAAGACGTAAATTACCATCAAAAGATGTAGTGTACATTTAAAGTGTAGATTAGGTGCGTCTGAGGAAAAGCATGACATTTATTCTGCATCTGTTAACAACGAAGTTTTAACAGCCTCACCATTGTGCCTGGAGTTTAAAAAGAATGAAAAGTGGAAAGATATATGCTTGCTGCCACTTCAAGCAGCTTGGGATTTAATCATTTCCTAGAAGAGGTCCATCTTTATCCATAATTCCCTAACTGAATAGTTAGGTGATAAAAAAAGAGATAACTAGGTACAAAAGAGGAAGGCTCAAGAAGTTGATACGAAGCAGTTAATCTCAGCTCTTCAGGATATGTTGAAAGCAATTGACACAATAAATTCTGATTTTGATGCACATTTTTATAAGCAGTTGGCAGCCCTGCCTGCAGCAGGGCTTTGGAACTTGGTGGTCCTACAAGTCCCTTCCAATGCAAGCCATTCTGTGATTCAAGTTACCAAAAGCAGTTGGTAGTTCAGATTTCTGTGTTCGTTTCTCTGCTTGCGTACCAGAAGCAAATTGTCATTTAACTTTAAAAAGGAGTCAAAATAATTACTAATGTTTTTCAGTGTAAGAATATCAGTTAAGATACAGAATTGTATCAGCCTCTACAGGCCGGATGTGGCTCTGGGCAGCCTGGTCTGCTGGTTGGTGACCCTGCACATAGCAGGGGGTTGGGACTGGATGAGCACTGTGGGCCTTTGCAACCCAGGCTGTTCTAGGATTCAATGATTCTGTGTTTGTTGCAAATGATACAGATACCTGAATAGAGAAGACAAATGCTACATTTTTATAAGATTAGAAAGGAGAAACAAAGGGAGATGGTGTTGCTTGACTTCTGAGAAAAAGGAGAAAAATTACATAAATTATCCAATTACTGTAATATTTTTTTCTATGGGAGTCGTAGCACAGAAGAGTTTTAAGAATTACCGATGGTGGAAATGAAGTCACAGAATCACAGAATCACCAAGGCTGGAGAAGACCTACAAGATCACCCAGTTCAACCATCCACCCATCACCAATAGTTCTCACTAAATCATGTCCTTCAACACAACGTCCAAACGTTCCTTGAACATCTCCAGGGTCGGTGACTCCACCACCTCCCTGGGCAGCCCATTGCAGTGCCTGACCACCCTTTCTGAGAAGTAATATTTCCTAATGTCCAGCCTGAACCTCCCCTGATGCAGCAGTCCCTCTGCTGTTTGTTCCTATGAAAGGATGAGGCAGAAGATGTGCTGTGTTGTATTCAGCATGTGCATATCAAAGACTCATTATTATTTCTATAACTTCCTCATCAAGAAGATTAGAAACTGGACAAAGAGTGAGAAAGGCTGTTATGTGCCATTGAGTTGTAGTCTGGAAAGAAAAAGGTGAGGTATGGCTGTAATCATAGAATCATAGGATGACCTGGGTTGAAAAGGCCCACAGTGCTCATCCACTTCCAACCCCCTGCTATGTGCAGGGTCGCCAACCAGCAGACCAGGCTGCCCAGAGCCACATCCAGCCTGGCCTTGAATGCCTGCAGGGATGGGGCATCCACAGCCTCCTTGGGCAACCTGTTCCAGTGCGTCACCACCCTCTGGGTGAAAAACTTCCTCCTCAGATCCAACCTAAACCTGCCCTGTCTCAGTTTAAAACCATTCCCCCTTGTCCTATCACTGCCCACCCTTGTAAACAGCCATTCCCCCTCCTGTTTATTTGCTCCCTTCATGTACTGGAAGGCCACAATGAGGTCTCCCCGCAGCCTTCTCTTCTCCAAGCTAAACAAGCCCAGTTCCCTCAACCTTTCCTCATAGGAGAGCTGCTCCAGCCCTCTGACCATCTTAATGGTCTCCTCTGGACCCACTCCAAGAGCTCCACATCCTTCCTGTGCTGGGGCCTCAGGCCTGGATGCTAATATGGAGCATAAAGACATAGAGAGCATGCAGCACTGGAAATGGCACACATGTTATATGCTTAGTTGGTGGTCATGGTGGTCACAAGATCCTTGATGAAGAGAGATTAAGTATTTGGTAATGGCAGATGATGAAGAACTCCAGTTTATCCAAATTCAGCCTGATCTGGCAGCTTCATGTTAGGGATCTCAGAGGGGCACGAAAAGGTAACTAGACCTGAGTTAATCAGCCAGAAATCTTTATCGGTTGTATTATGGGGTAAGAAACACTTTCTGCCATGTCTGAGAGCAAAGGTTACAACGTGCAGTATTATTTGCTTCCGGTAATTTATTACACACTTCCCAGTTCATCAAAGCACAATTTCCTTTAGGTTGCTGAAGCAACCCATTGTATTTCTTATTTTTCATAATAATACCCAAGTTCATAAGCTTTACTTTTAAGAAACTGGAATTCAACATTTCTAATAATTTATTAAAAAAAAAAGAAAAAAAAAAGAAAGAAAGAAAAAAAGAAAAAAGAAAAAAAAAGACTTTGAACTGTTATATATCTAGTACTTTAATCTGATTCAGTATTCAGTTGCCTGGCATCAACAGGAGCCTTTTGGCTTTAGTGCTGTTTGCCATATACTTCAACAACAGCACGAGAGGTTGGGCAGCTCTGACTTCGTCATCACAACTGAGACTCGGGCATTGCAGTATCAAGACTCAAAACTTTTCTTAGGAGGACAAACCCAGGACATCCAGGATTGGACATCCTCACCTGTTGTCCTTTAAGACCATGCAAGGAAGCTTTGCACGTAGGAATGCCATGGAGTATTTTCAAGACATGTCAGTAGAATTCAACATCGTACCCTCTGTTCCATGCTATGAAGAGATGATTCTGATAGGGTCAGGAGCAGCACATCATTGCAAGTAGTTTTACTGAAGCAGGCACATAGAGTGATTGTCTTAGTTCTCTTTGGGCACCCTGTTGGAGTGCAGAAGAGATCTGGAGTGAGGGGCAGTGTAACGTATGGCACTACGGCTTTGCTGCATGGCACAGTGCAGATGTAGGTGGAATGGCTGGGGCTCTGCATTAGTAGAGTGCATTGCATCTATGGAACATTTACATTGCAAACTCTTAAGCTTTCCAGTTCTCCAGGTATTGTTTATTTAGGGTCTAGTTTCCTTGTCAAGTATTTTTAAGAGAAAGTTAATTGGAGACTGTGAAGTAGTGAAGAGGACAAGTTAGTGACGGAGATTTACTGAGTCACTGTTTGATAAATGAAGTGCAAACAAGCTATTTTCATTCCAGAAGAGCCAGATGTTCAGTATTTCATCTGCGAATTAAGAAAATGGGCTACATTTGCAGACTCCGGGACTGTATCTTGCAAAGAAGGGATTTTGAAAGAGTATCCTGGAGTCTTGAGAAATCCATGGAATGCGATGGAGCCAGTGCAGTGCTGGAGCTGGAAGGCTGGATGCAGTCCTTGGACAGGCAGGAATAGAAAGAGGAAGGGTTTTCTTCTGTGTAAGAATGGCTAAAACACTGCTCAGTTTCATGTTCTAATAAAAACCTTAATAAATTGGATAGGGCTCAAAGATCCAAGAGAAACTGGGAGAGACCAACACCTTGCGACGTGGAGGTGCACAGTGTGCTTAATCTCTTATCAAGCTGAGTCAAGTGTTGTGTAATCGGTCTTTATGGGCACAGTAAAGAAGAAAAATCTCAACTTTCAGGGTTTTTCAGTCTTAACATTCCAATTGAAACGATAGTCAGTGTGGGTTTCCTTCTGGCTAGACACGAACACCTGTATTTGAGCACATTAACTAGATTTCCTTATTGAGAGAAATAAGGGCTTTGGGACTGTAATTTATCTTGTCCTAGGGCAGATGTGTGAGTGGGGTCAAATGAACCATGCTGCAGAAGTGCCTTTGTCTGTGCCTTGACAGAATGATGTGTGTAGGTAGGTTCGGTGAGAGGAATCTTACTCCTGGTATCCAACTTGACATTTAAGCTAGACAAATTCCAGCAAGAAAAAAGGCGTAGGTTTTTAACAATGTAATTAAGTGCTGAAATCATTCAGCCAATGCTTGTGACAGATTGTCCATGACTGGGAAGTTTAAAATCAAGATGAGATGTTTCTGTAAAGGCTGTGCTCTGGTTCGACCACAACTATGGAATTTGAAGAACCGGTTCAAGGTAATTTGCAGGGGCTGTTAGGCAGCAAAGTTAGATTGGATGGTGCTTCCCGGCCCTAAGAGCTGGGAGTCATGCTTCACGTGAAGCTGAGCTCTCCGGTGCTTCACAAGCACTGTAGAAATGCAAATCCACTTCTCATGCAGGCCAGTAGCTCACCCAGTTGGAATTCTTAATGTTTGCATAGTTTCAGAGGACATCATTTGGAAATACGTAGTAGCTTCCCTTTCTGTTGCCGAGCACCTGGCAACCCATGTTCTTTTAGCTCTGCTCCTGTGCTGAATATCGGGTGAAGCCCACCCGGGCCAAAGAACTGCTCGTGCATACCAATGTGGCAAGCAGAAAAATGGCGTTTATTGCGTCGTGCGATTTACCTATATACCTATGCCCCTTCGTCTACGCCCCCCTTATGCATATATTAATCCTTCGTCATTAAGAGAGGGGGTCCTGCCACGTCACATCCCGAATCCTCGCTGTCGCCTACTACAACACCTTTCTTTGTACAGCAGTTCTGCTTCAGAGGTGCTGTAGTCGAAATCTTTTCAGTATCTTTGTGTTATGCGACATAGTCTGATCTTTTTCTAAAATACATCCCAACTATGTCACATTTTGGTTTTTGTGAAGAAGCTTTTTCTTACATACTTGTGGGAATCAATTTTAGAAATAAAATTTATAATAGCCATTAGAATGGGTAGATAAACCCATTTTTCCAAACCCACCCCTTGAGCCATTGTTTGTATATACAGCATCTCTATACATTCTTATAAATAGAATCACAGAATGGCTTGGGTTGGAAGGGACCTCAAGGATCACGAAGCTCCAACCCCCCACCACAGGCAGGGCCACCAACCTCCACATTGAATACCAGCCCAGGCTGCCCAGGGCCCCATCCAGCCTGGCCTTGAACACCTCCAGGGATGGACGGGGCACCCACAGCCTCTCTGGGCAGCTGTTCCAGCACCTCACCACTCTCACAGTAAAGAATACTCATATTACTTCTGCATTCTGCATAAAATGGGCTAAATCCACCACCTTAATTAAAGTAGTGGAAATAACAAGTTATTTCCATTCTTTGAGTGTCTTTGGCAAATTTCCATTGTGTCAACATAATTAAGATATATTAATATTAATCTGGTAAGTGCTGCAACTTTACATAGTGGAAAAATAAAATAAAAAAGACCATGAGAACATTTTTCAATATCAGTTTCGATTTTAATACTTTATATTGTTGTGAAAAGTTATAAAAATGTGTTATTATTTTATTACCCCATTAAGAAAACAACGCAGCAACAGATGCTTGTTACCCTGATTTTCTCAGCCTGTTTATGAGGATGTTTTATCAAAATGGGTCTTTTAAAAGTTATAAAGATGTAATACCCTCCTAAATTAGGCCATAAATGCCTAATGTGGAAAACTAATACATTTTATTATTTTTCAAGTACGGGTTTATGTATATTAAAATATGCAGCTGTTAGGAAGTCTGGAGTGTGTATAACAGAAACATATTGCATTACAAGATGTTAGTGTCTCTCTCTGAGTATGTGCATTCTTTATGCGTATACCCACACAAGTTTCTGGCTTGTGGAAGAGACTGCATTAACATTGTGGTTCAGTATTATTTTCTAATATCATGGATTATTTTTTATGTATGCACATAAATGCGGGATATACAAACCGTGTACAAGTGTTTTTACTCTGTGTTTCCCCACATCTTTCCTGAAGCCACATACACAAGTTGGGTAGGTAGATGTAGAATGTGCATGTAGATAGCATTAACTAACAACATCAGCATTTATACACCGTGTTTCTGAAAAATGGTTGATGCTCCTTTGCTGGGAGATTATCACCTGGTTTAAATCTCATTCTGTCTTCCGTGTCAGGCAGCTAGAATGTGATTTGTGGCAGACAAGGGATCGTTGCAGGTAGCACGGTGACCCTGGCTGCTGGAAGAGATCTTACAATTGGAAGGATTTTCAAATTTCTCCGTAATGTGAATAAAAGTCAAAGTTGAAGTTTCTGAACTTCATATTTCACGTGTTCCCTGATAGAAGCCTTCAGTGGTCACAAGAACAAGGTGTTTGAAGGATACACCACATTTTGTGGTAGTGACAGGAGTGCACACATCTACTAAACTACTTTGTTGTCATTGAAATACCTCTTTATTTCCAGCAGTTTCCCATCTCTCTTTTACTGAGGAGCCCAGAACTGGGCACAGTACTCCGGGTGTGGCCTACCCAGGGCAGAACAGAGGGAGATGATCACCTCCCTTGACCTGCTGGCCACACTCTGTGCAATGCACCCCAGGATCCCATTGGTCTTCTTGGCCACAGAGCATGCTGCTGGCTCATGGCCAACCTGTTGGCCACCAGGACCCCCAGGTTTTTCTCTGCAGAGCTCCTCTCCAGCAACTCCACTCCTAACCTGTACTGATGCATGTGGTTATTCCTCCCTAGGTATAGGACCCTGCACTTGTTCTTGTTGAACCACATCAGGTTCCTCTCTGCCAAACTCTCTGCCTGCCCAGGTCTCTCTGCATGGCAGCACAGCTTCTTTAGTGTATCAGCCGCTCCTCTCAGCTTTGCATTATCAGCAAACCTTCCAAAGGTGGACTCTATCCCTTCATCCAGGTCATTGATGAAGATGTTGAATAAGACTGGACCCAGCACCACCCCCTGGGGAACATCACTAGTTGTGGCCTGCAAACAAACTGTGCTGCTGATCACAGCCCTCTGAGCTCTGCCAGTCAGCCCGTTCTCAATGCACCTCACTGTCTGCTCATCAGTGCTGCGCTTTCTAAATTTCCTAACAAGGATGTTGTGAGAGTGGCAAATGCTGTGCTGAAGTCAAGGTACACAACATCCACTGCTTCCCTGCAAATACCTAGCTAGCTGTTCATGACATCATAGAAGGCTGCCAGGTTGCTCAAGCACCATTTCCCTTTAGTGAATCCATGTTGACTACTCCTGTTCATCTTCTTTTCTTCCACTCCCTAGGAGATGACATGAGATGACATTCAGAATAAGCTGTTCCATCCCCTTCCAAGGGACAGAGGTGAGACTGGCTGACTGGTTGCCTGTAGTTTCCCAACTCTTCCTTCCTGCCCCTTTTGAAGACTGCAATGGGATTGGCTTTCCTCCAGTCTTCAGGCACCTCTCCCACTCTCCATGACCTTTTATAGATGATAGAGGGTAGTCTGGAAATCACTTCTGCCAGGTCTCTCAGCACTCATGGAGACATCCCATCAGGCCCCATGGATCTGTGTTTATCCAGTTTTTTATTAGATGCTCTCTGACCAGATCCTTCTCAACCAGATTCCTTTCTCCAGGCTCTCTTTCTTGTTGTCCTTGACCTCTTTTGTCAAATTCCAGGTGGGCCTTAGACTTCATTGCTGCATCCCTACATGACCTGACAACCCTCCTGTATTCCTCCCAAGTGGCCAGACCCTTTTCCCACATTCTGTAAACTTTCTTCTTCCATTTGAGTTTATGCTAAATTTCCTTCTTCTTTTCTTTAAATATGTAATCAATAAGAATTGAAAGGCCTGCTACCTTTTCTTACTGAGCTGGAAGTCATGATGCTATTGTGTGCTGTGACTTATTTGGTTGGACCAGAGACACCTAGATGGCATGGTGCAATATTGTACTCTGGGTGGCTTATATTAGACTATTGACCTATTTTGGGCTCCACTGTTGAGTATCCTGTGGGATCATTCCACAGGGAAGCAGCTGAAAAAGGAGTTTTATAGAAACTGGGGTCTTAGTGGGCGTCAGGTCGGCCATGTGCTGGCAAAATTACTTGAGGACAAAGAAGGCCAATGGTATCCCGGGATGTATTGGGCACAGCTTTACCACTGAGGTGAGGAAGGTGATCCTCCTCCTTCATTCAGCCCTGGTGAGGCCTGTCTGGAGTGCAGCATCCAGTTCTGGGCTCCACCATACAAGAAATACAGGGAATTACTGGATCAAGAACAGTGAATGGCCTCAAAGATGTCTAAGAGCTTGGAGGATTTGTCACGTGAGGATGGGCTGAGGCTGCCAGGATTGTACAGCCTAGAGATAGGAAGGCCTGGGGGGACTTTATCAAGGCCAATAAATAACTAAAAAGGCAGAATGAAGGAGACAGATCCAGATCCAGACTTGTGCTAGCAGTGGTAATGGGAGGATGGTTGGACTAGATGACCTTGTAGGTACTTTCCAACCTCGTGATTCTATGATTCTGTGACTCTTCTCAGTGCAAGTACAAGAGGTGGTGGATACAAACTAAGTGCAGGAGGTTCAACTTAAACGCAAATATAACTTTATCTCTCTGAGGGCTGTTGGGCACTGACACAGGTTGCCCAGTGCAATTGTGGAGTCTCCATCTGTGGCGATGCTGTAAACCCAGCTGGTTTTCACCCTGAGGAACCTGCTCAAAGCTGACCATGCTGTGAGCAGAGGGTTGGAGCAGATAGTCTCTGGAGGCAACTTCCAGCGTCAGTGATTCTGTGAAGTGCAGCAATGTTAGGATCATGGTTAGAAACTGCATAATTTCAAGTTTTCTGCCTTCTCATCATTCTCTGCATTCATTCCATGTCTACATCAGCCTACAGGCTTATATCCAAAGAGTGTGGAAGCTCAATTGTTTGAACTCTGGCTTAGGCCTGGGTTCAGAAGGTCTTATAGATGCACCCATTATAGTTAAAGTCGTGCTGTAACACATTTGCCTCTCTTCTAACCATGTTAAGAACTGCACGCAAAGCCTGCAGGCCGTATAGTTTCAATTAACCTAATTGATCACAGTGGCTGTGCTGCCAACCACCAAAGTGTTGATAGGACTTCACTGGAAGCTCAGCTAGTCTGTCATCATCTGGTCTCAAAATGTAGTTAAGATGAGCCTCCTCTTTCAGAACTTTTATGAAATCTTAAATCCAAGCCAATATGCGAAAGGCTCAATTTGTTGTCATTTTCTGCTTCTCAAGTTTTGCCACTAAGTGGCTCATTGGGATATCCTGGACCTAATTTACATTAACCAAATAGATTGTGTCAAGACAGCATAGGATATAACATAGCGTCACTGCCAGGGATTCATGGCCAACAAAAGAGTTTAGTCCTTTGCCCAGAGTTTGTGCTTCTGAAAAGATCAGAGGTGAGGATTTACAACACTGAAAACTTGAAACTTGTTTTTCTGAGAGAGTTCCACAAGAGGCTGTTGTCCCAGTGGCTGGGTATGTCAGTTGCTTCATTACAACCCGATAACGTATCTCACGGCCTGCTCCTTGTTGAGGCGTATTTCTTATTTTAGCACTGAGTTAAAATGTTCATAACAAAGTAAGGCAGGGCTTGGTAAACAGTTATTTTATAGCTTCAAGGTTATATTTGAGATATCTTTTATGGATGAAGTACTTCGGGACGGATTTGGTTATCTGCTTGTCATTTCCTTCGAAAGAAAACTAAAAGGCATGAGCACTTGTTTGTGAGGTTTCTAGGCCTGGGCTAGAAGGTGAGCTAAATGTGTCTGTTTGCCTTCCCCAGAAGACTGAGCAGAATAATTAGACCTCAAGATTCTATCAAGCTGAAATTCACTTTTTTTGGCATACAGCCCTATTCATTGTAGTGCTCTAAATACCAGTAATACGAATCCTAGAACCGTCAGAGGACGCTTGCTCAGAATAGCATTGTCTGAACTCTCAGGTGTGCTGCTGAGAGGGCAGATTTCTCCTCCAGAACCACATCCTAAAGCTGGGCCAGGCTGCAGGGCCACCCACACGCTGCTCGCAGCGGAGACCCAGATGGCTGCAGCTGTACCACTTGGCTCGTGTTGTAGGAGGGTACCGCTGATGCTCATTTAAACATGAAGTACGTTCGAAAAAACAGCAGTATTTGGGGGTAAGAAAGCATTGTAGGATGCGCTCACACGACGCAGGATACAGTCTGCTGCTTCGACTGCTGTGTGGTCTCAGAAAGCTGCAGCAGTTCTCTGCACTGCCATTATACTGTCAGCCTTTGTAGGTGTCATGTTCTTGTCATCTGGACTCTGAAAGAAAGGGGTGTGCATTTCTGAACTGTTTTCTTTCCTGTCCACGTGTATACATTCAGAACAGCCACACGTTGTGAACTGAATGTCTCCTGTTTGCAACCAGAGACCTGTGCACCCCTAGGTTCTTCTTAGGGGAGAGCTTGTGGCTCTAGGACACATGCTGTTCAGAATAGTTGTTATTCAATTTTGCTGTAAGAACTTTTAATTAACAATCTGATTTGCATGACAACTCGGTTGAGAATTAGGGCCCAGTTCTTGAAAATGTTCATGATGAACCACTTTTTGTTTTCAGAAAGTTCACGTGGCTTGCAAGAATAAAATTACATATCTCATGATCACATCATCGTTACACAATCAAACAAGTTCTGCCATTTTATATGGTCAAAACGCAGCTCTGATTTTCCAAACAGCAGGTTTGGAATTCATCCTAGGAAATGCAGATCTGTAGAAGGAACATGCAGAAATGCATCTCCTTGTAACAGCACATTACTGGCTGTAAATGGAGACGGGGCTGAATAGCTCAGATTGAATCATAGAATCATAGAATGGCCTGGGTTGCAAAGGCCCACAGTGCTCATCCAGTGCCAACCCCCTGCTATGTGCAGGGTCACCAACCAGCAGACCAGGCTGCCCAGAGCCACATCCAGCCTGGCCTTGAATGCCTGCAGGGATGGGGCATCCACAGCCTCCTTGGGCAACCTGTTCCAGTGCGTCACCACCCTCTGGGGGAAAAACTTCCTCCTATAAGAGAGACATGTTTGTCATCTTGAATGACAAAAGCTAACTGAGATGAACACATTTTCAGTAATCAGAAGAAACTGTGATAACCTACTGTTAATTTAGGTAGAAGGTGTGATGAATTAAACAGCACTGTAGTGAATTATAGCAGAATTGTTGGAGTGCAAACTGAATATTTGTTTGATTAAGGCCAGTATGTGAAGAATTCATGCTATTTACTATTCAGAATACTGTTTTCAGGCTATTGTTGCTTATCTCAGTGCTTGTTAGTCACCATAAAATTGTTTTTTGGTGTCCTTATACTTCCAGATTTCCTTGCCAGTTCTATAGTTGCATTTTATTATTCATGTAAAGGCATTTTATTTCCATTCTCAATGAATGACAAATACAAAAGCAGATTTTAAAAAGGAGGGTAAAAGAAGAGCTGGAACTTAGCATATCAAAAATACTCTTAGATTTACTAAAAGAAGTAAAACAAATATTAAGATTTCTTTCTCGATTACAGCTGTGAGAGATCTCTCTTATAACCGTACTTAGTAGAACTATTTTAAGGTAAAAGTTGATCATTCTGTTTTTGTTCTTTTGTTATCTCATGTGAATAGTAGGTGTTTGAAAACTCTACGTAGATGGGATATGCTAAAGATATTCTCCAAACTTTTTAGTTGCAAAAAGCACCGTGCGGTGTTATTCCATCCCACCCTTGTGTGTCAAGAGCTCCATAGAAAACAACACAAAAATGCATTTTAGGTGTATGCTTAACAGCATTCAGATTCAGTGTAATGAACGCAGACATTTACTTGCGAAGCAAAAACCCAAATCTCATCTAGCACTTGATCTAGCAGCTGGCAACCCTGCCTGTGGCAGTGGGTTGGAACTTGATGATCCCCGAGGTCCCTTCCAACCCAAGCCAATCTATGATTCTGTGATTCCATGATTTATGATTCTATGAAATACATATAAATACAGGAAAAGATAGCACTCAGAAGGTTCCAGTAACTAGTGGGTTTGGAAATTCATGATACTGCTGGAGATTTCTATCATTTTTCATCATCTCTGTTAACATCTTGCCCAGAGGCTCTTCATGGCAATTTGAAACCTCCTTGAGCTAATACTTATGCTGTATGAATGCGAGTCTCATTTTAGATGTGCGAGGTGGGTTAAAATGCATTAAGTTTTGGTTGGATCTGTCAAGAACCATGACAGAGAGGTAGAATTAGACAGAAATGGTGAAAGAGCGATCAAGAGGGACGTGTCGGTGCTGTTGGTGCGCATCACCGCCTGAAGCTGGTGCAAAAATTACCTAAAGAAAATATAGAAGGTAAGTGGATGAAGGCTGAATTACTGCTTGCCTTGGAGAAAAGGAGTGGAGAAGTAGGAAGGAGGTCTCCTCAATGGAGGTCCTAAAGGGGTGAAAAGTGGAAGGTGAGGAGAGGATAAAGCTGTGACTGCTATAGGAAGCCATGGTTTTAAAGACACACGACTGACCAAGTGAAAAGTATCTAAATAAACCACAACAAATAGACTTTGCCTGCACCCATGAGTTTTGGTAATAAGGCCACCCTTATGTGTCTTGGTGAAGGTTGTAGAGGTGGCAGCTGTTCCAGTGAAAGAAATTTCTGGTAGAATGGATCGTTTAGGTTTTGTTGCTAATGGGCTCTGCTGATGTGAACAAAGCTCAGTAAATATACAGACATAACTGTTCTTATTTATATGCATAATATAAATTTCACATTGTATAATAGCTGTAAGACAATCCAGAGCATTTCCGGGGGATTATTGCACATCTCGGGTAGTTGAAGTCATCCAGCCTTTTGGCTTCGTGCCTTCAGGCACTACCAGAGACATGTTATAATCGTCCAGAAATGCACTGCCTGTTGCAAATTAGGGCTTAAGCCAAAATGTTCAACCCATTACACGTATACCCAAAGTACACAATTTAACCAGGTAGTGTGATGTACACGCTTTAAAAAAATTCTAAGTATGGAAGTGCTCAATATGTTTTTCCACAAGCTGGTGAGAATTTTCCTAGCCATCCAGAACAGCTCCAGAAAGCCTTTCCAACTTTGCAGTTTGTCATTTTCTTCTCTGTTTAATCTCATTTTTGTAATCTTTGACTTTTCTCTCTTTTCCCATTTTTTTTTCTGGGGGGGGGGGGAGGCTCTTTATTTTGTGATTCTGCCATATCTGAACGGGTTATTTGGGCTCTTTGTGGGATCCCTGAAGAATCCCCTATGCTTTCAGGTATTCAGATATGGGATAGAATTATAGCAACTGGCTGTACTGGATTTCACAAGTAGTATTCAAGACTGATCAGAGAAAACTGAAGGAAGGTCATCTCTATACTTTCCCATAGTGGATCTATACTTGATCTAAATGTTCATATAAATACAAGTTTTAAACACAGAGATAAGATTAAATGTCATCATTTCCTTGTCTTGTTTCGCATGGGATATCCCTGTAGGTTCTCCTGTTTACCTTCTTTCTGCATTTTTCTGCTGTTCACTTGCTCTTTAACCTGCTGTTCTGCACTGTGCACTCACCCCAATGAGCAGACATCTCAGCCTGGTGCTCTCATTGATCCTATCGTTATCAGCCCTGGGATAGTTTGTTGAACGAAGCAAGGGGTTTCCAACAAGAAGGGGTTAAGATGAGGGCAGCCACACACACACCTTGTGATGTTTCTTTTTCCCAGCCTACTTGTTTTTGTCAGACAGAACGACAAGCAGAAAACAAATTACAGTGTTTTCAGATATTAACTGTAATATTATGTCTTCTTCCTTGTGGGCAGTTCAGCTCCAAATGGCAGGCTGCCCATCGTCATGCACAAGGACACTGCTTTTCTGGGAGGCTGTGTCAGATAAAGCAGTTGGGTTTTCTGAAAGTGGAGATTTTTGTTCTCTCCTCCTCGAGTGGAACGAGACCTTATCAGCACGTAAACACAGCCTGAATGGCAACATAGATACCTGCTTTGCCTCGTGGTCTGCTTCTTCAACAAAGCTTATTTCTCATGTGGATATTAAAATAATAGCTTTCAAGTTAGAAAGTATGCTCCTTTGTGCTGCAGTTATTAAAGTCTCAATTAGGACACTTTGCTTGCTATCTGGGCTGAGGTTTCCAGAGGAGCCTGGGGAGCTGCCTGCGTGCAGCTCTGTCTGTAGCAGCAGATTAACAGTGTCTGTGCTCTGTGATGCTGAGAATAATGTGCACTGAATGATCCATGTCTGTATTAATCCATTTTCTTATCCTCCAGAATAGGGTGGCTGTCTCTCAACTACCTCCTTTAAGTGGCTATGGCCTCTGTGTACCTCTGAGCTTATGTCCATGCTGTGGGGAGCAGTGTTTGGCCTGGGCACTTCTTGGTGTGAAGCAAGACACTGGTGTGAAGGGAATTTCCAGGGCCCACTCGGCAGGGAGCGTCAACCTGCCTGGGGGTAGGTAGGTCCTAACAGAGGGATCTGGACAGGATGGATCACCTGGCTGAGGCCAGTGGGATGATGTTCGACAAGACCAAGTGCTGGGTCCTGCAGTTCGGTTACAATAACCCCAGGCAATGCTACAGGGTTGAGGCAGAGCGGCTGCAAAGATGCATGGCAGAAAAGGGGGTGGGGGTGTTGGTCGGCACTCGGCTGAACGTGAGCCAGCAGTGTGCCCAGGTGGCACTTTGGTTAACGAAGTGCAGAAGATGCAGTCATCTTCAGCATGGCTGAAGATGTGGAGGTTGGTGGCCCTGCCTGTGGTGGGTGGGTTGGAGCTTCATGATCCTTCAGGTCCCTTCCAACCCGGGCCATTCTGTGATTCTGTGATAGTAAGAAATGGTAATAAGGAAAATATCAGTTTCTGGTATACCCCAATGTGCTCTGTACGTTTGCTATACGTTATCAATATATCTGTATTTTCACTCTGTATTTTTGTTATATGTCATCGATAGTCAGAAATCTGTTCTAGAGCTTCTGTTGTGTTTGGATTGGGGCACTGGACATCTATTGCATATACCTGTAAGGTTTTTGTACAGTCCTTCTGTGTTCTGTGTCTCTATAATGAAGTCACAGTGCTTGGTGTGTGACATCAAAGGCCTTTGCAGGGAGAATGAGCATAGTTTAGCAAACAATGACCGCATTGTATGTGTAAGCAGGGAAAGAGAAGGCAAGTTATAAAACAGAACCTTTTTTATTTAAACAGCAATGTTTTAATAACCAGCAGATTTTTTGAAAGGGGCTGGAAAAATAGTTAAAAGATAAATGTACTTATGTTTCAATGTTGTGATTTTGTGACAGGTACAAAAGTTCATTTCTGCATATTAAAATAATAATAATAATAATAAAAAAATGCCCTTGGATTTCAGGCAGGATCCTGAGAGAGCTATTGCCATGCCCAACCAATGCTTATGGTGCGATAGCTGTACTACAAAGGGCTCCTGTGTATTTCGGGAGTCAGGATATAGCACTCTTCTGACAGAAAATGCCCTGTAATGAAGGCGAAGCTTAGACATTATTTATTCCAAATACAGGATCTTTCCATCTGTAAGTTTATAGAGGCTGAGAAATTGTTGAATTTGGAGATTTGCAAATACAAATTACAAGCTTGACTCTGAAAATATGCCCTCCTGGAAAACAAGTCCCATTCCCTCCTGCGAGCATTATCCGTGTGCATATTCGATTGGTACAGAAGGCATTTCTAATGAGGATGGCTTTGCTCATAAAGACCCAGCACCACCCTCTTCTGGAACGAAGCAACTAAAACATTTCAGTCCTGTCCTTGGGTTCATCTAGAAAACAGACTGTCACTTGTGTTGCCTTATGGGGAGTATTTTTGCATCTCTTATTGGGTCCACTTCTTAGGCAGCAGCAGGTTAAAGTTAGAGCTGTGCATACTTTGAGAAGCTCGAATCCAAATTAAGCCTGGCACGCCTCCAGAAATGGCTGAAGCTGGCAAATTTAAATCATTTTTGAGTTGGAGCTGTTTTTTTTCTGGGTTTTATGTCATCACTTATGAGTTAAAACTGAGGAAAAACCTGGTTGGAACCAATTTAACCTCTTTTTGCCTCCTGCCTTGGTCTGGAGTCTTTCTTCCATACGCGTGACTTGTTTGCTGGGGACTAACCACTGATGGGATTATCCAGTGTGTCGAGTCTGCAGAATGGCCTATCTTGTAAAGCATGGGATTTTGAAGCTTTTATGTTGAACATTAATAGGGCATCAATTGCTGAATTATCTTAAAAAAAAATAAAAATAGTGATTCTCAAAGCATTTTCAAGTAAATAAATGATTTTTCTGCATCACGTTTTCAAGCAATCCAGGTGTTAAATGGTAATTTTAAAGTTGACTGGCATTACCAATACGTTAGGAAGTGCTCTGCTTCTGGATTAGGGTCCCTAGTAGATAGATAGATAATAATTTTCCTCTTATTTTTTGTGGATAACTCCTGTGTTGGGGGAATGATTCAATGATTCATACGTAATGAGCTCATGGGTGAAATCACTCTTGAGCCTCAAATCAAAAAGTACCTAATGGATACCCACCTTTACGTTTCAGGAATTGCTTATCATGAAGTGACCTGAGAGGCTGTAGGGAAGGGGAGCTGTGATTGTATAATGGGAATCTGAGGAAACAAGTTTATTGCAGTAAAGAGTAGGTGCCTGGTTAGAACCTGACCTTTGCAAGAACTGTCCAAACATTTACTCTCTCTCACAACACCCTCATGAAGAAGAGAATAAATATTATCTTAATGTTATGGAACAAGAAGGGGAACACTAAGAGGGTCTGGATTAAAAGTCAGGAATCTGTGGCATGCAGTTGCTTACTTAATCCATTAGGCCACGGTGTTTGGGCTGCCAATAATCCTGTGCTCTATAAACTGGACAAAACCTTTAAAATGCCAATTAGTTTAAATAGGCAGGAGTTCAGTTCTCCTTGCTAAAAACAGAGATGAAGCCATTGCACGTCACGATAGCCAAACTTGCAGAGTTTTTTCCACCTCCATCTTCAATAAGGATTGCTCTTGAAGATAGCAGTATATCAAAGCCCTTCTTCTGGAGTTAAGGAGCTCAGAAATAAAGGGATGGTTTTTCCATCCCGTTATTTATTTATTTATGGTTTTTAGTTGAAGGAGGGAAGATTTAGGTTGGATGTCAGGGGGAAGTTCTTTACTGTGAGAGTGGTGAGGTGCTGGAACAGCTGCCCAGAGAGGCTGTGGATGCCCCGTCCATCCCTGGTGTTCAAGGCCAGGTTGGATGGGGCCCTGGGCAGCCTGGGCTGGTATTCAATGTGGAGGTTGGTGGCCCTGCCTGTGGCAGGGGGTTGGAGCTTCGTGATCCTTGAGGTCCCTTCCAGCCCAAGCCATTCTGTGATTCTGTGATTCCATTTGATACAGTTTTCCATCCTGATAATGTCCAAATGGCCGGCATTTCTGTATCTGAATTGAATGCTGGCAGATCCAGTGGTAGGCTTGCTTGCTAGAAGTGGTGATAATCCCCATGGGCCTACAGCAGTACTGAAAAACTAGCAGTAACAGTATGACGTTGAGAAACGTTAAATTTGATAGGCAAAATGAGAAGAAATGGTATTTTGCCAATGTACATTGTGGTGAAGTTTATTTGAGGTGGAAGAAAAGAGTGATCCATTTTGTTCATGAGTAATGCTGTTATGGTCTGTGCTGCATGCATATATGTGTATGTATACTTATATGTAAACTTCAGCTTTAGGATGATGTATGCCAAAGATCTCTCCCATTTAAAACCAAATTTCATTTAAGCATCTGTATAAATAGCTGTCTCCTCTAACTTTTCTGTGGGCTCTGTTGACATGCTTAGCTGTTAAATAATCATTACTTTAGCCTTAAATTACCAAAGCACAATGTTAGGGATACAGTGCTGCACATGTAATTTATCTTGGTGAAGGGTTCTATCGCTTTTGCATGCAATAAGTTTACATTTGTTTTATACAGAAGAAAATGTATGGAGCATGAATACATATTTATATGATTTACAGCAGTTGCCTGTGAAGGGCTGCCACCTACTAGTTGAAACGAGGCTGGAAAGCTCTGTGGAGATGACAAAGGCTACGACCGTTGTCTATTCCAAACTGCAGTGGAGCCGAAATGATACTGGACAAGAGGGCAAATGCTGAGAACTGGAAAAACAGAAAAACAGAGCAGCATGAAATGTCAAACCACATTTTTTAAGGCGCTTTTTACTATATTTCCATAAATGCATGAGGGAATTATGTTGCAAATACTTGAAACTGTTTATTTTCATTTTTGGCTTGATTTTCTAGCATTGAAAAAAACCATGTCTAATGATCTTGAGCATTCTTAAAGAAAAAAAAATAATTATATTTTACATAATGGTTTGCATGTGTGAGTTCCCTCTGGCAGGAGCACTGTAATTAGCCTGTCGTCTCTTCAAGAAGAGACTATCAGTCTTAAAGATGCAACAGCAAGTCTTGGCTGCTAGAGCTAGCAGCAGAACGCTGTGATTTTGTTAGAAGATAAACACGATCCCTTTTCACTTATTCATCTTTCTCCTCTTCCTGCTTCTTTGGCTCAAAGCTGGCCTGGAGAAGCAAGGACAGCTGAGTACAAACAGTTTTCTTCCTTCCTCGTTCAGCAAACCATGGCGAAAGATCTTGGCTTCTTGACATCAAAAACTTTGCTTCAACTCAACTTGGAACTGTTCGGGCAGCCTTTCAAAACTCAAAAGGTACAATAAAAGGGGGCTGAACTTCCTGTTTTACTCATAAAGTAGCAGATTCAGCTAAGGCACGCTTTCCTTTGGGATTGCCTATATGCTGCCCAAGAGAGTCAAGGATGTGGAATATTATTTCTTTGCACAACTTTATTGTAGCTATTAAAAGACAATCAACTAGACTAGGGTGGTGGCAGACAGTGTTGTGTGTTTCAGCCTTTTGCGGTCTTGTTACTAAAGGAGAGTAATTTCGGTAGAAAAACTGCTGCTTTTGGGTAGCCATGTGTGCCCTTGATCAGAGCAGGGGGAAGGAGAGAAGGAAAACTTAAAACCACCACGGAGTCAGAAAAATGTAACTGGTTTGAGCTGGCATTGCAACGCTGGTGTGTGTTAACTCTTGGTATTATCATGCCTGAGGTTTCGTTTCCAGCACGGACAGAGAAAGCTGTAATACAGGAGGTGATCACACGTGGCATCTTTCCAGGCCCAGCTGGTTACATTAGCAGCGACTGTGTGAGAAGGTGAGGTTTCCAGCGGGGACAGGAATATATCAGATTTCATTCCAAGGACTGCCATGTACTTGTGCCAGTCCGTCAGAGAATGTGTTGATAAGTTGCTGAAAACTAACTGCAGTGACAAGGATGTTTCTCCGTGGATAACGATATATGGACCGGGTTCCTTAAAGATACCAGTCATCAAATTCTTTGACTTGTGCCACGTCCATTTATTCTTGCACTTGTTTTGTGATCCTCCTGCTTGGTGCTGTCCTTCTGCCCCTCTTCTGTGTTGCATAGTTTGTCTGAACTGTGTAATTTTCTTTTCCTATTCCTTACAACCTTTCTCTCTCCACCCCTCTGCTTTCTTGATACTTTCCTTTGCCAAATAGTCAGAGATTTTCTCAATTCTCAGTTCCTATGTAAGCTGTAATTTTGTTCTATTATGAGTGAGCGCTGCTACTGCAGGCCTGGAACTGATTACGATTTGCATTTATCCAGCATCACCAGCCAAAGAGTCAAAGTCCAAAGCGACTTCTGGGAACCTACAAAGGTTTCAAAAATTACCTTGTTATTCTTTTCAGATCCCCCCATTTGTTGGGAATTTGTTTTTCTTTCCCTTGTACCGGGAACTCAAAGATCAAGGTTATCTTTTTTAATGTTCTTGTTGGTGACTCTCCTCAACAGTCCAAAACCCAAAATCTCATTTAAAATTAGCCCCTATTTGCAGTCTTGGACGTGTCAAAAAGTCATTGATCAGATGATCGTGGGCTCTGTCTGCTCTTTTCTGAAGCGCATTCTGCATTCACAGACCTTTGCTGGGAGGCTCAGAGTAAAGCTTCTGTGAGTTCTGTGTTGTTTCTTGGCCCCGATTGGAAGGATTGCTCCCTGCTGTTCCTTTTAGGAATATTTCAGTACTTAAGTGCTCATCCCAGAGAGGAGAAATAGCATAAATAGATAAATAAATAAACGATCCATTAAAAAGTTGGAAATAGTGGATGGAGAAAGGGAAATTTGTTGAAAGCATTAAGGAGAAGTCTATGCTCTTCTGAATTTACATGTAAAAATGTCTCGTTTTCCACTTTATAACATGCTACTGTTCTGTTCCACAAAGATGGGATAATTTAGATCTATGCTGTAGAAGTGGTTGCCCTGGACAGTCTGGTAGCTCTTCTGCCTTTCAGCTCCTGGCAGTGACTGCGTACAGGAAGTCTCATTTGAGAGAGGGAGAAAACCATCATGAACTGAGACGGAAATAGTTCTAACTTTTGCTGTGTCAGTGCCTTCCCTGCAGAGCTCTGTCTCTGTAATAAATCTTGGTTTGCCTTGAAACTCCCATGCATTGACCTTTATACTCTCCAGGAAGTCTCCTCAGCAAAAACAATAAATATATGTATTTTGAAGTGACCATTGATCTAGCCATCTTTTCGCTACTCTTCGCTCCCTTCTTAGTAGTTTTGGTCCCACACGGAAACATTTATTTCTGAGAATGGCTCTGCTGGTCTGGCAGATTTCAAAGCCACAGTAAAAACAACTTTCTTAAGTGATCTTGTTTGGAATGACATGTCTCGTTTTAAGCCTTCTCCGTGCTTAGCTGACCTGTATCTCTGGACTGGGTAAATGGGTGTGAGTTCTGAAGTTGTCTCCCTTGTTCTTCCTCCCTTGGCCAGTATTTGGAAGTTATTGATAGGAAGCAATGAATTGAGTCCATTATCCCCATGGTCCCTAAAATATTGTGGAATAGCCATTCATCGGTCTTGAATGTTATGCTATTTATTAGTTTGGATTTGTTATCTTTCTCCATCTCAGTGTCTCCGCATATCTCTTCCCAGCATTCCTCCTAGCCACTCTGTCTCCAAGTTGATCTTCTCAGAATGGGCCAGGTGAATTAGTACACAGTATCTGCTGTTTCCTAGACATGAGTATATCACTGACAAAATGAACTCTCATTTTTTGGCTGTATTGTCTTTCGTTCACTGCTATTGTTCTTCAGGTTATGAATTGATAACCATCTGTTGTTCAAATGAATTCCTTCCTCCATTGCTGAAATTATTCATTACATCTCCTTTTCTTTTGTTCCTCTTCTCCGGTGCTGCTGGCACAAGGTTTGTTCAAGTCAGCTGGAATTGGACTGTGACTGTTTTTACAAGATGTACAAACAGAATCACAGAATGGCTTGGGCTGGAAGGGACCTCGAGGATCATGAAGCTCCAAACCCCCACCACAGGCAGGGCCACCAACCTCCACGTTTAATACCAGCCCAGGCTGCCCAGGGCCCCATCCAACCTGGCCTTGAACACCTCCAGGGATGGATGGGGCATCCACAGCCTCTCTGGGCAGCTGTTCCAGCACCTCACTACTCTCATAGTAATGAACTTCCCCCTGATATCCAACCTAAATCTTCCCTCCTTCAACTTAAACCATTTTTCTTTGTCATGCTATTATCTACCCTTACAAAGAGTTGGCTCCTCTTCCGTTTTTCCCCTTTAGGTACTGGAATGGAGTAGATATGTAAATGTGTAGGGACGAAATGAGTAGGTGTGTACTGGAACAGGAGCAGATGTGTAGAAAACAAAAGCGTGCTGACCCAACGCCCACCCTGGGAGCATTTCCATGGGTTTTGCTTTCACTCAAACACAAGGGCCAGCCTGGCCCCACTGACTGGCTGCTGGGTAATGGTTGGAATGCAGCTTCTGATTTGGTTTTATCCGAAAGGAGTCCGATTAGTGTGCACAGAAATCACTCCGTGGTGCAAACTGATGTGCACTAAGTGGGGATGAATGGAAGATCTGTTTCAAAGGAGCACCCGGATCAGCTGGTGCTTCAGTATTGCGGTACTTGTGGCCAAAATGCTCCTTAACGTCCTCATGGGACATCTTCTTTTCACATTAATGTTGGCATTATCGTAGAAACAGTCATAATTGCTGATTGTATAACTTGCATTTATGTAGAAAAGTAATAGCAGAGAAATTCGAGGTAGAAATAAGGCTCAAGGAAGTAGCAGTGGAACAGAATGCAGAGTGAAGTTCTGCATTGTCTAGTTCATGATGACTCCAAATGGAGGTCAAATGAATTTCTGGAAAATACGCCTTTGCTGAACTGGTTGCTGGCCAAAACTAGGGGCAACTGCCTGGAATTCTGTGGTCTGTGGTACACAGGAGGTCAGGCTGGATGATCTCATTTTCCTTCTTCCTTTAAGATGTATGAATGTGTGCAGTCCTCCTGATTACGGGATGCTTCTGGCCCTTGAAAACTGCAGGATCAAGCAGTTACCAGGAAAGAACAGTGCTGTTGTGCCATCGAGTTAATTTCTTAATTGTAGGATATCACATAGCAGCATTGTTGTATTCTGATTTATGATGTAAAGGCAAGCTTTGTGTCAGCAAGGAAGCAAAAAAGCATTTGCTGAACAATTTAGATTAGGCCAGCTATGTATTGGAAACTTAGACTTTGGTATTGCTTATCACAACTCAAATTCAAAATCAGAGCTGAAATCGGACTTTGTTTTAGAATTTCAGTGCCAGGAAGGTTAACGGGTTATTGACAGCTTTAGGAATGAAATGTCAGGGAGGAAATTGGAGCAAACATATCACGAGCCTGCACACAGCATGGCTGGTTTTAATAGACACAGCAGATCCTCTGTAGCAACGCCTCCATTAATAGTGCAGTTATCACTGTTTCCAGATGGTGTGATCATAAACACAGAGAGCTTTTTCAGGGCCCTATAATTTATCCTGATCTCTTCCTCCTCTGGATTCACCCAGAAGGAAGGCAAGTGGTACCACAGCCCACCCCAATGGTTTTCTTTTCTTTTCTTTTTTTGCCAGGAAGTGTGGGGTGGGGGCAGGATTACATATGGGGGTCCGTGGAGCCCACCAACAGAGACTGCTCTGAGTACTGACTGAGTAAGAACATTTACTGCCTTTCTTAGCCATTGTGTTCTCACTTCAGTGGGTCACTTGTACTGGGCTGATCCATTCCCCAGATGGAAGGTAGGTTGCAGCTTCTTCACACCCTTAAACCCTCAGTCTGGCTCTTTTTTTCCTTTAAATCAAAGTTTTCATAAGCAAGTACACATTCATTCTTCGTTTTTCACTCAACCACTATGAAGTCATTACAGATGAGAACCTGGAAAATCAGGAAAGGAGAGATGTTCAAAATTAACAAATAGTACTTGAAAAATTGTTGGACCACTGTAGTGTTCACAGCAAGGATGTGTTTGTACACACTTATAAATAAGAAAATTAATGTGTAGCTTCTAAGGAATAAAACTACATCAAAAATAGGTTTTTCTCTGAAAGGTGCAGTAATGTGAACAAGTAAGTCACAAAATACACTGAAATGCTACCATCTCCTTTCAAAAAATGTCAGATCCTAATGTTTCTAGAAAGTCTGAGATAGAGACAGCTTTTCTTTTTCCCCATATTTCTTTTTTTGTAAATTAATTAAGACAACTTAAACATCTCAGCTTAAATCACTGGGTTAACCAAACCAATAAATGTGTGGGGAAAAAAAAGGTATCTACATTTGGCTTCTAATTGTACAGAGAGGAGCAACATGTGTTACCATTGTATTGTTTTGCCATTTCTATCTTCTGCGCATTTGAGGAAGGAGTGGGTAAAGAAAGAAATACCCAACTTCTACTAAGCTGTTGTCATGGTTTTGTAGTCTTTGCTATTGATATTCCACATCATAACACCATGTGGAGCACAGAGAAGAAGAACCGCACGTCCCAGAGGACCTCACGGTCAAAGAGGAAAATGCATCACGGAAGCGACGCTTGCTTGGTGTGCTTCCAAGCCGTGCGCCTTCCATTGCAAAGTAGGCTTCTCAGTCTTCGGAAACCTCTCCCTCTCTCTCTTATTTTACTTGATTTATTAGCCTCAGTTTTCAATTAGATTGCATTATAGTATGTTATCTTGCATTCTGATATCATAGTTAGTAAAATGAGTTTTCCTCCTTAGATCATTGCCGCTGCTCTGTTTCCTTCAGCCCAGCTCCCATCTCCTTACCCCTTTCCCTTTTCCCTTCCCATTTTTGGGGTCAGGGGACCCACGGGCCTACTGCCCCCCTGTCACGGACATAGATTGATCTAGATAACTCCGTGACAGCTGTAAGGTTTCGAACTGCTAGGGTATATGCAAAAGTCAACGCCAGTGCTTAAAACTTGCTTTCACCAAGTAGCTGGTAATTGAAAATCATAGAATCACAGAATGGTTTGGTTGGAAGGAACCTTTAAGATCACCCAGTCCCAATCCACTGCTATAGGCAGGGACACCTCCCCCTCGCCCAGGTTGCTCCCAGCCCCATCCAGCCTGGCATTGGATGCTTCCAGGGAGGGGCATCCACAGCCTCACTGGGCAACCTGTTCCAGTGTCTCACCGCCCTCACAGCAAAGAAATCAAAGAATTTCTTCCTAATGTCTAGTCTAAATCTACTATCTTCCAGGTTAAACCCCCCCCCCCCCCCCCCCCCCCCCCAATAATGAATTAACTTTTGGATAGTTTTTGGATAGTTTTGGATAGCAGCGGATCTCTTCGTATCTTGCTTTCTGTTACTTGTTACAAAACAGACATGATTTGTATAATATTTAAGTTGTTTTGACTTTGCCTTCTTCTCTTTGATCTAGAGAATTGGTGCTTTAATAACCAGTGTCCTTGTTAGTAACTTATTATGTGGCTCTTTTTGTTCTTTTTTTTTTCTTTTTTCTTTTTGGAAATGCAGTTGAGTGTGTGGCATAGCGTGGGGAATTTTGATGTGATTTGCCTAGAGATGCTTTTGTTGCCCTACAAACCTTCTCTGAACAGCCTATATTGTAACTGAAGAGTTTGATGTCTCAGGGCTGGATAATGGACAATAGATGCTTTAGCTTCTGTTGCCAGTTCAAGTCCAATCTGTCAAAGATTGAAAATCATTCCCTTTCAATACTGGGCAAATGGCCTGAGAGTAATTAATTGGTTGACTCTGCCTGGTGTCAGATTAAATTTTTCCCACAACGACAACCACCACTCCAGTTGGCACCCTTGCCAATTGTTCCAGAAGCCAAAACTGAGTCATCAGACATCTTTGCTACATTCCCGTCCCCATGAGGGCCAAGATGCTGTATTGTGCAGCATGGCCAGTCTCATATTTTGTTGCCCTGGGTTTTGTTCTCTGTGAATGCAACACCTATCATAAGCACGTTATGAAGCATAGCAGAACAAAATGGTTTTGTTGAGGATGGATGAATCCCACCCTCTTCAGACAGTCAGGATCATTGACAGCTCCTCTTCAGGAGGAAATACCAACAAAAACACTCTGCTTCACAGTGCATCTACAGCGCATCTGCTGAGAGCTGTGTGAGATTTGGTCAGACATTTTCAGTTGACCTGTGCCCAGCTAAAGAGAAAGGGAATGGGGATAGCCCTAAGTGGCTCCAAGTTATCAAGAAAAACTGAAGCTTGCTAGAAATGATGGTTTGCGAGATCATCTGGTCTCAGAGATAAGCTAGGAGTCTGCATTTCTGGAGTGAAAGCCCTTGCCAAGTGGAACATTTCCCCAAAGGTGAGGTATTTCTGAGCGATTTCTTCAATGCTTTAGGCACAGAAATGTTTTTTCATGAGCAAACTTAATAATTACAGACAGAAGAAAAGTAAAAAGAAAAAAGAAAACTGCATTCTTCATTTATATTTAATATCCAAGATTGAACTTAAGCTTGTGGGAAGTAAGAAACTCCCTCAAGCTTTTGAGGGCTCTGTGCCTGGGATGCAAATAGCTGGCTACTCCAAATTGGTGTTTATGATCCTCCTGCTCCTATACACACGCACTGCATTTCTCTTACATGCCCAATGCCCAATACCTGCATTTGGTACTGCCAAAACTCTTCTGTCCTACAGTTATTAGAAACAATAAATCCAATTTCCTATAGTTTCTCAAATGACCAGTAGTATAGCTGTAGAGCCAAAAGTTGGTCGGGAAAGAATGAGGTAAGTATTGAATGGAATTTTGTCAAGACAAAGAGCCCTTCACTTCTTCACATAAGAGATGTCAATGTCAGTAAGAGACAAAGACCTGCAGAAGGAAGGTTGGAAAGCAAAACCATAGTGAGAGAAGTGCAAAAGTGAGTAAGAGAGACAACTCAGGGAAAGGTGGGAGTGTGGGCTGGGAAGGAAGGGATAGATAAGCTGGACTGTGCTGCAGAGAGATAAATAGAAGGAAAGGCCAATAGTTGGCTTTCAGAATCTCAAGGTTAGCATTTATTTTGCAGAAATACTTGAGACTATGTTGTTATTTTACAATAATATATGATAATTGCACAACCATGTGGCAAAACATAAAAAATAATACCTAGGTGTGTTACAGATATTGGTATGAAGATCCATAATGGCTCATTTGCACATCTCATCTCGTTTAATACTGTAGTTAGTAGTCCCACCCCAAAGTATTTGAGGAAAATGTTGAGTCAACCAGTAATGATGCAGCGTGATGATCTGCAGTAACCTCCACCAGTTTCATCTGTCCTTTCTACTTCATCACCTTAGCATCTGAAGCTCAGTCTGGCTTCTCTCTGCCCCTTACTGGAGTTCTGTGCGGTACGCCAGTAACACAGGAAGCTGAGGAGTCAAAGTCCTCACCATACAGTGTGCTACCATGGTGCATATCCCTGCCCTGTACAATGAAAATCAGCTTGTTCCTTCACAGTACGTGCTGAAGGAGGCTTCTGTGGAATATCATTTACAGCCGTGTTGTCTTTGTAGATGCCTTCTACGACGTGAGAACACTGATGAGTGGAGGGGGAGGGGGTCAACCTTCCACTTCCCATATGGAAAACATCTGTAACTGGCAATACATCTCCCTCTAAAGAAATGTGCTGCTGTTTCATAGTTTCTTCAAAGTGTTACAGGGACGAAAGGTATCAACTTGAATTTTTACCAGTATCGACTATTATCAGCTTGAATTTTAAGTGATGCCCCAGCCTCTAGAGCCGTTTACTGTAATACCAAAGTAGTCTTTCAAACGAGACAGACAATAATGTTTTACACTGTCTCACACAAAAAGAATGCAACATCAACTGCAAAAGTATAGAGTAGTCAAAGTGCTCCAAAAATAAAACAAAAGAAACAATGTCGTGCCCTTTTATTGTGGCCCCTTAGCTGCAGTCCTCTGAGAGCCGTGCTGATTGATGTCAGCGGTGCAACCTAAAAATTAATGTCAATTACCCAAAACAAAATGCACATAAGTGATGTTAAGGGTCTGATTTCAGTCCGCAGAAGGCAGGAAATTCGGAGCTACTGGAGGGCTGAAAACCTGGATTTGACATTCCTGTCTTACCAATAGCCATTCTGCTTGGATTGAAAGGAGAAACAAAGAAAAAAGGAGTTACGCCATTATAATAAATAATGTGACCGAGACAACACGCTCTCTCTTTGCCAAAGTCTGGATCCACTGGGTGCCATTACGTTTAGGACCAGCAACTGCAATGTGTTCTAGGTTTGGAGCTTAATAATTCCCCTACTACCCTTCTACTTGCTTGCTTCATTTTTTTTTTTACCTTTTTTTTTTTAAATGCAAACACTTTAGTTTGCAGTACCTCCTAATGAAATCTAACTAACTCTTCATTTTCAGCATTGTTTCAGTATTTCCAGCAATCGGAAGTGGGGATGTTGCTGTTGGCGTGTTCAGTGCATGTTATGTATATGATGAGATAGTTGTGCATCCGAACAGGATCGACCCTGCGCTCTTTGATAAATGAACATGCGGTAATCGAGCTGTTCTGGTGTCAGCATGCACACAAATCAAAATGTTCTTACATCAAAGAGTGCTTATGGAAAAAAAAAAAGAAAAAGAAAAAGAAAAAAAAAAGAAAAAAAAAAAACTTTCATGCAGCATTTAAATATTCCTCAATGTTATTAAAAAAATATGGACTGCGATATCATGAAAAGCCCTTGATGGAGATACAAGCGGATAATCCATCTCCCTTTTTGTAAGCCTGTGTTTAATGACCGAACAGTGGCAATCAGCCAGGAGAATCTTCAGGACTGGCCAGTTTGTTTCTAGGCGAGTATCAGTTTTGTAGATGCACATATAAATACATATCTTCTGTAAAATAGGACACAAAAGATAAAGAGAAGGGAGACGGTGGTGCTCAAGAAGAGAAACATTGATGTGTTGGGTCAGAGGGATGAGATATTGCTAATGACATTGGTCTGGACTAGCAGTTCAAAGGAAGTTTCATTTAAGTGAAATTGGCCAAAGTAAGTAACATGTGTAAGTCGGTCTGCGGAGGGTAAGATAGTATGAAAATTCAGATTCAGCCTAGTTATTTTGTTTTCCTTGCAACATAAATGTTACCTCCGTCTCTGTGGACCAATCAATCAGGAATGAATGAAAGGAAATTTTAATGAATTCTAGGAGGGATGTTTTGGAATTCTGCTATTCTGAACAACTGCTCAGTGTCTGCAGGATGGGCCATTTTGCCAAGATGTTAGGCAAGTACAGAACAGACAGAAAGGCATCTGTAAGTTCATATGTAACTTGAGCCACTCATTAGGAAGACTAGAAGTCCCATCTTTTCCTATCAGGGAGCTTTTCCAATGAGCGAAGATTGGTTATAGTGTAATTTAGAAAAAGATCTGGCCTTCTTCAGGACCCCAGGTTTCTCAATCCATCCTTGCATCTTGTAGCTTGACAGAAGTTCCCTGAAGGTACAACATGGCCTGGGCAACCTGAGGGGCTTTCAGCAGTCTTGGTGTGCTGGCCAGTGCACCATTAGTGCTATTTGTGGCCTTGGGACCCCAGTGCAAATGTGTGAGGAGTCTGTCCATCCTGTAGGAAAGGACGGTGAGGCCTAGGAGCGTTCACCTCGGCGAGGAGGCTTTGGGGCAGCAGAAGCAAGCCCCACAGCCTGCAGAGCTCCAGGCCTGCAGCACTGGCGGTGGTTGGAGGAGACTCCTCTGTCAACGTGTCCCCCCTTGCTCATTTACCAACTAAGCCACCCACAGCCATGCTCTTAATGTGCTCGGCATGTTTCGGTGCTGAGGCCTTAATTGCACGCTGTCGGGAGATAGTGAGCAGGGCCACAGTCACACACCCAGCTTCCACGGATCTGTTATTGTTCACAGATGACCAGATCATTCCTGTTACCAATTGCTTCCTTCTCTTATCCACTGTGCAGATACCGAGTAAATCTGTTCTTCATGCTGCTTTCTTTTCCACATCCTCTCGCGTAGATCTGGCTGGAATGGGATAAACGTGGCATTGCTTTGACATGGCCGGCGAAGTCTAGCGTTGGATTGAATTGCTGTTTAAGGGGGGAGGATCTTCCTGTGATTATCACCAATTACAAGTCAAGTGTTAACTGCTCAAAGGAATTAGCTGCTCTGCCTTATGGTTGTTTTTTTTTTACGGGCACATTGCATTCTCTGCACAAGGAGTGGGGCAGCTTGCATGTAATTAAAGAACAACTTTTAATTTCCTAAATTGTAAATGCTTCCTGTCATCAAAAATCAAATAACGGTATCAATATATGCCTGCATTGAGGCTCAAGTAAGAGATGGGTCTTTGTTTTGAAGGATAAGCACGCTTAGCTTCCACACATCATTTTTTTTTCGGTTTGGATTGGATTGGGGTCTTTAGAAGTTCAGTAGGGATTAGAAAGCATAGTTTGATTCGGGGCTCTTTCTAATATGAATATCATAGAACCTGGTAGTGTACAATAATTTATTCTGCTGCTGCAGTATTGTTTTAGCTGAATAAACTGCCTCCGCACTTGGATGTTTTTTTTCCAGCAGGCAGCAAAAATACATGTGAGAGATCGATTGGATGTCAGTCTGAAGCCTAATCCTAGGTAATTTATTCCGTTTTACCTGAGAGGAAG
Organism: Alectoris magna; assembly: GCA_030625065.1. Lineage (NCBI taxonomy): Eukaryota > Metazoa > Chordata > Aves > Galliformes > Phasianidae > Alectoris > Alectoris magna. The sequence goes on along the minus strand of CM060562.1, from coordinate 111,077,531 downwards.
CTCCAAATATGTGTTCTTCTGTTTTTAATCAGTCCAACTACAATTGATTCAACTTTTGCCTGAATAAGGAATGAGTAAAAACTGAGCGAGAGCCTCAAGATTTGGCTCTTATTCATTAACCTCAGGGCAGATTTCATTTTGTATGATTTTTAAGCTATTAAAATGTTGGTTGGCTTCCATTCGAGCTCAAATTCCTAATATCGCCAAATAATTATGTGTAGATGATGAAATGAAAAAACAGGCCTGTAGTCTCCGAACGCACATTTCAGTCTGGGTGGCTGAAATGGCTCATAACGTTCAATGCATGAAAATGGGGTGGATTGAATAAATTAGCAGAATCACAAAAGGAAACCACTATAGGAAATAGTTTTACACGTGTAATCACTGAACTACTCTAGTGAATGTGTCAATCTGTACTAAATAAATATATTTGTTTATAGACATGCTCTGTATTAGCTTCCACTCTTTCACGGGGCTTTGCCAAACAAAATCCCACTAGAAGTAGGATGTTCGCACCCGAGTAGAAGTTTCTTGGATAAATATTTTTTCTATATTGAGACCAAAACCACTTCTACAAATTTCAGACTTTGATTGAAATAGTATATTTCTTTTTGCTTTTTGCTTTTTTTTTTTTGCTTTTTTTTTCCCCTCCCCCCCCCTTCCCCTCCCGCCCCATCTCCTCCACTGGCAGCCACTGATGCATTACCTTAATTCCTCCTACCTCCCACCGCTCCGGTGCGAGGGAGCCGGCTGCGGACAGACTGCATCCGTCAGTCGGTGCGCATGGCTGGAGGGCCTCCACCCAAACACCACCACCCGCCAAGGACCTCGGAACCTGAGAAAATTCCTCTCTTTCTGGAGGTGCTGTCCCACGTCCTCAGTGAGATACTCATTTCCCCATAAAAACGTTTCACTGAATCCAAAGGGAGAGTGGAGATGCTGCGCCCTCTGCTACGTGCGATGTCTGCAGATGGTGGGGGGGGGAGAAATATGTTGCAAAATGCCATTCGATGCTCCTTTTTTGGTACAACAATTTCAACAGTTTCGAGAAAAGAATATAAGTGGAATATATCTTTTTTTCCCCCCGATGATTTATTTCAGAGTAATGCACTCTCATTCTCTCCCATACCTTCCAAGTTCAGCGTTCATTTCTGTACCTCTGGTGTTTTAGCCATTACAATGGGAGATGCAACGCAGTGAAAATAATAATTATTGAATAGCATGTAGTATTTCCAAAGTGCCGCGTATTAGCTCCATAATCAATCAATCCTCAAAACGGTTTGAAGTGAATGATGGTATTTCTGTTTCAAAGGCAGGGGAAATTGAAGCGCAGCAACATTAAGTGGTTTGTCTGAGGCCACACAGCAAGTAAGTGTCGGAGCTGGGAGCAGAGCCCAGCCCTGGCTCCTGCCCTTGTGCTCAGACGACTGTACCACACCATGCTGTTTCCAAATAAATTCACTAAAAATCATATGGTGAGCTCTTGAGCAGCAGAGGCTTTGTAGGGGCAATTTAACCCTCTGATGTCACACTCCACATTAAAAAAAAAAAAAGCCTCTCCAGCAGCAAACGTTGAGAAGAGACATCCTTGGAGAGGGTGAGCCACCCGGGTTATTTCAAGCTGAGTTGTGCCATGTTGCAAGTTGAAAGAGTTTTCGTTAGTAGTGGTAAATTTTCACCTGGGAGGGCAGTGAGTGAGGCTCTGCAGTGCCTCTCAGGGCTTTCAGTACCTATCCATACCTAAAGTGTTTTCCATCCATATTTCACCATCGTCGTTTCCATTCAGGTGGGGAATTAAGCATCCCCTCTGACACCAGGGTCCAACAGGCTGTGCCCATCGAGGTCTGGGCTGTACTGTGCCAGCATCATGTCATGGGCAGTGGTTGTGGCCCACCAGACCCGGCTCTAACCTGCTTCTCGGGACAGGAGGTGGGGCGGGAGCCCTGCTTCAGGTTTTGCAGCCTGGGGGAAGGAATTCTTCTCCTGGGCTGACCCAGGGGTGGCAGTCGGGTCTGGGTAAAGACTCAGGAGAGGAATTTCTTCCAATGTGAGAGGCAACGTCTTCTGTTCTCAAACAATTAAAAAGGGTTTCTTGCTCTCAGACAAATAAAGCCTATTAAAGTTGGTGGCAGTGATGGGAAGAGCTTTGCAAAAATATGTTTGTTTTGCAAAGCTGGCTGCCAAGTGTTGTTTTATAGTTCCATTTTTTCCCTTCTTTCTCCACTGTTTACAATACCCTCTGAGAAACTTAAAATGATCCTTCTCTCCCTACCAATTTTGTTCTTTTTTTCTTTTGGCAGGCTCCGGTACCCCACTCCCACACCCCAGTTCTTGCTGCAACAGAAGCCATAATCCTTTGGCCTTGTTTTTCTTTCTTATAATTATCAGCCCAGCCCTGAGAGCAGCCTTTGCTAGTTAAGTGCAGCATCACAAATTTGGCAATAGGAGCTGAAGGTCAGCAATAAAAGCCCTACGTTTTGTCCTCCTTCCACTGGCGGTGTCACACAGAGGTGTCTGAGAAATGCATTTGGGCCTGGTTTGTTCAGAGATCCTGCGTTTCCACCAGCCTTCACAATGTCATTATTCCCAGGGCAAGAGAGCAGCAATAAAAAAAAAAAGTTGGGTATTTCAGATCTACACAATGTTCTTTAACAGAGTTGGATGATATAGCCTGGATGTATCCTGGTCCTGGACACAGCAACACTATTTTATGTGACTACTGAAAAAAATAAATGTACACCCTTGGCAGTTAAAAGTAAACCAGAGCCCAGGACTAACTTGGCTGGAAAGCATTTTGCTACAGACTGTGGAAGAATGGTTTAGTGAGGCAGTGCTTTCATCAGTGCTCATGGTACATAGTAGGGGGGTTGAAACTAAATGATTGTTATGGTCCTTTTCAACCCTGGCCATTCACAGGATGCCTTGGGTTGGAAGAGACCCCAAGGGTCATGAAGCTCCAGCCCTCCCTGCCACAGGCAGGGCCACCAACCTCCACATTGAATACCAGCCCAGGCTGATCCCATCCAACCTGGCCTTGTGTACGGTGTGCTGGTGCTCTTAGTCCCACCGCTGGAGGAGCAGAGCTCGAGGGGTGGGAGCACAGCTGCACAGTTCACTTGTTCTCTTTGTGTTTCTTACACCTAACTGTGATTCCTCAGGGACAAACTGAATGGTGCTGTGATGCTAGAACAGCCACTGCTGTATGGATAAATGGATGCTGTAGCTTTCAGCATAGCTGTCTGGCCCCATCAGAAATGAAACCCAGGCGATTTCATGATTATAGCAGGGGAGATCACTTGGAGCTAAACACGGGTGTTTACACATATATATTTGGGATTTGTTATTCATTATTGACCACTTACTAGACATCATACACATTAAAAGTTCCCTTGCTCTCTGAGTAATATCAGACATCTGTGCTTTGGCTACTGATTAAAGATGGATTTGTAGAGCTGGAGCCTTCAGTGCTATTGTTTTGAACTGGAGAGGGAGTTAGCCATTCTATTTCTTTTGTAAGATGTATATTCTTTTAATAAGGAGAGTTTGTATCCACACACATTTATTTAGAGCTAAACAGAAGCAGCTAATTCTAAACAACATGCGGATTCTCTTTTTTAAACAATGTTGCTTATAGTTTGCCTCCTAAACTAATTATTATTTTAATCTCTAAACAAGCTGACACTTCTTTGCATGTGGTTTGTCTGTGCAGGCTGGGAAAATTAGAAAAGTAACCTTCTAATCACAGTGTTTTTAGTGGAGATGTTTTTTTTATGTATAAAGAGCTATGAACGTGTCCAGAGTGACTTGTTTGATATTATGGCGGGCTAATGAAATTTCAGAGTTAACATTCCACAAATAAAAGGGAAAGAAGGCATAGGGAGAAAGGGAGCAGATTTAAAATTAGAGAATCTTTGTGTTTTATGGGTTCCAGGTTATTTGGAATGGAATGAAAGTTAATGCTACATCCTTTTTTCCATTCTGCCAGCCAGTGTCTGATCCAAGAATGTCTCTTGTTTAAAGGGCAGGGCTCCCTCCACTGTTCTTAAATAAAGGCTTTCACTGTCTGAGATCTAATCCTCCCTGATTTTCACAGTAACGTTGTACGACTGCACGAGCAGAATTATTTAATGAAAAAAAGTTTTGCATATGATTCTTCTATCATAAGCCTGTTTAAGTCATATGGTTTGATTTACATTTATGCAAATATCAGAGAATAGAGTAAAATTACCAAAGGGGGAAAGGACTGGGGCATGTCACAAACAAGATGTGCCTATTTGTATTTATGTTTGCTAATGAAGTTCAGCCATGACTAGCTCTTTTATTTTTATGTCTGTCTGCCATTCCACTTCATGCATTGTAATTAAACCACTTGCCCACACACATACAAAAGGACAGCAAGAGAGGGAGACTTCAAGTTTCAAAAATGCTGTTCGTAACGTGCTTATGAGGGACCTTTGACATGGTCCCCCACCACATCCTTACCTCTAAATTGGAGAGATGGATTTGAAGGGTGGACTATTAGGTGGATAAGGAATTGGTTGGATGGTGGCACCCAGAGGGTTGCTGTCAATGGCTCTGTATCCAGGTGGAAGCCGGTGATGAGCAGCGTCCCCCAGGGGTCGGTCTTGGGATCAGTGCTTGTCAACATCTTTATCAGTGATACAGATGATGGAATTGAGCACAACCTCAGTAAGTTTGCTGATGACACCAAACTGAGCGGTGCAGTTGATTGGCAGAAGGAAGAGCTGCCATCCAGAATGACCTTGGCATACTCAAATGTGGGAGACTGTGAACCTCATGAGATTCAACAAAGCAAAGTACAAGGTTTTGCACTTGGGTCAAGGTAATCCCAGGTACATCTATAGACTTAGAGTAGACCTGCTGAGAAGAACTTAGGGGTCCTGGTAGATGAAAAACTGAACGTGAGCCAGCAGTGTACGCTTGCAGCCTGGAAGGCCAATGGTATCCCGGGCTCCACCAGAAGAGGAGTGGCCAGCAGGGACAGGGAGGTGATTGTTCCCCTCTGCTCTGCTCTTGTGAGGCCCCGTCTGCAGTGCTGCATCCAGGTCTGGAGCCCCTCAGTACAGGAGGGATGTGGGGCTGTTGGAGAGGGTCCAGAGTAAAGCCACAAAGATGATCAGAGGGCTGGAGCACCTCTCCTGTGAAGACAGGCTGACGGAGATGAGCTGTTTCAGCCTGGAGAAGAGAAGGTAGCAGGTAGACCTCAACACGGCCTTCCAGTATTTAGAGGGAGATTATAAATAGGAGGGAAATCAGCTTTTTCCATGGGTAGATATATAGGACATGGGCAATGGCTTTAAACTAAAGGAGGGAAGATTTAGATTAGATGTCCAGGAAGTTTTTCTCTGAGAGGGTGGTGAGGTGCTGGAACAGATTGCCAAGAGGGGCTGTGGATGCCCCATCCCTGGAGGTGTTCAAGGCCAGGTTGGATGGGGCCCTGGGCAGTCTGACCTAGTACCTGATCTAGTGGTTGGCAGTTGACCCTGCCTGTGGCCAGGGTTTGGAACCTGATGGTCCTTGAGGTCTCTTCCAACCCAAGCCATTCAATGATTCAATGAGCTCTGATGCGAGTTTTATCATCTTCAAATGATACAGGAGATCAAATTCTCTAGTGATATGAAATACCGTCTCACCCTTAATGCAGGTATAACTGCAGAATTAAAATAGTGGAAGATTTGGCACAATAAACCTTAGTGTCTGGGGTGTCCACTGGAGATTTACCCTAGATTTTCCAAAATTTCTCCCAAATAAGAATTTAACACATAACAGCCCACTCAAATTCACAGCTGTTTCTATCTCTTGCCAAAATTATTCTTTCTCGTCATGCTGCAGCTGGGAAGTACTATAAATTGTTAAGTGGAAACCATTTCTAGTTAAGATATGTGTTCAGAAGCCTCTGTTTTCTAATTTGACGTGTTCCCAAACGTGAGAGTACTCAAATCTTGGGGTTTAGCTCATGCTTGTTTCTGTAAAACACACCTTCAATGTACCTGTGTTAAAAATGATGATTTCTGCCCCATAAGTTGGCCCTACAAGCTTTTCACTAAACTGTCTCATTTCATGTGACCTACTTGGGGAACAGGAGTTTTGCTGCATGGAGCAAGCCTTTGTGGTCCATCATAAAATCTTACCCTGTGCTGCCACTGCAGGAGAGACATGGGGCTGAAAAAGAGACAAGAAATCAGATTGCTGATTTCTTTTAATGATTTTTAAGTATTTACTTCACTATTAACTTAACATTTTGTTCCAGATTGCCTTTGTATGTTGTTAGTTTTGCCTTCATCCACCAAACCAAGGACAAAGCATGATCCTGCTTCTAGCTGACTGAGAGTGATGAGCACTGCTCATCTATTCTGCTTCATCGCCCCTTCTTTCAGACTGTTAATCAATCAATCGATCAATTAATCAATAAAGGTAGCATTCCTTGAGAAGATTTTAAAAAATATCAGAATCTAATACGCTTTGACAAGTAAGAAGGCACAGCATTTTCAAGGTGGACTTCCTGGTACAGTGGGCGAGTAGATGACGACCGATCCAATGCAGTGCAGAGATTTAACAGATGCAAAAAACCACGAGAAGGTTCTTCAGTTGCCTGAAATGAAGAAAATGCACCCATGTTGTGCAGAGATGGGCTGGGGTCGGGGCCGGGAAGTGGAGCACGCGTCAGCAAAATCGTTATGCCTTTTCCCAACGTGGGAACACGTGGCAAGAGTGGAAATGGGCAACGAAGGTCAGTTGCTGCTTTCTTTTTGGTCCACCCTGCTGGGTTCTGGTTGTGGATAGCAGCAATCGGTCCTTTTAATAAAGGCAGGAAAAAGGGTGCAACATATGATAGCGAGGATCATAATGAGTTTCTATGAGCTAGATTGACTAGGTAAGGTTACATCAACTCTGCATAGCTCAGGATTTGTTCTGGGAAGGTGGACTGCATGATTTGTGCCAGCGAGGTGGTTTCCCACATCTAAAGGGTGGTCTCTTGCCCACCCACACACGTAGAGGGCACGGTAAGAGCCTGAAGGACCTTCAGCCATGGCAGAGAGTCAGCCCACAGCAGGAAATATCAAAGCAAAGGCTGGGAGACGTTTGGAGAGACAGCACACACAAAATTTGGATGCAATAGATGCCTTTCCAAACCAGGCTCCAGAAAATATAGCGGGCTTACATTATCTCCTGACATTGGGCCATAGCAAATATATGCCAGCAAAATGGGTACAGCTATGGCCTGCCGTTTTGGTTCCACCTCAGGGGTCTGCATCATCCTCTAGCCGTAATTCTGAGACAAAGAGCCTTTCTTTTTTCTAAAGCTGGCTACTTCCAGAGTGGCACAAAGCACCCAAAAGCCTCATCCAAACCACAGCCACAGCGAATGAGTGTCACATCCATACGCACACTCTCTAATGCAAGGCTTATAGAAAACATCATGCTGTTTCTCCTCACAATTCTTGGCGTGCAAAGATATGTCTTTTACTTTCATGAACTCAGCTGCATACATCTTTGTGATAAATGGTATAGCTCAGAACTGGGGAATGCCTGTAAAATAGCTCTGCAGTGCATAAACGTATTTTGGGGGATTAGGCATTATTATCTAGCAGTGTATCAAAATAAGAAAGAAGTGTTATCTTATTATGGAATGGGATGAAACGAACTTCCTCCTGTGAAATACTGGTTTCCAAACCAGTTACCTTTAAGCTGAGGTTGAAGATAAGGATTGTTTCTGGGTAAAACGCTTCAATTTGTGGCTAAATTCCTTAATAAACTATGCATAGATCAGAATGGCTTTCTCTGGCTTGGGGTGGTGTAGTGTGTTGTTTTCATTATTGCTGAGTTTCAAAATGGCTTCAGGAATTTCGTCGGCCCTTTCCAAAAAGACTCAACTTCGGGCAGAGATTAAAGCAAAGGAAATTTCAGCCCAAGGGCAAATGTTTCACCGAGTTTAAAGTATGTGAAACAGGGAGTTTTAGGAGGAAATAGTTCTCAATCCTAACTATAGCCACGCTAGCTATAATATATGGCTAAATATAGACTGGTGGGTGTGTCCAGCTTTCTGAAGGTGTTATCCTTCCTCCTCTTAAGACTTGCTTCTAAAATGACCTTTCCAGGGATATAACGAGCCGTGTAATATTGCCTGTGTTGGAAAATGTTGAGCTGCGTTATTTCCCAGGTGAGCCCAGCCAAGCCCGGCTTTGCTCCGTGACCAAAATTCCTTTCGTAAAATTCAACCTTTTATCTTTCATGTGAATCCAGCTTTGGGTTCATTGATCTCCAAGCAAACTGCACGATAGCCCCGGATATTTTGTTTATGTGTTAAAGTTTCTCACTTGGGTCACAAACCTCTGCAAAAAAAAATACCGGGGTCGGAGAGCTTTAAACATTGCTTTTGCTTTTGCATCAGCTTTGAAATGCCAACCCTAATGGTGTGGGCAGGCTGCACATCCAAACTCCCTTGGACTTGCCGCTTGTGGTTGTGGGAATATGTTGGATGCGTTCAGAATTATTGGCTGCTCTGTTTTTGTGCATTTCGTGTTTGGGTATAGAGTCTTTGGTTTTATTTTCTTGGTTTGCTGTGATACCGTCGTGGCTGATGAGTTGCTGTGTATCTCCCAGCACTCGTGTCGCACTCTTTGGTTTTAATACCACGTAAGTTCGGTGTTAATGTGAGGGATGCTGCAATGAACATCGTGTACGTGTTTCCTTTTCCATACCCAATGTCTGCAAATGCACACTGGCTGTTTTTGAAACTATTTCCGTACAATTCTGGAGAAATACTAAGCTGTTATCCTTTGTCTTAATGATTCTCTTCTAGTTTAAGAGAGGAGGCTTTGATATTGCTGAAATTCATTAGGAAATTGCTAGGGAGTAACTGAAACCAGCAGCTCTGTGTGGCACTGCCTCAGTACATGAATGCAAGACCTGCAAAGTGTGTATCTGGTGTCTGTAATTTCATTTTTGGGCCTGGATGACTGCTGAAGGTGAACCAAATAAAGCAAAAGTATTTAAGCTCCATTCCGTTTTGAAAATGCCATTAATACCTAAAAACAAAATGCATCTCTAAAGCAAGAATATCCCCTTAAAATATAGAGTTTCCAGTGCGCCTGGGTTAAAAAGGCAGAGCTTCCTATATTGATTCAGAAGGAGATGTTAAAAATGCATGAGAGGTATTTCAGTGAGGCAGGGTCACCGTATCTTGTACATTTTTCTCTTTTTTTTCCTCAAATGCTGTTTAACTCTTGTGCTCCTTTATAAGTGGAAGTGCTCTATCCCAGGTTTGTATGATTTTGTACTGACCAGAATGTCTTTAAGATCCATTTGGTTTGGTTGGCTGGGGATTACACCAGTGTCTGTTTACATAGCTTTAGGCTCACACTACCAAGCAGGCTTGGAAACCTGTAATGATCCCATAATCTCTGGGCTATTAGGGCAGTTAGGTTAGAAGCAATTCTCCAGCACAGTGAATAGAGAACACATGCTTCTAAAGGACAAACGGCTTCGGTATAATGGCGTATTTTTGGACTCATCTATTTTGCAGGCAGTTAACAAAATAGGATGTTACATTTTTGCATCTCTCTCCCTCTCCTGAAATAGAGTCACTAACCACTTGTTAACCACACTGATTTTTTAATCGTCGAAGTGGTTGCTCACAGCTTCCCCACCAGAAATGTTCAGATTAAGCACACTATTAGATTGCAGCCAGAACAGTCTACAAAACAGGAAGAAAGCCTCGCCTCCCTCCCTGCCTTCTTCTCTTGTTTAAGTTGACATGATAATTCATTACAGATTTTCTCTTTCTTTGACAGAGTGCCTACCGCAGAAACGGGATGACTTTTCTCGCCTGCTGATATGGATGTGGCTGCAGCAACAGAAAAGACAGTGTTATATTAAGGTGATTTTCTCTTCCCCTCCACGGAAGGAACAAAAAAACACAAGCTCCAATGTCTCCGCGTGGCAGTGAGTGGGCCGGTTTGTTGTGACTATCTGCTGGCTGACTCTGTCTCTCTTTCCAGCCCCCTCAATCGTTATTCTTGTTTACTAGCTGGAACGTTTAGCTAATTAATGGCAGGATGTTTGGGATAGCGTGTAGGTGGATAAGAATGCAGATCACACCAGTTTGATGTTTGCAGGGGACTTGCTGCTGTCAGCCCCTTTGGAAAACGCCGTGTCATCTTTACTCAGTAGTTTGGAAGTCTGTGTGTTTTGGTAGCAGGGTTGTTTTGGGAGGCAGGATGGGGCAGAAAGAGGCCAAAGATATTCTGAGTTTTGCATGATTTTTACAAAAAGACAAAAATCTGCACTGCTTTCCACTGCCTTTTCTCCAGTCATTCCTCCCAGTGCAGTGCAGGAAGGGGCTTTTAGACAAGAACAACAGCAGAGAAGAGCTCGGGCAACCTACACTTTATCAAAGGTTTGTCACAGACCCAGCAGCAAAGCAGCCAGCCCCGACTTCCCAGTGCTGCCCTGCTGCACTCCCATAGGGGCCCAACCCACCAGTGGAAGGCTCTGCAGCCATTATTTGGCACAGATCTGCCCCACTCCCTCAGCATTTCCCAAAGTATCCAAACAGCCACGGCCACCTCAGTGCTTCTAGATGCAGGCTATGTGCAGCGTGCTGCCTGAGGAGATGTTTTCCCCATCACCGACAAAGGCAGTGTTGCTGTCGGATTTGATCGAAGAAGAAATGCACCCTTCGTTGCCTTTCTGTATTTCAGCTCACTTTGTTTGTTTTCAGCTTTACTTTTTAAATCTCTGTCCCTCGCTCTACAATCCTTCCCGTCCCCCACTCCTCCAGCCCCGGCTGTCCTCACCGACAGATTCATTTCTTCGCATCAAATCCATACAAATATAGAGCTAACCACAAGGAGCTGAACCAGAGAGAAGGGCTTATGCCTCAGCCCATCCCTGGGATCTGCTGCCTGTGTCCCTGGGGCAGCCCAGGGGTCTGCATCAGCCGCCCGGAGCGCAGGCTTCAAATCTGACTTAAACCTCAAATTAAGACGGAGCACTCAAGGGATCAAGGAGAGATCAGCAAAATATTACTTTTATATGGTGCAGCCGTCCTCCTCCTTTGTGCTGAGTATATGAGGTCTTAACTTTTACTCCCACTGCATGGTATTGTGGTCATTTGTAAGTGGTTTTCTTGCCTGGCTTTCCTGGACCTGCTTGCGAAAGCTTTAGAACTATCTGTATTTTAAACAAACAGAAAAATGCCTCTTCTCTTTGCAACCAAAGTGCTGCCAACGTGAACTTTGTACATCAAATATTACTGCCGCTCGTCAATTGTTTTTGTTTTTTTTTCCCTTGTACCTGCTTACCCTTCTGTATTCTGGAATTAATCTGTGTGCAAAGGAGTACAAGCACACACTGCCGGGTATTAAACGGAGGGGGGGAAGCTTTCTGATGTTCCATCTGTGCTTGTTGAAATATATGATTAAACTTTTCTTTTTATCATCATTCTTATTTTTGTTGGCATCCTTCATCACAGAAAATTACATGCTTGCTGTAAACATCCCGGCTTTTCAAAAGGACACCAGCATTTATTGTATTTGGTTTCGATCTGCAGGCATACAGACAGAAGGGACCGTTTCAGGCACCGGGTAGTGGAATCAAAATTCCTTCCGTAACTGTATCTCTCTCAGATTTTACATTTTAAAATATGCACGAGCAGGGAAAATCCTGGCACTTATATTTTACTGGTCTGCCCGAAAGTCCCAGAGAATGAAGACTCAACATACATTTCTCTCGGAAATATGACAGGTCGTGTTTTTGTTGGTCTGCCGTGTGTTTGTCTATCTTGAACAGCCTGACAGGCAATTATTTATAAAATCTGGGTTTGCCCAATAAGCCCATTTAATAACCTTTCACTTCTCTACATAAGCCATGCTCTGAACTGAGAGTAGAACAAGGTGTGTTATGTCTCCCTACCCCATACTTGCCAGGTTATTCTTACAGCGATAAGGAATAGCTTTTGCTCATCATCATAGAATCACAGAATGGCCTGGGTTGAAAAGGCCCGCAGTGCTCACCTAGTTTCAACCCCCTGCTGTGTGCAGGGTCGCCAACCACCAGACCAGATTGCCCAGAGCCACATCCAGAGCTGGAGCTTGATGATGAAGGTCCCTTCATAGTACATAAACACGTCTGCTTGTAACTAAAGAATAAATAGATAGTGGCATTTGTCACAAGCCTAACCACCAGTTGAAACTTCCGCTGTTAAGGTTTGTTGTGTTGGTGTTGTTTTGCCTAGAAGTGAATCACCTTGCCCAACTTTGGATTTTTTCAGAACTCTCCAGTGTATCCATGGGTAGAGGCAGTACAAGTGGGGAACCGTGGTGGCACACATTAAGTCCAGGGCTTTGTTCAGAGGGCACAGAGCCAGCACAAAGGAACAGAGCCATCCCTGAAGGAACTGAATGTAAATGCGATGGTTTAAATAAGGCCAGATGCCTTACAAAACTATTTTGAAAGCTGTATCTTCTCATATAGCTTTTTTTTTCCCCCCCTCCTTAAGATAATGATGTTGCTTTTAAAGAACAGTAAGAGAAAACAGCTCTCATCTATTGTGGGGAGACAATAATCAGATACTTTAACTTCCATAAATCACTGAAATGTTGGCAACTGAAACAAACTTTTAAAGGCAGATGACTGCAAATTTGAAGGAAACCTTCATATTTTATTGTTAAAAGTCTTTTAGCTGTCTAGAGAGCACTCTGAGACGCAACATTAATCGCTATTCTCAGTAATCAAGCTCTGCTATACTTACGTACTATTTTTCCTAAACAAGATAGATTAGTAGTGGAAGAGAACTGGAAGGATAAATAGGGGAAATCAAGAACTAAAATTATAATGATACAGTTTCATTTTCTGCTTTATAACTCTCTTCTGTATTTGTGATTGATAATTCCTCCTAATTCCAGTCAGACAGAAATGTTGGCACGAGGGTCCTACAAACATCCCAGTCTTTCTGGAGTAGTCCTCCTCCAGATGCTTGGCAGATTTTGTGAAGATGTGGGCTGTCAGTCTTTGATCCCAATGTAACTTCGATTGCTGTAATGTCTCAGTGCCACACCGTGTTCCATGTATTCGTCCCTGCAGTGCCACTTTTTGCAGTGATAGTGATGTTATCTCCATTTCTCATCTCCAGGCACAGCAGGGCTAAAGGACTGCCCTGTGCTGGGGATCCTGGGATGGTTTGGAAAACCTAGATTTTCAGTCTGCAATGCTGCTCTCAGCTCTTCCTCTGCCAGTGAGAATGATACGTGGCAGAAAGCACACAGCCCAGCCATCCAGGTTAAGACAGAAAGTGGCCAATGTTGTGTCTACCTGGATCTCCATTTGGACCTGATCCAGGACAACGCTTAAAATCCTTCCTGCTGAAATTCGCCACTTAATGGCCTGGAGCAGACACAAAAACATCACGTTTCCATGGGCTGTGGACACTTTCCCTTCATGCAGTGCTGGATTTCTGCATCACCACGAGGAAGATGCTCATCCAGCTCCAGAGTACCAGATTCCTGCTCCAGATGCTCTTGATCCCTCACCAATCTCCCTTTGCTTAGTGCATGAGAGCGGCAAGAAATAATGGGAGAAATGCAATTAGTGTTGGCTGTTTACACAGATAAAGTAAGATGATACATTTTAATAAATGAACTGGATCTGAAGCAAGTAAAGCACAGCTGAAGCGTGGTGGCTGCTCTCCACCTGGATGGAGGGATGGTGCGCGGCACCTGGAGCCATAGCGGGATTCAGATAGGCAGAGCCAATAAAGCAAGTTGGCTCAAACCCGTTCTGTTTAACTCTCATTTCCATAAGTATTTAATTAATCTGCAAGAAAAAAAAGAAGAAGAAATTGCTGCGTTTCTTGTACTGACATGAGTTCTTCAGATCTGCAAATGAAATGGCAGCAACTGTGTCAGGCTCAGGTGAAAGCAAATCTGCACCAGTGCTGCAGAAGGAGAAAAACGACTTTCATAGGATTAAGGTGACCTCCTTGTGCTAGCTCTCCTCATATCTGCTGTGCATGTGCAAATTCTGCAGGAGCTTCGAGTAAATCATTCCAATAAAAGAGATCAGAGAATCACAGAATCATAGAATGTCCTGGGTTGCAAAGGCCCACAGTGCTCATCCAGTTCCAACCCCCTGCTATGTGCAGGGTCACCAACCAGCAACCCAGGCTGCCCAGAGCCACATCCAGCCTGGCCTTGAATGCCTGCAGGGATGGGGCATCCACAGCCTCCTTGGGCAACCTGTTCCAAACTGATGGAAAGACCAGATGGGATCTGTCCAGTGTTCCCCATGTTACCTTCTCCTTAGTTTATTATTACAAGGATTTATATTTCTGTTTTGGGAATGTTAGCAACACTTTGCTAATCCTAAATATTCACTGTCCAGCAGAATTTGGTGTAGATGGAACACAAATTAAGCCGTTATTTTGTAGGGCTGGTTTCAGCACCTGGTAAAGGATGCCTTCAAAAGTCAGCTCCTCCATGGAAGATGCTTCCCTTCTTCAGCTTCTTTGGGATGGTGGCAAAATTGATTTATGGCTTCTCTACATCTTGAGCTTGTACCACTAGCAGTTGAGGTCAGCTTTGAGGTCTTCCTCAAACTCGTATGCATCCCTCTGGTCTTCTCATTGTGCAGATTAGGCAGACAAATAGCTTAAGAAGTCACTACATTTTAAGGGCAGATGTATTTTGAAGCAGAGTGAGTTGGTTACTTTTATTCCTGGTACCCAAGTGGGTGCAGAGGACTGTATCACAGTGCTCAGTTGGAGCTGGTGGAGGCACTGGTGTTGCTTTGGAAGCAAACACACACCACTGTGAAGCCAAACAAGAGGTAAAGGCTTGGCTATTGGCTCTGACAGGAGGTGCTGGACTCCATGCAAGTTACAGTCTTTCCCAGCGCTGCGGTAATGAAGGTCAAAGTTGAAATAAGCAGCCAATCTTTTCAGTTTGGGGCCAAAGTCCAAATGTGCCCAGTTTTTACCATTGGTAGTTTTTATTTGGTGGAGGTTCGTTTTGTTTCTAGGGGTATGGAAGCTGGGCTTGCAGGTGATGCTCAATTCATTTCAGTTTTGTTGGGGCTTGTTTCCTTTGCACTTTGGTATGGATTTCTGGTGCGTGCTCTGGAGGGATTTTGCATCTCGGTTTCTTTGGTGGTCCTGAAGGCAGTGCAAAATTAATGCAGCACTTAAAGAGAATGTTATTAAAGCGTTATTCAGAGGTGAGCAGCAGAGGCATAGAAAATGCATATATATTAAATACATATGAATATATATAAATATATATTCATGTTTTTTTCAAGAAGATGGAGTTCTAAAAACAGCTCTGGTTTTACCAGTCCAAACACCACCTTGCTTTTATTGCGTCACTCTCTGCAATGAGAGGAGGTTTACCCCATGAAGATTTTTACTTTGTGAATTTGGTTGTGATATTTTATTCCCTTTCCCTCTGTACCACATACTATTCTCTTTCGCGGGGTTTAGTGTCGCCCTGCTGGATCTGTGGGAGATCATGAACCCTCACAAATTTTAGGAAAAATCATGTCCAATCTACACACGCCAAAGGCATTCCTGAATCCGCAAGCGTCTTTTATTTATTTCTCTTTCAAAGGGCAATAAAATGTAGATCAAGGGGGAGAGGTCTCATAGTGCTGGGAGTGAGCCCCGCTGTATGCACTGAGGGCAGCAGTGGCTATTTTCATAGTGCTGTGATGCTGAAGGGAGGTGTCAGCATTGGGCACCGCGGAACCACCTCACCGCTGCCTGAAGTCGCGTCTGAAGTTTTCTTTGCACGTTATTGCACATGAGTTCTGCTCTTGGCTGCCGGTTCCTCCCTTCAGACTCCCAAAGGTGAGTGCATTGTGCCCTCTGGGGGCTCTCTACTGCTTTAGCTTTAAGGTTTTGGGGTGGTTACATATATATTTTTTTTTTCTCTTTTTCTTTCTTTCTTTCTTTCTTTAGTGTAAAATCTCACATTGATTTCTTTTTTCCCCCTCCTCCTCGTGTCTTATGAAGGAACAAATTTATGGCCTTTTTACATCAGGAAGTCTAGCTTTTCCTGACGTTTTATTGCTTTGAATATTTGAAACATTTCAATCCCAGACAATAAATATTACATGATTATTGTTTTCATATGGATAGGCTATTTCCCCCTGTTTTTTCCTATCCAACTATTTTTTTTTCTAGCAAGTGACACCCCAAAATTTATGGATATTAAAAACATTACTATTAAACTTTCCTGAGAAGGTCAGAGATAGTCCTACAATTTACATGTGATATATAGGGAAAATAGTCAAAATCATCTGATGTGTTTTGAGTCCTTAAGAGAAGAAACAACCTTTTTTTAGTTTCTTGAGCCACATTTCCATTAAATTAAATGATAGCTCTTGGGGTGGGAACTACCAGCAACTGGTAACTGCAGGTGCAGGATGTGAGAGTCTACTTGATGGGATTGTAGGTTTACTGTAGATCCAGATCAGTATCTCATTGTTCTCATAGTACAAAGATTTTCACAGGTCAGTGGGACCTGTGAAATGCAATCTGAGCACATTTTGTAATGCTTTCTCTTTGGGAAGAGGCTGATGGTTCCTTGCTGTATGGGACAGCAGTTCTGCATTGCAAGCCATGGTGACCAAGTCTATCTCGCCCTCCCTGTGTTGATTGGACACCCAACAGAGAATTAATACCTGAAATCTCCATCAAACAGCTAATCGTGGAATCATAACCACCAAGGCTGGTAAAGACCTCCAAGATCATCCAGTCCAACCGTCCACCACCAATATTTCACCACTAACCCATGTCCCTCAGCATCAAATGTTTCTGGAACACCTCAGGAATAGTGACCCTACCACCTCCTTGGGCAGTGCCCTCCAGCACCTGACCATTCTTTTGGAGAATAAATTTTTCCTAAGGTGATAAAAGGAACGTAAGAGGCCCATAATCTAGTGCTCAGAAGCACTATATGATCTGATTTTTGTATATGAATAGTTTTTCTTGGATACTAGGAAGACCTTGCTGCCCATGCTCCACAACCATCACTTCACGTTGATCTTGGGAGCAGAACTGTGTCCCCAGATAACCAATCAATCTGTCTCTGCATCGTCCTGGGTTTGGTGATTGATCTGAACTCATTGACAATGTATACAACTATTAAGAGTGTAATCCTAATATATTCCAGGAGGAGTCAAGCTATCAGGTTGTGGGACAGTAAATGTTAAGTATAGGTCTTCAGAAGTTTATCTTCAGAGATGTGTCAGACTGCTCTCAGGATGGACAAAGGTTTGGTATAAGGATGAGAAAAAAAGGCAAAAACTGGCAAAGCTCTCAGCTGTACTAATGGCCGTGACCCGCTTCTGCTTTCTCTCCTTGTCTTTTGCAGACAGAGGGAATTGGAGTCTAAATCCGTTCAGAAAGAAACACTAATAAGTATTTTTAGATAGTTGTGTTTTGTTTTTTTTTTTCTTAAGTGTTGTTGTGCCTTTACGCTCCCTCCTGTCTCATCCCCTTTTGGGAATGTTGAAAATAACATTCAGTTCTGTACTGCCTTTGTCTGTCCTTTTCCATTTAGTAAACATGGATTTTTCCCTCCCTGTTTCTTACAGACTTTCAGCCAGCTCAGCTTTTCCTGTTTACTTCCATGTAAAAGGCATCATTGGTGATATCACTCCAAGCCTAGAAAAGAGGTTTGCACTGCTTTTCCTAGCTGTCTGCTCCATTTGGTATTAGATCAGCTTTACCCAATATCAGATTTTGATATTTACTGATTTTTTAAGGAAAGAGAACTACATTTTTTTCCCCACTTAACAACTCATACTGAAGGCACAGGCACTGAAATTGGCTTTTGGACACCTGGGCACCCATCCAGACCTCTTAGAGCCTCCGTTCAGCAGCTGTATTACTGGACTGAATCTGTGAACCCAGTCTTTCTAAAATAAGAACAGTAATAATGACAAGCCTCATTGACCCCAAAAGTCAAAGGAAAAGATGTCAGTGTAGAAGCCACAATAGCTCTGGGACTGAGAAGCTGAAGTGCCCCAGTCACACGGCTTTGCAAAACCTTCTTGCACAAACGGGGATGAACGCCATAGCGCAGCTGCGTCATCAAGTGCCATGTTTATTTCTTCTGATCTGGAAAGCCCAAATATTTTAGTACCTCAGGAAGACACTGAGTCCCAATAAAAGCAGTTACTGGCTTAGAGTTCCCTCTGTAGTTTGGCCACAATTCTATATTATACACAATCGAAAGCAAGAAAACTCAAGTGTGGTCTCATGTAAACCCCCCTTGATTGTCAAAACGGGCTCTGATTTTGTGTCTCCATGTCTGTGACTTGCTTGCTGCTCAGCAATAAAGGTACTGCATGTAAACTAACATTTGAATTTTCTCCACTGATGCTGTTTGCAAATCTACAGCAACTTCCCAATTAAAATCACCAAGTGATGCAAGGCTGAAATCAGAACTTTGCTTTGTCTTGTAAGCAAGGAAGAAAGCAGCACCCCTGCTTTCATGGCATTGCTTGGAAATGGGACCTGCATGTAACCAGTTCACCAAGGCCTTTCTTGTACCACTGGCAACTTGAAACTATACCTCTGAGAGGAAGGAAGTAATCCATTTCAATGGGCAAGGCCATGCCACCATCAGTGCTTCTGCAAGGACCAGAAAGACTTTGTGCCTCTGTGGATGGAGCAGCATCCATCATCCATCCGGCACGAAATTGGCCTGATATTTGCTTTAATTACCTTAAAGGTAGAATGTAAATAGGAATGCTTTCTTGAACTGAAGTCTTATTTGATCAAGAAAGAAGAAAACCTCATGGATACAGAGGGAGGAAAACAAGTGACCACTCTGCTGTGTGATAACCATGGCAGCCAGCTGTGCTGCCGGAGGGCGGTGATCCGCAGCCCCCAGTGAATCTTGCTTGATGGAGCTAAAGCCCCAACCCTTGGGTCTCACCATTTTATGGCTGCTCCTTAGCAGGATGTGCAACTGCTCTGCATTAATAGGTTATTACAGATCGGCTAGTGTAAATTCCAGGTGTTGAGAACATGATTTATTCTGTTATTATTAAAAAGGTGTTTTCTATGGCCGTATTAAAAAATCACACTAACTGTTGGGCTTGCCACCGCTCTGTGTGTGGCACATGCCAATTTAAACTTGTCATTTCCTCTAATTTAAGGATATGTCCTCAGAAGATCATTAATTTGGGGTGGAGTTGGGGATCACAGTGCAGCTGTGGCCTATTAACCTCCATGTGGCCGTTAATCCCTGCAAAGCACCTTCCCCAAGAATGCCTGCTACTGCCATATAGTCAGAGAAGTAGAAATGAAATAAATTACATTTCGGGGCATATTTTATACTTTAGACTGCTTTTTTTTTTTTTTTTTTTTTGCTTTTTTTTTTTTTTTTTTTAATGAATTTCACTTATTATGTGATGTATGACTCCAGTAACCAATAGTGCCATTTTCTGGTGAAATCGCTATTTATTGACCTACATAACTCCAAAAGAGCTAGGATCTGGGCTACAGGCTGTTGAGCTCAATGACAAATGACTCAGCGGGTGAGACCTCACTGTCTAATCCACAGAGCGGTAGAGGACCCAGCTTCCTTTTCTGATGCAGCACAATAAATGTCAAATATATTCTCTTGATTGAGCGTTATCAGCTCATCTTCCAGGTGGTGATCAAGTGGAGGGACAGGAACACCACCAGGTGAGCTGCAGTATCTGACCCCATGCTGTGAGATGATCAAAGGGGCTCCGTTACAAAGAGTTGGGGTTGTTCAGCCTGGAGAAGAGAAAGCTCCTGAGAGACTTCATTGCAGCCTTCCTGCACCTACAGGGGCCTGCAAGAAAGCTGGGGAGGGACTGTAGTGACAGGACAAGGGGTAACGGCTTTAAGCTAAAAGAAGGTAGATTTAGATTAGATATTAGGAGGAAATTCTTTATTATGAAGATGGTGAGGCACTGCCACAGGCTGGCCCAAGGAGCTGTGGACTTGCTCAAGGCCAGATTGGATGGGGCTTTGGGCAGCCCGATCTGGTGGGAGATGCCCCTACCCACGGCAGGGGTTGGAATTGGATGGTCTTTTAAGTTTCATTCCTACCCAAGTCACTCTGTTTCTATGAGCTGTTCCACACAATTTAGGCATAATTCATTGCTCCACAGCAGGTCGGAGATGGCCTTGAGGAAAGCACAGAGCTTCACATGACCCAACCCTGTACACTTTCCTTAACTGCTATGCTTTTTCCCAGCTGCCCATGTTTCTCCATCACGCAGCCACAGTCACTCCTAGAAAAGCCACAAGCTTGCCTACTGTATAACAGCAGTTCAGGGCTTTTTTAGCATCTCGAGAGTGGGGTATCTCTGCACGCTGTGCCTGTCGCAATGAGCTGCCAGCAGCCTGTAAGCAGGAGATGTGGATGCCCAAAGCCCAGCACAGCACATCAGCCTTCAGAACATTATTCAAATGCACACCAAAAGCTTATAGCGGGCTCCCTTACGCCTGTTTTTCCAAGCAGGAGTTTATCCAGCCTGTGTTTAAAGACCCCCATGGATGCACACGTCGCAGCCCTGAATCTAGCAGTGTTCTTGACCCTCACAAATCTTTCTCTTATCTGGTTTGAATTTTTCTTTATAGCAGTCTAAACAGGCTTCTTGTCGTACCGCTGAGGACAGATCGTACCGGTGCACCTCGTAACACCAAGGCTCTCTCCTCTGGCTAATAAATGTAACCTGATCAATCTGTCCTCCCAAGTCGTGTTTTCTGGATTTCCAACACCGCTTTCTGTTTTGACAATGAACCATTGATAACTGTTCTCTGGGTACATATATCTAAAGCCTTGTCCCCCGCCTCCAACGGCTTTATCTAGACCCGTGTTTCCCTCACCTGATTAGGAAGGTGATTATGAGAGAGTGTCAAAGCCTGCAAGCGCCAGTGATGAATCTATTGCTTTTTCCTTCACCGTAAACCTTGTTACCTGTCACAGAGATCCCATGGTGAGAGTTCAAATGGCTACCAAAAATCTGCTCTTTGCCGGTGCCGGAGCAGAGAAAGGAGTAGTTAAAGAGGGGGATTATTTGACCTGCTGGTGAACTGGGTGAATAAGAACCGTCTCCAAAATCCCATGTTTGCCATGTGGTGTATTCACATCCATGCCGTTCGCCCCGTGACCGGTTGGTGAAATGCCAATAAAGAAGGATTTTAGCCTTTGCTGTTCTAATTTGCAGTGTGGATTGAGTGTCACCACCACCTTGATAATCAGATGTTTTTCCTTGAGTCTGCTGAGCAGGTGACATGAAATTAATAGCCTTTAAAGTTCATGTAATTTGCAGTGATTAACTAATGGCTTTTTAATTTTACCTGAATTTTCTGACTTTGAGTTTGTTGTTAATGCATGCATGGAGTGTTTTCATGTGATCCTCCTGCTGACCTGGATAAAAGAGATCCAAGTTTCTAGGTTTATAATATCCCACACCCTACTCCTCGCGAGGCCATGAAACGAAGGAAGCTTTGTCCCACAGAGAGCATAGGGGATAGGTGTCAGTACTGGACTCCATTTCCAGGTATCTTTCCATCTTCGGTATCACCTCTGCATGCCCCAGTGGTCCCATCCTTTGGGATCCCTACATCTCAAGGCAGATTTCTAAGGAAGAAGTCATCTCAACTTTGTAGATGGAGAAATTGAAGCTTCCTGCAAGGGATGGTGCCTTTGGCCTCACAGCCCCCTGTCCAGGGCTGCTCCATGGGACCAGACAAGTGCTGGGGTGGAAATAAATATTCTCCTGATGACTGTGGTCTCTGTGGTCAGGGCTGAGGGTCGAAATGTTCATACAAGACCTGCACACAGAAACCACAGAATCCCCTGCAGTTCCACTGCACTTTATTAAAAGTCACTGCTTCTGTGAAAAATGGGTTTTATAAGAGTTAGGTGCCTTAATTATAAAGTCATGTGCGTTTGAATGACTTCTTCCCTGCTAACTGCTTGTGACAGCCTACAAATGTGAAAAGTATTACCAAGCCTATTTTTAACACGGCTTTGGAGAGGCTGCAGCTCTGGAAAACCAAATCCTACAGGATCCTAATGAGAAAGACCAGTGATTCTTTAAATATGGTTAGTCTTGCCTGATGCTGCTGCCATCTGAATGATGGGAAGCACGGGAGTCTTTTGGTAGCAGTCATGCTAAATAAGCAACAGGAGCAATGTGCAGGGCTAAGGCTTAGCTTTTGCCTTGAGTGTGGATGGACAGACAGCATATAGAGATAAAATCAAATTTCAGAGAGATGCTCATGGCCCACACAAACATCTTTCTTTACTAGACAAACTACCTTCTAATAAGGCACACAGATAGCATGGAGTTCAGCTATTTGCTGAATTGAGTCCTTAATTGTGCTTCTTTGTGGGTCATGGCAGACTCAGGGCCCTAAGCATCACTTTTCTCACTAATTCCTGGTCGTAGCCTCTGCGGGGAAGAGAAAGACACACACGATCTCTCCTTCAGTCTTATTGCTGCTTCCAGGAACAAGGATTTCAGCCCTTCTTATAGACACAAGGAAAGGAGAGAGAACCAAAAGCAGCACTAACGTTAGAGCAATGCATGTCAAACTTGGTTTGAAAGGAAACTAAAATGGTGAGAAGGAAATACTGCAAACGGGAGGAAGGAGTGAGAGAGAATGGCCTAAAGTTGCACCAGGGGAGATTCAGGTTGGACGTTAGGAAAAGCTTCTCTGAAAGAGTGGTCAGGAACTGGAATGGGCTGCCCAGGGAGCTGGTGGGGTCACCATGCCTGGAGGTATTCCAGAACCATGGAGATGTGGCACTGAGGGACACAGTCAGTGGGCATGTTGGTGGGTGGGCTCAGGGTGGGCTTGGGGATCTCGGAGGTCTTTTCCAACCTGAATGATTCTATGATTCCAAGTAACAGTGAGTCTCATCCTTGGAGGCCCTCAGATGCAGCACAACCACATCAATGCCATGAACATCCCATTCTGCCATGCAGCTGTGTGACATCTAAACTGCCTGTAAGGAATGGGCACTGGACCAGACCTGCTCCTGAATTGCTATTAGCATACAGATGTACACCACATGTGTTCCTGTGTGTGTCATTTATCCTTAGGTGTATATACCTACATTTCTAAAGGTAATGTATCTGTATGCCCTGGAAAGAGCTGAGTATGCACACGTGCACTCATGTAGATATGGATACAGAAATGCAGTGTGTTAACTACACACCCCAGAATGCTCATCTGGTTTTGTTTGCTTAATTTTGGAAATATTCATAAAATTAATTACTATCAGTGCTCAAACACGTCAAAGTAACCGTTTTCTAAAAAACATAATGAATCTTGACTCATAACTGGCTTGACTAGTGGGAAATATACTATATCAAGCATTCAAGTCCCCATAGTGTCCTAATTACTACCTTTAAAAAAATACCCTGTAACACTGCTTTGACATCCTAAGGCTTCATGTGGTGAACCATTCGCAGATGCCACGGTAACCAAAACTTTTTTGGTGTAGAAGGCCACCAAAGAGACTACACAGCAATAGATCTCCTTATCTTTTGTAGCCAAGATTCAAGTAGTGCCCTGCCTTCTGCAGGAGGATGATTACCATTATCTGCATTACTGAGGATGTTAATCCTACTCTGTGTTTAACAGTAGATCTGAAATCTGTCATGGATCATTATTCCAAAGGCCTGGATAATGGTTGCAAGAGAGGTGCTGTCCAGATTGTCCTGCCATAATTAATCCAGATTCTTTGCTGTGGAGTGGATCAGCAGCGGGAGACACACAAAGACCAGGAAAACAAGAAGTTTGTCTTTTTCTGTTGTTGTTGTTCATTTCACACATAAGAAAAACATATTCTTGATACCCACCATATTTCATCTCTGTGCCTACAGTGCCACCCTTCTTACTACTCACAGATTGCTGTTTCTACTGGTGTGAGGAATAAAAATACAGTCATAGCAGCCCAAGGGAAGAAAATCTTAGTGCAACATCGCTCAGTCTTTCGTTACTTCTTTGAGTTGTAAGTAAAATTTAATAGAACTTCTGGATTAAAATTGCATGCTAATTATTTATTTATTTTTAAAGACCGAGGTTGGATCTGCTGGTCACAAGATCTTAAATATCAGAGTGGGGAAAAAATAAGTTGTCTGTTTTCTGTAGTTGGGTAACGTGAATGTGCATCTGAAAAGGACTTGTCTCCTTTTTAACGCAGGTTGAGGCTGAAGCACATCTGATTGCTTGACGCAGCCATCGGTACCAACGTGGCAGGGCACTGCCTGCAGTGAAACTCAAACGAGGTTGGTATGTCATCTTAAATACCATGCCTTCGGTTCACTCTGTTTCAACCTCTGTCTTTCCTCTGTGCTTTTTGCATTAAACTCATATATATCCTTCAAAGTGCCAGTGGCAGATTTACCAAATCATCCATTGGTCTTCAGTAAGCCCCGTGGCTCCATGGCAAAGACTTGCAAAGGAGTCCAAAGATGAGTTTTCATTCCTCTGCCAAATCCTCATGTGCAGGCAGGGCATAGCGTTGGCTTATCCACTGATTATTATTTAACAACAACAACAACAACAAAAATCAATTAAAAATTATTGAAACTTCATAGGAAATTCAAAGTTGGAGTAAAAATAGTGATGGAAAAGAGTGTAGTAAATGCAACAGACTGTGAGTGTACATTGGGGGATATAAAACACCCACACTGCAGCTAAGGAGAGTAAGTGACCTACTGAGTGCAGATTTGTGCCTAATCTATCCCCTCGTACTGCTTGCAGGACCCTGTACTATGTAAGCTAAATCAGTAGCTAGTCTTCCCTATTTTTTGGATGAGCCACTGAAGCACATCCACACCTTCACAGAAGCATTTTAAACAACGATGACAATTCAGAAGATCTGTTTCTCACCAGCTGTATGTTCCTGCCTTGGCTCCAGCCCTGCTCCTTTGCTCCTAAACCAGAGCAGAACACAGATGGGATTTAAAACTCTCTAACTTTTTATTTCCTCCTACACGCTTTGCCTGACAAAGTTATGGGGGAATTTTCTCACTGGCACCCTGAAACTTCTTTTGTGATTTAGCCAAGACCATAGCTATGAGGATCTGACATTTTAAGATCTAGCATTAGTTCATTTTCATTATGTTTTTTTCATAGCGAATGTTGGACCTGGGTTCTCACTGTACTCATACTTGTCTGAATCAGGAGGTTGTCTGACATGTTTGTCATGGCAAAATCTGCACTCCACCTGGGGTCCTGAGGACTCAGGGAGCTCAAGCACCTAAGAGTGAAAATGAGTAATTTGGAAGAGGAGATGGGTGGGATATCATTGGTTTTTTTTCTGATATCCAACTTCCCTGGTCAGGTGATGATCAGCATCTCGCATTTTTTATGGTAGGTACTGCCATGGGGACATAGCGTCATAGACTTGTAGAATGATAGAGTGGTTGGGTTGGAAGGGACCTCACAGTCCCCAGCCCCACCCCCTCCATGGGCTGGGTGCCCCCAGCTCTCGCTGCCCAGGGCCCATCCGTGGCCTTGGGCACCTCCAGGGATGGGGCTGGGCTCAGTGCCACAGCTCTGGGCAGTGCCAGCGCCTCACCACCCTCTGAGTACAGAATTTCTTCCTAACCTAAATCTCTCCTCTTGTAGTTGAAAGCCATTCCCCCTTGTCCTGGTAGTGATACTACCACGCCATATAAAATGTCAATCCTCTCAGGTGTAGATAAACATGTGATGAAAGATTTCACTGTTGAAAGCTAGCAACCCCACACCAGCCACGTGATGAGTGGAAGAGGAATAGGACCCATTGACTGTCTTCAGCCAGGCAGTACACTGGCAACACTTCGAGACGTCTCCTGTTGTAGTGCTGTGTGCTAACCTACCTTCACTGATGTAATTCTCCCTCTAGCTCCTTCCAAAATTATTATCATAAGCTTTGGTGATCTCCCCTCTGCTAAGGAATTATCTACTGCTATGTTTCCATGAGGATTTTGAACCTTTCTGTCTTTAATCACTTCTAGCTCAATACATTTCCTCAAATTCATATCACCCAGCAGCAGCTATAGTTGGTTTATTCCTTGTTATGGCTATGATGGCTGCATATCTGAGAAAACAAGAATTCCCATCTCATTACAGGTTGCACAGAAAGGTTGTGGGTGCCTCATCTCTGGAGGTGTTCAAGGCCAAGCTGGATGGGACCCTGGACAGCCTGATCTAGTGGTTGGCAACTGGATGATCTTTAAGATCCCTTCCAATCTAAGCCATTATATAATTCCATGATTCTGCCTAAGATTTGTTTCATAGAGCCAGTCCTCATGAAGGAAACTTGTGAAGTTTGAAGCCAACATGTAACAGAGTAGGAGTATACTACAGTTGTAGGATTTTCTAATTTGCAGGTTTTTTTCATTCAGGACACTATCAATGTAGTCATCAGTAGAGGGGGAAGTGAAAAGGGAAATAATGCATAATAGTGGAGTAAAGAGTAAATCTTCAGCATAGAGTTGTTAACAGATTGAACATGTGTCTGACTGTGCGTGCAGGGCAAACTTGTCCCTTTCTCTCTACCAGGTTGTGCCTTCTTCTTGCCCAAGGAGGCTGTGGATGCCCCATCCCTGGAGGCTTTCAAGGCCAGGCTGGATGTGGCTCCAGACAGCCTGGTCTGCTGGTTGGTGACCCTGCACGTAGCAGGGGGTTGGAACTGGATGAGCACTGTGGGCCTTTGCAACGCAGGCCAGTCTATGATTCTGTGGTTCTGTGATTCTTAGCACCAATGTAATGCAAGTGTTATTTCTAGTTATTTCCCTTGTGATGAATCCATTACGATCTGGTTTGGGGGACCATCGCAGTCCTAGGCTTCCGGGTCTACTGTGATGAAAAAAAAAACTGATTTTTTTTCAACAGCTTCTTTCCTAAAAGATCTGAGTGCACCCAGGGCAGTTTATGGTTACAGATGAACACTGTATGAAACGGAGTGATTTCAACCTGAAACACATCGTTGGCTTGAGCTGGCTTTTACGTTGGCTTATAGAGTTCCTAGGAAACCAAAATTCAGAAGGGGATATCTCCACACAAACCAAAGCAAAAGAAGAGATTTGCTTGAGTTCTCCCAAACTGAGTTCTGCCAAACTGAAGCTTGCTCAGCGTAGTTCCATGAAGTCACTGCTCCTTCAAGTAGCACGTAGCATTGGTTTTGTCCACAGATCAATTCGTGCACTGATTACAGAATCACAGAATGGCTTGGATTGGAAGGGACCTCAAGGATCATGAAGCTCCAACCCCTCCGAACATAGGCAGGGCCACCAACCTCAACATTTAATAGCAGCCCAGGCTGCCCAGGGCCCCATCCAACCTAGCCTTGAACACCTCCAATTCACATTCATAGTGAGCTCTGCTTGTGCTTGCAGCATCTCTGTAGTAAACATTAGCTGATATATGTTGGTCAGACAATCAGATTCATTAAAATAGCTGCCTCCAGCTGCAACAAATTGAGGAGTGGAGATGCAATATGGAATGAAGACATTTCTTATGTATGCTACATAAAAATCAGGGTAGAATTATGATGACTACAGCTAATGGAATAATTCAGAAGAAAGGTATTCAAATAATGTATTCAAATGCAGCCCTTTTTTTCCTGTTGAGGGAATAGCTCTGAGCTAAGTGCAGTTTCCTACGCAGTTCTTGCTTGGACAAATATCATTATGAACTTTTTTGCCCTCTGGCTTATTCATGAATAACAAAATTTGAGCTGTGTTGGTCAAGCCATCACGTGGTGCTGTTCCTGCTCACTTCAGTGAAAGACTGCTGCATATGCTTCCAGCACAAACACCCAGGTGCATGTATTTAATGCTCTGTTCCTCTTGACTCTCTTCCATTCAGCCCTGAAATGCACTGCGCTGGCCCATTTAGGTCTGTAAAGTTCAATCATAGGAATGTCCAGATGGAAGCTGAACCCAATCAATTAGGGAGTAAGTTGTAGCAAATATTCACTTAATGGAGAGAAAAATGCTACCCTCAGATTTATAAATATGTGGAAGCTGCCATACCCCATGCTGGTCATTGAACTGAGGCATGCAACATCAGCTCAACCATCGATGTCCAAGTTTTACTCTTTAAGAAGTAAGGTGAATTCTGTTCTCAATTCATTTTGTTGTGATGGGCACAATCTTACATTTCTTGCAGAGCACAATCTTAGGCTGTACATGCATTCCAGATGGACTTTAATGCTGTTCTTCTTCACAAGGGAGGATTAACAGCACTGTAGCTATTTAACTGTGAAATTTCAAGTCTGATATCATCAATCATCAGTGTATTACAATGCATACTACAGACGGGGCTGGTTGCCTATTATTAAGGTTGTCTGACACTTCCCATTACAAGACTCTGTTTTCAGTTTCTCAGAGCTCTGCCAGGCTTTAACCATTTGGATTTAAATTCTTCATGCTGAGTGTCTGCCTCAGGCTGAATAATTTTAGAAAATGTCAACCAAAATAAGAAAAATACATAAAAATTCTGACAACCTTTATTTGAGCAGCGCTTTTGCCCCCTGTACTATGCAGGATGGCTTGACATCTGGCAAACAGACTGACCTCTGAGACAAAGATGAAAATACAGTGAAAATCTTTATTAAAACTTGCAGAATCCCAAACTTACACAGGTCTCCAGCTTTTTGCCAAGTTGCAGGGCCCAGGTGAGACTTTATATCCACACTGGATGTGCTGATGCTGCTGTTGCAGGGTCCAGAAATGTTTGTTGTCATCAATGACAGGAGAAAGACAGCCCTAACCTCTTCAGTCTTCAGTTCTACTCAAACTATAAGTGTTCTTTTTTTTTCATCTACCTAGCTAAAGTGAAATATTTTTAATTATTTGCACTGTTAATCATTTGAGCTGTTCCATGTCTCACTTCCAGTTCTCATTTTATTCCCACATTACTTGGTTAGTGAGCTGAAGCTATTGGCCTTCCATTCCCTAACTCCTAATAGAAAAGGCTGGACAGTGATAGGACAAAGAGGAATGGTTTTAAAGTGAGACAGGGAGGTTTAGGTTGGATCTTAGGAGGAAGTTTTTCACCCAGAGGGTGGTGACACACTGGAACAGGTTGCCCAAGGAGGCTGTGGATGCCCCATCCCTGCAGGCATTCAAGGCCAGGCTGGATGTGGCTCTGGGCAGCCTGGTCTGCTGGTTGGCGACCCTGCACATAGCAGGGGGTTGGAACTGGGTGAGCACTGTGGGCCTTTGCCACCCAGGCCATTCTGTGATTCTATGATTCTGTGATAAGGCTGATGATCCAGTTTCAGTCCTTACAGTGCAATTCAGTTTTCAGTCCCGATAACGAAACTCAGTGAAGCAGAGTCCCCTAAAAGTAACTCTGTACTAGTTAGCATAGCACTTAATAAAATCCTTAAGGTACAATTTATTGTCCTGCAAGCATTTGAATTAGATGTGGTATTAACACCAAAGTTGTTGAGCCACTTGAGTGGCTTTCTTAGAGATGGCAATTTGAGTAGGAAAAAGGATGTCACCCTTCTATGACATCTGTCTGCTATGTGGAAAACTGTTGTGCTCCTGATGTGCCCTTTGCCTTTCCAGACCTTGCAATACATTCGAAGTACGTATGAAGTTCAATATTAAATTCAGCCCTCTCGTGTAAATCTCTGAGCCGAACAAATTACAAGTGAAGGAAGTAAAAGTCTCCTAGCAATCTGCTGTGAAAAAGAATGATGATTGCAGCTGAGATTCCTCCTCTATGAGAAAACCATCCCTTGGCCGACAGCATGGCTGCGTCCTGAAACATCAAACATGGTCTTTATGTAAATCTCAGTGTTCTTCTGCTGCAAAAGCCCTTTTCGCTGTGACATAGAAGGAAATCCAGTGAGACAAGGTAATAGACATGTAAGGCTGCTAATGGAAAGATTAGGTCTCCAGGCTGTCAGACTTGACTTTCTTAAGCACATGTTTATGCTTTAAGTCAAATAATACAGTGCTCTTATGCATGAGAATACATATGCGCGTATCTCGCGTATGTATATGAACGTATGAATGGCAAGATGCTGTGCAAGAAAGTTGCAGCGGAAACCAGTTTCGCATTTTTATAGATTGTATTACATTTCATTACATTTATATTACAATCTGAAAGGTTTCTCCCTTTCCCCAGAAAAAAAGGCAGTCTTAACGTTCACGGGCTCACGTTGAACAAGCATGTGCTTACAAGGGGTCTCGGAGAGCAAGTCGTTTGGAATGTCACTAGAATTTCCTTATCCTGCAGATGGTTTCTGTGATGCCTAGCTCTGGGTGAAATACGCCTTCTTCATTGACTTGAGTGCTTCAGTGCTGGGCTTGGTTCCTGTCAGGACCAGCGTCTCGAGGCACTCCAGGTGTCCTTGGTCTTTTGTTCCATTAAAAACTTTTTATTTTTTAAATGCTCCTGGCTCTGTACTTAAAAACATAAACCAATACGAAACAAAGCAAAATGTATTTCTTATTCCACTTTAAAAGGGTTTTCTTCCCCCCTGCAGATGCAAATCCTGCTGTTCCTTCCAGCAGCCCCTTCTTGCAGCATGTTTACACTCCATGTCTCAGTTGGTCTCTTCTTGCAGAAGGAAGAGTTTATTAACTGGAACACAAAATGTCTGGTGCATTTCTTTTCTCTTCTTTGTAGAGCCCTTCAGAGATATTTTGGTAGCAGGGAACGGGGGAAGCTGATTTTTCTCCAGCTTCATCCTTGTCTTCCTACTTTGTTTCCTACTGGAGGACACAAAATTCGTGCCACGTCCATTTCAGGGCACTGTGAAGCCTTGACCTGATATGTGCTGAGTCGGATGGATATTTGTAGAGGCAAAGCACATCAGCAGAGGTTTCAATACCACAGGCTCAGTTTAGATGTCCTGATTGTGTTGCATATTGTGGGTAAGATGAGAAGCACTAACATAAGAAGCCAGGAACTGAAGTATCAGGCTAAAATAGTTGTATCTGCTGATCTAATCCTTCCCAGACCAATCTACCTTACCTTTTCTCTCTGCAGTTTTCCTTCCATGAGACTTTCAGATGAGATTTTAGAAGCCTACCAAACATAACCTCTCTTTGGGCCAACAACTGTTCTCAGCTACGCTGTAGAGAAGCAAAAGGTGTTCAGTGCAAATGATGAAGTTCAGCAGGTTGGGGCTGATGGTTGGATTCAAATCACCTTTTTGTGTCCTTCACCTTGGCGAGAAGCCCTTTTCTCCCTTTTCTTCTCCCTGTACACCTGGGCAGGGAGAGGGTGAACCACATGAAACCTGAACATGTGCGCAGTAGCCATGTACTGAAAATCAGGCCAAACTCTTCCAGCTCTTGTGAAGGGTTTATACCTGTTTCTGGATGTGTGTATTAGTGTAAATTAAAAAGAGAGAGAGAGAGAGAGAGAAGACTCAAAAATCCAGATGTTCCTGTGTCTCAGGGCAAAAGTGGCTGAATTTACAGTGAAAAATTGAACATTTAATGTGTTGTAAGAAGAAATATTGTGTGCTTTTTAATAAAAATATCTGCTAGGTAGGTCTCAGTTGGTTGCTCAGTTGCTTTCAGGTTGTACTCCTCTGTCTCATTTACAACCTACATTGCCTTACCTAGTTTAGAATTACATCACATTGTAAGAAATACATCATTGGCAAAACCTTACTTGGATTCCCAGCACTATTTTGTTTTTAAGCAGGCTTTTGTTGCTTTCAGTTCTGCTTGTGGCTGTGTTCTGCTCTTAATGGGGATGAACAGGGGGAGTGGTAAACAGAAGAAAAACTCCATCAAAATTATAAGAGAATCTGAAATATAAAGGGACAATTTTCCATGGCATTTGTATTAAATGAATTAAATGAATTAATCATGGTCAACACAGTGTAATTGTGTCATAGACCGCTGGCCGAGAGCCTAATCAGAAAACAATTTACAGCTGAGTAATAAGTGGAGTAATTATTGCTTTGATACTATTGTCATTACTCACGGTCTTACAATGAGTGGTATTTTGACTTCAGAGGGGTTGCTTGTTGGCTGAGGCATGCCAGGAGTGGATGCGAGCATGATAACCCCATTGGGGATCTATCAATCAGAGCGGAGCAATGTCCAGGAGTTCCAAATGACGGCAGAGTTGGCCTGCTTGAGGCCCAGCACTGTTTTTACTAAGGGAGGCGAAGCTGGGGAGGTTGGAAGAGTCTTGTTCGCCTTTGGATTTGACAAGACAAATAACTGGGATTGTGCTTGCAAGTGGTGAAAGAAAGCTCCACAGGGATTGTGGGCTCATTCTAGCTGGAAACTGAGTTTTTTAGAGGAGTGAGGGATGCAATCAAAGTCAAGGGTTGGGTTTGTTCCACTAAAACTGGT
Source organism: Alectoris magna (assembly GCA_030625065.1). NCBI lineage: Eukaryota > Metazoa > Chordata > Aves > Galliformes > Phasianidae > Alectoris > Alectoris magna. The sequence continues at coordinate 111,045,173 of CM060562.1, read as the reverse complement.
TTGCAATCCCCGCTCGTTTTATTGATGTGAGCAGTCCCATCGAGAGTATGAGTATTTATGTAGCTGAGAGAAGCTAATGAAATGAACTCAACTGAAAAAGGGATTGTTCGCATGCCCAAGAATTGTATGACAAGGGCCCTAATCCAACCATTGTGGTTTAGGGATTTGTAAAATTCCTTATTTTCACCATTGCATCTATGTCATTTTTGCTAGCTCTTCACACATTCCAGGCTCTCTCCTGAAATCTACCTTGTTTGCTCTCAGTGTCTGCCTCCAGACAACCGTAGCAACTTACCGACCTAATTCTTTGGGTTGTGCAGCTGTGCACTCATTGTTATAAGAGATAAGGGAACAACAGTCTCTTGATTCCCTGGTGTAAACTGACCCAAACCTCTTCCGGTTAGTGAAGCAACATGAAGCCGGGCAAACTAGAAGCCTGAGACAAGATGTTAGCTACAAAGTGCAAGGTATTCCTTGCACAGTACTTGCATAGAACATACAGCATTTTCAGGTAGGAATGGTGATCCAGTTAATAAAAAGAACAATGACTGGGATGAACAGACTGTTGTTAACATTCACCGGTGTATCACGGGGCAGGTGTTGTGACACCCAAGGTCAGAAGTGATGTTTTCTGCCATTTCAGTTATTCACTTTTTATCAGGGATATATTTTTGAAGGTGTCTGTACTCTTGTTGGCGGCTGGAAAGCTGTATCACTAGTATTTCCCTCTGGTATAAAACACAGAGCTCTTCTGTATCAGTGTGGAATGCAGTAGCAAATCACAGTACAGTGGCCCATAAGGATACCAGCTACCCTTATAAACTTTTTATAACTTAGGAAAATAAACATGTGGTTTCAAGGCTCTGCATAGTCCATACTAACTGAGTTGGAGCTTGCTTTACAGAACTAAGAAAGAAAATATTGGTAAAGCTAATAACTTTCTGAGGGAATCAGTGAATAGTATTCTGAAATGCCTGAAACGTTTGATGGCATGTGGATAACTTTGTATTTTATCTCCTGGAGCATCATCAAAATTCGAGCACTAAGATATAGTGTTCTCCATAGCCAGTGCTGTGATCTAGGAGTTCCTGTGGGACATTGGCCTCCTGTTGAGTTTTCCACACAAAGACCTGCTAATCCTGGGGATCTGGAGGGCTCTCTGCAAGGCCAGCAGATTTGTACCTCAGAGTGAGAATCATAAAATGATTCGAGTTGGACAGGACCCCCGAAGGCCATCAGCGCAGCCCTGCAGTGCGCAGGGACACCACAGCTCCGTCAGCGCTCACAGCCCCGTCCCCTGGCCTTGGCTGTGTGCAGGACGGGGCAGCACCACCTCTGGGCACGCTGTGCAGTGCCTCACCGCCTCGCTGCAAGCAGCTCCTTCCTTACATCCCATCTCAATCTACCCTCTTTCATAACCGATCATAGCAACATCAAGAAAGCAACCAGGTCGATCTGCTTACTCCTTTTATTTTCAATAACTTTTCATTTTAAAAATGTTGCTCATTTAATATTGGTAGGTACTGGGGGTGATCAGAATTGAAGGAGGCAGGCTGTGATAATGGATGTTGGCCACCACCCTCCAGCAGGCTGTATGCATCTTTACTTTTGCAGCACATCTCTCAAGTTGCTAATTCCTCCCTACAGGAACAAAGTGCCCATGAGGGGTCTTTGATTTGTGGAAAGTGGAAACCAGGAAATATAAGAAGAACTTACAGTTGGGTTGTGTACCACCAACTCTACAAAATCTAAGAGTTAAAGATGCGGGCAGAAATCTAACTGTTGTCCAAAGAAACAAAAATTTGGGAACCTATAATTCCCTGTGATTTCCACTGATTACCAACACAATCATTTTCCATGCTGTGTGCTAAGTGGCACTTTCTGTCCTTGCCTGCAGAAATTTTTCAGTGAGGCTGCTAAGGCAGCAGAACAAGTTGTCCAGAGAAGTTCTGTATTCCCTGTCATTGGTAGTGTTCAAAGTCAGGTTGAATGAGGCTTGGAGCAATGTGATGCAGGCAAGATGTCCCTTCTCATAGCATGGTGTTGCAATTAGATGTCTTTTAGAGTCCCTCCCAAACCATTCCAGGCTTGGATGCTTCTAAATGGAAGAAGTTGCATTTAACAAACCTACTTATCTGTTCTGAGCTGTAGCTTTGGCAATCAGAAGGGAAAACCACGCTGTGGATTCTGGGAGGTCTTTCCTGATGTCACCATCACTTCCTATCTCAGGCAAACGCTTCTGTGTGTCTGTCTGTGACCTACCATGCATCTTGGTGAGTAAACTTCATGCAAGAGGCATATTTTGGTTTGGGGCCCAAGATGATTGTTTATTTTGTTTGTGTGGACTGCTGGATTTCAGTGGAGTCCTCTGAACACCTACACAAGAAATACCATGTTTGGAGTCCAAGTCAGATGCATTTTGGAAACATTCATCTGAAGGATATTATGCCTATAGATTATTTATTTACTTTTTTAATGAATCCTGTGATTTGTGATCCAAAATCTAAATTGTTTTCATAGAATCACAGAATCACAGAATGGCCTGGGTTGCAAAGGCCCACAGTGCTCATCCAGTTCCAACCCCCTGCTATGTGCAGGGTCGCCAACCAGCACACCAGGCTGCCCAGAGCCACATCCAGCCTGGCCTTGAAAGCCTCCAGGGATGGGGCATCCACAGCCTCCTTGGGCAAGGAGGAACTACCCTTCAGTCTGTGACCTTGTCCTCACAGACAAGCGTGGCAACAGACAAATTCTGAAACCAGAAGAAGTAACATGCTTCTTCTGCCCATATGAAAGCGTGAGCCAACCACTTGCACACTCAAATGCTACTGTGTATTGTGGTCAAGTGATCCCCTGTCAGATCTCTCTTACTTCAGAGAGAAGAATGGTAAGGGACTGAGAAAAAGAGAAAATTCACTTTATTTGTGGGGAACTGAGACATGGAGGGATTAGGTGCCTTGCCTGAAGTCATGCAGAAAGGCTGTGGCAGAGCCAGGGATAAATCATAGGAGTCTGATTCCCAGTTTAGTGCCTTAGCCGCAAAATCACTCCCTTCTCACATCAGAACATCCTTTGTCACCATGAGCTGGGAGTAACAAGAAGTGGGGACAAAAGGGCTGGAGATCACAAGAGTGAGAACACATGTTTGTTCTGTTCAGGTACATTCACTTCCTGATAAGTCCATTAAGGATATCAGTGTTTACACCTGAGGGTGAAAGGTTCGTCATTCTCACTGTCACTCCCTTGGGTCTGTGAAAAGCCAAAGCAGGAGATTTACAAGAAAAATAACATTCGTAAAAAAAGTAATAATAACAGAACCACGGTACAACAAGGAGGTGAAATTAAATTTGGATTTGTAGCCTGTAAACGGCTGCGTGAATGCTGAAACATTAACTCTGTTGTTTAGCTCAGATAAAATTGTTTTGGTGCCAGTAGAAAATACCTTTCTTCAGGAAGGTCTTCTGGGCTCTAATTTGGAAATTCCAAAAGACTCAAACGTATCCAGTCGTGCACTTGTAAAGAGGTGAGAGACCTGCCAATAAGTGATTTACAGTATGTTTTCCCATGTTTTACATTTTGGTAATTTCATGTTGCAACTCAATACCTAATAATGTAAAATCCAGCTCCTCCAGCTAAGCCAGGAATGAACTCATGGAGGAGTGTCCCAGAGGGAAGGGCATATTCTACATTACATGTCTATGTGCCAGCACCGGAGATGCAAAAACAGCTCCACGGAGATTTGTCCTGCAAGGTCAGCCTCCAGAACTAACAGGGTTGGCTGGATTCCCCTCTTGCTACTGACTGACTGCAATTCCCAAGACTCAGACATCACTGAAGAGTGTGCTGAGGTAGGGTTGCTAACCCTGGGATCGGAGCGTGCCTTTGGACAAAACTACCCGAGAACAAAAATGCAAGAGAAACCTGGAGGAAATTTGAAGAGAAGCCTAGAGGCTGGTCCGAGCACAGCTCCTACGTCAGGAGATTCAGGGAAGAGCAGCTCCACCTCTGAACCACGAGACGGGATGTGAACTGGCACCCCGAGGTGAATGTCCCCGGTGTGGATCTGTGTGCCTGATTACACCTTGCTTCAAGATGGGCAATGGCTTCTAGGCATGCCTCTGAGGTGCATAGAGAAAATGCAGAAAATGGCAGGAAAATAATTTAAGGGCCCGAGAAAATGTGTTGCAGTGGAAGACTTGATCTGTCACGCTAGTGAAAGTCAAAGTTTTGAGACAGTTTGTTTATGAAGAAGGAAGGGATAAAACAGCAGTGCTGAAGAGGTCCTGCTCGAGCACAGACAGACGTAATAAAATGTAGTGAATGAAGCTGAACCTGAACTGAAATTCTGATGAAAAACAAGGCCAACATTTTTAGCAGTTTAGTTAAGCATTGGGAACACCGAGCAGTACAAGTGGTGGACTTCACGCCTCTTTGGTCCTTTTATTCATTCTAAATTTGCATTTTGCCTCCAAGTTTCCCATGCTGTTGAATGGTGCAACCTTCATTTATGACAGCTGGAGAGTAAAAGGCGCTCTAGACAAGAAGCTGCATGAGCTTTACTACCTAGCACTTGTACATTTTGTTCTTCCTACAGCATTCAGAGAACATTTTAGAGAGGCTGATGTTAAACGATCTTTGTTATGCACATGAAAAATGCAAGTTAAATTATTTGCCATATCACAAATCAAAAAGAAAGATTGAAACAGGCTTCTTAGTTTCCATTCCTATGTCCAGCAGTTTTCAGTATGGCCACAACACTTGTCCACGAAAGCTTAATGGTAACTATTTAAGCTATTGCCTTCATAGTTCTTGTTCTTCCTCCTAGTGATCTTGCTGTTCTCCAGTTTTGTCACCCAGTGGATTCCCATTAGACAACAACAGATCAGACATTACCAAAGGTCTCAAAGATATATGCTGATAGGAGAAGAGCTGTAAAGAGGGTATTTTCAGGTCCCACAACAACATGGTGAAAGCAGGCCTTGTTTATCACGACAGGAGTTGCTCTTAGTTTCCCAACGTCCAGATCTCTCATTGGGAACCACAATGAAGATGAATCCTCTACTCTGCTGAGAATTCTGTCCAGTTAGATAAAACAGGTCAGCTCCGTATGCTTTGTATCTTCATGTCCTTCTCCCTGCTTTGAGCTGACTGAACTGGGTGGTCATCTCAGAATTGTTATCAGGAACAGTCCCTAGCTCGTGGTCTGGACTAAACTCTAAAGCAGTATAGATTATTTGGGCAGGTTCCCAAGCTCGTAGCTTGGCACTGGTTTGTGTACTGGAATACACCTAGCCTGTGAAATAAGAACAGCGGTGCTGCTTTTCTCCCATTTTTCTTGTCTTTTTGACATACTTGTGGAACCCACTGGAGGAAGGATCTACCAGTCATCAGGTATACATGCTGCACTTAGCTGTGGTTTCAACTGCATCCTGTGACAGGTGCTATTTGAGGACATTGCTGTCCCAAAAGTAGAACACGAGAAGACGAATTAAACGATACCACCTTGGACTCCAGGAGCTCTCGGCGGAGTTCAGTATCTGGGCAGAGCTTACTCAGCAAGGGAGTTTAAAATTGCTTTTTGGCTAAGAAAGCAAATCCTTCAGCGTCAATCGGAAAATTGTATTTTTGATTTATTTTGTTTAGATAAGGGTTAAGACGAGCAATTCAGGGCCCCTTTATGCTCTGATGTGGGTGGAAGTTTGTTCAGCCACTGAGATAGACCAGTTGCTCCCTTCCCCTCCCCTCACCACTTCCCTCCCCACTAAAGCTGCTCTCAGTGCGTTTTTCTGAAACATATGGGCCTAATTCAGGTTGAAGACTAAAAAGTTTGCACAGCGCCGGTTAAAAATTATGGCTTCTTATAATGAAATCTTTGTCGATGGAAACTTGAAATAGCAGCTTGGCTTGTGACTTATGGGGAGACCGATGATGGAAATCAATTAATCATCCCATTTCCCAAAATTTTAACAGGAGGGCACACTTGAATCAGAAAGGGGCTCCAGTTTATGAGCTACTTGGACAGCTTCAAGACTTTGGTTGAAAACCTCAGGAGCATGAGTGGGAACAAATATGTCAGGATTTAATGTTTTTCTTCAGGAAGAAGAACAGGAATAGAGATCTGTTTGCTAGCACTTGTTTTTGTTTTAGAGAGCTTTCATTACTTTAAAAGTGAACTCTGCAATCTGGAGGACAAGGGCCTCAGATTTCAATGAAGGTAATGTACTAAAATTGGCTAATTCTTGGCACAGAGTTCTCAGCAGGGAGCTGTACCAGGCTTTACCTGTGCTGGTCCAGCTTGGTGGTGTGCACCTCCTCTATGACAGGGCACTGCAGCTGCTTGCTGGGACCCCACATGAGAGATAAAAAAACATGGGATCTCCTTCAGGAATGTGTGAAATGTCCTATGTCTGGGCCTTTGGCAAGGCATGGGGCAAATTTATGTGATGTCCAGATCCAGACTGGAGTCCACCATTTCAGTAGCCTGGGGCTACGATTATATTGTTCCACATCTGCTTATTAAAAGAAACCATAGCATAATTAGAGCAATACATGTAATGGATTCCTTGGTTCAAAGGGTGAGCTAAAAAGTGGGGAGACAGGCGCATTGGTTTGGATTGGACCACGTTTTTCAATTTGGAAGAGGAAGGTTCAGTCTGGGACATCATAAAATGTTCCACTTGACCCGAAATGACATCTTTTATTTTGCCTTTTCTGAGATTGCTCAAACCCTTTTTTATTTCTCTTTATGTATCAGAACTCGCAAAACTTCGTTTAAGCCCTTTTTGGTTTTTTTTTTGTTTTTTTTTTAATTTACCCATCAATGCACTACAAAACAACAAAGCAAGAAATTATCCCCAGTCCTTTAGTGTCCCATGTATATATCGTACCCATTATCTTGCCATAGTAAGAGATGCTGTGATAGCTCAAACTAACATAAACCAAACATGTTATTCTCCTGCAGAATATCCATAATTTTGGGGGTTGCTGCAGCATAGTTCAGACCCCCATTTTCACTTTAAGGTGCATCAGATTGGGTCCCCGCTTAACTGACACAAGCAAGTGAGATGACTGGGGAGACCAGAGAGGAGAGGGATGAGGGATGGAGGAACACTGGAGCAAAGGAGCCTGAAGAAATCTCACCATTTGGCACAAGGACGATTTCCTTTGTCATCCTGCTTGCTTCCTGCCAGCGGGTTGACTTTAATGAATAATGGGAGATGAATGATAATTTTGGTTTCTGCCTGGAGTGGGAACAGCTGACAAAGCGTTTAATGGAAGCTGACAGTTAAGTACCCAGCCACAGCAGTGAAGTGTCAGACAAAGCATATGAAAATAAACAGCCCGAATGAAAGCTATTTCTGAGCAGATTGCTGGCACACTTTCCCAACCCCAGGCAGGTTATCTGAGATGGTAATTGCTGCCAAAAAATTCCTCCTCCTCTCTCTCTCTTTTTTTTAATATACCTTATGAGACTTACCTCAAGGGAGCACAGAGCATATTTATGGATATGCTTAACTTCAAAATAAGCAAAATCAATACCAGAAAAAGCAGAGCTATTTTATGGAGCTTGTACAAAGTTTGTTTGCGTGTTTTAAAAACTTTGTTGCTCAATAGCAGCTGATGTAAAGAATCTGATTGTATATATGTGTATTTGTATATTTCAGAGGTAGAGGTTGGGGTCACCAAGAGGCTTGAAGGAAGCTACAGTGCCCAGTGATCCCTGACTTTCTGCAAGAGCTCTAGCCAGAATGGTCTGGGGAACATGATGAACTGTTCCAAAAGGGTCTCATGAACTGCACAGCCAAGAGTCCCATTCAGTATTTATGCATTAGAAGCCTCACCATCAAGAGCTGTGCTCTGACGTCTTTTTTGCCCACAGTGCACATTAGTTCTGGTTGCGTTGCCTTCAATCTTGCAGAACAGTTAATCAAAGCTGATGCAGGTTATTGAATGTTGAATATTGAATGCTCCTTGGCCTTGTGGCCAAAAGACACTGCTGTGATCTTGTCCTCTGACCTCCTGCATATAGCACGAGCACAGGATAAGTACTGTTATGTGAAGGTTAATGCACGCGGTGCCCTCGTTTATTAGCTTTCTACCCACTTTATTAGCTTAGCTGTGAAAGCAGGTGACTGAGAGTCAGCACTCCTGTCCTAGTGTTGGCCAAAGTAGGCTGTGAAGTGGTTGTAATAATATTTCTCTATCTGTGATGCTTAACTGATTCCTGCACAAAAAAAGGCAACAAGCTTGTGGCGACTTAACAGTTACTGAAAAGAATAATCCTGTTACAGAAAAAAATAATAATCTAAATACCAAAACCAATCCCCTCCCCAAATCCCAGCTTAAACAAAGATTAAAAAAAATATATGCTTGAAATTCTGAAATCTTGGCCACTTTAAACCTAAACATTTTAAAACACTTGAGTATGCATTTTCCATCTCTAAGCTTGACTCTGACCCCACACCCTCCTGATCCATTGGTGCAATTCATCTGTAGCTACAAGGATTGCATAATTCATCACAGATTCTTGCCGTAGATATAATTACAGTAAATCCTTTAGCTTGAACAGCATGAAGCCTTCTTTAAGGTGAGCACAAGAGGTGCTCCTAGGTGGTGCTGCTCTGGTGTGGTTTGAAAAGCAGTAGCTATGTGTTTTGTGGTGACATTTGCAATGGAAAAAAACCAACAGAGCACTGCTGTGAAATATATAAGGAGATGGAGAAGCAGTGAGTTGTTGCACCGCGCTCTTGAGGGAAGGCACTTGTGTTGGTTAGTGGACTGAAAGCAAGAGGTGGGAAGTGGTTTCCTAGCCATGTATGGGCCATCTGTACTTTTTCCATTTGCTTTGGAAATTAATACGGTGCATGAAATTGCAGTTTTCTGGTTCACTGTGAAAGTGTTGGGGACAAATGGCTCAGAGCTGTGGGCATTAGAGGAATATTAACTGTGTTTCTGTGTCTATAAACTGATTTACCAGTGTAATTTTCTAAAGTGTTTTATTATGATTGCTTTTTGATAGGTTGGTCTTTGAAAGCTTAACTCTCTCTGAGCTATTTTTATGGGGGGTTTCCTAGAGGAGAAGGGCTACTCAATCCAGCTCCATTCATACCTTCACCATTTCAGTTCACTCTGCAGTCCCCCTGCATAAAACAGACTCCTGCAGGAGTTAAACTGGTAAAGGCCTGAAAAGACAGTAAGATCACTGAACCTGAATTTTGGAATATCTGAAGCCCTTGGAATACATCCAGATCTCCTGTGCTGAGCCCAATACATTGCATTTCACCAAATCAGGTCATCCAGGAAGACAGACATTTTTGGTGTGAAGGCAGTAAGTGATGGAGAGTCCGCCACTTCCCTTTAGTACTTCCTTTCAGTGGTCAACCACAATCGCTGTTAGAAATTTGTACCTTTTATTTAATTGGAATTTCCCTGGTTTTCAGTTCTTTTCGTGCCTTTCCATCTCTGACTACTGAGTTTGCATGTATTTGGTGTTTCCTCACTCAAAGGTATTCATGCATCACTGTCATATAATCCCTTTCAGTCTCCTTTCCAGTGAGCTCAATATGTAGGGCTCTCAGAGTGGAACTCATTCCAAGTGGATTGGTTCTGGGGCATCGACCACTACATCTTCTTTCTTTTGGGTTTGCCGACTGCTAGCTTTGATATTGCATTGTTTTTATATTGGAAGATGCAGGGAACAATGAAGACCATTCACTTTTTCACCACAGGGCTCATTTTATACAACTCTATCTCATCTGTCAGTTGCTGAAAGTTGAAGGTTCCTCATTCTTTGGTCCTTCTTGCAATCATCCTCTCATCTGTTGTAATCTCTTTGGGAACTTCACATACTATTCAAGATGCAGGCATCCCCCTATTAGAGCAGGGTTGGGTAATAAAGGTTCTCTACTCCTGATAATTCCTAACAGTCAATTTACTATTTTGCGTAGTAATAAGAACTCAGCAGGCATTTAAACAATCTTTTTGCGTTAATTTCTGATTCCATTTCTGAACTGTAGTGGTCAGCTTCAAGTCCAACATTTTACATGTAAAGTGTTTTTCCCCCCACTATGCCTTTATCTGCGTTCAGTTTCATCTGCTATTGTAATGTCAATCTCTGAGCGCAATAATCTTCTGCAGTTTTTTACAGGTAAGCTTGTCCTTTTGGAATCACTGTGTCATCTGTGAAAGTCATCACCTCACTACACATTTACTTTCAGAAATCATGTCTAAATGTATTGCCATCACAGGTCTATACAGTTCTCACTGGGAGTTTTTCATGCTCTTCTGTTGCTTTCCCAGAAGAGAACTGTGCTCTTGATCCTAAAATCTCCTTCTGGGTGTCCATGCTGAAAGTGGAAAACCTTGACACTTAGCTTAAGCAAAGCAAAGTGCATGAATTCCTGATGTCACCGAGCCATAAAAGGAAATCAGACTGGAGAACTCTTTGCAGGTGCTCAGTGACAGGTATCTCTTTCCATCCCAACCACATTTAAAATCGAAGCCGTGAAAGCATCCACCATCATGCCCTGCCCAGGAGCAAAACACCTGCAGTTTCTGTAGGCAGCGTCTTAATGAAGGGCTTACCTGAGGCAGGAGAAAATCTCTGTTGCAAATATGGCTTGCATTCTTTGTTCCTGGTGCTGTGCTTTCACATTCAGCTCATTTTTGAGCATTTTCTCTGAACTGACCTGGCTTGTCACCTGAGTCGTGGGTCATAGTCCTGTGCTCCTCCCCAGCTGACCCTCCACAGATCCTTCAACACAGTATTAGTAGCAATACTCCATTTTATTTTTTTTTCCCAGAGATCACTGACAGAAATGCTGAAATGTATCACAACTTGGAGCCATCCCTATGGAGCCTCAGCAGCATCCCTTCGTAGAGTGAGGACTTCCCATTAACGACCAGAGCAGAACAAAGCAATTGTGCCTAACATTTCTGGCGCTGCCATCTATTCAGTCCCTAAGTCACTTTGTTTATGCTCTACTGACTTTACACTGTGTTAATCTTAAATTGTTATTTCAGTCCTGTGCCTTCAGGAATGCATATGGTCCAACTCTTCTTTGGCATTGATTTATTTCTGCTTACTCTCAATTCTCCTCTCTACCTCTTTTCACTCTGAGGTCTTCCTGTATTTGCCCAAGGTCAATATTCTTAAGTCCTTCCCCACTGCAATGACATACACACTCATGGGGCTGGATGTCATTTGCACTCATACAGCTACACAAGGCGTAGGCTTTGCCATTTATGCCCACATTAAGGCTAGTTCATACCACTGGAAAAGAGCCCTTCGTGCAAATGTATGTCAGGTCTTACTGCATTTTACTTCAGGTTATATTACAGTCAAGTGAGTCAGAGACGTGGGAACTGCAAACTTGTGTCATGGGGGAGTGTTGCTAGTGACCTGCACAAGAAGCCAGAGAACTGCTATTACTTGAAATTTAAAATTAAACAAAAAATCACTCTCTCTCATTTCCCTGAGCTGGACCGCATGCCTCCCAGGAGGAAGATCATTGTTGAAATATGTTGACTGTTATATTTTCTGTTAATCTGAATATTCCTCTCTTGCTCTCCGCTCGGGGATGCAGGCAGAAACCTCCCCCATCTGTTCTGGAGTGATCTGTGCAATCTGCAAGCACAACCCTGCAGGAGACGATGGACGTCCCAGCACGCTGCAGTTAGTTCTCTTCAATTACATGGATGGGACAGATCTGTTTGTACAATTTAGGCATGGAGAGCTGAAGGTCAAGGGAATGTGGGGGCAGTGAATAGAAAGTGAGGATGAAGGCTATGTGGTCAGCTAGGATCTGACAGCAGGGTCACACTGATCAGGACCCTCCAGGAGAACCAAGCCTACTAGCCTAGTTGTGAACTTACTTAGAATCACAGAATGGTTGAATTGGAAGGGTCCTTAAGGCCCAAACAGTCCCAACCCCTGCTGGGGGCTGGGTGCCCCCCATCAGCTCAGGCTGCCCAGGGGCCATGGCCTTGGACACCTCCAGGGGTGGGACAGCCAACTTCAGGATGTTTTACTGATGAGTCAGCGTAGTGCCAGATCGACTGGGCTATTCCTTTTTCAAGAGCCCATTGCCAGAGATGATTTCTAAAGTGTTGATACTAGTTCTGGCATTTAACCCTGAGAGGTTTAAAGCATCCCTGTGAGAGCATCCCTTTCATTTTTATTTACTTTCTCATTCTTTATTACACGGAGTGCTCTGATATATTTCCCCTCAACTATTATTTCTCTCTCACCATATTTAAATTTTTTTAGGAATGTGCCTTTTCTGCATCTTTTCTTTCTGGATTCTAGTGCGGTCCTGATGCATTTACCATAAATCCCTGGAAATATGGCAAATACAGCATAAAATCTGTTGGACCCAAGAACTCATTGGAAGCAACTTTCACACGTGTGTGCAGTCTTCTTTGTCAAGGTGCAAGAGCTACTTGATTAACTGGATGAAGAGGAAATTTCTCAATAAGTAGTGTCAGCAAAATTACAGATTGAAGACATTTTTACACTAACAATTCCTCAGTGTCTACCGTGTTCTGAGTAAAGAAGAATGATGGCAAGGAACAGAATGGAAGAAATGTCCTAATATGAAAAATCTGGAGATTTTTACCTACAGGGAAAAAAAAAAAAAAAAAAAAAAAAAAGATTTCTATGAAGGTTATTGGACAAATAGTGAATATTTTTTGAACATTTTTGTTTATACGAAAGTCTTTATCTGCTTTCCACCAGTTCCATCATCTGGCAAATGTTTTTCAGCAACTTTCCCCAGTCGATTTTTCTTCTTAATTCTCACATTTCCCCTTCGTACAACATTACCCTCTGGCTCTGAAATCCTATTCTACTCTTTACCTGCTCTTCATTTTACAAAATGCTGTGCTTTCTCAAGAAATTATTCAGATTTTTAGGGGAGAGAGTGCAGTGTTACATGGGTCAGGCAGTATGGTGAATAATAATACTTAGAAGTCACAACCTTCTATCACTTTTACTACTGTCTCCTTTGGAGTGGTTGCTGCGTGTTGTAGTCCCAGAACAGGAGAAATACTGACACCAAGTAGAGAAATGATGTGATTTATCAGCTGAAATCCCAAACCTCCCAATCCCAGTGTTGTTACTGAGTGTAGAACCTACACTTGTGGCCATGGCTGTGCTGCATAGCATGGAAATGAGTCCTGCAAGGGCTGACGGTAACAGAGGTATCATAAGAGGGCATCGAAGTACTAAGGCTTCCTATTTATCCCAGCATCTCTGCTCAGTTTTGCTCCAGAACTATGCTGAGGGTCTTCTGTTGCTCAGAAAATCCAGTACAAAAGAGTGGAAGAACTGGGCAGTGAGAGGTGAGAGGGAGAACTGGACACTCGACTTCTCAGCCGATCTTCCAGTTCTGTTGTATTCTTTCTAGGGAGGTATGTCTATAAGGCATGCCTTAGTTGAGACACTCAGCAACAAACCCAGATTTCTACTGTTTTGTTCTTCGTTCTTTCTCCCTGGCACTTTATCAACCTCTCTGCTGAGCACTGTGTTAATGTTTTCAGAGAACTATCCACAAAGCACAGAATGCCTGTAAACAGTCATAGCTAATTAAGTCTATTGTAACATAGCTAAGGTTATTTTTATCACATACTCATTACTTTGTACTTATCAACGCTGAATTTCCTTCGGTGCCATGGGGCCTCATCAACAATGAGTATCACTCAGTGTCATGAGATTCTAATGAGATCCTATCATCTGTAAACTTTGTTGTTTCGTGAGTCATTCTGTTTCCCAGATTTTGTGACTAGGTTGAGCAACACTCATGTGTATGAAACTTCATGTGACCTATCTCTGTTATGCAAATTGACTCTTAATCCTCTATATTTTTAGCCAGCTATTAAGTGGGAGAGGCAATGTCTCAGGGTTGGTTGTTGGTTTTTTTGAGCCTTCTGCAAACTGAGTGCGTTGCTTTAACCCATACTAATAAAACATTGTTTTCTTCAAAATGTGAATTATGACTTTCTTCTGCTTATCTGGGCTCACTCTCTTGACTGAGAAATCACAGGAAGGATAAAAGCATTGGAAAGAAGTCCTACATTTCTCAACCTACCTCCCTTGCTCAGACTTGGCCATCACTGCCCCTTTATCAAGTTGACTTGGCCACCACTGCCACACCACGCTGAAGTACTCGTTTCTTTTAGAGTAAAAGCATCCTCTAAAATAAAAATGCCAATCAATGAAGACAGCCAGTGCCTCAATACACCAGCCTGTTTCTTCAGGTAAACGTTCAGGCACACTGCACACAGACAAACAAAGCAAAGAGTGAGTCTTGCATGTTATTTCAGAATGATCCTCAAGCAGATGTTGGGCCGCATCCTGGCTAGACTCCCCCGTTATAAAGGGGCCTCTTGTTAGCACAGCACTGAGGAAAACCTAACACATGGAGCAGTCACATGGATATTCTTTTCTTTAATATGTCACTGGAAACACTAAAGGGAAGCTGTTGGCTTTTATACACATATATATAACTGTATTTCGTTCAACTTCTCATTTATTTCTAGGAACTTCAGTTGTGCTGCAGACTGGTGCGGAGTGGAGAGGGACTCTGTTATACTCAGCCCAGACTAACCCAAATGCTGCTCTCTTCCTCTTTGCAGAAACACTAGAGGAGTTTCTATTCTCTTTTGTGCAGCCGGCGAATTCTCCGTGGGGATCTCCATCTATCTGGCAGGTCACATTACAGCCCTGCTGTTGTAACTGATCCGTCCATAGGTTTCTACAGAAGAAGTGCTATTGATGAATTACTGCACATGGCGCTGAGAGTTATGTTGCAGAGTTGTTACTTTTCAACTAGGGAGCTTTCCTGGGAACTTTCCATGATCTGTTGGATGGCTAAGGAGTTTTGGACAATATATACAGAGCACACAGCTGCCATAACTCATTTTGACCAATAAACAAGGAAAGCAAAAAGGATAGAAAATGTGAAGATATCAAAGAGGCCAGCAGGACATGCATATTTGTGATTAGTGATGAATTTTACTATGTTAGAGAAGTGGACTGACTTCAAGAGATGCCGGACCTCTTGGCAAGGCTGAAGCCCCCAAGGTCAGCATGTTATGACAATTGCAGTTTTCCTCAATGGGAGACAGCACTGACTGTGCTGCCAAATGCCAAGTGAAGTTTTATTCTCTCTGAGACCAGTTTACCTTTCCATTGAATCCTCCCCTGTGCTTTCCCTTGAGGTGTAGCTATAAGCAGAACTGTTAGCATTGCCCTAGAGTATGTCTGTATTACAGCTGGGCAGAAAATATCTGTGCCATTCTGTTACGATATGTCACACGCTTCAGTCTAGCAACCTGCCACGTAGGTACAAAAAACCCCAACAAATATGGAAGTAAACCAAACGAACACCAATAACAAAACAAACAAACAAAAACCCTGAAAAATTAAAAAGTCATGTTTTGTTTTGAAGTTTTACTTGTACCAACCAAGTGAAATCTGCGATGTCAGCAACTAGGAAAGATTTTGCTTTGGTAACTTTCAATTCTGTTTATTAATTTATGTTTAACTTACTGAGCCTGATTTTCTCAAAGCAAAAGCATTAATTTTTCTTTTGTGTCAGAGCATAGCACTTCAGTCGTTTCTTTTTTCAGCATACTTTGAGTCAGGAGATTAACCGAAAGCAGTGTTTTTCCATGTTTTGGTTACTAGGCACTGTGTTTTTCTGATGAAAAATAGATCAGAAATTTCCAACCAGCATTTACATCTATCCCAAAATGATTCACAGCAATGTCCTGTGGAGTCTTACAGCAAAGACATCAACAGGAGTTCAACATTTCAGAGAAGGGTTGGATAATGAGGGGAAATAGAGCTGTCCAGTACCATGCTTATTCAATCTATTCACATGTACCTTCAGTAAAAAAAAAAGCCATGGTGGAAAAGATGATCACTGAACTTCCAGCTCATGGCAGAAAGAAGACAACATGGAGACATGAGTGGATCCAGTTTTGGGGACACTACTTGTCTCCTGTCCTCTGGATGCAGGGTGATGAGGAGAGAGCCCTGCTTGTGTAAAAGGGAAATGAGGAAGATTTGCCAGCCTGACAAAATGGATTATGAAACCCATTAACCCAAGATGGAGTAACAAACCTTGGCTCTGATTCCCAGCTTCCACACAAAGCATGAATGTTCAATTTTGGGCTTGGATTCAGCCAATTTAGAAAGCAATTATCCAGCCATGTTCTGTAATTCAGTTATGAACTAGTCTCCAAACTCTCCTCATGTTAGGGGCTGAGTTTCTATTTATTTGGATTACAAAGTCAATTTCTGCCATTGCCGTCTTGCCTTTGCCTCTTATTATAAACATTCAAGAAGTCTGTAGGTACCGGGAAACGGAGTTTTGTCCAATATCTTCTTTATTTAAGGCAGGAAGCATGTAAGAGGATGATCTATTAATACAACATGCATTAATACCCTTCTCACACACAGGAACCGAAAATCACAAGGCTTGCTTTGAAGCTGGGGCTCTCTCACATGCATTGAAATGGATTTCCAGCAAAGCGCAGGTGCATGCCATATGAGCAGGAGAAACCCTGGGACTGTGAGCAAGCAATTTGATGACTGCTGTGTGTTCAGTGCCCAGAGTAGATTCATGTCAAGGTGACACTTCCCTGGCTCAGAATTCCCCTTGTCTCACACTGAAAAGATGTAGATATTTTACCCTGGCAGGCTCTCTTTCTCTTTTTAGTGCCTGATAGATGCTGTTCCTAAACACTTTTGCAGGTGATTACTGTGGGGAATTAGTAGGCTTCTTATTCACACCTTTCTGTCCAACCCTTCTTGACTTGCATAATTCATTAAGCCAGAGGAAACAAGGGATCTCACAAAGCCTGCTGAGGTGAACACATAGCCCTGTCCGGTCCCAGAGGGGGGTTTCAGTGGTTTAATTTAATGATCACTGTGGGAAATGTGTGGATGTCAAGCATTTGGATTCCACGTCCATTCTTTCCCCAGTTAATAGGTGGTTGTGCCACTGAGACATTCCCTAAGAGAACTGTTAATGTGAAGTACGAGTTTTGTTGCCTGTTAATGCACTGGCTAACAGAGATAAGGCACCACGCTCAGCTTCCTGGCAGGGGTGCCTAAATTTCTGTGGTTTTCAAGGATTATGAATTTTGCTTTCTAGCAACCGTGGAGTTTGAACCTCTGTCTGCAAACAGCATCTCCCCAGTGTCCATTTCAGCAGTAGGGACAGTGGTAAAGAAAAACACAGATGTGAGGCCCTTAGGCATGCTGAACTCTAACCAGTTTCTCCTCTCCTCCCTGAGGTGGGCATGTGGAGCCAAGATACCAGTGGAGATGCAGAGCTTTCTGGCTAAATGAAACAAATGCAACAGCACCTCTTCAAGGCACTGACATCAAACTCACAGGCAAATGTGTACACTATAGAATCACACCACACAAAGGAGCGTTCCCAGGTTCTTTACTCCACATGTGATAATTTGGGTCCTCAGACTGGTCCCTTTGCTTGCTTTTGGCCTTAGCTCACTAGCATCCCTCCAAACAGTTCAGCAATCGGCACAGCCGGGGACGGTTCCCAGTTGGCAGTGTGGATAGAGTAGCTCTGCTTTGGAAAGCAGGAGAGCTTAATGAATGGATGCAGATTTTTCTGTGCCAACTGGCCTCCGGGATAAAGAGTGGTCCCGGCTGTGTTTAATTTTCTAAAACAGACATAGCCTCGGGTCTCCTCCTTATCTCTGCCATTGACTTCCTGGGCAGCGAGGGCCTGGCTGTTTACCTCTGAAAACGACTTTTGTGAAAATGGATCGTGCATGAAAGAATGGTTTCAAAGACTATTTATTATGAATATGGTTCATTTTAACTTAACAAGCCATTTACAAAATGATCTTGGCTTCCTTGGATTGATTTAGTGTTCGGAGATATTCACTGATCATTTACAGCAAGAAACGTTTGGCCTCCGGTCTGTTCGCAAATGGTTTGTTTTCTTTGCTCCCTTCTTGCAGTGGGGACTGGCCAGCTGAGAGATCTGCTTTTGTTTTCCCTCTCCTTCATTTGATGATTGAAGCTTTTCAAACAGAACTACAGCGCGCTGCAAATATCCACTACGAGTTTCTAGATAAATAAACATCTGGGCCGAGGTTATTTTGGAAGAATGGCAGCCTCAGTGACTCCAAATGGCAAATAATAGAGTGAAACGAGCCCAGACATTTTCTTCTGGAGTTGGAAGGCTTCTGCTGCCCTGTTAACCTGTGCTTTCCTGCTTCGTGGCTTTGCCTCGACATTTCTGAGCCACCGTGACAGGTCCAGCAAAGGTTGGTTGGGAGCAGGTCCAGTCCCTATAAGAACAAGGAGCCTTCCCACCGTGGAGGCCCACCCTTCCCTTGGGGGCCCACGTGAGGTGACCTCTCAGCTTTTCCCAGACGGGGGTGTGCATCACTAAGCACAACGTTTGGCTTCATCGTTGGCTCATCTGCGGCTTTGCCTTCGCTCACTTGTTTCCTTAGATGAGATCCTCTGCCTGCTTATTTGTGTTAGGAAAATTATCGTTCTTGTATTTCGGTCTGTGTCACTTCCTCTGTGTTTTGTTATTACACAGAGGGATGTCTTTAATGAAACGGATGGAAGGAGGAGGACTTCGGGCTTATTTTTATCCTATACATAGGAAGTTGGCCAGAACAGGGAAAAATAAAGCAAAAAGTCCTCAGAGCATTTCCACCCCTCAGACTGGGAGATGATGATCCCCACAGACCTTACTCAAATGTTCCATTGCTTCCCAGGGATGCTGCCGAGGAGAATTTTCTCCTCTGTTTTGCTTGTTTGTTTTTGAAAGGCCTGTTGCTTCCTGCCACGGCGGTGGGGCCTGCTGCCCTGCCATTGCTGCCATCCAGGTTTCTTTTATTAATGAACCAAACCTCAGACCACTGGGCAAACTTAAAAAAAAAAAAAAAAATGGATTTTAAAGGATTTTGTATACATAATATTTGTAGTGTGGGAGCACCTAGAGGCCCTGATGGAGTTCGCTGTTGTGTCGTGCATTTCTAAAAAGTGAGGTGAGAGACAGCCCAGGGAGCCCCAAGCCCAAATGGAAGAGAGAGGCCTGGTGTAGCAACACAGGGCAGAAATGCACCTAACCGTAATGGTCACCATGCTGCCTCAGAGAAGAGAAAGGAATGAGATGAAGGTGGGACCACGTAGTTTTTGTTTCAGTGAGTGGCCATGCTGTCACTGTGTAAGATTTGAGGAAGCTGAGGCATCTGTTTCAGGACTGGATCGTTTTCCATCCTCCGCCGCTGGTCCTGGATCACAGCTGGGCTGTGATGGGATGCTCCTCTCCCACGTGCTTCAAAGAGAAACCAGGAGGCACTGAACAATTACTCCCACTCACAAGACAAGGGGAAATCCTCTTCTAACAGGGGGATTATCCTGTTAATATCAGGATGTCTGGCAATTTATGACTTGCTGCTTGAAGTCCTCCTCCCCCTACCAAAGAACTGCAGCAGACAGCGAGGCTGGAGGCAGACGCAGGGTGAGCTGACATTGGCAGCACTTGAAATATAGTGGGAGAGCTGGGAAAACCCTTTCTTGCTGTCCTCATTAGTATGACTTAATTAATAGTTATAATCTTATCAAGCAGAGGCTGCTGCGCAGGAGGGATGTGCAGGCTGGGAATCAAATCTTTAATACATAGATATTTTAAGACCAAAAAGCACCGCTGAGCAATTTGACTTCCTGTATAATTGATTCCAGAGGTAGAACTTTTCCACTAGAAAGAGGTGCATTTAATGGAAGGTGTTATCCATGTGACATTTTTTGGTAGTAAGTTTTAAAAGAAAATGTTGACTGGTTTGTTTCATAAAATCCAGCTTTGGCCAGCACTTGCCTGGCTTCTACTTCCGCTTCCTACTCTAACGTATTTTCTAAACCCCAAAGACTGCATGTTCTCTGGGGCTTAGACTTCCCTATTCTTCCTTTTATTTTCCTACCATTGAATCCAACGTAAATATATATGTATATTCGCAATGTGGAGCAAAGAGAAGGTCTCATTTTGACACTGTGAAAACCCTGCAGCTTGCATTAAATAGTCATGCACCTCTATGCAATAAATTACATCAAAAGATTGACAGCCTGGTGTCCTTTGCCTTGCTCACCTCTGACACTGTTATTTCTCCATGAGCTTAAAGGTAACACACATGTAACTCTGATGCGTTTCAGATATCATCTCTTATCAGTCTCTAAAGCCCATTAAGGACAAATCCTTTTTTGAACATATAAAAGCTTATTGAAATTGTCCTGTGCTTTAGGTCTCTTACCCAAACGCTTCACCAAACACCTTTACTAATCACAGCTGCAAAGAAGCCTTACTTCTCAAGACATTGCATCCTTAAGGGAAAAGCCACTCACCCCGCTGTTGTCAAACAGAGACATCTTAACAGTCTACAGGGAAACACTGAGACATCGCTAATCCCATGTAGCTTGGAAGAATAATCCTGGATAGATCACTGCCAGGGCAAAAAAATGACTCTGCCATCAAGGCTTTTATAATCATCTCCGACGTTTTTAGAGATATCCCAGCTCATTTTCTTTGTGTTAGCTTTGGCCTGGGTGTTGGAAATGGTGACATCTCTTAATCTATTGAATAACAGTTGTGGCAGCAAGGCAGGATCTCCTCTCAGTCATCAGGGGAAAACAGAACTTCGGTAGCAGTCCCTCTGTCACACATGGAAAATGAATGGCAGGCCAGCTTGCATCAAGAACTGGAAATATGGAAGCAATAACTCGCTTATTCCAGGTTTTAAGTAGAGAAGAAAAATCCCATCTCAAGACAGAGCAGCAGAAAGCAGACACCACCAAAAGACACCTTGCAACGGGTTGTGCGTGGGAGCAGAGCAGATCATCCAACCTGCAACCTCTCCTTGTACCCTACACGGAGCAACCCATCTGGGCTCATCCACGTATTTGTCCACGTCCAGTTAGATTACTCCATACACTCACTTGTTCCAGGTATTTCTAAGAAATAGTTCAAGGTGAAAGCTTACGTTCACCCAGAATACTTTTTGCATATAGATTACTTGTGTTTTTAATGAGAACTGAGTCCACCAGTCTCAGAGGATTTTACACCAAAATCACTGAGATTTGAATTTGTGCTGGGACATTTATCACAGACCACTAACAGGACAGATTTCTTGGTACTGACAGAAAAAAAAGAGTGACTGTGAATTAAGAAGCCACATCCTTGCTGGCAGCTATAAATTTGGATAAGCCTCCTCCCCCAGTGCTCTGGATTCTCACATGCTGTCTCCTCTGGCTGTTTCCCTCTCACTTGTGAAATATATTACAGTAGCCAAATTACCAGGGGATGAATGACCTCCATAAATTCTCTTGTTCAGCTTGGAGAGAAGATACCATGCTGTGGAGAAAACAGTGAGAATGTGTAGCTTTTACTAAGAACTTGCAGTTATTCCCATTGTGTCATTTCTATTTTCAGGTGATTTTTTTTTCCCCCCCTTTTGGTTGGCCTCAATTTGAATTTTTCCATTCTGTTTCCCATTGTAAATGCCTTTTCCAATTACTGTATTTTATCCCTATATCAATGAAATGCGTATGAGGGGAGGGAATGACAGAACAGGCCCTCAACTGTACATCTGCCTTGCTGAACACATTTCAAGTTAGGAGCCTGTTACTCTGCTCAGGTCAGGATCCATGCAACAGTGATGTGAACACTGAACGTAATCCTACCACAGCTAAGCTGGTTACACTTGAGAGAAATACTCCCCCAAATTGTTAGAGAAATGGCTGAATATCACTGTTTCTTCTTTTGTGCAGCGTGCACTTACAGATATATAGCGAGATATACACTCCTAAATCTGACAAAATTCAACATTGTTATTTCTGGAGACGAGAGAAGATTTCTCATGCAGAAACAAAACTGGCGCACCATCATCTGAAATTCAGCAGGAGTGTTGATCCTGCCTTCCCTTTTCTTGGTAGCATGGCTCAGTGCTCTAAGCAAAGAGCCTGGAGGCAATGGCAGCTGAGAGGCTCCCAACAGCAGCAAAAGAAGTTCAAACCTCACTGGGCAAAATGCCCTTGGGTCCCCAGAGCAAGCCTCAGAGTGGCAGTACAGGTGGAAAACAGCTCAGAAAAATCCCACCACGAATCCCCAAGCACTGTGTTGTTTTTTTTTTTTTTTTTACAAAATCTTGTCAATATTAATGTAGATTCCCTTCCAGCTGGGAAAAACAGCAACAACAAAGGACTAAAGCTTCGTTTCAACATCCATCTAAATAGTTCCATCTTTCTGAGGTATGAGATGTACAAACCTGGTGCTGGATGCAGGCAGAGGAGGTGCAATTTCCAATAAAGAGACATTTATATGCATATATATTTAATAAAAAGATAACAAACTAAACTCACTATCTGTATCAAGTGCTCATGGGCTCTTGAAAGACAGAATCACAGAATCACAGGGGTTGGAAGGAACCTGAAGAGATCGAGTCCAACCCCCCTGTTAAAGCAGTTCCCTACAATAGGTCACACAAGTGGGTGTTCAGATGGGTCTTGAATATCTCCATACAAGGAGACTCCACCACCTCTCTGGGCAGCCTGTTCCAGTGCTCTGTCACCCTTACCATAAAGAAGTTCTTCTGCATGTTATGTTAAATGCTCTGTTTTGAAAGGCCAGAGGCAAACTGGGAATACAGACAGTTGTGTCTCGTCTGTGTTGGTGTGAAAAAAGGAAAGAAGAAGGTAGCTGATGTGGAAGCCCCGGGAGAGGTGTTTCACCTTGCTTTGTCGCTGTTAGAAAAAGGGGAAATGTTTTTTGCTTTATGTTCTGTTTTCTGACATCTGAAGGTTGAGAGAAAACAGAATACAGCAGTAACAGAAAGTTGAAGCAATTACTTCAAAGCCAAATGCTTTCATAATGACCTTAAAATCTCAATGAGTGCACAGCTTGCGGGAGGAGGTTATGCCTTCTCTTGGCTGATTTCAACTGATAAGGTTGAGGGGACAGGAAAAAAAAGAACTTCGGGGCACGTGAGCACTTCTTCAAATCTCTGTAGATTTTGAAATGTCATTGTTCCCTGATTTACCTGGTGAAACATAAACTTTACCCAACATGGTACATTAACAACAAGGTGTGCAAATGTGCCTTTTCAACTTGGAAACAGAGTCCCTTCTGTTCCAGACAGAGCTACCTCTTTGGAACCAAGATGACAAATAATTCAAGTTTAAACACACGCAGTTGTTTGTAGGCCCCAAGACACTTCGTGGCAAATTCGTTCCAGCTACTTTTCTCAATGTCCTCATACAAATAAGGCCTAAGTATCAAGGCCAGCAACAAGGGAGGAGACAGTGACGTACAGTCTGAGGGCATGAAGCCACAGTGACTTTATATACACATACGTATGTATATACATATAAATTAGGAACCCTGAAACTTAAATCTGTATGCAGCAAGGTCTGTATGCAGAAAAAGAGAGAAAAGCTGAAGGCATTTTAGGAGAAAAGGATATTTCTGCCTGCCAGCATGAATGCGAACTGAATAGATGTTTGGTATCTTATGCTTTTGGGGGTTGAGATTTTCAGGCGGATGGCTTTCATCTAAATAGAAGTCAGGTGTTTTGGGTGTGTTGTTTTTTTTTTTTCCAAAAGGCTTTTTCTCTTTTTTTTTACTGCATCAAAGTATTTTTCCAACTGAAAACGACTGGCTTTTCAGCCAGAATGGAAATTTTTAATTCAATCTGAAATTTTGTTGATTTTAGGGAAAAAAAAGAAAAAGAAAAAGAAAAAAAACCAACCATGGAAACATTCTCACTAGAAATGCTGGCTTTAGATCAAGAAGAGCTCTTTTGAGATTTTTTCAGATGAAATAGTTCCCTTTAACACCCTGGTTTTTAAGAGAGCCTAAAACCGTTCTCATTTCTCCTACAGTTTTCAATTGGGAAGAGAAGACCAACAGGCAGTAAGGAGACCCAAGCTAGAAAACCTGGTGGGGAAAACCAAAAAATAAGCTGATGTTACTATGATTGTATTTTCAACGTTGGGTAATTGGCACACAGTGTCCAACCAGCAGAACATCTACCCACAGCTGACCTCTTACTGGCAGAGCAGTGTAGGTCGCTCCTGGGGCTGCACCGCACAGGAGATGTGTGGGACAGCAGTCATGCTGTCAATAAAAACTCACTCTGAGCCATTCACTTCCTACATTCTCCTCACACATTGGGCTCATTAATGGTACATCAAATCCTCAAATGTGGAGGTAAAGACAGGGAACGACTGTTTACGAGGGTGGACAGTGATAGGACAAGGGGGAATGGTTTTAAAGTTAGACAGGGGTAGTTTATAATAGATGTTAGGAGGAAGTTTTTCATCCAGAGGATGGTGATGCACTGGAACAAATTGCCCAAGGAGGCTGTGGATGCCCCATCCCTGGAGGCATTCAAAGCCAGGCTGGATGTGGCTCTGGGCAGCCTGATCTGGTGGCTGGTGACCCGGCGCACAGCAGGGGGTTGGAACTGGATGAGCATTGTGATCCTTTTCAACCCAGGCCATTCTATGATTCTATGATTCTATGATTCTATGAACATGGGAAGATGTGCCTGACCTCTGATATGAGCATCTGATCGCTGTTGGGGCCAGTGTTTGAAAAGCAGGGCTGTGCCCTAAGGGCTATTAAAACCATTCTTCTTAGATGGAAAACAAATTTCTCCCTCCCTTCCTCCCTCCCTCCCTCCCTTCCTTCCTTCCATCATCCCTTCCTTCCTACCTTCCTCCCTTCCTGCCTGCCTTCCTCCCTCCCTCCTTTCTTTTTTTTTCCTTCTTTCTTCCTTTCTTCCTTTTTTTCTTCCTATTTTTTTTCTATTTTTTTTTTTTTCTTCCACAAAAGAGTCTTGTACTCTGCCTGCGTTTCAAAAGAGGAAGCTGCAAAGCCAGCTCAAGGCTTGAAAGATTCCCACTGTCACTGCAGAGCTCCGCAGTCAGAGCCCCTCAGTGCCAAGAACAAGCACATCATCACTGCCACATAATGCAAACATGATGCTGTGCAATTGGCTGGGGGACACCGGGAGCCTGCCTCCTGAGAGAGAGGCAGGGAAAGCCCTGGAAATCTTTGTAGTGACTAAAGCCATACTTTATTGCATAATGTGCATGAGGCTGTCTCTCCATTCCAGTCTGACTGCCCACCTGTGGTGTGTAGCTGATTTAATAAGGGCTGAAAGGGATTATCAAGTTGTGAATTTGTTTGCATCCTACCGGGATGTAATGAATGAAGGTTTTTGTTCAGTTCAGCCTAACTGAATGCTTCTTGAAGAGACTGTAGTTGAAGAAAGGCTGTAAGTTATCAGTGTTTTGGTACATGGTTAGAACTTGAGCATTACATGATGAAATGGGGGGGATGTACTAAACCTCTCTTAGTTTTTTAGTAGGTTTCTTTCCTCTACTCCTGCCCCAATGATTGCTTCAGGCTAAGAAGTCCTTGCAGTGCTTGTTCAGTTTTCTTTGGTAGTTCAGCACTCAGTAATATGTTCAGTGAAATGGTAAACTCAGTTCCTTCAGCTCCCAAATTAAAGAGCACCACAAAACCATGCTCTTTGCAGTGCACTTGCAGGTCTCGATGTTCCTCCCAAGCCGTGTCACCTGTGGGGATTTTGCATCAGTTGCAGTTATGCTTAGAAAAATAGAGCCAAGAAAGGTGGTTACTCTGTGCCAATTCCTGGTAAGCCAGTCACTACCCTGCTGAGAAGGACAAAGAATGTCACAGACATATGAGGGTAAAAACCTCTTAATTCAGATCGTTTTCAACCCAATAAAAGAGCAGAGTAACTGCCCAATTAACAGCAACACCTGTCCCTTGGAGACCGAGCTCTCTGAGAACCCAGAATTTAAAGCTCTTCTTCCTGGACTAAACCCTTGGCCATGCTCTGCACTGATGCTCACACCAACCATGTGATGCCTGAGTGTTACCAGGACAGAAGATGCACAGCATCCTATCTCTCTCCATCCAGGACACCTGGATACTCTGGTTGTGTTTCTGCTCTTGCCTCAGGTGTCCTCCAAATTGTGCCATCTACCACTCAGAAATCTGGATAAGTGATTAAAGGTCTTCCTAAACTTTCCCTTGGCCTAACAAAAGCAAACAACCTTACAATCTGCTCTCTCATAGGTCTTGTCCTTACCTATACATCTCCCATATGTTTTCCTATCCCAGCTTCCCACAGCCTCCCTCCAGCAGCCATTTTCCACTTGTTCCTCCTGCTCCTGACCCTTTCTTCCCACAGGTAATATTTGGGAAGGGATCTCAGTGTTCTTCATCAACCACGGTTCCCCCCATCCAACTCTAGTCTCCCAAGGCAGCCAACAGGTCTTTCTGTACTGCTCAGGTGATTAATGAAGAGAGATAAACCCTTCCATGGGCTGAGGGGCTATCCCACATCAAGCTCCTTTTCTGAAATCTTCAGAGGCTTAACTCTATTCTTAGTGAGCCTGGGAACATTTGATAAATTATCTGGCAAACAGAGGATCCTTGAATTGATATTGTTATATCAAAAAGATGTCACCTCTTATTTCAGATCCTGCTAAAACATTCATTTCTCAATGTCATACGGAAGGTGTATGACAAGTGTAGGTAGAAAAAAGAGAATAAGTCAGGAGCTCATAGTGAGTTCTGCATTTTCCAGCCTAGCACAGAAATAATACAGGACTATCTATGCCGAACTAGCTTAACATAATAGCATCACAGAATAGTTCTAATTGGAAGAGACCACAGACCAAGTGGCTCCAGACTTGGTGTTCTAGGTGCTGCACTTGGAGGAAAATAGAGAACGCAACATGCATGGTTCCCAGTGCAAGTCCCAGCTTCTGTTTGGTGGAAATAGAGAAGCAGAGTGGGGATGTGTTCCTGTAGGTGTGTGATTCATGGTGGAGTCCAGACTCCATTGGCTGCAAACATTTGATATAATTCAGTGGAAACAGTCACCTTTGGGGGGTGTTACATGTTTGCTACAAGGGCAGGTTGGATGGTGTTTTCTTCCTTCTCAAGAAGGAGCTGCACTGTGAAGTCAGAGGTAACATCAACCAACATGAGTTGAGCTTTCCTTGGCACTTCTGTTTTGGGAGAGGTCTTGCTTTATGGCAAGCTGGTTTTTCAGCACTCAGTTCTCCCCTCCCCCCAGAATTTATTCCTGACTCATGTTTACTAGCTGGAGAAAACATGACAAGACAGTGCAAAAAAGATCTGCTTGAGCATTAAACTTCATTGCTGAATGACTAGAAACTACTGTTTGGTTGGCCAAGGTTCTAATTGTCAACTTATGTAAGATAGGCCCTTATTTAGTCTCTGTTATCCTTCACCACAGAATTCATAAAACAGTTATAAGAATCTAGTGATAATCTTCTTTGGCCTTTTTTATCCAGCCATCCCAAAATATCACGGCCAGTCAATGATTGCTCACACGTGAGGTCATTGAGCCGCAAACTGACTATATAACTCTCTGACTTTATTATTATTAATTGCTTTGATTAGTTTCTGCTACTGCAGGGCATGTGAGTCATTTGCTCAGCCCACAGTCCTTAAAAGCATCATTGTATTATTCTGATCAAATCAGTCCTTTCTGTTTCTCTTTCATGTGATGTTCAAAGTCATCTTTGGATGGCCCGAAAAATAAAAAATCTCAAAGGCAATTTTTGGTCTGAAACAGAAATCGACAGCTCAATACTTTTGATAGCTGGAAGACTGAAATCTTATGGTGTTAGATTGTCACCTTGTGAACTGCCAAGGACAGGCGTGAGACAACCACAGATCACATTTATTAAATCTGATGGTCTGCCTGGCCTTCTGAGTACGAAATGCATGTGACAGCATGTGAAATGCATGTGCAAAGCAGTAAGATTCACCCTTCCCCCTAAGTTTGTACCTCGGATCTGTAAGTAGCGTGGCATCAAAGTGAAGTCACGTTGAGTTTTTACTCCTTTGCTCTTTGAATACAGTGTCACAACAAGTGGAAGAAAGAGGGAATCCGATGGAAGAGACGACGTAGATCAATAGTTAGTTGGCATCTGCTTTTTGTCCCGTGTATTTTCACTTCATTATACTTCTGGATAGGAAGGTGAATTTCTCATGGGTTTTGCAATTATGTCATAATAAAACACACTTAATTAAAAATATTTGTCAAATTTGTCTATGTCTGGAGAACAATATCTGGAAATTGGAGCTTTCTATCTGAAGAAGGAATTAGCCCGGAAAATGAAAAATGATTCTGATATCAAGAAAGTGGCTGAAGATTTCATCATTCATTGCTTCCAGGATCAGAGAAATTTCCTCTGCTGTGTGAGAGGAAGAATTCATATTTACCTTTTATGTAGTGATGAGAGAATAGAGCTTAACGTAGTGGTAATAAGATAAGCTGCTAAAAGCTTTTAAATAGAGACCAGAAACTTGGAATGGGGTTTTCACCACCAGTACTGAAATCTGGCCCACAGTTGAGGGGTATCTTTGCTAGAGGTACACAGTATGCATACATTGTAACTGAACGGGACTAATAATTTTTGACTTCTAAACAGAATTGCTTTTTTTCTCTACAATTAAGCATCTGCTTAACTATAATCAGATATATGTCCAAGAATGGCCTCTCCAAGTTGTAACCAGGAGACCAGGATTTCGCAAGGCTGGAATAAAGGTGCTCTACAGCATCAGCCTTTGGTTACCATTTGACAGATGTAAGGCCTGTGGGAAGAAGTGTTCTCAAAAACAGCGAGCACAACTGTGAACTTCATCTTTTAAACATCACAGCTCAAAGATGAGTTCGGCTTTGGCCTTTGCCAAAGCCACTTTTTAACAACTGACTTGAAAACTGCAAGGATGAACTGCCTTTTTTCCTCCCTATGGGGCAACCACATTTTGACATTGTGGTTCCTAAATGACCAGCAAATAATTTCATATGCTGGAAATGGAGCAAAGGAAAGGGAAGGAAAGAAAATAAAAGATGCAATCCTTTCTTTTCCTCCCCCCAAGTTAATGAATTTTTTATAAATGTGTAAGCATGTCACTCTTCCAAGCCACATCAAATCACTCCTAAAATCTGTATTTTAAAACTGGAATGTGTATAATATGAATGGCTTAAGGAATAAAATGCAAAAAGATGTTGATGATGCTGGATTACCAGCCAGCTGGAGGACTGAAAAAGAGAAAGAGGGAGTGATGAAGAAGACAACAAAAAAGCCCGTGTTCCACCAGCCAAGTCAACAACCGCCTTTTTGCAATTGCCCCTCATTATGGAAAAGTCTACTCAGGTTGTCCTGGAATCTGGGTTCACTGTTTTTAAGGAGCCACATCAGGAACAAAGTGTGATGCTGTGCAGATTACACGATGGGGAACATCTGGATACCAAACTACCGGAGCTGCCATGTTTTGCAGTGGGATGGCTCTCAGGATGAGATGGAATGAAGTGTTACAAATACGGGATTTTGCTGGCAGCTTTAATTTATTTAAACGCATCCCTGACTTTTGAGCGATTTCTTTGTTTTGGATAATATTTAAACATGTCAAAAATCCTCTCTCCTTCCTGCCCTTCATTGCAATTGACAAGGAGTAGATTGCTCTGGCCATCTGTAGTGTAGGAATGCACAGAGCTACATCTGGCTGGGCTGGGGATCTCATGAATGCTCCCAGCAAGCTCTCAGCAGTTAACTCAAAACCTGCCTTTCACTGGTTGAGCTGAGACACTACTGCAGCTTTTGCTTATGTGAAGTACTGTTGGAGCCTTGTAGCTAAGTGTCTAGCATATGTTTGGGAACCTTCCCTAAAGTCAGGCACCTCTGCCAAGCTGACACGTGTCTATGGACTCGGTTTGATAATAGCATTTGGCACTTATTGTGTGACATCTTGAGCTGATGGAGCTGTTCCTGAGGCTTCACTGTAGCCCTACAGTGATTATGAAAGCTTCAAGGGAGACTTTCTTGTTGAAAGTCTTCTTTCTTGTTGAAAGAAGATGGAAGAGTTAATAAGGGGGAAGACTACTTGAAAGTCCAGAGGCAAATCTTGTGCCAAATGTGTACTATGGCTGTGCAGGGCTCTGGGGGACCCAAAAACCCACCTGGGAAGAAGCAACAAGAGGGGGCGGCCGCTGAAGCTGCCACCACTGACTCCACCGAGAGCCCTGTCCCCAGTGAGGCAACGGGGTGATGGAACCCACCACCATTGCCCACCTGTGAGCTTCCCAGAGGGCTCTCTCTCTCACCTCTCTCTTGCATGGATGTGCGCCTTGTGGATGTTGGCCATCTGTGTTCCTCACAGGGATCTGGGAAGATGATAGCTGGGGATTTGTATGGGAGAAGGCACTACAACAGTTTTCCCTTTGAAACTGTTTCTGTCACAGGAGATGCTCTTGATTCCTCCTTTTACATTTACAGTATTACAGAGAAGGACAGCACCACTTCACTGCAATAGGAGATCTCTGGTTTTGGCTTTTATTACTGTACACAGCCCACGAGTCCTTTCCTCTGCAGTGTGTCAGTGGTGTACAAATTACTGAATTCAACGATGTATGAATTCCTGTATTCGGTGGTGTATGGAAGTAGTCTTCACAATCTTTCCTAGAGTGAAAATGTGCACTGTAAATATAAAGCTGAAAAACACCTCTCTTGGGATGAGAATCTAGAGAGAAAAGTTTGGGGTATATTTTAAGATTTGCCCATCAAAGCAATCCGTTCCATATTTGTTAGTTATTGTGTTGTATTGTAGTTCATTTCATTTCATTTCATTTCATTTCACTTTTCTTTGTTTTATTTTATTTACATTATTTATTGAGCATAGAATCATAGAATCACATGATTCTATGATCTTTTCAGTCCTTCAGCTGCAGAATTTATGGTGTGTGACTGACAGTAAAAGATGACCGTGTGAGACACTGACCCACTGGCTTGACCTGACCTGACCTGACTTGCAGACAGAGAAATCATCTCTATCTATCTCCACAATGCAGGCCTTGACCATACTAGTGAGCCTGCTGAACAAGGGGACAATTAGTCATAAATGCTGGCTTTCATTCTGTGGATATTTCTACTTTTGAAACAAGACCCAGGCTGCCAGCTCAGGGAGATTCATGGGGAAATTCCATGCAGTGCAAAGCAGAGATGGCTATGCATTGGTGACGGTGCTGTGAAGCCCTCTCTGGTGCAGCGAGCTCATGCACTGTTTTGTGCAATGGGACAGGAAACACATTGCTCATCACAGCTCAAGTATCATGTCCAAGTCATAGAATCATATCATAGAATCACAGAATCACAGAATCAACCATAGAATGGGTTGGATTGGAAGGGACCTCAATGATCACCATGTTCCAACCTCCCTGCTACAGGCAGGGTTCCCAGCCACCAGACCAGGCTGCTCAGGGCCCCATCCAACAGGGCCCTGCACATGTCCAGGGATGGGGCATCCACAACCCCTCTGGGCAGCCTGTTCCAAGCACCTCACCACTCTCTCGGTGAAAAACTTTCCCTTGACATCTAATCTAAATCTCTTCTCCTTTATTTTAAAACCATTTCCCCTTGTCCTATCAATACCTCCAAGAGGGAGAGGAGGGCACACGGGGATCATGGCCAATGCTGCTGATGGAGAGATGGACAAATTAAATCAAGTCAGCTCTGCTACAGGGAGAGGTCAGCACTTTCAACAGAGTTCTTCAAAATCTCTTCATTGCTGAGTCCTGGCTGTGCCTATGTTGTCCAAAAGCTCTGAGCATCCCTGGGGACTTCTCCTGTTGTCTGGGCTCCTTGCAGCTTGTATCTGCTACTGGCTGGGAGCCACAGCAGTGCCTGAGTCAGGAAAATTTCTGAATATAGATTATACCTACACAATTTCATGTTAGAGATAAAACAGAAACCCCAGCTTTCCCCTCACTGAGGCCAAGCTGTTGTCATCTTAGAGAAAGTGTTTTCTCTTTGTATTTATACAGATTAGCAGATTTATTTCCCCCTCCCCACCCCCCTTTGGATGAAGGTCATAGGGATTTCCACAAAGTACAGACGGAGGAGCCAAGGCTTCGGCACCGGCAGTTTTAAGTCAGACCATTGGAATGATCAATAAATTGGCACTGACTGATCTCTGAGCCTGAGGACATCTATGAGGTACAAGCAGCTCTTTTAGGTCAGCTGGAGTGAGTAAGTCCAGTAGCTCTGGAGCCAAAACCTAAAGTGGATGCAAAGTCACTTGGGGAACCAGAGCTGTGATTTTCAGTACGAGGGTGATGTAATGATTGAGAGCAGTTCAAGTAAGTAATCTAGTCATCTGTTCACAATTTTGAATTATGGTTGATGCAGTCTCTGCCTCCAAGCCAGTAAAAAGAGTGAGAATTACAGTTACTGAGTCAAGCCAAAGGCGGGAATAAACATTTTGGCATCAGCATGGGGAAGTGGAAGGGCTTGGGGATGTACAACCTAAAATGCAACTTGGGGTCTAGCACAAGACCGAAATGTCAGAGCAAGTTGGGATCTGAACATAGGGTGGCAGAGTCTGGTGCACTGGGAGGTAGACAGACCTGTGTCTTGTCATTGACCCAAAGCAGAGGGGAGACTTCTGAAAATCTGAATCCATACCACCCAAGACAACTACTTTGAAAACATGCTCGTCTGTGGTGTTTGAATTTCACTTAAGAAAATTTAGAGTTGTCCAGGACCTGACCTTTAGCAAACCACAAAGGCAACCCATAAACCACAAGGCTGGAATCAGCAAGAGAGGACAAGCAAATCCAACATATTAGACTTCCAACTGCAGCTGGTTACCAAGGATATTACAAATGGGAGACTACCAGTAGCATCCCTGTGAGAACTGAGAGCGTAAAGCTGGATTCAGTACAGGCTCCGCTGAGATCATCAGCCAGATGGGAGAATAACACAGCATGATGTTTAATAATAGTAAGTGGCTGACTTCACCACTCAGCGGAAACAAAATATTTTTAAGTGTCAGAAACCAGAAAAACATGACATGATTCATCTTAAAACAAATAATTGCTCATGTGAATATTAGAGCGGAGGATACATGGAAAGTCCCAAGATGGAGCCATCTCTGGATTGCCATTATTTCGGGCAGAAATCACATTTAGTGAGATATGCATTGTAGGGCCTGTAAGGAATGGGATACTAAATAATTGGGAGATTAAAATCCCTCTAAAAAAACAAAATCAGAGTAATTTTGGAGGGCTTTATTTGTAAGATGAATACCTTCTCCATACAGCACCTATCATCTGAGGATTTGTCCACTTGTGGTGGAATATCTGTGGGCAAGAAACAAAACTGTAACAAGTACTGCACTGCCCAATTCATTTGAATCAAACACCCAGTCTCTGCTGACAGTGATGTTTCTCCCACTCTGAGTTCTAAGCTGACTACAGAGAATAAGAAGAGA
The DNA here is from genome assembly GCA_030625065.1 of Alectoris magna. NCBI lineage: Eukaryota > Metazoa > Chordata > Aves > Galliformes > Phasianidae > Alectoris > Alectoris magna. The sequence goes on along the minus strand of CM060562.1, from coordinate 111,011,778 downwards.
CAAGCCATCTTTCCTAAAATTTCTCTTAGAAACACTGTGCTTCAAAATATTCCAACCATATGTCCAATAATGTTACGTGTAATTAAACCTCAAGGTTGCTGCCTCTCTTCCATGAGAGAAATAACACGCTGCACCTTTTGTTTGGATATCTAGTGACTTTTTATTCTTGCTAAAGGGGAAGTGATTACTCAGAGCTGTAAGGTGTTTGTACTGATTGCTTGTGTTTGCTGTGGCTGCTCTATCTGGCTCATCAGAGATGTGCATTTAATGAATGATTAGTAACTGACATACCTGTAAAGCACCTTAGTTAATCTGAGCATGCTGTTCCTACCTATCTCCATTAAACGTAATGGTCTTTTTCAAAATTTCTGATAACCTTCTAGGAACGACAACCTCTGTGCAGACAAATAGATGTTCCTTATGTTCCTTCAGCTCCAAACAACAACAAATGATGGGGGAAGGGGGGTCACAAAAGCCAATGATTTTCCTTAAGACTAGTCACTCCACAAGCAGCTGCGCTAGTAGAACCCAGTTTCCAAAGGGTCAGTACTGCACTTCATGTTAATATACTAATTAGCTCAGTTACACTAAGACTATGTGAAATAATCCTCCATTAGATGTCAGACGATCCATGCCACAGCAAAAGAGGGATGTGGGGGGTGGAGGTTTTCTTATATGTCAGGAATGCTGGCCTTTGGATAGGTTGCACATCTATCTGCTACCCTTTATAAGGACTATTAGGTACCTAATAAAAGCTGGGCTCACAATGCAGTCTTTCCTTCTCTTGAAAAATTAAGAGGTTTTCCTTCTCCACCTAGCCACCTGGTTCTAATTTTGAAAATTATGAGAATGTAATATAGTAGAGACCTCTAACTTGTAGTAAAATGTTGTTGAAATGGTTGAAAAAACTCAGTGTGCAGATTGCTGGGTAGAGAAACACAGACAGTGACTCAAGAGGATTGAAGAAGACTCCTTCCTAAAGAAAAAGTTGTTTTCCTCTGAGGACGGCTCTCATCTAATTCATTACAGTATTCTGTAGCCTGGTAGATCCCTCTTAAAGCAGTACCCTACAATGGGTTGCATAGGTGGACATCCAGACGGGTCTTGAATATCTTCATAGAAGGAGACTGCCCCACCTCTCTGGGCAGCTTGTGCCAGTGCTCTGTCACCCTTACTGTAAAGAAGTTCTCCTGCACATTTGCACAGATCTTCCTATGTTCAAGTTTCAGGCCATTGCTCCTGGTCCTATTGCTACACACCACCTGGAAGAGGCTGGTGTCCTCCATTTGCCTCCCACCTCCCTTTAGATATTTATAAATCTGTTAGGGAATCTTATAGGGGATGAATCTTTCCTGTTTTAACATAAGCTGTAGTTAACTGTTTGATGTCTGTTTCAAAACTTTATTAGTAGCAAGTTGCAATCCAAAAATACCAGGGACTGAGATAAATCCAGACGGATTTTGACTAGGATCATAGAATCATAGAGTGGCCTGGGTTGAAAAGGACCATAACGGTCATCCAGTTTCAACCCCCACCCACCATATGCAGGGGACCAACCAGCAGACCAGGCTGCCCAGAGCCACATCCAGCCTGGCCTTGAATGCCTGCAGGGATGGGGCATCCACAGCCTCCTTGGGCAACCTGTTCCAGTGCGTCACCACCCTCTGGGTGAAAAACTTCCTCCTCAGATCCAACCTAAACCTGCCCTGTCTCAGTTTCAAACCATTCCCCCTTGTCCTATCACTGTCCACCCTCACAAACAGCCATTCCCCCTCCTGTTTATTCGCTCCCTTCAAGTACTGGAAGGCCACAATGAGGTCTCCCCACAGCCTTCTCTTCTCTAAGCTGAACATGCCCAATTCCCTCAACTTTTCTTCATAGGAGAGCTGCTCCAGCCCTCTGATCATCAGATCAGTGCAGACAGGACAGAGCAGGGCAGAGCAGTTGTAACCTTTCTAGAAGCGTGGAGATGGAGACTTAAAACCCCAGATCTGCCACTTGCTGTGGTCTGGAACCTTATTTTACTACTGCAAGTGAAATATAACCCAGATATTGTCATCTGTCCTTTCTAAGTATCTATACCACATTCATTCCCACATGACTGTTAACGTACTGTTTATGTGGCTGCTTTGCTTCCTTCCTTCCTTCCTTTCTCCTGCATGCAGAGTTTGGAGGACTGAGGGGTTGAAGTTCATCATTTCATTCTGATAGAGGTGGCCAATAAATCCATGTTGAAATAATACACTGGTGTCACCAGAGAAGTCCCCTTTCTCACAAGCTCACTACCTAAACCGAAAGTAGTTTATGAAAGAATAACATTGGTATAACAATATTTCTCTATCAGGTTATATGGTCCTGTTCCTCTGAGTACTCTCCCCAATGGGATCTGGGCTGTGGGTTTGCCTAGGGAAAAAGGCAAATCCTATGATGCTTCATAGACATCATCTATTTTGTCGTATCCCATTGTTTAAATGTTGGCCCCAACACATCTGAAAGACTTTTTCACTACTCAGCTGTATTGATAATTCTCTTGTCTTCTCCCCAGTTACTCTACTGAAAGAAAGCCCTAATTTGCCCACAGCAATCCTCTCTGTCAACATATTACACATTGTTCTACTTTATGGTGACCAAAAAACAAGTCAGAGACAAAACTGACTAATCTTCACTGAAACTGTGAAATCAGTGAATAAAAATCACATGGGTACAATTTCAACATTGTACCCATCGGCCAAACATCATTCTTAACAGCTTTCAGAGCTACACAAAGATAGAGTTGCAGTCACTAATATCACTGATATTGTTGCCTATAATAGTTGCTTTATGCTGCAATGGACAATGAATTCCTTTTTATTCCGTTGTTTTCAGAGCTGCTGTGTTTGGGACGTTCCAGGGCTGCTGTAAATTGATTCAATTCTTTTCTAGCACGTCACTCACTTAATGTTCAGGGAGCACTTCCCTAATCCTGTCCAGATGATCTGTGGATTCCGAGAGCTTTCTATTTTTGTACATAGACTTCTGCCTATATGCTACTGTTGGGCTCAAGTTCATTCAAAGGAATCACATCAGTGGGTGTGCAGCTTTATTTCTCTTCTGCTTCTGTTGGATCTCAGCTGGAATTGTTGGGTTTTGCCCAATGTCTGTCCTGTCTGTGGGGATCAATGTCCTTCCTTAGCATTTTTTCGTAAATCTGAGTTCCATTCTGACAAATCAGAGCTTGATTGTTATTCATTTTTCATACGGGCTAATTTTTCCTGCCACCATATGCTTCAATAGGAATTTTTAGTATTCCCACTTCTTGAAAAGGAGCATCATGGGGCCTCAGATGGGACTGGAGATTCTCTGCATTCACAGTTCAGAAATCTGAATTTCAAAAGAAAAGGCAGATATGAAATCAGATATTTCCTCCGTCATACAGGTGGGCACTGAGATTGATGGACTGACTGATTTACTCAGTGTCACTCAGAAGAGATGCTGGACATCTCTCAAGTCATAATCTCCTGACTTCCACCTCTGTTCAGTCTCTGGGTACCTTTCAGATCTAAAATCACGAATCATGATCCAGCAATATGAAGATGGAAACAAACCAAACTGAAAAGGAAATGTCTGCTAATGAAGTTCTGCTTTATTGATGTGCTCAAACAGGGTACCCTGCTCTCATCTGAACACAAGTGTCACGGGTTTCTCTCCATGAGCAGAGCTGTTTTACAAAACTAAAGCCAAAATTATACTCAATAGACTTAATATCAGGAAAAAAACACAAGGGGAATAGGTTTGAAACTGAGACAGGGCAGGTTTAGGTTGGATCTGAGGAGGAAGTTTTTCACCCAGAGGGTGGTGACGCACTGGAACAGGTTGCCCAAGGAGGCTGTGGATGCCCCATCCCTGCAGGCATTCAAGGCCAGGCTGGATGTGGCTCTGGGCAGCCTGGTCTGCTGGTTGGCGACCCTGCACATAGCAGGGGGTTGGAACTGGATGAGCATTGTGGTCCTTTGCAACCCAGGCCATTCTATGATTCCATGATTGTATGATTCTCTGATTATTTGATATATCTTGTTATGCTGTCTCAATAAGCAAACGAATGAATGAATAAATAAATAGATCTAAACGGCTATTTTATCAAAAAGCTCTAGTAGACAGTCTATGGAGAAAATACTCAACATTTGAAACAGGGGATAGAGTGGGATGCCCTGAAACCAGAGTCTGGCATTGGCTGTTCTGATGAGATAGAAAAAAACGGTTACTTGTTTGTTCTCCCCAAGTACGACAGAATTGCAAAACCAGCAGAGGTTTACTCAGATTCTGAGACATCAAGTATTTGTGAACAGTCAGAATTACTGCATTTTCCAGTCAGTGTTAGCATGGCAAAAGCAGGCGGGGGGAAGTGTGGGAATAGGAAAACTTGCAAGAATACACATGTGCCAGTATTGCTCTTTTAGAGGAACTGGAATCCTCAGCAAGAGATGAGCTTGCACTTCTCCATCAGCAGTTTTTCTTCCTCCTTGCTTAGTTTAGGAAATAAATCTCCAGTGTCTCGTTTTCTTTCCTTCCAGAAAACACACAACTAAATCCTAAGCATGTGGACAATGAAAGGAGATGCTGACATGCACGTACAGATGAGTAGGCTGAACCTCCACTGCTGGAGCTGTCCTACCAGGTGGTCCAGCAGGGCTTACTGGGTTGTTACTGGATACTTCTCTGCTTGTTTAACTATGTGTAGAGAGAATTTCTTCCAGAAAACATCGTTAGTAAAAGTACTGAATGTGGATGCTCATCTTTAGAAGTAAGGTGTTCGGCTTTTTATGGACAAAGGAACAACCACCCAGAATAGACACCTACAGTAGCTGGTTTACACTGGGTGGTGCAAATACTGCCCAAACAGTGGGTTTGGAGAAAGCCAAGCTCAGCAGATCTGTGGGTGAGCAATCCGTGGTAGATCTGGTGTTTCCCATGCTCACTACATCCAAACAGGTCTGCGGATATATTAAGTATATAAACAATTAATTGGATATGAGCTCATTCGAGAGTGGAGGACTGGACTGTATATAAGATGAATAGTAGTTCAGGCCTATTTTTCCAATGAAATCTTGAACCTCTGCCAGCTCGTACTGCTTGGGAATCTGGCCTCTTACTTTTATTTTGCACACTAACTTCACTTAATTGGTAGATTTTCCATGCTTATTAATTATAGATGAATAAGCAGGCCTGTTTGTTTGTGCTCATTTGTGTAGAGAAGGAACCGTTTCAAAGAAAAGACATTTTAAGAATGGCCTGACTTCAGTCCCGTATAAAATTATTGGTCTATGTCTACCATGTGAAAAGTGGAGGGGATATTCAAGAGCAGTTAGGCAGTACTTGTAGCCTGGGCATCATGGAGAGATGAGTCCAGATCTCCAGGAATTGTACCTATATACTATATTCCCCTTTTTGCATCTGCCTCTGGCTGACCAGAAATGAATATAACTGGGAATAAGTTATAAGGAGAACTCTGAGACATAGATATAAGTAAGTTCCCTCCTTGAACCAGTGCCTTTATGTGGGTTGTGTATTGCAAACACATATTCTAAGGCAGTCCTGGATTCCTTTGAGCTTGGCATGTTCTGGTTAAGATGAACTCATCATCCAAATGTTGACACGAAAGCTGACTACACCATATACCGTGGCTCCACGCCACTTCCAGCTGGCCCAGGGCCATGCTGGCATTGGCTTAGGTTCCTTGGTTTAAGACACGGCTATAGAAGAGGGAAGGGCAAAGGGTGCCTGAGGCAGGTTCGCCTGGCATCCCAGCTGGAGGAAATGGCTTGCATTCTTCTCAAAAATGAGGAGAGAGGGATGAGTGGAGGGAAATAAAATAAATAAAGTAAGCCAATGGTGTCATTAAAGAGAGGATGTATTGCGTTTACCGTGAGAGCATGTGACTCAGACATCCAGACACGAACATTCCTGCAAAGCCCCAAATGCACACATTGGAGCTGAAATTTTTTGGCTTCGCAGTATGGCTTAATTTTATGATTCTGTATCTCATTAGAGAAAGCAAAGTCCTTAGACATGTTGCACCAAAACCCGTTAAACACCAGTTGGGTGGTGGCAGCACGAAGACAAATGGCCAGATGAGGGATGGATGGAGGGATGGAGGGAAGAGAAGAGGAATAAGGCTCTCATACTCTTGCCACCTCTTTTCCTATCAGTGGTTTTGTAAACACGCTTCTTTCTCTTCCCCTCTTCTTTTAAAAGATTGGAATGGAGGGGTTAACAGAGGTCATGTTAGTTTAAAAATTATGGTTAACCTTACAAGCTGGGTTGCCTTAGGTCATGGTGATACAATTCCCCTCCCCTCTCCTGTGCAGCAGTGGTTCACAGAAATTCCACTAAAGCAGGGAAGGACGGGGCCTGCCAAGGCTATGAGCAACGCAGAACAGACTTACCTGTTTTTACGCACTGCTTAACTAATTATTTTAAAAAGAAACAGCCAAGTTGGAACAACTACCTTTTTCTTTGAGGAGGAACGTTTTCCCCTTTCCCTTTTTCCCCACGTCCCCCATCTCCCCTCCTCCCTCCCGTTGTTTTTTTTTCCCTTCGTTGCTTGCCTTGGCATCTGAAACAGGTTCTCGATATCTGACACCTCTTGAAAGTGTAGCTTGGCAAACAGGAACCGAGCTCGGCTCCAAAAGGGCCCTGCGCAGGGTTTGCTGTGAAAACACCTGGGTGTCTCTTGTGCCTCTCAGACCCAGTCCTGCTTCCACAGAAATAACAGCCACCCTTCCCCTTCCCCCAGCCCGTGCTCTCCCTTCAGAATTAAAAAATCAAGTAAAACGCTGAAGTGGAGGGCTCTGTGCAAAGGGATGAAGGCCATCTCAATGACAGCACGTAAAAATCTTCTGCAGAGAGGGTTTTGATTGCAGTGTGTACATCTGTAATTCGTTTTCCCAAGCTCAGGGCAAATTAAGGATCTCCCAGCAATTAAGGGGAGAAAGCTCCAATGTGCAATCAGCAGTTCTTAAAAGAATATGCACTGGGCTTTGAGGGAGGCTAATCCTGCGCTGCACTGGGCTCCTCTCTGCAGCGTGCATTTTCCAAGGCCAAAATTTTGGCCTGCTTTTCAGTCACACCATATAAAATAACAAACACGCAGTCTAAGGAAAACAATTTTTAAGACACAGTGGAACCCACTTTAATGAAGAAAACTGTTAAATGCATAAAACCCCCATGTGCCAATGGATAAATGTGCTGGAAGTGTGAACTGTTAAACCAACAAAATTGTTAACACATCATACTGCTGGGCAAAAAAATAAAATAAAATAAAAATATAGAAAAGGGAGTGAAACGGTTTTCTAACATGCAACCCACTTTGCCTTTATTGTTCGCATTCCTGCTGACATAAAGTTTCCTGATTTCTCCCCTGGGTTCAGAAATATGGCAAAAGCGGGAACATTAATTGTATTTGCCCCCTTTAAACCGCCCTCCCTGCTTTCTAGTGTGCAGTGGCCAAGAATAGCTTCGTGGAATGGGGAGAGTTTGCCCTTTTTTATTCAGGGTGATGACTGAACAAGTTCATGAGGATTTTTTTATTTTTTTTTTAAATTCGTTTTTTAATGATATAAACCTTTAAACTATGCCCGATTCTTTTCATTTTTATATATTTTTTTTCTTTTTCCTGATCTCTGTGTGTGGGGAACACTCGACCTGGTTTCTTATTTGCCGGTTAATATTCTCAGGTCCCTCCAAATTCCAGGTTTCCTCTCAGGCTGGTGCTGAAGCATGGCTGTTCTCATGGCCGTGGTGCTCCATTCAAAGACCTGGAGAGAAGCCTGATCTCCTGAGAGCCCAGAAGGCAACCACTTTGATAAGCGTCCAGTGCTGTGGCCATGTTGGCATGGTGGAATCTGGATCCTTTCCTCTCTCTGAAATACGAGAAATTACAAATCAGCCCATTGAATTTATCTTCATCCGACTCCTAAATTACATGCTGTTTGCAGTTTGAATCGCAACAGGTCGTCAACATTTTTTTTTCCAGCAGAATGGGATTTCCACAAAAGTTGATCTTTTGTCACAGATGAAGATTTTACCTGCAAAATAAAATAAAATAAAATATAAAAAATTTAGGAGGAAGTTTTTCACCCAGAAGGTGGTGACGCACTGGAACAGGTTGCCCAAGGAGGCTGTGGATGCCCCATCCCTGCAGGCATTCAAGGCCAGGCTGGATGTGGCTCTGGGCAGCCTGGTCTGCTGGTTGGCGACCCTGCACATAGCAGGGGGTTGGAACTGGATGAGCATTGTGGTCCTTTGCAACCCAGGCCATTCTGTGATTGTATGAAAAATCACAGAAACACACAGAATCATGGAATGGCTGAGTTTGGAAAAGACCTCTGTTCTCCCTGCCCCAGCAAGGCCACTCAGCGCAGTGCCAAGCACCACAGCAAGGGGCTGTTGGAGGTCTTTAAGGAGGAGAACCAACAGCATCTCTGCTCCCTGTGCCATGGACCTTCCCAGCACTGCAGTGCTTCTGATGGGCAGGGGCTCCTGGGCTCCAGTCCATGCCCAATGTCTATGGTCCTGGCAGTGGGCACTGCCAAGCAGAACTGAGCAGCAAACCTGCACCAAACAAAGTGTTGGCTGAGCATGGAACGTTTTAATGAAAAACTTCAACAAAACTAGAAGAAGGGACTGCAGAACTGAATAGGGTCCACGTTCCCTAATATTTCCTTTACTGCTCAAACAACAAAGAAAATGCACACAAGCTTAAAAGAAAATTAAAAACATAATAAAAATACCAATGAAAAAAAAATCATTTAAATATTAATCCTTGTTTCAAAAAAAATGGGTTATAAAATCATAAAATCTCATGGTGCCGCTCTTCGGCTCCGGTTTATGCTCATGTTTGCGTGTCCCTGTGGTCTCTAAGGTGCTGCTCTATGAAAATGGGTACGAAAGTGCATTTATAATGACTAAACTTCAAATGTGAGCTGTGACAACAAGGAGTTTATTCCTGCAGTTTTGAATGTTTACATTTTTTCTGCACTTTTTTTCCGTGTCCCTTGCAAAATAACGTGAGGTCGTGCCTGGCTTCAGAATGACTCCTCTTTTTCTTGGCACTTGCTGGTATCACTTCTTAGATTGATGTTTGCAAAGACATTCCAGTCCTTGAGGGCCACTGAATGCGTGTTGCATTGCAAGGTCTCCATTGGGCAGGTTTGCACCTTCAGTGCGCCTGCTCCTGAGGAAGCTTTGTGGCCGTCACATGCACTTGAGTTCATTTTAAACACCAGATAACTCTCTTTCTTAAATATAATAACACTCTGGCTTAAGTTCTTGTTTGAAAGAAGAAGAAGAAAAGAAAAAGAGAAGCAAAACAAATTAAAAAGAAGCAAAACTGCAACAGAATATTAAAAGCCTTAAAATCCCGATCCCAATCACCTTACCCTGAAGCATCTAGGGAATCCGTGGAGCCCTTTTTCTGCAGCTAATGGTCAGCTCAGCTGCCCTTCACCTGGAAGATGCATTTTGCTGGAATGAAACAAGAGCTGGTTTTCCTATTCCAGTTGCAGCTGAAGACTGTCAGGTTGTCACTGTGACATCATAGGCTCCTGTCATGTTCTCCACTCCATCACTGCCAAGATTTTTAAAAATCTTTTTTGCTAATTGATTTCTGAAATCAGCTAGTTTCAGCAGTTTTCACCTGCACTGATGCTTATGAGACGATACTTTCAAGGAGGTCTGCCCCTTGAAGTGAACACTTGATGAGCGGGTGCTCTCTTTCTGCAAAGAAAGGGGTTGAATATCCCACCCTCTGATCTCATCCTGGCTGCAGTGTCTCTCATCCAACATCAGACGCTGTGAAGTCTACAGAATGATAAAGTTACTTCCCTCAACTTGCTTTCATCAGCGGAGGGACATAGAGGGCTACTTATCCCCATCCTCAGGGAAAAATCCTACCTTGTGTCATTGATTGATAGTCTTCTTTAAGACTTCTGCACAATACATAGCTTTCCAACACGGGAAAAGAAGTTGCACTTCTTATAATTTTTAATCTGTTATTGACTGGTCCATTTCCATAGAGACCACCCACAACTGCAGGCTACGGTCTGAGGATGGGGAAAAATTCAGTTCTCTTTTTCTATTATCCGTAATGGTCTGGGTTGCCACTGGGTCTTCAAATCTGTAGCACTGTGATCCGTAGAGGTCATTTTACTACTCTAGGAGTCAACGTTCCTCACTGTACAAAATGTGGGCAGCCGCAGAGATGTTGGGCACGAAAAAGAACATCAAACTATTCCCATGTTCTGTGGTGGGGGATCGGGAAATCTCATTTATTCCTGACAGATGTCTTTATAATCTGCTCTTAAAGCCCTCCAAAACCTTCCGTAGCAAATCACTTTGAAATCCAAAGGTGAAAAATGAGATGTAATACCTGAATATTGTTATTGTTATTAACAGTGGTATTGTTCTGAGGACACAGCTTAGCAGCACAGTCCCAGATGGAACTTTTAAAAAGAACCCAGAAGGAATGAGTTAGGTTGACTGGCAGCAGTCCTGGTGGAAGTGCTGAGCCAGCACAACCGGTGCTCCTGCCTGCTGCCAGCTGATGTTGAAATGAAACTCCATGGCGTTTGCTTGTGCTCATGCTTAAAATCAGTGTGACAGTGGCCAAACACTGCCAGCAGTTACTGTATAGCAGGGCTGAATTGCACTGCCTAAGCCACTGATGGTATCCCTTACTTATGCTTATTATTATGGGAACTGGATGTTGCTTCTTTCATCCATTCTAAGGTGCCATGTGCAGCATGCAAAGAATGGCATGTGATATTCCCTTCAGAAACATGGCTCCTGACACCCAGTTCACCTGGCTATATAGCAGGAAAGCTGGCAGTTTTGTATCCAATCAATAGCATGTGTTGGCTCTGATCATTCACTACCAACTACTGCTGTTGTCCCCAACAAAGGACCCCAAAATAAAACTACTCTCCAGTTTCCATCCAGGCTGCCTCTACATCCATGTACTTGCCAGTGTTCCCGAGAAAACTGTGTGTACGTTCAGGTGTAGATCTAGCATTAAAAGTGCCTTGAGAAGAGGATGAGCTATTGGCTGCTCCATCCTCATCGTCTGCCTACCAGACAACCCACTCAACCTCACAGCTTCCCTTTTCCTCTTTGCCCTTGGTGCCACCTTCAGCAAACACACCTTTTTTTTCCAGACAAATCAGTGAAACCATTCTTGGAGGCTACAGGTGGACAGCGTTTGTATTTAGGGTCCTTCTTATTTCCTTACTAGCTAGTAAATCTATTAGTCCCAAGGTAAAGGTTCAGGCTGAGGTGCAGTCTGACACTGGTAGATGATGTCTAAGACTTCTCTGCGACATCCAGTGTTCTTGTTCTTGATACACGCATTGGATGTGGCTGTCCTGTTTTATAAACTAAGAACAATGAACAGCATGGATGTTTCTAGGAAGTGCCCATTAGACTCCAAACCAGTAAACAGATCCATTTAATGTTTGGATCTCTACAGTAAATGAAAGTTTGTACAATTTACTCATCTTTAGTTCTTATAGAAAAAAAATGTATGCATTCATATTCTTCTTATCATATTAGAGTAGCACAAAGTACTCAGAGAAAGGAGTTTACTCCCTTCTGAATTCTCTCGAAAGGAAGGAGAAAAGGCATTATAACTTTTTAACAAAATCTATTTGATCCAAGCTCCTGACAAATTCAGTGGGACGTTCCTTAATTAAAGAAAAACAACAGTGTGCTATGCCTAAATTTAACCTTGTAAATAACTGCCTAGGTAAAACTGGCATGGTATCCGGAGCTGCAGATCCAAGACAGGATGGCAGCCAAGGCACAGCCATTCGTGGCCAGTTGTGGCTCCCAGACCAAGCTCTCTCCCCTTGGCAGCAAGAGAACTAAATCCAAGTCTCTCAGGGCTTTTGTTCAGTGAGCTATCATTTCCTTGTCAGGGATCAGAGATCATGTTTGTGTAAATGGGTGAAAAAGCTTAAACCAGCTATGCTTTTTGCATTTGTGCCAAGCAACACACTAGCTTGTCTCTTGGACTGTGCCTTCCACAAGCCAGATTTGAACAGTTGGTAGGTTTCGGGTTGGCTGTGTCTGGTGCATGGGATTACAACAGCAAAGAAACTGCAACATTTTGGTCCACGGAAGGGCCAGGTATTTAGGCCAGGTATTTTAGCATGAGCAGGAGACATGAGCCTCAATCTGCCTAGACATTCATTTCAGTAGATGGACATTCTTTGTAGCTCCCCATACTGTTATACTTGCACAACATCCATAGCCAAACAAACATCAAATAACCCTCCCCTCCTCCCCTGCTCCCCTGCATGGTACTATAATTGCTTTGCAAAATATGTGGGTGCGTGTCTTTGTGTGTGTCATACAAAACCAATCAAATAGGACAGAATCCTCTAAAACAATGATCAAGCACCTCTTGGCTTCATGTTCCTACAGGGGAAATCATAGGTTTATTAAAGCTGGTATAGCTGGTCCACAAGCATCCAGTCTGTATTCTCCTCTCTGTAGCTGGAGTTTGTTGCAGCACCTCAGTTGCCAGCCTTCGAAGTAGGAAACATTTGGAACTCAATTCCTCCCTGGCTTTAATCTTTGTATTTTTTTGGCTGTAGATTTATGTTCCAAGAACTTGAATTTACATAAAGACATATCTATTTGCACATAATTTGCAAGAGTTCCTTTTAGCCTATAATTGTGCTAAATATGGTTGTGGAGGCCACGGCATACCTAAAGTATTGCCGAATGGATTTTTAAGTGCACTTTTTCTTTTTTTTTTTCAAAAGTGTGCTAAAATAGAAAGATTGGAGGGGAAAAAGAAAGAGAGACGAAAGATGGCCTTGTGGTTAAAACCTTGGCCCGCAATTCAAGAAATCTGGGTTCAATTTCCAGTTCTGCCACTTACTTCCTGTGTGACCTTGGGCAAGTCGAATAATCTTGGTGTGCCTCAGCTCATGGGCATGTTAATAATGTTGCCTTTGTCTCTCATGCTGCCTAGAGCATGAATGCACCACGTGTTCATTTGCAAAGCACATAGCACAACTGGGACCTGGTCTCGGCACTGCCCTCTTGCTCTACTGTAATGGTAACTGTAACAGGAATAACACTTTCCCTCAAGATGATGCACTGAAAGAATCAAATTGGTGACAAGAAGGGGTTTGTTTTAGGGTCTTCAGTGTGATAGCCAGGGAAGAAGTTTCCTTTCTTCTGTCCATTGGTGTCACCACTATGCTCAGCTCTCCTGAAGTTGAGAACCCAAGACAGGCTGTGGGATATTAGTCATAGCTTTTAACACCTTGTATTTATTTATTATGTATCTCTTTAACAATTTGATATCTCAGGTTCTAAGAGACAAATATAGTCTACGAAGTCCTAAGAATTTGTATAGAGCCACAAAATAATATGGAGCTGTGGGCTCTTAGGGCAGCTGTGCCTTCAGCCCTATTTCACTGAGGATCTTTCTCTCTACCCAAGTAGGTCTCACTACCATGAGTTCAAACTAAATCAGCCTGAGTACTTCACTTCCCAGAAGAAACAGGTTGAAAACAACAGGGATAAATATAAATGGAGCTACTAGCATGGAGAACCTTAGCCAGATGTGGCTGGTTAAGCTCTGTGATGTTAAATTATGAGATTAGTGCTGGGGATTTAGATTACTGGCTGATTGGGCTAAGAATAACTTCAGCTTCTGAGCTGTGTCTTGGTTACCTGAATTTCTAGAATAACTGTCAGAGATCTGGAAATAACCTTAAAATAACAAATAAAAAGCTCACTGAAAGAAAACATCTACTGTACGTCCTGACAACCTATCATCCATCTAGCCCGTGTCATCAGGAAAATCACTTTTCTTGTGAAGCAGAGGAAGGAAATTAGTCAAAGTTCCTGTGTAAAGAAAAGGAGTCAAACAAAATCGGGTAACCCCTGTGAGCTCCTGTTGACACACACTGCTACAAAATGAGGGCAAGACATCAACAAATGATCAGTGGTTTTGCACGGTTGGCTTGCCACAAATTGAAGAAGATGTGATTTTGAGGAGTTGGATATTCAGGACTGCGTGAAAAGAGGGTATATTATTTATAAATATAATATATTATAAAAATAATATAATATTTATAAAGAATAAATATTAACAACGCAAAGGCCTGATGAACGCCTTTATCAAAATGATCTTTCATCTCTGCTGTTCCTGCACACAGTGGAGGGGTCCACTCAGGCTCCCACAGATAAATGTGTCTTCAAATGGACACGGTACATTACATTTATTCTAAGCATTTTTTCAGGGTTTCACCTACCATTTTTCCTGCCCATCATAAATATGTCCCAAGACACGTTGACTGGAAAAAAGGCAACATTGCACCCATTTCCAAAAAAGGGCAGAAGGAATGATCCAGATAACTACTGACTTCTGTGCCTCACCTCTGTGTGAGGAAAGATCATGGAGCTTTCAGGGGATGCTCCTGGAAGCTGTGCTAAGGCACATGGAAGGGAGAGAGGTGATATGGGACAACCAGCATGGCTTCACCAAGAACGGGTTCTGCCTGACCAACCTGGTGGCCTTCTATGATGGTGTAACTGTACCAACAGATGAGAGAAGAGCACAAATGTCATTGAAACGCAAGTAGTAAAGTAATGAAGTAGTGAACACTTCCAATTTGCTGTGTAAAAAAAGGAGTTGTCCGTATTAAAGACATTGTCGGTGCATAAAAGTCCTTTTCCCCTTCCTCTCATTCTTGTGCCCCTTTAACAGTCTTGTGGGGAGATAAAAGACACAAAGGAAAACAAAAACTTTTGAGAGAGGTGTGTTGCTTTTTAGGTTTCCAGTGCCTCATTAAATCTCAAAATTAAGAATGAAATACTTGGCTACACTTTCATTACCCTTTCAAGGAAATTACTTTTAGGATCATTCACATGTGCCATTTCTTAGTAATTTCCATGTGCAAACTTTTAGGATTGCACACATGTGTAATTCTTACTAATTTCCATGTCCAAACTTTTTGCAAACTCATTACACTTCAGCCCTTTCACAGGTACGGAAAAAATATCACGCTCAGGAATTCTTCTTAATAACATTAACTTTATAACTCCTGCAGTTTTGGGACCTAGAAAGTTTCTTCACCTGAGGTTTTTGTTTGTTATTCCAAATTTACTGCCAGAAACTTGACACTTACTCTAGAAACGTTTGTCCAAGATGGGTTCCAGAGATTAAAGACTGAGTTTGCTTGAGTAGTGTGACTTTAAGACTAAGAACTACTTTCTCTTTTATGATTCTTATTTGCAAGTCCGATTTATGCTCATGGGCATGATATACAGCAGAAGTAATTTAAAAAGAAACAGTTCATTAGCTAATGTGGAAAGAAGTATGTTAGAGGTGGATTAGCATTTATGTAATCTTAATTTCCGTGCTAACAGACACAAGATTAATCTAAACTCCACTTTTGACAACTCTGAAGTTGCACTGTACTGGCCTTAAAGCGTTGTGAAATCCAGATCCAGCAATTACTGATAATTGTGGCTTTGAATGAGGGAGAGGGGAATGCGTGGGGCAGCGTGGAGGTACTGGCACTACAGCAAGGTTTTCTAGAGTGGAGATTTCCTTATTTAATGTCAGGTAGACATGTAGAGCTGAGCAAGAAACACATGGGCTCTTGGGAAACTGGAAGAGATGGAAATGCTTTTTCAGCATGTGATTCCTCCAATATGTTTTAGATGTCCACTTTAGGATGAGAATCATGCACTGAAGTCATGTCTTTATGGCTCATAGACCCTGAGATGGCTATACATCCTTCTGCCACCCTTTCCTATCAGAACATTCTGCTTGGTCTAAACTAGAATGATTTCTTCACTTGACAAAACAAAACAAAACAAAAACAAAACAACTTCAGATTGTTTCATCTGAACCTTTAAAAAGTTGGAAATTTCTGTAAGTTATGTTGATGTGATTCTTTGAGTATCAAATGTGCATTAGTAGAGTTAATGTGAGAAAAAAGTACAGTAGGGAGATTCATACATATAGATATAGGTAGATACAGCTGCTCAAAGTGCACTAGTGTGCGCTTGTGCATACAGAGACGTGCTGAAATGAAAATGGAAGATACACAAAATGACAAAAACCCAGCGCTTTTGTTGACCTGATGCATGTAGAATAGAGAAGGAAAGACAGCAGTGCAGAGAGAGATTTGCTCCCTGTGGAAACTGTGACTTTCTATCTTGGTTTGTAAGGAGACGCCCAGGCTCCAATGGGACAGGCACCCAACCAGCTTCCCACATGAGCCCAAATCCCACTTCTGCCTCTATCCTCCTGGAAAATCTGGATTTAGAAGCAGCATGTTTAAAAACAGTTCTGTTTTCCATGCCTTGTTTGGGATGCGGGGTCTGGTACACCTTCAGGACCGAATCACTCCAAAAACGCAGTCATTTTGCTAACCTCCTCATTTTGGTTTCACTTCGCCTACAGATACCCCCAGCCAATAATGCTTCTTTGTGTCCTTTGGACGATGCTGACAAGCACGAGCTCAGCTCCAGGAGCTGTAGGCACACAGTCAATTATCATCATTGTGTGTATATATATATATATATATATATATATATATATAAAATTCTCCCAAAGCAGGAGTGTTTCTCCAGCTTGCCTTCAAATAGTAGCTCAAACCCTTCTCCAGCCCCGAGTAAGAAAGAGTTATGTCTGGAATATTTCACTCCAGCTTTGAGAGAACAACTCTGTGTATTCCTCAGTGTGTGAGCGCTGGATGAATGGCAACAGCAGTTCAAACTGTTTATTCCTTTCTTAGCAATAATGTTTAGGTTCATGAAAGCCTTCCAAGATATATAGAATTCCTCATGCTGAGTAAGGGCTCCTTCACTTATTGCTGCTGCTGCACACTATGGACCATTCTTATTATACCTCCCTCCTCATTCATACCACTATAGTTAGGGGACTTTCAATGTTGTCATTATAAGCCCCTTATTTTTCAGGGTGTATAATTCAGCTGTAAAAAATTTGCCCTGGGCTGAAACTTGGCACATGAAGGCCAGAGAGAGGATTTTTGTGTTGATTATTTTTTTAAAGCGAGTTTTTAAAATAAAATAAAATAAAATAAAATCCGTTCAGCCATATTATGTTGTAAAAAGTGCAGGAAAAAATAGAAGTTAGTGGTTTCAGATGCTTTTTTTTTTCAGGCCTCTCCTGTGTAACTCAAAGCCAGCTTTGTTTTTTAAACTGAAATTTTCCAGGCTATTAGTCCATAATGTGAAATTGTGCCTTTCAGGTTTCTCTTTAAACCCAGGCACACACGAAAAGAAGAGCTGAGTTATTTCAATTAGGAGCAGGGGTTGCTATAATTTATTTTATGTGCACTTTTTCACGAGGATTCTCGTTGTTTTCTTTTTCCTTCTGGAAGGTTCGTGGGTGCACCCCACCTGAATAAGCGGTGGGTGAGCCCTCTGCCCCTGCCTGCTGGTGCCTGAGTCCCTTTGCTGGGGGTCTGCTTGTTCTTGGTAGTGAATCCAGACTCTTCCTCACACTGAACAAATGTTAGAGCAGAACAGAGTTTCCCAGTGGGTGCTTCCTAAAAGCTCAAGTAGGTCTAAAATTTAGTCTGTAGTACCTGGTCTTTTGGACCCCAGGTCATTGTCTTGGCTACAGATCCATCCTCTTCCTCCTGAAGTGGATTGAGTGGTATTTCATTTTTGCTGGCTGGCAAAGTCCATGAAAGTCAGTGTTTCAAGCCGGTTAGCACTTGAGGAAACTGTGGCCAGGAGTTCAAATCCCGTATTAAAGCACAAAGCACAAATTGAAATGCATTGACTGGCCAGTGCCCACTCTCTAGTTCAACAGTCAGAAACCACAGCATGATGGCAGACTCCTTTGTGCTGGACTAGCGGTGGAGAAAGGCTATACAAAGGTAAAATTGCCTACAAATACTTGTGCCTGTGCAGGGCCAACTTATCTGGCATTCCTAGATTGCTGCTTTCCACAACCTCTTTCAAGGAAAGAAAGGTCAATAAGATACAGTACAAGTCATGAGCACCCGTCCTCTGTTTTATTATGAAATGTTCACAGCATCTCAGAAAGGTTGGAAGGGTCCTCTGGAGATCACCGAGTCCAACCCCCTGCAAAAGCAGGTCCCATATAGTAGGTTGCACAAGTGTGAGCAAACAACCTGCTGTGAGCACTTGGTGTAAAAAGCAAGTCTAACGTTGAGATTGTCACTAATTTGTATTGCATCCAAATCAGAACAGGGAAACAAGTGTTTCTCTTAGTTTCAGAAAGTGTAAGCAGTTCATAGAAGATGGATTATTGTGGTTAGTAAATGTGTGCAATTTTTATTTTCCCATATTTATTGCCATTACGAAGGAAAATCACTGAATGACAGGGGGTGATGGAGGCCCAGACTGGTGCCTGCATACATACATACAGCTATGGGCTGTGAGGTCACTGACCAAGGGGTTGTGACACCAGCAAGAGATGGCTGCAACTTCACTGACCCTTGTTGTGTGCATTTGGACTCTGGCAGAGTGCAGCAAGGACTCATGCCTGGCCTCCAGTTGGGCACAGCTGTGAGACCTGGAGCACTGAACAAGCGTATGGTTGGGTTGTGCTGCGGGACTCATCCCACACATCCCAAAGCACCAGTTCTGGGAGAAGCTTCCCGACATCGGTGCTCCCCAGCCCACCACACAGCCCAGGGCCATGGAGGTGGCATCGGACTGGACCTGTCCCATCTGTTGGCACAGTCAGGGTGATGACCCTACATGACCCAATCTCCACCAGCATTGCTATGGCTATGAAATCTGGTGGGTAAAGAAACTGAGCTGTGTTATATGAGTGCACGAGATGAGGAGTATCCATGGTAAGGTAGGACGATGACTATCTTGAGTGTTCTAGATTATGGCCGACAGGATGAGCAGGGGACTGCGCAGCCAGTGCTCCTGGCTCCAGAGCACAACTTCCCACTCAGTAATGTTGTTTTTCCAAGAACATCCAGGAGATCACGGACCCCTGCTCCAGTGGTTCTAACAAAAGACTGGGAGGTGCTTGTAGGACAGAGCACTGCTTCCTGTGTATGCAGAGAAAACAAACAAAATGGACCTCATGTTCCTCTAATAATAATCCAATCATCAGGACTAGGCTAATGTCCTCTCATACTGCAAGCTCTGGGACACAAATAACTTAGGTGTTCTTGCTTTTTTAATAGAAAACACAGGGATTACAGAAATAAAAATTACATTATCTTAATTTTAATTTCATTTTGCTGTCAGCATTTTATTTTGATGGCAAATTCTTGGCTTTTACATATGTAATTATTATTAGGGGAAGTATTTTATGGAAGATCTGTATAAGGGTAAAAGGATCAAAATATGGAAATAAGAACACAGTACCCAAAGATGAAAGTATCTGTGTATCATTTGCAGTGTAATGGTGCAGCATTAGAACAGGGACTCAGCAGCACATTGGAGGCATGAAGGGCTGATGTTTAGTAAACTCTTAATGGGGAACCCAAGTAATATTTACTGAGGCACTGCTTTAGCAAGTATCTATTTATCTCGTGGACCAAAACCGGTGAACTACTGCTTTGTCTAACCTGAGCAGTCAGTTTATTCAACCTTGGGGTTTCCCACCAGCCCTGCTGTCCTCTCTCTGGAGCAAGCAGTCCTTTCCGCCGTTTTAGTAACTGCAAAATCAAGATACACGTTGAACTATCACTTCTTTTCTCACAGCTGGAGAAACTTGGGTGACTTGCCCAGAGGCAGAAAAAGAGCGAATGGAAGCACTTGGTAGATAAGTTATCTTTTGTTTGTGCATGCATATGCAGAGGGCGTGGGGAGGAATTGCTCGCGGTTGCCTTTTAACATGTTACGATCCCCCAGCGCGGCTCTCATGGCTCCCATCAAAGCCCACAGCTCCGTGTGTGACCACAAATTTGAGGTTTCCAAGCCAGACGTGGCTGTGAAGTTCCACAGGGTGGAAAGCAGTTGTTCCTAGCCCTCGCCTCACCTGCTGGCACAATCTGCACGTGGGGTTTTCTGTTCGCTCTGGGTGGCCACTGGATGACAAGCCTGGGCACATCAGCCACGCAATTTTTGCAGAGCGGAATTCTTCAGCATTTCTTGAGTTTGAATTTGCTCTTTTGTATTCCTTTTGGCCAATTAATGCTGGCTCCAGGCAGGATTTGGGGTTTTTCTTTTTTTTCTTCTTCTTTTTTTTTTTTTTTTTTTTTTCTTCCTCCTTGTTAATTCCATACTCCTACTGCGGGCTGGTAGGCAGGGAATGCCACACACACACACAGGCACGGGCTCCTCCTTGAGCCCCATGTTGCAGCCACCATTCCTGCAGACAAGGAAGCCGAAATGAAGCTGCCTAGAAAGCCTGTCATCGCGGCTCGCTCAACAGCTGGAAGCCATCCCTCTGAGCGAGGGGAAGAGCCACCCCTCGAAGCACAGGAACCCAGCCCCAACCCTGGCCAGTCCTTGTGGGTGAAGTGAGCCCACAGGGAGGGCCTGGAGGTTGTTTTTGGTGTGTGACGGCACTCAGAACGCAAGCCATAACAGCAGCACTTTGAAAACAGAAAAGAAACCAAAGTGTCTAATATTGGGTCAAGCCAACATCTATAAATCAACGTCTGTGAATTTATAAACTGTTCGTAAATTTAAGTGCTTTTTGGAGAGCTGTTTGTTATTATGTCAGGGCTAGGAAGGGGGGTGAGGGAAAGTACTTATATTCACTCACTGTCTCCTGCTCTGGACTTGCTCGTACATTGTTCAAGTGAGCAGGAAGGAACAGAAGTTGTTTGAGAGAGGGGAGGTGTTTGGGGGATGCCTCTGTAGTGCCCAGATCGTTCAGCACAGGATGAGTGGAAAAGATGAACCAGATTGAAGCCACGTTTATTGCCTCACAAATTCCCCATCTGTCCTTTGTCTGCTTATGCCCTCCACCAGCTAACACAGCATGAAAATAGCCAGGGAGAACTGCAGAAGCACCTCAGCCAGCAGCTCTCTCTTTCCCCAGTGCCCCTAGGAGGGAGCAGAGCTACAGCATCACCTCAGCAGCTCTGCAGCATCGCTTCCAAGGATGCTTCAAGATGATGGTGGCACTCTCTGATGACTCTGAGGCGTGCTGTAAAATGGCACAGTCAATAGGAAATGAGATGCCACAGTTATCAGTGGGAACTGCTGAACGGCTCTGAAGGGGAAAGAAAAACTTCTGTAATTTTGCTCCACCGCTCGCTGAAACTTTTCCTGAAGCTCCACTATATTTGGATAACTTTTCCTCTCACCTCTATTCATTTCTGTTCCTTTCACCACCTGCTGTTTCCACAGCCATGCTAGGGCACAGAAATGTCCTGAAAGGAGTTGTCCCAGCCTGGCTGGAAGCAGGAAGTATTGGAAGGCCTAAGAGGGTGTGAAAAGTTTTGGAGGTTACGCTCACAAAACAAGACATTGTTCTGGTGTGGTGCTGCTCATTCAAGTATCTCAACACTTTGCACACATGAATGAGTTAAGCCTTATAAAACAACTGCAGGGAAATGGCATCCGCCATTTTATAAGTGATGAAATGGAAGTACTGAGGGAACTGAGGCCAGGTTTCAAACCTGGATACCTCCAGTTAGGCTTGTAAATCCAAAACAAGGCAATGAAATAAGCACTCAGAGTCTACCAGGTCATGCTGATATGAAAGGAACACCTCTGTGCTTAGTGCTATCCAAACCCAGGCTCCTTGTTGAGCAGCCTATTTCTGAAAACTTTGGCTTGGACTTTTAGATACAAGCTGTGTGGTCAGTGGAGACAAACAGTAGTCTCAAAACAGTTGAATGCTAACAACCAGGTGTGTGCTTGAATGTCCTCCAAGCCATGTGAACCTCTTCAGTGTATGAAAATCCCCCTGAAAGCCCACCTTACGTCTAAGCAGTATGAAGATGCTCTGGGAAGAGCTATCTTCCTGGAACTCCAAAGCCTGTGGACAGGCAGGGTATAGTGTATTTTCAGAAGACCAAAACTTGCAAATCAAAACATTTTCAGAACTCTAAAAACCAGTTTTGGCACCTGGGCAAAGATTTGAAGTTAATTATCTACTTCACTCGAACACGACTTGAGTTGAAGCTCCTCCTTTCTCTATTTCATGTCCTGAGTTGACCTCCTTGATTTCTGAGATACTCCAAAGCTTTACAACTTTTCCTGCTCCTGCATGTTGCAAGAATAACTTGTCATGGCCTGTTTGCTGGTGATTACGTTTCTTCATGTTATAATGATAGTGTGATCTGGTAAATTTGATCCATTTCTGTAGGGCTTGTTGTCAGCCTCTCTAAGAAAATCAGCTGTCTCCATATGAAGGGACTAACCCATTCCAAGGAATTAGAGGTTTTACTATTGTCATATTTATGGTGACTTATTTAACTCTTTTGTGAAGCTGCCAGGCAAGATTGTACTTAATGAATTTCAAATGTGTGGATTGGACACTCTACCCAAACATGCTGCTTGCAGGCTCAGGTGGATGTTTCTCCCTCATTGGTATACGACGCTTGTGGTTTGGGTTTCAAGATTTTAAAACAAGGCTTCTCCCCATAAGAAGCAACACAAGGACCAGCTCTGATCATTTTGGAGCAAAAATGACTGATAACTCAAAAAGCCTCAAAAGAGTTTACTCTTACTTCTGAAGAACTGTGTTAGGGTCTAGTCGCAAGACACTACTTGGGAATAGATATTACATTAAATAAAACCCCTGCTTACTTTCTTCTGTCTATAATACACATCACTGTGAAGTCATCAATATATTATACATAGTAAAAGTATCAGCACTAGCAGCCCAGTTTTGGATCCAAATTTCCCTCCCTGGCACAGGGCACCCTCCCCAGGCAGTGCCATTCATCCACCCACCTCAATCTCGGTTAACCCAGAGGTTTTTCTTTTCTTCTGGATGGAAGTAGCAAAGGAAATAATCTCTTCAAATTCTAAGTCATTGTGGTTTCTGTCATCACAGTACCACAGCTTTTACTCTCAAAAGTAAAAGACAGCATAGAGAGGTGTGGTTTTTTTGTAGATGTTGTCTTTGTAATGCTGTGATAGAGAAGGCAGCAGCTAAAGAATCAAAGAATCACGGAATCACAGAATATCCTCAGTAGGAAAGGACCCATAAGAATCACCAAGTCCAACTCCTGGCTCCACACAGAACCACGCAAAATCAGACCATATGTCTGAGAGTGTTATCTAGACACCTCTTGAACTCTGTCAAGCTTGGTGCCATGACCACTTTCCTGGGGAACGTGTTCCAATGCTCAAGCATCCTCTTGATGAAGAACCTTCTCCTGATATTCAGCCTGATCACCTATCTCTGTCTTCTCTTAACAAGGAAAATGCAGAACACCATTCTTGTTTAAATTTAAAAAAAATAAAATAAAATAGAAAACTGGTATTGCTACCTGACTCATGGCACCCTGGGGACACTACAGCCACATCTCCATGCACTTCAAGATGCAGAATCAAAGCGTTGCTAGCATGTTATCCAAAGGAAGATGCCCTGACAGCAGAGGAAAGGCAGTGCTGCAGTCAGATTAGGATTTGGCCTTCCTGATAGGCTCAGAATAGATTTAACTGGTAACACATGGCATAGCTTGAATTTTCAAGGAATTGCTGCTCATGGGTAGGAATCAGCTCAAGGCAAAGTCAGGGAGATGGCTATTGACTTTTGACAGTGATGTCAACTAAACCTATCCAAAGGACTTCACATGAGTGGGTAAAAAAAGACATTAGACTCCCAGCTCCAACGTGCAATTCTGCATAGTCCTGTTTGCTAGACACACTTGGTCCTGACTTCCTCTGGAATAAAAGGTGAGTCAAAGGAAAATGGTGTCCAGAAGTTCAGAGCAACCCAGACAGCCTTAACCACATGACAGGCCCAGAGGGAAGCTTTAAACCACCCACACAACAGCTTGCACAGCTTGCCAGAAAGTCAGATCCTTCAGCTGGGGAAAAAAATAGCTTGCATCTGGATTCTGTGTTTGAAGCCCATGGTAGAGGAAGAGGAGAATGAGGAGGAGGAGTGGGAAATGTGTTCTGTGCAGACCAGATTGCAGTTTGATTTGAAGTATAAAGGAAGGAGTTTATTATTCTAATAGTAATAAATCATTTCTCCCTATAAGTGTAGTACAACCTTCTACGAGTGGCAGATCAGCCAAAAACAGAATTAGGGCCATTCCTATCATGTTTTCAGTCCAGCTTGCCTTGGCTTATTTTAAAAATAAGACACAGGTCGGCATTTATTAGAAAACAGAAAAATAATTTCATCAGTTCCCAATTATGTAGGATAAAGTGAATCCTTAGCAGCTGAAACCAATATGAAGGGACTGGCTGTGGAACAAGCTGATGTGGTTGGGTTAATGCTCAGGTATCTGCATTTTGGAAAGGTAAAGCTGACCAAGAAGTGTGGCAATGTTTTGGGAGCCACAGGACCAAAGTGATACGCTTGTTTGTAGCACTGTTGTAGTGCTTGATCCCAAGTGGGTTGTGGCTTTCAGTCTTGTTTTTATCTACATGCTTCAGGCTGAGAAAGAGAGATATCTGTCGTTGCAAAATTCTTGGGAACATCCAAGTATTCACACTGTGTGCTCTAGCTGTGGATGGGTCAGAGGGGATAAATCTTGACTGAAACATCAAATGGTGTCGCGGCTTGGCCTGAGTACTGGGAGTCAGTTGTCTGTGCCAATAAATTGCTAGAATTGTTCCTGGCATACATTTGGCCCAGAACAAAGGTTCTATTATCGTTATTCAGTCATAATCAAGGATTTAGCCACGGCGAGGGGCTGTTCACCATAGGCGTTTTGGATATGGTCACCTTGTTTGGGAGACTTTCTCTTGACAGTTGAAGCAAAGACAAGGCAACACCATCCTAGCTGGTCTCAGTGGTGCGAAATGGGCCTTAGCCGTACTCAGTTGTTGAACCAGCATAGCCAAAATGTCTATAGAGTGGTTAGAAAGAGGAAGACAGGTTATTTTTTGGTGCAGTGAGCTGTGTGATTCCCATGGTTATGACTACTAGGTCCAGAGGATGTGGAGTAAGGACTTAGACCTGTGCTGCAGTGCGGAGCTACAGCAGGATCTTTATCCTGAAGATTGGACAATGCTGCTTTTTGTGCATGGGTAATGTAGGTTGGCACATGTATAGGATTAGTGCCACAGCCACGCTGGGATGCAAGGCAAAATGTGATTTTTCACCCCTTTCTCTGTTCGTGTCCTGTGCTCACAAAAGACTAAACCCATCTTTTGCTTGTGCAGTGGGCTTTGGACAGCAGATGACATTGCTGCAGGAGGAAGATGTGTGGTGGAGCAGAGAATGGGATGTTCTGCTTGTGGCTTCGTCATCAGCACCCTCCGACCTCAGGCAAATTACTTAACCTCATTGCTTCCATTTCCCTTGCTGCCACGTGGTGATAATAATATCATTACAGGATGGTTGTGAGCATTAATTAGCATATGTAGAGCACTTTGAAGATGAAAAGTTTTTAATGGCTGCTGGGTATTATTAAAGTCGTCCACATTCAGTTAAGTGTTATTAAAAAGAAACCAAATCTGTATGCTCTGCACTGAACCTCATCAGATCCTGGGGTCTGAATACTGGTGGAAGGACGCCTATACCACGCTGTGTAATTCCTCAGTAAATTGCTTGGAGGTTGAATTTATCACTGGAAACCACTATCCTGAGTGCTAGCCAAGAAACCTGAGCATCATCATGACAACTCACTCCACTTTCCCAAAGGGAAAAATGGCTATGGCATTGTTGTGTTTGGGCTTTCCTTTGGTACGTGTTTTCTAACATTCCTGGTCTCACTGAGTAGCTTTGGGGTCATCTCGGAGCTGTTTAAAGGAAGAGCTTCTGTTCCTCTTAGGGAAGATCAGGAAGCACTCAAATGAAACCTGTGTAAGAATAGGTCCTGAAACCTGTAAGAGAATAGGTCCAGGGATGCATGGGTGGGGATGGTACTATGGACAAGTTTCTTGGGATTGTCTAGGATGAGTGGAAGCCTGTGAGAGACCAAGATAAAAAGCAGGCAGAAGGATTTCATTTAAATATGTGCTAGAATACTGAAACACAGATAAAAGTACATTAATCAAAAGGACAAGAAGGAAAAAAATAATAATTTCAATATTCCCTGTCTTGCCTTTACAGATGAAATGGAACACCTGAAAGGCTACCACACCTATGCCTATTTTGGGATGGACAATCTCGATTCCTTCAGCCGCTCCCCACAAGACCCCCTTGTACTCCAGAACCCTCACAGCTTTATTGCCCTCCTCTGGAGATGTTTCAGGGCCCCCATGTCTTTCTTGAAGTGTGGGGCCCGTATCTCAGGCTTGTGTTGCCCTCAACTTTGTGGCTTGTCCAAGTTCTTCTGTGTATCCTGTGGGTGTTGTCAGGAGTAGCTTCTCTCTACTGCATTCATAATTATAAAGGATACTATGTTGGCATCCCATAGTGACCCAAGGTGATCACAATTTAATCCCACTGGGACTTTGGCCAGCAGATTTCCTTACAGATTTTCAGTGAGAAGTTGATGACAGTTTGGCCAGTTTTCTGTTAGGGGTTTTCTTAATGTTAAGGGCAAAGAGATTAATTATTATTGTTATTATTACTATTATTGTCATTGACATTATTATTACCATGGCTATTAGGGCACTCAATTAACAAAACCACCTTATTGCAAAAAAAGCAACATAGTAATGCTTGCACATGTACTTCCCCAACATATTTCATGAAATTATTTCATTTTAAAGTGTTGTATTAATTGCAATCCATAGCTACTAACAGTAACAATTATAAAGATGGTAGCATTGCTTTTTTCCTCCTCCTACCTCCAGCTCTTCATATTGGATCTCATGGCTTTTCATGTGGCTGAACAAGAGAGGCCGGTATTGATGCCTACCCTGCAGACAGGGATGTTAAGGCACAGGGCAGTACAACTTGCAGAGTTCATCACTAGTGCCCATCTGTGAGCAGTGTCTTTGCACAAATAACTGGTGCTAATTCCTTTTAGCCAGACTTGGAAAATAGTATTAGCTACCTTAGCACAAACCACCACATGGGAAGCCAATTTAATCAGCACTTCAGGTTTTCACAAGCTGTAAGTAACAAACGTACCAAGCAAACATTCCTCAAAATGAAAACTCCCCCATAGTCAAGAAAAGATCTGGTTTAATATGGTTAGATGAGCAAAAACGATCCTAGAGGGAATCTTGAAAATCAGGTGTGCTTTTCATCCTTGAACTGACAATGGAACAGGATCTCTGTTGTGATGCTGTGTGGAGTGACTGACTCTTTGGCAGGGCTTTGTCCACATCTGTGGATGAACACAGGTGTATGCTAATGGACAGATCTTTTAAATTCGGCCACAAGTGGCTTGTTCTCCTTGGCCCAAATTCATCCCACCCCTCTGAAACATCCCAACTTTCCTGCCTGAGATCCAAACTGCCCCTTAAAAGTATCTTTTTTTCTTCTGACGTAGGAAACCTTGAATTCATATACCCCACACAGACATCACATTTAAATGTCAACTGTGTCGTAGGATGAATACCTCACTTCTGTTTCCCTGGTCTCTATCCTCATCACCATGGGACAGGCATGGATTCCACCAAAACCAGCAGATGCACGTTTGTGGGAAATGGATTAAGAATCAGTTGGGTTGTCTTCAAGGGTCACCTTCACTCATCCTTCTGAATCTCAGAGCTTGTCCATGGGAAGGAGGTGTGCTGTGCTGAGGGCTGCTATTTTCAGCAGCTGAATTGCAGAGTAGGAAAGAGCTGCCAGAGAAAATGGAGTTAGGCTGGTGTTGAAAGGGCTCGATTCTGAACTCACTCTGGCTTTACACTGCTGCAATGCAGCTCTGTTGAATGGAGCGTTTTTCCTGATTCATAATGATGTCAGTGAGGAGAGAAACCTGACGGACTCTAATTTAATCCCAGGCTTTGGCAAGAATGTTCATCTGCCTTTAATGAACGGAGGTCCTTTTCATTGGGCTCTCAAATACCCCAGTGATGGGTGCCAGTATAAAACCCTAGATAGGCAGACATTTATGTAATGGCAGCAGGCACTGTTCTTTAGGGAAAAGGAAAAGGCATTTTAATCATGGTATTAGGCTAGATTCCACAAGACAGTATGGAAGGCATCAAGATGCGAATGCCATAACAATCTGGAGTGTGTTACCACCGCATTGATCTAATATTGTGATGTAGTAATAGTAATTTCAGGGATATCTTGCAAAAATTTGCTCTGAGTTACAACGGAAAAAAATAGAGAGAAGGAAAAGTTAAAGCCTGCTCAGCCACAAACATGGGAGTACTTTCCTTTTCTTCACTCCTTGCTTGAGTCTACTCTGCTCTGAGCTGTGCACCAAGAGCAATGCCCAGGAAGGTTCAGGTGACAGAAAAAAGGAGCTGAGCTGCCCTCCCTAGTTAATGGGTGCCCACTTTCAGGGCATCTGTGGGCCCTGTGGCCCCTTTAAAAACAAACATATAGTTGTTATCCACAAGGAATACCTTGGCTTGGGCAGAAACAGACAGAGCCCTTGGAAAATCTTCACTTGCCCATTCGTTTCAGATCAGCAGGAGAACTGGTGACTGTGGAGAGATTAATGAAAGACACTGCCTGTGCTCATCTCTTATCTTGGGGCTATATCAGCAGTGAATCTGCTCCAGTCAGTACTGGTCCACTCAGAGCTAGAAACTTTTCACCAGCACTGGGCTTGACATTGCCAACAGACATTTGAAACATGCCTGACTGTGTGCTTTGGAAGGGTTGGTCCTAGACACCTTGCCTGTATCCATAATAAACCTCATCACGATATGCATTATGTTTTACATAATGTAGCTGATTTGCCCCACTGATTTGAAAAGCCAGTACCATGCACCATATTTCCCTCATGGGCAGCCTGAAGGAAGCCTGAGTTTTGATTTCACATCATGCTTTTGTAGCAGAGGACATCATGGCATTTTGACAGAAGAATATGCATATGTCTTCCTGATATCATCACTGCAAGGGCAGCTGGGAGAAAAGCAGCTTGCACGAAAATTGCAAAACATGTTCACCTGCCTCTACAGGTAGCCCAAAGCTGGCTATGATGATGCCTTGAGGGGATGTAGTATCCATAGCAGGTTAACAAGACGTTGGGCCATCCCTGGGGCTGCTTCAGTGCCAGTGTACCTGATGAGATCAAAGAGGTCTCAGAAAAGAGGTCTGCTGATAAAGTGGAGTGTGTGTTGCTAATGTTGCAGGAAAGTTGCTTGAATTCACAGTCCAGATGCAGCTCCATGAAGCCTTTCACGCTGGTGGGATTCTTGGGCTGACTCTCCTTGCTGGACCCTGGTGTTGCCCAGCATGGCCAGGAAGAGATTCCATTCCAACCTAGAGGGGCTCGTAGGGTGTATGTGCACATGCCATGTTCTTTACAGCCTTTGCAATACCAGAGCCTGCACTATCCATAGTGTAAATGTAGGGATGTGTATGTGCCTCTAACTTCACAACACGTGTATTATCTCCTGAAGGTGGTTATTTTTCCTATCTTACATATCCTTGGTACTGTGCAGGCCAAGCAGCGTGGCTGAGTTAGGGTTTTTAGGAAGGTGGAGTCCTTCATTTCAATAGCCATGTAGCCACTGGTGGAAAGCAGAGATCTTGTTTAAGAGATCAGAATGACTGCATGTTTGTTTAGAGAAATAAACACAAGTTAGGAATGCAGGCAACAGAGGTATAAAAAGACGGTCTGGTAGGCAGAGTTTGTAGATGTAAAATCGGGGTCTGGCTAAAAACCCTAAATCAATATTTGGGTTCTGATCATCCCTGAAGACCCCAGGCTCACCTTTCTTAATTTCAGCCACTCTGACATGGAATGTGATCCCCAGCTCAGTTCGAACCTGCTGGCTGCTAAGCCATCCTCCCTGTGCTAAGCTGCTCAGAAAGAGCTGCAGCAAATGGGACCGCGTGAGTTGTACACACAGCAAAATGTTCATAAGCTGGCAAATGCTGTGCTAAATGACATATTGTGAAAAGTCAACAACCCTGAAAATGGGAACAATGGTCTTTTCCCACCCTCTTCGTTTTAAGTCGTCCAAAAAAAGCGTGTTTGAAATTGCTTAAAAGATGATAGGAAGTTTCGAACCATCTTGGCGCCTTGCGGGACCCTGTGAGCTCTGAAGCGATGTTGCCACCTTGTGGAACAGAAATCGACAATGTTCATTGAAGAAAGAAAGAAAAAAACTCTGCCTTTCATTCCTCGTATGCTGTGTTAAATCTGAAAGAAAGATCCGTGTGCTGGGAAGGAGGCAGCCCCGGCCTGGCCCATGGGCTGAAGGAGCTGTGCTCATGCCTTTGTTGCTTAATCTCAAAATTAAGTGTGTCTTAAAATCAAATATTTCTTGTTTATTTCTCATCCTCTCTATGCACTGTATATTTTCTCCTGAGAGCCTGGTGCAAGAAAATCCTCTTATGGATTACTGTCCTCAAAAGAACAAGAGAAATATCACCTAGATTTCATGGACTGCAGTCCTTGCACAAGCAACGCCCTCATTGACTTAGGGCAGATTTCTGTCTGGTTTCCTAAGCCATGCTTCTCCACGAGATTCATAAAAGAAACCTTCAAAACCTGTGGGTACATGCCCAGCTTGTGTGGGCCAATGTTTGGGAGAACACACATTACTTTTATGCTCGGGAAAATCAAAACTGGGCACAGGGAAGCGATCACTTTAGCTTTCAAAAAGACTGAGTGCCTGACCTGGAATTTGCAGTATTTCACTTCAGCTTGGAACTGCCCACTGCAAATGTGGGACTGTGTTCAGCAGGAGGACGTTCGCCGTCCCACCGACCACTGCTACTGAATCTGCGCTCTACTGCTGGCAAAGGGCAAAACCCAAACTCCTGACATCTTTGCTGTTTCTTTCCTTCTCTTAGTAGTGCCCAGGGCTAAGGGGAATTGAAGGGTGACTCTCAGAAACGGTTTACAGCGTGGAGAGATGACCCTACCTTTACTGGAGAGTTTTAGTTTTCCTGAGCTCCTCCATCTCCCTGAGGCAAAGAGCATTTTTTACCTACCTATGGGCCCCAAACACTGCTAAATGATGATTACCAGGGATTTTCAAAGCAGTTTATTTAATAAGAAGAACTTTCTGTCAAAATCAGAGTTTTCTTTTAGAATCTGTATTTATTAGAAACGGGGATTAGGGTTTCAACATATGCCCAAATACAAGGATTTTCCTGTATGTCTTTCTTGCCTTTCTTTTCTTTTCTTTTTTTTTACCTTTTTTCCTTCCTAATGTGTCCTGTTTGTTTGGAAGACAAATTAAGCAGAAACAAAAATAAATAAAAATACAATTATATGGATACATAAATAAAACAGAAGAGGGATAGAATGCTTTAACTCCTTCCTACCCTTAAAATAAAACAACAAAAAAAAATAATAATATTCAGGGCTTTCTTTTTCTTAAATGAAAACTCTTCAGTGTTGGCGTTCCCGGTCGGCACTATTTATAAGCAATCGCCGCTGAATGGCTCAGCCTCTGGCAACTGTGGAATCCAACCCGCGGTGGGTAAACAGCCAACTCCCCTCGTACAATGTGAAAAACAAACTTCCATTTACAAAATATGTTTACGCCACTGTGCGTTTGGCCATGAATGCTACTTTCTTTTTTGTTTCCAGGTCTGTATTTCCCTCCAAACAGTCCTGGAGAGCCCTACGTGCTCACACGCACGTACACACAAGCATGGGACACGCTTCAGCAGCTTCTAAAACCAAACCCATCCCAAGGACGAAGGGCGATGCAGGCGGGCATTCCCTCTTGGTGCATCTCTTGAATGGAGTCCAGTCCTTCCAGGAAGGGAAATGGAAGAAAGAACATTTGCCTTCATTGCTATACATTTTTTACAGGGCCCAGAGACCCTAGAGAAGCGAACTGATCTCCAGAGCCTGCTTTCTGATTTGCAGAAAGTTTGACCTGGAGAACGGTTTAATAGTAAAGATAATTCCTTGCAGGGTCATATTTTATCTGGGACTGAGTCAGCGCTTATGAAAGTGCTACAGAGAACTGACAAAATAATCCTTGCATTTTTCTTTGTTCAAGGGCAGGATCAATGACCTGGGGTTTCAGCAGAAATCTCCTTTCCCATCGCAGGTGAATCCTTCCACTGAAATAAGACAGTCCCTTTTTGAGCCAATGACTAAAACCTGTGGAGTTTGGACTTCCAGATTTTTCTTTTGGACCAGTGAAATGTCAGGAATTAAAAACACCGCCTACCCCCAGATGAAGAAAAACTCAATCATCACAATGAAATAAAACAGAAGCTGGGCAAAGCTGTTTTTAATGAAGACCATTACAGGCAGAGGTGGTGTTTTCCTTCCCACTGTGTGTGTGTGTGTGTGCATATCAAACCCTTTTCTCTCCAGTCACAATCGGGGAGCTGAAATATCTGTATTTAATTGGCAATGTTGTAAAAATAATCACAGAGAAGACTAAACTAGCATTAAAAATGTGGATTCTTGACTTGTTGCCTTGGCGTGGAACATCTTGCTATTGAACTGCTTATGAAGCATTCAACTCCAAGTCAAAATTTCTTCGAGAAGACGTCTTTTCTTGTTATGGTTACTTTACTTCAGAGGGCGTTCCTTGGCTTTGCCAGAAAGAGGAGATGGTGGGGAATGTTTGCTCTGCCTTGGAAGACGGCTTTGTTTTTAATTATCCTTGCTGCAGAATACAGCGAGGTCTTTCTGCTTCCATTTTTTTTCCAGCTCAGATAAAATTCTCGGCATTTCAGCAATTTTTTTCCTCCTCCACAGCTTTTTCTCATTTGTGCTGTTATTTACTACGCCTTTACTACCTTTCACACAGCTAAATGAATCTCGACGCTTACTGGTGGAAACACCTCAAAGGAATTTTATTTTGTTTTGAAGGGTAACATCGCCCTCACAAACAATCTCCTTCCAAACAATGAGGAATTGTTCCTCCTGTCCCACTGACCCTCCTCCTTCCTGACTCTTCTGTTGAGTTTCGATCCCACTGGGGGAAAAGGGGTGTTTTGTTAGTTGGAAATCGGATTGCTGTTGCCTTTTTAGTGCCTTTATAAATCCAGGAACATTAGCTGAAATGAAGTCTAGTGCAAAATGTTTCCTTTCTATGGGACCTAACACATTGAAGGGTGCCAGTAGGTGGTCACTGTTCATAGACTTTAAAATGCAGATTAAGCCCAGCAGAACTGTGCCAAACCTTTTTCAACCCCGTCGAAGTCCAAAATAAATTCACACCTCCTCATTTCTGTCCCATTAATCAATCAATTCAAGAAACTGCAGTCTGTGGTGGGTATCAGTCAGAGACTTGTCTGTTCGCTTGGGCTGATGCACAGAATAAATGTTTTCATATATTTTAAAATTAATTTTATTTCCTGTGTCTATATTTTTAATTTTGTTTTCTTTTGCAAGAATGCAACTGTGACTACCTGTTGTCAGGAAGACCATAAATTTCAAAGTTAAAATAACATTATATTCCAGTATTTGTTTTTCAGGGGGGAAAAAAAAAATCAAAATAGCAATCTAAAAAAAATAAAGAGGAAACTGTGAACCCTGCTTCATATAAATGGACAATAATAAGATTTATTTTTCATTTGGCTGTTTGAAACTTTTCTAAGTTTATGCCAACAAACATAGCTAGAGTCCTAGAATGATCATAATCCATCCCCACCACGTACAAAGAAGAGTTTCTCTTTTAAGGAGACTTTACTTTCCACAGTTAAATTGTTATGTGGAGCAAGGGCAGCTTTAGCTAACATTCATGACCACTAATTTTTTGCCCTTTTAACCTTCAAGTTTCCAGCAGCTTTGCAAAGAGCAATTAGATAAGCATCCCAGGAGCCCCATAGAAGAAGGAAGAAATGTTCTCCCTCTTTTGAACCCTGAAGCCGAGACATGGAGAAATTTAAGCAAAATCTGATGTTAAAGGAAAAGCTAAAGAAGGAGTAAGACTTAGATGGCTTCCTACTTGAACCACGTGACAGAATTCCTTCTTCATGAATTAATAACTGCCTTCATCCAGGTAGGATGGAAAAGGAACACCTCCTAATCTGGCATTTCCCTTGGCGTTTCCTGGTTTGCATGAGTCCATAGAGAAAAGATCAGCACTGCTGTTTTGTGCCTGTTGGACATCTATCCCCTGTGCCCAAATGTAACAAAATTCATCACCAATCATCTTGCTTAAAGAGATTCATGAATGAAACAAATAAGTCAATATCAGCCCATTCAGGATATTGCCAAGGTCAGGTATTTACAGTCATGTAGTCTTTCTGCTCGTGTGTGTGTGTTCTTTTTATTTGTTTCTTGTGGAGTTGTTGGCTTCTTGTTGTTCTTTTTGTTTTGTCTATTTTCTTCCTAACAGGTACTTATAGGTGCTTTCATTTACTTCATGGAGTATGGACCTGACTTTCAAAGCCACAATGACTCAGGTATCGTTCCTAATAAGAGTTAATGTATACTCCATTGTTGGATATAGTTCAGACCGTGTTTCTCTATGTGTGCCCTATTTTCTTAGTTTATATTGAAATTCCTTCGTCACTTTATTATCTGGTCACTCTGTTTCATGAACACATTCCAGTTTTGATGATCACATCTATCACTATTTGATCATCTCAGCCCTTTAGCTAGATCATTTGCAAGTAAATTGAATAGAGCAGGTCTCAACCTGACCCATTGGGTATCGTTATTAAAGCCAGCCATTTCTTTCATTCCTGAAAGTCTCTGAATTTTGATAATAATCCATGTCAAGATACTTCTTACACCACGAAAGATTGATTTTTCAAAAATATTTTATTGGGGGGATTTTCCTGATAGTTTTTGGAAAGTCAAAGTATTCCAATTGGATTTCAGTATCCCACATCCCCTTTTACTCCTAATAAACTTATAATAAGTTTACTACTCCTGACTTTTAAGAATTGTCATGCCACCTTCCTTACATCAAGTTTATTTCTGCCTACTAACTCTACTAGTTTACTAATGTACACTAGCATGCATTAAAGAGGACTTAGGATATTATCTGATGTTTCCAAGATGATATTTGGAGCTTTATAGAAAAAAAAAGAGAGTTTATATCTGCAGTCTTCCTCTCCAGTAGTACAGGACCATATTTAAGTGGTAAGGCACACACCACAATTAGAGGGTTCACTGTTTTGTGAGTGAATTACTTCAGAACTCTTGAGTGAACGACATCTGATCTTGGCCCTTTCTTAACTGTTGAATTTCATTGGGTTACTGTAAAATGTCTGCTAATAACACTTCATTTTGACGCAGTTCTTGAGCTTAATCTGCCACAGAGGAAAGCTATGTTGCAAGAATCTCTCACTGCTGCTCAAAAGAATATACATATTTAGCATTTCTGCTGTGTTTTTATCTTGCCATAGAACTTCTTTCTTCCCCCCCCCCCCCCCGCCTTTGAATCAACGGCCATTTTTCTGGTAAGTTGTTTTGCAAAGAAAAGTATTTGAAAAGTTTCTATTGAGGTACTGCCAGTGGTTTGTGCATAGGATCTTCCATTTCTTGACCCGTTTTCTTAATGTTCTGCATTTAACTTAACACAGTGTGTTCTTTCTATCCTTCCTTTATGTACACCTTCTGTTTGCTTTTTAAGGAATTGAAACTGGAGGAAATTTTGGGAAAAGTTTTCATGGATCAATGTGAGAATCATCAGAGTATCTCTTCATTAGATGTATCCGTGGCCACTGCAGCCATCCAGCCCCTTTTGCTGGTACTTTACATTTCTTTAAAAACAAACAAACAAACCACAAATGAAAAGCTTCTGAATTTTCAAGTGCTTCTATTCGAAAATTTAAATATGATAGTGCTAGGTTCCTCTTCCTCTGTTGTTGTTTCTTGTTTGTTTTTGCATTATGGATGCTGTATACTGCTGAGACTTAAGCAAATCCATTCAGCTCTTCCAGTCGACACCTTTGTTTTGGTAACAGCTCGCAGTGCAGTATTTTCCATTGCTCTTTAGGATAGGAAGGAAATGCTAACATTAGAGATGATACTTAGAAGATCTTCTTGAGAAAAAATCCTATTTAGAAGGAATTAACAGGCTGAAAAATACCTCTTTTTTTTATTATTATTTTTTTTTTCTCTGAAGTAGTACAAGAAAAGATGAGCACAGCAATAGAGGGCAAAACATTAAAATAAGAAAACCATTTTTTACTCTTCCCAGATGAGGTGAAAGACAACTTTCCCATTCCATAATGGACAAAAAGAAAAACACTTTCCAAAGGGATTGTTTTCTTTGCCTTTGAAAACTTACTTAACAAGACAGGACAGCAAAGTCAGTGCCACTTTGCTTTCCTTAAGGATCTAAGGAATTTGGGTTGTTAGGGCTGCTCACGTAGTTTGGAAATGCGAGAGCAGTTTCCCACATGCCTTTTTTAAGAACGTGCTGTAGGTTATCAAAATCCCAACTCCTTCCAGAGCTCTAGAGAAAGATGTAAGTAGCTAATTAAGAATCCCCAAGAGTAGCCATTAATCGTTTAATGAGGCCTAATCTTGTTAAAATGAGTGAGTTTCCTGCAGTCTCTATTAGTTACCCTTTGCACACAACCGCAAAAGGTTTAGCAAGGTGACCTCGTTGCCACAGTAAGAGCTGAACTTGGTACAGCACATCAAAGAATCGCTCTTACCAACTCTGTTCAAACCCAGGCGAGAAAACTCACTAAAATATCCAGAAAATGTAAGCCTGAATTGTTTGTAAGTCTCCCCCCTTCAAATACAGAGCTTCAGAGTCACAACGTAGCAGCAAGACGTGAAAGGATGCAACGCAGAATGAACATGAAAAAGAGGTAACTTCAGTGAAAGTAAAGGAGGTGGAGAAATGTTTGTTGGAAGGTGCCAGCTATGAGCAGGGTTGGATCTTCCTAGCTTTGAGTTTGCATAGCTGAAGCACGGACTCTTCACCTTGAGTGCTCAGTGTTTCATTCCTCATCATTTTTTGCATAGAGATCACCCATAAACTACATGCATCTCATAGAATCATAAAAGCATAGGATCACCAAGGTTGGAAAAGACCTCCAAGATGATCCAGTCCAACCATCCACCTACTACCAATTTTTCCCCACTAAATCATGCCCCTTACTACGACATCTGAACATTTCCTAAACACCCCTAGGGACAGTCATCCCACCACCTCCCTGGGCAGTACATTTCAGTGCCAGTTCATTATAAGGCCACTGGAGTCAGCTAGCTGCAAGTATGAAACCTGTAATGAGGTCTGATGGGTTGCTGTATTGTCAACTACATTGCTAATGGAAGAGACTAATAAAATCAGTGACTAACGAAGTTAGAGCTGTGCATGCAGGAGTTTGGTTTCCAAGTTGTGGCACATCTACAATAGTTGGAAACCCCTGTGGAACAGGATGGATTAATCATGGGTGATAAATGTGGCTACGACATTGCCCTGATGTCCTTGGCTGCATGGGTGTGCAGATGCGTACAAATCCATGAGGAACCAGGGCTGACCCCTGGTCTGTCTGTCCTTAAGGTTAGACTGCGAAATATGCCCTGTCTTCATGAACACCTTCTGAGGTGGAGAAGATAGCAATTTGGACAGGAAAACTGAAGGGGACAGTGTACCAAAAAGGGAACTGTTGGTCCGAGATTGTTTTTAACACAGGTGGTCACTGGTAGAAACTGTGGACCAGTCAGTGTGGAGGTAGACTGGAATAAAAAAAAATCAGCTAGGATCATGTGACAGTACGAAATGCAGGATCACCTGCTAATATGAGTTCTACTGAAAGCAGCAGACTTTCCAGTGGAAAAGGAAGGAGGAAGGAAGAGCAACGCTACTAGTTACTCATGGTGTGACCGAGGACTAGCAATCTGTTATAGCAAGAAGTGTGTCCGCATTTAAAGGTGCATTTTGCCAATGCTGCCAGGAGCATGTAAGGAAATATAAAGTTCACTAAGTTATAAACATGGTGCTAGGCCGGAATGCTGCATAGCTCTGCTTATGTATGGAAGGAAATATGGTCTTTATTTTACGATCTGTGCTCCTGTAGTGTTACTGTGACTGCATGGTGCTGAAGGTAGAGGCGAAACAAATGGGTTAGCTTTCAAAGTAATTCTTGCAAGCCAGGAGTTACTAGGAAGAAATCCTTGCACCTGAAGCCAAGACTCAAAGGACCAAACCTCCTGTTATTTTACATTTCATGGAGCCATTGACTTCATTTTGCTGCTGTTGACACCTGTTACCAAAGCATCTGACCCGGGGTTCGACTGAGAAATTGAGTGGTACATTGAAACTGTCAGGCAAAAGACATCAGGGAAGAAACTGAAAGGTTATTGGGGTATGATAGTCCCAGCAACCCAGTGATATCTTGCTCAGCAACATTAATGAGTATCAGCTCATTTTGTGGATGCAAGTGAAGAAAATGTAGTTGTAATGTGTTATCGGCAAGTGTTGCTTCAGGCATGCTTGTGGTTGGGCTGGGGGACTGATAGATGTTAATAATTCAAGTTATCCCTATATGACCTTTGAAAGGCTTCTATTGTGGTAAAATAGAAACCTTCAGGAAGTGGATGCACAAAGTCAGCAAGAAGAGATGTTGCTTCAAGTCTTTGTATAGATCACTTTCTAAAAATGCCTAATGTTTGGAGACATACAGGGCTTTTATTCAAAGACACTTATCTGTAACACAATTCTTATCCACTGCCAACTGAGGAAACTTTGTCACTGATCTGAGTGGTAGAGTAATATAAACTGTCCAGATAATTTCCACTAGCTTAAGGGACCCTGTCTACTGTTTAGCTATGTCTGTTGGCACCAAATTGCCATCATCCCCCACTGTCTTAGGTGTCAGCGCACACACCTAAGCACAATTTATTTTCTTTATCCAACCTACAAAGAAAGAAAGTGCTATTATTCCCCTTCTACATGTGGAATATGAAGCTGGGAGAGTTAGATGTATTAGGAAACTCAGAGTTCTGTTAGGAACCTCATTCATGTTGAGTGAAATGAAGAATATTATTTATGCGTTGTGTATATATATATATATATATATATATATATATATAACAACAACAGCAGCAACAACAAAAAAACAACACTTGCAGAAATCCTTCTGGAAATTTCCTACAAACCAGAGCCACACTGCATTCAGAATGCTCCTACACTTCAGAGTTGTGATCCTTAAATCCCCCAGGGTGCAGGAACTCATCCATCTGACACATATGACACACTCAAGCCTGTGGCCAGGCTGATTTGAACTTTGCACTGTCAGACTCCATTTGATTGTCATACTGCTCCTTCTCTTGAGAAAACAAAACAATGGTAACGATGGTAATAACCACCCATTGTGGAGAAGGACCTGGGGGTCCTGGTGGATGAAAAACTGAACATGAGTCAGCAGTGTGCTCTTTCAGCTTGGAAGGCCAATGGTATCCTGGGCTCCATCAGCAGAGGGGTGGCCAGCAGGGATGGGGAGGTGATTGTCCCTCTCTACTCTGCTCTTGTGAGGCCCCACCTGGAGTACTACATCCAGGTCTGGGGCCCCCAAGAAAGGAAAGATGTGGAGCTGTTGGAGAGGGTCCAGAGGAGGCCACAAAGATTATCAGAGGGCTGCAGCACCTCCCCTACCTACAAAGACAGGCTGAGGGAGCTGGGCTTGTTCAGCCTGGAGAAGGCTGCGAGGAGACCTCATTGCAGCCTTCAAGTATTTAAAGTGGGATTATAAACAGGAAGGGAATCATTTTTTTACTTGAGTAGATAGTGATAGGACAAGGGGGAACGGTTTAAGCTCAAGGAGGGAAGTTCTTCACAGAAAGAGTGGTGAGGTACTGACACAGGCTGCCCAGAGAGTCTGTGGATGCCCCATTCTTGGAGGTGTCCAAGATCAGAGGTTGGATGGGTCCCTGGGAGTCCTTGTCTGTTATTAGATACAGAAGTTCATGGCCCTGAATATGGCAGGGGGTCTGGAACTTGATCCTTGAGGTCCCTTCCAACCCAAGACATTCTATGATTCTGTGATTCACCCACGTGTCACAAAGGGCTCAGGGGGACAAAGTCAGGATTTGTGAAGTAAATCAATCACTTCTACACTAGGAAAGTTTATGCTCCCTCTTTGTAAAAGATTTTTGAAGTGATTACATAGACCCTAGGATTTTAGTTACTAACATTTTCCATAAGAAACCTCCAAATGAAGTGACATCCTTTGGAGAGGCCATAGGACTATAAGATGCTTGGACTCACATTACCCATCTAGCCCATGGGCTGGCCCAAGGTTTTTTTAACTGTAGGATGGAAGATGAAATGTCAGAACTAGAGTTTGTTACTCTATAATCTTTCCTTTTGGCTCTGCACACATTCATGGAGTTCAAACAAGCTGTTCTGCAATTACTGTACCCTTTATAACCATGTCATCAGTATGAACATATTCCTTCTTCATATGACCCACAGAACAGTTTGCTAAATCTGATGATCCCGATAAAGATTTCAGTTGTTCACTGGTACATAAAGCAGTATGAAGACACCTGATGTTCATTATCTTTTATCACTACCAGTACGATCTGTACATAAAAAGCTCAATTAACAGTGATCAGCCTATGGATTGTCTTAGCTAATGTATCATCATTACTTCAGTGTTAGTCCTCTACTATCTGTAATAAGTAGGCCTCAAGGAAGAAACAAAATACTGTGCCAGAAATTAAAACAAAAAGATTCTGAAAGCCAAAGCAATTTGAGGATCAATCTTCAAAAAATTCACTGGAAAGAGGAGACAGCTGTAGGGCTCAGCTGGTCACACCTGAATATCATGAAAGGGATGATGGAAAAGGATACTGGTCAACTAGAGAACACATACGGGCATACTGTAACAGGAAGGAGTACTGAGGGACCAAACCAACATGAATGTAAAACCATTCCATAAGAAGAGGACTAAGGTGAAGTCAGGGACTTACAGATTTGCAATAAAGTTTGATTCTGACAGTAGGCAAGGTCTTGCAGACATTAGTATAGGATGAGATCACAAAACATCTGGAAAAATACGAGCTGATATAAAGGAATTAGGATAGTTTCTGGGGTGGAAAATAATGTCTGATAAACCTGGTGGAGGTTTTTAGAGGAAAAGCAGAGTGCGGATGAGAGGTGACATGGTGAGTTTTAGCTGCTTTGCATTTCATGAAGGTCCTTAGCACTTCACCAGCCAGTCGTTGCAACGGTACCGAATGCTGCCTGTGGTGCACATCTTTACTAAACGAGTAGAAGTCTTACACATTGATCAAAAGGGCAAAAGTGACAGAAGAAAAGACTGTTTATGAAAACGCTCCGTTTGATTATGCAGTTTCCTGTACCTTATTTCTGAATGAAGCTCAGGTAGCAAAGATAACAGACTAAAACTCAGGAGCAGCCATGAGAAATAACTGAAAGGTCTTTTCTGTTCTATTTTTAATATTCACGCTTTTGAATTCGCTAGGTACCTTTTCCTCTATATTTTTAACAGACGTAAACATTCTTATTATTCAGACCTGGTATTCTTTGAGCAGAGGTCCCTCCAAGTTGTGACTCGGAGTGGGGGACATATAAGTGGAGACCACTTAGCTACAGTGGTCAATGCACAGCTAATGGAGAGAGATAAATACTTCTAAAGACCCACTTTTCTTAACCGTGTATCTTACCCTGAGAGCACAAAGTAGAAGCAAACTGTATGTGATGACATCAGTGTGGAATCCAGATCCATGCTCTCATTGTGAATGCAAAATATAAAATGAAGAGGAGTCACGAGTCTAGATTTTATGTAATAATGACCTCATCTCTCAGGGTCTCCCCAAGTTCCATGTCCTGGGTTCCACACAGTCTCAAGGGAGTTTTTTTCCCTTTTGCCTACAGGAGGTCTCTGAACATAAAGTCAAGGCCAAGCATATGGTGGGCTCCCTTTCCCCTGTGAAGACAAACTATATGCTTTCAGGAATACACCAGTCACATGATGTCATAAGGAGCAGGATCCAATGGTCCTATTCTTCCTCTCAAGATTCTTGCCTTTTTTTGACTTTTCTATCTCCTGTATGTGTGGCTCCACAACTGACCAGATAAACTTGTGGTGTTCCAATGCAAGCACTGTGTAAAATCTGAGCTCACTTTCCTTGCAGACAGTATCTTCCAGTTTCTACAGCCTTTGGACTCCTAGGAAGAAAATGACTAGTGCCACATCCTTGTTCTCACTAACTCTAACTTTAAAGACCTTTCTAGAAGAATTAAGTGGAGACAAAATGGTATAGGATCCGGACTAGAACTTTGATCACAGCAGAGTTTGACTCACACATTTAAGGGAAAAACCTGGAAAACACCTCCTGTGAAATAAAGGCGTCTTTAACAAATTTAGAGAGATTTATAATGAGCAGTTCAGAAAAATATGTGGACTGATTTGCTGTCTGTGAAAAAAGTGGGATTTCAGTGGACTGGATTTCATCCCAGGATGACTAGCTCTGCCT
Source organism: Alectoris magna (assembly GCA_030625065.1). Taxonomy (NCBI): domain Eukaryota; kingdom Metazoa; phylum Chordata; class Aves; order Galliformes; family Phasianidae; genus Alectoris; species Alectoris magna. The sequence goes on along the minus strand of CM060562.1, from coordinate 110,969,293 downwards.
CTCAGCTAGCCAGCTGTCCTGGGCTCAACCCTGGGCTAATGCAGCTGTAACAGCTTCATTTCTGGAATGAGTTTGTTTGATTCTTTCCCAGATGTTACTTCTCTGTGCTGCTTTGCATATCATGGACATGCCTTGAGTTGTGCATTAATTCCTGTACTCTTTCTTTGTATATTTCATGTAAGTGTGGCACATTGGACAGGTTTCTAGTAAGAAAAAATGAAAATAGTCATTCATCAAATTCTAATACAGAAATCTTACTGAGGATATTGAACACTTTGTGAAGACACTTACTTTAAAGACTTCTTTTACCATATCTGTTCACTTTCAAGCCTGTAATACCACAACTTCAATTATTTCCATAGTTTTCCAATCACTTAATTGTTTGTTCAAGGTGTAACAGCACAAAAGTTGTAGGTGCAAAGTAAGAATATTTCTGCCCTTACAGTTAAACAGAGAAAGCATAAAGGGCAGTTGAAAATTAAACTCTCAGATTTTCTCTTAAGTAGCCTGAAAGGAATCTTGTGGATCATCAAATCCAGCCACATGCTACCTCAGCCTCCCACGTAACATAATCTGTTCATAAATTTAGCGTGCTCCTTCATAAAAGTGGTTAGGTTTCTTGCCATAACTACTCCTATGGGAAAGCTGACTTCAAAACCTCACTCTTCTGACAGTTTGAAACCATCTTCTAATGTCTCTTTGAAATTTATTCATGACCAGTTAATACACATTTGTCCTTATGCCAAAAATGTCCTGTAGTTTCAATAGCCATATCATCTTTCAGCTTCTGTTCTGATAGTTAAAACAAGCCTCTTGTCTCATATATGAATTTCCACATTTCTAAGATGGTCCCAGTTGCTCCTCTCTGCATCATGCTTATTTTCTTGGACAAAGGTGACTAGTATTCCAGAAGGGAATAATTTTGCACCTGTGCAATTGTACTCATCAAGTCTACAGTTTCCATTTTGGTTCAAACAAGTAAAAAGCATGAAAAAGGTTTTTATTTTAGTCAGGCTCTATTTGTAATGAAAACAAGTCCCAGTATATTCCCACACTGCGTTTAGCTCCATCTAGATGAGAGACAGGCTTAAGGAGCTGTAATAAAAGCTATCCTCTTCCATCAAATTCTCATCAATCTACATTAGGATTGAAGTGCCTTTGTCCTTGATTTAGCTAGAATGCAAACTGCATGTTTGCATCTGAATTATTTCAGAGTTATGGCTCAGGGACACAAAAAAGTTACCATGCTTTTGCAAGCTACTGTGTGCCAGCTGAGCTGTCACAGTTGCCTGTATTTGTTGCAATGTGATATAGTGCAACACAGTTCAGCTCACAGCCAGAGAGGATGAAGACATTCTGCATAAGCTGTTGGATACTGTGGGTGAGGAGTGGAAGTCATCTCCACAAGATGACTGATTTTAATAAGCTCCAGACTAAGACACTTAGATTTAGTGATTCTGTGCATCCAAATTTCTGTTACAGTCAATGTGCATCCAGTCAACCATAGAGAGAAGAAATAGGGGATGTTTGTAACTGGCCCACTGTCTGCTAGTCAAATGGGCTGTCTGAGAATCATCACAAAATACCCTGAGTTGGAAGGGGCCCACAATGATCATCAGGTTGAATTCCTGGTAGAGTCCATCTCTGGGGACTCTTCAAAATTGATGAAGAGGGTCACTTACAGATAAAATCTGATGTCACTTAACTTCAGACAGCCAAGTTAGATTATGCCCTATAACTTAGTACAATGCAACAATTCAGATATGTGTCCAAGTGTTTTGAGTAGAGTTCCATCTGATATGTTTTAAGGTCCAGCTGCAGTGATAACTTTCTGAAGTATGTTTAATGCATACTGTACTTAGATCGTGACTACAAGATACCTCACTCCTTTCTAATGATTTTTGAGATCAGAAGATGAAAAATGTTCCTAGACTACATGGTTACTGATGCAACACGCTAGATGGGGACTGTTGATACTTTGAGCTGCCTAGACATAGATGTCTGAATTCTCTCTGTAGTTAGAGGACACTGAGTTACACGGATAGCCCATCCAATGGAATCAGGTAGGCTCTTCAGCTCCTACTATGTATATAGATGTTTTGTAGGATTCAACTTCTCAGCACCACCTAAGGTATTCAAAACATCTCAGTCATGCTGTTGGTCCAGAAATCCTGCATCCTGTTTAGCAGCCCCTGGATGCATATTGGCTAGCCAAGTCTTTCCTGTGAGGTAGACCTTCATTACCTATCACGTAACCTTACAGACCTACTGGCAGAAGGCTGCATTTATCTTAACTATGTCATCAGTCCCAATCTATGCACATCAGTGGTGAGCAAGTCTTGCTTTGCTTTCATGTGAGTGATTGGCAGCTACATTCTGTCAGAAGCTTTGGAATATAACTCAAGAAGGGTGAGACCTCTGCAATTTTCTTCATAACCAGAAAGAGAATAATCTAACGAGGATTTGCTCTGTCATATGTTACTTCCATGCAAACCCATATACTTCATTAAGCAGTACAGGACCAAATGCTTCTAGAGTTTCCAGGTATTCTTTTGCTGCCTTTCAGTACAGACTTGCTGATATTTCTTGCCCTTCATAGGGATTTCCAAACAGGTGTCATAGACAAGTATTCTTTTCCTTTGGTTTTATTGCGGTCCTTTGACAGAGTCATCCAAAGCCTTTAATCCAAGTCAGGCCACAGTTTAGAGCTGAGAAGTAGTTTAGATCTGCAATATTTTTTCCTGCATGCTTCAAACACAATAAAATAAGAAAAATAAAACAAATGCTGTTCTGAATTCCCACCCTCCCCCTTTTTTTTTTCCCAATTTCTTTTCTTATTTTCAAAATGCTTTGATTAGATTTCCTTGAACTACTGCAACACAAAAAATCGCTCCCCAGCTGAGAACCTTTTATATCAAGTTTCATCCCTTTCTCTGTTGCTTTTTTTTTTTTTCTTCAGGAAAAGTTACAAAACACTCAAACCGGGAGGGTTTATAATGAAAGTGCTGGCAAGGACTTTGCTGTAGCCTTTCCAGATGTGCTGTTGCAATTAGGGCTGGGCAGATAGATTTGGATAAAATGAGGAATGACCCAAAGTCTTCTCAGAAGCTTTGAGCCATACATGAAACTCCAGGAAGCTGAAAGTATTTGGTTGTATTTTTTCCCCTCTTTTTCCTTTGAGGAGAAACCATATCCTAACTTAAGATGGAACTGCAGATGAAGCATGTTACTGAATTGCATCTGAATTCTACTCTGGATTAAAGCTTTGTAGTCCAAGCACACCTCACAATAACTAAAGGATCTTATGGCTTCAGAAATCACAAGCTTTCTACTTAAAGCCATAACAGTCGTGAGTATGCATCTACAACAAGATCGTCTAATTTCTACATTTTAGAAGTTTTTTACAGTTCCTTGTTTGAGACTGGAAAGAAAATAGAAGGGGAAGAAATTGATATCTTCCCAGAAGGTGCTCTGGGGTTACTGCAGTACATCTGCTGCATTGCACTGCATGCCAACATGCAGCATGGGGACTCTAGAGAAGTAAGAGTAATCCAGTGGATCAGAGCTTACACTTACCCTTTGGGATAGAGGTGATGGGCTTTGCATATTAAACTTTTCAGGAAGCAATGAAACCAAACCAGTTAACATCAGATATGAAATTAAAAGCTGGGGAAGGGTTCAATCTATTGCTGAAAACAAAGTTCCCTCATACCAGGGTGCAACACATTGGAAAGTACAACGACAGCAGAGAAACAAGATCCCATACTACAGCAAGGAAAGATTCACTCAAACACAACAGCAGTAGGCACAGAATCAAAGGAAAAAAGCTACTTACCTTTAGAAAGCCTCAGATACACAGGAATCCCCATAGAGATACACTTACCTCCACTGTCAGCCCTTAAATGAAGTCTGGGAAGGGGGGAATCCTGGCTCCAGCCCTTCTGGTCAGTCAGGAGCATTGCTTGGACCTGAGCTCCCCTGGGCTGACTCTGCCAAAAAGAAATGGGGATTTCTTTTACTGTGGGCTGCTCTTCACCTTGACTCATCAAAAATTCTGCTTTCTGACCTGATGTTAAAGGCTGTCCTACATACAAAATGCTCTCACTGCTTCTGTGTCATCTTCTTCGTTGTTATGATGAGAATATAAATGGAAGTGAGAACTGCTACTCTTGAACCTCTCACTTTTTAGCACATGCAGTAGGAGGATAATGTGATACATGTCTTACAACTTCATGTGGCACAAAGCAAAGGAATGGCATCTCAGTACATCCTGAATCTGCCATTCATGGATACAGTTCACTCAGCTTCCATTTTCACATCTTCAAAGATTCCCCGACTTGGCAGCTCAGGTCCTCAGTACAAGGAAGGGTGGTTTTTGTTTTGCTTTGCTTTGCTTTGTTTACCAGAGCTGACAAAGCTGTTGCATGCATACTGATAAGTAAAAGCACAAATCACAGAACCACAGAATTGCAGGGGTTGGAAGAGACCTCAAGAGATCATTGAGTCCAACCCTCTGCTAAAGCAGTTCCCTACAATAGGTCACAAAGGTGGGTGTCCAGATGGGTCTGGAATATCTCCACAGAAGGAGACTCCACCACCTTTCTGGGCAACCTGTGCCAGTGCTCCGTCACCCTTACCATAAAGTTCTTCCATATGTTAGTACAGAACTTCCTGTGTGCAAGTTTTAGGCCATTGCTCCTTGTCCTATTGCTACACAACACTGAGAAGAGCCTGGCTTCATCCATTTCCCTCCTATCTCTCTTCAGATATTTATAAACATTGATCAGATCCCCTCTCAGTCTTTTTTTCATGTAATCATCTTTACAAATTGAGACTCAAATGTCTTTAGTCTTCGTTTTTAACAAAAATTATCAATATTCCAGGAATTTTCCTGAGAATTGATTTTGGGCAGCTGAGAAAAGTGTCAGAGACTTCTTTTTCCTCCTTTTTTTTTTTTTTTTTTCAAAGATAGGCACTCAGTTTGGTCTGTTTGTTTGAAATTTCAGCATCGTTTCAGGAGTTATTGCAGATAACTGCTATAGTTGTCATCATACACTTTGCTAATTTTAACTATTCTGGACTGAACTGGGCAGATTTTCTCGCCTGTTATACCTGTGCTTAAATTTCATTTCTTGGGTACCACGTACAAAATTAATGAAACAAAAATCGCAGTAACAGATAAAATTCCCAATGCTTTCTGCTCCTCGTGTACTTCATATTTTTGTATGCTTTTATCTTAAAATCGCTTGCTAGGTAAAAATGTAGCATTATCAAATAGTAATCGGACATGTCCCTTCTCACAGGAAGAGAGATGAAGCCCAGAATAGGCTCTCAAAGTGCTTGAGACCAATGCCTTCATTTTTTTTCCCAAAATAGTTGTATTGAACTGTTTTATTTGAAGCTAGAGTGCTCAACATTAACCTAATGGCCCTTGCTGCATCAGCTGCATCATCAGCAATGCTGTGTGCACTCAAAGGCTTTCGCTCTTGATTTTGGAGTTTTTAAATGTGTATGATACGTACAGATATATAGATCACAGCTTATCTGGACTTAGGACATTTGTGTTTGTTGTCCATTTCCTATAAGGAAGATGATGCAGCCACCTTGATTTGTAAAGCTTGAGAATTTCATTATATGTGTATGACCAGGGTGTTCCAGTTAATCTGAGTTAATTCTTGTGCCTGAGCAATATTTAGGTTATGGATATAGATGTGCTAACTAGTCAGGAGGTAATGTGGGTTCAGGCTTTTGCTATTGCAGAACAGTAGGGTTATATAAGGGTTATATATAATAGGGTTATATATATATAGGGTTAAAGGTTTGATGTTTTGTTTTGGCTGCACAAAGTGTTACTTCAGAATGCGTGTTGGACCTGGGGCATCCAGAGAGCATCATCTACTCTGGCCAAAGGACTCCTGGGATGATTGCTTCCTCCATTGCTACCCAGAGCTCTCACTTTCCTGTCATGGGCTGTTGGTATCCAGGCAATCAAATACTCAGCCATTCATAAATTTCAAACCTGGAACACAAGGGCTGAGCATTCTGCAGAAAGCTCATTTAATTGCAGGAAAAGATGGAGCAAGATCAGGAGTGTTAGAAAGCAGTGACGCTCTGATGAGATGGTGGCAGATTCAGAAAGATCTAGGTTGGGTGGATAGAATGCAAAGTAGGAGGAAAATTGGCAGGAGCTCTGAGCTCTTGGAGCAATGGTCATCAGCTGGAACTGCAAAGTGTGACCAGATAGCAGCTTTATTGGGACTAATACCATTGAACTTCTTAATGACTGATGACGGACAGAGAGCACCATGGCAAGATAATGGAGAACATATTACAAGGGAAAGCTTTTTTCATGGAATCAACTTTTGGAAGGGTTTGGAGAAGCAATTTATATTGTCCTGAAAGTTTGGCTTCAAATATACTTTGAATCAAAGGGATGGGAGCACGTTGTCTCTTTGCAGAAATCCTGAAGAATAGCTCAATATAAATGATCTGCTCATATATAGGGATTTTCAGGACTTGCATAGTTATTCCTGCAATGGATCAAAATGTTTGTGATTGGGAGTCATTGGGAGTCACTGAGCTCCTGGAAGTGGGGAAGAGGGAATGACAGTCTGTGGTCAACCAAACCAAAGTTTCTTCAGAGCAGTCCAGTGTAAAAATGAACCCTCAAACAATTACTACTCATTCTTTCTCCTCCTGTTCACAAGAGTTTCCCCTTGAAATGAGGGTGAATTGATATATTTTACAGACTTTTCTGAGGTATGTGGATTTTAGCAACAGGAATTAGGCAATAAAAATTGTACTCTCCAGTGTGTAGTTATATTTAAAACGTTGCTGGTGGTGAAGTTACATTTATTTTTTTTAGGAGTTAAGAATATGATACTTGTGAATGGGGCGACAGCACGCGGGGATTATGAGTATGGAGAGCAGAACTGTTGGTGGAAGTCTCTCCTTATGTACAATTTGAAGACTTTTGCTGATCAAGTTGCTCACATTTCCTGCCATGTTCATCAGACTGCCTCAATCTTGAAGGTCTAGAGCCAGTCAGGTTGTTTTCAGCTGCCTTTCCTGAGTCTCTTTGACAAAACCTTTCTCTGTATATTTTTGTGTGTGTACCAGCAATGTTCACGGATGCATTAGTCAGGATGCCTAGCACCACCTCTGTGTTGGCTGATCTTTAAGGCTTTGCATTTTGGTGCTTCTAATACTGTCATACTTCACCTGTTGGAATAACAGTCTTGGCATTTCTTTTTTAAACTCTGACAAAAATAGTTCCTTTGTTTCTGAGAAGAAAAGATGAAACAGAAAAGATGAAAAGCAGATAAGTACAAGAGTTGTTAGGTACGGCGAAACACTGTGCTCAGAGAAGAGAAGGCTCCGGGAAGACCTCATTTTGGCCTTCCAGTACTTGAAGGGAGTGTATAAAGAGGAGGAGTGTCATGTAGAGGTACCAAGCAGGGCAAAACGCTATGGGAATGTGTGTGTGCCTTGCCAGATCTCTTCAAAGGCATCAAGAAGAGCCAGCAACATAGCAACAGTATCAGCCAGGTCTCGGTTCAGTGCTTAGCCCACTGGTTCACACTCAAATTTGTGTCCAAAACATCAAACTAAAGAATCATTCAGCTTGTCACATGAGGCCAGCATTCCTCTTCTTGTCATCATGAAAGAACCCGAACAATGTCAGCAGTTAAGCCAAAACGCATCAGACGCTGCATCCTTTGCTGCTGAAAACTCCTCCTCTCAACTCGTCCTCGCTGCTTGTAAGAAATCCCATGTTCAAGGGCAGACTGGAAACATATGGAACAATCCTATGTACGTATGTGTTTACCACAAGAATAAAAGATCACGAACAAAGCCAAACTGACTGTCGTATCCATTTGCATACCTTTCACTTTGACACTCGCTGAAAGCTTCCCAAATGTTCTGCCAGAAAAGAGAAGATGCTTGGAGCTGCATACATGCATTGGAAGAGAGGGATCATAACCCAAAGGACTTCTCAGCATCAAGAAACCAGACAAAAGGGGAAAAAAGGTAAAACAGGAGTCTCACACATTTCCTCTCATGCAAGTTACTCCTCACATGCCGTGTCCCTGTGCCTTCCTTGCCAGTCTCTCTGCCTTAGATGGCATAATTTGGGGAAAAGAGTATTTTTCTGGTCAGTGTCTGCCCAGCTCTTGTCATGACAGCTCTGTGCTCTGGGTGTGAGGCTGCTGGAAGCAATAACGATGCTGCCCTTAGTAATAATTATCCCATTTTCCCATTTTGTATTTTAACCTTGAAGCCGTCATTCAGGGCTTAGCTACTATTTGTGGGAGCTCGGTTATTTTAATTAAAACAAAACAAAACAAAACAACAAAAAACATACAAAACAATAGAATTCCAGGCAAATTGGCCCTTTTCCTATTTGCTTTGTGTGGACAGTGATTTGCTCACAAATCTCTTGGTCAGCCAACCTGCTTGATGAGCTCCAAGTAGAAACAAAGACGCTGTGTGTGTTATTGGACCAAACAATATTTCAGTTCATGCTGACAGGTAACCTAGAAATTATTTTACCAGCTCTTGCACTGGAAAACATAGGGTGGCCATAGAAATTGCCACCAGTTCCAGCAGGGTCCAGTGCTGCATTGTCCACAGAGAAACTCCTTTGGCTGAACTGCAAAAAGAAAAAGGGCGTGAGGGAAGGAAATAATAATTGCAACAACCATCCATGTGTCTGCCTTTTGCATGCTGGAAATGCTCCAGATAACTTTGCCTCTCTTGGAAGTCGCTGTTTACTCCGGTTGCTTTGTGCTGTGCTAACGGCTCCGATCAATTCAATGCTATTCCTATGGCTTAGAGTGGCTGTCATCTGAGTTTATGAATGTGAGATTTGTTTGGCTCTCCCCCTACCCCATGAGTGACTGGGGTTAGAAAGTGAGATTATATTTGGGCAGAGGGAGAGAGATGCTGCTAGAAGGCGAACTGAACGGACATTGTGAATTTATTTTCTTTAGATGTAAGGCAGTTGTATTTATGTGGAGTTGTAAAACAGAAAAGATATTGGGTTCTGGTGCAGGAATTATATACGAACTCACAAAAATGTATACAGTGAGAGCTTATAATAGAAACTTATTCCAGCAGAATCACTTTTTTTCAACAAACATGTAGATTGGCATGTGGAGCATGCTGTGCTGAAGAGATCGAAGCTTGATTGTGGTTTCATATCTGGCATTCCTGAGTGAACAGAGAACTGTGCTTCTTATTCATAGTATTTTGGACTGGGGGCTGGAGAGGGGATGCTGCCATGCAGAATGGCTCTTGGTTTTGCAGAGGAATGGGGAGCAAGAGGAGAAGAGCATTCTGCTTTCCCTCATTTTAACCTCTCTTCTCTCTGAAGATCTTTTGATTGTGGCAGCACTGAGGTAAAATGCCAACAGAAAGTGCAGAATTTAATCCTTCTAAATAATATCTAAACAATTAATTTGCTAAAACGAGCTTTAAAAATGTAAAAGTCATTAGGATAATGCCAAATCAGGCTCTTCTATCTCTGTGGGTTGCTTAGGTTTCACATGAGCAGTAAGGAATGGGATTTGGTTATGGTTACCCACAGTGAAATAGAGCGTATTGTTATATGCTTATAAATTTCAGGAGAATAAGGTATTTTCAGCTTTGTCTTTCAGTATTTGCAAGGCCAAGGCCTTATGAAAGAGACAGCACTTCCAATTTGTATTTTAAAAAAATCCCTACCTTGTCAATATACTGCTGTAAATGGCCTCTTGTGGTAAAACACATCATCCATCACCTGCTCAAGAGCCATGAAGACATAATCTAAGCCAAGATGTCATCACTATAAATATAAAATTTCATGTGATTATATTGAGAGTTATCTCTTTCTGAGTGTGAAAGAGAGACTATCATGCCTTGAAGGTTATCAGTGTGACACAACTCTCTAATTAGACTCTGCCTGAAGTTCAAGTGGAGGATCTGAGGTTTGGGGACCTGGGCAGGGTTCCTCAATCCTTCTGCAGTACTATGCTCTCACGCTGCTCAAACTTCCCACTCTTAGTTCTAAGGAAGTGATAGGAGGATGTGGAAAGTTTTCAGTATTTTGTCCCTTCAAATAAAGTCTGAGATGACTTCGGGCCCCACAGTTTGTTGTTAAATAAGGATTTGGATCAGTAGAAAAATCTCTCATGTTATCAGATATTCTGATCTTCTTACATGACAAAATTACTGGGGCTTTTAGGCTGGCATCAATTTATAACCTACGTACTCCTGGACTCCCAATGACCTTATCTCAGTCCTGCTCTTATTTCTTTGATGCAAATAGAAGATCCTCATTGGGATGCTATTTAAATTTTCTCAAAAAGAAAAGGAAAGGAAAGGAAAGGAAAGGAAAGGAAAGGAAAGGAAAGGAAAGGAAAGGAAAGGAAAGGAAAGGAAAGGAAAGGAAAGGAAAGGAAAGGAAAGGAAAGGAAAGGAAAGGAAAGGAAAGAAAAGAAAAGAAAAGAAAAGAAAAGAAAAGAAAAGAAAAGAAAAGAAAAGAAAAGAAAAGAAAAGAAAAGAAAAGAAAAGAAAAGAAAAGAAAAGAAAAGAAAAGAAAAGGAAGGTGTTGGTTTTCTTTCTTCCTACTGGGTTCACTGGGTGATGTGCTGCCGAAGAAAAGCTGGCCAACGCTGTAAGCAAGGGACCTGTGATACCTGCACTGCGGAACACCTGGGGAGGTAGTGGGAAGCTGAAGGAACTCAAGACAGAAAAACTCAACGCCGAGCTGATGAATCTGATGTATTCCAAGAATTTTCAGAGGTGCTAAGATTCATCTTTTGTTGCAATACATGACGTCATCATCATCATCATCCTGGGTTCTACTTTCTACTCCAGATCTCGGATAAAACAATTTTTTTTTAGATCTTTCGATTTAGATAGAAAGCTGACATGTGAAACTCAAAGAAATTAAACACTGTCCTGTTAATAGGATTCATATAATCAAAGTACTCATTCCTATAGTGTAGCTCTGTCTATCTAGCGTAGTAACCCTAGGCTCATCTCATAGGCAGGGGAAAAAAAGTGATATCTCTAGGAAGTGATTTTTGAAGCCTGTTTTGTGTTACTTTAGGCTGAGAAGACCTGTGCTTTGGAGGAATCAGCCCATTTCCATGCCCTACATCGGGAAGCAACCACCACCTGCATGGCAGGGTTTGAGGAATCCCATCCTTTCTGCAAGGAAGAGACCCAAACCTCTTGTAAAACTATTATGCCTCCTCTTAAAACCACCTTGATGTTTTGCTACCATTACCTCTGTACAATGGTTTCAGGCTTCAGTCTTCTGAAAATCTGAAAACCTCGTATAAATTTCAGAGTCAATGTACTCCCAGTGATTGATCGGAAGTCCATTTGTGCTTGAACTCCCATCTCTCTTTCACTCGTTTAGCCCTTTCTTCTCAATTCGAGAGAATAAATACAAATCCCCACTGCGGTAGATTACAGTCAATGGATTTTGGACTCCTTTCAGCAGAAAAATTTAGTTGGAGACCTTTTTCAAGTATTCTTAATCAAACTCAAGATGAACACGGCCCGTCACTGAACATGACCTGAACACTAAGCCTTTCAGGTAGAAATATTTGAGTGATGTTTAGAAACATGTGAAGGATGTATTCATTACCCTGGATTAGCAATCAACTAAATCTATTTCTGGCCACCCTCACTTTTATTCAGAACTTACTTAAGAAATTCGGTTCAGTTCTGATGTAATCTTTACTTAGATCAAAATATTGAAGTTTTTGGGAATATCTCACCATACAATGGTGGTTGTCATGCTTTATTTTTCTTAAAGAGAGGACTTTTTATTGTATAGTATGTAAAAACAGAGTACTGTGTTTCAACTTAGCCCTCTGAAAGACAATATGAGGCTGTGTATCCAGAAACACAGAACTGACATATTTAAAGGGGTAAATGATATTGAGTCTTCAGAGAAAAACTACAGAAAAATTAAAGCCGTCTGCTTGAGTTGCCATTGAACATATGGATGCCAGATTGCAATGGTGAAAGCCCTCATCTGATTTGAATGCTTTGACTTTTCACAGTGGCCTAATTATGATTAAGAACTGCCCTCTGTAACAATGTGCAAATCAATAACGTGTTTCTCTATGCTAGGAGGAGGAGGGCTCTTTAGGTTGCCCGGCTGGCCAACGATCAAGGACATTGTTCTTGAGTACTGATTGCCCTTCATGGTACGTTATTATTCATGGAAATAGTGCTTCTCACTCTTCTAGAGGTGACATCATGAAATTAGTGAAGACAAGCCTCGTCTCTCAGCAGGACGGGCGCCAGGGTCGGATGCAGACATGACTGACTGGTCCCAAGGCAGATGCTTGCTGGTTTCTGAATGCTGCTGGAAGAGGCTGTTGCAGTGACTCACCAGAAAGCTGAGGTGGTGCAGGACTATTCTTAGCAGCCCACCATAATAGTACGTTTCACTGTTCCCTGATCATGGACTTGCTTTCATCATCTTAAAAACTGGATTTGTGGAAAACAGCCTCACGAAATAAGAATAGGTAGATGAACTGCAGTTTACTTGGCCTTAAATTCGGAGTTCCTTCTGGTAAATGAACCGTGAAGAAGATTTGCTAAACCATTACTATCCCCCTCAAAAGCTGTCGTTGAATTTTATAACAAGGATTAAATGGAATTTGGCCAAGTGGAGTTAGAAAATGGCTGGGTTGGGTAAAGACTACTGACGATTAAGTCTGATGATTGGAGAGAAGCTGAAAACAAATCCAAGTATTTGAGAGACAATCATAGAATCACAGAATCCTTAATGTTGGAAGGGACCTTTAAAGGCCACCCAGTCCAACTCCCTGCAATGCACAGGGACACCACAGCTCAATCAGGCTGCCCAGAGCCTGATCTATCCTCGCCTTGAAAGTCTCCAGGGTCAGGGCATCAACCACATCACTGAGAAACCTGTGCCAGTGCCTCACCATCCTCACTGTAAATGACTTATTCCTTGTACCCAACTAAAATCTCCCCTCTTTAAGCTGGAAGCCATTTCCCCTTGTTCTATCACCATAGACCCTGATAAAGAGTCCGTCCCCTTCTTTCCCATAGCTTCCCTTTAGATACTGTAATGATGCTCTCTCACAGCCTTCTCTTCTCTAGGCTGCACAATCCCAGGTCTCTCAGCCTTTCCTTACAGGAGAGGTGTTCCATCCCTTGGATCATTTTTGTGGCCCTTCTCTGGACACGCTCCCACAGGTCCATGTCTCTCTTGTACTGAGGACTCCACATCTGGACACAGTACTCCAGGTGAGCCACAGAATCACAGAATTTTAGGGGCTGGAAGGCACCTCTAGAGATCATCTAGTCCGAACACCCTGCCAAAGCAGGCTCCAGCGCAGAGCAGAGGGGCAGGATCACCTCCCTTGCCCTGCTGGTCACACTGCTTTGGATGCAGCCCAGGATACGGTTGGCTTTAGGGCTGCAAGGGCTCATTGCTGGCTCATGTCCAGCTGCCATCCCCCTGCACCCCCTGGTCTTTTTCAGCAGGGCTGTTCTCAGTCCTTTCCTCCCCCAGCTTGTATTGGTAGTGGATGTTACCTTGACTCAAGTGCAAGACCTTGCATTTGGATCTGTTGAACCTCATGAGGTTCACCCAAGCCCGCTGCTCAGCCTAAGTCCCTCTGGATGGCATTCTGTCCCTCTGGTGTGTCAACAGCAAACTTGCTGAGGGTGCACTCAGCTCCACTGTTGATGTCACTGATGAAGATATTAGAAATTATTGGTCCCAGCACTGACCCCTGTGGGACACCACTCATCGCTGATCTCCATCCACACATTGAGTCATTCACCACCACTCTTTGGACCCGATCCTGCAGCCAGTTCTTCATTCATCAAACAGTCTACCCATCAAATCCATGTCTTTCCAATATGGAGAGAAAGATGTTGTGGGGTACCGTGTCAAAGGCCTTACTGAAGTCCAGGTAGATTACATCAGTGTCTCTTCCCTTGTCCATTGATGCAGTGACATCATCACGGAAGGCCACCAGGTTGGTCAGACAGGATTTGCCCTTGGTGAAGCCTCGCTGGTTCTCCCATGCCACCTCCCTGCCTTCCACGTGCCTTAGCACAGCTTCCAGGAGGATCTCTGATCTGTCCTGGCACAGTGATGAGTCGGTAGTTCCTGGGGTCATCCTTTTTACCCTTCTTAAAAACAGGTGTGATGTTTTTCCAGTCTTTCCAGGGACTTTACAGAATATCTCAAGAGAAATAGCCCAGAACATCCAAGACTCTTTCAGACAGGAATAGGGATGTTCACGGAGGCTGAAGTCAGGAATGATCACAGAAAGATAGGCATGTTTTGCTGCAGTTAATGAAGAGAAAGTAACTTCCCAGTACAGCTAGGAGCTATATCACTTTACCCTGATTATAGAAGAGCCAAAGGCAATTATGTTACTAATTATAGCAGCTCTGCTGTGTACCTCAAGTTAAGGAAGGATATGGGCTTTGGAATCACATTAGGATTACTCATTTCCAAAATCTCTTTGTAACGTATTCAGACTACCATACTTTTCATTTGCTTCTCTCCTTTGACAGTATTGTAAGTGGTCTAAAAATAATGGATTCGTCTGTATTTGGGGCCAATCCAGAAGCCTGTCAAGTGCCTGCATCAGGGTAGGAAGCTGTCTGGATAGGACCCTGATGGAGCCTGGGTGGATCTGATTATGAGGATCCCTGCAGGCCTGCAGCCTCCTGAAGCAACTGGCGCTGTAGTTTTCTCTGCATCTGCTGCTTGAACTGCTACGATTCTTTTGTCACTGGAGACATTGCAGTGACTCAGACCCCGTGGTTCACCCCAAGGACAACTTTTGGCATCAAACAGCCTCTCAGGGCTCAGCAGCCCTGAAGAGGGAGTTGTCTCCAGCAAGCTGCTTCATGCCTTCCATCCCCAATGGCTAGCTCTGTGCATTTGACCTTGAGCATCTGGCTATATATAAATATATATATATGTATTTATACACTCCAGACGGTTTGCTCTGTACTGCTTACAGTGCAGCTTCATTTAAGTTCTGTGTTTTAAATGCTTCCCAAGAGCCATGGCTTAAATTGAGTGGAGTTGACTACTTATATGAAAAGCCATCTTCTCCTGACTCCCATCCATATCCTGGCAAGTGTCTGCCAAAAATATTATACCCACCCCCTGCTCTCATGAAATATGCATATAAAATGCCCCCAAATGGTACCTAAAAAATTCATAGTGCCTGACCACATTATAGCAATGGTGGAACCTTGCAGTGTAAAAGATGCTTTGTGACTCTGACAGAGATGATGCCCTATTCAGGAAATTAATATACAGGAGAAGTCTAAACACACAGGCAAGACTCGTGTATATTATTCTGTAAGGATTATTCATGTCTTTGGAAAGAGTGCTGGAGCTGTACTCATTTACGATATTTAGTGTGCTTGATAAATATTTGCAGTGCAAAGTTAGAGAATATATATACATGTATATGGACATGTACATACATGCATTGAGATATACACGTATTCTGCTATGAGATAAGACATTTGGAACTGCAAATCCACAGTCTTTTAATTAATATCTCACTTATAATAGGGGAAGAATAGCCCTGTGGTTGATACATACACATTTTCTAAACAAAAAACCAACCTGAAATATTGACTGAATTTGGAATTTATTAATATTTCTCTCTCACACACACAGAATAATGGGAGGACTAGAAAAAATGCTTCATTTTCTCATTCTGACTCTTCCAAGACCTTGGGGAAAATGTTTGTTGGGCTTTTTTTGTTTTAAAAAAGAGAGCTGATATCAGTAAGAGCTCTGTAATAGAGATTTGTGTTTAATTCCCAGCAGCTCCACAGGGAATCTGGAACCTGGAAACTACACATTATTTTTCCTATCTTTTTTTCTGTCTCTAAATTGTGTTTCTTTCTACAGGGAGCTGAACTGATATTTTGGCCTTATCATGCTCTGATTTTTAAATATTCGGTAGTTTTCAGCTTACAGTAAAGGTCAAGCCCTTATTTGTTCTCTACAATGACCTGCTAGGGGAGTTTCGGGATAATTGACTTATCATTACAGCAGCACTCAGGAGGCAGTTTGCAACCTGTCAGGGATGGCCGTGGACCTATGTGTAAGAGGACACATTAAGGGTCTTGCATGCTCTTTGCCTTTGAGAGAGGAAGGAAATCTGCCATTTGTTTTTCTCATTTAAAAGGAGAACACCAGCACAGATGTATCATTAGGTGTTAGTCATTAGGCATCATACCAGCGTGCTGTGGGACAACCAGAACCCAAACCAACATCTCTTGTGTCATAGAACCATAGAATCACTGAATGGTTTGGCTTGGAAGGGACCTTAAAGCCCATCCAGCCCAAACTACTGCCATGGGCTGGGTTTCCCCCAGCAGCTCAGGTTGCCCAGGGCCCATCCATGGCCTTGGGCACCACCAGGGATGGGGCACCACGCTTGTCTGGGCAAGTCTTAGAATTGTATTTATCCCACTGGATCTCCTTTCTTTTCTGCTGGTGCAGCCATAGAATCCTTCAATCATTCAATCCTTGAATGGTTGGGTTGGACAGGACCTTTAAGATCAGCCAGTTGCAACCCCCTGCTATAGGCAGGGACACCTTCCATAGCCCAGGTTGCTCACAGCTCCATCCAGCCTGGAGTGCTTCCAGGGAGGGGCATCCACAGCCCCACTGGGCAACCTGTTCCAGTGTCTCACCACCCTCACAGTAAAGAATTTCTTCCTAACCTCAAGTCCAAATCTACCCTCTTTCAGATTAAAGACATTTTCCCTCATCCTGTTGCTACCTGCCCTTATAAAAAGTCCTTCCCCAGTTTTCTTGTAGGCCCTCTTCAGGTACTTGAAGGCCAATATAAGGTTCCCCCAGAAATTTTTTTTTCTCTACGCAGAAGAGCCCCAGTTCATGGAATGGTTGAATCATGACCATTGAATCATTGAATGATTTGGGTTGGAAGGGACCTCTAGGATTGTCAGGTGCCAGTTAAAGATCATAGAATCATAGAATCACTCATGTTGGAAGGGACCTCAAAGATCATCAAGTCCAACCACAGCCTAACCACAGTACCCTAACTCTAACAACCCTCTGCTAAATCATATCTCTGAGCAGCACATCCAAACGGCTCTTAAACACATCCAGGGACAGTGATTCAACCACCTCCCTGGGGAGCCTATTCCAATGTTTAACCATCCTTTCTGTAAAAAAGTGTTTCCTAATGTCCAACCTAAACCTACCCTGGCGCAACTTGAGGCCATTTCCCCTTAAATGAAAAAAGATGTAACTTTTCGTTGCAGTTGAGACCTGTTAAAGAATGGGAAACTTATGAAGAGAAGGTAAGGAAGGAGACAAATGCAATAGGCATGAAGGCAACCTGCACAGCAGACAGATTTCCTTCTGTGTTAGTCACCACTGTTAGCCTTCTTGCTGAGTGGATGAAGAGTTACCGAATTCACGCAGAGCTCAGCGGGACGGGATCACCTTATCAGAAAGGCCTTTTCTGCAGCTTGCTGGGCACCACCTCGTCACAACAATGCGTCAGACTTAACAAAACAAACAGAGAGAGTGTGAACACATCCACTTAGCGACAAGTGAATAAACACTGCTCTGTGCGTGCGTGTTGGAGGTCAGTGGGTGCTGCTCCAAAGGCATCTGTCTCCTCTGCTGGCAGACACTTCTGACAGAAGCAGCATGCTGCATCTCTGACTTGTGTAACCATTGCCCAGCGGCCAGCGTGATATCGGAGCTCCAAGAGGCCAAGTCTATGCCTGGCTTTCCTCCCAAACCCTATTAAGGCTGACTGGAGCTGTTTGCATATCATTTTCCAGCAAAGTGATTTGAATGTGTGATTAGTTAAAATAATTTTATTTTATTTTATTTTATTTTATTATTTTTCTTTGAAAAGCAGTCTAATAAAGCAGGGACTGTAGCTGTGAATAATTTAACTGATGAGTTTTGCACTTGTTTTTTCAATCATTTGCTCTGGGGAAATTCTGCCAGTGATTTGGAGTCAGTGTAGCTGCACACACACACACACACACCGGTGAGGAACGGAGCCCACATTTCTGTCTTTGGAGCACTTTATCAGTTCAGATAGAAGCATTTAGGAAAAACAGGGTTTGTTCAAATTAGTCGATTCCTTCCACCCATGCCTTGAGCACACACACACTGCTCTGGCAAAAGGCAGTGTTTCAAGATTTTAGGGATTTTCTTTCTTTCTTTCTTCTTTTTTTTTTTTTTTTTTTTTTTTTTTTTCCAGTTTCCACCTTTTACTTATTTATCTTTCACATTTGATTTCTGTCTATCTTGGATATAAACCAAAAAAAAAATAAAAAAAGTGTTTTGAATTTCCAATAAACTTCCGCTTTCAGAACTCCCAAATCACGACAGCTCTGAAAAGAAATGGGCTCTTTCAACACTGGGACTTGCCTTGTTCCAGCAAGCTCTGAGTGCCCTGCTGTGGCACTCGTGCTGGCAGACTGCTCCCTAACTCCAGCTATGTCCAGAAGAGGAGATCCTGCATGTAGACTTGGTTTCCCACCCTCAGCACATGTCCACATTGCCCATCTCTGAGTCGCAGCCCTGCAGCAGGGAACTGGCATGCTTTGAGCCCTCTGGCTCCAGCCTGGCTTCTCCAAGCTTCCAGGCTCCCTGCTGTGGACCTGGGAGCTGAGCCCAGATTAGATCTGTTCTTCCAGGCTCTTGGCTCCTGGAGAGGCTGTCTGGAACTTTTGGCATCAGTCCCTGCCCTACAGCTACAGACCCTGCAATGCTGAAGACCTTGGCTTTGGGGAAATCTTCTTGGAGGGTCTATGCAGGGGCTGTCCTGCTTGGAAAGCTCTCTTTGTATATTTGATCTTGGATGGCCTACACAGGGGCTGTTCCACCTGGAAAGCTATTTGTATGTGTTTGAATAGCTCTTTAGTGCAAGAAGAGTTAGTCAAAGAACTTCTGAGCTGTCTCTTGCAAGGGAGAGCAGAGGACAGGTCTCCCTCTCTGTCTCTTGCCTGATGTTCTCCATTGCAGAGCTGACACAATCGCCTGTTGGTCAGGGCTTTCCTCTGGGAGGTGAGATGGAAGTTTGGGTCTGGCAGTGCTTGGACTCAGCTCATGGATCTCACACTGGGGTTTTGTGTGGAAAATAGGTAAGATACTTTAATTCCCAATGGATTTCATGAGAGACTTCTCCCTAATCACACAGGCCCAACAATTCAGTCCAGAAAAATTCTGGAAGCTGTAAAACTATCTACTGATGTAAAATCTTGTTGATGCTTTTATTATGAGGCAGAAGATCACCATTAAACTAATAATATAATGGGTGATCTTTCATTTCTTTTTCTCACAAATAATTTACACCCACTGAAGAGAAAATGTGGTAAGTCCTTCCTTCTCTCTGTGTCTTCTATAGTAGGTTGTAACCTTTCAAGTCTAGTCAGAACTATCCAGATTTTGATTGAAGTGATGTTTACCATAAGATATTCACCATGCATTAATTCAAAATAGAATCACTGTGCCCTCTGGAAAGTCAGAAAACAGAAGCAATGAGTCGCTATCATCTCTAAGATTGCACTGCTGCATGCACTATTACAGCTCTGAAGGGCTGCAATCAGACGCTCCCAAGTCATGGTCTCATTCAGACATGACAGTCCTCAAAGCATCCTTCACTTCCAGGTGGGATGGTATTGTTAACCTTTGTTTCCTTCAGTGAGCGATATGTTAGCTCAGTCCTCTCCAACCCTCGCTCCTCTTTGCCTGTGACTTTGTTTCTACATGCAATTCACAGAAACATAGAACTGTTTCACTCGGAAGGGATCGATAAAAGCCATCTGGCCCAAATCTTCTGCAATGAACAGGGGCACTCACAGCTCCATTGGGTGCTCAGAGCCCCGTCCAGCCTGACCTTGGGCATTTCCACTCAATGAGACATTCAACAGAGATTGAGTTTACTTCGTTGATCCCTTTCTTGCTCTGTTGAATTGCAGATGGATCAGGCTGGTGTTTCTTTCTAATAGGGCTGATCACAGCTGGCAAGAAACCAGAGTGCTCCCCTGAAGCCAAGAATGCAAAGTCAAGTGAGTACCATGAATGGGGACCTACTTCCAATTTCTACTTTCCATATTTTGCAAAGGATTCTGCAAAATATGACAGTCTCCAGCTTGTTGTCTCAAACAACAGGCAAAGCAGAGGTGCTCCTCCTCCACTACAGTGTGACCTTGTCTCAAACTTAGCAAAAAAAAGAATATTTAAGAAATTTAGAGACCAACGTTAAAGAAGAAGATGGAGGTTATGATTTCTTTGCGTTCTTAAAGAAGCCAATGGCCAAGAGCACTAGTCCTCTGCAGCCCAAAGCTGTATTAAAATTGCAATTAGAGGTTGTTTTAGATGGTGTATCCATGACTTTGGGGCTGATTTAGGAGCTTTGTGACATTATCCTGCTTCCAGGCACTTTCCTTGATTTGTTTTCTGTTTCTGTGAATATGAGGAAAGTTTTGGGAAAAGGGAGTGTCCCGTATTTAGCTGGGCAAGTCTGGTGAGCCCAGGTTTTGCAAACTTCCTGAAGAAACCTTCTCAGGTTAAAATATAGCCCCAAGCCTCTGTGTAGTCAAGCCATGGCACTGCTGAAGTCGGTGGATGGCTTTGGTTCAGAATTTCCAACAAGAGAGGACCCTCTCTGCACCTCTGAGATCTGATGGATGGCAGTGCAGTCCCGCTTGCTGAGGAGTGAATATGGAAAATCCACAGGGGGGGGACGTGTGATGGAGTTTGTAGCTTGATGCTAGCTTGAATCACAGTCTGATGAGAAAGAGGGAAGGAACAGCCAATACAAACCATCCTCATCCTGTTCTCCCAGCAGTCTCTCCTGTAAAGCACTGCTTGGAGGTGAGCGAACTGGAAATACTATTATTACTCAACTCCTGCTACTGTGAGACCGCCAGTGACTGGTGCAGAAAGAGCCAACTTAAATGACAATAAAGTAAAATCCTTGGCAGCTGCGAGTGTTTGCTTCTCAGTGCCTGCAAAGGGAAGCCTGGCCCGTACTCTGCACTCATGCTGTTTTGGAAACTTGAAGTTGTCCATAAGGCATCGTCTATGCAGAAGCCCTATCGCCAAGCAGCGGGAGATGTTGTCCTTAGCAGTGACAAATGATTGCCAGCGGTGATTTTGGGGAAGAAAGAGCAGCTTTCAGATGTAGAACATCTAGCAAGCCAGAGAGCTGAACTGAGCAGCAAGAGCCTGCAGCCATGTAAACACAGCAGTGCCACTGAGATGGGCCAGATCCTGAGAGCATTCCCCTCACCATGTGGGTGGCAGGACCTGGCTTGATGTCAATCGTGTCACATGCCATTTCCAATACTATGAGGCCAACTCCTGCAGAGCTGTACTGCACTGGCCATGATGGAACGCTGTAATTAAAGAGAGCTTTCCATACAGCATGGGTTGCTCCCAATCTGGCTGGTCCTACTGGTGCAGCCCTCCTCACCCCACTGCGTTTCCCACATCTGACCCGAAAGGGTGACAGGTGCCTTCCTGTGGGTGCTCATTGTTTGTCTGAATTAATTTGGGAAGGCCTGATCCAGTTTTCAGAGTCTTTCCATTAATTGTAGTGCCTCTTTTTGAATGGTCCTTGTCTGCATAATCTCAGATCTGCTGTTTCACACTTCATTCCCTTCCATGCCCATCATCTCCTATTGATTTACTGCACTTGAACTTCTCAGGTTTCACTATAATTCTCTTTCTTTTTCCTCTTTTTTTTCTTTTTTTTTTTTTTAAACTTGGATTTTCTTTCAGGACTACATTTAGATTTCTCTGTAAAAATTCCCCAAGAGCAGGAATTTCCCTATTATATTTTATGGTTGGAGAATAATGCACCAAAAAGAACTGGAAAACAAAGTAAAAGCCTTTAACTTCCCCGCTTCTGTTGTCTCTAATTGCCTCGCTTGAATCAATTTTGTTTCATGCTCTTGTGGATATCACAGAATCACAGAATCATAGAGTCATAGAGTGGCCTGGGTTGAAAAGGACCATAATGATCATCTAGTTTCAACCCCCCTGCTATGTACAGAGTTTCCAGCTACCAGACTAGGCTGCCCAGAGCCACTAAGCTTTACCTGGAAACACTGTACTTCCGTTGCACATAAATATGAGGGTACTTAACAATAAGACACTGATTACAAATGTACCTGACGAACATCCTTTAGATCATGTATTCCTGATTACTGGCCAGAATCAGGAAAGTGGAAGATGCAGAGATGTCATACTGTGGTAATGTCCGTCTCACTGTCCTCACCTTAAGCATGAATTCCTGTATAGCCTGTTCTTCCTGCATATCTAACATCCTGGAGATGCAGTATCCCCTTGCTTGCACTTGGAGCTACAATTGCACTCTTTCTGCTGATTCAGATGTTGCTATTTTTGTTCCTTTATGTAACTCCTAGAAAAGCTGATAGGAGAAGGCATTCTCTTAACCTCCATGGCTATTTCTGTATCAATTCAGAGCCACTGGCTTTTTGCTCTTACCAGACTTGCAGAGCAAGTATAGTTAAGATTGTCATCTGCTTTTTGCTCCTCATGCAGTCAAAAAAAACCCAACTATTTTCCCTTCCATTGTTTCTAATTAAATTCACTGGAATTTAATGGGCTGGACACACGTCCCTGAATATCACATTGAGTGTGTAAGGTACGTGGCTATCATTTATTCTATAGGACCACATTAAAAGAACACTACAGGAAAGGAAATGACCCCCTGCATCTCAGATCTGTGGCTATGCTTGCAGGGATGGAAAAGAAAACAATGATGTCCTTCCTATTGCACATGCAATTGATTGCAGCAGAGTTAACGTGTGGCCCTGTGGCCCTTTTGTTGCCACGTGGCAAACACTGCCAGTGATGCCATTGGAACACTGGTTTTCACCATGTATATCTCTGCACTGTGGGACAGCAGGGCAGCACGAAGGGCTGGCAGGCCATCTGGATGTAGGCTGTGCACATCACCTCATTGTTGTTTTCACCCCCATTCCCTCTTAGGTCGGTGCTTCATTTCTCCCATTCTCAGCTTGTGATGGTAACCAAGACATCCTAGGTGATGTGCTTTGTCACCTTTGGAGACATTCATGTGCTACTATTCTCAAGATAAAGATGAGAGCTGTCATACATAGACCGTACAGGTGAAATTCACTGATCCATTTCACTCATGCTTCTCCACATCGTTGCAGGCTAACTCGACCTATTGGGTCTCAGAAAATATGAAAGGAGAAGATGATCATTTATATGAGGGTATATATACCTCGTATAGGGGTATACATATATACCTCATATAAATTGTCAAATTATAACTGCAAAGGAGAAGACATACACTGCCTTTCAGGCAACTTTACTTATCCCGAGGATCCCTTCAGATGCTCACTTGCTAAGAAAGCAAGAGAGTCAGCAGCCAAGAAATTATTAATAGCAGCTTGCCCAGCTCCTCTCAGCTGCATCACACCTCTTCTTTAAACCAGAAGCAAGAAGTTCACAGCCTGGATAAGGAGCTATTGCAGCATGGGCCATCCTTTAACTGCCTCATCAGAGCTCATACCTGAACCTGGGAGCGGGCTTGCCATATAGTTTGAGCATATAAAAAAAGTACATTCAGTGAAATATCATAGAGTCACAGAATCATAGATTCCTTAAAGTTGGAAGGGACATTTAAAGGTCACCTAGTCCAACTCCCCTGAAATGCACAGGGACACCACAGCTCGATCAGGTTGGCCAGGGCCTGATCCAGTGTTTCTGGAGGTTGGTGACCCTGCACATAGCAGGGGGGTAGAAGCT
Organism: Alectoris magna; assembly: GCA_030625065.1. Lineage (NCBI taxonomy): Eukaryota > Metazoa > Chordata > Aves > Galliformes > Phasianidae > Alectoris > Alectoris magna. The sequence goes on along the minus strand of CM060562.1, from coordinate 110,945,457 downwards.
AGATAGTTATTATAGTCCTTTTCAACCCAGGCCATTCTATGATTCTATGATCCAGCCTTGCCTTGAAAGTGTCCAGGGACAGGGCATCAACCACACCTCTGGGCAACCTGTGCCAGTGCCTCACCACCCTCACTGTAAAAGACTTTTTCCTTATATCCAACCTAAATATCCGCTCTTTAAGTTTGAAACCATTCTCCCTTGTCCTATCAACACAGACCCTGCTAAAGACCCCTTATTTCTTGTAGCTCTCCTTTAGGTACTAAAAGATATCACCAAGGGTATTCTATAATATTTACTTCCATTATGAGTTTCCTACAGGAACTGAAAATCCCCAAATCCAGCATCTAAATCCTGGCAAGACTTCTGCTTCATTTCTTTTTTTCATGCATATCCTGATTAGATCCCAGGAAAGCCTCACTGCAATCTGGATGTCAAGACTGATGTGCATCTTGGTAAGGACCTGTCTACACCTTTGATGCTGGGGGAACTTTGCTGTGGGTGCAGTCTTTGAAGCTGTTCTTTGCTTTCATTTGAAGCAGAGCATGGAAGCTCAGCTGCTGAGCAGAAAGATCTGTGTTCCATGGCTGGAGGACAAACCAGCAGAGATGTGTTAACAGCTGCTAATGTGCTGCAGCTACAGCTTCAATTTCAGAGCATTGTGTGTTAAAAAAAATAATAATAAAAAACACAGATATTAACAGTTGGTAACAAGGGAATATTTCACTGGTTTCTCTTTGGACATAATGGAGGATGGGGCTTGGTGAACCAGGAATGGCTCCGTAACACAACATCCTGAGGCTGACAAGGAGCAGAGAGCAGATGAGAATGCTCCTACACAGTTTTTAATTTATAGCAAATTTAATTTCGTGTCATAGGTTTAATAAATAAAAACATAACTATCAGGGTAACATTTACTGAGGCTCTTTACTGGAGGAAACAAAACTTGGAACTCACCTCAAGCTACAAGGCACCACGATTGCATCCAGAACCTATTTCCTTCACCCTTCTCCTCTCTGAGTCTGAACTGCATTTGCTTCATTGCGTGGAAAAACGTTGTGATAGGTTTATTGTATTGCACTTTGGTAAATCCATCAGAGAGGCTTTGAAATCTGATATTCAATTAACCCCAAGAGGACAACAGGGAACAAGCACATCTACACACTGCAGACGTTGCATGGATGGTGGATATAATTTGTAATAGTGGAACAGAGTCTTCCCCTGATGTAATCAAAAAGAACAAACCAGACAAACAATGTAATTGCATCCATCAAGGCTGTTTGCCAGCAATAAGCAGGAAAACGATGTGTAGGACTTGGCGCTGTGTCTGTATTGCATTGGTGAGTCTGTTACTGGGTTGCACATTTGGTGAACTTCAACAAAGACATAGGAGAAATGGGAAAAGTTCAGGAAAGATTTAAAGTAATTCCCGACCTGGAAAATACATCTGCTAATGCAACTGTTGAGTTTTTCCAAGGGGCAATTAGAGAGTGGTTTAATCTGGGTCTGCAAGGTAGAGTTGGCCTGGCCTCGTCCTAATACTTTGGCATGCATTGCCTGCAGTGTACTCTGCTCTGTTAAAATTCTATGCCAAGGCTGTAGCTACAGCTGGAAAGCCCTCTGAGTCCTGTGCAGCAGAAATGGTTCAGTCTGCTACCCTGAGCTCTGGTGTACAGCATGGATGATGGCTTCTCAGATCACATCCAGTCCGAGAAATTATCCCTGATGTCTTTGCCTCCTTTTTTCCCCCTTCTTGGCTCTGATATTGAGCACTATCAGGTCCAGGTCTTAGTATGATAGCAGATTCATAGAATCATGGAATCATGGAATGGCTTGTGTTGGAAGGGATCACCCAGTTCCAACCCCCTGCCATGGGCAAGGCTGTCACCCACCAGATCAAGTTAATGGTTAGTGATGGTTAATAGCACTGCCTGCTGGCTGAGTGTGGGATACAATCACAAACTCCTCCCTAAGTGCAGGGGTAAAGAGAAAAAATATTTCATGCAGAGGGGCACCAGGAACTTCCCCATCTCTCAGCTGAAACCAGAGCCTGACTATGCAGCTTCTCCTTCCACCCATTATTTTGGAATATTTCTGTCAGTTGGTTTGGTTGCAGGCTCTGGTTGCAGCTTAAAGGTACCACTTGCTGATCACAGAATCATAGAATCAGAATCATAGAATGGCCAGGATTGGAAGGGACCTCAAGGATCAAGAAGCTCCAACTCCCCTGCTTCAAGCAGGGCTGCCAACCTCCACACTGAATACCAGCCCAGGCTGCCCAGGGCCCCATCCAACCTGGCCTTGAACACCTCCAGGGATGGACGGGGCATCCACAGCCTCTCTGGGCAGCTGTTCCAGCACCTCACCACTCTCTTGGTAAAGAATGATGGTTGCTACATCACCATCAGCCAGTGCCACTTGCTTCTCAGATGACATTTGTCCATTTGGGCTTCAGTATGCAGGCCAGCTAACTGCTTGGATGAATCTTAGGAACCACAGCCCTAACCATGTCTTACAGAAGACAGCATGTCCTATAAAGTTATAGAAGCCTGTATGTTTTGTGCTAGTATCTACAAGATGAACTGGTATCCACAAGTGTTCAAGGCAAAAACAGGACACAACCTGTAGAGACGAGACTTATCCATTAAGTTTCTATGACCAAGGTTGTGATGTCTGCTGCAAGACTTGATGCTTGGGAAGCAGCCCAGAAAGTGTCATCCAGCTTCAGCACAAAATGCAGAAATCACTGGCTGAAACTCTATGGCCCGTGGTGTCCAACAATGAGACTAGATGGTCCAAGTATTTCATTCCTTCTGGCCTGCGGAACTGTGACTACTCTAAAAATAAAAACCTTCAGCTTCCCCCTCTCCCATTCTGCAGTGAGCACTTGGAAGGGGGAAGGAGGCTGGGTCTGATTTGGATTTAGGAGACAGGTTAGAAACAAAATAATAAGAAGCATTAAAGTGAAAATGAAGAGTGGCCAGATTGCTGAATTTTAAAAGAAAAACAAACACACAATAAAGCGATACCTCCACTGCTTGGACCAGCTCCTACTCCAAACCACCTATCACATCTCATTAGAACAATGTTGAGCGCTTTGGAAAAGAGGTGCCTGCCTAGGATCCTCTTTCAAAGAAAACTGCTGGGAGTTTACTTAGAGATGAAGGAAAAAAAAAAAATAGAACTTTTATAAGAACCAGAGAGAGTAGAATTCCTCACTCCAAAGCAATTGTTATATTTTAAATATTCTATTAAAGAATCCATTTTCTTCTCTATCCTTAAATGGATGGGGATAGGTTTCAGTGTACATCTTGAACTGGGCTTTGCAGCGTTAGGATTTCCAGTGGCATTTGGTTTTGATAAACCTCTTTTTTTTTTCTTTTCTTTTCTTTTTTCTTTTTTTTTTTTTTTTCTTTTCCTTTGCCTTGAAGCATTTTGTTCTCTTGGCAAGAATACAGAGACTGGCAATTGTAACTCACTTGTTGTTGCCAGCAGTAAGGAAAGCTTGAGGTCCTCCTTTTAGCTGTAGCACGTTTGGATGTTTGGAACCAGAGCAGTGAAAAGAGAGGGAATAGAGGAGGGAGAAGGAAAGGGGAAAAAAAGGCCCCTAAATCTGTTCTCTTTTCTACTGTAAATTACAACCCTGCTTTTTTAATTTCCTTTCCCAGCACAATGTTATTCATTCACTTCCAAAATAAACAGGGGGCTTAGAGAGTGAACAGCTTGGGAGAACAAACTGTCCTCTTTTCACAGTCTTTACCTGTCAAAAGCCTAATTAAACACATATATGCTGATGGCAAGCAGAGTATGATGGCCTTTGGGAAGCTTCTGCATCCCAAGGGTTACACCAGGCTGATCCTGAACTCCGAGGTCTTGAGAGAACCAATAGGTTCTTGTTCAGCTGAGCTACTGAATGAGGCTGAAAATGTTCTTTTTCTGTAAAGACTCTGGTTTTCAAGCACAAAACCTTTGGGGCTGGATTGGAAGAGACTGTAAAGAAAGACTTCCCAGCTGGTAAGCCTCTTGAGATCCCTGATTTGGGATGATAGATGTTTTTCTTCAAGAAAACTGATTTGGGAGATAGAATTCCTTTACTGAAAAACAGACAACATTAAATCCATTCAAAGTGCATATGTACGTGCTTCCAGTTTTTGTTTGGCACAACAGGCAAGTTATCTCCAGCACTACTCCACGGACCTGCCAGAATGGTGCCATGGAAGGATCGTATTTTATGTTCTTTGATGAGGACATCAGATGTTCCTGCTTCATCATTTCTGACTCCTCAGTAGATTCCAGAATTTATTTTATGGAGTCTGAATGGTTAAGAAGGAAAGCTGAAGCAGGACTTGGTTTGCACAGGTCCTGTCCCACCCATCTCCTGAACGTTACATAGCCCTTGGAGAAGTAAAATTTATCATGCACACAGTTAGTAACCAGAGTTACGAAGTGGAGTGGTTGGAGGCAGAGGTATTCATCTCTGTCTTTGACACTGAGCTGAGCAGCTGAGATCTCAACACCCTTGAGTGAATTTATTAACCTGTTTGCCTGTCTTGACATGAAAACACAGCAGCCTGAAGTCTATGATTTTTAACCAGCGGTCAGTGTGGTTAGAGAAAATGGAAGCAAGAGTATTGCTGGGTTGGAAAGGCTACCCAGAGTCTGCCAGGAGCTGTGGGTCTCGGTGTTCTTGAGTGCAAGCTACAGTCTCCACCCTGGGGATGACTCTGGTGAACCCTTGGAGATGGGACTAGTGTTCCCAGCACAGGGAGTGCACCATGAAGAACTGGGCTACAGTGGCTTGTAACACCAATGGAAACCTTACTGGTGGTGGTGACAAAGTCCAGGACAGATCTGCAGAGGAAAGAAAGCATTAAGGTCAGGTTCTCTAACTCGAAGAGGTGGGTGCCTACAAAAATCTATTTTCGGTCTAAAGGAAGGTAAAAAAGAGGAAACGGCCGTGTTGGTTTTTTTACATTTACTGTGCATACCGGATGCAGCTGACTTTGTAAGGTCATTTTCTTGATGATTTCTTTCTGTTTTTCACTAGTATGCAAGGATTTAGAGATTCTGGAAAAACTTTTAGATTTTTCCTGTTTATGCAAGTGGGTTGTTGTTGTGTGCTTCTTTTTTGTATATGTATTTATACGTAAATAATGCTGGAATACAAAATAATGACTGGTTTGCAGAAAAACCATCCGGAAACTCCTCTGTATCCAAAGCAAAAAACAAAGGGGGGTTCTGCATCAGTTTCACAGGCAATGAAGTTAAAATGGATGCAAGGAAATACTTCTGCTTAAAGCATATAATCACCCTGAGGAATTCCCTGCCACAGGAAATCATTGAGGCAAAGAGTTGAAGAAGGTCAGAGAGATATTTTTGAAGGCTTGGATGTTTATATGAACAAGGAAAACATACTGTTTACTTCTTCGCACTAGGCAAGAAGACGAGTCAAGTATCACAGAGATTAAAATACGTGCCTACCATCTAAAAACTACAGCCATAAATCAGCAATCTTAAAGGTCACTTCCAACACAAACCATTCTATGATTCTGATTCTGTAAGAAGGTAACCATCTCTATGGTGTGTTTCATGATGCACCTGTTGAAAAAGAATCACGAGCCAAATCAAAGTACAATAGTAGCTGGAAACTTACAGTTTGGAGAAAAAAAACTAGTTTAACTCTGCTTCACAGTGGTACAATGATGCTATCACACAGTTACCTCAAAGTATATCGGAATTCACAGTGCTAAATAATTTTCTTAAAGTTTGAACCTTTTCTAACTTGCCTTGTTGTTCTGTACCAAAATAATCAAAAAATGGGCAACCTATGCCAGCACTTCACTACCCTTAATAATAATAATAAAAAAATCCCCTACATTCATTCTAAATCTCCCTCCTTTTAGTTTGAAATCATTTCCCCTTGTCCTGTTACAGCAGATCCTGCTAAAGAGTCTGTCCCCTTCTTTCTTACAGCCCCTTTAGATATTGAACTGTCTCTCTCAGGTCTCTCTAGAGCCTTCTCTTCCATGCTGCACAGCCCCAGCTCTCACAGCCTGTCATTGTAGGAGAGGTGTTCCATCCCTTGGATCATTTTTGTGGCCCTGCTCTGGATGGGCTCCAGCAGGTCCATGTCTCTCCTGTGCTGAGGACTTGTTCACAAGGTTCACCTGGGCCCACTACTTTTCCTGCCTTGATCTCTCTGAATGGCATCCTGTCCCTCGGAAGTGTTGGCCACACCACACAGCTTGGTGTCATCTGCACAACACTGCAGCTGACGCCCATCAAACCCATATCTTTTCAATTTAAAGAAGGATGTTGTGGGTGACCACGTCAAAGGCTCTGCTGAAGTCCAGACAGATGACATCAGCGGCTCTTCCCTTGTCCACTGATGCAATTATGCCATCATAGAAGGCCACAAGGTGGGTCAGGCAGGACGTGCCCTTGGTGAAGCCATGCTGCTTCTCCTCTACCTCCTTCCTGTCTTCCATGTGCCTTCGCATAGCTTCCAGGAGGATCTGCTCCATGATCTTTCCCAGCACAGAGGTGAGTCTGACAGGTCAGTAGTTCCCTCAGTCATCTTTTGTATCCTTCTTAGAAATGGGTGCAACACTGCCTTTTTTCCAGTCATCGGGAATATCACTAAACTGCCATGACTTTTCAAATATCCATTTTCCAAATTAGATCACCCAAATGTGCTCAGTCTCTGCTCATAGAAAGTGATTTCCAGCTCTTTTATCAGCTTTGTTGCCCTCATCTGGGTGCTTTCAAGGACCTTGACATCTTATTCATATTCTGGAGCCCATGCAATATCAAAGGCTACACAAACACTAAATATAGGAGAAGTGCAGCACCTGGCATTTACTGAGTTCATTCCACTCCTGCATCCAGATCATTAGCAGAAATGTTGAAGAGGACTGGCCCTCGAACTGAGCCCTGAGGAGCACTCCTAGCCAGATGGAGCCAATTCACTGTGACCCAGTGAGCTCTGCCATTGAGACAGTTCATCACGCAGGATAGCATGAACCTGTTCAACTCACAGGTGGAGAATTTCATAGAATCATAGAATCACAGAATCCTTAGAGTTGGAAGGGAGCTCTGAAGGCCATCCAGTCCAACTCCCTGCAATGAACAGAGACATCACAGCTAGGTCAGGTTGACCAGGGCCTGATCCAGTGTCCAGGGATGGGGCATCAACCACAACACGGCAACCTGTGCCAGTGGCTCACCACCCTCACTGTAAAAGACTTTTTTTTGTCCAGAAGGATGCCATGAGGGACAATAGCAAAGGTTTTAGTGAAATCCAGAAAGATTCCATCCACCTCTTTCCCTTCATCCAACAAGTTGATAGGAGAATATTATCTACAGAGCAACACCTCCACTTTGCTTGCCATGCCTATCCCTCCTTCCCATCATTCATTCCATCACATCCCCCTAGTATCAATGATATCATAGCTCTGGGAAAGGATCAAAGCTTTGAGTTCATCCTGTTTGTTCCTCATATTGCATGCACTGGTAAACAGCCATTTCAGATGTGCTCCAGAACCGTAAATGTACATGTTCAAATGCACATGTCCTAACTGTACTTGTCAGTAAATTTACCACTCTCTTTCTCATGTCCTGGTGTTAAGGATGGGTATTCTCCAAAATATGATGAAGGAAAGAAGCATGTCAGAATGACTTTAGATATGAACTTGAAGTTTTGCCTCTGAAGGCTTCCAATCAATTGGGTGTGACGTTTATTTAACCAAGATAAAAATCCTGTGGCTTTGATTTCGTTGTCACGCAGCAGCACAGCTCTGCAAAAACTAAACAAGGGTCTGTTTAAACTCAGATTGTAGCAGGTCCGTTTTTTTTTTTTTTTTTTCATTCCCTTGGAACAACATTGGCTTAAAAAATAAGACAATACTAAATGCTTATTATTCCCGTGGAGAATTAATGAACCGTAGCATCAAAACTATCGAGCGGTCAGACCATATGTTATTAGAAATGGTGGATGCTCTGCATTGGTTGGGGCTGTTATGCATTTGTGATTAAGGCCATGAAACTTTACCAATAAACACAGCTGAGAATAAGCGTAAACAGTCAATCCATATGAGGGAAGTGAGCCACGTGCAGTAAATGTAGCAAAATGCAATTTAATGAGCCTTGTAGAGCAGACTGGCTACATCCAAGAAACTTTCCCACAAACTAATATTGCTTGAGACCAACTGCTTATCAAAATAATCCTTGGTCTTACTGGACAGTGGTTCTATACATGCTATGTGTAAGAGATGTCTGACATTAATAATCATCTCATCACTCTGGGGATATTTACTGCTGGCAGTATGTAGGGCCAGGCAGCACTAGTAAACTGCAAAGATGATTCTAGTGCTGATCTATCCTCCTGGGTGACACAGCAAGCCAAGCCACTGTTCTGAGCCTCAGTTTACCCATCACTCTAATGTGATGACAACACGTGCAAGTAATACAGCCTCACAGGTTTGCATTGAAAGGGATTTTATTCATGTGATGCCACAGAATGTGATCATGTCTACATCTAAAGTTGGGGAAAGCTGTGAAACACGTACACCCATAGGGCTGAGCCACAGGGCTCAGAGCCAACCCCAAGCCACTGTGGTCCAAAAGGAGCATGGCTTACCTAATGCTAGGTCCAGAAGACAGCCAGAAGGGTAGAAGTGTGCTACGAGTTGTACTGAAATTTTCCCTTCAAAAACCAGGAAACCGAGTTTTTATGAATTTGGGGAAATTGGTTACACTTTGCTGAACTGTGCTGAACGGAAGAGGGAATTGTGTAAGGCTGTGATGGGAAGGCCTGCTGAAATCCTGGTAGCAGCAAAGCTGAATTCCTGTTACACTCACCAGACTCCAACTCCTTGCAGCTTTCACGTGTTTATTATTCTTACTTGGTTTACCAGCTCCAAAGAAACTTGACATAGATTATTATACAGAGACAAGCTCAGTGCATCTGGAGATGGATTGTTTCCTTCCTTCGGAGCTACAAGAAGGCTGGTGTTGCTCATGGTTGAGTATCTTTTGGCAAATCATTGGAAAAGTTTTCTTTCTTAACATAGTAAAGCTTCAGTGTAGCAAAGCCTGACAGCCCAGACCTGTTTACATGCTGGCACGTCTACTATTCCGATCTGCAATGCTGTTACCATCGTGCCTTGCACCTGATTCTGCTGTTCAGAAATTGGTTGTTTTGACCTTCTGACAGAAATTAGAAGCATTTCTATAATGTCTATTGCTGTGAGGAATGTTCTCCAAAAAGAAGCATGTGATAGATAATCCAAATTAGGAGAAAAGTGTAAAGAAACAAGTAGAAAAAACAACAAAAAAACTCTCCAGTGGTTTGAAATAGTTTATAATTCGGATTTTAAAGAAAAGTCTGAGCTAAGAAATCAATCATCATTTTGGGGTTTGAACTTATATTTAGGCTCATGGCTGTCTCTGAGCTTCAAGGGAGCTTCAAGGTTCAAGGCCCTCTGGACAAGGGGACTTTGAGGAACCTCCAGTTTTCCAAACTAAGAATCAGCGTATGACTCAGGTGCTACTAGTGCTGTAATACTGTGCCATGGTTCACAGAAACCAATGAGAGATTCTACATAAAATCAGAGGCAGGAGTGAGTCTAGAGCACAGATGGACGCCATGGCATTTGGGGAAGCCACCCGCCAGAAGGAATTAATTGGGTTCTGTTTAAGAAAGTCAGTTTTCAGTAGTATTATCTCGACCTGTCAAATGGCCTTCCTGAAAAGCTCACCCGACACTTGTTGGACCATCCTAACAGAATCTGAATTGAGCTCATCTCCAGTGGCACTGAGCTGCAAGCAGGACTCCACATTGCAAATTAATTTGTTTTTTTTCTACTACGCTGCACTGAACTCAGCCTTCTGGATTATTCCATTTTCCAGGGAACAATAGATTATGCTACAGCATGTGTTCTGTTTTTAAAGCAATTATGCTTAAATATACTTGTTCTTTAGTTTAATTTTGTTCTGAAAGCACAGCAGTCATCTTCTATCAACAAATCCATTCCAGAATGTTTTTGCTAGCGACTTTTTTCATCCAAAGTGGAAGCTTGGGAGGGATACGATTGGCCCTCTAACATGGCTAGAAACTTTTGCCAGTAGCTCAAATATGCGATGGACAAAATATCTACTATACTGTGATACTGTGATATCTGCCTTTTAGATGCTTTTTTTTTTTTTTTTTAAACAAGTGGTAAATAAAAAACAAAAAGAAAAAAAAAAAAAAAACATGGTATTTTTGGAACATTGACCTCATCTGCTGCTTGTCCTTGAAAAGTAAGAGTCCTTCAGAAAAGAAGGCACAGTTTTGCAGTCTAAGCAATCAGAGATCAGTGCAGAAACAACTGGAAGAAACCTTATGATGAATATCATGCTTAGTGACAGGATTGGGGTGTGGGGCCCAGAAAAATACAATTAGGGAAGATTTTCTCACAAAATTGAGTTCTGCAGTTGATGCCTTCTCCTGGATCCCCAGAGCTGCTCAGAGGGTCCCAGTCAGATGCAAGTGCACCCAGGATTTGCCCTTGGGGCAGGTTTGGCAGTGGGTGCCAAGTAGCCGTAAGTCTGTACCCAGGAACAAAAGCTGAGCCTCTAAGAAAGTGGCTGGCTAACACCAGGAACCATGCCTTGTCTTTACTATTGACCTCATAGAATCATAGAATCACAGAATGGCCTGGGTTGAAAAGGACCACAATGCTCATCCAGTTCCAATCCCCTGCTATGTGCAGGGTCGTCAACCAGCAGACCAGGCTGCCCAGAGCCACATCCAGCCTGGCCTTGAATGCCTGCAGGGATGGGGCATCCACAGCCTCCTTGGGCAACCTGTTCCAGTGCGTCACCACCCTCTGGGTGAAAAACTTCCTCCTAAGATCCAACCTAAACCTCCCCTGTCTCAGTGTAAAACCATTCCCCCTTGTCCCATCACTATTTAGGACTAGAGGCAATGGTTTCAAGCTGCGGCAGGGGAGATTCAGGCTGGACATTAGGAAATATTACTTCTGAGAAAGGGTGGTCAGGCACTGGAATGGGCTGCCCAGGGAGGTGGTGGAGTCACCGACCCTGGGGGTGTTCAGGGAACGATTGGATGTTGTGTTGAGGGACATGGTTTAGTGGGAACTATTGGTGATGGGTGAACGGTTGGACTGGATGACCTTGTAGGTCTTTTCCAACCTTGGTGATTCTATGATTCTATTCACCTTCTTACTTTGATTGAAGCCTTTAATTTGCTGTTAACTGGGAAATGCTTCTTCCATGTTTTCCTTTCACATTGTAGGGTATCAAGTGGCATAAACCCACTTTTACTCTGCTTGTGGCTGAGATTTTGTGCTCATCAGCCAGGCTATGCACTACATATATGTCCCTGCTCCCTAATTTGTTATAAATAATTATGACTTTCATTAGTCAGCCTTTTTTAGAAGGTCCCTTTCTCACTGTGTCTGTCTGTCTATATGATTTGTGAGATTTGGATTGCTTCTGAGGTCTTCTATGAGCACTGTTTCAGATGACTGTGATGTTATCAGGAGTAGCTGGAGAAACAAAGGCGTTTGCACAGAAAAATTGGCAGGTACCTGAATAAGGAAATTATTTTCAGATCATTTGTTTTATATTTATCACCCTCAAATCTAAATATATTGATTTACATTATGGCTTTGGAATCATAAATATTTGATAGGATTACTCATTAAAACAGTTCTGCTCTTTTTTTGGCTTTCCAAAACATACTTCTAATAAAACATTTAAACGCATGCTATGCAATTGGCTGACTTAGTTGGCTTACCCCTTCAGCACAACTGGATTGCAGGAATATCCATGTGTCTTTCACGTGGAAATCCAGCACTCCTGGGTGCACACAGATCACAGAATCACACTTCTGAGCTAAAGCTACAAATGGACTTAAGCAATACTTCCAACATGGGATATTACAGCGATCCTTCAAATTCCCCTGGCCATGGGCTACACAAATTCACATTACTTCTGGCAAAGTCTTGAAACTGACACCCTGCTCAGAGCTGTGTGTGACATCAGAAGCAAGGCAGAGCTCTCAGACTGCCTGTTTGCTCCGTGGTCCTGCCCTCACGACTTGTTTCAGGATACCTGGTTCTGTGAGCACTGCTATTACATCTGGCTTTGTACCAATCAGTGATGGCAATGAAGCTTTCTGATGCTGCCACATGTATCCCATTACATCCCGTAGCCCAGTGACTGTACTTAACTGATCCCCTGCTAGCTTGCTTACATTGCTGAGAAGCCCAAAAAATGACAGCAAATATCAAGGTCTGAAAGCTTTGCTTCAAGAAAGCGTAGGATGGATTTGAGAAGACATCCCACTTTTCTGTTTCACTGTTAAGGAGTGATGCATCTTTCTGCAAGTTTAAGTAAAACTGGGATTATGTGATTTTTGTATTTAATCTTGAAAAAGGTTCACATCTAGAAAATCCCATCTAGAGTTTCTCTGATAGCCACGTGTTTCTTCATCAAGGATGAAGCATCTAGAAACCCTCAGTCTTGCCCATCTTCTTGTTTTCTACAGGCTGCCCTAGGTAGCTTTACAGTCTGCCCTCTGGCTTTGAGCAATGCCATTTATTCATCTACTCTACATACAGAGATCCTGAGTGCACAATGTATGAAACAACCCAACTCATCTTACAGACCTAGTTTTAAGTGACATAGGATCATAGAATCGTTGTATGGTTTGGGTTGGAAGGGACCTCAAGGATCATCAGGTTCCAACCCCGCTTTGCAGGCAGGGACACCAACTTCCAGATCTAATACCAGCCCAGGCTGCCCAGGGCCCCATCCAACCTGGCCTTGGACACCTCCAGGGATGAGGCATCCACAGCCTTTCTGGGCAGCCGTTTCAGAACTTCATTACCCTCTCAGTGCAAAACTTTCCCCGATATATAGCTTAAATCTTCCCTCCTTTAGTTTAAAACCATTCCTCCTTGTCTTATCACTATCTACCCGCGTAAAAAGCCAATTTCCCTCCGACTTCTCTGAGAGCAGGCAGAAACTGAACGCAAGAGCCAAGAAAGGAAGCCAAGTTTCTTGTTTCATGAAGTCCTGAGTTAATCACTTGTGCTCATGAGTCAAATGCTGGGGAAAAAAAAAAAAAAGAGGAAGAAAGCGTAACAAAAGGGAGTCAGAAAGAAAGCTTTCAAAGCACAAAACCAACACCACCCGTTCAGATTTCTTGGATGTCTCATGGTGCTGAACATTTATGGCTTTGAGCATTGCTGAAATTCCCAAAACCGGTGGATGATTTTCCCATAAAATTTGTTGCTGTGGAATCTCATTCTTACCCGTCTTGGTTGGCCCTGTATTTTCCCCAGAGCCTGAACAGAGCCCTGAAGTTTTTGAGGACACAGAAAATTGCCAACTGGAGAAACTAACTCTTAGTTTGTTTCCTTTTCCTGAATAAACAAACAAATAGAGACAAGCAGATGAAGCCCATGGTGTTCTATGAGCTCTTTTCCTTGTTAATAACATCTGCCTTCCCTGCTCCTCTAAACTTTTCCCTGTTGTACTACCCAGATATGACAGGACAAGGTAACACTGAATTAGAACCAGATCTAGTGAGAATTCCTCTCCTCAGATCGCTTTCCTTCCAGGTTTGCTACTATTTGAATGTTTCTTGGAACTGCTTTGATTCTGGCAAACGTTTTAGGGGACATAAGCAAGATGCGACGCTGAAATCTGTCCGAGATCTGTGTTATTCTCTGTTGGCTCAGAGCAGTGCTTCTAACGTCTTTGCAGTGGGAGTCTTTAGGAAGTCTTGATGAGCACCTGTGAGCACAATATCCTGTGTCTGTTGGTCTTTCCATAAGGAAATATGGCAGTTAAATTGCGTCCGCACCTGATGGCTGATGGGGTGCTTTGGGATGAAGAAGTAAAATAATTAATTACAGAAAGAGTAGAGAAGATATTACAGTGGTCTTTTTTTTTTTTTTTTCTTGCTACGGTTTAATATGCAAGGATGAAATTTCCACAGCAATTGCTACAACTGCAGAGCAGGCTCTTTGAAACAGCCACCCGCACTACTTCTTGGGGAAAGAAAAATACATAAATGACTAAAACCAACAGTAGTGAAGAAGCTTCCTGGCTTCTGACTGGCAAGGGGGAAAAAAAAAAGAAGAAGAAGAAAAAAAAGGTGGCTGCTGTAAAACACGAGGGAGAGGAAAAGAACAGTAAACAAGACAAAACAGACCTAATAGGAAACAGTGCCTCAACAGCACTCTGGGATGGAAGGTAAGAAGGGAGAATGGAAGAGCTGTAGAGAAGATTAGAAAAACTGAAGGGAAAAAAAAAACAAAAAAAAACAAAGAAAACCATAGGGAATTGAATAAAAACAACAGACTGCTTACAAAAGTAAACACGAGGAGAAGGGAAAATATGCAAAGGGAAAACAGATGCAAAATGAGACAGTGCTCAAGAGACAGAATGAATTGGAGTTGTCAAAAACAAGGAGGAAATGGAGTTTTAAAAAAAAAAAAAAAAAAAAGGAAAAACAACAACAGAAACAACTGAAAATACTGGCAGCCTGTCCCTTGGTATATTGAGATGCCTCTGCTTGTACCAGCCCTGCAGAGGCTGGTGGCATTTTATCCGCACAGAGGAATTTTCCATTGAGAAGCAGACTGAACAACCTGAAAAATGAACATGTTGTACTCAGGATTATTTTTAACATCTCCTCTGTTTGTAACTCTGCTTCCTGAGTCAGGCACATTCAAGATGGAGCGGGTGGGAAGGAGCCCTGAAACCATGTTAGGATATCCATCTGAGGTCATAGAATCACAGAATGGCCTGGGTTGCAAAGGCCCACAGTGCTCACCCAGTCCCAACCCCCTGCTATGTGCAGGGTCGCCAACCAGCAGACCAGGCTGCCCAGAGCCACATCCAGCCTGGCCTTGAATGCCTGCAGGGATGGGGCATCCACAGCCTCCTTGGGCAACCTGTTCCAGTGCGTCACCACCCTCTGGGTGAAAAACTTCCTCCTAGGATCCAACCTAAACCTCCCTGTCTCAGTTTCAAACCATTCCCCCTTCTGGCAGGCAGCTCAGCAAGCCCTCCCATGGGCTGCAGGTGCGCATAATACTTTCCACGTGCTTGAGGACAGATTTGCAAAATCATGATTTCCAATCCCAAGTTGGGCAATGTGTAGGAGGGTGCCCTTTCTTCTGAATAGATGCATATAAATAACCTGTCATTGTAAAAACCTGCTCTTTAGATTGTCTCTGGAATGTTTGCGGAAACGTAACAGTTCAGAGCAGAGCAACCACATACAGAAGATCCTCTGATATGAAGCAGCTTCTGCTAGCTCATGCTGATAGAACAAGCATCTCATAATGCTTTGTGGGAGTTTTCAGTCAAACATTTTTGTAGCTCAGGTGCATTTTAGCCTTGCTGTTACAAGTGTTACTCAGTGAGAAACTTCACTCCCAGCTCTGTTGGGTTCCTCAAGCTGCCAGGAGTTTCAGGTCCTGAGTGGCACCAGCTAAAGAAGTTCTCTCTGCTTTGAGCAGACATCTACCAGGCAACTGCCTGGCACCTCTTCTAACATAAATTACCCTGTGGTTCTCAATGACTGCTTGCACTGCCTACTGCCAAATCCATCCATGTAAAGAGAAGGCATCCTTGTCCTCCAATCAAGGGCAGCCTGAGCATGGTGAACAGAGTATCTGGTGATTATGAACCCACACACCAAACTCGTGTATATTTTGTATATTTTCTTGCTGCTTTTATAGAGTAATTTACAAATTTATCTCTGAAGGAAGATCTTGGACAGCTTGTGAGTAGTTTAGTTAGAGTCTCAATCCCAGTTATTGTTTTCTGTCTTGAACATCATTATGTGATCCGTAATTAAACTCAGTGTGTTTTACACAAACATCCAGAAGGTTTAAAAGAAGCAGCAAAACTCAAACATTTTAGACTCCTACAAGGATATTTTGGGAAATTTGTTCTGTCAATTGCCTGTTCTCCTCCTCAGAAAGCTCAGATTGTGGGAGTTAATACAAACTGACCTTCATTGCTAATTAAAGCTAATACCCCAGAGTGAGTAGGTAAATATTTTCTCTGTCTCCCCTGCTATGGTATAGCTAAACCAGCAGAATAGGAGTGATAGAGTGTGAAAACATCCAAGGATAGCTTCCCCAGACACGTCCATCTAGCTGTGTGGGAACAGGCAGAGCATGGGGAGCACACAGGGAGGCTGGTACAACACTGAAAGGGAAGCAAGCCCACGAGTAGCATACATAGGCTCTCCAGGCATTGTTTTGATGGTGAAGCAATGTGGCTTTGATTGTGGTCCCATCAGTGGTGAGAGTCTGGCATGGCATTTGTCTGCGGTACAGAAGATCGGATTGGAAAGCTTTGAAGAGGCTCAGAAATGTGATTTCATGTGGAGTGATGCTGCCTCTGTGGTGCTGCCCTGTGGAACGTGCTGGAGGAGCAAGGACATTTTGGGCACCGGGTCGTTCAGATTGTGACATCCTCTGAGGGGTACTTACAGGACAGGGTCATCTGAGGGCTTCCTTTTTGATCTTTCTGCTGGGAAAGCAATCATAATAGGGCACAAAAAGTCAGAGAACTGGATCTCAAAAGTATTGTTGATGGTCACCATTGCAGAGTATGGTAGAGACAGTAATGATCTGTGTCTCTTTTGGCTGAGTCTATGGCATGTGTTTAGCTGACTTGGTCCACTTCAGAGACAAGTTTCATGAGGATTAGAGGAGTCTCCTTGGCAATACTGGTAAAATGAGCTAAGGTCTGGATGGGTCTGGGAGGCTAGAGATGCTCTCAGAGGGAGAGCTGAGGATTGCAGCTTTGGGTTAGTGATATAGCACCAAGTGCTGCTGCGTACGTTATTCCCATCTACTGAAAAGGAGGAGGATTGATAGACCAGACTCTTATCTTTTTCCAGCCTTCATCTCTCAGAACTCTTAAATGTGCGTCTCTTCCCAGTTTGTCTCACTGACCTCAAATCTGCATTAACAAGACAAACATTGCCAGGAGTCATTGTTTGGCATGGGAGCTAACAGTTACATCCATGCTATTAAACTCTCTTAGGTTCCAAACAGTGTGACCATACCCAGACATCTATTAGAATAAGTTCCAGGCTTGTTCCTGTTGCTGCACCATCCCTGGGAGCGGCCTAGAAAGGACCACCTTCAATGTGACAGCAGGTAGCATCAGCCAGGTCTGCCCAAGGAACTATTGCTTCCTAACGAGAAGGAAAGGAACCCCTTCTTCAGTTGCTCACCTCTCTCCATCGGATCTCGATAGCCGATATAAAAACTAGCAGAGAAATTGTTATAGATGGCAGGAAAAAAAAAATAAAAAGAGAGAAAAAAAGTTTTGGTACTCTTTCCTTAAAAAAAAAATAATCCCAAATCCCTTTAGGACAAATCCTCAAAGACGTATATCATTTCCTCACCCTGTAAAACGTCCTTGCTTCGCTCTGAGTCATTGTGTTTGCCAGGAGAAATCTGGAACAAAATGAAATTTTCTCCAAATGGAAGAGGGGTAAAATTCCAGTTTCTCCTTTCTGTTTTGCGTAGAGAAATGCCGTGAGTGGTTGCTTCTTGTTAGAAACAAACTTCCTCAAAGCCTAAGTCTCCTAGAAATTGGTTTTTGGAGACCTTTGTTGTAAGGAACATTTTCCAAACCCAACAATGTTGGGATTTGGTATTTTAGGTGTGGGCCTATTAACAAATTAGGACTGTGCATGATGCTGGGTTGAAGATCCAGATTTGCCCACATGCTCAGGGAGGGATCAGATCTGTGGTTTTTACTCAGCTCCACCACCAATTTAGAGGGAGGAAAAGTAGTTTGGACTTCACTGATAAAAGAAGTTTGTGCATGAATCATTTTATACCGGTAATGTGTTAAATACACCACAGCAGATTCATATGGCAAGGAAGTGTTTTAAGCCTTGCACTGAGTTAACTGAAAGGAGCCATAGGAAATATATACCAGAAGTTAATTTTTTCCAGTTCTTTTTCAGCTTTGCACCCTGCCTGCGTTAGCTCGTGTGCACGATGGCTTATTTTCACTTAGGGCTGTTTTGGAATCATTGTAAAATACAACTCAGGCACCGCAAGGACCCAGGGAGTCTCTTGGCTTATATTTTGCAGATGTCCACAATTGAGTTGGACCAGCAGGTGACTAAGATGGCAAGGTCACCTTATGGAGGCTATCAGCTCACGGTTGAACATGGGCAGCTCATAGGAACACACTGGGACTGTTGTACCCACATTTGAACCCTGCACTCAGCTGCTTTCCACTTCCCAGCAAGCTGTTGATATTAGATGCTCTCTGCCTGAAATCTGCCCCTCAGGGCCGTTACAAATCTCATGGTGACTTCTGGTCAGCCTAGTGTGGTGCTGGCTTTGCTCACAGGTAAAACAACCCAGGGAACTTTCAGGTCTGGATGCAGTAATTTGGTGATTATATTGGCGGTAGCTGCACAGTTGGACTGGATGATCTTGGAGGTCTTTTCCAACCTTGGTGATTCTATGATTCCATGATATATTAGTTATTAATGGCAGTGCTTCCAGAGAGCTAAACGCTTCTCAGGCAGCCACACAGCATCCTTGGCCTATAAGAGATGGGAGTTTAGGAACACACAGACAGCAAAGAAAAGAGCAAAAATAAAAAGGGATTTTAAAAGATTTTTTTTTTTTTTCATTTTTATTCTGTTTTTCTTGTCATTAAACTCAAAGAAGCCATTGTCAGATGGTAGTAGGCAGTTTCTCAGAGGTGGAAAGACTCGTGGGGAAGCAAGCAGCAGGCTGAACTAGCTGAGTGTGGGGAGGTCAGGTGGAGATGGGGCTTTGCCCTCTCCAGATGTAGCGAAAAACAAAAGCAGCAAGGATTTGGCTAAAGCCTGGGCAAGAAAAGTCACTCCTTGTGTGATGAACCTCAGTGACAGTGGAGGCTGTGAACACGGAGACCAGCAGAGAAGGAACAACTGGTGACTCAGGAGGTCACATTGAGGAGACGAGTCTCTCTGGGATGTCAGCACTACTGAGACCACCTGTGACAGCCATGGACTCTGATACTATGGGAACACAGCTGCTGCTTTCTCATCTATAAGCAAAGTCCTGGAAGTCTGAGATCCCTCTGGGTGGTCCTTCCCATCAGTGTCTGGCACTGACCTGCAAGAGAGGACAGAGGAAGAATTTAGATGTCTATGGGCTCTCATCGGGCTGATAAATGACATCCCAAGACAAATGAGCATTACACGGCAAAGTTCAGTCACTCGGGCTGTGTTGATTTAGCCAGCACAGTCTGAGTCATTTCTGAGCAGAGCATTTTGCTTGTCAAATTATTCTCTTGTCTGTTACCTTAAGGGCTACCATATGATGCAAAAAGGTATTTTCTCTTTTGCCAGAAGAGCTTCTTCCAGAAGATAAGGGAAACTCACTGCAGGAATTCTCAGTATGGCTGAGACAAACAAACGAATGGCCAAAACCAACAACAACAAAAAATGCTGCTGGTCACACCTATGAGTTTTTTTTATATATATTTATTCCTTTCTTTCACTTAACTCCAGGAGTTGAAATTTAACTTTTAGTTCTTCATCAGTAGGTTCTTTAACCTGCCTGGGCTTTCTAATGTGTAAAGGGTAACAGTATCAGGTAGATTCACCAATGGCAGGAGATGTCCCTGAGAAAGTAACTGGCAGAGCAGAGAGAACAATACTGTTGTTGGTAATCATAGATGTCCAGTGCCAGGGTTCCTTCACCTGCACAGCACAGAAGGGCTTCCTGATGGTCAGAAGGAACCTCCGTGCTCCAGCTTACTCTCAGTGCCTCGAAGCCAGGTGCTGGGCACCACTGAGCATCCTCAGGTATTTTACGGACAAGTATGGGATCTTCCTGAGACTTCTGAGGGCTGATCTCTCAGCCTCCCCCCCTGGAGGTGCTCCGATTTCTTGATGACCTTGGTGGCCCTACCTTGGACTCTCCAGCATGTCCATGTCTCCTTTGTATTATAGGACCCAGAACTGGAACCAGAACTCCAGGTACAGCCTAACCAATGCAGAGTAGATGGGAAAGATCACCTCTCTTGCTGGTAATACTTTGCCTAACGCAGGCAGGAATGACACTGGCCTTCTCAGCAGCAAGGACACACTGCTGACTCATTTTCAACTTGGTATCCACCAGGACTCCCTAGGCCCTTTTCAAGTTTGTTGGGAAGGCAGAAATCTGAACGCTGCTGAGACTGGTCTGTGGCATTGACACTGAATAAGCAGCAGTCCCTAAAAGGTTAGAAATGGCCCCATTCAAAAATTTTACAAGTGCTTGAGAGACAAGGGGTCGTAAGAGCCAGGCAAGATGCCTGGAAGCTAAAACAATGTTGAGTGCAGCTCAAAAAGCACTCTGTGTGGACAGAACGTCTTTTCAACACAGCCAGGGATTACCCATCTGTCTTCCAACCCCATTGCACGCTACATGTTGCATTGATCGTGCGCAGCAGCTGAGAGCTGAACAAATAAGCTGGTGCTGCTGTGCTGGGGTGGGGAACATCCTGGTGTTGCTCTGACATTTCTCGTCAAGTTTTCAGACTCAAATGGATCCCACATGGGGTAGAGCATCAGACTCCATCAGCAAGTGGGAGATTTGGAGGCTGCAGCCCTCTGTGTCCCGCTCCTGGAAACAAAGCATCTTTTGTACTTCCTTCCAATCAGGACAAGGGGTTGTAAGAAAACTTTGAGTGAGTCAGCCACTCCCCTGCTATTATAACAGGCAGCTGAAAGGCCACCAAAACCAGGCACTGCTGCTGGTCAAGCAGGCGCTTTCCTGCTCCTCTCTTATTTTGGTTTGCTGCTGGCACGCTGGGGGTTTGCCACTTCTTTCTTTGCCTCCTACTGCCCAGAAACACTACAAGTAAAACCCCGAAGTGATATTAAAATGGGAGGCTGGGCTCGCAGCCAGCTGTTAGCAGATTTGCTTGTCAGCATGGCAAAGAACAGGGCGATTTAACCAACCCAGTCTGCTTGCAAACCAAGGTCCATTGTCAGCACGGGCACAAGCATCTGCAGAGGCTAAATAAATCCCACTGTGTCTTCCATCAGCTTCTGCAAGCTGTGGACAGCTACCAGAAAAGTGCTTGGGACTCCCCCATGCTTCTTGCTGCACAGAAAGTTTTGGAAGCTCTCTGGAACAAATGGTAGGTACCCAAAATCAGGTGCTAAAGTAACAAGTATCCACAATTTGAGGCACCCACTTTGAAGACAGTAACAGTGAAAAGTGTACTTAAGGGGTCAAAGTGCAGGTTTCCAGATGTCCAGGCTGGATGGGTTTGGCTTACATGGCCTTGAAGGGAAAAAAAAGGGTCTATGGTGAAGCAAAGAACAAACTCCCAGGGTCTTTGCCACCACTTTAAGACCACCCTTCCTCCATCTCACCATCCCTCTCCTTGTCTGGTGTCTGTCTTGCACCGCACAGAAATGGCAGTGGCTGCAGCCCGCTGGGACTTGTTTCCTACCTTGAACCACAGACTCGAGGCACAGTGAAGGGATGAATTCGGCCATGCCCTGCAAACCAGCAGCTTTTCTGGGCTTTCAGACTCTTCTGTTGGAAAATGAGAGGTGCAGCAGCGGGGGGAGGCTCCAGCCGGGAAGGTGGGGTGGCCAAAAGGAAAACCAGGAGGGAAGTGCCTGAGCGATCTCACAGCACAGACAGCGTATGAAGTTGCTTTGGTTCATGGTCTGCACACTAGGGTTTGTCTGTGGGAAGCCTGCAGGGGTGTTGCAACCTGCCAGTGCCAATAAACATCACCACAAGACCAGAGGAGCTTGGGGCTTGCAATATGAAAGGCAAAGGGAGGAAAATTAGAAGCAAAAATATGAAGTTAATAAAAATCCTTGATCCAATCAGACTCTAAAGAGAGTACAGCCATGGGCTGGAAGCAGCAGCCAGGCACTCCAAGCCCTCACTTTGCTTAATTACCTAATAGCTTGCAGAGTCCCTTCAGCTTTATGAGTTGCACATTTCCTCGCAGCTGTCCTGCCCCACAGGAGCCGTGGAAGCTGGTGGGGAGTGCCTCTGCCTGTGCCCCCTGCCTGGCTGCAGGGAGACAGGGCTCCGTGCTCCAGATCTCAAGGTTTGAACCAGCTAAGTCCCTATAAGTAAATAATCTTTCTTCCTGAGTGTATAATTCTTGAGCTAAGGAAAAGAAGCCTCCCTCTCCCAGCTGTTTGCACAACAGGGTCCTCTGGGTGGTTTATGTGATCCCATAATCCCAGGACAGAGAGTTGATGATTTCATGGAGATCTGTACTGATGCCTTTGGCTATCTGAGGGCTGAGACAAACTTTGCTTTAGTTGCTGTGCTGCTGCTGTGAGAACAGCCCTTCCCCATTCAGATCCTCTCTCCCGCTTGGATCAACTCACTTAGCAGCGGTGAGTGGGATGCTGCAAAGTCCTTCAGTGCTGGTCATCTGGTTAACAGAGACAAAGTATCCCAGGGTGCCCTGGGCCCAGCACTAGCAGTGGATGAGGGAAGGACATAGAAGTGTTAGAGAGCATCCAAAGAAGGGTTGCAGAGATGGGGAAGGGCCTGGAGGACAAAGGGTGTGAGGGGTGGCTGAGGCCCTTTGGCTGGTGGGCGCAGAGCAGAGCAGGCTGAGGGGAGGCCTCATGGTGGCTGCAGATCCTCACAGAGAGCTGAGGGGCAGGGCGTCCTCTAGGCTGCAATGCCTCATGTTCCCAATGGTGTGCTTGGGTACATGTGATGAGCTGAGTCAAATTTTGGAGACGTTTCGGAGCTGAACATCCATTGTGCAGGATCACAGAATCACAGAATTGCAGGGGTTGGAAAGGATGTCAAGAGATCATTGAGTCCAACCCTCTGCTAAAGCAGTTCCCTACAATGGGTTGCACAGATTGGCAACCAGATGGGTCTTTAATATCTCCACAGAAGGAGATTCCCTGACCCCTCTGGGCAGCCTGCGCCAGTGCTCCGTCGCCCTTACCATAAAGTTCTTCTGCATGTTAGCACAGAACTTCCTATGTTCAAGTTTTAGGCCATTGCTCCTTGTCCTGTTTCTACACACCACTGAGAAGAGCCCGTCCTCATCCATTTGCCTCGCACCTCCCTTTAGATATTTATAAACATTGATGAAATCCCTCCTCAGTCCTCTTTCCCTGAGGCTGAACAGCCCCAGGTTACTCAGCCTTTCCTCATACAGGAGATGCTCCAGGCCCTTCATCATCTTTGTGGCCCTCCGCTGGACTCCTTATAAGGAGGTCATGTCTTTTTTTGAACTGGGGAGCCCAGACCTGGACACAGTGGTCTAAATGTGGCGTCTCCAGGGCAGAGCAGAGGGGGAGGATCACCTCCCTCAGCCTGCAGGCCACTCTCTGTGCAACGCACCCCAGGATGCCATTAACCTTCGTGGCCACAGAGCACACTGCTGGCTCATGGACAACCTGCTGGCCACCACAACCCCCACGTCCCTCTCTGCAGGAGCTCCTTTCCAGCAGGTCAGCCCCCAACCTGTACTGATGCATGTGGTTATTCCTCCCCCGGTGCAAGACTCTACACTTGCTCTTGTTAAACCTCATCAGATTCCTTCCTGCCCAACGCTCCCATTCTGGGATCCCGATGAGTGGGAGAGCAGCCCACATTCTCCATCCCAGGATCCCAGTTCTGCCAGAACAACCTCCTGCATCCCCATGCAGCAACAAAGCGGTAGGTGTTTCATACCTCCTCTGCCTGTCCTGGCCCTGGGTTCTGGTGATGGCAAGAGCATGGTAGGAGTCAGGCAGGTAGAGAAAGCCAAACCTTGCCTTCAGCAGACTGTGAGATGTTGGGTAGAGTTCCCCATGCAGATAAAGAACAGTTTGGTAACTTCCTACAGCACATTCCAGGAATAAGCTATGCTCGAAGACCCCTCCAACCAATGAGAAATTATTCACTATGTGCTTTTTGGCTGTGATTAACAACTTGCTTAGTGCAGCAAAATTTCAAGGCCCCATACACAGAAGTAATTGTCCCCAAAGATGGGCATTTCCTTCAGGGAATTTGTTCTTATCACTTTTCTGGGAGAGGTTGTGTGCTTAACAAACTGTGGAAAAACATGATGGCTTTTTTAGATCTCTGAAACCCAGAAGGTAGCAGACTTGAATGATGTACAGGGATAAATTATAACCATCTGGGAGGAGCTGATGACTTACTTTGCAGCTGAGCACCATTAATCCCACCTGGTCATTAATTCACAGGAAATTTCATCTTATAACAAAATAGAACCAGAGAATAGAGGAATAGGGGCAGGCTTGTGATATCTTATCTGATCTCCTGAAATATCATATCAGAGAGCCCATGTTCTAGTGTCTGTGACCTTACAAGTTGAAAAATGGAACAGTGAGAAAGGAGAAGATGAAAATAAAGACCAACATTGAACAGGAACTGTATTGTTATTCACTCAATGCCTTTCTTTGTTGTTACACCCTCTCCATTGCGGTTGGGCACATGACTGCATTCATGCACTTGCAACCAGCCTTTTTGTATGGTGGTGATCAGAGCAGGGAGATTCCTTACCTCCCTTGACAGTTTAAGCCAGACCCAAAATGTGATTTGACACTGCATGTCATGTCTCTGACCTCCTCCCCTCCAAAACCAGTGTGAAAGGTCAGTGCAGTCCGTTGTCATGCATCCAGGTGAGCAGTAGAACAGGCAGTAGGATTTCAGAGTGCTTTATCCCTGTTGCAAAGAGATTCTCTGTGGCTTTTGGAGTATTCCCCAGGTACCTGGGCCCAAGTAAAACAGATCTGTATGACCAGCTCACCAAGCTTTGGCTCATCTTTTGTTGCTTATTGCCCTGAATGCTCTCAGTGCTGGATGCTGAGCACAGAAAGGAACCCAATGCATTGCACTTGCCAGGAACTCTGTTGGACACAACTAGTGAGGAATGCACTTGAATTCCTTGCTGTAACCTAGCATAGCACACGTCTCCATCTGGTAAAGGTTGAGGCTTCTCAGAGATCAATCTTTAAGAAAGTGGAAATGTTCTCTTTTTTGGGATTTCATGGTCCCTGTGACCCCAGTTTGAAACATTAGGCCACTTGCTTAAGAGGGCACCCACAAAGGACCAAAGAGCCCAGCACTCTTGTGAGCTGATATAATCCCTGTTTTGTGGTCTTCTCTTGGCTGTATTTCAATAGCAGGCCCAGAATGTTTTGTTCTACTAATATTTGAAGGAAGAATGGCAGAAATTCAAATCAATATTGTACCTTTGGTCAGTGTTTGGAAAAAAAAGATTGCACAGATGTCTCCTTCTCCTGCATTTCTCAGCTCTCTCTTCCTCACCTGCTCTCTGATTTGGGACCATAGTGATATCGTTTATCACACCTGGAAAATATATGGAAAATCAGCATTTTTTTTGTACACATTTCATGCCTATTTTTTGAATTAAAAACTCTCAGGCTTCCAGTAGACCCCAAAGTCAGTTTCAAAAGGAACATAGGCAGATGTAAAGCTTCAGGATTCAGAAAGAAACTGAAGATTTCAAGATGACCTGGGAATAAAATATAATAAAATAGAAATCTCCTTTCTCTGTTTAACGCAGAGAAAATTGCTCTTACTTCCACAGACTGTTTTGTGTAGAAAACTTGATGTGATGGGAAGAAAAGACTGTCCCTTGTTTTCTGTGGTGCAGAAGTGGAAGGCTACAGACGCTTGCTGAAGTCACAAAAAAAAAGAATAGTTTCTTTACAAATGGGTTTTGATTCAGTCCAAATAGCTTGAGCTGCAACTGATAGAGGCTGTGTAAACCTGGATTTTGCTTCTTATTCCCATTTTTCCAAAACATCTCAAAGCCCCACACTGGGAACCTCTGAAAACCTGCCCATTGCCTAATTGGGTGCTGAGCCCTTTGAAAACGTATCTCCAGTTTGGAGAGCTGACCACTCCTGTAAATCTGAACCAGGTTTTCAAAGGGAATTAGATGTCAAGTTTTGGAAACACCAGTAGGCATTTAAATACCACTGAAAGTTTGGCTCTAGGTGTTTGGAGGATAATAAACCTTACTTCTCCTCCTCTGGTCTTTCTTTGGTGTCTTCTTAGATTGTAAATCTCTCTGTAAAATCTGTCTCTGCTGTGCATCAGAGGACTGCCTTTGCTTAGAACTGTTAACCACTGCCAGAAATGCATGTAAAAAATATTGATAATCATAGAATCACAGAATCACAGAATGGCCTGGGTTGCAAAGGCCCACAGTGCTCATCCAGTTCCAAAACCCTGCTATGTGCAGGGTCGCCAACCAGCAGACCAGGCTGCCCAGAGCCACATCCAGCCTGGCCTTGAATGCCTGCAGGGATGGGGCATCCACAGCCTCCTTGGGCAACCTGTTCCAGTGCGTCACCACCCTCTGGGTGAAAAACTTCCTCCTCAGATCCAACCTAAACCTCCCCGGTCTCAGTTTCAAACCATCCCCCCTTGTCCTATCACTGCCCACCCTCACAAACAGCCGTTCCCCCTCCTGTTCATACGCTCACTTCAAGTACTGGAAGGCCACAATGAGGTCTCCCTGGAGCCTTCTCTTCTTCAAGTTAAACAAGCCCAGTTCCCTCAACCTTTCTTCATAGGAGAGATGCTCCAGCCCTCTGGTCATCTTAGTGATCACCTTAATAGCCCTCCTCCGGACCATCCCTTTCATATTTGTAAGTGAAGAAGGATGCAGAATTCAGACGTAAATTGACTTTGATCTTCATTGGACCCATTATCCCATTTTTACATAGGTAGTCGCCAGTCAATATTGCAGTGGATAACACACACACTGTCTAGAGAAAATAAAACTTGCAGAAGTGAGCTTCATGACCTCAGCGTTAGGTCTGTGGCCCCAGCAAAGTTGCACGGGTGAGCCACAGGTGGCCGCTTGATCCCACTCCCCACATCTCAGCCCCTAATGCCATTCTGCTGATGCATGGTGCAGTGAGCAACAGGCTGAGCACCGGGACAAACTCATCACATGCATTGCATCCTGGAGATGGGAGATTTGCATGCTCCAGCCACACGGGGCCAGTCCATCTGCTGCGCAGTGTGCATTTACATGGAGCTGGCGGAGCTGGCTGCCAGTCCTCAGCAGACAGATCAAACCAGCAGAAAACGAGATTAGTATCTGAAGTCTAGATGAAATTCCCTGACGTTATTCCTTAAAAGTTTCAGGTGGGGGATAAAGAATAATCTTGTAACTCGAAACCTTCTGATGTCCAAATTGTTATGTTACATAGGAAATCTACTTCTTTCTTACAGCCCCTGGTGGACTTTCACTGATGAGTGACTGGGCCATCTGTTTAATTTCACGATTAACATATGTGTCGTGCAGTTACAAACGCTTCCCTCCCAGCGCTGTCCGGCTGCCCATATCTGAAGTGTAGCTGATTTCGGTCCAAAAACCACAGCAGGGCGTGTAATTAATAAGGGTAATGTTGTGATATGATAAGTGCTGCAGTTTAGTGTGTGGTTGAGCCTATTGTTAACCCCAGAGCTGTTAATTTCAGACTAATGTTTTGAGCTGATTTACATGAGAGATAAGCAAATTCATCTGTATTATGGCAATAAGACTACTTAGCGCTTATCCAGCTGCAGATCTTAAAGCACTTTGTACACATTAATGAATTTAACTCAGTGTTCAACGAGGCTACAAAGAGAGTTGCAGTGTTACAGCCTCATTACTAAGAACAAAATCTACACGTGGGAGAGAAATCACTGTTTCTGAGCTGAGATCAACAGCCTCCATTTTTTATTACCAGTTGCAGCAGATCTATTTTGAGGCTATGATGTCCTTCTTTTGACACCTGGATCAAAACTTCCTTTCACTTTGGCCATTCAACAGCAGGTTTCCCATAATGGCTTCATGGTGAAATACGCCTTTACCAAAACCAGTGCTAAGAATGCACCACTGATAAATTAGGAAGAAGGAGCAGGTGAGATTTCCCCACCATGTTCCAGTCTAGACTAGAAAAATGTCTTGTACACCCTATTTATCTGTGTCTGCATCTTCCCTGTCTCTACTCAACATCAGTGTGAAGAAGACGTACGTTTCAGCAGCAGTGACTAGCAGTCTGTTCCCAGTTCTGTGCAATCATCTGAAAGGATCGTGGTGTTCTGTGGTAACTCTGGATCAGATAAATGCTCCTTCCTCATTCAAATCTGGAGAGCCCCGTGGTAAGCTAGTCAAATCAGGCACGCAAACCCAGTGAGTCAAAGAGGTTTTAACTGCCCTGTGGAAAAAAAAAAACAAACTACTGTTTAAACAGATCTGCTCTAGTAGGTTTGGCAGTGTGTGCTGGTGCCCTGCAGGCATTATTTCATGGCATGATGGGCAGTTCTTGGTAAAACGGCTTTAATTATTGAGATGGGGCTTCCTAGCAGGAATAAAGCTTCTCTTAGAAGTTTCTAATCCAGCATCGGTGACATTCACCTTTTAGGTGCCCAAGTAAGTGGCAATGGAGCTTGGGTTGTCTGCAGTTGTCATCTCTGGCCACAAGCATCCTATCATGGTAATTCTTACACTCTCTGCACTCATTTACACATCAAACTGGTGTGCTCTGAGAATGGGTCCTGCCAAATGCAGCACTGAGTCAGGAGCTGCATCCTCTGGTCATGCTCCCAAGGCCATTGCTGTGCTGAGCCATCTGTAGAAACTGTTCGAATCATAGAAACACTGAATCCTTAGAATTGGAAGGGAGCTCTGAGGGCCATCCAGTCCAACTCCCCTGCAATGCACAGGGACACCACAGCTAGACCAGGTTGCCCAGGGCCTGATCCAGCCTCGCTGTAAAGTGTCCAGGGACAGGGCATCCACCACCTCTCTGGGCAACATGTGCCAGTGCCTCACCACCCACACTATAACAGACCTTTTCCTTATATCCAACCTAAATATCCCCTCTTTAGGCTTGAAGCCATTTCCCCTTG
Organism: Alectoris magna; assembly: GCA_030625065.1. Taxonomy (NCBI): domain Eukaryota; kingdom Metazoa; phylum Chordata; class Aves; order Galliformes; family Phasianidae; genus Alectoris; species Alectoris magna. Next base: position 110,916,514 of record CM060562.1, on the reverse strand, counting down.
TTCTGTCACCACAGACCCTACTGAAGAGTCTGTCCCCTTCTTTCCTGTAACTCCCCTTTAGATACTTACAGGCCACTCTTAGCTCACCTCACAGCCTTCTCCAGGCTGAACAGCCCCAACTCTCAGCCTGTAATTGTAGGGAGGTGTTCCATTCCTGGGATCATTTCTGTGGCCCTCCTCTGGATACACTCCATGTCTTTTCTATACTGAGAACTCCACATCTGGATGCAGTTCTCCAGGTGAGATCTCACCAACACAGAGCAGAGGGGCAGGAACCCAGAATATCCCAAGTTAGAAGGGACCCACAAGGATCATCAAGTCCAACCTCTGGATCCACATGGGAGCATCCAAAATTCAAACCCTATGTCCAAGATCACCTCCCTTGCTCTATTGGCCACACTGCTTTCAGTGCAGCCCAGGATACAGTTGGCTTTGTGAGATGGAAGGGCACATTGCTAGCTTATGTCCAGCTTCCCATCCACCAATAGCCCCAGTTCTTTTTTGGCTCAATCCTTTCATCCCCCAGCTTGTATTGGTAGTTGATGTTGCCTCGACCTAGTTGAAAGACCTTGCATTTGGATTTGCTGAACCTCATGATGTTCACCTTGGCCCACTGCTCAAACCTGTCTAGGTCCCTCTGGATGGCTCCCCATCCCTCTGGTGTTGCTGCATCCCAAAATAAATACAGGGCTCTGCTGGCAGGGGAATTGCAGGGCGTACTGCAAAGCTTTTCCTTCATGTGGTGCTGGCAAGGGCCTAGCTATCACAAGGGTCTATTAATTTGCATCAGGATGCCTGCAGGCAGGTCTACCACCATAGAATCACCAAGGTTGGAAAACACCTCCAAGATCATCCGGTCCAACTGTCCAATTATCACAAATATTTGCCACTAAACCATGTCCCTCAGTACAACATCTAAGTGTTTCTTGAACACCTCCAGGGATGGTGACTCAATCACCTCCCTGGGCAGCCCATTCCAGCACCTGACTACTCCTTCAGAGAAGGAATCTTTCCTAATACTCAACCTGAATCTCCCCTGGTGCAACTTGAGGCCATTCCCTCATCCTATTGCTAGTTACACGGGACTCCAACTGCCACCTCATCACAGCCTCCTTTCAGGGTGCTGTAGGGAGCAATAAGTTCTCCCCAGAGCCTCCTCTTCTCTCACTTGGTTATTAAGGAGAAGGAAGAAGTAAAGCTGGTGAAGTCTTACCAAAGAGACAGACCACTGTATGCAAAGAGGCTCACTGTACTGCAATCTGAGGGGTTTTCCTTGAATGTGGGCTGTCTGGGGTATTCCCTGAAAAACACACTCACACCAAGTGGGTTTTACTCTGAGTCAGCATGATTTCTGCAGAAATCCCTATTACTGTTGGCTGAGCATCTTATGGGCATCACCTGCAATTCATGTTTGCAAGGAGAACAGTCAAGTGCAAGGTGCTTCAAGCTGCAGGTTCTTAATCACTGCTGTAAACAAATAGGACATCTGATGGATTTTTGTAAGGCTTACTGAGAGATAGGGACCCAAAGAGAACACGAGCTGCATTTATGTGGTTGGCATTCCCTGATGCATGAGCCAGAGCAGATTCCATAAACCTTTAGCTCACAGACAGAACATAATGAGTAACAGGAACCTACCTCTTTCAGCTCCTATGGAGAATAGGAAAAAATAGAAAAGAGAGAGAAAAAAAGTGTGCCAAGAAAACTCCTATCTAGGGCCTCCTAAACACTTTCCCAGTGCCAAAGGATGATCTTTAAACATCTGTTACAGCTCTGCACATGAAAGGCTCACAAGCACATTAGTTAGCATGTTCAGTCATCCTGTCTCTGAGGGGAATGTGCTCATGGTCTGACAGAGCTATCTGCAGGATGTGCTCATTCATGCTGCGTCCAGGTACTTGGCACGAGAAGTGGGTGACGATGCTCTTGGCATCACACCTGCCTTGTGTAATCAGCCCTGGGCGGGATTTCCATGTTGCTATCTCCCCCTGCCATGGGAGGAGAGATGCTGCGAGCCCACCTCACAGCTGGCCAAGCAAACAGCTCAGGTCGAAGATCATCTCCCACATTCAAGGCAGGGCCATGAAAAGACTTGAGCTCATCAGGTTTCCCTCTCTGTCTGGATTGAAGGCACTCAAAGAGCTCAGCAAATGGTCTCCAGCTTCCAAAATGTGCTCTCCTTCCCTATGAGGGGCTGGCAGTGACTTGTAGAAGGTGACTCAAGGCCAGGACATCACCCTTACCACACTGAGAACATCCATGGCTTTCCTGGTGGTTTTAGAGCAGCCTCAAAACCACCAAGGCAATGCTAAACATTATGGCTTGTTCTGAGCGTGAATCCCACCTCCACCTGCTGTTATCTCTTGTGACACCAGTGTGCATTGCCTATCATAGAATCATAGAATAATTTGGTTGCAAGGGACCTTTAAGTTCATCCAGACCCAACCCCCTGCTATAGGCAGGGACACCTCCCCCTAGCCCAGGTTGCTCACAGCCCCAACCAGCCCGGCCTGGAGTGCTTCCAGGGAGGAGGCATCCACAGCCTCATGGGGCAACCTGTTCCAGTGTCTCACCACCCTCACAGCAAAGAATTTCTTCCTAATATCTAGTCCATCACCTGCCGAAGGACTAAAAGGAGTGGTAAATGTAACAGAAGGCCAATTCATCACATGAATTCTTTCTACTCTTAGCATGGAAACGATGTCACTCACAACAGCTGAATGCAGAACCCTGGGAGCTGTTGGACACCCGCAGCCTCTGCTTGCCGTGTTAGAGGTGCAATTTTATGTAGTGTGACCAAACACAAGAGCATTATCCTCTCCTCCCAACTGCCACCAAGTTATTAATCTACATCATAAAGAGTTTTCTAACCACACTTTTATATCAAATATGTTAGAAATCATCTCAGAACTGTCAGTTTCATGAAATGTCTTTTGCTTCCTGTTATTTTCCTTACCAGAAGTGCCTGCTGGAAGCAATGCTTCCCCGGGTGGGGAGGCACCAAGAAGAAAGGCGATGAGATGTCCTGAGGTGTCACACGGATGTTCAAGTTTGGGCTTGTCTTACATGAAACTCTTCTGAGTTTTATCTTTGCTCCCACCTCTTCTGTCTTCTTCTATCTTTCCTTTAGAGATCTGTTTCAAAGAAAGCGTGCGGACCATTCACCGGACAAAACCCCCAGATGAGTTCAGTCCCCTGCTATACACAGTAACGTGTGCATCTAATGCTTGGAATGAAGACTTTTTATGTGGTGTAGACAATTATCTACTGGAAATGAGGCAGAAACCAATGCTTGGTTTCATGCAGCGAGCTTGGCAAGTGACAGCCACCCAAGCAACAGCTTTTGCTCACCCATCATACGGGTTTATGGTTACAGCTAATTGCTTGGAGACTAAAAAACTTATGCTGATCTGCTTCTGCATGCCCATGGGACTGTCTCCTTCAGAACAAGGAGCCACGGTGATAAAGAAAACTTGACCCTAAATCTTACTGGAGCTTTGATTTTTCTCTCGCTTTTTACTGTCTCACCCTATTTAAATCAACTCTTGCTTTCCAAATTTGCAATAGTGAGTTATTTTACATCTGCAGACACAAATCCAAATCCTGATCCCATTAGTGGCAAAACTTCCAATAACTTCAGCTGAACCAGGACTTGGCTCACTGCGAAGAAAATGTTGTTTTGAAGGCAATATGTACTACTACAAGGATTCAGACATCCATAAATCCATCAGGGCAATGAGTGCTTCCATCTGCCACCCAGAATTTGGAGCTGTGTGTGTTAACAATATGAGAGCGAAAGTTACCAGCAAACGCATTTCTGCAGCCATTCCTCCCACTCTTATTAATGAGGTTTTTGCATTTGTTGGCAGAAGGATAAAGAACAGCTTCCAGAGCACAGTGGTTTACATGCAGGTCAGGCTCTTGGTCAAGCTTGGATGACAGTGTGACGGACACCTTCAAAACGCTGCAGCTAGACCTGTTTTAAAGAGTCTGGTTTGGGTCTCTGGAGAGCTGAGCTCATTTCCCATCTCTGCCACCGACCTCCTGTGTGTCCTGGGGCAAATCATTTGATCTTGCTGTGCTTTGGTTCCTCTGCTAAGGAATTCCTTACTCCTATCCTTTGTTCCTCTGGGCAAGATTTTGGGGAAGGCTGTAATACACGTAATAACAGCAACAATAATAACAATAACGACAATCTGGTGTATACAGCGCATCAAATCTCAGCCACCCGCATCTGGCCAGCTGCGTGCTGGCAGGGCTCGCACAGCTGAGCTCTGCACACACAGGAACCCTTTAGCTGGGGAAAAAAAAAAACACCAACCTTTCCCTTTCCCGGTGAGTAATTTTAAGGACTAGACGAGCAAGCAAAGCCAGAGTGAAACCTGGAGGTAATTTCAGCAGTGTTCCAAAATGAGTTTTATTTAAGTCCATAAATGCGTTTGAGAAGTCTGTTTCAACAGAGGCCAGGGTGCCCCAGGGTGACTCTCTTTAAAGCACTTTGTTGGGTTGATAATCATTTGTAAACGCCGTCTGTTGGAAGTGTCTCTGCCACTATCTTGGAAAAGTCTCGGCTGGGAAACACAGGTACCTTGTGTTATGCACATGCTTCAAGCATTTTCCATTGCAGGAATGTCTGTTAGTACTGGGAGCCTCTGTGGTGACAGCTGCCAGGGAAAAGCCATGCTTTGCTGGGTGACCAAGGGCTCAGGGTAGGTTTGGCCACCCCTTCCTCCAGGGGCATGGAGGAGGCCACCAAGGGGAGCAGATAGTGCTAGCCTGTGAGGTGGGTAACAGGACATCAACAGAGAGGGAGCTCACTGGGTCATTCCTCAGTGCAGGTGTTTCCTCCCTGCAGCAACCTTGCTGGAACATTGATGGGATGGTGCTGTCCTGCAAGTTTGGACAACATCCCCAGAAATACAGTCTGAAATTGGGGTGGTGCTGTGTGGAGCCAGGAACTGGACTGAGTGATCCTTACCAAGGTTGGTGTCCCTGCCTGCAGGAGAGGGTTGGATCTTGATGATCCTTGAGGTCCCTTCCAACCCAAGCCATTCTATGATTCTATGATGTGATTCTATGATCCTTGTAGTCCCCTTCCAACTCAAGGTGTTCTATGATTCTGTGCTGAAGGCCCATCTCTCAGAGGAAGGACCCAACTCATGGCGTGGAAAGTGTCCCTCTGGGATGGAGAACAGCAGCTACGGGGATTCCTTGAATGAAACATAGGAGTTGCCCAAATTGTCAGAGACAGCTGTCAGACTGAAATTGGTTATCATCTCAAATCCTGCGTTTGCATTTTGCAAGAGGAAAAACCACCATGAGAAGCAGTCAGTGCAGACACACAAGGGAATACTCAGAGTTGTGCCCGCTGTGGATATTTCTCATGTATGAAGCCACGACCACTGCTGTGTCCCTTTTGAAAGCTCACAACTATACACATATTTTTTTTGTTTACACGCAGCGTTTTAAGCCTCTGTGTCCTTTCAGAGCCTCATCTTCCAGCCATCCATCGTGCTGTTTCTGCCCCTCAAATCTACCTTCAGTTGGGATAAAATTACAACGGCCATCAATCCCGCCCTGATACTTCAGAGCACAAGCTAATCACCACAGAGGGGAAGGAAGCAATTTTCTTCACGCTTTATTACAGCACAGCCACGTATGCTGCAGATCTGGGTGCTGCTCTTTGTTGGCTTCCTTGCGGAGCATCTGTCACCGGCTGCTGATAGAAAGCCTGACAGAAAGCCAGGCTGGACAGACCACTGCAATGTTCAGGTGAGATTTGCCTGACCCAATTGCAACTGTCTGAAGTGTGGCTGATGCCAGATATCCTTCTCTAGCTAATGGAGGGGGTGAGCATCCGCTCACCCCATGCTAAGATAGGCGTCCCAGGCAGCTGAAATAAATCAACATCTCTGTGTTGGCCGTAGGTGGAGCCCCTATGATTTGCCTGTGCGAGCTGTTTAACTTTCAGATAGCCAACATGAAACAGGGAGCCTCTCATCTCCCTTGGTTGTGCTTCCCTGCAGGATTTCATCTTCAGATGGATGAAATGCTGGAAGTTTTACTTACCCTTAATAAAAAGCTGCACTGAGCATGCTGTGGGTTGATGCTGGGATGCTAGCACAGTATGGCTGTGAAAAGATAACAACAACTGCTTTTTTGGAAGTGCTGAAGTGGCTAGCAAGAAATCCTCTTCCAAAGTGAGTGCTGACCGAGATGGAGAGAAAGAGGAGGGGAAGTTTTATTCATTACTGTGCTTAAACCTGAGCTCGATGGCAAACGCTGTTGCTTTTAAAACTTCCCAGCTGTTCTCTCCTTTGTTCTGGTGACTGCTTGGAAGTTTGAGCAGTGATAAAAGCAAGGACTCTTACAGCAGTTTGCAAAGTTGTAAGAGACTTTAAACAGCTGGCATGATAAAACAGCCACATTTCCCCTGACAAATGTAAGCTCCACCGGTAGCTTTTAGAGAAGGGCTTCGTAGCAGAGCCATAAAAGAAATAAAATGGTTAAGTGTAGAGGTGACGTTCTGGGTTTTCCCAGCTCGGTAAAGATATATCTAACCAGCCATTATCACACAGGTGCATGTATATCATTCACCATCAGACATCAAGGAAAAATAATTGCTCGGAGTGAGAGAGTAAAGTTCAAGGAAAGTTTGAAAGCATTACACACCAGCACTCCTGGAAGGATAATCAGGCACTGGGAAGAAAAAAAAAAGACGACTCCCTTGCTTTTGTTTGGTTGATGAGTTTGGGTTTTCTGGCTGCATCAAGTGAGAGATCTCATACAAATCTGTCTTCATTAGACTTCTTCTAAAAACAACTGTACATTTCCTGGAAGCTCATTAAGAGGGGAGCATTGCCAGGCTCTTGCTCATAATGGCTTTGATTCAGCAAAGTACTTAAACATGTGCTTTGGGCCCAAGGATTTATAATAGGGGGTATAAAAGTCACCCGAAGTTGATCTACATTTTAGATAATACTAAACTTAACGTTTAATATTGCATTTTTAGTGAAAATTCTGTCAAAGCCTCTCCTTTTAGATTTAATCTTTTATGCAGTAACATTTATCTGACTATCTGTCTGTTATTCCAGAAGTTGGTATAAGGTCATGCCACACTTAGTAACGTTGGTGATTCCACATCTGCATCTGCTGATTCCTACTTGTCTCCCCTGGAATACTTCAATTGAATATTGCAGGCTGGAAGGATAGCAGCTCCTACATGCTGTGCACAGGGACATCTCTGTCTTCATCCTGGGTTGCCCTGCCCACTCAAAAATTCAGCACAAACACTTAAGCTAATTAATTCTTAGTCTAAATAGTTCTTTCCCTGTCTGATCCTCGTTTCAGTCATTTCTCCAAGCCTGCATCCTGAACTTCGTGGCAGGGTGGCTGCAGACGTGAGGGTGTTAAGTCCATCTGAACTTCCCAAGTCATGTGGTATGCTATGACATCAGATGACCAAACCAGTCACTGATCATTCTTCTACATATGAATATCTCACCCCTACTCAGCCCTCAGGTCTGGGGGATGGTTCTACAGTGGGGCAGACTGCAGGACATGCAGTCCATCATAACCATGAGGCCATCCAGAGCCTGAATGACAGCAGCACCCCTCCCAGCTCTGGCCAGCACAGGCATGGAAACATGCAATCTATTAACAGGTACACCAAACTTCTAAGGAGAGAACCCATAAAGGTTTTTCATGGAACTTCTTTTTTCCTTCTTTCTCTTTTCTTTTTTCTATTTCTTTTTCTCTTTCATTTCCTCTTCTTCCTTTCTTCCTCCCCTTTCCCTTCCTCTTCCCCTTTCCTTTCCTCTTCCTCTTCCCCTTCCCCTTTCCCTTTCCCTTCCCCTTCCCCTTCCCTTTCCCCTTTCCCTTCCTCTTCCCCTTTCCCTTTCTCTTTTTCTCTCCATTTTCTTTCCCTTTTTCTCTCCCTTTCCTTTTCCCTTTCCTTTTTTCTTTTCTTTTTCTTTTCACAGAATCAAAGAATCATAGGGGTTGGAAGAGACCTCTGAAGGTCATCTAATCCAACCCCCTGCTAGAGCAGTTCTCTACATCAGGTCGCAAAGGAAAGCATCCAGGAAGGTCTTGAATATCTCTAGAGAAGGAGACTGCACAGACTGTTCCAGTGCTCTGCCACCCTCAAAATAAAGTTTTCCTCATGTTCAAATGGAACTTCTTGTGTTGCAGTTTGTGCCCGTGACCCCTTGCTGTGTTGCTGGGCATTGCTGAAAAGAGCCTGGTCACATCCACTTGACTCCTGTCCTTTAGATATTTACAAGCATCAAGAAGATCTTGTTTCTTTTTGTAGTTATATGTCTTTTCCTATTGCAGTTTCCTTATTAGAAAAGATCTGCTGCTCCCTGCAGAACTGAAATCAAACTTCGGTCCTCCAGTGGAGGACCTCATCTCAACCACTCGGAAATCACTCCACAGTGTCTACCAACGTGCTGCACACTTTATTGCTACTCCATTGTTCCTAGTGCTGTAGACCAATAGCCTCAGCTGTGATTGAGTCATCACTATGTATTAAGCTGTACAAGCAGGCTAACATCCCTCTGAAAAGCCCGTAATCTAAAGAGAGGAAATAAGGAGATGTAATGATTTGCCTGGCAGCCAAGGGAAGTCCTGCCAAGCCAGGAGGAGAACTGTCATCTCCTGGTTTCCACCTGACCTCTCTGCATCTTGGTGCCCAGTCACGAATCTTTGCTTGCCCCGGGGACCACGTGAATTACCTGCTGGAGGTTCAGGGCATGGAAAACCTTCCAGCTACAGATTTCCTATTGCATGATGCATAGAATTGTACATAGTCCAAATACAGAAAGTATTTTATGCTGCCAATCTTCCAAAGCCTCCTCACTGGCATCAGGGCACCGTCTTCAGAATGTGTGGATCGTGCATCCAAGAGCTAATTAAAATCATTAGCAGCACTCTCAGATCAGTTGCCAGAACCTGTCCTTCATGACAGTAACTTTAAATCTTTCCCTGACTGCTTGGGTACATTTAAGAGTTATTCTGAAGTTTATTATCTACCTTTAAAAAAATAATTCATGGTTATTTTATGGTAAGTAAGGCAAGACATCTTAAAATGGTTATGTATACCCAGATAAGCAATAAAAATCAGAGGTCAAGAAAGCAAGGGCCTTCTTTGGATGTTACAAGTGCTCTGCATCTGCTGAGATGTTCAAGCCCAGAGGTTTGGCCCAGTCCCCCAAAGTCAGACTTCTTCGTGCACTGAGCACATCACAAATTGTGGCCACGTCACTGCTCAAAAGGAAGGGGACAGAAGGACAAAAGGGCAACTCTCAGCTAGGAAACAGTCACAAGAAAAGATCTCTATTTATGTCTTTTGTTGTTTGACCTGACTATCTGCTTCTCTAAATTCTCTACTGTGCCCAGTTTTGTATCCTTTGGAAATGGAGCCATGTGCAGGCTGGTCGCTGTGTGCCTGGGGTATGGATTAAACCTTTGGCATGGATTTATACTGCTCGCCTGAGCACTTGTGTTAACAGTACAGCTGCTCTGAATCCCTGGGCAGAGAGGGGTGACTCAGTTCACTGAGTACAGGCTATGACTCCATAAATCAAAGCAGCTCCCTCTCCTCTGAACCCTTACTGCTCCTGTCTTTTTAGAGCGCATTTTATTTCCCTTTACTATCGCATGCAGAGGATTCCCCTGATGCTGACATAAAGCACTTTGAGATCTGCAGGCCACACTACACCTGCAGTGTGCTGTGTGAACCCTGCAAGAGGTGCGTTCGTCTCAGCTGTGCTGCTCGCTGCTAGCTGCGAGCATTTTGGCAGTGAAATCCAGAGGCCAGAACAAATGATTCGGGGCTACTGTGGACCATTATTTGTGCAGCTGATTGCTTTCGTAGCCAAGGGAATTCACGCTGGAAACATGATTCCAAAAATTAAATTCATTTGGATATTTAATGTGGAGTGTTGGTGGAGTTCTGTAATAAGAAATTAATTCCAGTATTTCTCTTAATCTGTTTGCTGTAAGTTAACTCTTACTGGAAGAAGCATTTCTGTCCTGCTTTCCACTCTCTTGTTAGCACTATTGCCACCTACAAAATGCATTTACCCATCTACGAAAAAGCACAGGATCCCAGTGGTTCCTGTATATTTTTAAGTACATCACCCAAACAACAATGAATCTGTGAATCCTAAGTGATTAAAAAGCATGCCTGAATTTGCTTAATGACACCCTTGTTGCGCTCTGGCTCTTCGGGTAGGCTGACAATTTAGGCTGGAACTCCATTCTGTCTTTAAATGGAAATGTTTGCTGGGTTTGAGCGCTGGCCATGCTGGTGATGCTTGTTGTAGGGCATTGCTTTTGCCCATAGGCTCCTGGTTGGGATTTCTGAGCTTTCCCCTCCCCTGCCTGCTGGGCAGGAGGCTGCTGGCAAGGCTCGCATGGCCTCGATGAGGCCGCATTTCCATGCTGAGGAAGCACTTTCTGTGCCTACAAGAATATTACTCTAGGCCTGAATCCAGTGACCTTTATTCAACTTCTGCTCAGTTAAGAGAATAACGATGGAAATTGGAGGAGGAAGGGGATTAAAACCATTTGAGGGAATTCTTTCCCATATGGTGCCATGGGAGAGGAAGAAGAGGACTGAAACCTACCCCATGGTAGGCACACATGCTGGCCTTTGGCTCTGCTGGTACATTGTTGGTATGCCCAGAGAGGCTTTGAGAGAATATCCCCTGCCTGCACCAATTCATATGGATATTTTGGTACTTAGATTTCCTTTGGGAAGATGAAGGGAGGGCAAAGCTGGCTGTCTTACTAGAAGGAACTCATTCAAATGTAAGTTCTTGCTCCTTGGAACAGCTCTCCTCTAGCTGAAGGTCTGTTCTCCAGGTGCTTCCCATACTCAGGACCATTCCAAGAAAGCTGGATGGGGCTCCCCACTGTTCCTTGGCCAACGCCATCTGCAAGTACCTCTCCTGCACGTGTCAGTGATTTCAGCCTTGTAAAGAGCTGCTGTGGATGGTTTTATTCAGAAAGGATGATAGAAGCAATGTTCTTTATGACTATCTCCTACACAGAATATTTCCAGCGTTGATGGAGGCACATGGTTTAGTTCCTTCTGTCTGAAGGGAGGTAACCTCTCTCCCATCTGGCCAAACTACAGGATAAGACTCTTTTTTGGTCCCAAGCTGCAGGGAGGATGGCAAGATACTCAGACAAATGAGGAAAATGAGCATAAAAATGCCTTTATTTTTTGCCCCCTCCCCTGGGACGGAAACACCCAAAGTCTCTGCAGCCTGGACAGATTAGGCATTGCAAGTTACACCTCTTCGCTGTAAAATGAAATTATCTCAAGAACATGGTTTGAAGGGCAGAATTGCCTCCCACCCAGTCATGTACCTTTGAGCAGGAGTTGTGTGCTGGACCAGAGATGACTAAAATCGCACTCAGGGCTTTGGGTACTACGGTTTGGGACACAGCCTTGAGAAAGGGGGAATGCTGATGGTGCACGGAAGCCAACTGACTAGAAGGGCCACAACTATCAATGACATTCCATGGCTTTAACTGAGTTTCTGCTTACCTGGAGCCTGCTCAAACTCTTCAAAGTATTCTGTTCACCCCATATAGGTCCAGAAACTGACCAAAAGCATTTGCTGAGCTGATTCACGCCATGCATTAAGGCCATACATACAGCGGCCAAGCCACCACCCAGTGAGAGCCAACCCTACAGCCATCTTGGAGGGAAGCATCAATCCAGCTGCTCCATCAGCTTCTGGTGGAAAAATATAACAGCTCTGTGCATTGCTCACCTAGGGCCAGACTATTTTCCAAAGTTTTTCAGGTTTGGTGGGGGGGGTTTGTTAGTAGTAGGAAGCGTCCTTTGAGTGAACATAAGATCATTTGATGTTACAATAAACCATTCTGCTGGCTCAAATCAAAGATGAGGCACGGAGGTGTTGTAAAAAACTTTGAGTCAACGAAAGACAGATGGTTGAATCATTTCCCAGATTTTCATATGACTCATAAATTTGTTACATAGTGAGGAAATTCCCTGAAAGCTTTTTGGCAGGCACCGTCAGTCTGACCAGTAGCTAAAACACACATAACCTTCCAGTTATCGGGGGGCAGTGGTGGGGGAAACAAAGAAGACTCTGCCTTTGGATTTAAGTGTGGGGTCAATTTAATATGCATTCCTGCCAGCAAAGCTAAAATCCTTCCTCATAAGAGCAGGGAAGACTTAAGGGATGGTTTCTCAGTTGCCAGTGCATATGTCTGGGAGAGTCTGCCTCCTCCATATCTTATGCACATGTATGTACACATGCACAGAAACACGCATGGTTAAATTCCAAGGGGTCCAGGCATTCCTTTCCTAGTATGGGAAGGCGTCAAGAGAACCAAGACATTAAACATCTACAGTCTTAGCATAGACTGGGGTCCCAGTGATGTGGGCTTCAGCTCCTTTATGTAGTCTCCCCAGATCAAAATGTGGATGCCCCATCCAAGGAGGTGTTTAAGGCCAGGTTAGATGGGACCATGGGCAGCATGATCTGGTGCCTGATTTAATGGCCAGCATCCCTGCCTGTGGCAGGGGGTTGGAAATGAATGATCTGTGAGGTCCCTTCCAACACAAGCCATTCTATGATTCTAAGCCGTGGTAACCCCCTACTTTCATGCAAATATTGGGCCAACATCTTCCCTAACATCTCGTTTTGAGACTGCAGTTGTCTCTGTTACCCCAGAAAAAGAGCATTACCCACAAAACTCTGGTGCTGACATCTGCATTCAGACTACTCATTTACCAGGGCCAGAGGAAAGGAAGGGTGCGTTCCTCTCATCCTGAACACAGAAAGATGAAGCTCCACCTAAAATGGCTTTCAGTCTCTCTGGTATTGTACAGATAGGTTCACAACAAATTATTTTTTAAGTCATCATAGAATCACAGAATGGCCTGGGTTGAAAAGGCCCACAGTGCTCATCCAGTGCCAACCCCCTGCTGTGTGCAGGGTCGCCAACCAGCAGACCAGGCTGCCCAGAGCCACATCCAGCCTGGCCTTGAATGCCTGCAGGGATGGGGCATCCACAGCCTCCTTGGGCAACCTGTTCCAGTGCATCACCACTCTCTGGGTGAAAAACTTCCTCCTCAGATCCAACCTAAACCTCCCCTGCCTCAGTGTAAAACCATTCCCCCTTGTCCTATCACTGTCCACCCTCGTAAACAGCCGTTGTCCCTGTGATAGAAACAGAATAAAACACAACAAGGGACATGCTGAAAACTTTGTCGTAGCATCATTAAGACCTCTACAGAAAGACTCCATCATGCAGCTTTTGGTTTCTCCGTTGGGTCTCCAAACTCTGTGGCTAGTTATCTAACCACCAAACCACTGTGGGGCTTATGGAGACTTGGGACCACCAGAGAAATGTGGGCCTCCCTCTAGGAACCACGGACTTCAGATAACTTTAAATACTTCAAATTTTCATTCCAAGGCTGTGTGAGCTGGCAATCTGCCCCCATGTTGTTTGCACACAGTTAATGGACTAATTAGGTAATTCAGCAGCCATGGATGGTCACGGACAGGGCTCGCACTGACGGCAGTGCGTGCACAACGGCGGGCACATGGGCTTTTCATGCAGTGTTGCTCCTGGCTCCCCAAATCCTGCTCTGTTTAAAAAGGCCAAAGGAAGCACAAATGACATTTTGTTTCTTCTCCGCGAAAAACACTTGCAAACTCCGACCGGCAAGAATGGATTGCATTTCAGGGACTTGTTTATTCATCCCAAGCTCAAAAGATTTAAGAGTTTAAATAAAATGTCTGAATGAGGCTCCGTGAATGGGAGCCTCTGAAATGCTCTTTTTAAGAGACAGACGTCTGACGCCTCGGAGCAGCTTGTCAGTGGCAAAGAAGGCTCTGGCGGCTTCAGTTGTGTGCAATTAAAGTTGATCAGGGCTTCGGACTGGTTGACAACACAGCAAATCGTGCCCAGCACAGCCCTCCAAAGTGCTTCTCCGCTCCACGGATTTGTAACTGCTTCAGCTTCGAATTGTAGCATGAAATACTGGGCCAATCACCAGGTTTAGGAATAAAAATGTTCCTAGGAATTCACAAACATTACCAAACTGTTATTCTGACTGCTTTCCAGATTCTCCTTTCCCCCCCCCCCCCCCACCCCCTTCCCTTACAAATATATGTATTTTTTATTCTCTTCCCTTCTTTTGGTTTCTTTAATTTTCTGGAGGAAGCGAAGGCAAATATAGTTTAATCATAACCATCCCTAGGGGCAATTTAGAATCATTTTCTCATTAGTGCATATAATATGCAGTATAAATAATCTTCAATCAGATGGCTGCTACAAAGGGCTGTGCAGACACTGAAACAAAACGCACTGCGGTGCTACGAATAGCTAGATGGGAATTATCTTGTCTTTTTGCATCTCCCTTCTTTGTTGGTGGGTGAATGAGATTTTTCCTGTTTTTCCTTCTCCCTCTCCCAGTCTTTTTTTTTGGGGGGGGGGAGTGGAATCAAACTTCTGAATGTAAGCAAAATCAAATTATAAAAGAAGAGAGACTGCCAGACTATTTAAACTCCAGGGAATTCAATCATGGGCCAACCAAATACAGGGAGCACTTGAAGAGGGAAAAGAAAAAGCACAATAAAGCAGGGAATATGTGCTCCATAAAGATGGGTAGACTGGGAGATGTTCCACATCCACACATTGAACCAACAGAAAGGGTTCAGTGGGAGAACTTAAGGATATTTTTGGAGAGGTAATTGTTTCATAAGCTCCTCCTGTCCCAAAGTTATTCAGCACGTGATGCAGCCCCTCCCCAGTTTCATCATTCTACCTCCTTCTGTGGGCCAGAATTTAGGTTGGATCATGGGAAGGTGGAGGGAAGCTATGAAGAACAAGGATGGTGGGGCAGGAAATTCTTGCAGCTTCTCTCCTACCAAAGCTAACACAGCTCAGGACTACAGCCTGGGTTTTAGGTAAGCAGTAGTAAAATGCTCATTGTTTGGATGGCTGGGCAGGTCCATGTTTACCCCATAGCATCCATCAGCTGGGCTGGGCTGCTCAGGGACAGCTACATCCCATAATCAGGGTCTCATAGAATCATAGAATCACAAGGTTGGAAAGGACCTACAAGATCATCCAGTCCAACCATCCTCCCATTACCATTGCTACCACAATGAAGACTATGCTACCATACTGAAGACTCCAGAGCCCTGACTGTGACTTCAGCTGAGGAAAGTAAATGCTTTCCTCTTTCCAGAGGGTGGCAGTAGGATTCCCAGCTCTCTGCCTCTCCCAGTGGGCTCTCTTGATGCTCGGCGTGGTACCTGCTGCCTTTGGTGGACCCTTCCTGGCAGATGGGTGGACTCCGGGTTTTCCTATTTTCCAGCTGGCCCCAGGGCAGTGGCTGGGGTTGGGTGGTGTTTTTGGGACATGAAAGTCTTTGCCTACAAATGTACGGCCTTGTGGTGGCTTCACTGGCCTGTTTTTTTGTTGGTTTTTTTTTTGGTAGGTTGGAAGAGACATGAGAGCTGCTCCCAGCATCTGCCGAGATCAAAGGCACGAAACAGGACTCCAGAGCAAGGGGTTTTGCAGATCATTTTTCAGGATCATTCAATGAGGGTTCGAACCTCCCAAGTTTCACTTAATTCTTCATAACAGAATAAAACCAAAAATTCAAACTGAAACTCAACCCAGAAATCCACGTTCAGCTCGGTTTTGGATGGAAACCAAAGGAAATCATTTAATCCCAACATGGTTTCCACCAGAAGCTCTGTATTGGTCTGGGTTTGGTTGAAACTCAGTTTTTGCTTCCCTTTGCTGAACAGTTCTTGTAAACTATTGGATAAGAAACAAATTCAGGAAATATTTGTGTATTTTCCCTTAACGGTTTTTAAAAATATATATTTTTTTTCTCTTTTTTTTCTATCAAACACACCAGTTCCATGAAACTCTAGGAAATACATCAGTCCAAACGCTCTGCAAATTGGAAGTAAGACGAACTCATCACTGTTTGTCTTCAACACAAAGACAGATATCCCAGCACCGAAAGAATGAAGGATTGCACAGCCTGCAAATTTCTCCTGTAGGTGGAGGGAAAAAAAAGGCAACTCCAAAATATATTCTTCGTTGGGATAAAAACAAGAACAAAATGTCCGATGGTGCAGCAAAATGGTTTTTCTCTCGCTTTTGTGGAGGAAGAAAAAGCATCGCTCTTGTTGCTGCAGCAGACCTGGAGGATGTCCCGTTGTGTCTTATGGGATAGCTTGGATAGTGTGCTAATACTGACGAGTGGGTACCAAAAATAGATGTTTCTTATTTTAGGATGTGCAAATCCTATGAGAGACTGTCATTTTATGGCAAGTTTACTAGACAGGCTTGTCTAGCTCATATCCTCTAGACCATGAGAACACGATGTTTCATAGGAAGGGACAAGAAACCATAATTTATGCTTACAGGATGAGCAGGACCGTGCAGAAGCGTTTTGTTAAGCCAACAATCAGGGGTTGCTTGAACTCTCAAGTATTTTCTCCTTGGAGCTTGTGGATGAGTTTTTATCAGCAGGTCTGCACTGCTGTCCGTCAGTATTTCCCTGTAGGCACGTTGGGTGACAAACACATGAGTTGCCAGAGTGTGGGGGATGGTTGTTACCCCACAGGGAGCAATGGACATCTGCAAGCTGTGTGCAGGGCAAGCTCACAACCTTGGAGAGATTTCATGGGAATGTCATGCTCACCGACTTCCTGGTCGTTTCTCCTCAAATTCGTCATTAACATATTCTGCACTAATAAATCTTTTCATTGCTCAACCAGCTCTGTAGAGATGCAAGTACTGCCGGGGGAGTGTTTGACTGCAACATTTTTTTTGTGTAAAAAAATGATTGTTAGCCAATCAAGTTGGCAGTTAAACACTGGGAGTGGGTGCTTCCTCGTTAGATCCCCTTGAAAAGAGTTGAATTAATTTTGCTTTTGCCATCATTTGATTAGCTCTTGTTTCAAAACCTAGACGGGAGGAGCAGTGGGCCCGGGTGAACCTCATGAGAATCAACGAGTCCAAAGGCAAGGTCTAGCAGCAGGGTCAAGGCAACCCCCACTACCAATACAAGCTGGGGGATGAAAGGATTGAGCAAAGCCCTGCTGAAAAAGACCTGGGGTTGCTGGTGGATGGCAAGCTGGGTGTGAATCAGAAACGTGCCCTTGCAGCCCAGAAAGCCAACCTTGTCCTGCGCTGCATCAAAAGCAGCATGGCCAGCAGGATGAGGGAGGTGATCCTGCCCCTCTGCTCTGCATTGGTGAGACTTCACCTGCAGCACTGTGCCCAGATGTGGAGTCCTCGGTGCAGGAGAGACATGGAGCTGTTGGAGTGCATCCAGAGGAGGGCCACAAAAATAATCCCAGGGATGGAACAGCTCTCCTACAGAAAAGGTTGAGGCTGTGCAGACGGAGAAGGGAAGGCTGCAAGATGACCTGAGAGCAGCATTTCAGTAGCTAAAGGGGAGCTAGAGGAAAGAAGGGGACAGACTCTTTATCGGGGTCTGTGGTGACAGAACAAGAGGAAATGGCTTCAAGGTCAGAGAGGGGAGATTAAGGTTGAATGTATGGAAAAAGTCTGTTACAGTGAGGGCGGTGAGGCACTGGCACAGCTTGCCCAGAGACATCATTGTTGTCCCATATCCTTGGAGACTTTCAAGGCAAGGCTGGATCAGGCCATGGGCAACCTGATCTAGCTGTGGTGTCCCTGTGCATTGCAGGGAGTTGGACTGGTGGCCTTCAGGCATCCCTTCCCATTTAAAGGATTCCATAATTCTATGATTCTAAATGGGATTGAGCTTCAAGACTGAGATTTATATCTGAGCAGCTAACATGAGTAATTGCATTTGTTGCTTCTTTTTGCTTTATTTAATGTTTTAAGTGCAGAGTATAAATACATAAGCATATCTTAGAGACATGTAAAATAGGAAGCATAAAAGATTAAAAATACAGCCGTGCACACATGACGTTGTTGCACTTCTCTCCTTACTTTGACTGTCTGCAAGAGCATGATGTGTTTTGGCCAGGCCATTGTCAAAACAGACAGAGATTAATTACCACGGCCATTTGTTCTCTTACGAAAAAGACAAAAATAACTCCTGAGTCATGACAACAGCGAATACTCTGGAGCCAAATCCTGTGTCCTGTTTGCCATTTTCTAGCCTCGGTGTAGAAGAAAAGATGTAACTTTGGGAAGTGATCCGATGCTATCTTTAGTACCTCTGCAGTGTTTACACAGCGAGGGCAGCCAGTGTCTGGCATCACCTCCAATGACATGCAAACATGTTTTGGGGGGAGGCTGTGGAAATGGGGCGTTGCTGGATGGGGCTGATAAGGGTTTGTGTGCATTAGTAGATATGAGTGCAGGGCAGAGATGTAACTTTAAAACACATCAGGACTCAGAAATGAAGGGAAAAGCATGGCTTTGCTCAAGCAGAATCCTTCAGCAAGCGCTTGGCATTTATTAGTGGGCAGCTACTGGGTACTGGCAACGTGCTTAGGTGCTATGTGTAGAGGACATCCAGTCTTCAGAGTGGGTGGGAGACATCCCCCCCCATGTGGCAGATACAAATGAAAGCATTCTTGCCCACTGGCTGGTATAACCTTACCACTTCTGAGGCTGCTGCCCTGTTGTTGCTAGCAAAAAGTGGACAAGGAGATGGGTTTCACCTCTGAAGCTGTTCCAAAGGTACAGATGGACATCTTTGCAAAAGACCACTGTAGTCTCTCAGGACATATCGCCATCTTCAGTCTTGGAGCTCAGAATCCATCAATGTTGCTACCTACAGAAATGAAGAAATGCCACAGAAATAGCTGGTGGATCTGCATCCTACCACCATGGGCTCCGTATGCTGACGGGAAGAGGGATGCAGTGATGGTCCCAGATCTTCCAATACTTGAAGGGAGCATATAAACAGGAGGGAGAATGGCTGTTTAAGAGGATGAACAGTGATAGGATGAGCTGGGATGGTTTTAACCTAAGCAGGGGAGGTTTAGGTTGGATCTTAGGAGGAAGTTTTTCACGCAGAGGGTGGTGACGCACTGGAACAGGTTGCCCAAGGAGGCTGTGGATGCCCCATCCCTGGAGGCATTCAAGACCAGGCTGGATGTGGCTCTGGGCAGCCTGGTCTGCTGGTTGGCGACCCTGCACACAGCAGGGGGTTGGAACTGGATGAGCCCTGTGGGCCTTTGCAACCCAGGCCATTCTATGGTTCTATGATTCTATTATCTTGGCCCCAGGAGGCTCCTTGGGAGATGATGGGCTCACCACGAATTGCGCAGGTCGTCCCCATCCCACTTCCTCTCCTCTGCAGGAGTTGTACCTCACTTACTCAGCTCCAAGTCATAGAATATTATATGACTGTTTGTGTTTTATGGGTGATTTTTGTTTTGGGTGCGTGGAGGAAGAAATCAATCAAGTCTCAGGCAGGTTGCATTAAGCAAATGGGCTGATTATAATGGTGGCATTTAAAAATGTAGGACAGGCATGCGTGAAAGCAACAAAAGCCTCTAAGCCATGCTAGGAAAATAATCCAATGCAGTGCTTCATTTTGACAGTTCTAGCTGTCTAACAAGCATCAAAAACCTTAAAAGCCTTAAGAGAGTTGAGTCTACCAGGAGCTAATTGTGTGCATGCTACCTGCATGCAGTGCAGGCTCTGCTGAGATGGACAAAGATTGCCCACGCTGTCCCTTTGGCAAATACAAATGCCATGGGAGCCTCCTAACCTCTTCCTTCCAGAGTCTGGAGGGATGAGGAGGAGCTGAGTGCCTCATTGCTATGGTGTAAATTGGGCAGGTCCGGGCACAGGCATTGCTGCCCAGCAGAGAGCTCTCAGGATGAGCCTATTTGAGCTGAGTGTCCCTCCTCTTGGACTCTACAGATCAGGTGCTCCACTGAGGAACTTGAGCCAGAGACGACCACAGACCGATATGTCACCTGAGTCCCATCAGCTCTGTGAGTGTGGTGGTGCCAGACAGAAGGCATTTGAGGTCAGCCCTGCTTGTGTGACACGAGCAGAAAAGCATCAGGATGCACTTTTAAAAAGCGTTGTTGGCACACGTCTCACGTGTCAGCTCATTCCTTCACACCTACACACGTGTGTGCTTCATTATAGCCTCGTGCCTCCCTCCCTTCCCCTGCTTTGCCTGGCTCCCCTGCAGCAAGCTGGGGTGGAACCCCAGGGCTTGGGGGCTGTGCACAGCCTCTGTGAGCAAACTGCTTCCAGCTGTGGGCAGTGGCAGCCACTGCACAGCTGTTCTCAGTCTTCTGATCCCTAAATGAATGGGATGGGTGGGGAGAGGCTGATCCTTAACCCTCCCTGGTTTTGCTCATGATGGCTGTGGAATATTTTGGCCACAGCAGATCAAACGTCTCTCTCTGAAGGGTTAAAATCCTGTGAAACCCAGATTCCTAAAGTAAATGTACTTCTGTGTCAAGGGCAGTTCTCAGCAGAGCCCGAGGTGCCCACTGCTCCTTGACACCAGCGGGACAGAGGTGCTGGACTGGTATTCCTGAAGGAAACAGAAGCAGCTCAAGTGCAGTTGGTGGATACAACAGGAATATCTCAGTGCTCACAAATGGAACTTGCAGACTTCGCCCAGAGAGGTGGCGGTGCCCCATCCCTGCAGACATCCAAGGTCAGGGGATGGGGCTTTGGGCACCTGATGGTGCAATGGCTGTCCCTGTGCATTGCAGGGAATTGGACTGGATGACCTCCAAGGGTCTCTTCCAACTCAAATGTCTCTATGAATTCAGTTGCTTTGGTCCCAAAAGTTCTCTCATAGAATCGTAGAACCACAGAATCACAAAATCAGAGGATCATAGAATGACTTGTGTTGGAAGGGACCCTGACAACCATCTAGTTCCACCCCTTGCCACCCATCAGATCAGGCTGCCCAAGGATCCCTCATTTCTGTACCACAGACACACCCAGAGCTGGAGGCTTACTTTCCAACCCAAGGCAAGGAGCTCCTTTAGAAAAATCCAACCCTCCCCTGCTGGTAGATCGAAGGATGCTTTTTGCCTGGACTTCCATAGCATTGCTGTTTTTAAGAAAGACAGACTAAAATCTTTGAGTTGTAGCCAGGATGAGCTAAGGACATGAAAGAAGCGTGGCTTGGAGGGAGGGTATCTTGGAATGAAACAGCTGGAAAAGGGAGGTGGGGTTCCAGTTTCAAAGTTCCTAACTTCATAAATATCTGTGTTTTCCATGTATACAGTCCAATGAAAGAGCCTACCTGCCCCCAAAGCCTTGAAAATCTTTGGAAGAAGATCAGGCCAAGGAGAGGCAAATCCGTTCTGCCCTAAAGATTGATTTGGTTGAGTTTGAATTAAGAACAGAAAGAGTGGGGTATAATCTAAGGAATAATTTTTCTTCTATTTATAGTCACCTCACGGTCTGCCGTGCAGATCAATTAATGCAGTCAGTCAACTTGTGCTTTGAGATCCAGCTACAGTGCTGGTCCTGCCCAAGCCCTAAGATAATTCATGAACGTGAACAGATAAGAGAGACAGCTTTGAAATCAATGCTTTACACAAGGGCTAGATATGATCAAGTTCAGTGCAACAATTAGTTATGAAAACCCATAAGCTGAATGACTGCGGGGTGCCTTTCTGTCTGAGGTTCAGCCGGTGGATTCAGCCCCTTCAATCAGAATTAGCCCTGGAAAAGCTTTTGTTGGCTGTGGAGTAGAGATGTAATCCCAGCTGGCTGGTTCAGCTTCACTCTGCCTCTCTGTGACTGTTTGTCAGAAGAGGATCTTTTTCTTCTCCTGACAGAAAGGCTTATCCAGTGCAGATGGGAGGAGAGCAGAGGAAATCTCATGAAGCCAAGTCTCCTCTTGACTTCACTGAGGCCGAGATCTCACCCAAGGTGCACAACGTGCCTTAAAATGCTGCTGGAGTGGTAATCACACAAAACAGACCCTGCGTTTCTTTTGAGGAGGATGGAAGGGAAACGGCCTCAAGTTGTGCCAGGGGAGGTTTAGGTTGGATCTCAGGAAGAACTTCTTCACAGAAAGGGCTGTTAAGCTCTGGGATGGGCTGCCCAGGGAGGTGGTTGAGTCACCATCCCTGATGTGTTTAAAAACCTTTTCGATGTGGTGCTCAGGGCCATGATTGAGCAGAGGGCTGTTAGTTAGGGTAGGATGGTTGGGTTGTGGTTGGACTCGATGATCTTCAAGGTCTTTTCCAATCTGAGCAATTATATGATTCTATGGGAGGGAAAGAAATAGGAGAAGAAGAGGAGAGGAATCCGGTGTGCTGTCTGGTCTGATGCTGAGGCATTGACCTGCAGCATGTATTTGGCAAGGGATGTGATGTATGAGCTGTGCAAATAAGAAAACAGTCTGTGTATCCTCATGTCACAATTCATAAATGCTTTCAATGTGCATCAGTGATCTTAAAAGAAATACTTCCATCTCCACTGAGGAGTCCAAATGCATCAGAACCACCGTTGTAACATGGAAACCTGAAAGTGACCTGACGAGGCAGACCTTTTTAATCCGATATGCAAAAACTTTTTTACTAGGGAGATTTTTCTAACCTTGAAGCTAAGGCATCTCTTAATAAATTGCATTGAAGACCAAGAAAACACAGACCCCATTCCCTATCACCTGGGGAGCAATTGAGAGGAGAGGGAGAGGGGCCAGAGGAGATTCAGGTTGGACTTCAGGATGGGGCACCAGGGAGGTGGTGGGGTCACCCAGTGGTGTTCCAGAACCATGCAGACGCGGTACTGAGGGACGTGGTTTAGCGGGGAAATATTGGTGGTAGGTGGACGTTTGGGCTGGATGATCTTGAAGGTCTTTTCCAACCTTGGTGATTCTATGATTCTGTGCTTCAACACTGAGGCCCCTCTTCTTGCCCCCTGCTACTCTCCTTCACTTCAAAGTCATGAAAGGCCTTATTCAACACGGGCCGCATACAATTTTTAACGTGATCAGACAATTGCATGCACTTCAGGGGAGCTGCAGTGACGGGTTGGCTTACATCCCCTTTAAGCACGTGCTTTATGTCCTTTCCTGAGTCAGGGCCGCTCTTGCTCCCATGGGAGTCAATGGAAGCACAAGACTTCCAGACAAGGAGAACCACGTCTTCCGTTGTTGGTAATCAGAAAGACAAGCTGCAGCCCCAGAAAGGCAGAAAACGCAAGTCTGGAACCAGTTATTGGGACACTCTGCTTTCAGATGAGTGTCTGGCAATTTTTCAAAGCGCATTTCACTGAACTAAGAGAACGGGGGAAACGCTATTTAATACTTTGCTTTTAAATCCTGCTCGGGAGACAGGTGTTGCTTTGAACTCGCAGCGTGGAAGACAACTGCGTGCCGGATTCCTGAGATGGATGCGAGGCAGATGAAGTCCAGACCGCAGTAATGTCATCTTCCCCAACGCTATCGCTGTCCCGGGACACCGAAGGCAAGCCAAAGTTCACACACTGCTTGAAGGCACCGCTAGCTATTTTGCAGCCAAAGCAAAAAGATCCATCATGGGTTTTGACACCTTTTATTTAGAAATCACAGAATGGCCTGGGTTGCACATCCACACCCACAGTGCTCATCCAGTTCCAACCCCCTACTATGTGCAGGGTCGCCAACCAGCAGACCAGGCTGCCCAGAGCCACATCCAGCCTGGCCTTGAATGCCTCTGTGTTGAGGCCATGTTTGCAGAATGCATCACGTCTCCAGTATTTACCATCAGGGGCACAGATACATTCAGGCACTACAAGTGCCTAATTGCGGGCACGTGCTTTATATCAGCTTCTGCAGACCCCCCTTCAGTCTCTTTACCCACACAACCAAGCGGCACAGCCTCTGGAAGAGGCGATTCTGCACCGTTCTCACAGCTGGTTGCACTTTCAACCTCAAAAGCTGGCCCAGCTCCTGGCTCTACAACGGATTGGACATCCAACTTGGATCAACACATTTTAAGGGCTGCTCCAACACTCACATCAAGCAAACGAGGGTGCAAAAGCAGAAGCAAGGGGCGAAGAGAAGATGCTGCCTGGTGGCACACAAACCCTCTGCTCCACATAAGTGGGGAATCAGCGCATCCGGCCATTACTGGCTGCAGTGTGACTCATCACAAGGTTAATGCTCGTTTCATTGGATGTTTGCCACGTTTTGGGAGCTGGCTCCAGCTCTGTGGGATTTCTCACAGAGAACCTCCTGCGTGTTAGAAGCCTCCCCCTTCCCCCCAACACATCTTTTTGTTGTTATCAGCCATGCTAATTTACACTGTCCTATTAACTTCCTCAGGTACCTGAGTCCAATTTCATTGAAGTCCATGACACTCATATCAGCTCCACCGACTTCAGAAGAGCTCCAGCTGCAGGACTGATCCAACATGTGAGAGCCGAGTCCTGTTCCAAGAAGGGAAGAAAATCATTGGTTGAAATTCCTTACAGACTTGCAGATATATCTTGGTGTGTTGAATGGACACTCCCTGCCCAGGGAGGTGGTGGAGTCATTGTCCCTGGAGGTGTTCAAGGAACATTTACACGCTGTTCTGAGAGACGTGGTTTTGTGGGGAAATATTGGTGGTAAGAGGATGGTTGGACTGGATTATCTCAGAGGTCTTTTCCAACCGTGGTGATTCTATGACTGCCTGCTGCTGGGACCATCAGTGCCTGCCAGCACCCAGCTTTGGTAGAACAAATCTGCTAAGTGCTTCAATTTCAGCTGTCACACCAGCAATCCTTGATCTCAGATGTCCTAGCCTGGCCCTGCTCCTGCTTGCACACCTCTATGGATCCAACACACACACACACACACACAACATCCCGTGTGAATTCTGGCAGTTCTTTCAGCAGAGCTCAGCAACGGCACTGAGGCCGTGCCAGGCACTCAGGCCTAACAGCCTCAGACACCACCCCAAGCATCTGCCTGCATTATCTTCCCATGGCACCGAAATACTTCTGGAAAAAAACAGGCAGATGTAGTGCTACAGTCACACCTCAGCTTGAAGTCACCTCTGCACCTCATCCTTTCCAATTTACTGTTAAGAACTATCTGCTAAGGCAGAACACCAAAATACTTACCTAGTTCTGAAGCTGTCAAACACATTAAAAGACAACGGAGGCTCTCTTGCAGCCTTAAAAAGAAAGCAATAACTGTAGTTGTGGCATTGGTAAACCTACAAGGGTTTTCTCTGAATACTTCTAGCTACCACACAACCACGAGAACTGCCATGATACACATTTTTCCTTTTGGGTATAACCCATTCAAACTATCCCATATGCTATAAGATTGATGCTCAATACCTTTTTCCAGATGTGCCCTGGGTTAGCTGCATATTTAACACGTATGCAGTCTGTAATTGCATTAATATTTCAGACCCACGTCCAGGTGAGTAAGGCTGCTTGCATCACTTGCTCCCATCGCTGATCAACAGAGAGCTGACAGGTTGCCTTTACAAACCACCTCTCAAACCTCCCTGAGTGCTTGCTGATCGCTCTGGAGAGCATTGAAGCAGCTACACATCCCCAACCCTGCTGATATGTGCAACTCGGTGTTTAACTGCTGAATTCAATGCTGTTAATACACTGTTTTACCTTTTTTTTCCCCCATGCATTTCCACAAACAATTGCTCAAAACACCCAGCCTGTAAAAGCTGAACGGAAGATCCATCCCTGAAAAGGTGGTGAACACCTCCACAAAAACATAACACAAAAGCAATCCTCCCATGAGATGACTGGCAAATGCTAACATTAAAAGCACTGAGAATAGCTGATATAATAATTATGTGAATACTAACATCTAACTTAACAGAATCTAATTTAAGCATGTTCTTGCTAAGCGGTACTTGGAAAAATTCTGGATGACATTTGGAAAGACTGTCAGCACAAACAGGAAGATGCATTCACCCCTTTCAATAATCCCATCCTTACTATTCAGAGGTAAAA
Organism: Alectoris magna; assembly: GCA_030625065.1. Classification (NCBI taxonomy): domain Eukaryota; kingdom Metazoa; phylum Chordata; class Aves; order Galliformes; family Phasianidae; genus Alectoris; species Alectoris magna. Next base: position 110,890,591 of record CM060562.1, on the reverse strand, counting down.
TCAAAGCAGTAACAAAATGAAATCCTGTTCTGAGATGTGGTCAGAGATGCCCATTGGGTTACTCCAACCCAACCCAGGCTCCAAACCCCCAGCTCAGGCTGCCCAAGGCCCATCCATGGCCCTGGGCACCTCCAGGGATGGGGTATCATAGCTCTGGGCAGCAGTGCCAGAGCCTCACCCCCCTGCAAACACTGTTTTACACAGACCAAAATTACCCCGCATGAGTCCTACCTGTTATAAGACAGTTTTTTTTTGGGGGGGGGAATGAAAAAGTGGGGAAAAAATGATAATTAACAATAATTAATTCAGTATCGTGACAGAGATCTGGGTTGGGGTGGATTCTGTTTTAAGTCACAAGACAGACATTTCATTTCATAGTTATTTTTGACATTCCAGGTTTATTCAAAAGACATTGCTCTGCAGGCATCTACCTTACAGATCTTAAGACTGATAAAACACCAGGAATAATGTGATGATCCTAGTAAATGAAGAGATGGCTAAAATCATACCACAGTGATGTTTTACTTTTAATGAAGTGTTGGAGATTTCAAACCTTTTCTTTTCTTTTTTTAAACCCTTGATGAAGCCATTCATACCTACAGCATCAGAAATAGTCCAGTAATGGGAAAAAAAAAGTGGATGCAAACAGCAGACTATGTTTGCTTTCTGCAACTGATGGCAAAAGCTGCTGAAGAAGCATCTGCACACTTGGAAAACATTACATCAGTGATGAAAGGAATTTTGTGCTTTAATACTTCGATTGAAAAGTCTCTTTATCCAACATGAAATCAGCAAATCTCTGCTGGAGCTCCTTTTCTCTCTCCTGCTGTCGCTGCACATCTTCCTTCAGACACTGAAAGGAAAACAATTAACCAGTCAGTCATACGTCCGCAGTCCTTTAGCAAAGGTTAGATTTCAGTTCCCTCAGAGGAAGCTGAGATACAAAATTACTTTAAAAACTACAGCAGTTAACATTCTGGTCATCTTATTTCAGCATCCTGTTTTTGACAGCAGCTGATATGAAATGCTTCGAAAAGGGAGGTTTCAAATTAGAAACCAGCCACAAGCAGTTCCCTGTACATAACAGTTATCTATTATTCTTCTCTTCCTCGAGTTTGTTCAGAACCCTTTTTAGCCAGCCTTCCCCATTAACATCCTGCAGTACCGCCTTCCACAGGCCCTGTTCCACTAACGCTGCAGTGTGTGAACGAGAGCCGGTGCTAGTTCTGAAACTGCCAGCTGACAGCTCATTTTATATCCTTTCACTCTTGTATTTCTCCTTGAAGCATCTCTTTCCTCCTCGAGGTCATGCTGATCAGTCAGAGCCAGCAAGGCCGGCTGGTATTACTCAGGGGCAACAGTCAAGATCACAAAAGACAGCCAGCCAGGAACAGGACTCCAGACAGAGAGCCTGAACTCTTAGGACAGCTCAGAACTGAAATGACACGACAGTTACTGAGCTTCTGAAACTGAGGGCCATATTAAAAGCCAGCTCCAAAATGACGTTATGATATCAATTTATAGAAGTCCATTTATCTGCAGATCTGACAGCAACAACACAATTTAAGAGAGGAATATAACCATGGCTTAAAAAGAAAAGACTTTCACTATAAATTAGGGTTCACTGACTTTTAAGGTAATGGAAAGCTTGACATAAGAGTAGATCTGCAAGTTAAGTTCTAGCAGTAATTAAAACCAAAACAAGCCAAATTAAGACAGACACAGAACCTTCTGCATAGCAGAAGATTAATAAAATAAACCACACGAGGAAATAAAATAAAAACAAAGTTAAAGAACAAGCTAGTAGATTAGTACCAGCTTGTAACGTGTCACAGAACCTTTGATAGTGAAATGTGCAGCAGAGGAGCCTGGTAACAGGCAAAAGTATAATTTAAGAAGACCATTAAAAACATGGTACAAACTCGGGCTATGAACTTCAGAGTTTGCTTTGTAAAAATATCCTTTCCACAAAATGCCTGTGTTTGATCTAAGGCATCGCACTGAGGAATCTCACCTCCAGTCTCCGTGGAATAGCAGCATCTTCATGTTTCTTCAGTTCCTCAAAAGTACGCAGCTCCAGGTGTGCCTGCTCTATTTGGTCCCACAAATCATTCAGCTGTTTGATGAGGCCCATTGCTCGAGACTGATAACCGCCAAGTAAAATCTTCAGCTTCTTTTCCATCTTGGCAGCCCTCTTTGCTTCAGTTGTCATATGACCTCTGTTTATCTGTCAGAATGGAACCAAGACTTGTTTTAATTATCCAGAATCCAGAAGTTTAAAACAGTCAGAATCTGCTGCGCAGCACAGAGTTGGAGCCCTTTGATTTCTATTAACACATCATCCACTGCACAGTTTACAGTGACCTAGAAGAGATTCCTGGATTAAGATCTGTGCAGTGCAAGTAGGCTTTGAAGGAGTGATTACACATTAGGAGTATGGCTTTACAGATAGGAATTGTTGCTGCTGCTAAACAGGCAGCTAAGACACGTATATGACAGCTTGCTATGCCACCCCTCAGTCACACAGGAGATGTTCTGTGCCTCAGCAAAGGAAAACCGGATGAAGAAATTGCGTTCTTCTTTTCAGATTATATTCTTTATCTCCAAAAACAGCCACATGTTTCAGTTTGTGAGCGTGTGGGTATGAGACTGCAAAGAGGTGAAGCTGGCTACGGCTTAAAATAAAGTGACCTCACCTATCTATCAGATCTCCCTTTCAGATTTACTGCAGCACTATAGTGTTGCAGTATTACTCCCTCCTACGCCATATTATAAGCCTGCTAACTCCTCAGTGGCCTCTCAAGTAACACTGCTTTTTACACAGGGCTTTTCCCTCATGGATCTCAAAGCAAGAACGTAAGATTATCTTCAGCTATCAGACACTGAGATAGCACGATGAATCAGCTGCCTCAGGTGAGTGGCAAAAGCCAGAAGCGAAACCCCACAATTTACAGTCCAATACCATACACAACAGATGTGACAAAGTGATGAGATTAAAATGCAGTATCAAAACCAGAAAGCAATTGGTATGATGGAAGTGAAACTCTCCTTCCTGCACTGTCTGCTAACTGCAAGCCGGCGCATCCTGATTTAAAAGTCTGCGTTTCCCCACACGAGTTTAAGTTCCCTAAAGCCACAACCCAGTGATAATTCTGAAATTCTGCCACCTGGGATACAATGCAAAAATAAACAAGCATAGGCAAGTTAACATCACATAAATGTTTCACTCTGCGTGGTACAAGAAAGAACCCTTTGCATGTTTTTTATATGTATTCAGTTGGGCAAAACCAAAAGGGACCCAAAGCATGAAATGGCCATCAGCAGTTTTTAAGCCTGGTAGAGAGCACCAAAGAAATCCTTGACAAATCTGCAAGTAACACAGGAATATAAACCGAACAAAGTTTGGCAGAAGTGCAGTACCTCTAAACACAGACATAAGGTTAGCATGGAAGAAAGTAGCCAAGTATCTCATTTAAGGGAAAACAAAACAAAACAACACACTTCATAAAATCAAATTATTAGGAGGAAGTTTTTCCCCCAGAGGGTGGTGACGCACTGGAACAAGTGGCCCAAGGAGGCTGTGGATGCCCCATCCCTGCAGGCATTCAAGGCCAGGCTGGATGTGGCTCTGGGCAGCCTGGTCTGCTGGTTGGTGACCCTGCACACAGCAGGGGCTTGGAAGTGGATGAGCATTGTGGGCCTTTGCAACCCAGGCCGTTCTGTGAAACCTTGTATAAAAGATTCCTAACTCAACAAGAGGGCTTTGGCTTCTCAAACTGTGATCAGTTAAGTGAATTTCACCAACCTGCCCTCAGCCCCACATTACTGAAGCACTTACGTAGGAACCTGGGGATGGGGTAAGTCTTCACACTTCCCCCAGCCGCACGTTTCTTTCAAATATCCTACTCCTTAACAATTTATTCACTTCAGTTTTAACATGTGGTGCAGAGATTAAAAAACAACAACAAAAAAAGTGAATGGTAATGGGAGAAAACTGCTAATGGGTGAGTGAAGGAGGAATGCGACCTTCTGAGCTGCCTAGTTTGCTCCTGGGGAGACAGATGCAGACTGCTACACTTTTCAGTTTTTGTTTGCAATGCAGCCTTACCGTATGCCCAAGGTGCTTTAAATATACAGAAAGGCGCCTCTTTTTCAATATTTATATAAATCTAGAGAAAATTAAATAAATAGATTAGGGATTTGTGAGGATACTCTCCGATGGAAAAGTATGAAAGCATTAAATGTCTTCACTGGTAAATAATATGCTATTACAGCAACAACAAATACAGCTGTGCGGTAAATGAACTATTTTCCAATTACTGCTTCTTGGATGAGAAATGTGTGCTGAGAACTCCTGACATTTAGAGATCGTGGAATAGATGGATGCACAGGCAAACAGGGTTTTATTTATAACAGGTTTAATGTAACACAGACCAACTGTCCCGTGTTGTTTCACAGCATTACAGATGACAGTGTGTGCTCCGTGTGACACGAAACTCCACTCAGAATGCCACTGTCACAGAATGGCCTGGGTTGCAAAGGCCCACAGTGCTCACCCAGTCCCAACCCCCTGCTGTGTGCAGGGTCGCCAACCAGCAGCCCAGGCTGCCCAGAGCCACATCCAGCCTGGCCTTGAATGCCTGCAGGGATGGGGCATCCACAGCCTCTTTGGGCAACCTGTTCCAGTGCATCAGCATTCTCTGAGTGAAAATGCCATTATTCTCAAACAGGTTAAGAAAGACCACGTAGAAAACTTCCTCTGTCTTTTTCTTTCTCCATTAAAAAACAAACACTAGTTCAAATCTAATGCTTGTTAAAATATCAGACCTCAATTACTGAAGAATTCAGAAATTTCAGACACTGACTTAACACGGACTTCATATATCCATGCTTTTACTGGAGACAGAGTCTTGCTTTTACCTACTGCAGCTCCTATTGCTGTTCAGCCCTTGTTATTCTGCCCAGCTCCTTGTCTATCTCAGACTACCACAGGCCTCACTGCTGTGTTAGAAAAAAAATAATCAAGTTCTTAAAACCAGAAATAACAGCCCTTTCTTCCTTCCCTGCTTACAGAGAGCAGTGTGAACACTCACCACCTCTCCTCCCCTCTCCCACCTACAAGATTTTAGGACCTACTACCAGAAGGTCAAAAGGAGGTCTCCGCTTTTGTAACAAATGCTATTTATGAAAAATTGCTGACTGCTGCATTAATGCCAATAACTGCATATAATTTTAGTTCAAGCTTCGTAAAATTTTAAGGCTCAGATACCAAGCGAAGAATTCCGAGCAGTTATGAAGAGGTGTGTTTAAACAGTAGTCTACATTATTTGCTTAAAGCTAAGAAATGGATTTCAAGTAAAATCTGACAACCATTTCCCCCATGAGCCTAGCAGAAAACCTAAAGACGCTGCAAAGATTTCTCCACTTAGTTATTTATCTTGCACTGCTTCTTGGCCAGCTTCAGTTCCGTTGTCTATTGTGCCAGTTTCAGCAAAATGGGAATAGCACACACAGACACGAGTAAAACAATCCACAATGTCAGGGTTAGTGCTGGGACTTACCCCATCCCAAACCTCTCACGTAAGTGCCTTCCTCCATGCCTACCCACCTAGAGAATGGTGACCCGTTTCTGACACTGGACTAGATAGAAGAGCACTCGGAGCGACAGCAGTAATCACAGGTTTATAAAAGCATCATCTAGAGAAGAGAGATCGACTGAAAAGCAATGTTTTCTCATCTAACAGGGAGAATTTCACACCATCCCAGGGTCAACGATGACTAAACAGCAGTGAACCTTTCATGCTCATTTATGTGATCTGCCTGAACAAGCTTGCTGGTACCCTGAGAGCATGCTTTTATTACAAGAACTCATTAACTGCTCTATTTCAAAATACTCTATCATTTAATGATCGCTTATCAATATGATTTACTACTGCTATCAGCAGGCTGTTGTCTCTATGCACAGACAAAACCAATAACCCATGAGTAATCTCTACGTGAACTACGCTTTCAGAAACTATGATGCCTTGTCTTCAAGCATAGCAACATGAGTTGGTAGGACCCTGGAGCAAGATAGCACATGGTAGATATAAAGAGAAGAACTTCATAACTTCAAATGACCTGTATCTGTACTAAGGCAGGAAGTTACCAGGTAAATCAGCAGTCACCCTGATCTAAAATGATGACATCAAAGGACGTTTTGAATATTTCTGTTTGGGAATTGCTTTGAAGACTATCAATCAGTACTATCAATGATACCCACGTGCCACATTCAGAGCAGGAATACAGCTACAAGAGCACAGCTTAAAAAGAAAATCAGGTAATGTATTCTTACTAAGCTTTTCTGAAACCTTTCACCTCCGCCTAGAAGAGGAAACTGCAGTAAGACAGGCCAGCAACTAACACAGGCTAACAGCTTTGATTATCTATAAGCACTGAGTGGTTGCTGCTGTGCATTAAGATAACATGGCAAGGAGCACAGCATTATTAACTTCAAGAAGGATCACTGCAGACCCAAACTTCTCAGGCCGATCCCTAAATGTCCTGTGGGTTAGAAGACCATCCAGTTTCCCCAAACAACACGTAGGAAACCAATTGTTACAGACACAGGAACAATCTCCCTATACTATGAGCAACCAGCAACAGAACTGCCACACAGATTAAAGAACTCTTGTCTTCTGTCCATTTCAGGTGTTTTAGCACAACCTGGATTGAAGGTGTGAAGTAAGCAAATGGAGAAAGGCTTTCTTTACACGAGAGTTAACCCAGCCCCCACAAAACATTATGACCTGAGAAGAACAGAAATGAAAACATACCAGTCCAATCTGAAGTCAAATTTTAGACATATAGGCAAGATCACAAGAAGTAAGAAGTCAATAATATGAAAATGGCTATGAAATCAACTATTTGCATTGCTCTCTGAAACAATGTTTAAGACAGTACTGTTAGCCAAGGCTGAGAGCCTGAGCAACACCATCACTGTAAGCACTGAAGTCTCAGGGAACAGCTGGATTTGAGTAAAACCCCATCTGCTTTCCTCCTTCTTGCTTGTGGCAATGATGGTATCAGTGGGGTATACGGTGAGCTGCTGGCTGTAAATGTAATTGGTGGGGAAGCCAAGGACTCAGTACACTGTCAATTTAGAATCATAGCATCACAGAATGGCCTGGGTTGCAAAGGCCCACAGTGCTCATCCAGTCCCAACCCCCTGCTTTGTGCAGGGTTGCCAACCAGCAGACCAGGCTGCCCAGAGCCACATCCAGCCTGGCCTTGAATGCCTGCAGGGATGGGGCATCCACAGCCTCCCTGGGCAACCTGTTCCAGTGCATCACCACTCTCTGGGTGAAAAACGTCCTCCTCAGATCCAACCTAAACCTGCCCTGTCTCAGTGTAAAACCATTCCCCCTTGTCCTATCACTGGCCACCCTCACAAACAGCCATTCCCCCTCCTGTTTATACGCTCCCTTAGCTAAAGGATTTACCTGTTTTTTTTATTCCAGACTTGTAAAAAGCAACAAGGCAGAGCTCCACGCAACAAGCAGTGAACTGATTACTTTCCAGGTATTACAAGCAGACTTAAAATTTAGCAGTTTTAGGAAGTGATTTTCAGACACAGGTCTGCAAGTGCCCTGCGAACAGAACTTCACAGAATTCCATAAAGTAGTTTTTAATCCTGTTCCAGAGACAGAGGAACTGAAGGAGACATTAAGACCTAGTTTTGTTTCACTTATCTGAGATGCTCGAGGTGCCTCTGTAATCAAAAGAGAAAAGCAGAAGCCTCAGGAGGGAAATACAACTCCTAGGCAGGCTGAGCTGCTCTCAGGAGGTGCCTTGTCTCTCCACAGAAAACAAGGGAAGCCTAAGGCAACTGCAGTTTTGTTTTAGTTAGGAGGCTACAATGAGGCGTATTGAAGCTGAACTCCTGGGACTCGCTTAAAAATAGGCAGTGAATACACACACGCTAGAGAGAAAATGTATTTCTGGCTAAACCAGTTATCTTCTCAGGCAGGGCGTTTTTTCTTACTGCAGACATAAGTTATCCTTGGCTACAGAAGAACTTTTATTTATTGCATCACAGGTTACGGACAGCAGCCTCGTTATGGATCTCACCAATAATCCCAAATCCTGCAAGTGAAGATGTGATGTATCACAGGTTAAGCTGACCTCATAGCCAGCTGCTACAGAAAGGGGTCTGGGTCTTCATCTAAAAATAATTTATCTGCTGCCAGATCTAGGAACAAGATCAGATTAACGTGGAGTTGCAGAAGCACTGCTACACGGTGAGAAATCATTACAGGGAGCTCCTGGAGACAGCGCAGTCAGGGATGCTGCTGCTTTACCGCAGGAGTAGAAGCATTAGAGCATCCTGCCTACAACACAGACCGCCATTCTGTGAAGTAGTTGAAAGCAGTTTTAGTTAACAGTGTTTTCACACAGAGGTAAAAACAATTCTTGATGGATCTGCTATCCATTTGTGTTAACCAGGAAAAAAAAAGTATATACCCTACAAAACTGCAATGCTATATGGACTTGTAATCTGATGTGATCAAGTGTAACAAGGACATAACTATCATGATGTTAAGAAAAATACCTGAAAGCAGCAAAGCCAACATTATGAACTCTTCAAATACAAAGCAATGCTGGCAAAAAATGCTTCCCTTTGTAATTCAGAACATGAGACAATTAGCTTCAGTAGATGCTTCTACTATCTCCTTTTGCTTGATACGGTTCCTGGCTTAACATGTAACCCATGGTAGGAATAGTCTGCTTTGTAAGTCTGCTGCCTGGGAGAGAAAGAAAAGCAAGGTGTTGCAGAGAACCAAAGTAGCAACTCAGTGCCACTGTGCTTGAGAAAACTCCCATTTCTGAAAGGACTAACCCTGCAGGACAGCCACCCTGCAACAAATACACCTCACGGATCAGGAAATGCCACCTGGATTCAAGCAAAAGTAAGCTGCACCACTGACTCGCAGTGAAATCAGGGGGATTAACCTGCATGGACACAAAACACTGTGACTTCAGAATGTTCAAGTCGTACCCTCTTCACATTCACAGTGTTTAAAATACTCAAAGGAGACATGAAAAGAATCAGTAATGCATGGAAGTATATTTCAATATTCCAAGCTAAAATGATCACTGTATTGTGCATTACTACAGATGATGCCTGGGCAAGATATCCAATCAAATAGAAGCTCTCCACAGTCACCCTGCTTTGCCTCCTCAAGCCCATCAGTAACAGCACAGATCCGTTGGCGGTATCACTATCAGTTTCAGAAAGATGAATGTTGTGTCCACATACACAAGGCTGCCACCACTAAATCACACAGGTACCAAAATGAAGCCAATTAGAGAAAGGCACCCATTTGTCCATACCGTCAATCCAGCCAGCAACCACTGAGCCATAAAAGTGGTGCTGGAAATAGCTGCACGATCTGCAGGGTGTTAGCAGTCCCATAGGGAAGTAGCACACAGCGACTACACGACGTGCAGCTGTCCCCAGCACCTACCACTGAGCAGTCGTGGCTTTTTCCTACTGATCTTAGTGCAGCAGGAAAGAGAAGAGGCAGCCCCAAGAGCTGACCAGTATCAGCTGTTGTTGCTGGCAGATCCTATTTCAGTTTTTGTTCTCTCATAGGAAAACAGAGCACAAGCAAATACCTAGGGGTACTGAAAGCAGAACTAATAACCTCACTTGTCATGACGGTTGTCCGATACTTCCCATTAAAATAATCACTTCAACTGATGCTGCTTTCAGACAACATTCCTTGGAAAAACCTTAAAATGAAGGCAGGTTTTATCATTTCTGAGGAACAGGAGAGGAAAAGAAAAAAAGCTCTTTAATTTCCATCGTGTACTCATTTGTTCACTGAACCTCTATGCTTTCAATTTATTGTTAACTAAAACAAGTCAGCTGGTAACCTATACTTGGAGAACTATACACGTTCTATTTCTTTTAAGAGCTTTCTATGTAGGTCAGACAACAGAGCTGCACTGAACCATAGCCTGCATACACCTTCAGCTCCAATTTAACACTGCAAAGTCCACCTGCACTCAACAAACACCAGGGAAAGGCAACCAGTCCTATACTTGCACCTGCAGCCAGCCTAATTAGGGTGTGCTGAAGGCATGAACAAGCTTGCTCTCACTTCGCTCTAAGTGCGCCAAGCAATTATATCCTTGTCTAGCAGAGCTCAAAGCTTCTGGCTGATCTGAAGATGTTAGCAAGACACGGAGATGATGATCACAGCAACTGATCCCAGCCAAAGCTTGCTGAGCTTTGTCACCTGTCTCTTTCATGATGTCCCACATGATGCTGGTAAGCAAACGAAAGCTTTCTTCTTGACACAGCCTTCAGTCTGTGCAAGACCAGAGAGCAACGTGCACTGACAGAATGAACAAACTCAGCAGGAGCTGAATAGATGATTTTTTGATCTCACCCTGCTTCGCTATCCTTAACACCACTGGCAACCACTTATTCAAATACTGGGAGGAGATAAACAGAGATGAACAGCACAAAGAAGCCCACACAGAAGTAACCAATGCAGACCTCAGAAATAATCTGCAGCATAAAGGCAGGAGGGCCACACACTGAACAATGATGAGAAAACAAAGTATTCAATAGCTACTCATTAAGCAAATGCCATCCATCCTGTGCAGTAAATGAGTCTGTGGAAAAAAAAGCTAGGCTGTAATCACAAAATTAAAGGCTGACGCATAATGCCTGTGCATAGGGAAATTAAGGCTGCTTGTGCATTCCCTAACTTTAACTGTTTGACTTTGCAGCTTTAATAATGCACTTCTAAAGCGGTTTTGGGTGTAGAATATTTAAATTTCCCAAATATTTGTACACAAATTCGTTACAGCCCTCTGATTGGTAGTGGGATGCCAGCACAGCCACTGCTGCCATGCAAGCTGAGTGCTGCTGCGCTCGCAAAGCTGTCAGGAACATACAGCAGGGCGAGAGCACATGAAGCAGCAGGCAGCATTAGGTGGGGTGGTGGTGCTCTCTGCTGGGCAAGCAGCAGCATGGCAAGCACTCAGCGTTAAGGCCAAGCTGCTTGGCCACCCAGCTCCACGGAGATGACCCGCTTATGGCCCAAGCGGTGGATCAACACCTGGGGAGTCTACATGTAGACTAAATCCTTGATCGACAGACATTACAAAACACACTCATTTTGCATTTCACGTGAATCAAGTGAAGATTCAGCCCGACTTCATTCTCAGGTGTAGTTTCCGTAACAGGAGGTGTTTGCAGCTGATCACTTGTAGATACACTGATGTTAAATACAAGAAAACATAAGAAAATGGAGTTTCCTTTTATCATTGAAAAAAAATAATCTCATACTTGCATAAATTAAAGAATCTTCTTAGGTTAAAATTGTATTCTGGAAACCAGCAAACAACATACTGCAACTAGCTTACCTTTCATCATAGAATGGCTTGGGTTGGAAGGGACCTCAAGGATCACGAAGCTCCAACCCCCCCACCACAGGCAGGGCCACCAACCTCCACATTGAATACCAGCCCAGGCTGCCCAGGGCCCCATCCAGACTGGCTTTGAACACCTCCAGGGATGGAAGGGGCATCCACAGCCTCTCTGGGCAGCTGTTCCAGCACCTCACCACTCTCTCTGTAAAGAGCTTCCTCCTGACCCACCTAATCTTCCCTCCTTCAACTTAAAACCATTTCCCCTTGTCCTACTGCTATCTACCCTTTCAAAGAGTCAAGTTTTGCCATGAAAGATATCTATTTTTGAATTTAATAGAATCACAGAATGGCCTGGGTTGAAAAGGCCCACAGTGCTCATCCAGTTCCAACCCCCTGCTATGTGCAGGGTCACCAACCAGCAGACCACGCTGCCCAGAGCCATATCCAGCCTGGTCTCAAACGCCTCCAGGGATGGGGCATCCACAGCCTCCTTGGGCATTCCATATTGTTTGGGCATGGGAAAGGAAATCACTGTCAAAAGGATCAAACCACTCTTTACTAATGAGCACAACATACCTCAGATGGTTTCTTCCCCACACACACCCCTAACTGATTGAGCATGAGAGAGTGAGGGAGTCTGATAATTGCTGCTGAGACAGAAAACTGTCCAGTATCAGAAAACACACTGTTAAGCACAGGACTGCACAAAGCCAGGGCACACACCAACCAACAAACTGTTCCAAGTGTAAGTTGTCTGTAAAACTCTTCTTTTTCTCATGCAGATCAGAACTCTGAGATGATTGGATAGCAGAGTGAAAGTGTGACTGAGTATTCCCTTGCAGATGACTTTCCAAACGAGCTCTGTGAACCAGCTGACTGCATTTACACTGCATTTTACCTACGAGCAACATGTCACAGAGGCTGGAAGAGCTCAGAACAGAGGATCTGAGCAGAGCTGGAATGAAGATAAGAAAGTCAGATTGGCAAATGATCACAAGAAGCAGTCTATGCAGCAATTCAAACAAAGAGCAGCAAGCCAGGAAGGGTAGAATTTGGCTCAATTCTAGGATATTTCATCAAATCTTGATGCCCATAACTGCTGCAGTTTGAATAAGTAAGCGCAAGGAAGCTGTCACTGGAGAACGCTGCACCGTACAACTCAGAAAGCAGAAAAGTGGTCTCATTTCAACTCTTGGTCCCTTGGTGTACAATCCCATAGTACTAAAACTACATGCAGACACACTGGTAAGATGTTACTACCTGACCTGTCATTCTGTACTTGCAGAAAATATTTGTTAAGCGAATGCACAACGCCAAACTCAAAATTTAAGTTTCAAATGCACATATAAAGAAGCCTAATTCTTCCTGATAAAGGGGAATACAGTCACAACCACTCCCACTCTTTTCTTTTTGGGGCATCACTGGAACTGGCTGAACCTTCACCTGTGTAACAGGCAATGGTAAAATATTTGACAAAGATACGTCATAAATTTCCATCAATCAGAAAGCAAATCTTGAATTGAAATGAGAACCTGAGAGAGGTTTTGGGACAGTGTTGTAAAGCATCATTACCTGAAATACCTCATACTGCCCACTACCAGAGACAAAGCACAAAACCAGAGACCTGGCATCTGATCTGCTAATTGCAGAGACTCAGTAAACTGCAGATGCCATCCTGAACTAAAGGAGGGCAGAGCCTGACTTGCTCTCCAGTTAAGAATAAAGTGGGTATCATCACAAAATCACAGGGGCTGGAAGGGACCTCTAGAGATCACCAAGTCCAACCTCCCTCCAAAGCAGTTCCTCACAGCAGGTTGCACAAGGAAGCATCCAGGCAAGGTTTTGACCATCACCAGAGACTCCACAGCCTCTCTGGGCAGCCTATTCCAGTGCTCTGTCAAGCTTAAAGGAAAGACATTTCTTTTCACGTTCAGAGAACGCTGTGGCAGAGAATAGTGCAGAAATACTACTAAAGAAAAGGACAGAAGGCAAAGCAAATGCCTCAAAAACATCTCTGTAGTCACAAAGGGAATTCCCTAACAACTTTTTTTAAAGGAGCGTCATTGACAAACCTGGAAGATATGCAAATAAATAACACACAATGAGAGATAAAATAGAAAAGCAGGTGCAGAAGTGTGCAAGCAGAAAAAAGGGACACTGACCTCAAGCCTCTTTTCAAGTGACTCTATCCTGTCTTTTTTGCTGGCCAAGTTAGCTCTTGTGTAGCGGCTCTGTCCAGGCAGATACAACACTTGGCTGTAACATTCTTCCCACACCTGGTTATAAGCTTCACTTGAGAGCTCTCCATGCCCCATTCCTTGCTTCACCACTTCCATCTCTTGTGCCAGTAGATCCTGTGCCTGTTGGAAACAATGAGAAATAAACTATAATTACAAAACACAGGATACAAGAAAATTCCTTGTTGTTTTCAGTCCTTCAGTGTGCAATCCACGGGGGTAGTTTATCTTTTCATACCAAGAGCTTGCCATCAGGTTAAGCTAACTATGAAATCTAACACAGATGCTGTGTATTACAAATGAAACCCAGGCTAGAAGGCTGCTCATGGCTCAACTATCCCTCATAATTTGGCCAAACCTGACTCAGTTCTGCTGTAGCAAGTGAAAGCTGTGGCACAACTAGATATTGCATCTTGCTGCAGAAGAACATAGATAAAAGCAGGGACTCTGAGGGGCGGGAGAACTTCACAAGACAGAAACAGCTGTTCTACAACAGAAAAATCACTTTTCATTTCCTTTTGCTTGTCCCTCTCCATACAGTGCAGAAAGTCAACACTAAGCATTAACGGATGAGCTGTGCAAACATCAACGAAGGAAAGACTAACAAGCAGCATTCTGCTTGCTGCCAACTACTACTGATATGAGCTTGCTCCTGACACCAGGTCAGTTTACCAAGTACAATACAATCAACTGAAAAGATTCCTGTTGCTCTCGTAACTCCTACTTGGACAAAGAATTTAGCCCATGAGACTATGTACGGGTCCAACTCCTCTTGGTTTTATCTGTAACTAAAACTTAAACATCTCTGCTGATCTAGATTTCATAGAATCACAGAACGGTTTGCATTGGAAGGGATCTCAAGGATCACGAAGCTCCAACCCCTCTGTGCCATGCAGGGCCACCAACCTCCACATCTAATACCAGACCAGGCTGCCCAGAGCTCCATCCAACCTGGCCTTTAACAGTTCCAGGGATGGGGCATCACTGACAGTATGACAGGATTTACCATAGCATGGTTAATGCCTGTACCACCAGCAGACCTCATAGGAAACAGACCTATATTTTATAACTACTAATTGCCCAGGAAGTACCAGAATTACCAGTATAGAAGTGTAGATGATCCCAGGGATATTGGGAAAAGGAAAAATAATTACTTGTTCTGGATGGTCTGGTCAGATAAGATAGTACTACTCCAGCCACACCTTACAAAGTAAGTCTTAGAAAAGTTTACTTTGAATTAGCATCTATTTTTACACTGTAACTACTTAGACTACTTGGCTGGGACAGCTAACAGTCCTACAGCTCACAAAGCTGTGCTCTGCACCACGGCTAATCCTTCCCAAAAGGACACCAAACATGAGGAAAAAGGAGCATTTTATGAAAGGATTTTAGTAGAAACATATTCTATAAACAACTGAAGAAAAATCTAAACAATCAATCCCCAGATGAGAGCTCAGAGAAAAACTGCTTGGTTTCAATTTGATTTTAGACAAAGAGGGGGTGCTACACTAAATATCATGCATCAAGTAGGAACAGGGGTGTGTAAGACCCCTGTTCTGACCATCAGGTAGGAGAAAAAAATTCTAGGGATTCTGAAGTCCCAGACAAAAATCCCTTGACTACAACAGTCTTTAAGGGAAGTGACAGAAAACTGAATTCCTCTTGCACTCAAAACTAACCAGAGAAAGCACTCAGAGAGCGTTCCTAATGGAACAATCTGACATTGGCAGGACAGTGAGATTCTTGATCTAGCTGCATTTTCCACCTTCAGTTTCCCCTGCTAAGAAATTTTCAAGTATAAGTTTTCATTTAACAGCAATTTGGAAGTACATACTGTTCAGTGTTTTTCACTTTAGGCTCTTGATTCATTGGTCAGATACAGTCAAGGAGATGGCTTTAAAATCTGCTTATTTATCCATGAACTCAGTTTGAAGTAATGAGATTTAGGTGCTGAGATACAACAGCTATTGTCAGGATGCAAGTTGCAGATAGCAGGAATCAGCATAAAACAGATGATTTGGTGGCACGTGATTTTACCTTTATTTTTATCATCATCCCTCTAAGCATTTGGTAAAAGGTTACTGGCATAAGTTCAAAGGTGAAGTTCTTTGAACAAGCTAACCGTAACACTGTGTGTCTAAACTGTTTGTCACTCGGCAGCAAATGCAACATCTGTAGCTGCTTCCATAAACGTGCCAAACCAGAACCCCTGGCTCAGGACTATTTAGCTTGGAATTGCAATGCAGAAGACAACAGAACACTCAGCCTCCTCATTTGGCCCAGTGACAACCTGCTCTGATTACTCAGCACTTTAAGCAGGTATGCTTTAAAATCAGTTGCCACGGCTCAGCAGGCTCTGCTCCATCACAGCACTGTTTGGATCAAGCTTGAGAAGCGTAACTGGATAACTCTACTGCTCCATGGGGTAGGCAGGCTACCACTGTCGTATTTAGTCTGTACTAAGAGATCACCCAACTCAGCACAGGGTTGACTCCACCTTATACCGTAAGATTACAGGACTGACTGTGACATAAGATGACCACAGGTCAGTGGCAATTAGGCTGTGCAATTCTCACCTTCTTGAGATCCTCTTTGGAGAACTTCTCGTAAGGGTTTTGCTCCAAGTAAGTCATATGTTCTGCGTTGTTGGTTCCAAATCCTGGGCCTTTCCCCTTCTTACCAGTAGGCTGTTCTCCAAATGGGTGGTGTAAAAGATCAAAATGAAGCATTGTAATCATCTCTTTCTTTATTAGCTCTTCACTTCTCTGCAAATCTGTTAGAGGTGGCTCTACATTCACAGGTCTCAATACTGTTTCATTAACCTGCATAAGAATAAAAACAACAGGTTCACAAACATTGTATGTTACATTCTAACTGAAGAAGATTTTTTTTTTTCCCCCATCAGTTAAATCAAAAAGAAGTGGTGCCAAAAACCCTTGCTGTGTGACACAGATAGAGCAACCAGAATCCAGTCACGTTTTCAGCTGTGCGTATGAAAAACCTCTACGTATTTTCACTGTGAAAAGCTGAATTCAGTATACTAAAGTAAGGGTTTTATTATTTCACTATGGACTTAAACTGTATTTCTTCCTATAACAATTAAAACTTTTTTTTTTCCTTAAAAATGAACGTTATTTTCACTTACTTCTGAGGGTCTTGGTAGATTTTTCTGAACAGCTTTGTGCATTCTCTTCAGTTCCTTGGCTCGCTCTGCATCTCGGAGAGCCTACATAGACATGCTAAAGGTTACTTCAGCTACTGCAATAAAATCAGATGCTTCTTGCAAATATATGTGACAGAAATGCCAATTGATTACTGCAGCAAAGAGTCCTTAAAGAACAAAGACCTCATGTTACAAACCCAGAGACAAGTAAGAGCTCACACTTTATGTGATGACATCATAATTAATATCCACTAATGTTAATGAGCAAGCAAACTAAGAGGATAGCAATCCTAACAAGCCTTTTCAAGCCATTATGTTTCCCTTCATCCCAAAAACACAGTTCTTCACCAGTTTCTCAACATCAAGTTTTAATTCTACTCTAACTCTCCAGACAGGAAATCACAGCATCATAGAATCCTTAGAGTTAGAAAGGACTTTTAAAGGCCATCCAGCCCAACTGCCCTGCTATGTACAGGGACAACACAGCTAGATCAGGTTGCCCAGGGCCTGATCCAGCCATGCCTTGAAAGTCTCCAGGGATGGGACATCAACCACATCTCTGGGCAACTGGTGTCAGTGCCTCACCACTCACACTGCAAAAGACTTCTTCCCTATATCCAATCTAAATCCACCCTCTTTAAGCTTGAAATCTGCCAGTAAGAGAAAGATTCTTAAATCTGCAGCCAACACTCTGTCCCCCTCTATGACATACGTGATGTTTTTCCCTACATTCCAATTTCTACATATAAAGGCAATTTCTACATATAAAATGAAAATACTGGCTACTACAGCTATCTCACAAGCAGAACAGAGATTCAAAGCTATTATTTTCTACAGGCTTCTATAACTGTGAAACAACAACAAGGATCTACTCACAATTCCTCTGTCTGGAAAATCCTGTGGTAATCTCCTACAGCCAATTCACTGCACAGTAATCTCTGTATGTTCTACCAGCCTGCCTGAATTTGAATGCGCCTTTCAGGACTTCCAAAGAATAACTTTTAACCTTGAGTATAACCGGACACTGAAAAAAAGCACTATAATCACATGCTTAATTTTAAGCACGCACCTCTGCTGAAAATTGTTTTTAATTACATGTTTTATCTTGAGGGAACAAAAAAAAAAAAAGACTATCATAAAAGAAAAGGAGCATTACATAGCATTAACCTGTTAGAAAAACGATTCAGAGTGAAAACTGACTATTCCTGTATGCGTGTGTTCACTCTGATGGCAGAGTAGAAAGCAAGCACATTTTCCTCCCTTATTCCACAGAAGCTGTACGACTTCCACTAAGCATGTGTGGAACTATGAGAAACATAAAAGGACCACATTGTATTTTAAAGAAAAGACACACTCTGCATTACATATACCTACCTGCTTGCGGGCTTCTATATCTGCAGTATCTTCTACAAAGGCTTCATCTACTTCAGGTTCCTCAAGTTCTTTTTCTGCATTTTCAGGCAAAACGATCTCAAAGTCATTCTTTGGAGCAGGAAGGGCCATGAGCCCCAGCCGCAGGTTTTCACGAGACTCTCTCTCCTGTTGGAATAGTGGTAAGATATGTTTCTGAATTCATGCATTGATGAACAGCACGACGCAGTTCCATTCACCTGCATCAAAGGACATTAACAACGCACAAGTACTACGCAAAGCCAATAAAACCTGAATTTTTCAGGTCTGACAAAAGAGGCATGTTACCAAACCAGGCTGGCCTACAAACTACTACCCAGAACGTATCCACATAAAAGCTCTCTGATGCTAAAAAACACCAAAGCTGTATGTTATCTCCAAACAAGCTGAAATATACTGAAGTAAAACAACAGCATGGCATATTCAGCTTCCAGCAGCATCAGAACAGGTGTGGAGATTCACAGAAATGCCTTTTAAGAAGCTGAAAATAGGCGAAAATGCATTCCCACCCACATAAGCCTAACTTTATCATTTTTTCATTGCTGTTGATCCCAGCTTTGTGGATTGCTGTACTGAAAGAAAATGGAAGAAACGCCACCAGATCCAGAAATCAATGGAGTTCATCAAGAACCCAAAGTCCCAGCATTCCTTCTAGCAGCAAAAGGCTTTACTTCAAACAGGCTAAGACAGAACCAGAATACGTACAAGGATATCAAATAAGCCTTGTTTTTCAAGCTGTGAGGAAACTCCGATGTCTAAGAGTTATTTTATGAGATGAACATACCAATACTTGAGATGGATATTCTAAGCTAGCCGAAAAAGAAAAATCTCTTGTGGGAGACATCCACAGTTACCATTAAGGCTGCACAATCAGCCACATAAAAGGAGTTCCCAATGTGCTATCTATTAATTAAAAGCCGTTTTTATATCAAGACTAATTGGCAGGGTAGCTCCTGCACAATCTGCAGGAATGGAAACATCTGTTGCCCAAGGCAAGAGTCTGGATGGCATTCAGAACACTGGACACCTCCAAACCAAGTGCTAAAACTCCTTTAGCTCATGCTGATAATGGGACAGATTAAAAGGTCTTGTAGGTGAACTGGCAAGTGAGAATGATAAATGATTTGAGGGCTGAGCATAACTGCAAGAGAACTGAATGTGTCTTTAAGGTGTATTTCCTGCTCAGCTTCAGATTCAAGTAATGCTGAAATTTAACTATGTCTTCTTTGATGAATGATTCTGCAGTGCTTTCACTACGTGCAATCAAAGCTGTTTTAATCGGAAAAAAAAAAATCTATTTTTTTTAAATAAGTTATTGATGTTATGACAGCACAAAGACTTGAGTTTACCAGGTGATAACCACAGACAAGCAGTAGAAACAGCAGTTTATATAAAATAAAGTTCTGTTCAGAAGACAACAATTAAAAAACCCCGACGGTTAACAGAGCATTTAAGTTCATTTCTTACCATCTGTTTTGCGTAAGATGGGTCACTGTAGTCTGCCATTCCCTCTTCTGGGTTGATGTTCAATTTATCACGCAGTGGAGTCCTACCAGGAGTTGTACCAGCCACAGGTTTAGGAGTCAGTCCTCCACGAGGCGTTAATCCTTCCTGTCCTTGAGAAGGGGTTCTGGAGGAAGTGCAAATACCATTTTGTTTTGTTTTTCCCAAAGAACTCAACTTTGCAATGTCTGAGCAACGCATAAAAATTACATGATACAACTAATCAATTCAATCTAGCTCTCTGTATGTCCACGAGGCAGTGAAAGCTTAAGACGCAATGAGAAGAATAAAATAATTTGTTTAAACCTATCAAGCTGTAACCGAAGCCCTGTTAAGCTAAAATCCAAATACATCATTCCATTAAGAGAAGTTTCAGGAACTACACCAACCTCTACTGAGAAGAGATTATTCCTCTTGCTATCCTACTGTAATCAGGATTTAAATGCTACCTCTCATTTCCCTACCACCTGGGCCAAGGCATTCACTCCGATCTCCTACAGTGTAACAGCTGTTCCATCTTACAAGGTAACGGACCTCTCTGAAGGTGCTGCTTCCCTTCCACTGCTAATTCAAGGATAACTGTATTACATTAATTAGTTTTAAGCACACATGGTTAGGAAAGATGAATTATGTCTTAAATTCCATGGGCTTTACTTGCTTCTCCTCTAGATTATTCCAGTAACCTCCTACGTGAAAAACTGCAGGATATATACAGACATGGCCTTGGATAGTCACAAGTTTTCTCTTGCCTACTTAGGATGAGGCTTCACGTGGTGATGATAACAGTTTAAAAACAAAAATAAAATGTGATAAGGCACTGCTAAAGAAGCAGGAAAAAAAATCATCTTCATGTTTTCAAATGGTGATAAGCGGATGGTTGGACTAGATGATCTTGTAGGTCCTTTCCAACCTTGTGATTCATGACTCTATGAAATGGATGTTTCATATTATATATATACACTTACTTGATTATGTTAGCAAAAAAAGCTTTATGTTAACTTTCCAGAAGAAACAACTTCTAGGTAAAGTGGATTCTTTTCTAGTTGTCTCGGTTCCATCCGCATTATAAGATTCAATGTTACAACATAATTCTTACAACTAGGACCTGACAAAATAAAATCTATTGGAGGGCACAACCTCTCAAGGTATTGGATTTTTACACTGAAGTAGAACTTTTATCAACAAGCCGAGCTGACACAAAGCCGCCATATTTACACGGGCAAACCTGAACTTCAGAAGCTAAACAAAACAAAACAAACCCCCCATCCTTCAGAAAATACAAACATTTTTAATATACAATGACCCAAATGAGCATCCTGATCACCCCAGGACACTTCTATTCATTCTACGCCTCACTGACTCCAATAGATCATTTGTGTAGATTCATTAAAAGTACAGGGCTTTTGCATACAGCTTTTAACAAAATAAAACTGCGTTTGAAAAGCTGCCATAAAGGTCCCTTTTACTTCATTCTCTACTTCTACTGGCACGATACAAGTCAAAATAGAACTTAGGTTGAAAAATTTGACAGACAAAAATGTACCAAGCATATTATTTTTTAGCTCTATGGTATTTGGCTCTTGTGGGAATATGTATTTATTCAGGACCCACACTCAGAGTTAAACCAACAAGCCCACACTATTTAGATTGGCAATATAAGGAATATTTAATTTTGGATTTATATGGCTTATAAAATATTTACCCCAGCTTTTCAAAAATTCCAAATGGATTTGGCTAAGGGACCTCCCAAACCTTCAGCTCAGAGCTAATACCTTGCAAAAGCTGGAATCCACATATGGAATGCCATGCCACCTTAATGTTTATACTCAGGTATTTCTCCAGTACAATTTATGTTGCTGCAGACTACAGAAGACCTCACCCTGGACCAAACCTGACTGAGTTTGGAGCAGCTCTCCTACGAGGAAAGATTGAGGGAACTGGGCCTGTTTAGCTTGGAGAAGAGAAGGCTGTGGGGAGACCTCACTGTGGCCTTCCAGTACTTGAAGGGAGCGAATAAACAGGAGGGGGAACGGCTGTTTGTGAGGGTGGACGGTGATAGGACAAGGGGGAATGGTTTGAAACTGAGACAGGGGAGGTTTAGGCTGGATCTAAGGAGGAAGTTGTTCACCCAGAGGGTGGTGACGCACTGGAACAGGTTGCCCAAGGAGGCTGTGGATGCCCCATCCCTGCAGGCATTCAAGGCCAGGCTGGATGTGGCTCTGGGCAGCCTGGTCCGGTGGTTGGCAGCCCTACATATGGCAGGGGGGTTGAAACTGGATGCTCATCATGGCCCTGTTCAACCCAGGCCATTCTGTGATTCTGTAATTCTATGAGTTGCACACAGTAGAAATACCAATGAAGATAATGTGGCTGAGTTTGCAAAAGCAGAAAATGAAAAAGTTGTTCAATATATGTTTGAAATAAGAGAGTTGAAATGTGTTTTGAAGTACTGATTTGTTACAGACAGCCACTTCCCCACCCCATCAGATACGCGCTCAGCCAAGCACCCACTGGAAGAAGAGTTTGCTTTACCTGAATGGTGTGGAAAGCACAGTATTTGGAGTCTGTACAACCTGCCTCTGTGGGGTTACCCCTGAGAAGTCACTTTCATGCAGGGGGGTGTTAAGACCTCCTTTCAACGGCGTATCCACATTTGTGAGAGCCATAAGATTTTGTGCTTCCTGTAAACCACACAACACATGTAGTATGTTAGTAAGACTTTCAGAGCCACACTCTACTACGTATATTTAACAGATTCACTAGCAATAAGAATAACTGAAGAGTTATTTGAACATCAAATCAATTTGTAGAAAATGTTTAGCACTTCTATTACACCAGTAAACTGGATATTAACAAATTATACTATCCTCCTGAAAGGGATTTTAATCTGCATTTCCATTTTGGTTTGATAGACTCCATAAATTTAAAAAATCCATCAGTTATCTTAAAGATGCTAAAGATTCCAAAGAAATATCACACTGATACCCTGAAAGTTCACATCAGTGAAGGCCTAAGGCCATCCAAGCTGCACTTCAAATGTAAGATATTTTTCCCCCCCGCTTCTAACTTTGTCCGTCACCATAAAGAATTAAGGCACACCAAAAATAAGCTGAGGTAATGAAACTACTGCATATAGCAGAAAATAGTTCACCAAATACTACTAATCCATCTACTGAGCTTTGTCGTTGCATGATACTGCGACTTAAGTCATGTCAGAGTTGTTCATCTGAAGGTAAATGTGGTCATTCCTAAAAGCATTGCAGAGAGACTTAGAAGAACACGTTCTGCATAGATGAGAACTCTTCCTTTTCTCCTAACATGAAACACTAACTGTCGAAATACTATCCGTTATCAGCATGTGTTTTTACTTTTTCAAACTAAATGCAATTATTTATCCATTTCCCCACATGCAACAAAACATTACCTGGTGCTACTCAGACATTCAGACAACAAGTGCAACACAAATGTAATCTGAAGGTTGCAAAACCATGTTTTTGACAATCCCTATCTTAAGTGTTTTTAAGCAAATAAAGTGCTAGGAAAATATTCTTGAATTGTTTCAGTTAATGCTGGTTAACCCAAGGGGAAAAAAAAAAAAAAAAAAAAAAAGATGAATAGCAAAACTAAGTTGTAAAAACCATAAAGGAAGTTTTTTCAAGGATGTGAACATCATGCCTATTTTTGATACTTGCTTACACAAAGAGAAATTATACAAGACACCAGGAAAATGGTTAATGGTTAACGACTGTTTACAAGTGTGGATAATGATAGGACAAGGGGGAATGAACTGAGACAGAGCAGGTTTAGGTTAGATATCAGGGGGAAGTTTTTCCCCCAGAGGGTGGTGACGCACTGGAACAGGTTGCCCAAGGAGGCTGTGGATGCCCCATCCCTGCAGGCATTCAAGGCCAGGCTGGATGTGGCTCTGGGCAGCCTGGTCTGCTGGTTGGTGACCCTGCACATGGCAGGGGATTGAAACTAGATGAGCACTGTGATCCTTTTCAATCCAGGCCATTCTTTGATTAATGCTAAACATGGTAACAGCTGATCAGACAGGAGAAGATCTGCATCAGTGCCTTTCATTGCATCCTGCAGAGTGTGTACCAGCTCAAACCCCAGTAACACACAACATCTAAAGAATGCTTCCATGCTACTTTCCCTTTTATTCAGTTGATCACTACAGAAGTGCAATCCACGCATTTAAACCGTACCTGCAGGATCCTGTCTTGCGCTGCTGGAGTTTTGGGAGTCCTCAGGGCTATGCTGTTGTTGGTCACACTATATTCAGACAGAAGAGTGCTGGAGGCTGAGTTTGTAATTCCAGATTCCTCAGCAGTCTGGCGTGCAATCTCACTTGCCTGGCCTACTTTAACAACTTCTTCTAGTTCTATATCAGATATCTTTGAAAGGAAAACAATGAAACAAAGCATTATCTTTAGAAAAACAAAATCCGTATTGCATGTCAGGAGGTACACCCCATTTGCTTTAATAGCACCCTCACACCATTACTCCCTTCCCAGATATGCACTGCATTAGAGCCACATGCATGTTGAAGCCAGTTAAGAAAAAGTCATGTTTCTAAAATACCACTGTCACAAGGTACATCCAATTCCCCCAATGCAGAAGGCTCAAACACACACCACTGAAATGTACCTCCTTCAGACATTTCCCACCAACTCCACTTTAAAAAGTCAGTCCAAGAACAGTGTCCTTAGGTAGACCTATTGTTTCTGGTCTACTTATGCCTTCCAGTAAAGAGAAAATCTTAAGGCATAATAAGATAAATATGACTACAAGACTGACTTGACAGAACAGAAACTGTTGATTGGCTTTGGCCTTTTAAGTGGTTTACTGAGCAAGGTACTGTGTCCAGGTTTGGGGCCCCCAATACAAAAAAGACAGGGAGCTGCTGGAGAGGGTCCAGAGGAGGCCACAAAGATATCAGGGGGCTGCAGCACCTGTGCTATGAAGACAAGCTGAGGGAGCTGGGTTTGTTCAGCCTGAAGAAGAGAAGGCTGAGGGGTGACCACATTGCAGCCTTTCAGTACCTGAAGAGAACCTACAAACAGGAGGGGGAGTCAACTCTTTGAAAGGGGAGATAACAGCAGGACAAGGGGAAATGGTTTGAAGCTGAAGGAAGGAAGACTTAGGTTGGATGTCAGGGGAAGTTCTTTACTGTGAGAGTGGTGAGGTGCTGGAACAGCTGCCCAGAGAGGCTGTGGATACCCCATCCATCCCTGGAGGTGTTCAAGGCCAGGTTGGATGGGGCCCTGAGCAGCCTGGGCTGGGATTCAATGTGGAGATTGGTGGCCCTGTCTGTGGCGGGGGTTTGGAGCTTCATGATCCCTGAGGTCCCTTCCAACCCAAGGCATCCTCTGATTCTATGATTCAATGCACTGTTTACCTGAGGTGCTGGAAGCACTAGTTTACTTCTTTTTTTTGTAAACTCTGACACCCCGCTGGTCTGCAGAATAGCTGAAGGCAAGTCTGATTCCTTCTTTCGTTTCATGTGTTGTTTGTCCTTTTTGCGCTCTCTTCCCTCCCTTTCACTGTTATTACAGACAAAAAGATCATTTTAGAGCAGCTACAAAACAAAACCAATTACAACAAAGCTCTACCCTAACAAAATATGCTGAAATGAAGCATGAGGCGTGAGGAATGAAATGACTTGTGCGGAAGTTAAGCAATTAGATATGCTCTACAGATCCTGCAGCAGAAGCTACAAGAAAGCAGCATTATGCTTCCACGTTACAAAATTAGGCAGCAGGTGGTTGGTTGTTTCAGCTATCATCAACGGGGCCACCGAAGCAATACAAAATGTCAGTGCAAGAACTGAGATAGTTAGAAAGTGGATGGGAACAGACCCTGCTCCTCCAGCAGCTGTTAAAGGAAGAACATTTCCTGTGGGACACGGGAACCATGTTTCCTTTAGTGCTTAATGAACATGGTATTTTTTTCAGACAGCAACAGATTCAGCCTGTGAAAGTGTAATTCAATAATCCATGGCAGTATGATCCTTCTAATAGACCCACTGAACTAAAGAACCATACAGAAAGGATTAATTACATCACAAGCTAAGAAGCCAAACTGTACGTAGTCCTGAACCTACTCTCTCAGTACAAAGCTCTTGGTAAAAGTGACGAGGAATGTCATCGAACAATTAGACGTGTGTCATATGGCTTCTGCTGAAGATGTGCATTTAATCACTCATTTGACTGTTTTGGGGCTTGTGTTGGGAAGGCAGGGGAGGAAATGAAGCTTTCAAGGAAATTCTACTGCAGATTATTATATCAGAATACTCAAATTGCATCAAAAGTAAAATTGCAACGAACAGAATTTACTCCTGTAAGTAGTACTAATAATGTTTGGACCTTGAGAAACGACTCCAAATATTACGAGTCAAAGTAAAATGAACTTCAACAAACTCTTAAGGATTTCCACTGAGAGAGCACATATGTGTGTAAGAACTTGGATTTTCCTGAAACTGACAAATTGAATTATTTATCATTATTATTAAATTACTGTTTATATTTATTTATTCCTTAATTATATTATTATATGACTTCTATTTATACGTTTATATATACATGTGTCGATCACATCTGTATTCATGTTTTTATCTATATACATATGACCAGATAAATGCTGTTTAAGTACCTGCTTATACATACATTTATTTTGTATATTTTGTTTGTATCTGATAAATATATGCTTATATATAATAAATATTATGGTACACGTTCATTCATTTTTAAATTTATATTAAAAATATATATACAAGCATATACGTACATATAGAAAAATGAACACACAAAAGTATACACACGTGGTTTTTGTTTAATTGCTTGTTTTCCAACACACTGTTCCCTCCCAAAGTATAACACATACTTACGATCTTAATTCTCCATCCAGGTCCTGCTGACGTAGCTTTCTGAAATCTGCATCCAGAATCTGGTAGTTTTCCTCTGATGTATCATAAAAACCAGGTGCAGGCTTCTTTTCAAATGGGATTTCTGCATTGTAATCCACACCCCTCTTCTTTTTCCTTTTTTTCTGTATCTCAATCCCAGCAGCTCGAAGTTCTCGTCTTTTCTGGAGGGCAGCAAGCCGTCTAAACAGACAGTAATACTGTGTGATTTGTAGCGCCCATCTATAGGTGGCTCCTGTAGCCGAAGATCTGGGGCTATTTAATCAATTGCTGCTGTAATAGGGCTGCACATATTTATACAACAGGAATTAACTTGTCATAGGTAACTATCAAAACGTCCAATTCTTCAAAGACTTAAGCCTGTGCCTGAATTTATACATTCCATATGCTCCAGAGTCCATGGAAGAAGTCCCAGACTCTAAAACTAAGCATATGCTTACCTAGCTTCTTCCAGCTGCTTCTCTCTTGCTTTTCTTTTTGCCTTTTTTCCCTGTGTATTAGCCAGACGAGCTCTAGCTTCAGACAGCATTTCAAGTTCATCTGCAATAGCACAGATAAATACAGCTATTATTTTTGCTCTTAGACACAGCAGTAATGAGAAAAAGTGACATTAAGATTAGCCATCTTTAAATGCTGAATGAATCAATGTTGTCACAGGATTTCTGATCACTAAACTTTACTTTTCTCCAAGCTGCTCCAATATATTTTCTCAACAGCCCGATGAAACGAAGTTTTCAAGTAAAAACGCCTGCTGCTAAAAAGAAACTAATATAGAAAATCAAAATATATTTAGAAAGATGCAAACTGATTGCACTGTTGAAATGAAGTAACTTCAATTGCAGCTAGATTCAATAGCACTGTGTTGGTTAACGCGTTATGTTTATATTCAGATCCAAGACTGCCATACTACTGAACCTCTGACTGTTCATGGAATCTTACCAATGTGCAATTCTTAGTTCCTAACACTGTAAAGTGCCAGGAAAAAGGTTGTGTTGTGTTGTGCTTCAGTGGGGATGCAACTAAGATGCAAGAAAACAGATGAATATACAGAATGAATAATGATCCCCAACAGGGCATTTGTCAAAGTAATGAAGCACCAGTTAAGATGACTAAAATAAATGAGAAAGCCAGAAACCCACAGAGGAAGAGAAAATGGAAAAAGTTCAACCAATTGGCCAGACACGTAATTAAGATGTCAAAAACACTAAAGAAATTCCTATCTCACCTTCATCCATATCAATAGGATCTGGTCTGGCCGGTTTGGTTTCTGGATTTGGATCAATTTCTCCAGGTTTAAGTTTCCGAGGATCATCAGCAGTTTCTTCCTCGTTGTCTCTCTGAGCAGCTTTGTCCCTAAAAATGCATTGCATGCATGTTACAATGGGCTTCATACTCCTGCAGGTGCGTAACAACCACTCCTTCCTCAAACCTCCCCACAGATGGATCAAACCAGTAAGCTTGTACCATGCATCATGCATTACACTTGCCATGTAATTCATAACTGCAGAAAAGATTTATGAACATGGTAAATTCAGATATTCAATCAGATGAGAAGAAAAAAACAACATAATACACTGACAAAGCTGATGGCAGAGAACTCAGTCATCAGAATTAAAAAAGCTCACAAGGGAGAATGACTTTTCCTGCTCTTCTCATGGTCCAAAGAAACCCTCTGTGGCACACAGAAGTGATGGCTGCACATTCAGCCATTACAACAGCAAGCATTTTCTGTTGTTTGTTTTCCTCCTCTCTCTTATATACTCTCACTCATGCTTATCAGCAGGACAAGTAGCACCCACATAAACCTAAAACCGAAGCTCAGAAAGTGTGTCAGCCCTGATAATACTCTATTCAAGTCCATTCACCTGAGTTCCATGTGCTTTTTCCTTCATGATAAGCACATCAACAATAAAGAAATGGTTCTTAAGGACTTGCTAATGAAAGGACTCAGTCTACTAGCAACCACCATTCTTCAGCATAAGGGGAGAAGAGAATGATGCATCAATACAACAAGCAGTGCAGATTTTCCTGCTGTGCATCTCTAGTAAAGCAGTAACTCACAGCAGAAACTCATAGTGCTCCAAACACTGCGCAGCCGTTCTCCCAATAATCGGGGCAATGGTTCTCCACTGGGTTGGCATTAGCTTGGCCAGGTGCAACAGCTTCTCCTCCTCCTCTCGTGACCACTCTGTCTTCTTGATGCTTGGATCTAACCATTCGTACCTGTTGGAAAGTGAGAAACCATTAAGAGGGACAGTTCCAGGTAATCCATCAGAATGTCCTGAACTAATTCACTGAAGTGTTTCCTCCAATCATCACAATGAGATTTCATAGAATCATGGAATCACAGAATGACCTGGGTTGAAAAGGCCCACAATGCTCATCCAGTCCCAACCCCCTGCTATGTGCAGGGTTGACAACCACCAGACCAGGCTGCCCAGAGCCACATCCAGCCTGGCCTTGAATGCCTGCAGGGATGGGGCATCCACAGCCTCCTTGGGCAACCTGTTCCAGTGCGTCACCACCCTCTGCGTGAAAAACTTCCTCCTAAGATCCAACCTAAAAATCCGTTGTCTCAGTTTCAAATCATTCCCCCTTGTCCTATCACTGCCCACCCTCACAAACAGCCGTTGCCCCTCCTGTTCATACGTTCCCTTCAAGTACTGGAAGGCCACAATGAGGTCTCCCCACAGCCTTCTCTTCCCCAAGCTAAACAAGCCCAGTTCCCTCAACCTTTCCTCATAGGAGAGCTGGTCCAGCCCTCTGATCATCTTAGTGGCCCCCCTCTGGACCCGCTCCAAGAGCTCCACATCTTTCTTGTGCTATTACTTTCAATCAATAGGAATTTGTATCATTCACAATAAAAGAAATCAAACAATCTCAAAACTATTGTTTCTCTGCAGACATAAATTCATCTGCAGTTACTTCTAAATTGCCACTAATTATGAATCTCGTTTTCCCACTCATGACATTCCTCACTTACCATCTGGCTTTGCACTGCTTTGCTGATTTCCGATGCAGTAAGGAAGCAATACGAGACCACTGGTTTTTGCCATATTTCATCACAGCTGCTTTCAGAATTTCATCCTAAGAACAAAAATAATGTCATTCTTCATAACAACGTACAACTGGCAAGTTTGAGCTCAAGAAGACAACGCGATGGGTTTCATCTAATGGGCTGCCCAGTGGGAACAGCATAGCACTGCTCGTCCTCCTACACATTTTACTTTCCACATACATGAGAATTTGCATGCCAGAGACCACTAAAATCAATAACAAAACAAGGTATGAAGAAGATGAGGGATGGTTACTGTGGCCTACTTCACAAGACTTCTGGAATGACTGCTTTCAATGCTCTCTTATGCAGTTTTTGAAGGCTCTGTACATCTTGCTTGAGTACCAGAGGTGAAGAGGTAGTGAGGTGTTTGGCAGTTTGGTAATGTTGAAATAAAAACAGATGCCTCTGGGTGGCTTCTTTTAATATATTATAATATTATTATATTAATGTATTAATTACATTAATACATTACCTTTTTATGGCATGGGTTAATTCAATTCAATATGCTGTTACATACACATCATGAAAACAAAGGATCTTTGTCTACCTTGAAATACATCACCTCAGTGTTTAGTGTTACATGCTGAAGAGCAGATCCCAAGGCCCACAGACTTATAGGGGAAAAAAACACGATAGAAGCCAGGCTGCCCACATGTAACAAACTGTGCACTGAGATCTGATCAAAAGCTTCATATCTTATTAACTGCCTTTCAACCCACCCACCAGTCCCTCTCCCCTTTCCCCTCAGATAAGCAGGTTCACAACTTCTGATAACCTCACAGGTCAGAAAGTGATACTTTAAATGCACCAAAGCTATTTGTACAGCCTTCTACATCACAGATGTTCCTCTTCTAAATCCAAATAAGCACTTGTAGTTGTGCTTGGAATCTGATCAGCTGCATGGTGAAGATGCTACTCATCAGGGGCAGATTCTCTGTCTAGCACAAACAGCTCTCAGAGCACAGGAGCACACAGCAGCTTTAAATCCAGCCAATGATGAGCTCTGGTTCGAGCTCGTGCAGAAAGCAATTCATATTATCTCTATTTAAAGACCAGCATTACCAAATATCTCCAAATCCTTCCTTGGTTTCTGAATTTTCCCTTGTGTTAAGTGGCAATGCAAAAGCCATACTGATTACAGTAGTGGTGGGGTGGTTTTTTTGCAAACAATCACTCATCTTCCCAAGGACCTGACACCACCCTGTTCCATTCTGAGCATTTTTAATGGCGTGCATATAACCACAAGGTTAATTAAATACCGCTAAAAATGTTATCTCATCTCTGCAGTGAAACAAAGATCTATTAAAGATCTATTCGACCTACTGCTGTTTCTTTTAACAATTCTAAATGACCATAAATATAGAGTAAGCCCCCTCCGCCGACCTCCAATTTAGAAAGAATTAACAAGCTGCCATACATCTCAAGTGCTTAAAAGCACATAAAGTACATAACATATTTATCTTCCACTCATTCTTCTCATTGCTTTCTGGAACCATGTGTATGTTTGACATTTGCAGCATACTGTTGCAGAATTCTGGGTTTTACAGTGTCAGGGTACCTCTTTCTGCTCTGAACATCTAATAACAAATTTTCACACCCTTGAAATGTGCAGCTGCTCTCTTTCTCACAACCATCAGCAGCTCTGAAAGCATGTGATGGCAAAAATGAGAGCAAGGGAGTTGTGTTTTGTCGTTTTTCTCAAAGACGTAGATTTTTACAGATAAAACACTCCGGGTTGCGGATGGTGAGATCACAGCCATCTTCATTATTTTAAAGAATCATAAAATGGTTAAAGTTGGAAAAGATCTCAAAGATCATAAGGAAGTTGTTCACCCAGAGGTTGGTGACGCACTGGAACAGGTTGCCCAAGGAGGCTGTGGATGCCCCATCCCTGGAGGCATTCAAGGCCAGGCTGGATGTGGCTCTGGGCATCCTGGGCTGCTGGCTGGTGACCCTGCACATAGCAGGGGGTTGGAACTGGATGAGCATTGTGAGCCTTTGCAACCCAGGCCATTCTATGATTCCATGATCATCTAGTTCAACAGTCAACCCACCCCCACCATGCCCACTAACCATGTCCCTCAGTGCCACATAGAATCATATCACATCTACACATTCCTTGAAAACCTGCAGGGAAAGTGACCTCACCACCTCCTGGGCAGCCCGTTGCAATGCCTCACCGCTCTTTCAGATAATAACTTATTCCTAATATCAAACCTGAACCTCCCCTGGAGCTACTTAGGGCCATTACCCCTCATCCTCTCACTGTCACCTGGAAAAACAGGCCAGGCCTCACCTTGCTATGCAGCCTTTCAAACAGTTGTAGAGTGACAAGGTCACAGAATCATAGAATGGCCTGGGTTGCAAAGGACCACAATGCTCATCTCATTCCAACCCCCTACTATGTGCAGGGCCACCAATCACCAGACCAGGCTGCCCAGAGCCACATCCAGCCTTACTTTTGAATGTCTCCCCTCAGCCCTCATTTCCATACCAATAAGGGTTTTCAGGTCACATTCCCACTCTTCCAACCACCTCCACAGAGCAACAACTCTACTTATAAACTATTAGGCCTCCTCCAGCCTGGGAAAAGAACATCTCCGAGGTCAATACAACCCACACGTCCCCCAGCTGCTGCTGAGAAGGGTCTGGAGGGCAAGATATGTGAGGAGTAGCTGAGGCAACTGGGTCTGTTCCAGAGCAGAGGAGCTGAGGGGAAGCCTCGTGGCGGCTGCACCTCCACAGGGACCGGAGGGGCAGCGCTGAGCTATGCTCTCCGGTGACAGCGACAGGGAGAAGGGAGGACCAGGTGTGTGCTAGCGGCAGGCTGCGCCCGAGGGCAGCGGGCACTGCCCCGAGTCGCCGAGGCCTTCTGCGCATGCGCATTACCACCCCTCGGCCCACGCTTGCGCACTGCCGCCGACCAGCCAGCCACCCCCCCCCCCACACCACACACAACCGCCGGGGCCCCAACCGGAGCGGTGGGACGACGGGGGGAGAAATTAAAGCGAATCGAATCCTACCTCGGTGTTCCGCCACACACCGCCTTTAATCATAATCCGCGGCATCTTGGCGGCGATGGGGTTCGAGTTCCTGCGGAGAAAAAGCGGCGATAAGAAAGGAACGCCGCTCGCTACGGCGGGGCCGGCCCACCGTCGCGCAAGCGCCGCTAGCACTGTGCGCAGGCGCAGAGCCGTGAGGGCGCGCGGGGGAGGGAGCGGGGTGCTTGCGCATGCGCACTGTGCGATGGAGCAGGTTGCGAGCTCTGCGCATGCGCCGCAGCCTCCTGAGGAGAAGCGTCTGAGGGGGCCGGGGGGGGCTGAATCACAGAATCGTACGGGTTGGAAGGGACCTCCAGAGATCATCGAGTCCAACCCCCCTGCTAAAGCAGGTTCCCTACAGCAGGTCGCACAGGTAGGCGTCCAGGCGGGTCTTGAATATCTCCAGAGAAGGAGACTCCACAACCCCCCTGGGCAGCCTGTTCCAGTGCTCCGTCACCCTCACCGTAAAGAAGTTCTTGCGCACATTCGTGCCGAACTTCCTATGCTCCAGTTTCTGGCCGTTTCCCCTTGTCCTGTCTCCACACACTGCTGAAAAGAGTCTGGCCTCTCCACTTTGCCCCCCACACCTTAGATATTTACAGACCTGGATCAGGTCCCCTCTCAGCCTTCTTTTCTCAAGGCTAAACAGACCCAGTTCACTTAGCCTTTCTTCATAGGGGAGATGCTCCAGGCCCTTCACCATCTCTTTGCCCCTCCGCTGGACTCTTTCCAAGAGATCCCTGTCCTTTCTGTACTGGGGAGCCCAGAACTGGACACAGTACTCCGGATGAGGCCTTACCAGGGCAGAGTAAAGGGGGAGGATCACCTCCCTCGACCTGCTGGCCACACTCTTTTTAATGCACCCAAGAATGC
Organism: Alectoris magna; assembly: GCA_030625065.1. Lineage (NCBI taxonomy): Eukaryota > Metazoa > Chordata > Aves > Galliformes > Phasianidae > Alectoris > Alectoris magna. The sequence goes on along the minus strand of CM060562.1, from coordinate 110,856,951 downwards.
CATTGGCCTTTTTGGCCACGAGGGCACACTGCTGGCTCATGGCCAACCTGTTGTCCACCAGGACACCCAGGTCCCTCTCTGCAGAGCTCCTCTCCAGCAGGTCAACCCCAACCTGTACTAGTGCATACAATTATTCCTCCCTAGGTGGGAGGAATACTCTACACTTGCTTTTGTTAAACCTCATCCTGTTTCTTACCGCCCAGCTCTCCAGCCTGTCCAGGTCTCGCTGAATGGCAGCACAGCCTTCAGGCATGTCAGCCCATCCTCCCAACTTCGTATCATCAGCAAACTTGCTGAGGGTGGCCACTATCCCCTCATCAAGGTCACTGATGATGACGAACAAGACCGGACCCAGCACCAACCCCTGGGGAACACCGCTAGTTACAGGTCTCCAAGGGGACTCTGCACCGCCAACGACGACCCTCCGCACTCTGCCAGTCAGCCAGTTCTCAACCCGCCTCACTGTCTACTCATCTATCTCACGCTTCCTCAGCTTTGTTATAAGGAGGTCGTGGGAAACAGCATCAAATGCCTTGCTGAAATCAAGGTAGAGTACATCCACCGCTCTCCCCCCATCCACCCAGCTAGCGACAACGTCATAGAAGGCTACCAGGTTGGTCAAGCATGACCTCCCCCTTGGTGAACCCATGCTGACTACTCCTGATAACCTCCTTTTCTTTCAGTTGTCTGGAGATGGCATCCAGCACAAGCTGTTCCATCACCTTTCCAGGGACAGAGGTGAGGCTGACTGGCCTGTAATTACCCGGATCTTCCTTCTTGCCCTTTTTGAAGACTGGAGTGATGCTGGCTATCCTCCAGTCTTCAGGCACCTCCCCCATTGAGACCTCTCAAAGATGAGAGAGAGCAGTTCAGCAGTCACCTCCCCCAGCTCCCTCAGCATCTGGGGTGCATCCACATCGGGTCCCATGGATTTATGAACATAAATGACAACATCATCCTGTCAACTATTCACCTATTTACAAAGGCCTTCAGTGCTGCTGGCTCCTCAGGCTCAAACCTGCTTCCTGGGGATCACAGCCCGAGATTGGGCAGTATTCAGATCAACCTCCTGCTTGTTCCAGTGTATGGTTGCCCATCGCATCACACAGTTGTGTTTGCAGCAAAATAATAAATGCTTCAATTCTAAACGCTACAAAACTCATAGGGTGATTCAGGACAGGCTCTGCTTTCTATTAAAACGCTGCAAGAATAAGAGGGCAACCATTGCAGCTATTTCCCAATAAAACAAACACACACAAACACACAAAACAAAGCAGACTATGCTTTTATTTTAAAAATGAGCACACCTTCGCCTCCAAACATCTCTGAGGTGGTAGACACAGAATCATTCCTGCCCCAAGAGTTACAACACACGTTACTTATTAGCAGCAATCACCTGCAATAACGATGTTCCACAACATTAAGTAAGTTCCACCTGCAAATGCCTTCTTGCCCCTATGTGCAACTAAATGAAACTTGTGCTCTTTACAAACTCTTTAAAAATGTAGATCCTTCGTGTATGTACAACATATTTATAAAACATTACTTTCCACCAGATCTAGCTTTCCTAGCCTCACACATATGTGGGCTTTCCAATTCACTTCAAAGCTTCTGTTTCTTCTTCGCATCTGTTCTTTTGTGAGGCTTTCTTCACCTGAGCAGAACCAAGGTAAAAAAAAACAAACAAAAACAAACCCTCCATATCTGTACAACAGTGATCCTGCTTCCCAGGAACACCTCCATCTATCCCTGCTGGGATATTGTTTCTCACAACGGTGTCAGCTGGTTGGCTCAGTCATTTCAACATCTCCGTTGTTCTCTTTTCCAAGCAGTGCCTTCCCAGCTTGTAGTCCTAACATCAATCCATGAGCTTCCATCCGCCTTTGGAAAATTCTTTTCCTGCATACCAGAAAGCCACTGCAAAATATTATCTGTGCTTATAAAGAAAAATCTTGACTACAATAATAAAAGCAATGGTAAATTCACGTTTAAATTTGCTGAATTAAGCTGCAGGTTTATGCTGCTGTTTAATGGGATGAACTGTAACACTAGGAAAAATGACCACCACTCCTTTGCCGTATTCTTTTCTCACACAAGAGGGTAATGGTGCTTTCACAAATACCACTGAACATACATTCACTGCTGTCCAGAGTTTCAAGCACAACGTACTACTGTAAAACGTGTACCTATTTGTCTCAACTTTAAGATAAATTTGAAGAAATGCCCACCTCAATCTTTACCGTGTGATACAACTGCAGTTTGCCACAAGTGGTCCTTAGATGCATTCTAGATGCACAGCAAACCTTTTTAACAATGTAAGTTTTACAGTTCAAAGGCTGGACCAGGCAATCTTACAGGTCTTATCCAACCTTAAGGACTCTACAATAAGTGTTACCAATCTCAACTGTCAGCAAATACCTACATCAGCAGAAAGGTTCTTCAAACAGAATGACAGAGTATTATAAGAAACAAAGAGCACAGTAATTACTCACCTGAGAAAAAGGCATTTCATACTAAAAGTAACCTCAGACATCTCCACAAAGTTTGTGAAGATTAACTTAATAATTTACGATACTGAAAATCCTTCAGGGAAACACTACTGTTCCTGTGAGACTACTCAAAGAATTATCAAAAGCAGCTACAGACATAACAAACTATCTAAAAACCACTTTACATTTACACATACACAGAAAATACTTCTGTAGCACACTTAACCAGTGATGACATTGTTATTTCATGAGATACTAACTTGTTCTCTCGTTAAGTATTACAAGAGAACCCGGCAGCAAGGAACACAACTTAGAGCAGATGGGAGTAAGCTTCAAATCATACTAACAATTCTTAACCGAAAAACGTGACTACTATACGATACAGTGTGCGCTTTTATCCCTCCTTTTAAACATTCCTGCAGCTAGACTTGTTTTCAAACATGAAACTAAGTGGCGTTAAACTGTTCATGCTGAAGAATATAGGCCAATTCGTAACTCTGACCTTACAGAACAGAAAAGCTACACAGGCATGAAGAGGCACTTCCAATATCTTGAGCTCAGCCTTCACAAGAAACAAGTTCACAGCAGAACCTGGAGCGAAGCAGAATTCTCAATTGCACTCTTGACCAAAACATTGGCTTTGTCCGCTAACTGCCGCTTTTCTAGGTACAGCAAGGAAATGTACAGAAATGAGCAAACCTGGGACACGCAAAGCTCTCTAGATCTGAGCGTCAGCTCACAAATCCCAAGCTTACATTCTACAATCATATTGCTACTTAAGACTTTCTAGAAGCTTCTCGGTGGACAGCATCACATCACACCCGCTGCACTTTTGCTTTTTTTCTTTTTGTGCGTTTTTACGTGCTTTTGGAAAGCACATTTATCTACTGCAGAAAAATCACACTTCCTGCAGTGAAACTTCACGTGAGTCAGCAAGTGGCGCTTCAGGTGGCTGGATGTGCGGAAAGCAACACCACACTGCCCGCACTTGAATGGCTTCTCCCCTGTGTGAATTCTCAGGTGCTGCTTGAAGTTTCCACTGTGAACTGTGGTATAGCCACACTCTTCACACGTGTACGTTTTGACAGGTAGGGGCTTTTGTTCATAGAGAGAGCCAGCAGATGAGCTTTCGTTCACTGCATGCGAAGCCAGATGCTGTTTTAAGGACAGCCATTTGTTTGTTGAATAGTCACACTTCCTGCACTTGAGGTGCTCCGTATTGCAATGCAGGACTTGGTGCCGTTTCAAGTGACTGGAGGTACGAAACTCCTTTTGGCAAACACTGCAGCTGTAAGGTTTCTCACCTGTGTGAGTCCTTACGTGTAGTCTGAGGTTGCTTAAAATGTAAGTAGAGTACTCACACTCTGCACACTGATAGAACTGCGGCTGACTCTGTGCTAGCAAATCATCTTTATCCTTCTTGGTATCTGTTTGTTCTCCATACATTTCCGAAGCAAGCATTGAACAGACTCCACTGAAACCCTGTGAAGAGCCAAAATCCCTTTCTGGACACGTGCCTACCTGCATTTCACGATGCAATCCATGATCCTCCAGATGGCTATCTGCATAGAAGTAATGGCTGAATTTATATTGATCTTTTACATGAAGCAGCCTGTGTCTTTGCAAACAGTTTGAAGTTTTATAGGTCTTATTGCACTCCTGACACACAAACGGTCCTTCATCAGTATGTATTTTAAGGTGCCGCTTAAAGCTGCTATGAACAGCAGTAGCATAATCACAGTGTTTACACTTGTACAGCTTGAACACAGACAAACTGGAAGGCCACATATCCTTAGACTTATAATATGCAGCATCGTTTTCAGTGTCTTGAATTTGCGAATGAGAGGTTTCAGGGCTGAAGAGAGGGTCTTCTTTGTAAGCTACGCTGTCCACTTTGTACGAATCCAGGACTTCCGATCTACCCCCAAAAACAGGTGCAATGTTTCTCACATGGCTGTTTTTGGTAAATGCCCTTCGAGGGCACATCTTCTTACTGTCCTGCACATCACCTGCCCGCACAAAGTCTATTTCTGAAGCTAGAGTTTTACACACTCCCCCAGGGAGACCATCGTCTTCGCTAGCAAGAGGTACAGGAACACAGCCCTTGGAATCACTTTCAGTTTTGCATCCTTTGCTTTCAAGATATTCATTGCTCTGATTCATGTAACCGTTAGCACTCACCTTATGCTGTTCATGACATTCCTTATGAAAATTGAGACGACCTCTGGTGTAAAACACTACATTACATTCATCACATACGTAACTCTTTGAAGGTCTCTGAGTTCTCTTCCTTCCATTTTCAAAGTCGAGTTTGCATGTTTCTTCACTCACGTGTAATCTTCTGTGCCTCTTTAACCCGCTAATGCTTGTGAATGCAGATTGGCAGAACTCACAGGAATATGGTTTAGGCCCTGCGTGCATATAGCTATGCCTAACCATGCTGGCAAAATACAGTGAAAAAAAGGTGCAGAACCTGCACTTGTACAGCTTATACCCAGCATGCCAGTACATGTGATTTAACATATAAGATAAGCTAGGGCTGGAGTAATCACACTGAGGGCACTGGTAAGGTGGTCTCTCTTTATGCGCCTTCATGTGATTAATGAAAATCTTAGGATTTGATGAATCAAAAAAGCAAAGTCTGCAGGAAAAAATAACCGGAACGCCCAGCGATGTAAAATCTCTTTCAATTTTCATGAAGTATTTCCCATATTTACTCTCTTTTTTCTTTCTTTCCGACTTTCTTTCTTCGGTTCTTTGCCTAACTCTTCTAGCACTCATTCTATTTTTCCTTTCCTTTTGTAACTTAGTCATCTTATGGAGCTTCAGGTGGTTCTTCAGGTTGACAGAAAAGAAGAAGGTTTTTTTACAGAAGCTGCATTTATGTATCTTTTTACTTTTATGAGCCGAATAAATGTGTCTCTTCAGAAGCGCGGAGCTTTTATATGCAGAACTACAAAATTTGCAATTAAAATTGACTTTATCATGCTTATTTGTAGAATGAGATGCTTTAGGGAGAGGTTTGATGCTCATGCTATTACTGAGCCATGCTAAATCTTCTTGCTGGCCTTCAACTTCGTTTTCACGAGGATAAATGATACGTTGCTGTCGACATGTTTTCTTTGAAATCGGTGCTAATGACTTATAAATATGCTCTTCAGGAGTAGCTGATACTGCAGAAATAGAAGCGTTTATCTCCAGTTTCCCTACATCTTTTTGCGATTCTGAAGTAGAACACCTGTGAACAAACTGGTCAGAATCCAGTTCTGGTTTTTCTTTCAAACCGTGCCACAAAACGGGACTCAGAGTTTCATCTTTGGATTTGCTTCCCATATTTGTTTTGCTGTTAGCTTCGCTATTTCCATTCTCCAAAGAATCAGCATCTGTGGGGATAAAAGAAGAAAAAGTATTTTAAAAATTGCATAACATTTCCTACAACAACCAAAGCTCGTCATTAATTGGTATTAATAATGTAAAATAGCCTAGTATGCACTTCCTTGCTCTTTATTCCCTTAAAAAAATGTCATCTAATCTCCAGTTCTTTCCTAATGCCTCTCTCCAGTCACCCCCACGCTTCTCCCTCAATAACATTTACTACTGTTTTAAGAAGTTCTGCTTGGAGCCTCTTTCTTCCCACTATGCATTTTCACTGGATGCTCTGTATTTAACAGAACAACACTATGTTGCCATGGAACAGGTTTATGCCAGAATTCACATCAAAGCACTGAACTATGCTACAGTGCCATACTTCAGGAGGCAGGAGTTACTTAGTTATCCCACAAGAAGCCTCTTCTGCTATCTGCTTTGTCAAAAGGGCAAGAACTCTTGGTACTTACCTGTGCTGTCTGTAGCATCTAGAAAAACAAACAAACAAACAAACCAACCAACCCCATCAGTTCCCCAAGTTTTTGTTTTCAGATCTTCTCCCCTCTTTCACAAACTGCAGAAAAAACGAAGCAGTGCCAATTTCTTTTGGTTTCAATATTTACCACATCCATCCGTGAAAGCATTACACGTACACCAGAAAATATTTGTTTGAATGCCCCATCCCTGCAGGCATTCAAGGCCAGGCTGGATGTGGCTCTGGGCAGCCTGGTCTGCTGGTTGGCGACCCTGCACATAGCAGGGGGTTGGGACTGGATGAGCACTGTGGGCCTTTGCAACCCAGGCTATTCTATGATTCTGCTGCACATGAATTAAATCTATGTTGGCATAATTAATCTACAAAAACTAATCTGCATTCTTCTTACACGTTTTCCCACCTATTTCAACCTTGAGATTTACTTCAACTCTTGAACAACTCTCATTAACAACTTACCTTCCACTTCAAGGGCTGCCCCCATCTCCACATCTACTTGTGGTTCCTTCTCTTTGCTTTCATCAGAAAGAACATCCAGAACACAGGCAAGTTCTTCATCTCTGCATGCTGCTGGTAACACCAACTGGCCACAGGTGTCGGTGGTCTCATCTCCACCCTCACTGTCAGCAGCAGAGAGGAGAGGAACCTTCGGAATGGCATCATTATCGTTACATTCTTTCCTGCCACTCACTTCACTCATCTTTGCCACCTCTGTTTGACATGGCGACGTCAGCAAAGCAGCACTGTGACTCTGTGCATCCTTGCTTATCCCACTGCTTATAGATAACTTTGAATTGTTACACGTACTCTCAAGGGTCCATTCTTCTTCAGAGTACTCCATACTGCCGTTCTGATTCGCAGTCCCACTGGGCTCCTCGCAAATATTTAAACCCTTACTATCACCCGAGGGACTCAGGCCACCTTCAGACAAGCAGCAGCTACCAGCAGCCTCCTGCTTCTCCTCCCTCAGCTCCGGAACCAGCGCCGCCTGCTCCTCGGCCTGGAGGAACTCATCATCGCTCAGCACAAACACAGTGACAGGAAGAAGGATTTCGAAGACCTCCGACTCTGAGGACAGAAAACAACGCTGCATTAACGTTACTCTCCAAACTCTCTTAGTAACCCAATCCCTTAAAACGAGAGACGAACACGTGGAACAGCACCCAGGCGCAGCGCCCGCAGCCTCGGGGCCGCGCTCCCTCACCCCGGGACGTGGCCGCCCCTCCCCCCTGCCCCGCAACGGCATCCACGGAACGGCCGCTGCAGCACGACTCGAGCCCTGCTGCCTCCTCAGTAGAGCACCTACCATTAACCTCCTCCTCCAGCGTCGCCTGCTCTACCGACACCGCCATCCTCGGCCCAACCCCGACCGCCTCTGCTACGCCAGCAAACAAGGCTCGCCGCTCCACTGCGCCTGCATACGGAGCAGCTTCCGGGATGAAAAGTCACGGCTGCCGCCGTCTGATTGGACGGAGCGGGGAGCGTTGGGATCCCGACGTTACGCCTCGCCCCTCTGAGGGGCTGAGCCCAACCGCCCCTGGATGTGCTGGCCGGCCTGGGGAGGTGGCTGGAGCCTCGCGTTCGGACTTCGTGATTATCTTTTTGTTCTCATCAATAAGCATACCCGTCCCGTGTGCTCCGAGGGGTCTGAAAGCTTTGTAAAATCTCATCTCGTCCTTAGCAAGAGCACCGAGCAGGGATTTAGCGACAGGACGAGGGGAGATGGTTTTGGACTGGAGGAGGGCAGGTTGAGAATGGATGTTGGGAAAGGGGTTCTGTGCTGTGAGACGCTGGAACAGGTTGCCCAGTGAGGCTGTGGATGCCCCCTCCCTGGAAGCACTCAAGGCCCGGCTGGATGGGGCTGTGAGCAACCTGGGCTAGAGGGAGGTGTCCCTGCCTGCAGCAGGGGGTTGAGACTGGATGATCTTAAAGGTCCCTTCAAAACCAAACCACGCTTATGCTATGATTGAAGTTAACTGCATCCCAGCCCGAGCCAGTGCAAGCATTGGCAGCTATTGTACAGAGTGACAGGAGATTTTCTTCCTGTATTGTTTGGCTGTTGGGAGAAAAGGCAGCAAAGGAAAGTAAATTAAGCTAAAACGTAGATTGGTGATGCCACAAAGGTGGTCAGAGGGTTGGAACACCTCTCCTGTGAAGAAACGTTGAGGGAACAGGGCTTGTTTAGCTTGGAGAAGAGAAGGCTGCGGGGAGACCTCATTGTGGCCTGCCAGTATTTGAAAGGAGTGTATAAACAGGAGGGAGAATGGCTATTTATGATGGTGGACAGTGATAGAACAAGGGGGAATGGTTTTAAACTGAGACAGGGGAGGTTTAGGTTGGATATTAGGAGGAAATTTTTCACTCAGAGTGTGGAACAGGTTGCCCAAGGAGGCTGTGGATGCCCCATCCCTGCAGGCATTCAAGGCCAGGCTGGATGTGGCTCTGGGCAGCCTGGTCTGCTGGTTGGTGACCCTGCACATAGCAGGGGGTTGGAACTGGATGAGCACTGTGGGCCTTTGCAACCCAGGCCATTCTATCATACTATGATTCTGTATTTGCTCTGAAGAGATTGCTGACAGTTGCTCTGATAAGCCTTCAGGTGCTGCCAATCAACTGTCAGTCCCTTATAATAAGGTAATTAAGTAACAAATCTCTTATGTAAAGCTGGAGAGAAGGGTGTAACATGAAGGCTCCTCATGCCAAAACCATCTGAACCTCCACGAGAGGGCTCTATGGCCATGGCTACGCTCTGTGGCTGTGCTCATGCTCAGATAAAGGTTCTGCAGTGAGTGAATCAGAAATACACGAGAGCTTGCAAACAGCCCTGTCCCTGTTCAGCCAGTTCAGAGCATCCCTTGTGAAAAAGGAGGCAGATAAGATCTGATTTTTAGACAGAAATTAAGGAAGCGTACTTCACATCAGTTGTACTTATCACTACAAGTAATATCCCACACATTTATTGTTCCCATTCAGAGTTGTCTTTCAATATGTACAAAACCCAGATGTGAAAAGGAAACTAAACTGCAGGCAATCCACTGTGAGTAGGATTTCTGGGGGTTTTTTTTGGCTGTGAGTCACATCTGGGCTCTGAGTGATGTGTATCTACACTGATATTGTTTGCCTAAGCCATTTGCTGAATCTTTTTTTTTCTCCTGAGTTTATTTCAAACTTGTATTTTAAAAGCACGGGGCTTAACAGTGGCCTGTGGTAGCAAGGGTCATGGGAGGACGGTTGGACTGGGTGATCTTGTAAGTCCTTTCCAACCTTGTGATTCTATGATTCTAACAGCTGAAAAGAATACATGTCACAATGCAGACAGCCGATGTTGCCTTAGTCTGCGTTTGAGAAGATGCAGACAATGAGGAAAAGAACTAAATTGGGAATATTCAAGCTCGCATGTTCTTGCTGAAGGGAGATAAGTATCTGTTTCAATTCTTTTTTTTTTTTCTTTTAAGCCAAAACTTTTAAATAATCATATTTGAAAAATAAACTTCCTTCCCAAAAGAGATTTGACCTGTTGATATTGGAGAGAAAACAAATAGGCAAATGCAGCCTCATGGTATCGTTATTTCCTCCAACCTTATTTCCTTAGAAAAACTGCCTTTGAAAATATTTAGTGGCTAATATTTTTAACCTTGATGTAGGTGATATATGTAAGGAGAGACTGAACTTAACTATCCCATTCCTCTTATCATGTAGGAAAAGGTACTGCAGCCAAACAGATGATTGAACTCGATGCCTTGAGGCCTATTCTGCACTGACTCAACTGGTTATGGTGTGCATTTCTGTTGGAATAAAGGTAACTGGCACTGAACATATCCTTCAGGTCCAGGGTTCTGCTTCTCCCAAAGGATGTGGCTGACCTTGGTTCTGGGAAGAGTATCCTGGCTGTTTGTGTCAGTAGACTTTTTCTGGTACTCTGCTGACATAGAATCATAGAATCATAGAATGGCCTGAGTTGAAAAGGACCACAATGCTCATCTAGCTTCAACCCCCTGCTATGTGCAGGGTCACCAACCAGGCTGCCCAGAGCCACATCCAGCCTGGCCTTGAATGCCTGCAGGAATGGGGCATTCACAACCTCCAGAAGTATGCTGCATGTGGTTTATTTATGGAAATGATTGTTTAAAGGCATTAAAATTGAAAAGTGACCTGAAAATATGATCATCTGAGCTTGATTATTAAGCCACCTCACCCAAAAGGGAAAATGTTCTTGCTTTTGACTGGATATTAGTTGTTCAGCTGCCTCTTGACATGGTTTTTTGCATGTTGCAACTTGAGCTCTTGTAAACAGCACCTGGGTACAGCTCAGGAGTGACCTCGCTCTTTCTCAGTGGGCACTTTGGTCACCTCTTTTTTTTTTCAGGGTGAAAAAAGTGAGTTTAAGTGGTATAAACTAAATCCATTCCATTGTTACATTGCTGCATGGCCAATGGAGGCTCCTAGGCCTGTCATATAAGTAACTTCAACCTACCTTTCCCATAGGTTTATTCATGGAATCATAGAATCACAGAATCTCCAAGGTTGGAGAAGACCTCCAAAGGCATCCAGTCCAACCGTCCACCTACCACCAATGTTTCTCCTCTAAACCACGTCCTTTACCACCACATCTACTTGGTTCTTGAACGCCTCCAGGGATGGTGACTCCACCACCTCCCTGGGCAGCCTTATCTACTCTCTGATTGAAGCTGGGCTCTTCCAGATGCTATTTTATCATACAGTTACGCTTATCCAGTAACCCTGTCTCTGTTAGTAAACTAAACAGTGCCTGGGCTTTTTTTTTGCTAACTGGAGGCCTTTTGCAATGATCTGAGCTGGTCGTGTCCATATTATGAAATTCTTTTACCTTCCAAAATGGAGTGACCAGTTCTCAGCTGTCCATCCATCCATCCATCCATCCATCCATCCATCCATCCATCCATCCATCCTTCTCTGCCAGGCTATGCCAACAGATTGAGCTGTACCAGAGACCAGCCTAGGCAGCAGAACTCAGTCCATCTATCGTGTAAATAGGCAGCAAGGTGCTGGCCTGGCTTGGATCCAGGCGAAGTAAAAAACTCCTAAGCAATTCCCTGGCACATTTTGAAAGCTAGCATCCACCAGGGATGATTTCCTAGTATAGAGAGTAGAATGGGGAAACAAACAAAAAGAGTGATCAGAGAAGAGTCCATTCCTCAGCAGATCAGATGAAAATCTCAACCATCAGTGAAGTCATCCAGAATCACAGTTGCTACAAAATAAATTCAAACAGGGCCAGTCAGAACAGCATCCACCTTCTTTTCTCCTCTTTTGCCCATGCTTGGAGTAATATATTAATTACCTCACTGATCTACCTTTCTGTAAGTCTTCATTTAAACTAGACACCTCGGGCTTATGGATAAAAAAGAAATATTCACCCTTAGTGTGTGATGCAGCTGACCTTTACGTGTCTACATTAAAAGACAGCTAAACATACCTCCATAATTTCCTGAGGAGCTGCAAACTTAGCCCACTTGTCATTAAAAGCCAAAGCTTTCTGAGTTTGCAGCTTTATATACTTATAATAATGGAAAAGTGCAGGAAGGACTTCTTATGTGATTCAAAAATTCTCTCCAGCATTGCTTTTCCTCCGGATGTTGCAGAGTTCCTTGTCTGTCTTCAAGCAAATCTCATTGATGGACAGAATACCACCTTGCTTTGTGTAAGTGGCAGTTACACACCATGTCAGAAGTTACTGAGGCTTTCACCAACTGCTGTGGACTTCTTAATTGAGTAGGACGATTACTGGGGTGACTCATCAGTCAAAACACCTCATATTTGCAAAGGGTACATCGTAATTAAGCACAGATCAGGACCCACGGGCAAGTATTGCTTTAAAAAATAGGTTTCATGTAGTGCTGAACTGAAGGAGCTTATCAAGGGAAGGTACTAAGGAGAAACTTCTTTGGCCCTGAATTATCCCAAGGCACCACCCTGTGTCGCATCCCCAGAGACCATGGCAGAATGCCATAGGAAGACACTTCATTCTTCCCCTGGCAGACAAAAACAACACTTGCTTTGCTTTGCTGTTGTTTTTTTTTTTTCCACGGGGTCATTTGCTGTGCCTGCATTTTAGCACGTCTTCCAGCAGCAGCAAAGTTCGCGCTGACACGTTTCTCCTGCAGTCACTGTTGTTCAGTCAGAAACAAAACAAAACGCCCATCCATTAGGCAGGCTTCTCATCAGAGATGTTACAAAGGAGAGATCTCATTTCAGAGACAGAGAAATGAAAGCACCGAGGACTTTCCTACCTAAACAGAGAAACTGGAATGCAGTCTCCCACTGTCCCAAGCTCAGGGGGAATACAAATGGGAGTTAATGCTGTGTACTGACACAGATGATCCCGCAGCCCGTGCTATCTCCTTCCTCCAGATCACTTGCCTGATACTGCAGTACTGCTCTTCTGAACCCAATGCCATTTTGCAGTGCAGAAGAGCAAAATTCTGCTTGCTGCCTCTCATTAACGTAGAAATGACCCTTTCAAAGTTTAAGTACAGTTTTTAGGCAACGCTCTGAGGGAAAAATTCATTTTCAGCATACCTAAAAGTCCAAACTGGGCTCACCTTTCAGCAGCCTACCTTCATGCCTTAGCTGTATTTCTTTAGAGAATTGCTGAGCACAAAAGTCCTGTTCCTACCCCAGAAAGAGCTGCATAATGGATGGTACAAGTCTGCACATCTCAGAGGACTCTGTTCAGTTCACAAAGTGCTTTGAGATTTACAGCTCTTATTGAAATGGCCATTGTTATTCTTGTTTTTAATAGCTGCTGACCATCAGGAGGATTTTGAAGACAAGTACCAAGTAAGAGGTTGTGTTCCTGAGCAGAACTTTACGTAAGGACTCCATTTTTGGGTAATTTTTTAGAATCTTTATGTTAATGTGTCTGGATTCATGCAAGAAACTTCTGATGGAATGGAATCAGACTGATACGACAAAGACTGGCACTTGCATGTCCCCTTGTGGGACCAGTTTATAGCATTCACAGAATCACAGAATGGTTGGCGTTGGAAGAGACCTCTGGAGACCATCTTATCCAATCCCCTGGTTAAGTTAAAGGTGTTGTATGCTTCATCTTTGCAGGGATAGCTTGAGTTTACTCGAGCCTGAAACTGAGCGTTTCTGTTTCACTGCAAATGCAGACTTTCACACTATATTTTCATTCTCAGTATGAAAAAGTCCCCACATGAATAAAAAACTTCCTACCCACGTAGCTGAATTGCTACGTTAGCTGAATTGTTCCCCACTTTCTACTGACTAGTTCTCCAGTAACTATAATGGGAGCCCAGACTATATTGTGTATATTTAGGTTTGAAGCTGATAAGATTTCACTCTATACAATTCACCAGTGGAACGAGAACCTTCTGAGAGCAAAATAATGGCAAGAAAAGCCTCTTGGCCATTTTGCTGTTGGCCATTATTGTCTTTTGAGTATACCTGAGGCCATTTTGAGCTCATCATCCAGAACCTGAAACCCTGAGCAAGGTACATTGAATGCTATTTTGTCAGTGAGGAAACCTGACATACTTTTTTAAGTCATGATGGAAAGCAAAGCCGTGTAGTTCATTTAAGGCAACCCAAAGTTGACTGAGATTAATCAAGGATGAAAACTACTTGGGCCTGTCTCCACTAAGATCTTATGTTGACTTAGCCATCTGATTTAGAGATGAAAACACATTTTTGAAGCTTGTCAATGAAGATGTTTGGAGGGAAACCCTTCAGACCACATGCGAGTGTCTAAATCTGAGAAAACCATTCCAGGCTCCCTTTATTGTCAATTGGAAGAAAAAGACATTTAAAGTGTGAATCATCTGACCTATTTTAGATGTCCATTTTGGAGTGATGAGTTGCAGATGAAGTGCCAATTCTCTTCATTGGGTACCAAATGAATAGAGGGCAATTAGCTTAGATATAGATATCTAATGGGATTAGATGTACTCCTCCCATCCCCATTTCAGAGTACAATGAGGTTTTGCTTTGCCCTATCAGCAGCAGATAGCTTTAACACTCAACCAAACACCATAGCTAATATGAAATCTGGCCCAAGACTAATCTGCATGAAGATTAGAACAGCCAGCAGAACTGGAGATCCATCTCCACTTGGGAATGATTCACAGCTTCCTGAGGTCAATGGCAATCTTTCCATTGGCTTCAGTGGGCTTTGTAAACCATGGGGTTTTAGGCATACATTCATTTAGCAGATGAGTGCCACAGTTTAAGATAACATCATTGTCCTGTTTTTTTATTATTAATGTTTTGCCACTCTTAAAGCAGAGCTGGCAAAGCAAAATGAGTTTACAGACTAATACAGGGGCTCAATCAACCATACAGGCTGGGTAAATGCTAGCCTGTTTGTACATGTTAGCAAGATAATCCCTTCCTTTAGTGCACAAGTCTTCTCTTATATGGTGGATCTAGTTCACTGTCTTCATTATCACAGCAATCAATATTTAATCCCTCTGTGTATCTAATCCAAAACTACCACTGGCCTGTGGTTTACAAAGAGCAGCTTCCCCATCCAATCTGAGTGTTATCCTCTTTGTCAGAGACCCAGCAGTCTGATCGGTTGCCTCCTCAGAGAGGAGTAAATTAGGGTGCCTAATTTAATCAGATTAGCTGGGATCTTCTCATGATCTGTAAAGGTCTGAAAAGAGCGGCACCTCTGGCTAAATGGGGATGGGATAATGTTTCACGTGGATGGTGCCTAACTGTGCTTTACTGGGTCTGTCTGGGATGGAGTCATAGAATCACAGAACGGCCTGGGTTGCAAAGGCCCACAATGCTCATCCAGTCCCAACCCCCTGCTGTGTGCAGGGTCACCAACCCTTGTGTTGTCCAACCAATCTTCCTTTTCAGTTTCTGGGAACAGTTGCTCTACTGTGCTTAGGGAATGCCTGAGACAACACGCTATTGCCCACTGGCAGAGCCTTACAGGTACACACGATTTTATGTGGCAACAAAGCAGCAACTTATGTTGCTCAGGTCACTGCAATGACTTTCTCACTCATACTGGGATCATTCAAGTGTGGACATCACTTAGTGATGACATCATAATAATGACATCATTAGTCCTGATCGTGTTTCTATAGAAAGAAATGGGTCATTGAAAACCTTTGGGAAAATAATGACAAGGTTACACAGCTAAAATATTTGTCATTTTAAATAGCTAGCAGGATTCAGTGCTGCTGTGCGTCCTGAGCAATTTCAGGTTTTGGTAGTAGGGGAAACAGAGAATATACTCAAGTTTAAAAGCTTAACTTAAGATATGAGATGCTTACGTTCCAGTTCGTTCTTTGCTGTAGCTTTTTTTTCTTTTGCATAGAATAAGTATCTCAGAACGGGATCCAGTGTGAACATGGTTTGAATGAGACAAGTATCTGTACCCAAAGGGAGCCTATAAACAGGAGGGGAGTCAACTCTTTAAATGGGTAGATAACAGCAGGACAAGGGGAAAAGGTTTTAAGCTGAAGGAGGGAAGATTTAGGTTGGATGTCAGTTCTTTCCTGTGAGAGTGGTGAGGTGCTGGAACAGCTGCCCAGAGAGGCTGTGGATACCCCGTCCATCCCTGGAGGTGTTCAAGGCCAGGTTGGATGGGGCCCTGGGCAGCCTGGGCTGGTATTAAATGGGGAGGTTGGTGGCCCTGCCTGTGGCTGGGGGTTGGAGCTTCGTGATCCTTGAGGTCCCTTCCAACCCAAACCATTCTGTGATTCTGTGACTCATTGTCACATCAGCAGGCACTTGCAAACAGCATCTGACCTTATTTACTTTAGGTGCATCTCCATCCAGAGCTCCTCTCCTTCACGACTGAGTCTAGTCAAGGTCTGGGAGATGAGTTTGGACACAATCTAAAAGTTGTAAGTGGTTATGTGTAGCTGAAATAAGTTCTGCTTCTGATGTTAAGGTTATCAAATCAATGCAGGACACATGATGGACAGAGATTCTAATATGTTTAGCAGGAAGCCAATAAATAAACCTTGTTTCTAATGTTAGGGTTATAAGTACATGTGATAGATGGCTGGACATTTAAATATATTCCATTACAGGCAAAACCAAATTAATATTATCCTGTCAACTCCACACAGTAAAGTAACCATAAGTCAGGATCACAGAAGCAATGAGTAAAGGTATGAGTATGAGTAAGGTATGAGTAAAGCAATGAGTAAATCATGGCTCTTTACTTACCTCATGGATTGTGTGTTACGTTGTTGTGGTCGGGGTTTTTTAAAGAAATGATGGCCTAAGATTTTCCCTTCTGAAAGAATACAGAAATTCTCTCCCAATAAGGAAACAGGGCCTACAAACAAACAAGTTTGCAACACGGGCTTAATAGAAAATGCTTCTGGGGAGGGATGCTCGATGTACGTGTGAGCAATTTGATGGGTACAGAAGAAGTGAAAAAGAAAGCTTTATTGACATCCATAGCCTAATTTGGGGGCATGAGGCACAGAAGAATTTAATCACTTGCCAAACAGCCAAGAGGAAGGCTGTGGCAAGGCAAGGAAGTGAACCCAGCGCACCGCAGGGCCCCCACCACAAGGCTGGTTTGGTTCTTTTTCCCAGGCTAGGTTCATCTCTGGTTTTTCAGTGTAATTGAGTGCAGAAAGTATTCACAGTTGCTGTTGTTGTTTTTTAAGCATGGTCTACTACAGAATAATCTGAACCAGTGTCTGAAGAGTGAGGTAATATTTTTTTCCAGCGTACAGAACATGATTTAAAAAGCAGAGAAAAATGGATCCTGCCCACATAGAAGTGCAGCAGCAATGCCTAGCTTTGCTGAGACCTTTTCCTTCCTTTCTTGTTTTTCACTACAAAGTGGTCCTTGAAACATAATCAGATGGGCAACCCTGTTAGCAAAGCATAACTGAGCTGTGGCTTCTTTCCCCTACAGAAGTGTAGTCTGAAGGCTGAGAAAGAGACCTGAACGTGAGTTTGTAGATTCGATAAAGAGCCCCAAAGCAACAGAGGGTCTTGAGATGAAGCTTTGGGTGCTGTCCCTTGAACTCACTCAGCCAAGCAATATCTTTCACAAGAAGATAAGAGCTTGGGAAGTTGCCCTAGCAGTGGGATGCATCAGCAGGCAACTGTGCCAATGGCTGTCCTTAACAGGGTCGTTTTGAACGGTCCTCTTGGTGCCACCACAGCTTGTTGTAGAAGTTTTGTCTTCCCTGTTCCACATAATCAGGATCTGTTATCATCATTTCTCTCTGTTGTGTCTTTGTTTCTCAATCTTTCTGTCACCCTTCTCTATTAAACATGTTTCAGGCTGAACAAGGATCCCGTTTTCCATCCAAGAGAAGCACCTCCATGAGTTTCCACTTACAGTTTTCAGTATGGCTTTTACGGCATTCAGTCTCTCAGCTATTTTCCTCTCTAAATAATAACTTGTAATCCCAGCATTTCTGAATTCCCAGTGTGGGTCCATTTAGAAACTAGTAACAGTAAAATTAGATGAATCCTAAAATGAAAGAAAATTGGCCTCCTCCTTAAAACTATTGTTGTTGCATTATAATGGTGCTGAGAGGCACAAGTCAATAGCGGCACTGCATTGCTTCCACACCCTGAGCAGAAATAGTAGGAGGTCAGTGAGACCTTGACTAATGCACAGTCTCAGGGGATAAATCAGAAGCAGAGAGAAGAAGGAAGTAACCTGATGAGTACCACACTGTAGGCAAGGGTGGCAATAGCAGGGCTGGAGCAGGACATTCGGGTTCATCTGTAGTGCTATGTAGCTGAGTTCTTGATTGCACCCTGGAACCCTGCACCCCTGTATGTCTGCCCTGGGTACACAGCCCTATATCACATTCCAGTATCACAACCCAGGGCTGCTGTATTCCTGCCTTTGTAAAGAAACAAGCAGGCAGAATAGAGGCAGGTACATCTTGGAACTTCAGTCCTGCAGACAGCATTTGTAAAACATTGTAAAAATTTGGGGGTGTGACTGTTTAGGAGGGGGACAGTGATAGGACAAGGGGGAATGGTTTGAAACTGAGACAGGGGAGGTTTAGGTTGGATCTTAGGAGGAAGTTTTTCACCCAGAGGGTGGTGATGCACTGGAACAGGTTGCCCAAGGAGGCTGTGGATGCCCCATCCCTGCAGGCATTCAAGGCCAGGCTGGATGTGGCTCTGGGCAGCCTGGGCTGCTGGTTGGCGACCCTGCACACAGCAGGGGGTTGGGACTGGATGAGCATTGTGGGCCTTTGCAACCCCGGCCACTCTATGATTCTACAAAGCAGGCAGTGTCCAGAGGCTGCACAGGGTCAACATTAGCTTGCACTGTTGTTTCCCAGTGTAGCAACCTTTCCTCTGACTGCCTTTAAATAAATACAACTAGCTCCCCTCAAAACAAATCCCTCTTTTCTCTCCTCCAGAGCAGCACACAGCACAGAATGCAATAAATGGGCTGTACTAGAGGCAGCATTAGGTGGATTTTGTTGTCGTCATACCTATGTTCTAAAGAGTCCTCTTTTGTTTGCCCTTCCATGTGATGCTCTGCCAGCCATCTCCATTTGTGGCCGTCAGCACCAGAGCCTGTTCTGTCCTGTCGTCAGCTCTCCAGATGCTGTTCCTGCTAACAAAAATAAGGAAGAAAGGAAAGAAGGACCAGTTTCAGCTGTTCTGTTGGAGGGATGCACGGTACAGAACTTCCCCACAAAGCGGAGAGAAATCAGTTCTGTCATTGAAAGGAGGAAAGAAGGCACCGAAATTGTGCTTGACCATATGATAAGGAGGCAAAGACCGGAATATTCCTGTGGTGGTGTTCTCAGAAGTCTGTCCTGAAAAAATGTATAACTTCTTTCCAGGGTCTGATGGCACAAAGCAACCGTGAATAAATGAAGAACGGTCCCAAAATGCAAAGAAAAATGGATGGAACCACCTCAGTAAGCGGAGCTTACTGCTGAAAACTGTTCTCAATAAATTGTTGGGAGATTACTGAAGCTGAAAGCAAGAGTCCCCTCATGATCATTTGTGCAATACCCAGCATAACAGGACAGCAACACGGATTTGAAACTCTGAAAATTAGAGGGTTAGGACTGTTCACACCACTATTAAACTGAGGACTGGAGATACCCAGCATATGAAATCCAAGCAGGTTTGCGTTACATCAAATTCCACGCTACAGGCAGTGTTATTCAGGCTTCTCTTTTTTCTGACAGAAGTTTTCATTTTATGTTAGCACCTTTGGTGCCACTTCCTTCCCACTTGCAGTGTATTAGTGTCTGTCTTATCACACCTTGCACAGAAACAACTACAATATGCTTCACGCTGGCATGTTGAATTAACCTTTTCATCTCTCATTACCATCTTTCCCTTCTCACCTCACGTAGTGTTTCTGCCTTGCCTTGTTTTCACGTTGCCTCTGAAATTAGTGCCTTTCATTTCAGATCTGGGAATTGTTCAAATACATACATGTCTGTGCTGTCCCTGAGAGGGAGTTGCCCAGTTGGAGAGAGCTGGCTTATCATGGCAAGGACACAGCACAGCTTGACTGTGGTGGTTGGTGACCCTGCACATAGCAAGAGGGTTGAAACGAGATGAGCATCGTGGTCCTTTTCAACCCAGGCCATTCTATGATTCTGTGACTCCACATATGACTTCGCTCATGGCTGCACATCTTGTCCTCTCTTTTTCACAGAAGCAAACTGGTTGTAAGCCACAAACAAATGACAGTGTTGTTGTTTAATGACTGCGAGTCTCTAGCTTCAGTTCCAAGCTACATTTAATACTGTCAGCACAGATATTGTACATTTCCTGTTTCCTCATATTTCAATAACTGGTCACTCATTTCACGTCAATCTGCTATTTACTCTGACCTCAAAATATCAGTACCCTTGAACAAATCTTAAAAGTGAAGAACAAAAATGATGCAAAAATCTTAAAATCAGCTTTCAGTTCTGTATGTACAACACGGTTTTGCGTTTGGAGTCCATTTTTCCCCCCATGACAGTGTGAAATGGGGTCAAACACTTATTGGCATAACAGCCACAACGCAGGTCTTCCTGGTCAGTCTCCAGTGTCTACAGTGGAGAGCTGTACTCACTTTGACTTGGGTTGACCAAAGGCCAAATATTGTATGTAAAAATGGAAGTTGTAGGAATCCCTGAGTTTCACTGGAGAATATGATGGAGGTGTCTCCTTCAAGGAGTTCAAAAAAAGCCTGAGAGTGCATTGTGGCAGGCTGGTGTTGAAGGAAGAAGGAACACAGAAAGGGCTGTCCAGATGTTCTGCAGTAGTCAGTTTAGCTTTAAATCTATGAGTCTTCATGGAAGAGAAGATCTGAACAGTAATAGCAAAGCCAGACTCCTGTATGATATACGACTGTGTTTGATTGACATGAATTTAGGAGGAGGTTTTTCCCCCAGAGGGTGGTGACGCACTGGAACAGGTTGCCCAAGGGGGCTGTGGATGCCCCATCCCTGCAGGCATTCAAGGCCAGGCTGGATGTGGCTCTGGGCAGCCTGGTCTGCTGGTTGGTGACCCTGCACATAGCAGGGGGCTAGAACTGGATGAACATTGTGGTCCTTTTCAACCCAGGCCATTCTGTGATTCTATGATTAATTCATGAACAGATGTGATCAGGCTTCTCCATACATCAGGATATATCAGTGATATTGATGGATGATACCAGTCCCAGCATTCTTGGTAAAATGAAGCTGTAGAACATTCTAACTCAGTGCCATCAATTACTTATTAAACCCATACACTTTTTTACACTGATGATATGAACTTACATATATACATATATTTACATTGAACGTGTACATATGATTTCATCATGAGCTCATCTTTTGGTTTAAAGTGCCCCATGAGCTTTAAGAATTGAGCAGGGGACAACTTTATTCTTCCATCTGCCTAATTTAAAGTCTGCTTTCATAAATCGAGAGGAAGTTTCACTAAATAATTCTAAAATGTGATCCTCCAGAATTGGGCCTGTCAAGATGGTAATGTTTGACTGTGCTTCAGTTGTAAACAGATAATACAGATTGATCTGAAGTGCAGAAAGATGATAAACACACTGTGTACAACTTGCTATTGTTGAACGGCACATGAATGATGCTCTGGGTTTGGGATCAGTTCAACTCTTCTGGTTTTAATCATTGATTTTCTTCCACCCGTTTCATAACTGAATTGTTGATGTAATCCTACCCCGTGTGATGTGAAGTTCAGGGTTTCACAATAAATGAAATGCCATCTAAACCAGCATGAAATATCCACACAGTGTAATCTAAGGTGCCCACGGATGTTGGAAGAGGATGCAGCCAATGAGGCCTCTGGGAAGTAATTCATTCTCAGCAAAATTTCTAATTCTGCCTATGGTTTCTCTTTGCTTGCCTGAAGAAAATTCATATTTTGTTTCAGCAGTGAGAAGACAGATCATGTAACAAGTGGGTTATAGAATTATAAGGAGAATTTGAGCACTGAACATCCTTTAAAACAAACAGTAACGTCTCGTCTGATGGCTGTACCTGGAGATTCCACCATCTCTCAGTTAAATTCTCCACCCAGGATGGGAGCAGAACCCAGACACAACCGAGGGGCACAATTTGCCCACAGTCCCAGAACTGGATTCATGTTGTCTTCAAAACTGGTGTTCTTACTGCTTGATGGGAGTGATCCTGAGCCTGTTTGAGCTGCCTTGTTCCTTGGAGTGACTTTGGTCCTTGCTACTTCATCCGGCCCAAAGCCTAAAACTGTGAATTTAACAAGGTGAACAGACAAATCCCAACACCTCTGTGGTGGTTTTATTTACAGATGTTACAATTTTGTGTGCTGAGTTAGTTCACAGAATGCTCACAGTACAAGGCACGTTTCTCAGACATCATATCTGTCTCTTTTTAGCTTTTCTGATAACAGAGCTTCATTTTATAGTGCTGTATATACTTTCTTAGCCTTAGTCTTAACTGATACTGTCTTAGACACTCGAGGCTCAAGGAGCATGGCAACGAACAGCCACATTCAGCTGCTAACCTGACACTGTTTGATGGAGAACATCAGCACTGAGCCCCTGGTAAGGGGCTCATCAAGTACCTGGGTAGGTGCTTGATGTCTTGAGTTAGGTGCTATCACTAATTATAAAACCACATAAGGCTTTGAATGAGACCACAGGAAAAGTTGCCTAGAGAGGAGCTCCACCCAGATAGGAGCCCAAGTTCCTCCTGCCTATGTTTTCCTCCCTTCTACCCATACGTTTTGCCTTTCCATCTTTATTGCAGCTCAGTTTCAACAGGAAGCTCACAACGTTTATGTCTTCTCTGATGAGATCTTTCAGGCCAGCAATTTCTACCACTGCATCTGTTTCATGAGCTCTGGAGAAGAGCTGGTGGACTGGCCCGTCTCCTTGCACTTATGTATGCTACGAATGCTTTCAGATTCCATTGTGCTTCTGCTGACTGCGGACCAAGATGGGATGTGTTGGGGGATTTTTCAGGAGCACTTGAGCTGCCTCCATAAAAGCCAGCCTCAGTGGAGAAGTGGCTTAGCATGGAAGAGTGGTGGAGGATGGGAATCGTTGGGCTACAGCATTTGATGGAAAAACAGACATTCCCCCTCTGCTCTCCTCCACTACATCTCACCTACATCTACATCCTGGCAGCAGAACTGCTGAGGTAGAACATTGCTATGGGTTAACAAAACTACCTAAATCTTAGTAGTGCTCAATTCCCTTTAAAAATAAGATTTCCTTCTGTTGCAGTGGAATTAGTGCTGAATTTTCTACTTAAATTCTCTGGTCAGCACTGGGGAGGCATTCTGTAATTCTGTTCACTGCAAAATACAAAGGTTTTGGAGGGAGGACTCCCTTCAGAACCATACCAGAGAGACAGATAAGGTTTGTTTCCTCTCCCTTCAAACTTGCAGTTTAGATGCAGAGCAATCCAGCTTCAAATGGAGAGGAAAGCACCTCTGGTGGATGAAACACTCTTGCATTTGAGTCTCTGAATCTGGAGATGGGAATTGCTTCCTCCATTGAGTGGGCAATAGCTCAGCATTGAGGAGTCAGAAGGCTGTGAGAGCTACAGAGTCCCATGTTGGATGTGCTGGATGCACCTGCTTGCTGAATTAAACTCCCCAAAGTCTTCAGGGCAGGGATCCCTTGTTTGTGAACCCCAGACAGCTTCAGGAGGGAATGAGGACAGAGACATGCAGCAAACCCAGGCGGCAGCATCTCCATGCATGGCCAGTTTTCCTTTATGGTAAAACTTGGGGCTTTTGGAGTCCCTGAGATTCCCAAGGATTTGGGAAGTTTCAGGTTGCTTGGGGATCTTACAATTCCCTGTGTCTGGACAGAGTGAAATAGGCCAAGCAGAGCATGATGCTAATGCAGCTGAGCACATCCATGAACTGGAATTAAATAATTGAGAATAGATCAGCTCTTCACCCTGGTGGCTGCGTGCTGCCCGGACTGAAAGTCATGCTAATGGCATTGCAACTACAGGTCTGTATACTGAGCACAACAAAATCCAGGCCTGCATTGTACACTGATAGACACGCCTTATTTGGAGCATGGAGCAAAACACCACAGTGTTTATAATGATGGTGAGAGCGTTACAATAACTTTAGGCTCAGGTATTATAAGAACGTAGATTTGGATGGGAGGTTTTGCTCTGGTTGCTTCCCCAGTAACAGCAGAAGAGTGGCACTGGGATGACGCAGCACACAGTTCTGCTGCTCTGCAGCTGTGCCCACTGCACAGAGCATGCTGCAGGTTTGCCCACCACAGAATCACAGAATGGCCCGGGTTGGAAGGGACCTCAAGGATCATGAATCCCCAACCCCCCCACCACAGGCAGGGCCACCAACCTCCACATTTAATACCAGACCAGCCCTGTAAGCACTCTGCACTTCTGCCTTTAGTGGTGCAGCTGTGAGCCTTCAGAACCCTGCAGCGAACAGCTTTCCTCTCATAATTCCAGAGACCCCCCATCCCAGCTTCGTGTTTCCCCTACGCATCCACAAGACTGGAAAGCAAAACCCCTCATCTGCCTTCCCCTGCACTATCCTTCAGCCTGGATTTATTTCCCGCGGCTACTGATGGATGAATGACAATTGTTTTTGCTCAGCGATGGCACTCGGAAGGGATGCGCGTTGTGAAGCTGCTTGACAAGCCAAGCAGTGGGAGAGGAGGGGTGGGAGGGGAGATGTCTGCCAGGCGGGCGGGCGTGCAGTGCCAGTGGCTGCACTGAGCTTTCGCTGTGTCCCCAGGGGCTGAGCCTTCCTCTCACCCCAGCCTTCTCCTCTGCCACACAAGAGGGGGAGAGAGAGGAGAAAGCAGAGAATCCCCTGGCCCTGGCAGCACCCAGCAGCCTGGCTCACATCTGCAGCAGGAGAACCACGAGGAAGAGCCTCTTTGCCACCACGGTCACTTCACCTTCAATTTAAAACCTTCACCTGCTTCCACAAGGGATGATGGAGGAGCAGTACATTTCCAAACTGCATCCGGTAGCAGACTATGGAGCTGGGGTCTTTCTTCTGATCATAGGTGAGTTCTGCTTGCACAGCCTGTTTGCTCCAAGCCTGGTGATGAGCAGAACGGGGCTGCCCCATCCTCTGCTTTCATGACTTGCCAGCACAGGTTTGCCTCTGTGGCATCACAAGTATTCGAAGTAAGCTGTCTGCCCCTTACCGTGGCATCCCAGCCCTGCACGCTGAGGGAGGGGGCAGCCTGTCCTGCAGGGCTGAGCAGGGAGGGCAGCGTGGTGTGACCCTGGGAGGGTTTCCTTGTGCCTGAAGAGCAGCTGTGTTGCACAGACCTGGTGGTTTGTTTGTGTACAGCTGTTTATTTGCAGAGGAGCTGGACTGGGTTAGGCACGCAGTCCCAGAAAGACCAGCATATATTTTTGTGTGTTGAAAGGAAGGATTTTGGCAGCAGCACTGGCGTTAGGATTTCACATCTCACACGTCTCCATGCGCTGCTCTGCACCGTGCTGTCCCCTCAGTTGTGCTGACAGCAGAGAGTAGAATTCATCATGAGAAAAATCAGCATCTGCATAACAGTGAAAGGGTTAAACGGAACCCAAGCCGGGATGTCAGCTGCTTTCTCACAGAGAAGCAAATACAGAGCTCAAGTAATGGGACGGGGCAGCAAGAAGGGACCTCCTTTGGCTACTGCTGCTGCTGTTGTGATATTGCTCCTGTGCCACCCTGCTATCATCTCACATCACTCCTAAAGGGTTCTGAGGCACCCTGGCTCTCAGGCATTGCTTCCAGCACTGTATCAGAGCCCTGTGTGCAGCTCAGGAACATCCCATGTGCTGAGCAGTGAGCTACCAGAGCCTGACACGGCACTGTATTGTCCAGAGCTTCACCAACATGTCTTGTTGAAATCTTTCCCTTGACATCTGTGCCCATGTGTGCATTTGTGAGTGCATGTAGTTCGGTTTTGTTGCATGCCCACTGATTTGTTTGCCTGTGAGCAGTTGATGAATGGGTTAGCTGCGAGCAAATGCAGCCTTCCAGTTTCCACTGCTATGAGAGAACATGACAGAACCTTTTCACCATAGGATCACAGAATGGTTTGGGTTGGAAGGGACCATCGACATCATCCAGTCCCAACCCCCTGCTGTAAGCAGGGACACCTCCTATAGCCCAGGTTGTTCTCAGCCCCATCCAGCCTGCCCTGGAGTGCTTCCAGGGAGAGGGCATCCACAGCCTCACTGGGCAGCCTGTTCCAGTGTCTCACCCTCACTTCTCCTGTATGCTTCTTTCACTTCTGACTTAAGAGGACACCTTCTCAGGAAAGCCTTTGATCAAAACATTGCTCCAGTGCAGTGTTCACTTGTAAGGTAAGAGAAAAGGAGTTGTTTAGCTGCATGTACTTTTGACACTGTTGTCACGAACACTTTAAAGCCCTATGGCATTGCTGAATAATGTATGTCCAACAGGTCCTTTTGCAAAGCAGGCTCTCCAGTTTGCCTCTGGCAAAACAATTTCTTCTCATAGAAAATAAGCAGGGTTATTACAGAGAGCAATGGAGGTGGATAGGTCTATTCTACTTGGCATTATGTTGTGCAAGGTACTCTAAGAGAACAGGTGTGGGCTACTTATATGAGATTGAATCCAGGGGCAAAGAAGTGGAATGTAGTGCATGGAACAGAACGAGGAGTAATGTGGATGTCTGGTGATGGGAAAGGGCTGCTTTTCATACAACAAAATTTCTCCCAGTCAGTGAGGCTGGCCAGCACCTCACCGAATCATGGAATCATTTGAGTTGGAATGGACCCTTAAAGGCCATCTGGTCCCACACCCAGAGGCTGCGAGCAGAAATGCAAAGCCCTCTTTGCTCTAGCAAGTCCATAGCAGGACCACAGCCTGACTGGTGCATCTTCCAATACATTCCATCCATCTTCTTCTACCCTTCAGCCCCACGCTAACAACTGGCATTTGTCACATCCTTTGTGTAGCTGCATCTCATAGGTGTGCTAAGTCCATGGTATTGTTGTCTGTGCTGATTCTTCTCTTTCAGCCATCCTGACAATCCTTGGAAATTCCGCTGTCCTTGCTACAGCAGTGAAACGCTCTTCCCTCCTGAAGTCACCAGAGCTGCTTACAGTCAACCTGGCGGTGGCAGATATTGGGATGGCTATCAGCATGTACCCGCTGGCCATTGCATCTGCCTGGAACCACGCTTGGCTGGGAGGAGATGCATCCTGTGTATACTATGCCCTGATGGGTTTCCTTTTTGGCGTCTGCAGCATGATGACGCTGTGTGCCATGGCTGTGATTCGATTCCTTGTTACCAACTCATCCAAATCTAACAGTAAGTCACTGCGTCTCTGGGAACCTCATAACGATGCATTTGGGCCATTGTGTTCAGAGAGGGACTCTGCTGAACATGCGGTGGAGTATCAGATCAGTAACCGTCTCAACTTTAACTGCAATTTCAAACCTCTACCATTCCTACCATCCCTCAACTAGAGGGATCTGGCTGAATTCCTTACTAAGCAGTGGGGCTTTTCAATTCTCAGTAATATCGATGAAACAACTTAGTTGTTGGGAGTGAAGATCCCAAATATTTGCTGAGCCACACTGCCTTATCTTGGCATTTCTCTGCAAGCAGAGGTACTGAAACTTGAGTTGTGTGCTGGTGTTCCAGGTCTGGGATCACAGTTCACTCAACCCTGTATAACAGCATGATTTAGCAAGCTTTAGGCTGGCACTGAAGGCTGCACTCATGGCTCACCTGACCCATGTATACCCCTGGCATATTTGTAGCCACCATCCTTACGCTGGAGAACTTGTAAAAACTGTGGCTGAGGTGAGATTCGAGTAGATTTGCTCTCCTCTTTCTTGCAGGTAACAAAATCTCTAAGAACACTGTTCACATCCTGATTACTTTCATCTGGCTCTACTCCTTGCTCTGGGCCATTCTGCCCTTGGTAGGCTGGGGCTACTATGGCCCCGAGCCATTTGGCATCTCTTGTACAATAGCCTGGAGCAAATTCCACAGCTCCTCCAACGGCTATTCATTCATCCTGAGCATGTTCCTCCTGTGCACAGTCCTGCCTGCTCTGACCATCGTCGCCTGTTACTTAGGAATTGCCTGGAAGGTTCACAAAGCATACCAAGAGATCCAGAACATCAACAGGATCCCTCACGCAGCTAAACTGGAGAAAAAGCTGACGTTGGTGAGTTATCCCAGTGAGGGGAAGGGTCTGCAGTAGCCAGGAACTTGCAGGGAACTGCTTCTGCTTGTGAGTGGTCTGCTCATGACCCTTTGTTGCGTTTGTCTAGCACTGATGAAACATGGAGACATGGTTACAGTCCCACCCATACTCTGACCCCTTCGGGAAGCTCCAGCTCCTGGAAATTCTGTCATTTCAGGAGCATGGTCAGGATTATATGCCACAGGTACCGTGCGAGCTGTTTGCAGTCAGATATATCTGTGATTTTTTTGGACATGGAAATTTCCAGTCATGCTGGAGTGACTGATGAATCCATTCACGCAGTAGTTGAAGTGGAGGTCCTGTCCTGCCCAAATGTTTTAAATGGACTGAGTGGCTGTTCCGGGTGAGAGCTATAGAGACAGTCCCTAAAGAAACAGGTGCTTTTTTTAAAATATAACATTATTTTTCACATAAGCACAATGTCACATTTCCTGCAGAAAAGCTTAGACTCAAGCTTTCCGGAGGCCACTCCATTGATAAGCCATGCATTCTGGCTGGGCTGTTTCTCCCATGCATATTGCAGCCAGAGTCAGGAAGGGGATGAGAACAGCTCCTTCACAGGAATTGCAGTGTGCATGTGCTAGGTGGGAGCAGCAATGCGTGCACTGCCCAGGATCACTTACTGCACAGGCAGCAAGCGCACTGCTTCGGGTATTTCACGTGAGCCCATGCCCACTTGCCCTGTGCAGGCAGAGGACTGAAGCCATGTTTCCCTTTCAGATGGCTGTGCTCATCTCAGTTGGTTTCCTGAGCGCGTGGACGCCGTACGCAGCAGCCAGCTTCTGGTCCATATTTAACTCCAGCGATTCCCTGCAGCCCATCGTCACGCTGCTGCCGTGTCTGTTCGCCAAATCTTCAACCGCCTATAACCCTTTTATTTATTACATCTTCAGCAAAACTTTCCGTCATGAAATCAAACAGCTGCAGTGCTGCTGGGGCTGGCGAGTTCATTTCTTCAGCACTGATAACTCCGCGGACAATTCAGTCTCGATGATGTGGAGCGGGAGAGATAACGTACGTCTCTCCTCCACTGCAAAGGTGGAGAGCCAGGAAGCTGCAACGCACTGACATGCAGCAATGCTCGCAGAACATACATCAAGATTCTGACTCTACTCGTGGGTCCAAATAAGCAGGAATGCAGCATGCGGAGTTGTCACTGAATATCTTATGTCAAACACTAAGTTGTAAGTATATATTTTTCAAACCGCTCCCAGTTACTGTTTTTAAAATGCACAACAACAAGAATGCTGTTTTTTTTCAAGAAGTTCCATTTTAGAGGAATTAGATTTATGTGCTAAACAAGACCATCGTCACCTTTGGTTGCACTTACATTCAGGGAAACAGCTGTAACTAAAAATTCTTTCCTTTCCTGCTTGTAACTTTTTAATGCAGCCTATCTGGGGACCCTTGGCTCTGTCAGTAACAGCCACCAGAGTGAAGCGCAGGCTGAACACGAAGCGTTACCAAATAACCACAGCTGAGAAAGAAGCTTTCCTGAATCACAGAACGGTTTGGATTGGAAGGGACATTGAAGCCCATCCAGTTCAAGCCCCCTGCCGTGGGCAGGGATACGTCCCACAGACCAGGCTGCCCAAAGCCCCATCCAGCCTGGCTTTACAGACAGAAAAACATACAGGCAGCAAGAAATACCCATTGCCAGGAAAAGGTGATGAAGTGGTTGTTATCTACGTATCTGAAAGAGATCAACAAACCTACACCCTTAGAGGTGCTGCTCCTCAAATCACAAAGCATAAAAAGGAGTCAAGCAGTTTTGGTCTGAAGAGGTTAGGTGGGAATGCAGCAGCCTTCCATATATCACAGACAGCAGGATGGGATCTGAAGGACCCTCTTGGCAAAGGGAACTGTGCGCTTAGGTTGTTGCTTGCTGACATACAGCATCTCTTCTAACATGAAAGCTGCACGAACATTTGTTTCCAGGAGGAGATATGCTATGGCTGCGTACGGCATGCCTAAAGATGCTGCCAGGATTACCTGCCTGGCAGAGGGTAATCCTGCCGGTGCACTGAGATGCTGAGTTCCTCACTGGCTGGAGGGAGCACCAACAAAAACATTTCAGTATATATGCAGAGTTCCTGTCTGATTTGGCACAAGCTCAAATTTTCATTAGCTTGAGCAGCGGTACAGTATTGAAGCAAACAGGTTACAAGCTGCACTACATGGGGTTCAGTTGGCAGCCATTCACCGCTACCAGTGGGGCTGACAACTCCATGTTAACCTGTCAGCAAGCACCACGTTTATAGCCATGCTGCTCCAGCAGCAGAGAACTTATGGGAAAAGCATGTTCTATCTTAGCTTGCCATCCCATAAGAAATCCCTAGTTAGGCAAGGAACTGATGCCTAGCTTGAAGGAAAGCCAGTTCACCTGAATATTTGCTCTCCTTACGGGGCCCAACACAAACAGTGCATGCTGGGCAAGAGAACCATTCCTTCCCTAGACTCATGGTTTTATTTTTCAACCTTAATACGACAAGAGAGAACTGATGTGTGTTAGCAAGTCCTAATGCAGAGCTTTGAAGAGCCCTCCGTCAAGCAGGAATCCGATTGAAGTTGATGGGAATTTAATTTACTGAACTCCAAAAGGAACAAGATGCAGATTTTAAAGATAGAGTTTTACAAAGCAAGGAATCTGTATTGCAAACACATGTAGATGGCTGATATTACCAATGAGCAACGAAACCCTGAATAGGAAGAACAGAATAAAAATAGTCTCATTATAAGCCCAGTGGTTGGACTGGTTGATCAATGGTTGGACTGGATGATCTTCTAGGTCTTTTCCAACCTTGATAATTCTATGATTCTGTGATAACAAAGGATTTTCTCCAGTTCCTTCTAGAGGGAAGGCAAAAATGGTGAGAGTTCAGGATCGATTTACCTAAAGAAAGCCTAGCTGTTAAACCAAAGCTATAGCAAGAACAATGCTGGACAAAGGTACGGCATTAAGGGAGAATGATCATTGAAATGAACTTCAGAATCAGTGTCCCTCAGAGGTCCCTTGGGACCAGTGCTCTTCAGCATCTTCATCAATGACAGATGATGGCATCGAGTGCACTCTCGGCAGGTTTGCAGATGACACCAAGCTGAGCGGCACATTCAATACACTGGAAGGAAGGGAAGCCATCCAGAGGGACCTGGGCAGGCTGGAGAAGTGGGCCCATGAAAACCTAATGAGGTTCAATAAGGCCTAGCGCAGGGTGCTGCACTTGGTTTGGGGCAATTCCAGGTATTTATACAAACTGGGGGAAGATCTCCTTGAGAGCAGCCCTGCGGAGAAGGAATTGGGGGTCCTGGTGGACGAGAAGCTGGATATGAGCCAGCAGTGCGTGCTTGCAGCCTGGAAGGCCAACTGTGTGCTGGGCTGCATTAAAAAGGAGTGGCCAGCAGGGACAGGGAGGTGATTGTCCCGCTCTACTCAGCTCTTGTGAGGCCCCATCTGCAGTGCTGCATCCAGGCCTGGGGCCCCCAGCACAGGATGGACGTGGAGCTCTTGGAGCAGGTCCAAAGGAGGTCACTGAGATGGTCAGAGGGCTGGAGCAGCTCTCCTGTGAGGAAAGGTTGAGGGAACTGGGCTAGTTTAGCTTGGAGAAGGCTACGGGGAAACCTCATTGTGTCCTTCCAGTACTTGAAGGGAGTGTATAAACAGGAGGGGGAACGGCTGTTTGTGAGGGTGGGCAGTGATAGGACAAGGGGGAATGGTTTGAAACTGAGACAGGGGAGGTTTAGGTTGGATCTTAGGAGGAAGTTTTTCCCCCAGAGGGTGGTGACGCACTGGAACAGGTTGCCCAAGGAGGCTGTGGATGCCCCATCCCTGCAGGCATTCAAGGCCAGGCTGGATGTGGCTCTGGGCAGCCTGGTCTGCTGGTTGACGACCCTGCACACAGCAGGGGGTTGGAACTGGATGAGCACTGTGGGCCTTTGCAACCTAGGCCGTTTTATTATTCTATGATTTATTTGAGAAACAGTGAAATATAGGAGCAACGATGTAGGCCAAAGGTGCGCAGTTGCTCCTATTATAGGTTACTGCCAGACCCAACATTATTATCTTATTAAACAAACCAGGAACTTAGAAGAACTGTTGTTTATTTACTTACACATTTCTAAAGTAAGTTGAGTCTGATTAACATTAGCATCGAAGTGCTGCTTAAGTCAATCACATCTCTGCTGAACTTTAGTGATTTTGCCTGAAGACTCCAATGCCTGCCAAATACAGGGTTCCAAAATTCAAATGGTTATCTGTATACAAAAGAGGTCAACCAAAGAGCTTGAACTGATATTTTATTTATCAGTATATCTAAAAAAGGGGAATAAAAACAAACCCAAACCAACAGCAAACCCACCTACTGAATTCCCTTGATTCCTTGAATGAATAGTTTCAGAGATAAAATTTTCTTGTGGGTAAATACATAAATAATCCTCAAACAGAACAAGCAGAGAATTTACAACTTTCTTAGAAAGCACAAAGGCCATGGGGCACTGGAACCAAAGGAATGTTGCTGGCCATCCTTCACATATGATTACATTCCAAAAGTGATTAATATAAGGCTGGTTGAGTAGTGTTGCATTTTAGCATTACATGGACTGCTGCCTCTTCTCCAGGCATTTCTCAATATCATCCAATACTTGGACTGCTGCTTTAGGAATACGAGTACCTGGGCCAAACACATTGGTAACGCCAGCTTTATATAGGAAATCATAATCCTGTCCAGAAAGAAATGTGAGATCTTTAGTTAACAGTGCAACAGAAAATTGACCTTCACAGTGACTGCATATGCTGGGCCTGAGAAAATATGCATCAGCTCCCTGAGAGAGGCAACAGAGCATCAAGGGAAATGACAGAAAAAAACCCAGTAACTGGAGGAATAAAGAAATATTAAAAAGCATCTACAAGAAAAGTCTTATTTGTTTATCATCAGACTAATACCAGAGCTCAAATGGATGCGACCCTGAACAACCTAAACTAAATTTGATCTAACTTCCAATTTTGAAAATGCTGCTTTGGACAAGGGCTTGGAATAGGTGACTGGCTGCTAGCGGTCCCTGCAATCTAAGTAGCTCTGATGTGCACCCTCAGTAAGTTTGCAGATGACACCAAATTGGCTGGGAGTGTGGATCTGCCTGGGGGTAGCGAGGCCCTACAGAGGGATCTGGACAGGATGGAGAGCTGGACTGAAGCCAAGGGGATGAGGTTCAGCAAGACCAAATGCCGGGTCCTGCACTTTGGCTACAACAACCCCAGGCAGCGCTACAGGCTGGGGGCGGAGTGGCTGGAAGACTGTGTAGAGGAGATGGACCTGGAGGTATTGATTGATGCTCGGCTGAACATGAGCCAACAGTGTGCCCAGGTGGCCAAGAAGGCCAAGGGCATCCTGGCTTGCATGAGAAACAGCATTACCAGCAGGAGCAGAGAGGTGATTGTCCCCCTGTACTAAGCACTGGTGAGGCCGCACCTTGAGTGCTGTGTCCAGTTTTGGGCCCCTCACTGCAAGAAAGACATTGAGGCCCTGGAACGTGTTCAAAGAAGGGGAACAAAGCTGGTGAGGGGTCTGGAGCACAGGCCTTATGAAGAGAGCTGAAGGAGCTGGGAATGTTCAGCCTGGAGAAGAGGAGGCTCAGGGGAGACCTTATTGCTCTCTATAATTTCCTGAAAGGAGGTTGTGGTGAGCTGGGGGTCGGCCTCTTCTCTCGTGTCATTAGTGATAGGACTAGAGGGAATGGTTTCAAGCTGCGGCAGGGGAGATTCAGGCTGGACATTAGGAAATATTACTTCTCAGAAAGGGTGGTCAGGCACTGGAATGGCCTGCCCAGGGAGGTGGTGGAGTCACCGACCCTGGGGGTGTTCAAGGAACGACTGGATGTTGTGTTGAGGGACATGGTTTAGTGGGAGCTATTGGTGATAGGTGAACGGTTGGACTGGGTGATCTTGTAGGTCTTTTCCAACCTTGGTGGTTCTATGACTCTATGATTCTATGTTATGGTCGGCCTGAAATTCAAAAGTGACCAGAGAAGCAGTTATCTAGTCTCTCTTCCTTCTACACAGGATATTCTACATGTCTTTCAGCTACAGTCTAGTAGTATCCTACTGGGCAGAACACAGTTTGTCTCTTAGAAAAATCCTAGGAGTTTTATTTGTTCGTTGTATAAGTCTGTCCTTCCTGAACCACGTACCTGACTGGTTAGAAAAGGAAAATGTCAGGGAAAAGGGAGTTAAAAGAAACTTGTATGCAAAATCAATCTGAATCTCTCTAGACAGAAGACAAACCTAAAGATGTTACAGACAGGCAAATTCTGGATGAGCTAAAGAAAATTTTAGGGAAAGGACACAGATCTGACTGCAAGGGAATCCAGCAAGCTTAGGAGAAATAGTTAATGAGACAGACTAAGCCTGGTGACAGAGAACATGAGGAGCAGCCTAGTAGAGAATGAGATGTGCAGCCTACAGCTGCTCTGATTAGCCGTATCTCTTAGTCACTGTGCCTCTTCAGAACCATTACTGAAAGTCATAAATGCTCTTCAGATGGAAGCTAGCCTTTACCAGTATTATGCGAGGTACTGGTAATTGAAACTAGCAGAACATGAATAACACTTCCCTGAGGCTAGTCTCCTCACAACAGAACTTAATATTCCATCCAACAAACAATGTAAGTTAAACCAGGACATGGTGTACAGAAAGCTCTATCAACAAGACATGACAGCACTCTGAACTTCCTGCAGATCTGTGCTGAACCTGGTGATGGTACCCAGCAGCCTTCAGCACTGTATGTCACCTCTCACATTCAGAATATCTAAGAAATAGCTAAAACTAGCAAAGGTGGAAATGATACTGATGCATACCTGGGGTGGGATGACACCTCCACATATGACAAGAATGTCCGGTCGGCCAAGGGCATCGAGTTCTTTGATGAGTTCAGGCACAAGAGTTTTATGACCTGCTGCTAGCGTGCTCACACCAACACAATGTACATCTGCATCAACAGCTTGCTGGGCCACTTCGCGAGGAGTCTGTATGGAAAGAGGGTTACATGACAACTAACAGCCCCAGCCTGGCTGCTGAACGAGCATTAGGGGAAAAACACTACGTTTGAAAGACATGGGATTGAACACTGCTGAATCAGTCATACCTGGAAGAGGGGACCTATGTCCACATCAAAGCCAATGTCTGCAAATCCTGTAGCAATAACTTTAGCTCCTCTGTCGTGGCCATCTTGGCCCATCTTTGCAACCAGTATACGGGGCCTGCGCCCCTCGCGATCCATGAACTTGGTAACTCTGATTGAAAACACCAATTATATCATTGTTAGTCGCTGAGATTCACTAGAAGCATTTCCACAAGTTTAAAATAAAAGCACTAGCTGCAACCGCAGCATCATTTCTGTACATCAAATAAAAAGATCTTCCAAGTCATTGTTTGCTTATGTAGTTGACATAGTTTTAACATTCACGTTATATGATTACTAATCCATTTCTTGTACTTACTATTCTGAACAATAAAATATTCTTTTTTTGAAGAAAATCACCACTTTTCTGCTTTGCAGTGGTAAAAAATACTGCTTTCTATGAGGATTTAATGAGCCGAATAACCACCAACTTAAACACAATTCTTAGATTTTAAGAATAATTATGAACATTTATTTCAAGAGGTTGAAGTATGGCACAAGAAATGCTGCGCGCTGGCACATCACTATGTGGGAGCACTTGTTAGAGCAGAAAAGGATTACTACATCTTCCATTCTGTGCACTCATTCCAGTACCTCCCTTCTGTTTAGTGGCAGTTCAGATGTCTGTTGAATTACAAGTGACTGCGTAACCACAACCTCCAAGATTAATCTGTCAACTCACCTCTCATTATGCATATACTGCCAGTATCTATCCTCGAGCAGGAAGCAACGACAACTGTTTCTCAGAAACATAACTAAAAGGAGCTTTTTAATATTGATTACACAGTTCTCAGTGTTCTTTTGAATGATGGAGCTGTATGGACTTGGTGCATCTCGAAACCAAATGCTGACTTGACTGGTTTAGTCAAGTCCACTGGTTTAGTCAAACCACTCCACTGGTTTAGTTTGGGGAAAAGAATGACTCAAGACAAAGCATTTATCAGCACAGAATTAAACAGTGTTAGTAGATTGTGCTAGGAGAAGAAAACGCATCATGAAGATCAATAAATAAAGCACTTGTACATCTTAAAAGTGAATTGTATCATGAGAGCTGAGAGAAGCAGACTAACCAATCTTCTGCTTGAGGATCTAGAGGAGCTGGGCCTGCCTCCTGTGTTCCTAAGGACCATTGAGAATATCATCCAAGTAGTATCTGCATTAATTTGTAAAGTCTTACAGTTCTTCTCTCTATTGTTTTCTATTTCATTCTCTTATTTTCTTATTTACCCACTCACAAGCTCGATCCTAACAAAAACAGTTCTTTGGTGCTGCAAGACTACCTAAGGCAGTACAACCCAAGGCTTGAGTTAAGAGAAGGGCAGGTGTGAAATTTGACTTTTGAAGGCCTGTGCAAAAGTGACTTGTAGCAAAGCTACTTTCAATACCATGTGCACTAGCTGGTTCACATGGACTTGGACGTAATGGCAGACGCAAAAAGGAAACCACTTCTTGATTCTCAAGGAATAGGTTCAGCTTCATGTAAAGGCTTAATTATAAATACTTAAATTCAAAATAAACATCTGAAATAAGAGAAGGCTGTGTAATCTGCCAGCACAACGACCTTCTAATCAGGCTAAACATCACCACTGCGAAGCCACCCGTAAATTCCCTTTCAAGAGATCCCATAACTCTTTAATGTATAAAACCCAACAGAGCAGGGACTTACACCCATCAGCCCATATTACATCACCGCCCACTGTAACAATTCCGTCTCTTCACTCAGGAGAACAGCAGCAAAGGCAGAAGCTGCTGAAAGGCACAAATACTAACTGCTTTCACACATATTGCCATCTTCTGATGTTTCCTCCCTAGTGATATGACTAAGTAACAACCACAGACAGGAAGTTCTATATTGATATCCGGGCAGTTTTTAGCCTTACAATCTTAGGTACATTAAAGAAAGAAGCTGCAAGGACAAATTGTGGGCAGCTCAAAACCAGGTTTTACAAATAGGAATAATTGGAAATATTTGTAGAGATTACTATCACACAGTCTTCAGACAAAGCAATCCAGTGTACGGGGATTTCAGACAGCGTTTCTCAGCTTTTTCTTCTTTAACCCTAAGACTACCTCATCTGTTTCAACAAAGTCCTCAAACCAAAAAAACATCTCAGTGTCTGTTCAATTGTTGACTTTTGTCCTATTGCACTTACTTATCCTGTTTACTGGCTTACAGGTATGGGAATGTCTGTTCAGGTGATTGTTTTGTTGCAAGGAAGGCTTTTTTAAGGCACAGTAGCACGTACACCAAATGCAAGCCTGTGTTTGGCTTCCTGCAAAGCCCTTCTCACCTG
Organism: Alectoris magna; assembly: GCA_030625065.1. Classification (NCBI taxonomy): domain Eukaryota; kingdom Metazoa; phylum Chordata; class Aves; order Galliformes; family Phasianidae; genus Alectoris; species Alectoris magna. The sequence continues at coordinate 110,819,463 of CM060562.1, read as the reverse complement.
TTGATAGCGTGAAGGATTTCATCGCTCTCCCCAAACTCCTGTCGGTAAGCTCCGCTCACCATTCGGTCACTGGCTTTATGCTCCCCAAACACCTTCTTCATTGCATCTGTTATTTCTCCAACAGTGCACCTGAGATACAGAAACAAGGTATTAATGCTATCAGGAGGCTTACATGGAAACAGAACACAGAAATAACTGGCAGCAGCCCAACTATTCGCCTTTGCTGCAGGAGCAAAATCAGTTACACTTGCTTCTGCGTTGGCTCTGCAACTCTGGACATCTGACTTGCATCACTACTGGAACATGCAAGAGTATTTTTAAGAAAACACTGTTCTGCTGACGTGAGAAGTGACTTTACAAATGACAAAGCATCCGGGACTGTTACATGGCAAAATACTGCAGGAAATTAAATCAAGTTTTCTCAACTGGGAATTTTTTAACGCTCAGCTTGCAGGATCCTGCATTTGGACTCAAATACTAAGGCTCAATATACATATATCAAGAAAGTAAAAAAGAAAAAGAACACACACAAGACCAGACTGCAACCTAACTTGTTACTGGAATTTGTTCGTCTTGACCTTGCTCTTCATATTTTAGTACTTCTTATCTGCTTCCAGCATAGCTATTTTATTGACTGAGAAGCAGAAGCTGGGAAAATCCATTTCCATGCAAGTGACAAGCTTTGTTTGCTACTTGAGACACTGTGCATGCTAGAAATAATACACATTTTACTGCTATAGCACAATTGCCAGAAGCAAACCAGGCTGTGCTGCCTTCTCATACAAACAAATGAAACAACAGCTTCTGCTACAAAGCATTTAAAATCTTGTGCTCAATGGATTCCACCCTTCTGTGTAAAATCTCTCATGCAGAAATGTCCCCAAAAGACAATGCTGTGTTCTAATAACAACTGAGCCTACAACGAAATACTGAGGAAAGGAGTCTACTTAAAAGGGAAAAACAGCTTGTCTGTAGAGGAAGAGCAGCTCACCTAGCAGCTCCATCACAACAAACTTCTTACTTGTGGTATGAAATTAACTGGGAGCTGGCACTATATGCCAGCATCCCACTGAACTCCTGATGAAATATATCATCAATAATAATCAGCCAGTATAAATGTGTTATCTTTAAATAGGAAAAGACTAAGATATTTGTACAAAGGAATGATTATAACTTGCTGTACGCTCTGTCAAAGTGAAAGGAACAAAACCAGTACTCTTATAGAACCCTTTGAAAGTGTGCTTTACAGATAAAGAGACCTGCTCCTTTTGACTACTGCTAAGCATCTTTCAAACCTCTGGAATTCATATTTTTTCCTGTCATATTACATTCACCTATAAGCTACCCTTAGGTGAAATGAGGTACTCTAAAGATTTTAATACAAATAACTCACAGGACATTTGGACAAGGTGCAATTCTTGTCAATATGCTTTCTCAAGATGGTGACCAAATGTACTGCACTCAGGTTTCCTTTTGCTGCTTGCATTTTGAGCAGGTTCTGTGTGATGCCTACCTTACACAGTCTGCCACACAGCCGATAGAACAGACGGATTTTTGCTGTATCAACTGGATCCTTTGTACACCTCAGAGAGGTACTTCCTGTGGCTTACTTCCTGTGGCTGCCCAGCTATTTTGCTGCTCCGTCACTGGCTCCTGTGTAGTAGCATGCTCAGCAAACTTAACAGTAGTTATAATCTAAAGCTACATTAAATATGAAATGGCCGAAATAACAAAAATTCTACCTTGAGCATGTAAGCAAGATCTCTAATGCGTATGCCTGAAGGTGGTCTCTTATCTTGAGGTATCTCTCTTCGGGTTTCCCGCTTTGTCTCAAAGACAGCAGCAAGCTGGAGATGCAGTTTTTTACTCACGTTACAGACAAAGGCTTCATCTTTTTGTCATTCCCCCCTTTGACTTTCTGGAGTTACATTTTGAAAGTTCTCTGCTCTTACCCATTTTCTTCTTCAGCATAAGGAGTTAAGTCTGGACTCCAGGAGATTATAGACAAGAAAAGCAACCAATGCCAAGTAATAGAAAATGTATATTATCTGTAAGTTTATGGATGAACTGGACTTAGACTGGTACTCTCTTTGAATTTATTTTGTTAGCAATGCTGTAGAGAGCATTAGTTATAAAGCAACCTGTCCATGACTGTATCAGAACCTGCTGACATCTCTGCGTAAATCTTCATTTTCACAGCATCTGTGGGATCCCAGAAAGCTTAGCAAGTACTACCTGTGTTACATTGGTTTTTGTTTTTCGGAATATCTAAACAATCTTTTTAGTGTTACTGTTGTGTGACATTAATTAAAAAAAATAATAATAATAGAAAAACAGACTGCGTAAGCATTAGGTTAAATGACTTCCTTAAAGCTGAAAAGCAAGTTTGCAGCAGACTGATAAATATGACCTGGAAATAGTGATTCCCTCTCAGAGTGCCAGACATCACAGACTGCAGCTTGACACAGATACGTATCCTCTATAAACACTGGCAACTAACTCCTGTGAAAACATTGCCTAAAGGCTTACCGTAGCAGAACACACTATTTTCTCTGGAACATAACCAATCTTTTTCCTTCTCTTCTTTTGCAAAAGCAACGTGTAAGTATAGCTTCAGTTTTAAGCCAAAGAGCAGCACAAGCAAGCATACTTGTGTTGTACTTTCCATGCAGAAAAACAAATGAAAGTTTCAAGAGATAAAGAATCAGACTACCTTGAGTGTGCTCTCTTGAAAATCTCTTCGCATGTTGCCCTATATAGAAGAACTCCTTGTTCACAGTACACACAGTGCTCCTTCAGATACTCTTTTATAGAGTCACAGAATGGTTTAGGCTGGAAGGGACCTTTAAGATCACCGAGTTCCAACCACTCTGCTATAGGCAGGGACACCTCTCTCTAGCCCAGGTTGCTCAAATCTCCACGATCAGATGCCACAATGAAGTCATTCTGTAATCACATCCCATACTTAGCCTACACGGCTCCAAGGCAGAGATAAATTCTGTTTCATATTTGCAACTTACAAAGTATTAATGCTTTTACAGATAATAAAAACAAGGCCACTAAGGAAAGAAACTAGCGGGTAATTTGTCAATTTAGGTACAGAAGACACGAATTCCTGGTAAATCCAACATTATCCTCCAGTGACCTCTACAATTCAAAGTCAGCCACAGGTAGCCAAGCTGCTGGATCAGTACAGCATCATGCTGCATCAGTGTCGTGACAAGCTGTCCATGGGAAAGCTTGTACAGAAATGTATTCAAAGAGTGGCTGTCAGTATTCAAGAAAAGAGAATGAAGAAATCTGAGAGCAAGCAAGAGGGCATTCCAAACATGAGTTATTTTGGCTTGTTCATTTCTGAGGCATTTAGTTAATTAAGGAACAGATATGTTGTATTCTACAGACTGATGGTTACTTGGAAGCAGAAAATAGCCTTAAAAGCACCTTAAGTGAAAAAAACAAAAATAAACATCTTCCACTGGGCTCTAAACAAAGCCCCGCTGCTCTATTCAGGAGGATCTTTTACACTGTTGTCTGTCTAAGGAAACTTATTCTCCTTCAGTGATAAAAACATTTTCACACCAAGCTCTAGTGCAGAGAAAGATGAAGCAACAGACCATGCTAAGATTGCGCACATCCCTTTTCACATCTCTGACACTTCTCAAGCTCCCTGACCTATGAAATGGCAGGGTGGCAGAAAAAGGTAGTTGTATCTTAAAACTGCTAAGATTCTGAGCCTGAAACAACACAACTTCTTTGTACAACATCGTTTCAGATGAGATACTTCGTATCCCCATAGTTCTTCAGTAGAAATTCAGGCATAGCTTTAAGAGACTGTAAAATGTAACAGTCTATCTTACAATGCCCTATGCACAAGTCTTTATTTACTTCCATCTCCAAAATAAAATCCAAAAGACCTTGAGACCAACCTCACTGACACCGTACCCAAAAATAATTGAAAGATGAACCATAGAATCACTGAATGTCTTGGGCTGGAAGGGACCGAAAGGATCATGAAGCTCCAACCCCCGCCACAGGCAGGGCCACCAACCTCCACATTTAATACCAGCCCAGGCTGCCCAGGGCCCCATCCAACCTGGCCTTGAACACCTCCAGGGATGGACGGGGCATCCACAGCCTCTCTGGGCAGTCTGTGCCAAAACCTCACCACTCTCATAGTAAAGAACTTCCCCCTGAAAATGAACAACCAGTTTTTAAATAGCAGCTGGATTTTCACCTTCATCCCTAATACCTTGAACGTGCTGCTTCCACTGCAAGAGCCAGGATATTGCCTTCACCTGTGGCTGCACACTGTGTCAGAGCATCAAGGCATCGCTGAGCTGCTGCGGGGTCTCTGTTAGCCTTCACCTGAAGTGGAGAAGAAATGTTACATGCTTTGAGTGCAAAACATGGCATAGCTATTTTCTGTCTCCGCTTCAGAAAATGTGAAGTTCTCAATTTTGAAATTCATATCCTCACGAGACTATCTGAAAGGCAACGATTAAAACCAAATGAACAAAATTCAAGCAAAAATGGTTTTGTTACTACTTTGTTTCCTGGGGGGTTTCCATCGCTCTACTGAAATTAATGAACAGAAATCCAGCTTCTCCACTGAAGACTAGAGTGGATCCTAAGAGATTTAAAGGTCATGTTTCTGGGAAGCCACATTTTCTGTAATATTTACTCAAGTTCTACCTGCGATTCATTTACAAGAAGGTATTTCCCACCTTATTAATCTTCTCAATCTGCTTGTTACGGACTGAAGAATTATCAATAGCCAGAACTTCGACTGTCTCCTCTTTTTCTAGCTGATACTTGTTTACTCCAACAATTACTTCAGAACCTATTTCCAGTAGAAACACCAAAAATTTACAATATATTTGCAAACTAGTGTGAAAAGACACAGTATTTACACAAGAACATTTTAAGTAATAAGATACAGTGCTTTGCATCATAACATTTCAAATACTTTAAGAAACATAAGAAGGACTTAAGTCTACTTCCCACATTTTACTGTAAGAGATGATTACATGCACAAACATTCAACACAGTTAACACTGGGCAGACAACAACATGAAACAGAATATTTATCTATCAGACTCATTTAGTAGTGACTCACTAATACACGCTTGCTATTTTTCTCTTCTTGAGTTTACATAACTGATTCTCACAGAACTAAACAAAAGTGTTTGTCCTCTACAATGCTTTGCATTTACCTTTCTGATTTTAGCAGACAAATAAGTGAAGCTCCTACTTAAACTTGCTTTGTGTGAATTAAAATTATCATGTTCGTGACCTGCATTTTAGTTTTCAGCCAGTATGGACTTAGCAAGCATTTTATCTGCAGTGCTCCATAGCATTACACCTCTTTTCAAAACAGGATGAAGTAATTCATCTTGGGAGAGGAAACATCTCAGGACTGTTCTTTACTGGTCTTAGTCAAGAATCTGCTTCAAATTTATTCTCAGAAAAGGTTCATATAACTTCTTTCCTGTTCAAGTTATCCTTGTAGACTAGAAAAACTGAATAGAGGTAATAAACACATATACACACACACACACACACACATTTATTACACATATACACATGTGTATACATGTATATATTTGCACATACACACACACACACCTCCACTAACACTCATTTGTTTGTGACTATGTATCTACACATAAATAAAGAACTGCATCATCTCCTAATATGAAATGAGTGCATTTTTCTGGTCTTCAGGACAAATAGGCACTTCTGGAGGAAGCTGAGACGCTTGGCCAGATGCATTCAACGGTGCCATCTGCTGGCTATCACAGTTTTACACTCAGGAACAGCAGTTGAAATGCACTATCTCAAAAAGAAGGAAGAAAATAGAAAAAAATCCCTTATTTTGCCTTCTTGCTCCCTACCAGAGTCAATCCTGGCTTGCCTTCGGGCTGCACACTCTTCAATACGAAGTTTGGGAATTCCCTCAGCAACAGCTTTGGCCATTCCACCCATTTCTTCAACCTCCTCAATGAGCTGAGAAATGCAGAAGATTGAGAAAAAGTGGATTAGTAAGGTTCACAAAACGAGCTTTGCAGTTGCACTATCAACCAAATTCTCACTACATCCAAATATACAGTCCTGTTCTCCTAGGTCTCGGAGTCTCTGACCATGGATTCTGGTATACATTACAAGAGATCTCAAACAAGATCATTTTTATTGCCAAAACTACATGAATTCAGGAACAGTGCAAGGCATGTTGAACCACAAACAGTTGTTATTTCCCCTTCATGAAGGGCTACAATATGAGACCTTGATTCTGCACTGACTTTGGCCTGTCAGTTTAATGAACTAAAAAAAGCCAGGGCCATTTGTCAGATCCTGAAGACAAGTGCTATGTCTAACTCTCATACGAAAGCCCATTCAACTCCAAAACACTGTGTTCAAACTACCTACAGAGAGTGGTCATCAGACCATGCTTGGCACTGTCTAGAAACATCTTAGTTAAAACAGGCCTAAAAGACATCTGTCAGTGCAACCCACTACACAGAGCCATCCATATGGTGCCAGCCTAGTGTTTGATCCTGTATTAGTTCATTAACAGATGTTGGGATTTTGCACTTCTGCTTAAAGGCAGACTCACTGTTTACCTGTAAGCTAAACACAGAACGGGTTGGGTTGGGAGGGACCTTAAAGCCCATCTTGTCCCAACACCTCTGCTGTGGCCACCCACCAGATCAGGCTGCCCAGGGCCCCACCCAAACTGGCCTTGAACACCTCCAGGGACTGGAGGCCCACACCTCCCTGGGCAACCTCTGCCACTGCCTCATTGCCTTCTGACTAAATACTTCCTGCTAACACCATCTCAACACCATCATCAACATCATCTCAACCTCCCCTCTTTTAGTTTAAAACCATTCCACCTTGCCCTATCACTATCTGCCCATGTAGTAAGCTGGTCTCCCTCCTGCTTATAAGCTCCCTACAAGCACTGGAAGGCTGCAATGAGGTCTCCCCTGAGCCATCTTCTCCAGGCTGAACACACCAAGCTTTCCCAACCTTTCTTCATAGGAGAGGTGCTTCAGCCCTCTGAGCATCTTTGCAGCCCTTCTCTGGATCCATTCCAAAAGCTCCATGTATAGGTGGACAATTTTATTCAGGACTGCCACCAGTCAGGCTACTCTTGGGCTATACCTTATACTTGCAACTAATAACTGGCAGAAGAAATATATTATTTGAAACAAACAAACAAACAAACAAATAACAGTCTGAATCAATAGAACAACAAAAAAAATTCTGCATAGGCCAAACAATTGTCTGCCTCCTTGCTTGGCTATAAAACTTGGCTTCCAATAACCTCTAGTTTCTAAATATGAAGAGGAACAACGCATGAGTAGACATAGAATATTGTGAGTTCTAAAAAGACCATCAAGTCCAACTACTGGCTCCACATAGGACCATCCAAAAACTCAGCCCACATCTGAGAGTGCTGTCCAAACACATCTGCAACTCCAGTAGGCTTGGTGCCATGATCACTGCCCTGGAGATCCTGTTCTGCATGTATCTAAGTAAGCTGGTTTGACCATTTCTTCTTCAGAGTCCCCATTTCTTTTCTTTAAACTTACACAGAAAACAGATTCTCTAAAATAGGAGTCTTCAGAGTGCAAAATATTTTCATTACCTGCCCTACAGTGAAATATTTCCTTTCTGAAGGTAGTCTGCTGAAATGCTAATGCATCTCTCTACACACTGTACTTTATTTTAAAGTTCACCTACAAAAAAAATCATTGAAGCTGAAGTGTTAAATAATTCCTCCCTAGGGAAGTTATCAAGATACAAAAGTCATCTCTCAAAAATTCTATAGCTGAAATTCTCCTACAAAAACATAAAAGAGCATGCAAACCAACCTTCAAAGCAGCCTCATAGACATCATTGGTGAGGCACTCCATCAAATAAGATCCACCCCAGGGATCTGCCACCTTTGGAATCCCTGACTCCTCCTGTATTATGATCTGTGTATTGCGAGCAATGCGAGCACTCTTCACTGTAGGCAAACCCAAAGCTTCATCAAATGAATTTGTATGCAAAGACTGGGTGCCTCCAAACACTGCAGCCATTGCTTCAATTGTAGTGCGAATAACATTGTTAAAGGGATCCTGGAAGGAAAAGGAAAGCTCTAAAGGTCAAAGCTTCTGCCACAGGGCTTGAGGTGCATTGATTTCACATATACTGCTGTACATAAATGAACGCAAGATTCCCAATAGAAGAACTGTAATCATACCAAAAGCTGAAAAAGAAAGCAGTCAATGGGAGACATCCAATGAAATTGATATATCACTCAACAGTATTTCAGGCAAAGAGATTAATCAATAAAGCAAGGCACAATTATTGACGTACAAGTAAATTGGTCACAATAATAAAGCAAAGCCCAATTTACATTTAGTTGGGTCACAAATAACTTAACTAATTCAAAGTAGAGGTGGTGGAAGAGGTGGGGTTCCTCCACCCCAGCATCTCAAAGTCTCAGAGAACATTTGGAGAACAGGTCACGAGTTAAGATCCATTTTGGAGCCATATATGCTCAATATTTTCACTAATGATAGTATTACACAAAGGCAAGAGTTACTGTTGAATTCATGGATACATCAATGGATGTAACGGATAATCTGGAGTATGACATACAAAAACAAAGTCAATACTACCAAATGCAATTTTAGCATTCAGGTTAAGATTTTTCTCTGCTTTCTTCAGACATTTCAATAGCTGCATTGTGTGCAGGAACCTTCAGGTTAAAGAAGAATTATTATGATCCTCAGAGAGGGGTAACTGGGTAATCCGTGTCCTAAGACAGTGAAGAACCACTCAATGCAGGTGCCTGTAACAGCCCTCTTCAAGATATACACCATGAGAACATGTTTTAATTAAGAAATAGAGTACAATTTCTAACCTGCTCAGTGAGTGACCAGCCTGAAGTCTGACAGTGAGCTCTCAGCAGCAGAGATTTGGGATCCTTGGGCTTGAACATTTTCTCTATCAAGTGAGCCCATAGCTTCCTCCCTGCTCGAAGCTTAGCTATTTCCATATAGAAGTTCATGCCAATTCCCCAGAAGAAGGAGAGCCTGTAATAAGAGTACAGGAACAGGATAAAACGTTAAACCAATCTAAAAACTCAATTTCAGTAAACAAGACCTATAGCAAGGCCCCCAATTAATTTAATTTTACGGATTCACGTGAGGTGATAGGAACGTGCCTGGACACTCGATGCCATTTGCTACAGAAGACACGCATCTATGCCAATAAGCAGTCTTAACTTCGAAACAAGGCAACTGCAGGCAAACTGCCAGTGGTTACGGTTTCTGGAACTACTAAGATGTGCTCTGGGTCTGATGTGGGGGAGCCGAAGGGGAAGAAGAGCTCCAGCACGTCACCAATACAGACACTGACACTACAATGCTGGGGAATTAGGCTGGACACAATCTACTTGTTTGGCTATCGCGCACAAACTACTTATGAGCAGAAGTCATTCCAGACTGTAAGTACACTTTCATCCTCCCTCTTTTGACGATTTTAGTCCAAATCCAACCTCAGCTTAATGCTAATGTAAAGACTGATTAATCTACTTTATTTGTAACTTCTAAGATTCATAAAAGCAAGTATGCATAGTTAAAATCAATAAAACTCATGATACTAACAGTGCACTGAATGTAACAAATGCATGGTATAATTCATAGAATGGCCTGGGTTGCAAAGGACTACAATGCTCATACAGTTCCAACCCTCCCTGCTACGAGCAGGGTCACCAACCACCAGACCAGGCTGCCCAGAGCTACATCCAGCCTGGCCTTGAATGCCTGCAGGGATGGGGCATCCACAGCCTCCTTGGGCAACCTGTTCCAGTGCGTCACCACCCTCTGGGGGAAAAACTTCCTCCTAATACCTAACCTAAATCTACCCTGCCTGAGCCCCTCACAGCACCTCCATCACCAGAAACCAGAAATCTCCATTCCCAATTTGACAGTGAGGCTGTCTCTGTCTACATGATCCACTTTGGTTTTGTCACAGATCTTGGAAACAGAGTTTAATTCACCTGACACCTACAGCTTGACTGTGCAACAGGCTGTATGAACTCACTGTACAGGGCAATGTACCAGGCAATGCTTGGGCTTGTAAATTAGTTTTATTCGGTCTATTAAAACAGATGTAGTCTAAGTGGCTGCTGGACCAGCTAGGTATTCTTTTTGCTTTGTTTTTTGTTACAAAGTTTTAAAGGTAGGAAAATATATTTGCAGTAAGAGCCTTGCAAATATTATTTGTACGTGTAGAAATCCTGAAGAAGATTAAAATTAAACTCCAGGGATTTTACCAAAAAAATGAGTATCTTATTTAGCTCACCTTGGTGCAAATTCATCAATGGTAAGGCCAGCTTTCAGTCCAGTTCTGCAGTATTCCAAGCCATCTGCTATAGTATAAGCTAATTCCAGAATGGCATCAGCTCCTGCCTCTTGCATATGGTATCCACTGATGGAAATGGAATTAAATTTCGGCATATACTGCAAAAAGAAAAGAAAAAAAGTGTATGACAGCAGAAGGGAGAAGGAAACCTGATAGTCGTGCTGACAACACTCACGAATAATCCACTATCTGTAGATTGCAAACACAACGTTAGCTGTTCTTTGCAGATGTTTATTCCACATACTTTCCCATGCTTTTACTACTTGTCTCTATTTGTTGTGCTTTATTTATTATTTCTCATCATCACTCTCTTCCTCAAGGTGTCCCAACTCTCCCATGAAAATGCAATTCAGAACACAACTGGTAGAACCGAACTTCCAGACGTAAATCCAGGGCTTCACTCCTTTCCTTATCTGCTTTCTATGCTTTATTTCACAGCACAAGGCCTTTAGATTTTCTACCTCCTTGCTTCTGCTTACAGCTGAATAATGCTTCTTAACTATGTGGCTTCTCCCTGTGCACAACAAAAAGCCTCTCTACTCCTTGTATCCAAGCTTCCTGCCATCCTTTCAGGCTTGTCTGAATTTGATTTGAATTTACTTAATCCTAAAATTTATAAACGTTTCTAAACAATTTGAGACCTTAACTTGTCTTGATTTGTCTTCCCATCTTCTTCCACAACTGCATCTTTGTTCACTATGACAAGCCTTCCCATTCTCCACTTTGTTCTGCAAAGCTCCTTATAAATAGCTAAGCAGGCATAAAAAAATGAAGTAAATACACTTAAGCAATGAATACCTTTGAGGTGTACTGGAAGATGTCGGCAATAATTCGCATTGATGGTTCTGGAGGGAATATGTACGTATTTCGGACCATGAACTCCTTCAGTATGTCGTTTTGGATAGTCCCTGTCAGCTTGGCCTGAGGCACTCCCTGTTCTTCCCCAGTTACAATGAACGTTGCCAGCACAGGGATGACTGCTCCATTCATTGTCATAGAAACTGACATTTTCTCCAAAGGAATTCCATCAAAAAGGATTTTGGTGTCTTCCACCGTATCAATGGCAACACCAGCCATTCCAACATCCCCTCGAACTCGTGGATTATCTGAATCATAGCCACGATGGGTGGCTAAATCAAAAGCAACAGACAACCCCTGTTGGCCAGCTAAGTGCAGGAAAGAAAACAAAAAAAAAGAAAAATAAAGATTCAGAAGTGTTAAACAGCTGCATTAGAACTGGATCTCAACCCTTTGAAAGGTTGGATAATAGCAGGACAAGGGGAAATGGTTTTACATTGAAGGAGGGAAGATTTAGGTTGGATGTCAGGGGGAAGTTCTTTACCACGAGAGTGGTGAGGTGCTGGAACAGCTGCCCAGAGAGGCTGTGGATGGGCCCTGTCCACCCCTGGAGGTGTTCAAGGCCAGGTTGGATGGGGCCCTGGGCAGCCTGGGCTGGTATTAAATGCGGAGGTTGGTGGCCCTGCCTGTGGCTGGGGCTTGGAGCTTCATGATCCTTGAGGTTCCTTCCAGCCCAAGCCATTCTGTGATTCTGTGATTGATCTACATTTATTCAGTTTATTTTCCACCACTCAGGTTTGTGCAATAAACTCATTTTTTGCTGCTTCCTGCTCAGATTTCTTCCAAGTCATCTAATGCATGGTAATTTTCAACTTGAAAAGCTTAATTGACCAGAAAATATTTAGTAGTCTTTCCACCTCAGCCACATAATCAGCTTACTATGCTTAATGCATTACTGAGCCACAAATTATAAATGTGTATACACAGATAGTATCAGGGTTTGCAAACAGAAATACTGCTTAGTTGGAAACGTAAGTGTGATAAACCACATCCCGTTAACTTTTCTTTACCACAAATAAAACATATGAATACACACCATTGCCATGGCTCCAACCACATACACAGTGAGAGAAAATTGTCCATATAGGGAAGAGAACCAGACAGTTAGAGCTCTTCGCTGCTGAGATGTGAAAGCAGTACCTGAAACTCTACAAACCCCAGATATCCATCAGCACTGATGCTCCTAAAGAAACTACTCTTCATTCCTTTGCCAATCAGCCTCTTCATAGAATCTTAAGAGTCACAAGGTTGGAAAGGACCTACAAGATCATCTAGTCCAACCGTCCTCCCAATACCATAGCTACTGAAAAACCACTAAACCATATCTCCTAGCTCCTTATCCAGACGCCTCTTGAACACTGCCAGGGATGGCAACTCCACCACCTCCCTGGGCAGCCATTCCAGTGCCTGACCACTCTCTGAGAAAAAAAGTTTTTCCTTATGTCTAATCTAAACCTCCTCTGGTACAACTTGAGGCCATTTCCTCTGGTCCTGTTTGTTGCCTGGGAGAAGAGGCCAAGTCCCTCCTCATCACATCCTCCCTTCAGGAAGTTGTAGATTGCTATGAGGTCTCCCCTGAGCCTCCTCTTCTCCAGGCTAAACAATCCCAGTTCCCTGAGCCGTTCCTCATAAGACTTGTGCTCCAGACCCATCATCAGCAGAACTCCTAGCTGTCAGATTTCAGCCTCTATTGCTCATCTAAACACTAGGTGTTAGTCCTGAAGCACAGTGACAACTTTCAACTGTAAGAGAGAACTGACTCAGAGACTTTTACAAGTGAAAATACCTAATACTGCTGCAAAGCAAAACCCTCTGCAGAAACACCGGGGAAACTGCTCGCAAGTAATTAATGAAAACACCAATCTTTTATGAAGCTGGCCTTACTAATACAGCACGAATGACACTACACATATGTATTTATGTGAGTTTATTTAAAACTGACGATATGAGATGGGAACCCAAAACATCAGAATGAACTGATTTCAGAAACCTAACTGACAAAGCTCAGATTTTTTTTGTCTCTACGAGCTTCTACATGCTCACAAAATGAGTCAAGTGTTCCACTAATTCTCTACTCTTTGGACCCTGGGATGCTGCCAAATTTCGTCAGCGTCAAGTCAGAGTAGCTAAAGATAGCATTTAGCATGTTCATGTTTCCATCTCAACAGCAAAATGGAGTAAGGAGAGTTTCAGAAATGACCCAGTACCATTGGGAAGAACCCATCAGAAATCAAAACTCACAACGCTTCATAATCACATCTGCCGTATAATTTTTCATGTGAATGTTTCCCATTGCTTAGCTCGGTGATGTCTTCCCCCAGCACAGCTGTCTTACCTTTAATGTTGTCCTTGTAGAACTTGTTGCTCTCCTCCACAGTGCTGAAGCCGGCATACTGGCGGATGGTCCATGGCCTGTACGTGTACATGGTTGGGTAGGGTCCTCGAGTGAAAGGTTTCACCCCTGGCAGTTCCTCAGGAAGCTCATTTGTGTCCCTTTTGGAGTACAAGGGCTTGATGTCTATCCCCTCTGGGGTATGCCAAATTAAATCCTTTGGATTCTTGCCTTTCAGCTGCTTTTCAGCAAGGGCAGCCCACTCAGGGTGCAGTGGCTGACGGTGCAGTGAACGCTGTGTGAGCCTGCAGGCTGGAACCTGCGCTGGGCAGATGCAACGGCAGGACTGCAGGTACAGAAGAGCATCCTTGGCTCTCAGCATGTTTGACCCACTGGGTGGCCAGTATGGTGTGAGCTGAAGGGATGAAAATCACATAGTTTACATTATCATATAAATCGGACATGGGAGAAGTATGCATGACAGCTCAAGCAATCTGCTAAAGCCAAAATTATTACTCAGGAATAAACAGAAGTGCATTATTCACTTGCTGATTTGACAGACATCCTCTTCCCTTGCCATTCAATCAGACAGTGCAAAAAAGAGTTATGGAAAAATCCTACATTTTCCTCTAGCAAGGGAAGACATTCCTGCAACTCATCTACAGCCACACATGAAACACGTAACTTATTTTGGCCCCAAACAACACATCACTAACCAGCCATTGAAAGTCATAGCATCACAGAATCATTAAGGCTGGAAAAGACTCTATGATTATCAAGTCCAACCCATCATCACCATGCCCATTAAACCATGTCCCTCTCTGACACATCTACGTGGTTCTAGAATACCTCAAAGGACAGTGACTCCACCAATTCCCTGTGCAGCCTCTTTCAATGCATTACCACTCTTCCGTAGAATAAATATTTCCTAATATCCAACCTGAACCTCCCCTAGTGCAACTTGAGGCCATTAGCTCTTGTTCTATAACTGTCACCTAGGAGAAGAGGCTGACCCCCACCTCACCACAGCCTTCCTTCAGGGAGCTGTAGAAAGAAATAAGGTCTCCCTTGAATCTCCCCTTCTCCAGACTGACCAATCCCAGCTCCCTCAGCCGTTCCCCATAACGCTTATGCTCCAGATCCCTGGCAGGGCCACCAACCTCCACATTTAATACCAGCCCAGGCTGCCCAGGGCCCCATCCAACCTGGCCTTGAACACCTCCAGGGATGGACGGGGCATCCAGTCTCTCTGGGCAGCCTGTGCCAGCACCTCACCACTCTCAACATGAACTTCCTCTTACCCAACGTGAACCTCCTGTGTCTCTCCTAGTCACCAGGCCGACTGGGGATAAACATCTACCCAGGCGGCGGACACCACAAAGGCCCGCTTGGCCCCACAGCTGGGCCCTCCTCTCCCACAGCCCGCCCTATACACACCTCCTCGGTGACCAATAGGAGTGGGGACCCCGACTTGAGGCCTCCCTGAGGACTCCCAGCCTTGTCCGGCGGGGAACAACAGAGCTGGAAGGATCGGGACCGACCTCAGAGGCACCCCAGCCCCGGCAGCCCCGCTACCTGCTGCGAGCCCCCTCACGGCACTCACACCTCTCGCAGCACTGCGCATGCGCGTCGAGAGGCACGGCGCATGCCCGCATTCCCGCCATGCGCCCGCCCTTCTACGCAGAGGGCGGTCGTTGCCAATGCGCATGCGCTGGCTTGCGCGCGGGATACAGTTTGCTAACGGCTCTGCGGGCTGACGCGAATCGGTGGTGGTGGGATCGCTGAGCAGGCGGCGGAGTGGTGAGTCTCCGGGCAGGGTGAGGTGCTGGAGGGGTTGGTGGATGTTTCTGCTTTGTAATCCGGCACGGGTTCGGGAGAATGGGGAGGGGGGCTTTGCAGTTAGAGAATACAGTTCCCAGCATGCTCTTCGCTCGGCGGGCGTGTACCGCGGCTGCCGTGGGCCCCGGTGCATTCTGGGAGCTGTAGTCTACGGGTCGGCCCAGAGGTGGCCATTCGCTCCTGCGTAGCGCCTATCTACATGCGGCAGAGCTGGTCTCTTTTCAGGGACAGAAAGAGGGGCAGCGGGTGCACGCTGGAACAGAGGAAGCTCTATGTGAGCGTGATGGGAGGGCTCCTTACTATGAGGGTGATAGAGCACTGGGACATGCTGTGCCTGTTGGTTGTTACAGCCCTGCCCTTAGCCCATGGTTCCCCTGATGTGTCATGGGGGTTCCTTTCTTGTGCTCGTTGATGCTTTGTTTGGGCTGTATGGAATTGGGTTGGTGGCTTCTTTGTGTTGTTTCCTCCTGCTGTGTGTAGCTTACAGACCATGAAGCGCCGCCGTGCATCTTCTGATAAAAGGGGAGAGACCCCCGATGGGGGAACAGCGAAAAGACCCACCAAGTCACACAACCAGCAAGGACCTACCAGCCAAAAAAAGGGAATAGGGGGCAAAGGAAATAAACATGATCAAAAAAGAAAGGTAAATCATTATTTTGGGTAAAGCAAACTAAAAAAGTAACCAACGAAAGAAAGAGGGAGTTTTGCCTGCTTCTCTGGTGTAATTGATAATTAATCCCTCATTAAAGGTAGTCCTTGTGAGGAAATGCCCATACAGACACTCACCAAGGCCATGGGGTCCAACCTTTTGGCCGGACAAAGAGGAATTGTCTTTGACCACATATAAAATACATAGGTTGTTCAGAAAGTAATGCCTCCTCTTTATTTCCACTAGAAATAGATACTAGAAACTAGAAGAGATACAAAGAGCACAGTGCCACCATTTGACAGAGCAAATTCTCAGCTACAAAATGCTATTAGCCGTGCATTTGTACCAGTCATGAACAAGAGCCTTCGCGCTACCCTCTTGAAAATCTACACCACTGGAGGTGACCACTTTGGCTGTCTCCACTGCTGATATGCCCCACCAACCCCTCGCTATGCTCACATCCAATGGTCGGTCTCCATAAATGTTCAGCAAGTGTTGATGAGTGTCCGTGGTGGCCGTTTTTTCTGCATGGAGGAATTCAGTGATGCACCTTTGCTTCATCTGCACTTCCATGTCAGATGCCATTCGGTCAGACTGTCTGTAATGTCTGTATGTAATGGGATATCGATGGGAAGGTTCAACCTCTACTGCCATCCCTGCAACACCTGCCTCTGATATCACGGGCCAACATAATAAAACAGGAGGCATTACTTTCGGAGCAGCCCTTCTATGTACTGTAGTTGATGTGTATAAGCAACAATTATGTTAATTTGCTTTTTAAATGTTTTTATTCAAGCTGAAAACAAGCAATAAAATCATAAAACCAGAGGGATATGTGACCTGTTTTTTTGACACTAATGCATCAGGCAGGTTCGATGGCAGTGGCTCCCATTCATAGTGAGCTCTCCAGGTGTTTGTCAGAGGTTTTCAATGAAATTTTACTCTACCTGTGCTTCATCCTTGAGAACAGTTGTTCACAAATGTACGTACTGCCAAAAAGGCAGGACTGTGGATTGAGGGATATCTCTCTCTGGAAAGAGGGCTTAAACAAGTCTGATGAAGCGATGTAATCTGATTTTTGAGTTGAACGTCTGATTGCAACCCCATACAACCCGTTTGAAAATCTGCAGATAATATATCTATGTTAACTAAGGTGTAGTTGCAAATACACCAAAAAAATGATGATTTTTTTCATCAATCTTGAAACCTGTTCTCAAATTCCTGTATCAGAATGGAAATCACAGCTACATACCTTTCTCTGTTCACAGCACTGAGTTTAGCCAATGCGTGAAAATGCATAAAATTATTTGCCATCAATTGAGTTAGCACAGCCCTGGTTAGCCAAAAATATTGTGTGTTTCATGAGCCATCCTTCAAACAGGAGCAAGAATGAGTTGCTTTTCTTAACCTGCTTGAGATGAATTACAGCGTTACAGTTCAGAAAGCTTATTTTGTTGGTGACCACTGAAGTGCTTTCGCATTTTATAGCAGGTTTCTGGTAGTAAACAAGCAATCGCTCAATAAAGGATGTTTCAAACTTACAGCATCTGTGCTAAATATTTCTTTTCAGCGCGTCACTCAGGCAGTCAGAAGGAAAGATGAGGAATATGATGATTCTTCCTCTGCAGGTCAGATTGTGTTCTTTCCTTGTTTTTTGTCTCATGCAAATATAGTGCTGGTAGTAACTGCTCTGTTGAAGTCATAGATGTTTAAGATATGTCATTGAAATAAGTTGGAGGGTTGTTGTTTTTTTTCTGAACAGTAACAGTGAATATTTGCAGTACAGCCTTGCTGCAGGAAGGAACCTGTTTCTATTTTTTGCTTGTTAAAGAACTTGTGACTTGCAACTAGTAAGCACCACGTAATGTGGATGGAGTTGATGTAATATTTTTGTGAGATGGAAAAATACGAACCATTACATCTTTGGCTGCTACGTGGGTGAACTGAATCGTGAGGCTGTTTACCAAGATTTGGCAAACCAGTTCTTTTCCTTTCTACCTCTGTGTTATCAGGAGAAAAAGGTCATTCAAAAAAGGTGAAGCTATCCAGTGCTAAGCTAGGATCGTGGCAACTGCTGTCAGAGAGCAGCAGGAAGTTTCTGGAAAGCGTAATGGACTCAGGAATACTGTAAGTGTTGAATATCCTGGTGATTCTTTTCTGCTTCACAAGGAATAGACTAAAAATCATAATACTGCCTAGGTCAGGAAAGTTTTGGAGCTCTTTTGGGTGATATAGTTGTCTAGATACATTTTACCTGGCATAGAATCATTTAATTTTGAAAAGGCTATTATGATCAAGGCCAACCATCACCTAACTCTACCAAGTCCACTACTCAGCCATGTCCCTAAGCACCCTATCCACATCTCTCTTAAATACCTCCAGAGCTGGGTGCTCTACCACCTCCCTGAGCAGCCCGTTCCAAGGCCTAGCTGCCCTCCTCCATGAAAAGACTTTTCCTGGTACTCAATCCAAACCTCCCTTGGTACAACTTGAGTCTGCTTCCTTATGTTTTATCACTTCTTACCTGAGAAAAGAGACCAACACCCACCTCGCTCCAATCTCCTTGCAGGCAGTTGAAGAAAGCAATGAGGTCTCCCTTCAGCCTTCTCTTCTCCAGACTGAACAGCTCTTTTCCCCTCTGCCTCTCATGTGTCTTACTTCCTCGTTTCTTCACCTGCTTCATTGCCATTCTCTGCACATGCTCAATCGAGGCAACTCAATATTTTCCTTGTAGAGAGGGGTCCAAAACTAGACACAGTAGTTGAGATCTGGTCTCACCTGTACCAAATACAGAGGGGCAGTTGCTTCCCTAGTACTGTTGGACACTGTTCCTGATGAGAACCAGGACACCATTGGCCTTCTTGGCCATCTGGGCTCACTGCTCACATTCATGTGGCTGTTGACCAAAACCCCCATGTCCTTTCCTGCCAGAAAATGTATGATGTAATACTTTCTCTAGATGAAAATTCCCAGCTTCAGACAAGTTGTGACTGTTTTCACTTGTCTTGATGTGTTCTTCATGTTTTCAGGCTTTCTGATAAAATTTTTGCCTTTCTTTCCAGATCTATTTTGTGCCAACAAAGTAAGGGAAAAGAAGATATTCAGAAACACCTCAATTTGCTGAAAGAAAGGTAAGAAATTATAATTTTGGGTCTGGTCATCTGGTTTACTGTACGTGTGGTATGATGGCAGTCAAGATGATCTGCTCCATGACTTTCCCTGGCCCTGAGGTCAGACTGACAGACTTGTAATACTCCAGATCCTCTTTTGTGCCCTTGTAGACAGGTGTCATGTTTGCTCACCCGCAGTTAATGAATTTTAGAATTCCACTTTGGAAAATAATTTAAAACAGCTTTTCTTCCCATTTTGATCCTTTTACTTCACTGGCAGCAATTGTGCTAAATTGTTTTATTTCTCCCCAGAGAAGTCATTGGTTAGTTTTCTTTTTATTTCGCAAAAAAAAACCTCCTAACAGGTCATTTTTTATTCTTCTTTTTGTAATGAAGGGTGCTGAGAGTCTTCAAGACCTTAAAGGTACCCTCAGGGAAGCTGAGCAACCTGAACAATGTCCTGAGCTTTCAAGTGGCACAGAAACAAATGCTTGAGAAGAATGAAACAGCTTTGGTACAGTTGCAGGTAGGAAATGTGCAGAAGGGAAGGAAATAAGTTTTAAGCTCTTGCTATTCATAGAATGGCCTAGTTTGAAAAGGCCCACAATGCTCATCCAGTTCCAGCCCCCTGCTATGCACAGGGTCGCCAACCAGCAGACCAGGCTGCCCAGAGCCACATCCAGCCTGGCCTTGAATGCCTGCAGGGATGGGGCATCCACAGCCTCCTTGGGAAACCTGTTCCACTGCGTCACCACCCTCTGGGTGAAAAACTTCCTCCTAAGATCCAACCTAAACCTCCCCTGTCTCAGTTTCAAACTATTCCCCCTTGTCCTGTCACTATTCCTTAGTGTGCTGTAACAGTGTAGTAGAAGGGCTGCTGGTTGTGCCTGTGCTGCTGTGAAGGTACAGTCTGCAGTTTGTCATAGTCACCCACGTTTGCTACAGAACAGAGTATCTTTTAGTTGTTTTTTTTCAGTGTCTCGACTGTTGCTTTGAATAAGAGACAGTAAATCCTGAACGACGTGCAAAGTACTAATGAAGATGGAACATATTAAAGAATCTTTAAGTTCAATTGCTGTTCTGTTTGTTTTTTGTGGGTTTTTTTCCCCCTGTTCTTCAGGACAGTGTATGTAGGGATTTTTATACATTTTCTTACTTACAGAATTCTCGCTGTTGCTGAAGTTGATGTTGTACTGTTTTTGTTTATATTTCATCTTAGGAAGAAATAAATGAAGCTGAGAAATCAGCAGAACACACAGAAGAAACTCTACTGAGACTGCAGCACGACATCCAGGTGCTCAAGAGCCAGTTAGAGGAAGAGGAAAAAAAAGCCAGGAAGGTACTTACAATAGGTCTTGCTGCATGACAGGAGAAGCTCTTTTAAGAGCTAGCAGAGCCAAGCTGTTGCTGTGTGAAAAAGGCCTCATCTTGCCTTTAAGAGTGTACCTTTTCAGTTTTTCAACTTGGGTAATGACAGTTTATTTTCCTACTTGCGTATCTGATATGTTTGTACTTATTTGTTTTATTTATTTTTTCCCTTCTAGCTGTTCCGGGAAGGTGACGCTAAAGAACTCCACCTTCCAGAACTCCCCAAATGCAGTTTACAGGCACCCACTTTGCAGGTGAGCGTGGAGTTTATTTTCAGAGACAGTTTGAGAGAAGGAAGGCAGCAATAAATTTGTTTATCATTTAACTGGTGCCAGTGGGGCCCATCTAGCTGAAAGATGTTTGCTTTTTCTTTCTTTTTGTTAGAGCGTATAATTGCGTTTTAAAAGCAGAATGAAGCCCTAGAAAACATACCGCTTAAAGGAATAGCTGTCTTGGGTTTGGAGCCCTATGGTCTTAGGGAGCATGTTGTCATTTCTGAAGCATATCTATGGATGGAAGGAAACCTGTCTCATTCTGTGCCTTTAAATCTCATTTATTTTTAGCTGTATCTAAATACAGCCAGGCAGCATGGAACTGTGATGGAGTGAAATTCCTTTTGGACTCAACGTAATGAGTTTTTTTTATTGCCCGTTATTCTTTCTTTTCAGGAAGAAATTTTGATGGTAAAAAATCAGAAGGGTCTTTTAGAGGATATGAACACTATTCAGCAGTCAGCTGATATGAGGAATATGTTGACCTTCATTGAAAAGATCTATGAGAAGGTGGACGTTGTTTGAGGAGACTTAAACATTTGGAGTCTTCTCTAAAACAAAACTTATGCCAGCGTGCTCTGTGGTACAGTGGGACACTGCTCATGGAAATGGCACTTTGTTCTTAAAGGCTTTACTGTTGTGCTGCTGAATAGAATACAAGCTGTAAATATGTATCTGCATTTCATTTTCTTGGACCTTCTTTTTAGAAGTTATGGCTTCTTTTAATGCTGAAATCTGTTTTCTTAGGAGAAGGGAGGGAGGAAGGTGGCACCTGTGTATCCCTAGGTAATTTTATACAGTAAAGTAGCCTGTTGTATTTGGACTTTTTGTATTATATCTGTAAGTTGTTGAAAGCAGTACCTCTTAAACTAATGCTTATTTTGGGATTAAGTCCACTTTAAACCTGAAATGCAGTACAAATACGTTTATCTCATACTCAGTTGCAAGTCTCCTTATCAACTTTTTATTTAAAAGTAACCTAATGAAGCCTCCGTAGCAGGAGATTAAAAATGCTGTTGAATTGGTAGGAATTATTCATTTATCCTTACATATTCACTGCTTCTAAAAGTACACTTCTATGTTGTTTATTCTCATGACTGGAGAAAACAATGGAGCAAATTTCTATATTGCAAGTTGTGTGCTCACCTCATTTCATTCATTGCCAGTTATTTTCCAGCTTTAGTGAAGGAAAATGTAGTCAAACATCCATTTTCACATGCACTTTCATCTGTATTTTTTTTTGGCTTAGAGTTTCTCCCATAAACGGTTGAGTTATTAAATAGTGCTTTCTCGAGCCAAACTGTCAGCTGGAACATAGTGCTATTTACACTTAACACACAGATGCTTGTTCTGTTGCTTACAAGCACTCTTAATAAATCATGAGATAATCATCTCATAATTCCTTCTATGTTTAGGAGGAGGAGTAAAACGTTTCTAAATACCTATTCAAAGTTTGGATCACGCTGCTGGGGGAGTTACTTACTGACTTAATTGTACATTGTTTATAAGATACTGGATATTTTAAGGAGGGGACTCTCTCCTTCATTTCCCTGATGTGGGAGAGGGGTTTCACAGTAATAATAAAAGCTGTAAAAGCTTTGCAGTGATGTCCTTTCTGTCCTGTTTCCTGCTTTGGTAGGAAAATATCCCGAGTCGCTTCTGTAGCACCTGAAAGTAACTGAAACTTCAGTTTCACAAATATTGGCTTTGGGTAGGTGAGCTTCAAGCCTCAGGTTTGTTGAGATGCTGCAGGAATATCAATCCACGTTCCATATCAGCGCTACCTTGTGCTGAAGTGAAGCATCCCTCTGCACACTCTGGCTAATAACATTTTCATGTTACTTCTATAGACTCTGCTTTATGGTATAAGTTACCAAGTCCTGGTCCAAAACGGCAATACGTGTTAGTATTGTCAAGGTCAACTGAGCACTGAACAAAAACTCAGGGCAAACGTGGAGGTGTCACCTCAGCTGATGCTTGGGGCTGCATAGCTTAATTGTTATTCTCTCTAACTTCAAATTAATTATTACAATTTGGAACTATGAGACAGAACAGCTACGTGTTCAGGTGGTCTGTCAGCGCAATGTTTTATTCCTAACCTGAAAATACTTTCAGATATAGAGTTAAAAGAGCTGTCCTTATGTAAATATAGCTATTAAATACATGCGTTGCCTCTAGGTATAGTTATGTGTGTGCTGACACAGTGCTATGGTGAAGTAGAAGCAATTTTCCCCTTCAGCATGGTGAGAAAATGCAAGTGGGAGCTTTAAAAAAGGCAAGTGCGATTGGAGAATGGGATATTCTGTCTTTTTAATTTCTACATTTGCTGAATGAATACATGGAGCAGTGAGAGAGCTTGATCCTGATGGTAGATCAGTCGGATGCTGAAAGGTGTTTTCTTATCTAAACACCAAGGTCTTGAGTTGAGCAGTCTGAGGTTCAGTAGGTTGCTTTGTTAACATACCTCCTCTCTGACCCGGGAGGCAGATTGCCCCTGTGTGTTGGTCAGTGCCATGGTTTATTCATCCCTCAGTCTGCTGGGGGCAGCCGTGAGAGCTTATTAGCGGTGGCTACTGGGATATAGCGGTCATCCCATCTGCCATGAGCAGGTTTCTGCTGGTATGTGCTTTTGTTTGGGAAAAATTCTCTTTGCAGTATCAGTTCCATAAACTTTTTGTTTTGCTTTGTCAACAGAAGAATCAGGAAAAGCAAAAGGCACGCAGATGTATCTTTCTCATGCTCTCAGTGAGAGGAAAATTCCCCTATGCTCTTCATGGTGATGGCTCAGCAAACAGCAGTGTTCTTTGTGACAGCACAAGGCCAAAGGGCCCTGATGTGTCCGGGTGCCAGCCCTGAGCCACAAATACTACTCAGCTCCTGCTGCCTGCTGGGGGAGAGCAAAGTGTGAAGTGGGATTACCAGGAGTTACATTTGCCCTCAGTTGATTTCCACTACCTTTTACCATCACCAGGAGGTGGGAGCCCTCTGCCAGCTGGAATTTGCAGACAGTGTTTATGCAATATTTGATAGCCAGTGAGAAAGCGTACTTCAAAAGCAGCAGATATTTGCCAGGCTTGTTTGCTGTGTTTACCTAGGTTATATAGTTACAGAAAATTCAGGAATGATCTTTTTGGATTTCTGGACTGAGGTCAACTTGGATTAAGATTTTTCCTGAGCAGCAAACAACTGGTAGTTCTCCTCTATCTGTGGTAGACGTGTAGGATACATCCATATTAATGAAACAAATGCACAGGGCTGTAGTGTTGCAAGTCTTCCATCATTGCAGAAGATCAGTAGCTGCTTTACAGATGCAAATGTCGTGTGGTGGAGGAAGATTTTGTGTTTCTTCTCAAGGTGAGACACAATCAGACAGCTGTTGTGTCTGAGAGCAGTGTACCCAAAGTGTCCAATAGCTGAAGTACTGTCATAATTACAACCATGGGCCCTTTTGGTGGCCAGCAGTCAGAGACTTATGTGGAAGTGCACTCTCGGGAAAACACAATGTAATTGTATCATCTACTCCTTCAAGCAATGAGATCTTGCCTTCAGTTATCTCGTTAGGTGTTCAGAATCTTCATTTGTAAGATATTCAAGATTAGGATATGGACAGGCTGGATAGCTGGGCTGAGGCCAATGGGATGAAGGTCAAAAAGAACAAGGGCCAATTGTATAAAGTTCAAGTAGACAAAATTCCAGGTCCTGAACTTTGGTCACATCAACCCCAGGCAAGTCTACAGGCTTGGGGCAGAGTGGCTGGAAGACTGTGTGGAAGAAACTGACCTGGGGGTGTTAATTGATGCTCAGCTGAACATGAGCCAGCAGTGTGCCCAGGTGGCCAAGAAGGCCAAGGGCATCCTGGCTTGCATGAGAAACAGTGTTACCAGCAGGAGCAGAGAGGTGATTTTCCCCCTGTACTCAGTCTGATGAGGCTGCTCCTCAAGTGCTGTGTTGAGTTTTGAGCCCTTCACTACAAGAAGGCACTCCAGGCCAGGCTGGATGGGGCTGTGAGCAACCTGGTCTGGAAGGAGGTGTCCCTGCCTACAGCAGAGGGTTGGAATTGGATGATCTTAAAGGTCCTGTCCAACTCAGACCATTCTATGATTGTTTAATCTGTAGAAAAGGAGGCTCAGGGGAGACCTTATCACAGTCCCTAGCGCCTTGAAAGGAGGTTGTGGTAATGTGGGGTTTGGCCTCTGCTTCTCCACAATTAGTGATAGGATGAGAAGGAATAGCCTCAAGTTGCACCAGGGGGGATTCAGGTTTGATACTAGGAAAAATCTCCAGAAGAGTGGTCTGGTGCTGGAATGGGCTGCCCAGGGAGGTGATGGAGTCAGTGTCCCTGGAGGTGCTCAAGAAACATTCAGATGTTGTACTAAGAGACATGGGTTAGCAGGGAAATAGTGCTGGTGGGTGGATGGTTGGACTGGATGACCTTGGAAGTCTTTTCCAACCTTGGTGGGTCTGTGATTTTTTGTTACGTTGGATTTCTTATATTACAGAGGTGTGTTTTATTTAAAGGCAAATATGTGGTAGAAAGGCAAACATCTAATTTGCTTGGAGTACTCTGAGGAAACAAGTTAGTGTCTTTCATTTTCTAAAGCTGTTCTCACTGACTTTTAATACCTGTTCTATTGCCAAATCCTTTTCCAAACTTTGCCTTCTGTGGAACCCGCCCCATATTTTCATACATGTCCGTTAACATTTACAGTTCAGAGGCAGAAGAAGAAATTAAGTTTCTCTATTATTTAGCCCAGGTTAGGCAATCAGTTAGGTTGATCTGTGAGTCATCAATAATTCTGGTCCACAAGAAGTGCCCTTTCACAGTAAATGGGATTTTTTTATGGTTTAGTAGCTTGTGCTAGCAGTGGAAATGGGAGGGCGGTTGGAGTAGGTGATCTTGTAGGTCCTTTCCAACCTTGTGATTCTATGATCATATGACTATGATTCTAAACAAACAGTGAAGTAACATTTTGGTTTAGATGTACTTGAAGACCTTCATGACGATGCAGCGTTGTGAATATTTTTGTCCAAAGGAAATCATGAAGAAGTCATAACGTTTTCAAGTCGAATTTATGCTGATTTGAGCCCTAAGAGCGTGCTACAGCACAGATTTTGTAGGGTTTGGGGACAACGTTAAATGAAATAGCAGGGCTGAGGTCCAGTTCTGAGGAGGAAACTCCAGGAGGAGGCTGGAAGGTGAACCTCTGCAGGAGGCTGGTGAAGAAGAGGAAGAGCTCCATTTTGGCAAGAGTCTCACCGGCACAGATCCTCCGCCCTGCAATGAAATGCAGAATGTGTGGGAACAGAATCAGCTGGAGCTGCTTCTTCAGTGGTTGGAAGATATGAAACACCTCTGAGCACCTTTTATTCTGAGGAAGAACAGTGACTCGAAATGCCATGTCCCAAGTACGAACAAAGCAGCACTCAGAAGCACATGAGAGCATGAGAGAGGTACTTGGATACTTGGTCTTCAAAGGAGTGATTATGAAGCCACCTGGTGATTATTTTCTTTTCCTTAAGTGGGTTGGTAGTATGCTTGTATTTGGGGATAAAGGCAAGGAAATACAATCTAAATTTCTTAACTCCAGTTTTCAACAAAGTATGTATTCTTCTTCTCCAGTAGGGATTTATTTTTGGTTCCTGGGCCAACTATGACTGGTTTTGTCCAGACTTTGGAAAGCTTAGCCTAATCACAGGCAATTTTTTATGTTCTATTTTGACAGAAAAGTCCTCAGAAACTCACTAATGTTGGCTAGGGCAGGACAGAGCAGTGAGGGGGTGGAGAAATTCTATGGAACACCTAATATAAGCCTCCTTTTAGAACTGTTGTGAAGGTAATTTTTTCTCAATCCTGGTCAAATTCAGCAACTTCTAAGGTTCTTAATAATAATTCAAGGCCAGAACTAACAATGGCTTGAACTAAGACTTGATTTTAACTCCCCTGTTTGACGAAGTAGAAAATAGGGCACTATGGCATGGTTGTGCTATGAACTAAGCCTTCTAGGGAATGCCCAGTTGTCACATTCCCTGGATGTGCTTTCAGCTGGGATGTTTAAACTTGAATCTGATAAGGAAGGTCCATGAATTGGGAATATCAGACATTCTTTTACAAAAAAAAAAATGGATTTGACCGTATGTTGGATGTTGAATATGATGAGAAAAAGCATATTCCAAAATGTCACACAAAATATATACAAGGCCTATAAAAAGTGCAGAATATTGTGGAAATGTTAGCCAGAAATTGATTATAGGAATTTTGCTGAACAATGACAGAGCCTGAAGAACAGGAGAAATGTCAGAAAAGGAGCATCATTGTGAGAGTAGGAATGTCCTGTGCTTTGGAAAAGCGTGCAGGTATGTTTGATAAGGTGATCATCACTCTGTAGGAGACTCAATGGCAGCCTCTTTACACCCTTTGTTATTAAAAGGAGCTTAGGTATTAACGTAATGGAACCCTTGTTTGTTGTCACAGGTTAGGAAGACCTGATCAGCTGAGGACTCTTGAAAAGGGACATTAAAAACTTAAACTTAGTTCCCCAGGAAAAAATACAGAAGCCATATTTCCTGCATGCTTTGTATATATAGGATGTATATGGTCACCAGAAATGCAGCTGTGTATGAGAAGAGCCAGAGCCAAAGATTCACAGGTCGTAGAGCAGAATGTGTTTGTAATGCAGAAACGTGTTATCTAAATGTTCAGGAAAGTTGCTGAAAACCTCCTTCATGTTTAAGAGGTTCTGTTTTATTACGATTAAATACTGAGAAACTGATAACTGGAGGCTGAAAGAATTAGCAGAGGTTTGTGAGTACTATCTATTAGCAGAAATACATCCTGAGAAAGTTGTGAAATATATGTTTGGCAATGGTCCCATGAAAAAGGCAGTATGGGGGCTTTGATAACAAAGAACCACTGGTCCGAGCAGTCTAAGATTGGTACAACAGCAGTAAATAAAAGGAGAAGGTACCTGCTGAAAATGGCATGAAAGCATCTTTCTTCACAAACTTTCCCTTGGAATCAAGAAAGTGCTCAGGATAGAACACGTCTGGTTTCTCCCACTGGGATTTGTCTCGCAGGACAGAGGTCAGTAAGGGGATGATGTAGGTTCCCTGCAAAATGAGACAATGGAGGTATTCCGTGGTCAAATATTTCAGTGGAGGTTATGGCAATAAGATTTTACCATAAAGAAATCAGCCTGGACAAGGAAATTATTCTGACTGCCATTGTGTGGCTTCACAAAAGCATTCATGTACCTCACATTAGCAGGGGTTGAGAATGGAGAAACGCTATAAGAAACAATTCCATAAGCATCTCACCTTGGGAATGAAATAGTCCTTGAGAACGACATCTTCAGCAGTCTCGTGAGGCAAATCCAATGGCAGGATATTAGCAAACCGCTGAACTTCGTGGATAACAGCATCTGTATATGGCATTTGAGTTCGATGCTCAATGCGTGGGGGGTTTGATCCGATCACTTGCTCTATCTCTTCTTGGACCTTTCCTGAGGAGAGAAACCAATGCAAGAAAGAGCCAACGATTCCTTCACCCCTCAGGTATACTGGGCTGCACTGATGCAAAACTATGGAAGATCTTGAGT
Organism: Alectoris magna; assembly: GCA_030625065.1. Taxonomy (NCBI): domain Eukaryota; kingdom Metazoa; phylum Chordata; class Aves; order Galliformes; family Phasianidae; genus Alectoris; species Alectoris magna. Next base: position 110,791,018 of record CM060562.1, on the reverse strand, counting down.
GAAAGCCATACACTCTCCCAAAGTCTTTTAATAGCGGGAGGTGAACTGAACTACAGTGTCTGATTGTTTCTTTGCCGATAAGAAACCTATGGAAAATTTAAGAAGGCTCTTCAGTAGGTAATATTTTTCCCTGTCAACTAAATATATGTGTAAAATTGCGTATAAGTTCTGTTTTCTTATATATCCTTGCATTAAAATATTAACGATGGAACCAGTAGAATTACTTCCTTTTTTTTTTTCAGTTTCACATTCTCTGCTGGGTTCCGTGTTGTTTTCTGGGAGGTGGAAGGCAGCAGCTTCAGGTCAGTTTGGCAGAGGTAGCAAAGTGTCCCTCTCTGCAGATGTTGGGCGAAGAGCAGTTCCCTGAATACTCTCAGGCATTTAAAGTGCAAGTCTCTTCCACTGGTTATCCATGGGGTGTTTCTGAAGGAAATCTGGAACAACTTCATTGCCCAACTCAGGATAGCTCTGCTTTTTTGTTCTATTTTTTTTTCTAATGATTGAGATTTTACTGAGAAAAGAACTTGGCCCGTATGAAAATTGTCAGTAATTTACAATGTAGGCTGGCTAATGTGTCCCTCACTGGGTCTGAACCACAGGGTGTAGTCATACCTAGATAATAATTAACTGAAAATCTTGTCTTTTTCTTTTAGCAGATTCGTTAACCATCAAAGGTCCTGCTCAGTTCCTAATGTGCTGAGTTCAAGAGCATCTGTCATAAAGCCACTTACTCTGAATTTCAGGGTACTTTAGCATCAGCAGAAAGCTCCAGTTTAGTGTGGTGGAAATGGTCTCAACACCAGCAGTGAACAAGTTGCTCACCAAGCTTAGCAGGTTGCCATTATGGAAATACCCATTGGTAGTGGATTTCTCCTGAAAGAAGTGGGTGATGTAGAAGGGTGAAAACTTTAAGCTTTCCATGGAAAATGCAATACTGAGAGCTAAATGTTTGCTAATAAGTCCTCTATTTAATATAAAAGACAAAGAGCTTTGGGCTTATACCCAGGTAACTGTTGTCAGAGGTTTTCTTTTGTGTAACTTCTGCCCATATTGAGGCCAGCTTCAAAGAGAGTTGGTTTATCAGTGTAAAAGGTAACTAAGATGAATCACAGCCACCAAACAAGGATCCCAGTAGAGTCCAGGGAACTCTTTTGCTCTGTAATGCATTATGTTTTTGGAAGAGTCAGAAGGACTAGGACAGAGCATATGGACAGGTGTAGCCTTGGTAAATGTACCCAACTAGTCTGGAGAAAAGCTTAAAGAAAGAAATTTTTGCTGATTAAAAGGAGTCAGAACTGCAACAGAATGAAATATCCATTCATACCCACTGATTCTTCAGCCCTGTTTGGCTGAAGATAAATTGCCAAAGAAAGCGAGCTGTGGTTATTAGGACTCAAAGGAAATTGTGAATGACTTCACAAAAGCATTAAAGTTTGAAGGAAAAAAGATTCAGTTACCTCCTGCTGTTTAACAAGGAAAGCATCAATGAAACTTCTTTGATCGTTTTTGTCCAGAGTTTTGAGGTTTTCTAGGAAAGTAACTTTTACGTAAGCATGGAATTCATCTCTGTTTTTGAGAAGAGTCTTGTTGGCCCTCAGGAGGAATCCAAGGTATGGGAAGATGTTATACATCTGCAAGAGTGAAAGATGTTAGCACTTAGCTGGCAGAAGTCTAAATGCATTTTACAGGAACAAATGAATAATATCATGTCCCCTTTTCAGATACAAAGATACAATGACTTCACATTAACATTTTGTTATTTAGAACATGACAGGACAAATTCATGGTAGAAAATCCCCCTAAGGACGGGTGAATACAGGGAAACAGAAACATTCGAGGAGTACTACAGTTATTTCCCATGCATCTCAGTCTGTGTCACCACACAAACATATATGGAGCATAATTACAAAATGAAAGGAAGAAATCAGTATAAAAAACTGTGTCTTGCCACTGTTGCAGTGGTATAAACAGTGGTACGTTAAACCCTTTCCCTCTGGAGAATGGAAATGGAATTGTGCAGATGCATGCGGTGATATCTACACTGCTGATGGCTAAAAACCATTGAAACTTCAAGTTTGTTTGTTTGTATTTTAATGAAAAAGAGCACCTGCTAACTGAAGTGTTATCCTGCAACTTTGTTTATTGTCTAAGCCAGCTTTTCTGCTGAATATTTTTCCTGTTTTGAAGCCTAACGGGACAGAAGTGATTCTGGTGTGTGTCAGCATTGCATACATTTATCTGAGCTTATCACTCATCGAGGTGTTTCCCCATACAAGTAGCATGGAAAAATATGCTCTTTATCAAGGCTTCTTATACAGGTAGACCATATCCTCCATAGCTTCTCCCTTTCCCATGCCCAGAGAGTGTACTGTATGGGCAGGTCACTGTATGTGTGTGAGACATATTCTGGGGGAAAGTTAACTTATAGAAAATTAAACTGACTACTATATATTCCTCTATAATTCTATTTTACATTTTATTTTGTTTTATCTTATTTCTCCCATCCATTTCACGTCAATACTCTGCAAATAGGAAATATCACAAGGGAAAAAGGAAGGAAGAAGAGAGAAGGTAATTTAATTTGTTATGATATTAAGGGTTTGGTTGTTGGCTTCATGATGACCTGATTGCCTTGTAAGCTTTGTTTTGTCCCACAGTGATTGTAAACTTATTATCTCTCAATATCTCAGTCTTTTTTTGTTTAAGAATGTCAATGGACTACCAGTATAATTTCACAATAGAATAGCAACACAAGAATGTTTAACGTTACCGTAACCAAAGGTTTCCCTGCAAGCCTCATGCTTTCATTGGTCAGATGTTGAAGCCTTATAAATCTGGAGTCCTTGTAGTCAAATCGTTTTCCAAGTAATATTGATACGATAATGTTAGCAACTGCTGCATTAATTATTTTACTAGCATCAAAGGGTTTTCCTACACGGTGAGCAAAAGAACACGTTACATTGTGGGAAGAGACTACATAAGTTAAACACTAATTATTACTATTTATTTCTTTTTATTATTAGTGATTAGCGTTTATTGTCAACCGTGTAACCGTGCCAAATCAACAAAAAAGCCAGAGGAGCCAAATTAATCAAATTGATTTAGACCAAAGTGAACAGCTGGAGAACTTGAGAAGGTTATTATCAAGCCACGGGGTACCTGGGCTGGATGGGGCTGCGAGCAACCTGATCTAGCGAGCCTCCCTTCCTGCAGCAGGGAGGTTGGAACTGGATGATCTTAAAGGTCCCTTCCAACCCAAACCATTCTTTGATTCTATGATAATTTGAACAAAACCTTACAGAGCTGAAGAACGTCTCATCTACCCACCTTCTTGTGACCCAATGTTGTCTATCAGATAGCCATACTCCTCCACAATGCGGTCCTCAATGGCTCTTTTCCCCATCCCAAAGTCTCGTAAGGTTGTGAGAGTAAACCTTCGCATCACTTTCCAGTTTTCACCGTGAGCAAAAACAATCCCTGACACAAAGAGGAGATTCCAACACAGTGGCAGATTTAGACTAACTGGTCTGCAGACAAATAACACAGACAGCAGTAGCAGTAAGTTTGGAAACAGGTTAAATTCTGTCTGACTGAGGAAATAAATGTTTCCCTAAATTTGTTCAGACTTCAACAAAAGAAAGAAAAACAAAATTTGGTTCAAAATTTGAATAAATCCGCTGAAGCTAATGAGGTTATAACTCTCTATTTCCAGTGCCTTATATTTTCTCTGATTCCAAGTGACGTGACATCCTCTGCTTTTTAAGTAGGAAACAAAGCTTTTTGATTAGGAAGAAGAAAACCAACTCACCGTTTCCTCTGGTCAGATCTTCAAAGATTGGGATTTTAGGTCTCTCTGCAAATGCATCTGCCTGGTTTATGAGAGCTTCCTTCACAGTCTCATACCCAGAGATCACTACTATTTTCCTTTGCCCCATCTGAACGCTGAAGACAGGACCATATTCTTTTGACAGCTGACAGAAGAAGTTAACAGTGAATTACAACAAATTCACCACTTTTTCAGTGCTGCTTATTTACCTGCTTTGTCTGTAAGTTATGAAAATGTTATCCTAAGCAGTTTTGCCTGAGCTGGTACCTTTTAAGCTTGTCTTAACATTGTGTACTTGACACAATGTTCTTGGTTCTCATGACAGTATGAGGTGTTTTACATGACTGAATTCCTTTCTAGAGTGTTTGTACAGGGAATCTGAAGGTAAGATTTAGCACTGGCAGTCAAAGCCATCAGCAAGTGCCAGCACCTGTACAAAATGGCGTAGCACCAGCAACATGTGTCTGAATTAAGGCTAATGCCTTGGGTGGGGGTCTTGTCATCCCAGACTCTTGTAGCTGCAGCAGAATTTGATCTTTACAGAGGGTGTTCCTCACTAACAGCCTTCTGCCATTTGCAATGTTGGTGCTGAGGATGAACGTATGGTTTCCAGTTGTGTTTATGCACAGAACGTGTGTGAATTCCAAGCCTTGTGCTGAGCTCAAGTTGGGGGATCAGCCTTCTCTGATAGAATAGACACAGGAATTACAGCAAAGATATACTGGTTTTGTTGACCTGAAAGGAAATGGAGCCTGCTTTTGCCATGCCAGTTAGATTGCATGGGATATCTACTCATTATTTTCCAAAACTGCATCTGAGTGTTCTTTCAATGCATGATTTTGACATTCATGCAGATATGTAGGTACAAATATTCCATTTAAAATCATCACCAAGGAGAAATTGCAGTTTCAGTATCTGACAGAAATAAACCCTAAGAGGACAGAACCAGGCTCATAGAAATCTTCTGACTCAAAGCCAGGTAAGCCTGCCAATAAACTCAGTCACGTAATCTGCAGAAGGGAAGCAGATTTGTTACTTTAGTTTGTTTAGATCTTTTCTATATATTCTGGCAACTACAGGACCTGAAAATTAGAAGTATATAGTTATCTTTTGGGAGGAAGGGAGGAAAGGAAGATGGGAGGCTGCTAAGTGTGTGAGACAGTGGGCTATAGTTACATAACCCACACAACCACTGGAAGATGGAGGGAATTATGAGCCCTGTGAGAACTGTTTGATGCTGAAACCCAAATGCATGAAGTTGCAGTGAAGGGAGTTGTTATAGCAAAGAACAAATCTTGCTGCATTCAAATAACTGCTCAAATGACCATCTCCTGTCCTTATTGTGGGTCACCTGTGAGATAATGAATCAAGTGAGGTACGGGAAATTCTCTGACATTTTTGTCTATGCAATTATGTGTAATTATGGGAACAATAAGATCATAGAATATCCTGAAGAATGGAATAGAATATCCTGGAAGCGATCCACAGGGGTCGTTGAGTCCAGTATAAGAGATAATGACTACCTGTAGATAAGTCCTGTAGGGTCTCTTCAAATCAAACAAATGAAGATTTCCAATGATGGGTAATGCCCGTGGTCCTGGGGGAAAGTTCTTTCTCCGGTGGTTACTCCAGACACCTCCAATTTTCATAATGAACAAAAATGTCAGGATGAACACTAAACCCATGGTAGTGCAGTTGCTCCAATCCATCTCTGTCCAGCCGAGTGTTAGCTACAAAAGAGACAAGAGACTCTGGATTTCTGTCTTCTTGACAAAAAAAAAGAAAAAGAGAAAGCTATAAGAAACATTAGTCCACAAACCTCTATTCCAGTGAAGGGTATTGCGCTTGGTGACTAGTTTGCTCTCTTTCCCTGTGCTTGTTAATGAGTTACCAGTATGGTACAGAGTCAGTTAAATGTTTGCCAAGCCTGTGTGATTGGGTGGCAATCCTTCATTGTCCAGCAATGATAGTACAGAGGTCATGAATCTGGTGTTTGATATAAAAGTCATGAATTCTGCATGTCATTCAGCTTACTGATAGATTTTCACCCCTAGCACAGGCACAGCATCGATACCTGGAGTGCTGAAATCAGAATGCCAATACCCAAGTGATCAATACACAGAGATATTTTTGCTGAGTGCTCAGGCGCTTTTGTAACTTTGATCTTATTGGACTGATTGGGAATTTCAAATCACACAATCATGGAATCATTGACAGTGACAGGGACCTCTGGAAGTCAACTGATCCTATCCCCTTCCTCATGCAGGAACACCTACAAATGGCTTTTGAAGATCTCCAAAGAGGAGACTCCACAGGCTTTTTGGGCAACCTGTGCCATCCCTCAGTTACCTGGACAGTAATGTTGGAATCATTGAATCATGTGATCATTAAGGCTGGAAAGAACTGTAAGATCATTAAATTGAACCATCAACCCATTACCACCATGCCCACTAACTGTGTCAGGGACACATTCACACGTATTTTGAACACCTCCAGGGACAGTGACTCCACCACCTTCCTGCGCAGCCCATTCCAATGCATTACCACTTTTTTAGAGAAGAAAATTTTCCAACCTGAATCTCCTCTGGTGCAACAACTTGAGGGAATGACTTCTCGTCCTATTGCTCTTACCTGGGAGATGGGGCTGATCCCCACCTCAGTACGGATTCCTTTCAGGGAGTTGGAGAGAGCGATGAGGTCTCCCCTGAGCCTCCTCTTCTTGAGGCTAAACAATCCCAGTTCCCTCAGCCACTCCTCGTAAGACTTGTGCTCCAGACCTCACAGCTTCATTGCCCTTCTCTGAAAAAGCTCCAGGTCCTGAATGTCTTTCTTGTAGAGGGTCCCAAAAGTGAACACAGCACTTTAGGAGAGGTCTCACCAGTGCTGAGTACAGGGGGATGATTACCTCCCTGCTCCTACTGGCTGCACTATTTCTGATACAAGCCAGGATGCCATTGGCCTTCTTGGCCACCTGAGCACACTGCTGGCTCATGTTCAGCCAATTATCAACCTGCATCCCCAGACCCATTTCTTCCACACAGTCTTCCAGCCACTCTGCCCCAGTCCTGTAGCGTTGCCTGGGGTTGATGTGACCAAAGTTTAAGACCTGGAATTTTGTCTACTTGAACTTCATACAGTTGGCCTCAGCCCATCAATATGGTTTATCCAGAACCTACTGAAATGCATTCCTACCCCGAGACAGGTCAACACTTCCTCTCAACTTGGTGTCATTTGCAAACTTATTGAGGGTGCACTCATGACCAGCCGTCAGCTGGATTTAACTCCTTGCACAACCACTTTCTTCACTCAGCACTCCAGGAAGTTCTTTACCTAGCAAAGAGTATACTGTCAAAGCCATGAGCAACCACCTTCTCCAGGAGAATGCTGTGGGAGACAGTGTCAAAGGCTGCACTAAAGTATAGATACGCTACATTCACAATATATTTGCAGGGAACCTCTGGTGTTCCAGTTCATACTCACTGCCTTTTGTACTGGCACTGGACACCATCGAGCAGAGCCTGACTCCATCCTCTCTGCACTCTCCCTTCTAGTATCTATGGACACTGATAAGACTCTCTCCAGTATGCCCATGTCTCTCTAGTACTGGGGGTCCCAGAAATTGACACATCACTCTGGCTATAACCTCACCAATGCTGAGAAGAGGAGCAAGTTTATCTCCTTTGACCTGTTGGTAATACTGCAGCCTAGAATGCAGTTAGCCTTCTTTGCTATCCCTTCTTTCACCCAGAGGGTGGTGACGCACTGGAACAGGTTGCCCAAGGAGGCTGTGGATGCTCCATCCCTGGAAGCACTCAAGGCCAGACTGGATGTGGCTCTGGGCAGCCTGGTCTGGTGGTTGGCGACCCTGTTCATGGCAGGGGGGTGTAGCTAGATGATCTTTGAGGTCCATTTCAACCCAGGCCATTCTACGATTCTATGATATGGTTCTATAACGGCACTTTGCTGGCTCATGGTGAGCTAGAGGACCACCAGGATCCTCAGGTCCTTTTCTGTCAAGCTGCTTTTCAGCTGGGTGATCCCAAGCACAGAGGGAGCGATTCATGGGCCTGTTCTTCCGCAAGTGCAGGACTTTGCTCTTTTCCTTGTTGAACTTGAGGTGCTTGACAGCCTATTTCTCCAGCCATTTGATATCCCTCTGGATGACAGCCAGATCCTCTGGTATATCAGTCATTCCTCTTAATTTTGTGCCATCAGCAATTTTTCTCAGGTTACGTTCTGTCATTCATTCTGTCTTCCTCTATATCATTAACGAAGTTGTTAATACTGGACACGGTATTGATCCTCTAAAAGTCTTACAGGCCCCGAACTAGACTTGGCACCTCTGCCCACCACCCTCTAGGCCTGTTTGTTCAGCCCTTTGCAACCTACCTCACTGTCTCCCCATCCAGCCCATTCTTTATCAGCCTCACTATGGAGGTCTTATGGCAAATGGTGTTAAAAGCTTTGCTTAAGTCCAAGAAGACTAGGTAGTTTTCAAATGTTCGTTTGACTAAAAAGCTACAGCAGGGCTCTTCAATAAACAAGTTGGAGGGACCCAAATGGTGCCATGGAAGCACTGGTTTGCCAAGTTCCTACTGGAAATACAGCACTGATTTTTTCCCGACACAGACTTTCCATTTCAGGTGCAAAACTGTTCAGTTTTGAAGACAACAACATTAGTGACAGCTTGATTTGAAATCGAGAATTTATTGTTTTCCTGTGTTCTTCTAATTTTTATTAATATACATATTATTCCTTAGAAAATTAAATTAATTTCAACTTCCAGATGACGTGCCAGCCTCTACGAGTCCTCTATGTGACTGCACTGAAGTTCTGCATTAGTGAGCACCTTACATTTATCTCACGTTGAACTGTTCAGTTACATTTGTGTGTGTGTCTTTGCATACATTCAGGGCAGTGGTATGGGGACAAAACGTGTAATGGGTCATTTTCACTGGGCAGCTTGAGTGCAGCCATGCTGGAGGAGGAAGGTGAATGTCCTTGTGTGCATATGTGAGATCTGTGCAACACCCTGTGAGCTCTGGCCACAGGTCTGGCCCCAGACTCTTTTCTTGAGGGGAACATGCAGTGGTGTAGGGATGGACTCATTCATCCTCACAGGGACCACCACCAATCTGCTCATTCAAGGAGTGGCAGAAGGTCAGGACTGCCACGTTTTGCAACGGTGGGTGACACACCTCTTGCTATGAGTCAAGGTGTACTTGGGCTAGAAACCACCTACTAGATTCAGAAGTACCAAACTTCCCTGGTAGGAATAGAGGTGAACTAAGATAGATAGATATTTCATCTGAGTGTTCCAGGAAAAGAAGGCAGCTGATAAAAGTCCTTAGGAACGTGACACTGCACAGACCTCGTGAGTTACTGGGGCAATGACAAACCTAGTGGTGGCAGAGAGATCCAGGTCTGAGGGGGAAACTCCAGGAGGAGGCTGGAAGGTGAACTTCTGCAGGAGGCTGGTGAAGAAGAGGAAGAGCTCCATTTTGGCAAGAGTCTCACCGGCACAGATCCTCCGCCCTGCAATGAAATGCAGAATGGTCCATAAGAGTCAGTGGGAGATGTTGGGTTTGTTTTTTTTTTTCAGTTGTGAGGGGCTTTGAGCTTTAGGAGAGTGAATTCAGAGTTCAAGTCCAATGGGTAAAGCTGGGGTATTCAAGTTAGCAGATGTAGGTGGAGAGAAAAGGAGACGTAACATCTGGGAAAAGTTTGAAATACCAGGTTCAGTGAGAAAGAAGGAATCCCAGATGTCCAGTTCCCCTCAGAGCTCAAAGAGCAGAATAGAACAAACCTGCTGAAAAAGGCATGAAAGCATCCTTCTTTACAAACTTCCCCTCCGAGTTGAGGAAATTCTCAGGGTGGAAGGAGCATGGTTTCTCCCACTGGGTTTTGTCTTGCAGGACAGAGTTGAGCAAGGGGATGACATAGGTTCCCTGCAAACCGAGGTAGAGCTGTTATTGCACTAACAGTGGCATTGTCGGGAGTGACGGTGAACACTGGAGCTGAAGAAATTTAACATATTAACATATTAACAGGGTAGCTGCTGCTAAAGTAGCTGTGAGAACCCCAGAGTGAGTGAGCATCCCTGGGTGCAAGACAGACTAGAAAGGAAGAGGCGTCACACTGGAGATAGAGGGAAAGAAAGAAGTGCTGCTGGTGCCTTACCTTGGGAATGAAATAGCCTTTGATAGTGACATCCATGGTAGTCTCATGAGGCAAGTTCAATGGCAGGATATTAGCGAACCTCTGAATTTCATGTACAACAGCATCTGTGTATGGCATTTTAGTTCGATGCTCGGTTCTTGGGGGGTTTGATCCGATCACTTGATCTATTTCTTTCTGCACTTTTTCTGTGAAAAGAGCATATGGATCATACATACATTGTTCAAATCTCACTATCCTCTGCTAGGAATAATGGGATAAGGAGAACTCGCTTTTTATTCATCCCTGCTTGGGTGCAGGGCAAGGTGACCTGATGAGAAGAAAGCCACTGAATGCCTGGTTTCCACTTACTCTGAATTTCAGGATATTTCATCATGAGCAGAAGGCCCCAGCGCAAAGTGGTGGCCGTGGTATCCATGCCAGCTATAAACAGATTTCTCACAAGCTCAGTTAAGTTTTCATCATCAAAAAATGTATTGGCCTTTCCTTTCTCCTGGAAAAATGAAACAGTATTGATATCAGCCAGTTAAATACCCAAGAAGACATTTTTTTTTTTCATTTTGGAAAACAGGGGAAAAAAAGATCATACACAAACCTCAGGGAAGGATTAAAAGTGTAAAGATGTAGGAAGTTTTTGAGGGAACACCTGCAGAAGTCTGTAATAAGTTGAGTCTTGAAATACTGAGTGCTTGGACTCAGTGCTTTGACTCTGCTGCCCATAGGAACACACAGTCAAGTCGGCAATGTTAATTGCAGCAATAACAAGAATATTTTGAAATATAGGGAGCAGTCACTGGGTTAACCCAAGTGATGTAGCCAAGTTTTGCATCCCTTGTTCCACGGAGCAGAGCATATCAAAGAATGCATGTATGCAGTGAAAAAGCTTGAAAGAAAAGTGAGGTGATATGAGGAGGCGGCTGGCATTCAATTACCTCTTGTTGTCTGACAAGAAAAGCATCAATGAAACTCCTCTGGTCGTTTCTGTCCAGGACTTTGAGATACTTTGTGAAAGTAACCTTGATGAAATTATTGATTTCTTTTAAATTCTCAACAAAACTTTTGTCGTCCTTCAGGAAGAGTCCAAGGACGGGGAACATGTTGTACAGCTGCAGGATACACAGATGCAGAGGAAGAAAAAGCAGCTACTAAGTAGACGTACCACTATTCAACAGTGTATATTAACAAAAGCCCTTACAGAAAATATAGAATAGCCTTATAATCTTGATGCAAAACACTCTTTACCCACTTTCTTCCCTGCCCATCTATGTAAAATTGTCAAAATTTACTCTGTCTTATGTATTAGTCACTCTAGCTGATGGCCTAGAAATCCCACGTTTATCATATGTCTTTGATGTAATTTCCTACCTCTCCACTCTTAGACCTCTCATCCCTCCCTCTCCGACTTGGTTGGAGTTGGGTGTCTCAAGAGACATTTACAATTTAAGGGACAGTTGCAGACATTGTTCTTTGAATGGGAGATAGGAAGTAATGGGCAGCTTCTATCACCTGGGGACACTCTCCTTTTATTGTATAGCATGTTCTTCAGTTCCTCTTCGTGAAGAGAAGCTACACTCCCCCACACTAAGAGAAACCCTTATGTAGTACCAAAGGTCTGCTTCCTGCCACTTTGGGATGCATTTGTCGTACACAGATAAATTTCAGTGATCGGGAGTGGAGTAGAAGCACTGTTCTCACTCTGTGTTGTGCTTGATTTTGAAGAGAAACTTTCAAACAGTATGAATTACCGACATTGATGGACTTCCAAAAAGCCTCATATTTTCATTTATCAGTGACACAAGTCTTTTGAACGTGGGGTCTTCATAGTCAAACCGCTTTCCAAGCAATACGGATACAATGACATTAGCAACAGCAGAATTCAACAACTCAGTCATCTCAAGGGGCTTCCCTAGCAAAGGAAAACATGGTACAAACAACACCATCAATGGTTATTGTAATTAATTAAAATATAACAATAGCGCATAGAGTCTCATTGAAGTCTGGGAAATGATAGGCACAGAGTTGGCTTATTAGAAAGATGGAGAGAGATTTTTTAAAAGGGAATGTAGTGAAAGGACAAGAAGCAGTGTTTTAAAATGGAAACAGGGTAGTTTCGGGTTAAATATATAGAAGAGATTCTTCACAATGAGGCCGATGAGGCAATGGAACAGGATGCCTGGGGAAGCTGTGGGTGCCCCATCACTGGAGGTACTCAAGGCCAGACAGGATGGGGGTTCTGAGCGACCTGATTTAGTGGAAGGTTTCCCTTTATTTCCCAGGGAATTTGGACTAGATTGTCTTTAGAGGTCCCTTCCAACCCAAGCCACTCCATCATTCTATGATTCCATTCTAAGTCCTGCTGTTGGTAACTGAACCTAGTGACAAACAATCCTGGATGATGCTGGAAAAATGTATGACAGATGAAATACATGACAGATGAATCATCTGTCTCCTAGTGGAAGGCATTTTCCAGACATATGCCTCCATGGGCAATCAATTTTTCAGAATAGATGTGCACATCCTTGCAATTGCCTTCTACGTTTCTCCTCAAAGTCTGTCATTTATGGAGGTGCTATGGAATAATAAGCCCTTTTCCTCAACTGTACTGTTTTGTATTAAACTCTGTACTGGACTTCCAGTACTTCACTAAAAGCTCTTCATTTACACACCAGGCAATAGCCAGGTGGAGAGACAAGGAGACAGACACAACTCATGTTACTCATCACAGCATTGATATTGGAGAATGATGTATCTCTGACAGAGGCCTGTATCTCTTCTTCCTTGATCCCTGATATTCCTGAAAAGACCTTGTGAGAAAAGTCAGGTACATGCTATCAAATTAAGAGTACCTTACCTTTCTGTGACTCGATTACGTCTGTCAGGTATCCATACTCCTCTACAACATGATCTTCTATGACCTTCTTTCCCATCCCAAAGTCTCGTAAGGTTGTAAGAGTAAATCTTCGCATCACTTTCCAGTTTTCTCCACGGGCAAATACAACTCCTGAAATGGAAAATTAAAACGCATACGTAATGATTTAAGCAAAGATACTTCATCTATTCTGTAGTGGTTTCACACTGATGGAATGCTGAGGTTCATCACACTTCTCTTTCACCTGCGCCTCCTGAAAAGAACAGGGGCAGAAAATATGAGAGCAGCCCACTCACCTTTTCCTTTTCCTGTTTTTTCCACAATTGGTATTTTCGGTCTCCCAGCAAATGCATCTGCATGATTCACCAGAGCTTCCTTCACCGTGTCGTATCCTGACAGCACCACCACTTTCCTCAGTCCCATCTGAACTGTGAAGACCGGGCCATACTTTTCAGACAGCTAATAGAATGAAAAGAAAGAAGAAAAGGATGAAGTTTGGCAAAGTGAAAAATACTTGTTTTTCAGCAGGCTCAACGTTCTTCTACCCACGCAGCACTATTTTCACCAAAGCCCTGGGGTTTTCTGCTACCAGGTATGAAAGTATAAGCAGGGAGTTTTTTTTCCTAGTTTGTTCTGGGAAACCAGGAACTTTTCTCCATCAAGGGAGAGGATCAAGAATTTGTTTGCTGCCAGTTTCCCAAAGGCTGAGTCCAGTAAACAGCTCTGGTCTCCCCCCTAATTGTTTCAGCAGTCCCTGGTGAAGTTTGTTTAATAAGAAGAGATCCAGGACCCCTCTCTTCTTGTTACCCTTGCCTGAAGAGTGCTAACATTTCCTCTGTTGCACAGAACTAGGTCAGTTCTCTTGATAACGTGGCTGGAAGCCAATTCCTCTGCACTACACAATATCATACGGTAGGAAGAGAAGTTACTGCAACGAATAATACTGTTGTGTTTGCAATTTGCATGCTTTAGGATCTTTGTATCCCTTTCAAGGTGTCAGTGACCGTCTTAGAGTGAGATATCTAAGGAAAGATATCTATGATTCTATGATTCTATGAAAGGAACAACAGAAGTTACCTGTAGCATCGTCTGGCCAAGTTTCTTTAGGTCCATGATGTGCAGATTTCCAATGATGGGTAAAGGCTGTGGTCCTGGGGGGAATTTCACTTGGCTCCTCCAGAAATGTTGTGTTTTCAGAACCAGCAGGAGAATGAGGATTAACAGTAACCCCACAGGAACAAGGCTGGCCCAATCCATTGCCTTTCAGCAAAAGCTTAACTGAAGAGATGATAACTCAAGCAAGCTCTTACCAGGAGTAGTTTCAAGCAATAATGGCACTTCTGCACCAAGAGGTGTAGAAATTGAGGGATGAGCTTCACTTCTAAGAAATGCTAGAAGTGACAACTGTTCTGCAATTTTACCCTCATAAAGTACCTACTAGGCAGTACCAAATGCCCTTATTTTATGCTCTCCTGGTTACTGTTTAATGAGTTATGTCTCAATTAGTGTTGTACATTGGTAGAGGTGTCTGGGGGCACAAATGCAGTAAGGGCAACACAAATTCTGCCTTGAACTTTGAGACTGAAACCAGTAGACCATACTGGAGACACTGAAAACTAGAGAAGTGTGTCTGCCAAAGAGATGCAAGGGTCATTCCTTTCATTTAAATGCTCTGTTCTTAGGCATTGCTGCCTCATCATCCTCTTTAAAACTTCCAAACTTTCCTCCGGCAATATAACCAAAGGATCCCTAATCTTATTGCCATAAAATTGTATTCACAACTTTTAGTACATCCACTAGTTCTTGTTCTCACTCCAATTTTCCCTCTTTGTCTCTAGTTTCATTCCACTTCCTTCACCCCTCTTCTTATCTATTTATGTTCTTCCTCAGGTAGGTTAGACACCTAAATCCTTCTTGTCACTGCTGAGGTCAGTAAGCTCAGTTCTTGGAGGCCTTTACTCTGACATCATCTGATTGGTCTTTGTCCAGTTTGATGTCAATAGCCAAGGAAGAGATAAGACTGCAAAGTGAGGGACAAAACCTTCAGGTCCTAGAAGGTCCTGAGTTGAAAGCCAGGCCTGAGGGATACAGTTATTGAAGAAAGATGGCTAAAGCATAGTCAATGACTCAATGACCTGATGTAGATGGGTGACATGTGGTGTCCTTCAGGGGTCAGTACTGGGACCGATGCTCCTCAGTATCTTCATCAACGACATTGTGAGATAGAGTGCACTTTCAGCAGTTTGTGGATGATACCAAGCAGGGTGGTGCAGTCAACAGACACAATGGATGGGATGCCATCCAGAGAGATCTAGATAGGCTGAGCAGTGGGCCCAGGTCAACCTCATGATGTTCAACTACACCAAGTGCAAGGTCTATACCTGGGTCCCATCAACCTCCATTACCAGTACAAGCTTTGGGATGAATAGATAGAGGCCAGCCCTGCTGAAAATGAGCTTTGGGCACTGGTGGTTGGCAGCTGGACACGAGCCAGTAATGTGCCCTTGCAGCCCAGAAAGCCAACCATATATTGGGCTGCATCAAAACAAGCATGGCCAGCAGGGCAAGGGAGGTGATCTGCTCTGCACTGGTGAGGCCTCACCTGGAGCACTGCATCCAGATGTGAAGTCCTCTAGTGCAGGAGAGACATGGATCTGCTGGAATGCGTCTAGAGGAGGGCCACAAAAATGATCCAAGGGATGGAACAGCTCTCCTAAGAGGACAGGCTGAGAGATCTGGGGCTGTGCAGCATGGAGAAGAGAAGGCTGCAAGGTGACCTGAGAGCTCCTAAAGGGGAGCTACAGGAAAGAAGGGGACAGACTCTTTATCAGAGTCTGTTGTGACAGAAGAAGGGGAAATTATTTCTAACTAAAAGAGGGGAGATTTTAATTGGATATAGGGATTTATTTTTTATTAACAGGAGTAATGAAACACTTGTACGGGTTGCCCAGAGGTGTGGTGCATTCCCTATACATGGAGACACCCAAGGCCATGCTGGATGGGACTCTGAGCACCTGATGGAGCTGTGGAGCAAGCTCCCCCTTGTTCACTGCAGGGGAGTGGGAAGAGATGGCCTTTCAGGGTCCCTTCCAATTCAGATGGTGCTGTGATTACATAAACCTGGCTGGGAGCCTGGAAGAAGATCTAGAGCAAGCCTGCTCTCCCACTGGCCCTGAGTCTGCTGCTGCCACTTGGGTCACTGGAGTAAAGGCCAGGTCATTTTGTTTTCTTGGATGATGCCCCAGAAAATGTTTAAAGCTTATGTCCAACTGTGTGCTAATTGGTGTGTTTCTTCTGCACCTCTGCAAAGCAGGTAAAAAGGCACTGTGAGCCTCATTCTTTCCACACACACAGACAAGATTTAATTATTAACAAGGGATAATACTGACTCTCAGGTTCTGAAATGAAATGGTGATTCTGAGTTTTTTACTTACAGATGGTCAAGGGTTAGATCTGTGCAGAAGTTCAGAACATGTACAGCATTTCCCTGCATGTACAAGACTTGCCAGGTTATTGGAAGGGTGCTGTGGGACTGGAGGTGTCTCCAGAAATGCAATGGGAGAAGGAAATAAAACCCCAAACTCCATTGTCCTTGTCTGCTCAGCCCTGCTGGTTCCTTCCAATAGGTCTCTGGCTCCTGCAATGCCAGCAGGTGGTGAGTGAGCTGAATAGTGTGGGTTTATTACAGATTAGGGTGATGGGCTTTGAATAGCTTTTCCCTGCAGGACACATCCCCACTCATAACTAACTGTGACATCAAGTTCAACAGGGGTGACCTTTATTGATATGGACTGATGTTATGCTTTGCTTCCTCCATGCTAATAAAAGTTTACTGGTTCTTTTTCCATCATCTTGATGTTTTTGGGGTTTAGGGGAACACTTATCCTAAACAATTACCACCTCGTTGCATCCAAATATATATTTAAGAACATTCTAAGCCATCTTACACAGTTTCCTAGGCTGAACCAGGCTTCTAGGCCTCTTCTTTGCTGAAAAGGAAACACGGACTTTCCTGAAAACAGCATCTGGGTTAGGTGGGATGAATTTCCATGTAGAAGGGCCCATCTCTCTGTTCCAGTTTTTGGGGAGCCTGAAGAAGTAATCCCTCATCTGACAAAAAGCAGAGGTCAGGAAAGAGCGGGTGAATGCCCATTTTGCTACAGAAAGATTGTAAGAACTGGACAACAAAAGCACAAAGTTTATTTTTTTTTCCCTTTGCTTCAATGAGAGAAACGTAATTCCAGAAGGGACCATTCTGGGAGATTTATTCGATCTGATAACTATGGCCTTGTCAGCATGGCTTCATCAGGGGAAAGTCCTGACTTAGAGATTTCATTTCCTTCTATGATAAGCTCACCTGCTTGGTTGATACAGGGAAGGTGGCAGACAGAATCTTTAAGGATTTTAGCAAACCCTTTGATGCTGTCCCCCATGGCACCCTTCTGGACAAACTCCCCCGCTGTGAGTTGAACAGATTTATGGTATGCTGGGTCTTAAGCTACTTGAACGTGTCCAGAAGAGGGCAGCAAAGCTGGTAAAGGGGCTGGATGCCATGTGTTATGAGGAGAGGTTGAGGACATTGGGTTGTCCAGTTTGGAGAAAAGAAGGCAGAAAGGCGACCTCACTGATCTCTGCTTCTTTCTGAGGAGAGGAAGAGTGTCAGACTCTGCTTCCTGGAAACCAATGGTGGAACATGTGGGGAATGGCACAAAGCTGCACAGGGAGGCTCAGGCTGGGCATCGGGAAAAATTTCTCTACTGTGGGGGTGGTCAAACATTGGCATGGGCTTCCTAGAGAACTGGTTGATGCCTCATGCCTGACAGTGTTCAAGAGGCTGTGAAATATTCTGTATATCCTGTAATAGGCTTGAAAGATAACGGTTGTTTCATTGTCTGTATTGACTCACTGGTGGCAAATGGTAAAATATAGATAACTTTGTAATTTGTGGGGTTTTTTTTTCTTTCCCTCCCCCCCCCCCACCCCCCTCATTCCAAAAGAACAAATATTGTGGGAAGACAAATTGGTTCAACCTGAGCTTGACATAATGACCATTTATGCTAAAAATAAAGACTTTTTTTTTGTTTATTTTTACAGAAATATAGCTACCGACAGCTCCTTCTGGAAGATATTGTGGTTAAAAAAACTTTTGGGTGTTGGTTTTCAGCATGAGAAACAGACAAGAGCATCGTAAGGACTTATATATGTTTTTCTACATGATAGCTTCAAATCTGCCGTGCTCATCAACATAGTTGTTGGAATTAATTTGATGCAGTTTCTCCTCTTCTGGAACCTGTCATAGAAATCAAAGAACAGTTCAGTTGATGAGATAAAGATATCCATTTTGTCACAGAAGGAGACCGAAGTGTGCTGAGGATGTAAATCTGTTTGCACATATTATGTGTCTATTTATTAATTGCGAGGAATTTACTAACACTAAAGGACCTTCAAGTGAGCAGGGTAGTTATTATTGCTGGTCAATGTAGGCTATGAGATCTTCATCCTTGATTTAAAGCTTTCATTCTCCTGTCAGTTCATATCACTTTTACATGACAGGGATATTCAGATTATTCAGACCTTGCTGAAAACCAGTGCTTGCTGCTTTTCCAATGTCAAACAGCAAACAGCTTGAAGAACTGCCATTAGCATTTTTTCTTTCTTTTTTTTTCTCCTTCCCGAGTGTCACATCTACAGCTGATCATAGAATCACAGAGTCACAGGTTCATAGAATGGCTTGGGTTGGAACAGACCTCAAAGATCATCCAGTTCCAGCCTTCTGCTATGGGCAGGTTTGCCCACCACTAGGTCAGGCACCAGCTCAGATTGCCCAGGGCCTCATCCAGCCTGGCCTTGAGCACCTCCAGGGATGGGGTATGCACTGATCTTTTGATTCACAACTTCCTGTTGAACCACAAGCATTCTACGACTAAAAGACTGGAGTTTTATTCATTAAAAAATTAATAAAATCTTGTTGGTGGTTAACAACATTTTATTGACATGTACCGTATATAAGATATAGAGCTTTATCTTAGAGGTAGGCAGTTGAACATCCTTGATTACCAGTGTGGAATAAGCAGACTCTTTAGAATGCCAATACTACGTGTCAATTACAAGAAGAGAGTGAGAACTCTCAGGACAAGAGGACAAAGGGAAGTGGTTTTAAATTGAGAGAGGGTAGATTTAGACTAAATATTAGGAAGAAATTCTTTACTGTGAGGGTGGTGAGACACTGGAACAGGTTGCCCAGTGAGGCTGTGGAAACCCCCTCCTGGGAAGCACTCCAGGCCAGGCTGGATGGGGCTGTAAGCAACCTGGTCTAGAGGGAGGTGTCCCTGCCTACAGCAGGGGGTTGGAACTGGATGATCTTAAAGGTCCCTTCCAACCCAAACCATTCTGTGATTCTATGATTCTATGAATTTAAAAAAGATATAAAGAACTCCACTGAGGCCTCAATTTCTTGGCTCTATTATTTCTGCTTTTCATTCAAAGCATGTCTAGGTGGCCGGTCAAATACAGGTCCAGAAGGTTGCCTTGATAAATTCACAGCCTGAGACTGGGCAATGTGTTTGAAAGTTGACTGATGCACAAACTTCAGTGTGTTGTATCTCTTCTAACATGATGAAACTATTGTTTCTTTGTTGTGATTGTTTTTAACAGTGGTTTGTATCTCACCTCCCAGTAAGCAGAGTCATCAAAGCAGTTCTGGTCAGATACTTGTCCCCAGATGGGCAGCTTTAAAATAGCACCTGCAGATAAAAAGACCTTATAAGTTGAAAAACACAGTGTCCAAAAATGTATTATTCAGATATGTCCTGGAATAGAATTATACACTCATAGAATCACCAAGGTTGGAAAAGATCTTGAAGGTCATCCAGTCCACTTATCCACCTACCACCAACATTGCCTCACTAAAACATGTCCTTTAGTACAACTCCAGGGCTAAGGAAGGCACCACTATCCAGCTGTTGGGAGATCATATGTTACAGTGGTTTCTTTAACAATATTAAGTCAAAAGAAATCACTAAAATATCTCAGCTGGCTCTTTTCCATATACAAAGCAGAAAAGATGGGAAGTATGGTTGAGATCCCACTGGACACGGGCCAGGCGTGGCTCTCCTGTAAATCCTGTGTTGTATCTACCAGTCCACTACGGATGTCTCAGACACCCTAGTGTAGAATGAGACACCTATATATGAGCAACAGAATCACATGAAAACATGGGACACCTAATGGGACACGACCTAGTCTCAAACTAGTTTCTGTTCAGCAATTGTTAGACTGAAATTCTCCAGGAGCACATCTCTGACATCACGTATATTCCAACTGCTGTGTGCAGTTGTGAACTGTGTATGTGAACTGTATGTGAACTGACCCGTCAGTGCTCCACCAAGCAGTGCAATTCCAATTGTGCTGCCCAAGGCAGCAGCCTGTTTGCCAGCAGTTAGTCGGACACCTTTCCTGAAACAGACAGAAACACATATCAACAATAAAAACTATGAAAGTACAGAGTGAGATTTGGTTTCACAACTTTATGTTTGCTCTCTGCTGGACAGAACAACTCATTGGAAAATAACCTTCCATTGCCATGGCAGCTGCAGAAGCCATATGGGACTGACTGTATTTTGGTTTTATTTCAAACTACAGCCTAGCACAAGTTCGTTGAAAAGGTTGCTAATATGTTCTCAGTCTTTAGAAAATGTTTCCCTTTACCAAGAAGACTACCATTCCATCTTCTTGTGGTCTTCTTAAGAGAGTGGAAATGGCCCATTTTGCTGATAGATATTTTTCTTGGAGATCGTGCTGTTGCCTGAGGTGTGATAGGTGCTCAGGTTGGAAAAGACCTTAAGGATCATAGAGTCCAACAACAACCCAACCATCCTGCCCTAACTAACAGCCCTCCATTCAATCATGGCCCTGAGCACCACATCCAAATGGTTTTTAAACACATCCAGGGATGGTGACTCAACCACTTCCCTGGGCAGCCCATTCCAGCGCTCAGTGTTTCAGAACACTGACCTGAAATCCAATCAAAGGTGAATTTCACAGAAACACAGAACTGCAGGTGTTGGAAGGGACTTCTGGATATCATCTAGTTCAACCCCTGTGAAAGCAGTTCCCTACACTGCTTTTCTGAAAATAAATCGTAATTAGATCCAACGAGAGTGGAAAATTAAAATAGACCTTCAGTAAAGGGGACTTCTTTCTGTTTTCTGAGTATAACTTACTTAGTTTCAGATTGTATCGCAGTCACTATGATGCCTGCAATACCTCCCAGTATTCCGGGTAAGCCATGTAAATTATGGACTCCACACGTGTCTTGAATTTTCAGCTTGGATGCCAAAACAGGCTGAAATGAGGGGAAATATAAAGTTCATGGTGAGTTTAGTCTCCACTCTGTCAAGAACAACATGCAAAAGAAAGTGACAGAGAAGACCAGGAAATGATTGGACACTTTTCAGATGTACAAAGTGTAGCCTTAGAATCTGTTATTTTCCCTTTCGCTGTGAAATTATACAAGGAGAGAAGATTGAGTGAGTACCTCCAATGATACTCCATTGTCCAAGTTACCATCATAAATGTAGCACTACAGAACACAGAATGGCAGTGATATTCCCAATGTCTTCAGCCACTGAAATTATCTCATAAGAGTATACTTTAATCACGTGCATTTTGAAATAATAATTCGAAAACAATAGAGAATTTACTCTCTGTAGTGTATCAGCCAGTTTCTTTCTATTAAAGAAAGCCAGCTCCAGTAAAGTTGGTGAAGCAGTAAGTAGGTGAGAGCAGAGGTAGGTCCTGGATACTTACAGTCAGGAAACGGAACCCGAGGACAGAGATGATCCCAGCGATGCTCCCAATACACAGAGCAGCAAAAGGGTATATTGTCAGGTCAGCACAGGTACCCACTGCTACTCCTCCTGCCAGGGTGGCATTTTGAATGAGAACCTGCACAGTGCACAACCATGAAGATGTTAGACATGGGACAGAGGTTTGTTTTGGGGCTGAATGACTTGTAAGGGATTTTTACAACGAAGAACAATCAGGAGTTTAAAACAGAGTTGTGTGTTAAGTGTTGAGGGTGCTTGTTCAAAGCAGTTCTAAGCCAGCAGATCTCTTTTGGGTACAAAACACAAACTAAGGCAAGATCATTTTTGGAATAAGACCCAAATGCCCTTCTTAATGTTGAACCAGTGTCAGCAGGTTCTGCAGACATGAGAGTGGAACCATCCTGATAGTATCTAGGAGCATTCTACTCTTCAAATGCAGTGAACCCATTGGGGAACCAAATTACATACATAAGGCAGAGTGGGTTAACTCAGATTGCAATATGACATTGCACCTTTCTGAAGCATAACAGCCCTAGTTGCATCTGCTTTGTAAGGGTTCCAGGTAGCTCATGGACACTGGGAACCAATCTAATCATCTGTATTATAGGGGGATTTCTTGATTTAGCAGAGGTAGTGGTAGGGCTCTTACCATACTGAATTTGCCTCTTTGATCCAACAGGCTGGAGAGGGCAAATGTTATAACAGCACATGCCGCCAGGGCGTAGTAAGTGTTGATAATTGTTTTATTCTTGTCATTTTCATCTGCAAGTGCAGAGTTAAAACTGGGCCAAAAAAGCCAAAGGAACAGGGTACCTGGATGGGCAAAAGTCAAAACAAAATGAGGACTATGCGGTCACAAGAGGCATTTCACTGTGAAAGATCCAACACAACAGCACTAAGTACATGAAATGAGGAAGATGGTCAATGAAAATGTAAAATAACCAGAAATGCTGGAAGAAATAGTAGTCGATGGCAGAAGCTTTTGGCTCTGGCAGTTGGGATTTTGATGCATGATCTCTGACCAATCTTACTGTAAGACTTTAACGTATTGCCAGCCCTCACCATGCCCCACACACCTTTAGAGCTCCCTATCCCTGTGAAAATGCCAGAGCAGGATGCATTAGCGAGGGAGTTCACACATAAATCTTTGGTCATTTTTTGGTATAACTGATAGCTTTCAGTTTATAAATTGATTTATGTGTAGATCTTGTGGGCAGATGGATGAAAACCCAATTCAACACCCATGTGCTTTCTAACATTCGGTAGTGGGGAAGCATAATAATAGGTGCTCATAAAAACATATGGATGAAAGAGGGGTGGAAAGCTGTTCATCTCTCAGTATTTCTTTGCTGTGCTTCTTTCACTTACCAATCATGGCAAATATGTCTGAGTGATAGTTAGACTCCTCATTTTCATGCTTGTTTTTCAAGCCAGGACGATACAAGATGAGTGTTACAGCCAAGCCAAAATAAGCTCCAAAGGCATGGATGGTCATTGAGGCTCCAATATCTGTGGCCTGTATCAGGGACCCAAAGTAGTACCACAATATTTACACAACAAAGAAATGAGGATTTGATGAAGGAGAACCCTGCATGACTGGAATCATTTCATAGTGAAAACGTGTTATAACAGGAAGTTGTGAGAATGGGAAACAATTATTTCTAAATAGTTTTACCTGAAATATTTCCGTAACTAGATGTTCATTGATTGCAAAGACTGTGATCTCCAGAAACGTCAGGAGAAGCATTTGAACAGGGTTGGTTTTCCCCAGGACTGCTCCAAATGAAATCAAAGCAGTTGCTGTGCTGAAGTCTGCGTTTATCATGCTGAAGGTGAGAAAACAAATGCAAGCAAACCAACAAGAAATGAGAGAGAAAATCAGCTTAATGGGAGCTGAAATGAAGATGTATTCAAACTTGTTATGTCATTAAATGACAGAGCAGTAAATCTTCAAACAAAATGCCACAAAGAATCTTCTTTTGTGGATTAAAAGTTAAATCAAAATTTCCTGGTTGGGTTGTGTGGGCATCTTATAGAAGACTGAGGAGAAAACTTGGGGAAGTTGCCTCCTACTCAGCTGTCTGAGATTACAGCCAAAATTTGGAAGGGGTGTGTGTTGAAGATGTCTGTCCCTATCCATTAGGGGTGAGGTTTCTTTCAAAATCTACAAGTTTTCCTAGAAAGCAGAACTGCATACATGGGAAACACTCTGACACCCTGCTAGAAGCAAGATGGATCAATGGAGGAGGGATTAGAAGCACCTAGAGGCATTACTCGTGAAGTCCCTTGTTCTGAGATTGGGCTCCAAACCCTGTGTTTGCACAAATTATTCCTCCCTAAGCAGGAGAAAACCTCATGTGTGGACTTCTCAAGCCTTTCCTTTGTGACCCCATGTGCCATGGAGGTACAGATCCCGCTGTGCCCACTGGGTGCAGGAGGGAGCTGCGCTACTGATGAAAATTCTTGCTTGCACAGCTCCAGAGATTCAAAGCAGTCTCTCTCATTATGTTCCACATGTAACTTCTCAGCTCAGATTTCATCCCGTATTCCCTTAGCCTGGTGCAGCAGGTGCTGCCATTTGGGTGAAAGACAGAAAGGTTGATAGCAGTGTTCCATCAGAAGTTCATGAGTTTGGAAGACTAATCTCACAGATGTTGTATCTTTATGACTTCTGATATGTTAAGGGATAGAAATTTCATTTCTGGAAAATGCCATATGTACCTTTTGACGCTAACAGGAATTTTCCCTCCTTCACCTCCGTGCAAAAATCCTTGCATTAGAGTGCCCCACTGAAGACCAAAGGCGGCGATGAGCATGTTGATACCAACACTGGTGAATCCATATTTCTTCAGAAAGGTCATCAGGAAACCAAATCCGAGAAATATCATCACGTGGACGTCCTTAAAGACTGAAAGAAGAAAATGTCTGAGTAGACAGCAACCAGAGGGAAGACTATCTAGGGATAAAGGAAGATCTAGCTGAAAACTGAAAGGATTCTACACTCATGTTATCAGTGTGACCCATTGTCCCATCCTTTCTGACCTGCCTATTAGCTGAGTTTTTGGAAAAAAATTGGTTGTTTTTATAATTTGCCATTATGCAAGAAACACTAGATCTCTATGTGAGTAAAATTAATATGCCCATAGCTTTCATCTGGACCTGAAGCTAGCTGGAACATCACAGCTTCATGTCCTTACAGAAAATTTTCCTTTCCCTTGAAATAAAGGTTGTTACATCCATCATGTTCTGGCCAGCTCCAAAAATGTGCAAGAGGTTGTTTTGAGAGGCTACTAGTTGGCACAGGGTAAAAGTATGCTTGTGTTTCTTAACAAAGTGCTGTACAACAGACGGAGTTCTTCGACTGCCTACTTTTAATTTAACAGCTTATATATGGCCTTAAATGTATTAATGTTGCTAAGCAGCATAAACGTAGCCCTCCTTCAAATATGATTTTTCTTTCAAACGTATTTCAAACAATATTGTTGTTGATCCACCTACTCCTTCTTTGAACTTTTTTAATTTTTAGAATTTTTAATACTTTTAATGTAAACTAAATTTATCACCTTAGAATCATAGAATCACAGAATGGACTGCATTAAAAAGGACCACAGTGTTCATCTAGTTTAAACACCCCTGCTATGCGCAGGGTCGCCAACCAGCAGACCAGGCTGCCCAGAGCCACATCCAGCCTGGCCTTGAATGCCTCCAGGGATGGGGCATCCACAGCCTCCTTGGGCAACCTGTTCCACTGCAACACAACATGGATATTTTATATTTCAAAAAAGGTTAGCTAGTCTGAACAATTTTATGCAATTTAATGAACACTACACCCACCAGACTTGAACCCAGTAATTGTATTCTCTTTTTTTTTTCCTGTTAGTAAGAAGCTTTGCAGAGAAAAGCTCATTCTTTCCATTTCTACTTTGCTGATTCTTACACGTAAACTCATAGAGAGACTTAAGACATTGACCTGATTATTATAATATTTGATTGAAGTTATGTTCCACATTCAGGTCCTTTTGACGTTCCTATCGTTTTGCTATATGTGTTTCTGTGTTTAGCCAAAAGAGGGCCCAGAAGTATAATAAGTTCCTGGGCAGTCTTCATAAACTATTATATTTGTACTCGTCCCGAAATGCAAGCATGCCAGTAATAAGATTCTTTACAGTTGTCTACACACTTCTAACATTATTGTAGAAATGGTGGTGGTTCTCAAACACCCCCAACCTTTGAGCTTCTTCTTTAGGCCAAACATTTTCACATTCATTTCCTGACTTCAATAATTTGAAACAATTTTTGGAGGCTCCTGCAGTCCTTTGGGAGCTTCCCATTCTCCTCCTTGTTACCCTTTCCAGAACTACTTCTCAAACTCTTGTGTTGTACCTACTTCATGTTTTAAGAGAGACAGAAACAGCTCTTCTGTTTGGGCTTTTGATGCTCTTGAATATCTTGTATTGCAGTATCCCATGAAAATTTGTATCTGCTATGAGCTCAAGTGATTTCCTTGCTTCAAAGTGCCTTGCAATGAATGGAAACGATATGGCAAGGGGCAATGCAAACAATGCTAATACAATCTTCCTGATCTTACCAGCAGCAACTTTTTTTAGTTTCCTAATGAATGCGGGGTTGCAAACACAGCTTAACTTGCTTGTATTCCCATGCCAGAGAAAGCTGGTAGGGAACGTTTAGGAAAGTAATCTTATTAAAGTAAACCTGCTGAGTGTTGCTTCTCTGTATGAACCTCTGTAAAACTTCTTTCTCCCATTTTTGAAATGATTATCTATGAGGAACCATTAGGGTCTGTGGTGATAGGATGAGGGGAAATGGTTTCAAACTTAAAGAGGGTAGATTTAGATTGGATGTAAGGAAAAGTCTTTCACAGTGAAAGTGGTGAAGAATTGGCACAGCGTGCCTAGAGATGTGGTTGATGCTCCATTTGTGTATTTAACATCACATTCAATCTTACCTAGATTAGGAGGAGATGTTTAAGTAACCTGAAGCCACACATGAGCAAAAGAGCAGGTTTCAAACCTTGATGGAGGGACTTAATTTTTGCATGGGGTTACTTTGTGCTCAGCTCTCACTTGAAGTGTACTATAAGGAATCTTACCCCAGTCCCAAATATGACATGTAATCAATTTCACAAGCTATGCGAAGGCTTCCAACTCATCTAGTTCATTCCTTGTGCTCAAGCTACCTTTTGCACTTTCTGTTAAAGAACAGGAGGTCTAGAATGATTTGAAATGATGGAGAAAGCAAAGGGGTTTGGAATAAGCTATTTCAGTAACTAGCTGTGTTTAACAGAATGTGGTACTTCTGTGAGGCAGGAAGGGAAATACAGAGAAAAACACTCCAGCAGATCCTGAACTGCACGTGATTCTGCCAAGGCTGCCAAAGACCAACATACTAATTTCCCTACAAGGTCTCTGCATGATAGTAAGTCTTAATGCAAATACACTTAAGCAGCTACGTGTATGCTTAAACTGTAACTATGTTCTGCTGAAAGGGGTTACCTTACAAACTTGAAGGCAAGGGGTACAGACTGTTTATAGAGATGAATCACGGGTCTGTGGCAACACATTAAATGCTGTTGCCAGCACTGAAGAAATCCCACAGGAGTACCTGTGAAACCATCTCAAACCCATGTCTTCCCATTTTAGTGGCACAGCAAACCAACAGATATTCATCCAAGTAACTCTGCCTGTAGTAACGTCCTCCAGAAACAGAATGAAAAGCTTCATATGGAGAAAAATTTCAGCTAAGCCCCCCTTATCTTAGTGCAAAACTGTCGTTGTCTTCAACGGTTATTTTCATCGTCCTAATGAATGAGTTCAAAACCACCAAAAATCTTGGATTTATGGTGCTGAGATATTTAAGGCATACAAATTAGGTCCTGCCTTGCAATGTTGAGAGTATAAAACGTTGACTGGAAGATGTAAATAAACCTGTGAGCCTCAGGGCTCCTTGGAATAACATGGAAGGAAGTTTGAAGCCATCAGACTGGGAACTCAGGGAAAGTCTTGACTCAGGATATATCCCAGTTCATCTACACAACTTTGCCTTTAACTGCCTGCCAGCTGCTTCTGCAAACTTCTCGTGTGCACTTTGCAGATAGGCATGCTTGAGAAGAAGAGGGTCTACAAGTGAAAATACAGGTGTTAAGACATTCTTCTTTCCTTCCAGCTGTTTACCAAGGGTTAGATTTACATACTCCTAGGTCAGCATCATAAAGTCCAACATCAAGTCTGAGGTGTTTTCTTCATTTATATCTGTGTTAGCAAACTGAACAGCCCAGAGCCTGTCCTCTGGCCATAGGGCAAATGGCATGGCTTGACTTGTACCTACACATGCTCATCCCTCCCAAAGCATTGCTCCCAGCTGTGTTGCCTACCATGAATAGACTCTGCTTTTGCTATGCTTAAAGCCATGCCTAGGAGGAGGTCAAAGTGCTGGTCTACCTGAGCCAGCACCATGCCAGAATCTTGCTAGTGGTTCTGTAGTGTGAACAGCTGGGTACGGCGTACAGATTACAGCATGGTCTCACACTGCCTGTGAAGGAAGGCAGACAGAGGGGGGACAAGGCAAACTTTCTGTCATGTTTAGAGAATGAAAGACTTTAGGCAATCCCTAATTTAATAGCTTGCATTTAAAGTGGCACAGACATCTCCCTCCGGAAGACCTGAAGTTCAATAAAAAGCTATCACAGCAGTGTAAATGGCCACTCAAAGCAGTTAAACTGATACAATAAGCACAAGGCTCTCAGGCACCTTTCTTCATTTTACTTGGCAAGAGGAACTCCAAGAAAGCATAGAACAAGTTAGTACAGAGCTGGCAGGTATGACATTCAGGAGAAGGCAATTTTCGTTGTTCTTGTAGGGACAATGGACCTTAATCCAAGTCTGAAGGATACATGACCTCGAAAACATCCTTCTGGCTTGCTAAATTTTACCAGGATTCCCCAAACACTATTGTTCTGTGGCTATATTTGCTGCTGTGTTCTTTTGGAGGACAGCCAGAGAAGAGGTAGGCACAGAGGTATTTTAGGAAATAGCTGCATTACTAGCGCTGCAGTACAATTGTGTAACTACTGTATATTTACACAGCAATATAACATAACATTTGTATATATCAACATGTCACAGTGCCACAATACAGTTGTCTGAGAGCAGTCATAGCTGTAGCCTGGCTCATGGTTGGCCAGGGATCATACCCAGCATGTGCACAACCTGAGTTCATCTTTGATGTCTACTGCTCTCACCCCTCAGAAGATTCTTTGCCCCAAGGTCTGACTTTCCTTTCAAGCTATGTTAGTCGATCCCCTAAGTTATTCATCAGCCTCTGTTAAGATTAGTTGAAAGCAATTCTGACTTCTGTAAATCTCAGCAGTACTTACACGGATACAAATCGCTTTTCTTAGTGTCATACTCCACAAATAGCCCAAACAAAACGATGAAGACCACTTCTAGAAGAAGAGCGATGATCGAGAACTTGAACCTCATGTTGGTGTCAAGGGCTGAAGGCACTGCGGGAGAGCTGGAGGCTGCAAGGACCTGATAAAGGACGTTTGCCTTCAAGTGAGCTGCCCAGTTCTGTGGGTCTGGGTGATACAGCCAAAAAAAAAAAGAGAGAGACAGGCAAACCAACCGTCACACCCACTATGGGAGGGAAACAGTACAGGCCAATATTGCCAACTCTATTTCCCAGGCTACTTCTGTGTATGATATACTGCGTATGATCTACTGTATGATATACTATAGCTTCTTTAGCCACAGAGATGTTTTAGTGTTTTCTCGTATGCATTTTAACAGAAGAAGTAGCCAAGAAGTAAATCTCACGTAGTCTGATTTGTTGCGTGTAATTGCAGAACACAGCTACAGTCATTTGTGTTTCTTGTAGCCCACCTGCTTCTCCAGGCTGTAGCTTTCATCTGAACAGTTCAGACTTTCCTCATCTTATGTGAAGCATGAATGATCTCCTATTTGTTGAGAGCAGGATAATCTGGGAAAAGACAACTGTGTTTCTGTTTCGCTGTGAATGAAGCGTGCCTGGCGAGGACACGAGTTCTCACTGCGATCTGCTGCTCTAAAATGAAACAATTCTGTTTCTCCAAAAGAAAGGAAAAAAAAATAATCTTCCCAGTTGTTCAAAAATAAAACTATGTGGGTTTTTTTTTTTTCAATTTAAATTCTTACTTTTCGAATGTCCTTTGGCTCAGACAACTAGAAATAATTCAGACACCAGATTTCTGACATGGCTTTTAAAAGCTCAGCTTATCAACTTTCTCATGAATAAAGGAGCTAATTAAGTTTCAACAAAATTATGAGAGCGTGGTCACTTCTCCTCGAGATTCACATTGGTTGTCAAACTGTGTATTGAACCTTGAGTGTTTTGTGTTTGGGGGGTAAAATATTTTATTGATGTGATACTGATGACTGGCTCTGATCATTCCATATTTAGGCCAAAACTGTATGGTAGAGGAGACTTCCTTTCAGGAAAAGATCTCCCAGAAAAGAGGTTAAATTACATACTTTGCAGGCTTCAGCTCATCAAACCAAGTGATTGACCCCAGGTAGGCTTTAGGAATGGTGCCCTGCTTGTTCTACTACCTGGACTACATTTTCTTGACAGAGCTGTTGTAATCTTAGCATAAAATTCCAGGCACTATTCAGCTTTTTTAAGTGTGAAGACAGAATTAGGCCACTGTCTGGACAAAATTTAAGATGATCTCAGGCCTTTCTTCTTTAAAACGAGCCTGCAGCTTTGGGAAGAAAGATGAACACAGCAGTCTATCATGGAATCAAACTTCTGTGTGGCAAAGCTGCAGTGAGCATATGTACATTTCTCCTTCGTAGTGACTGTGTTTCATTTGAACAGCTCTAAGAAAGGAAGCAGAGCTTTGTTCAAGAGATACTGATCGTTCTTGCTGCCCTAGAGGATAAGACAGCCAGCACCGCATGACTGTAAGGAGCTGTGAGCCCCTTCATTTGCACAGGAAGTAATTACACAAGCAAAAAATCACGAATAAAGTTATTTATTTTTTCTTATATATATATATATATATTTAAACCACAGTTCAACCATGAATATCTCTTATTTTTCACTGCATTGTGCTTTTCCAAGTGAATATGTATGTGTGCAATCCTTATGTTAAGTTCTTTCAGGGATGCAGAGTCTCCTAGTTGAAATCTTATTTGGAAAAGTACCTTTCAATAAGCATTAAATATTTTATGTGGATCAAATTCATTTAAGCAGGATTTTCTAATATTTTTGCTCTATATCTAAAATTTCATGTAGGTAAATAAACACACACACTATAAATATTGCAGAACTATTAATGCATGCTGAAGTTAATCGAGTTTCACTGCCTTAGTGGTTAATAGGAACTTATGTGCATCTCAAGAAGATGGTAAACCTCATCTCTTTTTATCAGCTGTCTTAGGAAAAGATGCATGCTTTATAGCTTTACATTTCTCTTCACTGATTGCAATAAGAGACTGTATCAAGTAGTTGAGGCTTGAGCACTGAACTCCTAGAAACCTAAGTCAGGACAGGTAAGCCTGGGCTTTTCAGGTAAGAATTACAAGGACTTGAAAAATGTATTCTTGTTTGCTCAGTGGTAGTCCATGTAACCTGTGCAGTGGGTGGAAAGGGGATCTGTTATTTGAGAGTACAAACAAAAGCTGTGCTCTAGCGCATATGTGTCAGAAAGCTGATATAGCAGCACACCTGGAATATAAAATATTTCAGAATTTATTTTGCAAACTTCATGTTATGACATCTTAGTAGGAGGTATACAGCTTTCCCCAGGACCTTCTTCTTTTGCTTTTGGCTGTATGTGAAAAGAAGGGGAAATTCAACGGCTTTCCCAGTGAGGTGAGCTGATGTCCAGCCAACACATCTATATGGCACTCATACACACACAAGTCAATTACATATGATTAGGGACACTGAAGATAGTATATTCCAATGGTCACATACTCCAATATTTGTGTTTCATTCATTGCGTCCAGTAAATGTATCCTGATCCTGCAGCCCTACATCAGAGTGGAAACTTTGTCTGTAGGACTGCTAATGACAGTGCGGATGGCTGTCTTTGTCATTCCCATCTTTGTCTTGTTTCTGACTCAGCCTTGACAGCTGATGGGAAGCAGCCACCTACAAAACCTCATTTCAAAGTCCAGAAGTCATTACATGACCATCTCACTGCTGCAGAGTGTAATCCAATTGTACGTGTCCCACAGCAGATAGTCTCTAGCATCTAAAAAATTCCCTTGTGTCCCTCTATTAGCTTCAGCTCAATCATGACTACTTAAATAGAATGGCAGAATTGAGGGTGTTCCGTGATGAGCATTATGGCACATTTGGATCCATCAACTAACTGGTGTGTGTATTCTACCACATATTTTTAAAATACATTTTGGGTTTTTCATCCTACTTTTATGTCTGATGTAAAAATATAGTATTGATAAGATATCACAGCCTCTATATAAATATGTGAGAAGACTTTAACTCCTCCAAACAATTCCAAACAAGAGACAACAGAGTAGTCTGAGTGATATCACTACGTAAAGAATGAGAAATATTCCAAAAGAGTATCCTCAGACACCATTAACAGTTGCATTCATCTGTACAGATATAGACCATAGATTTTTTTGTCTGATCTAACCAATAGCGCTTCTCTGTCAGAAATATAGAGAAGAGAAATAGGAACTTCCAAGAGCAATTGATTTCCCCTTAAAAGAAAACATTTCAGACAGACTAAATAGACAATTTGGGCCCTTTTGATCATGTTTGATGGCTAATTCAGGCTTTACTCAGATTTGGGATGTCTCCTAGAAGAGGTCCAGCATGATCTGCTGAACAGCCTGGCGTCATTGACAACTCTGAGTTCATCCCAGTGAAGTCTGAACTACAAATATTCCTCTTCTGATTGTGTGGATTTATGGACTGCGACTTGAGAGCATGCCAGTCTTCAAACTAGCTGAATAAGGCTTTTTGAGAACGTTAACGTTTATCCCATTTCTGTGGTGTCACATTAGGAGAGTTACTTCATTATACATTAACTTTTGCAGTATTTTGAATCAGCACAGTGGAACAGAATGTATCCTGAGTTAGAAGGGACCCAGCTAGGATCACTGAGTCCTGCTCTGGACACGTATTCCATCTCCAGCCAAAAGCTCAACTCCGTGAGTGAGGTTTGTCCACAAAGTTCTTAAGTACCTTCTTTCACCTCAAAGGGGAAAGTGACATTGAAGGTGCTTTTCAGATTTCTCAGATAATAGCAGTATCCTTGGGTGGATCCGTATCACTGTTGTTGACTTTTATGTTCTGCTTTTACTACAAAAGCACTGTGAAGAAGGACTAAAATAATAAGCAGAAGCTATTGATTGAGGTGTATAAGCAGAAGTTATTGGTTGAAAAGTATCCTAATACTACAGGAAAGCTGTTTACAAGAGATAAAGGTGTTCCTGCTTCCTTACAAAAGGGCCAGTTTGTGCCGCTCCTGTAATAAAAAAGGGTCAAATGCAGGAAGGTGGATGATTTACATGCTCCTTAAGGCTTTATTTATTTTTTCTTCCCAAGGAAGCGATGAGAAGCAGTATGAAACTTAAAGTTTGAGATGCTATTTGTAGAAGGTGTTTGTGAGAAAAGCCTCTGGCAGCTCCTTCAATGTTCCTCAGACAGTTGAGGTAAAATGTAAGTGGACTTTCAGCTCTGGGGAAAAGTCCTGATCAGCTGTGAAACTACACAATTTCTGTAACGCTAATTTCCTTCATTATATTCACCCTTTATTGAAAGCAATAGGAATTTTCTCTATCAGTTCCTTTCTTCACTGACAAATGTCACAGTGAAGGCAGCCTTTTCTAGACACGTGCAAAATGCTTTTCTATGTTTATGCACAGATGTGGTGTATTGCTTTAATTGTTGGTAAGATCAGCTTAGGTCCATCAGTTTGTACATGAGTGTGGATCTGTTTTCTTATGAGGAATAATAGTGAATAAAATTGCTATTGAAAGTTACCGAGCCTACAGATGTATTAATTCGGGTGATTCATACATCTGGAAAAAGGTTGCCCAAGGAGGCTGTGGATGCCCCATCCCTGCAGGCATTCAAGGCCAGGCTGGATGTGGCTCTGAGCAGCCTGGTCTGCTGGTTGGCGACCCTGCACATAGCAGGGGGTTGGGACTGGATGAGCACTGTGGGCCTTTGCAACCCAGGCCATTCTGTGATTCTGTGATTTAACTTCAACAGTACATGCATTCATCTGTTTGCCTTCATTAAGTCTCTGTCTTGTGACCCAAGAAATTTGTGTTCTCATACCAAGATTTTTACCTGTTTTCTGTGGTTTTAATTTTTTAAGCTTCCATTCCACTGTCAGGTCTGATTTGCATTTTGATGTTTGCTGAAGACGATATCAAGCCCTTTCATCTTTATAAATGCTCCTTTCTATTTATATTTGGTCCTTTATAGAATCAAAGAATCATAGAATCATAGAATCACTCAGGTTGGAAGGGACCTCAAAGACCATCAAGTCCAACCACAGCCTAACCATAGTACCCTAACTCTAATGACCTTCTGCTAAATCATATCTCCAAGGACCACATCCAAACGACTCTTAAACACATCCAGGGACGGTGACTCAACCACCTCCCTGGGGAGCCTATTCCAATGTTTAACCAACCTTTCTGTAAAGAAGTGTTTCCTAACGTCCAACCTAAACCTACCCTGGCGCAACTTGAGGCCATTTCCCCTCGTCCTGTCACCTGTCACCACTGAGAAGAGACCAGCCCCGCTCTGTCTGTAAGCACCTTTCAGGTACTGGAAGAGAGCAATAAGGTCTCCCCTCAGCCTCCTTTTCCCCAGACTAAACAGCTGCAGCTCCCTCAGCCTCTCCTCATAGGGCTGATTTTCCAAGCCCTTCACTAGCCTCGTTGCCCTTCTCTGGACCTGCTCCAGCACCTCCACAGCCTTTCTGTACTGAGGTGCCCAAAACTGAACACAGCACTCGAGGTGAGACCTCACCAACGCTGAGTCCAGGGGCAGGATGACTTCCCTAGTCCTGCTCACCACACCATTCCTGATACAAGCCAGGATGCCATTGGCCTTCTTGGCTGCCAGGGCACACTGCTGGCTCATATCCAGCCCACTGTCCATCAGCACACCAAGGTCCCTTTCCATCAGGCAGCTTTCCAGCCACACCTCCCCAAGCTTGTAGGGTTGCCTGGGGTTGTTGTGGCCAAAATGCAGGACCTGACACTTGGCCCTATTGAAACTCATGCCATTAACCTCAGCCCATCGATCCAGTCCATCCAGGTCCTTCTGCAGTGCCCTTCTCCCCTCTAGCAGATCAACACTCCCTGCCGGCATATAGTTACAGTTCACCTCAGTACAATGCTGCGCTACTCCTGCAAAGGTCCCATACACCCCAATTTGCCATACAGAAAGTCTCTATCACTGGGGTGATGACTTAGAAGCAAATTTATGTGCTTCCTGTTTCAGCAAAAGGGCCTTTCCCATCTCTGCCCCTTCATCATGCCCTCCCACTGAGAAGGTTAAAAGTACTTCTTTCTCCACTAAACCTTGTACAGCCCACAAATGGTAAAGCAGTCTCAAGTGAGCTCTGTAATGCAAAGCTCACAGCTGTAATTGCAATGCTTACATGTTTCCAATGCAGGCAGAACAATCAGTAGACAAAAAATTCCAACAAGAAACTTATGTTCTGCTTATTTTTATCCCGTGTACAACTCACTTCTCTTTCAGCTGCCTGCATATTAGGCAAACAGACTTCTTTGTTTGCAGCTTGAATGCTGACCAAATGCGAGACATGATTTGTGACATACGTAATTAATTTATATGTCTGTTTTTGAGTTTCCACAAAGTAGGTACTAAATCACTGAATTTCCAGAAGTAGTCCTGTGCTATTGAACTGACAAGATTAATTTATTATTTCCTTTGAATGGCCCAAGCAATATTTCAGTGAACAGCAGCAGCCTAGCTTACTGTTTAAAACACAACAGCCCATCTGGGCCAAGCAGGCACTGGAGGTACTCCAACGAACTGAGAATACACTGCATATGGGCACACCAGAAAACAACAATTTCAGTGGAAAAGTCCAGTCTCTGAAGTATTCACCCCAACGTACGACAGGTTTTCTTGCCACAATTCATTAGGTGCCACAGACTTGGGTGCTTTTCAGATGTATATGAAATAAATGCTTACCAGCATTAAATAAGTCTTACTGGGATGGATACTGGTTTGTTCAGCCGATCTGCTTAGCTAGGTCTGCAATGATTGTTCATCACTATGAGACTGCAGGAATAAACCCAGGAGGTAGGGCTAAAAGTGGAACTGATATGGTATGGCCTGAAGTAAACTGTGGCTCCCATAGGCAGTTTTCTGTGTTTTTATATGGATGACCTCCCCCTTCCCTCATACTTCCTCTCCCTGCCTTCACGTTTTACCGACTGCTCTCATTTTACTTTTCTATCCCCATTCTTTACCCATTTATTTTTCTTCTCTTGTCTTCTCTCCCCTTTTCTCATTTCTTTTCATGAGCTGATATTCATAAGAACACCCAGCACAATGGCTGCTTCCATGTCACATTATTTATTGTGATTGCATTTTCTAACTCTTCCATCACCCAGCAGCTGCCTGTATAGGGACACAGGGAGCTTTTAGGTCATTGAGGTGTCTTCCTGAGATTGTGGGGAGCTTATCATAATACCCCCTCCAGAAATGTTTTGACTTCTATCTGTTAAGTTGAATTGTATATCCTTCATTCAGCTGGGAGACTGCTGCATATCTTTCCAGTTTTAATGCTTAGGAACAGATTTCTGCCCTAATTTTATTCATACAGTGTACATAGCTATTTCTGGTGACAAAAACACCTGGTGACTCAACCAGTGCTTGCATTTTCTATGCCTTTCTGATATTTGTAGACAGCAATCATATTCTCTTTCAGCTTTTGCTTTTGTAATTAGGTTGGCACCTTGATTTTCTCTGATATTTTGCAGACTGTCTGTTTTCCTGAATATTTTCTCTCTTCTTACAGTCTCATTTTTGGTTTAGTTAATGGAAAATAACTAGAATTGTAACTAAGATTTCAAATCGATTCTCACCATTATCTTGTGAGATAGAATTAGATCTTCTGCTTTCTGGAAATGCGTGATGAATCTTAAGGTAACATTTCATTACATCACTTGGAGGGTTAGCAGTCATCTCACAGTTAATATATCCAGCTTTTCCACTAGAGAGTTTCTTCAAGCTAACTGCCTCCACAGTATCACAGAGTCACAGAATCAATGGCCTGGGTTGGAAGAGACCTCATGAAACTCTGTGGCTGGGGGGGCACGGACAATCACAGAAAATTGAGTATATGTTGAGCATCTAGTGACTCTTTAATGACCTGGAGTTTCTCCAGGATTCATCATCCTGAAATTTCTGGACTATTCTCTTTCCTCTTCATTGACCACAAAAAAAACCCCTCCAGACTCAGTTGGTTAGAACATCCAATAGTCTGAGATTTCAGGCCCTGGTTTATTCCAGGATCCTTTCCAAAGAAGATTCAAGAAGTTGGCACGAGGACTCCTGTTTGTTATTCTCCAGCTCCAGTGCCTTAATTGCAAATCTATCCTCAACTTACTGAGAGGAGAATGATGAGAGATGTCACAGCACTGATCTGTGTCTAGAGGTCTTCATTAGGTTACCTGGTCAGGTCGCTCTTGTGTTTTCTATGCCAACTACTGTTCTTAAAATAGTAAGAAGTTTTATTCACTGAGAATGACAGTGAGAAGTTTGGGTGTATGTTTTATAAATAAAACATGTTCCACCTTTTTTATCAACAAAATGTATAGTTCAGATCACCACATTTTACTGTCTCCAATGGGCTTTGGAAAAACATTTTCAGGCACTACTACTCTGAGCACATCCTGAAGAGATCCACACCATCCTATGCCTGTTATTTATAGCTAAATGCGAATTTGTAATGAAATTAAAGAGATATCTTTTTTTATCAAGGTCTGCTTTAATTTCTCTTGGGAACAGGATAGCCGAGTAAGCAATGCACTGAACAGCACCATTTCTGCATGCAAACAAGCCACTCCATACAGCTGCCTGAGGAATAAAAAAGATTGAAGGACTCAGCTTCCTCCCATGGGTAAGTAAAGTAGTAAATAAAATTCATTAACCTGCAACAATCATTCTCCAGACGGTCACCAAGCCACAGAATTGCAGGAAAAGCCACCAGATAACCCCAGTGCTGGAACAATGGTGCCTCCTTTGGACAAAAAAACAAAACAAAACCCAACCCCCCCAAAAAAACCAAACCAAACCAAAACAAACAAAAAACCCAACCAAAAACTAGCAGGGAGGAGACCCAGACCGGAATCTGATCTGGAAAGGTTCAGTAAAATGCATCTAGATTTACCAGACTTCCAGACATGGGTTGTTTCCCTCATTTCCTGCCATTATCTTGAATACCTAAACTTTGCCCCGAATCAAAAAGAAGGAATCTGTACCTTCCATTTTCAGAAGAGTTGGACCTGTGCGCACAAGCTGCTCCCAGATCTTCATCAGTACCTTATTAAATGAAGCTGGCTTGTTCTGTCATACACTTTTGTCACAACTAATTAGTAGACTCTTACGCTTGCCGAGTGCATTTATGGCTACTGTCTTGCATCATCAGTCTCTTATTACCTTACTTGTCAAAGTGGTGAAACAGGACTTGACTTATAGCTAGTCTACCTGTGGGTAAGAAATCTATTTGCACAACAATGGAGCAGCTTGCCAAATCCATCTATATCCTGGGCTACATTAAAAAAGGGGTGGCCAGCAGGGACAGGGAGGTGATTGTCCCCCTCTGCTCAGCTCCTGTGAGGCCCCATCTGCAGTGCTGCGTCCAGGCCTGGGGCCCCCAGCACAGGAAGGATGTGGAGCTCTTGGAGCGGGTCCAGAGGAGGCCACTGAGATGGTCAGAGGGCTGGAGCACCTCTCCTATGAGGAAAGGTTGAGGGAACTGGGCTGGTTTAGCTTGGAGAAGAGAAGGCTGCGGGGAGACCTCATTGTGGCCTTCCAGTACTTGAAGGGAGTGTATGAACAGGAGGGGGAACTGCTGTTTACAAGGGTGGACAGTGATAGGACAAGGGGGAATGGTTTTAAACTGAGACAGGGGAGGTTTAGGTTGGATCTTAGGTTTTTCCCCCAGAGGGTGGTGACGCACTGGAACAGGTTGCCCAAGGAGGCTGTGGATGCCCCATCCCTGCAGGCATTCAAGGCCAGGCTGGATGTGGCTCTGGGCAGCCTGGTCTGCTGGTTGGCGACCCTGCACACAGCAGGGGGTTGGAACTGGATGAGCACTGTGGGCCTTTGCAACCCAGGCCATTCAATGACTCTATGATTCTATGAAATCCCTCTATTGCTATGTGCTGCTGTGCAATAGAACTTCTGCCAGCAGAGAAAGGCTGGAAGGTGACAATCCTTTACACCTCTGAGTTGACAAAAATATTCCCATAAACCATTTCTAATGTTTGAATAGGTACACTGTTCACTGGGTAAGGAGCTGGCTGGTGGACTGGGCCCAGAGAGTGGTGTTGAATGGAGCTACATCCAGCTGGTGACCAGTCATGAGTTTCCCCAGGGGTCAGTGTTGGGGCTTGTCCTGTTGAATATCTTCACTGATGACCTGCATGAGGGAATAGAGTGCACCCTCAGTAAGCTTGCAGATGGCAGTAAGTTGGCTGGAAGTGTCGATCTGCCTGAGGGTAGGAAGGCCCTACAGAAGGATCTGCACAGGCTGATTGCTGAGCAGAGGCCGACAGGATGAAGTTCAACGGGACAAAGTGCTGAGTCCTGCACTTTGGCCACAATAACCCCAGGCAGCACTACAGGCTTGGGCAGAGTGGCTTTAAGGTTGTGTGATGGAAAAGGTTCTAGGGGTGATGGTTGGCACTTGGCTGAACATGAGCCAGCAGTGTGCTCAGGTGGCCAAAAAGGCCAATGGTATCCTGGCTTGATCAGAAAATGCAGCCTACACAGGCTCAGAATTTTATGATCAAGAGCAGCTTTCTCACCCTACCATATATCTCAATACAAAGTTCATGCAGTTAATTAGAATGGCTGACGTGAAAAATGACCATTTCCCCCGTAGACTCTACTGTTATTTTCTAAACAAAAGCTGGAGGAACCCGTCCTTGGCAACGTGGTTGAGAGCAGCCAGGAGCAGCCCAGGGGTGGGGACCATCCTCATCCTGTCCTGGCCCTGTTGGCTTTGTGCTGTGAGGGCTAGAGGTTCTCATTGCCGTTTTCTGTCCTGGGTATTTTGACCGCATGGATTCCTAGTGGCTTGCCAAGGATGTATCTCTGCACATGTGTGTGTGTCCTGATAGAGACTTAACCTGAACACTGAGGTGAAGGCCCAAGCTGGGATCTGGGCTTCCTTGTGCCTCAGGATAGAAACTCAGAGGAAATAGTAACTGGATCTGCTTGGAATATGTAGACAATAGGGGAAACTGTAGACTGTGGGAAATATGTATGATCCATGTATGATCAGATGTGAATGTGCAATAGGACATTTAAGAAATCTAGCCTGTGTTGGCTTCAGGTGAATACACTACAGTAGGCAGGTGGATGCTATATCTCTGTTTGTGTTTTTTGTGCAAGTTCTCATCTTTTAACCCTTTGCAGCTCTATCTGTACTCCTTAAGATTCCTTGTATTCATATACCAATTATCATCAGGTTACCTGATTATTTATTCCCAACAAGTGACCCATCTCGCAACACCAGAAACATGTGTTTTTGATGGGACTGAAGGAATGATGCTGCTCTGGGGCATGTAGAGAGTTACCAAGCTGGAGTGGTACACACTTCTGAGTGTCTTTCTAAAAGTTAATCATGCAGTGGAAACGTGCCATTTATGCTCTTTCTGGTCAGTAGAAAGTCACAGTCTCTGGGATCTGTTTTTATCCAGTGATGTCAGAAAATTTCTGGATAGCATCTTGACATGAAGGACTTTCCAAACCTTGTTTTCCATTTGGTAGAAATACTTAGCTACAGCTGCTCAAATCTTTTGGTTTGATACATTAAGGATATGAATGAGGTAAAATTCATGGGATGGTTATTCTCTCTATCTGACTGATATAGAGAGAAAAATATTGAGAACTTAGGCCCAGGGCTCTCAGCAAGACTTTGGACACTGGAAGTGAAAGATCTTTCATTTTCCTTAGCTCTATAGCTGATTCTCAGAGAAGATAGATAACATGATGGCTGCAGGTGACTTATTTTACATATCAAAAGTGTTCTTTCTTCACAAGCCACAAGACCACTAAACGTTACTTCTTAGTTTCTGTTCAAAACTGTGCTTAAAGTCTTTGCCATGTAAGTGAGCTACTTAGGAGCTCTTACCCCATTCTCCACAGATAAGACTTCTACCATAGTAGTTGCTGTTATCATCTCTCAGCATATGTGCTTCTTGTGAGGATGTCTGGAGCCAAACAAGAACTGTAAGAAGCTCTCGGTGTTATTAGTTTCTGTTCTGAACTACATCTGAAAAGTATCAGAGTCCTGACAGTACAACTTCAGTAGATAATGAGAAACCTATGAGAGCACCAGAAAGGAAACAACATTCATGGCATTACCGTAAAAATAAGTTTGTGAATATGGTCTGAGAAGGGAGAAAAGCAGTATTTGACATACTAGAGCTCGGTTGTCATATTTGTTTTTATTTCACCCAGAATCAATCATAGAATCATAGACTCACCTGTCTATGGGAAACTGATTATTCACTGTCCAGAAACATCTTGGCCTGCCTAGGGGCATGAACAGCTAAGTGCCAACCAGGGTCCCACACTCTCCTTGCAGTCCTGAGAAACAGGATAATCCAGGTAGCATTCCACCTCACCTGCTATTTTCATCTTCCATTTCAACAGGGAACCAAAATCTTTTGAAATTACCCATGAGAAGAAGGATAATATCCATATGCCACTCGGTAGCCCTGTAGGCTGCATGATGCCCCAGCTCAGCTCTTTGTGGTGCGGGTGAGTTCTGCTGCCTTGCTCCAATGACATAGTTGGGTATTCAGAGCACAAAATCTCTCTGGAGAGACGGCTCTCACAGAATTCTTTCATAATTAAATGTTGAGTTAGAGAGAGAGGGATGGAAGAATTTTTTACTTTCATCTCCTTGGTTGTAAGCAGAAATTAAACCTTGGGAAACGTCCATCATGTTGGGTGGTGATGCACTGCAAAAGGTTGCCCAAGGAGGTTGTGGATGCCCCATCCCTGCAGTCATTCAAGGCCAGGCTGGATGTGGCTCTGGGCAGCCTGGTCTGCTGGTTGGCGACCCTGCACATAGCAGGGGGTTGGAACTGGATGAGCACTGTGGGCCTTTGTAACCCAGGCCATTCTATGATGATTCTATGATGATCCCAGAAAACACCTGGGGAGTTTTGCTAAAATGATGTACCCACCTGTAAGAGAGGTTTTAAAGGATAAGTATTTTCTACAGCTGTTTTGAGGACTGCAGGGGCCTTGATTAGTGGTGCGTAGTCCTGGTGTTGGGATGGAACTTCAGGCAGAGATGATCAAGGCTGCTGGAATTAGCACTGATAAATGAAATTAAAACATTGCCTTAATGGGATAAACAAATGGCTTTAACATGAAAGTCATTTGGCCAACAGAGGTATGATGAATCAGTGAAGGGGAAGTAACCACCACCAAACTGTTTTTATATGAAGTGATTATTTATTCATTAAGAGTTAACAGAGTTAACTAATAAATAATCTACGGACTATTGTTAAAAATAATTGGGGGCAGGCTCAGCACTTCTGATTCCGCTAAAAGCAAACGACCTTCCTGCAGGTAGCAATGTGAAAACCTGATTGAGCTGAATGTCTGGGCATAGCTCACCCCCTTGTGCTGTGAACGAGAATTGCAGTCCTATCGAATGAACGATTTTTGCTGGTCTAAAATGGCAAGGGGATGTGATGAGTGACATCGGTCCTGCTTGGGGCTGGCACATGTGGTTCAGCACCTGAAGACGCTGCAGTGCATCCTGCACAGAGCTGAGATGTCTTGTTTGCTCTGCAGAGGCTTCGAAGTGTGTCAGGAGGAAGGTCAGAGGGAAGGAGCCTCTTTCTTCAGAGAAGTGCTTTTTGCACATCTTCTATCAAAATTTATAAAATGCAAGCAGAAATAACTTTAATGTCCTCTGTGTCTGTCTTTTCATTAAAGTTAAAAGAATAATTCTGTGGTGGGGGGTACATGTTGGGCATGAGAACAAACTCACGGTTCACTTCACATCCGTGTCTCTGGTGTAATTTAACCCAAGTGCTCAAAGGTTAAGGGGCAGAGCAGGAAAATAAACCTGAAAATGGATGAAGGGTAGGCAGTTCATTTGGCTATCATGGAAACAACCCATGAACAAGCTGTCTAGGGAGCTGTGGGTACCCCATCCCCGGTGATGCCCAAGGCCTGGCTGGATGGGACCTTGGGATCAGCTGCCCGATCTGGTAGTTGGCAAACCTGCCCATGGGACTGGATGGTCTTTGAGGTCTCTTCCACCTGAACCATTCTATGATTCTATGATCTCTTTGAACTGCACCCACTGCAGGAATGCCAACAAGATCTGAGAGAGTCACACTGTTCTGATACAGCGGTGTCAAATGCTCAGCAACTCCGCAGGCACAGAAGCAATGCAAAAATTAAAGACCTAACATGTAATAATATCATCAGTATGTCACACAGGTAAATGCAAGATTAGAAGCAAGACAAGAATGGTCATGGCCCTAAGACCAAGTACAGAAGATCCAGCTAAACTGGTGATCTACACAAGGTGATACTTGGTGGTCTGCGTGCAAATACAGGAAGGAGAAGGCACATCCAAGGCCTTTGGCTGAATTTACTGGAGGAAGTCCTACAGGTGTGCTTTGATAGAAATTAGTGCTATTACCTGGGAAGTTCTGGAGAAAATGCATTTATCCCTTCAATGTACAGATCATAGAATTATACAATCACTGAGGTTGAGAAGGACCTCTAAGATTACCCAGTCCAACTGCCCACCTACCACCAGTATTACCCACTACTCAACATTCCAGCCACTCTGTCCCAAGCCTTTAGAACTGCTTGGGATTGCTGTGACCAAATACAGCACCTGGCACTTTGTCTTCTTGTACTTCAACCCACCGGCCTAAACCCATTGATCCAACCCGTCCAGATCCCTCCATAGGGCCGTCCTACTCTAGATGTGGTTCTATGAGTCAGAAGCTCTGTGTTTAGGCCAGAGTCGGTGTATGCCTCTTATCTTTTCTGTACAAAACAGCGCATGACTTTTGGCTCTGCTTTTCTTTTCCAGTTTCATCCTCACTTGCATGAAGTATCACAGATCCTTGAAGCACCCATGAGAAATTTTCCAAACGAAAAAACTTACGAGCAACTTCAACAAAAATTTCTGTTTGTGAACATACATTTATTTAGCCAGGAATATATTCCATTTATAATTGAAGAAAAGGTAACAGAAGAAAGTTAAGTGGAATTTAACATGTATTTTCATGTTTTAAAAGTGCGTTTCCCATTAAAAGGATATGAATCAGTGGAACTTCCACCAAAAAAAAACCAAAAACCACACTAATAGCTTAATCATAATTTTTATAAAGCCTAACATAACAACAGAGTCTATCTGAGCCACCAGATTAATTTGGAACTGAAACAATTATGTGATTTCATAAACAAGTGACGTTCAGGTCAATCTGAGCTGAAACGCTGAGCATGAATGTTTTTTTTCCTTCCCAGTTCTACTCTTTCCTCGTACATAAGTTCCAAAGCAGCTGCAATGACGTCCTCCAGGGCTTTATACAATCTGAGTGGTGCACTTACAGGTGGCAGGGCACTTCGTTTTCACCAGCGAGTGATTACAGCCAAACAAGCTTTTCATATTTCTGCAGTTTGGAAATGCATCTCGATGTCTGCAAGGATTGGCTGAAATAGAACAGATAGAGAAAGGCCATGAAATATATTCATTGAAAAAAAACAGTCCTAGAGTGATACTTCTGCATTTTACAGAGTGCTTTTTTTTTTTTTTTTTGCATTTGTTTTCTTGTCTGTGCAGACTTTGTATGTTAATTGGGGAAATACTGGCGGGTGGTTGGACTAGATGATTTTGGAGCTCATTTCTAACCTTGGTATTCTATGGCTCCATGCTCAGCTGTTAAAATTGCTTGAGTAGTATATGGGGAGGGGGGTGTGGGAGCAGACAGAAAAACAGTATCTCCAAGTTGAGTTGCTCCGCATGGAAT
Organism: Alectoris magna; assembly: GCA_030625065.1. Lineage (NCBI taxonomy): Eukaryota > Metazoa > Chordata > Aves > Galliformes > Phasianidae > Alectoris > Alectoris magna. Next base: position 110,746,033 of record CM060562.1, on the reverse strand, counting down.
TCTACGGCAGCCAGGGGTAGGTGGAGGTCTTTACGTCCATAGGGGACACATATGAATGCTGACAACCCAGATGCCCTTGGATGTAGATGCACATCCTGACATTGTGACCGGAGTTTCCCTGCAGAGGGCAGCAGAAGACTGTCAATCCAATTGTGAGCCTCTTGGCAGCGGCACCGAGTGCAGAATAGCAGGGGTGAGGGGGGTTGGAAGGGTCCCCTGGAGATCGTCTGCTCCCAGACCCTGCTCACACCGTGTCAGTAGTTACTTAACCACTATTATTGTTAGTGGAGGTAAGCTAAGGGGCAGTTCTGTGACATCTTTCCTGCCATGGGTTGCATGAAGGTGATAAAGGGTCAGGTACGGAGAGACATACTATACGGGAGTGAAGTCATTATATGAGGCAGCACAATGCTTGTTTTAAGGAGGAAAATACTTACTGCAAAGCCCTCTCTCACAGTGGCCGGGACAGTCTGCACATTTGGGTCCTTTCTTGTAAGGTGCGGCCACTTGCATGATGTTATTTCCTCTGGAATGTTAAAGAAATAAACACAACGAGATCAAAGTGCATCTCTGAGCCACTGGCAGCTTACTTTTTCCATCACAATGAAGGACATCAACAAGTTTTCGGTAAAATGATGATCATACATAGCCTTGTTTGAGTTTGGGCTATTCAGAGAATACCAGATCTTTGTTTTTAAACAGGAGGCATTTAGGGAAAGAAAACTAATTGGCTTTTTGCCTTTGTATAGCATTACCAGTTTAAAAAAATCTTACGTGCTTCCTTGTTCTGCTTTTTAATGGCTTCCCAGCACATAAGGAAATGATCTTGGCAGTGACCTTCTGCCATGCAGGAGTTGGAGATTTGCTCTTTTCTTCTGTGAATATTCGTTTGCTGTTGGCTTTCAGACTTGTGTCCCACTATCTTCTTTGTGTTCAGAGTTACAGGATGACCTGTGCATGATGCCTGACCCTTACACAAACCTTTCTTTCTTCATTCATATGCTAATATTTCCCTGCCTCCAGTTTCAACATGGGTTACATTAAACGATCGTATTCAACTTGATGTTAAAACAACAATCCACACTGACGTTTTCAAAATTGCAAATGGCCAAAGCAAACTGGAGGCATCTGACCCTACAAATGCTCAACAGACCGCGGGAGTTTCTAAAACCATGTCTTAAACTACCACATCTCAGAGAGAACCAAAAAGCAGTACGTACGGAGGACAGTAGTGGCAAACATAGAAGTAGTTGTACTGGTTCCTCGGGCAGTAGGCAACTGCACACCCAACCTGGTAGCTGTTGTACCACACTAGCTGTAGGGTGAAAAACAGTGAAGTCATGTCAGAAATACACTGTAGTTCAAATTGGAAGATAGGCAGATTTATTTGTTTATTCATTTCATTTTCGCTCTCTGTTTGCTACGTTTGCAAGTTAGCTGTCGGGAGGAATAAATAGGAAAATGAATTACTCTTCTGGTTTCCAAATGATTTGGAACCAATTTTGGCAGAATAATAGAAGTTTCAGCTTGAATGGTTTCATCGTAGCTCTCTTCCTTTGTCATTTCAATGTCCATATGTATATATTTAAATGTTTTTCCATTATTTAAAAATCAAAGATATTATCATTTATAATTTATGTATTTGTTTGTTTATGTTCTCTACAGGCTGCCTCTTTTCTGGGCAGCTCTCATAGATATTGGTTCCATTGTCTTGGATGTAAATGAGAAAAGATTTTAGTTTTTCAGTCATCTTTGGACAAGAACATAGAAGATAGTAGTTTGATGGCACTGATTTTGTTTTCTTTTTGTTTTTCTGATAATAAACACCCCTCAGCAACCCTAATTGTACAAGTGCAATTCTAGTGTATCACTGCAGCTCACTTCAGTTCTCCATACCTGAGCGTAGTTCTTGACATTGGCGCTCTTGGTAGTTGCTCCAAAACCGTACTTGAAATTGGAGGCCTGACTGTGCCAGACTTTGATTGCTTCAGCCCATGTTTTTGGTTGAGATGACAGCAAGATATTCTCACCGCAGGTGATACCTGAAGGAGAAGTATGTCTATTTTATGACATAGGACTGAAGAAAGTTGTAGGGTGGGAGGCATGGCAGAGGGAATGGCAATTTTTTATGGCATTAGCACTCTAAAACTCCTAGAGGATGGTGCACTTGATCCTGGCAAGGCATGTTACTTCGATACCAGTGACCTTTCAGTCACGGATGATTATTTGACTACAAAATGTGACACAAAAATACATGAACTTAGTCAGACCAACACTTCTCTATTGTACTGACTTGTCTCCAGCAAGAACTGAAAGAGGATCCTTAAAGAAATGTACAAGAACAGGGTCTGTTTGTTGCTTGCCCTCTCTCTCAGGTTCCAACAGTTTGTCTTTTTTGTCTTTCTCTGACAAAGATGATATTTGTGTGTTTAAAAATCCTCTAAAGACAAAAATCAGATTAACACTTCTAGTTCACATGCAGATAGGCTGTCTGCAAATCATCATTAACCCATAAGTTTAGTCTCCATGTTCTTCACATACCGTCAATAACTCTGTGCTGCACTGGGCTGATTTGCATTTCACATGTATTTGCCCACTTCAGAGCATTTTTGGCAGCTTTCTCATTCCACATCTGAAAGACAAAAAGGAAGGAGCATTCAGGGTACAGAAAAAGTTTGTGCAGCCCTTGAAGGAGAAGAAAAAAAGTTGTGTCTGAGTTGCTGCCGATTGCGGTTAGCAAACATAAGGCAAGAATCCGTGACTCACTGTGCTAGCCATGATAATACATGTTTGACAGCACTAAATGGATGTGGCTGGGGCAAACCTGTGTTCATACTATCTCCAAACAAATGACCCTATGCATAGGGACTTCTGCCAGGTTACTTGAGTTTTGTTAACTACACAAATCACAGAATCATTACAGTTGGAAAAGGCCTCTAAGATCACCCAGTCCAAACATCAACCCACTCCCACCACGTCCACTAACTATGTCACTAAGTGCCACATCCACCCTTATCTTGAACCCCTCCAAGGACAGTGACTCCACCACTGTCCTGGGCAGCCTTTGCCAATGCATTACCACTCTTTCTGAGAAGAAATTTTTCCTAATATCCAACCTGACCCTCCCCTGGCATAATTTAAACCCACTGTTTCTTACCCTATCAAATCAGGACTTGCTGGCTAGGAGAGAGTTTTCAGATAGTACCTGTGGTCTGTTCTGAGACCTTTGCAATGATTTTACAAGTGTTTACAGCAACTTAGTCTGCAAACTTGGAGCATGAATTCAGTAGAAACAAAGGGATAGGATTTTGACTTTTTCGTCTCAATCCCAGAGTAAATTTCCTGTCCTCTCCATTCACTGAGTGTGGAGTGTTCACAAGGATACAACATTCTGCTAATAATCTTGAAAGCAGGTTATTAGCTACCCATCACTTACCATCTTCAGCATGTTCCTTGCTGTTGGAACTACGGATCTTCGTATTTCATTGTGTTGCTCAAGGATCAGTTGCTTGTTTTTGAGATTAACAAGATCTTGATGAAACAGTTTTTTGTTTTTTATCTGGTAACCATTGTATTTCTGTGGGTTTTGGTAACGGGGTATCCCTTGTTGGTATCCAATGTTAAAAGGGAAGTGCAGGTCCACTTGGTTGCGGTGAAGAACCTGGAAAACAGTAACAGTGATGGCTCTAGTTCTCTGAGTTTTAACAAGCAAGATTGATTGAGAACTTGGAAATTCTCAGCTTTCCTTTATCGATTCTTCTATTCTTATATGTGCTATTTTTTTTTCCCCTCCATCGTTTAAACTGCACTTTTCATAAGAAGACATGACCCTAAATGAATATTGTAGATGGTAATTCTAACTTCAGATGTCTTCACATTGAATGTGGGGAAAGCCTGATCTGGAACCAAATGTCATGACTTACTTTAACCTCTTGTATGCACTAAAAAAGTCCCTGGCTCCCATCACTTTCAAACTTTGGAAGTATGTGAAGCTGCACCAGAATTTAGGGCATTTTACGGACCGTCTTCTGAAAGGTCATTTTAAATACCCTGACAGTCTTGGACATTTGCTCCTGAAAGATACAGCTGTCTGTACAGCCTGTAGTGTGTCTTTTGAATGTCTCAGATACCCCAGAAGGTGTCAAACCAGTATTTCCGTTGGAAGAGACCTACAACAATCATCTAGTCCAACTTAAGGTTAACAATAAATTGAAGGATTATACTGATAACATTATTCAAATGCCTCTGGAATACTGACATGGGGCATCAACCACCTCACTAAGAATCCTACCCCAGGACAGTTAACGCTCACAGTAAAGAAATTGTTCCTAATGAAAGATGTGATCATCTTTCCTGGAAGATCTATTTCCTTTTTTTTTTTTCCTCCTTGTTAAATGGATCTTGATAAATAGCTCACATCCAAATATCTACTTAGTGGATATCTACACCTTAAAATATTAACCCTCTCGGAGAAATGATGACTATATTTTTGACATTGAGATTAATTACTTTCTCATCAGTTCATCTTTTTTTGTTTGGAAAAAGTATTTTTAAAATTATTCTTGCAAAAAGGAGAATATTTAGATGGGCAGAAGAAACATTTTAATACAAAAACCTCAGGAAAACAAGAATTCATCTTTATTGTGAAAACAGAGATCTTTATACGTGATAATATGTGCTAATAATTATTTCAACCCTGAATTGTAAAGCTTTAGAGATCGCTCAACCACATCATCTATCTACACAATGTGTTTAATATAACTATTTTGCTTAGACCGAATGGTCATAGAATCATAGAATCGTAGAATCACAAGGTTGGAAAGGACCTACAAGATCATCTAGTCCAACTGTCCTCCCATAACTGATGCTACCACAAGCCATTAAGCCATGTCTTGTACCTCCTCATCCAGATGCCTCTTGAACACTGCCAGGGACGGTGACTCCACCACCTCCCTGGGCAGCCATTCCAGTGCCTGACCACTCTCTGAGAGAAAAAGTTTTTTCTTATGTCTAATCTAAACCTCCTCCGGTACAACTTGCGGCCATTTCCTTGGGTCCTGTTTGTTGCCTGGGAGAAAAGGCCAAACCTCTCCTCATCACAACCTCCCTTCAGGAAGTTGCAGAGTGCAATAAGGTCTCCACTGAGCCTCCTCTTCTTCAAACTAAACAATCCCAGCTCCCTCAGTCTCTCCTTATATGGCCTGTGCTCCAGAGACCTCACCAGTTTCGTTGCCCTTCTTTGAACACGCTCCAGGGCCTCTGTGTCTTTCTTGTAGTGAAGGGCCCAAAACTGAACACAGTACTTGAGATGCGGCCTCACCAGTGCTGAGTACAGGGGGATGATTACCTCTCTGCTCCTGCTGGCCACACTGTTTCTAATGCAGGCCAGGATGATGTTGGACTTCTTGGCCACCTGGGCACACTGTCGGCTCATGTTCAGCCAAGTATCAACCAACACCCCCAGGTCCCTTTCCTCTTCAAAGGCATCCAGACACTCATTCTCAAGCCTGTAGCGCTGCATGGGATTATTGTGGCCAAAAAGTGCAGGACCCGGCACTTGGCTTTGTTGAACCTCATCCCATTCACCTCAGCCCAGCGATCCAGCTTATCTAGATAGGGCCTCCCTACCCTCGGGCAGATCGACACCACCTCCCAACTTGGTGTCATCTGCAAACTTACTGAGGGTACACTCAATCCCCTCATCTAGGTCATCAGTAAAGATATTAAACAAGATGGGCCCCAGTACCAACCCCTGGGGGACACCACTTGTAACAGGTTGCCAACTGGACTTAACTCCATTAACCACTACCTGTTGGGCATGTCTCTGTAGCCAGTTCCTTACCCAAAGAAGGGTGTACTTGTCCAGGACACAGGCAGCCAGTTTTCCCAGGAGAATACTGTGAGAGACCGTGTCAAAGGCTTTGCTGAAGTCTAGGTAGACTACATCAACAATCTTTCCCTCATCTACCAGTCTGGTTACCCAGTTGTAGAAGGAGATGAGGTTGATCAAGCATGACCTGCTTTTCATGAACCTGTGCTGGCTGGGCCTGATCCCCTGGATGCCACGCATGTGCCATGTGATCTCAGCCTAGATGATTTGCTTCATAACTTTCCCTGGTACCGAGGTCAGGCTGACAGGCCTGTAGTTCCCCGGATCCCCCTTATGGCCCTTCTTGTAGATGGGAGTCACACTGGCAAGCCCCCAATCCTCTCCAGATAGCCAGGAGCGCTGATAGACAGTGGAGAGCAGCTCAGCAATCACCCCCGTCTGCTCCCTCAGCACCCTAGGATGGAGCCCATCCAGTCCCATGGACAGTCCAGGCGGAGGAGAAGCTCTCTGTCTCCACCTGAATCACTGGGGGTGTATTCTACATTCCATTCCAGACTTCCAGATCAGGGCGTAAAGTGCCCTGAGGATAACTGATCTGCCTATTAAAGGCAGATGAGGACATCAGCCTTTTCCTTATCCACAGTGGTCACATTCCCTGCTTCATCAAGTAAAGGATGGAAATTTTCCTCGGTTCTTCTCTTACTGTTAATATATTTGTAAAATATGTATCTTGTTCTCTTTTACTGCAGTGGCCAATCTGAATTCAGGGTGGGCTTTTGCCTTTCTAATTTCCTCCCTGCATATTTTAGCAGCTTCTTTGCATTCTCCCCAGGTAGCCTGTCCCTTCTTCTAGAGGACTCTTTTTTTCCTGGAGTCTCAACAAGAATTGCCGGTTCATCCACACTGGTCTTCTTCCACTACACCTTGCCTTATGACACTGAGGAACAGCCTGTTCTTGTGCCTTTAAGATTTCCATCTTGAGGAGCATCCAGGCTTCCTGGACCCCTGGACCCTTCAGCAGTGACTCCCAAGTGCTACAAGCGTCCTGAACAGGTCAAAGACTCTGGAAGTTCAAGATAGCAGTTTTGCTAGTCACCCTTCTGACAAATACAAGAATAGATAACTATAATTTTGTGGTCATTCTGCCCAGACAGTCCCCAACCTTCACATCTCCCATCTGCCCTTCAATGTTGGTGAAGAGCTGGTCTAGCAGGGCACCACCCCTGGTAGGCTCTCGTACTAGCTGCATAAGGAATCTATCTATCTTCCACACACTCTAGAAACCTCTTGGACTGCTTCCTCTGAGCTGTATTATATTCCCAACATATATCAGGGAAGTTGAAGTCTCCCGTGAGAACAATTGCTGGCAATTGTGATCTTCTTATAGAACGCCCCGTCCATCTCTTCATCCTGATTAGGTGGTCTATAACAGACCCTCACCGAGATGTCTCCCCTACAGGCCTTCCCCCTGATCCTTATCTGCAGACACTCAACTTTATCATTCCCAACCCCAAGCTCTTTGTCATCAAAACACCATTTAATTTAAAGAGCCACACCACCACACCTCCTTCCTTCTTTATCCCTCCTGAAAAGCTTGTAGCCATCCATCACAGTACTCCAGTCATGGCAGTGGTCCCACCATGTTTCAGTAATAGCAGCTAGGTCGTAGTTAGCCTGCTGACTTTAGCTGACTTTTTGCTTTAGATCCCTTCCCCAGTGCAGGCTTACCCTTCCTGAAGCTGGTCTGTTCAATAGGACAGGTCCTACCTGTCCATCAGCTTGGTGTATCAAAGCAGCCAGGCAAATGATTGCAGTGAGAGGACCCATTTCTATGAAGGAAAAGCAGGCAAAGAAACAACAAAAATCCGTTAATCTCTGTTGCACAAAGTTTGTGGTGTTTTGTGGTATGTAAGCAGGATGAGAAAACATTTCAGCATCAAGCATAGCACATAGGAGATTGTTCTAGTCATTGCCAAATACAGTTGCATATGCTGAGTCTGCACAAATGAGTATATGATGATGCATGGACACCACTGTCTCATTCTGTATGAGAAGACTTCACATGCTATTGAGACAGAGACCACCAGTACCAGAAAGCTATGAGTTTCCTTTAAGAGACAGATCAAACTCCTCCTGATTTTTTACTCAATACATCCCAAGTCTGCATAATTTCTTCAATCTTTGACTCCCTGTATATATATATATATATATATATATATATAAATTCATTAATGTGTACAGCAGGTTCACAGCAGTGTTCTGCTCAAGAAAGCATCATCCATACTGAAAGGTGGTATTCTGGAGTGCAGCTTTGTTTCAGTGCATTAACAGGTGCTTCTATTTCTTTTCTGTACCCTGTTTCCTCGTCAAGTCTGCATCGTAATCACACAATAAAATGGAGGTGTTCATTCCCATCCGAACAAAAACATTAACAAAATATTCAGATAATGCACTTGATTATTGGTTGAAAATACTCTTTATAGAAGGAAATAGCACAGTATGTAAATAATCTAAGTAGCAGTCATATTCACGGAATATTTATTCTACACAGGTGAGCTGAATAAACGAAGAAAGGCTGCAGAGGGCTTTTAGTTCTGGTAAGAACTGAAAGATGTGCCCCTATTTCAAAGAATTAATTGCAGGTTAATGGGTCCTGTAAAAACATTTAATTCTTCTTTCAATTAGTGGAACAAGTCATTCTAGTTCCTCAAATGACGACTTGGAAGAGATGGCATTTACAATGTTATTACTATCCTGTTAATTGTTTAATATCTGAAATGGTCTGAATTTGTGATGTGGTTTCCCTCTCATTTATGCTGGGTTTATGTTATTGGAGGCAGTGGATTTACTTGCTGTTTAGTCCTCCATGTGTGAGTCAGATCTACATACGCAGTGTCAGAAATTTATTTTTATTGCAGGAATAATAATGAAGAATAATGACAGCTCTACAGAAAGGATGTTAGTTTTCTTTCCAGATGCTTTGATAAAACTCTTGCTTTTATATATGGCACATCAAATTTCATCTTCACGAGCAGCACTGAGGTCTCTAATGAGGCACAAACAGGTCCATTTTTAATCCTCGTTTGCAGTTCAGTCTCTAAGCAAAATTCAGCCCTGGACAGTGGGTCTGGAAAGGCTGACTGGAATACTGGAATACATGAAGTGTGAGGCCACTTCATGTTCACATTTTATGACTATTCCACATCAGTTTACAACATAGGAAAGATGTATGTTCTGACTTTTACATCTATCCAAAAGATCTTAATGCTAATATTCACAGGAAATGTATGAACAAACATAAGGTGTGGGCCACTATATCAGAAAGTGGCAATCAAGACACTGCTGGAACAAGGTAACTTCCTTTGAATTTTGCTCAACTATACAGAGCTTCATTCTACCTGTGGGGAAACAAAGCCAAAGAAGAAAAGGGACAACACAATTATCTTTTCACTGGAATAAGAGGTCTTGAATAAGACGTGAATAGAATTATCTATTCACATCACTGGAATAAGAGGTCTGAGTTCAGACCAATAGCTACACGGGTGGGGTGATTCTGCACAATGTGCTGTATTTTTTGCTGGGTGTATCCACTCCCAAATGGATAACAACATAAATGGCACCCCAGCAGTGCCATGCAGATAAGAGCTCGAATCCAATGAGCTTCACAGTTACATTATGATGGCCTTGTGACTAGGCTAAGAAACCTTATGAGGTTGATTCAGCGTATGAAAATAGCCAGAGAACTGAACATTCCTGGTGGTAGATAGGTTGCAGAGAGATTGATCATTTATTTCAGTACTGTACTCCTTCACATGATACAAATCAGTAACACAACCTATCACACTACAGACTTCATGCCATTCAGGTATTTGCATTCTCAAGCTTGCATAAGGTAAAAGTCAGTTGCATGAAGTAGAGACAGGGCTTGCACTCATGTTAGTGAAGAGTAAATTCTAAACTGGAGGGATATTTTTAAATGCTGAGTTGTTGCCTGACTCTTCCTCCAGTTACACATAGAAAGAGGATCTTTCTGTGACTCCAACAGCGGGAAACACAAAACATTTATGGTTTCTGAATTAAAGCAGATTAAAACACTGCTGCACTTCTTCAGTTGTCAGATGTCAATCAAATCATAGAATCATAGAATGCCCTGGGTTGCAAAGGCCCACAGTGCTCATCCAGTCCCAACCCCCTGCTATGTGCAGGGTCGCCAACCAGCAGACCAGGCTGCCCAGAGCCACATCCAGCCTGGCCTTGAATGCCTGCAGGGATGGGGCATCCACAGCCTCCTTGGGCAACCTGTTCCAGTGCGTCACCACCCTCTGGGGGAAAAACTTCCTCCTAAGATCCAACCTCTGCTGTCTCATTCCCCCTTGTTCTATCACTGTCCACCCTCATAAACATTCCTTGGAATAAATTTATTTGCCATTACTTTCAAAGTCAGAAGATGACCATTCCCAGATATGGTTACCCTCCTATGTCAATAGTATTCAATCAAGTAAATCAGTTCCATGTTTATGAAAAGACAGAGCACAGCAACATGCTTTTAGGTAGCTCTGTTTGAAACCTTTACTCATTTAATGCAACTTTGATCAAATTAAGTTCGATCAAATTGTAAATAAATACAAATGTATTTTGTAACAAAAATTTCATTCTGCATTAAGAAGACACAATCAGCTTACCATGTACTAGAAGATATAAAAGATATTTTAAAATGGCATACACCTGAAAGTTTGGACAAGTACTTGACATCTCTAGACAGCAACATTTTGAAGGCACACCAAAGAATCACAGAATTGAAGGGACTTCAGAGAGCACTGAGTCCAACCCCTCTGCTAAAGAAGTTCCCTACAAAAGGTTGAACAGGTTGGCATCCAGATGAGTCTTGAGTATCTCCATAGAAGGAGACTCCACCACCTCTCTGGGCAGCCTGAGCCAGTGCTGTCATTCTGACAATAAAGTCCTTCCTTGAAGAAATATCGGATGTACTGATACTTCCCCATACTCCAGAGAAATAAATGTTAAATAACATTAATGAATTAGAAAGGCATTTCTTGTTATTGACCACAATTCACTGCAAAATGGGTTAATTTATTTGAAGAGTACCTTTTGAACTAAAAAACTGCAATTTAGACTTCACTTCAGAGGTTTCTCACCCAGACAGGTGGAAGCTGTGCTTTCTAAGCAGAATATATAATTTGCTTTTTAAACTCTCCCTCTGAGATAAATACAAGTAGATATTTTCTTTTAATTACCAGGTCTAGGAAGACTTAGATATTAACTACACTGGTCTTCATAACACAGTGCCAAACTAATGCTGACCAAGTAACATTTCTAATACTGAAATTAAATCCTCTTGTACATTACCTCTTTCTGGAGATACTTCTATTGCTTGGGAAGAGTGGTGGAAGTTAGAGGCTCTCCTCACGCCAGGGTTGTATATATATACCCATTCCCTTTCTTTGTCAATATTTATTGCAGATAAATGACATCACCTTCGGGGCTGTGCATTTTAGAATAAATATTTTTTCTTAAGGAACAGGTGGCTGCAAATAAACCAATCCAACTGCATTCTTCTTCTTTCTGTCTTTTATTTTTTCTCATCTCCAGGGCAGGAAAAGAGAGGATAAAGGGCCTGTTCTTTTGCAACATAAAAATACCCATAGACTGATAAACAGGCCGATGTGTTCAGAAAACCAAAGCTCAACTTTAGGGATGCTGCTTTGCAATTCTCTGTTCTGGTTCTGGCAAAAGAGTGGCATAAATATTTTGAGGTAGAAACATAAGCCGGACAATCACTTAGTGGCTATGCACAGAAAGATTAACACACAGGGAAATGGTGAAATTTTCTTTTAAGTAGCTTCTGAACTTTCACTTAATGTATAAAATGTAATAATAAAGAATCATCATGAAGTCAACTTCGACAGCTCCTCAATGCTCATCTCTGCTCTGTGTAAACACAACTTATCTTGCTTCCTTCTAAGGTGCCTGCTAACTTTTGGAAGTCGTAAAGCATCTCTTCATTCTGTAGTTCCCTTCCTCATCCTTGCCTTTATTTCAATGCCTCCTCATTGAGCAACACTCTGGTTGATGCTCAGCTGAGTTTACTGTTCATAGTAAAACTCAATTTTGTTTCTTTACTTCTTGTTTCCTACAGAACTTCTGAAGTTGTTGATATTGCCAGCATTTTAATATTGGATTATAGCTCCTTCATGACACAGCTGCTTTTGTTCTTTATTTGTATAATGAGTACAACTATGGGGAGTCATTATCATTCCTACATCCTTCAGTGTTCTCAGAGAAGGGCAAGGGTCTTTTATCTCTGAAAACTTTTCTTGTGATAAGTTTGATGAGACTACAGTTGTCACTATAAGAAGCCCAGTAAAGTACCTACTGCAGTTATTAAGATTGCATCTCTCTATTGACTGTAAGGGGAGGCAGAATCTAGCAGTTCCACCTGCTCAGTGTCTTGGGAGATTGTTTTGCCTTCTTCCCTTCTACCATATAGAAAATATTTATCTAAGCCTGATTGGAAGATTTAAAGTGAAAACACACATTCCCCTCTGAATCACTCCATCCAGTACACTCAGTAATTTTCATTAAATTGATACAGTCACCTGAGCTTTATTTGTATTGTTAAAATTAAATAATATTTAGCAAGTATTCCTTTAAAATGTGCCACACCTGTTTAAATAATCAAATCCATTTATCTTATAAAGAATATCTGTCAGACATGTTACAAATCATGGTCAATGGGTAAAAGAATTGGGAAGAAAACAGAGATTAATAAAACTGACATCCGGGTCAATGGTACTGAGAGCAATTCAGCATACCTACTCCCTCTTACTTAAGTGGACTATCTGAAAGGGTGGAGTAATTTAATTTAACAAAAATATGAAGAAAATAAAAAAAGGATTAATTCCACAGCTTTCTACAAATGTACAGGTGTACTCTTCATTGGGTAAGGAGCTGGCTGGAGGGCTGGGCCCAGAGTGTGGTGGTCAATGGAGTTACATGCAGCTGGCAGCCAGTCATGAGTGGTGTTCCACAGGGCTGAGAACTGGGTTCTGTCCTGCTTAATATCCTTATTGATGACCTGGATGAGGGCACTGAGTGCACTCTCAGCAAGTTTACAGGTGCCACCAAGCTGACAGGAAGTATCTATCTTCCTAAGTGTAACAACACCCTACATAGGGATCTGGACAGGCTGTATCAGTGGGTTGAGGCCAATGGGAAGACAGAGAAGACAAAGAGTTCAAGAAGTGTTGGGGTCCTGAACTTTAGTCACAATAACCCCAGGCAGTGCTACATGCTTGGGGCAGAGTGGCTGTAAAGCTGCATGGAGGAAAAGTATCTGGTGACGTCAGTTGATGCTTGGCTGTACGTGAGACAGAAGTGTGTCCAGGTGGCCAAGAAGGCCAATGGCATCCTGGCTTGTATTGGGAATAGCATAGCCAGCAGGAGCAGGAGGTGACTGTCCCCCTGTACTCAGCTCTGGTGAGACTGCACCTCGAATACTCAGTTCATTTTTGGGCCCCTCACTACAGGAAAGACATGGAGGCCCTGGGGTGTGTTCAGAGAAAGGCAGTGAGGCTGTGATGGGTCTGGTGCGTGGTCCTATGTGGAGCGGCTGAGGGAACTGGGACTGTTTGATCTGCAGAAGAGGCTCAGAGGAGATCTTATCACTCTCTACAGCTCCCTGAAAGGAGATTGTGGTGAGGAGGGGGTCAGCCTCTGCTTCCACATAACAGCGATAGGATGAGAGGTGATGGCTTGAAGTTGTGCCGGGGGAGGGTCAGGTTGGATATTTGGAATTTCTTCTCCAAAGGAGTGGTGATGCATTGGCGTAGGCTGTGCAGGGAGGTAGTGGTGTCACTGTCCCCGGACGTATTCATGAAACAGGTAAACGTGGCACTGAGAGACATGGTGAGTGTGCATGGTGGGGATGGATTGATGGCTGGACTGGATGGTCATAGAGGTCTTTTTCAACTTCAGTGATTCTGTGATTGTATGTATCTATGTATTTTAAAAGAAGATAAATCTATGGAAAAATCTATGGAAAGTTAGTTTAAAACATAAACAATTCATCTGTTGAGATTTGACTGTGGAAATTCTTCCAGCCCTTAAGAAAATCTGAACTATGAGAATCTGATCTAAGCCCAAGGGAAGGCAAAATTCCAGTTTCTCCATTTCTTCAATTCCCCTGAATTTAATGGCAGCAGAATCTTTGAAGGCTGTTGGATTACAGATTTGGAGATGCTGAGCATGGACAACTTGCATGTTGAAAATTCTGACAACAGCACAATTCTAATACAGTTGCAATGATCTGGAGGAGCTGTGTATTCAGCTAGCATTGAGAGCAGGTGCAACAACTCTACCCTTCCCATAGGAACACATTCCTGCATTCAGCCTTAGGAGAGCAAAGCCATTCTCCTTGGCTTTTCTTTACTGTTTTCAATTCAAGCAGTTGTACCAATTGGATCAGTGCCCACCATGGAAAAACTGCTGTCTTTCAGGGCTGAAACGTACTTTCCCTTTACTAATGAATCATTTCAGGCACTAGAGCCTATAGGTGATTTTGCAGGTCCACTGCCAGAGGCAGGCTTGCAGCATGACTTCTCATCACATCTCACCTTCAGCTTACGTAGCTAATGACTTCAGCTGTAGATATCTTTGACTGAAACAGGCTCTACAAACAACTAATGTGTCTTATGAATGCATTTTTTTGTTTGCTTCAGGCATTTGCTTGGAAAAGGTGTTTCTTTAACATGTCAGTACTGATGGTAATATGGGGCCTTTTGCCATGAATTCTTTAAAAATGTTCCAGCCTTAATCACAAAGTCATAGAATGGCTTGGGTTGGAAGAAAGCTCAAAGATCATCTAGTTCCAACCTCCCTCCCATGGGTAGCCTTGCCAACCACTAGATCAGACTGCCTAGGAACCCATGAAACCTGGTCTTTAATGCCTCCAGGGATGGGGTGCCCACCCTTTTTTGGGCAGCCTGTTCCAGTGCCTCATCACCATCTGAGTGAAGAATTTCTTCCTAACATCTAACCCAAACCTCCCCTCTTTCAGTTTAAATCCATTCCCCCTTGTCCTATCACTACCTACCTGTGTAAAAAGTCGATCCTCCATTCTACTCATAAGCATTTTGATCTTCTCCTACAGTTGATGCAGGAGTATAACAAAGATACGTTGCTTAGCAGGAGGATTGGTCTTTGCATAACATTGTCCAGTTGACAAAAAAATCCCCTGTGTTTAACTTGTGAAGGCTGAAAAGCATGTTAAAGGGTAGAAGAAAACAGGGAAATTGGATTCACAAATAGTGAGTCCTACACGGTCTATTCCATTGGACTTGTCACAGCAAGCACATGAGAAATGTTCAGAGCAATGAAAAAATTCATTAAAGGTGCTCCATCTGAAATGACAGTACACCACAATGAAGAGTCATTTGGAAACGATATTGCTGATTAATGACAATATTAATTGTAATAATGATTGAATTAATTGCATCTGGCCGTGGCCAAACTTGTTTGTGCAGCAGCTTCTCACCTTGCTTGTAAAAGCAGAGAGGTTTTAACACCCTGAAGAGGGAAGGTGCTTGATAAAGGCTGGATTGAACTCGTGTTGCCATGGGATGTATTACATACCCTGTCACTCAAGTGAGAGGGCTTCCTGCACGCCTTGCTGAAATGGGGCCATTCCACAGTCTGACGAGAAGAAATCATAGGCATAGATGGAAAAGTGGGAAGAGGGAGTATTTAACTGCATGAAAAAGGCCCTGATAAAAAGAAAGAAAGAAAAAAAAAAAAAAGCACTTTAATGGAAGCTATAGAGTTCTGTTTTCTACATCCTGTAATACCTTTGCCTTTTACAGAGATAGAATATGTACACACAGTCCAGGAAGCAGGGTCTGGAACATTGACTTTTGAATGCTATAATGAGCTGTAGAAGAATAATTGGTAAAGAAATTGCTTCTTGGCTGAAACCAGTACGTTTCTTTTACAAGTTTCTGATATTGGTAAGTATCCAGTTATTCACTCTAATGTCGAAGATATCTAAATACATGTGCTTACGTTAGTGCTTTTCTGTGATCAAGGTGGGGAAAAGCAAATACAGACATTTCTTACAAAGTTAATGAGTAGATTCTTTTGAAAGAAGTCATAGAAAATAATTGTGTCTAACTAAAAGGGGGCAAGTATAATGTGGGAGTCTGCATCTGAGCTAGTTAACCCATCAGAGTGAAGGAGCTCCTCTAGGTTTAGGCAGACCTAAGTCTAAATGCAGTAGGATGAAAGAAGATGTCCAAGGCACACTGCTGTGCTAAAAATGTTACACAGGACACAAGAAAGACCAGTTTCCTTCCCAAGGGCACTTGGAGGCTTGGCAGGGTACTCAGGGGCACCACAACGTTTTCTGGACTCCCAATGGGATTAAATGCCTTATAAGAATTTTGAGGGTTTCCTGGGAGAGCCTTATCTCATACCAAGATATGTACTTATTGGCAAGCTTATTACATCTCAGACTGTGGTCTTCATTAACCTGTATTCAGATGAAACTGCAGGAGAAAGGCAAATGAGATCAGTACCGCTCAAGGTACTCATTTTCAAACATGGGTACTGCAGTAACCTTTATTTTTTGGCATACTGTACCACCACTACAACCAAACATAGCCTTTTAATAACCAGAACTCAGCTTACCGAAATCTGTACCGTAGTCGTCTTCATCTATACTCAGTTCTCTTTATCACTGGAGAAAAGTAGTTCCAAGATGGGATGTACGTTGCTTTGAATATCTCACCTTAAAGCAGGACACATAATTCAAGAATTAAAAACGTATTTTAGTTAACTAACAATTAAGGGAATTTGGAGCAATTAGTTTGCATTACAGATATTTCTGTCCTGGAGAAGTGAATCTCACCTTCTGCTCTTTTGCAGTGGAGTGTAAAGAACTGGAGCTGTCTGTTACCTATGGAGAAGTTTAATTTGGATCAAACATCCCAAAACGAATCTGTATAGAGAAAAAGTCACATAAAAACCTGCCTTCAGCAGCCAGAAGCTCTTTTAGAAGCACTGTAAACAAATATTCACAGCCTCTGTTTTTACATGATGGATGTCTCACGAGCTGTCTATATCAGCAAGTTCAACTTGATCAGAAAAATCATCTTCAGAGATTTCGGCTTTGCTTCACCTACCATTCCAAAATCAAGTGCATTTATTGACTGTGGACAGTTTAAGGTGTCATCCTTGTCCCGTATTCTGACTTACGCAGTGTTTTATTGGTTTAAAAGCTGAAATAGGGACAACTTTCCATTTGGTTTCCCATACTGGGACTCTATTCCTTCATCCAGGTCACTGATTAAGGTGTTGAACATGACCAGCCCGAACCCAGCACCAACCCCTGGGGAACATCACTAGCTACAGCCTCCAACCAGTCTGTGCCACTGATCACAGCCCTCTGAGCAATGCCAGTCAGCCAGTTCTCAGTGCACCTCACTGCCCACTCATCTGTCTGAAACTCCTAAGCTTAGCGATGAGTGTGTTATTGGAGACAACATCAAACACTGTGCTAAAGTCAAGGTACACAGCACCCACCGTTCTCCCTCCCTATTTACCCAACCTGTTATGACATGGAAGTCTTTTCCAATATCTGGGCCTTAATTTTAAAACTGCCTCTCATAAGCAGACTCTTCAGTAAATAGGAAAGCTACTTCAAAAGTATCACCTCTTATTTTATTTACGTTGGCCCGCAACATCAGAGGTTGAACCTTCCCACCAGTATCTCCTTCCATGTTGTTGCTATGTGACAGATGGCAGCCGAGGGGCAGTCTGACAGAATAGCATCTAATGTGGAAATGGAAGCAAAAGGGTGGAAGTGAATTCCACAGTGAGGGGTGGGAGGTGCTTAACAGCAGTGATAACAGCAATGGTGGTCATCTCCACGGGTGCAGACTGTTATGAGGACGACATGATGGCTTTTGTTCACAGCTGGTGGCAATGCACAGCTAATGGTGGTGACTACGTTGAAAAATAATGTTTTGTAGCTGAGAATTTGCTCTATCCCATGGTGCTATCCTGCTCTTTGTATCAGTTGTAGTTTCCATGGAGATTAATAGGCAGCATTACTTTTGAAGTGACTTATTTATTTCTGTGCTTCATTTAGGTTTTACAGACAGAGTTTGGCACTGCTTTTAACGGGTGGAGATACTGTATGATTACAGATCCTAGAGTCCTAGAGTTCAATAATGCTTCACATTCAGATTTCTCTTTGAGAATACTTTATTACAGCACAAGCCTGGGCAGCTATGGTGAGAGAGCTTTAAAAAACATTCACTGCAGCCTATGGGCCATCCAGCACTCTGGCTTGGATTATTATTATTATTACATTGAAGGTTGTGGTTTTTTTTCTGATCATGTATTCATCTTGGTCTAGTTCCTTCTTCATCCTCATAAAAGGAGAATAAATAAATCCCTCTGTTCTCATTGCTCAGTCTGTTTGCTTCTATTTTGCTTCTGAAAGTTATCAATTCCACAAACAACTTGAGTAGCTGGGGAAGGTCTCCATACCATATGTGTCCAAATGTACCCTCGGTAAAGGTCCCACTGCCAGAGGGGTAAAGTTGCTTACAAGGAGAAATGAAGTTACTAGCATTATCACAGGTGTAAATTTCCGGTAGAAAAGAACTGCAGGCTTCAAGTATCAGCAGGAAATGTCAACTTCTTCTTTACTGCATTCATGCAGTATTTTAAGATGTCAAGCAAATTACTTAACCCAGTGCAAGGCTGAGCTTGCACATCTCTCTTCTAAGAAATTGCACTAGGAATTTCCACAAAGTGCAGTATAGGTTTTACATTCTGAGTCATTTCTCTACTAATATTTACAGAGCAACATACGGTAAACCTCTTTGGAATATCAATACGCCAACTTAAGATTTGTAATAGTAAAAAGAATGAAATAACTCATTTAAAAGTCTTACTAATAAGATTGTGGTTAATGCATCCCAGAATAAAA
This sequence comes from Alectoris magna, assembly GCA_030625065.1. NCBI lineage: Eukaryota > Metazoa > Chordata > Aves > Galliformes > Phasianidae > Alectoris > Alectoris magna. The sequence goes on along the minus strand of CM060562.1, from coordinate 110,727,191 downwards.
CACGTCTTTTTTTTTTTCTTTCTTTTTTATTTTTTTTTTTTTAGCATTAATCCATTCTAAAACTTTAGGTTGTTTCCTGCCACATTGTGTTCTAGCTTATTATCACCCAGTTTGCACTTATCATAGAATCCTAGAATCATAGCATGGCCTGGGTTGCAAAGGACCACAATGATCACCCGATCACCCAGTCCCAACCCCCTGCTATGTGCAGGGTCGCCAACCAGCAGACCAGGCTGCCCAGAGCCACATCCAGCCTGGCCTTGAATGCCTCCAGGGATGGGGCATTTGTGTCCTTTGTTATTCTTTTGCTTCATCTTCTATCATCCCAGACTGTATTTCCAATTTATTAGGCTCTTTTTGAATTCCAATCCCATCCTCTACACAGTGTGGAACATCAACCAGCTTGGTGCCAGAGAAGTTTTTTATAATTGGACTCCCTATTCAACTGTGCAAGTAAACAATGAAAACAGTGATTGCCTCCTGCAACAGGGGAGCCCTCGGGGCCCTTACCTGATATGAATTCTTCACGTCAATGTGAGATGCGAATTGAAACATTCCAAGTTTCAGCTAAGTGTGTGTTCTTTTTGCAGTCATTTAATCCAAACTGCATTTTCTTTGTTTATATGTGACGACATACAGGACAATGTCAGAAGTCTTATTAAAGATGAAGCGTGTCTTGTCTATTACTTTCAGTTTACTCATCTTGCCAATTATCCATCTGTTAGCTGACAGCTGATACACCCCCCTTGGACTGGAAACATGAGGTGTACCTGCTTCAACCTAATTAAGATGTTTACTGATTAGTGAAGACACCTTGAGGTAATAAGCAAAGCAACAAGTAATCAAAATCAGTAATCCAACTAACGAATAAAATCTGTTCTCCAATTAACCAATCATCAAGCTACTCACATTAATAGACTGTTACATAACTACACAAGTGATTATTCACAGCCGTGAGACTGTTAATTATGGATCCTAAATCTAACGAATCAGTTGGAGCAACTGTTAGACAACAGTTCTTTTGGCACAGTGATGCAGTGCTATTCCCTCTGTACCAAGGCTTCTAGGTGTTGGCCTGGTGCTAAAAGCAGTGAGCTGCCCAAAGGGGTTCTCTGCTATTACTGTGTACTCAGATCCAGTACTTGATGTGACCTAGGTCTGTAGATGTCTATTCTCTTACTGCTGTAAGATTTACCTATGACTCTTCTTTGATTTTATTTCCTATTTCTTCTAAGTTTGGGACAATCTTTCTTGTCTTTTGGAACGTTTTTTTGTGGGCTTTTTTTTTTTTTCCCCCTCAGTCTACTCTCAAAAAACAGTCCTTCCCTAATTACAAGTATTCATCGAGTCTAGTTTTTTACTGTTCTACTTCTGGCATAATTCTGGTCCTATATGTCTTTCCTGATAAGGCAGTTATGAGTTGCAACTCCTCCATTGCAACTCCTAATGCCTCTGTCTTTGTCCAGTTCTTACTGATTGTACTTTACCATATACAGTCACTGAACACGATTATTTTGCTTTAGCATTGTTTCTTCTGCATAACTCAAGTTGAACGCAAGCAGGATTTTATCTCATGTGCAGGTAGGCTGCATACCACAGCAGCAGGGTAACTGGTATTTCACACTTCTACTCTGTACACTTGTGGTTCCCTTTTAAGGACTCAGCTATTGTGAGGCCTCACCGTCTGAGAAGTCCTCTTGATGGCTGGTTGGAACTTTAACATGTAGAATGTGTTCTGTTCTCAAGAAAGCTTATATACTTATATATATATAAGTATATACTATATATATGTACTATATATATACTTATATATATTGCCTTATATACTTTTTCCCCAAAATGTGATCTGGAGTTTTTCTTTATATTGAAACAGACAGACATAGTCCAAAATTATGATGATCCAAATGCTCCCTCTTTTCCCTTTTTAGGTTGAAGTTCTATATTCATTCTTCCCAGAAGTCTAAATCACCTTTGAAGTGAGGTGATTATCTTCATGAATTTGGTGGTTCATGATTCAAAGATTTCTTTGATTAGTTCCATGAGTACTGGTGGTGATTTTCATCAAACTTAAGTACCCCTCCACCATCTCACTGCAATCTTTAAGCTTGAATTTGTCCCAACTTCTGTTGAAAGAAAGACAGTCTACATGGAGATTTACTGTATTTCTCCTGTGTATGTGGGTCACTGATAAAGATGTTAAAGAGTACCAGTCCCAAGATGGATGCCTGGAGGACACCACTTGTCACTTACCTCCACCTGGACATCGAACCACAATACTGTGGCTGCAACCATCCAAACAATTCCTTATCCACTGAATAGTCCACCCTTCAAATCTCTATCTTTACAATTTAGAAATAAGAATGTGAGGTGGGACTGTATCTGAGGCCTTGCAGCAGTCCAGGCAGATTACATCTTACTTTGTCTACTGAAGCTGTCTCTCCACCATATGAGGCCACCATATTGGTGAGGCATGGCCTTGTTCAACCATGCTGGTTTCCTGCCTCCTCTGCTTTATTTCTTACACTGTGGGATGGAAAGCTCTTGGGCTTTCAGGAGAGACTATGTTTGTCTTGCTTGTCCTTTGCTTTTTGAAAAGCAAAAGCTTTGGATCACTGAAGTACCACTCCCACAGACTTAGAAAGTATTTACCAGGAAACATTCTGTTTGTCAAAGCAATTTTTCTTTTACATTCTACATTGTACAACTAGAGCACTTGTTTCACAAGAAGACTTTTAGTGCCAAAAAATAAATTGCAAACTCTCTTCACCTTATCAAATAAACAGTTAATGTATATTTACCTTAAAATCACGTCATCATCTAAAAGCCTAATTTTAAGAGTAAACTATGGCTGCTTTCCTCAAATTCTCTTCCTAAATCTTTCTTTTTCTCTCTTAGCCCTAACTTCTGTCAAAGGCGAAAACTGTTCAAGCAGGAGATACAGAACTTTTAATCATCAAATAATTATTTATTGCTTGGTATGACTTTTATTACATGCCGTGGAGGTTAGGATTTGGCAAGCTTCTGGACTACTAGTAGTCCTGTGACCCTGCAGTGTATGCTGGTGGAGCAGGTATGGGGGAGGTGAGCTGGTATATGGGGCTTCTTGGAACAAATCCTCAGTGGTGCTGAGATGTCAATTTCTACCACCTCTCTGCACACCAATGACTCTTATGACTCACCCAAAAGGCTCAGTGATTCCCAGCTAGTTTCTGGACTGCCTTTTTTTTTTTTTTTTTTCATATTTCCCCCCCCCCCAATTTATTTCTATGGTGCATTTCCATGTATATGTTTTCCTTCTCGAATACCCGAGCCACCAACTGCTGTATCTCAACTCTTCCTCTCTCTCAGTTTATACTTTACTGTCTTTCTGAAGACTTTCCCTCTGCTCTTTCCCAGCGATGCCAAGGATCTCAGAAAGGCAGGCAAGCTGTATGCTGAAGCATGTCTTGGTAAAGCTGGCAGCTGGGATTACAGAGCTAGAGGATTGTATTCATTCTGAGTGTAGAATTTGAAGCTCAAACTATTTTCATGTAGATTTGTATTCATACTTCTTTGTTGCAAGTCTGCTGAGCTTGCTGGCTCAGTTGTACCCATGGGTGATAAATTTAACAGGTGAATGAGGCTTTATGCACCGTTTTTCTCTTCCTATCAGGTTCATATTTGCAGTGGGTGTAGCTCATCAGTTAGCTGGCTGTCCAAGCTGTACATCAGCTCAAATATTCAAGGACAGCTTGGTCGGCTGAAATCTCCCATGAAGTGGAGGCTGATTTGGTAAACCTGGAGGTCCAGAAGGGTTAGGTGAGTGGTTCAATGCAACCTTTGCCCTGTGATCTCCTAAATAGTGTTTTAAGGTCTTTTGTATTTCCCCTGGTCTGTTCAATGGAGCATTCATTTCCTAGACACAGTCGTGGGCAACCTGCTTGTGGACTTGAGCAAATTTACCTCCAGAGGTCCCTTCCACCCTCAGCCATTCAGTGATTCTGTGAAACTAGAGGGGTTATTCACACCATCTGTATCTAACACACACTGTGTGACATCCTAAATTTCTTCTACAGAGATAGGCTCCTCACCAGTGCAGCATGGAGCATCCATACACAGAGCTCCTTCCCTGACAGAGCACCCTGCCCAAAAGTGTAACCAGCTGTGCCAGCTGCCTCTGTTCTGAAGGATGGACTCCCCTAGAAAGACTTAGTGGACTGCTTTCACTCTAAGCAGAGATTTTGCATGGATCATTTGTAGTACCATGGATGGGATGTTACCTCCAGGTAACGGAGTGAAACACAGACTTCACTTCTTAGACTGGAGCAGAGGCCGTCAAATGCAGTGCTGACTGTTCCCATTGCAAAAGCAGATTCAGGTGGTAATTTTCCCAAGTGTGTAGTATTTTGTTGCCCTCTAATGGAGAGCAGACATACCTTGAAGAGCAGGATTGCTTGAGATGCACACTGCACACACAGCCCTGTCCCCTGACTCCATAGGATGGCCATCCCAGTGATAAGTCAAATAGATGTCATTATAGAAGTAAGCCCACTTCTTTGCAAGCCCAACCCTAAAGGATTTTGTGTTAGTCCAGTGTTTACTCATGATGTGACCTCTCATTACAGCACCGACATCCAGGCAGAAGTTTATATCAACAGATGTATTATATGAACCAAAGTTTATTATATGAATACAGACCCGCTTCCAGCATGAGCAGCTGTATCACTGTAGGATAAATTCCTGGCACTGCAACTGAAATCCCAGGCTTGGTTTCTGCTATTTTATTTTTCATCAAGCGATGCCACCACTTTTAGAAGCCTCTGGAGATTTGTCACTTTAAGTTGAATCACAGAATCACAGAGTCACCAAGGTTGGAAAAGACTTCCAAGATCATCCAGCCCAACAGTCCAATTACCATCAATATTTCCCACTAAACCACATCCCTCAGTACAACATCTAAATGTCTCTTGAACGCCTCCAGCGATGGCGACTCCATGGGCAGCACATTTCAGTGCCTGTCTGCTCTTTTGGAGAAGACATTTTTGGCAATATCCAACCTGAAGTGCCCTGTGTCATATTTTTTTTTCCTTATTTATGATTCTTTTCATTTTTCCTTTAAGGCTGATAAACAAATGGTGAGGAATGAAGAGTAGTTTACGCTTCACTTTCAAAATACTTGCTTAGATCAAGACTAGAACTGGAACGAACTTTTCAAAGTCCAAATGCAAAGTGCACAGACCTAAAGTGTTTGCCTGAGATGGTTTTGCGTATGTTGAATTTATCCCCTGAAGAAGTGGCTCTGGGAACCAATTGAATATAACAACCAGCTCCACCTGCACAGAGGTTGGCCCTGCCTGACACTAAGAAAAAATGGAACAACTTTAAACACACTACCATGTATTAAATAACAAACAACATGGCACCAGGCATCCATTCATTACCGTGTGATCAACTGTATCATCTTTTCTATGTCACTCTTACTTCAAGCAATCTCATATAAATAAGAGGACACGATGTTTAAGATTGTTACTGCAGAGATGAAATTTAAAAAGCAGTTGTGGGAGATGTGAGAATGGAAATCTCTGCCTGAAGTGAGTCTCAGTGCCAGAAGAAAACGTGCTATCACAATGTATTTGTGGGTTGGGTTTTTTTTAATAACTGATAGAAGATTGCTTTCATTTATGGAATTTGACTGAATATCACTAGTATTACACTGTGGTTGCTGATAACACACAGGTATCTTATTCTATACAAACAGAAACTGATTTATAGCTGGCTTGTAATCATGATGAAAACCCTTGACTCATTTCTTACTTATCTGTTATTTTGGGTTATGGTATTCCCCTAAAACATTCTAAAAGTTGCACTGAACATATACTGCCCGCATTTGTTGCTTATACTCATCTACCATTTATAATACCATAATACCAATCATTTGATAAAACACATAGACTCGCTTCAAGAGAAAGGTATCTTTCTTCCTGCCCCGCTCCTCCAATCTGAAAGGCCTGCACTGTCCTGGCCACAGGGACAGCTCTGTTTTGAAATAGTTTTAAACTGGAAAAGGGTAGATTTAGACTGGATATTAGGAAGAAAATCTTTCCTGTGAGGGTGGTGAGACACTGGAATCACTCTCTGATTCTATGATTCTATGATTCAGATCTCTAAAGGTAAAAACAAACCTTTTTTTTCTCTCCAAGGCAGAGCTGACATCACTTTGCACGTACAGGTTATCCTCATAAGTTTTGAAACCATGAAATTTATTTTCACCAAAAACGTAGGGCAATGAGTTTTAGGGAGACATTTCACATGGCAGGAAGACAGGGTGAGCTCCTGTGAAAGCAGTGCTGCAGGTACTGTTAGCAGACACCTTGCCCAAGAACCATGTTGTATATCCTTCCTGCTCTTGAAATCAGTCATTGTGCTTTTGCATGGAGAGGAATGTACTAGAGAACAGAACAAACATAACCCTGTTTTCTTGAACTTGGCAGATAAGAAACAAGTTCCTTCTTCACTCTACATTATGCTGTACTTTTCCAAGTTCTGCTTGTGTCCATACCTCTCCCTCTGGATGCAGAGAGCCCCATTACAGAAGTTGTTTACAGTAAGGGTAGTGATGCACTTGCACAGGTTGCCTGGAGAGGCGGTGGTACCCCATCCCTGCAGATACCCAAGATCAGGCTGGAAGGGGCTCTGAGCACCTGCTTGAGCTGTAGGTGCATTGCAGGAGAGCAGGTACAGATGGCCTTTCAAGAGTCTTTTCCAATTCAATTGATTTTCTCATTCTCCTATGATGACGTTTGTATAGGATATTCAAAGGGAGGTGCTGTTTCTTTTATGGAGGTGAAGCCATTCTGGATACAGTAGCTGTGTATTTATTAACTATTTTGTGCTCTATAATATCACACATTGGAGTATTTTGCTTTTCTACGGTAATGATGACTAAGACTGAGGGAAGGACCATAAAGATGCACAGCTCCTTGGCATGTCTAACCCAGTCTTTTGACTACCGGTTTGACAGCACAAATAGTTGATAGGATTGGGCCCTGATCCAGACAAATACTTAACTATACATGTAATTTGAAGCCCAGGTGGCTTTATGTTCAAGCCAAATTCAGCACCTTGGAGAACCAAAGTTTGCACATGCATCGCTTAGTGTTAAATGTGTGATTCTGACAGACAGATGAGAAAGTTGAGGTGGGCAGAGGGTTTTTTTCTGTTCTTACATCACTCTTGTTGAGTGTGAGGAATTCACAGACCATCTCCCATCCCCAAACTGCCAGTAGGTGGTATCCATCTACCAGCGAGGTCTGAAAGTTGGACATAATTACAGACATACTTACACAGGATGTTCATTAAAGCCCAAAACACACGCGGAGGTACAGGAGGGACCTCCCTGACTGCAAGAATTGTTTCTGTTGTGTGTTGGCAAGAAAGGGTGCCCTTCTGATGGTGCCTAACTGTCCCATACCTACAGAGAAAGTTGTGTTATCTGATGCAGGGTTCCACCTCCCACAGTCCCCTCTAAATTCAGGGCATACCCTCTATATTCAGAGCAAAGGGTGTCAGTCTGGGTGTCTGCTAAATCAGTTTAAATCCCAAATAGACCAAGACAAAGTCTATCCCAAGGCTTTTATTAAAGAAGGAAAATGGTGAAATCTAAACCAAGTTTTTATTTAAAATCACCTCTGACAGTCGCCTGACCAGATGCAATTTTTAGTAAACTCTCTTATTTCTCCATAAGAATAACTACTGATGTTATTGAGAAGTGGTCCGAGCCCTAGGATTTCTTTTGGTTTATCAGCAAACTGCATCTTTTTGGAGCTGCGTAGTGTGGTAACATTGAGTGACACGAACATTTCTACTTCTGATACTCAGTTTTCCACCAGAGGGCACTCCTCTATTTTTAATGAAGGCAACTTTCTGAACAGCACCGACAGGTTTGCGCCGTTTGGTGTGAGCTGTATGATTCTAGCTGCAATGCAGCAAGCAGAAAAAAGCAGGAATAGTTGCACCTCATTGCATATCTGTCACTGCAACACATCATCTGCTGCAACCCAACTGGTTGTGCACAGCAACCTTCCAGCATGACGCGTGCTGAGTTTATGTAGGTAAAATGGTCATTAGGATCATACGCCATGGATGTGGATAAGGTATGATCGAGCTTAGCTTGGAGTTGGAGGGATCTGTGTCTATTTGAGCAGGGAGAAAGGAAGCCACCTTTCTGTGGAATAAGCCATCCCCGTGGCTGCCTACTGGTTCTGTCTTACTGTATGGGAAGACATTCTTTTATAAAAAAAATCAAGTGGGAAGTTGATGCAGTTTGGATTTGGGGTGCTTGAGAAATAATAGCAGCATGAAACAAGAAGCAAACAGCTGCACTGAAATTTGTGGACAATGGAGAACCTGTTCATTTACCTGGACTTCATTCCTGTAAGGCAGTTTTAGCACTCCGAGGCCTCTTTCTTTGACTCTTTTAAACTTTTTTACTCATTTTTTAGAAAGATAGTACTGTATTTAAGGTAACATACTTGGATGCACACAGTCTAGGCATTTTGTTTTTTGATAGCCATAGAGAAAGCATAGTTTTTAGGGCTTCTACATAAGGATGTAGAAGGGGTGTGTTAATGGCTTCAGGCTCAGGGAGGGTAGATTTAGGTTGGATATAAGGAAGAAGTCTTCTACAGAGCAAACACTGGCAAAAAGCAAAAGTTTATTTAAAATCTGTGCATACGAAACTAACTCACAATTCCTGACAGGTGCTATCAAGAATGAGTTTACTTCCAAGGGTTAATTAAATGTATATTCATTCTGTAGTCACTAAAACAGTTTGCAAAGGTAGTTTAAGGAGAAAATAAACTGAAATATATACAATAGTCAGCAGAGATTGAACGTATGGCACAAAAGCTGGTTTATGTTTTCTGCAGGTGACCCACCACATTTTCTCTCCTCTTGTTAGTGTTTGTGGGTGTCTGAGGCTGGATGACCAGCAAAGATAAATGACTACTGCTTTGACATTGGTATCTGGCTCTTTGTAGTGTATCAACAGATGTGGAGACAAGGTGAAAGGATCAAGATTTAGAGCAACATCTGGAAAAAAGGTCTAAAACTAAGAATAGATACCGTATTTACTCTTCACACCTTAAACATCATTGGTTATTGACCTGCAGTATGTGGGAGTTCTCTAAAACATGACAGGCATGTGATAGGCAAAACAGATGTGTAAGAAAGAGGTAGTTGGGCTGTTTTGTGTTTATGGAAAGCAGCAGTATAAAGTCACCTGAGGGAAAACCCACTTTGAGCTGATTCATCCTCTCATTAGTGTATTGCTTTCATAGCCTGCTAAGCAGCTCCAAGCCTCTTCCGTATATCTATAGGGCTTTTTAGGCATGATTCAACGTGCTATGTTTCTTCTATGAATAGCAGCACAAAATTGCACCTCTCCACACATGTTTCATCCCTATCATTGACTTCATCCACTCGTACACCTACCCAGCTGACTCACATAACACACCTGCCAGGAGCAATGGCATGCAACATTCACTCTATGCCAGTTGTCTTTCATGTGAGAGATGTAATAACCTGTATGACAAAGAACTAAATTGTTCAAAATGAAGACTCCTAGTAACTGCTTTTAGCTGTCTAAAATTAGTCCTCTGACCTGGTTGTCTGGTGAACTGAGACATATTCAATGCATGATTCATTTCACCTGTCCTCAACAGGACAGGAGGAAGTTTTTCACCCAGAGGGTGGTGACGCACTGGAACAGGTTGCCCAAGGAGGCTTTGGATGCCCCATCCCTGCAGGCATTCAAGGCCAGGCTGGATGTGGCTGTGGGCAGCCTGGTCTGCTGGTTGGTGACCCTGCACATAGCAGGGGGTTGGAACTGGATGAGCACTGTGGGCCTTTTCAACCCAGGCCATTCTGTGATGATTCAACGGGTAGAGAAGTTATGTTCTGAACATTTCTTGCTCTTCATTGAAGAAAGACAGAACTTAAGTGGTACTGCTTAAACTAAATCTTATTTTGATAAGTTGAAGAGAAGCAAATCCCACTTATAACACCTCCACTTTTACTTCCAGCACCAAATTGTACTGTGTTGCATTGCCCCTAGGAATTAGCTGCTGGATTCTTCCTCTTTTGTGTTCAAAATGAATTTTCATTAGTAATTACAGTCCTCTAATTCTCAGCTATCAAAAACAATTTCTGAGGCATAAGATAATTTGTGAAGTTATATCATTTGTATATAATGCATATAGACAATAGGAGATATTGTTATATGAATATATAGAATATAGGAGGCAATGCATATAGACTTACATCTTCAGTATGGGAATTATGGTTATTCAGTAGTGACCGTCTGGGCATAATTATTATCTGTTGATTAAAAACAAATAATTACATAGGTGGGCTTATCTTTAGAGCAAGTCAGTCAAGAACTCTCCTGAGGAGTAAGCTGTTGCTCATGAGTTATGAACAGTTTGTCCAGAAAGCTGCAAACACGCTTAATTGTCATGCACTGAAAATTTGTCATCTAATCCAAAACTCATTGATTATTTCCAAGTCTCCAGCTTCTCCTAACTGTGTTCCTTGCAAATTACACAAGAGATATTGCTATATTGCCCAGTTCCTCCAAGCAATTAAGACTGAACATGAATCTTCAAGGTGGCTTAAGCTGGATGCATGCCCGTACAGCACAGTCATACATATTCGACCGTGTCTCATTGTGTTAACTTACATGCTTAGCTGCATATGCAGGGTGAGGGTAACAACCTGCACTTGTGCACTACAGGGTTGTTCTTACTTTTGTTCCCACATGAACTGATGTTTGAATCATCTTTCAGATTTCAGAATCACTCTCTGGATCATTTCCAGATGGATTATTCCATGGTTCGTCATACTGTGGTCTTTGTGTGCCTGGGTCATGTGTGCTCTACAGAGCGTGTTTGTTCTCCGGGGAACTTCAGAGCAGGGATTTGAAAACTGATGAAGCAGGTTAGTCATTTGCCTTCTTACTGAGAAGTGGATGGGCAGTAGCTGGAATTAATAGGAATCTCTAAAGTACAGCACTCTTGTCCCTTGTCCAAAGAAAATCCAGGTTCTTCAAAATATAAGAAAGATTTTTCTTCAAAGTCTGAAAGTAGGCTTAAGTTAAGTTAGGAGGCAAGTTACCTGTGCAGCTAAACCTAAGGATTTACTATAGGACCTCATGGAATAGGATTTGGCTTGCAAATTAAAATACCTAAATATAAATGTCTATATGTGGATGTGATCTGAGTATGTAAGCTCCTAACCTAGTCAATAAAGAGTTCATCAATGCTGTCAGTGAAGCCTCCTGAGCTTGTAGGTGTGCAGAATAAATAGAACCAGGTGTGAATCCAATTGCTCACAAATAAACATCTAGTGCTGATTTGGATGGACTAGAGTGCTCTGCTGGCCTGTTTGCCTCTATATCTTATACAGCACCCATCAGTCCCACAAATAGATCTTTGTCAACCCAGATTTTCACACAATAATGTCTCTGTTTGAGAAACAGTATTGAATTTCCTATGAATTGTTCCCCAAACTTTGTAATTGCTCGCCTTTCTCTCAGTAAAAGGCCCTCAGTACAACTGAACTGGCTGCAGATGCCCAAAGTAATTCGAGACAGATCCGACTCCCCATACTGATGTTCCTGGTGTTTTAATGTGTGAGCTCATTTGCTCTGGTTGATGTAGATGCTGTGTGGTGCCTCTTGGCTTACGGGTATCTTCGGTGCCCAGCTTGTGCAATCTTGCTTTGTGTTAACTGGTAATGGCCTGGCTGACAATGCTATGGCTCATTAGGTGGTGTGTTAACATAAGTGGCTTTGTTATTTGTTTTCGGTTCCTTAAATGCAGCAAAAAGGTAACCCATCTATTGTGTAGCACCTCCTGGCAGGATAAGCGTCCTGCTAACACCCTCTGACAACAAGACAGGTCCGATCCTACAGTTCACAACATGAACAAAAGCAGCTGGGGCTCCAGGGAGATGCTTTATGCAGAAGATGAGATCAGGCTCAGACATCGAGCTGCTTGGGGCAATGCATTATTAAATGCTATCTACTGATATGCTACTTTTGTAGGAGCCGATTAATGACATCCTACTTTATTATTCTCTATCTTTTATCTTCACCTTGTTTCACAGATGTAACTGGCAGTACACGGCAATAACCAAAGAGCCGTGGCACTCATTAGGTTGTGGCTGCTCCTTACAAGTGCCATCAGGCATGCAATTCTGATTCACAATTTCGTTAATGATGCTGGTTAACATGTGTGTTGCTGTTCAAGCAACACAGACGGCACCGTCTTGTCAGTTTTGAAGTAACTTATCTTCCACTCATCATTTTCTTTGACACAGTCCTCTGATAAACTGAGAGATAAATACAAAACAGGCTCTGCAGTGCGTTCCCCCAGCAGTAAAATCTAATCAGCAACAACACAGAGGGATTTAATCTAATGAGTGCTTCCTTTGACCCCTTTTCTGTTTTGTTAGATAGTTGAAGCTGAAGGTTTTAAGGCATATTTAAACTAGAAACAAATTCCTGCTTAGCCATTCCCCACTCCTCAGGACATTTTCTGCCCTTCTATGAAAGTGGGTGCTCAGTGGTAGAGGATACAGGCAAGTCATACACATCCCATTGCTTAAGGTCCTGTTTTATGGTTGTTATTAATGGGGACAGGTGATCCTCTCTAACAGAACACTAACAAAGAAAATAGAAGAAATAGTTTTCTGTTGGGAATTATATTAATTTCTGTGCTTTATTCTATTAGCAGGGTTGATCACAGAATCATAGAAGTGTTTGAGTTGGAAGGGACGCCCAAAGGCCATCTGGTCCCACTCCCTGCAATGCAGAGGGACACCTGCAGCTCCATCAGGTGGGGATGCTTTCACTGAAAACAGTTAAGGCTGTCTTAATTGCTGCCTCTAGAAACCAGATGTGGATTTAATAGGGAAGAAGAAGAAGTGGGGGGATAAGAGAGATGCAGATCATTATTAGTCCTGACCACCAGTACTGTAGTCATGAGAAGAGTCTGCTGTATAAGTGCATATCTGTATGGTCCCCATGAGGCTGTGCCTGATCCTGGGGGCAGCCCAGAGTTCTTGCACAGACTACCAAAGTTATATAGATCAGTGGTAAACAGCAGAACAGCTCTATGGAGGCTGATGGTATTGCTTGAGTTGTAAAGTGGATAAAATACTTCCCCAAAGCACCCCAAAACTCAGAAAAATTAGAGCTGCATGGGTTTTAATCATTAAAATAATAGCAGCAGGGATGCAATTTGAAGATAGCTTCCTCTATGTTATCAGCTCTATTTTCATTACAAATCCAAAGCATAGCGCTATCTGAGCTACTATGAGGGAAATGAACCCTACCCAAACCACAGTAGGACAGGCCAGTGTAAACTGGGCACTGGGAAAGGGGTTCAAATCTCTGCATAAATCTCACAATGCTTCCCAAAGTCAGTCAGCCTCCTAGGAAGGAGCTAGTTAAAACCTGTGTTTCATGCATTTTTTTTTCTGGATGTAAGCCTTTCTACAATTTTTTTTTTTTCCCCCATATCAAATATGGAGCTTGGAAATGAAACCTTCAAAAGTTCATTTCTGCCTGATTTCGGCAGCTGAGAATGAAGGATTACACTTTTGTTGCTCTTTCACTTACACATTTATGCTCTTTAATATATTGCTAGGAGGCACTTAGTTTCTTCTGCTGTTCTTCAGGCACCATCTGTTGGCTGAGGAGGAGCTGCAGTTTTTGGTTTGCTTCTAGCCCGTGCAGTTCTTCTGAAATTTTCAAAGGCCAGAAAGACCAGAAGAGAGAAGACAAGACAGAAAAACATCTCTTGAGCATATTCCTTTTCCAAAAGTCATGGTTTGTAGCAGAACTTGTGGGTTTGTAAAATATAACTTATGAATTTTGATCTTGGAAGGAAAGTGCAGGGGGGCCTCATCAGTGGGAATAATGGTTGCCTGTCAGAACGTACCATGGTTGACAATAAAAGGTCTTTGCAACAAGCCACAGATATTGAAAAGTCAAAAGGGTGCATTCAATAAAAGAAGCACAAAAAAGTCTTGGAACAAGAACCCAGTCATCCCAGTATGCACCAGAGCTGGCAACACCTAGATACCTTCTGCTGTTCCTCCACTGTCTGGTCGTTATCCAGAAATCTAGGATACTTTTCAAGGAAACCCATAGATTTATGGGTATATCCTTTATCTTTATCTTTACTTTGTCCAGTAAAAAAATAGGAGGAAATACGTGTCTATTTCATTATTGGTTTTGTTACCTCGTATTTTCTACAGGGTAAGGGCATGTACGTGAGCAATTACTGCAGTATACTCAGTGTTCCAAGACTGTTGCAATAGGTTTCCCCAACCTTTATTTGCTCAGGTCTTTATTCATAGTGAGAAGCAACTGCATTCGTGCAGATTAGGTGTCATGAGAAACAAATCTTGAAAAAAAAGCCTGAATGGAGAATGAGATCCTGTAATGTTTTCATCCATTTACCAGAACTGATATATCTAAACATTTCTATTTAAGTCTTTAAAGGATATTTGCTTTCCATCAGATTACTTTAAACTTCCCTTAAAAGAGTCTCAGTGGTACTTCACTCTCTGTTCATGTCATGATTTGCTATAGATTATGAAACTGATTTTTAGAATATGATCAATATTGAATATGATACTCTGATCCTTACGGAGTTGGTGTACTGAACCTCACACCAACTGATGGGACAGCGGGAGGAGAAGAGGCTCTGGGGAAAGCTCATAGCAGCCTCCCAGTACCAAAAGGGGCCTACAGAAAAGACAAGACTCTTTTTCAGGATGTGCAGTAATTAAGGATAAAGGGTAACAGATTTAAACTAAAAGTACATAGATGTAGATTAGATATTAGATATTACTCAGAGATTGGTGAGGCCCTAGCACTGCTGCCCGGAGAGCAGTGGTTGCCCCATCTCTGTAAGTGTTCAAGGCCAGGTTGGATGGGCCTTAAGCAATCTGATTTAGTGGGGCACGTCCCTGCCTGTGGCAGTGGGGGTTTGAACTAGATGACCTCTAAAAATCCTTCCAACCCAAGCTATTCTACTGTTCTGGGACAGTAATCTAGAAAAGAGCTTGGCCCTAGGAGTGCTGCACGGACATTTGTCTACCATCCAGAGAATAATTGTTCCTTCACTAGGTGGACCACACAGTCATGGAATCATAGAATCACCAGCATTGGAAAAGACCTACAAGATCATCCAGTTCCAACCACCCAACAATAGTTCTCACTAACCATGTCCCTCAACACAACTTCTAAACGTTCTTTGAACACTTCCAGGGCTGGTGACTCCACCACCTCCCTGGGCAGCCCAGTCCAGTGCCTGACCACTCTTTTGGAGAAGTAGTATTTCCTGACATCCAACCTGAATACAACAAATGTAACAGTCTACATTCTCTAAGTAATGCCTTCTGTTTTATGATGTCAACCCACAGCTCCAGAGGTGGATTTTGGGGGGATGGCAGTAGAGGTTGAACCTTCCTACCAATATCCAGTTCCATGCTGTTGCTGTGTGACAGATGGCAGCAGAGGGACAGACTGACAGAATGGCCTCTGATATGGGAGTGAGTATGGAGTAAAGGGGTGGAAGTGAATTCCTCCATAAGGAAAGAATTGTACCCATTGGCATTCATCAACACTTGTGGATGTTTATGGAGACCCAACAGTGGATCTGAGCACAGTGAGTGTTTTTCAGCAGTGGTAATAGCAACAATGGGCCACCTCCACTGGTACAGGCTTTTTTGAGTGCCATGAGTGTGAGTAGCCCCAAGAGCCCTTTGAGCTCACCTGTATAACAGCAGGCTGCACAACAGGATCTCCCCTCAAGTATGGATGTCTCTTGAGGTTATATTTTCTGCAGAGATTCCTTATGTCTCGAGTTTAAGAGGTTCCTTGCTGCCACAGAACGTCCATAAGTGACTAAAGCTTGCTGAACTTATTAAGCTTTGCTAAGATTATACCTTAAATTAATTGTATACATACAATCCTTTAGATTTAAACCATTGGCCAAGTCTGGGACTCGGACTGGACTGGGCAGAATCTAGGCTCCTCACCTCTCCATTTAAACAGGTATCCACTCTGTACCTGGAGTGGATTCTGTTGAGGGAGTTCTGTACCTGGATTCAACAAGAGTTTCCAGGATAAATGTGTTTAACTCTGTACAGTGAATAACTAAGTGTAGCTTGCCATCTTGAATCTTGTTAAGTCACTGCCTTGTTTATGACTAAGCTGTGTTACGTCACTATTTTATATCAATAAGTATACTGCTGGCTGAAGTGTATAATGAATATAATCATGACGCTGACCCAACTTAAAAATCTGTTGATAAGGTACTTCTTTTACTGTAGACAAGCTCCTGAACTCTTAACCTCTCTAAACAGCTGGTACAACAGAAATAGTAAAACTTAAGGAAAAAAATGACAGGCTTTTTTTTTGTTTTTTAATTGACTGCAGCTACTAAACAATGAACTTAATATATGATAGGCAGCGTAATAAATGTATTGACATCAAGGGACAGTCCCTGCCACTTGTATCTGAAAAAAAGTAAGAGGTTTGAGAGTTTTATCCTTATCGTATTACAGCAAATAGTGGTTTGTGGAGAGGCTGAGAAACGTTTAGGGATCCTCACAAAAGGCCCTGGGAACAGTGTATATCTGGGACATTCCAATTGCTCTCAGCCATGCCTTGAGAAGTCGGTAATTCTTGCCTATGTCAAAACACAGAAGGTGTGGGAAGATTAAAACAAGTCAGACCTTGATTCCTCTTAAATTGATCCAGGCCACTCCTTGTTTGGTCTTTGTTTGCAATTTGCATCTAATTTGGAGAAAATCACCTCTCTCCTAAGGCAGTGGGTTGGGAGACTGGGAGCCAGACAGAGTGCTGTGGGTACCAGGGCAGGACCTTGGGGAGCAATACACCACATTCTGCAGCTCTTCTGGGGCCAGCTGAGGTCACAGGAGATCTCTGATAGGAGCCTGAGCACACAGCCATTGTTTTGTTTTATGGTTGTAAAATGATAAAATGCCGATCTACAGATGTGTGAAACTATCATTAGGTTGTTTCTGTTTTCTTTAAAGTTTTTCTTTATTGCCTCTTCAGCCTGCTGATGCCTCAGAGCAGATGGACACACAAGCACAGTCAGGAAATCTGCTTGAAAATGGTAAAGAAAGAGTTGGAGCAACATTCGTTATTAAGTTGTTTGGCGTTCATCAAAAAGCTTATCTCTGGCTAATTGTTGCACAGGAAATTAATGAAGATTGTCTCCTCATAGGTGTAAGAGGCGCCTATCTATTCAGATAATTAAGCTTTTAAGTACAACAGTCCCAATTTTTTTTTTGAAGACACTTAAATTCCACTGTAATTTTTTACTATGTCTTTATTCTTGCAGAGCAGAACAAAAATCTGGCCAGAGCAAAACGTGACTATGGACAGTCTGGCACTAGATATAACGTGGGATGTAGAAGATGATGATTCAGCCTTGGAGGAAATCTGTTGATAAAATCAATTTTATGTACAATGGGGTAAAAGGCAGACAAACACTACAAAGGGCCAAATCAGCACCAGGAAGCATTGGGATAGGAAATGGCGCTGGATTGGGAAGTATCGGCACTGGGATGGGAAAAAAACCACAGGAATTTATTAGTCTTGTGTAAATCGATCATTCCACCCAATTTTTTTTGTGGTTTACATAAGCGTGTGAAAGAAGATAAAGCCAAAAGTATACTCTCCTACCAAACAGCAGGCAAAAATGCACTAGAAATCCACACGTTCGCCTAATGTAGCGATCAAAATCAGAAGTTTGAGAATTGAAAGTACAACTTCATTATGGTATTGTATTCCCAATCCTTGTAAACTCACTGTAGCCTCCCTTTCTAATTAGCTAAACCAATTAGGTTCAGCTGAGGATCAAGAGGTTTTATCTACCATGCAATTTCAGCTACTTGTGAATGCATTTCAGACAGTCAAGCTGTCCTTCCATTTAGTGCATTAGATTTTTTTCAAGATTGTATTTGAATGCTACGGTACGTGCCCTATTTTTGCCAATACATTCATGTATGCTTGCTTAGTATGATGTTGGTAGTCACTGTAGAGCCTACATGTCTTGGTTAATAATGTGCTTAGTGTGAAAAAGAGGAGAAAGTTGATATATTTAGAATGGTGTGCAGGATGTTAAATTTCATTTGCATATTTTAAAACATTAATATTTGTGAATGGTATTACTCAATGACAACGTTCTTCTTGCACAGAGCATGCTCTTGCATTTGTGATATATGCCAAACAGTGCTTTGCTGAAAGCTGCCAGGCAAATTAAAAACACAGAACTCCCTCATCATACCTCGAGAAAGCGTGGAAAGAAATGCCTTGAAGGGATTACGTTGTCTGAATTCTCTTTTTAATGTTTTAGAATTTATGGGATTTGCTATTTTGCTGTGCCTACACTACAAGATATAAAGTCCTCGGATCAAGCCCACAGAAGTGTAAATTTTCTAAGTCTTTTGGAACCTCTGCAGTTTGTTCCTTGGAAATAACCAGTCGGAAATAACTAAAAAGGTGCAGGCAAAATGAAGTATAAATTAAAACGTATTCACATAAAAATAGTCTTGTAAATAGGAAGTGTAGAATTAGGCTTATTCTGTTGCTTATCACACCTGATGCATTTTGAAAGATTTAATTGATCTTGCCAGTCCTTGGAGTGCACTGTAGATGTATTATGAACAGCACTGTCCCACCTCCTGCTGGTTTATGGAAACTTCACTCCTTGCTGAAGGCATTACTTAAAAATTAGAGATCCTTCTTGCAGATATGTTGTTCAGGTGAAGATACATCTTCTTTCTTTCATCTTTTTCACAGAGGACCATTGCTATTTTAATGTATGCACAATACAATTTTCTTGAATGTGGGGAAGAACCATTGCACTGTGCATCCTGAAGAGGTCCTGTGTGAGGGACAACCCCCAGTTTCATGAAGGATTTTTCAACCCCACCCCACTTAAAATGGTTTTGACATTTCTGCATCCATACCCATTTAGGAATTCTCAGAAGGCTACTCGTGTTTTAAGGATATCCAGTAATATCACACTGAATGATACGTATTCAAAATGTAAATTTTCAGAATGGCCCATCCAGAGGAGTGCTACATAAATGACCAAAGGGATGGAACTCCTCCCTTTGAGGACAGGCTGAGAGAGCTGGGGCTGCTCACCCTGGAGAAGAGAAGGTTCCAAGGTGACTCACGTGCTTATGATAAATGGGAATATGCACAATCAGCTCTGGACGTGGCTGTTGCCAGTCTGCAAAGACACCCAGCTGCCTCAGGCCTTGGTCTCAGCTTCTTGTACAGGAGCACGATGGATGTACACGTTCAACAGCAAGTGCTGTGTCTTACCTTCATCTTCACCTACCTGGGTCACAAAGGCCTTTGTGGTTTTGACAAGCATGCTACGGACGTCAAGACAGCATCCACTAACTTGATTTCCTTCTTGAAGAAGAAGGTTTGATTGTTTTGGCACAATCAGCCCGGGACAAAGCCATGCTAGTATTTTACACTCTGCTGATTACAAAATGACTGGTAAAAGATTTACTACCCTATCTTCTTGACTATCTAAAATATGTTTATTGACCTTTTGTTCCTTGGGTCATCACATGTGTAATTTGTGAGGACTGATTTTTGCCTTACTGCCCTACTTTTGTTTCCTATTGTGACCAACTGAGAAATCGTTTACTGTTCTATGGATTACAAGGGAAGGAAATAGATTTCTGTAAACATTACAGAATGTAAATTGCCTTTTGTTGGAGTGGGGTGTAGCTGGTCTACCCATTTCCATGATTGCCACCCTGGATTAGCTAATGCATTCTCAGCATTCTTATGTGGATCTGTGCTAACAATCTGAGAGTGCAAGGTAGTCATGTACAGTGTTCACACACATATCCCAGCATGGCTTAACTTCCTGGTAGAGGGGTGCCCTGGCAAGAAGGAGGGCAGAAGTGGTGGAGATGAATGAGAAAGAAAAAACAACAACACACACAGAAGAAAAAGGCTGAGCAACAAAACAATGAGCCCTTTGAATTGTGAAACCAGGTTTCTAAGTGTAAGCTAACCATTCAGTGCTAGCAGGAATGCCACTGAAATTAATGAGTCAGAAATGGATACTGAAATTGGCACTGCAGTAATGAGTCAGAAATGTGTGCTGAAATTATTATTCTGAAGTCTTTGGGAATTGAAATCTGAATTGTGAAAGCAGCTTCCTTACTAAGAGAGCACTGGAAGGAGAAACCACTGTAAGGTAAAACTAAAATAGCAAGTTGTCCTCTTGCTGGCTGCACAGCAGAACATTTGCTTCTCAGAGGTGACAGAAGTGAGTACTGCATGTTATTGGTGCTGATGACTGTTCTCTCTGAAAGAGATTCTGAAGGAAAGCTGTTTGCCTGACTGCTGCTTTTGCCGAGGAAATCTCCCTCCTCACCTGATCTGTTTCTGCTGATGTTGCTAAAGAATCAGACTCCTCAAAATGGCGTGTTCATCAAGTCAAAAAGTTGGTGGAAGAGATGCCTTTCACGATAACAAGAAAGAATAAAAATTAAAATGAATCGGCGAGGAAGGAGTGAACACTGACGACTGAAACGCTAAAAGAAGTCACTCGAACAAACAAACAAACAAAAAATTGGAACAGTAAATGCATGTTTTCAAAAGCAAAATTTCCAAACACAAAATCCATTCTCTTGGGAAATTTATTTTTTTGTGAATTAAATCATTTTCTCAGGCTATATATATATGTATATATATATCTTAGTATATCTTAGTAGAGAGCAGATTTAGTTGTCTGCATTTATGCTAAGTGTAATCATAGCATAAGGAGGATCATTAATTTAGAGGAGTGACACCTTTTTTTTTTTTTTTTTCTTTTTTTTAACAAATAGATGCAACTGAGGATTTTACAGCTGAATGTAGGTCAGCAAAAGACACGGATTATAACACAGAACAGTACTACAGTGCTGCTGGAAATCCTCTGCTCTCCTAATTTTTATTTTTATTTTGGAGAGTTACATTTTCTCAGGTAACCCCATTTATCTTCTTGTCCAATTAACAGTACCACAGTTTGCAAAGTTTGTCAGGTTAAGATTAGTTACATTACTACACTAAGAACATGTGAAACATATGGAACTTTCTGGAACAGATATTTAATTAGTTAGACGTTTAACTCCTTAGACAACAGTTTGGGAAAAGAAAGGTGCGAGAAGCTGATTGTTGTGTATGTCCAATACCCAAATGCCAAATTTCACTTAACACCTCCACTTACACTTCCACAGCATTATGTGACTAAAATACAAGCATTGACGTTCAGATCTTCCTTATGAGTATCACGGGACAGAATTTCAGTCTTCGTGCATACATGGGAAAGGTAGGGTAGACTCTGTTTTTGTGAAAGAAATTACTAAAGGAGATGGATGTCTGCGAAGGGGAGAGCTGATCATATTATTTCGTTTTGACATCTGCAGGAGGCAAGGCAGTTTTTCTCGATAAAGCTATGGTCGCATCCATATCTCTTTGCCATTTCAGGACAGTTGTAGTAAGCATCATGAAACTTGCAAGGATTGGCTGAAAATACATTAGAATACAAAATTAATCATAAATTGGAAACGGGAAACTAGAATACTTCCTTTCAGAATACTTCTTTTCATTGGCATTTTTGTACCCTTCAGTTCTTCCTCTTTGTTGCCATTTATTCCACAACCCAATCCCAAATTTTTGACCAGGATATTTACAGTATTCCTGTTTCCTAGAAAGTTTGTCACTGAACTCTCAAAGTGTTTTGGAACTTTATCATAGAATTATAGAATCCTTAGAGCTGGAAGGAACCTCCGAAGGCCGTCTAGTCCATCTCCTCTGCAGTGCGCAGGGACACCACAGCTAGATCAGGTTGCCCAGGGCCTGATGCAGCCTCACCTTGAAAGTCTCCAGGGTCAAGGCTCCTTCTTTCTTGCTTTGTGCTACAGCTCATGATGAGAATTAGGCCTATTACACAACTAGCTAGACTTCAAGTTGTCTTATATTAATGACTCAGACCATTTGCTTTTGTTTTCTGATGCAATTCTTAAAACTCAACTTTGCTACTTGCTGATGTCTCTTCAAACATGTTGCTATCTATTGCCACCTGGTCTGCCACCATTGTTTTAAAGGGGAGGAAGCAAATCCCCCTCCTTCTCTGGTTTCATTGATTCAAAGATGAGAACATTTTCCTTTGGCTATGGAAAAACACATAGACAACAGCAGGAAACGTGGAGCTCAGATTTCTGCGCTACCATTGGTATAAATGTATCTCTGATCTCATTGCAGTCAATGAATCCTCATTCACTAGGACTTATACATAAGAGTTTCCATATGGAGACCCAAGCATTGCCATCTTTCATGGAGGTGTGTAGGTTGTATAAATATCTTCATCTATTCTTGTGAGCCCAAGAAACTGCGTGTCTCTGCATCCCATAACACTAACTAATGTCTTGCATTAGTTCACCCCTCTCACAGACCCTTTGTGTGGGTTCACACCACAGGTTGTCCCAATTTGGCAAAGCACCTGACACGGTGAATCATAGAATCATAGAATGGTTTGGGTTTGAAGGGACATTTAAGATCATCTGATTCCAACCCCCTGCTATAGGCAGGGACACCTCCCTCTAGAAGTTTGGGACTACAATTGTTCTTCTATAGAACAACTGATAAACAATAATTATATAGCAATCTACAACAGCATGAGAGTCATAACCTCTCTTTTGGGCTGGTATTTGATCATATCACTTTAAAACTTCCCACTGGGATAAACTAACGTATTTTTTCCAGTTTTACCTTGGCCACAATTAAAGCACTTAAAACTTACTGCATAATCCATTGTCACAAGCATCAGGGCAGTCACCGCAGGGTTGTCCTTCTTTGTAGGGTTTTTCAATTGAACCCATTATATTCCCTCTGAAACATAAACATTACCAATACAAGCTATAAATTCACTATACCGTGTCTGAGATAAACATATAATTATATAGATGTATACATATTTTGATGTATGATCAGCCAGTCGTAACTACAGATCAAACGATTTTTGTGTATTAAAACATGAATGTGAAAATTAATTTTTGTCAAAATTTATGAAACATTACTCTACTTTAAAGCCCCCATTGGTGTTTTTGGTGTCATTGATAGTATATATATTTATATGCCTTCGTGAAATAAGATTTCAAGTAGAATGAGGAAATCATTTCTTTGTGATTTATTATCATAAGAATTGGGGATTAGGGGCAAATGAAATTCAATCAGAAAATTGTTCTCTGCATTACATATTTTATGGTTTTGGTTGTTTGAGAATTCTTTTGACAGGTATGTTTCAAAGGCCCACAGTGCTCATCCAGTTCCAACCCCCTGCTATGTGCAGGGTCGCCAACCAGCAGACCAGGCTGCCCAGAGCCACATCCAGCCTGGCTTTGAATGCCTGCAGGGATGGGGCATCCACAGCCTCCTTGGGCAACCTGTTCCAGTGCATCACCACCCTCTGGGTGAAAAACTTCCTCCTAAGATCCAACCTAAATCTCCCCTGTCTCAGTTTCAAACCATTCCCCCTTGTCCTATCACTGCCCAACTATACAAACCATATTTCTGTGACCTGTTCCTCAGCTGTGAGTGATGCAGTGTTACAGATTTCACCATCTCCTGACTTATTTCGATGATGTAATAAGAAGTTCCAGTAGCAGAATCAATACGTACGCAGGGCAGTAATGGCAGACATAAAAGTACTTGAATGTCCTTTCAGGACAATAGGCGACTGCACATCCAACTTGGTAAGAATTGTACCAAACTAACTGCAGATATAAGAAGAATAATGAGAGAATGAAAAACAAATACATTTCAAAATCATTAAAGTAAATCATGCATTAAAGAAACAGTTGCAACTAAGTTAAGTCTATTTATTTACTTAAATTTATTAAAAGATTAGTCCAATCTTTCTGGAAAAGTATGTTTTCCTGCTCTCATCCTTGAATCACAGATCATCTGGGCCTAATGATAATAATTTATCACACATGTTTGTATAACTTCTAAATTAAATTGTCTTAATAAAGTAAATTTTCATTTAAGAAAAAGTGTTAAGGAAGATAATTGAACTGTGGTATAAAATTTTGCACCCTGTGCTACATGCACATGAACAGAAGTTATCACAAGCCTGTGGACAGATTACTCAGTGCCTGACATCAGGGTGGATGGGAGATTGTATCATACTCAGCCACTGCTTCAGGAGTGAGGGATTGCTGGGATGACTACAACTCTTGCATTACTTTTCATCTCCAGGAGAGTGGCCAGGCACTGGAACACACTGCCCAGGGAGGTGGTGGATTCACCATCCTTGGAGGTGCTCAAGAAACATTCAGAGGTTGTACTGAGGGACATGGTTTAGTGGGAAATATTGGTGGTAGGTGGATGGTTGGACATCTGAGATGTCTTTTCCAACCTTGGTTATTCTGTGATTCCCACTCCTTTGGCAAATCTATTCCAGCTTCACCCAATGAACTTGCGTTAGTACTGAGCTGGATTTGGTGTTATCTTGCAGCTTTCTTAAACTAAAACACAACTTCTCTTGTCTGGTGTACTTCCTTACAAAAAAACAACAACAACAACAACAACAAAAACCAAACAAAACCAACCAAACAAACAAACAAAAAAAGAAAAACAAAACCCCAAAATACACTTCATCTATTATTCTATTTTAAATTCAGGTACTGTGGAAATTTTCATGTTCTTTTACTGGTATAACTCTCATGTCTCCAATGTACTTACTGCCTTTAAAGATATGAGAGCAGAAAAGTTTCTTGGCTGACATAGGAATTTTTACTTCTTTAGAACGGAATACAAAGAAGCTGCTTCTACCTGAGTGTAATGGCCAATCACAGCGCTTGCTCTTGTTGCTCCAGTTCCATATTTGAAATCTTTCTCCTCATCGTACCAAGCCTGAATGGAATTTGACCACGAGGAAGGGGCAGTTGACATGTAGAGATTTTCTCCACATGGTTCACCTGAAAAGAGAAAAGTACCGAGAAATACAGAAAACACAGATATGTAAGAGCCAGTCTAAGCTGCTATAATTTTCCTGGCAGCTCTCATCCCCATTGAGATGGCATGGATTTTTTTCTGGTTCCACGACACCAACTTTAACCAATGATAATGTTGTCACTTGACCAGTTTGCAGCATGGCCAACCTGTTTGGCTGGTAGTTCAGTTGGTGACAGACTTCTATATATCTGCAGATACACCTGTACACATGCACCACAGGTTGATGACTGTCATTTTGATATTTGGAAGGTGGATGGCAACCTGAGTCAATATTCAAGTCACAGTCCCATAAAACTATGGCAATCCCAATAACTCCACCTTTATTTCTGACACACAGAAAGTTGTCTACAGTGTCATGTGACTTCACCTACTGCTTTTTGTTGGTTTTTTTTTTCTCAAGTTTGGTACCCTGGTCAACTTCCCTGCATGTGCATCTGTTCTCATTTGAGGTTCGCCTCAGTGAGAACCAATGGATTCTATTTTTTAGGCAGAAAGCATGGGAACTGCACATCAGTCCACATAGTATATAGACAGAAATCAGCAGCAAACACCTCACTGGGCACTCATCATAGCTATTGCTAACATAGTATAGTCGTAACACCAACATCCAGCGAATGAAGTATTTATTTAAGCATCCCAAATATTTATAGGCAAAAGTATGTTGTCAGAGAATTGAAAAGTTATGGGTCTTGTCTCATTCAGCCACACCACCATCAGGTTTTGGACCTTCACCCTTTGCTCCTTGCATCTCACATAGTTACTTCCAGACCACAGCAGTAAAAAGGATCAACATTTTCTTATGTTTGTGTGTGTTTTGAGTATATTTTCTCACTACCTTTTTTTTTTTTGCCCATTGAAGAAAATTGATACAATTAAGATGAGAGTGGGATGGAATTTTTCTCACTTACTGGGCAGATTTACATCCGGAAATTTCCTTTGTCCCACATGCCAATAAAAACACTACATACAAATGACATCTCAAATACTTAGTCAAGTAATTTTAACGATAAATTACAACAAAATCAAAGCTGAAAACCTCATAGATAGTACAGTGCTTTCAGTCATCTGAAATGATTTGTACAGACACCACTGTTTGAGGAATGGGATAAGTAAGAAAAGCACGAGCAATAATTTTTCACACATTTCTTTTCAGAAGTAGGGATCTTCGCATCAATTTGATAATTGGATGAATTAGTGATAACAGATCATATAATTTCCTTTCACACAGTCTTTGTTATGAACATCTTGGGTAAGATTCCTTGCTTCAACTTACCGATTTCCCTCTGGTTTGGAGGGCTGTGACTTAAAGAACATTGATTTGCCCAGTTCTGAGCATTAACTGCAGCCTGAGGACTCCATTCCTATGGGAAAGTAGAGGAATGAAAGAAGAGAGTATTAATCATTCAGACTTTAATCATGTACCGAGACCTCATGGATGAACCAAACTTGGAAATTGTTGATGAGGGATTTTTGATCAAAATTACTGTGAACCCAGGCAATGCCTAGAAACTGTGAAGATTGTCTAAGAGTATATCAGGAAGAAATGAAAAATGTTGTGGCTCCTTTTTTTCCTTTTATTTTTTCCTCTCCCCCCACAAAAACAATAACAAAAAGACATTTTGTTGTTTATGCACAGCAATATTTTCCAGAATTATTTTTCCATCTACACAACTTTATGTTCTTACAGTAGTGGCTGTGCCAGGTCCTTAGGAGAGGTTTGGAGGGTGTATTTGTGGCTAAATAAAACCAAGTGAGCCCTCATACATTTCTGTTCTCTCAGAGGGTCCACTGCTCATTGCAGATATATTTAAAGCATGCAGCTTACCATTCTCAACATGTTACTGGCAGGTGGGCTGACTCTTCTCCTGAGGGCATTGTGTTTGTCAACAATCAACTTTTGTTGATCAGTTCTGTTGGTTGACAGAGCAAGGGAAGCTTCAGGTATCTAAATTGAAAGACAAAGTTGTTTATTTACTTATTTATAATGTGAATGTCACTAATGCTGATTACCATCTAGGAAATACTGAAGTACCAAAAGAGTGATGTCAGTGAAGATGATCCTTGTGATGGAGTAGGTAATGTGACATGCTTTGTCTCCTGGTTGGTGGTAACAAAAATGCCACTGGCTCCTGGAAGCTACCTGCCAACCCTCCATGGACAGCTGAAGTGCCCCAGAAGAATTCTTGTGCCACTGATCTCTTAAATTTTTCATAGAATCATAGAATGGCCTGTGTTGCAAAGGACCACAAAGCTCATCCAGTTCCAACCCCCTGCTATGTGCAGGGTCGCCAGCCACCAGACCAGTAAAGCGTTTTTGGAGAAGCCAGGTCTGAAAACCAGGCAAATGCAGGAACAAGACTATGATGTGTTCCTCCTCTTCAGCATTTTTACTCAAGCCTGTTGGTGTTAGTTCAGCTGAACGAACTTCTTGTTTGACTACAAGATCACCACCCACCTCCATCAGGAGACCCCACTGCACCAAAAACAGTCTGTCATTCTTTTTCATTTCATAGACTTTCTCTCACTCCTTCTATAATTGGTGGCATTCTTAAAACTTTTTAATGCCTTTTCTAATTAAAAAGAAGAACTCTCTATGAAGAACTCAGTTTCCTCACTACAATCATTCTCAGTAGTCTTCTGAGGGCATCACAGAGAGAAGAAATATAAAAATCTCATCATATTCTCGGACTACTGTTCTGTATGATGGCTCATAAAGTATTTGTTGTTACTGTTATTTCTGTCACATTGCACTTCATACTCAGCTCTGTTTAACTTGATGAGATGACTAGGAAGCAGAGCCCATCCATAAGGATGCACTTCCACAATGTATTTATTAATGATGACATTTTTAGCAGAATAAAAGCACTGCTAAAATTTTTTACAAGATCTTAATTTTATGTATTTATTTTCATAGATCATTGTGATCCAGTTGCACTGAATATAGTTTTCCTATCTTTTAATAGTTCTTCTAGACATGGCACAGAGCTGCTGGAGTTCAAGAAGCATCTGGCCAACAGTCTCAGACATATAGTCTGATTTTTGGGTGGTCCTGTGTGGTGCCAGGAGCTGGACTTGGTGATAGTTACAGGTCCCTATCAGCGGGGGGTGTTCTATGATTCTGTGACTCAAAATACATATTCTATTTCTATTTTTAATTATATGCCATTAAACTCCATTCAGCCACAGTATTTTGATGACTTATTCTTTTGTGTAATCTCAGTGGGAGTGATTGTGAGTCACGCACACCACTTGCACTCCTTGTGCACTCAGATAAGCTTTAGTGCTTAAATAGCTTTAGAGAAGCAAGATTTGCAGAAAAAAAGTAGTGGTTTTAGTCAAGGTGCTGGAGAAGGGAAAAAACATAGTCATGCCTTTAGGTGCATCAGTATATTGGAAACAAAAATAGAAACTTCAGACCAAATCTGTGTTGAGAAGAACCACAAGGTGGATGCTGAGCGTGTTAGTTTGTTTAGCTGCTGGGGGGAAATCGATGGTACCTGTTGAGAGGATGAGGCTGTGAGTAAAGGTAGAGGAACATAGCTGAGGTCCTGTGGGATGAGAAAGGTAGATCATTAGGGAGCTGCTGTCTTTAAAAAGCTGGAGATTTAATGGGAAGGGTGTGGGATTTGTAGAAAGTGAATGGGAGAGACTGGAACATGCCATTCCCGCTAATCCAACTCTTAGGTAACACTGAGCCTTTGGATGGTCTTATGTGCCAGTGTGCAGGCAGTCTGCTGCTTGGAACATCTGTCAGACTTCGAGGATAAATGCTTTCCACATCCCACATATCTTAGCAGATTTTTTTTTTTTCTGAGTACTATCACTGTGTATAGGAAGAAACCTATATTCAGTCATACCACGAGTCCCTCAGACCCCATCCCAATTCCCTTTATACAAACTGCAGCTCCTACCTCTCCAGCAGATGGACACAGCACAGCTGCAAGACACAGGAACACTGCTGGCAGAATCATCTCTGAAAAAAAGAAGAATGAGCATTAATTTTTTCCCCTTTGTGAGGCTTTCACTATTCTGAATATGTAAGATCTCTCCCTTGTGCATTCTCTTTTCTTTAAGCAGCAAGGCAACGATTTCTTTGTTCCCTCCTTCTCTCCTCTTTCTATTTTTAGGAGTAACTAAATAAAATTTATTGCAATGTTGCATTTCTAAATTTCTCTGAGTCATCTTCTTTGTGTCTCATTCTTCCTGGCCTGATCCTGGTTGAATAATTTCACCTGAATTCAGGATATTCACGCTTCATTCCTGCAGGAAGAGTTCTACACATTGCCCTGCTGTGGAGACCAACGATGGATGCTGCTTTTCAACTTGTTTCTGTGCCTGTGTTAACCTGCAACTTTGCCTTCTCCCCATTGCCTGCTTAGACTGGACTGCATTGCTTGAATGGGGCATTGAGCACTCACCCCATGTGCGGATCTCTACATTCAGGGCTGAAGTCAAAACCTTTCTGAAATGACCAGCATCTCAAAGACTCATGCATGTGCTGGGACAGAACTGTCTTCCTGAGGAAGAGTTGTTTCAGAAAGCTTTTGTTTTTTAAAATTATTTATTAAGATATATATTTGAATCTCTGAACAGTGTGGACTCACAACAGAAATGGGAACCTTCTCCAGTAATGAAGCAAGTGCTTTGGACTGACCAAGAATATTTGCTTAGGAAGCTTAGGAAGACTTCATACCATCCCATTACAGTGGTCTAGAGTGTAATTAAGCTTACTTAAAATTTTTGTCTTCTGATTGCAATCAATAATAAGTAATTGCTACATTTAGTCTGTTTCTGCTTAGCTACCCTGGGCAAAGCAAGTGACTAGAGAGGAGTCTATTTATTTTGGCAGTTTTCCCAACCTCTAACTACAAGGGAATTTAAGGGCATGTTGTTGCAGAGATGCCTTACTGGTTTAACTTCTTGGTCTTGAAGACTGCTGGTCTTAATTTATCCCTATGGAAAGGCCAGTTGATATTTTCATACTCAGTCAAACCTCTTCATCCTGAGGCAACCACTTTGCATAAAATGCAAGGTGCTCCTGCTCAGGGAGAGCATGTAGGAGAGAAAACACTGCCCTTTTCCAAATGGTATGACAAGATTTGTTTACTGGAGGAGAAAGATCTACCAAAACCAGATTGGGAAATGTCCTGAAAATTAACTGCTTAAATCACTGATTTCCTATTTTTTTGTATTGTATCGTTTTGTATTGGTTTATGGCACTGTTTGATTTTGACATAACCTAGGACTCCTTGAAGTGCATTACGATCACTGAAGATGTCTTTTACTAACTCTTGTATCCCTTATTTCTCTGAACCTTCACAAAACTTTGCAGTATATCTGACCTATGTGCTGAACAACAGGAGATTATAGACCCAATAATGTGAAGAATGATTCTTTTCACTTCATTCCTAAGTAAAAGTCAGTAGAGATGGGGATTTTTTCCTGTACTTAAGTCACAAGCAAAAATACATTTTTTAGTAAAAAAGTGCTGATAAGCAGATAGAAAAGAACCTTTTTGCACTTATGACATGCAAATACAAATTCTTTCTTCCATTAAAAGATAACCATTCATTTAAATTGTGAGCCTATTTTGCTAACAAATTGAAGAAGCTAGCTTAAATACATAGCCAAAGTATTCATTCACTGTAATATTTTCAACGAATTTAATTGCAATTAAATATAATTGTTAATTTAAAACATGATACAATTTAAAAAACGCAATTGGAATGCTTTTTAAGAACCAGTGGATGCATTGCTCCAAGATACGAGCATACTTTTGGCAATCCCACTGCTTTCAACCAAATGCTTACAGTTTGAGAGATGTAAATTTAATTGCTCTGCATTAATTTCTAGGCACTGGTCCTAAAATCAGTCTCTGCACCCCCCTCCCCTGCTCCCCTCAGTCAAACATAAATCAGGACACGTGCCAAGTCTTACTGACTTTCCTGAAACTCCATCTGTGTGCGAAGAGCTGACACTGAAAGAAACTGGTGTGGATATGTTTTTCCCATCACTTCTCTTAGTGCTCACTTCTTATATATATATATATATATGTATATGTATACAATTCCTACATTATTCATATAGCTGAATCTCTATTACGAAATAATGAAAAATAAGAAATTCCCATTAATTGTTATTATTGTTAGAAAAGACCTGAAATGGGCTAACGTGAGTTGTCATTTCAGTTGAAGGGCATTGCTGCACAAAATCTTACTGGTGACTGGTCAATGAACATGAGGGAATGGCTTAAAGCTGAAGAGTGGGGAGTTCAGATTGGCTTTAGTAAAATGTTCTTCACTCAGAGGATGCTGGAAGAAAGGCCCTGGGATGGTGATCACAGCCCTAAAGCCACTGATGTCCATTAAGCATTTAAACAGCACTCTGAGAGATACAGAATAAGAATTAGCTTGCCCACCATGAAGTCAGGAGTTGCACTTCGTGCCTGGTGCACGTCCCCTTCAAATGAGGATATTCTGTGATTATATGACTGTCTGACACTTCATACAGGAGTGGTAATTCGTACCAAGGGGTATTTTCCCCACTCTAAAAATAGGCAATGATAGCTCCATCTACTTTGTTTGTTCATCCACTTTGTCTCCTTTGTTTTTCATCTTGCATTAGAGCACTGACCACCGAATCCTTACTTTTCACCAAATAAAATCCTTTTTCTGTGGCTGTCCTAAACTGTTGAAGAGATCAGAAGCTTTCTGATAATTGTGTTGCTTGCGCTGTAATGAATTACTAGAACTGCAGTAATTTAAGCAAACAAATTATAAATCTTACCTTTTGCTTCCAGGAAGATTGGAAGTCTCGTCTGTCCTTCTGCAGGTGGTTGTGGAAGTGGCTGGAGCTCTTCGCTGGAGCATGATTTATAGCTGTTCTGTTTCCTGATAGGACCAGGTGACTCAGTGTCACAGGTATTAAAAAATTCAAATGGTGACCAGATGGAACGGCACACTTATCATGTGCACATTCTTCCAAGAAGAAGTTTGGCTGTTTGTGTTTTATTTCCTCCTACTTCTTGTGCTGGGTGAGATGAAATACTCAGAAATGAGTTTTGTGTGCATTGCTCCTTGCATGTGAAATTTGAAGGCAATAGGAAGGCCAGATATAAAAGATTGCTGCTAATGATTGAAACCTCCAGTTGTAGCAATGCTTGATCTTAATCTCTGGTAATGCAAATAAATTCAGCTGGCTGCTGAGATGTCTTCAGATTGACGTTGTTGTTACCAAGAAGAAATCTTGCCCATTGATTTTTCCATGGGAGTAAAGATATCTTGGGCCAAGTTCCTGTTCATGCTATGGTTTCTTTATATCAATCCCATAGCGTAAAAATACAAGAAAGAGAGAAGGATACTTCTGTAAATTATACTTTCACCCAGTATTGGATAAAGATTAACAGATTGCTTTGTGCACTAATATTAAAGCACGCATTGTAGTCTGACTCGGCATTTCCTTGTACGTTTGGTAAGATGAGAACAGGTAAAAATACCACTGGATCAGAAGAGTATTTGTGTGCACATTGACTGTTTCTATCCGCAGTCCCTGTGAAGAGATTGCTGGGCACTTCACGTGCCATTGTAGGTGCTTATATAAAATGTTGCTATTTTTCTGTTTAAATTCTTGTTTTCCGCATAATCACAAAACTTCTACACCAATCATTTGTGAAATATGCCTTCAAAAAACTCTTTTGCACTCTTTTACACTACCTGGGATCACAGTATATTTTTGAGACCAGGAAACAGGTAGTGCTATGATTTGATGCCTAGCAATTACACAGGAAGGAACATGCTGTCAACAAGTTTGTGGTTGGCAACAAATTGGAGGGAGAAGTCACTAAGGCTGTCGTTCAGAGGGACTTCAACAAACTAGAGAAGTGATCTCACAAAGATTATCCAAAAGTAAACAACTGGGAGGGACCAATTTCTAAGGACCAACACTAACGAAAAGCTACTGAGGGTTGCTCTTGAGTGACAAGTTGCATATGAGTCAATAGTGTGCACTTGTGACAGTAAGGGTTAAGCACGTTCTGCACAGCCTTAGCTACTCCATAGCGAGAGTACTGAGAACATTGATTAAACCAAAATTTTGAGCACTTCTGCATCCAGTTTTGGACCGTTAAGTATGAGAATGACATTGGCAAATGGCCCTAGAAATAGGCCATTATGTTGGCAAAGATGGAGCCAGACTCTTCTATGTCATGGACATGAAGTAAAGATCTGACTAGATATAAAGAAAAATGATTTTTAAAGTGAGGCTTGTTAAGCTTAGATGTAGATTACCTAGAGATATGGTGGATTTTGTAGACCTGGAGATACTCAGAACTTGAAGTGTTGATAAAACTAATCTAACCTTCAAGCTAATGATGTTTTCAATACAGGTATACAATAGCAATTCAGGGGTCCTGTACAACCAAAGATATTCTATTTTTGTGTAATTTTATCTTATTTATACTGGAAGGGTGCCAGTGTAAACTTGTTTTAGTTGTTAACAAGCATGATCATTTGATTAATTATAGCGGAAACTCCTAATTATTTTATTTACAAATGTTACTAGCACAATCATTTGAAAAGAATAAGAATAGGGTAGGATAGGATAGGATAGGGTAGGATAGGATAGGATAGGATAGGATAGGATAGGATAGGATAGGATAGGATAGGATAGGATAGGATGGGATGGGATGGAATGGGATGGGATGGGATGGGATGGGATGGGACAAGACAGGACAGGACAGGATAGGATGGAATGGGATGGGATGGGATGGGATGGGACGGGACGGGACAGAACAAGACAGGACAGGACAGGACAGGACAAGATAGGATAGGATAGGATAGGATAGGATAGGATAGGATAGGATAGGATAGGATAGGATAGGATAGGATAGGATAGGATGGAATGGAAGAGTTCAAAGGGACCTTCAGAGATTTAGTCCAACTGTCTGTCCTCTTCAGGATTAACCAAAAGTTAAAAACTACTTTTGAAGGCATTATCCATATGTGTCTTGGAGACTGACAGGCATGGGACATCAATCACCTCTGTAGGAAACCTGTCTATAAATGATTCAGAACAGCTTCCTAACCTATTGTAACATTTCTCTGAATAGAAATTATGCCATGACACTTCATATATTCTTATACCTTATTAGCTTGACAGTCAAAACCATGCATGCATAATTATAGGCTACAAAATTACCTCTCTTGTTCAGTAGTTCAATCTCATAATACAGACAATGATATTATACATTTATTTTCATAAAAGAATTCTAGTTTCTATTTCCATTTTCCTTGCATTTCCAAACCTTGTATCTCATTTGTTTTCAGCTGATTTTTTCCTTCTCAGAACACTTGGTTCTTGGTGGAGGCCTTCTCATCTCCAGACTAAACAGTTTCAGATCTTTCATCCTTTCACAGAATCACAGAATCACAGAATCACCAAGGTTTCATCATATGAGAAACACTCAAGACCCTTAAAAATCTTTGTGGGCCTTCACCGAACTTGTTCTAATATATCCACATTTTCTTGTACTGGTCAGCTCAGAATTGGACTCAGCACTCAGTGCTGAGCAGAGGGGAAAGATCACCTCTCTTGACCAGCTGGCATCTCTCAGCTTACTGTAGCCCAGGATGCTGTTGGTCACCTTTGCAACAAGGGCATATTGTTAGCTCATGTTCAGCTTGCTGTCCACCAAGGCCTCCTGTCTTTCATCTCAAACCTGCTTTCCTGACACATGGTCCCCCGTGGGTACTCATGTGTGAGATTATTTTTCCACTTGGCATTTTCTTCTGTTTAAATCGATGAGGTTCCTATTGGTTCATTTCTCCAGCCTTTTGATGTCCCTCTGTCCGACAGCACAACCAACTAGAGCATGAGCCACTCCTCTCAAATTTGTACTATGTGCCAACCTAGATTAAACCCCAGAGGATGTTTCACAGTGTTAACCCCAGTATTGGCCCTTGGGATGAATCCACTGGGTTTTCTTTATGAGCTCTCCCTGGTTTATCTTTTCTGGATGGTCTGTATTCTTCTACTTTCATATGCCTAGCTCAGAGAGCATGGGGAAAAAAAAGAATAGGATAAGGATTGCATCTGTATAACTGCAGTTCCTGCAGTGACCTTTATAGCCTTATCTCATGGAGCATGGAGTGCAGGATGACAGTAAATCATGTCTTTCTATAAGCTCCTCGTATTCACTATACATGGAAGACTTAAGGTCTACCAGAGTCTTAACTGACTGCCTCATTCTGCTAGAGCTAACAAAGTGATCTTGATGAGGTTTTTTTCCCCAATCCTTTGTTTTTTAACTTCTTAGTTAAACTATTGGACTTTCATTATTGTTCTAGATAATGTTGCCAATAGCTTTTTAATTTTAGTACTTCAGTCTGTAACGTAATGGGTACCCGAGTTCTATCGTATTACGTCTTTGTGCTGATTTGGTTTTGGTATTCATGTTATGTGTAGTTCACAAAACTGAAATGCCTTGTTATCCCTAATCAGAAAATTCAATATTCGGATTACTGTTACAAAAAGATCCTAGGAAAGACATGTGAATTCTTGAATGTTTAATAAAAGTTGATCTACTTACCTCTTGCCTCATTCCACTGAAAATACCCTCTTTTTTTTTTTTTTTTTTTTTTTTTTTTAATGCCAGGCTGGATATTTTCATTAAATTTTGGGAAATTATCTTCTCCGATGTCATTGAAACTAGTCATGCGCAACTCTCTTGATGGCATATAGAGAAAAATGGACACATCCAAGATGTATATCATTTCATCCTGTGTTACTTAGCCAAAATAGATTATACCCACAAAAACATAAAAATGCCTGTTGTACTTCATTTTCTCTAAATAAAGCCTAGAGCAAATAACTCAGCTGTAGACTTCAATATTGAGAATGCATAAAGGTCGATGAAATTAATCACATCCACTGAAATAGCAAACTGCTTATGCACTTAGAAAACATGACTATCTAAACCTCACTTCTCTTGTAAATCACATGAAGTCTCTGGCACTTATAAAAGGCCTGCATGATTGGCACCTCTAATATAAATACAATTTCTTAGATTACTTAAAGCTTTCGTGTCAAATTCGTCTTATCAGTCAAAGGCTACTTCTTAGTCTCCTGACATTTCTCTTTCGGATTTCAACTTCCTCAGCCTCTAGTGCTGACTTTTACCTTGTAGTTGGTAAATTTTCAGCATCTTCTGTCTTGTTGCTGGAAAGTCACCAGTAAACATTTGTAGAACTATCCCTGGATCTTCTGTGCACTTTCTTTGTTCTGATGACTACAATACATTCCACTGCAGTAGGGTAGCTCTAGTCTACATATATTACCTTAAAGATGGGTCTTTATTCTCTCCATTTATTATCCATATTTGTCTGCGTCCCTTTTTTGTTTTGTCTGATTGCCATATACTCCCTCTAGGAGGAAGATCATTCATTTGCACTCATTTGTACAGAATCTCCTAAAATGTTTTCTCAGTTGAGAACAGAATCCCAGAAGTGATCACACTATGAACCAAAACCACTAATAAACTATACAGAGAATCATACTTCGTATTCCTCTCATCTGTTCTATGAAGAGAGGATGAGAAAACTGGGACTGTTCTGCCTGGAGAGGAGATTTGGGGAGATCTTATTAATATTTATAAATACCTGATGGGAGGGTGTAAAGAGGATGGAGCTGTTCTCCATCACTGTTCTGTGATGCCCAATGCCAGAACCAGAAACAATGGACACAAACTAGAGCCCAAAAAGCTCTCTCTGACCATCAGGAAGTACTTCTGTGCTTTGTGGGTGACAGAGCTCTGGCTTAGGGGCCTAAGATATTGGGGTTTCCTCTTTGGAGATCTTCAAAAGCTTCCTGGCTGTGGTGCTGGGCACCCTGCTTTGGGTGGCTCTGCTGGAGCAAGGATTGGACCAGATGGACCCAGATGTCCCTTCCAGTTTCTGCCATGCTGTGATTCTGTGTCTTTAGATGCCCAGATGATGCATAGCTAGCACAAAAGAAGTGCCTAGACTATCTCAGTAGCCAAAATAAAGGCTGTTCCCTTTTTGCCATATTAGACACCTACCTTAACTAACTTAATTTCCAGAAGTATTGTTCTTTTCCTGCTAGCTACAGAGAGAGCCTGGCCTGGTCTAGACGAAGCATTGCAAAATTTCTTAGTAATTTAGTAATTTCTTAGTAATTTTCCTGAAGCAATGTTTTGTGGCAAATCTATGAACTGGAGCTGTATTTCCTGTGCTTACACATTTCTGTCTGTGCAATACGTAGTAGGAGGTTACAGCTGATGAAACCTTCAGTAGCTCTTAATTCAGAGTGTCTGCAGCCTAGGTTGGCATTTTGGGGCATTGTATGCACAAGACATGTGGATCTCATACCTGTTGGGACAAACTGAGAGCAGTTACAATGAATGCAGAAACCAGAGAAAGATATGTATCTGTATGTATGTATGTATGTATGTATGTATGTATCATGTTTCCAACATTATTGCAGCTTTTTCTTCTGTGAAGAAGTGCATTTTCCCAAATGAGTATTTTATTTTCACTATGACAGTGGGCATAAATAAATATTGAAAGAGAGCATGGCGACCAAATGTGGACTGAAGTTATCATCTTAGGACATGAATATCACATATTTCAGCTATATCACAGGGATGGCAGTTTGGCTGGAGGACACAGAGGAGACACCAGAGCTCTGAGAGGAGACTGTAGGAATAAACACAAAAACCTCTAAACCTCTAATCTGACACCAGAATATTACTGTGTGTAGAAGACAGTCTCCAAATATCTGGCTGTTCCTGGTATTGTGTCACTTTGTGACTGTAGTAGGAATTAGCTGAAGAGTTGGTGAAGGAAAAAAAATCATTTGTACCATAGGTCAGGACTAATCTAATCTAAGTTTCAGAATAATAATATAGAATGGTTTAGGTTGGAAGGGACATTTAACATCATTTAGTTCCAATCCTCCTGTATAGGCAAGGACACCGTACAATAGACCAGGTTGCTCAAAGCCTTCTTTTAGGTTTATCAACCTAAAAATTAGTTTTAATCTTTAAAGATGTATGTGCCTTCACTTTTCTTCTACTTAGAGACCAAACTTGGCCGATCTAGAATCGTAGAATCAATCATAGAATCATAGAATCATATGCTGCTTCCTAAGATGTGACAGAATATCTCTTGCTGATGTGGAGAAGAGAATAAATGTTTTCTTTCTCTTCTCTGCCAGGAGTGTGAGGGCATTGTGGTAGAAATTATCTAGCCATCAGTGTGAAAGTACCACAGCCCTTTCCCCCCGCAAAAGAACAAGAGGAGAAAATATGATAGAAGAAGAAACCTGGGTTGAAATAAGGACAGGCTGATCACTCACCAATTACTGTCACCAGCAAAGCAGATTAATTACAGGGATATGAATGTAGTTATTACCTATTGCTAATAACAGGGTAGAATAATGAGAGCTAAAAGCACACGAAAACCACCATTCCCACTATCCACCTTCTCCGGCTGGTGCAGGGGAACAGGTAACTGGGGAACAGGGAATGGGGTCAGTCCATAATGCTTTGACTGAGGTGCTCCTCCCATTGCCACTCTGCCTCTGCTCCATGTGGGCACCATGGATGCTGTTCTTCCCTAGCACTGATCCCATGTGGCTTCCCACAGTCTGTAGCCCTCCAAGCACTGTCCCAGTGGGTCAACTGCTAGACTCTTCTCAGAGATATCTCCTCTGCATCCCCCCAACTACCAAAACCTTCCCTTATAAGCTGAACACACAAGGATGAAGAACCCATAACCTCTCTGGACAATTTGTTCCAGTTCTTCACCATTCTCATAGGAAATATTTTCTTCCAATCTTGAATTATGAATGGGTAGAGTTGTCTCTTTTTTTTTTTTTTGCCCAACACAAAGTGAGAGCCCAAATGCCCATCTGGAGTTTCATGCCTATTACGCAAATGGAGCAGTCAATAAATGTATTGCTTTTAAAGGCCAAAGAGACTTCCTGGCAGCCTTCCCAGTGGTATATTAGACACAATCAGTCACATTCATTTCTAAAACAGTCTCAATTATTTGAGGATATCATTTTTTTATTACCCTGAACAAAAGTGTGCTCTTTTTCTACGTATCATCTGCATTTATCTCAGGGAGGTAATTCAGATCATATGCCTGATACGCATTTTGAATCCATGATTGAGATTACAAAGTTTATTAATACCCCTGGAAGAAATATGACACCTTAGCTTTTGTTTCTTCCTCACTTCCCCAGGCCTCAGTTTTAACAGTAAACTGTTGGCAATACAGTGCCACTAAGCACAAACTTAGGAAAACAGCAGCCTGAAGGCTCCACTTTGTATCTCCAGGAACAGCTGAGTTGCAATATCAATCACCAAGACACAGTGATTCCAATCTAGAGAAGATACTGGTTCTTTTATATGCCAGTAAGTCTTTCTTTGTCCTTCGTCATCCCTAATTTTCGGTATGGAGAAAACAGGCTCTTTTATACCTCTTCATAGAATACCAAAGTCAATAACTCTAAGCAAGCATAACTTAGAAGAAAGTTAAACAGCTCTTTTATTTGGTAACTTCAGAGCTCTGCCATACCAAATGCATTTGGCAGCAGTACATTTGTTTAGAAAGATTGTATTTCTATTAGACGTTTACTGGGAAAAATGCAACTTGAAATGAAATTAAATTTCCAGGTTATAAAAAGAAGTTAAGGGAAGGGAACATCTGGTATATCTACTTTGGATTTGGAAATGCTGACAGAAAAGGAACATTGTTTGGATTTTCATGTTTTAAAAATATTTCTTACTCTTCACTGAACATCAGATCCTTCAAGGAAGTTATATGCCCAAAAAACTGTTCCAAAATCCAGTATCTTCCTGGAGTGCTGCATGTCTGGACTACTGGAACTCTCATCTCCTTCCCCTCCCCCCAGTTATGGCATTTTGCATTCACGAAGGCAACTTGATTGGAAAGTCAGTCATTATTTCGTTGGCTGTGGTGGTAAACATATTTTCTCATTAAGGGATCTGAGATCAAGAGTATCTCACAGTCAAAGTCATTCAAACCTGAATCCAAACATCTCACGCATTCTTCATTATGTTCTTCATGAGTGTACTGAAGAAAGAGATGGCTCCAGGAGAAAATAGATCCTCTGTGGACCTTTTTGATATCTGTCAGGCTATATCCCTTTGCTATTGGCAATGCATTTATACCCTGCGGCCTTTCACAGCAAAGAACCCCATATCTTTTTTTACCTGTGTCTCATAAATAGGCTCTTAATACTATGTACAGGCAGTGTTCAAATGCGTACTTAGAATAGTCATAAAGTTTATAATTTCTATATTTCAAGTTTTATTGAGAGGTCTCAAATCCTTGGGAATAATTTATTTTCCTCTAGTGGGTTAAAAATACAATACCATCAAGTACCTGGGCATGATCCCAAATGGTTTCTAGAGTAATACTATCTCTCATCACACTAAATCCCATGCATAATAGAGGTAATAAAAGCTGTACCTTTTCTTTTTTTTCTTTTTTTTTTTCTTTTTTCTTTTTTCCTAGGTATTCAGTGATAAAGGGCATAAAAAATGCAAATCTGAAGAACTGCCATGCCAAAACTAAGTCATGTGATGATTGGCTAATAGAGAAATAGAGATGATGTTATTGACTCGTGCATTGCATTTCTTTTTAAGAAG
Organism: Alectoris magna; assembly: GCA_030625065.1. Classification (NCBI taxonomy): domain Eukaryota; kingdom Metazoa; phylum Chordata; class Aves; order Galliformes; family Phasianidae; genus Alectoris; species Alectoris magna. The sequence goes on along the minus strand of CM060562.1, from coordinate 110,686,371 downwards.
TGTCTGCAGTGTGCACTGCTCTACAACTGTAACCAAATTCTATTAATATATTATATAGTTACGTTCTCTTTTAATTAACTTAAAACCGGTGTTTATTAGGACAGATGCTTAAGAGTTCTGAAGAAAATATAAAGACCTTTAAGACTGCATGCACAAAGACATTTATGTAAGAGAAATTGAATTCATTTAAGCATGCATCAATGCATCTACATCTGTGGAGGACTCCTTTTATTTATAGAATTTGGAAATTAATATATATCTTTAGGATATACTTAATTACATCCTGAAGCTGACATCTAACTGAAAACATACTATGTCCTAAAAGAGCCTATATCTCTCATAATAATTGGATGGCCATATTGAAGTCTCATTCACTACCTATTTTTTAACTTATATTTCTTTCTTCTGATTAATAAAACACAGTAACAACCTTGCTGTAATGATAAAGGAAATTTTATCATGGAAACAGGTGAAGAAAGGGAATAACATATTCAAATTTGGTGCACTCCTATGGAGTAGTCTTTCCAATTATTTAATCTCTTTACACGGAATTTCTACAGCTTCTGTCTGGCTTATGTGCAATTTTCTCTTGTTTCTAATTCTGGGAAAAGTCACAATTGTGTAAACAGTCTGAGAAAAAGCAGAATCCAACCCGAGTCATGACCAGAGGAGAGAATTCCTAATGCCAGTGTGTGGAAGTGAAACCAAATTCTTTGGCATTAGAAGAAGGATGAATTTGTGCAGTTTAAAAGAGATGTTTTTGGTTCTTTTTGGTGAGGATGGGGGGGATCTGAAAAAAAAAAAGTGAAGAAGTTCAGTATTGTCAGGAGGACAGGATTTTAGAAATTTCAATGGTAAAATTATTTCCAGACATATTTGATAAGTACCCATGGATGTTTCCACCCAAATCATCTCAGAAAAAGGACAGCAAAGTTAATTACACAAAATGACAGAAGGAAACAGGAGGACACGATTGCTTGCCAAACGCAGAAAGTTTGTGGTTCAGTCACAACTGTAACTTAATTTCTATATCATAAAGTCAGTTCTTCCCTTTCTTTTCTCTTGGCAACAAGAAGAAGAAAAAAGAAAAAGAACAGAATAAGAAGAGATATCTGCATGGTCCAGATTTTATTCATATGCTCTACATCCACAAGTGATGGTCTGAGAATCCTCTTCGGAATATCCTCAGTAAGACGGATGACAAAGATGAGCAAACTTGGATTATATGTGTGAAGAATCAAATTTCTCTGTTCATGGAGACATTGGCATCGCCTGGTGCGAGAGCTATCTGTCTTGGATTGTACTCTGTACTACACGAATGCATCTATATTGTTCTGTGACTCAGACAGATGATTCTTGCAGTTCTGTGCTATGTGGTGATGACTTTCAAGGCTGCATCTACACATAGGAAGTTAGAAGTGCAGACACGGAGGAAAGGATTTTATTGCAAAACATGAACATCTGCAGCATATCTGAGACATGCGCGTAGTGACAGATATTACATGTCACTTGTGGGAGACTATCTTTCTGGAATGTCAGGTGAACTGTAGGTGGGACATCCTGTTGTACTTAAAATAGCCCTAAATGTCTAGAAATAAATTAACAGATCCTATTGTTTCAGGCAATCTGAGTTATCTTGCCCTGTTTCAACTGGTCTTCAAAACTCTTGGAATTCCCTAGACGTTGTCTGTCATATCTGCATGGCTTCAAAATTACATTAAATACTAAAGTTTATGCAGCTGAATATAGTCCACTGTCTTATTCAGTCACTTTCCCTCGTATGTTGAATTCATTTTCCTCAACTTCAGTATCTGGCACTATCTTGAGACACTGTAAGATAGTCTGCCTTAAATTCAGTTGTTGGTTCACAAATTTTGAGCTTTTGTTACATCTGGCAGCCCTGGATGACTCTCTCAGATACGCCAGGTCATTCTACTCAGCCAAGAATAATTAAACTCATGGAAAGAAATGGAGACTCATTTGCTAAACGTTAAGCACTTAGTCCAATCGACACCATAGAACTCGACCCATACTCAATAAAGATTAAAAGACAGTCATTTCATCCAGTTTATCTTTGAAATTGTTTTTTTTTTTTTCAGTCTTAGAAAAAGATGAATGACTTGCTTGTATATCTCCAGTTCTTGAGAAGAATTCAAGTTCACATACATAATTACATGTATTCACACTTAACCTAAATGTCCTGACTCTTGTGCTTATTGGCAGTAGAAATCAGTTGGCTATCATGTAACCTAGTTTATCTAGAATAGTCCTCAGAATCACAAGAAAACCAAAGTTTTTCTTTTAATTTGTGTACTGCAATCAGAGCTTCTTAGAACCAACAAAACTTATCAAGACCTGATCTTGGACTGGACCAGCTGAGATGCTTCCATCATTTTCCTTGTATGCTGTATGGTGTTGGCAGGCAGAAGGTAACAGCTTTCTGTCGTGGTTAAAAACTCGAAGAGGATATTTCACCTGGAGAATCAACATGCTGGATAAATACTGTGACTTCACAGCAAAGTGTCATAGACTAAGGTGGTAAGGTTGCAACATGCTAACAACATGATATTAGCCATGCCAAAGCTATGAAAATGCGTTGCCAGGTGCCAAAGGCTCAAATGAGGGGGATTAGCATGGGATGATTTACAGTTCATGTTTAGCTAGTCAGACTAGGTCACTCATTGTTCAGTCTTCTCATCTACAAAACTCTTACAGAGCATCCAAAGCAGGGCTATGAAGATGGGGAAGCACCTAGAAATAAGATTTAATAGGAGTGACCAAGGCCCCTTTGTTCTGTTGGGCCCAGAGAAGAGGAATTTGATGTGAGGCCTCATGGCGCCTCTGGGGGAGCAGAGGGGCAGCGCTGAGCTCTGCTCTCTGGTGACAACAGCAGGGCCCAAGGGAATGGCATGGAGCAGTGTCAGGGGAGGGTTAGTGGTAGGTTCTGCCCCAGAGGGCAGTGGGCATGGCACAGCTCCCAGGGCAGCAGGCATGGCCCCGAGCTGCCAGAGCTCAGGGAGCGCTGGGACACCACCCTCAGCCATAGGGTTTGGGTTTGGGGGGGTGAAATGTGGAGCCAGGGGAACTAGGGGATCCACGTGCGTCCCTTCCAACGTGATTCTGTGATCTAATCTTCCTTCATAGCTGTCTTGGCATTGGCGTTAATGAAAAAAATCTTCTGAAGTGGAGAACCCTCAGGTAAATACTTCCAGGGATGAATTCTGGGTATAGAACAGAGATGCTGCTCACATTTCAGCTAGAGATTAAGCAACATCCCTTTGAGTTGAGAACTTATGCAGTTGATTTTAATGAAATGAAACCATTAGCTATGCCTTCTTTGTCTGCCGGAGCTCAGGCTTATATAGGAGCACCCTCCTTTTTCCCCTGCTTGGATCTGAGCAGCAGCCAGGGATGGCTGTTTCTCAGTGTGTGCATCGTGTGTGTGTGTGTGTATCTGTGATACCAATGCCATATTTGAAGTCTTTCACCTCATGCTTGTGTGACAGCTGACCAAGTACCAAGAGTGTCTGTCACAGACAGATTTTCACTGCAGTTCACGGCTAACATAACAGAGGGAGAGGGGAGGGGAAAGATGGTTCACAAAATGTATGAGGAAACGTGTTGGGAAGATGCAGGGATCTCTGTGCAGACAGAGTGTCTTTTGTATCTCGGGCAGAATGACTCTTTGGCTCCAAGCCACAGCCAAGCAAATAGCAGAGCAGATTCATTATGTCCTAGTGCTGCTACCAAGCTGTACATCTGGGAATTAAATGATAGACAAAGGTGGATTCTCTCTATTATTTCTTGTAATCCCAAGAAGATGCCATTGTCTTGCTGCTCAATAGCTGTTTTGTATTCCGTAGATCTGCAAAGCCCAAACTCACCTTCCTCAAAGGAAGTGAAGTTTTGTATTAAAAAGGTTTCCTTATTTTAGTTCTCATTCAGTTGCTGAAAGAACTAGGGCCTGTTATTGATCAGGATTACAGAAAGCAGATGGCATTCTTTTTTTTTTTTTTTTAACATAAGTGTATTTAGATTTGAATGGTGAGATTACTTTTTTAACAGTTTTCACGTATAAGATCTATTATAAACTAATCCTAAATATGCTCTGTAGTGATTAAAAAGATGTCAATGCAGAATGATTTATCACAGCTGGGTATCTTAGGACAGGATGCCTTGCATTCTGGAAATGCTTGCATTGCTGCATTGATTACAAAGAGGTTAGACACGGACCTCTGCCTTCCAGATCACTGTAAGAAAAGAGCTTAATTTCTTCAGAACACTCACAAATCTTTGCATTTGCAATGAAGATGTTGATTTTTTTACTTCTACTGTTGGTCAACTCTGAGTCAGCAAATACAGCTTTAAGGCTATCTGAAACTATGTTAACAAACAAGAAAATAAAAAAAGACTACAAAACCCATATAAAATATTCTTACCAACTATTTTTTTGTTTGTTTGTTCGTTTATAGTCATGTACGGGTGAGATTTTGCACTCTCATCATTTTGCTAGGCACTGTCTTAACTCAGTTTCACAAAGAGCTAAGGCTGTTAAACATCCTATTTTCTTCTGAGACCCTTGACACTTTCCTCCATGCATATCCTTGCAGCATTCTACAGCAACGTAATAGTGGCTGTACGTTGTTTTAAGGTTCAGTTTGGAAGAAATGGCTCTTCTAGGAAGTAGTTTATTGTGTCAATATGACAGATCTACATAAGATTTGATACATCAGGGGGAGCATGTTTGGTGCTACACCATCTCCAGATGGGTAATTTTTCGGATATCCAGCCAAATCCTAGGAATTTTTCACTTCCACAGCACCTAGAATTCTTGCAGACATCTCATAATGGACACTGCTGGTAACCCAAATGGAGCCTAGAAAGAAGAGTCTGGAGAAAGCACTGATAATTTAGTTTACAGACTTGTAAGCTATATACTAGCTCCACTTACAGTATTTTCATCTTCTGAATCATCTAGGTTGGGTTTAAAAGTAGAGGATTTTCCTATAGTGCAGAATAAATGATAAATGTAATTTTCAGATTATGAATCTGCACAGTAATCCCAGAAGAAAGGCGTTTCAATACTTAAATACACTAAGTAGGCAAATATAAACCTTAAATGCTTCCAAATACATTATGCTGTTATGTGTTTACAGGACCACGTAATCACAGTATGGTTCAGATTGGAAAGATTGGACCTCTAGAAGCCATCTGGTCCAATCCCTGCTCCAGCAGACCCACCTTGAGTAGGGTGCTTGTGTATACACATAGGGATAATGAAACTAACTAACAAACAGAATGTCAGAGGATGGATCACAGAAGACAGTAGAGATGCGTAACCCACACATTTCTAATTTAGAGTATCTTTGTTTGCTATTGAGATTACCAGTTGTACTTAGCTCTGTGATGCTTTTTATGATCAAGCTATTTCATCCATAGATTGGCATGGCCAAATGGACTTCACTTGTCACCTAACTGAAATGTAAACTGGAGCTTTACGAGATGAAAAGTGTAAGAGGTTGTTTCAGGTTAGGCTAGCTTCATTGTTCACAGCTTGGTACACAGCGTTTCTTGCACGCCAAATCCAGCATCAGGATGTTGCAAGACAGACCAGGTAAACAGAAATTTTTAAATGGAAGTGCTGCAGTTAAGGTCTTATCTGTCTGTGCCCTAAGCCTTTATCTACTACAACTACCTATTACGAATTTATATGCTAAAGCATATCTAGAATGCCTGTTCCCCTACATTTTCATTTATATGTGCAAAAATAGGTAAATACATCTATACATATATCTACATGTATGCGTAGCAAATTCATCTGTTCCAGGGCCTGTTCAGACTGCAGACTGGATGACTACACTGAAATTATTCATTGGGGATGGCCTCTGACCCATGCTAGCTCTTGAACCATGCCTGGACATTGTTTAAATGAGAGTTAGACAGGCAGGTATTGCACCACCTATTAAAAGGCATTGACAAACTGTTCCCAGTGCCTATCCCCTGGCACTATTTACTGTGTAGACATATTTTAAGTCTTCCTAAGCTCCAAAAGTAATCCTTTTGAGCTAATGAAGTAATAGTGCCTGAAAAGGTCAGCATTGTCCATGGATTACAGTTACAGAGGTGCAGAATGGGTGGGGCTAGAAGGGACCTTAACCTCTTCAAGCAGGGACACCTAGAACAGGGTGCCCAGGTCAACATCCAGGTGGTTTTTTAATATCTCCAAGGAAGATCAGTGATGTCTATAACTGTAAAACAGAGTGCTGAGTACATCAGCAGTCTTCTGGGCTATTCATTTTGGCTGTATTTTCTTGATTTCTACTGGCTGCAATGGAAACCTAGGTACCTAACCCAAGAACAGACAATTCTATATGCATGTTCAAAGACAAGGAAGTTGGATTTCACTTTTTAGTGCCTTCAACACAATTTGAAAAGTTGACAAGATTGCTATGCTTAGACCTGAAAAGAGATTTCTAAATGATCATTTTTCTTCTGTAAATTAGTTTGAAAAATAAAAGTTTTAGCAGAATATTGGAATATTTGCTAATAATATGAAAATCTTCAAGGACAATGAAGAAAGACCCCAAACAAAAGAAGCAGTGCCTTCCAAAACCCAAAGGTAATGCAGTTCTTTTAAAATCGCTGCTTTTTCACACCTAGTGGTACTCATCCTGCAACAGTGAAGGCTGCTGTTGATTGTAGTACACGCAGAGTAATAGCCCTCTCTTATTTTACTATAAATCAGCACTAATTTGGGAGTTACATGTTGAACATAAGTACCTAATCTGGACACTAAAACCTTAATGGTAAATAACTTACATTATATATAGGCCATCTGCATCCACTGTAGAAGTCCTGCTTAAATTGACTGTATTTCTTCCCACTCATAGCAAAGAGCTAAGTCTAGCAGGTCTGTTCATAGAATCATAGTTGAGTTGGAAGGGAAATTTGAAGATCATTCAGTCCACCTTCCAAATATGCTGTTCCGTGTGCTTTTTCACGTACATTTTTCTGCTTTTATAACAATGATGCCTTTTTATCTTCAACATTTTATAGGAAATTACAGAATCATAGAATTGTTTGGGTTGGAAAAGACCTTCAAGATCATCAAGTCCAACCACAACCTAACCATCCTACCCTAACTCTAACAACCCTCTGCTAAATCATGTCCCTGAGCAAATGACCTTGACCTAGGCAGATGTCTTTTACTAGCCTTCTCATTTACTTGTGTGGTTATACACACTATACATATTCTTTTTGCCAAGAGGCAGCTTTTGTTTAGAAAACTGCACTCTGTTCTATCAGGATGAATGCTATCCAAGCAGATAGTGCACGAGAAGCCCTCTATGTAAATAAGCATATGCCTGTGCATGTGCATATTTATAAACACATACATAAATATATATTTGATGATTGATGTGTATATTACATTATAAACTTGATTAGGATACATTAGAATAGTATGTACAGTGTATATAAAATCCCCACTGAAGCAGTTGACAAATACTTGACTTTCTTTTTAAGATACTGAAGACAAGGGAACTTATGAAGCAAAACCAGAAGTCTTCCAGCCATTCGGGCTTTAATTTGCATAAAACACAATTCACCAAAAATAAACAGGCCAAGACTCAGAATGACTTATAAAAATGGTCAAAGAGTATGACCCTAAGCATCTGGGTTCATGATCGTCATCTTCTCATTGGTATAAAACTTTAAGATACTCATACAGAAAATTAATGTGTAACTAGAATGCCGGGTACTGACTGAAGGCTGTTGCTGATTCATCCTGCAAGTGGTGCAACCAGAAGAATGACATGAATGTGTGCGTAATATGTCTGATTTAAATGTCAAACATGACAGCAAGTGTTTTCAGGCACGGAATGAAGAACACCTGGTCCGGTGGTTGGAGACCCTGTGCAGAGCAGGGGGTTGAAACTAGATGATCATAGTGGTCCTTTTCATCCCAGGCCGTTCTATGGTTCTGTGATTCTATGATATATACCTACACCCATGTGTGCAGGTGTGCATGAGTTTTCACCTCAAATCTCTTAGCACTGATTTTCTGTCTCAACTGTATTTTGCTTGTTGCTGCATGCAGTAAAAGAAAGCTATTTGCAAATTGGAGTAAGTTCAGCGGAAGGCCAAGGAGATGACTGGGAACTGGAATGCATCTCATAAGCAGAGGTGCTGCATTTGTTCAGCCTGGAGAAGGCCAGTGAGGAGGATCTAATTACTGTTTCAGCAGTGGATGTAGAAAAAACAGATCCAGACTCTTCTCAGATGTGTACAGCAGAAAATGTAAGGGAATTGGCATGGGTTGTAAATCAAGGCGGGATAATGAGGTGAGGCCAAGATAAAGCCACTTTTTACAGTTCTTATGCTGTGAGGATACACAAGCAAAACAAGAACTTATCAGCATTAACACTGGAGGATCATGGAATCATAGAATCACCAAAGTTGGAAAAGACCTCCAAGATCATCCAGTCCAACCCACCACCCACATTTCCCCACTAAAACATGTCCCTAAGTACCACGTCTCCACATTTCTTAAATAACTCCAGGGACAGTGGCTTCACCACCTCCCTAGGCAGCTCGCTCCAGCACCTAAAGAAGACATCAGTTTCACACAGTGATGAGAGGAGCAAAGATAACATCAGAAATATATCAGCCAACGAAACCAATACCAGGAGGATCATAGAGATTTCAGGAACTCATATGGAGGGCTTAGGTCCTCCTGATGGTTTATGTATTTATTCACTGAAGTGTGTGGAGTGGGGATTTTGTTTTTTTTTCCCCTCTCTCCATGACTATCTCAAGGAAAGGTGGACTTTCTTACAGTCTAGGGGTGGTCATGGTGGATGTGGAGTAGTACTTATTTTTTCTGCTTTAAACAACAACAACAACATTATCTGCTTAAATAATTATTTAATTATTAATTAAATAAATGCTTTGCTTTCCTTCTTACAATTTTCTCCCTCTCCCCATTTTTCTGCCTTGCTTACTGCTAGTCTGCAGTTGGATGGGGCCCTGGGCAGCCTGGTCTAGTATTAGATATTGAGGTTGGTGTGTGGCAGGTAGGTTGGATCCTTGAGGTCCCTTCCAACCCAAGCCATTCTATGATTCTATCATTCCATGATAACCTATCCAGCAGTGGCCATGGCAGAAAGAGCAGGTTTACATTGCTGAAAATTCCCACCGTAGTGTTAACTTTTCTAAGCTGTCTCCACCTCTATCCTACGTAAATATATTCCCTAAATCTTCTCATTGCCAAATCAGTAGGATAAACTACTTAGTGAAAAACCTATTCTGCCAGTTGTTAAAGTGTGAGACTGAGAAGTAGGGAAGCTGATACTCTGGGGACTGCTCAAACTTTAATGTTAAGTAATTCCTTGTTGAGTCAGTCAATGTTGCCTACAGGGAATTAATATGAATTTCCCATACTGGGGGCTCCCAAATGGCAGCCCCCAACAATTTTTCCTTTTCCCATCAGAAACAATTTTGAGTGTGCAGTGTACAACAGGTTGCAATTGTTAATCTGCTGCAGTGCTTCCAGGTGTTCATAATATTGTTTGTATTATTAAATGCAGTGTGGAAAAAGTATCAAAGTTAAGGGAGTATGCTTTGCTGATGTTGATTAAACAGCATCTTCAGTTTGCAGTATTATGACAAAAAAAAACCACACCCATTTACAATGGAACCAAATCATGCAGGTCAGCTGTTAATGAAACTCAAGAAACTGAAGGAATTGCTTCAATGTCAGGCTTTATTATTATTATTATTATTATTTGTGCTGTACTTCGAATCCCTGAACCTTTGTCTGAGCAAAATTTAAGAATGTTCTTCCATGTAATATTTTCCCATATTCCCATTTATTCCATATATCGAGGGGTTGTGGAGTCTCCTTCTCTGGAGATACTCAACACCCGCCTGGATGCCTACCTGTGTGACCTGGTGTAGGGAACCTGCTTTGGCAGGGGGGTTGGACTCGATCTCTGGAGGTCCCTTCCAACCCCTACAATTCTGTGATTCTGATTCTGTGATATGATAAGAAAACTCCTTAATTTGACTCTTTCATAATTAAAATGGGGATTGTATATAAAAATAAAGTGTTTGAGAAGTTGTATCTCGTTCCTTTTTTATTTTTTATTTTTTTTCCCCTGCTTTTCATCTTTTATTTACACCATTGGAAAATGTCATGTATTAGCTCATAGAAGGTACAACTCGTCTGAACTCATTTAATTCATTTTATCTTCTCACCTAAAGGATCTACTCTAAGGGTTTGTATAGGTTTCCTGTGTAGTAAACAGAGAAAGACAAGGACCAGGTAGAAGGATATTCATCCCATTATTGTGACAGGTTTGTCTCTGAAAATTTGGGTAAGATATTCTCTGAAAGCTCTTCATTTTATTCAGTGGTAATGGACACACTAAGTCAGATCCCACCCTTAAAGCTGAAATCCTTAAAGCCTATATTTATTTTATTTTATTCTATTTTCCTTTATTTCAATTTAATTTTTAGTATTATTTCAGGCACCTAGGAGAAGAAATATTGCAGATTCTCTGGGAATTGCATTGGTGATACGTTCAAGGCCAGGCTGGATGTGGCTCTGGGCAGCCTGGTCTGGTGGTTGGCAGCCCTGAACATAGAAGGGGGTTGGAACAAGACGATCATTGTGGTCCTTTTCAACCCAGGCCATTCTGTGATTCTATAATAATAATAATAATAATAATAATAATAATAAAACAACTGCAAAAACAGTATCTTTCTTGAGTTTTCTCAGACTGTGCTAAGGCAAGGAACAACGAGATAACAAGATTTTGAAGATGCAGCTATTTCAGTAGGAAACTTAGTTAACAAGCAAGGACACTCAAGAAGGGTAATATTCTTAGCTAATAGTTAGCAAGATAATTGAAAATGAAGGGTAACGGGAAGAGAGATAAATAGTAGATAAATTATAGTACAAACCAACTAAGGTTATAGACTATGGTAGGCAGAATATAATATTATTATTTTTAATACGGAATATACGTATTCTGAAAATGTGATCATATAGCAGATATCTTATGTTCCACCATAAGGATTAATCTTCCCCATGTCAATTACATAATTATTTTGAAAATTAAGTATATAGGAACTAAGATAGTGTTTTAAAGCCTATGGGTGATTACAAGAATATCCCTGCTTACTGTGACCAAGTATCATCAGTCACTGCAAAAAATGGCTTGAAGGAAAGAACATAGTATTGATTACTCTGCAGTTGGTGTCAGGCATGTCATTTAAGACTCAGAGGCTGTGTCTTTCCTGAACCCAGGGTGCATTTATAATACAGGTAGAAGTTCCTTAGATTGTTTTCCTTTGTTTAGTTTGGGTTACAGTCATGGTTTTGATGTTGAGGAGCATATCCTAGTGTAGGATGAGTTCACTCAGAAATGTGTAGGTTTGCACAACCGGCTGTCCCTCCCTGAAGCCTGTGTTGATACACCTTAACTCTACCAATCCCACAGTAGGTGTTAAAACATTAAAATTTGTTCAAACTGTCCGTATTTTATTGTTGTTTACAGCATGATTGTAATTTTTTTTTTCCCATATGAATTATTTCTGCAATTTTGATAAATATTTTCCTGTTCAACTTTCATTTCTGCTGGCTATATAGAGATGCTTAATTTGTAGCCTGATTAAGTGGATCATATCGGTACATTCAGTCAGAGACAGGTATATCTATAGGTATACCCAACAGAGATGCCTTAGGTATTCCCATTAATCACTCTCTATCATTAATGGAAAGAAAAAGGTATTTCTCTAGTGTGCTTTGTCCCATCTAATATCCACGCTGTTCTTTGATAACTCCTATACCTCTGCAGCGACCTTGATGAGACTACACAGATGGTTCACCTACCTGCAGTCCAGTAGGTTGTGTGTTTCACATTCATTTTAGGTGTTCTATCCCTGGTAGTGGTTCAGGGCAGTTAAATCATCCCCTCGCGGAGGAACAGCATCCTGACCTCAAGCTGTTCTGCTAACGCTCTCATTAATGAGGAAACTGAGTGGGTGTCATCGAACACTCTAGCTATTGGCTGCCTTGGGATGGTGTTTCTGGATGGTTCATGGAAAGGCACAGTGTCAGAGAACACGTGTTGAAGGAAAAAAGCAAGGAATGGCTGTGGTATCCATGTCCCTTCTCCCTGCTTTTTAAAAGGATATTTTTCCTAACTTTTGATGTAAACAATGTCATATTCACAGATTTTCACGCACTGACCCGGAATTTCACCAGACCACACAGGTGAGTGAATGGCTGCACTGTTTTTTTCATCAGCTCTTTGAGACCAGTGAGGGCAGTCCCATAACAACGGCACTAACAGTGGATATAAAAGGAGTTGCTCCTTTTCCAGTTTCCAGGACTAGAACAATAGGATTCATTTGCATATATTTGGTAGACTGACAAAGAGACTCCCAGGCCTCACCTGGTAAGCCTCATTCTCCCTTTATAGATAACGGATTAAAACAGTTGCTTAAGGAGTGTCAATTCATTACCTTAATAGGTGACTTAATAGGTGAGATATACATATTGTTCTTCATTAACTTCAGCTTTAGCTGCAGTCAGAACTCTCAGGTGAAGACATCAGCCCTGTGGATGCAGGTCCTAGTCCAGAGATAGGCATCTAGAGCCATTTGAGATGCCATCAGGCATCCAAGACACCCATATACTGTCAAAGAAAGGAGATCTAAAGAAGATCCACAATCTTTTTGAGCAGCAGATGGATTAGGACAACTCTTTAGTGTTTAAAACGACTTTATATACATATACTTAATCCTGTCCCAGTTTTCCTTTGATAACAACATCAACCCCTGTCACCTTGCTCAGATACACACACTGCATTTCTTTCCCCTATACACAGAAGATTGACAAGAAGCTTTCATCAATTAGAGAATGCTTGAAAAAGAAAACCCTGCCTTCTGCATTGTCTGACAGATTTAGGATTATGAAATAAAGTGGAACTGTCTGTCTCAGTTTTAGCATTCTTTACAGCTTCCTCATTTCATTTCACACATTAAGGAAGGAAGGGATAAGGTGAACAAAGAATTCAAAGGATAAAATAAACTACTGAAGGGGGGATTTTCTGCTTTCTGCTTTCTCAACTGAGATTTTTAGTACCATTTAGTGAAAACTGCACGTCGAAACTCCTAGGACTCCTTGAATTTCTCAGCCCATTGAGATCAAGTGGTCCACCTCTCTGCAGATCGAATGCTTAAAATTGCTTATGCCTCTCATGGACACTGTATTTCTCTGACTCTCCAAAAGCTGGCCACATAATCAGATTTGTCCCTAGAGAATTAGATCTTTATATGTATCTAATCTTTCTTTCAAAGGAAACTCATTCTCACTTGTTTAGTGTATCAAATGTCTCATGAGATACAGCGATAAACTCTTACCTTTAGCTGTTTGAATGGTTGGTTAATAAATACCGAGCTAAAGCCATGTGCCACTGTTACTTGTTAAGCCGGTTGTTGATTTCAGTTCAGTACAACTTGGAGAGCTGCTTACTGAACAAAGAAAACTTCCATACTTGCACAAATTTCCAGCATCACTGGCTAATTAAGGCTTTGTCTACACTGGCAGCTGGGGACTTTAGGCAATCTTGTGCCCATATGCACTAACCATTTACATTGTAAATCTTTTGGCTAGGTCTTAAGTGACAATCTTGCCTGATGCTGAAAAAAATGTTGGCATGAGGCTGATCTGACCCCTTAATGCCATGTGCTTTGAAATTATCTGGGCACACAATCTGCAAGCTCTAGAAGTCAATCAGCTGCAATCCCACAATTCACTGGTTTTAACTTCCTGCAGTTCCCACAAATCCTGTATATATTTTCTTTTTGCCGCTCGTGAATACAGAGAATCTCAGAATAAGGCAAACAATTCAGAATTAATTAGCAAAAGAGTGTAATTTTATATGGCAAAAGGGAACCTGTGATTCACTGTAGCCCTCAGACAGGTAATATGATGCATCAGTTATGTGCTTTACTGTCTTTTGTGGGGCAGGGATGTGAAGTTCATTGCAAACGATTCAGTTTCTCATAAATATCAGCTGTGAAATCCTTTGTGTAACATCATGAAGACCATGGTTCAAGATATTCATGACAGGGACATCACATTTAGCAGGATAAACTAAAATTCACATTGCTGATATGGTACAATTGTTTTATGCACAGATTTTTTGAGTCTTTCTGGTAAGTTCTTGCTTTTGTGGCAGAAGCACTTAGGAGCACACTGAGCCTTTGACTAATGCACAGATTCAGTACATTCCGAAGAAAAGTTAATATTAATCACAAACAAAGTACAAGGAATGCTAGAATTTTTCTGGTAGCTCAAAAAGAAACCTGTTTTTATTGATTCCAAAAGAGGGCATTTGTTTTGCCACTTCTGTTGTGTTGTTCAAGGGGTAACAATCATTTCAGTCCTTATTCCCTGTATTTGTTCTCCAGTTATTATTTTTCTCCATATTTTCTGTATTGCTCATTATCATCAGTACTGTTTGTTCTTCAGATTAAAAGGGTGAATGACAATTGATAATATCCACCTTCTTGGTCTCTTTCACCTCTACAGCTTATTACATAGATATGTAAAACTAAACTGCCCAAATCCTGCCTAAATTTGAACTAGAACTTAGATTTTTGCATACTCTTGCTTTTTCAAGGTAGAAACAAAGGTTACTGGAATAAGTTGGTGTAAATCTTATTGCCTGTGAAATGCTTATTTTTTATTGGATGAAGGACAGAAATAGTCTCGATAACAAAGTTCAGAGTCCCTAAATCTTGCCCCACTGGAATATTTTCCTCTCTACTCAGCACTGGTGAGGCTGCACCTTGAGTACTGCATACAGTGTTGGGCCCCTCATTACAAGAAAGACATTGAGGCCCTGGAATGTGTCCAGAGAAGGGCAATGAAGCTGTAACTAGAGATAGGACAAGAGGAAATAATGGACTCAAGTTGCACCAGGGGAGATTCAGGTTGGATATTAGGAAAAACTTCTTCCCCAAAAGAGCAGCCAGACACTGGAATGGCCTGTGGTGGAGTCATCATCCCTGGAGGTGTTCAAGAAACTCTTAGATATTGTACTAAGGGACATGGTTTAGTGAGGAGATATTGGTAGTAGGTGAATGGTTGGATTGGATGTTCTTGGAGATCTTTTCCAACCCTGGTGATTTTATGATTCTATGACTGCCTTAGGTTGACTTCTGTCCCCTCTGCTTCAGGTCCCCTGAATCTTACATTCTTTCACTTCCAAGAGAAGAATTGAAAATCCGGCTTAGTCGTGATAAATCACACCCTGTGAAAGGGTTTCCAGTCTTTCTAATGAGGATACGACCTCAGAATCTTATCTGTGAATTCCTGAGTGTCATTACTTGACAGAACTCCTGAGGCACATTGATCTCCAAGTGGAGTGGTACAGTTTACCTTTATTCCCTTTGGTCACATTGTTGGAAGTAGATATTTACACTGAGAGAATGACATTTACCTTAAGTGAACATAGGATGATCATATCGAATCACCCCCTGCAGAGGTTTCCTTCTGCCAAAGGATTGCTTTATAATATAATAAAACACAATAAAAACGATCAACCACATAATTTCATTTACACGACTTCATGATCTAGAAATGTAGTTCTTGTAGTACCTGGTGACAAGGATGAAATGTAAAGATGCTTCAGTCAAAACTGTTGCAAGATAGCATCTGGACACAACAAAGCTGAGTCTGAAAGGTTTCTGGTGTGAAAACATTTGAGAACCACTGCTCCAGAAACATAAGCAACATCTTTAACACATGTATTCTTTTCAGCACGTTGCTAGCTGTTGGAATTATTCACCGTAGTAGGTCAGTGTGTTTGCCACTGACCTCATCTTGTGACTCTTGCAAGTCAGAACAGAAGGCATTATAAAAACTGCATCGGAATCCTAAAATGCAATTGCAGATTTAAGGAAAGCTGTTTATTTAAATAAATATTTATTGCCTATTTTCAGAATAATATTCATAATATTAGTTTAGGGGAGAAGGATGTTTTCCAGGAATACCAGGAATGTTCCAGAGCCATGAGAAATGCTTCTGGTGGCCACATCAGGCTTTCTCAAAGGGTTTCTAAAAAAAAAATGGTGACTGTCCAGATGAGTATAATTGGTAGACTCATCCCTGGAAAACAAAAACAAAAACAAAACAAAAACACAATTATGAATTCCCTGAATCATCTGGAGTGTTTCCATCTTGCAAAAGACATAATTGAAGGATCAAAGGGTGTGACTTTAATGAATGACTAAAAATGTATGCAAATATAGGAAGAGATCATCTTAATCTTGACAGTAAATGTTGACTGTGTATGATAATCCTAAAATACTCCAGCCAAAGGTATCATCTGACTTACCAGAGTTGAACACAAAATCTGAATTTTGCTGGATTTCACTCCTATAAGTTAAAAAACATACTGTTCTGTTTGGGGAGTGTTTTGGCTCAACTCCACATGAATCCTACATGATGGAATGCTTTTGTGACAGTTTCCATCATCTCTGGATTCTGCAGCGTTTCAGGTAATAGGTACTTGCCTCTATAGTTATACTTGTATAGTATGTAGGTAAGCATATGATCTCATGCACAGCAGTCCAATGCCATGTCTATTGCATAAACTGTTAGCTTATGCCATGTCTGGATTTCAGGCCGATTAGCTTTCTCTAGGCAATTCCAGGGTATAATTCAGGGGTCGTTCTGGAACAAGAACCATCACATAGTATGGGATCCAGCTATACAGTCTGGAGTATGACAGTGTAGTTGGGCCCAATAACTTGTCATCAAGGTTAGGAGACAGGCCTGGCAACTTTTAAAACGTATATCAGAATCATAAAATCATTGAAACCTAGGAATTGGAAGGGACCTTTAAACATCATCAACTCCCCTGCAATGAACAGGGACATCCACAGCTAGTTCAGGTTATCGAGGGCCTGATCCAGCCTCACCTCAAAAGCCAAAAATATGTGTATGTAGTCTCAGTCGTAGCACTTAAGGACTGTTTCCTGTAGCCTATGTGGGTACAATAAGCTGTTTTACCTTACAGTGCAGTAAAATTTGGGAAAGGAAACTCAACTAGATGTTTCCTGTTGGCTTTACAGGAAATAGTCAGTGGTAACCCACTGTTTTGGATAGTCTACAGTGTGTACACAGAACCATCCCTGCTTCCTCCAAACTGCAATGTGTCATCATGGCAACTAACCTGTAGGCAGAGTGCACTGGAGATTGGCCAATCATTTCTCATGGAAATAGCCTAGATCCTGCTACAGCGGGATTAATTGCTGGAGGAGGATGTATAAAAGATAATTAGCTGTTTTCAGGCTTAGAGAATAGATATTGATGGGTTTATAAACCACTAGTTGAATACTACTACTGCAAAATAACACCTATTACAAGCTCTAGCTGATCCCTGCCATTCACTTACCCACCGCCTGTCTTTCAAAATCAGATGTACACCTCTTATCAACATTCACAATCAGCTCAGCCTAGTTTAATGCAGAATAGCTCCCAGCAACTCCTAAGGGAGTGTCATATTTAAATAATCCTAATGTTTAATGTATATCTTAATGGACAAATAGAAACGGATTAAAAGTAGCTTTACCTTTATCTTTTATAGGATTAAAGATCAATAAAGTATTAAGTTGTTCTTGACAAACAAATTCCGCATGGAGTACTGATGTGAAGTTTGCTGAGCAAACAGCAATAATTTGGTTCTTGATGCTGGGGCTTTTCTGTGCTAGTCCATCTCCCAACATTATGATAGATTTGTATAGCTCTGGCCCACATGAAAGTGTAGAAAAACTGTGTTAGCCCTAAATGTCTCTCTCCCAGCTAGGAAACACAGCAGCTATTTTTATGTTCTCTCTAATACTGTGTGCTTGTTGTGGAATGAGCAGGGTTTGGCCATGTTGACTGCTTACCAGCTGGGGACGCTCTGTGTGTCTGTTCCCAGCTTTGGTAGCATTCTCCAGACTTAGGTCTGAAACGTGCTTTCAGGCAGCATGTTATATACTGGGTCTCTGAAATATTTAAAGCAGTTTTTCAACTGACAGTGGACAGGAGTTCAGATGGTCAGGAACCATCTGTAGAGCAGGTTGGAAAAGAAAAACTAAGAAAAAAAGGAGTAAGCTGAGAACAATTAGTTTGAAAATAAGTAGAAATAGGAATCTATTAGGTTTTCTGAATGAAAAGGAGTCTGATGTTGGATGGTTGGACTGGATGATCTTTTAGGTTTTTTCCAACCTTGGTGATTCTGTGATACTACGATAGTTGTGGATCGAAGGAAGATGTTAATGAGGAAAAAAATACAATACTTTTAGGGACATGAAGTCAGCAGGAAAATATTTAGAAGCTATATGTAAGAGTTCCAGATAAAACAGACAGAGGACATGCTCTCTGCAAGGAAGATAATGATGGCAAAATCTGAGAGTCCTTTATAAGTAAAAATATGTATTTTTTAGTGAAAGGACAGCCTTTGTTCTTTTTCTTACATGATTAGCATTTATTTAAGTACGTATCTGGGGCTTTGGTGAACTATTTGTGTTGATTTAAATTTAAAAAGGGGCAACACATTGAGTATCTTGCCAAGCAACAATCATATGGCAGAAGGTCTAACCTAAACAATCTGAAGAAGTCTATTTACACAGTCAGGTATGATGTCAGGTCCCTGGAAAAGGTAGAGCTTCACAGGATTTTTTCTTTTTTTCCTACTGTTTTTACTTGTGGTGCAGATAAGTAAGGTGTGAATACAAAGTTACTGACAATAGACTCCATGATCATATTTTTTGGAAGCAGTAGGAGTTATTCAGAGACCTAATGGTGGGGATGAGTTGATATGTGGACTGGATGATTTTAGAGGTCTTTTCCAGCCTTAATAATTCTATGATTCTACATGTACTTAGTGTAAACATGGTCAGCATGTTGCATTTGTTGAATCATAAGGACTCAGCATTTACGTTTTGTGTTTTAATTGCATGGTATACTGTTTTAATCTTGCATTTTAAGAAGAGGAATCATTAAAGCAAATATTTGCATTCATGAAGATCTACTATTTAATATACAGAGTTTAACTGTAAAGGTTTACAACATGAAGCTCATACTCCATATACATTTAAAACATTAATATTCAAAGATGGTATTCTACTTTCCTCTCCAGCTATGGGATAATACACAATGCATAATAAAGTATAGTAACCAAAGCATTTGGTTAACTGACCTATATTTTAAAAGGAAAAGTATTTAAAGAAAGACTCTGCTCACTTCAATTATTTTCCTAGAAAGAAGTGGAAAAAAATCTAGTTTAGTTGCAGTTATAAAAATCATTATAGTTTCTAAATGAAATGTGTACAATTAATATAAACTTAATAGAAATCTCTTCTCACAGAGAGTGAATGTCATATGTCATTTTCTCCCCTGAAAACAGTCCCTTTCATGACCTCACAGTGCTTTTTTTGCATCCAGTTCTCCTGGAAATGAGTTATAATCTCATATATGTGTTTTTTCCTGATGGACAGGAAGGTGAAACAAGAACTGCACTGTCTCATCCTTTGCCATCTGAGATGAATTGGCAGACTAACAAAAGGATCCTTCCTCCTTCAGAAGGACAAAACAATGGATATTCCAGTTGCTCAGACTATTCTCTTATATAATATAAAATTTGGCTACTAAATGCATGGACTTGGCTTTTCCAGTATGGTGTATATTACTATACACCTTATTCCATGTATATTCCATGGTCAATATACATGGTTTCCCATTTAACTACCTCCTTTCTTAGAGGTAATAGAAGACACAGCTATTTATCAGTCACATCATCTCTCTGACAATATTTCAGAAAACTATTGACTGCTCCCTGTATTAAAATATTGCTGCAGTGATTCATTGTAGATTTCCTGTAGCTGGCAACGAATTATGATTATACAATATGTGACCTTTTCAAGGCTTATAAATTTTACAGGTGCTTTTACAGAAGCCAGTTTCAACACCGTGTCAAAATATTTACTTACTTATGATGGATTTGGACTTATATTAAGCTAGAGGTTCCTGCCTCATTCATCCAAAGTAACTGAAGGCATAACTGAAAGCAATTTCTACCCACTGCCTGCATGAAGGAGCGTTTGTTGAATTTGCCTTTACTCTGTAAAAAAATTATCAGATTCATTATTGGCAGTATCACACTGAGTTTCATTAACCAACAGTTCTGGAATCCCGCACAGCTGCCTGATCAGAATGTGTTTAATTATAACGTCAACGTGCTGTGCTAATTATTATAAATGCATTAAAACAGTAAACATGAAACGTATTAATTGCAGCTTAATTGCTGAATAAAGCACTGGCTGAGCTAGCCTTTTCTTGTTTGTTTTTGGCATGGAGACTGGGTGATTGAAAAGGTGAACACTATTAATGACTGATGGTGGCTTTTGTCACCACTGTACTATCTCTGAAACTGAGATGTGAGATGTTGCGTTGGGTGATGTGTTACCACAACTTTATATTTCAACAGTCTCACAGCTAAACAATAGTTAGATATGTGAATATTGGAAGTACTGAAGCTGTGAATGGCAAATTAACACATCTATACATAAGGGATTACATGCAGATGTTCGCTAGGCTTCCAAATTGCATTGCAGCCAATGGAGCTCAGTCAGTACAAGGAAATCCACAGCTGTCCAGCTGACCAAGGCTATCATCAGCTTTCTCTTATTAGCTGCACAAATTTTCATTACAGTTTTCTGTCTAGTTGATAATTTTCATATAGATTTAGAAATTTAAGACTCATGAACAATTTGGTGTCAGTAAGCAAAGTAATGGTATGGAATGGTCCAAAGCTCTGGTACTTGATGGTGTGTTGGCATGAGCCCTGGTCTGCTGTTGGCATGAACTCTCCTGAACAGTTTCTGGGTGTGATCTGAGAATTAACATGGATCAAAGACCATTCCCAAGACACATTTGCTTGTGACTGCCTGGTTTTGGAAATTAAAAAATTTAATATTATGTCATAGGTTGACATCATGCTTGAGCCCATGGGCAGTGTTAAGTACAGCATGTAGCCAGTGAAATCCCCCATTTCTATCAAGATCAGTAGGTTGGAAAGGGAGTTAAAGTGGTGTTAAGGGGAATGGTGTCCATCAAAGACAGATATACAAATGAAAATTGAGTAGATATCATGACTGCATGGAAACTAGGCCAAATATACTAGCTGACGTAAGCATGATTCAATTCTACTGACCTGAAAACATACTAGGAAAATGTGGGATGTAAACTCATTCTGTCCTTTAGGTTATTATTTAAAAGTGAGTTGCCATGGGCTTTTCTTGAAGGTAACTTGAGACATTTCATGGATACTCCTGAACTGGAATTTTGTGTTCTATCACATCTACAGATGGCAAGGGCAGGTCAACAGACTAAACAGATTAAAAGTAGGAAAACACACCAAAAAATAATCCCAACCATTTTAAAATGAAAAATCCTATGGCAATTCACAGCACGCACCAGAATGTTTGATCCAGCTTTCTTTAGAAATGCCTAGAAGTTCTGCTCCTCCTACACTGCAAATATTACACTGTTTTCCATGGGTGTGGTTGAGTTTGTCAGGGGATCCTCATAAAATGGAGGTGAATAACTTTAAAACCATCACCTGAAAACCTGGTCTCTCCACTGAAACTTTCATGTCTTCATGCAATCTGGCTCTGAAAATAAACATTTTTCAATGAATCTACTTAGCCTTAGAATCTTTCCCCTTTTTTTCCCCCTTAAACCTTTCATTCACTGTTGTTCTAGGTGCTCCCCTTCCATTCTTATATGTAAGAAGTCTCACAGAAGTTCCTCGGTAGATTTTTCAAAGAGGAATCAAAGGAAACATCCATAGAAATTGTTAAGTCTGAGAAGATTTGGACTCAGTGATCCACATGGGTCCTTCCAACTCAGGATGTTCTATGATTCTATGTTATATTCAGACCCGAGACATCTCAGTATGTCTGATTGAAAAGTAAAGCATAGCCAGAAACTGATTTTTTCATTGCATTAAGATTATTCAGAAATGGGTTTTGTCTGAGACCTATTTTGGCATTTTTCTTAATGATATTTAACGGGATTTATATATGAGATCAATTGATGGGTTTTTGTAGGACACTGATTTAATTAGGAAAACAAAAAAGCAAATCTAAAAGGACATAAAGATATTAATTCAAGTGTTACTTTTAATTAGAAGTGAAAAGGTGGCTTAGAAAGAATGAACAAAATTTCAACTTTTTTTTTTGTTGTTTGTTTTTGTTTTTTGGGTTTTTTTGGTCGTTTGAGTCTTGTCTAAGTAAGTGGAAAGGATAATTCTGTCTTACTTTTAAGTGAGGGGTGATATTTCACATTGGAAATTGGCTCCGAGAAAAAAGGAACCCAGAAGACATAAATACGTATTTTAATTTTTTTTTTTTATTATTTGTTGAAGAAGAAATAGATGAAAAAAAACACCACAAAACCATAAAATAATGTAAACTGTAATAAGCTCTTACATACAGAGAATCATCATCATAGAATCACAGAATGATATAATGGCTTGGGTTGAAAAGGCCCACAGTGCTCATCCTGTTCCAACGCCCTGCTATGTGCAGGGTCGCCAACCAGCAGACCAGGCTGCCCAGAGCCACATCCAGCCTGGCCTTGAATGCCTCCAGGGATGGGGCACATTCACAGCCTCCTTGGGCAACCTGTTCCAGTGCGTCACCACCTTCTGGGTGAAAAACTTCCTCCTAAGATCCAACCTAAACCTCCGCTGTCTCAGTTTCAAACCATTCCCCCTTGTCCTATCACTGTCCACCCTCATAAACTGTTGTTAAATTATCAGTAGTCCTCATCCACTGATTGATCAAGTCAAACAGCTGATTAAACAGGGCAGGATAAACTAAATAAATGTGCATAGATTCCTAAGGTTTTATGTTTTTAAAGATAATGAACAATCAGTGATTAAGCAAATTGCCTTCCTAATTTCTTTATCCTTTGACTTTAAAAAATACTAAAACAAAATTTCCAGTACCAGAAAGAAATATCTGCTGTTAGACATCAGCTGTAATAGTTTTTTTTCTACAGTATGCCGATAGCAGATGGGGAAATTGAGAAAATGTTATACAACTGATTTAAAGATAATTAAAGCAAAACGAGCCATGTAAGTATACCCTGAATTTGCAGATTCTAATTCTGCAATACTGTCAGCATTCCCTAGAGCAATTTTCTATTTATTATCATAAATATAGGATTTAAGATGTTAGACTTTTTTTTTACGAGAGCCAAAAGAAAACATCTTCAACAAAACCCATGAGTTTAATGCCAAAGAAATTGACCAGCATGTTTGTCAAACAAACTGATCAAAAACTGTCTGATGTTTTTGGAAAGCTTCTAGGAATTTTGAGAAGCTTTGATTAATATCACAAATGGGACTTAGATCTTTGGTAGCATAGATAATTACCTCTTCTTAACTTCTGAACATGGCAGCGTATGTGCAGAGGACAAGTGGTCATTGTAACAGGCTGCTGGATGAAAAGAGATTATTGTGCAATGTTTGTTCTGCTATGGACTCTAGTCTCCCTTAATAATACATCCATCTTCTCTAATTGATAAAGTGTAAAACTGAGTATACCGAGTCTTTAGAGAAAATAGATGTAAATGATAGTGTATTATATTTCTTATTAAAGTAATTACAGTAGAAAAAGATCTGATTCTTTCACAGACATCAAGGAGTAGTAGAATCTTGATGGTCAAATATTTGTTTCCAAATCAAGAATCAATTTTAAAGAATCAACTTTCAAAAAATTACGCTTATAAAATAGAAATGATGTTTTAAATTATCTCCTTTCACAATAACCTTCACAGAAAATCTATCAAGAAGAAAAAATTATTAAGATATTTTTGTAATATCCATCAGAAACATCATTTTCCTTTTCAAAATGCTAAGTAAATGTGATAAAAAGACAATAAGTGAAAAGTCCGTCTAATTAATTTCACTTGCAAAACATACTATGTGGTCCTAGTTTATAGTGTAATATCCAGACTTTTTTGGACATCACTTTTTCTAATCTTTTCTCTGAAGAGTGGAAATAATTCTCACAAACTCATTAATTAGGAAAAATTTTGTCTCGGAAAGAGTGGTGATGCACTGGCAAAGGTTGCCCAGGGAGGTGGTGAATCTTCCATCCACAAAGGTGTTCAAGAAACGCGTAGTTGTGATACTAAGAGATGTGGTTAAGTGGAGAAATATTGATGGTAGGTGGACAGTTGGACTGGATGATCTTGGAGGTCTTTTCCAACCTTGCTGATTCTATGATTCTTTGATTCTATTCTATGATTTTTCTAATATAACACACCTTAGATTCCCAATTTGCATCTAAATGGCATAGCTAAGTCCCAGTCTGGCTTTATTTATTTATTTTTATTCACTTATTGAGATTATCAACAATATATCAGTGACGACATGTCGTTTTAATGATGATTCCTCTTTATAGAGACACAAAAATGCACTAATCTGTGTCAACAGACCGTTCATGTCTTCAAAGAGCTGTTTCCATTTTTTAACTTGCTTTTGCAGCTCGTAAGGCCAATGTTATCCTGGGCTCCATCAGAAGAGGGGTGGCTGTCAGGGACAGGGAGGGGATTGTCCCTCTCTGCTCTGCCCTTGTGAGGCCCCATCTGGAGTACTGTGTCCGCTCTGGGGCCCCCACCCACACGCTGTGAATGCTCTGTTCCTGGAGGTGTTCAAGGCCAGGTTGGATGGGGCCCTGAGCAACCTGGGCTAGCTCCAGATCTGAGGGTTGGTGGCCCTGCCTGTGGAAGAGGATTTGGAACTTGATGATCCTAGGAGGCCCTACCAATCCAAGCCATTCTATGATTCAATGACATTGATTTTTAAGTGTATCTTTATGGTAATGCAAGCAAAGAAGTCAACCCATGGTATATAAATCTCAGTGTCCTTGTGATGGGTTTCACCATAAGCTACTGGTTTTGAAAATGACATGTGAAAATTAAAGAGGTTTAGCTTGTTGCAAGAATATCTTCATAACTCACATCAGGTACCAATGAAACACTTAGCAAGGCCTAAGCCCATGACATCATGCCCCTCTTCCTTAAGGTGCTTGCAAAGAGCTCCTCACCATTTCTTTGAGTTTTCCCCTTTGTTGCACCAATATTTTGTTTCAAAACCCACCATTCATAATCTCTTTGGAGAGGATGTTTCTTCAGACTGCTTGAATGGCCCAGAATCCCTTGCTGATGTCCTTGAATGCTGTCATCACGTAATCCTGACAGTCACTACTTATACAGAAACAAGACTACCTATGGAGTTTCAAGTATGTGAAACTGAAAAATCTATAAAGAAAGAAGCTTAGAATTAGGCTCTGAACGTTTTCAAGATCTTACATATTTAATCCTTTGGTCCAAGGTCCTGATGAGGAGAAAGCATTAGGATAGCCAATATCGAAATATTCAGTTTCTGGTCAGTCTAATTATCAGATATGGCAGTGATTCCGAGAAAAAAATAATTAGAGATTATTCCATACATGCTTACTGATCACTTAAAATCACTGGAAGAATGTAGATGTTGGATAAGTATATATTTTATTATAGTTACTTTGTATTTGTCTTTTAAGCATGCCAATTTTGCTTCCTGTTCTTGATCGGACGTCTTCAAAATAAAACAGAATTCTAAACACAGGAGAGACACAAAGCTTAGCATCCTGGTTTCCTGTGTTTGTTGCTAGTTTTCCAACTCAATTTACAGAAACTTGCTGCTGTGTGATTGTAGGTTGGTCTCAATATCACTTAAAATAAACATTTGTTGTGGAGCAACTGAGTTTTTTCTTCATATTCCTCTGTCCAGCTGCAGATAATACTCCTAAAAGATTGATTCCTGCTAAACAGAAATGGGAAGTCTGGCTTGATGTTGAGATTTTGGATCTCCTGAATCCACATAGCAGTAAAGCTTCACTGTTACATGTCTTTAGACAGCTACATTTTCTTCCAAACTCAGATCCTTTTTCTTCAGCAAAATGAACAGGGTCCACACGCTATGATCTGGGTTTCATTACAAGCAGAAATGTCAAACAGCTGTAGAAATGGTTTGAAGGTAATTCCTTTACAGCTCAATACCTAATTAGAAGGATGGAAATACTAGACTTGAAGCAGTATTGGTCTCTGCCATATAGGCTATATCCTGCACCCCACTGTGCATGCACATATACAAATACAGATGTTCATGAGCACTTGCATTCACTTGAAATAGCATATTTGCAACTGTTCGTAATTCCTGCAAGTCTGTCACAGCATCTTAAATCTCTTCCTATGCCTTGTAGCAGGGTTGATTTGAGATATCCTAGGCAAGATTCAATTTCTGTGGCAGTGACAGAAGAACTGTGAAAGCTTTATGGAGACAGATATGATGATGAGTAGCAAAAAGTATCAGTGGGGTTCTGGAGGATGAAGAGGTGGTTTTGATGGAAGCTCCAGGGATGTGAAGGGGGGCTTCAGGAGGAGACCAGTCAGTGAAGTTTTGAAGAGTTGTGAATAATTTCAGGAAGTCATTCTAGGGAGGAATCTTTTCCCTCTTTCTCCATTAACCTTCATTCTGACTGCTGATCAGACTGTGTGGTTGTGATGTGGGTATAGCATCCTCTTCCACTACCACCCAGAAAGCACTTCCTATCTCACACATTTCCTTATGACCATAACAGACTTCCTGTGACTCTTGGGCTCCTATGTCACCAATGAAAAGTAGGAGGAGATCAACTTATTCCAGCCCAAGGGTGATGGAATGGGATCCAGGAACTGCACTGAGACTGGGTCAGCCCTGTGTATCTGTGTTTGAAGCATGTGGAAGACAACAGCTGTGCCAAAAGGGACTCTCCCTCCTCCTGCACCACCATCACCACCACGAAACAGACTTCTTTCTGTGGCAAAAGCAGTGAGGTTCTTTGTGCCAAACTGTGGTTGGATGTCTTGGATACCCAGGCTGGATGTGGCTCTGGGCAGCCTGGTCTGGTGGCTGGTGACCCTACACATAGAGGGGCGTTGAAACTAGATGATCTTTGAGGTCCTTTTCAACCCAAGGCATTCTGTGATTCTATGATTCTGTGCAGGCAGGGGAGGGAGATTGGCAGTTCTGATGGCTTAGATTACTCAAATAACCAGGCTCTGTATCCCTTAGTATACAAAAGTTAGGACAACTATTTTATTTTTCTAACATACTCATTCTTCTTGATAAATCCTTTATCTAGATAAATGCCACCTCTCAAGTATTCTATTAGAATCAAAAGTCAAAGCTGCAGAAACGTGTCTTCAGCCACTTGCTTTACTGTAATGCAACAGAAAAAGGAGGAGGCGTTTGGCTTAGAATTCACACTAGATTTTGTTTGCTTGTTTGTTTTCTGTAATCTCTTCCTTGAAACAATGCAGGAGGCTAAAAACTTGCTTGGATCTGATGAACCTGAAAATCTATTTCTGTTTGGCTGTTATTCACTGGGATTTGTTCAATTGCATAATAAGAGAAAAGGACTTTATGAAGTTGCACTGCATTCAAGGTCACTGTCTGTAATTGACAGCAAACATTGCTCCAGGCTCCTGGTCTGACCTGCTGAACTACCGAATGAGCTAAGCCCTGTAACCATCCTTTCAGGTAAGTCTTGCCAACAGTAAAAATCTGGGCAAAGCATGTTAGAGAGAATTTTTCAATTGTACCTCAAGGTGTAAGATGTGGAAAATCCAGAACAAGTGAAAACAGGACACAAGGAAGGCCAGTAGGTCACCCCTGTATCTTGACCGGTGCATTTGTGTTGCTAGAGGAATCTGAAATCAAAGTTACTGACAAAAGAAGACAACATTTTGAACTATTCCATATTTGATTATTTCAAATGGAGGAAGCTGAGCTCCTGGGCTCAGGAATTCACATATCAGAACATTCACATGTCCAGCTTTATGTCACGCAATGAAACAGAGCAGAACTACCTGACATTGAAAGCTAAGGCTGCTGAAGCAGAATTGAAAAGTACTATTTAAATAACAAACACAAACAAAGGCAGAAGATCCAGCATGGACAGCCTTATTCATTATCGTGCATTTCATACTAAAGATTTCCATTTCTCTTTTGAATCAAGTTCATAGAATCACAGAACCCTTCGAGTTGGAAGGGACCCTTAAAGGCAATCTGTTCCACACCCTGCAATGAACGGGGACACCCACATCACCATCAGTGCTCAGAGTCCTGTCCAGCCTGACTTTGAAAGTCCCCAGGGATGGGGCATCAACCACATCTCTGGGCAGCCCATTCCAGTGCCTCACCACCCTAGCTGTAACAGACTTTCCCTTATATCCGACCTAAATCTACACTCTTTTACTTTGAAACCGTTTCCCCTTGTCCTAACAGTGCCCAAGGAATTCTGGGTTAAGTGCAATGGTGTAGAATAAAACAACGTATATAATGTGTACGCACGTACACACATGTTGTCTTATGCCATACCATTGTGCTTAATCCTCCATTCTCTAAGCCAGGCTGTAAAAATAAATTGACATAAAATGAAATATATGCTGGAAAGTAGGAAGTTCCTCCTGACTGACACGGGCTTGTGGTGCCAGGACTTGTTCTATATTCATCCTTATAAAACACTGATTATATTTCTCTCACACTGGCAAGACAATAACTAAGCTTCAACTGTTTTTGGCATTTACTAAATTTTTGTCATACCTCCCTAATATGCCTTAAGGGTACTTGTTGATACCAAGAAATGAAACAAAGCTTATGCTTCTTGGTTGCCAAATCACTTCAGCCAGCTGGAAACAGAAAACTGGAGCCAGAAAATATTATTACTGTTGTTTGAATTTGGAATATACAAGAGTGGCTTTGTCTTCACAATGTAAATGTTCCCTCTTATCATGGAAAAGTCTAGCATAAGAAAAGACGTATCTCGTTAAGGAGGACTGCGTTGCAGCTCTAAGAAGTTGGCTGGAATATGGTGCAAGTTCCATAACCTAGTGAAGGTAAATAAATGGGCCGTGTTCCTTTACGAGAAGTTACTAAAAGACCTCATCAGCTGAGGAAAGAATAACAATGAGTAACAGTTGTAAAATGAAGGCAGGCAAATCACAGTAGAACAGCGCATGTGTGTTCAACAGAGAAGGCGATTAGATATGGGACTGAATTATGAGACTTGTAATAATTTGATGCTTTTAAATCAAGGCTGGATATAATTCTGGAAGATCTATTATGGTGGAACTTGAGGGGTTTTAGTACAATACAACAGCTTCTGTATAGGTTGCTATTGGTGCGTTGTGCAAAAGATCATGCTCCCTGGGGTTGGATATAGCAGGGGGTTGGAACTAGAGGGTCTTAAAGATCTCTTCTAACCCAAACCATTCTATAATTCTATGAATCTACACTGGGGTCTTAACTATCTTAGTTTTATAAATCTGTGAAATTCAAAACCAGCAGGAGATAGCTTAATTTGCTGGGACTGTGCTTAGGACAAAATTTAAAGTGAAGTAAATTTTCTACTTTCTTTTATATTAATGATCTTTTTCATCATCAGAGAGGATTTAGTGAAGCGAAAATGATGTGAAATGGGTGCAAACAATGAAAATCCTTCATTTAAATAAGGTATTTTCTGTATGAAATATGACAGATTCTAATGTACTCTTCCAAACACCTGCATCATCAACATCATCATTGGTTTTTTAACCCCCAAGACCAGAAATGACAAAGTCTTCGAAAGACAGCCACTGCACTAGCCCAGGTGTGTGTGGTAGTGGGAGATACCTGGATTTTTTAAGCACTGGAATGGACTCCCCAGGCAGGTGGTTGAGTCACTATCCCTGGATGTGTTTAAAAACAGTTTGGATGTGGTGCTCAGGGCCATGATTGAGTGGAGGGCTGTTAGTTAGGGTAGGGTGGTTGGGTTGTGTTTGGACTTGATGATCTTTAAGGTCTTTACCAACCTGAGCAACTCTATGATTTCGTGATTTAACAGAGATAGCCTGGGACTTCACACGTGGTCTTTTGAGGACGATGAGGCTGTTCTTATATCCCTGTGGCCAGTGCCACCCCATGATCTTCCCCTTGTTCTTTACAAGATACTCCCAACAGATGACAGAGATGACTCACAGAATCATAGAATCATAGAATGGCCTGGGTTGAAAAGGACCACAAAGCTCATCTTGTTCCAACTCCCTTCTATGTTCAGGGTCGCCAACCAGCAGACCAGGCTGCCCAGAGCCACATCCAGCCTGGCTTTGAATGCCTCCAGGGATGGGGCATCCACAACCTCCAGCAATCCTTGCTTCAGTATCTGCTTCAACTGCTTCACATCCAACAGCAGCAAAATAATTCTCCAAAGGCAGCATGGACCAGACTTCTGCCAAAGGCTACAGAGCAATGATTTTTGAGAGATGCCACAGTTTGCTCAAACACGAACAGGAAAACTCCTGTGCCCTCTCTGTAGGAAATGCCAACCTTCTGATTTAAACTTTGCAATTTTATCATCTGTTCAGCCCAGAGAGGCTGAAAAGAGGTATCAGCTGGCTAGAACTAAGCCTTGGAGAGAAGAAGGGAGCTGTATGGAAATTAGGGTTGTATTTTTGCATTCCCCACCTCGTAGCAAGCGAGAGCAGACCTGGAGCTTTTCCTTCCTGCTCCTGCAGCTGAAGGGATGTCTGTGGACGTGTGGGGTGGGCAGTTGGAGGGGAGTGCTGGACCAAATAGCTGTGTGCCTCACAGGGCAGCTCTACCAGCCTGCCCAGACGCTTGCATCCCACCGGCTGCCATCCGAGCCAGCAGCCAGATGGTCGGAGAGTCTGGAAACTGGGGGACCGACGCTTCCCAGGCAATCTGCATACGTGCAGCCTTTCTGGGAGATGATGCGAAGCTGTGAGTCCTCCAGCTTGTGCAGCCCTGATGGAGCCTGGCCAGTGCCACCACTAAAAGGCATTGCTGACAGACACCAGACTGTCCCTCACTCTCAACAGCTGTCAGGGTACTATCCAGGGAGTGAATTTTGCTTTGGGATCGTTAAGTGTATCAATAATGCTGAAAGAAGGCATTGCAGATTTATTTATTTATTTATTTATTTAGTACTTTATATTATATCTGTCTTTCTTACTGTCTTTTCTGATGCAGGATAAGTTTGTTCTTTTGCAAAAATCCCTCTTCCCCAAAACTCTAGATTTTCTGTGTCATAAACGCTCAGCTCCCGAGAACGCTGAATTTTCCAGAGATGAAAAGC
Organism: Alectoris magna; assembly: GCA_030625065.1. Taxonomy (NCBI): domain Eukaryota; kingdom Metazoa; phylum Chordata; class Aves; order Galliformes; family Phasianidae; genus Alectoris; species Alectoris magna. The sequence goes on along the minus strand of CM060562.1, from coordinate 110,655,072 downwards.
ACCATCTTGTGGTGTTACAGGGACTTTACAGGCATCAAGAGAAATCCTGGCTCCTTTCCAGTTGATGAAGTCACTGATGGAGTCTGAGGGTGCCAGGTCCTTCCTTTGGTGTTTGTCTCTACAACACTTCACCAAAGATGTTCCTGACCAGGTTGGAATGGTGTCCCGGCAACCTGATCTAGTGACTGCCAACCCTGCCTACAGCAGAGGGTTGGAGCTGGGTGATAGTAGGGGTCCCTTCCAATCCAAGCCATTCTATGATTCTAAGTTTTGTGTATGAAAGACAAGCTTGCAAACTGCACAGAGCAAATCTTTCTTCACCACAGCTTCTGCATCTCGTTGTATTTTGAGCATAGCTTTAAGCTTTGATCTGTACCTTTCACCCAGCTGGCAGCCCGGACAACCAAACTCCTTTACTTCTTCTCCAGCAGACAAATGGGTTCTCCTATTTTACTTGAGACTCATTTTCCAAAAGCATACATTCTTCCTGTCTAGAATTCTCTCTTCACTATTGCAGAAGATGTCCCAACTCTCTAAGATACAATGAGGGCCTAAAACACTAAAAGCTGGAGTGATGGATGGGGATGTGGAAGATAATCCCTTGGTTACATGACTAACAAGTTGGACGTCTGACATCTACAGATTTAAAATGAGTCTGTACAGGGCAGCTGATGCATTGCAAGAAATCCAAGGAAGCCCAAACAGAACACTTAAGTCATGTATGCAGACTGGACTGAGGAGACCATGCAGTCAGTGACTGGAACTGATGTTTTGCTTTAAGTATAGGTAATTAACCATTTTGAAATGGTCATATTGGCAATATGGAGGAGCACAGTGCCCTATTAGCATCTGGTGAAGGGAAGGGAGGAGGACAGGAGCCACAGCCCTGGCACTGAACACTTGATTTTATGTTGTCTACTCATTCATGTTCAAAGGCATTTGTGTTAAAATGTCTCTTTCCCAACAAAAAAGGACCCTCATCCACATAACCAACCTGCTTCCTTGCCCTCACCCCTTTCTCTACGTATTGTTATACTTTTTTCTATGCATTTTTCTTACCATCTCCTATCAGCAACCTAACTTGTAGCCAATAGGAGACACCTATGGCCAGCTTCAAAAGTGGAGTTCTCTAATAAACTTGAAATTGGGTTCATTAATAAACTCACAAATTCTCATGAGACATTTCTTCACCTTCTGTCCTCTGATGTAGCTTCAAGTACTGTTGTTGTGTGGGATAAAGTATAATTCCAGATTTGCCTTCATCATTATCAGCTTCAATTGGGATTCAAGGATTTTAGCACCTGAGCTGATAACACAGAACAACTGGGAGTTAGCCTCATTTCTATGGCATGGACTTGATTTGTTCAGAGCCTCGTGGTCTCACTGATTCACAGCACTTCTGCAGGGAAAATCGTTTCTTTTGTGTATCCTAAGTAAGTCCAGCCACCAAACTAAAAGGAATTGGTAACACCCATGATGTTCCCTCCAGCCTGAATAACCTGTGAACTTTGATTCCTGGTGATTGATTGCACCAGCAGTAGGTGATGCCTTCATACAGATACTACAGTAACAAAATCAATAGCAACAAGTGAAAAATATTCAGGATATAACCAGCCTTTACATTTTATATAAAACTCACAGAAAAAGATATCTTGCTTTCCTGCTGAATACAAAAGAAATACTAAGACTTGTTCATTTTCGAATCATAGCTGTGCATGCATGATATATTGTTTTATGTTGTTTTACTTGTCCTAATCGACAGCAAAGCCTTCAGTTTTCCCCCATAATACTCCATATCTGGCAGGTAGGCTTTTGTTCAGTTAGAATAGATTTTAAGCTAAGGAATAGTCTGAAATTCATGACAAAACCCAGCAAGGTGTCCTTTAGAATATACTGATTTTCACACATTCCGATGATATAAGGTTGGCTAAATGGCTTCTTTTAAGTTTCCTGTAACTCTTATGGAGTGAAAAAAGCATCTCTTGGAGAATAAACAACAACACGAGTAACTATAATTAATGACTGTGGTCTCAAAGCTCATCTGGAAGTGTGAACTGGGGGCTCACACTGAGCAGAAATGTGTGTGAAGCAGCAGCTCCTGCCTTCTGCTGAGTTACAGAATTCGCTTGAGCCAAGGAATAAAAAGAGCACGAAGGCATAAGGGTGGGGAGATTACTTTGGAGGAGGGGAACGGACACAAGGAAGCATTCTGGGGGCAGAAGTGAAAAGATAGTCAAAGTCAGGGAAGTCACCAGCATTCCTGATATAAGATATGTAGGTTGCTCCAAAAATAATATTGCTTGTTTATTTCCATGGAAACTGCAGCACATACAAAGAGCACAATAACACTCTTTGACAGAGAAAATTCTCAGCTACAAAACACTCTCTTTCAGTGGAGTCACTACCATGAGCATTTTCACCTGCAATGAACAAGAGCCTGCATGCCACATTAGTAAAAGTCTGCACCAGTGGAAATGACCACTGTTGTTTTCACCCCTGCTGAAACGCACCAACCATCCCCCGCTGTGCTCCCATCCACTGGTTGGTCTCCATAAACATTCAGTAAGCACTGATAAATGCCAATGGGTGATTTTTTTTTTTTTTTTTCTGCATGAAAGAATTCAGTTCCACACCTTTGCTTCATCTGCACTCCCATGTCAGACGCCATCCTGTCAGCCTCTCTGCTGCCATCTGCCATACAGCAACAGCATGGAATGGGATATTGGTGGGAAGGTTCAACCTCTATTGCTGTCCCAGCATCATCCACCTCTGACGTTGTGGGCCAACAGGAAGCATCAGTTTCATATTTTCTTATCTTTTTTTTTTTTTTTTTTTTTTTTCTGGAAAAGATTGACCACTTTTGGACTAAGCTGTCTTCAACTGTGCAGGAAAATAGAGTCCTTGACCCCAAACCTACTGATACGCATCAAGGTTGAGTGCAAGAAGCAAACACATTATGCAAGTGAACAACCTGTTCTAAATCTGTGTTTCTATTTAAGCTGGTGAAATTACAGCACTTAAGCACATCCTTAATTGGAAAAGTATGTACACACTTAGAAGCATACTTAAATTAAAAATTTTGCTTTTTTTTTTTTTTTTTTTTCTGAATCCAGGTTTTTGTTGTTTTATCGGTACTGTTAGAGCACCATATATATGTACAGCCATTCAAAGCAAAGATTAACCCAGCAGAGAGAACAGGGAGAAAGAAAATCTGAAAATAAAATGAAGATCATCAGCTCATGCCAACTTTGCCCGTGTAATTTTCTTGTCTCCTTAAATAAAGTGAGATACATAATTTTTCTTATCTACAGATAAGGCATCTTTGCCTTATTCATTTATTTATTTATATATTTATTTTTTCCTGTCTATTTTCACATTTCATTGGAACTTATAGAAGTTCTGATACAGAGCATTCTGATTTCTTACACCACTGAAAGCACAAGTTGTGCTGAAAAGACAGGTTAGTGTTGCTTTGTCAATAGTTCATAGCGCATGCATGGGAGAAAATGCAGATATAAGATAAAATTAAATGGTTTGAGACACACTGAACCTGCTCTTTTGGGGCATACGAACAGTAGGACAGAGTCTCCTCTTAAGGCACTTCTCCAAATGGCACACCACCTTTAGGGGAGTTAAAACCAAAGGAACCACAGATTCATAGAATGGCTTGGATTGAAAGGTACCTTAAAGGGGCCAGGGAAATACTGGAAGGCAGGAAGAACAGATATTAGAGTATTCCAATCCCAGGCCACAGATGAATGTGAGAAGAGGAGGGATTTTTCTAAGAGGAATGTCACTTTTGAGAGTGTGTGAATGTTCTCTGAGGGTGCCATCATCGAAGCTACTTAAATTACAGAGGAAAAAAAAGAGACACGCAGACTGCCTACCCAGGCATACTGGATATATAAAAGATCTTTTGCCCACTCAAGGAACAAAATTCAGAATTACAAGAGAGAAAAGAGCCTTTCACCACCCTTCCCATCATCACTGCCCAGTACCATGAATATTTTTATCTCACACCATAAATTTGTCATTAAAATCATAGAAGTCTTCTTTACCCTACCCAATTTGGTCAGGAGCTGTGTCTAACCTGGTGAAGATCACGCATAACCTATGTTGTATTTATTTATCTGAAAATCATAAACAAGAAATCACAGGTTCCCTTAAGTTTTGCTGGCTTAGGAAATATGTTGGGAGGAGTGATTTGATTCCTAGATGTGTCATCTCTTTTCATTGACTATACAGGGATCCCACAAGTTTAACAGTCCGGGAAAACTCACTGCACTACACTGTGCATATACTATACTATAGTATATACTATGTATATACTATATTAATAAAGCAAGCTGAACAGGATTGTGGCTCTGTGCAGCTGTGGGTTAGCAATGGCCAGGGACCTTTTCCAGATGGTTTGCACGCAGCCACCAGTTTTTTAAGAGTAAGAAAGTATCATCATATGCACACTGCTGGCTACCCATGGGTTTTGGAGACAAAGAATGGGACCAGGCATGGTTTATTTTACGATTACGTTTACAACATCAATGTCTAATTCTTCTTTGGAATGAAGAGTATGTGGATGCAACAGTGTAGAGCTTTACAATCAGATTAAACGACTGGGGATTTTCTACCTCTAAAGGACTGCTTGAAAGCCTGTGCTCTTACAGATAGATTTACTTATTGGTCAACTGTGCATTTTATGTGTGGCTTCATTGAGAAAAAAAAAACAGCAAATACTTTATCATAAAAGCACACAACATAAGATGACAACTCTTGGATGATTTAGGCCCTTCTACAGCTGTCGGGTTCTATCTGCAGCAATCTAAGTGCTAAATACCCAGTGAATAGTTGATACCTGTACACTCTGGGGGAGGAATCTGTGCAGAAAACCCCACTTTTAAGAAGGAACCACCACAGAAGTTGAGTGCAATTTTATTGGGAAGGAGCTATCTGACTTGGCTTCATTACAGATTCACACATTCAATCACACCAACATCACTTTTCAAATACCATCTCTTACAAATGGATGTTGTTAACTTTCCCCGACAGTAAAGGCACAGCATGTGATTTTCATCCATCAGAGGAAGCTTAATAAATCAACCAGTACATTACAGCTTCACGCCAAGTTAGCACCTTCATCATGGAATGAAATTAGCAAAGCAAATACACTGGCTAATTGTGAAATATGCTAATTACCATCTCAACCCGTGAAATAAGGCATGAGTGATGTGTGACGAGCTTTGTACAGAGTCGTGAACACTTGGAAATGCGACACTTAAATAAAGTCTAAAACTGCTTATGCAGAGAGAAAGGAGAACAGACAGGGCTGGGGAACAGGCATGGTGGAAAAATATTTTCATAAGAAGTTGGAAACCTTTTCACTTCTACTACTCTCACGGGATAAAAGGCTGGGAGTAGGGAAGCGTGCTGGTAGCAGCCAACCAACTATTTTTTATCTATTTCACACCAATCTAAATCTATTCGGGGTCATTACAAAAGTTTGGGATGAATTCACACGTTGGCACCATTTGATTTGCAGTCAACAGAGCTATGGTTTTCCTTCAGTAGAGAATTTGTCTTTTTCTTTGATTAATTCAGACTCTTCTGCTCACAAACTAGGCACTGACAGTTGGTCTTTGTAAATGTCTTCATTACTGAGAATGATTAGATGATGTATGGGAACATATCCCAGCCTAGGGTTTTCTCTGCCATTCAACTCGACTACTATGTACTCTTACATATTTCTGTTTTTACAAAAATTTCCTACTTACATTACTGTATCGATCTTCTAAATTACATAGCATTTTCTCTATTTAAACTCTCCCCTACACCGCCCAAAAACAAACAGGAAACTATCATCTTGCATCCTGCATCCTGCATGAGGGGAAAGAAGACACTGGGAAATGGATAAAGAATTGCTATAGCTCTGCAAAGATGGAAAGCAACACAGATGCAGAAAATGAAGCCTCTTTTTATAGTGTTGCCCATTTAGTGGCATACCTTTTATCTCTTTGACTCTTTCCAAGGAGTCTAGTAAGGTCTGCTCACATGCAGACTTAGAAAGGAAGTGCAGTGGGAACTAAGCCTTCTTAGTCTTTGAAACACAGTGCCAACGGCTGAAAAGCATCTGATCTTCTGATTTGCAAAAAAGAGAATTAAACCTAACAGTTAATTCCATAAGAAATGAAAAAACACATAAACAAACATACAAAAATTCCATATCTTTAAAGAAAAATTCTGAGAAATGCTGCCTAGTCTAATCCCAGTCTACCATTTCAGTGTCAAGAATGCAACAGTTTCTTAAATTCTTGTAAAACAAGTGATAGAACAAAGTGTCTCCCAAATTCCAGAATTGTTCAGAGTAATTCAAGACTGAAGCTGAAGATTATGGCTTTTAATATCTCACTAGGCTGGAATTCAGTATAGCAAAAATAAAGCACTTTGGTTGTTTGTTACTGGCTGTAGCCGAGCAGGTGTTTGCAAAACGGAAACTGGGTTTACCATTAACCATTTGTGATTTATTATCATTATTTGGACAAAGATGGAGACCATGTCTATCTCCTGCAAGCTTTTTACAGTAGTCTCACTTGAGAAAAAAAATGAGTAACTCCAGAACCACTTTAGTTAACATCATTCAACACAGTTGCTAAAACATGTTTTCCCCTAGCTCTTTATTCTCACACCCTCCCTCATGCTGGCCCAAGTGATTCTGTGGCCAGACAGTGAGTTGGATCATGGAATTGATGCAGCTGAAAACTAAGAGTGTTTCCAATGATACTGAATTTATTTTGTTTCATGCATGGATGAGTTTCACAGAAGATCTACCTAGTTCTACACTGTCTCCAGTAGTGACTGAGAACACATTCTTTGGGAGGAAAAGAGCAGGCAAATGCTGAAGAATTGTCTCCATAATTCTTTCCTGGTCTCTAGGCAGTTTGTAGCTTAGAAACTATCTGTATCTGATGTATTGTCTTTGTATACTGGAATGAAGCCACTGCAGTCATGGAATAGCTCTTCTCCTCCATATTGCACAGAACCAGTTAGTGGGTGCCTGAGTTGAGTGGATAGGAACTTGAGAAGAGTTGTCATGTACATTTTTATTAAGCTATTGCAGCATCAAAGAACCAAGTGTGTAGTCACTCTTTTTTGTAATTACCAGCTATTAAAAATGTAACCTCAGCAAAAGCAGATGAGCACTGATGAGTCTTTCTCTAAATCTGACATAACTTTATCTACCTATAGCTCTGTCTAAATTAATTTTTAAAGATCATCTGCATTTTAAAATTAAACCTGAGTACTTGAGCTAGAGCATTGTTTTATGGTTGGTTTGTTCTGCCTCTGCTGAGCCAAATATCGATGTTGGTGCACTTTCCAGCCAGCCAAAGAGCCCTTTTCAAACCAGATGGAGAGACAGCATACTGGCAGAGTTCAGCTGCTGCCTTATTCCTTAAATTTTCTAACTTTTTAAAAAGGATCTCCTCTTGAAGGATTGCATAGCTGAGCTGGTTTATCAAAAGTTCTTTACAACCCCAACAGGGGTAGGGAGATGAGACAAATTCAGTCTCTAGGGTGGGCCTGTTCATTTTGCCACAGACAGGTCTGCAGGGAAGAAGGATTTGGAGCGTTTGGATGAGACCGCCAAGAGGTCTTGTCTACTCCTTGTCACCATGGAACTATTTGGTGGTGACACTAATGATTACCTCCATGTCACATCTTGCACTGTGTGAGGAACCCCTCCTGGCATCCCACCAACAGCAGTGAGCTCGTGGCAGGAGGGAAATGTGCTTCGCCTTTACATGGAAAGCAGGTCAGAATTTACTTCCTTCATATTCCAGAGTTAAGGAAAGTTTGGACTCCGGTAAATTGTGGGAATAGATTTTATTGACCCCGTTTTCCTTTCACTTCTCATTCATTATGCTTGTGTAAGGCTGATAAGTTTGACAGGAGAATCAGGCATGAGATTTTAGCACTCTGAATATTAGGTGTATCTGGCAGGCATGGGGGAGTAAGATGATATAAAGGAACAGTGTGTTTAGAGGAACTTACGTGTTCCTCAGCGAATTTCCCTTGACACTTTCCAGAAATACAGTGAGACAGCTGTCATCATATAATATATTAGTATAAAACTGTGTAAAAAGGGACAATATGCTTGGGCACTGATTAAAGAGAAAAGGGGAAAAACCACCACCAACAAAACCAATTGAAAAACAGCAACAGCAACAAAAGGACCAAGAGACCACGTTCTTTGTTAATGAAAAGGAATTCTGAGAAAACTTGGAAATGTGCCTCTACTCAACTTTGGGAATTAGTTTTGAATTAGTCAGAAATGTTTTCATTCCGGCTGCAAACCAGCCCAAAGACCACCTGCTGTGAAATAAGGGAACACAGACCAGCGGTTATTATAGCAATAGCCATAAGTTGATTGCTTATTGGTACTAAACTTAAATCTTAGTAATTTTGAATTACTGAGTTAGTTTAGATTTATGGAGATGCAGGATCATTTAGAATTGCACTCATTCCAGAAGGGTATATTATCTAAACCAATTTTCTTATAGTGATGCAATTGCAATGCCATAGTTACGGTTGTACCGGCATTTCCATTACAAACTCTTGCATTCAGGGTTCTATAATTCGACTATAAAAATGCACTCCTTGTTGAAACTTGGCATATAAGGTCTGAAACAAACAGTTTTTATTTTTACTTTTCAAAAATTCAGGAAAGATAAATTTGGTTTCTTCAGTCATTTATAGTGTTCTAATTCTGCAAGCAACAAAAAAATAACAAAGCAGAAGTTGGCTGTACAATGTCCTTCATTGTCCATTTACTGTCATTTAGTTTAGCCCTTTCCTGACGAGGCAAAGACAGCAAATTGCTGATCCGCTGCAAACAAAGCATACACATCCCTGACAACCCTTGTGGGAAGAACTGAAGTTCCGTACAGCTTTTCTAAAGAGAGTGGAGATTTCAAGTGTTCACAAGTCAGTTCAGAACAGCCGTTAACGGTAAGTTTTGAAGAATCACTAGATCTTGCTGGCCGACCCTGCACGTAGCAGGGGGTTGAAACTAGATGATCACTGTGGTCCTTTTCAAGCCAGGCCATTCTGTGATTCTATGATTCCATGATTCTGAAATGGAGGGCTCCGATTTCGGGAAGTGAAGTGGCTCATATGACAGCATGGTCCTTATCAAAACACGTTCTCTTATTCATGTTTGCTCTTCTGAAAATTTCCCCCTGCAATGTTATCAACTTCTTTCCACTATAGAATACCCACAATTCTCACTGAGCTTTAATATTAATATTTACCTAAATTAATTCAACATTGATTTGATTTATTAATTTCAGTTCTCATTGGCTTCCTAGTACTTCCACATAAATCAGTAATGCTGATATATTAGCTCAACCTGCTTATTACAAATGTGCTTCTCTATCCACTAGAAGGCACACCTTACATTCAAATTAAAGTCTTTGCAACCTGCATGGTGTTATTCAGAACCACGTGTAAAAGCACATAGTTTCCATCTGATCCTAGAATAATGCAGATAAGGGCTGACATTTCAGCCAACAGAAAACATCCCAGTTTTGGCTTTAGCATTAAATGAAACTAGCAATGATTATTTTGCCTCTGGCTGCTAATTACTACTGTACGGTACTTCAGAAATACTTAAAGCCACAGAGTGTGCAAACCTACAGCGGAGTTTGCAAAGTCATACAGCTGGATGAAGTACCTGCAATGCAATTGCTCTGGCAAAGCCTCCTTTTAATCTCATGGTGCATTTAGCTGAAACTGGGATTCTGTAAAATCACCTCTCTTTATGCTGTTCCTCAAACGGGGAGACTGACTTGTATTTTTGTTTATTTCTCCTGTGGTTAATAAGCCATTGCAATGGAAGAGTTGAGTTAATCTCAGAAAGGATGCCTGGTATTACTCTTGCTTGAGGGGTTGATCCGAAGCTCAAGGAAGTCAATGACAAAATGCCTTTTGACTGCAAAGAATTTAGATTAGACTAAAAATAATGATGAAAATACCACAATGGGTTGTATTTACAAATATATGAAGTTTCATATAACCCTAAAAGCAGAAATGATGTGATTCTACATTACACACACATTTTGAACGCATTTAAAATGAACTGTTTTGGGATGTTTTTGATGAGGAATCGGAATGGGTGTCAAAAATGAGATTTAGGGGACAAAGCTCTTGTCTAATTTATGCAAATTAATATTAATTTTTTTAAAAAGTGTGAAAATTCTATTTGTATTATTGAAATCATATAATCGTTATTTAAAGCCTCTAGAACTGTTTCTTTTTTATTCCTGTAATTTTGGAAAGAAAAAATAGTAAAATATTAGCTAGAGAAAAACAAACAGAATTTATTTCTGCTGGCATTTGGATATTTAATCTAAAACATTTAAAATTATATGCTTGAAAAGCGATTTACTATTCTTACATTTCACTGCATGCAACCAGGATATCTCAAATAAACAAGCTGAGATTTAAAGCAAAAATGGAAGTTCTGCATGGGAAACTATTTGCCTTTCATGCAGTCATGAGAAGTGCTGGTAAATTGTCTGATATTTTAAAATAATTAGTGAACATTACTTCCACACACTGATGCATTTTTTTATGCTTAAAGATGTGTGCATTTTTAATATGATTACTCATCAAGAAAATTTTCAGTAGTATTAAACATACGACAATAGTCAACAAAACTTGGTAATGTTGGCCTAAGCCTAAAATGCTGAAATATCTTAATGTTATGATTTTGAGGCTGTATTAATGGCTTTATCATTCAACACTTCCATGAATGTGTTCGTAATGGTGTCTGTGAGACTGGGGAACCATCAGAATAAGAGCATGAAAGGCATTAGCTTTTTCCATGATTTTCCATTAGATTTTGCCATGATAATCCGATTCTTAAGACAGAAAATACCAGCACTGGGTAATATCAAGAAGCAATCAGCTTCATCGCTTTACATATAAGAAATTAAGTCACAGAATAACTTTGAGTTTGAGATTACCCTTCAAGATTGGAGATTAAATTTTACACCCCTCTCCACAGAATTCTGCATTAAAAAAAAAAAAAAGAAAGAAAAAGAAAAAAAAAAAGAAATTTAAAGCATTTTGTTAGTCTTTTTAAAATATCCCTATATCTTGACGAAGCAAGTTAGAATTACTCGTCTCCCTTGCTGTGGGAATATTTTGGTGATGACATTAATGAGACTTCAGCACTGGATTTTGCCCCCACTGAATTATTTAACTTCTCCATTGAGTCCCAGGAGTAAGTTGAACACAAGCCAGCAGTGTGCCCTTGCCACAAAGAAGGGTAATGGTATCATAGAATCATGGAATGATAGAATTGTTTCAGTTGGAAGGGATCCTTAAAGTCCATCTATCCAACTCCCCTACACTGAACAGGGATGCCCACAGCTCCATCAGTGCTCAGAGCCCATCCAGCCCGACCTCGGCTGTCTGCAGGAATGGAGCACCACCACCTCTCTGGGCAACCTGTTCCAGTGTAAGTATCCTACATGGCATTGGGCAAAACACTGCCAGCTTATCAAGAGAGAACTCATGCCCTTCTGTTTCTCATTGTCAATGCCTGGAGCACTGTGTCTAGTTCTAGGCCTCCAGTGCAAGAGAGAGACAGCGTGATCAGGGGACTGGAGTACCTCTCCTGTGAGGAAAGATGGAGACAGCTGGGGCTGGAGAAGAGGAGGCTAAGGGGGCACCTTACTGAACTCTTTGAATAGCTGGTGTAAGGAAGAGAGAGCCAACTTTTTATGGTGCTGCCCAGTGTCAGGGCAAGAGGTTCCCTTGGACCATCACTAAGCATTTCTGTTCTGTGTGGGCAATGGAGCCTCAGGCATAGGTTGCCCAGAGAGGCTGTAGGGTCTCCTCCTTGAAGATCTTCAAAAGCTGCTCTGGATGGCCCCACTTGAGCAGGGGGATTGCAGAAGTCCCTTCCAACCTCAGCCATTCTCTAATTTTGTAAATCACAGCTCTTTGATCACATCCATTGGAACTGGTCCATATTCTCTCCTAAATGAGTACCAAATGAATTGAATACTTAAAACTACATTAGGTGGCTTAATGCTCTCTTGGATACCAGTGAGACAAAGGTGAATGACAAAGTCAGAACTGGCAGAAAACCGCCTCTAAGCCATACTTTAATTTTTTTTTCTGCACATTTTTTTCCAATTCTGATACAGGATAGTAAATCTTAAATAGCAAATGTTTTCACTACCCAAAACAAAACAGAAACTATTTTGGATCAGGTCACAAACAATGTTTTCATGTTTTTAAAGCATTTTATTTCAGAACCAGGTTTTTAACACATTCTCAAGTGGCAAATTAGCTCACAGTTTGGAATGCTCTTGAGATAGAAACGTCATTGAAAATGATCCTTTCTCACACACTCAAAGATTTGTTTCTGAAATTTTGGCATATTTTAATATTTTGCTGAGGGATAAAACAAGAAACAGCTTTAATTATGAAATAGAAGAGCAGAATCACTGAAAATACATGGCTGTTGGGAAAGGTGAGGGGAAAGATGTGGACCCATGGAATATCTTTCATATTGCTTACATCTAGCTTTGCTTTTGCTTGTATCAGTGAAAGGACTTTTTGTTCATTCAGGAGTGAATTCAGCTCTTGTTTCCAGGTATTCCATCTTCCAAAACTGTTTACTGACTGCCTCTTGCTTTCATATTGGACAACTGAATGATTTTTATTCAATTTTCTTTCCTTATAATGTTCCTACTTTCAAAGTCATTAGTCTTTGTTAAAATCTGGAATAAAAAAAACCATGACAACATTGACAAAATCAATTATGTCTATCAATTAAAGTCACCCATATTTATCAGTTCAAGAACTGGCATACTATTAGTGCTTATTTCCCAGTGAGCAGAAGATTGCATTGATTATGTAGAGAAATAAGGCATCCGAGAAAGAAGATTTACATTAAGAGCAGAATCTGCATTGGGAAATGAAATAGGCTCTGGATCTTTCACTGGAGGGAGATGGCATTATGGAGTCGTAATTAGCAAGAGCCAAATCTGTGCTGAGGAACCTGCTAACAAACTACAGGGGGACAGTGGAGTAGGATACCGCTCAAGTCTAATCTTTAGTGTTGGTTTGCTTACGTGTATAGATGCAGTATGGGAAATAGAATTATCTTTTTTTTTTCTTTCTCTCACATTTTTGGATTTAATTAAGAAGTAAAACCATAGTAAAAATACTTCACCTGATTATGTCTTCCTTCCGTTTGTTAACAGGAATAAAAATACTGACCTCCTCTGCAGAGATCCTTGAGATCTGCTGATGAAAAATATTATATGCCAGCAAGTTTTTGTGTTTGTTTTTTTTTAATCAGCATGATGCATACAGTAGCTTAGAAGGACAGTGAAATTAGATCACATGGCCATTGCTAGAAATTGAGTGAAATGAACATGAATGACTTTGGCAGTCCAGAAGTATTGGTGTGATTAGGGCCAATAAAGTTGGAACAACTCTGGTTCTTCCAGCCAAAAATGTGGCTTGCTGGCAAGTAGAAAACTAGCCAGGCCTCTTCCAAATACTGCATGCACAGCTGTATAGATTATGCACTGTTGCTGTTCCATCTGTACAGCGGGCCCACAATGGTAATACTTCATGACTGGGCTTGGGTTGAAAGGGAATTCGTTAAGAAAATAAAAGAAAATCTGTATCAGAGCAAGAACATCAATACTCCTTATGCCAGTTTATCTTAATTTCTTTTCCTTTCACTTATATAAATCCATACATATAACGACTACTGGCATTACTTATTCCTACAGGGATCAGAAATCCTTATTCTGATCCAGGACTCTACTGGGTCATAGATAGAAAGAGAGGGAATCATCTAATCTGTGTTCAGCCACCTGAGAAGCTCATACAAAGTGCTTTCAAGGTCTGATATACCCAGGGAACAATGCACAACTTGGATAATTGTTTTAGGACAGCATAGAGTACTCCTCCTTTTTTTTTTTCTCTCTCTTTGTCTCTCTCATTTTCTCTATTCCTGCTGTCTAGAAAAGATGACTGAATTACCATGTATGCAACTACAGTTTTCTGGTATTTCCTCCTACCCAGTACAACCAACAGTGTAAAGGTAAAATACCCCCAAAACATCCAGGAGGACATTAGAGAGATTGGAGGAAACGAAGGAGCGGGAAAACCATCTGGGATTTTCTTGGTCCATTCTACAGTAAGAGACTGGCAGAAGATGGAAAATGACTCTGGAAAGCTGATTCAGAGAATATCAAGAGCCGATTTAATATAGTGCACGGAGACAGTTCTGAAAGAGCCAATATGGAATAGTAGAAAATGAACTTCTTTACTTCAGAAAACAAATATAGTAAAATATTTAAAATATAATAATATTATTATTTAAAATATAATAATATTTAAAATATAATAGTAAAACCGTACACTGAGTGGTTGGTGTGGGATGCTGAGTGCATGTGGGATGCTTGGAAATTCAGCTCAGGGACGTCGAACCTTCCCCAGAGATGCAGTTCTACAGAGGATGTTTGTTTTTTTTTTCTAAGAAGAGGCACAAATCAACCTTCTAACAAAGCATTAACGGTAATATTAGCTTCCTATATCCTATTTGTTCAGTGAGCAGTAGAAATGGTCTTGTATGAAAACATATGACCGTTAACTTAAAAGGGATCACAAGTTAGAAAATGTAGTAAAAGAAATGGACATGTCACCATGGTATAAATGCTGAGTTCAGACATCATCCTTAGTGGTTGCCAAGTTGGTTCACCGCTGGGTGTCTTGAATTTTTATGACCATGGATCTTCCTGTTGTCTAAACCATACATAGTAGAGTTAATGTTGCTGTCTTTGAGTTAAAATATAAATAAACCCTTTTTGCCTTCTGGGCTTTCAGGAAATATGGCTTTCTTGTTCAGCTCAGTCTATTTCCCTACTTTACTTTTGCACTCTTTCAATGTACTTTTGTCCATAACATTAGCTAAAATTTCTTTCCAAGGCCTCCAGGAATTACGGCTTTGTTGCTGATTTTTACCCCAATTTAATAACCTTCTGTCCTGTGCAGTGATTCTTCTGATCTAAACTGAAACATATCTTTACTAGAGCTGGTGTGTATGTCCCTGTTTTTAACTTTTCCTTCGCTGAAATCGATATCCAACCAAATGCACTTCAGTTCTTCCACTTGAAAAACACTTCACTCTGATTGTTGGGTTGTTTTGTTTTTTTTCCACCACAAATTTAGATTCAGAATTCCCTGCCCAGTAGGAAAGGGAGGAAAGATGCATGCTGGTCATTTGCATATTTTAACAGACGGAGCTGCTTTTACTGTGCAGCTGTCAGTGCAGAAGAAATATTCTTTGGGGAAAGGACAGTGTTTGACAAAAAAATCTTCTATCTCCTCCACTTCTGCCTCTTCCACCAATGGGGATGGAAGATATTGTCATCGTGAATGATTATCTATCCTCCTGTATCAGAAGGACGGACATCCCTAGTGGCTGCAGATAAGCTCAGTTCCCCCAGACGTTGAAATCCTTTCTATTTTAATAACTCTAAGTGCAGATGAGTATGCTGTGCAACTGTTTGGATTTTGCTAATCAAACAGATTGGGTTACATTTTGTGCTAGATCCATAAAGTATAAAGTTTCTAGCTCAGTGGTCAGTGATGGCATCTGCTGCTGTACAATTAAATATATTCTTTCTGGGAGAAATCAAGGTTTAGAATCACAGTAAATTCTTTTCAAAATTGGACATTTGATACCCAAAAAAATGATACAGAGTGGTACAGAAATGTTCCTGAAGACGGCAAATTGGTAGGATTTGTCTCAATAATTTAACTGAAAATCAGATCTACAGGGATATATTACCTTACTGAAAGCACTTAATATTGGAGATCTAAATGTTAGATTGAACATGGCTGCTATTTCTTTAGTCAATCAAAAAAAAATAGCCTTTCTGAGGGACTTTTTCTTCACACCATAACACCTAACAGGTTAAGTAAGTGGAATATTCCCTTGGAGTGCTCCTATTTTATTAAAAGTGAAGAGATCTTGATGTGTAGCTTAAACTGAGCACATGAGTTTTAGATGGCTAAACATTGGTTGTAAGAATTCAAGCCTTTCTGAAGTTGAAGAGTTGCAAAGATTCTTCCAGTCTTCAGCTCACAGTGCATAAATATCGGTTATTCAGAAAAGCTTCCTTGTCTTTCAATTTACATATCACAAGTTTTGACTTCTGAGTGTATTTGCTATATCTTTGTCTCTTCAATTAATCTGTGTCCAAAATTGCTACCCATTTGGTGGCAGCCCGTGGGTAAAAGGAAGTAGCATCGGTGGCATCAAAAGATTGACAGAAAAAATGGGGACACGGAGGCAGAGGGACAGTAGCAATATTTTATGTGTGACGGACTGCAGAGATGACAGAAAGTCATCATCTGCCTCTCTCTACACCCAGCCCTCTGTTCTGATCACTGCTGCCATCCACGTGACCCAGGACCAATGACCCATCCATGCGATCCATCAATCCAGCCTCTGCTCGTGCTTTAGTTGCTCTGTTAAATTTGAGGCATGACTATTGTTAAAGCATAATCTGCTTGCTTTCTATCTTCCTCATTGAAAAAAAAAAAAAAAAGAAAAAAAAAAGCCTCTCTCTTTTTTTTTTTTTCTTCCCATTTATTTAATGTTTGTGATTTGTATCCAACAGTACTGCCCACATATTTTAAAAGCCGCAACATAAGGAGTCATTTGCAAGAAGTCTTGAAGCACCATCAAGGACACCTGCTTGCAGGATCGTATTAAATTGAGATCAGCCAACATTACAGTGTATTTCAGCACTGGAATCAGCCAAAAATATGTCCCTAGCAGTGCTATTTTCATTATTCAGGCCTTCACCCAAAATCTGTGTAGCTGCCTCTTAAATTAATTTTCACACTTGCCTGTCTCTATAACTAGCTTCAGCAATGCGTTGTATATTTTAACTACAAGGAATTCTTTCAGGTAGAAGAGTTCTCCCTGAAGTCACCAGCATCCCCCTTAAATTCAATCCACGGTCTCTCAGTCCCACACTTGCAGTGGGGGGTATCTGTCATCTTTTTCATCACAGCAAGCTCTGCCCTAGATTCTGCAGCCCCTTCCCTTCCTGCCATACAGGTACGAGGGAGAGTATGTTCTTTTCCCACTGAATTTTTTATTCAATAAATAAATAAAACTTTCCTGAAGTTGTTAAGGTCTCAAAGGTGCAGGAACTTGTCATATGGAAAAAAAAAAAAATAGAAGAAAATGAAGGAAAAAAATAAGAGTTCAAAGGCAGTTAGACAATGTACAAAGAAGAAGATCAGTTCAGTGGGACAGGAGAGGAAAACTGAGTTGTTCTGGACTAGCACCGGTGGAAGAGATGTAAAATATTAACAAAGTCCTAAGGAATATTGTATTGATCTTGTACATTTGGGGCAGTCATTTGGGTTTGCTGCAACACCTGGCAATGAGAGGCAAAATATTTAGGGGCACAGCAAACTTCCAGTGGTGGAGAAATAGATTTTCTAGTAAGTTCATAATGCCACAATGAAAGGATTCCTTCTGTCCCAATAAGATCCAGCTGTGCTGGACATTTCTTCTTTTAGGCAACGTCAACCAGACCTTAATACGTTAGGCATTATATATTGACCAATATTAGCTTTTCCTAAGCTCAGACTAAATCCCAGACTCTTCTGAAGTGCTTTGCCCATCTTTTGCCAAGCTCCATTTTTTGAGCTATTTCACAACCTCCTCTTCACGTTGGGCATCACACTATTACTCCCTGGACTCAGAGGTAGTACCAGTCTGTTTACACCTAAAGTTCAGTTTAGATGATTAGAGGTAGAAAAATAATAACATCCAGATAATTTCCACCAAATAACTTTTACCAATGTACTCCTTGCTCTACCTCAGTTAGAGACAACAGAAAAAACAATTGTCCCTATCGTGCTTTCAGCAACCTTTCTGCCTGAAGCAGACCTCAGATTCCTTTTACTCAAACAAATAAATTGAAATTTAAACAATCTGGAAGGCAGAAAACCTGCCCAAGGTGCACAGAACCTCCATCTTGCCCACTTTCAGTCATGCTCATCCATCTACAGGCATCTGAAATGGTGCCTGGACTGAAATCTCTTAGTGTTTTGTGCAGGAAATGCTTTGTGTCATTGTCCCATCACTGTTCAGAGGGATGATTTAAAGTTCATGATGCAGCCTTGTCCACTTCAGGAGACACAGCCACTCTGGCATGTGCAATTAGCGAAACATTTGCAGGTTTAGGTGATACATGGCATCTCACAGCTTTCTTCTTGTGAAGATTTACTTATTAAAATGGGAGGGTATTTGCTCTATGACTTTTTTGTACACTGAGGAATATAGCAGAGCTTGAGCTTGTGCCTCCCAGAAGCTTTCAGAGCATGAAAAATAAGTGGTCGTTGGGTAATGGTGAGCAGAGCCTACCCTAGTGTCCTGCAGAAGGCGAATTTCACCTATTGGGAAAAAGCCCTGCTGAAACCAAAGGGTCGCATGGAATGTTCATGACCTGAAGCTGCCTCCAGCTCACACTACGTTATCTTTTCCAGCCTCTCTGTGACAATTTCCCAGATGAGATTTCAAAGGCCATTGCCTTTGCCAGACAAATTCTTTTGTGAATGGCTCTTTTACGCTCGTCTTAGCTCTACTCAGCTCACAGGCAAACAGAAGGAAAAAAAAGAAGAGAAAGAAGTTGCTTAAAAAAAAAAAAAAAAGACAAACAACCCATCAAAATGATAATTGCTAAGTTATCATTTGCTTGCTCTTTTCCAGTCTAGCTGCTGCAGCAGCTCCTCTCTCGTCTTCCTCTCTGCTTCAGCTCCCAAATGATATCAATTATCCACAAATCTCACAGGGCCTGCACCATCTGAATAACAATTCATTAACCTTCACTTTTCTCCTGCTGATTAACTCACCCCCACCACCTCCCCGATGTAGGAGACAGCATGTCGGAAATTCAGCCAAACTTTTTAATTATGCAAATAATACAATACTCGGAGATAATTATTTAGCCCAGGACTCAGGCTGCATAGTCTATGCTCTGTTCTGCTCTCATAGGCTTTTCGACTTCTTTACATCACCTCAGTTATGTCAAGGAGAATGAAGGTTTTTCAGTTTCAGTCAGTGCAGGTGATCGCTCAGAGGAGCTGTGTGCAGATGGGCCATGATTTGGGAAGAATAGGTTGCTGAAGGCTGGATAGGGAGCAAGAAGATCTAGTTTCAGTTTCCAATAGCTGCACTCAGTCTGCTGGCTTCCGAACAGCCTCCAGGTAAGCCCTGGATCCAAAAGCTTGCGTTACAAGACTGGATTTTGCACCTTACATCTCGAGTTGCAATGGTCCAAACTGCACAGTTCTTATGTTTTTGTTGTGTTTTTTTTTCATTGCTTGTATCCAGTGCAGAATTGCTGAGCACTGCCTACATTCACTTCAACTCCATTCTTACTCCAGTCAAGTTTCAGCCTTCTAATTTCTCTTTTCGACAATGGAAATCTAAGAAACGACCAACTTCATGAAAATAGTCTTCCTTTATACATGCAGATAATCATCTGTCACTCTGATCTACCTCAGGAATGGCAGGATGGGTTGGATTCAAACTCTCTAGCATGGTTAGGGACAAACACTTATAGGACTGCCTCCCTTATGAAAAGTGTACAGTTCTGGTTATGTGAGATATTGGACCCACGTCTGCAATCAGTTTCCCCTACAGCCTTGATAAAGGGGAGAGTACAAGAGAACTATGTACTTTTCTTTGAAGCTCTACCTGATTTGTTGAGTTTCTTGGAAAAAAAAAAAAAAGAGATGACAATGCTTTACAAAGAATCTTCAGCTTTTTGAACTGAAACTTTCATAGAATTGCAGATCGCATTGACGATATCCAACGTTACCCTCTGCTTCACTCAGCTGACATCACCCCAGAAAGGATAATCGATTCTGCTTGATAATGCACTTTAAATAGAGTAGGATGAGAAAATTTTTGTGAATTTAAAATATGCAAAAATCAGGAAAGGTGAAATGCTTCCGGGAATGTTCTTATGCCCTAATTTTGCAGCACTTACCTTTAGATGCAAAATGCTGCTGAGAGTATTTAAAATTTGTGTAGAAATTTTGTAAAACTCTTAAATTTAAGACTCATTCAGACCGATTTCACTGCTGAGAATGTAAAAGACAGTGAATCAATATTTGTACAATGCTTTTCTGATAAACCTCAAAATCAATTTGGAATAAGAAGTAGCACTGTGCCATTCTGTTTCCTTGCAATTTGCAGTTTCTTGGAGTAGCGGGATATTTTTATCTCAGTTTGGATAGTATTAATTATATATTTGGATAATAATAAGTAGGAAAATGAAGACATGGGCAAGCTGAATCATTGCTGCTCTAAAGTGATGTGGTGTGTTTTTTTTAAAGTTTACGTAGGCATTTTAGACTGTCTAGTCAGATTGCTGTTATTAATAATGAATTTAAATCTTAGATTATCAGAGCATTTTCTCGACTGCTCCCTAAGAGGAGGAGTCCACTTTTCCTTGACACCTCAGTTGTCCTCTAGGAATACTTCCCTTGCGGTCAGTAAGTGCAAATTACCTGAACCACAACACTGGACAGCTAAGCACCTAAAATCCCAGCATTTCATAGCATATGCACTCCCTGACCTCTCTTGTCTGTCAGACCCAATCTACCAGGAAGCTGAAACAGGTCTGAATGGCATAAAATATGTAAATATCCTTATAAGTAAGGACTGTGACCATAGATTCATTCCTTCTCTTACATTTCTTCATGTCTCTGTAGGCTGCTAACTTCCATAGGTCTCACCCTTAAATGCCTAGCTGTTCTGGTGCCTTGTTCTGGTGCAGGGACCTGAACCAAGGGCATCCACCTAGCACTAGCAGTAAGATGGGCCAGCACCAAGAGCAAACTCATGCTATGCATCAAATACTCTAAATTGTTGATGAACCTTGTGCATAAATGGAGAATTCAGGGAGATGCTAAGCTCTTTTAGCCAGTATTGTCTGCAATGGGAGAGTCACTGTCATCTCTCAAAATGAGATCACATTTAATTGCTTATCTACGGTGCTTCATAAGTAGTTTTAGGGACACAAATTTTAATTGTTTGTCCTATACAACTTGCAAAATTTCACAGAAAAAAAAAATGAAGAAAAACCTATCCTGTTTCAGACCATTCTACCTCTTTATATTTGTGTTACATATGAGTAACTCTTAGCCTGCCAAGGGATTGTTTCTGTCCTTTTCAATGGACAGAAAATAACAAGCACTTAAGGATACATGGACCTCAGGTTACGAAGTTAAATGAAGAATATTTGATCTGAATTGAACATTAGGGATGCAACATCAGGGCTATGAAAATATGGAATGGAGTCACTCTCCCAAGGGCCAGACAACTGTATACTGAATACTTTCTTTGAAGGCAGTAAGTGGGAGAAAGTGTAGAAAAACACACAGCTTTGAAATGTATGAAGGATATCACTTCTTTTAAATCTTCAGCGGCTGTGAAGAGCCAGGCTTTGGTTTCAGCGCTGTCTGAGAGAGATCCTATTAACTGTTGTCCACGCAATGCCATGCAAAAATTACTCCTAATGAATCCCCAAGATCATGTCCTGTATTATTCTGAAGGCCTCTGCACTTACGAGTGAACACCTTTCCTTTGAGTTTTTTTACCTAAGCAGAGAAGCACGCAGAAATTTTCCACACCAGTACTTCACTATTATCACTCAGTGCTTTATTGATAATTACTTCAGGTCTTGTTGCATGCAACCACGTTCAGTCAAATCAATTAAAATGATCCACGATATCTCTATGCTGTTCTTTTGAAAGATATACAGTGTGATGTGTTTTGTCTTTTCACAAACCAATGCTCCTCCTAGGAATTTCAGGTTTAGAGCTGGAAGAAGGTTTCCAAGTAAGACTCACTGACCCTGTTTCTCTATCCAGCTGGGCTGACCTTCAAAACTGAAGCTGGAGAAGGACTCAGTTAATGTATGTCTACAAAGTTGTTACTTGATTTTTATATAAGTGCTAAGCTAACTCTGTTTAATTGATTTTCCACATTGTACACTGAGAAATAGGATTTTTATGGCTCTTGAATAATTCAGAACTTTGATTCCTAAGGCAAAAAAAATGGGCAAGGAATAAAAGCATAATTGTCATTGTAGCAGAGGTCAAAAGGACAAGCTGGCCATAAGTTCATAATGTGCTTGTGCTCTTGGAATCACTGCGGACTGTGGAATATTACCTTGTTGAAATCTTATTACTTAAGGAAAAAAAAAAAAGTGCACAGGCAGTTAGCTGCAAAAGAAATGGAGGAAGTGTTAATTTTTAAGCAAGTTTGACAAAGATTGAGTTTCATATGACAAATACTGTCAGCAAGACAGGATTCTGTCAGTGGAAGAAGTTTAAACATTAACAATTTCTGTCAGGCTGTTGACACAACGACGGCAGACATTTCCCAAGATGCTGAGATGACTGCTGGCATTTGTCAACAATCCTGTCACAGTGACAGCAATAAGACCATGTCTGGAAATGTGACAGTTTTGGCTTTGTGTTCCCCTGAGCATTGGCCCAGGTGTTCAGAGAAAGTGTGGGAAAAACCCGTATTTCTGCATTGTCATTCGAACGGGGAAAAACACAGGAGGAAAATGAGCTGTCACTCCAATTCCCAGGATGCCTTGCTGCTTAGCATAACTCCACTCCGCGGCCCAGGGTCCACTGGTCCGTACTCTGACAGATAATTAAGAAAGCAGCAGCTTTTTCTAGACGGCTCTTCCTCATGATTTGCATTTTAGCCAGAGGCGACCAGTTATAAAAAAAACATGATGGAAAGATGGTAAGAAGCCAATTAGATGGATGGATGGCTGACTGACAGCTCTCTGGTATTACTACTCCAGATTTCATTCTATGTATCCTGGCAGTTTTCAACGGGAACCAACTCTGCAGGTTTGTAGAGCTGTTAAATGAAGGACTATATATAGAATGTAATAGTTTTGCACAAATCATTTACGTTTTCCGGAAATAAACATTTATTATTTCCATTCTAGCTGAAGTGCAATGATCTTTCTTAATTAATCACAACTTACGTAGCTGCTTGCAGAAATTCTGGAAGACTTTGTATGAAAATAGCTCTGTCAATACAGCAATGATTAAAAAGTGAGATGTAAGTTAAACCGTGGCATGTTACAGCACAGCAGAGGTGAAGCAAGTTATTAATTAGTGTTTCTACAGAACAAGTCTGATTTTTAACATAATTAAATGACACTGATTCATTCGAAGAAATAAAGGATAGTCTAAAAGTCCCCATTTTGCTACGAGAATCAGTTCTCAACGGATGCTTCTTTTCTCCAGAGGATCATTTTTTTTTTTCCCCCTGTTGTTTTTCCCAGGGAGAAAAGATTGTTTTGCACAGGACCTAACAGTTTTTAAATATGAAATAGCTTGTAAATTGCTACTTTCCAGCTCATCTGTTCAGCTCCAACAGCTGGTAGCCAATCAGAAATATTCTTCAGTGCGAGTGCCTTGTGGCTGTATCTCACTATAAAATTTAAACATTTAGCAGGGCTTTTGTTTGACTTTTGTGTTGTTTGTGGGTTGTTGTTGTTGTTGTTTTTACTTTTTTATGAATACCAGATTTAACAAAGTGCAGTAACAACTGTATTTCCAAAGGTGCAACTGCCATACGATGAGTCTTTGCCAACGTAAAAAGTCCCTCCACTTTCTTTGGGTTCTGTGGAATTTATCCACTGCTGGCAATTATCTCTGGATGAATGGCTGCTTTAGGAAAGCTTCCCGTAAACGTGTGCTTCAAGGACTGTGACTTTGTGGGTGCGAATCATCCAAAGCACTGGTAACTGAAAATATCGCATCTTACTTTTGCTTGCTGCAATGCAACAAGCCAAAACCTAACCCTTTGGAATCCCTTCGTTCAAAGCTGCCCAGGATGTTTTATTTTCCAGGTAAAAAATAGGACAGAAATAGAAGGTTAAATTATAATATGGTGAAGGCTAAGTCATACTAATCCGTGTTAACTAGAAGTCTTGGTTTCCACGGTGGGACAAAACAGTGTATATTAATGAAACTGAATAACTGAATTTATTGTACGCTGAATTGTTTAGCACTTTCAAGACCACAGAAGATTGAAAATCTTTCTTCCAGTCTTGGCTTTCTGTTTCAACCTCTGACTTCCATCTTCATTTTATCTCCGTTTTCCATAGCCTAGGAACAACATGGGGTGAACCTCCTCAGGAGAAGTTTGGGCTTCTAACGCCACAGGGTGTAAATCTTCCCAAAGGTCAAATGTCCTCTAGAAGACCCTTCTACTTTTTGTTATTTAAGTACAAACTTCTTTCCCACGTAGCCTACTATCACAGCTAAACCCAACAGATGGCCCTTAAGACACTTCATTGCCTTTCCAATGGATATGAAACCGTGTACTTAAATTAAGACTTCCCCCTCTTTTTTTCTTCTTAAAACTCTTTCTCTAAGATCCTTTTTTCACTCATGATACCCACTGCCACATTAGTGATAATTTTTGTGGAGTTAGTTCAAAGGCGTCATTGTTGGCAAGAGCTGAAGGCAAAACACAAAGCACAAGCCATGCTACTGAATAAATTTTCTCACCTAAACTCCTTGAAGAGCAAACATGCTGCTCTATGATAGGACTTGGAAAAATAGCATGATTCTGAATAAAAATGGAATTTGTAGAGGAGTTTTTATATAGTGCCTAGGAAGTCCTGTATGGTTGAAGAAAACCTCATGATACTTTTGCTGATCTGAATTTCAAACCTTGGAAGATCCTTCTATGAGAGAATTCAGAATGTGGGCTTAAATTTATATTCATAACCTTTGACAGGATCTTGCCAAGTTAGCTCCACATAGGAGTACAGATACAAAAACGCTCTTCATGACCATCTCTTAAGCAAAATTACCATCTGTCAGTGGGATGGGAAAAAGAACTTAGGTCGAAGTTTTTCTAAATAAGCTGAAAAATCTGCTAATCCTGTATCTTCCAGATGGCTTAAATATACTTTTTTTTTTTTTTTTTAATTAAACATTTTCCCACATCCACTTTTTGTTGAAGTATTATTACCTGCGAGATTGACTGAGAGGCTGTTATGTGATCCTTGAAAATTCCTGTTATTTAACATCACTGTTACTCTTCTAGGTCTTCAAAATGCACATAACAAGTGGGAAAAAAAACAAGGAAATCATAATTTTAAGGGATAAAGATTTTAATGGCATGGAGATCTAATTAAATGAAAAAATGTATTTGTAGTTTGTTGCATACATCATGGTAGATAGATTGATAGATAGATAGATAGATAGATAGATAGATTAGATAGATGATAGACAGATAAATAGAAATATAAGTAGGTATGCTCAGACATACATTCAGTAGGAAATTACTGCTAATAAGTTCCAAAGTTAAAGCTCTAGGTTCAGTGAAAATTATCTTAAAGAGATCTCAGGTCTGGAAGAAAGGAGAAAAGGTGTAAAAAGTAAAGGAGAGAATTTTATTTACATATGTGTGTATATATATAAACTATAACATCCTTTTGGTGTTATATTGTTGCTTTCTTTTTCTTTCTTTTTTCTCTTTATTTGAAAATGTTGATTCATCTCAATCTCTTCTTTACTTACAAGCAATATGAAAAATACATGTGAAATTTGTTTCAAGGTATCTAACCATAAGGTAGCGACTAAAGAAGAAATTGGTAAGATACTTATTTCTGTACTTTTACATCTTCAAGGACTGGACAAATATAATGCTGTACACATTCTTTGCTTGAGCTTCTTGATGTGTTACAGATGGGTTTCTGAGAACAGGAGGACAGGGAATTAACACAGTCATGACAGGGGAGATGGTAGAAGCTGTAGTAAAGTGCGCTCCACTAAAAGTTTGGTGATGATTTCAATGTGCCAGGCTGTAGTGATTTGATTTGGAATATGACTGTGAAACCTGCAACTGTCAGAAGAATTTAGGGATACTGAGGATGGAAAACTTCTCTCAGCTGTAGTTACCAAATAAAACTGGCAAGTAGTCTAAGCTTGATCCTCCTGGTATCAGGTTGAGCAAGCAGCTCTGGGGATGCTCTATCAATTATTTGTCTTTAGGAGCTATAGAAGACAGTGAAATCTCTAGTTTAATGTAACTACTCAGTTAAAGTGGCTTGTGTTGAACAATTGGACAAAATGGAACTCAAGCACTCTGTAGTTGGGCGTGCTTTGTTTTTTAGCTCTTACTCTGTCCTTTGGCTTTGTCCAAGGTTCTCTGGAAGGATCTAAATGTACCCTGCCTTACACCAGCACGCTGTTTAGCTCTGACACAGTGTCTAGTGTGATAAATCAATTTCTTTAAGCAGAGTCCAGGAAAATTCCTTATAGATCTGTTCTCCGATAGTCAATTCTGTCCAACATGAACAATGGCAGTAACCATGGCAGTTATTCCTTCATTCCTTCAAGACAGACAGCCAGGTATAAGTAGATGTTTTATTATTGTAAAGTCAAGATAATCCTTCTTAGATGTTTGATGTCATATTCCCCCTGGGCCAGCAATTAAAAAAAAAAAAGTGTAGATGAGATAAAGGCAGAATACGCTGAATGTAAGACCTACTTTGCTATTTATCATTCTTTAGTATTTCTAGTACAAAGTAAAGTTTTACTGAAGTAAAAACAACAGACTACAAAAATAGCCAGGATCATTCAGAGGAAATGTTTTTTCCCGTGGTCTTGAAGCCAACACAAGCATAATTATTGTTAGATAATATGATGGGTATACTGGACATGAAAAAGCACCAAGCTCTTCAACACAAACAAGTCAGGTGAAAACTGCTTTTAAGGTGAAGATTAAAAGTAGAGCAATCTCATTATGTAAATGTTGTAGCAGGTCTTAAATTTTGGCTGAACACCAAGAAAAAAAAACCCTTCCCTTTCCCTGGTAGCCTGGAGAGCAGGTTGAAAAAGCAGAAGACACAGCAGCAAAAAAGTCTGATCACACCGGGTTTTAAGACAGAAAAAGAGAATCACAAAAGTGCTCCCTAATTGGAAGACCAGAGAGAACAAGGGCGAGCGTATCTTTCTGAAAATGGGAAGAAGGAAGAATGAGGAGGATGAGGCATTCACCAAAATGTCAAGATGAAATCGATAAAGCATTTTCTGGGAAATAAATGCAGAGAGTGGAAGACATTCAAGATAACAGAAAAGCAAATGTTTTCTCTGGAATGGATGAAAACTCCAACAGTGGTGCTGAAAACAGGTGTTGTTTTCATAATTAAAACTCAAGGGAAACCTGCCTAAAGGGAGCTGTAATAATGAAATAGAAGGGGAAAATAAATAAATAAATAAATAAAAAATGGAGAATGACATCTCATTAGGAGAGATAAACTTCATATGTGAACAACACTGTGTTAAATGATAAATTGTTTTTCTTAACGGTGCTCTGGTGTGAGGTAGGTTCAGAGGTTCGGCTTGTTTTGCTGCAAGCTGGTGATTAATGGCTGCAAAGGTTTTCTCACAAGTGTGAAAGAGAGGACTAGAAAATGAAGATGCAAGTTGTCTCTCCAAAGGGGAGCTCTGTAAAACCAGTGTCTAGTCAGAAATGGGAAAGCCTTTGAGAGATAAGAAAGCCCTTATAATAACTGGCTGTGGAATGACCTAGTTTAGTTATTTTCTGTTTGGTTTCTAGTTAATACTGTTTTCCCCTCGTAACCAGTGCACACAAAAACTTCAAGAATAAGACCCTCAGGCAATCCTGGAATTATCTACAGTGTATTTTCTCAGAGATAGAAAACATCAACGACTCAAGTCCCTCTGACTCAGCTTGGTGTTCAGATACCAGGGAGTCAAATGTGGTACAGACAAGCTGAGTGTTGCCGGAAACCCTCCAGGAAATCTAAACTGTCTGGGCGATTCCACGCTTGATTTTTCATAACCTTATCAATACCATTCCTCAAATGGGGATATTTAAAGACAGAGAGAAACTGCTCATGTCAAGGGGTAGCTCGTTGTGCAGAGCAAAAGTAGTTTGTTTTCAACAAAAGTCTTCCGGTACGAACAGAGTTTTCAGAACAGTGTAGTGAAGGGATTTCTGATAAGGGATCTCTGGAATGAACTTCTGCCACAGAGCCAATGTTCTCTATTTTCTATGTGCTTAGTAGGCACATCTGGGATCTGGGAGCTGTTACAGTTGACTAACTACCCGCTTCGTGTCCAAAAGCACCAAATGGAACATTACACCCTCAATTTTGTAAACAAACAATTCCAGCAAGTTCCTGGGTAGAAAGCAAAGACATCCCATAAAAAAAAAAAACATGACAAATACCTTAGAAGTAAAATATTTTGCTGTAAAGTGTAGCGTGACCTGGAGTATTTAGCTTAAAATCTCTGCTTGATGACAAGATGTTCAAAATGGACAATTGTAAAGCCGTATTTCTAGAGACAATAAGTGCTGGCTGGCTCCATCTGAAGAGCGAGCATTGTCTGCCAGGAAAAAATAAATAGAATTGATAAGAATTAATAATGTTCTTATGTGTGTAACATGGAAGAGTAATAAATAGCAGTGATTTTGTCTCCACGCATATCACTGAGAAGATCAATATGTTATTGAGTTCAGATCTCCAGACATTAAAAAAGAATGTTGGAAAACTGGGGAAAAAAAAGCATATAGAAATGGCACTGCCAGCACTGAATACCATACATAGAAGAATATAAGATTTCCATCTTGTCTACTAAATCTCTAAGATGAAACAGAGACAATTCTGAGTTTATAGATCACAAACAGAATAACAGGAATTTTAGGATTCTTCTTTCTCGTAGAGATGTGATATGTTCATAGAGATATGTTCACGATCAACTAACAGGAGTTAATTGCTAATGAAATCAGTATTAGGAAAAAAATGTTCAGGATGATGAATAAGGAGGAAAATAACATATAGAACTGTCAGTCAACTTGCATGGAATTTTACTAAAATCCATTTTAGATATCAGAACAGTAGAATCATATTCTAAAAATTGCATCTCTACTTGATATGATTAAGCTGAAATTAAAGCCTAGGAGAGATGAGTCCTTGTGATCTCAAGTCATCTCTGCGCTGAAGGTCTTTTCTGAAGACACATGGTGACATAAAGGTTTTTCTTTTTAGGGGGATGTTTTTCACCCAGAGGGTGGTGACGCACTGGAACAGGTTGCCCAAGGAGGCTGTGGATGCCCCATCCCTGCAGGCATTCAAGGCCAGGCTGGATGTGGCTCTGGGCAGCCTGGTCTGGTGGTTGGCGACCCTGCACATAGCAGGGGGTTGGGTCTGGATGAGCACTGTGGTCCTTTTCAACCCAGGTCATTCTGTGATTCTTGTGAGTGGAGTAACAGAGGTAAGACTATTGGCACAAATTCCTCTGCTCTACCTGGTTTGATAAAATCCACTATTTTTTAGGGAAACTGGGAGAAAATATGAAACAGGACTGAGCAGCGCCCTTTGAATTCAAGGGGGACACAAGTAATATCTTTTGCAATTAAAACTGCAGAGAGAATACAAATAGGTGGAACAGTAATTATCAAATTGGAGCACAGCCAGAAAGAAATGAGACAACCTTGTTGTCTTTGTTTGGTATCTCAAACTTTTATATTTCCAGAAAAACAGATCGGATGTCCCTCCAGAGGCCTTCATCTGCACCAGCCTCATCACAGGAACAGCTTTGTTAATCTGTGTGTTCAGAATTGCTTCATCCCAGGGATTGCTTTGTGAATTTGTGCAGTTAGCACTGCCTTCTTCAACAGCTTCAGTCAGAAAGGAACCTATTCAGCTATTCCCAGCAGTGCAGTAGCTACTGGCCAAGCAGAACTGAGAACCCAGATTCCCTGTTGGAAGAACAAGACGAATAACAAACCTGGAACTACTGCTGAAATATTTACCAACATTTCCCTTACGTAAAACTGGCAGCGGTTGTACACAGAGGTTCGGCCTGGACAAGAGGCAAAGGGAGAAGATCCCATCCTAGCCTGTGCTTGGAAGCACTGCTGACTTTACTCTTTCTCCATGCTGAAGGGAATGAGGAACCCAGATTCCATCTTTCCTGCAGGAGCTCTCCAACTTCCAGGTGATATTTAAAAAGGAGCCTCTACCTACTCTATTTTCTCTTGAATGGAACAGGGCTGCTGTGCTTTCTTGGACAAAGCAAAGCTGTCTGCCAAGGCACCCTGGTGGGACCAGTTTTCCTCACTTCTAGGCAGGCCAGCCCTGTGGATCCTAAACAGCCCACAGAGGTTGCATCAGAGGCAAAAGTACCTGCAGGCAAAAGCTTTGGGGACTTTGCACACCACTCTATCAGCATTAAGAACCTATATTCTGCCATAAAGGAAGTATCTGTATTTAGCAGCAGCATGTCAAGTTCTAAGCACTGTCATGAGTTTAACTATACCGTTACTTGCCAGAATGATTCCTGGACTCACAGCTCTGCTCTGGCCCAGGCCAAACAGCAAAAAAAAAACAGGTGATTTCTGGGGGTGTAGATATTGGGGTCCCTCCTGGTAGGAAATCTGTGTGCAGCCATTGTGTGCGGAAGAAGAGAAATTGGATCTACATAGGGAAAAATCACTAACTTGCTTTATTACTGATATTGTAATAAATTATTAAATTGCATAACTAGTATAGGAGTGAAAAGATAGACTGCTTTTATTGTCATTGTGGGCACACCAAACCTCCCTATGGTTTGGCAGCTTGTCTCTGGCTAGTGGCCACTAAAAGGGCTGTGAGGAAGAGAGCAAAAACAGGGCTGAAACAGGCAGGTATCTCCAGTACTTGCACCAGTGCCCACCAGCTGACAGCCCGGGGCACTCCGGAGCCAGTGGCTGCACTGATGTGTTTAAAGTCCTTCCTGGCTTCTTGGGTCAGAGCACTGCAGAGTCATTCAGCTTCTGGAAAATTGCCTGTCCATGAAAACATTTACATTGGCTGGATTAACTGCCAAGTACTATCTGATGGCCAAGCAGAGCTTAAGCTGTGGAGAAAGGAGAGAAGGGAAGTGTGCTATGGTCCAACAGGAATGCAATTTGGTGAGGATATGCTTATCTTGCAGGAACAGATAATACTCACAATCAGTTCTGGAGATCTTGTGTGGTACACATAGTAAAAAACAGATTACTTTGAGGAATCTGTATTTACAAAATATATAATAGTAGTGAGAGGAAAAAGAGCACAAGCAAGCAAAGTATTCTCCCCCCATTTTACAGGCATGGATCAGAGGCACAGAGAAATTAAACTACTCAACCCATCTTGGATAGGGTGTATGTCCTGACCAGAGATTTCACTTCTGTGCTTTTGCCCTAAGGTCAGCCTTCATCAGATTTGTGCGATTCGCTGCTTCCCATACTGACTGCTGAAACAAGGATATTTTTTTTTTAAGGAGCCCTGTAGGTGATGTCTGACTAGGCAGAGGGACCGAAGGGCTGTAGGGATTTGGAGGAAGGATATGAAAAATCATGAGAGCTACTTGAACTGGATCCCCAGATGCACTGAAAGCTTAGAAGCACAAGATGTATTTGCAAATGCATGTCAGCAACAAAATGCAATGATAGCAATCCCCTCGAATCATATACTTGCTTGAACAGACCTGCCAGAACGCCTAATTAGGGTCCCCCTAAGGACTCATGTTTTCTATCTCATTATCCTGATAAAGTGGACACCAATGGGCCTCTTAATGAGGATTAAACTGTGGACTTTAGTTGAATTTGCATCTTGCATTTGCTATTGACGAACATCTCCTGAAATATGTCACATGCACTTGCTGCTTTCTAACTCAGGATTCAAGATGCTGCATGAAAAATCTGGGTAAAGACTTCCATTTCTCTACCCAGCAACTGTCTAAGTGAGGAGATCAGAATATTTTGATAAATGTAGTGTTTTCCCATCCACAGGCCATCAGTGAGCGTCTTACTGCTCTGTATCTGGCTTAAAATGAACAGCTGCTCCAGAGATCTGGAAATACTCTCTTTAGTTTTGAATAGAAGGAAAAACTGAAGTGGAAGCAGATGTTTGTGGCTGTGTTGTGTGTGAGGTAAAGCCTTCGGAGACTTTTTTTTCAGAGTGGTTTTAGTCTCAGCTTCCTTGAAGGAATTTTGATTTCCTGCCTGACCCAAGAAATATGTTTCATGTAAATTCAGAAGCCTGATGGCTTCAGCCAACGTAAGGCTAAGCCATTGGGTTGTTCTGAAACCCAGTGACTACCCACATCCACCAGAGAGGTGAGCCATTGCCAGGTGGGTCTGCTCCTCCACACCTCCTCCATCGCCTCCCAGATGTGATGTATCACCACCACAGTCTGCCTCCATTCAAAGCCAACATTTAATTAGGGGCCTTCTCAGGAGACAGAAGGGCTACATTTTAGAAATAGGCCAAGTCATAATAATAATAATAATAATAATAATAAATAGAATGCTCAGCAATCCTAACACCTGCAAGTCCTGAATTTGTGTCTAAGACAATTTCTCCGGGCTGTCTGACAGATTCACATGTTATAAAGGAAATTTATACCTGTCTTGTGGAGGACTTCCGTGAACTAAGAGTCTCATTTTTTTCTGAGGACTCCCTTGCTTTTCAGCATAGATAAGGATCAGCACTGACACTGCCAGCAGCTCCTCCACCACGTGCAGGTGGATGTAGCTCAGTGCTCATTGCTGGTGTTCTTGCTGACACCTATTCATTGCTATCTGGTGGCAGACTGGAGAGACAATGCAGCTTTCGGAAGGCATGCAAAATGTTTCTGCTCATATATAATGGAAAAGAAACACATTTAAGTAGATATGCGTGTTCATAGGAACATTTGGAAATACTTTTGCATTAATGTTTAAATTGGGAAAGACTCAGTAATTAGCTTGGTTTAATTCTGATGCCTATGTTCTCCAAACACTTCAATACCTGTAGTAGATGTTGTGTTTACTGGAAGTCTGTTTAATAAAAAGCACGGAAATTTTGGACCTATGATAGAAGAGGAAAACTTGGAAATGCTACAAACACACCTGAGAGTTCAGAATCCAAATAGAAAACAAATATTTACTATTGATTCAAAAATCTTATTTAAGACACTCTAGATGTGCATGCGCGTGGCCTGATGCATGCTCTTAATAATAGTTTAGAGATACAACTTTTTCTGCACTGTACAAAACAGTGGAGATTTATGCCTGATGAGTACGTATTAAGATAAGGAAAAAAACCCCCGATGTTCACACTGCTGTGTTCAGACCAGCTCCTCAACCATAGCCTGAAAATTGGAACCAGCCTGCAAAAAATTACTTGGAAATACTGTAGAGAAAGCTCCTACAAAGAAAAGAAGAAAGGGTTATTAGTCCTATTCTGAACCCACTTGGATCTAGCAGATGTATTCAATCAGTCAGTGCACTATTTAAAAGAGTCTCTATAAATGTGCACAGCACTACGGAAAAAAATCTAATAGCAGAAAAAAAAAATATACAGGCAAATTTATTCCTTTCTCTGAATTTTATGACAGAAAAGTCTAATTTCCTGAGCTTTCTTCTTCTCTGCCTACTGCAAGTGAAATAGCATGCTTCAGGTCCCATATCTGCCTTCTAGTGGAAAACAACAATTACATTTATTAGTAAGTAATTTCCATCAATTTCCATGTCATGGTTTACCAGATTTGAGCTGTGAAACACATCTCTGAATGTTCTTGTTATGGAGATCATTTTTCCTAGTGAGACACAGATAGAATATATGACCCCCATTGTAGCCATAATAAAAACAGTAAGACATCTGAAAGCAAATCACAGATGTTAGGAAAAGCCAGAGGAAGTATGTGGGAAGACCTGGAGACTATATTTCCTCCTTTTGGCATCATTGACAGTAAAATAATGTCAGAGTTCCACTTTTGTAAAAAGAAGATTACTTCTTCTGCCCATCCAACAACGGCAGCCATGGTCATACCAGAATTTTATTCTCAATCAGATGTTATGCCAAACAAATTTCACCTTTCACAACAGCGTTCTCTGCAAGAGGATTCCATTACACACACAAAAAAAGAAGGAACTGGGAGGAGGCAGAGCTAATGCTGAGATTCAGCTTTGTTACAGACAACTCTTAGAGGCTTGATATCTCAAGAGAAGAGTGGCCTTGATGCAAGCATTTTCCTCTTCTTGTTTGATGACAAGAAACAAGAAGAGCCGCCCTTATTCAGCAAATTATGAATATTTGGGAAATTTTTCTCATTAAGTAAAAATGAATAGATGCTAATTCATAACTGTCTCAATAAAAAAGCAGGGAGGGTCAAATGAAAAGACAGGTAGGATCACCAAAACATACAGGGGAAAGTATCTTATCATATGATATGGTAAGTATTCCTGGTTTCCAGACACTGATATCAGACATTGTGAGTGCTGAAACCTTAGATGAGTTCAAGTGCTATTTAGAATCATTTCTGTAAATAAGTTCACCTTGAATTACGTTGGTTGCTTGAAAAGTAGTGCCTTCTATTTATTTCTCTGGAAATCACAACAGATATACAAAAAGTACTGTTTGATAGAGCAAATTCTCAGCTACAAAACACTATTTTTCAACATAATCATCACCATGAACCAATTTGTGCAGATGAGCTGATTGAGGTGCTCTCCATTACATGGTGTGGAAGCCGTGCATGACCATCCAGATTGTGGTTTGTCTTTCACATCGCTGCTGCCACTGCTGGTACACATCACTCACCCCTCACTGCGCTCACTGCTGGTTGACCTCCATAAACATTCAGAAAGCATTGATGAATGTCAATGGGTTTCATTTTTTTTCTGCACGGAGGAATTCGGTGGCACACCTTTGCTTCATAGGCGCTTCCATGTCAGAATTCATTCTATCAGATTGTTCCTCTGCTGCCACATGTCACACAGCGACAAAATGTAACTTGATATAGTTAGGAAGGTTCAACCTCCACCGCCATCCATCCCACCAACATCTGCCTCTGATGTCATGGGCCAACATCATAAAATAGGAGGCATTACTTTCGGAGCAACCCTCAGATGAAAAGAGGCGTTTGAGGCTCAAGACATCCCTGGTCTGTAAGGTGATACATTTCAAAACAAGAAAAAGAAAACAAAAAACAAACAGCCCCCCCCCACACACACACGCAATTTCTTTCTTTCTTTCTGATTGAAATTGACTTTTTTTTCCCCACTATCAAACAGAAAAAAAATCTGTTGTTTGCAGTCAGAGCCAAAATTTGCTTTACTTAGTTGAGTCAGTAAATTAGTTAGACTTGAATTTAGGCGAGTTTGCATAATGGCAGTCTGTTGTACTTCTTAAATTGGGAATTAGAGAGCTTGAAGGAACCCTACTGTTTACCAGCTTCAGTAAAAAACATCCATTTTAAATTCATTTCAATTTGCTGCTTCTTTTCTTCCCTGTGGAATACTACATCTCGTATTCCTCATGTTGTGTGGTATGCCAGTTGTACTGGTCCCCCTAACTGGCAGATAACAACTGAGAATAGTTTCCATAGAGGTAGCTGGGACATTGGCTTACAGGTAAGAGCTGATCTTCCTGTTTGACTGCAGGAACTGGTCAGAATTTAACCTTGGTAAAAGCTCTCGAAACTAAATAATCTTAGGTTTGAGATCTGTTATACTCTGGAGGCTGTATTTCTGCACATGAGGCATCACAGCTGACAGTCTGGAGATGCACTTGTTTGGGGACAGAGATAGATTCCTTCAATTGATGGGCCTGACGGCTAGGAATTTGCTTCCACCCTCAGTATGCTGTAACCTGAGTTTGCTAATGGTCAGGGCATCTTTACAAAGATTGTGCCTAGATGGAAATATCCCCAGTGAATTTACTGCAATTTTGAAGCTCAAGCATTCCTGATTTAAGCATTTAATTTCACTTGGTTAAGACTTTCTTCCTTCCTTTCTTCATTTGGCAAGATCTCTTTAATGGCCTCAGGTTGTGGCAGAGAAGATTCAGGTTGGGCATTAGGAAAAATTTCTTCTCCAAAAGAGTGGTCAGGTGCTGGAATGGGCTGCCCAGGGCGGTGGTGGAGTAACCATCCCTGGAGGTGTTCAAGGAATGTTTAGATGTGGTACTGAGGGATGTGGCTTGGTGGGAAATATTGGTTGGATGGTTGGACTGGATGATTTGGGAGGTCTTTTACAACTTTGGTGATTCTCTGATTCTATGACCTACTCAGATAATATATGCCAGCCCTTCCACTTTGGCTCTAGCCACAATAATTTGATTCAGGTGTGGTCTTTCTCTCCACTGGGAATCTCCAGAATCACCATCCAGATTTTCTCAAATAGCTGAGTGCCTGTAGATGCTCATAGGCACCTGATGAGATGGCAGTGCTGAGACACCCACGTTCACCAAAATCCATGGGAGGTTTGTATGGAGGCTTTGTCAAATTCTCCTTGTCTTGCTCTAATCCATCTGCTAAGCAAAAAGTGTAGCAGCATTGACTGTCACATCTGCCTGAGGTCTTCTGTGCAAACAGAATGAAGCCATCCGTGTTTGATGTGTTATGCCCAACAACCTCCCTCTGACTGGCTTTGCACTGACAGTGCTGAGGTGCCTGTTTTGCTAATGGGCAATTGATCAGCAATGCCAAAGGATTTGTAGCCACCAGAATGCAATAGGAAAAAAACGATTTTGAGCCACAGGATGGCACTGGGAAATGGAGATTTGGGTGAGCTCTTCCAGGAGAGGTTTATGCGGGATCTTAGGAGGAAGTTTTTCACCCAGAGGGTGGTGACACACTAGAACAGGTTGCCCAAGGAGGCTGTGGATGCCCCATCCCTGCAGGCATCCAAGGCCAGGCTGGATGTGGCTCTGGGCAGCCTGGTCTGCTGGTTGGTGACTCTGCACATAGCAGGGGGTTGAAACTAGGTGGTCATTGTGGTCCTTTTTAACCCAGGCCATTCAATGATTCTATGATTTCTAAGAGTAATTTGCTACAGTCTCTATTCTGAGTTGTATTTAGGAGACTGCACTGCCACCATCTCTGTGTTTGCAGATATCTACATTTGGGCTAGACCTGTTCAACTCCATTCAAACCCATCTCAGAAAGATTATCACAGCCGAACTGAATTCTCTTTCCCAACAAATATGCTCAGGTGTGCTCCACTTGAGTGAGTTTCTTCCTTTTTAAAGAGAATGTGACTGCCTCAGAAACACACCCCTTACACTAGCAGTGATGAATCTCACCCCAAATATCTTTACCTGCATTCTTTAATAGTCAGATCTGAACATCAAAGATGAGTGAAGAGGAAATCAAGGCCTGCTCTTCACTGCTTCATGGTACGTGTTCCACCTTAACCACAAGTTTCCAACTGCTCATCTGAAAAACTGAAAGCTTTGCTCATCTGTTCTTTACACACACAGAGACTGCAAAAAGGCTCTGTATGACAAGAGAACCAGTATCAGAAGAAAATCATGCCTGTAACAATACATTACAGAGCACTGAAAAAGTCAAACTGTCTGAGCTTTAGTCTCTGTGCAATTGTATCCATTACTTTAAAGGATAAATATTTTGGGAAACAAAGGAAAGAAACAGGGGCCATGTGCAGAGTCAGGAGCTCTCAGGCACACACTGAGTGGTTTTACAAGGCACATGATGCTCATTGAAGGGACCAGGCTACTGCTGTATATTTCAGTATGAGAAGAAAATCTGTCTCCAATGATTTCGGACACCTTGTTACGTCCCATTCCAAAATCTGTCAAGCAAGTAATGACAGCTGGGACACAGAGGAATATTTCTCCAGTTGAAGAACAAGAAGGCCCACAAGGAAAATTTGCTGATTTGCTAAACCCTTTACATTTCCAGATACAGCTGTAGGATACTGAGCATATTTCTGTAAACCATTGCAAACATCATGACTTTAGCCTCTCTGGGTTATTGAGCCAGGCAGTTTGTATCTGAAGAGTTTCCCTGTAACTTGGACACTGCCAATAGAGTAATCCTGAAATCTTGACAGATGGAGCTGCATTTGGATTCATTTGAATGCCAGTTGCCGAGAGATTTCATATAATCACAGAATGGCCTGGGTTGAAAAGGACCACAATACTCATCCAGTTCCAACCCCCTGCTATGTGCAGGGTCGTCAACTACCAGACCAGACTGCCCAGAGCCACA
The DNA here is from genome assembly GCA_030625065.1 of Alectoris magna. Taxonomy (NCBI): domain Eukaryota; kingdom Metazoa; phylum Chordata; class Aves; order Galliformes; family Phasianidae; genus Alectoris; species Alectoris magna. The sequence continues at coordinate 110,616,900 of CM060562.1, read as the reverse complement.
TCCAGCCTGGCCTTGAATGCCTGCAGGGATGGGGCATCCACAGCCTCCTTGGGCAACCTGTTCCAGTGCGTCACCACCCTCTGGGTGAAAAACATCCTCCTAAGATCCAACCTAAACCTCCCCTATCTTAGTTTCAGTGGAACATCTTTTACAGGAGACATCAACCCAAAGTGCCAACCCCCTCCTTTTGGCATCTCTGTACTGACACATCTTTCCTCAGGGAAGTGACCAATCTGTAGTTATATGTGTATTTTCATTAAGAAAAATGGTAGCAGAGAATATAAACACTCCTGGTGAAATACCTGATGTTGCAATTAACAGAACAGTGAGGTTAGTCAGGAGACGTGCATTACGTGAACAACCGCATTTTGCTTAAATTTAGAGCTGGATCGACTTATTCACCTACTCCCATTCACAAGTATGCATATATTCAGGTTAACTGTCCAGGATTATTCATATGAAATTTAGAATCATAGAAATATAGAATGGTTTGAGTTGGAAGGGACCCTGAAAGTCCATCTGTCCAGCTCCTCTGCAATGAACAGAGACACCCACAGCTCTATCAGTGCTCAGAGCCCCATCCAGCCTGACCTTGGCTGTCTTCAGGGATGGGGCATCTCTGGGCAGTAAGAGGTGAAGCGATTCTTTTACACTGTTCTTTTGATATGCAGTAAGTACCTGTTAGGAATGGTCAATGGTGATAGATTGTCTCTGCTTTTTCAACAATTGGGGTGAGTCATTTAGGTAAATTGCTCAGTTACTCATGGTCCTTTTGTTCTCTGGATTTAATCTCTTCTTTCTTTTATATGTCCTTTGTTTTCCTGTTCTCAGCAGATTAGGTCACTACACGTGATTGTGCCTTGACCTTGTTGTTTTGCTAGTTGTTTTGTCATCAACACCTCATTCTTTTTGCTTTCTCTGCTATTTTATCTCTGTCTTGCAGGATATACATATACATTTGTATTCTAAGTATCTCCAAAAAGTGATGTGTTCTTACAGCATCCACCGCAGGCAGGGCCACCAACCTCCACATTTAATACTAGACCAGGCTGCCCAGGGCCACATCCAACCTGGCCTTAAACACCTTCAGGGATTGGACTGCTGCAGAATCATAGAACCATTAAGGCTGGAAAATACCACTGAGAACCCCAAATCCAACTCCAGCCCACCTGCACCATGCCCAATGATCGCGATCCTCAGTGCCACATCTCCACACTGATAACCACCAGGAATGGTGACCCCCCCCCCCCCCCGCCACCTCCCCGGGCAGCTGTGCCACTGCATCACCACTCTTTCAGAGAAGCTTTTCCTGTCTTCTCTCAGACCCTTCTGATACAGTTATATGGTGCACGCTGAAGGCAGAAGCACCGTGTTTTAGGTGTAAGCCCATGCGAATAAACATTACCACGATGGTGCCTAAAATTAGATCACATCTAAAACTTACCAGGCGACTTTAAATGACCCCCCCAAATCGTGTGCAGGAACAGTGCAAGAATGTGACCTGAATCCAAACAAATTTAATCCCAACTGTACACCTTTCTGTCAGAAACGTCCCTCCTGCAGCGTACATGGGAATATGCACAAAGGGCATACATTTCCCACTGCAAAACTTAAATCAAGAGAGTTCTGGTGAGAAAAAAACTTTGAGCTTTCTCCCCAAGATGTTCTGCAGAATGTTCTTATGCTGTTTCCTTCTGTGAATAAAATCCTACCTCTGCCCCGCAGGTATCCTTCCTCTCTTTGTAGCTGCACAGTCACTGGGATCATATTTAAGAAGAGAAAAAAAAAAACAACCCAAATTTCCTCAGAATGCAGTGTGAAAGTGCACTTTGCTCATCCTTGTGAAAGCCAGCCGGCGAGCTTTGAATCATTCCCATAATTTCATAAGAGGCATATTCCCCCAATTCTCACTAAAAGTGAGAATATCGAAGGGAGAGAGGCGGCAGCGTGGCTAAAATACGGAATGAGGAAGTCACGCCAACTTGTTTTGCTTTTACTATTGCTCAAGAGGTGGATTTCCCAGCGTCGGAACTGCATCCCGGCAGCACTAGGTGGCAATGTTGCTACAACGAAAACTCCCATCGCTCCGCTCCAGCAGAGACCCCCGCCACGCTTTGCAGACAATGCAAAGAGCTGTCAACCGTTTCTGCAGCTGCATGGCATCGTTTGGGTTGGCCAGGACTGCTCCGAGGTTGGCTGGTTGGTTTGCGTTAAGAAGCAAGTTGGGGGGTGATAAATTGGTGTTGCTCGTGGCTTTGGTCTTTCCTATCGAATTTGCAATGGGTCTGGGGGCTGTCGGGTAAGGCACAGAGAAATGAGCTGCTGACAGTCGTGTTAGGATGAGGCTCCATCATCTGACAGAGCGGATGAGGACTCAGTACTGATCCCAATCACAGAATCATAGAATGGCCTGGGTTGCAAAGGACCACAGTGCTCATTTAGTTCCAACACCCTGCTATGTGCAAAGTCACCAACCCCCAGACCAGGCTGTCCAGAGCCACATCCAGCCTGGCCTTGAAATAATAATATCACACGTGAGACCATGGAAAGAATATAAGTAAGTTAAACCTTCCCTCATGTGCTAGTTCCAGTGAAATCAAAGCTGATATTGTAGGGTATAAAGTTTAGGGTGTGGGCAGCTTTTTCCAAGATTAGTGCATCTGAAGAGGAATGAGCCAATGGAAGCACGGAACAGCTAGCAGTTCAATCTGTGTTTAATCAACTACAGAGAAACAGTGTTCATCAGGTCATGATGCTGAGGGGGCTCTGCACACTCCGAGTATTTATTTTAATCCTCTTTAATACCAACCATTTGCAGTTATAGTAAACTGAAAACTGCAGCTCTGGTTACCAATCGGATAAGCGACACTTCTGGTCTGAGTTCACCTCATCACTAAAGGGATCATCGTGAAAATTCAGGTTTTAATTCCATTTTAAAGAAAGTGTTGCATCCTGCTGGCAGTAGTTGTGGCGGATGGGAGTAAAAATGGCCAAAATGCAGAAAAATCTTTCACCTTTCCTCAGGGAAGGTGAGTGGGCTGCGCGTCCTACTACTGCAAGGGATGCTCCAAAAGTAATGCCTTCTATTTTATTGTCTTTGGCCATGACATCAGAGGGAGATGGCGGTGGGATGACAGAAGATATCGAACCTTCCCACCGATATCCTGTTACATTTTGTTCCGTGTGACAGACAACAGCAGAGGGACAGTCTGAAATAGTGGCATCTGAAGTGGAAATGGGTATGGTGCAAAGGTGTGTGATTGAATTCCTCCGTGCAGAAAAAAACAGCACCTACTGATGTTCATCAATGCTTACTGAATGTTTATGGAGACCAAACAGTGGGTGTGAGCACAACGAGGGGTGGGTTTTGTATTTCTGCAGTGGTGATAATGACGTAAAATACAAACCATGTTCTGGACGGCCATGCACAGCTGTCAGACCATGAATTGAAGACTGTCTCAATCAGCTCATCCACACAATCAGCTCACGGTGATGACTACGTTTATTTGTAGCGGAGAATCCACTCTATTCAGTAGTGTTTCTGAGTTCTTTGTAGGCTTTGTACTTTCCATGGAAATAAATATCATGCATTACTTTTAGAGCAACCTATCTAGTTTATGAACAGTTGGATTCTCATGGTGGGTACTCAGAGGGTGGTGATGCACTGGAACAGGTTGCCCAAGGAGGTTGTGGATGCCCCATCCCTGGAGGCATTCAAGCCAGGCTGGATGTGGCTCTGGGCAGCCTGGTCTGCTGGTTGGTGACCCTGCACATAGCAGGGGGTTTGAATGAGGTGATCATTGTGGTCCTTTTCAACCCAGGTCATTCAATGATTCTATGATACTGAATTAATTGGTGGTGGATTGAACCAGTTATACAGGGGACAGCATCATCCCTTGTGCAGCTTCTCAGTGATGACCAGTGAAGTTCTTCCATGGTGCTCATAAGGATCCAGAGAGGCATCAGTGGTTGAACGAAGGGTCTAAGCAGTCTATTATTCCAGTCTTGTTGATTGTGAGCTGTACTGTGTCAGACTTGCTTATTCTGTTGGCTTCCGTTATCAGTTAAGTAAATATTGTTTTACTTCACGTCTTACATGGAGATCACCTGCCAGATCAGTTTCTAGAATCTCATAGCATGTTTCCACAGAGTAATGATTATATATATATATGTAATTTTGTAATGACTTTATTGTATTGTAAAACATTGTATTTTGTATTTTATCCATCTGGAGCAACAGGAGAAATCACAGGCCTTGTTCAAAGTGTGTTCAAAGGAGAATTTAGAATTTCTCTTTGGATTTCTTTTGAGTGGTGAGGAAGAAATTCATCTTTATTATTGCTTTGGAGTCTCTTCGATAAGTCAGAAGTAATAAAATGGATGAACTTATCAGTTTTGCATGAGTATGGGCACCCAAGCACTTGAGGCTGTTTAATGGACTTACTCTTCAAACAGTAAATGCAGTTTCTTGAAGATTTTCAGTGGAAAAAAAATGAGTAAGGATTTGAATCAGTTTTCCTTTGTAAGTCTCTCATTTATGTAGGCTATGTTAAAATGAACATGCTGTCTCTACTAGGATGGAATTTGAGCTAATTTAGGTGGATATTTTTCTTTATTTTGAAACAATTTTTTAATACATATTGGTCTCACAACTGATATTGTATTAGAAGGCCATGCCTTCTTTGAGTCAAATTTACTTGTTTGGTGGGATAAATCCATGATCTAGTGCCTAGAAAAGAGAATGTGTCTGGCAGTGGGGATAGCTGAGAAGCCTGCATTGAGATTGGCTCAAATAGCCTCTAAAAATGCCATCTTAATGTTGGAATAATCTCAGTGCTGGATCAAATTCTTAAACTTTCACTGTGCCTTGTAGAAAATATTATTAACAATAATACTAAAAAGCAGAAGAACAAGAAGAACAAAGCCTTGCTAGAGTATAGGTTCTGAAGAGTTTTACTTCACTTTTTTATTATGCCATTTAATACTGTAAAAACAGACAATTCAGTTTCTCACCTAGAGCCATACATTTAGATTGGAAGGGGAAAAAAGGATGAAACGAGGGATTTTTGGTGTTTTTTAGCCATATGAACACACACAGACTTTGTCAGCAGAGTAAAGTTGTGCTGATATCTGAGGAAAAGTCAGAAGCAGCTGAAAGACAAAAAGTTTAAAGAAGTGAAAAGATGTGCATTTCTGGCCTTATTCATGTCTCATTAGCTTCTGGCACAGTGTATTGCCTAGACTAGCAAAAACAGGTTTTCTTTCTCCTTTTTCATGCAAATTTGGAGGGGGGGGGGATGGAACCGGGGGGGGAAAATGAAATTATAACACCGTTCAAAAGTGGCATCCAAAAGGTAGACTGGATTTAAGATATTCATAAAGGTGATATATGTCAATTCAGAGTATTTGTCCACCAATTACTGACCAAATGGGTTTCTCTCTCCATAACTCTCACAAAGACAAGTTTTTGACAAGTTTTGGACAAGCAAAATCTCTGCTTCTAAAATACCAGAGGAGAAAGCAATGCCTTCTCTCCTTCCTGATGTAAAGCACCCTGGCTCATGGAACACATCTTGAAACTCAGAGGGCTTGCTTCAGCAAGTCTACCTGTAAATCATGTTAACAAACATTAATTACCTCCCATGTAATTTCTCCATGCTGGAGAAATTTGATGTCAAAAATAGACACTTGAGCCTAGTTAGAAACCCTGGAGGTGGCCAAAGCAAGCCAGATCATTAGAGCATGTGGGACAGTCCTGACAAATGCCAGTGAGTCTGGAAAGCCTCTAGTTGGGATGAGACTGAGAAGCTGTTATAAGTTCTTTGTCTTTTCTTCGGAAGAAAAATGTTCTCCCTCTGCTTTGCACTCACAGTTTAGGTAGACAGTGGTATCCTCTACAAGCCTTGGCCAAAACCGTTTTCATTTCCTTAAACTCAAGCCTACCATTGGGAATCTCTCTCTCACCATTTCAATCAGTGTTTCAACACAAATGCTTAAAAATACACACTGAAGTTGAAATAAAAAGATATTTTTATTCTCTCTTTAATGCCATTTTCTTTCTTTTTTTTTTTTTTTTTTTTTTTTTTTTTGTTGGATTACCAGTTCATCAATGCTTTTAGACTCAGTCTGAGCTGGAAAGATGACCATTGGAGACCTTTCAGCTGTACCCAGAACTGCCTAGTAGGAAGAACATGGGCAGAACTAAACTTTGGTGCTCTGATGTGTCTCCCCATGTCTAAAACATGTATGTAAGACAGAAAGAAAAAAAAGAAGGGTGGCCTAAATATGTTTATTTGCAAAGAGAAATGTATACAGATACAGTCACAGATGGAAGAAATGGGCTGGGGAAGTGCAACGCACCAGCAACGCAGATCAAGATGCTTGCAATTCTCCCATGGAAATTGGATGTTAAAAGATATCTTCAGCTGAGGTGGAGGAAGGTGGAGGAATGGGTTCTTTCATGATTTCTCCCTACATCTGTTTCTTTTTCTCTATTCTGAAAGTTGTTCCAGCATTGCGCCTGAAGTACCCAATTATGTTTGTGCTAATTGAGTGCAAACACCCAACAACTGGAAATACGTAATACCTCTGTATACTGTGTAATGAATGCTGGACAAAGAGGTGCCAGGGCTGTGGTGTCCAGTGCAAACATGATGAATGCAAAGGAAATTGCTTTATAGGTATCATTGACCAGCTGGGTCATTCATGTACAGTTTCATTGTGCTTCTCCATTTATCTTTGTAACTTCATGTGTTTCCATGAAAAGCGCCGTTCGTGTTGCTTCTTGTATCCCAGAGAGTCTTTTCCCTTTGTTATAACTCTCAATGCAAAATTTGACTGTAAGAAAGACATTAATTCTGGCAAATGGCTTGCAAAGTTTCACGCCACAGTGTGGCATAAAACAGTAATTAGACAAAGAAAAAACAATGACTTTTTCTTTTAAGTGGCAACATGCAGTCTTTCTAAGAAGAAACTACACAGTCCATGACTTTTCCCAGACTCATTAAAGCAGAAACCTTAGCCTTCCTGCCCCTTTCAAAACCATAAATTCTGTTTAGAATTACATGCCAACTTGATTTAAAGTGGCCGCTCAATCAAAAGAAAGTGTTGACTCTAAATTTCATTGTGTTGTAATGTGCTGAAGGAAGATATAATCTGTTTTCGTGGACAAAACGAGACTTAACACTCTTCTGATTCAGACTGTCAAGTTTTTATTATTGGCATTATGAAAGAAAATAATTTCTTTGTTTCATCCATTAGTCCGTTTTTATTTAATTTTAATTGACCTTTTTTCCCCTTATAATTTTTTTTTTTTTTAAAGGAATTATTAATTGTTTCAAATGTAACATACTTGACGTCCTTTGGAACTTCTGTCCAATCTATGCACCGCTCTAGGTCATCATCATATATAATTCAGTAATAAGGTTTATCCAAACACTAGCAAGGCATAGAGGGCTGAGCCCTGCATTCTTTGGGCACTCGAGATTCCCATTGAAGCACTGAATGTCACATTCAGCCCTCTATAGCAAACATATGTCAATACACAGATGGTTGCAACAGCAGCATTTTCCCACAGACGTTCACTTGATATTTTGAAGCAAACCCTCTTCCATTTGCCCTCAGCCCCCTTTTTTTGTTCCCCCAAGTATTCCAGGCAATTTAACCCATAGGCAGAAAATTTTCCCCCAGGAAGGTGCATAGATACGATATGCGAAAGGGACCAAAAAAATAAGCTGGGAAGGAGATTAGTGAGCCAGATGGACAGATGGACTGATAGGCTTCATATGCAGAAATAGTTTGCATGGAGCAAATTCAGGAGGACATTCAGAGAACAGATTTTGGCTTATAAATGAGATGAGTTCGAAGTGGGAACCTGTTATTCAAGATAGATAGGCTTCGTAGGCTGGGAAATAAAGGTGATACTTAGCTCTTTTCCCCCAAATTCTCTCCTCCTCCCCATTCCCCTTACACCCCTCAATATAAATATAGAGAGAAAGGGAGAGAGAGATTTTAGCTGGAAGAGAAATGTAGATGACATTGAGACAAACTGAATAAAAGGAGCATCAGTTCCACAGGCCCACACTGGTCTCTAAAATTCAGAATTGAGGCAGAGAGTATTAACTCTACATCGTTAATACTTAATTTTAGGCCACAAATACAGGAGACTAAGGGAGGGGGATGTTTGTCTCTCTGTGTCAGTCTCCCTTTGCTCCAAACTGAGATTGAGAGAATCTCATCCGTCTGTTGGTCAGCTACAGAAGGAGCTTCCTAACATTAGACACTTGCTTCTTCCTTTCTCCTTTCCTACCAGCCCATACTGGCACCTTCCACGTTCATAGGCTGTGAATCAATCTCAGGTGCTTGTTAGTATTGGAAATCCTTAAATCTAGGGAGCTTAAGTTTGAAGGTATGAGCTGGAGTTTTAGATTAGGCCAAATCTCCTGGGAATGGTACCAAGTCATTTAGCTGAAAGAACCAAAACCAAGCAGATGTGATGCTTTTGTACACAATCTGGAACAAAAGTTGGAACACAGCATCTGCTGCAGTGGTATGCAGAGAACGTAGATCCAGGCCATGATTCATTAGTTCAGCTTCTCTGAGTTCCAGTGCTCAGACCAGACTGATGGCCCTGCTTCACACACTGGTATGTGGATGTCCCATGTGTATGTATATATATGTGTATATATATATATTCTCCAGACAAAATGTAGTCAAAGACTATTCTTTTCCCAAAGATTTCAACATCTAAGTAGTATTGTTTCACTGCTGTACTTGGGAGACTCATAGAGGAGCGGACAGACCTCATTTTCTGACTCAATTTTATGTCTAGGAATCAGAACTGCCACAAGAGACTTAATTGCTGCAAGATATATGAGAGAGATAATGTAGCCAATTTTTGGGGGGAGCTTATTCCAATGATTATCTGATAATAGAACTGCAGAATCACAGCATATCCCAAGTTGGAAAGGATCCATAAGGATCATCAAGTCCAAGCCCTGGCTCCACACTGCATCACCCAAAGATCAGACCATATTTCTGGGAGTGCTGTCCCAGCACTCCCTGAGTTCCAGCAGCTTGGGGCTGTGCCCACCACCCTGGGGAGCTGTGCCATGCCCACTACCCTCTGGGCAGAACCTTAAGGCTTAATATAATTAATTCTCCCCCAGTTCTCCATTTAGCTTGTATCATTAACTTCTGAGTAGTTTGCTGACTGAGATTTCCTCTTCAACAGCCCACTTGACCTTCCTGGCCCTTCATTCAGATCTCTGCCAGACTTTTGTGACCATCAGATTTCAAAGTCCTTCCTTCACATCCTCTCCATTCCTTCCTGTTCTTCCATGGGCCTGGTTTCTCTTGGATCCAACACATTTACACCCTACTTTTCTCTCCCTTTACACATCTCCTCAAACATGCAAATGTCTGAATTAATACAGGCTCATCAGGCTTTGCTGCTGCTTCAGCCTTGACTCCTGCAGGCAGGCAATAGGAACAGTACTCACGGTGTCAGTCAGGACAGCCCTGATGCCTTCAGTACAGCTATCTCCAATTTACACCAGCTGAGGATCCAGCCTTTGGCAGCCAAAAGTACTAATGATTTTGCAGAAAAAAAATGGGTCTCTCACTCTTTTTCTCTCTCTCATTTTGGTTTTTTTTTTCCCTCTCAGCATGAAAGATCTAATTACAAATGGCTGAAGGCTTACTACAAATAAAATAAAATAAAAAAAATAAGATAGGGGAAGAAAAAAAAAAAGAAGATGCCCTTTTGACTCTGCATTGTCTGGTACTAATTTGCTAAAAGGAATCGTGTCTGTATATTCATCCAAATAAATATTTCTTCTGATGAATATTGAGAACAACTATTTAGTGAAATATCTTCATGAAGGCATTTAAACTTATTTTCACAGCCGGGAGATTTTTCAGGCTGATTGATAGTACCAGATATCAGTGCTAGAAATGATAACAGTATTACCATAGCATCGTGTTAACAGAACAACCTGGTCTAGACTTCCGCTCTCTAGAAAACCCATTTACCTTACCTCCCAACAACTTCAATCCAGTCAATGGGATGTGTGCCATATTTTTTTATTTGTTATGATTATATTAAGGATGACAAAGCAGCAAAGGCTAAAGGCTCCATGGTTGCTGACAGACTTAACACTGTGTGGGCCTTTTCTCTGACCCCGAGGCAAAGTAAAGCAGGGACTATTTCTGCTTCTTCCTTGGAACCCATGATGAGGTGTGTCATAAAATGTCAGCTGGGTCATGGCAGGGGGATGGTTGCTTTGTGATGCTTGGTGGACCCCGAACATCTGGTCGCTAGAAATGGCAAAGGGACTTCTGGGAATGGAAGAGCTGTGCAGGTGCTGATGCCTGGAGTAGGAGACTGAAGGAGAGCAATTCAAGATTCGTGGTCCCAGTCTTCAGTGTAACTTCAGAAAAGTCACTTTGTGGATATAGACCTCAGCAGACTGTCCAAGGTATGGAAGCTTTAGCTAGAGCCAGGAATGGAGCTGGTGCTGCCTGACTTGTGCTGTTGGCAGCCTCAGCTGTAAGTCCAATCTCCCTCAGAAAGGGTCAGTGTATGTCACCCAGGATGGTGTGCTCAAAAGGAATGTTTTAATTCATGCCCATTGCTTTTTGTCTTGTCAAGTGGTATTACTAAGAATCCCTTGATATCAGCTCTGGAGCTGGAAGTAATACAGATGTAACTGAGTGTACCTTCTGGAGATGTGACTCAAGGCAAGGAGGGGTTTTCTAAAGCATTTCCTTTAGTTCTGTGCGCTCTTGTTTGGGAAGACACATTGCACATTTGGTGCGTTAATACTGAACTGAACTTAACCCTGATGTCTTCAGCAACTAACATCAGCCATTGAAATCACGTAGAATGACATTCTGTCTTCTGAAAAGAGTACTTCTGAGATGTGGTGATTCAACACCACAGTGGACCTCAGTAGAGTTCTCCAAACTTTGAGTAAAGCACTACTACTCACGGAATTTAACGTTTTTATTCATACATTGGATTCTTATAGTAGGCTTTGTTTGGCTAGTCACTGACAAGCAGTGGCATTTGAGATACTCTAATATGTATGCCCAAGGTAGATTAGTCTGACAGAAGGCATATGGGATATCACCCTTCACTCAGAGGATGGTGACGCACTGGAACAGGTTGCCCAAGGAGGCTGGATGGCCAGGCTGGATGTGGCTCTGGGCAGCCTGGTCTGGTGGTTGGTGACCCTGCACATAACAGGGGTGTTGAAACTGGGTGGTCATTGTGGTCCTTTTCAACCGAGGCCATTCTATGATTCTATGATTCTATGATCTGCTTACTTATCAGATATCAGAGTCCTCCCAAACGTTACTAATTTGAAGAAGCTGAATACTGTCTTCAGTGCTCACTGATTTGAATAGTTTTGCAAAGAGCGGGGATGCAGAGAATCAAGTCTTTGAGTTTGTCTTGGAAAACTCACTTGTACTTGTGGAACAGTCACCTGGAGACAGTTCATCTCCTTCTACGAAGAGCTTGGCTATGGTTAATCAAATCCAGGCTATCTGTAGAGAAACGAATGGGCTTCTTTAATCCTACTGGCAGCAAGCCTGCTTTTTCCAGCCCTGAACATGTTTTGGTTTAGCAGATCATTGCTCATCCTCTTATGGTTTACAATGCAGGTCATGAACTTGCAGTATAATATTCCAGCACTTACGTTTTTAAAGTGCAGCCCATGTAGCGTCTTAAGTGGAGTAAATACTCAATTAGAAGACAGCACGACACCACCAGTACAATGTTATGTGACAGGGAAACCAGGACAAGTAATTGTATTTGTTTAATGTAAGAAATCGACTGGACAAGGGTATCAAGACCTTTCTCTTACCCTTATTATTTGTTTCAATTTTGTTGCTGGTGTTTTTCCTCCTGTTTAATAGGCAAGGCAGCTGACAACTGAATTAGTACTCTTTCCTTAGAATGCCACTGGCTCATGACAATAGCCTTAGGGGTAAGATATAGATAACTGAGAAGTTTTCTCACTGTTGTGATATATTTTTTCATATGGTTAATAAGGCAATTGGAATGACATTCTGTCACAGTGGTACAACCCAGCGAATTTGTGATTTCCCTGGTGTTGCCACTAGGAGGAGATGCACTGTGTTAATAATCCCCTCTCTTCTTGGCAAACACATTTACAGGATGTGACAGTCTGCAAACTAAAGCATCCTTTAGTGTTGCTAAGGATTAGCTATTGTTTATTACCACTAATGGGAAGAGGCTTAGGGCTGAACTGCTGTTGCTCCGCTGTGGATTTTGTTTCGAAAGCCTCAAAATAGTGCCCTTATATTCCAATCAGTGAGTTCAGCTCAAGTGACACAAATAAGAGAATTGCCTGCGATTAAGAAGAAACAATGATAGTAGCAAAAAATATGTCTACAAGGATTCTTATTAAATCTTTTATTAGCAATTAGAGTTTTCCTTACAATAAAGTCTATCAAAGCATGTTGAGCCCAGTTAGTTTCTGGAGTTATTCTATTACTGCTCTAAGTCAATATATTTGTACTTCATTCCAGACCAGCTGAAGACTCTGCCTGACACATTCACACCAAGATGTTCCACTCTGCAAGGTGTGAAAAGCAATGGGAGGTACCAGTGCTGAACACTTTGTGAGAGCAGGGCTTGTGTCAGCAAAGATCACCAGTGCCATGTGCCCTTCTTAGATAGTAATGGATAATTTCCCCAAAGCCTCAGTACGAGCAGCTAAGGTTCTCATAAAAACATTGCCTTAGCTCACGTGTCTATCACAGCTGTAGCGACTGCAGTGCAAAGATGCAATTGGAGTGGCAAAGGCTTTCCTGTTCTCAGTGGGCCGGCAGCTGCTCCATGGCAAGACAGGGGTGGATGGTGTGCTTATGCACAGGGACATATTGCTCGGTTGGTATGTGCCTCCAGACATATTGTCTGCACTCTGGGGCTCCAGCTTGCATCTTGCAAGTGAATAATCTGATCAGTGTCTAAACGCTGTGGTTTCAGCTGGAGCTTTGCTTACTGCTGGTCACTGGAAAGCACACTAACAGCCAGCAAACGTAAACAAAGGGGTAGAATTATCTCATCCTTGTTAAGCCTGGGGGTACAGCATATGCATATATGCCTATTTCTTTTTCTGCTTTACAGCTGTTGAAGTTTAATGTAGACCTGGAGCCTCATCATTTTACCCCAGCTTTGAGGACCACTGTGCTCTCAGACAATCTATCAAGTCCCATAGTTTAGGAATGCTCAGTATTTATCCTGTTCCACGGCACTGCATCTCAGTTTGCAATGCCCACACAGCCTCACACTCTTTTTATCTGCTTTCTTCTCCCACTGTGACGTCCCTTACATCCCTAGACTGTTGGTACATTTCTTTTTTAGCCAGCAACTGGTGGAGTCTGGTGTATGGAGTGGGGAGAAACCATAGTGTCAATCAATCAGAGGGTACAACTTAATGGAAACCTTCACTTTCATCAAATGACACATCATGGCCTCTTCCCAGAATGTGATCACACAGAATTACAGAATGTCAGGTATTGGAAGGGACCTTGAAAGGGATCTGCTGTCCTCGTCTCATGACCAGGTCTTGTTCTGCAAGCTGAGGACTGTGAGTTAGTTAACTAATATGGATATGGCCACTCGAAATGCCTACAGATGACCTGCTACTCCAAAAGGAAGTGAGTCACCTCTGACCCTGTGTCATACCAGGTCATCCAAAAGGATGAATTTAATACTCTGTGGAGAGGGAGATGGGAGTCTCATGCAACACTCGTCCCCCTTATATTGGGTTCTGCCCACTAAGCCTGACTTTGCCTTTCTCTTCTCCTTATTTATGTATTGTAAACCACTGAGCCTCATGCAGGCTTGAAGCTGAGCAGTTCAGAGGCAGAAACTGACCACGTCTATATTGCTGGAAGGAAAAAACTACATCCAAATTCAACCACGTTATTTTAATAGTTTCATTGAAATAAAGCACTGGAAAAGAGGAAGCACTAAATGACTTGGCATAGACTATTCTTTCCTTTTATACGTTAATTGTTTGAACTTTCCATTTCAGGGGGATGCTTTATTTCGAAATCTACTTATGTTTTTAAAGAGAATGATTAGGAAGCAATAAATTAGCCCATGATCCTACAAGCAGTTCTCTATAATTTAAGACGATGGAATCTCTTCACCTTTGTCTCACTGTTTAGGTGCTGAGATCAACACACGCAAAGATTTCTGCAGGATTGAGGCCCATCTGAGCAACGTCTGATTTTATGTATTTGGAAGCAATGAGCATATAAATAATACATCTGTGGGTCTGAGGATTTAATGGCATGTAGGAAACATGTCAGGGTGAATGCATAGTGCTGCAGAGCAAACAGTAAATTTCCAGTAACTGAAGGGAATTTTTGCTTTGAATAATGACACACGAGGGTCCATATAGTGATCGGTGATTGCTGCTATTTAAGTAGAACCAGATTCAATGAGCCCACTTCAATGACAACTCAGAAAGATAGTGCTTTGTTCTTGTAACTAATGCTGTGGACCCTGGCATCAGAGATGAATAACAAAATATGCTGGCTGGAAGGAAAGCCCTTCCAAACTGGACTTTGTTGTCTGCTGTAAAAAGCAGCACATGTAATGAGGTTTTCTATTATCCTGCAGCACTCTGCTCTATTGTTTTGGCCTTGGAGTGCTGGCAAGAGTTTTTTCCCTTTCCTCCTAAACACAAAAACCTGCTTTTAATGTGTTTAATTTTCACTCTCTATCCAAAATGAGGTGGTAGTTGAAGGTGATTTAGCTTTTCTGCAGGATGTGAAGGATTTTCCCTACACTCAAGAGAAGGAGATCTTCCTTCTGCTGTCGTGGTACTTGCAATTCTCAGCACCTGGGAACACCTTCAGGGATAGAAGGAGCTGGATGGGCTCCTTTGCATGGAGAATGAATGCTTCCCCAGCTCTTACTTTCACACAGAATATGGAAAGATGAGAGCAGTTACTTTCTATGCCTTCTAAATATTTGTTCCAAAAATCATCCCAGTATTCCACCAGTTGGGACTGAATTTTAAAAGAGAATTTAGTATTTGTGAAAGGTTTATCATGACAACTGTGGACACTGTTCCTAGACCTCTGCAGATCGACTGTTTCTATTGAACTTGCATGCCTACACTGTAGAGTACGTCATAGAGTAAGTCAAGGCTTGCTATCATCCGCAATGGCTGTCTTCATGCACAGAGGTCTTGAAGAAAAGAACCTCAAGATCTTTCATGACATAATAACAAGCACCATGTATCTGCTTCTAAATTTTTATGTCTCGCTGTAACTTAGCAGAGAAGGCAGGCAGTATTCTAGCATTAAAAATCTGCTTCCCCTCAGCCCCTTTCTGTCTCCACAGGAAACTGTTGACAAGTCATTTAAAAAATAGGCAAGATCAAATATATCCAAAGTATTTCAAAGCACAAAGATCTTAAAAAAGAAGAAGCAGAAGAAGACAGTCGGCAACACTGCTACAGAACACAAATTCAAAGATTCTGGCTGTGGAAAATTAACTACTGTAGACTGTGACTCCAGGGAGCAAATGAGAAGATTTTTGGAAGCTGAAGTCATGTCAATAACTACCTATACAGTCAGAGACAGTCTTTGATGAGGCCTGTGATGGCTTAGCCCAAATTCAGCAGCCTTTGGAGCGGAAGATTCTGAACATGATTCGTATGTTGATGTGGTCTGGGCTATTGAATCACCTTTACTGTCCACGTGTGGTCAAACCAAAGCAACTTACCTTATCCTATCTGGTTGTCCCAGGTCACCTGTTTAATCACAGTGGGAACATCTTACCTTCTGTCCTAAACTAAACATTGCCCAGGAGTTTTCCTTTGCAAAAATGGCAGTCATCCATCCTCAGACTTAGAGGTGCCCTTCCATACATTGGGGTCAAACACCTTCAGAGATTCTTTCCAAGACACAATATTGGAGTCAACACAGATCAGAAACTTTTCCCAGAAGGAATTTTGGGTGAGCCCACACAGTTCTGAAAATAAGAGAATCTATATCTATGGGCATGGGTTGCTCTGTTTCAGTTGTCTTCCTCACCAGACAATACCATGCATGAAAGCTTAATTTACTAGTGTAACTTTTGAACAGGGTCATTTCACTTGACTTTTTACTTCCACACTAAAATGTTTTTAGAGCTAAATGGTGAGAAACTGACATTTTTAGTATGTGATCAATCTGAGTATGCTTGACATTTCCAGGAGGATGAGATGAATTGCACTCTGAGAATCCTAATTTCTGCATGTTGACTGAAAAGAAAGTTTGGAGTGACTACCTTAGTTGAAAACTCCTCATTTTATCAGATAAAATTCTCTTCCAAATCTAAATTACAGCTGAGCTATCTCTAGCAATGTAGAAATTACCATACCGAAGTCTTAGCTGAGCTTGGTCTTCCTTTGAAATATAGCCCTAATCTTACTTCCTCTTTGATTTCCCCCAAAGGATCAACTTGTTACAGCTGTTGTAATGATAGCATGTATCAGACTCAGAAGTGATGTTGCTGGAAGAAAATACTGAATCCTCCTTAATTTCAGTGTCACTTTGGTATGTGAAAGTATGGCAGGGCCAAAGGTCCCTTGAGCAATCACAAAGAAATCCACATCATATACAAAGCCCTGCTGTTGAAAATTCAAAATGCCTATTTGCCGTGTGATTTTTTTGAACCAGTCCTTTCATCGGATTTTAACAGTAAATTAAAAATAAATCAAATCATCAGAAAATGTTCTGAGAAACTTTGTGCCAGACAAACCATAGAACTGGCAGCTTCTTGGATGAGAATTCTCTGGAATGCCAAAATGCCAAAATGCTGCTGCTCTGAAAATGTGTCTAGTAATATGTGGGGCAGAAACTGAGATCAAGCAAGTCTGTGGAGATACTTAACCATACAGACAACTGAGTTGTCTCCCTTTTCCCTTGAGGTACGTCAACCGCATCTAAAATCCTATCCTAGAATCAGCACTGAGGCACTTACCCAGCAGGTAGATTCAGAATGAGTTTTAAGATTTCACCTTAACCTCTTAGATATAAAACAACCTCAGCTAAATACTTATGTTTAGCGAAAATTTCTTGCTTTGTCTTTTGAGGCTAAGTGATAGAAATACTGAGACACTGTCTAAATACCTTGGTTGTTTTTGGCACACCTTGAAGGTGCTGGAGGCCAGATTCAGACAGATAATGGAAGATGGACATGATATTAGATGCTGTATTATTGCTCATGCCAATAATGTGGCTCTGTCTTAACACTGATTTCATGCAGTTGCCTGGAAACCCAAATTCCTAGGATTCTGGACCATTAGGCACCATACCAATCCAGAGCTCAAAATATGAAAGCAATTATGGTCCACTAAGGTCTTATATTTATGTGATCATTATTTAGTCTGCCTATATCAAGCAGCATGGTTTTGACAAGAGCTCGTTTCAAAGAGTTTGCAGCTACTGACTTGCTCTGCATTGCACAATATTTTTTTTCCACATCATGGTTTCAATGGAGTGCCTCATGAAAAAAAAGCATTACTGAATAAGGGCAAATAGATCAGACCTGAATCCTTTGAAGGCTTCTAGGGCTTGTGCTATTGACAGTTTCTTTCCTGAATTTGCTTTGTTTTTTGTGCCTAGTGAGTTTCTGACTGCTGTTTTAGAAGCTACTAGCATATTCTACAGAACACTAAATTTTACAGTACCCCTACAGTAACCTTAATACCTTTTATCTTGAATACTGTAGTGTCTGCACTTTTATTTATAATGTATTGTGCAGCCTGTGATGCTCACTAGTGCTGTACTTTTACCATTAGAACTCCAGGAAATGAAAGAACTGCAGATTACGTTATGAGAGGGGCAATTCAACTCAGTCATATTTGTCAGGGCAGTTTTCATTTAAATTGAACCCTGAAGTGATCTGTGCGATTAATGTGAGTAAACAGTTACTAGACAAAATGCTAGAAAAATCACATGAAGAAATATGGGCCAGGATATGGATATAATTTTTGTTTTCAACTCCTTGCTGAGTTTCAGAGT
Source organism: Alectoris magna (assembly GCA_030625065.1). Classification (NCBI taxonomy): domain Eukaryota; kingdom Metazoa; phylum Chordata; class Aves; order Galliformes; family Phasianidae; genus Alectoris; species Alectoris magna. The sequence continues at coordinate 110,598,837 of CM060562.1, read as the reverse complement.
AGACTGGAGGTCAAAGGATATGAAGAAGATAGGCAACTAGTGACTGAAAGTGACTGATGTCACACACAGTGGCATCAATGAGGGTGAAAACAAACTTAGATAAAGGTTAAAAAATACAAAATCTGAATTAGAAACAGTCATGTTTCTAACTCAGAAACATGACTGTTGCTTCAATGAAGATCTTCTTGGAGGTCTTCAAGAGCCATCTGGTTGTGGTCGTGGGCACCTTGCTCTGGGTGTCCCTGATTGAGCAGCAGTAGGACCAGATTGACCCAGAGGTCCCCTCCAACCTTAACCACTCTGTGATTCTGTGCTTCTGTGATTTATTGCGCATCACTCTTTCAAGTCACCTACTCCCCATCTTCAGTTCAACAGGATGATGGAGTGTTTGCTGTAGGCAGCTAGGCTGCATTCCCTCTCCAGACAGTGCAAAAGCCTCTGAAACTGGTTCACTTCTCTTGTCTTGTAGTGAGGCCGCAGTGAGAAGAGCAAAATGAGTGACACAAAATGCCTGAGGGACAGAAGAAAACATCTCTTGAGGTCATCACAGAAGTGAGACGGAGGAAGGGAACAAATGTTTAATGCATGTTCCACAAGGAGGATGGAGGGAACTCCATTATGTGGCATGACATCCATGACACAAATTGAAGGCTATCTGCTGTGTAGCTGTGTGTGAACATGAAGGGTATGGTGAGACCTGTGAGTCACCCACTGGGAGGTGCTGGGTACAGGCAGTTCAACCAGAGATTTTCACTTACGACTAAATATTCTGGAGCTGGGAAGATCAATCTATGAGTTTGTATCTGACCATTGCTAAGACGACTTGTATTACCTGAGGAACGTTGCATTTCTGTGAACCACATCATTGTGAAGAGTACATTTTCTCACCCGTGAAATAGATTATGGAGGATGCAGAGGTCCTGATCCCACTAACAAAGCTCACACTGATGACTGATGACAAACTTATTTTCAGTGAAATAGTATCAGTTTCTAAAGATGAAAGCAAACTGGAGAAATAGTGAAGATTTTCCTGTTATCTGTCAACAAACTACGCTGCAGTAGGAAAAAGCAGACTTGATTCTTCTTTCCCTTACCAAAGTGCAGATGAAGAGTAATGCCACTGAGTTCAGTGAAGCCTGTGTGAGTAAGAAGAAAATCAGATTCAGGAGCTTTATTGAAACCAGCTCCACATCTTGTAGGAGGCTACATTTCGACTTCTTTCTCACAGGGGCTTTTTGTTTGTATTTTTCCCCTCTGTGTCTCTTTATTTTCCTTTCTTTTGAAGTCTTAAATCCTATAGGTGACCAATCTTTCATCCATAATCTTCAGCATTCAAATTAAAAGGAATGGTCTATAGATTCTAGGATTTTCTGCACACTATGGCTAAATCCTACCAGAGTCCCCTGTGAGCAACGAAAGCCAGGAGCAGAATGTGAAGTTAAATTGATGCAATCAATGTGCCACATGCAATCATGTTTTGTTCATTGCTACTCAACAAACAAGCTACAGCTCTAGTTATATTTTGCCTTAATAAATTGTCATTTCATCAAGGGATGGGTTACCCAGACATGTTTAGCAATCTCAGTGGTTCCTGTTCTTATTAATCATTGTATAGCCTTGAAACTTGCAAATAATGGGATTCCATAAATCTCCCTTCAACGGAATACTTCTAAAATCCATTTTCTCAAGCTTGTGTAATATTAGAAATAAATATGATCATTTTTCATAGTGAACCTGTATATTGCTTTAAAGAAAATAGAGAGAATGGAAATAAATGCACTTTCCTCCAGTAACATTAAACAAAAAGGTTAAGCTCCTACTGACAGGAAAGATGTATGTGCAAGTGATTAGTTATATTTCTATCATAGTGCTTGTCTGTGTTCTTCTTTTGATGTTTAAACAAAGCTCTTGAACACACTGGGTTGTAGTCTCTGATGTTGATTTATAGGTAGGACTGAATTCCAAACACCGAACTAGTAGGCAGGCATTAATAAAAAGGAGAGACTTTTTTCCTGCTGGTTAATATGTGACTAAGCTATCCAGTTTTAGGCCTCAATCTGTCAAGAGCAGGTGTATAATAGGGGAGTCCTTGAGGCGCAAAGACTGGAGCTATACACAAAGGGTTTTGTTCAGCTGCACTCAGGACAAATGTTGAAACACCAATTTACAAAATTGTTTTGACACAGAATTATTTTATGGTTATTATGATACAGACACAAAAATTATTTAGGTTACTCTGGGCCCAAGAGAGTTGAGTAGGAAGGAAGGAGTAGAGCTCCACATGGACCTCACTAAATTGCTGTAGGTAATTGGGCAACACAATGGCAGATGAAATTCAACACAGACAAGCGGAAGATAAAATGCTCTGGGAGAAGAGTTTAAGTGCTGAAAATCTCATTGACTTCAGGGAGGTCAGATCCTTCAAGTGCTGGTAGGAGATGAACAAATTTTACCCTCTCAGCAGAAGTCTCTGTCTCAGTGAAGATGGCAAATATGTAGAGAATGAGGATCAGTATAAGTCCTTCCCTTGCATCCCATATGTGGTTAAAATCTCTTAAATTTTAGATGAAGACCAATCATCAGCAGCCAAATTATGCACTAGAAGAAAGCTATCACTCAACAAGTTATCAAGCTAAAGCTGAGAAACATGAAATATAATTGTGTTACCTTAATATAGGACTGTGTATGTCCCGAGCATGCTAAAGTGATAACATCATCAGTTTCTTTCAGGAACTTGAACAGAAGAACTCAGATTCCTCCTCCTGCTGCAGCAGACACAATAATTACTTAAACAGCTGAATCAAAGCATGTAGATAAAGATATGTCCAAGTATACTTACATATAAGTAAAAAAAAAATCTGAACACCAAGCTAGTTATGTGTTGCTGAGACGTATCCTCTCAGCACTAGGGAATTGCTTCTTGTTTCAAAGTTATATTTATTTAAACCTCTGTTTCCAGCCATTGGATCTTGTCACGCCCTTGTTAGCAGGGCTGACAAGCTCCCCGCTATCAAACATTTCTATGTACCTTACTCAGTGATCAACTCACCTCTCCACTTTCCCTTTGATAATCTAAGTTGAGCTCCTTAAGCCTGACATCGCTGAGCTTGTTTTCCAGCCCATGGATCAGTTTTGTGGCACTGCTTTGAACTCTCTGTGGTGTATCCACATCCTCCTGAAATATAACTACAATCTAAGTAATGCATATAGCACAATATTCCACTCTCTGGCTTCTAATTGTTTGCACCCCTTTTACAGACACAAAATTATATTGTGTTGATGGCATAATTGACTATGTACCTGTTTGGTGTCCCTGCTGGGGCTTGTAACTTCTATCTAAATGGCACCAGCCACTTGGGACAGCCAACTTTTGTCTGGTGTGCTTCTCTCCGTGGAAAAAACTCATTGTGGCATGATAGCAACTGGATCTAACACTGTTCTGTAAAACACGTAGGGTGTGCAAAACAGAAATTCTGACTTTCTGATGTCTCTGCTCCTCTGGAATGACAATGTGTTACATTACAGCCCAGAAAAAAAAATTGTTATTTACCGAAGATCATTTTTTACCTATACAGATTACTGTTACAAACTCTATTTGTTTAGAAAGGCTGGATGTCAAAACATCATCATGTGCTTAAAATGACTATAATCACAAGTTGAAGCTTTAAGGTTTTCAACTTCTATTTCTGAACTGCATTGCTCCCTTTTAATGAAGACCCCCCAGTGGCTCAGCAGTAGGTGGGACAAATCACAGCACGTAGCCTGGAATTCGGAAACTGCAGAGCATCCAATACATCATTATTTTTCTTTTTGCTGCAGAAATTCATCCTAACAAGAAAGTGACCTCTCTGCAAGTATCCCTCTGGACAGGCAGAGCTCCCAGGTCTCCACAGCTTGCTCCCCTTCTCAGTGTGCAAAATGGTGGAGTCTGTTGAGATGTTTATGCTGTAACTTTATCCCTATATGAGTATATGCACGTGTGTGTATGTATACATGCATTTTTACCACTTCTTTTTTTTACTGTGCGTACTCCATTAGGCATGTGACATTGATCTTGAGCTAGACCTTGATCCAGAACTAAATAAATATAGTTCTACTGATTTCAGCTGAGCTAAAGAAGGTTTAGACAGATGGATATCTGTTGCTTAAATTTTTTTTCTGGCGTAACTTCACAGATGTCCTTACAGATGTCAGGGTAACTAGGACCAGTGTGTCTGTAGGTTGCAATTGTATTGCCATCTCCACAGCTGGCAGTGAGCCATTTCAGTGGAGAAAAATGCAGTAGGGTTGAATTTTGCTCACACTAAACGCTTCAAGAAGATAAGGAAAACCAAATAAACATTATCTTCTGTTCATTTATCATCTGGATGATGCTTGTTTGCTAGATTAGGGAAGAAAAGCAACTAGATGAAATCTGAATGGCTGAGTGTGATTTTGTCTGTACAAATATGTATCAGGAGTTGCTCCAGTGATGTCAGTAGAGACGAAGCAGCACAGAAACAACCAACAAATCAAGCCATAATATTACTGCGAATGCAGAAAAAGAAGAATCAGCATTGTCTTAATCAGTGTGTAAAATTTGTCTTTTCCAGTCTGAGTTTTACCTGTACAAATCATTAGACAAAGAAATATAATTGTTGGAGCCTACTCAGAGATATAATGACAATAAAATGAAAGAACATAAAGTTGCCAGGCTCTCACTCATACGACTGGTTCACTTGGGTTTATTCTGGGTTTAAAAGTCCCCTGCACACGATGATGGTTATTATAGTCTCTTTCCCCAAATCACTCAACAGATTTCCCAAAGATTACCACAGGGGATAGGAGGGAGGAGACAATAGCTCAAACAATTTGTGGAAAAGGAAGTATCATCTATCTTAGACAGGATTTAGCATTCCGGACTGTATAGATTCAACAAGCACCTTAGAGGACACTCTATGAGCAAGGGGCTTCGGCTACGTTAGACTTCACAGTATTTCTCATGAGAGCCTTGTGTTTTTGTTTTCCTTTTGTTTGTTTGTTTGTCTGTTTCCTATAAGTATCAAAGTTTGTTAGAGTTTTCTTAGATGAATTTGTGAAATTAATACATGGGAAAAGATATATAAACATACTTACCTTTGCTGTAGAAGGAATATATATGTGAGTATTTCAGAAGGATCTTACTATTCACATGGAGCTTTGCTAGATTTGAAATCTTCTAAATTTTCTCCATGTTATGTGACTGATTCAAAGCCCTTGTGTTAATGCCACTGCAGAGTTTTGTGCTACATCCAGAAGGCCTTAAGGTTGACCCTATGAGCCACAGATCCTGTTGGAACAGGCTGCCCAAAGAGGCTGTGGATGCAACATCCATCCCTGGAGGTGTTCAGGGCCAGGTTGGATGGGGCCCTGGGCAGCCTGGGCTGGTATTAAATGTGGAGGTTGGTGGCCCTGCCTGGCAAGGGGGTTGGAGATATGTGATCCTTGAGTTCCCTTCCAACCTGGGCCATTCTGTGATCCTGTGATCCTATGAGCGGCCACAGCTCTTGCAGTGACTCCTAAGAAATTCAGGAGTCCCATGAGATGGCATCATCACACCTGCTATAGTGACAACCGCATTTCAAAATGCCATCAGGGCCCTACATTTGAAACAGAACATATTGAGCAATTAAGAAAGTTGAAAGGAGATTTAAAATATGTAAACATAAGCGGTGTGAGACCAACATAAAACAAAGCAGAATTTCTTAGGTATTTTTCAGCCCTTGCAATTGTTAAATCACAATTGTTCACTGATTACTTTGTTTTTAATGACGGGATCAATCTCTCACTATTTTTATATATAATTGCCAGAAAAGTCAATGTAATGACACACATGTGAATGTAATTCCCAAGATCCGTAAGTCTTGTGGCTGCAATCCCCTCTCACATTTATTAAACTAGATGGGAAAGGGACTTGGGATTTCTAAAAAGCAGAAAAGAAACCGAGCTGTGCTGGGGAAAAAAATAATAATAATGAGAAACCAGGAAACCTTACTGAACAGGCAGATTTGTTTTATGTGGAGTTTTCCCCTCCAGCAACCAAATGGAACCCAAACAAGTCTATTTCTCTGAAAACTTGTTCTACCTTCCATTCCCCAACCAAAATACATTGTAATAGTATCATAAAACAGATGAGGATGAAGAGCTTACTCTGATGGACTGCTCAGCAACCAAAAAGAGAGGATATTAATATACCTGGGAATCTCACAGTTCAAGCATTTTAATGCAAACTCACAGTTTGCAGGCAATTGAAATACTTCACCTAAATAATTTATATATGTATCTGTGTATATAAAAAAAAAAAATGGGAAAAACGAAATTTCATAATAGCAATAAGTCTGGCAATGTTGTTATCAGGAGATAATCACATCCCGTGGGGGTTCTCTCAGCTGTGCCTCCTTTTCCTTCTCTTCGCCAGTCCTCGTCTTGCCCCTGAGGTATGATTTTTCACATGATAATTCTTCCCGTGCCTTCGTGGTTAGTAATAATAATTAAAATAAAATACTTTATTCACAACTTCCCTGGGTGCTCAGAATATAGTCTAACTCCCTTCCTCCCTCTCCTTTCTTCTCTACCTCCGCTATTTCATTAAATGCCTCGGAAAGAAAGATAGAAACAAACAAAAAAAAATTCAATGAGTGGGGTTCTGTTTTCTGACAGAAAATGCAAAAGGCTGTTGTGGCTGTATTGATCGGGCTGAGAGAGCAGCATTGCAAACAAGCATAGATCTCCTGAGAAATGCGCACTGAAGATCCATACGTTCATTGACATTTTATAGGATGTCTAGACTTGCTAATCCACTGTGAAAAATGCAAGCTTTGTAGTATAAGAGGATGGAGAGGGGGCTGTGTTCACAGAAACAATCCTCTCATGTACCGAATTACCGGCAGTTTAATAAGGAGGAAACACGGGTCCAAGTTAAGACTTGGTTTCAATGACTTGGACACCCTCCGTATTTCCCAGAATGCAGAGCTGCAATTAGCCTCAAGCCAGAAAAAGGTTTTGAAAGGTTGGTTGAGACGCTGGCTGGATTTCGTCTGTGTATGGGGAGGAGAAGAGAGTTGTAACTGAAATTTTATAAAGTAAGAAAGTCTCTGTACTGAATGCCCCTTTCCAAAGTCAGACACTTTCCTGATCCATCTATTCCCCTTTCACAGCAACTTTTTTTCCCCCTGCAGACTTAAACAGGATAAAGTAGAGAAGGCAAGTTTTCAGTGGCCAGCCATCCCTTTTTGCCAGCCTCCACCGAGACTCCTGGAGGCAGAGATGAAAACAGAAGGAGGATGGGTTGAAACCACATCTAGGCATCATGGTGGAAAATTTGCAACTCCAGAGATGGAGAGATGAAGGCAATTTTAGGTCACATTTGTGTTTTTGTGCATTTACATCATTCAGAGTCCAGGTACAGCTGCAGACTGACTTAGAGAGCTCTGAGCTGGGCTTAATTGCTCCAGTATTTCAGGGACTGAAATTGAACTTCAGTTGTCGAGCAGCTTATTGTCCTTGAAGAAACATCCCCTTTATCACCAGCTTCTTGTGAAATGTTAAAAGAACCTAAAGTAAAAGATTATTTTTGTCAATCTAGTTTATTGTGTTAAAGATGATGAGAAGGACAGGACGCTGCTATAGCCAAGACCTGATGTCTATAGAGAAATAGATTAATCAGGTTATAATTCGTATCAGTTTGTCCTGAACTCCTAGAAGTGTACTAAAATAATGAAGCTTCCAGTATAATAAGGCATAGGTTAAACATTTTGTTGTTTTGACTAACTAGGAACAGTGTGGCAGTGTAATTAGCTTTCCTATCCAAAAGCAGAACTACAGTAATTGTCATTAACATCTCAATTCTAAAACCCCTGGGTTAATTCTGACTTTATTCTTTTGGACAGATTCTCTTAAAAGTTTCTGGGAAAGAAGTATAGGATAGAATACACATAATAATTCCTAGTTTACACTTTGATCATTCATACTATGCTTAGGATCTCTTTGAGAAAATATTTTCTGGCACAAAGAAGCAATAATATCACAAGTTTGGTTTCCAAACACGAGTTGAACTTCCCAGCAATTGTAATTCCTTCAAGAAGGCATTTCGTCAGGTAGAGTAAAATTTCAGTAGCTCATAAAGGATTTCTCTCAAACATAAGGATCGGGTATTTCATCAGAGCTGTAATTTAAACCACAGGAACAAACTTCTCACTCATTAGGACAGTGAGGCCAGAACCTACATGGAGATGGTTCAACTAGGTTAGGACAAGGTTGAAAATCTGCAATGGAATAAGCCTGGGCAAAGTATTCAAATCATACTGAAGTGAGACAAGAGACAATCTCAGACTTCAAAGGGAGATACACAGCGTCCCTGTTATATGATCTGTAGTTCATAAAAGTCTTATCTTACAGTCAGGATGTCAGAAGGTTGTGCTACTCTATTCAGCTTTGTAGGATAGGACTTCACATTCTGGAATGCCACAGAAATCCCTTCACTGCTTACCAAGAAATGAGGTTTTAGTAATTTACAGATAGTGTGGGCTTCTTAAAGGGTGAAAGAGGCTACTAAAGTGCCTACCTTGCTTACAAGGAGAAATGGTTTGAAATTGAAGGAGGGAAGATTTAGGTTGGATGTCAGGGGGAAGTTCTTAACTATGAGAGTGGTGAGGTGCTGGAACAGCTGCCCAGAGAGGCTGTGGATGCCCCGTCCATCCCTAGAGGTGTTCAAGGCCAGGTTAGATGGGGCCCTGGGCAGCCTGGGCTGGTATTAAATGGGGAGGTTGGTGGCCCTGCCTGCAGCACAGTGGTTGAAGCTTTGTGATCCTTGAGGTCCTTCCAACCCAAGTCATTCTATGATTCTACCCCAAGGTCCCCATAAAGTAATGCAAGGATCCTCCAAAACAGAAATAGATACACTTCTTGGTAAACTTTTACATGCATACTTAAATTATTCTTTTCTGTTTATGCAGAAGAGGAAAATATCACTGACTGACTATGTTCAGAGTTTTTAACAATAAAGTTTAGTAATGGGAGAGAATGATTGGTCTGAAATGGTGAGTTTAAGTGCTTCTTCTCATTGTAGTCTTTTTTCCTGTCAGAATTTAATATTGGCATTTTCTTCCTAGTATTAACTTTCAGAATATTTCAGGAAAAATATCCAATTCAGTGGTGGCCTATTTTAATGGAAAACTCATATTAACATTGAATATATTTTCACCCCTTGCATTACCATACATCTTAACAGATGCTGAATCAGGTCTGATATTAATATTCAAGTGAAAAAAAAAATAATAATAAAAAAGACCTGACCCTTTCACAGACCATTTATGCATAGAACTGAGCAGCAAGCAAAACTCTCACATCAAAATTCCCCAGCCCTCTTAATGAACCAAAGATTTTCCAAAATACTGGTGACTTCAAAATGGTGGTTCACCAAAACTGAATTTTTAGCAACATTTTTTGAAATCCTTCCCATTTATGTTGATTCAAGTAGGGAATTAATAGATCAATAATAAGAAAACAAATCCAGATAATAAGAAACTAATTTGAAAGCTCAGATGTGAATACAACAAAAAATCAAGACAAAATATTCCAGTTAGTTCTCTACATATGGAATGACCCATTGGCTATTTCTCATTTCCACCTGCCTCAAGGAGATACTGAAAGGAAAAAACATTCTTTAATTCTATCTTTTTTTTCCTGGAAGCCAGGTGTTCTGGGAATCATAGTATCATAGAATGGCCTGGGTTGAAAAGGACCACAATGATCATCTATTTTCAACCCCCCTGCTATGTGCAGGGTCGCCAACCACCAGACCAGGCTGCCCAGAGCCACATCCAGCCTGGCCTTGAATGCCTCCAGGGATGGGGCATCCACAACCTCCTTGGGCAACCTGTTCCAGTGCATCACCACCCTCTGGATAAAAAACTTCCTCCTAAGATCTGACCTAAACCTCCCATGTCCTAGTTTGAAACCATTCCCCCTTGTCCTATCACTGCCCACCCTCACAAACAGCCGTTCCCCCTCCTGTTTATACGCTCCCTTCAAGTACTGGAAGGCCACAATGTGGTCTCCCCACAGCCTTCTCTTCTCCAAGCTAAACAAGTCCAGTTCCCTCAACCTTTCCTCACAGGAGAGCTGCTCCAGCCCTCTGACCATCTCAGTGGCCTCCTCTGGACCCGCTCCAAGAGCTCCACATCCTTCCTGTGCTGGGGGCCCCAGGCCTGGATGCAGCACTGCAGATGGGGCCTCACAGGAGCTGAGTAGAGGGGGACAATCACCTCCCTGTCCCTGCTGGCCACAAGTTCCGCTCTGTGAGAAATCAGCAACTGGTTTCCTTTTTCATGTCCCTCCAGTGACAGAAAAGTAATTTGCCTAACATCAAGTATATAAATAAGAAAAAATAACCACACACACACACACACACACAAATATACATATATATTTCCCTCTCACAGTTCCTTAAGACAAGGGCATTAGTCGAAGAGAGTAAAGTATGCTGAATCATGATTTGTATTCATGACAGCAAACTCAAAAGGAATTTGAGTTCAAAAACATTTATTTTTAAATTATCAGGTAAGAGATCAATTTCCCCCCCCCCAGAATTGAAAGCTCATGATATGTGAACATCTTCAGGAAACTGATTTTATTCCATTATGTCAAAACTTCCAACTCCTGCTAATAACATCAACATCAGGTTACGATAAAAGCTTAAACACCATTTCACCATAAACCTCAGTGTCACAGTCAGCACTGAGATAATTTCATTTAAATGCAACAAAAGCTGCAGAATCAGCATGTGAACATTGAAACAAAAGAGCACAACACTGGGAAGGCAGTTTAGGGTCACCTGTTGAGATCATCCAATCAACCTCAAACAAAAACTACCAAAGCTGAACTTTCTAAACTCACTCAAAATGAACGATATGAATTTTGGTATGTTAAGATTATAATTTTATTTATTTCATCAGTATCGTTTTTACCATAATAGCACAGTACGGCTCGATCAAGGACATCTGCCTCACCGGAATATAAAAGTGTTTTAATGAGGAGTGAAGACGAAAACTCTGCCTGGTGTAATGTGACTGACACCGAGTCACTCTCCACATATTTGTTCACAGGTTTCATGTCCCAGTTTCTGATAGAAAAAAAATAAACAAATAATAATTTAAAAGGAATCTCAGGTTTCTCAGTAAAGAGCAAAACAAAACAAAACAACAACAAAAACAAGAGCACGTGACCTGCATATTTATTTAACCTTGAAAACCAAGTTAAAACCCTTGTAATATATATATGAGTTGTATTGCCCTCTGTTGATCCCATAGCTGGGAGTTCTATTGGAGATTTACAAGGAATACACTGAACTTGACAAAGAATTTCTTCTTTTTTTTTTTAATCTGATTTTCTATGAATTTCTATGATTCTACGATTCTGGCCGCTGTAATTAATTTGATTCACCTTTTGTTTTGGTTCTAAACTCAAGCTCTAGGTTATCAGTACTGCATATATGCTCATTCTCTTCTGGACTGCCATGTACAGCAAGTCAAGTAACCCATTTGTAAAGTCACTTAGGTAGCAAGGAATCTCAAGAGATCATCTGGATCAGCACCCTGCTCAAAGCAGAACGAATGCTGTATTGGATCACTAAGTCCTCTCAAAATGTAGGAACATTATAGGCTCGCATTTTGCAGACTGGACTTGGAGAAGTAGCAGTTCAGTTTGATGGGAATCTGTCCTCTATCTCTCCCTTACAAAATGCTGAAATAAAAATGTAGCTCAAAATAAGACAATGTCTTTTTCTGAACATTTTTCCTCTTCTTCTCTGGCTTATTGATCCTGATGTACAGTGTACAGTATAAAGTGCAAAAGGAAAGCTTACCCTGTTTACAGCAGAGAACTTAATATGACATTTCAGACTTCCCAGGTTCACTGCTTCCACCCAAGCTAAAAAGAATTAATTCTAGCAACGTATATGCTGCTATCACAACTGTACCCACAGAGTATGGCAAATACTCGTTAAAGCTATAGTTTCATTTTATAGAATCACCCAATTTAGAGATGAAAAAGCCTTGCTAGTTCAGCTAGTCCATCCCCTTGTCAATACAGAATTGATCCTTACAGTATTCTCCAACTCTTTGCCTACTCCAATTTTAAATAATTCAAGTATTGAGGCTTCCACTACTTCTCTTGGGAGAAAATTCCAGTCAAACAGACCTTGGGGTCTGGAATAGATTCTTCTCTTGATCTTTAGCTAAAATATTCTTCTGCTCAGTTTTGCAATTATATTCTCCTGAAGAGTTTAAGGACAAAGTCCAGGAAAACAGCACCAAACCCCTAAACAAATGCATCCTTAAAATAACAGCGCGTCGGTCGCACCAGTGACAGGCACAAACTCCCCTTCACAGAAAACGTATTAAATATTCAGGAAAATGTTCAGACCAACTGTCTTTACTGGCAAATAAATTAATGGTACACGAAGGGGTTGATGCACTTTACTGTGCACTGACTTTTAGTTGCATTTGAGAAGCTCATGCACAGTAGAGGCACCAATGGGCAGTGGCAGCTGTGATGCAAAACACAGATGAGTTTTGCTCCTCGCTGCACTACTGGCAGGAGGTGAGGTCGAATACTTTAAGGTATCTAAAATGACATTAGGGGTGATGATGTTAAATGAACTTAATTGGGACCCTACAGATTTGGTTTGGCTTTGAAGTTGTGAATTTAGTTTCCTATTATCCTGGTTATACTGGTGCTGCTTATGAGAGAGATTGGTGTGAATATGAAATAGGGTGAAGTCTAAAATAAAATGTTCTCTGCCCAAATAGAAAATGTCGACAGAGGAAAATGACAGTTCTTATTTCTTCCCTAACAATTAATTCCTAATAGTAATAATGCTGTTTTCCTAGGAGAAAATTAATGAGGACCTAGTGCCTTACAGACACCTAATTCCCATTGATTTCGATGTGACTTAGTGTCCTTAAAGCTTTTGAAGCCAAATGACTAGCCCAAATTCTTCCTGGGTTGAAATGGTTAAGCCACGAATTCCAAGCAGTTATTTTGATCTGTGTGGAATAATTTAGCCAGAAAGACATCCCCATGTTTTAAGTCAATAGCAACAAGAATTCATATTATTTCTCATTTCATACAAGAGGGGCACAAATTGTTCCCCCAGAATCCTGATGGACATGAGCCTCACGGGTCTTAATGCTCTCGTGTGTGACAGAAACACTCTGTGGGAGTCACTTGTTCAAGGAGAGTGCGGCAACGAAGGCTCACCTAACACTGAGCAAATTAACATGGAATAATAGCCGAAATTTCCTGTCATATGTAGGCCATTCTCCTGCAGCTGAACTATCTTCTGCAGACTGTAACTCAGGAAGGCTGTGCTTCTGGGTGAAAAAATAATATATAGTACATGGCTGTTGACTAAATTATTAACTTGTAAACCTTAGAGAGAAGCTAACTTATATAAAAAGTCCAAGCAGATAAAGATATACGGGATCATTATGACAGTGATAATAGTGTAAGAATACAAGAATGATAAATACATTACAAGGTGTAACATATGCTTTATTTTTGCTTGATTGCTTAAACGAGGTAGCAGTGGGAGACCACTATCCTATGATAACGTTCTGCTCCATTAATGTTATAAACCAAAATAGAATTACCCCCAACTAATACATGGGCAAAAGTGCTGTACATCAGTGGTGTAGATATTGTTCAGTGAAGGGCATGAATTCTTGCACTTAGGGTGCCTATAACCAGGGAATAACTCCAGCAACATGCTGCTTGAATTTATGAATATGATTACAATTGTTTTTTCATTCTAATGCACCATGTGCCCAAATCAATGTGGAAGCCACAGAATTTTTCTTTTTTTTCCCCTTTGTCTGCATAACAAGTGCACTTTAAGATCCCATTCTGGGTAGGGATGTATCTGCACCCTTCTGTGAGTATGCAGACATGCTTGTGTGTACATCTTCAAAACCCACCCTGGAGCTTCCTGAGCTGGGAGTTGATTTGCACATGGGTTTTTGAACAGCAGCTGGGGGAAGCGGGAGCAAAAGCCCCTCTGGCAGCCAGTCTGAGGATAGTTCAAAGCACCCAGAATTTATGGCAGAGTCTCTGTAGCAAACTGAAGCCAACAGATACTTCTCTCTGGCTATGTTTGTTAAAGCCTTTTATCCTCCATAATAGAGTGGTCTCATCCTGTTTTCCACTCAAAGATGGTCCTGAGACCAACTATACTTAGGGCATGAGTGCTAGCTGTTCCATGCCAACCGATACACGACATGACTGTAGCAGTTAGTTAAATCATACAGAGAATTCACTTCAGTGCCTGAGCCCATTTTCCTGGTGCTGTTCAAGTTACTAGCAAAGGAGTAACCTACAGGTATTATCTCCAAAGCTGACACAATGTGATGAGAGCATGGTGTGAGCAGACCCGTGCTGTGGTACACTGAATATGCACTAGTAAACTCACACACAGAATCACGAAATCATTCGACGGACTTTTAAATGTCATCTGGTCCAGCTCCCAAAGTCATGATGGGGAAGGAGTTTTCATGGGTTTCTTTGGAAAGAATTCCGACTTGGAACGTATGTGAAGCAGGAGTTGATGATAACAACAAAATGGAACTGGCTGAAACAGTGAGCATGTCTCCTAATGTACCTATTTCCTCCCTGTGGCTTGATAAACATGAGATCGGAGGGTTACTTAAAAGACAGAAAAGAAAAAGAAGCAGAGTAGAAAACACTATGAACACCTCGTTGGAGATATATGTTTTCAAATTTCAAATTAAAATATAATTTCTTATGTTATTAGTGAGAAGTCAAAGTCATTGGCTTCCCCTGAGACAAACTGGATCGCAAACAAGTCTGTATTCCTCATCTTCTTTCTCCTGGAAGCTTTCTCTGTCCAAAAACTAATTTTTCTGTGAGGTAGAAGTTATTTCATGGCTGAGCAGAAACGGAAGGCAGTAATGCTAATTTCTTTTGCATGAAAACAACTTCAATTTTTTAAAGCCAGAAGTTTTTGGAAATTAAAATTGACCCTAGGTTTTGATCATGCAAAAAAGAGCTCAGGCAAACATCAAATTTTGTTTATATACCTCCTGTGAGTTCAGGGGATTTGGGGTGTTCTTGGGTGTGTTTTTTTTTCCTTTCACTTATTAAGCAATATAGAAATGTGTGAAAATTTTATATATGTCTCCAATGGAAAGAGAGTATCTCAAAATCATTGAATCATAGAATCATTAAGGTTAGAAAAGACCTCCAAGATCATCAACCCAACTGTCCACCTAACACCAATAGTTGCCCACTAAACTGTGTCCCTTAGTACAACATCTACACATTTCTTGAACACCTTCAGGCAAAATGTATTTTAGTTTCTTTTCTTGTGTGTGTGATTTTAATGTCTGCTGCACAGTAACAGATGTCATTGGTCTACAGAAACTCCAAATGAGAGTTATCTTCTTTTTCCCTTCTGTGATTTGGAGAGGAGAGAGTTTGTTCCTCCTTGTCCTTTTAAGCATTTGTCTTTTTAGACTTCTTTGTAGATACATCTTGGTCATTACATGCAATACCAATATGAAGGGATCATGTGAAATACCTTAGGATATTTAATTGAAAAACAAATATCTCTCTGAGTTTCTGCTCCTTCTTGTGTCTCTGATGGGTTTGGGCAGTTTCCCTGTCACATCTCCATCATATCCAGAGTTCTGATGGAGCTCTTAGATGGATTACACTCATAAGAGACATCCAATATGGTGCACTTCAAATAATTCATTAGCAGGATTAACATGAACAGTTGAAGAACACTGGAGCAGTTTCTCTTAATTGATTGTTTTTAAAAGACAAAAATGATTCTATAATTCTATGAATATAGTACTCTTGTATTTAAATTTTCTGCCAGGATGGAGAATCCACATGAATATTTTCCTTTAAATTGTTTTGGCAAGGAAATACAGGAGGAGAGGAAGGTGTTTGTATGCACGTTGTGAACACAGACACAGATGAGGGCTTTCAGTTGTTTTAAAAGAGCTGGATGTACCTGAATATGCAAACATACCCTTGTCTGCTTTGGTGTTTACACCTGACTCAAATGTATACAAACACAAAACAGACAGGTCATTACATATTTTTGCATATATATGTATTTATGCACGAGCACGCAGACACACAGCCGCGTGTTTGACAGATCTAAGGAAAATAATGCTTTGGATAGTCGACGCATCCAGCGTTGCTCTCTCTGTAGACAGCAGATCTCCTTACGTGGTGTCTGGTCTTTTCTCTGTAGTAAGCACACTGCTACACGGATAAAAGTGGAAAAGCGACAAATTTTGCTTGTCTTTTTCACACCGCTTGCACTGGAAGGGCTCCTTATTCAGACAGTTATAAAACAACTAGCCACATCTTCCACGATCTTGGGAAATCAGATGAACTAATCAAAGCTGAATTTAATCCAAAGGTCATCCAAAATAAGCTTAGATCTCCAGTTTTTATGCTGGAGTAAAGGCCCAGGGATCAATGCTAAGGCCTTTGCTGATGCTTTCAGTTCTGACATAAATCCAGAAACTAAATTATTCTAACTCAAAGGCAGAATTTCCATTTTGTTTGTTGCAACCTTACCAAAGGTATTTTCCTGTTTAAAACTAGCTGCCGATCCCAGAAAAGGATTTTGCTCTCTATCCAGTGGTAGCTTGGGGTAAACTTGAGGTGACTTTAAGAGAAGCAGACTTGGAACTCAAGTTCTGCTTCAGTTCAGAGCCTGGGTTAGCTGCATTCCGGATTTTATGGGTACTTCTATGAGCCTGAAGGAGTTCATAAGGTTGTCTGGACCAGAGTAGAACTTCAGATGAGGGCAGAAAACTTCTCTTTGGAGCATGTGAGGGTTAAGTTAATGACCCAGTGAGTGTACATAAAGGCCAGTGATGAGCTATCTGTTTTGTGCTTGAATGGGAATGCATGAAGGGCTCACAGTCATAGAATCATAGAATCATAGAATTGTTCAGATTGGAAAAGACCTTCAAGATCATCAAGTCCAACCGGAACCCAACCATCCTACCCTAACTCTAACAATCCTCAGCTAAATCATGGCCCTGAGCACCACATCCAAACAGTTTTTAAACATCCAGGGATGGTGACTCAACCACCCTGGGCAGCCCATCCCAGTGCTTAACAGCCCTTTCTGTAAAGAAGTTCTTCCTGATATCCAAACTAAACGTCCCCTGGTGCAACTTGAGGCCATTTCCCCTCATCCTGTCATCTGTCACCAGTGAGAAGAGACCAACCCAGTCATGGAGAACTGATAGATGCCTCAACATTTCAGTGAGTTTTAGCCAGACTGAATTGTATGTGCCATCCATGATCAGCACTAGCATAAAGGAGTGGATAAAGGTACTCTGTTCATAGTGTAATCAAGCATCAGAGTAGTGAGGCAAAGAGAGTCCTGTTTATGGCAGTGTTTCATTCCATTTTACTTGGAGATATCAAAAAGCACTGCAAATACTTTGAGACCTCCTGGAGCACCAAAGCGTTATAAGAAATAACATCATGAAAACATTCCCCCCAGTTTGTTTGTTTCTTTTTCCAGGAGGTTCTGCTTCCAGAACACCAGAGTGAACACACATACAGGTGTACTTGTGTTTATGCAATATAAACATGTATATATAAAAGAAAGGTGAAATGTTCCTACTTTTCCTTTTTACAAGTCAAGAGACAGGCACTGAAGGAACATCCTGATACTTCTGGTCTTGATCCCAAGTTATGCTCTAAGAGATGTGCTAACTGTGATGTCCTGACTTAATTCCAACTTATATTCAGCTTACCTAAAAAGGTACTTTAAGGAGAAGGTGTTATCCTTCATTTCCTCTCTAGAGATCCATGGACACCTGCTATTGAGGGAGTGGTTGCAGTGTTCTACCTCAAAAGTGAATGAGAGGTGAGGCATCAATCCCATTTATTCACCTTCTGCCAGTGGACATGCACTCATGGGGCAATCACACTTCAGAAATGCAGGCTGGAAAATGCTTTGGGACTTTGTGCAGCTTAAAGGACAGAGCAGGGAAGGCAAGGAAATGGGGAAAATGAGAAATTAATAAAAGAATGAATAAAGATAAAAAAAAAGAACAGAAGGAAAGAAAAATTAGGAATTCAGAGTGTAGGAATGATTTCAGAATGTTCTAGCTGATATCTAGGGAAAAGCTCATATGTAGAGGAGCTAAAGCCCACAAGTTGCATGAACTCAATCTTGGTCTCATGGCTCTGGTATATTGAAGACAATTTAATGGTAATGGAATAAGCCTTTGCATTCTCAGAGATGTGAATGTTCCTGCTGATAGTTGCCCGAACATCACAGCCCATGGCATACACAGCAGTCCCTACATAAAGCTAAAGCTCATCTCTTATTCTTGCTGCTTTACAGAGGGAAATGAAGACAGAGTGTGTACAGGTTTAGTTGTGGTTTTTAGGCAAATTAAAAGCCAAACAGGTTTCTTCCTTTCTTGCCCTCAACAGAGATGAATGATAGCTGAACAGAAGCTGCTGTACCAAGTTCCAGATGTACTGAGGATGTTCTTTTTCAGCACAGGGTCATTTCTAAGCCCAAATATATCTAAAAGAACAGGTAAAATTAATTTAACATAAGAAAGTCTTTTTTTTTTTTTTTTTTTTCCCCTAACCAGACATTCACCAGACATTCAACATACAGTACAGCAGTCTTGAGCCAAAGCAGACTGTATTCTCTTAAGAGACATAACTGGTCTTTCAAATGTACAAAAAGCATCGTCTGTCTGTATAGGAGGCTGCCACATGTTATTAGAGAGTCAGATCAGCTGCATCACAGTATGAGTCAGGCAGAATTGTTCTTCCCTGTACGTTGAACTGTCAGTATCCTGAAGATTTCTGTAATATAAGCTCACATGGAAAGAAAAACTCTAGAAATGCTCTAGAATAAGCCTTTGCATGCAGAACTTACATACAAAGAAGGATCATCAATAAGATAGGGAGATGTGGTTAGGACTGGGAGGGGGTGTGTGGGAGAGAGCATCTCCAGGCTGCAAATGGGCTAAAATAATTTGATACATAACCTGATCTTTTTACCCATTAAAGCCATGACTACTGAGGGGTGTGGGCCATCTCCCCAGCTCTGTCTGCAACCCCTAACGTCTGTGGTGTTGGAGACCCTCCATAAAAAGAGAATTAAATCAAGTAAAAGCTGTATGTGCCCTTATTCTCTGCAAACATCTAGAAATAATTGATTTCACAAGAGCAGAGATCTGGGAGGCGGTGGGGGGAGTTTTCACCATCTTTTCACCATCATCTGCAATCGCAGTTCTCTGCCCATCTCCCTGCTCCCATCCTGCTTCCTCTCTCCTACCCTCCTCGCTCCTCCAAAGGTGTCAACGTCCTACAAGCCACATCGGTGCCCCGTCTGCTCATTGTCATTCTGCCAGTGTCCCCTGTTCCCTCTGCTCTCCAAAGGTCAGCACGAGGTCTGCTCGGGAGCGCTAATGGGCGCGCAGCGCTCAGCAGCCACTGCTGCCACTGCATCGGCACTTGTCCCCGCACATCAAGGCACACGCCTGCTCCCTGCTCCCTCACCTGCCCTCCCTCTCCCTCTCTGCCTTGCAAATGACTCTGAGGAGCAGAAGCTGGTGGATGGTTTAGATCAGGGGGGAGGAAGGGGAAGAAAAAAAAAAAAAAAACAAAACAAAACAAAAAACCCAAACCACTCGATTTTATTTTTTATTTTTTTTATTTTTTTTTTATTATTATTATTTTTTTTGAACCAGGCTCCCAGAGAGCACTCAGGGCTGCCACGCAGTGCACAACGCCTACCTGCTCAACTGCAGGGAAACAAGCTTCTGAAGGCTTTAATGGGATTTTGCCCGAGGCTGTTTTATTAAGATGTCGGCTTTTTCTGCTGCCTCTGCAGCTGACACCATTCACTGTCAGCTGCCCCCCTTCCCCCGTCCCCCTCCTCTCGTCCCCCCCAACAATGCACCAAATTACTCGCTTCATTTAGTGCTCATGGCTCAGCCCAGGCAAATGAGAGGAAAGAGTCCGACTTGACCAGATGAGTCTCGTCGAGGGGAGGCGAAAAGACACTGCTGCTTAACGGGGGGGTTCAAGCCAGAAAGGGAAAAGATCAATACCGCTGGGGCTCAATCCTGCTCTATTAGAAAGAATCATATTTCATATTTACATAGCCAATTTGGAAGCTGCATTTACATTCCTAATTTGCATCCCGGCTTTAAAAGCTCATTTGTAATGCATTGTATAATTATTGATGCCTCATACATGAATATACCGCATGGTGACAGGTTGGGAAGGGGAAGAAATGCTGTCTGTGTCTGGTTTCAGTAAACAAACTAGTTACAAGTTTTAATGAATGTTAGCTGGTGATAAATGACTTTCATTTTTTCCATCCTGGGGAAAGAAAAAAAGGATTGGACCTGGACGAGCTAATTAGAGGTTGTGTATTTCAGTAGCAGCAGTAAATGACATACAGCACAGTGGTGGAAAATGTACTGTGCAATGCCTCTTTCTCCCTTGCTGTGCATGAGTGGTAGTGGCAGACCAAAGGATGGTTTCATATCTAGAACAGGGTAGGCTGAAGAAATCCTGTCTGGAAGGAAAGGCATGCTTTGCATATGTTGGAAAACATCGTTTGTGATATTCCTTATTAAGTTCTCCAGGTTTCCATGTAGGCTTAAGGTGATCTAAGAGGAGAGGAATGGACAAAAACACAAGGAAGTTTTGAGGCCCAGCGTACTTGGGCTCACTGTTTTGTATAAGGAAAGCAGAAAGAAGTTCTAAAGCTGAGGACAATGTCACTGATCCAGACTGAAGAATCATAGAATCACAGAATCATAGAATGGGTTGGGTTGGAAGGGACCCCAAGGATCATGAAGCTCAACCCTCCCCCCTTCCCCCCCCCCCCCCCAGGCAGGGCCACCAACCTCCACATTTAATACCAGCCCAGGCTGCCCAGGGTCCCATCCAACTTGGCCTTGAACATCTCCAGGGACAGGGCATCCACAAGAAAACTGGGTTCTTTCTGCTGCAGAGGGCAGAGGTGGATATCAGAGACCAAGTGCCAAGTCAAGCCCTTTGACTTCCAAATGCTGAAGGACAGTGAGAGTGACTGGACATAGGAACACCCAAGAGAGTCTAGTGCTTTCAGATTTTAGTCGCTTGCTTTTTCCTTCTCCTATTTTGTCATGTTGCCTGAAAGTGTTTTGCCATTTAGATCAAAGCTTCAGAGCGACGTGTCTTGGATATTCCTTCAATCTGCACAGATAGATAGCATTTGAAATATACGTTGTTCTGATGACATGTAACAGATCAGATCACTCAAGCAGTACAGATGGAAAACTCAAAATATATCATGTTTTATCTTATCTTAGATGTAATTATTACTTTTTCCTTTATAAAAGGAAAGACTTTATAAAAATATGACTTTACTAGACGGTTATTTCCTCTCAGTTTATCGACCTCAAATTTAAGCATATATTTTACGTGAGTCACTTATGTCTCCAAAAATAATGGACACTCTAGGCAACTTCATTTCTTAGATTTCTATGAAGATGTGAGTTGTCTTCTGGATATATTCATCTTTCTGTATCCATACATGGAACTTAAGTGAGTAACATGGACTAGGTAGATGAACTTCAGATTACAAACCTTCTAAAAGAGAAAACATCATGGAGGAGTCAGGCTTGCTGTTAGGTTTTTATTCCACTTACCTGGATGCCAGACATACACCTGGCCTTACTCAAGGTAGAAGTGCAGTGTACCAGTGAAAGAGTGATCTGCACTTTCAAAACAGGACGTTGAAAAGTAAGTGATGGCTCTCCCTTTTCCATTTACAGGCCTTCAGGGGTACCCACCTCAGGTTCTTGACTACACAGAGAATTTGAGCACTTTACGAAGATGAATTACAGATCTGTAATCAACTAGATGTACCTGCTTGGGTCTAAGGAACACCTAAGGAGCTGAAAAAATAGTAATCATTGTCATTATATAAAGGTGAGTCTCTGAAGGATTTCCTTGGTGTTTTTCAGTGCCTTATTAAAAACAAGATTGCAGTGTACTTTGTGTAAATGCCTTCTCTGTGCTGGAGTAATGTGGACACCACAGTCATAGACAGTGATAGAAACTTTTTTTATACTAAGAAATCATACTGTACAGAGGAATATGTATATACATATCCTCTCTAGTTAAACATATAGGTAAAAAGTGTATGTATGTATATTCAAGCAGATAAACACAAATATGTATATTATCCTCATATACAAATATAGTTTTCTAGCATCTTTTACAGTTATAAAAGAACAAGTTTGCCTTCAGGTGTTTCAAGTTAATGATATGAAGAACCTCAGCTCCACTGTAACTGTTAAGCTGAATTTTATTTTGCATTTTGATTATAAATTAGAGAAATGGTACATTAACTCTGTTTTGAGGATGAGATTTAAAAAAGGACCTGTTTATTAAGCTGTTACTGCGGTGATATTTGCAGCACACATTACATTTATAATTGACTTATTAAAACTTATACTCTGCAAATTACAGAGATGGTACCCACAGGCTAAAAAATCATCAAAATACATAATGGCAATTTAAGAAGGTTTGTATCCACAAATGGGAATTTTTATCTGGTGTTCTCTTGTTGTAATGCTTTACTCACAGCTTTTGCATTTTCTGATATGTAGCTGAAATGCTGCAAAGGGATAATGAAAGGAAGGCTGGGAGGAACCAGGGCAGAGAGAGGCTCAGAAGAATGCAGGAGGTGGTAACAGGAGACAAAGAGCCTGCATACAGCAACATGAGCTGGTATTTCAGGTAGCCCTTACTTCAAAATTCAAGGTAAAGTAGAGAAGTCAACTGTGTTGTCTTGTACTTGGC
Source organism: Alectoris magna (assembly GCA_030625065.1). Lineage (NCBI taxonomy): Eukaryota > Metazoa > Chordata > Aves > Galliformes > Phasianidae > Alectoris > Alectoris magna. Next base: position 110,575,926 of record CM060562.1, on the reverse strand, counting down.
GTGACTGGGAGTTAGGGGTGTGAGGGAAAGGCTGTGCCCCAGAGGGAGGTGGGCATGGCTCACCTCCCCAGGGCAGCGGGCAGGGAGATCAGGGAGTGCTGGGACACTGCTCTCATCCATAGGGCTTGGATTTAGATGGTACTGTGTGGAAATGGGTTGGCCTTGGGGACCTTCTGCAACTTGGGAGGTTTTGTTATCCATGTTCCATTACTCTGTGATCCCTGACATCTTGTCTTCATAACACCGATTTAGTGTCTCTCTACCTACATCGGTAGAACTGTGGAGTTTCATACAGAAGGGATTGCAACAGAGTCAGAAATAAAGGCTACAAAAATAACTAACTGCCTAATCGGTTCTAATGAGCTCTTAATGACTTCCATTAAAATTCTTCATCTCCTAAGATGTAAGCTCCCACAAGAGTGCAAACAAGGAACATGGTGGTAAACCCAAATATATCAAAAGCTTTAGATTGATTGCTTTGGACATATCTAGGGACAATTCATTGATACGGACTTTTTTTTCCTGCTTGGTGACACAACACAAAGGTAGCCAATAGGTCAGAGATGATAGGTATGGAAAGCTACCAAGCAAGCAGCATGAGAAAAAACACTGTGCAGAGCTGTAAATGACAGCCTGAAAATCGGGTATTGAACAGCCCAGCCCTGTAACCTCAGTACTTCTGCTACTGTGTCATTTGTGATTCTGTGGTCACTGACTCTCTCAGGCTTGCCCACTGGAGCTTGTTTGCATGATTAAAGAGCTCAAGATTGGTGATTGATAACGAGATACTCTCTTATTTTCTGGCAGTCAGCTCAGGACTGACATTTGGATTTTTTTTGTGTGGAAATCGTTGATAGAGATGAAAAAAAGAGAATGGCTAATGATAAACAGAATGGCCATTGTTGAGATGTAGCTTAAATAAATATAGGAATAGGATTAATTTTCATAATAATGGAATTTAGTGATCTAGGGCCAAAAAGCAGTCATACATAACTGAGCAAACCATACTGAGACCTAGACTTACTGGAGAGATAGCCAAAAGCCACACAGGGCACCATAAGTTGTTTAGTATGTGGTATTCGATGACAATGTGAAGGCAGTGTCTTCCCTATTGAGTGTGTTGATCAGGTTTCCATTGGCTATAAGGGGAGCTAATATGTCTTGCTGAAATACAGACACCTACAATGCCACACTACAGACATTAAAATGTAGCTGCCTCAACATGGAGCTGAATCCTACTTTATCAAGGTAATTAATTAATGATGATGGGAGGTGAGTAGAATGTGTCATGTGCTACTAAACATGTCTAAAACCACAAATCTCAGACCAGAGTCAGAAACTGAACTGAGATTCCCACTCCCTGGCAGCACTACAGATTTGCCCATCTCTCTTGTAAAAGTTTAAGCACTGAGATTTAAGGTACAAAATATATGTAGCGCAAGGACAGTTAGAGAGGCTTCAAAACTTTCTAAAACAGATTGCCATGAAACTGCATATTCCTGGGTCTTACTTGTTAGAATCACAGAATCATAGAATTATAGAATCACAGAATCGTGGAGTCATAGACTCATAGAATCACCAAGGTTGGAAAAGACCTCCAAGATCATCCAGTCCAACCATCCACCCACCCCCCACCAATATTTCCCTAATGAACCAGGTCCCTTAGTACAACATCTCCACATTTCCTGAACACGTCCAGGGACAGTGACCTCCACCTCCCTGGGCAACCCATTCCAGCTGCAGCCCATTCCACTCTTTCAGAGAATTTTTTCCTAATATCCAACCTGAATCTCCCCTGGTGCAACTTGAGGACATTCCCTCTCCTCCTATTGCTTCTCTTCTACATTTGTAAAACTTCAACCATACATCTCCCTTTTTTTCTTTCAAAAATTATAGAACGATCAGAAAGAAATATTGGAAAAGTTTCAACCAGTTTCTGCCATTGTAGGGTTTTGTGCAAGGCCTATCACTGAAATGTATCTTGCTCTGACATTTGACAGAGATATGACAAGGCTTGTGTACTGCAGACCTCTCAGAGCCAAGAACACAGTCTGAAATTATGTGACATTCCCTTCACTGAATTGTTTATTGAATGTCACAAAATGTGGTGTGTCAAGTACCAAAATGCTGAGATAGATGTAGATCAAATATATAAGCATGTACATTTTAGCTGTGTTGAGAAATAGCTGAACATTCACTCCATATCTCACCCCTTAGTAAGACAAAACATGAAGCCAGCTACAACTTTAACTGTTAAGGTGAGATGATAAGATAAACAAGAACAAACATTTCAAATATTTACAGAAGAATAAAAGTGGATAAGGACAGCACTTGAGTAAAGAAAAGGGATCTGTTACTCAGAAATAGTAAAAAGTGACAGACATCATCTTGGAGTACTTCATCCAACCCATGAAATAACGATTATGGAAATACCAATGATCCTTACATCAATAGCTGAACCACAACACTTTGTGAGTCTGAGGCTGTAGCTATGCATACAAGACCGTCTAGTTTGTAGCATGCTCTCGTGGTGCTCATAGTGAGGTTTTTGTTCAGGTTGCATCACATCAAGAAAACATTTTTGAGCAAGGACATCCTGAATATGATCTAGTTAAGATAAGTCAGTTGTGCATCTAAAAAGCTCATGTAAAATCCTGGATATGGAGATGCCATTGCAAAACCGTAGTTGACTTCAACTCTGTCACGGAGGGTCATGAAGGTGCTCAGAGGGCTGGAACACTTCTCCTCTAAAGAAAGGCTGAGGGAGCTGGGCTTGTTCAACCTGGAGGAGAGAAGGCTATGGAGAGACCTCATTGCAGCCTTACAGTACTTGAGAAGAGATTATAAACAGGAGGGAGAACAACTTTTCATATGGTCTAATAGTGACAGGACAAAGGGGAATAGCTTTCAACTAAAAGAGGGGAGAGTTAGGTTACAGGCACAGAACTATTATTACACACAACATATGGATCAGTGACACACACACTCAAAAAATCCTCTTGCAATAGGTCGTGAGTTTAGAACTGACATGCACATGGTTTAATTAAATGATATTTAGGGGGAAAATCAGTGTGTGATCATATACAGTCAAAGCATTGTTGTCATGCTCATCTGACAGTGTGTGCACTGGATCACAGAAACAGATTCTTTACCAATCTTCTTACTTTTGAGCACTGAAGGGCAATTGAGGCACTTTTTTCAAACTCTGTTTTGCAACCTTTTCCTGCAAGTATAGTTTTATTATTTTGAGACTCTTGGTTATCTTCTTGGCACCAAGTAGTCTTGATATAAAGAGGTTAACATTTGGTATGTACCTTAAAAGCAGATCTGGTGTGACTTGGGCCCTTCTGAGCACCACCCCCCTGCATTGTATCACATGCTTACTATTGAGTGATATGCTTTACGTTGCATTCAGAAAATATACCCTCTCAAAGAACTAAAACAGCCTATTGGTTAATCAGAGGAGTGTACTGGAGAGGAAGAGTCATCCCGCAGTAATTTTGCAGGATAGCATTTCCTGGTAGCTGCTGAATCCAGTACCACTGCAGTACATTTATATTCCAATCAGGAAGTGCTGAAAGCACTTAAATAAACTGGAATACTCATCTGTCTCCTTAGGAATGAAGTGTTACTGGGGGTCATCATGTATGAAGTTTTAAAAGCAGGCTTGGAACAACCCTACACTGCAGAATATGGTGGTATTTTTCACCTACAGATTTTGTGGCTTTGAGTTCATGAAGTTACTTATTACAAGCTAATGAACATGCTCAGATTTCAAATTTCCAGAAAAAAAAAAAAAGGAACATCTCAAAACACATCCATTTGCTTCTTTATTATATCTATAGGGGCTGGTTTTTGAACCTGGGCAAGATGAGATGTAGCAGCATCTGTCGACAGGAAAAGAGGTGATGGCCTTAAGTTGTACCAAGGGAGGTTCTGGCTGGGTAGTAGGAAAAAGTTCTCCAAAGAAGTGGGGACACACTGGCACTGGCTGCCCAGGGAGGTGATGAGCTCCCCATCCCTGGGGGTGTTCCATAACCATAGAGGTGTGGCACTGAGGGCCATGGTCAGTGGGTATGTTGGGGTGTCTGGGGTTGGACTTGATCTTAGAGTCTTTTCCAACCTTAATGATTCTATGATTCTATGGTTCTGTCCTGGTGTTACAAGTTTTTAGGCCACTGGTGAACTAAATAAACAGAAGCCTACTCAGATTTGCAACAAGATCTGATTCCATGGTAAATAAGACAAACCACAGTAGTAGGCTTGAAGAAAACTCTACTACTGTTTTGTAAATGTGATCGCATGCAAAATTGACTGAATTCATACATCTCCTCTGACTTTTATATTGATCTCAAAAAATATCTGTGTACCAGGGTTTATTTATCTTCAAATGGCAAAAACTTTTGCCACTGAATTTGTTTTAGACCACATGGCAGCAGCAGAATTACTCAGAAGTAATTTGTTTATCACAATCTTAGAGGGAAGAGAGAGGAAAGGCGTGAAAACTTGCACTGAGTAACTTTCTTAATTTCAAATGCTGCCTCATTTCTGTCTTTCTGTTGCCATTTATATCTGACATAAAGTATTCAACACATATAAAATGTTAATCTTGACTAATTTAAGTCCCTGGCTGTAGATGACTTTTTCTTCTAAACTGTTTATTAAAAAGTAATATCACAGAGTAAAATGTATTCAAAAAGAGCCCACAAATAAAGGAAACATGAAATTATTTGCAATTTCATTAGATCCTGGTGGGGTCTTTGTCATGGACAGGTCTGGGCAGAGTGAGTTAGAAGAAAAATAAATAAATAAAAATAAAAAATAGAAATCCAAAAGGCATCAAATGTTTTTTAATTGAGCTTGGAAGAATTCCAAGTTTGACTTTCAAAAAAGGCTTTGATTTATGATAGTTCATGTTGGGCTCATGTTGTGCCTGCCAAAAACCCAAAGTAGATCAGAGCTTTTTTTGAAATAAACACAAGCCTAATCTGATGTAGGTATTTCAAAACTCCCACTGCTTTAGTTGTAACATCATCTGTTACTGAATGATTTATAAATCTTTCCTCTACAGGCAAATTTCTGCAAGGCTGAGGGTGATATATTTTAACGTTGGGACACAAGGACATGGTTAAACTCTGTATTACAATTGATGGGGACCCTCCACTGTTTTTAAAAATGTTTGTGGAATGGATTATCCCTGGTTTCCCATATATCAAACAGAAAGCAGTATCTGGAGTACAAGGTTATGATGGCACGTTGCTTGTTTGGTTTTCCACTATGCAGAGTGCAGAAAAAAATGATGCTAACAAACATTTTATTCTCCTTGATTTTCAATGGTAAATGAGAACAATTCCTTCTTAAAAGTAGGAAAAAATGTATAGTATAACAGGATGGATAATTCCATGGGTAGGATATCTCTTAACTCAGTTTAGGCACACCTTTCTCCTTGTTTATTTTTGGATAGGTTTGCTTGGAGTCTATCCTAAGAGACTGTCCATCATGCAGAAGGCAATTCAGTCCACTCCAACACTGGAAAGCATATTTACCCTCAGGAAATACCTTTCTCTCTGCACTGATTAAAGACAAATCCCAGATGACTACAAACAGAAGTGTTTCAGGGGCAATTTATTTGAGAAAGCAGAAAAGCAACTGCTGTTGGTTGCACGTGAAACACCTTTTGCCACCCTAATGGGAAATGCTCACTTTTTAAGTTGCAATACTGATTCAGAGGGTAGAACAAGGGATACTCTGAAAGAGTGGGCAGGCCAGTAAGTGCTGTTCAGCATAGCACTTAGTGCTAGAAGCCATGAATATGGTCCGAGACCAAGGGCACCTGCTCAAACTGAACTGGTTTGAATTACCTGGCAGCTGGTCCAAAGAAAGACAGAAATGAAGTTTAGAATCCACACCAATTTTTGAGAAAGCAAAAGTACAATTACCAAATTCTTTGAACAATCCGGGAAGTGCAGTGAAATGCTCATGATACGCTGATGCATTAATTAGCAGACTGAACTAGAAAAATTGCCACTGAAAATCTAGAAAGGATCATTATTATTATTATTTTTTTCCTATTCTGTTCAGCAATAAAAATCTGCCTTCTTGATTTCCAAGATTCAGTACTGAAATTTGAGCACTAACTACCATCATGGCAGGAATATGTGGTTAATCGATGTGGGCACGTACTCGAGGCAAAAGCTTTGGCAAATGAATAAAACAGATTGACAACAGGACATTTTACTTTCACAGGTTACCATTCTGGGATTACAGTAAGAGCAAAACGGAAATCTAAAGGCTATCACATTCTAAATGTTTCATGGAAAGTTTGGGTTTTGGCTTAAGCATTTTACTTCTACAAACTGAATCTTTTCTGTTCTTAAATATTTTTTCCATCCTATTGTCAAAAGCAAACTCTCTAAAGTCATATATAACACTTCATCACCTGCTGAATATGGACACTAAAGCTTTCATTGTCAATTTATCGAATTTGTCAATTTTGTCAAATCAGAAGAACCAATGAATCTGCAGTTTGAATGTAAGGATATCTTACATTTTATGGCATAAAGATACAACATGAAAAAATTGTGCAGATCTTTTCTCCTCTCCTCTCCTCTCCTCTCCTCTCCTCTCCTCTCCTCTCCTCTCCTCTCCTCTCCTCTCCTCTCCTCTCCTCTCCTCTCCTCTCCTCTCCTCTCCTCTCCTCTCCTCTCCTCTCCTCTCCTTTCCTCTCCTCTCCTCTCCTCTCTTCATACGCCTTTGTCAGGCAGGCAGACTGCAATATTAGTTTACCTCTCACTGAAAAGAGTTAATTGTGCATCATCAGTCATGTGAACCCAGTGATCTCCACGGCAGCAGTTTGGATGGAGTGAAAAGGATAGTTCAGTTTATTTAGTATGTTAATCTAATAAAATGATGCAATTTTATTTATATCTTAAGGGAGACATGCTGATATTATCTCAACTTTAGATGCATACTCGCTTGCCTGTACAGATCTGTCTTCTCCTTTATCAGGGTAATGTTACTGGATGTGGCAATGTATAATTGGAAATGGCAGCCTGGAGATTTTCTAAAAGCTTTGGCTTTTTTCTGAATACTGTGGAATTTCATTAATTATTATTATTATGAGTATGAAAAGAGGATTTGCCCAAGGGCAGTTTTGAGGCTACTTTAAGATTATTTTCCTCCACAGAAAGTTGCCAAGATTTCAAATTTTCTCTGTCTGGAGATTCAGCTTGTATGTGGGAGGTGGCTGAAGTGATTGTGAACATTTACAGCTATGGAAAGGAAACCTTGAAGATTGCTCATTCTCTTTGAAGCCATTTGTCTACCTGCAGTTGAGGCAACCATCACAAGTTGCAGCCTTCAAACATCCCTTGCTGGGGCTGCCACTGCCTTTGCCTTTGTACACTGCAGATGAGGAGCTGGCAGCAGAGTTCCCTATGCAAGATATATTCAGCTCAGGGTCAGTCTCAGAAGTGTGGTATTTAATTCTAACCTGGCATGTACCGGAGCACATCTTCCCTTCTTCAGAAAGCTCGCTTTGCAGTGAGGACCGAGAGATAGGTGGAAAATGGAAGATTTCATATGACTACTACAGTCTGAAGCTGAGAATCACAAAATGGTCGATGTCAGAAGGGATCCATTTTCTGACCCTCCACTCATTCAGGGCCATCAGAGGAAGTTTGCCTGGGACCATGTCCAGAAATCTTTGGAAATACTCTCAGGGTAGGAGATTTGACAATCCCTTATAAAAATGGACATTATAATTGAGGAGGACAATGAAAAACAGATCTATTTTCCTAGGTTATGAAAGAACATGGATGAAGGAAGAGCACACGTAAGCTTCTACAATGAGACAAACTGATAAACTGCACATTAACATTTTGTCAAAACCTGAAAATTCTCACAAACTTTTTAAAAGATACATGAAATCCTCCTCTCTGCCTTTACTTTTTTTTTTTTCCCAGAAAAGAGATCCTTATGGAGTAACTCTCTTCTTTCATCCTCTTTCCACCATATTCATGCAGAACAACAAGGACCATGACTCTCTAATTCTAAAAGCCCTACAAAAGATTCCCAATGGATGAGCAAAAGAGAAAGAAGTTTGGGTCCACCCCAGGGCTGTGAGTGACTCATCTTTTTGCAGCATACAAGCTCTTATGATGATTCACTTTTATTTGATGCAAGTTTAAAAGTAATTAGATAAAATGTGAGGTTGCTGCATTACAAAGCTCCCTTCACTTCAGTATTAGATAAAACCAATGTTGCCTTCAATTCTGAAGTGTCAAGATGTAAGGCTGAGTGTACAGCACATTATGGGGGTTTCACCTTCACGATAAGGTCTGATGGAGATAAAACTCTCTGTGTACATCACTCCAGAAGGGCTTTGCATACACTGCTGTAGTCAGTGCTCCATACTGAGCAGCTACAAATCAAATGAGATGTGGACTTCACTCCAGCTACTCAGTGTCATGGTAGCAGCTTGATAAAGACATAAGTAGTTCAGAGAGTCTTATGAAAAAGACACACCTATTTGTAAGACTATTTATATCTTTCCTCCCTAACTTACTTTCTATTTTGTTTTAAAGTTGTGTGAGGAAATTGCTTTTCATTTTATTCTGGGGAAGAAGGGACAGGAGGAGGAGGTGATAGGCAAGGAAAGTGTGTTAAATTTTCTAAATGATGCAAGAGGAATATCAGAGGATACCCCCTGCAGTCAAAGCTTCAGCTCTACAAATTAACATCCCAGGTGAAATATGCAGTCCAGGATATACACCTTGGATACTCAATTTGCTTTAATCCACATCTGTTTTCTATGGATTCACAAGGAGGCTCAAGGTTGGAGATACCTCCAAAGCAGAGAGTCAGCTGATGGCTGCACCCATCAGCTACAAAGGACACATGTATTTACAATAAATCCATGTCCAACGAACTTAGGAAGATCATAAAGGGATGAATGTAGCCTTTACAATACAATTCAAATTCTTCAGCAATTCTTCTTAATCACCTCTTCAGCTATAACCAGTGTGAAATTCTGTACCCTAAAGGATGAATCTGCTCTCATTTTGTTCTTTATTTCTTCTGCTTCCTTCCACATTCTTCTTCCTGCTCTAGTTTTTCACTTCTCCATCTGTGTTTTCTCAAGTCTTCCATCTGTCTTTCTCTCCCTAGAGCTACCACTGCCTCAAAGACTCACCTCAGTCACATTACTGAAACAATCATCAGCAGAAGAAACCTAGGGGATGCACAAAAACTTGAATGCTACTAAATATCCTTTTATTTTATGTTTGGTTGCATAAGTGAAATTTTGGGGAAATCTGGCACAGAAGAAAGTGCCACAAAACCAAGCAAAAAGGCAAAGATCTGCACAGTATACTGTGGTGTATATCACACTACTTTAAGACAATGTGGTTTCGGAATAGGACTGCTGCCTGACAAATAATTCAGTAACACTATGTCTCTAGGAGTAAATAAAATCAGGTCTATTATCTGATCTCAAATTCAACTCTCCTAATCTGACAGTATTCATGCCATCCACCTTTCTTGCCCTCCAAAACAAAATACATGTGTATTCTCATGCAACTCCTGGCTCAATATGCATCTAAGATTTAGTATTATTTACACTTAGTCAATAGAGTATAATTCCTGAAATATGTGCATAGTTCTTAACCTAACTATATTTAAGATGGTCAAGTTACTAGGTGGATTTAGAATTTAACATCTTTACATTTCATTAACTTCTGATTTTCTCTGTGTTGAGATATCTCATAGACCAGGTGAGCTAACGGGGCAAAATAAGAAAAAGCAATTGTGGTGTTTGTTCCCTGGAAAATTATTGAAGTGGCATTTGAGCTATGACTAATTTATTTAGTATTCAGAATTTAGTGAATTCTTTTGTCACATCGCCCATCATAAATAAAAGGAAAAAAAATAGAAACCTGTTTGATGCCTCAGGCAAGTTTTAGTTTGTTGTTCAGGTCAGTTCATTTCAATGCTTAATTTTTAATGGTTCATTTAACGTAGCTGTTTAGACTAGAAAATATTTTCCTATAAAACTTGTGGGTTTTTTAGGTCAATTTTTATCACCTCACAACATTTTATTCTGAGATGAGAAACTAAAATACCAGCCAGAAAAGGTAGTCTTGTTTGGGCTATTGAATGGGACTCAGTAGACTCAAGATGAATTTCAATCTCTGCTTCCGATTCTTTTTGTGGCCTTGGGTAACACACAGAGTCTTCCTCTCCAAAACCTTTTGAGTAGAAATAGTTTATTTGCACTCACGGAGTTTTCACATTTGTTACTCAGTATCCTTTCTGCAAAAGATGGAAATGAAAACTGTCCACTACACACAGAAGAAAAGCCCATATTACTGTCTTAAATGCCCCAAATCCTTTACTGTTGGTGAGTATAGTTGCTGTTTAATCATTATTTTCTGATAGAAAACAGGTTTTTAAACCAATAACGTTCTTAATTTGATAGGAATGGGAAATAACCATCTTTTTTTTCCCCTGAAGACAAATCCTGTTCAAGGATTTGCTATATAACAATTGCCCTCAGGATGTGAGGTTCTCTTTCCTGCCCGTACTTCATGGGCACCTCAAGAGAGGAATCCTGTTCTACTCTAAGTTCAATATTATGGCAGTATCACAAAGGCAGTGGGTGGCAGCACCACTGCCTTTTATTTGGTGTAGAAAGGCAGGGTGCATGCCAGGATAGCAACATTTACAAGGGCTTTGCTGATTTACTTGAAGTGAGATTCTTTTTATGCTACTTCTTTTTTTTATGATTTTTATTTAGGAGGATTTTATTAGCAATCATCCACATTCAAAATAAAAATACTGGCCCTAAAAGTTTCAATACTTGAGGCAGAAATCTTTTTTCTTTTTTTTTTTTTTTTTGGTCCAGATAGATCCATTACAATTTCCACCTCTGCATCTTTTGACCATATTCCCCAATAGCTTGATTTCGCCTCAAATAGTTGAATTACAGAGACAATTTCTGCTAATAATTCCCTAACAAAGAGCTCTGCTTATGGGAGGGACACTCAATCTAACTCTTTAAAGTTATCCCAAGGAGGTTAAGAATTCACTGCTTAAGTGTTTCTTTCATATAACAAACCATCGAACATTTCACCGAACTCGAGGTATTTTTGTCTTCACAAATTTCATACTTTTTTTCTGAAATAGTATTGTAGAACATTATTACCTCTGCAAGTGACTACAGGAATAAATATATCAAACTCAAGATTATGGTAACTTACAAGAGGACAACCAGTGGAAAGTTATATTTCCGTTCTCAATTATTCCCTGCTCTTAAGACCAACAGCAGAAACTGGTCTATGGGTAGAGACAGAAATGCACAATTATTTTCCTTGTAACTGAGAGTGTTAAAAAGAAGAATTTAGAAATCATTAAAAATCATACTATTCAATGCATTTTCCTCAAAGTTTCAGAGCTTTTAGGATTTGTATTTTTAAGTTTCTTTTGCAAGCGTCAGTCATTTTTAAAAACTAAGGATGTTGTTCTTGCATGCAAACTGTACATCCCAAGGAACATTTGCTTTTGAGAAAACTACTTGCAAACTTTGCAAGACCATGACAATGTTGTGTAGTACTGGAATATTCTTCCTCAAAAAGCATTGGTTTTATTTGTTTGCCTTCACTCCTACTGCCTACAAGATGTAAATAAAGATGTCATTTTGCCTAGGAATTGTGAAGCTAGAGCAAACCTTAGTTTAACTGCAAGGATTTGGGGCTTCACTCATGAAAGCCAAGTTTTGCTTATTCGTGATTCCATCACCTACATGATCACAGCCTTCCCCAACATTCCCATATTTCTATTCCCTGTTAAACGTTCCTGTCTTATCCATGTATGTTGTGCCCTTTTAAGGACAGTGTTTTGTCCTCACAGTGCATTCATGCAGGCCTCACAAAACGAGGCTTCAGTTACATACCTACTGCTATTCCTAGTGATAGTAAAGTGCTTTAAACCCTCCAAGGAGAGGTGATGGATGTGAAGTAGAGCATTACCATTGCAGCGAAAGCCATATCTGCTATATGTAAATGGACTGATTTCACTGCCTTAGAAAGGGATCATGAGCACAAACTCTAAGCACAAAGCTGTTTATTGATGCAGTAAGATAGTTCAAGTTCACTCTTGAATTTAAAAAAAAAAAGAAAAAGATTAAAACCTAAAAGGCAAACACCCTTATTTTCTTGGAGGATTATTAGACACTCTAAGCTTTGCAAACAGGTATTTTCTTCCCCAGAAAGCCTTGTCTGTCTTTAATAATTTCAGAGAAAGCAAAGTGTGGTTTCAGACACAACCTCAGTGTGTTCTCTGTTGAAGCATTGCTTGGTTAGCTTTCTTCCTTCCAAAAGCAAGTCTGTAGCTCACTCGCATCCTGAGAACACTGAGTTGATTGCACAAGAGCTGATAGAGAACAAACCAACTGCCAAAGAGTACGAGGGCATTTTAGCATCAAGGCTTCCCATAGGAGTCATTATACCTTCAAGGGGGAGAGGCAGAAGGGGCAGGGATGGAGGATGGATGCACAGAGGCACGCCACGCAGGATGTCACTTACAGTCGGTTGGCTGCAGTTGTCAGGGTTCACTTCCATTAAGCTTTGTGTCAGTTCGGAAACTTTACATGTGAGGCTGTGTGAAGCATTCTGCCACTGCTGAATGCCCGGGGCTAGCCCACAGTACCCATCTTGTCACCAGTTTTCCAGAAAACCTCTCCGAGAATTAGTTGCATATGTCAGCCAGGCTAACCATTGGAGGCAAGGTTTTGGCTGTTTGTTAGTTTGGGACTGTGTTTTTTTTTGAAAATTATTGTTACTTGAATGATTTTTTTTTTTTTAATTTTATTTTTATTTTATTTTTTTCTTGAACAGGATAGGTTTTGGTTCAGGGCTTTAACAGAGAGGAGATTACCATAAAACAGTTATATGGTGTATCTATGGCCATATGGATGGTCTACCACTTGGACTCAAGTTTATAATTTTTTCCCCTTAAAACTTTAAGGATGCTTCTTCACTATTTCTCTGATTGTCTTTCTATCTTTGAATTAGGAAGGAGTGCATTTCTATTACAAGTTACTTGTTTCCAGATAGTGGTTGGGAAATAGTGACTGGAATAGAATTGTGTAGAGTGCCCAAATACAAAGAAATTATCCTCGGTGTGAAAAATATACTCAAACTCTCTCCAGAAACCAAGTCTTGGCCTCCCAAACTGAACTTTATGAAGTGATGTTTAAGCATCAAACTAAACATCAGAATTGACTCCCCTATTTTTACTTTGCTGCTTATTCCTTTACCAATATAAATGCTGGGGAAAAAAGAGGAGGAAGGCAGTGATAAGTGAGTACATTTGTAGCATAAGCATGGGACATAGGAATGCTGGAGCAAAGTCTGAGAGCTGAGTCCAATAAATCTGTCTCTGATCTACAACTCTTCATTTTCCTTTGCTGCTAATAATCAGTGAATATGTATGGATCACACTGAAAACAATTTTTACTCTGACTATAAAACTTCAGGTGCACAGTTTGTCTCCATCTCTTTTCTCTGCCTTACGTCTCACCAGCCAGTCTACTTGTATTCGACAAGTGAAAAAAGAGGCTGGCAAAAACAAACAACACCCCCCCCCCAAAAAAGCACCAAAACCCCACAGACTTACTTATTGCTATTATTATTTTCAATATTATGATTTCATAAGCCAATTTGCTGTTCCTAGGAAACATTTCTGTTGCTCTTCTTAGAAAAGCTAATGTGTATTTTGTTTGTTTGTTTTAAGCTGCTCTTTAAGGTTTCACATCTCAGTCCTCTTTATTTTCTCTTCCTTGAGCTTCCTTTTTGAGCTGCAAAAAAAAAAGCAAAAAAGGACGAGAAATGAAAAGAGCCAAAAACTGAAAAATTGCCAACCTAATATTATCAAAACACAGCGTTTGGTACAATGAATCTAACTCTCCTTCCTTCTGAAAGCCAAGCCTTGATTCTTTAAACTTGCAGGTAGTTTGCAAAAGCCAGTCCCTTTATTGGGTTTGCGTAAGGGCTGAGTACAGACACCCATCTCGGGGCACTGGTGTAGGAACCTAGTGGGAAAGAAGCCCTTCTAGCAATGCTTCTGCAGTCAGGAAAGTGGGCAGTGAGGAGGAGGAGAGCCAGGAGTGCTCTGATACAGAGCACTGCCCTTGCTGCCTCTCACTCTCTTTCCTGTTCCCCATAGGACTGAAGGAACCAGAAGATGCTGCACAATAAATTTAGGAGCAGTACCTTTATACCTTGATGGTGACTCAGGCTTGTGGTATTTCTTTCTTCATGTTGAGGGCAGCCCTTCCTCTAGGTTTACACAATGAATAATAGAGTGGGTGTCCTTGGGTGATATCCCTTGGACCTCCTGGTCTTTAAGGTTATAGCTATCCTATCAAATAAAATGGGCTAGGGACTGCTCTCTTGGGTGCTGCTAGAAAGGTCTGGTTCATATCCTTGCATACAGCTAAACTCTCAGCCTCCAAAGCAGGTCAGCTGACTCCAGGCTGCATTTTGGGAATGGTCCCTGCCCTGTTCTAACCCTGGTTTGTGCCCTGGTTGTGCTCACAACCTTACAGTGCAGATGATCAGACACGAAGTCTGTGCCCTGGCCTTGTTTGTCCAATAAATCACAGCCTGAGAGCCTTCTGAAGATTGTCTCCATGGTGAGGGAGGAGAACAAACATCTGCAACAAGAGGTTCATTCCTGCTGTGTTAGGCTGGTGTTTTAAGATGGGATTTGTTGAGGCAGAATATTCTTACCTATGTCTGCCAGCAGCTTATTGCTAGACTCCGTGTCTAGAATGTGCATCAGTTTTCCCTCTGTAAACAGTGGCAAAAAATAGGTGAGAAATCTCCCAAAGTTGGTTCAATCAATCTCAGGACCAAAATAATCAGCTACATGTTTACATGGCTTGAGTTACATTCTGAAAGTTGCTCTTCTTTCCTATTAATGTGGGATCCTAAGGACTCAATGTTCAAACAAGTGAAGCTGCAGAGGTGGATCCCATTGCTTAAATACCTGAACTATTCAGTCATTAACATGGACTTGTACAGACACAGAGAGGAAAATTATCAGTAGAAGGTATCCACCCAATGGCATCAAAGCTCTCTACAATCAGCAATGAGAAGAGGCACTCCCAGGGTATGATTGCTTCCATGCAGAATATGTTTGAGATAGGTCTAACGGGTCATATTCCAGAAAAGCCCATTTGTATCTTTTATTAATGGTCAAGAAAGCCCAGAGTGACTGAAACACTTGTACTCAGAGATAGAGTTCCTCTTTTCAGATGTTTAATACTGAAGGAAATGAATCTTCATCCCCAAAAATATGTCTTGTCCCAGGAAATCGACAGTAGCATCCTGAGTTTTTGTAATTGGATTATGTTTGTATACTGACTACATAAAATACGTACAAAACTAGAACAGAAAAAGGCTTCACCAACATATTTGACTTAAAAGATCAAGCGTTTACAAATATCTCACCCTGTCTTGAACTGCAAATCCTGGGGAATGGCTGAACTTTACAGAAGACCATGAATCAGTATGTGAATAAATCTGTTTTTCTCAATTTACCGCTGGGATTGTGCTGTTGTGTGTCTAAATGAAAGATCATTTCGTTTGAGGAAAGTGTCAAACTTCTCTGTGCTTTTTGATATAGAAAAGTTCAAGGGAAAATCTAAAATAGGGGATAAACCCTGGTGGACTTATTTTTCCTTATGTCTCAAATATGCACTGTATCCTAGAGAAAGAGAACGGAGACGTGTAAAATCTATTTGTTAGGTAAGTGGGAATCTGTTAGGAAAAAGTGCCCAGGCATGGAGTCTAAGAGCCTCAGGAAGGCTAAAAGAGATATCAAATGTGGAGATATATCTGAATCACGGTGTAGCATTATATCATTTGCTGAAAGAATTCAAGGGCAACCTTCTTTTCTTTCTCTATCACCCTAGTGAAGAGCTAAAAATTCTCCTTACGTATATGTTCTGTGCACATAGTATAGACTAAGTACACAAATAAATTGTCAGTTATTTATCACTAAAACATATCTACTTCTAGAAACCATCAATTTTCATAGGTAAAATACCTCTTCACTTTGGTATCACCTAAAAGGGTCTTGCCCCAACTTTCATACCATTTGAAAGGACCAAGGTATTGTACAGCTGTTGGTACAGATATCATACCCATCTGCATCGTATGTGATGGCAGACAAACTCCCTCATGTAAACCCACGAAGAAAAACGTGCTGAATGATTGACTTGTGTTTTAAATCCTATATTAAGATTCTCCACCACAGTACATTCATAGGTGCATCGAATACTTCTTATATTGTGCCATGGATTTCTCTCTGTGAGGTTGTTTCATGTTAAATACAGGTGGATTGCCATTTCTAAGACAGCAACAGTTCATTTTTAGGTTATTACTCCACAGTCTGGGCTAAATGATATCTTGCTGTGGAGAAGAGTTAGAGAAGGAAGATCAAGGGTGATAACGAGCAGTTCAACAGCCTTCAGGTCCATACTTATCACCAAATATGTTAGAGGAGGAGAGGGTAGTGATTTTTTAATTTGGGAGGTAAATCGCAGTGAATTTCCTGAGGAGGGCCAACAGACCATGCATCTCCTTTGAAAGAACACAGTGCTGCCTTATTCTAGGCTACTGGGGAGCTGTTTTCTCTTGTCTTCATTTGGAAAAAAACCTAAACTTATGAATATTTTTTAATTGTGTTGGGAACACTTGGGAAATATCAGAGATAGCCTAATCCTTTGGAGAGGCAAATGGCAACAGTGTCCTCTAAGGACATTGCTTTGAGCTATTCATTTGACAGTAATTAACTATAAATAAAACTTCAGTAAATATTCTTGGAGATAATAGAGCATTCCTAGCATTCCTATTTCTTTTTTTTCCCCCATGTCTGACAGATATATTATTCCTTATTTTAATCTCACAGGAGTTATGAACAGTTATGAACAACTGAATTTACTTTTTCATGGTTCATATTTTCAGAATATATGTAAGACATTGGAATATGGTGGCAGGGTCAAAAAGATCAACACAATCATAGAATCACCAAGGTTGGAAAAGACCTCCAAGATCATCCAGTCCAACTGTCCACCTACCACCAGTACTTCCCAACTTAACCATGTCCCTCAGTACCACATCTAAACATTACTTAAACATCTCCAGGGATAACAACTCCACCACTTCTCCGGGCAATCAGTTCCAGTACCTGACCACTCTTTCAGAGAAGAAATTCCTCCTAATATCCAATCTGAATCGCTGCTGATGCATCTTGAAGCCATTCCCTCTCATTCTATCACTGTTGCACAGAAGAAGCAGCTATCTTCCATTTCACTTCAAACTCCTATCAGGCAGTTGTAGGAGTGATAAGGTCTCCCTTAATCTTCCTCTTCACCGAACTGACCAATCCCAGTTCCCTCAGCCATTTCCCATAACATTTGTGCTCCAGAACCTTCACAGCTTCATTGCCCTTCTCTGAACATGCTCCATGGCCTCCCTGTCTCTCTTGTAGTGAGGGGCGCAAAACTGAGCACAGCACTTGAGGTGAAGCCTCACCAGTTCTGAGTACAGAGTGACAATCACCTCCTGCTCCTGCTGGTTGCTCTATTTGTGATACAAACCAAGATGCCGTTGACCTTCTTAGCCACCTGGGCACACTGCTGGCTCAAGTTTAGCTGAGTGTTTACCAACACCCCTGGGTCCTTTTCCTCTGCGCACACTTCCAGTTGCTCAGTTCCAAGAGCATCCCATTGGCCTCAGCCCAGCTATCCAGACTGTCTATATCCCTCTGCAGGGCCTCGCTACCCCCAGGGAGATGGACACTTCCACTTGGTGTCATCTGCAAACTTAATGAGGGTGCACTCAGTGCTATCATCTCTCAGTGAAGATGCTAAACAGGACAAGCCCCAACAATGACCCTTGGGGAACATCACTCATGAGCAGCTGGCAGGGGCATGTGACTCCATTCACCACCGCTCTCTGGGCCTAGCCATCCAGCCAGGTCTTTACCCAGCAAAGAGTGTACCTGTCCCAGCCATGGGCTTCTCCAGGCAAATACTGTGGGAGACAGTGTCAAAGGCTTTGCTGAAATCCAGGTAGACTACATCAACAGCCTTTCCCTCATCCACCAGTCATGTCACTTGACCAGAGAAGTAGATGAGGTTGGTCAAGCAGGAGCTGCCTTTCATGAACCCACGCTGGCTGGGCCTTATCCCCTGGTTGTTTTCACACATGCTGTATGATCTCACTCAAGAAAATAAGAACGATAAAAGTAATGGTTAAGTTCTGAAAAGTCCAAAAGGAATTTAGTTTTCTTACTTCTACAGTTTTAATGAGAATCGGAAAACAAATTGTTATTTGTGCCTTAATTCTCCCAATTATAGCAAAAAAAGATAACCACTGAATATAAGATTGAAGGCTGGTCACCTCTGTTCCTTCTTCACATGCTACATCTCATGCACATTTCATGTGACATGAGCGTTGTCCTTTGACAAAATTGTTGTATGTCTACTTTTATCGGAAAATCTATGCTTGGATCCTGTGGAAGATGTTTGATTTTGAGCATAAATACAAAGCTAAGCATGGAGTAAGTCTGTTATAAGTAAGCATTAACTATTATGTCCTCTTTTGGGATATCCAAACATAAGTATAAGCATTCATGGGCTTTTGTATGGGGGAAAAAAAAAAGAGTGAATTCTGTACTCTACTCCTGGCCTAGATGACCTAGATCAAATTATTTCTAATTTCTGAGCTTTAAATTCTCTATAAAACAAAAGGAATTATACTGATATTCTCTGAAAGAATCTTTGCAATCTCTTGCATATCAACAGTAAACAAGAATGATATTATATTGTAAGGCAACATGCTGAACTAACACCTGGAATATGGGAGCAGAGGCTTGTTCATTGAAACTGTTAAGGGCTCTTCTACTGGAAATAATTTATATAATAAATAACTTCCAACTATGTTCCCATTATCCATTCCTTTCATCAATGCTTGAGTTTCATAAGGTGAGAACTGCAAGCCATTTATTTCGTGAAGGGAGAGATCATAAAGAATTCAAGTTGTTGGAGGTGGCATTGAGTATCTAGAAAAAATAAGGGCTGGGGTTATGAAAATCTACAGATAAAGTCAAGTTTCAGATTGCAAAGGTATTTTACTCTTCTTTCAGAGAGGCAGCTGGATACTGTATATTACACAAGCTCTCGTACAATGAAAAAGGTATGGAAATTAACATTCTCTCTGGCTATGATAAACTACCAAGGGAAATTCATAGCAAACCTGTCTACTACAGTTAGTCTAGTGACAGAGCTATTACAGCAAAATGAATTGTGGCATTGGTCAAAAGAATGTCAAAATGCTTTCATGTTGGCTAAACAGACACTTACATCCTCCAGGGTTTTACTGCACTTTGTCCCATCCCTGCCAATGTGTTAAACTACTGATGCTTCACTGTATGAGGTCAGGAGTGGCAATTTCTCACATAATGCCAAATAACCCAGAAATGCCTGCAGTATTTGCATCACAGATGCTTCCTAAAGAGGAAAAAGACTATACAGAGAGTAGGGAAAAGGAGATGGTAGGGAGGAACTCAGAGATCACATACAGAGGTGCTGAACGTCACAGTACCTTTCCATTCTAGCAAAGCTCAGCAAAAAACATGGCTCGCTTGACCAAAATATCATATCATATCATATCATAGAATAGCCTGAGTTGAAAGGGACCACAATGATCATCTAGTTTCAACCTCCTTCCTATGTGCAGGGTAACCAGCCACCAGACCAGGCTGCCCAGAGCCACATCCAGCCTGGCCTTGAATGCCTGCAGGGATGGGGCATCCACAGCCTCCTTGGGCAACCTGTTCCAGTGCGTCACCACTCTGTGTGAAAAACTTCCTCCTGTTTTCAAGTTCTTGTAAGCAGATTCTAGAAACATCATCTTTTATCACCAGCATTTCAAATTGTTTCTGTGGGAAAAGTTAAAAGTAAATACTAGAGAATCACCGTGTTTTATGGTATAATAATTTCTTGTGTACAGGTGCACCATCACCACCAGAATTTACATACATGTGAACTTGCCATGCTAAACCCTGGGTTCACTGAATCCTCTGAACAGTGGATTCAATCATCCAGAATTAAGAGGCCAGATCCTTAAAATTAAAAAAATATAACCAAGTCCCACAGCCAGCTTTCAAGGCTTCTGTGAAGAGCTGTAAGGACCGAGCACAAGCTATGTTAGTGCTAGAAAACCAAAGTTTTACCATACTGTTGCTCTGCCAGCATGCTTGCTGGCACAGGTTTTGTACACCATCCCTAGCACACCCCAAAACAATTCTCAGTTCCTTTGTAGGACTCAGTATACATCAAAGTGCCCTCTTAAAAAGTAGATTAGAATCACAGAATTATGGAATAGATTGGGTTGGAAGAGACCTTAATGATCGAAACACCCTGCTATTGGTGGAGTCAGCATAGACATCTGCATTCAAATAGAAGGCAGCATTTTTGAGTGGAAGTGGGTTTAGTATCATTGCAACAACCAGAACATGCCAGTTGACATATCAGAGAGAATGGTCCCTGACACTTTTCTGTTCAGTAATGGAGATATTTCTCAGTATTGAAGCTCCCTCACACTTTCTTTTGGGTTCCTACCCAAGTCAGTGGGACCAAGAAGCATATAATGAATGAAGGATAGATTCAGAAAGCCTATGATGCTGTTGTGTTTGTGTTCTAGGGAAACTCTCAGAGATGAAAAAATAAACGATTGACCTAAGCAATCAATATTACAATTGAATGAATTGAATGAAATGGCATAACTATAGTAAACAAAAAAGAAGATAATATTAAGCTAATACACTACTCTGCTGATAGCAATATCCAGGCCCTAAATTATGATACTCCTGTGCTAAATGTAGCTTACTCTGCATTATGTGTGGTAATCCTGTAAAGAATGACTATAAACTATAGGTCAAAATGCAGTCATGGGATATGAGCTTTTTTTGTTCCAGGTCATCATTTCTCTAACAAAAACAATCATGTTGTTTGGTACAGGGTAACTTGGGAATGAAGGGCAAGATAATGAAGGTGCGTAGATGAAGGTGAAATATTCAGTTAAATCACAAAATTGCTCAGGAAGAAAAACAAACAAATAAACAAAACCGAAAACAAAACAAAACCCCAAATTCTTGTAATTCCTTCCTGAAACTCAGCAGTTTTCTTGAGTGAGACTCAAGCAAAGCAAAGACCAGACAGTCAATTGCCCATCATCTTGGTGAATATTGTGTGTTTTGAAATGCACCTCAAAAGTGTGTATCTATGCTTAGGGGACTGTGTGCAAAGTAGAAAGTATATTTCTGTCCATGTAGTTGGGCAGAAAATAAAATAAAATAAAATAAATAAATAAAACAAATAAAACTGATTTTTGATAGAAATAAAATTATTTAAATATGTATTTGCTATCAAATGCCTTCCACAAATGGAGGCGGTAATAATTTTGTTAAGCAGATAGGATTTTGAAGTTTTCAGAATACCTATCAATATACCTCTACTTTCGCCTTCTTTTAATCCCATCACTTATATGATATTGTATACTGTCAGTGAACAGAGACTCCTTTCATCTGAAGCTTGATGGGGTTTAAGATGTGTTTGTACAATGCTCTCTGACAGACATATGGATTAATCTTTAGGTAGTCTTGCATGGAGCCCAGAGTTGGGCTCAATGATCCTCGTGGGTTCCTTCCAACTTGGGATACTCTATGGTTTTACGGTTCTGTGAAGGGCTACCACCTTGAGATGCTAAATGCAAACAGAAGGCACATATTCTGTTACAAATGTGTCAGTGCCAACTACAATCTCTGCTGTCCCATTTCCTCTTCTACTAGCTGGATGTATATACAGATATGTCCACAGCTTTGAGCGATATGAGAATGCAGACGGATGAATCACCGCGTTCTTTTGGGCCAACTCCTTCAATCTGCCTGAATCCTTCTGGATGGTGGTTTAGTTCTGGATTGTACCAAACTCACCCCATCAGTTTGGTGCCATTTGACAACTTTCAGGGAGTGCGCTCCATCTTCTCCCACAGGTCAAAGGTCTGTTAAATGGGACAGGTCCCAGGACAGACCCCGTTACCCACTTGTCACAGGCCTCCAGGAAACATATGACCCATTAACTTTTACTTTCTCCAACTATTCAAGTGATTTTTTGCCCATTTAGCTCTCTGTATCAAACTTCTCTCTCATCTCAGTCTTTTCAAATGAGGAAGATCGTCTCCTTTCATGGAATTTGGTGGCACTGAATTAAAAAAGAAAAAAAAAATTGATTCTAATTTAGACCTCCAGTTCTTATCACAGTCCCACGAGTGACTGTGGTTAATATCCAAAGGTTATTTTATAATATTAATAGTCTCTATTGAGCCAAAACCAATTGGAATAAAAAAATATACTTGGGGTTCTAACAGGGAATGATTTCCAAAATCCTCAGTATAGTGCAGATACCATATAGCACAAACATCATAATCTAGGCTCTGAGTAGAGTTGGACTCCAGATAATATCAAGTTCTCAGTAAGAGGTAGTTCTGGCTGCCCCAGGTTTGATGATAGACAGTTCAGCACATTGCTTAAATAGCTAGGAGCAATGGCAATTAAAATGAAATTCTCCTGCTCTCACACTGTATTACAAGCATTGTAAACAGACTGGCAAATCAAGAAACAGACTTCACTGAGATAGCATGGTGTGCAGGCTTCAGAGAAAAACATACCTGGTATCACAAAGAATGAAAAAAACTTTTTAGGCAGTTGGTTGTGAAAGGAGGGCAACCAGGGGAAGTTTTGTATGTTCATATTATAGTCCAGAACAGAAGGTTCAGGTTGCTGGTTTCATTACAGAAATATCCCCAGCTCTATCAGAAAAAGAGAGGGTTTCTAAAGAGATCTCTTTATTCGCTGTGTTGAGATGGAAACATGAATTTGATATCTATAAAAGGCTAACAGGGTTAGCAAGAAAACGGAGGGAGAAAAAGGACAGAAGTAACCTTTACAAAGTACTTCTTCATCCGATACTCCTGAGTAGTCTTCGCTGAATAATCTTCCTCAAATATTAATCATTCATGTGCATTCAGGCATGTTTTTCCCCCTGTTTCTGCCAAATAATGATTTGTAAATAATTCTTATTTGGAGGCAGTCTGACGGTCATTTTGTAAACGTTGGCCATCAGCATTTCAGTGTTTGCAAATTGATTCTTGATTTATTTATTTATTTATTTATTTTCTTTCCTTGTTTCCTGCCAGATGTAACTATAAAAGAAATTCAAAGGGTTGGAGCGAAAATGATATTCAAGTGTGTATTTTCTTGGAAACATTGTGAAGAGGTTGAAGCTTATGCGTTGGGAGTAAGTGGTCTGAGGCTTAAGAAGCACATTAAATGACTAACAGCAGCAGAAGTGAAGGCTCTGGACATTACACACACAGACTCTGATGTCTCCCAGGAAGGCTGGGATCATTAGTCCTGGTTCACTGACTTGGACTTGGAGGTTCCTGATGAAAAGGACATAACACTAGGCTCAAGCTGAGACTAATGGGGAACAATACGCATCTGCAGACTCTGATGTTACTAATCCAGCTCCTGCTGAGGATGAACAATTGGAGCAAGGGAATATTTCTGAAGCACTGACAAACTGCGATTGAGGATTAGAAAAGCCCCCTGAATGCCTGAATTTGTAATATGTCTCCAAGTTGGCATTATAAACAGTTGTACAATAAAGCAAAAAGCCTTTTTTTTTTCCCCTTTTTTTTTTCTTTCCCCCACACTGGAGTATTTTTTAAAAAAAACACGGTAGTGTTAGCCTTTTTTTAGAGGTGGTTTCTTTCTTCCTTTACTTTTTTTCCTGTTGAGTTTGTTAGGAAGTTTAATACGGCCATTTACGTCAGCTGTATATCTTCTGCAAGAATAGTATTGATATCTCAATCATGTAATTCTTCAACTCAAACTATAGAATTTAATGAATCTTTATGTCATCATATGCTCCCATCTTTTCCTCTTGAAGACTCAATGTAAGCATGCTAAAAGTACAGAGCAAAATCTGACCATCAAACACTTTCAGCATTCAAGGATCTTTTTCATGTGTCTAAATTAAGTTGTGCCTTATAGAATCAGAGCTGAAATTTGATTGCCTGCACCCTTATGTTATTGGAAAATCTCTGGTGTATTTTTATCTGAAGCTAACCACCTCTCTACAAGGCAATCTGGAGGTATTGTTTAGGAATTACTTCAGACAGTGTTAACTTCCAAAAAACCATTTAGGATGTGTCCTCAGATTTTGGAGAGTTTGGAGAGTTAGGATGTAGCCAGAGTACTGTAATTCATTCATCTATTCAGTATGCTTGTATAAACATGGCTGAATTTTCCTAGGTAACATCTAATGCAATCCCAAAGTATTTGTAGTTTTTATTCACATAGTGGAGTTACCTGAAATCAGTTTGTATTTACCAAGACTTTTGTTCAACTCATATAGAAGGCACAATCAGGAGCACATCATTGAGTATGCTCTTCATCTTCTCCCAAAACCTGGCAGAGGTTTCAGCCCAAACTCACAGGATGGATCTACCTCTGTAATATCATAGTGTGGGTGATCTGTCTTTCTGTTTACTTGCACATACACTTTTTTAAACTGGAATATGAATGTTAAAACAGAGAGGTTATGCCTTTTGCTTAAAAGCCAACTTCTTTTTATTATTTTTCACAATTTATATGAGGATTATTGGAGGCCTGTGCGATACCTAAGAGCACAAATTGGATGGCTGCAATCCAATGATACGACCATGACTTTTTAGGATATGTTGTATTTTTGAGGAGATAAAATTGGGTAAAAATAGTCTGTTATTTTTTTGTCATTTAATCGCCTGTTGTGCCAGCTCTGAGTGAGAAAATACATTCCACATGGACCTGATGAAAACACTTCATCTGAGGCTCCTTACCAGCCGCAGCAACTCCTCTGCAAGAAGCAACAAAAAGATTTAGCCTGCTGACTCAGCTGGGCTGAGTTACAAGCTTATGACAGAATTTGCAGTCCAGTTTGTTGGGTTTTTTAATTCTTCTTTCTCAGCCTCAGAATTGACATTTTATTTCATTCTCCAAAACACTTATTAGCACTTTTAAATACTAATTTTCCACTTTTTCCATCTTTTTATTATTATTATTATTATTGTTGTTTTTTAAATTGGTGGAGGAATTTTTAATTTATTTTTTTGAATGATTAATGCAGTAGTACTTCGGCATCAAATACTCTCTTCTCATTTTGTTTTATAAAGGATAATCTTTGACTATTTTTATTGAAGAGGAACGAACTCTTTAAGATAGGCTGGGACCAGAAAGACCGAATAATTATTTGATAAAGGGATAAAGGTCCTACTTTGTGTCCTTTTAAGGGGAATTCATTCTGCCAAATACAATCAGAATTAGTTTACCGAACTGTTTTAAATTCAAAGGATGTGATTCATCTTCTTCTAAAGTAGATGTTTAATATGCATTGGCAACTGATTGAACTAAACACATTTGTTTCAGACATCTAATTTCTTATAAAATGATAAAATTAGGGGAACTGAATTCCACTTTTTCAAACAGCTTCTGTGTGGTGACCTAGATTCTCAGCTGTACAAACCAATCTGTAACTTCTTTTAGGAGATACGCCCATTTGTACATATTGAATATCTTGCCATTTCTTTTCTTACACCAGTGACATCAAAAGGTAAAAAGTGTAGATCAAAGCTCCTGCTGAAGATCAAAGATAAGAGCAAAAAGAAATTCAAGAGCCACTGTCAGTTTTATAAAATCATAAGTGGAAAAAGATAATCCTTTTTTCCCTTTTATATCAAGAAAAGCTCAGCTCAGGATAAGCATACATGAACAATCAAGCTTCAGAGATCCCAGTTCTGGGTCACTTACAACAAACTAGCATATTCTTGTCCTTGAGGGTTGTTTTTTACTTAAATTTGTCCAGATTCAACCTGTGCAGTAGGTTGGGAACCCCAACACACTTTTGGCTTCAGTGATATCCCATTGCTGAGCCGAACAACAGAACCACCCGCAGTGTGAATAAACACATTACTTCTTTGTTTTAACCTTGCAACCAGTTACATTTGATGCCCCCTTGTGTTGGGAGAGACAAGGAGCAATCACTCATTTTGCTTTTCCTTGATATATATATTTTTTACTTATTATTTTTTACTTATTATTTTTATATTTATTTATTTAAATTATTTTTGTTTTTTCCAGGGCTGAAATTCTTCTGTTCTTCTCTAAATAACAGTCTGACATTCTTGTTACCGCACATTTATCCTACTCTTAGCTTCTCTCAGAAAAATGAGCAGCAGCAAATTCTTTCTGTGGGGTGAAATTTAAAAATAAAAAATTAAATTAAAAAAAAAAAGAGAGAGACAAGAAGAGTCAATATTCTGCTTTGGTAAAAATGTAGGCGTTTGCAGATTGAGGTATCTCAAAGCAGAAAGTTACAAATGGAGCAGAAATAGAGATTTATTTATTTTTTTTTTTTTCATTTTTCTCCCTCTGAAAATGCATAAGGTTTGGGAAAAAAAATATTCTTTGGAATTATTCTTATTATTTGGATTATTCTTATTAAGTTGCTTTGTTCTTCTGTTTTCTACTCTTTCCCTCTTTTACATGAGCTGGACCTTGAGGCAAAGAGACTAAAAGAAATACGTAGAGAATCTGCAAACCAAGTATGTGATCTTTGAGATCCCAACAAAGAGAGAAACTAACACAAATGGTCATAAACTTCACCACATAAACAAGGATTGCAACACTCCCCCTGGAAACCAAGGTCATTCTCTCCATCGCATTTTCCTTCATCTGTGTCAGGATTTACACATTATTCACTGTTTGGCTACAGGCAGGTGAAGCAAGACCAAAAGCCAACACTGTGAGAGGCAACTCAGCCTTTCCTGTAACTTGAGTTTAGTCACTCACAGGATCTCCTGTGTTGTGGTCCATGACACATGTTTTCATGGTTTTCTAATCTAGAGAGAAAACAATGTCTGCTGAGAAATAAGGCGTATTAAAGCCCTCGGTACCACTTAAAGCATTTACTCTCCTTGCTACTTCCTTGAGGGAGGATGTTCCCTGTGGTTGTTGTACTCCTGGGTGCCTTAGGCTCATGGTTCAGTAAGCCAGTACAGAAGCGAGAAGAGAGATCTCTCCCTTCATCCTGCCTAGAGTCCATTTGTGACCTTCATCTTTCCTCAACTTGTTGGGTTTATGGATTTGTCTTTTTAGTGCACATACAAAAACCCTGAAATGTCATTTTCATTTGGGTTTTCCATTTTCATGCCAATCTGCCCTGCTTATTTTTATTTACTTGTTTTTAAGTTTGTCAGATAGACCTCGATCAAACAGCCTCAGAATGCATTTACATAATTTAAATACAAAATGCAAACATGCTGACTAATGTCTGCCTTAAATAGACTCTCTTAGGATAAGCTAGACATGTTCCCTATCTCCAGCCCCTAAGGCAAAAAAATAGAGAACATAGATGAGCTTCATGTAGTGCCCTGCTAGTAGATAGACTGAAAGCTGGTTGGGGCTGAGTAGAAAAACTCCAAAGTTCAAGGTTCTCCACTACTTAGGCTGAGACATCACTCTGAAAAAATAGAGAATTATGGGAAAAACTCTAGAATTAAGTTGCTCATGTTTTTAGAAGTATTTTCTTGGATTGGGACAAGATACCATATTCTGAAATACGGTACAATATATAACTCATTCCTCCTGTCTAAAATATTCTGTGACATCCCAATCAAATTTTGGTGAGCTTAGGAAACTCTGAATTCAAACTCTGTCACAGAGAATGTAGAAGAATGCTCTGCCTTTAATCAAAACGAATGCCCTCTCCTATGGATCCTCATTTCTGGACAGGTAAAATAAAGTTCATCATCTCTCTCTTTCTTCACTTCCCAGTGGTGGGGTTTTCAGCCAGCTTTCACTTCATCCCTGTTCAAAAAGGAATTCACTTCATTTGGTTTCTACGTTTTAGGCAGCTAAAGAAGAGCTGTCATGCTCCCTTGGTTGGCCATAACGACAAATGTTTCCAAAGAGTATGTTCACAGCACTTCTCTAAAACATCTTTTCAAGATGAGGTGAGATAAACTTTTCTCTATCGAGCAGAGGGCAAAACTTGATGGCAGGATTAGATAAGAAATGAACTCTGAGATGCTTACAAATAGGTAGAATGAATCCAACAACTTTTCTGGGTAAGTGAGAGAGGCTTCTTCTGTGAGATACTGAAGAGCCCCATGAAAGATTGACCTGTAGGCATGTGATAACGTTGGAGACAGGGATATGTGGTGTGAGGCTCTTTGCAACCACGATTTAGTGTCTCTAATGTATGAAAGACTTAGAAAAAGGGAGAAATTGAACACTATACTTGAGAAACTGTAATACAGATGTTAAAAACCAGACAGGCTAACCCTTGGCAGAAATTGTGTATTCAAAGAAAACATCCAGAAAACTTTCTCTTCAGCATGATTTAATCCTGGATTATATAGGATATGTCCCCGATACATACAAAAACTCAGGCAGCCCCTTGGATTTAGCCCTGAACGCAATTTAGATTGATGATATCCTGTGCAATGAATCTCGTCCTAAAGAACTTACCTACTGTTCTCCTTTCACAAGGAAAATTTTTTTCAAGGAACATTTTTAGACAGTTAACAAATGAAAGGAAAACCATAGGATTTAGCCAATAGTGAGACTACTGGAATTCTAGTGTCCACTGATGATTATGAAATGTCCAGTTTTGGTTTTAGCCTTTCGTTTGTTTGTTCGTTTGTTTGTTTTGCCATTAGATCCGGACTGTGAGTCATTACCTTGCATCTGCAGCACTACATTCGTTTTACCTTCTTCATTTTTTGAGTTCTTCACCTTTCATATCTCCACCGATAAACTAGATGAAGTGACCTATTATTTCTTTCCTTATTTGCAGCTGTAATGTCCCCAGTTTTGCTACAGGGAAAAAAAAAAGTGCTTTTTGGTAGATTACTAAGATCATATTAGTACTGCATGAGATACTGTAGGAATATGTATTCCGACTTTGCTTTCCTTTGGAAGTTGCATTTAGAAATCAGCGTCACCATATTAGCACAGAAAAAAAGAAAAAAAAAAAGAAAATACACCCCAGCATTCTTGTTGTTTGTTCTTTGACAGGTCTGAACCAAATTCCCCTGGAGTGAGCCTGCAGGGTTCCACACAGAGTTTCGTGCAGACTCTTAAAACGAGAGAACAACTTTGTGGAGGCTGGCAACTTTTGACTTGTCTGCTTAAAGAAATCAGAGCTGCTTACTTCCTTATGATTTTGTAATTACAAATGAGAGATTTTCTTGTACTAATAGAAATAAGAAATTGTCTGCTATGGTCCCCATCATGCCCTCACCGTGCAGCAAAGTAGGCAAAGCAGTCAAGTTCAGCTTCTGCTCGTGGCTCTAACGCTCCTCCCACAGAATGCTTCCAAATACTTTGTTTATTTCTGCACAATTTACTCACTGCAATGAAATGGTTTTCTGTCTTCTGAAAGTCTGAGTACCTTCATCTTTGAATAATTTGAAAACTTTGGACAAAATACTTTCTTGCTGCAAGTTGCATTGAAGAACTGTTGCCTGTAAGGGATCTCTCTGAAGGTTGTCTAACCCAGCCTCACACCAGAAGCAGACTGTTCCCAACACTTGAGCAGACCAGCCATGTTTTTGTCTTGATGAGCCTTGAAAATATACCAGAAGTGATATTTCTCAACTCTGGGCACTTATTATGGTATCATGCCGCTCTGAGGAAGGTAAACTCTGATCTGAATCTCTCAAGCCATCAGCTGAAGCTGTTGCCTCTTGTTACATGGTTTGCTACTGCTGGGGAAAGTTTGGCTGTTGCAGGAAAAAGTTTGGTCCCATTTCCCTCACACCAGTTTGGATTTCTCTCTGCTCTTTAGGAACGCAGGATGGTGGCAAAGGCAATCTGTAGGGATCAGTGCCTCTGCTCTGAAACAAACTACCAAAGGATGAATTCTAAGTTTTCTTAGAGATCTCAGTTTAAAACCATAAGCTTTTCAGGGAAAAATGCTTTGATCACACACAAAAGTTAGAACACCCCAGATAGAATCATTGAATCATAGGATGGCCTGGGTTGAAAAGGCCCACAATGATCATCCAGTTTCAACCCCCTGCTATGTGCAGGGTCGCCAACCAGCAGACCAGGCTGCCCAGAGCCACATCCAGCCTGGCCTTGAATGCCTCCAGGGATGGGAGGCAGATAAACGTGTTCTGCCCACTTTGACTCTTTCTGTTAAGATCTGATGAATCATCTTTGGAAGTTACTGTCTTTCTTCATTGTCTGAACTGGAAATCAGGAAAGCAGATGTACTTGAATACTTCAGCTGAAAATTACTATTCATACTGAAATATAAACACCACTCGTTGATTTCTTGCAGCTTTGTTTTGACTGGAATAATAGTAATGATAAAAAATCTGAGACGCAGAGGCGTAAAATGGTTTGTCAGATGTCAGAGGACAAGCAGCTGGCAAAAACAGATCCAAGATCAACTTAATCAGTTTCGAAACTAGCTAGAGATACAGTGCAGATAAGCCTCTGGGTAGAATGAAACATCTTACTAGGGAGCTGGAACTACATTGCAGATCTACCTGCTTGTCAATGTCCCCATTAAAAAAAAAAAAAGAAAAAAGAAAAAAAAAAAAGGGAACAGAAGACCCTCAGACCCTATAACAAAACAAATAAATAAGCAAGCAAGCAAGAAGAGTTGCTTACTGATCTGTTACTTTGGGCAGGTCTGTGAGTTTGCCTGAGACACTACATAGGAACTCAACCTGAAGATAGAAATCTTCAGGATGTCAGTCTTCATTAGTTTACTAATTGTGCAGCTACATGCTTTTGCACCACAATGTAGAAGCTCCTTAAGTTGAGAACAGCAAAGAAAGTCATTTGTCCACCACTAAGTGGAGGGAGTTTCTGCTTTCTGCAACTGGCTTTTATACTCGCCCTTACTAAAATTTTAATTAAGAGACTGACCTGGATCATAAGAAGACCAAATAACCTGTGCTCATGTGCATTAATTTACCAGGGGGTTTATCTATTTTAATCAAAAAGATGAAGATGTTTGTTTAAGTCAAAGAAGTGGAAATAGATACGCCAGTACAAAATTGCTGCATAACATCACTCCCCTGCTGGGAGTAAACCATATTGGATAAATAGTCCTATTACTGTTCTCTGGCTAGGGAGGTTGCCCTGATGCAATTACACTGGTTTAATTGGTGCGTCTTTGGTGTAAAGGCAAGGCTTCATTGTGAATAATTTGTTGACAAAATGATTAATCATTTATCATTTGACGGGTAATCTGGAAGTCTATTAATTCACTTTGCACTCCTCCCCAGCCTCTATTCCCAGCAATCACACAGACATACCCCACTCTCTACCAATCACCCAGACTGGTGGGACACTTTCTTAGTCACCAAGGGGAATTGAAATCCATGCCACTCTCTAACTCATCCTCCTATTACCGAAGAAACCAAACCTGCTTTATTTATTTCCTTTTTTTCTTCCCCCTTTTTTTTTTGGCTTGATGTTCCATTTTAATATTTAGCTTTCAAGTCTGAAATATTCATCACAAAACCTGGCCTCCTGACCTCACCTTTCAAGTTGATGTGCGAGGCGATATGTGACCAATTAGGTTTAAGATACAAGCTCTATGTAAATGCGGTATTTCTCAGTATATGGATAGAAGTTAGCACTATTTTCCTTTATGTTTAAATGGCTCTTTAACCACTTAGAGATTAAGTGCTGAATACAAAGGGAAAGGCAAAAAAAAAAAAAAGAAAAAAAAAAAAAGAAAAAGAAAACTTTAAAAGGTGTTAACTTTATCATGTGTCATAAAAGAAGTGATATTTAATAAGCCACTAGTACTTCTTGGGTGCTTTTTTAGTTTCATTCTACACTTTTGAGATTAAAAGATACATTCAAAAATATGTACAAAGTACCTTTTGGAAACTTTGGAAGAGGTCAAGGAGAAAATAGCAGGATTTCAAAAGCTGAACTTTTCAAGGATTTTCTCTGATTTCTCTAAAACAAGATAGCCTCCTCCTCCTCTTAATAGTTCTTCAATGCCTTTTTGGTAGCCAAAATCTTTGTTCTTTTTTTTTTTTTTTTTTTTAGCAGCTTTGTAAAAGAAGAACTAAAAATTAATTATGGCTATGGAACTTTTGCACAGAAGAGTTTAAAAAGCACAGACGTAAAGAAGGGAAAAAGATGAGGGCCCATTTATCTTATATTGACAGGACTAGCTTCAAAAGATGACCTTGAATCGTAATCATCCTAATGAGCTGAAAATATTTCACTTTAACAAGTGAAACTATAATCAAATCAGTTTCTGAAAGCTCTACTAATGAGCGTTTCCTTTGATGAAAACATGGTTCACTGTCTTAGTCTGCAGGAGGTGCACTACAGTAAGAGGCCAGCTCATGACAACTCATTAGCTGACCTGGGGAGAGACTAATTTGAATGCTTTTGATAAAAATTTCAAGGCTTTTTACTTAAATTACAATTTATGCACTTTTATAAATAGTCTAATTTTTGTAAGTTGGGGGAAACTGGTTAGGAAGACTTCAAAGTCATGGAACAAAGTTTGTTTACAACATTTATTCTGTAGGATCTACAGAACTTTCAGGGGAGAATATTTTTAGCTAGTTCTTCCTTTTTTTTTTTTTCTTCTTTTTTTTTTTTAACTTCCCCAAAAAACGCAAATGTTCCGAATTCAATCACTTCTTCTGTTTGTTTATGCATAGGAGAAGAGGCCTGCCCTCTCCTACTCCCTTTTTTTTTCTTCCTGACTGATGAAAACACTTTAAACTTTATAGCATTTAGCACTGGCAATATTTAAAGTCACTATTATTTACTGTGAGCTACTATATCAATTATCTCCAGAAAAACAGGCTTGTCTCATTAGGAATCTCAGTAATTCATTCAATTTCTTTAAACTAGCAGCGGAACTTAAATGAGAACCGATTACACAAATCTGGTTTACTACCACACAGCCTTCCTCCAGGGGTTAGTCATTAGGATTATTCATCATTTTAACTCCTGCTCTGCTCAACACAGAGCATCAGTTTTCTGCTTTTCTTCCCTGCACGGCAGACTGGCTGTCAAAGCTGCAGTTTGTGCTGAAGTGTTCTTCTGCTGCTTTACGTTTCACTCCCAGTCTGATCTTGATTTTCAGAGAGTTTTCCCTTTCTTTCCTCTAGATTTTTAAGGATGTTCTCTGTTTATGCGTGTTGTATGTCACCTTAGCCTTTGCACTGCAGAAATAAGCAGGGATGTACTGTGTGCACAACTTGTCACTGTTTAACGTATTACCTTTTCTCTAAGTGAGGGAGGGATGATATTTCCCCGTTATGGTCTACTCAGGGAGTGACTCTTCTGTAGTATGTGGCAGAGATTTACATTTCTGCTATGAGTCCACATTGGCTGTCTGGGGTAGACATTGCAGAGCAAAAGTAAGAGCAGATCATCAGAAATACCTGGAATGAGCTGCAAAGAGCAATGAAAACACAATCTATTGGCATGTAGCAACTAGAAAATTATGGTCTTGATTCAAAGTCTACCAGGGGCATCTCTCTTTTGAGCTATACTGCTATTAAGACAGGGCTCTTCCATGGTGGTGACAATTTGGATGGCTTATCTCCTTGTTTTGAGCTTTGCTCTGTTACAAACAGAGGTGAGAGTGCAGCTTTAATTTGACTTTACTTATTCTTTTCTTGTGTGTTAACCAATATGGTTCAATTAGTGCGTGTAAAGAGGGCTTATCAGTCAAAAAATTAAGGTACTATTTGAAAGATTTAACCTGTAGGAATATCCACTGCTTTAAGTCCTTATAAAGTAAGATAAAAGCTGTGGAGGTTTGATAGAAATGGTAAGCAAGAGAAGGAAAACTACTGCTTGGAAATCTCCAGTCCTTCAGATGTTGATGGTGATCTGATAGGAGTTTAAACTGCAGCAGTAGGAGGATGACATGAGTCTCTCTCTGGAGAGTGAAAAAAGCGTACTTGTTAAAGACTCTGACTCATGATCCCTGTCAAATTTAGTTGCCATGACAGAGGAATTTGCCAGTTTAACTGTCAGCATTAGTCCTGGGCTGCAGCTTGTTGTTCTTTTACCAGAGGCAGTAGAATGGAGATAAGCTCCTGGAATAGTAACTTCAAGTCTTTTGGTTTTAGTTCAGGTCATGATGAATCTGATAGGAATTGGTAGATTTAATCTTAAATTTGGAGAAACCAAATTTTTTTAGCTCCTGAATCTTCTTACAGTCCACCAGGAAAGGAGAATTGTTTGGCTAATTCCTAATCCTAAGCAAAAATCACCCATCTCGCTGACTGACAAGTTTTCCTTTTACCTTCCATTCTTCCCCTTCATGAAACAGTAATAGCTGTATGCATCCATCCCATGGGAATCCCGTATTTGACATTGACAAAGTCCTGGTATCTGTCTGATGAATATGCCACCAAAGAAGCACCAGTATGTCAGTGGGGAGAATTCATGGAGTTGATGGAAAACCTGAAACCATTAGCTACCTTGTATATTCTCTTATTTCAAGGGTTAATTCTGGTAGTATCAAAAGGTCCTATTCTCTTTGAGAATTATGAGAGCGTGAAATAAAAAAACACAACACGAGGAATAAAAAGAAACTTGTTTGAAATGCATTTCTAAAACATTTTTATTTTATTCTATTTTATTTTTTGCCTTTACAGAAGTCTTAGTGGGGAAAAAAATATCAAAGGATAGTAAATAGTGTAGGAAAATACAGTTAATTAGGAAAGCTTTGCAAGTAGAGCAGCATCAGCTGTTCCAATTACAAAAAGAAACTATTCAAAACGCAAAGAAGTGAGCCTCATTCTAAAAACAAATGTGGTAAAAGTATTGAAGACTCCAATTTGTGGATATTTTCACTGTGAAAAAAGTTTTATGGTTCCTCTAATAGTAATAATAATAAAAAAGGATTACTCTGTCCTATATATTTTTTTACTGTTTTTGCTGTTTTAGAGACTAGAATATATCATCATGGGGTAACGAAATATGAAAGTCTCAGTGTTCTGGGAACTATAGAAACAATGAAAAAGTTATTGTTTTTGAGTGGATGTGGGCAACAGAGTGAGAATTTGTGTAATCATTCCTGATTTCTGATGTTCTCACAAATGTTGGTACAGCAGAATATTCTTCCAAACATTTGTAAGAGACAACATTATACACCGTCTTCTTAAAAATATATATATATATAAATCTTTGGAGGAAGAATCAGAAAGAATTATGCATGAATTGCACAGCTAATCATACGTGAATAACAAACATCAAATAGTTGCAGCAAACAGCTCATGAGCAACTTAATGTCTGAAAATTATTCATCAAAATAATTCTGTTAACACTTAATAATCACGCAGGGAAAAAAAAATCAAACAGGGAATGAGACTTTAAGCATACAAAAATATAAATGTATTTATTTAAGCTACTGGAATATAGCCAGACTTGGGCATTTGAGTTCAAAGGTGGAGGATGAATTCTGGTCCTACATTATTCCTAGGACTATCTAACATAGCTCTACTGAAACTAATTGATCATTCTGAGAATAAAGTTCAATCCAAGGCTTTGATTTTATGTTTCTTAGACAGTTTCTCTTTTAAAGACCAGAATTTGCCCCTACTCTCCACCTGCTGTGTCTTCATGGGCACACTTGCGTGAAAAAGCAAGGGGATGTGATGCCATATCGTTTTCTAACAGGGACAGTCTCAGTTCTGCCACTCTCACACTTTCTTCTATTGGCTTCATGGTTCTGTACATCCTCTATCTTAGTTCTGCCTCAACTACTACAGAATGGATTTAGTTCTTTAAGTCAGAAGAAATGTAGCCTAAGGAGAAACATGGATAACTTTTTTAAGTGTAAGGCCATGAACATTAGTACTAATGCATACATGGAGAAGGCGTGCTGTAGTACAGGAGTGGGAAAGAATGGAGGAAATAGGAATTCATTCTAATTTCATGGCTGCTAGCTCTTTTCTATCCAGAAGTGACAGCGTACCCAGGGCACAGAATCAAAGAATCGTAGAATGGTCTGAGTTGGAAGTTCCAACCCCCTACCATGGAGCACCTCATCACCCTCATAGTGAAGAATTTCTTCCTAATATCTGTTCTAAACCTACCGTCTTCTTTTCTAATCATAGAAGGATAGAATGGTTTGGGTTGGAAGGGACCTTTAAGATCACCCAGACCCAACCCCCTGCTATAGGCAGGGACACCTCCCTCTAGCCCAGGTTGCTCACAGCCCCATCGAGCCTGGCCTGGAGTGCTTCCAGGAAGGGGCATCCACAGCCTCACTGTGCAACCTACTCCAATGCGTTACCACCCTCACAGTAAAGAATTCCTCCCTAATATCTAGTCAAAATCTACCCTCTTTCAATTTAAAACCATTTCCCCTTGTTCTGTTGCTACCTGCCCTTATAAGATATGTCCTTACCCAACTTTCCTGTAGGCCTCTTCCGGTACTGGAAGGCTGCTATAAGGTCC
The DNA here is from genome assembly GCA_030625065.1 of Alectoris magna. Lineage (NCBI taxonomy): Eukaryota > Metazoa > Chordata > Aves > Galliformes > Phasianidae > Alectoris > Alectoris magna. The sequence goes on along the minus strand of CM060562.1, from coordinate 110,539,275 downwards.
CTCCAGAGTCTTCTGTTCTCCAGGCTGAAGAGCCCCATACATGTGTGTGTACATTCATAGCTAACTAACTCGAAGAGCCAATTGTATCTGAAGAAATAATTCTAATTCTCTTCAAAAGTATAAATACATATATACATTCAAAAATATAAAATATTCATTTAAAGTATATTTTCCAGATAATTAAAGCAAGAAAGAAGAAACGTTTTTAATTCTTTTGAAAAGAAGCTGAAAACTGAATTCAGTACAATCTCATGCTAGGTTTTCATTTGACAAGATTTTTACAGAGGGATAAGTGATTCATCTTAAAGCATTGCTATGCTTGTGATATTTGTATCTATTCTGAGTATATTCAAGCTACCAATGTCTCACTCATATGATTGTTTCTTGATGCATGTTTTCTGTTTATTTGCATCACAGTACTGGTGCACTTTTCTGCTCCGTGGCTGGTGTGTTGGATGGAAGCTAGTTAGCTTGACTGGTGACCTGAGAAGCAGTGTCTAGTTGATAAGGTCAGGGACAGAAGGCAGAGGACACCACCCAAGAGGACACAAGCTGAGATGAGTTAGAAGCTGATGGGACCTGGTCCACCAGGTTAGTGTGTATCATCTCCTTATTTGCAATATTTTGGCTTCTCCTCCATCAGATGATCATTGTGTTTCCCCTCACTGTACTTTACCTGGCTCAGGTGCCTGAAGCCCTGGGAGAGAAGGAATTTCAGAGGTTTGCCTGAGGGGGTGAGGCAGGAAGCCACGTCAGGCAGAGCGTGCTGTCTGACCCAGATCCAGTGTTGGGGATTGCTGCCTGCGGGATGCCTGTAGCGTGTCTACAGGAGCCCACATGGTTCTGCCAGCTCTCTGTGCCTGAAATGCAGTTTAGACCTAGTTAGTGGGAGCAGCACAAGGAGGGGACTCTGATTCAGAGGGCCGCTTTAGGGAGGAGACACTTTATGTTGTTTCCCAAGGTATGTGTCAGACTTAAAGAGAAGAAAAAGGAAATTGTTTCTCTTGCTTCACGCAATTATTTTGAACAATAATCCTTGACAATTCTGTTCTCAGAGAAAGAACTTGTTTGCAAATCCAAAGTCTGTGTAAGTTTTGAAACTATCATTGAAACTTCTTCTAGAAGTCTGTTGGCTTTTTCCAATAAGTTATGGATTGACGCTGTTTTAAAGGAGCCATATAACATTAAAATGTAAGCAGACGAGCCCCAAGCTATCATATGTTGGTCATACCTACTTAACATGACCTAGAAGCTGAAAAAACTGAGAAAACAGATGTATTATCCTTTTGTGGGGCCTAAAATCCAAATCCTTCCTGGTATTTAAGGGCTTCTTGATGGCTCACAGCCAGCCAACACTAAAATTGGCAGAAGTGGCTATAATTTAAACCAATGAAACAAGTTATCAAGGCCTTGCTGGTTACTGTCAGGAAAACCATACAAAAAGCAATGCACTTTTTCCTCTGTCCCAGGAACAGGCTGTGGATTCTTTTTCTTGCTTCTCTTTTCTTATGGAAAGAAAAATCTACGGCTTTTAGATATATTAGTCACATTCCCTTCAGCAGAGATGACTGACAGCTTGTCACTGAAAGAAATGTTCACAGTAGTCTTCTCATCATGTAATCTAAATGCATTCCCACCAAATGACTTGAGGAAAACATATTATTTTGTAATAAATCAGGCAACTCCTGCTATGGTTGAGATATTTCACTGCCTCTTTTTTTTTTTTCTTTCTTTCTTTCTTTTTTTTTTTTTTTTTTAATTGTATTCTGTTGATTTTTTTTATTATTATTTTATTTTTTCTGATGGTTTTAAACTGAGACAGGGGAGTTTTAGGTTGGATGTTAGGAGGAAGTTTTTTACACAGAGGGTGGTGACGCACAGGAACAGGTTGCTCAAGGAGGTTGTGGATGCCCCATCCCTGCAGGCATTCAAGGCCAGGCTGGATGTGGCTCTGGGCAGCCTGGTCTGCTGGTTGACAACCCTGCACATGGCAGGGGTTTGGAACTGGATGAGCACTGTGGGCCTTTTCAATCCAGGCCATTCCATGATTCTATGATTCCATGATTTCTACAATGCTTTGTGTATCACTCATGGTAGTGGAACTGTTGAAAAGTTTAAGTCATAAAACAGTGTGCTTATTTTTCCTCTAAAGTTATGGTGCACACCCGTGTGCCTGTAATTTGCATTTCTTTTTTTCCTTGAAACAAGTTACGCACTTTTTCAAATTTTCTTTCTCTCTACTCATACACAGAAATGATTACGATGCTTGAGAAGGAAAGCTCACAAGGAAATCTCAAAACCAAATAGATGGCACAAGACCTCTTTAGACCCTAGACTTTTGTTCATAGAATCACAGAATTGCTCAGGTCGGAAAGGACCTTAAAGATCATCAAGTCCAACCACAACCTAACCATACTACCCTAACAACCTACTGCTAAATCATGTCCCTTAGACCCATATCCAAACAGTTTTTAAACACATTCAGGGATGGTGACTCAACCACCTCCCTAGGGAGCCTATTCCAGTGCTTAACAACCCTTTCGGATAATAAGTAAAAGTGTGATGCTTGTCACCATAGGCTGCTTTGTCATTCTAACTGGAGATTATTTCTTTCTAGGAAAGGACCTTGCAAATAATCTTCATCTGCTTCAGTGCAATGCAGATTGTTCTCTACTTAAATCATGGTGAAGATACTTTTTAGTTTGTGGTGTAAAAGTGTCATTTTACAGTATGAAATTTTGGGACCGAACCCAAGTGACCAAGATACTGGGAGTTTCACTGATGTCCTCAGAGAAATCAGGCCAAATTCTTGAGTTTACTGTTACACCAGCATCAGATATACCGGCTCTGACTTTACAAGTAATTAAACAGTGCCAACACTTGGGAACCAGCACTGAAACTTGATCCATATAGATCAATTATTAACACATACCCTGGAACAATTTTGGCTTGAATCAAGTGAAGCCAAACTGGAAAATACCCAAGAGTACTGGGGATTGTAAAAGATGAAGAACTGTTCCCAGCAAGCGGTTTACATCCAACCCTTTTGCTTTGTTTCAGAGCTAGAGAAGTGGCCAGAACATGTCAGCCAAACACTGGGCCAGAAATGTTAAACTTCATAGAATAGAGGTAAATAATCAATAAAGATATAGCTATGCTGACCAAAATTAACAGTGACAATTATTGAGGGCATACTGAATGTCTAAACAATGGACACAGCCTTTTAATTTACAAGTTGGGGTGCACAATTAAACTTGTTTTTGATATTAATCTTCCATTCCTTTCTTTACTTTTTTTTTTTTTTTCTCTCTCCCTCTCTCCCTTTTTCTTTCTCTCTTTCCCTCTTTCCCTTTTTCATAAATAATTAGTTAACCTATGGAAAGGGGAATAACCTAAAGTTCATTTTCTATGCTTAAATAAAACATTAGCTGGTTTGGCATTTTCAGATTTCAAAAGCTTCTTTCAAGAGGTAAAAAAGAGTTCTTAGATATTAAAGACTAAAAGCCAGTGATAATTGCCACCGGGTTAATTGGGAATGAGAGAGAGTAAGCCTGGAACCTACTCAAATTACTTATAGATTAATGAAGCCAAGGAAAATAATAAGTTATCATAGTAATTGATAAAGCTATTTCAAAGACAGTGTGTTTTGCTTGTGTTTTGTGTATTCTTTTTTTTTCCACCAGTTATGAATACCCAGAATTCACTTCTAATGTTTTCTCATCTCACCACTGAACAATTAGCAATTAAAGTTGAAATTTCATGCTCCTAAAGTCTGGAAGAATTTCACCTTTTTTCTTCTGCAAGGGCAGGATTTCATCCAGTGGGTAATCAATTGCAGCTGTGTGGGGAGAAAGGGCATGTACCGTATCCTTAATCCTCTCGGAGAGATCTGTGTTTTGTAACAGTTAAGCTAGAGGCAGTGCAATGCCTCCCACTTAGCTCTCAAGAACTACAATATGGTTCTCCCTGATAACAATTAATTTCTAGGATTTCTTGGGTGAAAAGGACAAAGAAATAGGGATTACCTCTTGCCCAGAACAGGCATTTGTTAAGAGTACAATTCTGTGTATGTTATAACACGTATATTCCACGTGTATCATAACATATGTTGTTATAACATTAGTTAAACAGAGACATTTGCTATCTAAATTTTATTTTCCTACCAGAGGAGAGGAATGGGCATTACATGAAAAGAATATGTCTCGCTCTGATGTAGGTCGAAACAACTTCCTGTCTCACACCTTTGGTTGGCCTAAGAATGATGCTGAATATATATGTTAGGTGCTAGGTGAATGCTGAACTTCTTAAGGAGAAAGAATCCACATTGTCCCACATAGATGTAAATTAGAAGTTTTGTTTTGAAAAGCTAATATTCTCTGGATTTTGATAAATATTGGTAACTGAGAATGGCAGGGTGATTTCTACATAGGACTCCTTTAAGAGAAGTGATTTCCAACAAGCTGGAGATCCTAGTGATTTGAAAAACATGGTTTGTGAGCTCTTATATGATATCTGGGAAAGAGCTGTATTTGCAGAAGAGCTTTGCAAAAATTCTGACTCCAACTGAGGAATTTAGAAGTCATGGTTATAAGTAGAAAGAACACTGTCAGACTTACTGTCTGTAAGGCATTATGGATATTACAGATATCAACCATTCATAGACACATCTACAGCGTAGATAATTAGATCTGCGTGCATGTCCTTAGGATCTCTTGACAGATAGAAAACAGGAACACAAGAGAATGAAAGAGAATCTTTTAGAGATTGCTTATTCTGGATTTTGGCAGTAGAGGAAAATGAGTCGCACCCATTCTTCTCTTTTACTAATAGCCAGAATTTAGAGCCACCAGATCAGATATAAATTTATGCATTTGAGGCTTTTAATTAAGTCAGTGAAATGTTAACTCTATATACCTCAAGGTTATATCTTAAAGATGTCCTCTCTTCATACAAGATAATCTTATTTAGATGGAATTTCCATCTGTTGCATTGCTTGTGTTGAGAACAAGTGGAATGGGTCTTATATTTCCTCTTGCACTGGCTTTTCTGTCTACATACCCAAAAGAAGTCAGTACATGTTCAAGAGATTTTCTTTCATATTCACTTTATTGAGCTGACTCTACAGTATAGGCAGACATTATTTCCTGGAAATCCTGGAGAAATATTTGACAATCTTATTCACATACACTGGTGAGGAATGCAAACAAAGCTAAAATAACTCCCAGCTTGGAAGCTTCACTAATCCTCTCAAGTAGGTGTGAAAGCGTCGTTGCCAACAGCTGCACGGTCACTGAAGAAACTCTGGTTAAAAGAAAAAATAAAAGGCAGAACATCCCGTGGATAGGGAGTCTGGATGAAGGATGGAGCCTCTGGTGCAGCTGGAGACCTTCAATAGATTGCATGTCTCCTTAAAGCTCTCCTGGTGCTTACTGCTCCTAAATGAAGTCCCTAAAAAGGGACCGTTTAGGTAGAGGATCTATATCCCCAAACCAGACTGGTAGGATGGGGTTTGGCATTTTGCTGGGTTGAAGGTCACTGAACATAATCCTTTCCACAATCTTCCATTATAAAGTTCTGTTTCACCGAAGTTAATATCCCGTGGAACTTTCTGTGAGCTACTACAACATACTGTCTGTTATTTCTTAAAATATGTATTTTCACTGATTGAAAAAAAAAAGCAATTACCAAAATTCTCTGTGCTTCTCCAGCATTTCTTTAGTAAGATCAGGGTTTAACACTCACATTTGTCTGAGTAGTACTTTTTAATTTCTAAGTAGGTTATTTGCAGAGCAGTCACTAAACACCATCCAAAGTCTGGATGGCAGAACCTGACCCTGATAAACCACAGCACAGTTGAACAGTTGACAGCATTTAAATACTCTTGAAATCCTATTAATGGGGCTTCTGTTTAATTTGCGCTTTCAAAGAAGGTTGTAGTCTTGGAAAAATTATTATCCATCAAAGACACCCTTATTAAGACATCACAATGAATATTAGTCTGGGGTAATATGTAAATCTGGCAGTCATTTGCATGACAATGCAGTCTAACCCACCTCGTGCTTCCAACTGACAGCCCAGTAGCAACACGTAAACTGTAAACAATAAGAAGGGACAGAATGCCTCAGCAGGGGTCCCAAAACATGCAACATGAAGAGGAACAAAACATCTCCTGCAGACAAAAAGATGTATCCGTTCATTTAATAGGAACAAAACCAGTTCAGGAGCTTGCTGGTCAAAGACCTGACACAGTTTCCAAGTTTGTCTTCGATACTGCTGCCAGGACGTACTGTAAATTATGTTTTGGTAAGAACCAAAGGATTTAAGTAAGAAAAATTGCTGAAATCAAAATCTTTACTAGAGTCCTAAAGGCTCCTTTCTAAAGATTTGGCCTTCTCTTCGCTGAGAAATAACGTTGCATGCTTCAAAAAATACTCGCTTCAAAATAGTTCTGATAGAGGGATTAGGAACAGGACAGTAGAAATGCATAAGCCTTTAATCAATAGGTCACCCGTTAAAATTTGGCTTACAATGGCAGTGTTTGCAAGCGACTGACATCTGTCAGCAGCTTGTGTAAACTGTCAAGGCCTCATTGGCGTCAGAGAAATGAAGATAATTTATCTCTATTTAATATCTGAGCCCTGAAATCTGTCCAGTATTCAGTGTGTGTGTGTGGGGGGGGTGGTCTTGACTTATGTGTGCGTTTCGTAATTCAGGGATGGATGCATCCAAAAACTGTGACTGTATTTTGGCTCTACTGAATACTGATCTCACATGTCCTTCAAATATAAAGAATGAAAGGGCTGATACACTCTATTGTCCATTCTCTCATCTTCCAACTCCTTTCTGTAGCCTCAATTCTTCAAAGAGGCTTTAAACTCCTACAATACAATGTAAATGAGGAGAGGAGCCCTACTGAAGTTTACAGTATCACAGAATATGAGCAGCACGACTGGAGAAACAGCCCCACTGCTCTGAAGGTCCCCATCAAAAAAGGTGATGCACTCTGAACTAGTATAGATTTTAAATGTCATTTCAGTCATGCCATCAATCCAGTGCATCTCCTATACCACTACAGTTAGTGCAGGCAGAAGGGGCAACAGCAGAAGGCATCTGGAGAAGTGCCAGTCCAGGTTAGAATGGACACCTGCCACATCAGTACTGAGCATGCAGAACACTCCATAACCATGCCCTATGCATCAAGGTTCCCAGGGGAATTTAAGGTTGACTGGAGAGGATTGTATATCTCAGGCATGGAGATGCTTGGTAAGTAGGTTGTTGGCTGTACAGGAGCATCTCTCAGATCTTGGTTTCCAGAGCTCATCAACTGGACAGAGGTAAAGCTTAGCATGTTCTTTTACAGTCTGTAAGCTTCTCCAGAGAGCTTTGTTTTTCAGTATTTTTAAAGAGGATGATCTCTTCCCTTTTGACATGTCTAGGAGTGTTTCTGCTCATTCTTTGAATAGTAGTCCACTGGATATAGTCGCTCTTCCACAGTAAGAAACTTGGCTTTTCTTCCCTTCTTTGCTTCAGGTCATTCATGCAGATTGATACTCTCCAATGAAAATTCACCAGGAGATCTTTATGTTTCTGAATTCACAGGAAAATAAATAAATAAATACAAAAAATCTGTTTGAAAAAACTCACCATCTGAAACACAAGATGAGCCGTGGCAGCTGCAGCTTGATCCTGCCAGATGCTATGGCTTCTCTTGTGACTAAACAGCAAATGAATTTGTGTCCTTGAGAAGGAAGATGGCCCTCTTTCCCATGTGTGCCTGTGCTCTAACCACTGAATTATAGTATTACAAGATGGGCACCACCACTTTTTCCAACAGAAAGTGTCTGTATCTCTAATGAAGTGTGTGTCTGAATTGGGAAACTGGTAATCTGAAAACATCTGCCAGTTCTGCTGCCTCAGGGAACGCGGTATCAAAGTGATCAGATGGGAGAATCTCTGAGCATGCACAGAAGTGGAATTCAAGAAACTTCTGAATAGTTTAAATAATCTACAAAATACCATGATAGTGTCGCCTCTTCCAAGGTGTACCAGCTATTCACTTGAATGGACGGAGGTTTTTTTGTCTGAAGTCTCATTTTATGTATCCAGGACTTAGATGTGATGAACTTTAGACATTTATAGAAGGATTTCTCTAGCTTAGAACTGATAAAAATGTAGGTGGCCTTCAAAGTGACACTTTACCTCCACAGAATGTCAATCTAATATATTGGCATTCACCACTTTCTGGATAGAATTTGGATTTTATATTGTGCAAGAAGTGTTCTGAGATTCTGAAGTTCTGAAATCTGCTCTTTTTAAAAATAAAAATATATTTTGACATGTTTTCTTTAGGGAGTTTCTGAGATTTTTTATATTAACGTGTTGTTGTTTTATTATTTATATTGCACTTCTTCTGCTTGCATGATGTGTCCATATGCACGATAAAGTGGAAATGAAGGACATTTACTTCTATTTATTATTTTTTTCTCCTTTTCAATGAAAATAAATGTTTCAATACCTTCCTCTGAAAATTTTGACAAAATTGTCATGGTCTTGAAGAAAGTTTCGTTTTGTCAAGTCAGCATTTTCCCATGTTCTTTTGGAGCACTTTTTCACCAGTTCTAACTAAATACACATGAGAAAGGCAAAGGCAGCAATATGGCAAACAACGTCTATGATATTTCAGAGAACAACTGCTTGACATTTATATTAGATTTCTGGCCGACTATTACAATATCTTTGATGAGCAAGATCTTGATTTAACTCCACATGGAGGTACGGATGCGCCTCCCAGAGTCTGTGAAGACACGGTGCCAAGGAGAAAGAGCAGATGGTGTTTGCCTTGTCCCTGCCCCCTGTGCATTACCCAAAGGGATGACATCTTTGTGCTGCACCTAGGCTCCACAGAAACCTGATGAGGGGAGATCCCTTGTGTTTTAACTGAATGAACCCATCTCCTGCTGCTCCATTCGTAAAGGTGTAGAAAACAAGGCTGGGACATATCTCAAAGGGCCATGTAACCCACCCCCTGCCCCAGCCAGCTTCAGTTGGTTCGTGGTTGACACAACGTAGATTTGGAGGCTGTGTGGTTTCCTCTGCAGCAAGCTGGAGATTCAGGATTTATAATCTTAGTAAGAAGGTGGGAAGTTTATAGCTTTCTTTCCCAAATTAGAGACTAAGCATGCTGGTAGACAATATTAGAATTGGGAGCTGCTGTCTCTCACAAAAGAACAGAAATTGCCAAATGACAGAGCACTGGTATCATGACTGCCTGTGGACCGTTGGTTCAGAGAAGAGTTAGGAGCCACTGTTTCGTGAAGATGCTTCAGTTCCCAGCTTTTAGAAGTGCATCTGGATGCAGGACATAAATGAGTATCTTTCAAAAGAAGTGACTGCAGCCTTATTTGTGAATTCTTCTGCCTGGGGAAAAAATATATATATATAACCTTGTTGAAGAGCCATCTTTCAGAGGGAGGGAGGTTTATTCTCCTGTTTCATCTTGAGCCTCTGTTTATGCCAAGAGATGACTGTGCAACACTAAGATGAAATCAACTGACCACAATTAGGTTTCAGTGAGGAGAGGCTTTAGGTTGTGATGTACTGATACAATGCAGAACCAATATCCCTTCATAGGTAGACAGGTAGGTGGACCCATGACCCTGACAGAGGATGCCACTTTTCTTGCTGTATGGACTGAGGAAGTACTTAATAGTTCTCTCAGTGTCTGTTTCTTTGCATTTCTAAAAAAAAAAAAAATACCATTATCATCATGGATAGTAAGTATGTATAAGTATGAATGTACCCATGTGCTGAAAGTAGGAATAAGCTTAATGTGGTTGTAATAATCAGTGCTGGCTATATTGTGCCTTAAAGCACAGTCCTAAGAAAGGACGATGTATAAACTAAAAATATCAGGCTGAATTTTGTTTTCTTTTCTTCATTCCCTCATTTTCTCCTCCTCTAACTGAACTAAATGAGAAAAGAAAAAAAAAAAAAAAAAATTTCCTCCAGCCCTTTCTGAGTGTCCTTGTATCAAAGTAACAAGCCATTTTGGCAACCCTGGGCTCTCTCTCTCCCAAGGCACTCTGCCTTTCTATTTCCCAAGGGTTTCCAACTCTTTCTAACTCCATCAGATTGCTTCCTACTGCTGCTGATTCACATCACTCTGAATGTCTGGTTACTCTTTCAGGGCAAAAGCAACATGATATGTCATTGGCTTATTGGCCTGTATTCACCACGTCTTCATTATCTCAGCCTTGCTGCATCTATTTTTGGACCTCTGCAACTCCTCCCTGCCTTGTTAGGCTAGGTATTACCTATTAGGTTAGGTATTTATACTCTCAGGAAATGGGAAACAGATTGCAGGGTGAACACCCAGTCTGTGCCTAGGTCAACTGTGTAGACAGTAGATTCAAATCCCTATCTATCACCCATTTGTTTCTGCTAATGGAGATCTAGTAATTATTTTTGTCTGCTCAAGTGGCACACAGGGAATTCATTTATACTGCTTTGCTTGGACAGTTAGTATTGGTAGACAGTTAACTGAGGGATCTACGTTACAAGCCTGCTGACTGTAAGCTCCCCAAATAATCAGTGAGGAAACATAGAACCTCACGCTGGGGGGAAGTATGTATCTTGGAGGTGACAACTTACCCTCTGGAGCTGCCTGTATCTCCCTGTTGGCTGCAGAGAGTGAACAGACTATTTTTCCCTCCAGTTACATGTTGTGGATGTGGGTTCTTGTTTCAGACCAAGAACTGACAGGCATGTTACATCAATTTGTTTACTCATTCTTTTTTTCATGACAAAAATGATCATGGGCAACAAATCATTCGAGGCTGCATGAATTGCTTTGCTGTCCTAGCTGCAAGCTTTCTCATTTGATCTTTGTTGATTCTTCCATATGCAAAAAGTCATGCTAAGGTCAAATCCAATTTATTCTAATTTTTAAGATCTCATATTAGAAGGGGAAAAAAGTTCATCTCTTCATGCAGCTCTGAGTGTAATAGGAGGGTCGCGCTATTCCTACATCAAACAGAGATTTTATTTATTTATTTATTTATTAAATAATAATAATAAAAAAATTATGCCTGGAGACTTAGTTATTGCTGGACCCCTTGTCACAAAAGTCAACAACATGGGATTTAAGGTGTCGGAATTGCAGAGAACAGTTCAATTTGTTCTAACATCGCATCTATACTCATGTACGTATTAGACAGCTATAAAATCTCAAAGAGGCTCTATTTGAAACGATCTGTGTTAAAAGGGGGCAATTAGTGGGCAAGATGAAATGAAGGTACAGTCGTAATTATTTCATAACTTGAAACAAAAAGGAATGGTTGAGATGTAGTTTGGCTGTTAAGGAAAAGCAAGGCTTCCAGGAAAAAAAAAAAAAAAAGAAAAGAAAAGAAACTTTTTAGAGCTAATTGCTTGCCTCTAATTAGAGAATGTAACCTTTGGAGGAATACTGGCTGTTAAAACTCCAATTTTATTTGCATATATTAATATGTACATGACAATTACACCCCCAGAGAAAGTACAGCCCGTGCCCCAAAAGCCTAGTTTTAAATTTAGAAGCAGGAAAGAAATTCTAAACAACTTAAGAACATTTCAGTTCTTCTGTAGGCTTAGGGTTCATTTTATGAAAACTTTGGAATACTGAAATAAGTATCTAGTTATTTTTAAAGGTGATGTGAAGATACATGTGTTTACATTCATATATTCATACACACTGGTATACATTCCATCTAAATTTATATGTGTAAGCATGAAACAAATTATGTACATGTAGGTAAGTATACATATGCACGTGGAAGTTCTCAATAGTTAACCTTGTATGTGCATCAGATTTTGGTAGGAGGAATTGTCCATCACAGTGAGAAGTAAACAGGGAGAAAACAAACCCACTACCAATTCTGTCAAAGAGTTGAGAAGTCTGGACATGTGAGGGAATTTTCATACTTCTTCTTGAGACTGGGGCACCCTAGACATTAATTTGTCTCTCTATTGCCAGGATGAGATATCTTATGAAAGTCAAAATTGTAACCCAGTAAAACTTAACTATTGGTACTGAGGAAATCTTAATTACCCTTAAAAGACAAAACTGATTCTAGAGTTCAGCTGGGAGGATTGCAGGTAATCCTCTATGGTTACTGAATCACAGAATCATAGAATGGCTTGGGTTGGAAGGGACTCCAAGGATCATCAGGATCCAACACCCCCTCCACAGGCAGGGCCACCAACCTCCACATTTTATACCAGCCCAGGCTGCCCAGGGCCCCATCCAACCTGGCCTTGGGCACCTCCAGGGATGGACGGGGCATCCACAGCCTCTCTGGGCAGCTGTTCCAGCACCTCACCACTCTCAAAGTAAAGAACTTCCCCCTGACATCCAACCTAAATCTTCCATCCTTGAGCTTAAGAGCATTCCCCCTTGTCCTATCACTGCCTTGCTGAGCAAAAAGTTGATTCCCCTCCTTTTTATAATCCGCTTTTAAATACTGGAAGGCTGCAATGAGGTCTCCTCTCAGCCTTCTCTTCTACAGGCTGAGCAAGGGAATGCAGATGTGCCCTCTAAAAGGTCACAGAAAGATAGGAAACAGTATGTGAATGACTGCCAAAGAAAGTTGAAAAGAAATATTAAAAAATCAGAGTCATCATCACCTTGCTTAATAGAGACTGTAAAAAACATAGAAAATGAAATACCTGTGAATATGAAATATCTGATAACTCCATTTGGATGGAGGGGGGTACACTTGGAGTGGTGGTGTTTGTTTCCTCAAGAAACCAAAGTGCACGATTAGCCCTGCTTTCCTGGTGGTGGCTAAACACGGGAAGCAGCAAATGAATTCCTTGTTTTGCTTTGCTTTCACATGCAGCTTTGACTTTGCCTGTCTGTCTTTATCCCAGCCTACAAGTTTCCACCCCTTTGACTTTCTGATTCACTTTCTCATCCCGCTGAGGGGAAGTGTGTGAGTGGCTGCATGGGGCCAAGCTGCCTACTGGGGTCAAACCACAGTGATGCGATTCTCACAGTCTTCAAGCCTTATGTGAAAAAAGACACATTTGCTAATTATTTATGGAGAAACAGAAGTATACCTTTAAAAAAAAAAAAAAAAAGTATAATTTATTTATAGTTCTATGGTTTCTAGTGCAAATAATTTGAAATTACTGTTAAAAAATAATGATGAAGAGCTGTATTTGAAATAACCATGTGATGAGTACATAAATTAACCTTCCAGAACAGAGTCAGATATGCTGACCTTACAAATTTGCAACAGAACTAGACTAGATAAATTTCTTATAGCATTTATGCCACCTTATCTTAAAAAAATCTGTCACCTTTATTTTGAACAGCTGTTAAATTTTGTGTCTCTGGAGTCAAAGATTCTAAATGAAAGATCTGTGAAATCTTTCTCAGACAGAAAATGCAGTCTTGATACTTAAAATTCTGCTTTTGGAAATCAGGATTTTCAAGTCTTTTTTTTTTTTTTTTTTTTTTTCAGTTCATGCAAGGGAAGCTATTTTTTGGCCACTTCATTCAAGGAATCCATTTCATGTTTTTAATTAACAAGGACCAAGTTAATTCACAGTCATAGCACAGCTAATTGCAACTCGAATCTACACTGCAGAAGTATAATCAATACACAAACATTAGACTACATCTACCCTAGAACATGATGTTATCTCAGAGCCGTTGACAGAGGCACTGGAAAGCAGTATTCAGCTGCCAAAAAGGTCCATGGTACACTTGGTAAGTTCTCCCCCATCTTCTGAAATGGTTTAGAAATTAATACGGTCCAGGGATTAGTCCCTATAGATGTCTTGGATGTTGAGAACTCTGGGATATAAAATTCATTAAGAGTATAAATATGGCTCATTGCAGGGTCAGAGAATACACTTGCACTTCTCAACCAGAACCTTACACAACCATAGCTGGAATTTCATCCTGAATGAATATGAAAGGTTTAGCATTATTTTCCTAATGCCATGAATTAGTGGCTGGCATTTCTCCCACAGTCTAGCTGACAAACTTACAACTGAAATAATTCATCTAGATGCTGCCTTAAGGAGAAAAGGAAAAGATGTTTTTCATATTTTTGGGACATATTCAGGGGCATGTTTTTCCCATGCCCAAATTCAGACAAGAAGAAGCAGAGCAAATAATGGACTTTCTGAGATCCAGGATAATGTCCATGGATTGCATTCCAAGAAACATCCTATTTTAGTGAAAGTAAAGGCATTTCAGCATATTTAAGGAGACTTTTAGGAACCCTCCCATTCTCAACTCCAATGATGCCACTTAATTATCTTGCTTTAAGTTTCTAGACAGGACTAACTCAAACCATATGTGATTTTATTTGCACTTCAACATTGCTGAAGACCACAGTTAGCCATTGGCAATGCTTTTTCTCTGTAGTAAACCTGAGATTGTCTTCTAGATATCTTCTTAAATTGAAAATTTAAAAACAAATAAATTAACAAGTGAAATGTATGACTTTGCTGATTCTGAGATACAAGCAACATGCCTTCATATGAAAGGAAATGCTTATTCCTTTGGTAGCGTAAATGATAGCATGATGTCAGTCAGTGTATGGCACGAGGATCATTCACATCTTGTTACAACCAGTGATTACAGAGGAATCATTTTGTAGTTCAACAGAATTATTGAGGCTTATTCTCTGTAACAAATGATATCTTTCATTTTATTTTGTGATTATCCAGCAGATCACTGAACCATAAAGCACTGCTGCTCTCAGCAAACAGAAAGAAATACCAGGGCCATATGTCTCTGATGGAACTGTTACAGTTCCGTATATCATTATCATTTTTCTGTCTGCCACTTACAGTGTGCAGGTCAGAATCCAGTTACATCTGATATTTTTGAGGCAAAAAATGTGAGAGATGGAATTTTTGGAATAAAGGATGTAGTGACTAATCATTACTCTTTTCCCCAATTCACTGTGAAAAATTGCTTTAAAATTCAATTAAAAATCTCAGCCTGACATCTGCACGATTTGAGCCATTTCGTACAACATCAGACTCACAGAAATATTCACTGTGTTATCAACATAATAAAAATTGCTAGCTTTATTGGATTACCAAAATCAGTAAGATCAATGGTCTTTATCAGCTCGTTCATTCATCTCACGCAAGATGACATGCACATTTTGAACCTCAAAACCAATATACACACACATATATATATGTATATGTATGTACTGATACATGATGCATTTGATTACAGTGCTATATTACAGTGCTATTCATTTCATTTTACAAATTTACACCATCCAGATGGAAATGAATCCCATAGTTTCAGAACTGTTGTATGCTCACCTAACATGTAAACTTATGAGAATTCATTCATGTGTAATTCCCTATTACAAAGTGAGGCCTCCCCTCAGCCTCCTCTGCTCTGGGCCCAACAAACCCAGTCTAAACCCCAAACTAAACACAGCACTAAAGGTACGACCTCACCAAGACAGCATATAAGAGAACAATCACTCCCTAGTTTAGCAGGCCACACTATTCCTGGTAAAAAACAGGATGCCATTGACCCTCTTGACCACCTCGGCAGACTGCTGGCTCATGTTCCGCTGGGAGCCAACCAGCACTCCCAAGTCCATTTCTGATGGACAGCTTTCCAGCCACTCTTCTCTAAGCCTGTATCACTTCATTATAGAATCATAGAATCACCAAGGTTGAAAAAGACTTCCAAGGTTATCCAGTCCAACCATCCACCTACCACCAATATATCCTCACCAAACCACATTCCTCAGTAAAAACATTTATTGAACACCACCAGGGATGATGACTCCACCACCTGCCTGGGCAGCCCATTCCAGCAACTGACCACACTTCTGGAGAAGAAATGTTTCCTACCAACCAATCTAAACCTCCCCTGGTGCAACTTGAGACCATTCCCTCTCATCCTATTGCTGTTACCTGGGAGAACAGGCCAGTCTCCACCTCTTCACGATCTCCTTTCAGGGAGCTGTAGAGAGTGATGAGGTTTCCCCTGAGCCTTCTCTTCTCCCAAGTGGTGGACTTAGTACTTACCCTTGTTGAATGTCATATGACAGATTATCTAATATCCCAGCCCATGTTTAGTTTATGCACATCATTATAACTGTTGTCCATTAACTAGCTGGTGATTTCTACTGAACATATCTGCGGACAGATGTCACCTGCAGAGGAAGCACATCATACAGAACCATCTAAATGCTTTGCTGAAATAGTTGATTTAAACATACAATTATAATACAGTAAATGTTGTAAATCTAGGGGTGAAAATATAGACAGTGTTTAAATGTAACAGTATATATTCTACAAATCAGATTTTCTGTAAAGTTCCATAAGGTAGGAACAAAGCCATGCTTCACTGTTGGCAGTGAAAAGGTGAGTGTGGCCTTTAGGTGAATAAACAAACCAGTTAGGAAGAAAGGGAAGGTATATAGAAGAAGGGAGGTAATTTGCATGTCCAACCTCAGTTTTCATCCAAAGGAAAATACCATTACAATTTCCGGTGTTCACGTTTGGAAAAAGGATAAAAGATGAAGAAGATACTGCTAAAGACTGTGAAAAATCTGTCAAGTCTTGAATAAGGATTTAGGGTGTAGAATGTTAATCGTTCAGACCATTTATCAGACAAGAATGGCATGAACACAGAAAGAAAAAATATCAGTTGATAAAGGGCTAAAAAGGGACAAAATGAGGCATAGCATGAACCAATGCCTGGAATTTGAAATTGAGAATGTTCAAAATATTAATAAGCCTAAAACTTGGCAAGAAACTGCTGTAAGAATTTCTTTGTCTTCTATCTCCAAATGTCTTTAAACAAAAACTGTCTCTTGGGAAAGATACAGCAGCCAAATGAAATTTGCTGCCTTCAATAGATTGCGTATTATGTGGAATTTTGCTCAGGTTTTTAAGTGGGAAATCAGTTAACCTCTTTGGCCTTAATCTTTCCCAAAAAGTAACATTTCATCTAGACTAAGGAAAGCTAAGGAAAAGTATTTAATATACTTTGCTTTGGAGACGGGAGGATTAGGATGAGCTTTACTACAGAGTTCTGCTACAGAAATGTCAAATCAATCAATCAATCAATAGGGATTTCATCTGCCCAGCTGGGGAGCAACAGGTGGCTCGTGATCTTGGCCTGAGATAGTAAGCCAAGTGCATAAAACAAATCTAAGAGTGTGTTATTAAACAGATTTCTCTAAATCAACAAGCAAGTATGCTAACATCATAGCAGGATCATGTTTGCAGCATGTGGTTGGTTTTCCCATTGCTGACAGCCAAGCTACTGGACTTCCCATTTCAGGGAAATGCCACTTGTTTAAGTTGTTCAGGAGATATCTCCATCTCCAGTGTTGGGACTTTTCTCAACTGCTGATGTTTTAAGATATGAAGTCCTTATTTCACTGAAAGTAGACAAAGACAGATATTTATATTGTGCTGATAAGCAATAAGGGGAAAAATATGCATCTTCAGGGACAAATAATCTTACCTAACCACCATTCAAAATGCCCAAATTTCTCTACTGACTGTGAAGACCGAGGATTTCACATTTACTTTTGTGTTAATCGTGTTTCATGTGAATAAACTTTAATCCTTTAATATAATTAAATGTGGTAAAGATGATTTGTTTTTGACATTGCTAAGAACGATTCTACTCATAGCACATAATTTATTTCATAATTAAATCTATTATTCTAGAAGTGGGGTTCAACCAGGCTTGGATGTAAGGATTAATATTCATGTTTTATTCTACTGCTTAAATCTGGTTCTGCAAATAGAAAAAAAAAAAAAACAACTTAAAATGCTGACCATTTCCAGAGTAGTAAAGTGAGTAACGGGACTCTAATGAAGTCTTCCACAATTAGTGATTTCTACTTCTATTAAAGATCTAATTAATCGCGGTTGAAATAAGGATCAATGCCAGATTTAACATGATAAGAGAAGAGGTAAGGAAAGGATTATGCATAGGCTAAGAAATCAGAACCAGCAGAGGACCCACATGTTACTACTGCAGAAAATTGGACAGTTCAAATAATAAATTACAAGACTGAGAAGAAATCTATTTTAATAGAAGTTGAAGGGGAAAAAAAAAAAAAAAGATTTTTTTTTTCATTTGCAATTCTTCCATCTTCTTTTACAATGTGATTTGAAGTGGTCTGCAAACAAGCACTGAATTGGTTTCTTGAAAGAAGTTTTGCTGCAGACATGGATTATCAAAGTGAACAACATTTGTTCTCCTTTAGCACCAGCTGTAGGCCTTGAGAGCAAACACCTCTGAGTGTGAGTGTACCTTGAGCTGGATTAAATGTAATTTCTGAGACTTTCAGAAATGCCCTGCCATGATCAAGCTCATCTCCTGCTGGAGATGAAGTTGCATTGGTACAGACAGCATCAGAGAGCATAGCAACTCAAAATTTAAAACATTAAGAATTGCGAATGAACCATGAGAAAAGTTTTGATGGTTTTTGCCACATCAAAACATTCATTTTCTCAACTTCATTTGCGTGAAGTAAAAAGTCTTCCACCTTTCTTTTTCAATATCTGTTTTGAATGCTTACTTACTTACAAGTCAATTTTCTTTATAACCTACTTTTCAAGTGCATGAGAATCCATGGAAGGGATCATCCAACTAATTCTAGGATTTCTATACCTGCCTGAGCACCATGACATGACCCTGGTACTCAGGAAGCAGACTTAGCAGAAATACTGGAGCTTTTAGCTCAAGTGATCCCTAATACAAAGAAAATTGACAATTTCTATTCCACATAAATTCTCTCTTCAATCACCTCTGCTTTGATATAATTAGCAGCTTGCCTAGGAAAATGTCCAAAAGTCACCTATAAGAGAATCTCAACCACACCTGGCCTTTGGGCTGTTACAGTTTTGGTTATATTTTTCTGTACCTGCTGCTGAAATAGCAATTCAAATCAAGCCAGGACAGATCAAGGCTTTGGGACTGCTGCTCCCCAGACAAAGGCAAACACAGACTAAGGTATCCATGCATTTAAAACAAACAAAAAAAAAAACAAAAATTTCTTTCAATTTTATAATCACTTATAGCCATTTTATATCATTTATAGTTCTCCCTCCTATGTTTGCTTTCTATGAGTTCAGTTCCTCCACTGGATATATAGAAGGGCTATTCCTGGCCATTTATTTATTTTGTTGTAACATTTATATTTATAAATTGTGCCAATACACAGACTAAACTACACAATTTACCAATAGAAATGAAAGGATATGCCAGACAATTCCACTATCATCATTGCATTTAGCTTTCCCCTAATAGTTTGAGTGCTATCATTAAAACTGGAGCTGCCACAATATTTTAGATACCACTGTACCTAGATGATTTCTCTATTACTTTGTCCAGGACCGTTTTCCTTGGATGATTGGTTGACAATATCTAAAGGATAATTTTAGGTCTTGAAGAATTAAACACAGGTCTATTTTTATGAGGTGGGACAGATTGGAAACAGTTTTTTCTCCTTGTTCCAATGAAATTGGAAATGAAAAGAATGCGTGTCATATGAGGGACAAGTGTCATGAAACCCATCTGAATTATACTTCATACTCCACTTTATAGCCTAATGTTCAACTATATCCATTTTTCTGGCAGTATTTCGCCCATCAAAAACAAGTTATTGACACTTATGTCTTGGGTATAAATCAGATCCGGCAGTAAAAGTAAAGAAGGTGGTTTCAGAGAGAGTTGATGATGGGGTAGAATAATGTATTTGTTTGGTTTTTTTTTCCTCCAGGATATCACTTTAATATCACCCAGAAACAATGGCAAAATATTATTCCAATTAAATGGCCTTAAAAATAAGATATAAAGTAAATTCGGGTGATCTCAATCTGTCGTGTGTCTCAGAGAAGACACCACAAAGCTGAGCAGAAATAGTTTAAATTTAGCTGTCTTAGCATATGTGTACAAGTACTGAGAAGGTGGAAATTGGATTTGCTTCACCGGAGTCAATTAAGAAGGACTCTCAACAAGGTAAGGTTGAAGTGCATTGACAGGGCACTGGGAATACTTCTGGTATTGATTGGCACTGGCTTGGGTACAAATAAAGCAAAGCTTTCTGGTTTCTGACATTCATTTTCTATAACGGAAAAATTACACTAATGGATAAAATGATAATGAAAAAGGGAATGCAGAGAATAGGAGTTCTCCATGGACGTATATTCCCTTCAATGTTGAGAGCTGTAGCTATACCCTCATTATACAAGATTTTGCTGCCTAATACACAGATCCTTTTTTTTCCCTGCTATACTGACCTTCACATATAGCTCTGTCTCCTTAACCTGTCGTAAAATTTCTTGCTTACGAAGACAGAGCTTAATGAGGTCAGCGGTTCTGTCACTCCATGGAAGAGCAGCGCCTCAAAGGTCTATTTTCTCCTGGTAGTCAGTGTCTATTTTCCAGTGGGAGAGGATGTAACAGTCCCCTTTTTCTCTGAACCATGTGAGGAGGTAGGAAGAACTACCAACTACTACTTCTCCATCACCAAAAGAATTAGGTTTGGACACCATACAAATGCCATCTTTTTTTCTGATCTCTTTGGTATTTATGAGAAGTTGTCTAATGACACGAGCAACAGCAGTGTGCATCTTATATTTCAGTTTTGACCAATAAAATATGTACTTTCTTCCGAAAGTATTTTCTGACTGGTGCAATCAATAAATCCAGAAGCTCAGTTTCCTGTCTCTGAGTGCAGCCAAACTAAGCTGTTTGATGTATGTGCCCTAGAAGTGTCTGCTGTGAGAAGAAAAGTCAGAATAATTTTTCCCCAAACATTTTTTTTTTCCTTATTTCATTATCTGTGATGGTCCTATACCCTATAGTGTGTCTTTTGTTTTCTATCCTTCCCAATCTTGTATTTCCAACTAAAATTTTGACTGCCATAATTTTAAATGTTCTTATCTATGAAATGTAATACTTATTTATGTCAATGATCGATCCATTTAAAATGTTTTATATAATGTCCTCTTGTTCCAGTTTTCAAAGGCAAACACAGAATTCCATGAGTCAGCAGTGTGCCCTCGTGATCGAGAAGGTCAATGTTTCACTGGGGTGCATTGTGTAGAGTATGGCCAGCAGGGCAAAGGAGGTGATCTTCCCCCTCTGCTCTGCCATGGGAGGGCACATTTGGAGCACTGTGTCTGGGCTCCTCAGCTCAAGACAGACAGGAAACTGCTGGAGAGAATCCAGCGGAGGGCCACAAGGATGATGAGAGACCTGAAGCATCTCCTGTAAGAGGAAAAGCCAAGGGTCCAGGGATTGTTCTGCCTATAGGAGACTGAGAGGTTATTTTATCAGTGTTTTCATACATCTAAAGGGCAGGAGTCAAGTGGATGGGACCAGGCTCAGTTTGGTGGTGCTCAGTGACCAAACAAGTGGCAATGGGTATGGAAGTTCCATTTGAACATGAAGAAGTACTTCTTTACTTTGAGAGTGATGGAGCACTGGCACAGGCTGCCTAGAAAGGTGGTGGTGTCTCCTCCTCTGGAGATTTTCAAAACCCTCTTGGATGCTTTCCTGTGTAACTCACTCTAGAAAACTGGCTTTAGTAGGTGGTTATGCTAGATGGTCTCTTCCAATCCCTAAGGTTCTGTGATTCTTCTCTTCAGCAAATTCTTTCTTATTCTGGGAGATCTAACAACTTTGTACCTTACAAGTCCACTATTTCCTCAATGTGAAAATTCTTCCAGCATGCACATTGTTCTTGTCACTAATCTTTTAAAGTCCCTCTTGCACTGAGAAACACAGATATTTCTCAGTCATATTAACTTTAGCACAGGGACAATATTTGCTTCAGTGCTCTAGCTTGGTATATTCTCAGGGACATGATTTAGCAGTAGGTTGTTAGAGTTAGGGCAGTATGGTTAGATTATGGTTGGACTTGATGATCTTGAAGGTCTTTTCCAATCTGAGCAATTCTATGATTCTATGATTCTATTATTCACTCCTGGAAACACAAAGACTTAGAATCACTTTTGTGACTGTACCTTTTCATGAATAAGATATGATTCCCTTAATGGAATACAAACTACAGTTCTTCAGAAACACTGGAGGAAAGGAGTAGGCATAATCCTAACTCATTTTTGGTGGCTTCAGTGAATTAGCAGGAAATGAGATTTGATGAATTTGTTAATCTTATGTCTGCTTTCGCTTGTCTGCCATAGTATCTGGCACATATCTCACAACAGCTTTCTCTGAAAACCTTGTTTTCAATGCAGGGTTCTTTAGATATGCTTTATGGATTAACTTCTGTCTTGATTTCATGTTCTGAGGGCCATATGCAGACCACCTGCTCAAAACATTCAGCTATGGTGCAAACCATATTGACAGGATAGGTGACTGTCTCCAGCAGACCACACTTGATTAGGTAACCCTGTTGATGCAGACATTGGCCTGACTCACGGGTTTGGCTTCTTAACTTGATCGATCTTGGTCCTGTCATGCAACCATGGGCTTAATCAATAGTATAGACTCAGCTGAAATTGACTGTCATCACAATAGCTGATCTGCCCACTCATGGTCTGTGGGAATGTCACTTTTGTTGGTGAGACTGCTGTCTGTGTCAGTTCTGCTGTCTCTGTTGACTTCCTTTTCCCTTAAGAAGTAGTAACTCCCTTGTTCTTTGATATCTGAGCACAAAGGCAATTCCCTCTCCCTACACAGACACAGTAGTTGATTAATTGTTCCTGAGATTGCACTATGAATCACTTTCTGATGTCCACCATCAGAAATACAAATATAATTTGTGTTTAGGATTGGTTTGAGAGTTCAATCTGAACTAAAGCCATTTCTTCAGTGTCACATGTTTAATAGCTTGAAGACTGTCTGCCTCATTTCCCAAATCTAGGGTTAATGTCTGAGATCACAGAACGGCTTCTCCACCTTGTTAGAACACACTTGAAAAGATTGATCAGCTTCATAGGTCCCTTAGCTTTTTCACCTACTGACATATATAAAGAAGATAGTTAGATCTCTGAAGTACTGGAGCACAAAGAGGAATAATGATACAATTAAGGAGGGTGTTAAATTGCACAAACCACCTTTTAGATATTAATTTAGATTGTTTTAAGGAGATGGATATTACTAGTTCATTATCTTTGAAAGACAGGTTTTCTTTGATCTAACGCAGGTAGGTCAAATATCTTTGATCTGAGAGTAAAAAAAAATAATAAAACAAAAGCTAAAAAAAAAAAGCATCAACCATTTGTCCAGGTAATTAATAGTAATTTGAATATTCTCTGGATATTGGAGATAATTACTGGAATTTAGATTCTTAGATGTTTAATGATTTGGGTTAGCTTTTCTTAAAAAAGGTCAGTGTGGTAAAACCTGAGCTGTTTGAAGATGTTAGTCAACATCAAGGTTAATGTCATAAATCCACTGAGTCAGAGAGACAGCGATTCTGCTGATCAAGTTTCAGCTTCAACACCTGGGGCACATCCAAAAGTTGAAAGCTGACAGAAAGGCTTTTGAGGAATTATGTGATCTTCAGATCATGCAGTAGCCACAGCTCTTCCACTTTTCTTCTGCAAATATTTTCTCTGTTCAGCTCTTCTCATTGTGTTTTTACAGCTTTCACTGTTAAGTATTGTCACAATTGTTCCCCAGACACAGTAGTCATATAAGAAACCTGAGGAGAGTTTTTGCAAAGAGGCTTTTTAATCTTGGCTTTGCTGTTGGTCTTGACCCGAAGCCAGCTGAAGTCAACACTCCAAAGACATCAATGAGTGTCAGATCAAAACCTGTAACACAAAAGTAAACAAATGCCAATGAGCATGTAATGATGAAGATAAGCCTATGAATAAATGGCTTTATGTGGGAAATAAAAGGGCTCTTTTTGCTTCTCTATACGTTACAGGGGTAGAAACAAATTGACTTGATGGATACAGGCAAAATAAACAGATAACAAATGAGGAGAAGAGGAGCACATAGCAACAAATAAGAAGAATAGGAATAAAAAGAAGAGAAAATGTGGGTTGGAATGGAAAATGATGTCATGAGGGTAGAATTTGGAAAATGGAAGGAAAGAGCAGCAAAAGAATGGGGAAAATGGAACAAACAAATAAGGAGGGTTAAAGATTTAAGAATATATTTGAACAAGATGATGAGCAGCTTTCATTTAGCCACTGTTGGAGATAGGATAGTCAACTACAACAAGACTTGAGGCACCAGTATAGATTTCTTTTATAGGAAAAGAATCCAAATGATGATGATGATGATGATGATGATAATAATAATAATAATTAACCACCACTTGTGGGATGTGATTCATTTCATGGTGTACAGGTCAAATGAATCATATTTTTTTGTATGTGTGGCTACAAAGTGGCTTTGAGTCAGCCCAAAGGAGGATATTCATGTTGCAGCTGTGTAAAGCTAGAAGGTGAACTTATTTATATTAAAATTCTAAAATACTGAAGGCACAGGCAAAATGCCAAACATTGTGCAAGTTACATCATCAGATTTGCTCTGGGCTGAGTGGATTTGTCTTTTCTCTTTGGTCTGGAGGTGTTGTGCATGAAGTCCAGAGGCTCCAGTGATTGTTGGGCTCAAGAAATTGCACTGGAATCAGAAATCCTCATGGATTTGGAAGTGACATTTGCACAAAGCAAGAGGGGCAGCTGGAGGCTACATTAAGGATCTTCCTTGTGCTTCCCAAATGAGCTACAGCGCCTGCTTTTCCCACTTGTTCCTTGTAGGATATGTTTTATCCTCCTTTATATCTACAAAAGTATGGATGCATACAACAGAGAAGGAGAATAACTATTCACATCAGAGAGCAGTCTTGGCCCAAGAATAATTGGGTGCAAAATGCCCATGTGTATATTCATCATGGAAATTTGAAGTAGGCTAATAAAACATCAGAGGAGGAAGCTTTTGGAACAGCCCTGCAGTACAACTACTGGGAGCGGAAAAACACCCCCAAAGCCTAATTATTTTTCATATGAAACTTGGTACATTTATTATAGAGATCATAATGTGCTTCTGCAATTACCGGGGAAGAAACTTGGAAATCCAGGATGTGTCCAATACCCTTAGGTTTCATACCTATCTGCCTTCTGAGACAAAGGTAACAAATCCAGGGTTTCCAAGGGAGGTTGTATAACTGTTTTGCAGCAAGTTTGGACCCAATGTATGAATTTTATTTGCAATAATAATTTTCTTCGAATTCCCCCATGGATACAGTGCATTTTCATTAAAAAAAAAAAAAAAAAAAAAAGCCATCTATCCAATGAGGACCTCTCTCATTCTCTCTTCTGATGTTTGGTTGCTAATTTGCACTCTTCTTACACCCAGAAGCAAACTGTCTACCAGACAAAAAAAAACAGTAAAACAAGATTCTTCAAGTGTTGTTTTGTTCTTTAGGAAGAAAACGACGTTTGAAAATAAAATGTACTCTCCAAGCTACCCACCAATGCCCACTGATGCTCTCCATGGTTCATCTGAAAAAGGCAAACCATGGCACGGTGCAGAACAAAGAGGTGTTTTATGTACCTAGAAGAAATTCTTAACAGTCTTTCTTTTTCAGTCATTTTTTTTTTTCCTTTCCCAGGGTTGTATAGCTTTAATTAAAATACATTAAAAAGAAACATACAAACAGAAACAAACAAAAACAAAACAATTAAAAAAAAAAACATGAGAAACTCTGTCGAAAATGTACAGAGTCTGAAAATAACTTTTCCTCCTGTTTTTCTTGAAATTAATAAAAACAACTTTCCTGTTTGAACTCATTTGTTTCCTTACCCTTCATCCTTCCTTCCTATTTATGAGATTATTCTTCACTTGACAGACGCCATGAGATAATTCTGTTTTTTTCTTTCTTTCTTTTTTTTTTTTTTTTGCCTTTTTTTAAAAATTCTTTTATTTTAATAGCAGTTAGGAATCTTTGTTTTCAGAGAAGAGGCCCACTAGGCACAATTCAGGACTTGTTATTAAAGACAAACTAACATCCCCCAAAGATTTCCAAACACTTCATGCCAGAATGTGGTATTTTAAAGCATTTCCCATTTCACATAATTGGATGCACGTGGCTTAGCAAGAGAAATACGGTTTCAGCAAATATAAGAATTAATGCAATTTATTTGAGAAAGTCTCACAGGAGAAATATAGATTTTATGCATAATTCCAGGCAAGATAAAATGTTGAAATCAGTTAGGATTTCTGCATATTGCTTCAAGACCACTGACCTAAGCTAAGGTGGTTATTACAGACAAGGATGGAATTGAGAAAAAGTTGTCAAATTAGTATTCATCTTGGATCCCAAAATGAGCACAGTTATCATCACTGGGAATACGTGCTCCATCCTTATACTTTCTTGGGATGCTTAATCAAATAATTAGTAAAACTATTTCTAATGTTTGCATAATAATGAAAAAAAAAAATCTCCATATTTAGGAAAAAAATTAGTGCTTTAAAATGATAGTAAATTACATCCTTTTAAGACATGTAGTGATAACATTTGTTAAACTGATCTCATATTTAAAATCTGTCACACAAATTTGGGAGCCCGAGGTGAAAACTCTACATGACAAAATCATTGGGTCCTCTGTAACACAGAAATGAAGGGTGACGGAGCACTGGCACAGGCTGCCCAGAAAAGTGGTGGAGCCTCCTTCTATGGAGATACTCAAGACCAATCTGGACACCCACCTGTGCATTGTAGGGTGCAACTTTAGCAGGGGATTGGACTTGATGGTCTCTTGGAGTGCTTTCCAACCCCTGTGATTCTGTGATTCTGTGAAGCTGCTAAAAGAGGAATAATCAGATTCTCCAATTTGTATATTGTAGTCACTATATATTATGAAAAATTCCAGCTTTTTTTTTTTCTCTTTTACCTTGAAGGCTAATTTAGGACAAAGATATAGCATTATCTTCTTTAAATAAACACACACATACAAAAACCAACCAACCAAACAAACAAAAAATAGAAGCATGGATAGTGCTCCAAAAGTAATGCCTCCTATTTATTTCCATTATTACTTTTACTTCTGTAAAGTAATAACATTACTTGATAGAGAAAATTTCCAGCTAAAAAACACTGTTTTTTCAACATAGTCAATTTAATTAGCTGTGCATTTTCACCAGCTATGAGTAAGAGTTTTCATGCCGTGCTTGTAACAGGCTGCACCATTGGAGGTGACCTAGTGTTGCCACTGCTGAAGCATACCACCCATCCCTCACTGTGCTCACATCCACTGTTTGGTCTCCGTAAATGTTCAGCTAGCATTGATGAATGTCAATAGGAGCCATTTTATCTGCATGGAGGTATTGGTAATGGTTGGACTGGATGATCTTCTAGGTCTTTTCCAACCTCGATAATTCTGTGATTCTGTGAATTCAATGACACCCCTTTGCTGCATATGAACTTCCATGTCAGACACCATTCTGTCAAACTGCCCCTCTGCTGCCATCTGTCACATGACAACAAAATGTAACTGGATATTGGTGGGAAGGTTCAACCTCTACTGCCATCCCACCAACATCTTGCTCTGATGTCATGAGCCAACACCATATAATAAATAGGAGGCATTACTTTCAGAGCAGGCCTCCAAACTCACATTGAAAATGATTGTAATCCTGTAAAAGTCATAAAGCATAAAAGCTAAACACTCAATTTATTATTAGAATCATACTAATGTCAAAAGAATGTCAAAAGGCTGTTTGGGATAGTATTTAACAAAATTATATTACAGTAACATGAAGTATTTGGATGCTTAAACCTTACAGAATCCAATTATATCAAAATGAACATCATAAATGAATCTATTCATAGAGCTTTCCTGACCAAGTGAATAAATTTCATACATTGCAGCTATTCATGAGAGTAAACATTTCTAGATTTACTATAAAATACAAAACAAACAAACAAACAAAACCAACAATAACAAAAGTTAGAATTTTCACATCTTTTTTTCTTATGTGTTTTTAATTTACGCTGGCAAGAATTTCAGATTTGGAAATCTGAAATCGGATTTTTTGTCCATATACTTCCTACAGACCTATACAGAATAATACACTTTCTTAATGTTTTATTTTCTTTAACACTAATATTTATAGAAATGTATATAGAGATATATAAAACAAATTGCACATGCATGTTTAGCGTGTAGAAACCTGCATGGACATGAATCTGTAGTCATTACATTGCATTCTTGACACTCGACTCCTTCCTTAGATGATGAGATTCTTCAGAAGACAGAAATAAATAACCGGTCTCTTTTAAGAACAAAGACTGAAGTGAATATATTTAAAAGCTGCGCGGTGTTTTGATGTTATTATTGCAATCAAAGTCATAAAATCACAGAAACCAAGTAATAAGGAATGACTTCAAAGCCTAAACTCTCTAACTATGATATGACAACTGCAGCAGTTCATCTGTATTTATGCAATTTATATTATATACAGATACTCGGAAGTGTACAATTTATGGGTACACGGCTAAAAATCAGAGAAGGATCACTAGGCTACACCCAGTGCAATGTTACAAGAAATGTGTATATAAAAATAGATATACATACACTTGTGCGTGGACCTGTAGGTCTAAAATATCACTATGTTATTGAAAATTCATCTTCTTTACCTACCAGCTCCAATCTTCTGCACTTTTATTTTGAGGAATCATAGAATCATAGAGTGGCTTGGGTTGGAAGGGACCTCAAAGATCATGAAGCTCCAACCCCCCACCACAGGCAGGGCCACCAGCCTCCACATTTAATAGGAATCATTTCTTAGCCATGTAATCTGGTGTTGAAGACTTTGGAATGTTGTCAAGGCGTTGGTGCTGGTCTAGGAATCCAGGAGCTGTGCCATCTTTGTAACAAAGAGGATACACTTTCTCAGCAGGTAAGTTATTCAGGGTATAGGCAGCACATATTTCTTCATCTGCAGCCATAAAGCCTGACATTGGTGTTGGTTTCAGCTGATGTTAATATTATTAACAGCAAAAGATTTCCCTGAGATGATGAATGATTCTTCTGTTTCTATTCTGAAATACCATGAACACTGATGAGTGAATTTATGACAGAAAAAAAATGCATTTTAAGAAGCCTGGAAAGTAATTATGTTGAATTCACTGTCATTAAAATGCTTCCTGATTATCAGCATTGTCTCTTTCCTGAATCTTAGAATTTCCTGCAACCAGTCCCATTCACAGATGCCAAATCCTGAATTAGCTTTGCAGGTTATAGTGGCCCTGAAGGAAGTAGTTGGATGCCATGTTGGATTCAGCAGCAAAGGCAGATGTTGGATCTCCATTTCTTCCAGTGCACAGCTGCAGCTGGCAGGGAGCACTCAGTTCTTACCTAGATGTTTCTGAGACTGCTCCATGGATTTGCCCATGCCCTTCTGATAATCAATGATAATCATCTTGAACTGATTAGAGGAAGAGGAAGAGGAATTAGTCGCTCTAGTGGCATGAAAAAAACTCGAGTACCAAAAACTCAAAATAATGGTTCTCAATACGTGTATCCTTCAAATTGAGATGTGGGTCATCAGACAAACCATCTGGCATCCACCATTGCTGTTTGTAGATGTGGTTGTTGCATTTGATTCACATCTCTCGGGTTGCTATAGAGATACAACTATTGCCGTGTCAATTTTACTAATAATCAGATGTTCCACGAGGAATAGGTAAGTCATAAGAAAGGACGGAAGTAGCTCTTGCAGCGAACTGTATGGAAGGAGGAGAGTGGCAGAGTTCTGTTTTTTAACCAAGATGGCATGTGACAATGTGAGATTCAGGCACAGGGAAATGCAGGAGCGCAATTGGTCCTGCCTTGAAAACTATTTTGATTAGTGATGTGTCACTCCAGATGTATTACTAATTTATTTTCCTGTTAATTAGAAGCAAAGCACTGACAGCTCTTCACTATTAGTTCAATCATTGTTTTATTAAATTAATAGCAATTAAATACTTTGCAGCTTCCTGATGACTGTTAGACTAAGATTTCTATGACAGGTCATTAGTTGTGGAGTAGAATGGTCAGGCACTAATATTAAGCAATGAGATTGCTTATTCATACGCTGCAGAGGTTAGAATTAATAATCATGCTAAACTGAATCTCCTGAATAATTCATTGAGAAAAAAATCTCAAACAATTTGCTATGGTTACCAGAAGGGGTGTGTTTTTAAGAAACAAGGGCCAAGTCATCATTTGATTTACACAAGTGTAGGAATCAGGAACAGACTTGTTTGCTGGCAGGTAGAGGCTCAGGAAAAAGGATGCTGAAAGAAACTTGGGTTGAGAGCAAGCAGCAAAGTTGCTACACATGTGATGTGCCATAGCGGGAAATAAGTAACACAGACCAGTGGGCTTTTGGGAGGCATTAAAAATGGGGGTTGGACTCGACGATCTCTGGAGGTCCCTTCCAACCCCTACAATTCTGTGATTCTGTGATCAAAGAGCCAGAGAAGGTAGTATATCAATATTAAGTACTCGTAAGAGTATATGTGAGATACATGTTTGAGGCATCATCTAATTGGTAAAAGGAAAAAAAAAAAAAAAAAGTGAAGAAAGATCTGTTCTGAAGAAGAGGAGGCTCAGGAGAGGCTTTATAGATCTCTACCACTCCCTGAAGGGAGGTTGTGGTGCGGTGGGGGTCAACCTCATCTTGCTGGTAACAGCAATCAGATGAGAGGGTGTTGCCTCAAGCTGCATCAGACCAGGTTCAGGTTGGATATTAGGAGACATTTCTTCTCCAGAAGAGTGATCAGGTGCTGGAACAATCTGCCCAGTGGGGTGGTAATGTTACTGTCCCTGGAGGTGTTCAAGAAACAGTAAGATGTTGTACTGAGGGATGTGGTTAAGTGGGGAAATACAGGTTGTATGTGGATGGTTGGACTGAATGATCTTGGAGGTCTTTTCCAACTTTTGTGATTCTATGATTCTGTCATCCTATGATCATCATCTCCTCCTTGTGAACTATTTATCTTCCCATCTTCTTGAGATCTTCTGGTTCTAAACAGTGCGAGAGTGACAAGTGCAAAATGCTGATAAAAGCCTGAGTTAAGTGGAAACATTAAGAAATATAAAAAGTGATATTTGAGAGCAATCAGAAACTATTTGAAGAAATGATACTTAGGAGGGAGAGGAAAAATGGAAGACTAGGAAAGTAAAGCAGACTTAGGCAAAATGGCTGTTCAGTATTTCAAAGGCAGGCAGAACCAGTCTACATGCTTTTTTTTTCCTCTTTTTTTTTCCCCCTCCAATTACGATATTTTCTCATTCAGAAACAAATGAGCACAACACCTGGGTAGGTTGCAAAAGCATTTTCTAAACAGTGCTGTCACCGTGCCTTCACTATTCATTTGCGTATTAAGCTCCTAATTTTGAGTGCTAGCAAGAGGTTTCTCAAAGTTCACACAGTGTAATTGTTACCTAAGGCTGGGAGATTCTGCTCTGCTTTCTAGGTTATTTTAGCTGCAGAGGATTTATGAGATTGCTGAGCAGGTTGAAAAATTGTTTCACCTCTCACTTGTTCATGCTTGCACTGGTTTTAGAACAGATGGGAGAGAATTTTGCAGTTGTGAATGTATGATTCATGCCGGCTGGCTGCCTCTCATCGCTTGATGGAAGACAAAAGCCAGAAGGCTGGAGGGGAACTTCAGTGTTTTTATTCTTGGAGTTGGTTTGACAAATATATAGCTGTGAAGCAGAAAAGTAATTATTTAATCGAGTGCTTTGTCTGCTTTTCTTATTTACATGAGGTAGAATTAGTGAAGCTGCACAGCGTATCTCAGGACATGAAGTAAGTGAAATTAGTAGGAATTATGTTGTTGGTGACAAGAGATTGGCAATGGTTCCTAGATTTACTGGTGACTTGAGCCTGGCAAAGAGAAGGCTTCAAGGGGACCTTGAAGAGGGCAGATTTAGACTACATATCAGGAAGAAATTCTTTACTGTGAGGGTGGTGAGGCACTGGAACAGAATGACCAGCGAGGCTGTGGATTCTTCCTCCCTGGAAGCATTCAAGATCAGGCTGGATGGGGCTGTGAGCAACCTGGGCTATGGGAGGTGTCCCTGCTTATACCAAGGGGGCTGGAATTCGATGGTCTTAACTGTCCCTTCCAACCCCAACCATTATATGATTCTATGATTCATTCTACGAATAAGACTGCACAGAAATACTTATATTGTTGTAAAAGTGGAGGGTTGGGTTTTTGTTTCTGTTTTTGGGGTTTTTGTTTTGTTTTGTTTCGTTTTGTTTTCTCTCTGTGTGCGTAAGCATATTGTATTTAGATCTGGGTTTTAATCCCTTAACAGGTGAATCATTTCTGAAACTGGCCAACTCACTTAGGATGAGAAATACTGCACTCTCCAGTTTTGTGTCTTTGTCTCACATACATCCTTGCTGTCTTTATGTATTTGACTAACAAAAGGGTTTTGTGTTATTGCTGAACCCATCCAGTGACTACCCACACAAAAAGACCTGCCCTCAGACTTCTGTCATCGTCAACCACACAGTTTTGTCGCTTCCTTTTAGCCATTGCAGGCATTTATTTGATCTTACATTCAGTGTGAAAACAATGCCTGTTGTTTTCTTATTGTTGTTGGGTTTCTGTTTGCTCTTGTTTGTTGTGGTTGGGGTTTGTTGCTGTTGCTGTCTGTTTTTGGAGGTGGGGGATTCTTTTGTTTTTGGCAGGGTTAATGTTCTAAGCTTTAACTTCCAAAGGTGATTCACGGTGGGAAGGATAGGAGGTCAGAAGAGTAGCACAGAGAATATAAGGCAAGCATTTAGCCAGAGGCAAGAGATAAAGAAAGTAGAGTTGTGATTGGCACTTTTGGTGACAGCTATCGATATAACTGTCTTACCCATAACAAGAAATCTCCGAATTACCTGATTTAGCAAAATTCCCTTTCTTTTCATGATGACAGCATGAAGGCGTGATTCAGATCTCAAATGGGCAAAATCTTTTTCCTTACAGAATCCAAGGGAGCCCATCTGTACACTTCAATAGGCACTTCAGCTGAAAGGCTGAAGTTATTTGAGATTTGGGCCCTTGTAAGCAATGGGAAGTCACAAAGAGAGGGGAACCCACTGGGAGGAAGTCATTATTGCCTGCTCCCAGGATTGTTTGTGAAGGCAGATGCATTTGAGTAGATAGGAAAACCTATTTTTGGTGTAAGATTTATATCTGTAAAAACAACAACAACAACAAAACAACACATGCACACACACAAAAAAAAAAAAGAAAAAAAGAAAAAAAAAAAAAGGAAAAGATCATTATTTCCTCTAAGAAGCCTTTCAGACTAGACAACAGTAGACACAGAAAGCACTGGGCTTGGATGTAATCAGAGTTTCTAATCACTTGGTGACATCAGACCCCAGGGAATATTGTGCCAGGGATTTAAGGGACTTCAGGCATCTACAGAACAAGAACTCAATTACACACGGCTCATGTAGATCCCAATAAGATTAGAGTACTGCATTCAGGAGATTGCAGAGGCACTTGGATGCTCTGTTCCCTTTTTGGGACTAAATGTTAAGCTTTTTGTGCCAGAGTTCCTCGTCTGAAAAATTGTACTAACTTTCTATGAGAGGTAAGTATGTAAGGTTACATGGAAGGAGTGTCTGCTCCTTCATGATATGTCTTCAAGGACCTTTTCTAGTGCAATAAGTGATAATAACAAGGGAGAAAGTAATGGGAAACAAACCTGGTCGATTGTACTTATTGATAAGGAAAGAGACAGAATGAAATAGATATCCTTCATTAATAAGGGGTGGGAGAGGAAGGACTGGAAAACTTTTATAATTATTTATATAATAGCTGTATTTCCATAAGTGGTCTGAATTTGCAGTTTCCTTTATGATATTTGAGAATCCTGTCTGCTGGGATCCTGCAATAACCGCCTCCTTAATGCCTCTGTTTCCCATTTCTTTATTTCTAAAATAGTGATTGTAAAACTTATTTGGTCTGGTTGAGCTGATCAGGGCATTGGAGCACTTCAGGGCAAGAACCAACATTTAGTATAAAAGAGTATCTCATAGGAAAGGCAATAAGAAAGTATTCATCCAAATTGTTTTGAGTAGAAAACTGTGTTTTCAACAGAGGGTTTAGGCACACAATTCAATTATACATTATAGAAAAGATAATGTAAAACTTGGCAGCATCCCTTTGAGGCTCAGTTCTGTGCTTCCTTGATGTGAGGTAGGCTAAGTTACATATTGTTGATTCTACTACTCCTTTTCCCCATTGCATTTAATGAGTTTGTTATTAAAAATAAAATGCAAAGGTCCTTTTAGCGCCTCTATGTGGGTCTTTGTTCATTGATGTGAAGCACCCATGGCTGCAAAACTGGGCTATTCTGACATGCAAACAATAAAAAGTTGAGGAGCAGGAATCTCTCCCTTGAAAACCAATTGACTTACAGGCTCTGTAACTTTCAAACAAGAATAGCGTTATTAATAAATCACGGGTTCACAGATGAGGAGCACTATGGAATGCCCTGTGCTGAGGCGTGTAGAATGACGGTAGGTGCCTTAGCAACACTTATAACTGTGCTTCAACAGATTGTGCCCTAAAGCAGAAAATATCCTGCACACAAGAGGTAGCAAAAAAAAGGTCTAAAAAATAAAATAAAAAAAAAATTGGAAAAAAAAAAAAAAGCAACTTAAGTTATTGTTAGCATTTCCAGGGTAGCATGATAAAGAGAGCAGGAACAAGAAGAGTGGGACTGGGGGGAGGGGAAAAGGAATGGGGAGAAATTACAAAGCTCCCAAGGTTTTAAGGCATCTCAGTCAGCTGTTGGGAAACTAGGAGAAGCAAAGTGGGACATGTTTGGGGAGAAAAGCCTTGCTGCTCGTAATCATGGTGGTATCTGTCACACACCACCAAGTCCTAACAGCATGTATCTTGTCCTGTGAGTACTATGTTCGCTTTTTGGCAGCTCACTTCGCTTTCCTCAGACATTCTTGCCACGTTCCAGGGCATGCCCACTTTTCTGGCTTGCTTCACATGAAGTCAGTGTGCGCCACACACACTCTGAACGGATGATTGGCCATTAATTTTATCAGTGCAGCTCTAGGGACCAACTAGGGGGAGGAAGAGGAGAAAAGAGAGAAAGAAACAAAAAACTCAGAGAGACAATTATTCGTATTCAACATTATCCAAACAAGCTACTGTAAGAATCACAGGATCAGAAAACTGGAGTGTCTGAATGGGACCTCTAGGAATCATTGAGAAACAATTACAGAAATAGTTTTGCCATTTGTTAACAACAACAAAAAAATACCCTTCTGGCCCAAATTCAGACCTGATACCAGTGAAGGGCTTTTGAGGTGAAATGGGAAAACACTGTGGGTTGTGGGATGTCACAGTCATCCTGTCCACTACAACTGCCCCATTGGCCTTAATTTGTCATATCATAGAATCATAGAATGGCCTGGGTTGCAAAGGGCCACAATGCTCATCTAGTTTCAATCCCCTTGCTATGTGCAGGGTCACCAATCACCAACCAGACTGCCCAGAGCCACATCCAGCCTGGCACTGAATGCCTCCAGGGATGGGGCATCCACAGCCTCCTTGGGCAACCTGTTCCAGTGCGTCACCACCCTCTGGATGAAAAACTTCCTCCTAAAATCCAAACTAAACCTCCCTTGTCTCAGTTTAAAACCATTCCCCCTTGTCCTATCACTGACCACCCTCATAAACAGCTGTTCCCCCTCTTGTTTACATGCTCCCTTCAAGTACTGGAAGGCCACAATGAAAAGCCTTCTTTTCTTCAAGCTAGATGGCAATTTAAAGGCAATTGTGATGCAGTCGGGCAGTCATTGCTATCTACATGTTCAAAGCAGCTATCTATCTTTATTTAGTCCTGGAAGTATGCACTTGGTGCAGTGATGAATCGTTAGTAATTTCTGCACTACAGGCCATTTCCATTCTTTTTTACTGAATCCCAGACAAGAGAATGACCTATACTGTCATAGTATTGTTCTAAAACAATAAGATATAAACAGTTGTTCCAAAGCATTCCAATCAGTTTGAAATAAGGTGACTGTGAAAAAACAATAATGTAAAATAGTTCCAGTATTCACAGTTAAAGCTTCAGTGTTTGGTTGAACAGCTGAAATAGCTGTGGGTTGAAAGGAATCCCATCTTGGAATTGTCCCCACTGAGAACACTTTTGGTGTCCAAATGAAACTGGCTGTTTATCAGACTGAGTTTATCCTCCTTAAAACAAGCAAAGACTGACTGTAAATCTGCTTTACTTTCCTGTAATTATTAGTGCAACTATTCCCTCTGGTTTCATCCTCTTCATTTTACTACCTTTTTATCAATGGGGACTCACTGACTGACCCCTGGCTATATGCAAGTGCGTTGAAATTTTTTATGAATTTTTGGCTTCTCATTTCTTCTAGATGGAATTCATTAACTAAAGGAATTATCAAATTATAACATATTTTCTTCTGGTCCTTTAGAAAACTTTATTTCCAATGTACTTTGTGTGCCAAATTCATTCTCTAGCCACTCCTGTCTAGAACTGTTTAATTAAGCATTGCAGGGTTGAAGAGTTTGTGTTGTTTCATCTTTCATCAGCAATGACATTATTTTTTTTTTTCTCCAGTAAAGAAGCACTGTTGAGTTATGAGGTTCTCCAAAATAAATTACTGAACAAGTGACCCAGGTTACTCCTTTGCATGATTTGGCAGTTCTATATTAAATGTATAAAACGGTGCCAATTTATAGCAATTAGTGGATGAGACAGACCAGCACTGGAATGAAAATTGCTACATGGTTATTGGTAAGACGCAGTAAAAACATGTCCCACTGAACCATTTGATATTTTTGCTAGCTACTGGTGCTGTGAATTTCAAACTAGACCTGAAAACAGTAACTTAGGTTGTTGTTTGTTATGTATTCATTTTCACTTCCCTGAGTTTAGACTTAAATATTAATGAAGGAAAGAAAGATTAAAAAAATAAAAGCAAATCCCATACAAACCCCTCCAGCCATGCTATGGGAATCCATCATTTTCTAGCTAGTGGCAATACAAACAATGTGATGTCTTTTTCCTCCTCATTTTTGAGGATAGTTAGAGATACCTGAAGTATCTGAAAAATAAGTAAATAAAAATAATGGGGTGTTCAGCTACTTGTGTATTCTTGGCACATGGATGGAGTGCATTTATTCCTGATTAGAACAGCAAGAGTTGTCTGTTGTTTCTGCCAAGCTCTGGCTCCAATGCTCAGCATTGAAAACAGTCCCTTTTGATCCTTCTTTGGCCATAACTCAATCTTCCTAGTAGCAACAAGGGCTGGATATAGGAAAGGTTTTCAGTTTGCTGCTGAAATAACCAGCCTGAGGAAAGGTGTTAGGCTGTGCTGAAATGAGAAAGAAAATTTCTCTTGGATTTAAAATGATGATTTAACCCAAATCTATTTTGGTTAGATGATTTTCTTTTTTATTATTTTATATATTTTTTTTTAACCTTAGTTTTCTGGTTTTTTTTTTTCTTAGAAAAATAAAATATTTCTGTTGAAAAACTGCTTCAATGAGATGTTTTTATAATTTTTAAAATACTGAAATATCTTTTTGTTTTTTTT
Organism: Alectoris magna; assembly: GCA_030625065.1. Taxonomy (NCBI): domain Eukaryota; kingdom Metazoa; phylum Chordata; class Aves; order Galliformes; family Phasianidae; genus Alectoris; species Alectoris magna. Next base: position 110,501,687 of record CM060562.1, on the reverse strand, counting down.
TCCAAAAGGAAACATTGACAATAAAAACCCCACTGAATATTCTACTTATCTCAGTTTGGGGTGCTTGAGGTGTTTGATTTAGTCCAAAATTCACTGTTCTGATTTTCTTAAAACTTGCCATACTTTTGACTGTTTATACCTGGTAGGAATTCAGGAACCTACAAGATGTTTGAAATAGCTGCAGGTCAGACCAGGGTGATTAAGCCCATTAGTTTTATGTTACAAACACCAGCTATACCAAGTCATGAAAAGGCATACTTCTGCTGAGTTTTTGGCTATGGGAAGAAAATAATGGCTTAAAAAAAGAAAAAAGATTGAAAAGCTCTGGGCATCCCACAGATCTCAGTCAATTAGCCTGGCAGTCTTTTTTTGGCGTTAATTCATCTCACCTCTTGGCCAAGATCTAAGTCCAGCAGAGCTCAGTTCTTCCATACTGTGATGGCCAAGCTGATGTGCTGCAGTTGATTTCTGGTCACCAACAATGTTATTCTTTGCCTGACATCATTTCACTTCTGTTAAGCCATCTAAATTTAAATGTTGAACACTAAGAATGCACATGAAATTAGGGATTCTCATGGCAAAATAGTGATATGAATTAACTCACATCTCATGAGTGGTGAGATGAATTAGTCTCTGGAAATGTGTGCCTCTCTCCACTGTCTATGGAGTGCACATGGAGGTCTTGAACATATTCGCTTTTAGATATGGAACATGGAATAAAGTGAACTCTGTAATTCGGTTCTCCTGATACCACCGGGAATTTGATGTGCCCAACTGGGAGAAAGAAAGACTGAATTTAATAAGGGAAAGAAATTATCCATCCAAAGAGCCAGACAACAGAAAATCATGAATTCACTTTTTGTATGCAGTTTTAGAATTGTGGAGATGTTTTTATTGTTTTAAAAGAGTATGAAGACTCCTGTCCTGCATTTGTTGAAAATATTCATCATATTTTTATGCCATATTTTTTATGTCATATCATTTAAAAATCACAACTTGTAAAAAAGCTACTGCCAGTACCATGGCTTAGTGCAGGCACTTTCCATGGAAAAAAAAAAAAACTTAAGACAGTGCAAAGATTTTACTGGACTGCAGCAAATGACAATCTTTCAAAAATGTTTTGTTTTTTAAGAAAAGAGTTTTTGAAGAAGAAAAACATTGATCAGTCAGGTCTATTCATAAACAGGTTTTTGAGATTAATATTCAAATTAGAAGAAAAAAAGTTTGCTTTGGGAACAACACACAGTTGACAAAACTTAACGTTTTCCAATAGAGCTCCTTTACTTCGAAAATTAAATGAGTAAAACCCAGAGTATTTAGGTTTTAAATGTCTATGTATTTATTTATTCTTGCATGGTTTGACACGGCCTTTCTCAGATCTCAGCTATGAAATCATGCACTACATGCAGTCTAAACCAGACAGTACATCGAGGCTACAAAGCTTCACTTTTCAGTGAGTGAAACTTTCTCAAAAATCTCATTCAGTCTCGACCAATCTAGTATTTTAAAAAGTGCTATGAAAGACAACAAAAGATGAATAATATTTACCTGGTTATTTAACTATGTTTAACACTGACCCATATATTTATCTTAGCTAAACACACATCAAAGCCATCGTCTGGGTTCCTAAAGTAATAGGTTAAGGCTCAGATTCACTGATTGCATTAAAAAGGGGCAAGGTGGCTACAGCCACAGCACTTATCATGTATGGACTTCAGGTGTGTAATGTAAACTGAGATGCATCTAAGATCCCCTTAGACTGAACAGAAAGAAATAAGAAATACCTTGGATCATTTATCCTTTCCAAAGCTAGGTATCAGAGGCAGATAAATCTTCTGTAGATACCTCCTGTTTCCTAACAACATGAAGGAGACTGATAGTCATAGAATCATGGAATCATTAAGGTTGGAAAAGACCTCAAAGATCATCCAGTCCAACTGTATACCTGCCATCAGTATTGCCCACTAACCCATGTCCCTAACTATCACATTTACCCTTTCCTTAAACACCACTTCCCTGGGTAGCCCGTAAGAGCTCATTTAATTTAAATGCTAAATTCAGGCGGTTTGGTCAAAGCACTTTCTATGTTCACACTTCCCATGAATCCAATGGCAAATATACAGAATCTTAATAGCTCCCTTAGAATAACACTTCATTTGGTCTGCGTTCTGTTGAGTCCTTATTTGTCAAGTTTTTTATATTCTTTCATATATTTTATTCAATTTTTTCTCATTCCACCTTAATGATTTTATGCAATGCATTCATCTAAATTGATCAATATATCTTATGTAGGTAACTAAATTCTATTATTCTTTTAAAATGTTTCAAATAGGAGGAAAAATAAAAGATGAGTGCAATAAAGAAGATCTCTGCAATGCAGAAAGGAAAATAATCTGTTGCTACACTTTGCTTAGTCTTTATGGGGATAAAAAACAAACCCTGTGTGTAAGACAGCAGCAGCAAATTAAACACATAATTGTGGTGATTTTGGCATACCATGTCAGGATTAAATATAAGATGAGATATATTCCACATTGGAAGAGAAAGTTTTCAATTTTTTTTTTTATTTATTTTTTTATTTTTTTTCCTGAAATAAAAGCCAAATATTGTGCATCCACATTGGGATGTTTCTGTCTCTTTTCTTCATCTATGTACTGAAGTTATCTATAGCACAGCCTTTGCTGGTTCCAAAAACAGAAAGAGCTGCTATTGTTCCATTGTGCTGCTCTACACAGCACTGCAAATTTTAATCAGTTGGGATAAAAAAGCTTCTTTTCAAAGCAGCATGTGAGAATGTGTCCAAAATGTCACCTATTGGGTGATTTTCCAACGAGCAGTGAGCACTTTTTGCTTTAGTAAATTTTTCCATTTGTAGAACCACAGATTATTATTGGCATTGAAAGGAGGGAGTGTTTGATTTTAAAATGCTTTGTGCTCTCTGAACAACTTGTTCACTACCTCAGGCTTTTAGATATCCTCTGACATTAAAGACAGAGGAGCAAAAGAATCAACAGTGAAAAGAAATCAAAGCACCATGAAATATCACCTGATGTCCTCTCCCAAGTCCACCAGCCCCATCAGAATGAACCTACTTATATGATATTTAATTCTTTTTGTTTTCTTTGCATGCATAAATGTTTAGATTCCTTCTTTTTAGTCAGTCTTCTTGAAGAATGCCAACATGCAGCTGCTGTGTCTCGGATAATTCTGCATATTTGCTAGATGCTTGGTGATAATGACTTTAAATATTCTGTTCAATAATATGACTTTTGCTTTAAACTAGACACATGTATTGTATATACATACGTTTACAGAGTCTTCAGGTATCTTAATTCCAATGAGGAAATACAAATAGACAGTAACATTCTTAATCTCTTTTGTCTCAAGGAATGGTACATGGTGGTGTACAGAAAGAGGCAATAGACTGTGATTCAGTGGTGCTATTGTTTATTTCCTCCAGCTCCTAAAATCACTGACCCTCTGCAATTGATGTTCTTCCAGCAAAGAGACGTGTCTTTATGGATTGCCAATCCCTCAGTGCTCATAGAGGCTGAATTCAGCCATGTCACTCAAAACAGCTTTTTACTGCTGGAAAGTTGTGAGTGATTGTGGAGAAGAATGGAAGAATTTGCTCACAAACACAGTTCAAGATTGTAATTGATTCTTTGACAAGAAAAGAAGGCTTTTTAGTCAGATTTTCAGCCCACTGCTGAGCTTCTGAGACCATGGGTTGGCACATGGTCTTCATTTCTGAGACTGAGGGTAAAATTGCTTTGAAGCTCATAAGCACCACCCTGTGTGTAAGGAAGTCCATCACAGCCCCTTATGCAGTGATGAGAGGGGATCTTTCCTAGTTCCCTAGAATACTGCCAGTCTGAGAAATGGTACAGTGCTCCAATGCATAACATCATGTGCTGGACATGTCAGCTGGCACCCTACTCGTTTCAGGCAGAGAAGATGCTTAAGTGGCTGAGATTTAGGTCCAGTGCTGAGTGTCATCATCATCCAGTGGTCAGGTCCTCTCAGAATGTATGTCAGGAAGAAAGGACTAGAGAAGTGGATAGAGCTGGGGGAGAGCTGCCAGAGCAGTAAAATATCCTGCTTGCAGATGGCTATGACTTATTGCCTCCTATCCCGTAGCTTAAGAGAAGTAAGGAGGGGATCATAACTCCTCCGTCACAATCCCTTCCTTGAGCTGCTCCCAGGGTAGGATAACTACATGCCACCCCTTACTCGGGACTAAGCCTAAGGGCACAATGTAGCCCACTGACATCAGCAATGGAAAAGACCTATTAGGTCCATTTAGCCAATTCCCCAGATGTTGCAAGGGTCTTTCCTGCAGTTATTTCCTCCTGGTACGTCCAGTCTAGATAGCCTTGGGCATGAAGCTGTCATGTAGCTGACATGTTCGCCACTTCACAGGTTCACATGTTGCTGGGACTTCTGACACTGGGCTTTGGCAGTTTTTCAGATGTATAATGAATGATGTTTATATGACTGCAAAGTCCCCGTGACCCTGAATGTGTCAGCGTGGGTAACAGCACAGACTTCAATGTTGGGTTTTGTTGATATTACAGCTCCTGTAGCAGGTGACAGTCAAAATAGGGTCTGTGAACAGTTGATCTGGCACAACTTGGCCCATACTTGAACAGAAGTTATACTATTGGATAAAGTAAGGAAAATGGGCACAGCCTGTGGTAGGTGTATGGATGTGCTGTACAGCTGTAGCATTAGCATTAGTAATGCTACTCTGAGGTCATCTTCCCCATGCAACAGCACAAAGATCAGAGTGGACAGAGTTTGTGTAGACTTGGGCCTTCAAAGCTCCCGTTCCACTTTGTCACAGGGAAGCTCTTTGCAGCATGGCAACAGATTTGGCTCTGGAAAAGCTATCAGAGCTTTTTTTAGCTTATTGTTCTAAAGAACAGCAATTTCTACTAGTTCGCAGTCTTTTCACATCTTCATAATGCTTCCCTTGTTTTTTCCTATTTAATATTCTACACCTCTGGCCAGAAATTAAGGGAAGTAAGGAGCCAAGACTTTATCCATCTCCCTCGCCTCTTGTTCCCTTGCTAGAGGCACAGCATAAGCAAACAAATCACTTTACTTCTCTTACCTGACTGGATTCAAAGTGCAAGTAGCCCCTTCAGGAGCATCAGAGCATTTTATTTCCCTGTGTGGTGGTTGAATTCACATTATATTGCTTGTAAAGCAAAAAGTTAAAAGAAACATAGGCAAAGAATCTGTGTCTGTTAAAGAAAAATACAGTAAATTAAATGGGGGGAGAAGAAGAGAGAGTGAGATATGTGCAGAACAAACAGTAGACAACTGTGTACTATCTTAAGGATTTAAAGTGTAGAACTAAAGTATTTCCAAGTGCTAAAAATGTGTGTTATTTTGAAAAAAAAAAAAAAAAGCCTTTCCTTCAGTCCTTCAGTGTTGAATAGAAATGGAATTTAAACAGTTAGCGTAATAAGAAGCCAAATTGTTACATGGATAAATAAACAAAGTAGAGAGAATCCCACTCCTCAGTCCTGTCTTTGTCCCACTTTAAGGTGTCTGAGTCCCTTCGTGGTTCCAAGAATGAACCACTTCATACGTTTCTCCCACAACTAGATGGGAATTGTAGCATTTTTTACCTTAGGGAGGCAGGGAGGGGAGATACGTTAACCTCAGAAGATCATACCTAATGAGAGGATAAGTGTAAGAGTCATAGAAATATCTCAGAATGTTCCCATTAGACAGTTTAAAAACAGCAAATGATAGCAAAAAGCAACGTTCCCTTATATGCTCTTTCCTCTCAGTGCTCTGGACTGGTCAGTTCCCCGGGAGCTGCTTTCTCAGTCAGGCAGGGGCTAAAGACCTTCTCTTGGTCATGCCTGCTTGTAGTTGGACTTAATGATCTTTAAGGTCTTTTCCAAACTGAGCAATTCTATGACTCTATGCTTTCACAGATGAATCATGGCTTCTCATGACTGGTTTTTGCTTCCTACAGGTCTTGTGTCTCCTTAACTCAGAATCTTTCCATCACGGTGCTGTGATGTCTTGTGTAAACCAGTGTGTGAGACACAGACGGGTTGCCTCATCTGCAGTCCACCAGTAAACCAAGGCTGACTCAGTGTTAAGGAGTAGGAGAAAGCACACAGTATGAATAAGCAGCTGGGAAAGAGCTTGCCAGCTGGTTCCCATATTTGAAGGAGTCCCAGAGGAGGCATATTTAACACAGTCACTGTATGCCCCAATTTGCCTGAGGGGATTATAAAATATAGACATTATCCCAGATCCCAACAAAACCATTTAGGGCACTCTATTAACTCAGACTTTTATTGGTTAAAAAAAAAGAATTCATTTTTCTCCACCTTCTTTCATGCTTGCCCTGGGAATTTACTATTCCCAGTACCCTTGGCAATAGACAGAATACCGGACCCCATGCTCTGAGTCACGTAACCCAACAGTGAGCACTGAGAAGCAGGTGGGACATCCTACAACATGCAGTGTAGTTAGGGACACTCATTCCACCCTCAGCCACTGTGCTGTGCACCTCAATCATGCTCTGCCCAGGTATGTTGAGTGCTTTAATCTTATTGCCATGCAATATGAAGAACCATATACGATGAAATTCTGGGGCCTCTCCACATCATGCAGGGACATGGGAATCTAGGACTCCTGAGTCGTGGAGTTTGCCCATTTTCAACTTAAAAATGATCCTACCTTCATCCCACGATGTTATTGCATATAATCAACTTCCACAGTGAGCTTCAGTATCAAACTTTTGGAATTGCAACTTTAAAATATTGGCATCCTTCTGCACCTTCAATATCTACTGTTGTCCTTTGGTCTATCAAAGCACCTGTGGAAACAAGCAAGGAGGATGAATAAGTCTTTTCCACGCTTTGTTTGACATTTAGCCAGTCTTTGGGAGTTACCCTCCTTTGATAAATTATTATCTAAATATTTTTTATTGTAAACTGAGCACCCAAATTTTATTAAGACAGGAATAGTTCCCACTCACTTTTATGAAGTCACAAATATTTCTCAGCAAGTTTTCTCATGTAGTATCAGGGTATGACATCTCTATGGCCATAACAACTGCAGGCAACACTACTTGGGGCAGAGTTTCTGGAAGATTGTAGAAGTGGACATGGGGGTGCTGATAGATGCTCAGCTGAACATGAGCCAGCAGTGTGCTCAGGTGGCCAAGAAGGCCAGTGGCATCCTGGCTTGTATCAGGAACAGCACTGCCACCAGAAGCAGCAAGTGTTCATCCTTCTGTATTCAGCACTGGTGAGGCTGCATCTCAAGTACCGCACTCACTGTTGGGCCCATCACTACAAGGAAGACACTGAGGCCCTTGAGCATGTGTGGAGATGAGCAATGGAGCTGTGAGGGTTCTGGAGCACAAGAGAGTGCAGAGGGAACTGGGATTATTTAGTCTGAAGAAATGGATGCTCAGGGGTGACCTCATCACTCTCTATAACTACCCAAAGGGATATTGCAGTGAGGTGGGGGTCAGCCTTTTCTGCCACTTAACTATCTGTAGAATGAGAGGGAATGGCCTCCAGTTGCACCAGAGATTCAGGTTGGATGTTAGGAAAAACTTCTCCAAAAGAATGGGCTGCCTGGGGAGGTGATGGAGTCACTGTCCCTGGAGGAGTTCAAGAAAAGTTTTGATGTGGTACTGAGGGAGGCGGATTAATGGGAAATACTGGTGGTAGATGGATGGTTGGACCGAATAGTCTTGGAGGGTTTAGGCTAATCTACGTGCATCAGGACATGGTTTATAGCCAGAAAGCAAGCTCAAGTTCTAGTTTGACCCACTGCTTAGTAGTGTTGCCTCTGATATGTTTTTAGCCTGACTTTACTAGAGTTGTTTAGACATTTTTCTGGACAATAAACATCATGAACTATTTCTAATGTGGACAAAATGAATAAGGTTGCCTACTTTCAATTTCACCATCCAGGTTTTGTGGATTTGCGCGCCTGTTCACGTCTTTATGCTGAAACACATAGCACACAACACATCTTCTGTTTTGTGTTTACAGTTCAACCTATGGGTGGCTGCAATAGGATTTGCTCATGATTTGAGAATAGCTTGTGTTAAATACACACAAACATTCATGCACTGCTGAATGTGTCTTCCAACTACAGTGCACCATAGCAGACCAGGAGGAAACCCAAATCCAGTTACCATGCAAAGTGAACATAGATTTTGCACACCACTTGTCCTAGGAAATACAGAATTGCCTTTGCCCTGTTTTACTTAGCAGTGAGAATCTCAGAATGATTTAGGTTGGAAATGACTGGGAATCATCTGGTGCAATCACCGTTTATAAAGATTAATCTTCAAATTAGATATGTAGATGTAGTTCAATTTTTTCATTGCTAAATTAGGAGAGGACTGCACTGCTCTTAAATATCAGAGGAAGGTGGACACATCCATCCTGTGGCACACTCATTTGGGTGCCTGTGATAGTATTTCCGTGTTTCTTAGCCTCAATGCCTTCCAGGCACACTTAATTTACTTGCACAGAAGCAGTGTCTCTCCAGTAAAACTAACCAATATATTTTTTTTTCATGTGGCCTAAGTGATCCTCTCCAAGGACAAGTGTCATCTCCTCTCTCTTTTAATAGTCGTAAAATCAAAATGTCTGGTAGGCCATATAAGGTGCTGGAAAGATTTATTATAATGTAATAGTCTGAGGTCTTTAGAAGAGGTTTTACCATATTCTTCTAACAGCACTAAGCAAAACTACTTGTGATGGTTCTCTCTCCCTGTGTCACATTGTTTAATCATATTTCTCAGTGCTTTCATTTGCTCTATTTCTTCTTCAGTTGGAAGCTTTTTTTTTTTGCTTTTTTTTTTTTCTCTGAGTAGAACGTTTGCAATCTGCCTTTTTACCGTGCACGCAAAAAGTAGCATGTTTTTAACTTCTGAAAACTCATTCAAGGAGACAGCATCATTTTTGTACATGGTGTTCTCTGAGAGTGCTGCGCATCCTGCATGCTTGGTTGGTAGCAGCTTAATGCTGTCACGGTCCTCCAGGGGCTTGTCCCATGTGGTTATAATTAACTTTTAATGTCTGCCTTCAGGGCAAAACACTTAAGGGGTTAACCAGTTTTCTCCAAAAGAATGAATTAGTTAAATGCTAACATACGTTTATCAATATATGCCATAATGTGAAGGAAAATATGTAGATTTTTTTTCCTTCTGCTTGTATCGTATTTGTCTAATTCAAAGTCACTTGCCAACTTAAGAGTGGAGATAACCCTTTCAAGTCTTATAATATAAACGGGTTTACTACATGCCTAACACAAGCTTGCTTAGCAGCTGAGTCACCGTGAAGCTTTGTTGGACCAGATCTCAGTGACATTTCACCACTGCAAGCACTCGTAGTCTTTTTTTCTCCCTTAAGTACATGTTGCATCATGTTGAGATATAGGAGTGTGTCTTAGTACAACGACATGTATGTCCTTGTGACTAATCCAGACAGATTTTATCTGTAATGCTGGCAGAGGGATGGGGAAAAAATGATTATATAAGAATACAATTACCTCATCAGCCCTGCGTTGTTAGAGTGGGATTCAATTCCTAAACCGTTACAGCATCACCTGAGGTACCCTAAGATAGTCAGTACAACTATTCAGTGTTTAAAATGATTTTACTTCTACATATTTGGGGAATTAATCACAGAATCAAAAAATCTTGGGTGTTGGAAAGGACTTTTAGAGATCATCTAGCACAACTCCCTGCTAAAAGTCTCTACGGTACTTTATGCAGGAAAGCATCCAGGTAGGTTTTGAATATCACCTGAGGAGGAGACTCCTCAGGTCTCTGGGTCTTTGGGCACCCTGTGCCACTGATCTGTCACCCTCAATGTAAAGTTCTTCCTCATGTTCAGATGGAACTTCCATGTTCCAGTTTATGCTCACTGCCCCTTGTCCTTTCACTGGGAACCACTGAATTGAGCCTGTCCCCATCCACCTGACACCAGCCCTTTAGATATTTGAAAGCACTGGTAAGATTCCCTCTCATTCTCCTTCAGTCTGAACAACCCCAGCTCATACACAGGAGATGCTCCAGAACCCTCATCATCTTTGTGGCCCTCCACTGGACTATCTCCAGCAGTTTCCTCTCTTTCGTGATCTGTGGCACCCAGAACTGGACACAGTACTCCAGATGTAGTCTCCCCAGGGCAGAGCAGATGGGAAGGATTGCCTTCGCACTCTGCTGGCCATGCTCTGCCCAGTGCACCCCAGGATACCACTGGTCTTCTTGGCCACCAGGGCACCCTGCTGGCTCATGGACAGCCTTTTGGCCATAGGGACATCCAGGTCCCTCTCTGGAGAGCTCCTCTCCAGAGGTCTGCCTGTACTGATGCATGTGAGTCCAGGTGTAGGACTCTACACTTGCTCTTGCCAAAATTCATCAAGCTCCTTTCCACCCAACTCCAGCCTGCACAGGTCTCACAGAACGACAGCATGGTCTTCTGGTCTGTTAGCACTCCTCCCAGCTTTGAATCATCTGCAAACTTGCTGAGGGTGGACTCGTAGATTCTATCCTTTCATCCAGGTCACTGATGAACATATTGGACAAGACCAGACCCAGTACTGGTCTGTAGGGAGCACTGCTAGCTACAGACTGCTAGCTGTAAATCCTATATTTAATACCCTAGAGCATCCCCAGTGGCACCAGGTCTTTGCATTCAGGAAGCTAAATTCTTACTGAATGGAGTGCATACAATCTGACATCTTTCTGTGTGTTCCTGAGTGAACTCTAAATGAATTATTGTGTGTGTAAGTTGTAGTCCAGCACAAAAGTCTTTGCTCTTAAGCAAGAAAATTATCGGCAGAGTTGCCTAGCTTATTCTTCTGAAGTCAGCACATCTGCAGTGAGCTCTCAGCACTGTGTGGTGCAAACATACCTGAAAGGTCTGTTCTGGGGCTGGAGTAAGCCAATGGAAGAAAAGCCAGGGCACTGAAATCATGCTGAGTAAGCCCACAAAGGGATCTTGAACTTGTCAAGAAGCTGGAAGATAGAATACATATGTTTATACGAATATATATAAATATTTTATATATATATATATTTGCCTTGCTTTTTTCCCATCTGCTTGTCTGTGATTTTTTTTTCAGTGATGGAAATTCTAGAAGTTTTCAGAAAGACTTAATAGTGTGTAAAATGGCACAAAAGTTTTTCCTCTTAAGTGTAACACGAGGTTATTTCCATGTCCTAAAAAACCTACAACCAAACTAATTAATTGTGTTCTTAAAGAATTTACAGTAGATTCAGTTGCTTTAATGGTGGTCAGACACAACAAATGAGAAAACACTTGGATGAAGCTCCCTTCATATTCTGTGAGAATTTGTCTTCGGAGTCTCTAAGGTATACCAAAACCATAACCTGGTTTTGTGGACATTTCCATCATCAACTACCCTATATCCTCACACTTAGTTGACTGTGGAGAATGAAATTTCAGGGCTTTGTTTTGTGGTCTCTGGCAAGTGATCATGAATAGAGATATCCCAACACCACCACCTGTCAGAGCTTGCTGTGCATTTCACCAAACTTTTCAGCTATGATTGCTCGTAGCCTCACCACTCATGGACTCAGAGAATCATAGAATCTTTTGAGTTGGAAGGGACACTTAAAGGTTATCCATTCCAATTCCGCTACAGGAACAGGGACAGGGGCTGAAGAAGAGGCTACATCTCAAACCAGCCTCTGTGACCTGCAGAGACTGAAGAGTGGGCACATTTTGCCTTTCTAGGTATGGAAGAGAAAATATCTGTACAAAGTGGATCTCCAGGTTGAAAAGTACTGAAGCAACCACAGCTAAAATCACCAAGAGACAAGTAAGACTTGAAGGCAGAATGAAATGAATTATGTTCCTTAACCAATTCCCATCCATTTATCTGAAATGACAAACTCTGGATGGATCTTCATACCTCTTTTAGAGAAGGAGGGGGGCAAGTCTCTAAGAACCACTTGCCCTTACAGTTCTCAGCAGATTTGTAAAACATGTAAGGTAAGAGCCAAGAGCTGTAGAGTACTCGCCTTTCAGCTGACCACGCTTTCAAGACTGTACAGTGTTGTAAAGCAACATTTACTGGCTTCAGGCTGTTAATCCTCTGCATTGTCAGCCCGTTCTATTGAGACACGACTGAACAACATTAACTTTTATACACAGTCATTTCCCTATTGTTGACTTGATCTGATCTCAGTGGAGAGTTGCTGTCAGTACTTCTCAAAGAAAATGGGCTGCATTAAATACCTCTGACTGGTGCTGAAGGAGAGGCTTGCCATCTTCAGTCAAACATAACTGCACATGCAAAATGGGAAAAGTGAAAGGGAAAAAACTTTGATGCCTAGCTTATCAGGGATGGAAAGCACTACTTATGCTAAGCACTATTTAGAAAGCACAAAATACACTTATCTGTATGCTAGATACAGATAGTAGAATGCGTCTGAGACTTGAAGTGGCAACATTTGACTTAGTATCCAAATCTTCTCCATGTCAAGGAGCATCAGTAAGAGACAAGGCCTCATGAACAGTACCAGAATGTTGACACCAGTGTTTTTAAGGCTCATGTAGATATTTACAGGCAAATGTTGAGAGTACCGTGGCAAGTCATGGTATTCTCCAGCTTTCAGAAGAGCTGCTGGCTGATGGAGAAGGACGGGGAAGCCCAGGTACCCTCTGCACAAATACCTGCCTTACTTGTTTTCACTTTGAACGTTACTACCATGAGCTTCTCTTACAAGTCACTGCTTCTCAGTCACCCATCTTCCTCAGAGATTTGCCACAGCCTGGACTTGCCATACAATCACCTTTGACAATACAGGGATGTCAACCAGGGTGTCTAGACACCTCTTTTTACTAAATGTGATAAATGACCCTGTGTAAGTGACGGTATATTTGGGTCTGTTTTAACTCTTCAGGCTAAATTCTGTATGACACAGTTTCTTTTGTCTGCATCTAATCAAGAGTAAGCCAAACCTGGACTGTGGACATTAGGAGATTAAATAACAAAAGGAATATAGTGTACATAAACATTTTTATTTATAAAAGGTTCTTTAAAATTCATCCTAAAAGATTTACATTTCGCAGTTCACAGGGAGCCAAGTGAAGCTAATCTTGTTATCAACAGGAGTCTGTCCATCTTTCAGGAAAGCTCGTTTACGTCTTTTATGTCTTTTTCTCCTCTCAGAAGTTCTGAGGGAGCTTTTCCAGAACACTGCTTAATACCACAGTGGTATTTGTATAGTTGGGTTCTGTAAGCACAGGGATCAAGGCAAGATTTTCTGTGTTGTTTGCCTGAGACGCTGTCAGATGTGCTTCAGCAGATTCAGTATCCTATGCTCACTGGTTATGTTATTCACTTGTACCCAAAGAAAAATCCCATTGCCTTGAATGAGTTTTCCTAGATGAAATCTGTAAAATGAGCATATTAATAAACCGTATGTCTCGAAATTGAACTGAATGTATAACCTACTAATGCAGTAGCTGGTAGTGAAAGCATTTTATACATATATATGAGATGCGTTTTTGCATTTTGTTCATATCCATTTCTTTTTGATTTGCACAGTTATTCCACACTTGGATACATTTAACTTAAACAGTGCAAAAAGAAACCAAATTGCTTTTGGGAGGTAGCCGGAGACCAACGGGTTTTTATTTGAGCCATTACACATTATCTGGAACCAATTTATTTCTGAAATGGAATATGTTGTCACCCAATATATTTGCATTCTCTCTCTGTATTTATGCAGAGAAGAAAAATTAAATGTCCAAAGAAAAAATAAATAAATTATCAGCCTCTGAGAGGAAACAATCAATAAGAGAGCAGGAACATTTTTATGTCATTTGATGCACTTAAAGAATAGAAGAGAAATAAAATCCACTTGTATTTTATAAGTAGATTATTTTTGTCCAGGATCAAATACACTGCAGTACAAACATCTTGGCTTAAGTCTGATCTGTTCTTCTCTTCCTCGATGCATGCTTTGACAGGATTTGATTCAGATTCATATCATTGCAATATAAATGACTAACACTTGAGGTAGAAAAAGGACAGTTTATTGCTGTGGGACAGTTGGTAGAAGTTGTCAGAAAAATCTTAAACAAGGGTTTTCTTTCATTTGAGGATAGATCTGGGATGGCTCTCTGGAAATCACTGCATTAACACTGTATGCACACAAAGTATAAGTCTTGCTAAGTTCAAGATAAATTCTCCACCTTTAAGCATCACAAAATGAAAAGAAAGTGATAAGCATTTTTACCACATCCCTCTCCCAATGGTATTAAAAGAAACGAAAAGCAACTTTGTCAGTACAGACTGCATATTCTAAATCAGTCTCCTGTTCCAAGAGTGGTGGAGTAGGTGGACACTGTAAGAGTGAGGTCTCAGCCAACAGCCAGAAATAACTTACAATTAACTTTCTTTCAACTTAGTTGTGCTCTTATATAATCCATGTGTATTAAATAATTATTCTGAATTTACGTAGTTTCTCAAAATCTTCCATATTGGAAAACGAGCTAAAATGTTACGAACTGCCCATTATATGATTACAGAGTAGAGAGTTTTTATATTTCTATTAACAAATTCCACTGATCATAATTAGCATATATTTTCTTTAAGCGAACATGTTCAAATTTATGTACACACAACTGGAACGTGGTCCTTTTCTTTTTCATAAATGGACTGCTTGGATTTGAATAAATTTAACAGGACCTTCTCTACATTTGGTGTTGTCCAAATTACAGCAAAACTGAAAATCTGTTCTTGAGAGACACCTCACTATGCTCTAAGTCAAAGAGCTGAACAACTTGTGCAAACACGGTTTTCTAGACAGAGCTGGGCTCTGGTTCCATGCTTACAGCTGTATCCACAAAAGTGTGCTTTGTTGGTTTTGTCTTTGCTTAGAGCTCTGAAACCAACCAACCAGTAAATCTACAATGATCAAATAATCCACAGAAAAAAAATCAATGTAGTCAGTTTGCTGCTGTTCAGTACAGGAATAGACTCTGCATATTATAAAAAATTGATAGATGCTGAACCTCTTGGTTATCACTTAGGCTGTCTAACACATACACACACAAAAAAATCTGCAGCTACACTACTACCTTATTTGTGGCAATGTGCTGAATGCATGCAAACAGCTTCCTGAGGCCATGCTCTTTGTTAAATTCTACCCATGCCCAGTAATTATCTGTGAGAGTATTATAGTCCCGGGCTATATCTATACCACGGGTAATTCTGTACATATCTCTGCTAATAAATTTAGCAGTACCAGTCACAAAGACTGGAAATCTAATATAGTGTATGCCATGACAATGTTAGAAGAATCTTCAAGATGTATTCTCCCAGACAGTTCGCACATGGAGTGTAAGGCAGAAGCAAACCCACAGAGAAAGTTTTCATTTAGCATCTCATATTGGGGTTGAGGGTGAGAGGGGATGTATCTAAATTTCATGTATGAACACGTCCACATCTTACAATCTGACTGCAGAGAAGGACTTGGTACTTGCTGGTTTGCTGGTCTAGGTGAGGTCAAATAATCTATTGTAGGTGGTAAAATATGGCTAACTGGAGCATGGACGTCTCGCTTGGAGCTCATCATCTACACCAGCTTTTATAGAAAGGGGAGAGAAACTGACATGGCTGAAGTGGAATAGATGAAGGTGTTTAAAGAAAGTCTCCCATAAATATTTCAGAGAAAGTCTTCCACGCTGCAAACAGTTTAAGTTATTTTCCTGGACTTTGAGCAGATCCATGAGAAGAATGTACAAAGGGCTGCTCCAAAAGCAATGCCTCCTATTTTATGATGTTGGCCCACAACATCAGAGGTGGATGTTGGTGGGATGTACTGTTGATGGCAGTAGAGGTTAAACCTTCCCAACAATATCCCAGTATATGTTGCTGCTGTGTGACAGATGGCAGGAGAAGGACAGTCTGACAGAATGGCGTCTGACATGAAGTATGAATGAAGCAAAGTTGCGTTGCTGAATTCTTCCATGTGAAAAACAATGGCACCCACTGACATTCATTGACTCTCGCTGAACATTTATGAAGATCCAACAGTGGATGTGAGCACAGCAAGGTGGTTGGTGGTATATTATTTCAGCATTGGCGACAGTGACATGAAAGACAAGTCACTTTCCAGACAGCCATGGAGATTTATACAAGCATTCTTCATTACTGGAATGAGCAATGACCTAATCCTAACCCTAATGCTAAAAAATGGTATTTTGTAACTCATGTAGCCAACAAACAGTGCTATCGTCCTCTTTGTATCTGTTGTGATTTCTATGGAAATAAACAGGAGGCATTACTTTCAGAGCAACAACTGTATTTTAGATAGATGTATAAATTTAGACAGACTTTCCACTTCTCTAAATTATTATACAGCTCTGGAAATCAATGGAATTCTGTTTCTTTGAACTAACTGAAGATCTACCTTTTTTCATTTTAGGGAATTTGGGATCTTTTCTCTTTTTAATTTTAATTTCTCGGTTTTCAATTAAATCTTTTCACCAGTGTAAACATCTGAGCTTAATAAAACATACACAGAAGAAACACACATATCAGTGACTGCTATCATGTTAAACTATAATGGCATCAAGAAATATTTTAATTTTCATTTCAAAATTGTTTATCTCCTTTTCCCCCTTTGGAAATATGGTCTTAACTAATAGTTTTTGTTCATGATCTTCAACTTTATTTTTGTTTCTTTTCTTTAGGGAATACCCAGGGAAAAAAAAGATAGCAGAGTTTTAAAGATGTTTCAACTTTTAGTAATTAAGCTCTGGTGAGCGTTGCAAGAATATTTAATGCTGCGCTGATCTATCTGAGGAGGATCTGGAGACTTACAAGGAATTACAAGAACACGATTTACAAAACAGAAAGCTCACATTGTCAAAGCATCCTCTGAAATGCTTTCAGATGAGAAAGTTTTTTCTGGCGTTTCATTAGGAATAGGCAGCGGGGAGAGTCTCCTGACATTAAGGCATTTTTGTTTTGTTTTGTTTTGTTTTTCACTCCCATAGTTAAGAGTAACTTGTTGGCTTTTTTCCACCTCATGCTCACTCTCGCAGATGAGCATTAGAGAGAATTTGGAAATGGAAGGCCTTTCTGTCTGCTGCTAGCAGGGTCAATTCAGTGTGGCAGCTGCGAGCTGGTGACATAGACTTATATTGACACAACCCACTTTTTGCTGCAGAATCACAAAGCGAAAGCACCCGGGGCTCTTCTGCCTTTTTCAATAAGATACGAATTTTTGTCTTCCTTGTATTAAGCAGAGATCTGTCATCTTGACTTGTACACTAAATGGTCCATTCTGACTGCCTTGTTTGTGTCCAATCCCAGCCAGAATCTAGAAACATGTGTTAACATTCGGCATGTTTGGGGGCGAGCTGGAAGGGCCTGAGGCTAGACTCCCTGATGTCTGCTGGAGGGTAGTCAATAATCATTAGCCCTTCAAGTGGTAGATGCCCAACATAAACTGTATTTATTTATTTAAAAAATCTTTACTTTAAGCCACGGGGAAAGGCATTTTAGAGAACGCGGCTCCCCTGAAGAAACGAAGCAGTAATAAAGACATAGTGCCATGTTACTGAGATTCTGGCTTATGGAGGGGGGCATGCTTTTTAGCACTGTGTCATCAGCCAGAGCAATGGGAAACTATTAAAAATAATTAGCCCGTGTGTGTCTGTCGCTTAAGTTTGTCCCTGTGGTAATAAAGAAGTGTGATTTGCCCCAAGACTTCTCTGATTGCCAACATTTCAGCATCAGTCACAAACCTAAACCCACAGCTAAGCACCATGTTCTAATGCTCATTATAGCCAAAACAAAGCTTTGGCTTTTTAATTTCATTTTTGATGGAGTTCAAAGAAACCAAGTTTGTCCTAATTAAAAATTCAGAGAAGCTGTGAAGCTTCACATCTAACTGTGACTGTTTATGTGTGGATAGGTGTCAGTGGCAGGCCAAACATTGCTGTCATTTAGATTTGCACCCGTCTTGGTGTGAGTGGAGCGGAATGGTGTTGATGGAGAGACTGCTTTAGCGTACTTATTTCAGTTTCTGTGCTTTTCTATTGCACATGTTTGCCAGAAATTTTATAGTGCTAAGGAAAAAACATCCAGTAGAAAGGAGTGTGTAAGATTGGACTCGTTGCACCTAACATTTGAATTCCAAAATGGAGTCCTGCCCCTTGCAGATGATATGACGAAACAAGTACCTCCAGAGGGCAATTTAATGTGCCCTAAAATAAATGGAGTGAGTTGCCCCCTTGAGGTATCTACTGATGTCCTTTGGCTATGGAAGGGTCTTTGATCTCTAGCTGGGATCAGTTATCCCACTTACATATTGCTGAAATCATGTAAGAAGATTCCCAGTGGAAAAATGCAAGAACTATCTTATGAATCATGTCCAAATTAATTTAATTTGTTACCAGTAAGTACCAATAGTTTCAGAGAAAATCAAAACCAAAAAGAAAACAGAACAACAACAAAAAAGCCCACAAAAAAAAAATGACACCAGCAATAAAAGCTATAGTATCATATTTTTACATTTCATTATATTCCCTACCAATATTTAGAGCTTTAAGTTTTGATCTAATAACCCTTTCAAAATTCTTAAAAGTGTTTCCTTAGCATCAATGGATGTATATTTGACATTATAAAGGCCCCGTTTCAGCGGTATGTTTAGTTCAACGAGCCTGTCTAAAAGTGTATCTCTGTGAAGCACAGGGATTATGCACATGCCCAGGTTATTTGCTGAACTGGGACATTAATCTTTAATATTATTGCTTTGGTTGTCCAGCTGGATGAACAGTCTGCAATTAGTTACCCTAAAATAACTGCATATGCACTGACAACTTCAATATATTCTCTAATAAATTGGAAGGATGGGTCCTAGGTTGAGAGCTACCAATAAGCCGCCGGCAAAATGACCTAGGAAAGGAAGACAGGCTTATTTGACAGTAGGTTTTGTTATATTCTTGCTTTAATACCAAACTTCTTTCGAATAAACCTCATGTTTAACAAGACTTGGTGTGTAGCAGTTTTTCACATATGGCAGATGGGCAATGACACATGTAGACCTGTGCATATCCAGATCTGACATATCTCATTTAGCCTCTAGTTGTATTGGAAGGAACAACATTCAAATGTTTCTGGATATTTCCCAGCTTTCCATTTCACCCTTTAACATTTCAGCTGCGTGGACAAGTTATCAGTTCTTTAGAAAATACTAAAGTCTTTGCCATGACCTAATTAAAATTACTTTTCTTTGTCCGTTATGCAGTACAGTTTATTGTAGTGACACCTTGAGGAAACACATTGAAGGAAAAGCTTCCTTTTCGATAAAATTTTCCACCAAAATAGGCAATTTTTCAAGCACTGCGCTAAGGCAGAGGAAAGTAAAAATATGCTTCCATTGGAACCTGAAAAAGAATGCATGGGAAAATAAAAAGAAAAACAACATCTCACTCTAACTCTATAGAGGAGGTGCACAAGGCACCGGCAATGGCTTACAGAGGGACAGAAGTCTGTGCACTGTACCCAAACCTGCGTTGATGTCACACCTGGTGTTTCTGATCTCATTCATGAACGTCTCTTTACTCACTCTGTCCTGCATTGGAGACTCACTGTGGGAGTATGGATCTGGGACTAACTTTTTGGCACTGAAATTTCAATGTCCAGCTTTTGTTTCATTGATTCACTGTGTTACTAAACAGCTACTGTCATATTTCAAACCAACACCATTGACAGATCAGTTTTTCTACTTCTCCAGATGTCCTTCTTTGCAAAGACCAGTTCTTAAACTACATCAAACATATCATATATTTCTCTAGATTTTTTGTTTGTTTGTTTGTTTTATTATTTATTTCATTTCATTTTATTTATTCTCCTGGGCTTTCAGAATTCCTTGGGGAAAATCCAGTGATGCTGAAGATTATCCTATGATGAATTTTTCTTTTCTCTTCTTCCTGCTGGTCTTAGTCTAAAACCCTCATACATTTTACCTAATCCGAGCTCATATCTCACCTGGGAGGAAACCTTAGCCCCTTATACAGGTACCTCCCGAGCTGAAATACCATCTTGCATATCTATTTTAAAATAGATGAAAGAAGATAAATTATGCCTGAAATTTTCTCTCTTTTTCCATGGTCTATAGGTCAAACCTAGAAAAGTCTCCTATATGCCTAAATTTGATTGTTCTAGTTGAGATTTATCTCATTGGTATTTACTTCTTTAATCTGCTTTTCAGGCCGTGGACAGTAAAAATGACTGGAGAAAGAAACGAGTGAACATCCTTGGGAACTGCATATTAATCTCATTTCTGGATTTCAAACACAAGAGATTATTTTTCATGCATTGACTTTTTGCATGTTGCTTGCTGTTTATTCTCAGTTAATTGCGTCACTTCTAAATGTTTGATTCAGAGTAGGATATGACAGAGCACTGGCACAGGCTGCCCAGAAAAGCTGTGGGGTCTCCATCTCTGGAGGCATTCAAAACCCACATGGACATGTTGCTGTGTGACCTGATCTAGGTGTTCATCCTCCAGCAGGGGGATTGGACTAGATGACTTTTCGGGGTCCCTTCCAATCCCTGACATTCTGTGATTATCTGATTCTTTGCTTAGTCAAGAAGATTTTTTTAAATTACTATTCAGAATGTTTTCATTGTGACCAAGCTAACCCTCCACTGTATCATGGAGCCTCTATCATGAGAACACATTAGAGTATAACCAGCACTAGTCAAGACTTGCCACTACAAAGATTATCAAAGATGATTGCCCCATCCCTGGAGGCATTCAAGGCCAGGCTGGATGTGGCTCTGGGCAGCCTGGTCTGGTGGTTGGTGACCCTGCACATAGCAGGGGGTGGAAACTAGATGATTATTGTGGTCCTTTTCAACCCAGGCCATTCTATGTTCTATGATTCTATGAGATATATCTAATAATGAATTTAAGATTGTGCTACTGTATCTATGCATGTATCTATATGACTGTAACTTGAAAAATGGCCTCATTTTCTCTGATCTCGGGGTTGCAACCACCTTATTAAAAATAAAAGAAAAAAAAAAGAAAGAAAATCAAGCACGTCTTACTTTTTCCTTATTTCGTGCAGAATAGATGATTCAATTACTTGATAATATAGGACAGATAAACTATATTTCAAGCATCAGAGGCCATAATGCATCCTTTTTCACATCCTTTCTATCCTAGAGCAATAGTTGAATGTGAATTCACCCAGTGTTATTTTCCAGCCAAACTGTAGTTGCATCCATAATATCACCTGCTTCTTTATACTCAAATGCCCCCTGCTTTTCTATTCTCTTTCCTAAATATCTTGCCTTTATACTTAAACAACTTAATAAGCCCACGTTTTCAGTTGATCCTGAACCACAGTAAAAGCTATACATTGGAACTATTCTAGCTTCTTTCTGCTGTAAGTGCATTCTTCCCCTTTTATCTGTGTTATCTATTCATTAAATATGTATCTTTCTACTGGAGTTTTTAATCACCACAGGGATCTATTCCATTTCCATGTGAATGATTTGTTCTTTTTTTTTGTGTGTGTGTGTGTGTGAGTGTGTGTGCGCAAAGAGGAAAACACGCTTTTAATGTAGAGAGCACACTACATGTTGTACGACTGATTACATCTTTCCTCAGTCTCACCCTCCCTGCAAGTAAATATATTCACGCAATGCATTTCAGCTCCTAAAAGGACAAAAAGTTCAAATGGGTGGGAGAATACACACTTAGCAGATGCTTTTCCAGTATTTCCAACCTTGCTTCCCTCTCTACCACGAATTAAAATATTAATTATAGCAAGCTCTTTAAATCTGAGTGTCTACATTTAAAAGGAAAAGCATGGCTGCTTTTAAACACTTAGATGACTGCTGGGGCAAGTTTTGCTTGAGCTCAGTCAAGATAAAGTTACCCATCTAGCTTAAGAAACTGCTCTAGGCTTCCTGGGTAGTAATTGGGAATAAGGCTCTCCAAAAGGTCATAGATTTTGTCTGATGATGGAGTGAGTGATCTTCTGAAGGTATTTTTCTCTCTCAACTAAGACTTTAACCAAACAGTTGGCTAAATGTTAATTTATGTATAGCTACAGTTAAACAGAATGAATCTGACCTTTGTGCCTTTCCTTTCCCCAAGGCTCAGTGACCCTCACTAAGAACGGTAAGCCCTGGCAGCTAACAGACAAGTGTTTATGGTGGAATAAATTCTGTTTAGCCCAAAGCTCTAGCCACCTCTGAGATCTTGGTCAACTGTTTTCTCACGATATGAAAACAAAAAAACCCACTGTTTTTGGGTTTTGGGTTTTTTGTTTGTTTGTTTGTTTGTTTTGTTTTTGGTTTTTGTTTTTTGTTTTGAGATAAATATATAATTTTAGGGTAAAAATATCTTGAGACCTGGAGAAATTTAAAATATTTCTTCATGTCAACTGTTTGTGGGTCACAGCATTCCTACAGGCCTAATCCAACAACTAATTATACTCTGTGACTCCAAGGCTCTCCTAAACAAATAACTTATTTGTGGAGAAATAGAGGATGTATAAAGTGCCCTTTGTGGCATTTAGTCATCAGATAAAACTAGTCCTCCAGGGAGGGGATTTAAAGAAAAGGAATTTTCTATCTATCTGTGCTTTGATGAAATGTCCAAGAGCAACATCCTGATGTTGTATTCTCATCTCCTTTGTATCTGTCTTGGCATCATAGAAACACAGGATCACAGAATATCCCAAATTGGAAGGAACTCATAACGATCATCAGGTCCAACTCCTGGTTTCACATGGGAATACCCAAAAATCATCGTACAAAATTTTGCCTTCTAACAGCTGGCTGCCGGGTTCTCTCTGTATAGGGAAATTACTAAAGGGTTAACCATTTTACCCCAAGCTATCTTCTAATTCTGCTGTTTATAGAAACGAGCTTGGGAATTGGGAACGACCGCATTTTGGATCAAACTCAAACCCTAAGCCAGATTTTGTTTTCTTGGAATTAAAGGAGTTGAACACCAGGGCAAACTCAGGAAATGTGTGTGACTTACTCTCACACACTTTTGAAATGGAGCTTTCTCATCCCCCCCACCAACCCCCCCCCCAAAAAAAGTAAGTTTAGAAAATCAGTTTCCAAATTTCATTTTCCTCATCAGCTGAAGATAGGATAGTCTAAGTATAATCTTTTGAATGCTCCATGATGTTGCTTATGACATAAAAATTTTCCTCTTTATGCCCTCACTTAATTGGCCATAGAGGGCACGATGTATTCAGCATCGTCTTCTACACATTCAAAATATTTGCAGTTCATCATTAGTGGGATGAGCACCATGGAAGTTTTGTATTTGTTCATTAAGTATCTTAAATTTAAAAAGGTAATTGACAGGAATAGTCACATTTGTTTATTTTTATTTAGTTAATCAAAATATTCTCTTCTCTCTTTTACTCTATGAAAATCATTATCTACTGATTTTATTTTTTTTTTGTTTAAATAGTTTTCTATGACTTCCTCTTAAGCTTTTGAAATGAGAGAGTAGGAATTGGCTAAGAACACAAAATACGAAGTTATCTAAAGTTGCATTAAAAACCTAAAGTCTTAATTCAGTGATTGCTTGCATTTGCTTTTATTTAACATTTGTTTGGGGGCTTCGTTTAACATTTCCCTATTTGGCATTATTTAACCTTTCAGTTTCATGAACAATTAAAAGCAAACTTAAATAAGCCCTTCCAAAAAAATAGTAGAATTTGCTGAGGCTAAATGGAATGTCAACATTTTACAAAAGAAAAAAAATATATATTTACCTTAAGGCTACTTAAACACTCAATTTACCAAATTACCCCTGTTTACTGTAATGGAATAAATGGCATACATAGAGGATTGCTGTTGGCAGGATATCATTAGAGTTAAAAAGGTAATGGGCCCTGAATAATGCCCTGAGGAATCCCGGATTCTGCAAGCTAAAGATGAGTGACCATCTACCAAAAGTTAGACAGGAAAAAGATATACCACAAAAGAAATCCAAAATCTGAGCTTAACATTTGGTTGCTTCATAATGAGGCTCTTACCTATGACAAAAAGACATCTGATTGCCTGTTGAAGCCAGTAGAAAACTCTGAGTAGTTTTACTACTAGTCAATTTAGTGTTATCAGACGACAGCATGCAAAAAGGCTTTTATGGCTAGAATTTATTTGCTCAGCTGTAAATGCCTATGTGTGAGGTGGTCGTCCTTAACTGTAGTCAATGGTAAGAAATGGGCTTTCCCATGGTGCAACCAATCATATGTAGAAGAATGTGTGAGATGGATCACCTTGCCACCAGCAGGAAATGCCTATTTCGGTACTTACTTTAAAGTTAGTTGAAAGGAATCCTAGTCAGTATGATTATAGACCAGGGGAAACTTGTCTCAAAGCAGAAAGTCTGAAAAAATTCTTTTGGCAACATGAGCTTTAGGACCTCAGTACAGTGGGAATCTGGTCTTGGACTGAGTCTGTGAATTGTAATGCTTAAATGGCCTGTGCAGGAATGATGCTGGGACTGCCTGAAAGAGAAACCTTTCTCTTTGCCTACAGGGCTTCCCTACCACCTCTGCTCCTATGCACTGTGGGAACTATTAATGTCCCACTGTCACTGAGCTCAGGACATAGGTGTTATCTTTGATAAGGACATGTCATATAGATTCTTTCCAAAGAGTATAAGACATGTTTAATAAGCTGGAAGACTTACCTGAAATTCCACCATTGCAATTTTCAGTTACTGCAAGATTTCTTTCTCCTCCTGACAAATACAGTCTTGAACTACCAAAAGCATTCCAGAAGCATTTCTTTTGTCCACTGTGGTTAAATTCATATTGTATTTGTCTCTATATTGTTTTATTTGGGAGAAAGAATATTGGTTACTGAATTGTTAGACTGTAATTGGAACTGATTTGCAGTGTAGTAACACAACCAGAAAGAGTACAAGAAATCTCAGAGGTTTGATTTTATTGAACATCTACTTTACTTTAACTTAATAAAAATGTATATGTTTACTTGAACTTTTCCACCTGATGAAAAGTGCATATTTAGGTACTTGTTAAAAACAAAAAGTAAAACAAACAGGTTTGATTCACAACCCTGCCAAAGGCTGTCCTCTTTTACTAAGCAAGCAAGCAGGCAGGGCATGCACTGTGAACATGACAAATCAATTCTATTCTCTTTCACACAGAGGGGTTTGAACCCCCTCCTTTTGCATCAGAAGAGTGTTTCCTCAACTACAGAAAGCAGTGTACCACGGGGTGGAGCGCTCTCAGTTGTTCCTGTTGGTGCTATCTCACTCTACATAAATAATGGAACATGCACTGGAGCATAGGCTGAAACGCAGCTGTCCCACCTCCCAAGTGATCGGCCAAACACCAGGACAGAGAGTCCTGAATATTTAAATATTTTAAACAAAGTGCAGTCATTCCAGTGACAGAATATAAGGAGCTGTGTCTCCAGAATGCCATAGAATGCTGTAGTGAATGCAAGTCTCTATGCAATCAGCTATCATCAGCAAATGAGCCACATCCTAACTGTTGCTGCATTAAACAAAACACAATGGAAAGCACTGTTATCACTTTGAATCTAGCATTCTTCTTAGCCAACACTTTTGATGAGTTTGTAAACCCAAAATTATACCACTTCTCTTCTTAAAAGTATTTAACTACTTACTGGTTTTAAGTATTTAAGTAGTTAGCTATAATAATAACAATATTCCAGCTGTATTTCTCTTACTCAATATCAGCATTCTTTTGTTAATACTTACGATAGCTATGTACTCATATATACTTAAAAGTTCTAGGTTTGGTGTGGTTTCTTTATTAATCATTGTTGTACACTCAGGGTTAAACTCATCTCCAGATTTCAGTTTGCAGAGGAGTTTTCTCTTGTTAACCTTCCTCTGCACCTGGGATATTGCCCTCATCTTGGAGTAATTGAGTAGCATTTGATAAAAAATTTTCTCGTTGATAGAGAGATGTGGAACAGATCTTGGGCTTTTCTTCTCTATCAGCCTGTAACTCCATGTATTTTACTGCAAATCTTATGGTTGTTACAAGACATCAGAGCATCTTTTGTGATTTCTGATGAGCCTTTCCCTAAGGAGAAGATGTTCTGTGGAGTTTTGAGATGTGGGTCTTTTCTGAGTCCGTGTTCTTAGAGCCATCTAGGAAACAAAATCTCAAGCTGGCTTAGTTTGAAGATCGTCAAGGGATCCTCAGAAAGGGATCATGCCAACCTCGAGAGCACACCCTATGGCAAACGACAAAGAGCCCAGCACCGTCAGAACATCCGTCACCAGATGACAAGATAGAAGCTGGGCCAGGAGTGTGGAAGGGAGAGAGAGAGTCAGACCAAGGCTGGAAATGGGGCACTGTCAGGGTTCATTAATGTCATGATGAATACGGGAAGCCATACGTTATTTAGACAAAACCCTGCGGCTATACTAATTGACAGCATTCAGCTCAAAGCCACCTCTACTCCCTGTCCAGTGGTGTTCACTATCATTATAAAATGTATCTTTCTTGATATAACCCTGTGTGGAAGGGACTGGCTACCCCATTTTAAAAACAGGTATAGGAATAGCAAACCATTTGACTTACAACTCACAGGAAATCTATATCCAAGGGAACAACTGAATTCAGATCACTTAGTTTTTAGGCTGGCGTATTTTCACCAAGACCATCTTTTCTGCGCATTATAAATGTTTAAGAAATATTAAGTGAATTAATAATACATGGCTTAGCAACAGATTAAAAGAATTCTTTAAAAAAAAATCCAAAAACTAATCCTACAGTCTTCGCATTTGAAGTGAGCCTACTTAAATAACTGATTTGATGATCATCTCAGAACATAAAGTGTTTAACTTACAGCCTAAATGAGACATACAAAATCTGCCCTCCTCCCACTTTCCCTCTTTCCTGCTGAACTTTAGTGTATTCTCTTTCTCAAACTGAAAGTAGTGATATTATTTTCAAAGCATTGTATTGTTTCCAGAGATGTCTTAGATTTCAGCTAGAATGTTCAACAAAAAATAAGGCAAAGTAAAAAATATTACTTAGGGGAAAAGATGCTGGCAAAGATTAGGAAAACATGAGGAATAGATGCTGGCCACACGGCAAAAGAGTGATAACCATCCCATGCATAGGTTATATGCCATTCACTTCACCTTTAAATGGGTTCTAAACCTCTACCAAAATTGAAAAGAAAAAAAAAAAATAGTTGCATGTTGTTTGTCATATTTTGTATTAAACACACACTGTTATACCTCAGAGAGGTTTTTATCTGTAAAATCCAAACCTCGTCTGGTCTTTTTCCATCAGTAGCTCACAATGTGCTTATTGAATGCTGATCCAGTCAAAAAGAAGAGCTTAGTAGGAGAAAATCTCTGTCTGTGTACATTAAAAGTGAAAGAAAGCAAAATCCTAACCTAAAGACATTCTTTCATATTTGGCAGTCAATACATCATGAAAAATCAAAACAAAGCAGCCTCTATAGTTTGAAATGATGTAAAGCCAAATCATTTTTTGAGTATTTGGATGGATTTAGAAAACTGAGCAGTGAAGGCCATCAGTGTTAGAAATCAAAACAGGCAAAGAAAAGAAAAACTTTTGATTAAGATTCTGTGATGCTATGAAGACCTGAAAGCTCTTATTGGGTTTCCTTAAGGTTAAAGTGGTGAAGCCTCTTTAAATGCAGGCAAAAATTGCAAGGGAAAAAAAAAAAAAAAAAAAAAAAAAGAAGTTTATCTTGATGTGAAAACATGATTTAATGGCACAAAGGCTGGCTCTGCAAAAAAATTAGCTGTGAGCCTTTTGAAGAGAAAATATGCTGTGCAAATAAAAGGATACATATAATTAAGTCTTAAGGAAAAAAAAATGAGTGCAATGAAGGTGAAATAAAGAAATAAATACCGAAGCAAAGATTCTTATACAGACAGGTAACAAGTTGAGATATACCTAGCAGAGGAAAGGTAGATGATGCTAATGTATATGATTTTCCATCAGTTTGTCAACCTGTCTTGTTTTACAGCTTCAATTTTTACAGCTAAAAGAGACATTGGTTCAGATTCACAAGAACTCTTGAGTTCAAGACAGAGAGAAATTAGATTTATTTTTTTTAAATCACAAAATGGAGAGTGCTAACTTAAATATTAAGTAAATCAGTCTACTTCATTTTTGTATATTTGAGTTCTCATTTCGATTTTACATTTCTCTTTACTTATTTATTTTACATTTCAAAGATTCGGTTCATACAAAAAAAAATAAAATCCTAAATGAAGTCTTTTTATACATGTTTGAATATTTTGGGAATGCCTTTCAAAAGTCTAAGAGCAGGAAATTAATCATAATCAATCTTTTGTTATAAAGTGGTATTAATTTGATAATTTACAGTTATTTAAAAGTCTAACTGGAAGAGCATGTCTTTACAATCCCTCCGGCTACTTTAGGAAGCTTGAGCTAAGAATGAAATCTGAAGTATTGAAATGACTCTCAGCCTTTTTTGTGGCTTGTTGATGGCGACTTCAATACTTCAACCCCAATACCTGTGAATGCATGATGACTTTTCTAAACAGCAGCTAGTTTGGGGAAATGTCTTTTTTAAGGTAAGATTAATAGGACTGAGAGAAAAGTGACCTAAATCTGTGAGCTAATGTCAGTCAGGAGGATAAAGTCTCCTTTCAACTAGTTTCCCATTGGTAAGGGCACTCATCAGGATACTCGAAACGTGTTCACATCTTTTCTGTGCCTGAAGGTATGGAGCTAGGTCAAGAGTGGGACTTGATCTCTATAATGCATTTGTCAGCGAGCAAAAGGCAAGTGGGAACTCTTGACTGTGAAGCAATCGAATACACTATTCTCAGAGCAGAAGGAAGCATCTTGATTGTATGAATTTTCTTGGTGCCAGGTTGAAAGACTTCACTTATGTCAGTTACAGAGATAATTTGGCTCTCCTGGTTTTCAGCTCAGTATTATGAACATTGTCTCACTGTAAGTCATTGAGAATAAAGATATTGGGACTGCACGGTAGTAATTAAATGTCTTCCAAAAGGTGCATTTGTATTTGTAGCAATGAAGTAAACTTTGTGTTGTATTGCTATTTTTTCTTGCATGTCTTCATGTCACAAATTGAAGAAGTTTTGCCTACAGGTTATCCACTAAAACAACTACTAAACGTTCTTCAAGTATTAATTTAGAGACCGTTGAGGGGTTGGATTCCACAATCCCTAAAGTCCCTTCCAACCCCTATAAATCTGTGATTCTCTTATTCTGTGATTCTCAAATTGTTCTTGCTTGTTTTACTGCCAAGACTCGGGTGCTGGCAGAAACCAAATGATTAAGGCAAAGAACAGGTTACACTGTTGAAGATGCTGAATGTTGCATTCTAGGTTCGAGGAGATTAAAACTTGATCATCACCTTGAATGACGCCTATTACCATTCCTTGGAGGATGGAAGATAAGGGCACTTTTTAGATGTGTGTATCACCCTCTTCTGAAATAGCTGGAGCTGTGGGCTGTGTTGACAGCCATAGCTATCCTGATGAACCTCTATCTTGAACACCTACAGATGGAATGAATGCCCTCCCAGAGACTTGGGTAAGAAATAAAACATTCTGCATTGACAGAGAGATGGTTATGTGGGGATACAGACCTTATAATAGATAGTGCACTGTTGCTGCACTTTGACTTTTGGGATGGTTGGGTAGCCAAAATGCCCCATCTGCCCTCTGGCACAAAAGCAACCCTGTGTTCTCAAGCGTTTGTGGTTCCAATTTGTGCTGCTCTGTGCAGCCCTCTTTATGAGCTTTCTAACATTTAGTAAGAGATAACAGATTAAGCCAAGTGCAGAGATAATGAAATATAAATTAGTAGGTTTGCCAGCCTTTATCCACAGCACTGTCAGAGTGTATTATCTGGTATATCTAGTTCAGAGCAGTCAGTTAAATTTCCCCTTATCAGAAACTGAGTGTGAAGTGTGGTAATGTTGCTAAGTGCAGAACAAAAATCTCTCTTTTTTTGCATCCCATGACTGCTTCAGGCAACATTCTTGGAAACCTCTGAGTAGGAAGGAAAAGAAGACCCTGAGATATATACAGTGTGACAAGCCAGGAGGCTAAGCTCCACCGGTAAACCGTCCTGTGAGCGGCAGTCGCCTGTGGCTGTGACATTACCACACTTTGCTCAGCTTCAGAAAGGGAAATTTAACTGACGACTGCTATGAACTGAAGCCACAGCCTAAACCAGATAATACACCCTGACAATACTGTCAGGCAAAAAAGGCTGTGTTCCCATTGATTTCATCGCATTGGAGACATATTACCCAGGGCTGTGTATGTTTGAGGGTATATGTGAACACTGTGGGAATATCAAAGGGAAAGACACACTGATTTGGGCAGAAACAGGCCTTGCAGAGATAAATCCCCAAAGTGCCCTGACTGAAATATATATTATTTGACGAAGTGGGCATGGCAAAAATATTGATTGTAATTATAACTTAATCCTCAATCTACAACATATATACCCTGCTGGGTTTGTTTAAAGGACTGCAAAGCAGGGGAAAAAAAAAAACACCAAACCAAACAACAAAAAACCTTGCATCTGTGAGTTGTTTCAAGAGGACTGGAAGTCCAATTTGCCTATACTTCCAGCAGGATGCAAACATCAATGACAAACAAAACTCAAAAGGTTCAGAGTTCGGGTTCAACACAGAACGGTTCCAAGCTTCTCTAAATCTCTTGGGTCCGGGGCTACAGATGCTGCATAAAACAGGACTGTGATGGTGTTAAAAAGGGAAATATTTACACCCATGAGATACTGGCCATAAAATAAGTAAAAAAAAAAAAAAAAATTAAAATGAATATTGAAATGGTTCTCATACTTTAGATCACAGTGCAGACTCTAATTATTAGGCTTAGGAGAAAACTTCTCAAATATTGAAAAGTTCCTTTGTTTTCACTATCTTTTTTTGCCTAGCACTTGTCTCCTTGTATGCTATAGATTTTGTTGTCTGTCATCAAATGTTTTTCTAGATGTGTACATTTTAGAATCTCAAATGAAGTGTGTTGTCATAAAGGGTTCAAGATGATCATTCAGCCTTGATTCATGAGTCTCTTGGACTCTTGAAGTCAAATTTTACCTGAGAACACAGCTGGAGGCATTCAAGGCCAGGCTGGATGTGGCTCTGGGCAGCCTGGTCTGGTGGTTGGCAACCCTGCACACAGCAGTGGGGTTGAAACTAGATGATCATTGTGGTCCTTTTTAACCCAGGCCATTCTATGAATCTATGATTTCAGGATGGCAGGGTATGAAGAGCTCTCTGCATACTGTGAGCACATTCCCATCCTCCTGTTACAAAACAGGAATAGTGCATCTGAGTTATTCCTAAAATCTGACCCTCATGGCTTTTAACTTGAGCCTACCACTGTCTGATGCAGATTGAAAAATAGTCATTGGTCAAAGGAATTAATTTATTACACCTTTTATCATGGCAGTATTTATCAAAAATATGAAGTGGCAAATAGTAACAGGTGCCTAGCTTCATGCGATATGTATTATTGTTACATTCACAATTAATTCACTCTTCGTTTCATCATTATGAAATCCAAGTCTACACTGTCTCTTTGACACTCATAAGAATTCAACAACTTCAACTTCAGCACTCTACAGAAGCCATAAATTAGGATCCGAGATGAACTTCTGTTTCATGCCGTTTTACTGCTTGCAAATTAGCATGAAACAGCACCAGAGGAAACAGAGGGATTCTCCTGCATTATACAAAGAGCTATGTGAACTTTTGAAATGCCTAGGATCTCATTACTGACAACATTTTGACCTCAGAGTTTTCATCTCCTGACCTGGAGGCTGCCTTTGGAAGCAGAAATGCAGAATCCCCATTCAGTAAGACTTCATGAGTTATCAAACTAGATGATTTTTTATTTCTTTTTTTTTTTTTTTTTTCACATTGAAAGCAATGGTATATGGCCTCTGAAACTCGGGAAAAGTAATTAAAAATGATAGATAGGAAAGTCAGATAAATAAGCATTCATCTAGGAAAAAGCAGACAGAATTCAGCCCTTTCCGGGATGCTTTTGGTAAGCTTTTATGTTTTGTAGCTAAGCCTGTTGAATCCCATCCAGAGATCTGGGATTAAAAGCTCCACAGTGGCTTAAACTACCAAACAGAAAGCAGGGAAAGAGCAAGAGCTGCTCATCTTCTGAAGCTACCTCTCATTACTCCTGTGACCCAGTTTTATTGGGAATACTACTCAGCACCAAAAGGGAAAAAAATATATCTGAGACACAGTAATAAGCAATTACTAAGGAAACATTTGCTGGTCAGATGGCAAATCTACCTAGTATAGTAGAGCATCCCAGCCCCACTGCAGCCAAAAGAGATTCGCTGCTCATGTCAACAGAGCCACAGTATAAAATCTTCCATAAATTTTGGCACGGTATTTTCAGAGACCATAAGTGAAATTTGAGGGAATGCTGCTGCATTCTTGCTGTTTGGGTCACAGGAAATAGTAATTAGTTTAGAAACATTTCTTAGGGCAACAAATAATCATTTTTTATTTCAACAAACAGTTTGGAACCAATGGAAGTAGCAAAAAGCCTTTATTTGCAAAGCAAGGAAGAAGTCAGAGCCAGCACAGCAACAGGTCAGGCTGATGTTTTAATTCAATGCAGATATTTATCTTCTTTGCACTGTGCATAAGACTCATGAGTTCAACGCTCATCACAGATCTCCTTGTTAGTTTGTGGGATTGTTGTATTCCGCTGCAACAAAATAATGCTGCAAGCAATTTCTTCCCTCAGTGTCATTTTCATTCCAGTTTGGTCCATGCTGGAAATTAGCTGGATGTTGTTGTTTAAACTGCCTTTAAAATACACATTGTAAAAGCCTCACCTCCAGACTCTGTAAGAATATCCTAACCGACTATGACTGAATGGAAAATTCTGCTGCACTGATTAAACTTATATGGAGGGGTGAATAAAATATAAAAGAGGTCTTGAGCATCATCTTTTATTTAGTGTCTTGTCCAATAAGTATGATCATACTTTTAAGGATCAGAGTATATTTTTAGACACCTTGTAAAGCACTCAAGCTTTTGCTTAGAGTACTAAGAGTGTATGGTTTAATAAGCCAGTTGACAGAACATTAGTGACATCAAAGTGTTGGAAAAAACTCTCTTTGCTTGCTCTTCCTTTCATCTGACTAAAATACTGTGCAATCAACAGGATTAGGAGAGAAACACACACACACACCAAGTGCTTGTGAAAGCTGGGTGATGAACTGTTTGCAAATGCAGTTTTTTTAGGAACCCACAGTATTTCTCTCCCTCTAAATGTAACCCTGGGAAATACCAGATTAATGCCATTTGGGTATTGCAGGCACAACAAAAGGAAATGATGCTTCTCCCTTCTATCATCCTCTCTTAACTTGTCAGGGTTGCTCTTAAAGAAAGAGGAAATATCCATGTTTCTATGTATAAGGTCAGAGCAGGAACCCAGGAGAGATGGTAAGTGGTGATACTCATCAGGTCACATCTGATGTAAATACCACTGAAGGGACATTTCTTGACCAACTTGAAGTGTCTGCAGAGATGGTCTCTGCAAAGCCATGAGAGAGTCTGACCTCTCTGAGACATCTATTTGTAATGAGCTGCACTGGTTCTGAAGTGTGCCCTTTTCTTTCAATTTCCTCTTTCCCCTTTCTCTTACAGGGAATTTAGACTGTGTGGTTATAGCTATCTTCATTGCACATGACAAAAGTTAGATAAAACAAATCTGATCCAATTTCTACATGCACTAATCTTCAAGTCTCAAATGCTTTCACTTAACTGACTGTTCTCAGAGCCACCATGATACCATGACACTTCCTCTTGGTTGAACTCTTCACTCATCAGAGAAGATCATATATGAAGAGACCTCCAAGACAACTGCAAGACCTTAGCTGGCAAGCCCTAAACCTCATCTATGCGTAGGGCGATTGAAATAGCATTTTCTCTGCACAATACCATCTCCTACTGGCTACCTAAAATTATTCATTATAAAGGATGATTTGTTCTCATGATGTGATTGGGAATATAGATTTAGGAAAAGAAAAAAGTCTGTTAATTTTGCCTATCTATCTCTTTGCTGATGATTCATCAAAACTTTGCAGAGGCAGCATTTTTTTACCTCTGCCCTTTGATTCTGCAAAGGATGGGGGGAGCTTGTTCTCCATTGTTTCACCACAGTTCATATACTGGGGTTTGCTAAGTTATAACAAAGGAAATATACATGAACACCCATCCATATCCCAGATACCTCTGTTTCCAGGATCCAACCATTTGGTGATATTCCTCTCAACAGAACTACTTTCGCTGGCACTTGGCTTCACCCTCAAATCAGGGCTTTTTAGCATACATAAAGTGTAGGCGTTTTGATCCAGAATTTCCAAACAAATTCCACTCCAATTGTTATAATTTATTTATAAGACACTATCTGATCATTAGCATACGACCGCAAGGGCTCTGTGTGCAGGTCTTGAGGGCTGTTGTTAACAGGAGAGTGATTTCTTTGAAATAGAGTCTTCCCTGTTTACACATTGTGTATCATCTTCTCTCTGCTGTTTCAATAATCTGTGCAAAGTGGAGGAACAGCAGGATTTCCTGATTCACTGCTAAGCCAAGTGCTCATATCTATGTTACTTTCCATATAAAACACTTAAAATACACTCGCCTGTGAATGTAAAGCCAAAGCTGAGCAGTGAATTCTCCTGAAGGCCTGATTTTCCAGGCGTTTTTTTGCCTATGGAGATGTTTCAGCATTAATTTTGATCATATTCTCTTTCACACCCTCTATCTAAGGTACTAAAAAGGGAATTCACAGGAATTCGTAAGGTGCCATAAGCAATGTTCTCAGAAGTGTAAAAGAAATGAATACGATAATAGCTTTCAAACTAAGTTCTTCTCAATGTGTTTAGTTCACTGGGTGTTAAAGAACATTTAGTAACAGTTTAAGGGAGTCAAATGAGAATGTAATCAGAATTTATCAGGTAAGGCACTATCCAAACGGAATGTTGTACGCTCTTTATGCGTGCCGTAAAGGTCTCTCTCCACTACCGACTTGCTCAGATCAAAGCCCTCTGGATTCCTTAAAGCATATTTTTCAAGGATCTTTGCCAGTGCAATAGAAAAGATGGGACTGATGATTTTTATTCTCTTCCCACCTTTCGTTTTTCCCCTCTTCTCCATAAGACTATTGTTTAATCCCTCGGTCCACTCTGCATAATGGGAGCAATCAGGTTCTCACTCACCGCAGAAGTTGAATATAGCTTTGTCTGGAAGTTTCTTCCGCAATATTTTTACTGCATTGGGCATGTCCACTGCTGGAAATCATTTTCATATCAAGAAAATCCTATTCTTTCTAGCATTAAGAAACTAATCCTGTTTAGAGCTGGATTGTAGTGTATTACCAGAGTTTTTTGAGTTGATTGCAGAGCTTGCACTTATTTCTAAACTCATGCTTGATATTTCAAATCCTTACGAAAAAAGTTGTATAGAATATCATTGAAAATATTTTTTCTCAGGAGTTTGTGTTTCAAACCAGAAAATGAATTTCCTTTCCCTCACAGGATTCGATATATTCTTCCACAGTAACTTGTTCTTTGTGCGCTAACACAGCCTGCCCAAAGAGGTGGTGGAGTTTCCTATGGAGATTGTCCAGACCTGTCAGGACCCCAACCTGTGCAACCTATTGAAGGGAATCTACTGTAGCAGGTGGGTTGCAACTGGTGATTTCTTGAGGTCCCTTCTAAATCCTGCAGTTCTGTGATTCCGTGTATATTTTTTTCAAGGCAACTTCTACTAATTTCTTGATGGAACATTTCAAGTCCTTTCTTTTTTCTGTTTTACTCTACTCATGCCTGAAGACTGTTGCAGATAGTCTTACAAAGGTACCTCAGGAATCTATTAACTTAATTCTAGGGCCATTATTGCCTTATATCATCAAATTATTCAGGATCTCTCTTCAGTTATAAGTAATATTAAGATTCAGTAATTACTCTATTTTATTTGTTGCATCCATAGATGCATGAAGGGAGAGAGAAGAATGGCAAAATATGGGATAAATGGATGGAGTTCATATGTGGGACAAATGGCTGATGTTGCAGCACTCTCACTGGTTTTATTTTAGGGGGTTTTGGTTTTGTTTTCTTTCAACCCATGCAGATATCACTGTTTCAGGTTACAAGCTGAAGATTTCACCTAGCACATGCTCAAAAGATAAAGTATTCCTTGGAATACCTTGTAAAGCCTTCTTGAGCTTTACAAAAGTCTGGAGCAGTTACAGTAGTGCAGTCTCTTTCCTAACCTGTGAATCCCATGAAGAGGTAAAACTTTCTAGTTGGATAAATAATCTGCAGAAGGAGGTAATATGACACACAATGTCATTGATTGGGAAAACATTTGAAGTCCTATGTTGCAGCCATAACAAAGCAGATGAGAGTGGAGCATGATGTTGGAACTTCAGATGAGATCTTCTAATCTTAGGTACATGTTCCAGGAATAAGACAGCAAATACATAAGTGGACATCTGCTCAAACTAGCACGATGCATAGAAGCTGATGATACCTACAAGAAAACTAACCATCACTAGCAAAACTTAGGATAAATTTAATTATTGAGGATAAGCAATAATACTGGACTTCAGGAAGGACAGTGACATGGGCAGATGACATTTATTCTTGACAACCACTAACTTCTGAGAAATAATTCAAAATATTCCTATACATTCCCATGAATGTGCATGAGGTATGAGACCAAATGAGTAGTCAGGTCCTCTGTTTGTAGGTTTACAGACCTACTTAACCTGTCTTTTCCCACAGGCTTAATGGTATTTCTCTAGAACACAGTATCATAGAATCATGGAAGGCTTGGAAGGGACCTCAAGTATCATCAATCTTCAACCCCCCGCCACAGGCAGGGCTACCAACCTCCACATTTAATACCACACCAGGCTGCCCAGGGCCCCATCCAACCTGGCCTTGAACACCTCCAGGGATGGACAGGGCATCCACAGCCTCTCTGGGCAGCTGTTCCAGCACCTCACCACTCTCACAGGAAAGAACTTCCTCCTGACATCCAACCTAAATCTTCCCTCCTTCAACTTAAAAGCATCTCCCCTTGTCCTGCTGTTATCTACCCTTTCAAAGAGTTGACTCCCTTCCTGTCTGTAGGCTCCCTTTAGGTACTGAAAGGCTGCAATGAGGTCACCCTGCAGCCTTCTCTTCTCCAGGCTGAACAAGCCCAGCTCCCTCAGCCTGTCTTTGTAGGGGAGGTGATCCAGCCCTCTGGTCACCTTTGTGGCCCTCCTCTGGACCCTGTCCAACAGCTCCCTGTCTTCTCTTCATCATGGTAGATTTAATTACTGAGCTTAAAATTCAGTCTGTGAAATTTCTGAAGATGCATTTAAGATATCAATCCACTGAGCCACAGCACCAAAATATGAACAAAGCAGTCCATATTTGGGCTCTTGAATTTCTGAACAACGAGCTAGGTCAATTTAAACAATTTCAGAACCACCATCTGAGCATCTAATCTTCGCTTAGGAATGAAAAATAGAAGAAGCCACAAAGACTTCTCCTGAGCTTAGTTAGTACAGACAGACAACACACCTGATCATGCATCAAACCTATTCACTTTCTCTGGGTCCGAAAATAGCACAAACACCTTTGAACACGTACCAGCTCATGAAGGGATACAGACGGATAAATACTAAGGCACATCTTAGTAATCTTATAGGTCTTCAGGCTTTATGCATTCCCTTTGCAACCTATTAGTTATCTGTCAACTAATATTAAATAAGCTCTTTTAAGGAATTTACACTAGATTGTTTTGAATTAGGAACTCTGAGATTTGAAATAGATACTCTTTCACTTCAGTTAAAACAAAGTAGTATTTCTACCAAAAACTTATATTGAGAAAACCCATAAATGTCAGCCTAAGCTGCAACTAGGACACAGAACAAGATAAGGACGCTGACATAGGAATAAGTAATCTTTTTGTGGAGGAGAGAGACTGCGTATATGTGTGCATATATATATATATATATATGCCATAGTCTGCTACTACATGTTTGGAATACTACTGACAATTTTGCATAGGATTTTAATCACCAACAGCTTTTAGTGTCACAGGAATTTTCCTCTTGTAGGAAAAAATATACACATGTCTGTTCTTATAATGTGGACATTTCTTGGTTGGATTGATTGAACTCGATTTAGAATGAAGCATGTGTTTTGGTTAGTTAAAGCTTGTAGTAGTTTGAAATAAACCACTGTGCTTTAAAATTCCATTTTTAATCCTGATTTAAAAATACAAATCCCTGTTTTCAGCTACCAGTTTGCATGGTCTTCCCCAACAACTTTAGTTTTCCAAATAGGGAAAGCAATTCTGATCTTAATTTTTTAGGCTTAGAAGAAAACAAAATGAAAGCCTATTTAGTCTTTGGTATTTGCTAGTAACCCAGAGGACACACTATAATATGACTCATTTCTTTAATTAAATAGATAGATTCACATATTAAATGTTCATTTCCATGGAAAAGGGTGAATGAAATCTTGCAAGACAGCGACTGAAACTGTTCGCAATTTGTGTCCAATGTGTTTTTATGAGTGTGGGTATTTAGATGAAAACACCCAAATTCAATAACATAGAATTATTCTCATTAGTTAAACTTCCCCCTTTCCTACTCCTACTTCCAGATGTTTGAATCACCACCAAAAGCTGCACTTTGAGCAATTCCAGGTGGACTTCCAGGAGAGAATTCCAGAATTCCAGGGCTCTAATGAACAAACTGTAGAATTGCAATGAAAACTATTTCTTGTAAGTTGGAAGAAGTGGTAATCAGGCAAAAATCTTTCCATACTATGAAAGGAAGAATATCTTTTACCTTTGAAAAATGATAAATAGTTCTGCATATGTTATTTTAAATTCTGAAATTTATTTAAGCTCTGATGAGGGAAATAATTAGGTTTCCTGTTCAGCTTTACTGCTTCACTGTATAGTTAATCTTGATAGCCAAGACAAAGATGATTGTTGCAATTTTCTCTACCAGAGTCAGTGGTAATTCTCATAGAATTAGAAAATCTGTTGAATTATATTTTATAAAGTGTATTTCAAAAAGCTTTACTTCCAAAATGTTTTAACAATTCCCTGTTCTGTTTATGCCTATGGAAGAAGACATATTTGGTAGTTCAAATTTATGGAAGGAATAATTTGCTTTTGTATTCTGTTTTTAATGCATTAAAGTTACACCATTTATAACACTGTTACTCTAAAATCTTTTTTTCCCCCACTCTCATCTTAAACAGGAATCAAATCAGCATTTATAAGTGTTTACACTGAGAGTATCATACTTATTTTCAAATGCTTAGAACACTGTGTCATACATTCAGAGGTTTGTTCAAAGGTTGTCAAATTTCTATCATAGCATGAAATCCTAAAGTAGAGATATTGGAAAACCTCTTTGTGTGGGTGTTGGTTTTCTTTTCTCTTTGTTTGTTTGTAATTGCATAGCCACTTTTAGGACTAAGTTTGATTTTGAGTGACCGTAATGTTCTGGTACATATTTCCTTTTTTGAAGCTGAATCGGATTCCCGGGTAAAAGCCAGGTTAAGAAGTGCTCTGGGAAGCTCTAGGCATCATTTCAGTAGCTCCTGGGACTCAGGTGAGTCCTGATGTGATGTGGCATCTCTTATGGGTTATGGATAACATTTATTCCATTTTAAGAACAAAGCTGTCCCTTTTTCACTATTTTTTCTCCTTTTTCTCTCTTTGACTTTTTAAAGCCTTTCTTTTCCAGTCGCTGTCTGCATACTGGGTTTATGTGACTAAGCAATGGCAAACAGAAAATAACAAAGTTCATCTCACATCGTGCATGTACAGATAATGCAGATCTATTATATTATTTGACTGGTTTATTTATATAGGGCTATTGATTTTTATTTTTTTTCTCTTCATGAACCAGAAGGTGGCATCTGATTACTGGCTTGTAAATTTACATGTCTTCTGTCTTCACTGTGTCCGTCAACGTTAGAGATTTCATATTTTTAACAGCTCTATTAATGTGAACAAAACATTCCCAGGGGTCTATCAAATGTACGTATTATTTATAATAAGTTTCATTTAAGATTGTAATAATTAGCCTCATACTGAATTCTTTTTCTTCTGTTTTTGTTGTTGTTGTTGTTTTTTTTTTTTAAGGATCTGAACTCAATATATTGAACTGAAATTGTCAATTTATTGATAGGTTCAACAAAACAGTTCAGGAATTTAACATTATTATGCCCATTCTTTGTATTGGAAAGAAAGAGAAATGAAGTTCTTCAGAGGTCATCAGAAAGGTGTGACATTTCTTCGCAATGTGTGGACCTTCAGCTCGAAAACCAGCATAGTTTCTAAGTTTATGCAATTTGTAGCCTCTTTTTGCTTTACTTCCCCATGTGTCAACATTATTTTATACTATAGTCAGACTTCAGTGAGCTGGTAGTATTTGTTCTAGTGAAGATGGGTTACCATTATGTGTCACCAGCATAAGTGATCCAGGGACAAGGGACAAGTGAGCATGGTGGGAATGGGTTGATGATTGGATGAGATGATCTTAGTGGTCTTTTCCAACCTTAATGATGCCACGGTTATGTAATAAAGATGATTTTTTCCTGTCAATCCACAATCATTTGGATTTTTTTTTTAATTTAGCTAGTAGTGATTTTAACCCCATGGATATTGGGTTCCCTTGTATTCAGTGAAATTGTTCTTATTCATTGTTGTGATAGCACGAGAGATAGGATTTTAGTGAGAGCAAAATGACGATGTGCTGGTTTAACACCACTCCTGAACAGCACTGCAAGAAAAATATTTTGAGTTTGGCTTTCCATAAGAGAAAAAGGTGGGCACAGGTTAGCTCTCAGCTTGGTATGTTGTCTTATTAATGAGAAGGCTTACAAAACCTAAACTTAAATAATTTTGGAGGAGCTATGTGGTGTCATTTGCTGATTGCCAGGATTCAGGTTCTTGGAACTTTCTGGCCTGAAACATCAGAAACTGCTGTTAAATAATCCTTCCTGTGACAAAGGCATTGCTGTACTTTCCATGGACAACAGGCAAGAAGTACTTGTGCAGTTTACAAGGCAAGCTTATCAGAAAAAATATTCTGGTCAGCTGGAAATACCAATGGAAGACATAGACACTCCTGTTTCTCATTAACCCAACAAGCAAAAAGCTTGAGCTGTGAAAGATCATGAATAGAATAGAAATAGAAATGCCCAGAAAACTGGACAAAGACACTGAGATTTGGTGGGTAAACCAAAACACTGACCTTCATCTTCAGGGAAGGAATAAGAATTACTGGTGCAGGTTGTGAATCTGAGTATTGCAACGTGACAGGAACATGGTGAAATTGGAAGATGGGAACTGACAGGAGTGAGCTGTTCAAAATCAAAAGGAATACAGTTAAAGGTGATGGGATAGTGATTTATTTAATGCAACAGCAAAGAAACAAGAAGGAATATCTTGGGTGAAAGAGAATCTGTCTAGGTCAAAATCACACAGGGGAAGAAAGATGAAAGAATTATCGGTGCAATAATTCTTGTAGTCCCTCATAGATTGTCAAGAGAAGCAACGTGAATACAGAGAGGCTTTCACAGTGATTTCTTACTCGTACCATGCTTTATATGCCTACATGTGCATATCCTTATAAATATAAATAACCATAGAATCATAGAATTGCTCGGGTTGGAAAAGACCTTAAAGATCATCAAGTCCAACCGCAACCTAACCATACTACCCTAACACTAACAGCCCCCTGTTAAATCATGGCCCTGAGCAAAGGCATTGTTGTACCTTCCATGGACATCAGGCAATAATAAATGTAAAAATAAATGCATTCTACATAGAAGTATGGTTCTACATGATATGATCTATGCATTTGTAAGATTTAAGTGTTATAAGGAACCAAATCATTGTGAAAATTCTAACCCCAGATTAAGCATGAAGAACAAAAATTTTACCAATAAAATTCTGTCCCTCCTGTTAGAGTTGGCCAAATTCTCAGACAAATTCAGTGTGCAAACATGGTAAATCAGCTTTGGATTAGGTTTTGTCAAATAATGAGGATGCTACAGAAGGAAAATCCAATTGGAAGGCTATTTTGAACACCTGACCAAGAAGAATGTACTGAACCTACACAGTGATATTTGAAGGTCTTACCTTTGTGTTCATCTCCTTATCATTTATTCCTCTTTTTGCCTAATTTCATATTAATCCTTTTGCATGATTTTAATTTCTTTTCTAGTTCTTGCTTGGTCTGATTATTGCAGTTCATATTTTGTCTTCTGTGAGATAGCATTTTGTATTTATATACTTCTAAATCAGTTTGTATTCCTGATCTTGTCTCTGACTCTGATGAATGCTTTTTTTTTTTTTTGCTTTTTTTTTTTTTTGTAACAGTGTGAAATATGAAATAAAATGATTGCATGTAAATAAATGAAAAAAAAATTGTGGAACATAATTCTACCTTCTTTTCTAGTCAAAGCTTGTTCATTTGGTAGAAAGGAGATGTTATAAGTTTAGGTAAGTCAGAGATTTTCAGTCTTCATGAATAATGGCCTTCAAACAGGAGAATCAGGAGAAGTGAATCTCATCTGGTTTCAGGAAGGCGTATGGAATACTGATAAAAATAGTTTTCTGATATTTTTACAGTAATAAAAACTGTATTTGGTAATCGTGGAAGA
Organism: Alectoris magna; assembly: GCA_030625065.1. Taxonomy (NCBI): domain Eukaryota; kingdom Metazoa; phylum Chordata; class Aves; order Galliformes; family Phasianidae; genus Alectoris; species Alectoris magna. The sequence continues at coordinate 110,458,878 of CM060562.1, read as the reverse complement.
CTTTTTCTATCCTCAGTTTTGCTGTGTGGGATAGAAGGAATAAGATTAATTTTTCATATTAAGTGAGTACAAAGCGAACACATGCAGATAAAACCACACCACACATCCTTTACAGTCAATGTAGACAAATTTAAGAAAGGAAGCACCACAGATAGCTTGGTCATAGGTATCTGAGTTTGGTTTTGGTATCCAGTGATAATACATCACAAGGTACAGAAATGGGTCCACTTATGGATTAGAATCATAGAATCATAGAATCATGAAGGTTGGAAAAGACTTCCTTGATTATCCAGTCTAACTGTCCAACTATCACCAATATTTCCCCACAAGACCACGTTCCTCAGTACATCTGCACATTTCTGGAACACTTCCAGCTATGGTGAATCTACCACCTCCCTGAGCAGCCTTTGCCAATGCATCACCACTCTTTCGGAGAAGAAGTTTCCTAATAACCAACCTGAACCCCCCCTAGCTCAGCTTGAGGTAATTCCTGCTGGCCCTATAACAGGATAGCTGCCAATTAACAAAGAGTGTACAGGTGTGTATGCCTAAATATATCTGTGTGCACAGATAGATAGGTGTACAATTTCCATGAATCCAAGGAGGAAAATCTGTCTGTGGGTATGTAAATAATGCGCTGCATCTTTTCCACCTTCTGATATTGCAGTGTTATACAAAGCTTTCATTCATAAAAGGCAGTAATTCTGTTCTAACATGCAGAACACCTGGCTCCCTAGAATATCATTAAGGAGAAGGAATTCTTTTATTGTTTTAAGATTGTTGCTATCAAAAAACAATAAGAACGGTGAATGCGTTAACTGATCTCTAATTGCCTTTCTATGGCTGGTTTGACATAATAAAATAGCAGAACCTTCTGGAAACAATTAACTGTATTAATGAAAGGAATTAGCTACACACACTTATTGCTGATCCCAGCACAGAGCACACAGCATACCTGAGCATTATGATACTACACTTCATGAAGCACTCTTCCATTTCACCTGGACTTCACTTTGTTGCTTTGACCTGAGCAATAAAGACAGAAGCAAGAAAATGGTTGTTGGAGCACATGAATTAATGCCAAATGAAGTCACTGGACACTCTTCTTTCAGTGGCATGCAAGCTGTGGGCCAAACTCACCCCAGCCACAAGTTTAGTGAGGCAAGGAGTCTGGTTCTGTTTTCAGCTTTGGCCACATTAATAACTCTTTTGTATTTTTTATAACAGATGAAACTCATCTGCGGTAACAGGAGAAAGTCCATCATATTCTATTTTAGAGACGTGAACGGGTTTTCAGAATTCTCTGAAGTGCTGAAGTGCACTGCCTGGAATAGATATCCAGAATCCTGAAGCTCTTCCATGCGGGAATGCTCCCTCTTACAGAGGAGCTTCTGCTCACATATTCCCTCTGACTGATAGACGGTGTGTGGTGGATACATACACGCACGCGCTCATTGCAGAATGAGGGGGAGCTGTTCAACCCAGAAAGCCTCATTGTGGAAGTTAAACCTACTCCTTTAAACCATTTCCATACTGTGAGCCTTTTGCAGCTGCAAACAGATTAAAGGGGTGTTTAAAGGTATAGCATTAAATGAGTACAAATAACTGTTTTACGTAAGTTGCCTGGGGTACATCAGTAGCCTTCTAAATGATCAAAAGGTATAGCTGGAGGCAAGGTCCAAAACCACCTGCTTATATAAAAGACTTTTATATGAGGTAGCTGATATCATACATTTACATTGATCTTCCTTTAAACACTGTAATGAAATCAGTATCAAAATTATGTTAAAGTAATGTTATAGCGACCTTAAAGAGACGGGAGCAGGAAAAGCGCTGCTCCATCCTTGAATTGCCCCACGTGTGACAGCACTGGGATCAGGAATTACACCTGTATCTGCCTGCAGGTCAGCAGGGCTAAGTTGCCTTCAGCTGCTTTAAGCTGATTTTGCCATTTCTCCTCAGAGCTTTGCTGAATCACACTTCCCCTTAAGCACATGAGCTCTGCCACCCAGCTCCACAAAGGCCTTCAGCCCAAATTTTGCTCAGCTGGTCCCCGTCCAGGTGTAAACATGGCTGTTTTGCCCAATAATGGAGATTCAGCTTGCTGTCATTGCTTTTCTGAAGTGAGGAGTTTTCAAGCAGAATTAATAGCAAAAGCTCATTTGCAAAGAACTCACGAATTTTTGTCTAACCAAAAACTTCCCAATTCATTATTTGAAGTATTTTACAGTCCTGTATATCTTAATAAAACAAGAAGCTTTGTTTATGAGGATATATATAGATTAAAAAAAAAAAATCTAAGGAAGGATAAATCACACCAACATTTCCAACTTTATTATTCTCTGTGGATTGGTCAATTTTAGTTCTCAAGCATCGCCTTTTGAATAAGTTCAATACATCCTGACATTCACAGTGCAAACACTCCTAGTGCAAACTCTCCTTGAGAGAATAGCAATAATGTAATCAGCACCATAAAATACTTCTTAGACCAGGTATTTATTTTCAATAATAGCAATAATTTTCCATCAGAATTGCTACTCGCAGCCACTTGTGATGTTGTACAGAGACACCGAGTGTACAGCGCAAATGGAAAGCACTGTGCTGCCATAAGATATGACAGAAAAAAAGTAGGAAATAAAATCTTGAGTTGGATTAACTTCTTTCTGACTGACAAACACATCAGTGTCCACACCGGAGACCAAGTTGGAGAGATGAATTTCATTGCATGGGGCCACCACTGGCAAGAACAGAGATATCTTTCCAGTATTAGTCTGCCAAGAGAAACCTTAAGCCAACAGACTGTATGTGCACCTGATATGTCTTCTCTAAGATGTACAGCAAATAAAATTGCTGCCCTGTCTTGTGGTTGGCAGGATGGAGGGGTTTCTGTGCCTGCAGGTTGCCAGGTATTCCATTCTTATAATATTGTTGAGGTTGTTTCATAGCCATTGCAGATAATAAATTGAATCCGGAACTCGGATCTGTGCCAGATTGATTTTCCTTGCTAAAGTTTGGCAAGGCAACTGATGTCTGACTTCCTCCTTTCAAAATAATTACATTGTTCACCTTTAACATGAAGGAAAAAAAAAAAAAAAAAAAAAAAGAGAATTCAAGGAAAAGTCCTAAAAAGAAACCTGAAAATACATTGATCAGCTCTTTCTCCCCTATGAACACAGCCACAATAGAAAGCTTTTTAAGTAAGTGCCCTTATTGTCAGGATACAGAGCTCATGTGAGAGAAAAAAAATTACATCTTTGTATTCTACACTTATTCCCTAACTGGATAACTTCCGTGTTAAAAAGGGGAGATAATAATTTTTTAAAAAGCAATTTTGTTTTTATTATTTGTCCTATTTTGACCCTATTGCTTATAAAATAGATGAAGGTCCCAGAATGATATTCATTACATTGGCAGAGGGAAAAAAAAAAAAAAAAAAGAAAAAAAAGAAAAAAAAAAGAGTGTTTACAAAGTCTAGGGGAAAAAAAAAGAAAAAGAAAAGGCAGCCAACCTCAGGGTTTAAAAGCCTTTTTCAAGATACCATTTTTCTCTCCAAGGTGCTGAGCTGGCGCTGATAAAAGACCTCTCTTTGTGAATAAAATGCAAAAAGTCAAAACAGTTTTCCATTTTAGAGGGAGATTTTTGGTGTGTTTGCCGCCATTTCAATGAGATCTTCCCCCCTCTAGATAGTCAACATAGGAGCACTAACTGTATGTTAAAAATGATAAGAAGCAGAAATTATTTTCTTTGGGCTAAGTGTGTAAAGAAAGACGGCAAACTACTTGATCAAGCTAGGTTAAAAGATGTTAAGGTAAAGTCTGTGAGGTAATGATGGGGAAAACTAGATCTGATAGGCAGCAATGCTGACTGATTGTAGTATATGTGGGAAGATGTCATCCTAGCTTGCTATTTTTCCTTCCAAATTTACAGATCAGAGACTGAGTTTGTGCATAACACGATGCAGTCTTCAGGGAAAAGAGCCCGAATAGGCCACTTCACTAGTGAAGCTATGAGGGGAACACATCCGTGTCTCCCCTGCTAGGTTCAAGCTTGTTTTGAAGTCCGTTTCATCTCCTGTTTTTGAATTAGCAAACCAACAGCAAGAGAGGTGTGGAGCTGCCTGGTTCCTTAGGAAAGGCTGTGGGCATGTTCATGCAGAGCAGTAATATATATATGAGGGGAAGAAGAGGAGGAAGAAACCAGACGTTCAAATCCCCTACACCAATACAGTACTAAGAGCTTTGTAAGACAACTTTGATACCTTGGCTATCTCTTGATTAACAAAGTAAACAGATTTAAAGCACATAGTCAAGTACTAGCGTACGCATAGAATGAACCCTGGCATGATTTTAGCATTGACACAACGGATCTCAGCCATGGCTTGAGGGTCAGCATCAGTCTGGGACTATATCCAACAACCATTCTTCATGCTTCACCAGCAGTGCCTTCAACCTGTACTGGAAGCATTGGTCTTGGAGTCACAAGGCTTTCTGGGTTCTTTACTGGGACTTTGCAATGACATGTCCACCATCCAAGCATGCATAGAGATGCATTTTATTCTTGAGGAGAACGAAGGGCAGCATTGGGAATTCTGAAGAAAACTAAAGAAAAGATCTTCAGAATCTCAGGGAATACTTTTAAAAAAAATTCTCTTTTTCCATTTTAAGTCTATTTGGATTGAATTACTTATAACAATCCTCATTTTTTATTTTTTTTTTTTATTTTCAACTAATTCTCTACTTTCTTTCTTGCCCCTTTTCCTTTGGAATACTTTTTCTAAAAAACTCCACATGAACAGTCAAATTCCAAGGGCATTTTGGGCTCACTTTTCATGGCTTATCTGTGTGTTCATAAATCTTCCTGAGTAAAACTGCTTTGCAATGTAGAAGGCAGAGAATTCTGTTCATATTACTGATGGTGTTTCCCAATGGAACAAGAGCATTAAAAAAGAAAAAAAAAAAAAAAAAGAAAAGAAAAGAAAAGAAAAGAACAAGAGAACAAGCAAACAAACTAAACACAATACATTAATGAATAAGTAAATATAATCTACATACATGCAGCTCATCTCCAAACCTGGCATGTTCTAAGCATTGTTCTGCTTGCTGAAGCCTTAATTCAGAGGTTTACCTAGAATCACATAGCACGCACAAATAGCATACAAAGGGCAAACAAAAGGATCCTTCACAAAGATAATTGCATGGTTCCAAATAAATAATTTAATAAAAAGCACACAAATATATACCAATCCCCAACGGCCCCATCCTAGACACTAGCAAGCAGATTATTTCTAAACATCTTGTAGTTTTTAGGAAATGTCTTCAAGGGATGCATCTGTTTTTAATTCACCATCAAATTCCTGTAAGGATGATTAAGATAAAAATAGAGTGCAACTCTTTAAAACTCAGAGGTAAATCCAAAAAGCCTGAGTGAATATCTCCCCTCCAACAAAATACAAAGGGAGCACAGTGTTTCTTTGAAGCAGTCATCCTGGTGGTGAGGGCACTATGCATAGGACAGTGAATGTTCAAGTTCTGAATCTGCAGTTACTCCTCACCAAGAGGCACATGAGCTGAAAAAAACAACCTTTGGGGATGGTGCCATGAAGAATGTTGAGCCAGCAAATGTCATCTGTCATCTCCCTGCCAACGAATGTTGAATTTGCCATCTCCCTTTGTGATACAAGATAGAGGAGACCAAAGCAAATACCTGTTGTCAACACCTGGAACTAAAAAGACCACTTGCCAGGATTGATTGGCATGACTCACCTTTAACAAAAGCTGCCTCAAAAAGACTACAGGATAGAGACAGGCAGGCGGAGTTCAGAAGGAACTTAAATAGCACCACATGCTCCCCATGACAGCTTTATTTGAATCCTGCTCAAAGCCATCTCCCCCTGCTTTTTAATTCACAAGTTACTGATGTCTTCAGAAGTGGAAAAAGAAATGAAGAGAAGAAAGGAAATCGTTTTTCCTCTGTCTTCTCTAAGATTAACACAGAATATATTTGGCTTTGTTTACAGATAATGAATGATAGGTTGTAGTTTGAGAATCATGATTCAGTTCAATTTTCCCACCAAACACGGTGACACGTGGCAGGGAGGATGAAACTAAATGAATTTTAAGGTCCCTTTCAACCCAAGCAATTATATAATTCCATGATTTCACACGAGCAGGGGCACGGGTTCAAGATTATGTTGGAAAAATGCTGTATTCAGCAGGTCTAATAGTCGTTCAGAAGCCAGGTATTCAACAACAACAAAAAAGTCACCTATTAGAAGATGGTTCTGTCAAAAGAAATGCATGAGATTCTGCCTCTCAACTGGCTACAGACTGTTGCCCTGTATTCTGTCATCTGCAAGGGAGAAGTACCTTGCAGACCAATACCGTTGTTTCATTTGGAAACCTTTCTCAGAGCACTACAACTCCCAGCTCCTGACCTTGCTGCCATTTGCTCCCAGCATCTCTTTGACACTTGTGGAACAGCTTTCTGAACCCTGAAATGTCATTATATCCTTGTACAATGGTTTCAAATACATCATATCTGAATTTCTGTTGGTTACAATCCACCATCATTTGTATTGTATATAAACTGCTACCATGGAAAAGCAATATTTAGTTTAACATAGTAGCAAAGCAAACGGTGAAAGAAAAATATTGTACAGTAGAAGTGGGATTGCTGAGGTTGAAAACAACAGAATATACTGTCTAAGTAAAGAGATTTTAATAAAATATCCTCGTAAGATCAAGTTGTTCTATAACTAATGTGGAAAGAGTTAACTGCATATGACCATCCTACTGTCTGCTGGTTCCTGAGATTGAGATAATCCAACTGTGACAATTAAATAAAAATAATTTTAATGAAAGAATAAAATGAAAGCTTGATGGCCTGGGAAAGCCAGTCCAGAATGTGATAGATCAATACTGGAGCTCTAAAACTCCCTCACAATGGTGTCACAAAAACATAAATCTTCCAGTCAATCTAAAGTGTCCGATGCCCATGTTTTCTTGAGAGGAAAGTGAAGTGAGTCAAACTGAGAAAGAGATTGCATTACAGAAAAAGATTTTTTTTCCTTGTTTTCTTTTTTCTTTCTTTTCTTTTCTTTTCTTTTCTTTTCTTTTCTTTTCTTTTCTTTTCTTTTCTTTTCTTTTCTTTTCTTTTCTTTTCTTTTCTTTTCTTTTCTTTTCTTTTTTTTCCAGTAAAGTGTTTTTGAAGTGTGTTTAGTTTGTTGAGTTTACAACTGTTTTAAATTGTTCTATAACATACCAGGTCTAGATTCATTAATTTAGGATGACTCAGGAAATGACATCTCATGAATCATAATAACCAAAATCTGTGAAATAGTTTGGATGAAGAAATGATATTGTTGAACTTCTTTCATTTTAAGATTTCACAGAGGACATATCTTAATTTTTTTTTAACTTACTGATTCAAAGCTTCTTTCAGCACCTGTCTTACAAAATGCAACAACAGATATCTAAAGAACTTAGCAAAGATACCATAGAAGTCAATAGAAATTTCCCTTTGAAAGTTGCAGAATTGCATAATATTTGTTTTCCTAAGCAGTGCGTTTAGGAAGGTGATCACTGTATAAAAACGATGGCTTAGCTGGACTGAAAGTGGTATGAAAAATTTATTTTAAAGTTCAAACTAAATAACAAGTTAAATAATGACAGGAGAGAACACATCTCCATATGAATGGTGACATCCCCACTGAGACACAGATATCTACTAACTACCAAACTTTGTCAACTACTCTATACATGATCTGGAATATGTCAACTTCTGTATTCTGTGAACAGTGATTTCAAAAAATTTAGGAAAGTAGCACATCATTTAGATGCAGTCAGTGAATAACTTCAGAGGTACAATGTCAGAAAATGCTCTACTGGCACTTGTATTCCACAAAATAAACTTCCTTGTGTATACAAGCTGTAGTGCTGGACGTGGCTTTGCTGAACTGACTGTGACCACGGAACAATGTTTTGCAAGAAGTCTCAGGTTCAAGATGAAGTCCCTGGAAGAACTCATTTGTTGAGCCTTCTTGAAATAAATTAAAATAACTGTGTGAAAACCTTTAGTATAATGCCCCAGTGGTTAGAATGCTCATGTGGAAGGCCGAATCACAGAATCACAGAATCACAGAATCATAGAATGGCCCGGGTTGGAAGGGAACTCAAGGATCATAAAGCGCCAACCCCCCGCCACAGGCAGGGCCACCAACCTCCCCATTGAATACCAGCCCAGGCTGCCCAGGGCCCCATCCAACCTGGCCTTGAGCACCTCCAGGGATGGACGGGGCATCCACAGCCTCTCTGGGCAGCTGTTCCAGCACCTCACCATTCTCATAGTAAAGAACTTAAGACAACCATGATTGTCAGATTTCTTTAAACTGGCTACAACAACAGTTTCCACAGTCAAGCTGAGCATTCTAATCACCATGGTACTCCACGATCAGATCTCTATGTACTTTCTACTGAAACTTGACCACTGCTCAAAACTGGCAAGAATTATGTAGCCTTATGGAGGGAAGACAGAGATGAAACACAGTTCACGTGCTTGGCTGGAAGCAGAAGGCTTTGCCTTTTTCCTTCTGGAACATGCTTGCTTTGTAGAAAATAAATGTCTAATGCTAAGGAAGAACCATTTCCATGCCTTTTGGCTGCTTCAGACATCTCACATCCTATCTACTAAATCCCAGTGTCAGCATTTAATTTTGCCTCCTCCTACCTCACCCCCAAAATGCATCAAGATTTTAGCTGCCCACCTCAATGCTCTAATCCATGTGCCAAATTCCTTCACTCCCAGGTGGAAATCTAGGGCTGAATTTGCATCTCAGAGCTGCTGCTGGGCATACAAAGTTTTTGAAAGCAGATATTTTCATGATGAATACTTTTAGAACCAAATATATGCACTAAACAAGAAATGTTTATTAATACAATCAGGGCAGATTGCTCATACGCATGTAAGCTATTATTTATCTTTAAGAGTAATTAATTTCCTTCTTCTCATCTATATGTGTTTGCTTTTTTTTTTCATCCTTGAAACAATCTGAATTTCCAATAGCAAATACCTCCAGTGTTTCAGAGCAGGGGATCTTTTTGTTACAACTCAACATTAAATCATCAACTTTACATGTCTAGCAAGTATTTTTATTATTATTTTTATTTTTGTGCTTGCATTTGGAACTTAGAGATACACTGAACAGCAATGGATATATTTTACGGATCTGCACGCACAAAAGCATGAGATAGAGCCTCAGTGAAAGCAATGAAAACATTTCCCCTTCAAAGCTTTCATTCGGTTGCTAGGAAAATATTTATGAAATGAAGTTTAATGCATTTGCTGAAAATTAACACAGAGATGCATTTGCAGCTAATTAACCTATTCTCAAAGAAAGCAATTGGGAAATGCTTGATTAATGTTTAAGGCATAAGATACACAGAAAAAAATGTAGGCAAAACTTCATCATGGCACCCAGGAGACCGCTGTGTGACACCATCTAGAGTCTGTGTGCAGCTTGCTCTCCACAGGAACTAATTTTGAAGCGCCAGAATGCTGTGAATTGTCTGTAAAACACTGTAGAAGAAACTCAGCATAGAACAGAAGGCATGCTTTCCTTAGGAAGAATGCTGATAAAATTTTAATGAAGTAACATGTTGTCATGGGGATTTGTTGCTATTCATTAATTCATTGTGCTTTTCCCCTATAGTTTTGCTGAAGTTGAGTGACAAATTGTCAAGTAGCAGTCTTAGAGGTTTAAAGTTTCTCATTGATAATCTAACTTTCCTGCAAATTGTTTTAAAGCATCTGATGGATATGGAATAAGACTTGTGAGGTAACAGAGGGAGGCTCATCAGCGTGGAGAGAGTGAGGGTAGGGGCTGTGTTTTCCATCCTCCCTCAGCCCACCCACCAGTAGTTTGACTGCAATATCCACTGCCCAAGCACACTTCTTAATGCATCTGAAGGTCTTCAGACGCACTTGCATTATTAGCATACCCATATTTTCCAAAGGGATATCTGAAGAATGCATCTCCTTTCCCACAGAGAAGAGGTGGGCTGAGAACAATGGACTCAGTGGTATTGACCCTCAACTCACTGTTATGAAGTAAACTACCTCGTGTTCCAGACACTTGAATGTGAAATCTATAGTGATTTTGCTCCAACATGCTTGCATAAGGGAATTACTGAAACAACTCCCATTAGGCTGGTGAGTGACAGTGGGAATCTTCATTTACAGGAAGATAAGTGCATAAAATAGCCAAAAAAAAAAAAAAAAAAAAAAAAGATTTTCTTTACTGGCATTTCAACAACAGCAGGGACCGTATTCCAATCACAGAACAATAAAATACATGAAAAAGAAATGTTTACTAGCCTTTGTTTGGGAAGATTTATTGACTCATTCATGGCTTTACCTCTCAGGAACTGAGTTCTATTTTCTTATCATCAAATCATAGAAGTATTAAGGTTGGAAAAGATCTCCAAGATCATCCAGTCCAACTGTCCACCTACCACCAATATCGCCCATTATACCATGTTCCTTAGTACCACATTTACAAGTTTCTTAAATACCTCAAGGATATCTTCATACAATATATGTTCACACATCTGAGTATGCCTCCTGTCTCAAAATTTGTAAACGTTCATTTCTAGCAGTCTTTTTTAGTGTTTGGTGTCAAGGTAATGTTTTTATATATAAGAAGTTACCCTAAACTACCAGAATATCATGGAGAATGGCAAGAATCTGTTATTTCAACCCAGTTGGGTCATGGTTTCTCATTTGGTCTATTCTAGATGTTTGTTTTTTTCCTTTGTAGGACAAATATTTTCAATAATATTCATTTCACAATGATATTCATGTAGCAAGGCTTTGCTGAAGTGAAATATTTTCCTGGACATATTCCAACTGTTTTCCAGATTTGATGACTGTAGCGTAATTGAAACAGCTAATCCAGACATCATGAAAATCTCATACTCCAGAACTGAATTCCCTAGCAATATTACTAAAACTGAAGGTGGTGAATTTAAATGCTCTGAAGCACTGTTAATTACCCAGTCTTCATAAAATGTCAGCAACTAATGTGCATCTTTCAGTCACATAGGAGGTATGTGTGAGACAAATGTTTTAGACGCATAGCAAGATCTACTACATTCTGTGGTTCTAATGATGACACACATTTCTGAAAATACTACAAATGAAAAAGCTTTTCTTTCCAAGAATCATCAGACATTTCTTCTCTCTCTTCCCATGCTGATAAAGAAACCCTCATAACCACCAGAAACATGGGAGATCTAAATTGCCCTGTCTACTAGAAGCAGTCCTAAAACTTAACACTTTAAATTTCACAGCAGTTATGGTGGATCAGTGTTCATCCCCATACTGTGTTGGCTTGCCTGTTCTCACACCATTTTGCTGGAAATTAGAAGACTGTCTACACCAGCTTAAAAGAAGCTACCTTGATGGTGGCAAGTAGCTTCTAGGTTCTAAGTCAGTCTACTCATCTCACATCCTATGCATTTCTCAAGAGATGTCAGGTGGTCAAACTGCTGGTTCTGTGTCACACCTGAACTAATGAACTAAGGAACGAAGGAACCAAAAGGTTGCTAGTTCCCCAGCTACCTTTCAGTATTGCTGGTCATGCTGTACCTTACTTGGATACGGAGTAACTCCAGAGATTTAATTTATCTCTATTGCTTCATTTCTTCTGATGTATTATCTCATTTCAGCATGCTTACGGTAAGCTTGTTATTAAAGAACAACAGAAGAAAACACACACACACACACACACACAAACACACACAAAAAAAGCAGACTCAGGAAATATATGCATGTATAATATAATACATATATAATTAGCAGAAGATGCCAAGAGCCAAAAATTTGAACCCTGAGTTGGTGAAATTGATGCAGTCATCATTCCGTGTAACTTCATGCCAAGTGAGAATCCAGAGCAGAGCCTGCTTTGTTAGTATTAAGTGGGGGTTAAGCCAAATTATCCTGATATGCACTGGATTAGAATCAAGCTCCTGTAATCCTCCACCTAGATTTCATTCACTGTCTACCCTTCTCCATGTAAATCCACTTAAATGCATTTGCTTTTCATTTCAGTGAGATTTTAGCATAATTTGCACTTTAATTCTGCCTTTTGCTAAATGGTCTTAATGTCCTTTACAGGCATTAATTGATTAAGGCTCTGTCTGCTCTTAAGAACGGATGCTTTTATCCTCAGTTTATCCAGAGGGATATTGAAACATATCCAAGTCAAGTAACAAGCTCAAGGTCACAGGAGGGGGGTGGAAGAAACTGGGAATCGAACCTCGACATCTGGATCAGCAGTGCTGCAATCTCTGCATTCCATTGCACTCATCATTCTATGCGTGCTTGCAGGTCTGGATCCAGCAAGTTGTAGTGAAGCCTTGCAGTGCAATATAATTAATTTGTTACGAATGCCTATAAATAAAATAAACACTGAAATGATCCACACTTCTCTGTTGTCAAAAGAATCCCCATCTCTCACAATCCCTGCTCACTGGCTGCTGACATTATTTCTTGGTTAGTGGCTGACAGTTCAGTGCCTTGAGTGTTCCTCTCGCTGTAGGGTTAGTAGGATAATTGACAAACCACAGGGACCAGATCCCTGGATTAGGATGACCGGACTGTCAAAACAGCCATGACAAACTCTCACATCAGCTTCTACTGCAAGTCAAGTCTATGAGGAAAAAATGCACCTTGGCAGGGCCAGAAGGGAAGTCTTTAGTTTAAATATTATCCCACTGCACAAAAAGCTACAGCAGGGGGAGGAGAGAGCATAGATTTTTCCGTTTAATTCTTAGAAAAACCTGTTACGACAAGTCACAATTAATTACAGTACTTGAGTCAACAATTTGGGGTCCTATTGTGTTTATTTGCTTAATGTGTTTACAGGAATGCATGACAGATGTCACTTCTGTTTCTTATTAACGACTGACAAATGACTGTATATTCAGTGCATGTGAATGCATGGAGGAAATGTAGCCCTCACACATAGACACAGGAATTAACTTAGCTCTGTAAGGTTATCATTAGCACGTAAAGGTTGTGGACACTGAATTAATTAATGCTTGCACAGAACCCTTAGCAGTTTCAGGTGTTAAAGAAAGCTTACTATTACAACAGGATAATATCTTCAAGGTTTTTATTTATTTTATTTTATTTTATTTTATTTTATTTTATTTTGCATTTAAATGGAAAACGGAACACTTGAGACAATAGTCAAATCATTTGCTTCACTTCATGTCACTTCTAACGTTTCACTTAGATTTTCAAAAATTCAGTCACACATCTTTGAAATGACAGCTAGAGTGACATCTGTTTATAAAAAAAAAAGAAGAAGAAGAAGAATTCTCTGTATGAAAATCTATATTGCAAATTGTTAGAAGAAAATTAAAATGCAAATACAGAATAAGATTATTTTCTGAGTTCTGCCAGCTAACACATGGGATTGGAACACCTAGGATTAGATGTGTTCAGTTATTTTTAAAACTATGGAACTTAAAGATTGCTCTTTATGCATGACTTGGGCTTTAGAGTATGATCAGAATGGTTGTAGAATAGTTAATCATTTTTCTGGGGTTTTGTTTGTTTTTTTATTTTGTGGTTTTTTGTTTGTTCTGTTTTGTTCTCTTAACGAGAGTCACATTTAAGAGAGAAAAGTTAAGTTAGAAAAGAAGATTCCACACGTACGTCTTTACTTAATGTCACAGAATGCAAAAGTAACTATAATTTGGGTGAGAAACCATGAGAAGATAAATGCAGGGGAGCTGACATTTTCTGCATGAAAAATGAACTGACAAATTCGGTTCTCATTCCTTAGAATGTTTTGGTTTGTCTTCCCTTTTTCCTCTTAGAGGAAGCACAGTTTGCTACTGGGGTAAAAGAATTACATCTAGAAGCTGGTCATCCTTCATTCAAATGTGAAATTCCCCCAGATTTTTGTATATGTACTTTTAATTAAAGACGTCTCTAATTTTTGTATTTGTTTTAGTAACATGATGCAGCACACTTACAGGACCAATGCTTTATCTTCTGTCTTTTGGTCAGGAAATTTACACAACCACATGCACAACCACACAATTCATGTGGTTACAGGTCTGATTTCCCCAGTGCATAATGTCCATTTCAAACAAATCTAGAGCTATTTTAAAGTTTCCTGATATATGTGCAAGTGACTCTTGAGCTTGCTGAAGAGACTTTAGAAAGAAAACCAGAAGAGGGGACCCAAATGATCAGCATCTTCTAGAATCACTTTGAACAGTCTTGAGTTGAATAAATTTCATTAGCTTCAGGGAAAGTTTGCTGAAATTCTCTCTTGTAGAGGTCTCCTTTGCTGAGAGAGCCAAATAAAAAGTTTATTTTTGGCCTTAGGCCAGTCCTGCTTGTTACCTGTGAAACTTGGTATCAGTGGGAGGTTTGAACAAAAACTTCTTTATTTGTTCTGCCTTTTGGTTCCCTTACTAACATTGTTCTCCACGTCGCAGAGCAAATCTGGCAGTAGGGAAAACTCGGCAACGTGTAGTCACGGGTTTAGTATGACAGTTGCATTCTTTCCTATGGAAAGCTTTAGGAGACATTGACACAATATGTCTCAGATTTCAAGATTAGAATTATTGCAGAATTAAAATTCAAAAGGTTAAACTACGCTGGAACTACTCAGGATTTTGCAGATTTGCATATATCAGTCTTGCATATAAGGCTATGTGAGGGGAAGCAAACTAAGAACAACAAAGGTCAAGTTAGGAGAGCCGATTTTGGAAAGGTTGAAAGCAAAAGTATAGCAACAATCTGAAGCAGAATGAAACACCAAAGTAAGGCAAAATCCAGCCTCAGAATGTGACATTGAGCCCAGATTTGTTTTTCAGTTCCAGAACAGCAACAGCCAAAAACGGTAATTTCTGGGAAACTTACTTTTTCCCTTATTTCTATGTGCCTTGTGCCTGTTGATTTCAATAATACCCCTGAAGGATGCATGCTGATCTTCCAGTCTGACTATACACTTGATCATGAAACATTGTAAGCAAGCCTCTTATCAAATTTTCAGCCATAGTATGAGAGGAGGAGAATGCTGCTCCAGAAGATTGTAGATATTTTCCTTACTTGGTACCGTAAAAAGGTACCATTTCAAAATCTACATGTTAAGTAATTTTTGTTTAAAACAAACGCATTCTCAAGTAATACCTTGAAGTTTCCTTTAGGAGATGATGACCTGAAATGCATGATTGCTTTTTCCAAACAATACTTTTATCTGCACAAGGTTAATCAGGAAAACTGAGTTAAATTCATAGGACCCTTTGGTAATACTGCAATTCTCACAACTCCTCTGTAATATGAAAAAACCAAAAATACTTGCAGCAAGAATCTTAAAATATCAAAAAGCGTGTTCCAACAGGGTAATTTGAGTCTTGTAGATAACTTCTATGCTCCGATTCAAGTTTTCTAGTTTAAGTAATTGTATAAGGTTGGAAAAAATCATAGTGCTGCCAAATTTGTGTGGGTTACCAGCAAATTTGCCACATAAAGCAGTGATATTACTCAACATGGCAGAAACTGTAGAGTTTGAATAATTTTTACTGCTAAACATGAGTTTTTCTCGTTAAGATTTTCTTCAGTACACCAGAATTGAAAATATCATGCTAGAAGCAAAGTTTCCAGTTTTATTTCTTATCTGTATTTTTACAGTAGTACTCTTTACTACTGACTTCCTAGTATAATCTGCTATTAAGAATGAAATTATAGTTTTTGGAGATGGAATAGATCCAATATAACATATTCCTGAACCTCCTTGTGCTTAGTGCAATTAGCAGCTCATTTAGAGCTATCTATCTGGTAGCTGCCAAGGAATACCAAGCTGATATAGTTACAACATTACAGGCATTTTATTTCAGGAATTGATGAGCCCATTATGAATAATAATAAGTAGAGACAACTTCAGCATTAATTCACCGGTAAGACCTAAATCAGTAAATAAAAAGCAAGACCTTCTCACCTTCACAACATCAAGGGGATGTGATTTTCCTGGTTTCTTGGTTGAGAGAAAATGACTCAGAACTCTGAAAGCAAGCACAGTGTTAAAAATATCAGGGAGTAATCTACCGGATAATATTCTGAACAAGATCTAAATTGGAATAAGAACTAATATGTACATTAAAAATATTAATAATTAAATAATAATCAGTGAACAAATAATAGTAATTAAAATATTTAATTAATTACTCTGTTAATTAATCACTTGTTGTTCTTGCACTCATTATATAGCTGACACAAATCATATGCCTTCTATGACACCAGAAGGAAGGTTGCACATGTGCATAATGTTTTCATCTTCATGTTTTTACTGTCTCAGCCACACTCATTCCAGTGTCTTCTACCCTTCAAAGAGCCTGGTAAGAAGTCAGTTTAAGAAAACACATTTTGAGCATGTTCACTGGGGCAGTGCAATCTCTCTTCCCTCAAAGAGCTCCACTTGGCCCAAAGCATTGGACTACATGAGGAGAAACACCTTGTTCTATAAGGGATCTCAGCTGAAGTGCTACGTTCTCTGGAATGTTTTTTGCATATGCGCAACTTGAGGCCATTTCCCCTTGTCTTGTCACCTGTCACCAGTAAGAAGAGACCAGCCCCGCTCTCACTGTAAGCACCTTTCAGGTACTGGAAGAGAGCAATAAGGTCTCCTCTCAGCCACCTCTTCCCCAGACTAAACAGCCACAACTCCCTCAGCCTCTCCTCATAGGGCTGACTTTCCAAGACCTTCACAAGCCTCATTGCCCTTTTCTGGACCTTCTCCAGTACCTCCTCAGTCCTTTCTGTACTGAGGTGCCCAAAACTGAACACAGTACTCAAGGTGAGGCCTCACCAATGCCGAGTACAGGGGCAGGATGACTTCCCTAGTCCTGCTCACCACACCATTCCTGATACAAGCCAGGATGCCATTGGCCTTCTTGGCTGTCAGGGCACACTGCTGGCTCATATTCAGCCATATTCAGCCGACTGTTCATCAGTACACCAAGGTCCCTTTCCATCAGGCAGCTTTCCAGCCACACCTCCCCAAGCCTGTAGGGTTGTCTGGGGTTGTTGTGGCCAAAATGCAGGACCCGACACTTGGTCCTATTGAAAATCACGCCGTTAACCTTGGCCCATTGATCCAGTCTATACAGGTCCCTCTACATTGCCCTTCTCCCCTCTGGCTGATCAACACTCCCTCCCAGCTTGGTGTCATCTGCGAACTTACTGAGGGTGCACTCAATCCCCTCGTCAAGATCATCAATGAAGATGTTAAACAGAAGCGGCCCCAATACTGAGCCTTGGGGGACACCGCTCGTGACTGGCCGCCAACTGGATTCAACTCCATTGACCAGAACTCTTTGGACCTGGCCATCCAGCCAATGCTGGATGCATCTAAATATATTTCTATGTATTTTTATTTACATGTTATGAAATAGAAAAGAAATAAGTCACACGCAGACACCTATAATACGAGCAATTTTCACTGGTTAACTGTGCTGTGTGTCTATAAGCTTTACTGTCCATTGAACAACCTGCAAGTTAAAACTGAGTCTGCCTTATGCATCATTTTTGGTGCTGATTTCTGACCTACTTTAGAGGGTTTATTTTTTTTTTTTTTTGCTGAAGAGAGCACCCAGCTTTTCAAAACAACAAATGCTGACCTGGAGAAATATTTCTAAATAATTACTTAGTTTAAGATCAATCTGTACCTGCGAACTATACAATTTCTGGGAAGGAAGGATCATACCAAATTGAGATCAAATAATTTTTTTTTTCTCTTGGGACATACATCTTGACCTGAACTGGACTGCAGGGGAGGAAATGCAGGAAACGGAGGAGAAAGGAAAGGATAAGAACTGGAAAATGGTAGCTCACACGCTGTTCCTGCACATCGACATATGTAGATCTCAACTTTCCTGATGCAACCATAGCCACAGGACTCAGTTTAAAAAATAGATACTGCAGCTAAACAAAACCAAAGTGTGGGTGATGTGGGTGGTAGGTGAGAAGGCATGAAGTCCTCATCCATGTCCCAGGACACCATTAATTTTCTTTGCAATCCTAGCCAATACCGGGTGCTTTCAGTACCTCCCCCAGATTTGTCTGTCTTCCTCATGCTTTTAGTCAAATGACTATGTGTAAACTTGGTAGGTGTTGCATACAGCACAAGACAAACTTCTTCTATGCGTATACAATAACAATAATGATAATAATGATAATGATAACAAAAAGACTTTTGCGTGTGATGCAGTAGTCAGAGTCAATAGACACTAGGAAAATATAGCTCCTTTGGGTCCACTTGGTGCTAATTTCAACATCTATCCTGAATCCGAATGCTACAGTGAAAGGATTTCACAGAGCTGATTAGACAGAGATTCTGCCAACAGCAATGTGAAATAAAACGCTATTGTAACTAATGTATAATTTTCTGGAGATCAGGGCTTTGCATACATTGATATGTATGTATATTATTTAATTTAATATTTATCAAATTATATATGGAAAATAGGCCATCTCCAGCAAAAGTGGAATTGTGCCCCTGAATGCCTGCAGTTCTATGAAGGGGAAAATATCTAGCAGATTTCTGAATAAAAATTCAAATAGGCATTAACTTTCACAGCTTTGAGTACCAATAGGTAGATTAAAAGTTAGCTTGAAAAAATGCCTGGGGGAGCAAACAGTTGCTTAATGAGGATACATGGAATGAAATTAAAATACAGTCTTAATAAAGATAAATCCAAAATGTAGTGTTAGCAAAGTCATATTATTTAAATCACATTCCCATCTATAAAAGTGACTACATTTGGTCTATCTGAAAAAACAGAATAAAGAAAACATACACAAACCCTCTAATGACGTCCCAAATCTCAAAGGTTGTCTTCCAAATTATGGAATAGGATTTAGCCCACAGAGAATATGCATGGTTACATACAGTGTAGCAAACCTCATCTCAACTTAGCAAATCTTCAAAGCTGCCTCCCCAAAAGGGCTGGATGTGCATGTTTTGGCTAGTAAGAAACAGATTAGTTTCACTAAATATTAATAAGCCTTTGCTATGTGCATTAATACTTGGTACATACTTGTGCTGCATTTCTGAGCAATTTGAGTGTCTTCTTGACCTGACACGGGTATTTTACTGTGCAGTCATAGTGACACTGAACAAATATAGATGTTTAAAAAAGACCTGTCAGGGTCAGAGATGGGTTTACTCACATATACTTCCTCAACAGCTGATAACGCTCATTCAACTCTGCATTATGCCCTTATCAGTTATAATATTGCACTGGGAAGTGATAACAAATTGTCAGGGTTCTCCAGTTTCAACATGGGAAGACATTTCTTGCATATAGACACCAAGATTAAGTTCTTCCCATGCCTATTTGAAAACTCTATCCCCTCCTGTCCTGTATCTCACCAAACATCCATAATGCCAATAGCTTCCAGATTTCCTGCTGGCTTAACTACCTTTAATTGTGGCACTTACTCTTAACAGCTCTCTGTCTGAGGTGGATGCTTATGGGATAGATAATGATTTTAACAGAACTAGAAAGGTTTTAAACAAACCTTCATTGCAGACCTTTCTCACCTTCCAGTGAAGTCCATAATGAAGTTCTCACTGCCCTCAACAAGAGATGTGTAATGAGTGCTGATATTTTTACTCTGTGAGATGCTCAGTGTTCATTAACTTCTATTCTGCAATAATTGCATAGTATGGGTTTTATTTCAAGTTTTCCTTCTGCTTTTATTTTGATTTGCTTTGTACCCAAATAATTTAAATGGATAAACATTTAGTATACTAAGTTATTCTATTAAAACAAATAGGACATTAATGCTCTGAAGTGTCACTGGTCCCTTCAGAAAGCACATACACTTTACACCAGACAAAATGTCCTCATACCAGTCCTCAGCAGTGTCCAGCAGAAGGTGCTTATCTAGAAATATTAGACAGACAATGTAAGAGTGATCCTTCCCATGATGCATTCATGCAATCTCCAGCCATTATTGGGGTACATGCTTTTTGAACTCGAGATTCCATCTAAGTATTGTTGATTTCCCTCAATCTGATCAGTGAGTTCTCCAGTTCCACTGTGAAGTGTGAAGAAAAGGGTATTATTTATTTGTTTTAAACTTGCTGACTATTAACCACCTTGCGTGTGTCCTCCTTCATTTGTTATAACAGCGAATAATTGCTCTCTGTTCACCTTCTCCCTTCTATCAACATTTTTCACATCTTCTCTCAGTCCCCTCAGTCATTTTTTTCCACACTGAGGAGCCCTGGCTGGGAAAACAAGCTTTTCTCTACTTATGATCATCTTTGAACATCTTTCTTTCTATTATCACTACGGATCTAGATTAGGACTGGAAGGAAATTATCTACATCCATTTTCAATATATAGGTTCATACAAACATTTGTTGTCTTTAATGTCCGTGTATCTGAAGGAAATTGCCATGCCCAGCTGGGAAGTGAAGCAAGAAAAAGGGAACTTAGTTTATAGAAGCCTAAAATCTTAGAATCATTAATGTTGGAATAGATCTTTAAGTTCATCTAGTCCAACTGTCCACCTACCATCAATATCACCCACTAACCCATGTCTCAAAGTACCGTATCTCCATGGTTCTTGTACCCCTCCAGGGACAGTGACTCTATTACCGCCTAGACTGCCTGTTCCAATACACTGCCACTCTTTCGGAGAAGAAATGTTTCCTAATATCCAACCTGATTCATGGCTGTTTGGTAAATGCTCCAAATTCTCCACGTCAGGTGTCAAATACAACTCCAGAAATAGTTTTGAGGTTATGTGAGGTTGAAATTCAGTGCAGGAAATCACACTCAGACTTAATAAAAACACAGCTGGCATACATAAGCCCACCGCTCCCTGAAAAATATCCTATTATATGGTATAACAACACGTTCAGTGTATCTGGAAAGAGACACATTGAAGCAAGTCTTCATCCTACATTTGAAGTGACATTTCTTATATAAGAAGTTGGTTGTAAGATCGAGGAAAATGGCTGGGAACAAATCTCTGTATAGTAGAACACTTCTCACATAGCTGAGACAGCCTTCAGCACAGCAGCCTGCAGCTTGTACTGCTCCGAGGCTTATTAGAATTCTGGTGAACAAGCTTCTACAATTATGATTTGATTTTAATTAGTTTAGATATTAGCAGAATAGGCCTCAGCAGCCTTTAAATGTCACTGGATTTCCCAGAAGGCCAAGGGTGTCTCAGCCATCTTTCCTGCTTTGTCCAAAGAGCCTCTGGGAAACCAAGAAAAAGCCAAGAAATATCAAAGACTCCACAATTCTATGGTCACCCACGCTAATCAGCATCAGGTCTGTTAAGTGTCTCTTTGACTTACACTACCAAACCTCTTAAAAGAACCACATTTTAATAATTTCCTGAAATTACCCACTGAGGGCATATGTAACATTTCGTAGATTGTCATATACAGTGCAATGAGGTTCATCAATCAATCAAAACAGAATGCAATGTGCACGCTCAGCACTACTTCACAGAAGAGCTTGTTGTTGTCAAGAAGTTTTCAAAACACACTGCCACAAGTCTACTGGGATGGTAATTAATTAGGAAGAAGGTGACCGGTTCCATTGTGTGGAGGAAAAATATTATCAGGTTGATTCTATCTGTACAGTAGCTTTTTCTTTTTTTCTTTTTCTTTTTTTTTTTTTCTTTTCTTTTTTTTTTTGTTAGCTGAAGCAGTTGATTCGCTTCTGTGAAGCTGGAGATTGAAGGGTCCTTGAGGAATCTGGAGGCCTTGACTGTTGTTCAAGTCAGCCCTTTAGCTTTCAGAAGAAGAAGAAAGAGATGTGGAGTTAAAAAAAAAAAAAGTTAGAGCTTAACTCTGCAGAGGGAATTCAGTAGGCAAAACACTGTGCCAAATAATGTTATTACCATTGTACAATTACAATTAGTTGCTAGACCTAAAAATGGCCCCAGTAGATTATTAACCTAAGGTTTAACAGAACTAAGCGGTACTCAGCTCCAAACTAAAGCACTGGCAAGTGCACTCAGGGTCAAACTTTCTTTATTATAGTAGACTGAGGCTGAGACTGGTTGTCTAAACAAAGGCAAATTGTGCCTTTTGAATTGAATTGGAATGTAGAATTCTGGTCAGAGTTACCAGGTATGACAAGGGAGATCTATAAAATAGATCTCCTGTCTAGAGGAGCACCTGAATCATAGAATCATAGAATCGCCTGGACTGAAAAGGACCACAGTGCTCATCCAGTTCCAACCCCCTGCTATGTGCAGGTTCACCAACCACCAGACCAGGCTGCCCAGAGCCACATCCAGCCTGGCCTTGAATGCTTCCAGGGATGGGGCATCCACAGCCTCCTTGGGCAACCTGTGAGGTTAGGCAAGACTGCACGACAGAATGCTGCGAGACAGAATGGTCTTTTCTTGGCATGAAACTAAGAAATGTTGCATGTATGCAACATACAGACATACAGTGGTCTTTGTGGTTGCAAAGCCTTCACCAGCATCCCTCAAAGGGTGTTTCCTGTCCTAGGATGTAAAGAAACATGTGATTTATGTGCTGTTATTTTTGTCCTAAAGCAGTGTCTGGCTTTTAAGCCATCAAGTACTCTAAGCTTGGTTCTAATAAGGATCTGCGGCTCACACAGTTCAGGCAAGAGTGTGGTCATGTGCATACTTTCACAACTCTATCAATATCTCCCTAATGAATTTCTTTACATTTTTATCATGGCCAACATAATCTGAGAGATAAAACAACTCTTTCAGTGAAATAAAATTCCCAGAAATATCATTGGCTGGTTTTGTAAAGAAGAAAATCCCTACATACACTTTAAAGAAAATTTTTCCTTCCCTTGCCTTCCCTTCCCTTGCCTTCCCTTCTAATTCCACTTAGAGACAGCTGCAGTACAAACTCAACGTGTTTATTAGAGAATCTATAGGGAAGGCTCACTACATAGCCCAGCACCAGGAAAATCTCACTGCTTGCAGTTTATTAGACGTGGGGAAGTGCAATCTTGTCACTTCAAGCCGTAAGCAGCCAGACTTCATTACTTCCACTGTCCTTGAAAGTAGAAATTGACAAATATCCTTTCTGGTGGAGGTAGCTTCTCCAGGGTCATATCCTGCAGTACAGTTGTTCTGAGTTAAATGGAAATAGGCTTTTTTCCTGTTGACTCCATTTCTCTTTGTAATTCAAATGAAAGATTTAAAGTTAAATTCAAATTCCTTGGATTTAACTATTTTACCCTAAAACTGAAGGATGTGTTATGCTGACTGCACTTACCTCATTGGTTGAGGTTTTGATTCATCTTATATCATTTGCCTTGCAGCAGGGGAGTGACTCTTATTCTGAACAATTTGCAAGTAGAAAATTCCAGAAATAAAAGAATTATCCTACACTATCTAAGAACTGTAAGTCTTTATATCAAATCGCCTGGCCTATTTCCAAGTATTTGCTCAGGGCCCCCTCTTTGTTTACATTCATAGGCTGGATTCAGGCTCTAGGCATCACACAGCTGATCAGAGCATGTGCTGAAGTTGCAGATCCTTTTGATTGGCTCAGATAGGTGTTGCATGAGGGTTGCCTCTGACTTCCAGTCTTCCTTTTAGTTTGTTCACTCATGTGTTTGTGAACTTAGTGTGTACTCATGAAACAATGCATTTTGGGTTTATGGTTATGGGATGACACCGCCATTCATCCAGCATCCACTTGTGCTGAGATATAAGAAGGTACAGAGGCTTCAGTCCTCCCCTTGCTTTCCACAAGTGCATTCTCTTATCCACAGCACAGGTTCCAGCTGTGAAGGCTGCTGGGAGATACCTTTTCATGGGGTTCAGCTTAAGTCACAGCCTAGCCGTACATCACATGGCACAATTAGTAGGATGTAGGAAGTAGGATGGATGCCACTAAATTTACGTAATTTTCTCTCTTCCAACCTCTAGGCAAGAAAATTTGCAACTGAAGCAGTAGGACTGGTGTGTCAAAGTAACAAGAAATAAAATCTTCAGCACAAGTCTTTCTTCTCTTGTTCTTTTCAGTCACTCTCGGCTTTTGTCTAAGTGAAGATATTTGATAGAGAGAGGAACAGCAACTGAGATATGTTACATTAAAGGGCCTATCATTGACAGTGTTTTATATTTAATTACAGCTTTGATTCCTGCATGAGAATAGCTATAAGGCATCTTATTGTTTACAGTCACCTCTGTCTCATTAACAGCAGGATAACTTTCGCTTCTATTTTTTTCCCTCAGTTGGCATTTTTTGCTACTGTGAAATGAATGGTAGATCAACTCTGGCAATTCTGCAAGTTTGATGAATAGTAGATTTTTTTTTTCTTTTTAAGGATCCTTCAGATATATTACCAACTAGAATGTATGTTCCAGAGGCATAATGTCTTATGGAGCATAACAGATTTACCTTTTCTATTCTTCTGGACTGAAGCTAAAAATACTGTTCCCACTTATCCAGTCTGCTTAACAACTGGAAATCTTGCTCCCTGTATGACAGATACCTTATTTATTAAACAGAAAACACATCAATTATGCACAGCAGCTTTACCTATGTCAACTATTTTGTTGCACAAGAAGATTTATACTGGAATGAGTAGGTCAGATAAAAAGTGTGAAAAGTAGGAAAGGAAACTAGAAAAAGTTAAAATATTGTAAGGTATCCCTCATTAATAAACTGTGGTATATGTAAACGTGATTAAGAAAAGATGTGAATAGATTAAGGGTTAATATGCTTGCGAGAAAGAGTCACAATTAAGACAGTGAGGCACAGTCACAGAAACATAATCACAGATAAGAAGTCATCTGAAAAGGTTGCTGTGAATATTTTCTATGTAAAATGAGGAACTCATTTTCATTTTAAGGAAGGATGCAGTCAACTAGGAACACACATAACCATAATTGTAAACCCTTAATTAGAAACTGTAACAATGAGTTAATGCTGAGAAACCACATCTGCTCCCCAAGGTGTTTGTGGCTACAATTCTCCTGTTCTACATCTTACCAAACAAAAACTGGCCTGTGCTTGTTCTCTGCCCTGGAGGCCAGCTGGGAGGAGACAGCTTGCATCCATATGCTTAAACACTCTTTTCCCTGAAAACAGAGTGGCTATATCCCACCTGTCACTTGGAAATGGGTCCTACATTGTGTTAACTCCTATGTATTGTGGGTATGAGCTAGCAGGGACCAAAACCATGGCTGGGAGTATTTAGATGAGTCAGGCCAATCACAGGATCGTACTCTTTCCTTGTCCAGTAGATGAATAGGGCATGGGAGGAGAGAACTGGGAGTAAGGATCAGTTTGGAAGGAGCTGCTTATATGTCCAGTGTGGGGAAATGAGGAAATCACTGTAGAAACATGAATCTCGTGCAGAAAAGGCATGTTTGGGAGACAAGACGGGGCCACCATACATCCCAGAGTGGACTCTGAGACTCTGAAGTACATTGTAATCCAGAGAGATCTCCTGCTAACACTGTTGTATCCAGAATCTTAGCAATGGCATATGTAATTTTTCCTTGTCTCCTTTCTCAAGCAAACATACAGAGAAATACACATCATAAACAGCCAACATCACAGCAGGAGAATTAGAGATGTAATGTAGCGTCAGCCCTCATTCTAGACTGTACTGCT
The DNA here is from genome assembly GCA_030625065.1 of Alectoris magna. NCBI lineage: Eukaryota > Metazoa > Chordata > Aves > Galliformes > Phasianidae > Alectoris > Alectoris magna. Next base: position 110,433,206 of record CM060562.1, on the reverse strand, counting down.
CAGTGTAGAGGACACGTCCTTCCAAGTGGTCTGCTACATCACATTGTTGATAAATTTCCCTGCAGTCTGATCTCAGGAAAGTTCCCCAAAAACAGAGAATGAAATAATATCATTCTATCGCCCTCACCTTTTTTGTTCCTATATTGCCATCTTTGTATTCTCAGCCCCATCTTCAACATGCTGTAATAAGAACAGGCATATTAAGAGTCAAAAAATGTACTTAGACAAGTTATAAAGATTCCTGCTTATCCCAAGGAGCAGGCATAGGAACCTCATAGTGATTTTATTTCTTTTCTTGTGCAGCAGTAGGAGTTTGAGTGACTTACACTTTTATCAGAACTCAGTCATAATGTGGTTTTGTGTTTTCTTAAGGGACTTTCAGCTATCCCTTCTTTTTGGATGTCTATTAAGAGTGTTCTTCCTGGGTCTCTCTTTGTGGAAATTTCATCTGTGGGTTACTTTGCCCTACTTTGCAGCTACAAGAGCAGCAATCCCAGTTACCCATAAATAAAAGGAAAAACAAGAAATGTTAAACTGCTGTTCACTGTGCCTCAGCTAGACCTTTCCTTGCAAAGGGGCAATGGGAATAGTTATTTTTCCAGTGTTACACTGTCAGATGGAACAGTCAGGCAGAATGCAATGCCATGCTGCTTATGAAGGCTTTTATTCACAGATGAGGTTTTTTCTTCTATTTATTTTTTATTTTTTAATTTTTTTTCTTTTTATTTTGTTTAACGTCTTATTACACCCTGGTATGGTGCAATAAAGTCCTATGAAGAATTACAGCTATAATCATCCAAAGCAGTCAAAATATCCACATAACATGTTATAAGTAAGTAAAGCAGCATATAAATCAGCAGGGCTCAGTTAGCAAAGGGCTTAGTGGATTACGTTCAAGTCTTGGCTCACAGGGGTTGGAAAGTGAACAAACACCTGCTGCTTTCTCTAGAAACTAAAAAAAAAAGGAAGGGGAAAGGGAAAGGGAAAGGGAAAGGGAAAGGGAAAGGGAAAGGGAAAAGGAAAGAATAAGGGAGAGGGGAAGGGAAAGGGAAAAGGAAAGAGAAAGGGAAAAGGGAAAGGGAAACAGAGAAGGAGAGGGGGAAAGGGAAAGGGAAAAGAAAAGGAAAAGGGAAATGGAAAAAGGAAAAAGGAAAAGGAAAAGGAAAAGGAAAAGGAAAAGGAAAGCCTCCTCCCTAAATGTCCTCTTCTCAAAATCACACCTTTTCTTCTATAGACTAATTGCTTTTACTGAAAAAAAATATTTAGAGCAGTTCCCCTCTACATCGCTTCAGCCCATGCTTACTTTCCTTTGGGACTGAATGGGAGAAATGTCACACCATGCAGCATCAATAATGATAGTGAAGTGCAGCTTTCTTTCTAGTCAGACATGCAGGCTACTTCACTTTATTGAACATCTGTGTCATCAATAGAAATGTGGAGTACACTGCTTCCAACTCTTTTACTGTTAGGTCTGAATTCAGACACTAGAGTGCTTTCCAGTAATATATGAATTATGCCAGTAAACAATACAACAGAAAATATTAAACCGATAAAGCTGTGGGGAATGAGGAAGGCACTGTCTATCATTCTCTTTGAGAAGAATCTTCAGAAGGAACAGGGTCAGTAAGCCTCTTTTTACATGTGTCACATCGTCGTTTTGATATTTTTTTTGATATTTTATTTAACAAGGCCAAGTGCAAGGTGTTGCACTTAGGTTGGGGCAATCCCAGATATGTGTGCAGGCTGGAAGAACTCCTTGAGAGTAATCCTGTGGAGAAAGACTTGAGAGGCCTGATGGATGAAAAGCTGGATATGAGTCAGCAGTGTACATTCACAGCCCGGAAGGCCAACAGTACCCTGGGCTGCATCAGCAGAGGGGTGGCAGTTGGGAGGGGATGGGATTGTCTCCTTCTGCTCTGCTCTCATGAGGCCCCATCTGGTATACTACATCCAGGCCTATGGCCACTGGTAGACGAGGGATTTAGGGCTGTTGGAGCAGGTAAAGAGGAGGGCCATGAGGATGCTCAGAGAGCTGAAGCACCTCTCCTATGAAAAAAGGTTGAGAGAGTTGGGTTTGCTCCACTTGGAGAATAGAAGGCTATGGGGAGGCCTCATTGCAACCTTCCTGTACTTGAAGGGAGCTTACTAGCAGAAGGGGGACCAACTTTAACATGGTCTGATAGTGGTAGGTCAAGAGGAAAAGATTTTAAAAGAAAAGAGGAGAGATTTAGGTTAGATATTAGGAGGGAATTCTTTACTTAGAGGGCGGTGAGGCCCTGGCACTGCTGCACAGAGCTGTGGGTGCCCCATCCCTGGAGGTGCTCAAGGCCGTGGATGGGTCTTGGACAGCCTGAGCTGGTGGAGGGCACCCAGCCCATCATCACTGTGTTTCTGGGCATGCCCTTAGTGTGAAGTACTGTGATGGCTGGATAATGAAGCTGATCACGCAAGGAAAAAGAATTTCCTGAACTGCTGAGAGAAGTAACAACTGATTTGAATTTTTCTCACATATATATATATATATATACATGCATATATATATATCTACATACATATATATACGTGTATGTATATATGTGATTTAAGTGTGAGACAAACCTGAACAGTGTAGCAGGACAAAAAGTGTCAGGGCACTTCTGGAGCTTTAGGATCCAGTGACATGAGTCCACGTCCGCCGTCTTTCTTCTGCTGGATTTTTTCAAAGCTACTCAGCTCTCTGTTACAACTTTGATATTGTTTTTGGATCTTTAGGAGAAGCATCATTCTGTATGAAAATTTTAACCTATTTTGAGTATTTCCATATATTCCAAAAGAAAAGAACATCAACAAAAAGAAAAAAGAAAAAAAACCCATCTCCTCCTTTATTAGAATCATTGTGTCTGTGTAAGTAAAGCCAAAGAAGAAGATTTTCAAAAGGAATAAACTTTTTTTCCCCCTAAAAGTTTACAGTTCACATGAAGAACAATGAATTCTCAATCTGGACTTATTTATTGTGCTCTTTGAGGCAGTTCACTACAGGCTTGGGAACACGCATTCCTAGATCTTCAAATGCACTCACTGATAAGGGTCTCTAAGTTCATAGATAGACTTATAGTGCTGACACTAAAGATCTAGAAGATTAACCCTATTCTGAGGCTGGAGACTGCCTATTACAAATTCCTCTCAAGGTATATAAGAGATATTTGAGACAAAAACTTTTGTTAGCAGAAAGAACAGAGAAACTTAAATGAACAAAGACAGACCGTAATTCCACCTTTAATTCAACTACCACTTATAAACCTCCTCTGATTAAAGATAATACCAGCATTTTAAAGATCAAAGTCTTTCTGGCTTCTTGATTGGTTTTTAAATTCGATTTTTATATTCTACTAAACTATACACCATTTTAAAAAAAAATAAAATAAAATCTGCATGTGCCACATAGAGGGATACTACTTCATTTAGCAGTAGGGAATGAGAATTGCTTTTAGATTTATTCTCTTACAAAGACCTATCTCATGACATCAATGACAGAATATACAGTTTTTAATCAAGGACTTGCCATGATAAAAGTGTTCCAGGGAGGCATACCGTTAAGGGTATTTTAGGGTGGCTTCTGTGAGGCACTTTAAAGATTTGTTTCCAACATAGAGTGCTTACAATGCCCTGAAAAATAAGACTTGTTGAGCTGTCACAACTTGAGTCACCTGAAATCTCCAGCTGTATTTAAAAATCTCTTCTGGGTTCGTAGCATCTTCTCATTCTTATGAACTCTTTTGTTGGATTTTTTAATGTATTTATTGTAAAGAGAAACTAATTCTAGAACTTTGCTGTACTATTTTCATTACCCTGATGCACAATGTGAACATTTTCAAGCTTTTCCTTTTTTCTTCATAGCAAAAGTTTTAGGAAGTTTATATAAATTAATAAAATCCCAGACTCTATGAAGCCAATCTTGCTTTGAACACGCTTTTATTGATCTTTCAGGTAAATCTACTGTGAATGTTATGAGCCAAACCCAGATCACCAACTTCAAACAGAATTGGCAGTACCTGTAGAGAGTTTTCCCTGGCAGACAAGATTTCACTAAAGCCAGCAGAGCAGAGGTGAGGATAAAAAAACTTGCTTAATTAACATTTCAGATGTATTGCAGGTTGAGTGATTTAAGGTAGCTTAAACTATCCCTGTTGTATTGTGGAGGATGTCATTTTTATAGGATATAGATCTTAGTCACACAGTAATAATTAGGCGTGTTAAAGTGGAGAGAGCAATTGACCATACTTAATGCTTCTTCTGTTTTTATTTGGCTCAGTAGGAGACTACAGCTTCTTTTCCCTAGTTTCCCAATGTGAGAGTAGTTTGGAAAGTCATAGAAGGTTTTTATAATTTCCTAGGAGTGTTTTTTGTTGTTTTGAGAGAGAGATTCCTGTGTTCTCTTTTGCATTGTGTTGTTCCCCAAAGTTCCCTAAATCAAAGCATGCTGAAGTCAACAGAAAGTATCCTAATAATTCTGAAGTCTTTCAGACCAAACCTTGGAAGAACAAAATGGAAAATCAAGATCTTGAGTTGTTGTTCTTATTTTTCTTTTTTTATTTCCTTCCTTTTATTTTTTTTTCCTTATTTCTTCTTTTCTTCTTCTTCTTTTTTTTTTTTTTCTTCTTTTTCTTTTTTTCCTTCTTGTTCTTCACAGAAACATAAAATCCTTACAGTTGGAAGGGACATCTGAAGGCCATTTGGTCCAAATCCTTTGCAGTGAACAGGGACATGCCCAGCTAGATCAGGTTGCTCAGGGCCTTATCCAGCCTCACCCTCAAAGTCTCCAGGGATGGGACACTGACCACATTACTGGGCAACCTGTGCCAGTACCCAGGATACGATTGACTTTCTGGGCTGCAAGGGCACATTGCTGGCTCTTGTCCAGCTTGCCATCCATCAGTATCCCCAGGTCTTTTCCTTTTTTCCTTCTTCTTCTTCTTCCTCTTCTTTATCTTTTTCCTTTTTCTTTTCTTTTCTTTTCTTTTCTTTTCTTTTCTCTTTTCTTTTCCTTTCTTTTTAATTTTCCTTTTTTATTATTATTACTTTTTTTTTTTTTCTCTCAGATTTTGTTTCTGAATGCCAAAGATTCAAAGGTACAGATTCAAAAACACCATCCTAAAGTGAGGGTAGCAGATTGTGAATAAAAGTGTTGAATACTGACTGTTAAAAATCCAATTTAAGAAATCTCTAAGTATGTTCTCATGGAATATAAAGGAAGTAACATACTGATCTGAAAAGTAAATCAGTCTTGTTATATACTTTGTGAACATGCATGCATGGTCTACATTATCTCAACCAACAGCTCTGTAACATATATTACAGCAATGAAGTGGAAATGGATTTCACGTCATTTTTTTTCTCAAATTTGGTCTCTAGACCCCAGAAAATTGAAAGTTTAGTTAGAATGTGGACAGCTGACAGAGATTTGTGGGGTATCATAGTATTGCTAGGATTCATGGAGGTTCACCTGGGTGCTCAGCAAATTTTCCAAATCCAATTAACCAAAGGGACCGTTTCCTATATAATAAAAATGATGAGTGTGATAACAATCTTTTAACAGCTTGAACTATTGCTTAAACTAAGGACGAGTGAGCCAGCCTTGCTATAAAGAAAAATAAATGGCCATGCTTGCCATTTTCACTATACTCACTTCATCCCATGCTGGAAGCATAGTTGAGCAATTTATATTATTGTGCAACAATTGCAGAGCAGTAATTGTTACCTGAAAATAATTTATGCTCATACAGACAGAATTCAATGAAATATCCACATCCATAGTGGTCTGAAATAAATACACATTGGAATAGGTGCAAGAATTATTTTGATGACCAGAGCTGCATTATTTCTGAATTATTTCCCTGTGGTGTGTATACCTGTACATATGCACACGTAAATGAATGTACTTGTCATTGTACAGCGTCAACAATGATCATTCAAGAGCAGGTTTCCTTTGTGAAAAAGGAGGAGACAGGAACGATTCAAGTTATTATAGCTGGAACAGCCAAAAAGTGTGGGGAAGGATGGAATAGGAATATTAATTGCAGACATGTTTTCATCCTGTTCAGTCTTAGGATGAATAAAGTGGTCTAGAAAGGACAGGATAAACAGAAAGACAAGAGAAAATATAGAGAAGTCCAGAAGACGTGATTTGCAGCCAGCACTGAAGAGAGGAAAATAAAGGAATTATTGTCTCTTACCTGCATGTGATGCTAGAAAATCCAAGAGTCATCTCTACAGAGGAAGAAACAGACATAAAGGCAAAGTAAAACTCTTATTTTGATTAAAAGTAACGTAAGCTTCTAAACTATGTCCATTATGTCCTTCTCCTTCCACATAAGCAAGGTAGGTAATCTTCTATATGGTAAAACTGTTGTGTCTCTCAGGGGCATTAAAAAAGAAGACTGAATTTATAACATGTTTTTTTTTTTTTTTTTGCGGGGGGGTGGGGGGTGAAGGGGCAAATTGTTCCTGTGTATCTCTGGAAATCCTTAGAAGAAAATGTGAGATCTACATCTTTAGTTCAAGGCTTCAGCTAAGAAGTATACGACAACAGCTCTCACAGACAGAAACCTTGTCTTGTGACAGAAACCCTGATAATCAATATGCTGTTTTTACATCAGTTCTGAGAGATAAATTAAATGACAGGACGTGCCTGGTTTTGTGAAGTTTGACACTCCTAATTTTGAACGTTGGTAATTACAGCAAAGATGATAAGAATTAAAATGTTTCTGCAACAAACAGCTGTGAACAGTCAGATATGCACCAGCAATCGTAACGATAGATTCTAAAACTGGAGATGTCTGCATGTGATACAGGAAAGAGTGAAGATCCAAGAATTTTAGTATTATTTCCCACGTAGGTTTTACTCAGTAAAAAACTCAAGGAGCCACTGAGAGCAGGGAGTCTTCTTAGTTTCACCTGCGCATTAAGGTGCAGGAATTTAGCTGGGGGCTGGGGCACAGTCCAGAGGAAATAATAGGGAAAATACTCTCTATCTGGACATACAGAAACAAAGACATCATACAAAAAAATCAAATTTTCAACTAAGCACAATTTTTACTATGTATCATAAGCCATAGGTTGCTGCAAACTTCCCTTTTCCTATAAGATTCAAGGCATGAATACCTCAGATTCAAAAATACTTCACTTGCAGAAACTGCTAGCAGGATCAGGGCCCAGTCTCACAACCTTTAGAAGAATACAGAGTCCTATAGAGACACTGCAGATGTGTCAAAAGAAAGGATTTCTTGATGCCACTTTTAACAGTAAATGACACTATTATACTTCAAGATAGACACGAGGCCCCAAGTCAACATTATTTCAGAGATGAAGTACTGAGAAGCGTGCTACAAACCTGTCTTACTCTAAACAGAAATTAAGGTGACAAGGTACTCCTGGGACTGAGACAAGTTAAAAGGAACTGTGTTGCAAAACTCAAGTTAAAGCTGATTCTTTTAATTTCACATTCTTTGCATTACCAAGGAGGGGGAAAAAAAAAAAAAAAAAAGAAAAAGCAAAGAAAAAAAACGACCACTCTTCAGCCTACTTTACATTGCACTGCTTATGTTGAACTGAACATGTTTAAACAAGAGCGTGAAAAGCCCTCCCCAGACCAACTCAGTGCAAAACCCATACGAACAGTCGTTTGTTCATGCTTTAAGCTGCATGTCAACGTCTCACAAGGAAAAGATGTAAAGCCAAAATTCACATATTCAAGAGAACCTTTTGAAAAGCAACCATCTGAAACTGCCAACGCACTGAAGACAAAATGAGATTTGATATAGGTGATAGAGCCTACAGCATCAGATTATCTCTTTATTTGTCACGGTGAGCAGAATGAGTGGTGCTCAGTTTGACAGACTCACTCGTGACCTTTATTCTGCCAAGCCAAATGAAAGGGAGGACACTGAATGAGATTTTTCAACCTGGAACTGTTAGTCAGGAAGCTTGTAAACAGTGATCTGAATAGAAAATGAAAATTTGAAGCACTGAGACTTTAAGCTGGGCTGAGCTGTCACTTCTCAGCTTTGCCATTTGCCATGCATTGTGTTTTGATAGAGAATCAGACATCATCTAACACTGTTCAGAAGACACAAAGCCCAACAGGTCCAGACATCTCTTCCATACAACACTGCAGCTTGGTGCCATCGTGCTGGAGTCTGCATCTCTTTACTACTTTCCCTCCAATAGTGACAAACTTCAATGGGAAGGATGTCACTTGGTAATAGCAAGAGGGGAGAGGGATATTAAGTAGGTAGAAAACCCTGTTTCTTGAGGGCTATCAAGGGAAAGCTATCAGAGTCCCCTGTTTTGTTGATCCATGCCATAGTTTTCTTTTAATTGTTCCATTTTTTCCATATATATCTATATATTTTTATTATTATTTATTTGTTTGTTTGTTTATTTATTTATTTCTGAAACACCATGCTGAAAACCATATAAGATCAGCATTTGGGCAGTAGGTATAACATCATTAGCTAGCTCTGGGTAGTCCAGTTTCACTCTAGAACAAGGTCCAGGCAATAATTATTAATTTAAATAGCTGATGACCAAACCTGCAATCTGTACTCTATCTGTAGTTGGTAGTCACTCAGAAGAGGATAATAGAAGGCAAAGGCAAGGATTTAGAATGTGAGCGAGTGGCCTCAAGTTGTGCCAGGGGAGGTTCAGATTGAATATTAAGTAAAATCTCTTCTCCAAAGGAGTGGCCAAGTGCTGGAATTGGCTGCCCAGGGATGTGGTGGGATCACTGTCCCTGGAGGGGTTCAGGTAGAAACATGGCACCGAGGGGCATGGTTTAGTGGTGGCAATTCTGGTGGTAGGTGGGTGGTTGGACTAGGTGATCTGGCTGGACTAGATGACCTTAGTGGACTTTTCCAACCGTAATAGTTCTATGATTCTTTGATCTTTTGATTCAGAAAACATGGCTGATCCCCTGCTGTTAAGCAAAACAGTGCCTAAGAAAGATCCACTGCTGGACCACTGGTCATTCCTACATACTGCATATCTGATATTACAGTTTCTGGTGTTGTTTTCGCCCTCTGTAACTCATCTGCCTTTGTAAACTAAAAGCGGCAACTGAGCACTGGCATGTGAATTTTAAACAGTGCTTAATTATTAACCTGGGCCCAGGCACAGATTGTTTTTGGCTCACCCATATCCTCGCAGAGAAACTCTGGCCACAGATTGAAAATAACTCAAAATGTAATTTCTAACACTCAGAAATATAATCTGTAATTTTTAAACAGATTCAAAACCTCTTATTTTTCTTTCTCTACTGTGCTACTAATAAGAGTTTTCACAGCACATAGCACTTGGCCTTTGAGTTTCACTTTTTCCCCTTTTACAAATATGGGGGAGCCCAGTAGATTCATCACTATGGGGCCAGACATTAGAAATGTTCCAGGTACAGTGAGTTTTCCTGCATATTTGCTGTCTAGTTCAGACAGTGGCTGAGGTCTATCCTTCCTTCTTACCTGCTGAGATATGGGTGCTTGAGTATCTATCTATCTATGATATGTGAATAATTTTGTCCCTGCTGGCTTCTCACCCCAAACTTCTGTTGGTCCAATGACAAATACAGAAACAGATTCACACTGTTTGTGAGACGTCTCTCTCCTTCTCTTCCCCAGGTGATTAAATTATGATAGAGGGAGAAAATATCAAAAAGAGATTAAGTAGCAAAATATTAAATGCAAGTCCAGGATACAGAATATTTCTTCTCTCAGTTCACTTATTCCTTTTTATACTCAAAAGATTTCTGATATGCATGCATCCTCTCATTCAGATTTTTATCCATAGCACTTATCACTTCAATCATTTCTGTTCTGTTTTCTTGTTTGTGTCCTCTTCTCCATGAGGACACATTTCTATTCTCAAGCCAGACTTTGCCCTTGCAGTAGCCTCTGAAGTACACCACTGTATATTACACAGTGACATACATTTTTACCATTTGATTTAAAATGATTTATACAAAAAATCCCAAATTCACATATCTTTACCAAAAGCTTACAGGCCCAGTAAGTTTTGGGTTAGATACGTTTTTTCTTTCTACTGTTATGAAAGTCACCGACCCTGGGGGTGTTCAAGGAACGACTGGATGTTGTGTTGAGGGACATAGTTTAGTGGGAGCTATTGGTGATAGGTGAACAGTTGGACTGGATGATCTTGTAGGTCTTTTCCAACCTTGGTGATTCTATGATTCTATGAAAGCAAAGCTCTTTGGTACCAATCAGATGAAAAGTCTGTCAGCCGACTCAAAATATTTAGAACATATTTATTTCTGTGTAGAAACTTCCAAGGTATTCAAACATTTTATGGTCAGTCAGTCTTTGTTCCCATTTAAGTTATGACAACAGTATTATTTCAATTTCCTCCAGTTTTCTAGATTGTTGCCTGATGCAGGGAGCTGCTTGAAGTTTGCAGGACTTACTTTGTGAGATATTCACTCCTACCCACTTTCATTCTGTCACTCAGCCAAAATAATATTTTCCACTGTGAATACAGTGGATGTTATTTTTTCACTGAATTAAGTGAGGCTTATGATTGATGTGAATACGAGTTAAAAATAGTTGTGTTTGCCTGTTCTTATGGTAAAATATGTCACTGCAGATGCAGTTGGGTTAACCTGTCTGCTAGGGTGGAGTACAATAATGTAATCCTAGCAGTAGATGAGTAAGCACAGTTTGAAAAATACAACCAGGGTGAAATTTTTGGGTGCTTCACCTGCACTGCTTTGATGTAACTCTGCTGCTGGCAATGCACAAATTGAGTTGGGAATATGAACTCAGTCTTTAACCACACTGTGATGTGCATCTTTGGCAAAATCATAGAATGAATCATAGAATCATAGAATGAATCATAGAATCATAGAATGGCCTAGGTTGAAAAGGACCACAATGCTCATCCAGTTTCAGCCCCTCTGCTATGTGCAGGGTCGCCAACCAGCAGACCAGGCTGCCCAGAGCCACATCCAGCCTGGCCTTGAATGCCTCCAGGGATGGGGCATCCACGACCTCCTCGAGCAACCTGTTCCAGGGTGTCACCACCCTCTGGGTGAAAAACTTCCTCCTAAGATCTAACCTAAAATCTGCCTTACATCCCTAAAGCCCTAATGACAAATCTGAGAACCCCACCACAAAATCTGTAGCCTTACTGGGCCAAGAAGAATAACCCAGGCTGTTTAGCCCGTTTCAGATATTCCAGTTTGTTATTTGACAAAGTACAGCAGATGCTTTGAGACACTGCCTGGTTGACGATGAACCAGAATGGACAGAATGTTACAGAGATATTTGACACCATCAGACTGCTGATAGCCTTCCTGTGTAAGGACTAAGACAAACCTTGTGGAGTGTTCAGTGCCCTCTAATCTCCCAGAGCATGCAGCTGGGATCCACTTCACCAGACAATGTACGTTTATTGACAGGAAGTCTGACAGCTTTTTGAAAGTGCTTGGCAGCTCATTTTTAGCTACATTTTCATGTTCGGTGTTATCACATTTCTTTTAGATTTGTATGATACTAAAAGGCCAAACCTCCAAGACATCTATATGGGATGCAAAATAGAACTACTCCTACAAACCTCAGAAAAAAATACACCTTAGGGGTTCATTCAAGCATGTTAAGAGTTAGGTTTCCTGTGCAGTTGCTTTATGTGGAATTTTTTTATTTTTTTACCTTAAGCTTGCAAGTGTCTAAGGCAACTAAGCTTAACAGTGTTCAAAAAATTCTCCAAATATCTGTGAAACACTATTCAAACCACTTCACAGGAAACTTAAGACAGAGTAAGACACCTCTGTGATGTGCTAGACAACTATCCACTGCCTGGGAATACACCTGATTGTAGCCAATGGCAAGTAGTTGCAGTGCTCAAATTCAGCATGTGGGCAAGCTGTAGATGCTGCTTTGCTCTGTTCAGAACCTGTGTGTAATCAAAACTGAGATATCACGAGAAGCAACAAAATATTTTATGGAGTTTAACTGGGTGCCCTGAGTAAAACTAGTTTTGCTTGATTCTTGATTTTTACATGGGGTTCAAGCAGCTTGCTGTGTAGTGAGCACTGATAGATCAAGTCTGTGAGCTCTTATTTCTTTTGCAAATAATGCTACAAATTGTCCCACGGGGAATAAAATACAATTTTTATCAGAATGTTCTCCCAAACTGAGCTCTTGGTAATGCCTCTATCAGATTAAATATAACTGTCAGGACTTTGCAGTGAAGAGATTCTCATGTTGGCTGTAGCAGAGAGGCTGTTCTTCATTTGTTTTCGGAAGTTGTGCCCTCCAGTTATCTCAGTTGTAAGCTGTCAAGACAGTAAAAAAAATAAATTTGGCCCAGTTAAAAAATAATAATAAAAAAATATATCTACCTGTGTTCCCATCTTTTCTACCTGTCCTTCAGATTTATATCAGCAGCAATAACTGCTCCCACTGCATGTGGTATCCAGAAGAGGAGAAACAACTGGAAGGTCTCAGCAGCAGCTGGCAAGTAACAGTGACTGAATTCCAGATGGATCTAGAAAACTAGTGATGCCTCCTGGGAAACTTTGAAAAACATCTTAACTTTGCAATCATCCTGTTCACATCACGCTCATTTAAAATATTTCTTTTCTTTTGTTCTTGGCACAGAAGGAACAGATGAGCTCCTGAGAAATAATTCCGTTCTGAGAGCCCAGCCTCTGCTAACAAAGGCAAAGAGAATTGCCACCGTGTTATGATTTCAGTTATCTACTGTTGCACAGTTGACTTGTGAAGTTTCTGTAGTAAGAACAAAAAATATTTTTTAAAGGATATTATTAGAGTCATAGAATGAGATAGGTTAGAAGCCTGTCTTTTTCAGCAACTAATCTGGTCCAATCCCGTCACCAGAGAAGGTCCAAATTAGGTCAGGTAGCTCAGGTCCTTGGCCATTGAGTTTTTGGCAGTCTCCGCGATAAAGATTTCACAGTCTCTTTGGGCCTCTCTTCCAATGTTTGATCACCTGCATAGCATAAAGGCATTCCTAACCTCTATGTTTAATTTCTCTTATTGTGTCTAGCATGTGTTGTCTCTCACACTTTCAGTAGTGCATCTCCAAAAGGAGTCTAGCTGATCTCCAGTCTTGTTTCTCATATTCATTAATGGCCTGGATGAAGGCATAGTATGCACCCTCACAAATTTGCTGATGAAACAAAGCTGGGAGGGATGGCTGACCTATTGGGAGGCCATGCTGCCATTCAGTGAGTCCTGGGCAGGCTGAGAGTTGAGCAGAGAGGAATCTGACGAGGTTCAACAAGAGCAAGTGTGGAGTCTTGAACCTGGGAAGGAATAATCACATGCATCAGCACAGGTTAGTTAGCGACTGACCTTCTGGAGAGGACCTCTGCAGAGAAGGACGTGGATGTCCTGGTGGCCAACAGATTGGCCATGAGCCAGCAGTGTGCCCTTGTGGCCAAGAAGGCCAATGGCATTCTGAAGTGCATGGCACAGAGTGTGGCCAGCAGGGTGAGGGAGGTGATCCTGCCTTGGGGATCAGCTGAGAGACCTGGGGTTGTTCAGTCTGAAAAAGAGAAGACTGAGAGGAAAACTCCTCAACACTTATCAGTATCTAAAGGATGGCTGTGAAGAGGATGGGGCAAGGCTCTTTCTGATGATGCCCAGCAAAAGGGCAAGGGGCAATGAGCATAAACTGGAACATAGAATGATCCATAAGAACATGTGGGAAAGCTTCTTTACTGTGGGGGTGACAGAACACTGGCACAGACTGCCCGGAAAGGTTGTGGAGTCTCCTTCTCTGGAGATATTCATAACTCACCTGGATGCTTTCCAGTGTAAACTACTGTAGGGCACTGCTTTAGGAGGGGATTTGTATGGGGTATCTCCAGAGGTCTCTTCCAGCCTCTATGATTCTATGATTCTCTGAAATCCTACTAAATATATAAGATGCATCTAGCTTGTGAATGCAATGGTAACATTTCAGTGTCAATTCAGCATCCAGTGGTGATGGAATTAAAGCTTAATTTTTAATCTCCAAGGATGAGCCCAAACAACTTTCATGAGAACATAAATGTGAAACCCCCCCACCGAGCTAGGACTTTCTAGTTCTGCCAGTGTGAAAGCAAAAGTGGTGACAATATTTTCTTGGAGTTTTCATCTCCAGCAAAGTAATCTTGACCATAGTCAACAAAATCACAGGTGAGCTATTGTTATGAGCACTGCAATTCCCTGGTGGTTACAGGGTGGTCAAACACTGAAGCTGTTGTTTATCTGCAGATGAGATTTCATCAACCAAGAAGTGAATATCCGTTTTACATTCCTTCTCAAAACAGACTTGGGAGAAATACTCATGGACAGATTCCTTGATTGCATGGGACCTCAGATGTGGAATCCAAAAATCATCAATTCCTTATTCTCTCCATTTCCACACCTACAGGAGACACTAGGCCAGGTCATGAGGCACTGGCATGCAACCAGTAGTGATCTGTGTATCCTCATACCCGATGTCAGAGTGGGAAACAGAGGGGAACTTGTGAAATCACTTAGACCTTACCCACAGACTACTTCAAAGGCATCTGCACTCTCACTGCTGAAGCAATCTATTGTTTTGTGGTTCTGTTAGATGTGTCCTTGCTCCAAGAAAACCTGACAGCAACAATAGCAAAAAATACGAGTGAATATCAAGTATATACTGTAATGCATATTTCATCAGAGCTCAGCAGCCCTTTCTCTCACTAAAAATAAATACTTTCCTTTCACTATGACTTCCCAAATGTAAACACAACACAAAACCTTCCCAAAAAACAATCACTGAAGCTGGGTCCATCTTCTCAGGAGTGCTGTAACTTCTGTCTATTATTTCCTTCACTGGAAGTCCCAAATTATATCAGCAGTTAATAGAGAAGAAGTTTAATATCTCTGAATACAGAGGCCAACTGTTCCTCCAATTAATGCGGTAAACACATGCTTTCCGTTCTTATTTAAAATGTCAAAGTGTCAGATTTTTTCTTTACATCTCCAATAGGAGACAAGTGCACATTAAAAATAAAACAGTTCAGTGCTTCAGTCGTAGCTGCAGTTAATGATTTCAGAAATGATACAACAAGATAGAATTACTATTGTATTTTTGTATAACATGACATAATTATGACAGGTCTTGGGATGCGTTGGGCATGATTGTCTATCATGCAACGGAGTTGCTGAATCTTCATGAAATTGTGCTTAATGCAAGCATTACAAAATACAAGCTGGACAAGTTCAGGCTAAGCAAAAGACTGGTGTATCTCACTTGTGAGAGGAATTAACTTTTCAACAAGGAATTTGACAGGTATCGTATCACAGTCAAATGGAGATGAAGGTTTTAATTTTTAATTTTATTTTTATGAAGTGGATGGGTGAGATTAAGCATAGAGTTATTCAGCGATATCTGAACAGGAGGAACAGCCATAACTTCTTTCTAATAGATGGAAAATCTCATGTTAATTCCTCTACCACAAAACTGTCAAGAATGTTTCTTTAAGGAAGACAGTTTCTAACAGTTCTCCTTTGGAATAATTAGCCATTGTTTTACAGTTTCTACCTGCACATGATGTAAAGAGACCTGATTTTCAGTGAGTGATGGCACACTCATGACATCTCACGTAAGTTTAACTGTCTAATTATTAAATGTGTTGTCTTGCTTCTCTATCCATTTCTGTGGCAGGCAAATTAACTGATTTCTGAAACACAAACAGCATGGGAAATCTGGTAAGCCACTTAAAAAGCTGTTTTTAAAACTAGCTACCCCTCCCAGAGGATTTTAATTAGCTGACTGACTTTGCATTGATAAGCTTTCAGAAAATTCATAATTACATCTCATGTGCTGTCTCATATGAAATAAATTAAAAATAGAATTTTAACAAATGTTATTCAAGCTTGACAGAAGTATTTTCAGTGCTGTGATGTTATGGCATGAACAATCCTACAGGTAAAGTCTTTTTCTCCTTCATAGTTAATCCAGAAAATTTCAGGCTGTGTTTTCCAGTTCTGTGGTATTGGAGGAAAAGTATAAGGCTTTATAGCCAAAGGGGCTATAAGTCAGAGTTATTTGAAGGATTAACATGCCAGAGGCCATCATCTTTCAATATCATAAAATGAGGTAATGGTTTTCATTGCATAGAGTATTAAACCGCAAGGGATCCCACTAAATTTTGACCTTTCTATCATTGGACATTCAGTATTACCCAGTATCATACCCAGATTTGAGTTAGTCAAAGCATTTAAATTTCAGGATTTGTCAGTTGATGTCATCAACAGAGAAAAAGAAAAACCCAGACTCTAAGGTTACACAGTATGGAAACCAATTGGCTGTAACTTCCCACTTGAAGTCAAATTGCACCCTTACTGGACTCTAATGGTGAAGGACATCCTGTTAATACTCACAAAATCCAGATCTCTGCCCATCAGACCCAGGTTGAAAATTAGTTCCTAAATCCAGTGAAACTGAAGCATGACACAGCTCTGTTATCCTTATTAATAGAAGCCTTTTGAGCACGTCACGAGGAGCTTGTCTGCTTTGCAGAAAATTAGACTGCCTGTGAGAGAGAAGCCTGAGATGAATAGGACATGGTCTGTCCTTCATGTGAAGAGAGCAGTTTTAGAAAACTGATAATACTTCAGCCGTGGACTTGCAGAGAAACAGTATGCAGCCCTGTACTCAAGGTTTGTTCAACATTAAGAAGAAAAATAAGAGACAGCTAAGGGTTTTTTTGTTTGTTTTCTTGAACTACCTAACTGCAGAGCATAGAGAATTATCACTCCCACTTTTAAGAGAGATAGAACAGAAGGTTCAGTTAACTACCTGCCATTGAACCTCATGTTTGTGCCTGGGAAGATCATAGAACATTTCCTCCTGGAAGACATAAGACACATGAGAAATGAGGGGGTGATCTATGACAGACAGAATGGTTCCACCAATGGCAGATCATCCCTGACTAATCTGGAGGCCTTCTATGATGGAACAACAGCATCAGTGGACAAAGGAAGAGCAACTGATGTCATCTATCTAGACCTCTGCCTGGCTTTAGGTATGGTGTCGTATCACATTTCTTATCACTAAATTGGAAAAATACGGATTTGAAGGGTGGTCTATTCACTGGGTAAGGAATTGGTTGGATTGTCACAATCAGAGGATTGTGGTCAATAGCTTTATGTTCAGGTGTGTCTCAGCCTTTTCACACAGGAAGGAAGTTTCTGGTTCCGACTCATCTTTGTGGCCCTTCACTGGACTCTTTCCGGAAGTTCCCTGTCTTTCTTGAACTAAGGAGTCCAGAACTGACACAGTACTCCAGATCTAGCCTCCTCATAGCAGAGAAGACAGGGAGAATCACCTCTCTTGACCTGCTGGCCAATACAATGGGTTGTCTGCCCATTTCTGCCAGTACAATTGCAAATTTGAAGACTTTGTTATGCAAGCTTTTCAAACACATTAGCATAGAGCAACAAACTGTTTGGGTTCTTGAGCAGTCAACGTACATCTGCTTTGTCACAAAATGAAGACGCAGTTTTCTTGACAAAAAAAAAAAGAGACCAGTTCAGAAATTCTTCCATACATATGTCAAAAAAGTTTGTGGATTCTAATTATAATTTGTAATATTGCCCACTCAGCTTCAAAACCTGAACTAAATTTGCTCTGAAATTAAAGCAATAAAGATACTCTTTTTCCTGAATGTAGAATATAACTGTGGTTGCATATACACAGAATCTATCATAACGGCATGTACTAGAAGATTTTGATCATTGTTAATGTCTTCCAGACTAATATTGACTTCTTGGCTATTTTTAAACCTCCATCACACTTTTCTTTGCAAGTTAAATTTTTTCATGACCTACGGGATCGGAATCTCAAATGAGATGAAGAGAGTTCTTTCTTGATTCAGGGGAAAAATAAATAAATAAATAACCAAGTAAAAACATTTCTCTTTGAGCATCACTGTTTTTACTAAAGAGATTGGAGATTGAAGCAAAGAAATCAGACTACCATAAGGAATTTTATTTTCCTTCATTCCTTCTGGGTCATTTACTTGATCAGACCCAAAGCAAACATGGGTCCATTTCTAGATTCCGTTTCAGAGATGACTGACATGGGGATAGATGTTCTGAAAACAGGACATTGTGCATCTCTGGAACTCCCCTTCATGTTCTGATTCACTATTTGGTACTCTGAGGCATATGCTGCTTGTTTTCACACTTCGCTTAAAAAATAAATAAATAAAATCTTAAAAACCTGAGCAATATACCAATCCTCATATTAAAACAAATAGTACCTTATTTCTTCCAAATCCGTAGATGTTGTATCCAAATCCAGGACTAGATCTGTATCTGTATTCTGTTGTGAAACAGATCCAGTGTAAGAAAGGAAAAAGGAATCTACACCTCCAGTGGCTCTAGTATATTTGAAAGCATTGCATATCTTATGTAGAGAATCTGTCACTTGATGAAGAATTGGATCTGGTCTTTCTTAGTCTTTTGGAGAAAACTTTATCTTACTGGAAGGAGAAGGCTTTTATGTGGCGAGCTGAATTAAAAGAAAACAAAGGCACCAGAGGGCTAAGGCTCTAAACCGAGTCTTGTGGAAATAGATCAGTGAACAAAAGGCTTGTGAAGAGGTCACGGATAGATTCATCACAAATTGATTTTTTCAACACTTCCACCATTCAGCACAAAGGCGAAACTTCCTTATTAATATGTATCCAGGATTCTGAAATAACTGAAAGTGCTGGAAGAAAATGTATGAAGAGTTCTGAGAACTACTGAATTTTACTGGCAATGAAGTTTGACTGTGTATACCCATCATCTCTTTAAATTCATTTACTCTGTGTCCAGTTCCTTCATCTGCACTGGTTTCTCTGTTTTGGAGTCCAGTATGGAACCATGATGTCTCTAATCTTGATGCTTTGTGTTCAGATGCTTAAGATTTTGAAGGTTTTCAATGAAACCCAATATACAATAGATAATAATAGTTTTTTAATTTGTAATTTTAAACTTGATGGTTTTTTTTGTTGTTGTTGTTGTTTGGTCTGTTTGGTTTGGTTTTCACTTAGATAAAATCTTAATGTTATGAAATACACCTCTAGGAATATTTTACGTTAAGAATAAAATAGGGGAAAAGAATTTATTCTCAGAAAAAAAAAGGAAAAAAAAGAAAATGTAGTTGTACCAACATATGGGGATCTGTCAAACTATCTGAGCCAAAACTTACTCAGCCATTACTGTCGGACTGAGTTTTAGAAAGACATCAAAGTCTACATGATCCAGTGGTGGTAGCTGGTGTTTGTGTGGGGCAGAGCCCTCTGTGCATGACACCTTAAGGAGTTTCTCCTAACTTTACAGTGGCTTCTCTGCTACGTAGGCTGCAAAGACAGAAAGGCTGCTCCTCAGCAGCACTGGGGAAGGCAAGCGGGGCCCTTTCCAATTAATTTTGATCATTACTGAAACTTTTGTTAGGAGCGCAGAATGGATTTGCAACTTTAAAAAAAAAAAACAGAGGGTGGAGGGAAAGCAAAGAGGGGGGAAAATGCTGCTGCCAAATTGTGATTTAAACTGAGATTGGCATCAGCAGACATTTCCACATCAGCCTGTAGCACATCTGGTCCAGACCAAACAAATAGAAGATTTATTCTGTCAGTGAGATCATTTAGCATTCCTTTTTATGCTTCAGAAAGAGCCTGTACCTGTCAGTCACCAAAGCGCTAGGCTTTTGGTGGCTGGGCTCTGTTGCTCTTTCTGACTAGCCTTGATCTGAGACTTCTAAGAAGGCTTGTGTTCACCCGCTCCACCTGGGAGACCGGTACCCATGCCAAGTTCATTTCCATAGTCTTATAAAAATCTCCTGGAGGATTTCAAACATCTGCTCATAAGCAAAGAAACATTGTCTTGAGATATAACAATAATATAAAGGGCAAGCGAACCTTTCTTGCAAATAAAACTGAGCTAATAAATTATTTTGTTTCAACAGTTTTATACAATTCAAACAAAAAAAAAAAAAATGAATAGAGCTAAACAGGCACCCACACATGAAAAATCAGCTATGGAAGGTTTTCTTCTAATGCTTTTTGACACTTTTTTGTTTTTGGTTTTGTTTTTGTTTTTTTTCTCTTTTGGACAAGAGTTTGTATGTGTTTTGTGTTGTTTTGTTTTCCGAGCACTTGAAAGGAAGAACTTCTGGAGAACGTGGGATGACGCTATTGTTCTGAACGCAATAATAATTTGTCACCTAATCCTGGCGCATTTCAAGATTATAAATATTAAAATTAATCACTGTGCAAACACGCGGCATATCCCATCTCCTTTGTCAGGTATGTTGGCAATAAGACCTACACATTCTTTTAATCCACTGGAGTCACTTCAGATACGGAGCGTGTCTGTTATTAATTTGATTTGACAATGGGCAGCAACAACTCGGACAGGAAGTGAGGACAAATAAAGGAGCTGAGGGACATAAAGAAATAGAAGTTGCAACTACCTGCTGTGTAGTTTGAGCATGATCTCAGAATTGAACCCTCTTATTAATAATGATAATGTGTCTAAATAGTTCTATCACAGCCAAAATGAGTCAGGACCTCTACTTTGTGTCTTTTAGGTGACTGTAGGAAGGAAAATGCGTAGGATAGATGGATAATGGGGGAAAATAGTACTTCTTTGAATTTTTGTACTTGGAAATGAATGTATGGATATTTTATTTTTATGCCATTATGAATTTGGACTGTCTAGCAGCTGGGCGCACAAGAGAAGCATGGAAGGTACTTCTGTCATAGTCTTCTGCCCACTGACTTGTTCTTTCCTCTCTGCTGCCTGAAGAGAAACAAGCAAAATTAGTAGTCACATCTGTCCTGGTCATTTCTGTTTGGGTTCCTAAAGTAATACCAGCAGCCCCAATATCAAACATCAAACTCTTATACATTTATCTGCAAATATGTGAGCACATCTATGTTGTTTTGTCTGCTCGAAATCTGTTGTAATGATTGCCCACTAGGATGCCTTCATTTTTCTTGGCATTATTTTATTGCTGTGGACAACATTACTATTATATTTTGAAAATTAGTCCTTCATCTGAAAAACATTTCATTCAAAAATATCTTCCCTAAAAAAAAAACAAAAACAAAAAAAACCAGTTGTTTAAAAATAATTTTTAAAAGCTTTGTTTGCCAATTAATTCTGTATCATTCAAAAATGAACGGGGGGCAAGATGACTTTATTCTAGAAACATTTATCTCTACGAACCTCATTCATCATCAGTAATAGAAAAAAAGTGTTCCCTTAGGGTAAAGATTCATGACAAGGGCTAGACTCTGAGTGCCCTGAATAGCCTGCTGGAATAGCCAATTTACTTCTCATCACTTCTTATTATAGAGAAAAAAATAAAGAGGTTTTCTTTCTTGTGTTAAAATCAATAGAATTGGCCCTCTTGAATTCTATACTTATCTAAGCTGGACAATCATTCTTAGTTAGGATGAGTGGCAGTATTAGTCTGTTCAGGCAATGAAAAATGTAATACAATAGGTTGCTTTTCCAGCTCAACCCTCCTCACCTTAGGATACCATGTCAAAGCTGCAAAGGAAGACAGTTGTTCATCTCTAATTGATTAATTCTTGTTGTGCAAAATCAGTAGTGATGTGTGCTCACTGTAGAACTGTGTTTGAAAGAAAAAGAATCAAGGGAAAGGGAAATAATGACAGGAGAAAGATAAGGAGAATACATCTTTGCAAAAGAAATGAGTGTGAAGAAAAAGTGAAGGGAAATGAGAGAGGAACTGAAGGTTTTCTGTTCTGGACCATCGCACAAGCCCATGGCAATTGTATTTAGAACAAAATTTGTAGTAAAATGGTTTTGGGCTTTCTTGAAGATGATAGTAACTTTCTCCTTGTACCCAGCAGTGTATTGTCATTACCTGAAAACCACACAAGCAACAACAGTTGCAAAATGTTTGTCCTGAATTATATTATTTACATTAGAATAGAACCAATCAGTATACTTAGCAGTACTTAATTACCTTGGTTGTTGAGCTCACAGTTCTTCTCGAGCTTTGCTTTGTAAATATGACTGTGGAAACACTAGACAAGAGCAGACGATGTGGCTAAGGGTTCCTTGTCCGTCATAGGAACTAAAACCAAAAAATAAAAGTTACTGTCTTGCCGGAACTGAGATGAGGTTAATTCTCTGAGAACATCAGCCATTTGGCACAGGGAACATTATTTTTGTTTTTATTTTTCTGCAGTAACCAAATTGAATCCTCAAATAGGGTTGTATCATGGATTCATCGCCATGGTGACATAAATTTTCAGCAGTGTTCTTTGCCCTGATTTGAAGAAAGGAAAAGTGAAGTAGGAAGCAGGTATTCGAGGCTAGCTTTCACCCAGGCATCTCAGCATGATCAACTGAACCAAATCATTTGAACTGTGGGCCAGTCACCTATTTGCAAGGTCAGCTTTGTGGCTGTCTCTTATTCTGCTTATGTGCACCTTGCTACCTCTACTGATACGGAATAAAACTGAGCAAAACTGTGCAGCCTGCAGGGAATTGGTTGTTCTTCCTCCACTCAGTAGGACTGTGACTCAGCTCTCAGTGTTCCTATCATATTGACCTTCCTCTTCAACAGAGATGTTTTTGCAGTATCCTTTTGTTTTTGAAATTTGCCATATTGAGTGGACATGAAGGTTGTAACCTTGTGACACTTTTTCAAGATGCCTCTGGAGGTCAAAATACCCAGGCTATGTACCCAAGTCCTAAATCAAAGTAGCCTCATTTTCAGAGGCACTGAACTCTGAATAACTTTAAGAAGAGGTCAACTTCTCTGAAAACTAGTTTTCTTTGATTTAAGGGCCTAATTATGGATCTAGCAGCCCAATAGTAAGCATCTGTGTCAAAATGTGCTAAACCAGTGAGGGAATTTAGCTACATTAATTTTAGCACCTTTGAAAATATCTGCCCCAGGTTTTATAAAGTAGTTTTATAACTTGATTTTTTTTTCCTTTTGCCCCTTCACCATTAATTATTCTTCTCTCACCTCTTTTTTTTAAATCCTTACAGCTTTTTGGAAGACTGTTTTAATTCCTGCAGTACTTCTACACGTGGTTCTTTGCTGTTCCTTTCTAGTAGTTTTCACCGTGATATTATTATTACTATCATTCCTTTAGTTTCTGCTTTTTTTACCTGCCATTTTTATCATGCAGTAAATACTGTTGCATGTCATCCCAACTGCTTTATTATTTGTTTTGATAAAGGCAACTGCTTTTGGTCCTACACTGAGAGCTGTGACTTGTTATGTTGCTAGACAAACACTTCTATTACTCCCACCACCTCTTCTTTCTTCTGGTGTCATCAGTCACACCACCCGTCAACATAAAGATGCTCAAACTAAGTTTTCTGTTTGCAATTATCATTATTTGCAATAGATTGTTGTGGGTTTTTTTTCCCTCAGTAGGCACTCAGATTTTCATACATGTCCCAGCTTATGCATGTGGAGGAGCAGGAAAAAGGAGCAGAGACACAAAGTGGAGGAAAAACACCACAGGTTAGCAAATAATTGACTTACTCGTGGATTGTTGATTATCGTGACTCTGCTGTTCAACTCTTCATTGTTCTCTAATTTTTCCTTAGACATGGGTAGCAGTCACATATGCCACATATGACGTGAATTGTTGAAGCTGGGTTATTCCACTGTTATGGCATTTAATAAAAATGATTATGACCAGTCTACACAGTGACTCCTACAGCATAAGCTGCTGATAGCCTGCAACAATTTATCAGAAAAGGATGACAAGTAAAACAAACCAGACCAATAAAATTTCCCCCGTCTCAAAAGCTGTGATATGTTTCATTTATTTTGTACAGTCCAAGACAGAAAGTACTATAGCCTCCTGGAATTTTATGTGCCTGGGGAGATACTAGGTGAGTCACACTGGGACAGGATTCTGCCCACACAAATGAAATGTAAGATGGGGACCCAAAATGTCTCATGAACAACTCTATAGTTTCTATGCAAGACACTATTGTTCCTTTCAAACAAGCTAGCCAGCAAAATGATTGACCTGTCCCCTGTGACATAATTTAAGATTTTCAATTGAAAATGAAATTGCTGACACTAGGGGCAAAATAAATAAATAAATAAATAAATGGAAAATAATATGTATATCACAGAATCACAGAATCACAGAATCACCAAGGTTGGAAAAGACGTACAAGACATTCTAGTCCAACCACCCACCCATCACCAATAGTTCTCACTAGACCATGACCCTCAACACAACGTCCAATATATATTCATTTTAAGAGGTTTTGAAACATAGTTTAGGGGACTGTGTGTTTCTACAGAACCTGAAAAATAATCAGGATCTCTGTCCCATTACTGTAGGCAACAAATTCTATTGTTTTAGGATTTTGGAGTTGTGTTTTTCTTGTTGTTGCTGTTGCTGTTGTTTTCCCCATTTTTTCTGGACTTGTTTCTAAAACGACTAAATTATCAAAAACATTCTTTGTCTTTTGTTCAAAATTTGAAAGTGTACAGTGAACTATCATACATAAGTGGGAGTCACTTGAGGGACTTTCTTCCTGTGTCATCATAATCTGTAGAAATATGTTATGGTGGTAACGGACACCTGTCTTAATTTATATCATTTTCCTTCCAGATGTGATTTGCTGATATATACACCGGTAATCAAGAAAAGGACTAACAATTAACAATATGCACTTTTATGAACACAGGTAAAAGTTAAGAAAAAATCTGTAATAATATAGCCCTCATTAGTCCATCTCTTACAATGGTTTTGTCTGGGTTTTGCTAGGGTTCCAGGTATAAGATTTTTGTCAGTTCAGGCCATTTGAATAGCATCACATCCCAGATACAGACACTAGAACTTTACTGGGTTATCTTGTTGAGTCATCCTTTACCTAGGAAACTAGCAGATTGCTATGAAAAGTGGGGTTTCCTTTCCAGTGGGCATTTTGAGTATATTATTTGAAAAGCTGAAACCATTTAATGGTATGGCAATATCTGGTCATTTGGCCTATGTGCTAGAAAACGATAACTGGCTAATTAGATTAGCATTATAAATGTAGCTGTCTTGTCTCCTCTGTTCCTTTGTGAAACCCTCAATTTCATCATAAATTCCTGGTGTCTTAATAGCACTGAATTTCATCCAATGCCTCATTGCCTTCAAAGAGCCACAAAAAAAAATAAAAGTACTTTTCTCTTGAAAGTAGCGGTTGGTACAATTTCCACCATAACCTGGTAAAATGAGTTGGATAATTGTGCTTTGGTGCACCACTTTTTGCCTACTCCAGCTATAATCTGAGTCTCAGATATATTCTACAGAAGTGATGGCTTGTTTTGTTCAATTCTACTCCAGGGAGTAGAGGTGAGGATATCTCAGTCTGAGTTGCTGTAACCCAAATCAAACTTGGGCTTAGAAGACAAAACTTTAGCATATAAAATATTCTAAGGACAGTTAGGAGGGAGACTGTGCAACTGCAACATGCATGAACTTATACTCACATCTATATCTGCAAACACAAGTGCATTTTCTATTCTTTCAACTTTTTCAAAGCTCCCAGTTCCTATCTCAAGCTTTTGTTCCCAATCCCTCTGAAATAACTAAACTATAAATGGAACTGTGAAAACTCAATAAGCTGGGAGAAGAGCTTGAATTTTGCTTAGCTACTTTAAGGAGTTTCAAGAAATATATAGATACACCATAAAAGCACAGTGAAATTGTGTTGACGACAGTGTCAAAATATGTACATACAGGGAGGGATAGCTGGATAAAAATTTAGACATAAAATGGTTTATTTTCCTGAGGTTCAAATCTGCCAGAACGTTCACTTATCTGTCGTGTATCTGTGATGCTGAATACATTTTACAAGAGCAAGAAAGCAATTCAGCAAAGATTGCCAGAGAGACTAAAGTAAGTGTCATCTAAAAAATGTCTTCTTAGCCATGGGTCATGGGAGAACTTATCAATATAATACAAGAAAGCGGCAGAAACATCAGCAATTTTTAATGATCTTTTCAAGGCAAAGATTTCTTTGTGAAAGAAAAAAAATGTATGTACAAATATTCCAGTGGAAATATGTGATGAGCTTGTAGAATTGCATATTAAATACAGAGCTATACAGAATTATTGACTAATGCAGATTGGAAGGGACCTCAGGAGGTCTCTAGCCCAACCAAATTCTCAAAGCAGGGCCAGTGGTAGGACAGGGTTTGATCCAGGCCTACCAAAACTCCATGGACAGTGACAGTACAGCAGCCCTGGGAAAAGTCATCCACTGTCTGACTGTCCTCTCAGTGGAGTCTTCTCCTGAAGTCCTATCTGAATATGTCTTCTTCAGCTTATGTCCATTGCATCCTGTTCTTGTGCCATATGCATGACAGCGAGGAGCTTCGTTCCCCTTCCATCAAAATACCTTTTAGAAGGAAAGATTCTTCTAAATTTACTGTTAATTACCACTGAAATATAAAGAAGGGAAATTTCAAGTGAGATCTGGGAATGGTGTTGTTCATTCTATTCCTGGTTCATTCAATGGCCAGGAATGCAAATCTCAGCAAGTTGCTGCTATCCATATGTGCCTCAGAAAAAAAATGGGCTAGAAAAGCAAGGTTTTCAAACAGGATATGTACCGTAGCATATGTTTATCCAGAGCAACTTATACTACTTGGGTAAGTGAATTTTATGCTGTAGAGTCTTCAGAGAGACACATTTTTCATTTGCTGTCTACCAGTAAATTTAGAGACCAGAAATTCTTGAATAATTCTGATTGTTCTGAAAGCTGAACTGCAATATCTTTGGTTTGGTAAACTCTATTTGGCATTGTCCTTGTAACTATATAGCAAAACATTGGGGACCTTTATTTGATAGCCTCCTTCTTTGTTAGGCTTTTTTAGATTAGTAATGTAATTTCATCACACAAAGGGAACTCAACCAAAAGATAGTAGGAGAATAGTGCAATAGATGTTGCTTCTAAGTATAACTTCTGCTGTAACATTAGATTGAACTAAGCTTCTTGAACATATATCAATCTGGCTTAGTTTTACTGAATCACCCACCTCTTCTGACATTAATAAAACAGGTAAATAGAAAGATAAGTCAAATAATGGTTTTTAATTTGTAAGATCTGACATTGGATAGGAGATCAGAAGTATGTTTTGTGCTCAGACGTACTCATATTTGATGATCATAAGACCTTTAAAATGTGCCTTATTCCACGCTTCCTAACATTTAGACAGATAAATTATCATGGCCAGTGTGAGATTGCTCTGGCAGAGCAGAGAGAATCCCTTGAAAACAGGACTCAGAATAGGTGCCTACATGGAAAATATTTTAAAATTATTGATGAGCATCATTCTTGAATAATTGATGGAGAGAAATGAGCTCTTAAAAGCAATTAAAAAGGAAAAAAAAAGAAATGAACAATAGGATGAATAAACATCTCTTCTGGAATATCTATCCAAGTCATCTAAGCAGTGTTAGAGCAGGGACACTGAAGCATGACTATCTAGACCGCATGACAGTCCCTGGCATAGATTTGCAAGGCAAACTAAGGTTCTTTTAGACATTTATCAGGAAAACTTTGGGAGCTAGCATGGAACAGAAACTATTCTCAGCAGAGAGGTTGCAATAAAACGGATTATGTATGTGGCTGAAGTATATTCTTCATTCCTCTCTGGTCAATTATATGGTCAACTAACCTCTCTGGTTAACTACTCTTTCCCCTTACATTTTTTCCTTGTCTCAGAAACTTAAAAGAAAACCACACATACCCAGTTACTCCACTCTGTAAAACGGTACGTAAAAGTCATCATTTTCAGTTTGGTGTTCATAGACTTTGTGTCACCTCCATGTGGCTGTCTCAACTTGGGTCTTTTGTACAAGTACCTTATAATAACCTAGTTCCACAGGACTGTCATTTAGGTAGCTCACTTCATGCATATACTAAACACTCACTATTTATTATGATTATTTATTTTCATACCAATTTAAAGCTTTCTAAAAAGTTCAAAGAAGAGGCTTTTTTCTGTCTGTTGAGATCCCATATGAACATGTTCATCATCTATTATTCCACTAATGAAAGGAGATTTCTCACTAGCTTTAGTTCTACCCTCATTTTCTCTGCTCTAAGTCTGTAAGAACTCAAGCAATGCTACACAGATCACCAAGAATGAAAAATTAATGTGGGATCAAAGAATGGGTCCTCTTCTCACATTATAGTCCATTTGGATTTACACCAGAATGATCCCATGGGAAGACTGCAGCTCCTTACTTGTTCATGCTTTCTTCCTTCTTTCATTCAGTTTCTGCCAAAACTGGTGAATTCTCCCTTCGCAGGCTCCCAGAAGCCAACTGGTCTTTCCCTGTTCTCCCTCTGCTCATGTGAAATGGTTTTTCCTTTGAATACTACTGCCCTATTTCTTACAGCACTTCATCCCTTTCACTTCCTAAATGGAGATGCTAAATTTTCCACAGAGGAGGTGCCCTGGAGGGGAGTTTTGCTCACACCCAAGAACGGATGTCAGTTAATATTTGGACATGATTAATTAACAGTAAACCCTAAGGCAAACTTTGCTATTATGAAAATACAACAATATTCCAGATTACATGAGTGGCTGCCTATATGACAAAGTGATCCAGATGCCCTGGAATCAGCAAAGATGTGTCACAGATACGCAGACAGTTATTATCTTATGAATTTCATGTTCAAGTGAGTTATCTTTGTCCCTCTTAGATATTGCAGGAATGGGTTAGGGATAAAACATTACTTGATTTTTATCTTTGAGAAAATTCAACCATTATTACCTAGCTTTTTAGTTCTTTTTTTTTTTCTTCTTTTTTTTTTTTTTTTTCCAGGGGGAAAAACAAAACAAAACAAAACAAAAAAAACCCCATTTAATTATATTACATTATTTTCTCATATTATTTTCCAGTTGATATTATTTTCCTAGCCAGTGATTCATTGGTACTTCACCATAAAGTTGGAAGGCCAGCCTTAAAGTGGAGAATATGTAAATGTCTGGAAATCTTGAAACGCCACTTCAGTTCCCCCTTGGATGGAAAATAACCACAGTTTAACAAACAGAATGCATCACATCAGAGCTTCAGAAACAAACATGAACTTCAGCACTGAAGGACTGAAAGCTATGCATGCAGGAAAATGGAGACATAACCGAATAGACAGAAAATGCTATTGAATCAGCAATGCCAGATGTGGACAGATAATTTTATTTACATATTACCTGAAAGATACAGAAAATAGCATAATAGCTCCTCATTACCACTGAAAATTACATACTCATTTTGCTTCATAAAATAAGTTTGTCCATTTATTATTTTTCTGCTAGGAAACATTGCAGATTCGCACCCCAGGCAGAAAAGCAATATCCTAAAATGCCCTATCACTGTTATTCAGGTATTTTCATTTACCCCAGCCTTGGGTATTTGGAGGCACTGTGAAACTCTATCTTTTTATTAAGAGAAAAAAACTTTCTTAGGCGGTCAGCTCAAACTTCTGTTTGGTTTACTTTGCCTTCTCAACAGAATTTGAGAGAATAGAAAATGAACTCTTTGTAGAACAAAGAAATGAGAAAAACTTAGGAGCAAGTAAACTTGGAAGAGCAATGCAGCCAAATAGCTGCATTGAAGGAGAGGCTTTCAATATGTGATTCTTTTTCTATGTTCTGAAACACATATTATTATTTTTTATTTTTGTGAGTCATTTTGAACGGGCCATGAACAAAGAACTATACGTTACACATCTGTACCCAAAAAAGTTCTGAGCTCAGCCCCACAAAGAACAAGTTAAAGATCACACCAAGAACCAAACTGAAATTTCAAAAGCAACCTTTATTAGTCCGTTGGTTTAATTAAGTGTCAGCAATTCATAACACCTTTTCAATTCTGACATGAGAACATCTGTCTTTCTTATTTTAGCGTGGCTAAAATTGCTAATGAAAAATTAATTCAATAGTTGTTCATGAGCTTCTACTTTTGCAGATTCTGGATTCTTATGATAAGTGAGCAGAAGAAAATTCAACTCTCCTCTGGGAGAGTCTCAGTTAATACAGTTACTCTCCAGTTTTGTAACTCTATCATTGAATTGTACTAAGGTCAGCTCAGGGCGAAATTTAATGGAGGATCATCTGGCAGCAGTCCCCTAATGTGAAATCTTTTAGGCTATATATATATATATCCCAGAAATGTATCAAGATTTCTGGACCAAATAATAATTAAGTTCTGTTTGTGTACATATTATAGAAACCCAGGGGCTTCTTCAGGTCAGGCACATCCCTTTTAACCTATATGAAAAACTAACTGATTACTAAGTGAGCTGCTGTTGCTCATTTGAGTTTCCCACCCATATAACCAGAGTTGAGACAGGATCCACTGAGATATGCAGTGCAGCACAGATACCTGGTAGATGGAGACTAGATCTACTCTTGTGATGTCTCAAACTACCAGAGACCTAAATTGAATCAGGTACTGTTATTAGAGACTTCGGTTATAAAATGGAGAATAAGGTTTTTCATTTGTTAATTAACAATCTGGAGGTTAGGGTAGAGTGCACTCTCAGTAAATTCATGGATGGCACAAAGATGGGAGGATGTGCTAGTGCACAGGGAGCTCATGGTTCCATTTAGAGGGACCTCAATAGTTTAGAGAAATGGAATGAAAATAACTTCATGAAGTTCAGTAAGAGGAACTGCAGAGTTCTGCATATGGGGAGGAAGAGCCCCATGAACCAGTACATAACTGGAGCTACCTAGCTGGAAAGCAGCTTGTTAGAAAAGGACAAGGGGAATGGTTTCAAACTGAGACAGGGGAGGTTTAGGTTGGATATTAGGAGGATGTTTCTCACCCAAAGGGTGATGACACACTGGAACAGGTTGCCCAAGGAGGCTGCGGATGCCCAATCCCTGGCGGCATTCAAGGACAGGCTGAATGTGGCTCTGGGCAGCCTGGGCTGGTGGTTGGTGACCCTGCACATAGCAGGGGGTTGGAACTGGATGAGCATTGTGTCCTTTGCAACCCAGGCCATTCTATGAATCTGTGTTTATTTGATTCTAAGTTCTGAAGTTACACAGTAAAAATGAACTGTCTTGAAGAGGACTGGCAGATATTCGAGTAGCCAACACCTCTGCAAAAAAGCACTTGTGTACTATAGGAACTCATCTCCATTATTCTTTTTCAAAGAATTAACCATCAGTCTAGGAGGCATAAAGATTTCTAAACTAAGTGAAATGTACTTGGTGTATTCTGATGAGGCTTCAGATGGACAAAATATGACAATAAGGATTTCAGTCCAACAGCACATGTAGATAGATGCAAGAGAAAAAGAACCCTATAGATACAGAAAATTTAATAATGAGAAAAAGAAATAAAAGTTGAGAGGTTCAATTAAGGCAAGAGATGCAGCTGCTCTTGAAAAAACTTCAGAAACTTGTTCCAGAAGCAAAAATTTTCACAGAACTCTTTAAAAAAGATTAAAAGAGCATAATAGTGGAAACATTTGTGCCACAGTGAGCAAAAGAAAATCGATATCCTCTCTCATGGAAACTGCCAAACTTTTTGCGATGATCTGAGATCGTTGCCCTGAGCAATGGACCTTCCTACAGGACAGAACAATTCCTTGTAAGACTCTCCTCTTCATATTAGGCTTCTGGTTTTCTAACCCAGAGCGCGAAGAGCTAATTAATAATGTTAATTCTTGTGTGGTATTATACACATAGAGATGCCAATAATTTTTACAACTGACCATACAGAGCAGATCTGAAAATGACAAAGGCAAGCCTGTTTTTAATAAATGGTGCATCTGGATTTGTGTTCAGAATGTCACCTGGAAGGGAACAAGGAGAAAAAGAAACAAAAAAGACTTTTAAAGAAGCCAGTTATAGAACGTAAGGCTTACATCTTTGAGTTCATGGATGCAAATGGGCCTTAAATGCTGCTAAAGAATGTTCATCACCTGAAATGTGTAAGATTTTCAGCTATTGCATAACAGTGCCTCCAGCAATAAACCTTACTTAATCAAATGAACTATTTGTTTGTGCTTCAAATCCACGTCACTTCAGACAGAGACACAGTAAGAGAGCATCTCATAGAGCAGTTACTACAAGTATCAGAAAAATCAGTTACATTCAGTGATGTCTGTCAAGAATGCTGGAAGAGCATCAAATGTGAGATCTGAAGTTTTCTGGAGCGAAAAAAAAGTTGAGCAGATAACTAACAGGTTCACTGAGAATGGTTGAAGACACTGACAAATGGAAATGAACTCAATTTTCTGGAAACTATATCTATTTTTAAAGGCTCTTCTAGACAAGAGAGTATGTTCATAGTAAAGAGCTTAGCACAGTTTGCTGTGCATGTAGCATGTAGAAGGACAGGGAGAGGATATTCAGTAAAGGGAAAATCTGTCCTGTTTCAGGGTATTTTGTGAATGTATTATCTGTTTATGAAAGGGGTGCAGGTGGTGTCACATAACCTTACACAAACAAAAGAAGCAAACAAGCTATATTTGGATGATGTGAAGGACTGCTTAATTGCATTACCAGTTCTCCCTGCTATAGAAACATTATCTGCCACTGAAGGAGGGAGAGCATCAGCATCTCTTCTCCCTTTCCTTCCCTTTCTTTCCCTTTCCTTCCCTTTCTTTCCCTTCCCTTCCCTTTCTTTCCCTTCCCTTCTCTTTCTTTCCCTTCCCTTTCTTTCCCTTCCCTTCCCTTTCTTTCCCTTCCCTTCCCTTCTCTCCCCTCCCCTAAATATCGAACAACACTGTCTCCCCATAGATCCCTTTTCCATTTCTTTCTCCCTTCTCTTTTTATTTCCCCTGTGATTTCCTATAGCAGCACCAGTCTTGCGTCACTTCTATAACCTATAAGCAGCAAAACCCTGCTTTATTCCCACAGTGCATAAAACTGGGATTCAAGAAATACCTAATCAGGAAAGCACCAGTTTTCTTGCTCTGGAGTCTCTGTTAATCTCCATTTCTTTTCTGCCCCTATGCTTTGTTTACCAAGCCTCTTTGCTGATCTCTGCTTCCCCTACAAATGTTGTTTTGACATCATGGTCACCAGGTGCCCCACCACCCCTTCCATCAACAGACACTCATGCAGCAGATGGTACAAATGGGTTGGCAATAATTTAGTGTCTTGGCTTTGGATTGCCTTGTCTGGTGCTTGTAATGGTGACTAGACAGGGTTAATGACAGTAGCTGGGAAAGAAATAATTAAAAAAAAATCTACAGGGATACGTTTTCAAAGAGGCAAATAGTTTTCCGTGAGCCAGACACAGCTGAAAATCACCACTCCTAAGAATCGTGATCTACATTCTGTAGGAACAGAGGTCTGCTTTAGAAATGTACCTTCAACTTAATGATGTTAATGTCAAGATTTCCCTTATCTCCTTTGATCATCCTAACTCCAATGACACTGTTATTATATTATCTTCCAGCTTAAATTACAGCACTATACTTAGTTCAGCTGTGTTTCTCTGGGGACAGAAAAGAAATAAAGCCAGAAAAGTGTGGTGATACCTTTCATTAGACCAACAAATAATTGTCTCTATTAGGTACAGAACATTAAAAGGAATGATTAGAATTGTAACCCAATTGTAACTTTTTTTTTCTTTTATTTATTCTCTAATTGAGTTTGTGCTGCAAAATATGATAGCACAGCCAAGATTTTCACTATAAACCTGTATAGAGTTAGAGCTCTATGCAGTGTGCATTGTAAAGTTTATAGATTTCATCTTGCAGAGTTCCTATGTCATATTGAATCTACGGGTAAACCTAGATTGCTCAAGAGTTAGAAATAAGTCATTACTGGTTCTTTTACTCAGCTGCTGTTTTCTTTCTCACTGAATAACTTACTTGAATGATTTTCATCCATTTTGTTGTTTTTAAATTAGAGATAACATTCCTGTGCCAGGGGACTGTAATAATTAATTAATCACTTCAAGTCACCTGAGATTTGAAAAGGTGTGTGTGTAACTTCACATATGCAGAATACATGTAAATATTTCTGTTACTTTGTGTACGAGGTATAAAGGATGTCATTCTAGACTCGGCACTGAAATTTTGAACAAGAAATGTCATGGGAATTTAGGCTGTCAAATGACAGTAATACTTCAGTCATACTTGCCATCACCAAATTATCTCCAGATATGAAATCCTCTCTCTTCTAGAGATCATTTCCCTCGGAAGGCTTGAGAAGCTGAGGTTATTGATATTGATGAAATTTCATGCTGCTTTACTTTCCTGGTGTAAGATGAGATTATTTGTATTCTGATTTGTGGACCTTTGTCAGATACTATTTATTATACAGTCTGGTCCATTGAGCGTACTCAATGGACATACAGCGTAGCTCCATCCATTGCCTCCATAAAGGCAAGAAATAGAGAGAAATAAATTAAAAGAGTTG
Organism: Alectoris magna; assembly: GCA_030625065.1. NCBI lineage: Eukaryota > Metazoa > Chordata > Aves > Galliformes > Phasianidae > Alectoris > Alectoris magna. The sequence goes on along the minus strand of CM060562.1, from coordinate 110,398,775 downwards.
TATTTTAAGGGCAAAAAAATCAATATGGATGTATTTGAGATTCCTCATTAGTCCCATTAACCTTCAGTATTATGTACTGCCACGAACAGGAATGAAAAATGATTGCTCAAAATATGATCAGTTGTTCAGAATCGTTTTCTGGGAGTATATGAACAACGATGAGACTAGCATGAACAAATGTTGCAGTTCTGAAAAGTTATTCACAGAATATTCATTTTAGGAATAAGAAAAATAAAGAAATATGATGCAAATGACATGTTGCAATATCTTTATCTTTTGGTAATTTTTTAATATCTGAATTTTAACTTCTTAATGCACATTGAAAGCTTTCCTCTTCTATGATGACTATGTGATTGAGACAAGAAATAGCGATATTTTGTTTCTTCTTACTTTTTCCTTTTAAGCTGAAGCTGCACAGATTTTGAATTTTACAGAAGGGAAAAATACACTAGAGAGTAAGTCCTGGAATATATTTCCAGTTCAGTCTCACATTTCTTGCATAATCTTGGGTAAATAAACTAAATCCACCATGACTCACTTCCCCATCTGTTGATCAAACGTAAAAATATTTCCCTGCCTTTGCAATTTTTTTGGTCTAGACTGAGTACAGTCAGTTGAAAATAACTGAGTAAAACACCAATACCAAATTCACCAGAACTGAACATTTTGAAGAAAAATGCCAATGACACTGAAGTTTTCTACTAGGAAACCAGAAGGCTACGATGTGCACCCAGATATCCAGTGGCACCCCTTTAGCAATGCAGGTTTGTTTGGCTGTGCATCCTCCAAACCTTTGGGATGATCTACATTTAGCAGGGTCACCATTTCTACAGCTGATCATATCAGTAAAAATGCAGATGATGTGTCTTCCACATCATTCCAAATATCTTTCTCCATCTTCTCTTAAATGTCATGGGCAGATTTCCAGTCTTTGCACACAATTCTTGTGTGGATTTGAACACGTTCCTTATTTTCAGAGGCTCTTTGACATTCCATCTGCTTCTGTGGTTCTTTCCACTGACTTCCCATTGCACAAGTAGGTCAGCTAGACATCTTCGTCTCTTCCCAGGAGGTCATTTCCCACAGTGACCTGAAGATCTTGAATGATTCGTAAAGCAAATGTGTTTCCAAGTTTAGTCCAGTATTTTTATCTTAAAGAAATGATAATAATATTTTTTTTAAAATAAATGTTGTTTTCATGATTTCTCTTGTCCCATTCTGCTGTGAATAAAAATTTTCAATTATTGAAAATTTTCAATTATTGGTGAAAAGTAGGTGTAAATATTACTCTCTGCTTGCTTTTTTGTTAAAAATATGTGTTCAAGGAAGACAAATGTACAGAGTTTTATGATGGAGAAGAATGAGTCCTCTGCTTTTGTCCTCCATTTACTTTCTCATTTGTTTTTCCTATATCTCACTGTTTTAAAGGAGGTCTTGGTATTGTGCATGTATTTGTATGTAATGATTAATAATATCTTAATTAGATATGTGTTTTAGTGGGCTTATTAGTATAAATGCATGTGATTGGTTTCTGTTCTGTTACAGAACTGAAGTTAATCAGTTAAACTTCAAAGGCTAAACTGAAGGATTATGCCTCACCGCACAGGTAAACAGCCCTTCCTATGAATAACCTGTTTGCATCCAGAAAGTTCTGTCAAGTCATCAATACATTTTAACAACCTTGGCATAGTTTCCTACCTTTTTTTATTACTATTATTATTTTCCCTTTGGTGAAAAAAGCCTGCCTTTTTCACACATGCAAACGTTCTGCTGAGCACGAGGAAGTCTGGAACCCTAGCTGATGCCCTGAATGCCATTACCAGAGTTAGAATCATCCAGTTGTCAAACATTTACTTTCAAATATCCAGAAAATATGATATGGTCCCACGTAAGCTGTAAGAGTAAGTTAGAAAATAGCTCTGATATTATGAAGGCTTCCACTTCCAGAATGGGTTTACAAGTTGCCCATTCAAGTGCTAACCAGGGTTATCCTTGTTTATTCAGAACTATTTTTTCTGCATAGAGAATTTTCACTTGGTTCAATGACTAACTAAAATCTCAGAGCTAAATAATTTGCATGCTTTTTACTACTACCAGTTGACACATAGAAGCATTCTCTCTGCTTTTAAAGCGTTGTTTCGGGGGAGGGGAGAAACAGTGTGAACACTGAAATCCTTTTCCTTGTTTTTCGTTGTTGTTGGTGGTGTTATCTTGTTGTTTGTTTGTTTTTTGGGTGGTTTTTGTTGTTGTTGTTGTTTTGTTGGGGTTTTTTTTAAGCCACACAGACAAAAAACAGCCAGTCATTTCTTCTCTGCCAACTGATTATGCAGCCATGTTGTTTGAAAGCTTGCATAATTTACATTAACATGCCTAAGATCTCAGGTGACTATGCCTTTGAGGCCAGCATGATAGCCCCAGTGGACCAAGATTTGATATTCTTCCCAATATCTGACCCTTTTTTCCTTGTTAATTATAGGCAGACTTCCCTGGCCTGGACCCGGATCTGCACCTGTTTCCCATCTCTGAGCAGCTGCTAATTAGGTTGCAAATGGTGGGGCTAGGCAAAGCTGGCCACACATGCTTCAGCAGTCTATTGATCAGGCTGGCATGCCATGCATACAATAATTATTACCTTCTGAACCCACTTCCCACAATAAAGGCTGCTCACACAAGTCACTATATATTGAAAAAAACTTGTATTCCATCTTATAATGATGATATGCAATGATGCTGCACCAGTGGAAAAAGGAATAGTAAAGGATGGATTTTGAATTCAAAACTCCTTTTGTGCAGAAAGAACTAATAAATTTCATAAGCTGTGTATATTTAACACAGAGGCATGCTTCCAACAGATCACCTAAAAATAGTTAACATGTTAACTTTACATTGATATATTTTACTGTTTTTCTCTAAGACATGTATCTACCCCTTTTGTCCTAGAATAAATCAACATTTGAATCCCGTTTTGAGAATGGAGCTATGAATAAGACTAAAAAACTCATGTTGGAAACATCCTAACCATTTTAATTTGATTAGTGATACTTTTTGTGCTGAAACTTAGAAGAAAGTAAATGGTTATACACCAGTATATTATCAGCTGAAGTAATAGCTTCTTTTTGTTATTTAAAATTAACAAATAATGGTGAAAAAGTTTGACATCATATTAGACTATAAGGTAGGTATATGTTTCTCTCTCTTTATTTTAAATGGAATTCAGATATCCATCTCAGATGCATACTGTTGTCCTGTACACACCTCAGTAGGGTGAAATTAATCCCATAAAAAGAATGTCACAAAAATAAATGCCTCAAAATTCTCCACATTTTGCCAAAGTGAGAAGTTTAACGATATCATCGTATTCATCCTGGATTAATACACTCTCCTCTAGGATAAAGTACATTGGGCATTGGTGCCTTTCCTGAGTCTTTCAGATTGACATCTCTTTGTGTGTTTATCCAGTTTGTGGTTAAAGGAAATGAATTTAGGTGGCTGGGCAGCCATTTTTATAGGCATAGCAGGTATCTGAGATTCTGTTATTAGTAATAGAAACCCAGTCAATACAGTTGGGGAGGGACAATTCAGGTGACAAGATTTAACTTAAGCAGTCATTGGAAGCTTAAATGTAAGAAGTTACTGTCTTTTGAAATACATTAGGGTATTTGAGACGCCTACAGGGATCTGGCAAATGTTTTGGGAAGAGTATGTGATTCTAAGCTATTCTGGAGCAAGGGCCAGAAAACTGGTCAGTATTTCAGACAGCAATACACACGTCTACATCTTCAAGTGAATTGACCTCTATTTACCAGTTTTTCACTGAGTATAACAGTATCTTTGGTGCCCAGGGAAAATCTAGATACAAATATGAACAACTCTAAATTAGTTATTTCGTCTGGAGATGAATACTGATGCATAACTTGCATCATTGTTCAAACATCAGCGGTTAGCATTAAATGAGATGTGGCTAAATTTGGCAGTTGAAGCTAAAATAAAAAAATAATAGTCTTTTTGATCTTCAGAGAAAATGGGTGGTGTATCAAAAGTACACAAATAATAATTGATTTACTTAAACAAGAACAATAATTTTTTAAAATTTCATCCAAAAAATTTAGAATGTATTTTGCTGTCATCTCAGATATTATAAGAGTATGAATGTTTCAGAGTAGTTGATAGAGGAGCTCCGTATGGAATGACTTAAGTGATGTCATATCATTTCAAGATATGAGTAAAATGGGTGGGAAAATTAACCATGAACTGTATGGCAGTCCTCTTGGTTTTGTCACACTAAATGTCTAGCTTTGGGAAACCTAAAATTATGTGAATTCATTCAGAATATATTTTACAGATAGAAAAATTGTGTTACAGAGAAGTTAATCATAGACTTAATCATAGAACAGCATAGAGTGGAAGACATCTTAAAGATCATGCATTCCCAGCCCCCTGCCGTGGGCTGGCTGCCCCTCTCCGGATCAGGCTGCCCAGAGTCCCATCCTGGGCAGGACCGCTCTCAGTGAGTTCTTCTCCCAGACTTCTTCATTGTTTGAGCATGTAAGAAATGTTTCTGAAAATCTAGAATGGATCTCAAAGGTACCCAAGGAGACCCAGTCTCCAATCTACTGCAATCCCCACCTTCTGGGGACATACATAATTCCATGTGATCATAATCATAGATTCCATAGGAATCTTCCTCTGTCATCAACGAATCACTGTTACGAATGCATTGTATGACAAAACACCTTCCTCCGTGTTTTTAAGTCTTGAATTCAAGGGAAAAAAAAGAAAAAAAAAATCAACATTAAAATAAATAAAAATGGTTGCATCAGCAAGAACAAGGGCAAGAAGTAGTTTGGGAAACACATATGTCTTTTTACCCGATCTTACATCAACTTCCAGTGTACCTATCACCTTCAAAATAGAAGCCCAAAGCTGTCTTCACCAAAGGTAGTACTGCAAAGCAGTTTTGCACAGAATGCAGAATAAACCAGAGATCTTCACAGAGAAAAAAAAAAAAAAAAATCACGTGAAACTCACTCTATAAATAATTCGCTGTGAATTACTTTCTTGTTTGAGGATCCATCGAGCAGATTCCCAGCTGGTGTAAATCCACCTCATTTTGTTGGCTTCAGTGAAGTTAGGTGGATTTACACCAGCTGAGTAACTGACCCAATGTGTTGATGGAGAAAATTTAATCAGCATAACAGGACAGGATACACTGGGAAAAGAAAAAAGAAAAAAAAGAGAGAGACGTGCAATAAAAACAGTAACAAAACAGCTCACCAGCTGTTCGCAACTTTAATATGTCTGTGGAAGGCACAAACCAGATAGAAACCCCTTTGTGCGGGCTAATAGTGTGCTAGGAAGCTGTAGCAGGTGAAAACACAATAATCATCTTCCCATTTTTCAGGAAATAATGATCTGAAACAACAGTGGCAGCTTAACTCTTGTCAGACTGTTGTTCTACAAAATGCAGCATTTCCTCTACTTTGAATTTGTATTAGCAGAGGATGAATCATTGATGCTGCTGGATTCCCCTTATTTTTCATATACAGCAGAATGAATTATTTTCATATAGCATGTCATGAGCTTTCTCTATTTTTACTTTTTCCCACTGCAGTTGAATCAAAGTGAATATTTCATAGGGATTCCTTTTCTGTAGGGTTTGACCATAAATCAGACTTGCTGCAACCTATCTGCAGAGGTGACCTGTTTTCTCAAAGCTAACACAGAGAGAAAAATGAAGTAAAAAATAAAAATAAAATAAAACCAACATACAACCTAACCAAATGGTTCAACATATCTATACCAAAAAAATCTTTTTTATTACAGAAGTGTACTAATTAATATTTTAAAAATAGAAACAGCCTTTTCTCAAGCCTTTAAATGCATTAGAACATTGCATGGTGTTGGCTTTAATATTTTGGACAGACTTGGGATATAGTCTGTCTGAAGCCAAAAAAAACCAAGAGCAGAATGGGTCGTGGGTAAATTTGCAACAGCACATGACTGGATGTGAGTGGTTATGTTATAGTTAAGTGCATTATGAAAGATTTAGAAAACTCTGGTCTTGGCTTTAGGCTTAAAGTAATTAGCAATTTTTGCATACATGAATCAGTGGAGATTCTGAATCTAACTTTAGGGGCATTAAAGTTTTTAATACAATCTCTTAGCTTGTGTTCAGAGGCAATGTAATAAGGAACATCAGGGCATCAGTAAGTACCTGATATAATAAAGCAGTACTTGTATCTTTGCACTTCAGTGAATTGATTCTTCTAGGACTGAATCAGATTTAAATCCCTAACGTGAAACACGACCAGGATCTTATTGGCACAAAGTTTCTAGTTATCAGACCAAGAAGTTTCAGGAAAAGCATTTGAACTGAGATTAAAGTGAGAGTAAATGAGAACAAAATTACCGCTGCTTTTTAAGTAGAAGCTTGAGCAGACATGGCATGACAAACTGTGCTAACACTGAGCTCTACTTGATAACCAGATGATCTTAAGTGCCTCTTCCAACCCCAGCCATTTTATGATTCTATGGAAGTTTTTACCTAAGTCGTGTTCTTGGGAGGGTCTGTCCAGTGGGTTGGGAGAAACAGCTTTAATTCTCAGTTGATCAAACTTTTTCTTTCTTTCTCAAAGAAAGCGCCTCAAAGCATCCACTGTCTCCAAGTACACAACTGATTTACACTTTGTCTTTTAGAGACAGGAAGGTGGTTTTAGAACCATCCTCTATGGTTGAGCAACTGTAATTCTCCTTCCTCAGGATCATCTTTGAGACTGAATGGAGGAGTTCCTGAATTAAAAATGTTTAGGATCTGGACATTCGCTGAAAGACACCAGTCTCAGCAAACTAGATCCCCTTGAGCACCCAGTTCCTGTGCAGGTTCCTCCAGGATCACAAAACTGCAGTTATTCATCTCAATAAACATTCTGAGGACAATCAGGAATTCTAGTATGCTTAATCTGTCAGGCTTCTGGCAAAACACAGCAGTGACTGGTCTCTCTTAATATACAGAAAGTTATAGGTGGTTTAATTTTCCCCAACCACTTGCCACAATTAACTTGTAAGTGCTCAATCCTGTAGTAGAATCATAGCATGTTTGAGTTGAAAGGGACCTTAAGGATCACCCAGTCCCAAACCTCCTGCTGTTGGCAGGGCTGTCACTCTTTCGATCAGGCTGCCCAGGGCTCCATCCAACTTGCCCTTTAACACATATGCAAATGGGGCATAGTCATCACAAAACTCTAATGATCCTCAGGCAAAATTAGAGGAGTTGATTGAAACAATTTCTCCTCTTTCCACACCAGCCATATGCCTGAAAAATTATGGAGAGACAGCATCCTTCTTAAACTCCCATTTTTTTACTCAGTTTCTTCTTCTAGGGGTTACTAGAAGTTCTAGAAGTTATTACATCTTTGCTAGAAAAGCTGAAGAATCACCCCTAAAGCTACATATTAGTGCTTCGTATACTGTCATAATGTTAGAAATAATGTGCAGAGGATATTGAAATGGATCTCTTAATTACTTGAGACAAGACTTCATCTTCTAGGTAGAAAAAGAAGCAATGATGTAAACTTCTTCAGTTGATTTTGAATAAAAGAGTTCTGGAGGAAGCATCTTGGATTCAGCCTTCAGCAGAAGGAACTGAGGACAGCCTAAAGAAACCTCTCACAGAAATGCTGAAAAATGTTACAGTTTCAGTGTTTGCTGTCTGAGGGTTGAAATTGTAACATATTTTCTCATTTCATTTCCTGCCTGAAATCCTTAGGAAACAACCTCTTCAGCATGTTGACTTCCCTAGGAGAATCCCAAACCTTGCTGATGAACTTCTTAAAAGAGAGGGGTGACTTTAATGACAAATGGAGGCAGCAGCGCAGAAAACTGTTGAAATACTTTCCTCAAATATCTGTCTCAAATGCAGGGAAATAGGACCGACAGCCAGAATGTTTAGGAGACTGCATTTATTGATCAGCTTTTCTCCCCTTTACCTGTTGTATTTAGGCACCAATTCACCAAACATCCCGCATATTGAAGACAAAGCCAGAATTTAAACTGTTATACATGAGCTGTACATCTAAGCAGTGAGATGAAGGAAGAGAAAGCAAGAGCCTATGTCTCTGTTTTAACCCTCACCATCTAGGTCACTTTCTCCTGCCATCTTTGCCTGTGTGCATAGAAATAAATGTACGGAATGCAAACACCTTAAATATATGGAAGGTTTGCCAATTGCTTAAATAAATACAGAGGATATCTGAGATTTATGAGCTGCACTTCAAGGCATGAATATGCTCCCCATCCCCAATAAGGCATCCAAACTGATCGGTCCCAAAAATCTTGTGATCAATCAAATGTGACTACTGATGAGAATTAACTCCTATAGTGTCACAGAATCATAGAATTGTTCAGATTGGAAAAGACCTTTAAGATCAAGTCCAACCATAACCTAACCATACTACCCTAACTCTAACAACCCACCACTAAATCATGTCCCTGAGCACTGTTTAATCAGTAGTCAACTGTATTTTACCAGCTGAAAAACACCCGAGGATCTGTTGAAGATCTATTCACTTGCTTATCAACATCAGAGATACTCTACCTTGATCTGACATGGCTGATGTAGTACAGGAACTTTAGGAGACCAACAGTATTCTGGTCTGGAAACCATGGGGGATAGCCCCAGTCATCTCTAATGGCACTGAATTAATATTTCCATATAACTGAACTAAATCAGTGAGATTATGAATAGTGGGAATTTAGACATGCGTTACTTATGCAATCACCTACACTGCAAACACCTGAATTTAAGTGTACTTATCTCAAAATGAATCATAATTGAGATAACTAATATGAAATAGGCACTAAGTCATCAGGTACCTTATCACAATCATTTAGCGTCATTTGGGATGCCCTGAGATATTCCATCTGGATTCCAGATGCAACTCTCTAAGTCTCAGATGGCACTAGGAACCACAGAAAGTGAGAACTATTAAAGTGAGACACTAAATTTTAGATGGCTAAAATTAGGTTAGATGAATCCTGCTTGCAGGGCCGCAGGATGCTGCTTTAAATCTTCTACACCCTATTAATCTGACACCTAAAGGCTAAGACTGGGAATAAAAATTATGCCCTTCATAGGCTTCTAAATGCAAGGGATACATTATTACTCCTCAATAGGAAGCAAGGCCTGAGGATATTTTACATCCTGAAGTCTTACAAAGACATTCAATGTATGAGTTTCTGTAAGCATGATATGTTGCATCCAGACAAACAAGATTTATACTAACTCCAAGTCTCCTAAAGAGACTTAAGCTTGGTCAATGGATTAGGTGGACAGTATGGGAGGCATGCTATTTATTCATAGGTGGTACTATCTAAAATAGGTCGTCATCATTTTTGGCATGGTTTTAGTAGCAAACTTTCTAATATTAACTTGTTCAAACACTTACCAAGGTCTGATGCTACTTTTTGAAGGAAAATTACCTGAATATTACCTGAAGACTTTCTAATGCCTCCCACTATTTCAGGCTTCTGCAAAGTTTTTCTTAATGTAGACTGGCAAAATTGCAATGTGAATTACATTTTCCTCCTAAATAAATAGATAGATAGATAGATAGATAGATAGATAGATAGATAGATAGACAGATAGATCCTGCCTTCAAAAATCTGTCTGTTTCCTATGTCCTTCTGTATTTCCACTTCTGGATTTTGGGACAAAATCAAGCAAAGAAAAACGTAAATAAGTAAAGGGGATGAATGCACAACTGCTAGATCCAATAGATTACTGAGTAATCCTGTCTGAGAACTAAAAATCCTTTCTATATCCACTGCAGTAGTACCATAAGAAGCATGCTAGCCATGTAAAAAGTAAGAATGAATGACACTGATGCCTAGGAAACATTTAAAACCAAAGGCAGACACCTTTTCTTAAAGTTCTTGTTTTATCCAAATCTTGTAGATTAAGATGGCAGACAATGTGGTGGTTTCTAGCATTTCGACTAGAATATATTACATTTCAGTGATTAATGTCTTGGAAATGGAATCACAGTGTTCTTGTTGACTATAAATAAAATCGTCCTACAGTGAAAAAGTTATAGGACTCAAATTTGAGATGAGGTACAAAAGAGATGGAATGGGACAACTTGCCAAACAAGCAGAGACTGAGGATCCTGAAAAGAGATTTTCAAACAAATGACTTAAAATTATAAATGTCTTTTTCTAATAGTTTTCAAATGATTGGAAAACTAGATAAAGAAGATTAGGCTGTCACAAGGCACTCAATTTATGCAGCCCATCTTATTAGGTCTTTCTGACTTTGAATATATCACAGTTGAGCTATGGGCTATTTCTGAAGCACAGGAGAATATTTAACAGTGACTTCTTAGTAAACCCTTCTGTTAAACTGCAAACTAACAGAGAGAAAGTTTATGAAATTTACCCAGCCTTATTCTGAGGTTAAAGAATGACGTTTCTGTGTCTACTGATTACTACATCCAGACTACAAAACCAAGAGTTCCAGTGCTTTCCAAGATGTATCATGTACAAAACCTCTCCAGCCTTTCTCTCATAACTCTGCTTCATTGCTATAACTACAAACAATACTCTGCATTCCTGTCATTTGTAATTAAGGTGCAGATCTCTGTATGTTCTTCCCAATTACTTTATATTCTCCACCCCCTCTCACTTACATAATCCTTTTAGTTTCCTCTGCCCTCCTCTGCAGGGAATCTTGGTATTATTTTTATACAGTGCTTTGTTGTAATTTTCACTCTGCTATAATATCTTTATAGTACACTAATCTAAATGATGTCCTCTAGGTAGTCTGGATGTTTGGGGGAAAAAAAAATGGACTAAGTCAAAATTCAGAATGCAGGTTGAAGCTGTATTTGAACAAAAAATCCATGTCTTTAAAGTAAAAATCTTCTTAAGGGCTGTATTAAGCAGTACATTTTTAAAGAATGAAAATGTTTTATTAAAATGCTATTTTAATATTAATTCTCAATCATTTAATTTAAGCTACTGAATTATGTTAAAGCATGAAGTATTTATCGTGTACTTTATTTTGCATTAAATATGGCCTGCATTACCAGCACACAGTATTTAAATAGTGTAAATATATATTTTTTTAATAAACAACAGACGGATAATGTTAAAGAAATCAGATATCACAGAATGATGGAATCACAGAATGGCTGAGCTTCGAAGGGACCTCTGGGTCTGTCTTGTCCCACCCTACTCCAGCAGGGTCACACAAAGCAGTGCCCAGCACCATGGCCAGGAGCTCTTCTCCAATGAGTAGCCTCCATTGCCTCTTTGGGCAGCCTGGACCAGTGCTCCACCATCTGCACAGCAGAAGATTGTTTCCTGATAAAAGAAACCCCCATGTTACAGCTTGTGCTCATTGCCTCATCTCCTGGCACCGGGCATCACCGAGAAGAGCTTGACGTTATCTTCTCCATACACCCTTTCCCCCTTCTCCTACTGTTCTTTTTATCAGCACTAAAGATTTCTGTGTTGAGTACAGCTTTTGGAATGAAAAAGTAATTTTCACCTTGTTGTTTCTTTTCAGGCCTATTCCACTTCTCGACAAGATCTGCTCCTGATCCCCTAATCCACAAACAGAAATAAAGCTTAAAATATATGTATTTTTCATAAATCCTTTACTGTCTGCACTCAACTGGTTAGAAATCTGGTTGAGCTGGCAGTAAACCTAATGGAAACAATGGTGGTAAAAAACTTCCTACTATTCTAGAAAATCCTGATTTAGAAGGGACCCATGAGGACCTTTGCATCTAACATCTGTCCCCACCCAGCACCCAACTCTATGTCTGAGAGTGGTGTCCCAGCACTCCCTGAGCTCAGGGCTGTGCCTGCTGCCCTGGGGAACTGGGCCATGCCCACCACCCTCTGGGGCAGAACCTATCCCTAACCCCCCACTCCTGCTTCACTCTGTAGCCCTCTTCCTTTCCAGAATGTTAAGACAACCGCTGGAAGGCAATTGCTTTCTTCATTTTCTTTGAAATAAGTGTTATCAGGAGAGAAAACTAAACATTTGCAGATATACAGACAGTCAACAGATAGAGATAACCAGAAATATTTATTTCAAATGGCTTCGTGCAAGAACTCAAAACACATCCATGTCTAGAATGCACAAGGAGTCAAAATGGTTTCTAATAACAAGCAGTGAAAAAGTAACAGAAACCATACTTTTAACAGTAAAATAAACACTGAATCAACTTCTGTAAGTAATGACAGTGCATGTAATTTTTAATTTCCTTTTCAAAACATACTGGGTTACTTCCAGATCCTCACTGTTTTGGAGAGGATTGGATTAGACTGTAGTTTTGCTTTAGAACCTGTAGATCTAGGTGCTATGACAACAACTCACTGCTGCAAGAAGAACCATCCTGTAAGAGATCAGGAACCATCAGTCCTCTATGAGCTACGTGAGGCTACTGACAAATTGGGAATTCAAGTAAACCTGAGAAGGAAGAAAAAAAAAAAAAAGGAAAGTGCAAATATATTATTCATAACCTTAAAGACAGATTGTTTTATACTTAAATAAAACAGGTTGCATTAGTAATGAAAGATGATCTAAAAATATACAGCTGTCTTCCTTGAGTCCACTTGAATGTCTGCAGATTCTTAATCATTAAAACAAGTACTATCCATGGAATACCGTATGTATGGTAAATTTTAATTATATTCTCTGTGGGCTTCCATACCTCCCTCATTGCAGAACTCTCTTATATACACTTCCAAGATTCACCAATGACTGGTGAGTAGGATCAACTGCGTGTAGGTTATATTCTTACTGACTAATGATTTAGATAACTGTTTGATGAGAAATCATTCTGTTTCAGTGAGATTTTAAGTTTATTATTTCAATCTGCACTCTACTTAGAACACAACTAAGTTATAACCAAATGTTTTATAAACAGTTCTTTGGGATCATTCTGGAGCATATGCATTTTTTCATGGCCAACAGCTATGCGGTGGCCTTAGGGTTGCTCTAATTACGAATGTGAAATACTTTTTTCCTCACTACCTCAAATCTTGTGTTTCAAGTCATATTGTAAAGCAGGTATATGGCATAAGGAGAGAAACCAAGGAACTCAAAATGTTGGGACTGAATTCTACTTTGCCCATGCTGAAAAGTAACAAAGTTTTTGCACGACTTCCCTGAAGTTCCTCTTCCAGCCAGAAGCTCCATACAATCACATTAAGAATGTGATGTCCAGAACTAAGTGGGCATTTCTGAAGTACTAGGATGTAAGTACGGGAAGTGTAAGTTTGGCTTCAGAGAAGCAGAAGCAGTTGTGCATTATCTAAGATTTGACTGATCTGTGCTGTTCGTTTTAGTGCAGCTCTTAATAACCTCTTTGTGCTAAGTGCTGTGCTGTTATGGAGCATGGGATAGTCTTTAGCTATGTAAACTATTTCTGGGTTTAGCTATGTAGAAGTTTAAATCCTAAATTTAGCTGCCCTAACTGAAAGGCTTCTTATGTATGCAGAAAAGCCCAATAAAGAAAATAATGGTTCCATTAGACAGTCACAGAAGCATGTGGTAAAAAGGGTGTCATTTCCATAAGCAGTTCAGTGACATAGGAACCCAGATTTCAGAATACTGCAAAGATGGATTCAGTGAGCTCAGATGACTTGCATAGAATCACACACAAAGTCACCGTATAGCCAAGTGTTGAAACCATCTCCCTGGAGTTCTGAACCACACTGCTCAACCACAGCTTCATCCATCCATCCTTTGTCATCCTCATGGCCTCACTAAAATATCACTTTAAGAATCTTTTCTTTTTTCTTTTTTTTCTTTTTTTTTTTTTTTTCCTAAGGAAAAGCTGTGCAGGTCTCTGAAGTTTAGCAACTTTCTTCTGTTTTACACATTTAAATTAAAATCTATTTAAGAAAAAACTACAAGACATAGTGCAATTTTAAAGTCATTTGGCAAACTGATTCTGTCAAGAAAGCTTAGTTTCATTCTGTTTGCTTGCAACAGCTTTTTTTTTCCATAACTCTGCTGTTCTTGTTCTTTTAATACATTTGGGAGGCCTGTCAAGGCCTATCCACTCTCTAAATAGCTTTGCAGATTAAATTTTTAACTCTACTCTCTTCATGCAGATGTATATTTCTGACAAAGAATTGCACTGACATGTCATCTCCCATCTTTCTCACAAGAGAAGAAATAGCTACGTGCTGGTACTGTTCGAAACTCTCACTCTCCCCAACAAAAAATAAAATAAAATAATTATAATTATAAAACTCTGCATCAGTAAAACCCACTTCTTCTTTATCTAAGCCCCCACTTCACTAATTTTACTTGTCATAGCAGTTTTGGGCTTTTTTTTTTTTTTTTTTTTTTTTGTTCTTCACATTCAGCAACACCAGTAACAAACTAATGAGGAACTGGGGAATATGGGCCAGCAGAAATGGGTTTTGTTGATTTTGCTGTTGCTCCAGACAATCCTGAATTTCTAGCAAATAAAAACCCACTCAGTATACCCAGCCTAACCTTTAACTCTTGTTTTTTTGCCTGGAATTATTTTTTACTGTACATATTTTGTTGCAAATAAATAGCAACAAAACCCAACTTCACTGTGGACAATGCCCAGGAGTACTTAGTAAAGGAGTTAATAAAACAACAGTAGTTTTCTTGAAGGGGACAGTAAACAATAAAGAGACAAACTGCATTTCACTGCACAGGATCCACCCCTGAGTTAGGGATATAAATTAAATGGGTCTTTGTTGTGTTGCGTGGTTTGTCATCTTAGGTTCAGTTTCCTTCTCCCCACAGAATCCATTACATGTAAATAGGTCATCGCTTATGCATAAGTCATTGCTTATGAATTCTTATTATCAAACACTTCCTTGGGACTCAAGACACTTTTTTGAGATAAATATAGAGCATGAATGGTTGAGCATGGAAGAAAATACTGGTAAAGATAATGGTAGATCTCTGGGGTAACTTGACTGTGCCTAGTACAAACACCCACCAAAGAGTGAGCATTTATGGTCACAAATACTTACTCTAGGTGTGGAGAAATCAACTGGAATACATCCTGAACCAAGATTACTGAAAAATAAATATGGTTGCACCTTCAAGGAGCTGTTATCCAGGATTGTAGGTACTTTGAAAACAATCAAAAAAATCCCAAATTTTGTCAGTCAAAGGTATTTTCATGTGCCTGTGCAGCTCTGGAGACAAGTATATGGCAGGACACTTCCTCTTATATTATCATGTGCCTAGCTTGCATCCCTTCTTTAGAGATTAAAATTAGGATTTATTCTTATAAACTTAATGCAAAGAGACACTCTTTCAGGAGGTCACAAGATGGCAAATTTTCATTTTTCATTTTATTTTATCCCATTTTACATAATTTGCAGGCAGAAGGAAAGCGCCTTTCATGCACAGAGCACGACATGTTTCCTAGGATTGTCATGTAAGTTTTAATGAACAAATTTGCTGTTATTGTAGAGATATTGGCCATCGGTAACATTCTTGCTCTCTCCTACAGTTGTCATTTTATGGCTGAAATTTTTAGTCAGGCACAGAAATCCATGTAGCCAATACCTCCTATTTCCTATAAGATATAGGGAAGTGTATTATGGCCAAAAAAATATGCTACACTAAAAAGCTGGCATTTGTGACTTCTTCTAAATAAGAGATATATTATCTATATGGTTTCCCATTCTTCATAAGAAGAAATATCCTGCCCTTTGAACTCCAGCATTCTGAGATGGTCCTTGGTTTTGCTGTTGCCTTATAAATGTGGTTGTTCCGTACATGGTGATGGTTGCATTTTAATTAGGAATAAACATTCAGAAATATGAAATATGAGGTATGCTGTAACAGATACAAATGTTATCTAAATTGTTGTAAATTAAAATCCAGTCAATGACTATAAAAACATATGGATATACATTTAATTAGCTGTTCCTGCTTCGCTATAAAGTATTAAGTTCATGTGCATGACAATAGTAGAAATTAAAAAGTCAAAATAATTTCATGAGTTGGGGAAAAAAATTAAAAATTTACAAACAATTCTTTCACATATATCGTAAAATTTCCACACAGTTTTGTTCCAGCTCTTTACTAGACGCCATTATGATGAAAAACAGGAATAAAGCAAACCATTAACTGAAACGCCTTAATTGTTTGCCATTAATATTAAAGGAAACATTTTCAATCTGAGTGCCTAAAGTTAAGCTCTCTGGAAACTATCCAGATGCTTTGCTGCTGGGCTGCCCACACTGTACAGAAAATATTGGCTCTCATCCACCCTTTCTGCAATTTTTTGGGGGGCAAGTTGTTTCTCTGTTCTGAGGATCTGTTTTATCCCTCTTGACAACTGAAGCCCATTGTAATTAGGGAGCGTTTGTTATGAATTCAATAGTAGCAAGATTTTGTCACAGAGTTTGAATGGTTTAATAATAATATCATGATGAATTTTGAAGTAATTCTCTCTTTGCTTTAAGCATGCTGTCACATTTGCATTTTTCCTTTTAGAAATGATCTACAGATACTACCAATGACTTTTATATGCTACTAGCACATTTTTAAAACTCTGGATGGAAATAGAAAGTTTTGCTGTTGTGAATGGATTTTTTTACTCCACAGATCACTATGTCTGACCATCTACCTGAAAGAAATTTCTACCTGGAAACAAGAGCTGGGTGTTTCATACACACACAAAAAAAGTATTTGTTAGCTTTGTAGTGGAGTTTTGTGTGAAATATATTTATTGCATGTGTTTGCTGTTCATCACCTGAATCCATGCACGATGTTAAGCAGCACAGAAAAGCAGTGGGAGAAGGTACATTTGTCTCATGGTTGGCAATCCTTCCCATGGCAGGGGGATGTTGAAACTAGGTGATCCTTGAGGCCCATTTCAACCTAGGCCATTCTATGATTCTATGATTGAGGTATATTGAAATACAGCGTGATTTCACGTGTCGGTGCAGACGGAGGTTGGAGTAAATAAGGCTTTCCGTGTCAGAATTTCTGAGCTTGTTGTGATAGAAAGGAGAATGAAGGGACTGAGTTAAAAGACATTATTATTAATCGACTTTTTTTTTTTCTAATTTCAACTTTTTTCCCCTCCAGTTTCATCTGTTACCACAAAGCAAGTGAAGACTTGAAACCACAGCTCAAGAGTGGCCTTGACAATTTGTTGAAGAAGTGTAACATTTGAAAAAGTATCTGAATCTGTTTTGCTTTTACTCACATCTTCCTTAAGGAATTCCAATAGAGAGCAGAAGGTCTGTCAGAAAACTATTTTAGAGGAATAAATCTATCAGAAACAAAATTGTTCCAATGCAAGAAAAAAAATCATTTGCAAAATACCATACCATACCTCATTGCCTACAATCTTTTGGGTACAAGGAACTTAAATTCCCCATAAAGGCTGACAACATTTAAAGAACTAAAAGCAGGTTATTTCCATCATTTCCCTAATTTCTGGAAGTCCTGGAGGTCTTACTGCTCACACTATGGCAAGACTGGAAGTTCAAGTGAACCAGATTAGTTGGGCTCAGCCATCAGACACACACACGTAAATCTCTGCCTGTAAATCTAATATCATAAATGAAACAGTTCTGCTAAATGGAAAATTAAGAGAACAAGAAAGCAGAAAACTGGTGGTCCTACCATGTCATGAGAAGACACTTGAATGACACAGGAGGTCTACGAGAGGAAAGGTCTCTTAATATGACAATTTCAGAGCACAGTTTGCTGATTTATTCACTCATGAGCTCAGTTTTTACTTTTCTGAGATAAGCCATAGTAACTACTAGAGGAGTACTGAGAAACTCAGGTAGTGATTCTGACAGATTAAAAAAAAAAAAAAAAAAAAGGTGAAGGTTTGCATCTTTACATCCATTCTATTTCTTGGTGTGATATTTAAAACATCATTTTGCATTTCTTTTCAGAGGGCTGCCAGTTCACCTTTGAGAGAGATGCAACCACTGCTATGCCACCTCTTATGGAAGGTTTAAGTCTGATCCGGCTTGCCTGATGGCAAAGCTGATACACACAAGCAGATGTGCACTTCTCTTTGCCTATATTACTTATACTCTTTCCGAAACTTGCAAATTAAGGCATGGAATTATACAGAAGAATAATAAACAAAAACATTTTTACATTCGAAATGCTCTCTGCATCCATTTGGCCTTGTCTTGATCTGTTCCTCTTTGAACCTGCTGCATTAGACTACTTTCTTCCATGGTATTTCCCTTCTTACAAATATTGATCTCCATTGATGTTGACCACAGTAATTAAATGTTTTCTCAAATAAATGAATATTTCTATTGCAACCATGACCTTCTTCATCCGTTCCAGTGATTCAGGCAAGAAGTCTTCCACTTCCTTCTTGGTGCAAACTTGACCTCTGTTGTCTTAGTTGGAAAATGCACTTGATTTCTAACAAGAGCTTTTCAAAATGTAACACTGCTGATTTGTTGGATAATGAAATCCAAATTGTTCCACAAAAAAAGGTGCAATTATACAGCGTGTAATACACAAATAAATTGACTTAATGTTACATTATAATGAAAACTGTGCAAAATCCTCTACACAAGCACAATAAAATAATAAAAAGTAATAGAACAGGTAATAGATGTAAAATAAATGCTAAAAAAGTAGTTCAAATCATTTTCATACCAGTCAAAAGATACTGAGAAGGGCGCATCCAATCACAATAAAACACCAGAATGAAACACTTCTAAATAGTAATATAAATTTTTGTGGACACTTCATGTCCCATGATGTGGAATTGACATATAGTTTGATTTTCTTTTTCCTAATGTAAGCCACAGTTTTACAGTCCTAGTGAAAACATTTTATTGCTGGGGATGTATTAGACATGGTTCATTTCCCTTCTCAGTATGGCTTTAATTTTCCACATCCATGGCTTGACACAGACCCAAACACCAGAAGATGGTTGTCTGCTATAAACTGTTTGGTTTTCTTTGATTGCTTTACAATTTAATCTATAGTTCATTCCATTAACCCTTTCCATTTTAATGCCACAAAAGTCTTCCCCCTCTCCTTAATATAAAGATAAACTTCCCCTGAAACATTTACGCTCCAGTGTCCAGAGGATTACAAAGAGACCAGGAAGGAGACTGGCACTGTGGAGGACGAGCCATCTCCTCCTTACTTAACTTTTCTATGGCCAAATGTAACCGGTGAAATAATTGAATGCATCACAGCAACAGGGTTTTCCCTTCTGTTTCATAATACATTCATAATTATTCATTCATTTGGTTTGGTCATATTCATACCCATGTACAGAGCCAAGAAAGTGCCACTGTCATTCTAACTTTATCCTCAATCCCCGCTCTTCAGGGGGAAGGAAAAAAAAAAAGAAAAGAAAAAAAAAGAAAAAAAAAAAAAAACAACTTTCCCGTCTGCAGTGTTGTCACATCCGATATCCAGTTCCTTCCGGCAGAGAAAGTGTATCTGGGAGGGTCACCAGATCAGCCTGTGCCTCGGGGCTCCTCGCCTAAAGTACAAAAGACTCGACTCAACTCACGTTAGTCATCTAGGTGGCCTATCGGTGGTGACGGACTGCCAGCTCGGGCTGTGGGCTAGCCGTGATAACTGCCTTGAAATGCTAAGTGCTTAATTAAGGACCTTTCATATCAGTTATTGAGGGCTCCATCTCCCATAGCCCAGGGCGTTGTACTTTACAGAGGACTCCCCAGAGCCACAGCCAACTTTATTGCAGTGACAAGTTAAAAAAAAAAAAAAAAAGAAAGAAAGAAAGAAAGAAAGAGGAAAGAAAGAAAGAAAAGAAACAAGTGGTTTTAATCCTCTTGCAAGCTCCCAAAATCTAAATACAAGCAGACAGCTGAGCCGACATCATGATCCCCTACTAAAAATACGTTTTTTTTTCTGTTTGTGAGAATCCTGCTTGCTCGTATTTTGGATAAGGTACAGAGTCAACCCTGACAGGATGATCAGACCGCTTGCATTAACCCACAGTGATATTTTGTAGCGCGTATCTTTTCCCTTCCACTAGAACATTTGGTCCCAGCTAACGGGATATGTTCATTTAAAAGCAGGGGGGAGGAAAAAGCAGATGTTTGTGGCTAAACCTTGCATAATTAATATCTGCTTTTTCATAAGCATCAGATCTACTTCTGTCAGGGAAGGGAAGAAACATTTCACAACGAACTAAATAGCTCAGGTTTGGAAAAAAAATACCTTTTGTTTCTCTCTGTAGTAGGAGAGCCCTGTGTAAGAGCAATCAGCTCTGCTTTTGATTACCTATAAAGGTATTTATCAGCAATAACTGTTGAAGTCACTGAAGTTAGAACACTGTGAAACCACCGTAATGACAATCAGAGACAGATCTAAAGCTGTTATTCAGATGAGATAAATAAAAAAAGATACATTTCTTAATGACCATCAAATTCCTACCAGAATTACTGTTAATTTACAGCAGCATAGGAGTTACATCACCATTTACATCAGGACAAAGGACAAAATGTTTTTCCAGTTCCTTTAGTGTTAAATCAACCTTTAATGCTGTCCTAGGTAACTTTTCAACAAAATCTGACAAGATCAATTATTACATTAAGAAGACTAATTGCAAGCTTAATTACCCCCACCACCAAGTAACTGGGGGTAGAGACTGAGTAGGAAACCAAAGTACTCCAAACTTGAATAAAGCCACCAAATCTGTTTGGGAAAATCCTCTGAAAGCCAAACTTTTTTTTTTTTTTATACAAACATTTGTCAGCTATCGAGCCTGCGTTTGGGCTGCTCCACTAATAAAGGCTGGATGGAACAGAATGAAAATATCTGAAGGGACACACTTCTCCCATGACCCAATTGGGAACACGTGTGTTGCCATCATCTCCGGCAGTATCATCTGCTAAAGAGCCAAGCAAATACAAACAGCAAACAACCAGAACAAAACCTCCAGCAGACACAGGCTTACAGTTCTTGTCATATTTTTCCAAAGTAGTGTATTGCCAACTCAACTATGTATTAATTTGAGAGCTACAGAATATTTTCCTTGATCTGCATATATTTTAATACAGATGAAGGCAATCATCCGCTTCAGTTTTTTTGTTGTTGTTTTGCTTTTTATTTTCTGGAATCGACATAGAAAACCTGCTTGCATTAATATGTTTATATTTCATATTTAAATTTAAATATTGCACGTATGTTTCCTTTGGTATTTTTGTGCTGCATGTACTTTATTTAGTATACAAAGTTAAATACAATTTGCGCAGTTTATAATGCGTTATAAATAGCTTGTGAAAAGTAATAATCAAAAAATAGACCAAATTTATCATCCCAGGGCTTGCACAGTATTCCAGTGAGACTTTAGGCAGGATTTAAGTAGACAAGGCCAGCGTCATCTGAGATATACATCGCTTGCTGAATCTAGGAGAGTAATGCTGCAGTCTTGTTCATATGAAATATTCTCACACTCCTACACTTCACAGTCTCCAAATAAAGGAGAAAAGATTAAACCTATTGCTTGCCTATCATGGTGAGATCCTTTGAAATGAAGAAAGCTGTATAAGTGGAAGACGTGATTGCTTCTTTATCTAAATTTGTAATTAAAGTTACTTCTGTTTCAAGGCAGAAATCAAGGAGCCTCCTCCTTGCATACAGTTTTTCATGCCTAATTTAGCAGATTATATTTCCCCCACATCCTGTGACAGTTAAATAAACAGGCTCAGGAAATATCTTTAAAATCATTTAAGATTCTCCATTAAAGGGGGAAAAAAAAAAAAAAGAAAAAATAAAAAAAATAAAAAAAAAAAAAAAGAGGACAACATGCTGAAACACACAATGTACTCCCATGAAATGGGAATATTAGGGCCATTGTTTAATTTCTGAGACCAGGTCACCAGCAAGATTATTGATATTTCGGCACCCAAGCATCTGTGCACACTCAATGATGTGATACTGACAATTATTAACTACAGAACTGTTCGGTGGGTAAGAGTAAATAAGCTATCACCATGGAGCCACACGCACGAGCGGCATTCCTCCGGACCGTATTTTACTGCAGCAAGCTCCACCTGATGACAGCTACAATCAACAGTGGCTCCAGGCAGCTGCTTTGCTGCAGGCCACATTCAATTATGTCGCCCTGCATTAGTCCCTGGTGAAGCTGTCACCTTCCAGCCTGTGAAGTGATAGCATGAAGAGTCTCCTGAAGTCTCTGCAGTTCTGCCTTCAGTGAGGGGAGCAAGGGAAGCGACGTGAAAAAAAGACCATTAGCACTGTGACTGCTTGCAGCATTCATTTTGCTCATGTAGGAGCAGAGGGGAAATAGCTTAGGTGAGCTGGATTTGGAAAGTTGTCTGGTGTTGGATAATTGCAGATATTTTTTCCCTACAAACCTTCATCTTTTTTTTTTTTTTTTTTTTTTTTTTCACTTACAAGGGTAGGAGCAGGAGCTGTTCCCTACCCTGGATTTTCAGAGTTACTCAGTTTTCTGTAGAGCAGCTCAGAACATACAGGGAACAGTGCTACACAGTGCCCTTTTTTAACGTTTTCCCAAACAATGAGCAATCCCATGTAATTTCAGGCGGCCGTTCTAGAGGAGTTGTCCAGCGCCTTAGCCCAGAAGGGTGTCATGAAGTCTCCCGTGGGCAGGTGGGAAGCACGTGGCTCAGGGTAGGGATTTTAGACAGAAGATCTTTCAGTACTTTATCTGCTCATGCCCAGATCAGTCTTGAGATGAAAAATGAGCAACTTTTTCCATGCCACAGGCTCAACACCTCTTCATCTCCAGCACTACAGCCTGCGTGGCAGACCAAGTCTGTATAGCGTGTAGCAAAGTATGAACCAAAAAGCAAACGTGTCACAGGATGGACTGCACAATTAATTTGCATTTTCTTCTCCTATTACTGCTGCTTTTATGCGGGACGTGCTGTTTTCCATACAGTGGATAGCTGTTCTCCTGTGCACTACCAACCATGCAAACCCAAGTTCCTTCTATCCCCAAATTCCCCATCAGTGCTTTCCAAGATGCAAATGTCCTTCTACTAATAATATAATACCATAATATATATATATATATTTTTCAGTATAGATTATCTAGGTTTTTTTTTACACCTGTGATAATAATGTACTACAGCAATAATACTGTGGAGATAAATAATCAAATAACAGCTCACGTGGCACTGAAAATACAAAATACTCCCCCTGAAATGAAACAAAAACCAAAACAGATTTTTGCTGTGCTGGTGTTGGCAGTGGTGTTTCTCCCGTCTTTAATAAAGTCAGTATAAACTCTAAGGCCTTTTTTCTTTTCTCCTATAGTCGTATTCAATTTTAACATTCCTCCAGCTTGATGTATTTGATTAGGATTCTTTGTACATCGTTTCAAAACATGATTCTACCTTTCTGCATATTTTCCATCATCAGAGAAGACAAATCCACTTCATTAGAGCTCAGTTTTAAAAGAGTTGTTTTTAAAACCAGTTAATTCATTCACACAGATTACTGAACAATCTAATGGGGTAAACTCCTGACATTAAACTTACAGCCTTAAAGAGCTCTTACTGTCCTCTTTGAGAAATGCTATTTGGGACTGCAACATGCCTATGACATTTATTAATCATGTATTAACCCTTTTTCAGTTATTAATACAGGTAAACCATAATATGAATCATGCTTAGAAATGCCAAGGCAAGGAAGCCCAATCCCATTCTACACAGTCTCAAAGGCACGGAAACATTCCCCTTTTTGCAGACTGTTTAAAAGTGAATCATAACCATTTGCCTCAGTGCAGCAAAATAAAACTCTAAAAGTCCTACTAAGCCCCAAAAAGCTGTACAAGGAACAGATTGAGCAAGTGCACCTGGGGATAAATACATTATGGACTTAGATCCATTATCACACCTCTTCTCGTCACAGCCACTATCCGAACCCCACAGGAAATCATTCATTGAGACGCGGAATGTCATTTTAGTTGTAGCATTAATTTCCCAGCTGCTGGTAAAGATATATTGTGCCCCTTCACTGCGTATAAAAGAAAATGAACACAACTCCATTTGATAACTTCGCTACTGGATGTAGGTTTTATTAAGGGCCAGGAACTCTGTCGTGTAAATGTTAGTAATGTGCATGTTTCTTTCTAAAGATGGGCCCTTTGATTTTATTGTCTCTCCAAGCAGTGAATAACATGCATTGACATGCTGATGAGGAGGTTCCAAATGAAGAATATGGCCATAACTAAAATGATATTACTCTGTCCCCTCGAGGGAAGGTTTTGCTCTCAAATCCCAGCAGGAAACACGTGTGATAAAACTCAGTTTGGGACATTATCCACCTCATGTTTATTTACTTTTCCCTTTTATATACATATATAATCAATATGAAAATTGAGCCAAATGTATGTAATACCACATAAAACCAACAGTTTTCTCTTTCTCTTTTTATGCAGCAGATTGAATCCTAAAAGCTTCTACCAATCTAAGCACCACGGAGTGAGATGGGGTTTTTTGTTGTTTTTTCTTATAATTGTAATGCAGATACAAGACAGAAAATGTACCTGGTAGCAGTATGCCATCTGATGCTTTTGTTTGATTCTCATGGCCTGGCAACTGAGTTAAGATGAGGCCTTTAACAATCTAGAGATCTTATGTCTTTCCACTCATAACACAGCCTAGAATGAGTAGGCTCAGATTCAGATCTTTATGCTCTATACATTTGAATTTGATGAGATGAATCCTCAACATATTGTCCAAAGGAATTATGCCTTTGCAGCACAAGATCTGGAACTATGGTTCACACAAAAGAGAACCATCTCCTATTCGTAGATATAGTCTTATAAGCATCTATCAGGTTTTTGTCTAGCTGAAAGAAGGCGCATCCATACATCCATCTGACTGGAGTGTCCTCATCCTGGACCTATGGTATTGTAACACGCTTGCTATCTCAGCTAAAGCTAGGTAATGATCTTCAACACTAAAAATTAGTTCATGCCCAGATACAAACATTACCTTAGAGGAATGTGTTCTCTGAAGTGTAAGGACTGATTCTTCTTTTTGTATTATTTTTTTTCCAATGAAAATATCTGGGCATTTTAAAAAACTCCCTGTAAATGTGTCTGTTAGTTTTGCTTTTCTCTTTGCCAGGTCAGTCTGTCAGATGTATGCAGAGCTTAGGCCAAGCTTCACTGTCCTAAACAAAGGGTTTGTTTTCACAGTGAATTTGGAGAAACCTAGTGCCGTCTTCTCATGAGAGGTTTCATATCAACCATGAATACTCAACTGCTTCCTTTTTTGTGGGACCACAGAGCTCCTGACATATCAGAATGAGGATACCAGAAACTAGTTTATCTGAATGTAAAAGAGATCAAAATAGGACATTGTTTTCACCCAGATTGTCACTCTGATCTACCTGGTCAGTCAGTCTCATGATTGCTAATACAAGACCAGGAAAGGAATAAGAGGATTACTCCAGAATTGCCTCTGAAAGAATTACTCCTTTGATCAGTTACATGGAATTAGACTAGATGGATTTGTACTTGTCATTACATCATAGTCTTAAAAACAACACACAATAGAGCCTGAACAATGTCTATTTTTATTATGGACTAATGTATTTTTACTCTATATCTTTTTTACACTGAAGTAGAAATATAGCCTGGCAGAAGGAAAAGGTGTCAGATAATCTGTGTAGTATAAAGGTACTCATACTGAAACCATACAGCGTGGCTGATGAAAACACTCACTTAGCCAAACTCTATATTTAATAAAAAGTCAATATTAAATCATCCAATTAGCCCAGAAACTACAGGGTCATCAAGACCTTCATGGTGCATTGGGGAAAAAAAAAAACAAAAAAAGGAAAAAAAAAAGGAAAAAAAGGAAAAAAACCACAAAAAACACATTCATTACTTCAACTTCATGTAGAAAATTGGCAATGTAGGGGAAAGAGTATTGTTAGGAAATCAGTCATCCATACACAAGGTAGAATAAGTGCCTAACTTATTCTAACATTAAGGTTCTCTTTTTCTAAACAAACAAACAGACTATACTGATAGTAGTAGTTCCACTCTTTGAAAATATGTATTCCATATTTACAAACTGTCTTTGTGCCAGAGACAGGGACACTCACCTGTGAAAACGCCCCATCCCTTCAGTTCCAGGAACTGGGCAAATAATCTTTTTCAGTCTGCTCTAAGAAACTAGAATTTAAGTAGTTATTTGGCTAGAATTGGAGAAGCATAGAGGAGCATTGCAACAGCAATCTTCCTGGAAGGCCAAAGCTGGCTGAGCTCCTACAGAAAGAGAGAGGAGAAAAGAAGTTGGCAGGAAGGAATCTATTTGTGATGTATATTAAATTCAGGTGCTTGGATTCCAAAAATCAGGAAAATTTATGTTAACTGAATGAGCCTCCCAATACTTTGTAGTATTTTTTCAGCATGTCAGGAGCTTTATGGCTTTGGGGATATGCAAATTAAGCCTTCTTCCATCTGTCTCACTTGAGAATCTTGCTTTACTATGTATCCTCTGAGCACACTTATCCAGTGATTGCCTTTAGCTTCACCTTTTTCCATTCTCCCACATTTTCCACTCTAAAACCTTCTATTGTCCTCACTCTGGAAGCTAAGAATGGCTTCTATTTCTGTACTTTTGTATTTCCTTTCCCATTACTAGAACTCTCATTTTTTTTTCTCAGAGAATGAAATGTGATATTCCACAGATTAAATTGCATACTTCACATGGAGGTTAGTGACATGGTACTTTCAGGCAAAGGACTAGGGAAAAGGCTGCCGAAGTGACCTGCCTTCTTCAGTATGTGTCTTCTATTTGCAACGATTTTATAACGGGACTCCTGCAGAAATCACAGCCAAAGCATTATATGATCTTTCCTTGTGGCCTCATGTGCTGGGCAGTACCCATAAAGGAATTAAAATCATTATGCTGTGCCATGGACTCATGAATTGCTGGTAGCAGAAGGAGAGTGCAGGAAGAGGGAAAAATAACCTGGTTCTAACACATGGAGCATAAAGGCTAGCATACCCCATCCTAATGTTACAGCACCCTTTGGAATTATGGCTATGCTAGGAAATGAAATGCAATCATGGGCACAGATACTGGATGTGGACTGCTTTCAGTGTTAACTTGCTAGATTGAGCCCTGGTAAACATTTATACAAGAGGTCACTGTCAAACAACAACGTGTAATTATGAGCCATTTTCAATATGACGTATGAAAGTGGTCATCTTGTTTTGGAAGCTCTGAAAGTATGAACCAAGTCAGAGCACGCAAGCTGATCTCATGTGGGAAGTGAGAAAAGCCTCATTTTCCAGCTGCAGTTGCACACATCGGGAATTATTTAGTACCTTTCTCTTTTAGTCTCTTCAGTCTACTCAGAGCTAAAGAATTAAGGGATTCCTTACAGAGCCAGATGTGGGCTTTATCTCATGTTGTCCAGGAGGCTGTATGTCCAATGTCTGTGCATGGAACAGACATACGGGCCCTTCTAGAGTGAATATTTCTAATTGGAGAAGTTTGAGATCTACTCTACAGATATGACCCCTCGTCCTGCATGTAGACAGGGGCCTGCCAGATGCTGAAGGTGTACAGTATTCTGACTGACACAGAGAAAGTAAATAGAAAATATTTAATTGTTTCTTCATCAGAAGAGGGGCAGCCAGCAGGGAGAGGGAGATGATTGCCCCTCTCTACTCCGCCCTTGTGAGGCCCCATCTGCAGTATTGTGTCCAGGCCTGGGGCCTTCAATACAAGGAGAGGGAGCTGTTGGAGGGTCCAGAGGAGGCCACAAAGATGATCAAAGGGCTGGAGCACCTCCCTTACAAAGACAGGCTGAAGGAGATGGGCTTGTTCATCCTGGAAAAGAGAAGGCAGCGGGGTGACCTCACTGCAGCCTTCCAGTGCCTAAAGGGAGCCTACAAACAGGAGGGGAGTCAACTTTTTGAAAGGGGATGACAGCAGGACAAGGGGAAATGGTTTTAAACTGAGGGAGGGAAGATTTATGTTGGCTGTCAGGGGGAAGTTCTTTATTATGAGAGTGGTAAGGTGCTGGAACAGCTGCCCAGAGAGGCTGTGGATGTCCTATACATCCCTGGAGGTGTTCAAGGCCAGGTTGGATGGGGCCCTGGGCAGCCTGGGCTGGTATTAAATGTGGAGGTTGGTGGCCCTGCCTGTGGCGGAGAGTTGAAGACCCAACCATTCTGTGATTCTTACAATGCAGAAATGTAGGTTGCTTTAAAGGAAAGTCACTGGAAACTAGTATAAAGCATGAAATCACATTTCCCTTTACACACTTAGACTGTGAAGCTCTTCCTCACGGGGTATTGTGGAGGCCAAGTGATGAGTGAATTAAAAAAAGGATGCAACAAATTCATAAAAAATATAAGGATGCCATCAGAGGCATCCTTGTCTCTCAGAATGACTAGACAAGAAAAGTCCAAGAATCTAAGAAGATACAAGATGAAAATGGCTCATTTCTGTGTACACTTCTGCCAGACCCAAGAGAGGCAGAACCTTCTTTGCATATCCATACCTATTCCTTGTCAAAATGACCGTGTTTACACTCTGCTTGAAATATATACATCTCTTCCAAAGGTCTCCTTCCAGATTCTCCACAGTCCATGAATCTGACAGCACTTCAAGAGGGGTGCTCCCTCTTATGCTCAGCTGCCAAGACTGTAGGAAACAGTTCATCGCTGAATGATGTCTTTGGATGTCTTGATACAGCATCAACCCCTTTAATAAATTAAATCTGGTAGCACCTTGATGACTGGATTGCCAAATCATCTCAGTCTGGAAATGCTGTTATGTAACTTGCTGCTCAGGGGAGAAGGGAAAGCTGATATCCTGTGCCTAAAAAGAAAGGAGAGCCAGATCACAATCCCAAGTCTGTTGGTTGCTCCTCATAGGCCTGTTATACCCTGAATACTCCTTCCTACTTTGTTTTTAGCTCGGAGGCACTGTCACTAACCTGCAGTCAACTGGAACCTCTCCAAAGGTGTTTCATTATGGAGCTGTCCAGTCAAGATCACGATTGTCACTCATGGTCTGTGATTGAGCAGGGAGATGAATCTTGGATACCCAAGCTCCAAGTAAAAAATTAATCTACTGGTCTTTGATTTATCATTAGCTTTATACCTCTTCCTGGAAGAGATTGCACTATTTTTATTGTTTTGTCAATGTTAGATAAACTGTAACGAGTTTAACAATCCCATTTTAATTCAACCACAGCAAACGTATGTCACTCCCCAGTACAGGAACTGAAACTGATTCATCTGTACTTAAATCAGGGTGTTGCTCAGTGTGACTGGAAATCAGATGTACCATGAAGGATGGTTTCCCATTCATGGATTATAGAGGGTTTTTTTTCTTACTTTCATTGTCTCCATGCTCTTCCTGCCCTCACTACAAAGAAGACTGATGTGTTTGTACAGCAGCTTGCAGTCCAGAATACTTTAAAAAAAAAAAAAAAAGTGTTTTAGATTCTGGCCTTCTGCAAAAAATCAAGCTATATATTGGTTATTTGTGTGTAATTACTCTTCTAGCGTCACTGCCTGGGCACAAAGACCATGTTAAATTCTTGAAAATAGAGTGTACCATTTTCTGAGCTATTTCCACCTTTATCCAGATCTTTAACAATGATGAGCTGGTGGGAAAACGCATTCAGTAACCTAATTAATTACAGAGTGCTGTATTTAGCCAGATTCAACAAGTTTAGTGCAGAAAAAAAAAGAGGAGGGAAAAAAAAAAAAAAAAAGCAAAGTTGGAAGAGAAGGAAAACTGAATTCTGATTGCCCTCCCATTGAGCGTTAGGGATAGCACCACTAACTATACATCAGTCACTTGGAAATGTGAGAGCCCTGTAGCTTGGCCATGAACCCAGAGCTGCCCTTTGATAAAGCTCGTGAAAACGATCTGAGGCAGTTTCAGTATTTTTCTTACAGGGAAAGAATTCAGTCTTCCAGTTTCTTGACACGTCCAGTGTTTTGGGGCAAAGCAGTCATGCTCAGCTACTCGTGTGCGCAGGATTGCCTGAATGGCAGTTATTTCAGTGAGAGCTGAAGATCTTTGAGATTCCAGGCCTTGGTTGCCTTAGCTCCTCAAATATAAAACCAGACACAAAGGTACTTTCTACCTCCTTGGGCTGTTTGGATAAAACTCTTGAGCAGACTGAGGTGCTTACATGTTTAGTACAGACTTTCAAGCCCCTAAGATAGGCAGCTAGTATAGACTCAAAGTACATATGTTTGATTTCTACAGCCTTGCAGACATTTGCACCTGCGTAAAATGAGTGCCAAATAAAACTAAAACTCAGAGTAATACCATTTGTGTAGACTTCGTACAAAGACAAATGACTGCACGAGCTGCAAGGCACTGACAGCTGAAAACATGGGCATATCTCAATAACCGGGAGCCTTGTAGACGTTGATTATTAATAGATCTGAAGACTCATCTCAAAAATAAAGAATTTATTTTCCTCATAGGTATATGTTTTTCTTAAGGGGAATGTGAGCCTTAATTTTATTTTGCTAATTACTTTTGAGGACTGTCAGTTTTCTGCGTCCTTTTTACAACATATCTTGACGGTAGCTGTCCTTCCATTAATCATCCCGACAGGAATAAATATTCTCAACGTAAAAAATATTACATTTTACCGAATATTTTTTTTCTATGTTTATGATTGGGGGGAAAAGAAAAAAAAAAAAAATAACGAGAAAAGTTCCATTTCTGTGTCTTGTTTAACTATTGCCCCCTCTTGTGGTATTTTGGCAGCAATACCAAACTCCAAATCTTGCTGTCAGGATGAGAAAAAAAAACACAGGGTTTAATACAGATTTGTGTCAGAGATGTTTTAAATAAAAAGGATTGCAAAATAAATGGGATGATGTCAGGTGCATAACCAGGAAGGTATCTACCAGCTGTCCCTGTATGGTGAAGAACAACATGGGGGCACATGGCAGAGAGCAGGCAGCAGGCAGGAAAACACACCATGACTTGCTGCTAAAATCAGTATCCATCCCTTCTCGACTAGATTTTTTGCTCTCAAACAGCCAAGTGACATTGTAGTTATGACTTTCCTGAACACACAGCTCATCTGAACATCCTGCCTCTCCTTTCTGTCTTCAGTTTCCCTCTTTTATTCTTAGTATTTTTCATCTGTGGCATTAGTTCTGCGGTTTCTCTTCCAGCTTCTTTTCCTTCTCGTTACCCCTGCGGCCACACAGACTCTCAGGTCCAAAACCATCTCCTTTTTTCTTTCCTTTTTTTTTTCTTTTTTAGTTTATTTTGTTTACCACCCCTGGCTGGTTTATCCATAACAACTTCTTTAAGACCCTCTGCTGATGCAGCACTGATTTTCTTGTGAGATTAATTTGTGTTTGCAGGAGCAAGAAGAAAAATAACGCCAAAATGACCATTTTGAACACCGACTTACAGGATTCTTCACGGAGAAGTTTTTAGCCAGTAGATGTATCTTGTTCTACAGGGATCTCTGTCAACTTCTCTTTTTATGCATTTAATGTTCCTCCCTAGCGATAGCCTAAGGGTGCTTTCACTAAACAATTAATGTAAGGCATCTCCTGGGAACCTAATGGGTATTTAGCAATAAGTTCACTTCCAGTGAATTGTATAATGTGATATTTTGACAATGGATGTAGCGAGGTTCTTGAAAGGTGAAGTTTTCTCCAAAGGAGCAATAAAATAGCTAACAGAACTTCTGATAGCATTCTGTGGGGTGGGATAGGAGAGAGTGGGTCAGAAGTAGCGGGTAATTTAGCAGAGCGTTATGTGCTGTTGTACAGTGTGTTCTTTAATTTTAGTGTCATCCTGTAAGAATGTTCACTTTCGCTAATACAATGTACAAGTCGTAATCTATTAGTGAAAATAAAATTCGCTGTGACATTTGATATGAAAGCCGCTAGCAATGAAGGATGTAGTACTGCAAGTGATATTTGTATTATGTTAATAAAAAATGATATTAACATATGAAACTAATACTAAGCGGAGAGAAATGTTTAATAGGAAGGCTTGAAATGCAGAAAGTAACATGAAATCTGCAATCTGATCTCAGAGTTCTGTGTTCAGAAACACACTGACTGAGAAGGCTGTAGACAGTAAGTTTTTTGAAGGATAATTTTTGTATTCCTGTTAATAATAATGTCAACAGCTATCACAAATATATGTATGTATATATGCATAAATTCAGTAACTTAGGTGTAGAAAAATAGCTTTTAAGTGGAAAAGGGAACGTAGGGCATGTATTCATAATTGTATATTTTCCTATTGGAATTATTCTGAAGAAAACTGAAATTTCAAAGATGTGCTGCAGGTTTTGATGGTGTTCACTGGTAATGTGAGAGTATTGGAAATGAAAAGTAGGTAGAGCAGATTAGAATTATGTACACAGCATTTTCCCAGGGATGGTCTTCTACGGAACTGAGCAGGCTACAATTTCATTAAAATAATAACTTATATATAAGAAATTGCATGAGGCCATCTTTGCTCCTTCTATTTTCTTGCAAGTTGAAGAACGATGGTTTGGGGTGAGGGATTAATACTGTTGGGGGTTTGGGGTTCTGCTTTATCCCTGTGATTTTTCCCTAAGAAAACACTATTAGGGTAGAACTGAATTAATGTGAGCTAATGATAGATTGCTGTCACACAAACACACACGTGCACACAAAGAACGTAGCAAGGAGATAAATCTGAAAGGAAAATCAGCAATATTCCACACTTTTCCAAATGGTCTTCCAAAAGGCAAATTTGGTATTTCACCTCGATCTTTCACTTGTCTCATGCAAAAAAGAATGAGCATCCTCAACCCAGTGAAACTGCAAGAAACAAAGCAAAAGCAAGGAAAAAGTTCCCTTAACGCAGTTAGCCCATTTAACCCAGTTTCGTTGATTATACCTTTCCTTCTGCCAATGAGAATATAAGAGTTAGTAGTCGAGCTGGGCTGTATTCACTGATTCTCTGAAGATTTTTGGTTGTGAGGTACTGCTGATTTTATTTTCTTGCTCAAACAGAAATTGGAGGGGCAGTCAGACTCAGACTGCAGCCTATGTAATATCGGACATCAATAGCACCCAGCAAATGGCTCTCAGAGCACAGCATTTCACAGGGAGATGCCTGCTCTTCTCAGGCTTTATGGTGAAATTAATCCCATTACCATCTTTTAAAAATCTATCATTTTTTCATGTATGGGAAAGAGAATATTTTAAGAATTAACAAGGGCATTTCTAAGCAATGAAGGCATGCAGGTTGTCTTCTTTCATTTTTTAAATGAATTACTGCCATTAAAACCAATGTCAAACTTAATATTTAACATTCACTCGGAGAAATGCAATAATTTTATTTTTTATTTTTTATTCCTTCTATTTTTTTTTTTTTTTTTTTTTGAGGGATATATGCGTGGGATTTGTTTTGCTTCCCCAAGTTTGCTTACAGCAACCCTCATACTAATCTCTAAGCTTCCCAAGCTGATCCAAATTATTGTTAAACTAACATATGGTCAAAAGAACAATAGAGAGAGGGATAGAAAGTGCAGCAAAGGAAAACAACTGCAGAGGCTTTTTTTTTATGTGTGTGTGTGTGTGTGTGTGTGTGTGTGTGCGAGGCAGTTGCACAGCTATAAAAGTGGCACTCTTATGGCAACAGTTTTTCTTCAATAAAGATAGCCTGAACATTCGGAAATAATGAGGTTTAGTGGTCGAAGCTATAAATAATTGCTTTCTGTGAAAAATGCCCCACTGATCACTGCTGTGCATTGATGCAGTCCTGTTAAGCACACAATTCTGCTGATTTGAACGTGCCAACAAATTTAGACCTTTGCTTTAAAAAGCACCGATGTCTGCAGAACGGAATACAGCAGAGCACTGGCAAGCATTGCCCTTTACAATACTAACATTTCTTAGAATGTATTTTCAGAGTGATTTCTCAGGTTAGCATTGCAATGGACTGCTTTAACGTTCGAAGAGATGATTGCAGCATTAATCCAAATGCTACATGCAAGAGTAGAATAAAATTCATGCCCAGACCCTTCAATCCACATATATACATTTTGCTTCTGCCACTTGGCCTTAATGAATGAATCAAATTTGGAACCTGAACACAGTTTGAATAATCCTATGCTGTAACAGATCCTAAGCTGTTCATTTCTGTTGAGCCGGAGCATAACCACAGTTAAATTGAGGTAAATAGGTAGAATTGCTCAGGATTTGTGTCTGAACATTTCAGTTAACATCAGTGCAAACAGCTTAGGGCTCATTTTTCAGGTGTCCTCAGAAAACAACAGTTACTTCTTAGATCTATGCTTAAAGTTATCCTCTTGAACTTATTTAGAAACTATTCTTTTTCTTCCCCCTCCCTACTTTATTCTCTAGTAAGTGCTAAAGCCAAAATAGAGCCAGGGTGAGCATCAGGCCTATTCCTACCAGTCTTTGAGCGTACCACAACCTACAGCCTAACTAAAGATCTTCCTCTCTGCATGACCATGGCTGCCCCATGGAGCACTCTCACCTTCAGCTCAAATTCAGAAAATTAGCTTAAAAATGTCTAAATTCACTTCTTTAGTTACAGAGGTAATAACTGGAGACCCACTTAACTGGAGAAACTCAAAAGCAAATTTTCTGTCTCTCTGGAGAATGCTCAAAGGCTGTCAGCACAGGTAAAAATGTGAGCAGGGTGCAGGAAGTAGGGTGGAAAATACTCCCCAGAAGATTGGGCTCTGGTCAACTGGTACCATCCATACGCCATCAGTCAGGCTTCAGTGTAAAATGAATAACCAGAACAGGAATAAGATTAGTCAATTTCCTGCTTTGTAGTTTATGTCCTTTCATCACTTGTTGCTTTGGGCAGGCAAAGCAAGGTCAGGCTGGAGCAACCTCTAAGCAAAGTGATCAAGCAGTAGATATCCCTGTTCACTGCAAGGGAGTTGGACTAGATGATCTTTAAAGGTCTCTTCCAGCTCTAAGGATTTTACAGTTCTATAATTCTATGAGAGCAGATTATATTTACATGCCCATAGGTTCATGTGGGTATGCCATAGACCAGGGTGGCAAATCATGATGTTTGGTGCAGAGTAAGTGCCTGCATTCAAATCAGCTGTTTAAACCTCAGGGACATGTTTTAGTGGAGGGTTGTTAGTTAGTTAGGATAGTGTGGTTGGGCCATGTTTGAACTCAATGATCTTTAAGGTCTGTTCCAACCTGAGTGATTCTATGAACATGCCCTGAGGTGTGACCCATCCTAGCTGTGTCATTAGCAATAACCAAGTTAGCTATTACAGGTGCAAACTAAGTGGTACTAATTACAGAAGAACTAAGTGTTGGTGAACAGATATTCCACAGACACTGCACCTTGTTTTACTTCTCTTTTTCGTGATGCTCGTTCAAACATCATCCATGAGGAAATGCTGCTTTGTTGGTAATTGTTTGACAAATAATTTTGTAAACTTTACATGCCAATGTATTTTGGGGTGTAACTGGGTTTTGCTGAATAATTAAAAAATGCTGCTATTAAAATAAGTAAATAAGCAAAGTCACTAATTAAGGATGCACCATTTTCCATAACTTTTCTGTAATGGTGAATTTTTTTAAACAGTCATCCTCCGTGGAAAGTACTAAGATATTTCCCTGTTTATTATAATAAACAGGGTCTAAATAATGGTCTAATAATATTCCTCTACTATGCAATGGGATTATGAGACATGCTGAATTATGTTTTTATTGTTCTTACAGGAAGGTGAACACTGCACGTATGTGAAACATTACATTTAATTGCCAAGCTAATCAAGAACAAACAACGAGTCTTTCAAAGCAAATTCATGCTCTGTTCCGTCCATTCTTTAAACCAAAGTTAAGTAATTAAAAGAACAAGAAGCATTACTGGAATTAAAATAACTAAATATGTAACCGCAGTTTACAGAGAGCAAGAAGAATCATGTAAATAGGCTGTCCATGTTATATCCTCTTCTTCCATGACACAAAAAGTAAGAAAAGTAATTTCCATACAAAACTTCTGCTTGCTAAAACATTTCATCTGCCTGTGATTTGCTTTTAAAATATAGATGAGCTACTTTAGCCATTAAACATACCATACATTCTTCAGTGCTACTGGTCACATGTTGCTCTTTTTGAGGGAACAGTATTACATACGAGAGCACACTGGGAAGATATTTGCTCATCACATGAAAATATGGGAAATTTTTAAGCTATGTACTTCCTATCAGATCTAGTACTAATAATGCATATCATCTTGTCATAATTAGGCAAGAAAACTTGATCTACCGTGATAATTTTCAGTAAACGTGGTTGTTGGCTGTTAAATCAGTATAAGCAACTTTGAATTTGTGCACTAATACACGTATTAACACGTTTCTTAATTTACTAATGAGGAAAATTGTGGATGAACAGTGCTTCAGAATGAACAGAAAATTACCAAATAATGGGTGCCAGGGAGAACGTAAGATTCAGTGAGAAAATGGGACATGGTCAGAAAACAGGACAAAAAGGATGTTTCTAGCTAAGACCTGAAAAACATATACACATTGCAGGGTGTTTATTTTCCAAAGACAGCTTTCCCAAGATTGCAATAAAAACCTCATGCTTTGATGGAAATATAAAAAAAAATAAATAAATCTGAATGCATTCCTAACTAAGCCTTTTCATACTTAAATCCGCTTCCTTTTCTTTTTGAAGTAATTGAAGACTTTCTGAGTTTCCAGAGGGAAAAAGTCCCACCCTAGGTTCACCAAGACATCAGATCGCTTACTTGAAACACAGGAAGAAAAATTCAAACACCTGGACTGAATCTGGCAGCGCAGAGACAACCTGGGTCTCCCCTGTCCCAGGTGAATGCCTTAGCCCTGGGCTATTGGCTGTTCTCCAGCATGCCTATAGTTGGACAGAAATTCTCTCTTGGACCTGAGAAATCATTTCCTAAGTAAGGTGTGTTGGCAAAGTCATTCTGCTAGAACAATTTTTTGTTATTGAAAAATCATCAATTTCTAAATAAACAGTTATTTTCTTCTGCAGGCTACTCCCTGTGCTTGCAGCTAGTAGTTTATATAAGTCATTCAAAGCTGGAATTAAAAGTCATCGTAATCAGGGCCATGATGCTGATGTTTACACACTGTGAGTAATCTCAGTGCCTTTAAAAGTGCGTGCAAATTTTGACATGAGCAAAGGCTTAATGAGTAATGACTTACACTTTCCTAGTTGAATACTGTCCAATGATAGGTCCAGTAGATAAGGCCTTAGGCTGACAGTAAACACACCAAGGGCATTGTCAACAAAGGCTAATGCTAGCCTAGAGCACTTGGATCTGTTGGGTCAAAGGATAGAAATATGCTCTTCTGGAGGGTGTACTTCTTAAATACTCCCTGAAGGAACATGTCTTTCTTCCTTTCTCTGACTATAGGGTAGCCCAGAGATATCCATCTCTTCAAGCCAAAATTAGCCTTTGTGAATTCTCCCTTTGTGAATTCTCCCCTGCAAATCTACTCACACGTACATGAACAGAAATGCTTTTGTGACCAAAAGTCTCGACAACATCCAAATAATTTGCTCCACCCTTAATGCCACTGTTGTCCTTTCCAAAAAATCCTTATCAGTGACGACGTAAAGGCAAATATTACCAGGTTACAATGACTGTTACCTAGTCAGGACCACTGTGTCTAAGTCAGTTGGGTTGTCTTGCAAAAGGCACATGCAAATTCAAAAAGAGTTATGAAAAAGCTAAGATTTGGGAGAATTTAGGGAAAAATATAATCTATCTAGCTGAACAAAAGGGAATTTGGCTGTGAGAAGGCACTCTGGAAACTTGAAGGTAACATCTCAAGTGAAAACACTAAGCAAATACAAAGTGAGCCTGTATATAACTAGAACAAAATATAAACATCAGTCTGGAACCCACAATATCTATTTTGCTCCTCATTGCCACTAAAATGCCATTTTCATTTCAGTATCTGTGTGGGGTTGGGATTTTTGCTGGTTTCTCTTCGTAGTTTTGCTATTCATCCATGTACATTCATCCTTCCCACATAAGAAAGAAATAAAAGAAATTCTGCTCTGAAGTAACACTAACATAGATTTTCAGTTAAATTCCTCTAATCCTCAAGAAACACCATCTATCCACTCTCTACTCCCTTAGTTCTAAAGTCAGTGACTGAATCATAAACATGCACTTCTTCACTGAATAAAGTGTGGACCTCCAAACATTCCTTACAAGAAGAGTACGGGAACATTTTGTACTCATCTTGAACAACTCTGCATGACAGAAGTTAGACACAGCAGACATTTGCAGTGACCAAAAAAGCCAGTTTCAGATGTTATTTTCTTCTTTATTTCTCTTCATTATCTATTTGCATCACAGGCGCTTTGTAGATAACTCTTACTCTGTTAACATTACGCTTGATTGTCATATACTTTTGTTAATCATTCAGTGGAAAAATGATGGAAATCATATTCAGTTGCCAGTTTGATAGCAATTTGCATCAAAACTTTATCTTATTTAATTCTTAGATAAATTGATAATAAAGGAAAAAAAGGAAGAATCTAGCTGATGATTCAGGCAGCTTGGATAAACATCTTCTGCAGGAGGTACTGATCAGATGTGGGATGTTTATTCCTACGTGATGAGTAGTTGATTAAAATGTGAAAATATTCTTCAGCTGGCTGAATGTCAGGTTGTAGAGGGCTGTGATCGGTGACACAGAGGCTAGCCAGAGGTCTGTAGCTAACAGCATTCCCCAGGGATCAACACTGGGCCCAAAGTTGTTTAATTTATTCATCAGTTACTCGCATGAAGGGACAGAGTGCCTCCTCAGCAAGTTTACTGACAACACAAAACTGGGAGGAGGTGGGTATCAAGAGGATGGAACCAGATTCTTCTCATTGCTTCTCAACCATAGGATGACAGGGAATGGGCCTAAGTTCTGACAGAACATGGGGAAAACAACTGTACTGTGAACATGTCTGAGCACTGAAAGAGATCACCAGAGTGGCTCTGGAGTCTCCTTCCATGGAGATATCCAAAAGATTGTATGGACACAATCCTGGGTAAAGTACTCTACAGGAAACTACTCAAGCAGAGGGGTTGGACCACAAGACCTTCAGAGTTCTCTTTCAGCCTCAACCATTCCTTGATTCTGTGATTCAGTAAATGCCATAAATTAGGGTTTTGTCTCTCTGATGGCTAAAGTGTGAAAAAAGATCCAAAATGAGGCACGCAAAGAAAACGTATTTTCTGGAGACATAAAATAACTGTAAGAGTGATGTGTTTAAGACAGACAAAATGCTCACAATATCTCCAAAATGCCATGCAAACAAAATATTCCCCTGCATATTCAGCCCCCCTTTAGTGAAGAGAACCTCTAACTCTGCTCCAGGAAAAATGTAGATAGATAGGCAGACAGGTAGCTAGATGACATAGTTAAAGGCAGATTATTTTTCTAGCCGTCAACCCCACACACTCAGTGTTAGAATCCAAAAGGCAACCTATGCTCTTTCCATCTCAGGCATCGTCAGAAGTGACAAGGTTTCTGAAATATTGCAATTGCTGTCTGAAGTCAGTGATATGCTTGCCACCAACTTTATGGGAAGCTGGGTCATCCTTATTTAACAATTCAGCGCATGACACTGGTGCCAGCTCACAGTTCTCAGAAGCAAGTCTGGTCTTCAGGGCTGTGTGGAATCAAAGGCATTCAACAATTAGGGGGTTTGAGACAGAAACACGATAAAAGGCATTGAATATTTGCCACTAAAACCCACCAATTATTAACCAGTACAATGAATCACAAAAAAAAAAAAAAAAAGGAGACTTCAGCTCTCCTACTCTGCTTGCCCTCCCTCCTAGGGGCAGAGACATGAGCTCACAGTACTGATAAAATGGCCAAAGTTACACGTGCTATTTAACAGGTCAGAAAAATCCTTTAGAAAATAGAAGACTGCCTTTCTTTATTTCTTGCCCTCTCACAATAGCAAGAACAAATCCCAGTTCACCTTCATTACTGGCCTCGCTTCACTCTGTGTGCAGTCTGCAGGTTACCACGTTGCCAGTAGCTGTCACCATGATGGCTGTGCAAGTGGTTTGTCTGAAACCGATGTCTCATAACGTGAATTTGCAGGGGTGGTGCCACCATCATTATCCTTTCTCGTGATCTCTCTAGTTTGCATCTGTGACAAGATGACATTTGAGAGGACTGAAGATACGAGTCAGCTTGTGGTTAAACCAGTTTTACTTCATATATAGGTAGGGGACTGGCTGACTCTAATGTTACTCACATGGTTTTGTGCAAAGTATGGGGAAACTTCTCTTTGAAAAATGTGTTGTGAAATTAGAAATGTTAACAAAAAAAAAAGAAAAGAAGTTAATGAATTTTTTTGCATCCCTTTGATAATTTGATGTGTACAAGATTCTTTTGTTGTTAAACACTGGAGAGTTCAATGAGAAGTTGCCACTCACTAGTTTGGCCCTTCATGAATGATTCTTTATCTTGCATTTCTAGGGAAATCTGGAGAATGGGCAATGCTATGTCATTGCTAGTAATTATATCAACAATTATATTCCATTTCTATGTTTTTTGATTTTTTGGGAGGGAGGGAATGGGGGAGGGGCAGGGAAAAATAGTTTGCTTCACCACTAGCTGAGAGATCTGAGATATCTTGAAGGGGTGTTTGTCTTATATTTACTGAAAACACCTATACAAACCTTTTTATTCTTTTTTAAAGGGCTGTGCTCATTGTATTTGTCACAGAGTAAAGCTTTCGTGCCCTGAAGGATATGGAATACAAATGATAAATGAAAATGATATGTATCTTTGATACGTATTTTAGATTTCAGCTTGAAAAATTCTATCTTACAGTCATCTGCTTCTGCTACATCGTTTTTAGTCAGTGACAGAGACAGCTGACAACAAGAAAAAAATGAGCAGATTTCCTGAAGTTTTAATAACTATTTGCATTACAGCCATCTTATATAGAATAACGATTGCTTTAAAATCCTTGTAGTGAAACAAATGACTACATAGCTCAGGCAGGGAGGGAGCAAGGTTACGTTTTTCCAACTGACGTATCAACAAGGAATAAGATCTGCCATGCATTTTCCATGAACAGAATGATGCTTTGGACTGTAGTTTTTCCTAATACGTTCTCTTTCACCATTTGGAAAGTTTGTTCTGCTGGAGTGGAAATCCAGACACTTTTCTGCAGTCTCCAGTATCATTCAGTCAGAACATGGTTTCTGATCCTCCCCCTAAGAAACAGTCAAGACTCTAATGACAGATGATTTAATATGGTAAACTGGCCCCAGTAAGAGATTCTGCAATTACTCCACATAATACTCCTATGTGAAAGGCAAAAATGATTTACTGTTGGAGCAGTATGGAGGTCCGTAGATACACTTTCTGCCACTGGTCAATACAGCAGAGCAAACCAGAGCAAACATAGCCTTTAATTTCTTATGCAACTGTTTCTGCAAAAGTAAGTGCCAGAATTTATGGCTCTTAAGCAACTTTTCTTGTTCCTGGAAGAAAAAATGACAATTGCCATGACTAAGGCTACTCCTAAGTAGCAGTAGGGAGAGGCATTTCCATGCCTTTGGGGCACTTGATCACTGATGCTTTTTGTTTGTTTGTTTGTTTCACCATTTTCACTCGGATTATTCTACTCAATCACCTTGGAATGGCTTTTCTAGTATTACTTTATTCAAATGTAAAACATACAGTTTCCTGCACTGTAGCATTATTTAGTCTATTTCATTCAGAAATACTTGTCTGGTATGTCCATACAAAACTGGCTATCTAGTTTCAACTCATTCAGATAATGAGAGCAGGATACACTGCATATATGAGGGCTGCTCTGAAAGTAGTGACTCCTATTTTTTTATGTTGGCCTATGAAGTCAAAGGCATAAGTTGATGGTATGGCAGTAGAGGCTGAACCTTCTCACCAATATTCTGCTACGTTCTGTTTCATCACATCGTTGTTTGACAGATGGCAGCAGAAGTACAGCCCAACAGAACGGGGTCTAACATGGAAGTGCAGATGAAGCAACAGTTTGTCATTGAATTCTTGCACGCAGGAAAAAAAATGGCTCCCACTGACATTTGTCAGCACTTGCTGAACACTAATGGAGACCAAACAGTGGATGAGTGACATGATGGGTGGTGTGTTTCAGCCATGACAATGGCAACAGTGGGTCATCTCCACTGGTGTAGATTCTGGCAAGAGTGGCACGCAGGCTGTTGTTCACCACTGACAAAATTGAATAGCTAAGGATAGTGACTATGTTGATATATATTTTTTTATTTTATTTTATTTTATTTTATTGGTATCTGACAATTTGCTCTACCAATTAGTGTTATTTTGTTCTTTGTATCTGCTGTCGTTTCCATGGAAATAAGTAGGAGGCACTATTTTTGGAGCAAGCTAGTAGTAAAACTGGAGAGGGTACTGGAGTCTAAGTATAGAACAGGAATGAAAAACTATAGTAAAATGAGCAGTGGTTTATCAGAAAGATGGTGTATGTGGGCATTTCTGGCACTTTAATCTAAAAAGACCATGATTAATATATTAAAGACCAGAAGGGACCACTGTGAAAATTTAGTTTTACCTCCAATGAACTTCAAGGAACTCTATTTTGTGTAGGCTCGGAACTGTTGTAATTGGTATATGTGTTTGCAGAATGTCAGAGTAAATCAAGCTTGATACGAAGATTCCCTAGGTATCTTCTCCAAGTTAGTGTAATTGCCTTTTACTGTATGATGAAGGTTGTTATTTCTCTGTCTAATGGTGTTTTGAGAGCATTAAAAGCAATTAGCATTCAGGAAAATGTGTGCAAATAATCCGTTTGTGTTGACTCATGTTGCTTGGTTTTATATTCTTGTTTTGTATTTCCAGTATCTGCTTGTTGAAAAGAAAAATGAAGATTAAGACAGGGCCTAGGAAATCTGCTCTCAATATGATAACCTAAGAGATGTAATATAAATTACTATATATTTTACAAACAAGATAATGTCATTTAATCTTCTGTTCAGAGAGAAACATTACATCTCTGTAACATTTTATGTTAGTCCATTTATAAAGGATATGAATGCCTTCCACATTAAATCAATAAAAGTGAGTTTCATAGCATTTTGTTGTTGTAGATATACTATTGTCTTTATAATATCGAGCACTTCTACCATCCATGTAATTCAGGAAAATTACTAAGTATCAGCATAGTTGAGAAATAATATCTATGAATTCTTGGCCTTGTTTTTGTAAACTGTTTAAGCACATGCTTGTAGTTAAGGAGAGAAGTGATCCTGTAGAAAGAATTATTCACATTCTTAAAACTAAACAGAAATACTTTCCTAAAGGATAGCCACAGTTTCTGTTCCACAAAGTGAAACTGCACTCCAAGGTGATTTCCATTTTATTTCAGCTACAAGATTTCTGTCGAGTTCAGGGGGACTGCGACTTGGTTCACTGAAGTTGTGATAGAATTTCCTTGTAGCTACAAACAGAATGCTAAATATCAGTCTAGGCCATGCTTAGGTTAGTGGTAAGGGTGACTGAGGCTATTCTGAAATGTCCCTTCTAATAGAGTCCATTGGTCCAATTTCTAAGGAGGACAATTGTCCATGTGAGAACAGATTTTCTCAGAGATCAGGATTTGACTCAAGGTAGGAATTCATTTGCTTGTCTAGAGTGAATGGGGAAAACAGCTCTGATGACAGGGCTAAAGAAAGAAAAAGTCATTTCTGAATCACATCAAACTAAGAAGTTGGGCAGATAAATTATAGCTATCAGAAAAACATCAGGGTGACGCTAGAGTATCAACACAACCACATGTTTAGAATAATAAAATGTAAAAGCCAATCTTACCTGTAAGAAACACAAACTAAGGTGTGCCTACCTACAACCATGTTCAGATGTGCCTAGTATGAGTTGTATGGCTCAAACATAGAACTAATCTTGCAAATAAAGAAACACTGAAGTCAATAAAGGTATGTCTATATCTGTAGCCTGATAGATATGTAAGGTTTTTCAGAAGTGTACCAAGAGTTTTAGGAGGAAGTTTTTCACCCAGAGGATGGTGATGCACTGGAACAGGTTGCCCATGGAGACTGTGGATGCCCCATCCCTGGAGGCATTCAAGGCCAGGCTGGATGTGGCTCTGGGCAGCCTGATCTGGTGGTTGGCGACCCTGCACATAGCAGGGGGTTGGAATTGGATGAGTATTGTGGGCCTTTTCAACCCAGGCCATTCTATGATTTGATGATTCTACGATGATTCACTTTGTAACACCAACACAATAACTGAGACAGAGAGGAGAGAAACTTTGGGGCAAAAAAGTTCACAGTTAAAATTTTGGGTTTGCACCTCTTTGAATATGACCCACTATAATTAA
Source organism: Alectoris magna (assembly GCA_030625065.1). Classification (NCBI taxonomy): domain Eukaryota; kingdom Metazoa; phylum Chordata; class Aves; order Galliformes; family Phasianidae; genus Alectoris; species Alectoris magna. The sequence goes on along the minus strand of CM060562.1, from coordinate 110,354,397 downwards.
AAAGAATTATTTGTCAAGAAATTCAGCTAAATTTTTTCTTCTGTATTTCTGTTTTGTTTCATTGGAACATAGGATTAAAAAACTGATGTTGGATGAACTTCTGAAACATATTTTCTAATTCAATTATTTAAAATTATTGAAGTGAGGTAATTTTTTTTTTGATTGTTTGTTTCTGTTATTATTATTTTGTCAATATATTCCATTTCCTAGGAGAACCAAAATCTGAGTAATTGAAGAAGTAGCTGATAAAAAGACTGGAATTAAATCCACCTTTAGCCGTGTTTGTTTATACATCCCCATATGTTGGGTAGTTCTTTTACTGTCTGTGAACTGTCCATTATTTTGTTGTTTTTATTGTCTTTGTTACTGACTCATTTGGAGCCTCCAGTGGTCCACACACTTTATGCACACCCCGTAAGAGACAGTTCTTGCTTCCAGGAGTCTGCGAGCTAAACAAGCAAGAGATGCAAAATGCAGGAGATGCAGCAATCCCAGAGAGGTGCCTTCCCAAAGTAATGAAAGAACCAAAGAATTGAAACATGGTGTGATGGGATTCTTTCAGAGTCGTGAACAGACTAAAGATCAAGTACTGACTGGATTTGTGTTGGAAACAAGGACTGTGGGTTTGTAACTAGCTGTGAATAGTAACACAAATCCAACAGAGATTCAGCCCTCATCGTGTAAGGAGGCCAAAGATTATTATGGGGGCTAAGCCACCACAGAGAGAATAAAGAGAGGAGGAGCTTTCTGGAAGTTCTTTAAAAGTGTCTGTGTTAAAATAAATTACTAAATTAGTCCAAAGGCCAACAGTGTCTTCTTCACCTCTAGAATTGTTATATCCTGTGAGCTGTCTTCTCTAGAATAATAGAATCATAGAATTGCTCAGGTTGGAAAAGACCTTAAAGATCATCAAGTCCAACCCCAACCCAACCATCCTACCCTAACTAACAGCCCTCCACTAAATCATGGCCCTGAGCACCACATCCAAATGGTTTTTAAACACATCCAGGGGTGGTGACTCAACCACCTCCCTGGGCAGCCCATTATAGTGCTTATCAACCCTTTCTGTAAAGAAGCTTTTCCTGACATCCAACCTAAACTTACTACTAAAGACTCTAGCTTGAGTGTGAACATAGCAGCACACAGACTAAGCTTAGAGAAATGTCCAAATGCTTTTTTTCAGCCTACTGCCATGCTACTGTTTGGATTTCTCTTTCTTTTTTTCCTGATGCTTCTCTGTCATACTTTGTCTGCAGCTGATAATGTTGGAGCCTGGGACTCTGGAGTCCTGATCTGTTTTTTTGCCAATGATCCCCAAATTTATCTCTAGACAAAAGGCATTACAGAGTGGGTTCCTCTCTACTGTTGCAAGTAAGGGGGAGCATTTATATGTGGAGAGATAGTAACTTCTTTTGCCAGCCAGTGAACATAAAAACTTGTAGATGTCTATTTCTTCACTGAAGAGAGGCCTGTAACGATTATTTTACTACTAAAAAAGGCAGATTTAAATACAAATTTAAATATTTAAAGTATTATTTAAATGTTTCAGCAGTACTAGAATGCCCTATGACAGTGTTACTTACACCAAAGTGTGAGATGGCCAACAGCACCAAGATTGCTGACTATGAGAGTGATTTTCTTTATTGGAATGGTAGTAGATACTACTTTGGAGAACTGGAGACAGCAGCTCAACCTACTATGGTAATCCCTAAGCTCTTTATGAATAGGGAGCATACAGTAAAGTCTCTTCTCCAAATCTTTTCCACTCACTTTCCTTAGCAAATCAAAATTATAATGCTGTGACAAGGAACACAAGTCTATACAATGCTGATAAGGCCTCAGAAAGTACAGGCCACAGATACATGAACAGAGGTTTAAAATTTCACAGAATCACAGAGTTTGGAAGGGACCTCAAGAGGTCATTGAACCCAAACCCCCCTGCTAAAGCAAGTTTTAATTAGTATTTCATAAATATAATGCTGATTTTTTTTAATATATTCTCTCTCTCGAGAATATTGCTTAGATTAGATGATGAAGATGTTTTGATCTTGAATGTCATGGTCATCTTACTAAGATAATGGTAAGTTTAGGCTGTTTAAACAGCGAAGATTTTAATATGATCTTTGAGTCATATGCCCTCATTAGCATTGCTAATTAGGAAGTGCTACTCATGTGAGATGTGTGAACAACGAACTAAACCCAAATATAGTGTATATTATAAAAGGAATGTTTGGCAAACAAAAATAACAAATAAGGCCAGACTCTATTTAATCTCAGTCTTGTCTGATTGTCAACACATTGTCTGCTGTAAACAATGTTTGTGGAGAATTTCAAACCATTTGCAGATCTGCTTTTGAAGATTCAGTTTGTAATGTGAAAGTATTTGCTGTGCAGGTTGAGCTAGCTAATCTATCTTCATTGCCCAATGTCAGTCTCCAGATAGTTACTTTTTAGATATTCACTGTTGCAGTATGTTGTTAATAATGTAAATCTGTTGCCACTTATTTTAGTATCATGTGAAAGAATCGTAAAAATATGAGGAAGATTAAAGTTAGGCACGAAAAGTGGTAGAAATCTGAAGAAATTACTTTTGTCAATAAGGATTCTCTTGGCTTAAAGAGTTAATAATAATAATAATAATAATGCTCTCTAACTCTATTCTACCTATATCTATTCTTAATGAATTTTTGGTTGCTTCTGAAAATTTACTACGGAATTCTCAATATTTTCTTAAGGTTAGTGTTATTGTGTGGTTAAGCATGGGATGGAAGTTTCTGTACTTCTGTGTACTGATCACAGAAACATGAAAATACGAGCAACATGATGGAAGATCAAAGAAAGCCTTCCAGATCAGTCTAATGTGTGCCTTACTGGTGTGAAAATTGAGGTTCAGTTCATTTCTTCTTTCAGACATTTTTTATTGTTGGCCCTGAAATGTTGTGCTCATTCTGACTCTGATAGATCTGGTGTAAGATGCACGAGACTTGTAAATTACAAAAGATACAGAAGATAAATGAGAATTTGCCAGGGTCGAAGCAAGGCTTGGAAGGAGGAAGCAAGTCACAGAAATCATGTAAAATAGCTTGGAAACTGGATTTCTAAACAGTAGGAATTTGAATTTTTAATTTTGATTCAGTTTGAAATCCAATTGTGAAGCAAATGCTTTGGTTAACAACTGGATACACAGCACAATTTAAGAAGAAAACGGAAGAGGATGGATGGACGTGGTTACAAACATATGAATCGTTAAAAACAGATGAAACATACAGTGTAACATCCCAAAGAGCACGGATGGATTTGCTGTACTGAAATTAGAACTGACCGAGACAAAGAAGGCTATTCATTATGATGCATTTCAGGCTCCTCATGATGTTTAGCCAAGCACAGTTCTAAAGATTAACACAAAATATCTAGGCATCTTTTTCTAACAGTAGATAAGGAAATGACTATAGAGCTGCTTTTCGGAACACCCACTTCAGATGCCTAACATTAGCTAACACACTGAAGTCACCCTGGGTTTCTGGAGTGTGTAGTTTGCTACAGCCACAACTTGAACTCTTCAGGCTGGAGAAAGCAAGCAGAGTGCCTTTCCACACTGACTTTCTTCCAGAATACATTTTGCTCTGTTTTAGATGAAACCAGAAGAAGGAAGGAAGAAAACACACAAAAGGAACTTCATTACACAGCCTGAAGTTAAGCTGAGAGACCACTTACTGCAGGATGCTGCTCATGTTGATGTTCTTTACGTTGGCTTGCCGGGAGATGGGACATATTCATAGGTTACTGAACACATCAAAAACATGTCTGGCTTAGAGAGTTCTGAAACTACAGATGGTTGGAGGCTGGGAAAGAAGCTGGAGGAAACATGATATGTTTGCCCTGTTTTTATGGCTCTTCCCTGGGCATCTGCTTTTTGGCAGCTGTTGGAAACAGCATGCTGAGATAGATGGTGAGATTCAGTAAAATCTCTCTTCTGTTTTTATGATCTTAGTGGAACTCGGATAGAATAATCTGACTGTGAATAAGCTGAGTATTGCATGTACTACTGAACTGTTGGAGGGCAGAATACCCTTATATTTATATATAAGGGTATATATATACCCTTATATATACCCTAATAATATACCCTTATATATACCCTATATATAGGGTATAATATACCCTATATATACCCTTATATATACCCTTATAATATTTAAGGTGTAGTTCAGACTTATCTAATGTGGAAAATCACATCTGCCCTTAATGGAAACAGACACATTTAGGCTTGATTTATTTGACCTACATAATTGCTTTGCTTTTGGTGAGATAAGTTACAGCCCTGAGATAACTATTCCTCTCCACTGATCAGAAAAGGAGCCCAGAGTGAGTAGTACAGACGTATACCTTTACATTTCAGATTTCAGCATTACCTCAGATTAGTTCTATCTATTACTTTTCCAGTGATTTTGAGGTATTTAAGTCTTATTTTGAGAGAAATGGAAAAAAATTTAACCAAAAGACAAACAAATCACTGATCCCCTCCACCCCAAAGAAATCTGTTTCAGCCCACAGATGATCCATACTACAAGATGAGGTAAAACCTCCCTCCAACAGTCATGTAGACAGAAATTTCACAATCATGGAATCACAGAATCACAGAATCACCTAGGTTGGAAAAGACCTACAAGATCATCCAGTCCAACCATCCACCCATCACCAATAATTCTCACTAAACCATGTCCTTCAACACAATGTCCAAACGTTCCTCGAACACCTCCAGGGTCAGTGACTCCACCACCTCCCTGGGCAGCCCATTCCACTGCCTGACCACCCTGTCTGAGAAGTAGTATTTCCTAATGTCCAGCCTGAACCTCCCCTGGTGCAGCTCGAAGCCATTCCCTCTAGTCCTATCATCAGTTACACGAGAGAAGAGGCCTACAAACAACCTCCCTTCAGGTAGTTATAGAGAGCAATAAGGTCTCCCCTGAGCCTCCTCTTCTCCAAACTGAACAATCCCATCTCCCTCAGCTGCTCCTCATAAGGTCTGTTCTCCAGACCCATCACCAGCTTTGTTGCCCTTCTTTGAACACGTTCAAAGGGAGGTGGATTGAGAAGTGGCTGACTGGCAGAGCTCAGAGAGCAGTGATCAGCAGTGCAGGGTGTGGTTGGAGGATCCCGAGGGTTGGTACTGGATCTGGTCTTGTTCCACACTTTCATAAGTGACCTGGATGAACAGATAGAGTCCATCTTCAGCAACTTTGTTGATGATACAAAGCTGGGAGGAGTGGCTGACACACAAGAAGGCTGTGCTACCATTCAGTGAGAGCTGGATAGTTTGGGGAGTTGGACAGAGAGGAATCCAATGAGGTTCAGCAAGTGCAAGTTGACTTACACGTATCAGTACAGGCTAAGGCTGACTCGCTGTAAAGAAATTGAGTGAAGTTGGACCTGGGATTCTCAGTGACCAACAGGTTGGTCATGAGGTAGGAGTGTGCCTTTGTGATCAAGAAGAACAGTGGTATCCTGGGGTTCATTAGGCAGAGAGTGGCCAGCAGGTTGAGGGCTGCTTTGCCCTGGGGAGACCACATCTGTTGTACTGTGTCCAGTTCTGGGCTCCTCAGATCAAGAAAGACGGGGAAATGCTGGAGAGAGTCCAGTGGAGGGCCAAAAAGATTATGAGGGACCTTGAGCTTCTCCCATTTGAGGGAAGGCTGAGGGCCCCGTGTCTGTTCAGCCTGGAGATAAGAAGGCTGAGAGGGGATCTCATCCATGCTTATTAATACCTAAAGAGCAGGAGTCAAGTGGATGGGGCCAGGCTTATTTCAACAGTGCCCAAAAACAAGACAAGGGGCAGTGAGTACAAACTGGTATGCAGGAGGTTCCATGTGAACATATGGGAAAACTTGTTCACTTTGAGGATGACAGATGTGGCACAGGCTGCCCAGAGAGGCTGCTGAGTCTCCTTCTCTAGATATATTCAAAACCTTTCTGGAGGCTCTCCTTTGCAACATGCTGTCTGGAAATGCTTGAGCAGGTGTTGGACGAGGTCATCTCTAGAGGTCCCTTCCTAGCCCTATGATTCTCTGATTCTGGGAAAAGCGAGAATTCAAATACATACATTCCCCCACCACAATGAATGATACTTTCAAAAAGTTTCTCATCTCAGCCATCTAAGGAACGAGTTTTTTTAATGATAGATAAACTCCAGCTCCAATTGTAGAACATAGTTCAGCCTGGGTTGAAAAGGACCACAATGCTCATCCAGTTCCAACCCCCTGCTCTGTGCAGGGTCGCCAACCACCAGACCAGGCTGCCCAGAGCCACCATTCAGCCTGGCCTTGAATGCCTCCAGGGATGGGGCATCCACAGCCTCCTTGAGCAACCTGTTCCAGTGCATCACCAACCTCTGGGTGAAAAACTTCCTCCTAACATCTAACCTAAACCTCCCCTGTCTTAGCTATTAGTTCTAGTGCGTCACCACCCTCTGTGTGAAAAACATCTTGCTCTGTACGCATTTCCAATGCAAAATTCAAAAGTCATAGCATATTAAATTGTGGTCTTGGTTTCAGCTTCAATACTCTTTAAAAAATATGGAGAAGAGGTCCTTCCTTAGAAGAATTCATTGATTTGTTCTGGTGCTTACAGGGATGAAGGGCATGGAGAAAAAGAGAGAAAAAAAATGTTTTTGCTGCAAAATAATTTTTTTTCCCCCAAACATAAATGCCATTCTTATAAACCCATGGCACAGAGTGAATCCTCCATACAGATTCATGCCAAAGGCAAGTTGACCCAGCTGTTTTATAATCATTGAGACTGGAATTGTTGGAGCCAATGTAACTAATCCCAGTGCTGTCCATATCTCTGCCTTTGGCTGCAGAAACTGGCATGTCTTGATGATGCTAGTCATGCAGGCTTGCATGGATCCCTGGTCCTTTTTCATTAAGGAATTGAGTTCAGATGCATGGGAATGAATTTACACAAACATCTGGGCTTCAGCTGCCTACCAAGAATATTAATAGCCATTTGTCTTTAGGAAAACAACTTCAGTATACGTGTGTGAATCCAGCATCCTTTTCCATGGAATACTGGCAGAGAGTTTACCATTTTCTTCTTAAATGCCAAACCACAAACCATATCTTTATAATCTATGGATATATGCTTGTAAAAGAGGGATGGATGTGTTTTTCTTGTATTTTGAAACTTTGAGGTCTTTGAGGTCACCAGGCACAGTTTGGCCTCGTAGTTTCAAAACATGGTGGCAACACCTGAACTGTCTACTGAAAATGATATTTGTTCTATGATAGCTCTTGACCATGTCTAGGAATTACCTGAGAGACTGTTAGATGGATTAGGCCAAAATGACTTTTTTATAATTTAATTGTACAGATGATCATGTTCCTGTGTTTGGAAACAAACCAGACCTGATTAAAATGTTGGTGTATGTGTCAAAGAAAATACTTCTGGCTCCAGTAAAATAGACTCAAAGGCAAGAGAAAGAAAGTAAGTACCGCATGTGAAAAAATTAAAACCACAATCTTCACACTCCTCTAGAGCATCCCACTGTCTTTATGTATCTTAAGGTAAGATTTTCAGATTAGGGAAAGGAGGAGATAAAATGAAAGAATGTTTAACCGCTTGGCTTCTGTCAGTCATGTCAGGAAGGTGTCAGATTAATTTGTGTAAGTTACCAGTATATATCCTGCCTAGGCCAAGCTGGTAACTTCTGCTGCAATTAGTGTAGAGGGTTAGGGACCTGCAGAAGGTGAGCCACCTCATCTATTTCAGATACCTCTGCCAAAGAAAGAACCAAATCAACTTTTTGATGTGCCTAGCTCTCTCCATCGGGGTTAAAACTCACTGTAGACCACAAGATCATATTTGAGATACTTTTCAAGATGTAAGATATCTCTCTGGGGCTAGCAGATGTGAGACTTGATGTGACTGAAAATTCACCCTTCTGGACTGCCAGCTGAAAACAAAGTGGGAAGAGACTTATTGAAGATTCAGTGCGGTGGAGATTTATGAAATTATACTCACTCCTACAATTAGATGAAATGATTTTCACCCTCAGTTTCTGACCTGTGTGCTTCAACTGCAGCTGCAGAAAGCTTGCATCAGCCCAAGTCACCCCACTGTCAGGGTTTCTAAAATACGAGGAACGCCTTGGACATATATGAAGTTGTCTCCAAGTTGCACCTCACCATCCCACATCTTAATTCTCTTGGGAAAAAGAAAATAGAATATTTGCATTTCTTAATTCTTTTGATTGTGGGATCTTATGGGTAGTGAAGAGTTTTGTTTTTATTGCTGTGATGGTGGTTTTTTATCTGTGTGTCGATGTACAGCGCTGTTCACACCAGACACCTGTTGGATCATGTCCAGAGAAGGGCCACAAAAATGGTCCAAGGGATGGAACACCTCTCCTATGAGGACAGGCTGAGAGTGCTGGGGCTGTGTAGCAAGGAGAAGAGAAGGCTGTGAGGTGACCTGAGAGTGGCCTGTCAGTGTCTAAAGGAAAGAAGGGGACGGAATCTCTAGGAGGGTGTGTTGTGATAGAAAAAGGGGAAATGGTTTTAAGCTTGAAGAGGGTAGACCTAGGTTAAATATAAGGAAAAAGTCTTTTACAGTGAGGGTCGTGGGGCACTGGCACAGGTTGCCTAGTGTTGTGGTGGATGCCCCTTCCCTGGAGACTCTCAAGGCGAGGCTGGATGAGGCCTGGGCAAACTGTTCTAAATCTGGTGTCCCTGTGCATTGCAGGGCAGTTGGACTGGATGACCTTTAAAAGTCCCTTCCAGCTCTAAGGATTCTATGATTCTACAATTTCACCTGGAACCTTGTAGCACTGCTGAGTGCATTTAGAAGAAAAATGTCAGAGATTACTGAAACTTCGCAAGATAGCATGGATTCCATATTGTACTGATTTTTTTCATTTTTCCCAGTCCAGAAGTTTTAAGCATGTTAAAAATATCAATGTCAGGAAGATATGCCTTTTTTTTTTTTTTTTTTAAACTTCCCCCTGTAGAGCTGTGGTCGGTTCAGACATTCTGATTTTGCAGCTTCAAAAAACAAGAGGTGATTTTGCTTGCCATGGTATTGTACTTGATATGGACTGCCAGGAAATCATTACATTAGGAAAAAATATATATATATAAAAATATCTTAAAGAAGTATCCAGAGAAACTCACAATACTCTGGAAGTAAAAGTGTGATCCATCACCTGAGCCATGCCATTTAAGAAGCCTCATGCATTAAACATAATGGAAGGGAGTAGTACTGCTCCAGTTCAATATGTGACTTGCGAGCTATCACAGGGCTTCTAACTCAGTATTACTAAGAAATGTTCACTGACTGTCACTGCAAAGGTATGCGAGGGAGATTCTCTAAGGACCAATTAATGGGAATGGAAGAGAATTCTGGTAGATTGGTTGCCAGTGGGAGGAAAGTGAGTGGAGAATGGTGAAGAATAATATATGTTTGCAATTTACTTATTAGCCCTACGAAGAAAAGAGGAAAAAAAGGAAAAAAAAAAAAAAGCAACGCATGCCAAAAGAAATAATAAAAGATCTTAGCAGCGTTTGTAAATGCTATTTTAATTATTTAAGCTGGATCTGAATGGGAAGCTTTTTTTTGTTGTTTTTTAAGGGACATTGTTGCTAATCAACTCAACAGCCCTATTTTATGTCATGAAACCACATGTTCTGCCAAAGAAGAAGCTCACTGCTGCAGTTTCTTAAACTTATATCCTTTAATCACAGCTGAAATAATGGCATCTTAACTCTGCCAAGCTCATGTAGAGATTTATTATTTTCCTGTTTCCCTTTCTGTTCATTTGTTTGTTTTTCCACTTTTGCATCAATTTCTTTTATCTGAGGATCTCCAAGCACAATTCAAAGCCTCGTTAATTAAGCCTCACAGTGCCCCATGGGAAGTAGGACTCTGAGTCCTACTGAATTTTATTATTCACCCAGTGCAGTAGTTCAGTTTGATGTCAAAATATTTTGTGATGAGTTGTTGAACAAATTTGATTGGTGCTGCACACTTCCTCTCTTGTTTCCGTTTGTGTGGTTGATGTTGCACCACCTATAGCCTCATAACCAATTTATTCTAAAGCTATGACTGATGTTCTCCATGTAATTGAAAAAAAAGTTTTTTGTTCAAGCTTTTCTATTTTCAGCTCGCTATGGTCTAGCTAACCTGACTCTGACTAAGGAAGGTAAATTATTGTTATTAAAATATAATCATACACACACACACATGGGTTGCTTCAAAAGTAATGCTGCCTGTTTATTCCCATGGAAACTACCACAGGTACAAAGAGCACAACAACATTATTTCATGGAGCAAATTCTCAGCTACAAAACGCTATTTTTCAACATACTCACCACTGTTAACTACACGCCATAGGTGAACAAGAGCCTGCATGCTGTGCTTATCAAAATCAGAGCCAGTAAAGGTGACCCACTGTCGCAATCACCACTGCTGAAACGAACCTCTCACGCTTTACTGTGCTCACATCCAATGGTTGGTTTCTATGAATGCATTTCCAAATGCCATTTGGTCAGATTGCCCCTTTGCTGCCGTCTGCCACATGGCAGCAAAATGTAACAGAATCCTGGTGGGAACGTTCCACCTCTACTGCCATACCACCAACTTCTGCCTCTGACACTGTGGATCAACATAATAAAATAGAATATGCTACTTTCAGAGCAGTCCTTGCATAAGATATATTTCTTGCTTTTGAGCATGGCAAACCAGAGCCAAATTCTTCTTTCAGACATTATTTCCTTCAGTCTTCAGAGAACAGCTTTGTTGGCATGCTAATAGGTGTCACATTGTCCTTTGTTTCTCTAGTGTTAGGAATTTAAGATGAAAAAGCTGTATAGAATCAGTCTTTCTTAGTTGTTGGCAATGATTTATTTCAGTAGGCTTGCCAAGTGCAGTGTGAGGGTATGTGTACATATATATGTGTAAATCAGTTTTCTCTGTTTGGGAATTAGAGTAAAAAATGCAATTAATAAGGAAAGAAGTCATCAGGGAAAATAAATGTCCCGCAGATAATCATGAATGGATTCAATTCAGCTCTCATTCTCAGAAACTTTTTCCTAAGGCAGAAGTTCTTACAACAAAAAGATGATAAGCAAAATATTGACCATAGAATGAAACTAGTCCCTTTTTGAATCTAATCTGCAGAGTCCTTTAGGGAGTATAAACAAATAAATAAATAGTAATAATAGGTTCTACTGTTATTTAAACTGGATACTTAATATATTTTGATATTGTGACGTTTCTGTGAAGCCAGGATTACTAATATTTGGTTATACCAAATACTGTGATGAGGCAAGGATTGTTTCAAGCCAAATTCTCCCACCTCTGCACTCCTGGAATAGGAGCGTCAGTACAAAATATAAAGCTAAACAGTAATTTCCTAAATTCAACTTCTATTTAACCGTAGCTATGTGGTACTGCAACAGCTGTTCAGGTGCGTTAGTACTGCAAACCCAAAGCAAGGCAGCAGTGAGTCAGCACTGCTCTAGAATACCCATACACTATTCATTGTATCAAGTGGTATTACAAATAAGAGAAACAATTCTTTCTGAAAGTCTTTAAATGCTTTATAAAAAATTTGTAACATCTAACAGCACAGTTTCCCCATTTCAGTTGATTAAGGTCAACACCTTAAGAATACCTCTTGAAAAAGCGTATTAACTCTTTTCACTTAATAGTTCGAGAATCCACTTGCTTCGTAAAAGAAAAGCAGTTGGAAGTGATCTTCTGCAACAGGCAGGAATAAAGATTACTGACAAGCACCAGAAAGAATAGATAAGAGCAAAGCTGGGAGAAAGTTTTCTATTTTCAGCTTCCAAAGTATAGAATTGCCAACTTAGAACAGGGTTTATACTCTTTAAATAGAACCATTTGAAAGTCAATTGTTTCGTTTCATCTAAGCAAATATGTGGGATGCCTCTAGAGCATGTCTCAGAGACAGACATCTTTTACACCATCCTAAACAGAAATCTAAAGCATATGAGAAGCAGCAGTCATTCATTCACAATGACGTAAAACTCAATGGTGCCATGGAAGAGGTCTTACAGTGGAGGCATCTCCAGGCCCTTCTACCTCAAACAGCATATTCTACAAAAAGTAGCTATTAGAGCACTCATCAAAGGAGGAAATCTAAGAGTAGGGAAGAGAGTGGCCTTAATGGTGTCCAAGACAGCTGCTGTTGATCACTTACACAGAATCGTAGAATCATAGAATATCCTGAATTGAAAGGGACCTATAAAAATTACTGAGTCACTAATGAATGTCTCTGTCTTAACTGACAGCTGGGATTCCAATATTTCTCACACCCCTGAGCCCCGCATCCCTAAACCTCTAGGTGGGGACCAGAGGAGTAAATCCCCCCCACACTGTAAGGGCAGAGCAAGTCCAAGACAGCCTCATGAGACTGAATGCGTACAAGCTATGGGGCCAGATGGCATGAATCCCAGGGTTCTGAAGGAGCTGGCTGAGGCGGTGTCTGAGCTGCTCTCCATCATATTTGAGAAGTCATTTCTATCAGATGAAGTCCTGGATGAGTGGAGGAAGGGTCACATCACTCCCATTTATAAGAAAGGGAGCAAGGAGGACCCAAGGAACTACAGGCCAGTGAGTCTCACCTCTGTACCTGGGACGGTCATGGAGCAGATCCTCCTGGGGGGCATGCTTCATCACATGAGGAATGAGCGTGTGATCTGAGACAGCCAGAGCGGCTTCACCAGGCGAAGGTCATGCCTAACCAATCTGGTGGCCTTCTATGATGGAGTGACAGCACTGGTGGACAAAGGAAGGCAACAGACGTCATCTACCTGGACTTGAGCAAGGCCTTTGACATGGTCCCCCACCACCACCTTATCTCCAAATTGGAGTGATGTGGATCATCCAATGGATAAGGAATTGGTAGAAAGGCCACAGACAGAGGGTGATGATTAATGGTTCTGTGTCCAGGTGGAGGCTGGTAATGAGCAGTGTCCCCCAGGGGTCTGTCTTGAGACTGGTGCTCTTTAACATCTTCAATGACATTGACGACAGAATTGAGTGCACGCTCAGCAAGTTCGCTGGTGACACCAAGCTGAGTGGTGCGGTTAATACAGTGGAAGGAAGAGATGCCATTCGGAGGGACCTCAACAGACTTGAAAGGTGGGCCCTGGTGAATCTAATGAATCTAATCTCTTTTTCATCGCTGCAAAAACAGCTAGATAGTAGTGGTGGCTATGCTGAAAGTTTGCAGCTGAGAATCTGCTTTATCAAAAGCCATTGTTGTGCTCTTTGTAACTGTTTGTATCAGCTCCCATCTCCCTACCCCTTTCCCTTTTTCCTTTTCCCTTCCCATTTTTGGGGTCAGGGGGCCAACGGGCCTACTGCCCCCCTGTCATGGACATAGATTGCCCTAGATAACTCCGTGACACTGTTGTTGTTTCTATTCAAATAAAAGGACACATTACTTTGAAAGTGACCTGCTACAGGAATCTGGTATGGACGAGCAAATGATAAGTACTACAAATATTGTAAAACCAATAACATAATCATCTTATTCATGCTGGATGCCACTTACAAGCTGGTGGAGGAAATGAAACCTGAAAAATCAAGGGGGAGGAGAGAGACACCGTAAGAAAAGGCAGACAGGTATCTTGAACTGAAATGTCGATTTGCCACAAAACAGACAAAAACTGCTGGAAGATTAAATTCTTTAGGTATATGAGAAATCACTCAGGAAATTGAGGACCTTTACATAACTGAATCTAAATAATAGCTAATAGATTTAAACTGATAATTAATCTTCCAAATATTTAAGAAAAGGTGGGAAGTGAATGGTAGGCAGCATGAACTGGACAGGGAAACTGAACTACCTGGACAGATAGATAAGACATTTGAGTGTGAATATTGACGTACATTGACAGGAATCTCAGATTTGTTGTGATGCTTTAAACCAGATTAACCTGGTGTTCCTATCTATTTAAAGCTAGACAGGTTCTGTTGGTTCATCAGGTAGGCATATACAAACCTTCCCATTCTTTGACTGAACTATTATCTTTGAATAAAACATCTTTCTTACTTTAATCCCAGTGAAAACTCTGGTTTTAGAACGTTTGTCCTTCCAGGAAGAATTGAGGGTGAATCTCGGAAAGAATGGTGGTGAGAGTAATATTATACTCCAGGTCAAATCCTCACTTGGATTTGATCCTCCTCAATTATTGTAATTCTATTAAAGTTACTGGTGCTTTGTTTCAAGAGACTGATTCAAATCCTTTGGAAGTATTTTCATTGACTTCCTTGGGCTTTGGCACAGGTAAAGATCACAGAATCACAGAATCATAGGAGTTGGAAGGGACCTCCAGAGATCATCGAGTCCAACCCCCCTGCCAAAGCAGGTTCCCTACACCAGGTCGCACAGGTAGGCATCCAGGCGGGTCTTGAATATCTCCAGAGGAGACTCCACAACCCCCCTGGGCAGCCTGTTCCAGTGCTCCGTCACCCTCACCGTAAAGAAGTTCTTGCGCACATTCGTGCAGAACTTCCTATGCTCCAGTTTCTGGCCGTTTCCCCTTGTCCTGTCTCCACACACTGCTGAAAAGAGTCTGGCCTCGTCACTTTGCTCCCCGCACCTTAGATATTTATAGACCTGGATCAGGTCCCCTCTCAGTCTTCTTTTCTCAAGGCTAAACAGACCCAGTTCACTTAGCCTTTCTTCATAGGGGAGATGCTCCAGGCCCTTCACCATCTTTGTGGCCCTCCGCTGGACTCTTTCCAAGAGATCCCTGTACTTTTTGTACTGGGGAGCCCAGAACTGGACACAGTACTCCAGATGAGGCCTTACCAGGGCAGAGTAGAGGGGGACGATCACCTCCCTCAACCTGCTGGCCACGCTCTTTTTAATGCACCCCAGAAAGATGTGATGCTTCAAGTGGGAACTGATAGATAAATTATGTTGGTAGTTGTGGGAAATCTGGGAATTATTTGCCATGGAAGCTGTGGTCAAATATGAATCAGAAGAATTAGTGTCAGTTCAAAACTGAAACTAGACCAGTATAAAAAATATAGAGAGAATTTTAATGGTAACAGATGAATCTATTTTGCAAGAGTAAGTGCATACAAAATACTTAACTGGGAAAACATAAGCTTTGTCTATCTCTCATTTTATATGAACACATTCATTTTGCAATTCTCTGTGAATCCTACTGAAACAAAGATGTGTTTACAATGTTACATATTCCATAAAACATGTTTGCTACTCAGCAATCTGCTTCCTTCTCTTAAAATGTATTTTTCTGACAAACAATCATTAAACCTCACAACCACCGTGTGCAGATAAATGAAACTAGAGCAGATATTACCATTTGGTTGACACATTTGTTTTGACATTGTAAAAAGTGTTGCAGATTTTCTTTTTTTTATAAAACTCTTCCTTTCTTTTTTTTTCCTTAGAAACAATAATATGTTCCTGCAAATGCTGCAAAAGATCAAAAGCTGTTCAGATCATATTTACAGTACTAAAAGCACAATGAATGCCCCTGTAAATGACATGTAAATTACTGAACGATGATTCAACTTCAGTCAGCTTTGCAGATGAATTGAAGGACCTTAATTCCACTTTAGCTTAGAAATCTGATTATTCTACTGCTTGTAAGAAATCAGCTTTAATCCTCTTTTAGATGTCATTCAACAGGTTCTTTTCTGCACAAAAGATGTAAGTGAATTTTCCTTTGCAATATCTTTTCAAATTCATTTCCTTTCCACAGGACGTTCTTAGAAATAATTTAAATCTGGCCTATCAAACCCATAACTCTCTTTTTCCATGTCTGTTCAAGAAAAATAGTCATATTTTTCTTGATATCTTAACTTTCAGAATGGTATAACTCTACTGACACAGTTTTTATCCATACAACAGAAACGACATCCTAATTTGGACCCCCCATAACATTTACAGATGAATGTGTATTTAAGAAAGCAAAAGAGTTATCTTCCCTCAGTGTTAAATTTGCTCTGGAAATAATGCATACAAATACATATCCCTATGTAAATCTTGTAGTCCATGTAAAACTGAACACTTTAACAATCTTTCATTATCATTTTGGTTTATTTCTTCAGTTTCCTTTATTCATGGAGTAATTCTCTGTTACACCAAAATGCTTCTAAATTAAGGACTGTCTTTTTGTCACTTAGCTGCACAGTAAATCCCAGTTCCTGATTAAACATATACTTATCACAGGGAAACGATTTTCTATTTGTGAAGAAAACTAAGTGCTAAAAATCACAAGCTGGATGAGCAACATGTCCAATGGGTGTAGAATCAACACATCCTTTGGGAATTGTGCTTATTTGCACCAATGGTGCATCTGTTATCCCAGGTTAGGATGGTGTCATTGGAGAGAAATCTTCCAGACAGTCCATTTAAGCAAGAAAAAAAGAATGTGACTTCACAGACCACGTGGCATTTAAGCACTTGTTCCTTCTGTTCCTTATGAGAGCTTTTCCTGTCTTGATGGCGGAAAGAAAGTGGTCAGAATTTCAAACAGTGCAAAACTGCAAATGAGACGAACTTCCCTCACCATCCACATGAGAAAGTGAAATCCACATCTGAGATAGATCTGTGGCACTACTGGCTTGCAGGTAACAGCAGGAGCAGTGTACTGACCAAAGAGATTCCAGGTGGCTGGGAATTCAGAGACAGGGAGAAGGCTTGTGGGACTAAAAGTGGTCAACTTATGCAAGTGAGGAGGACTTCTGACTTTAAGCCTTACTGGGTGGCAAGAAGACAAGGAAATATCTTTTTCTATACCATAGGAATGTATCCTTCCTTGTAGACAATTCAGGGCCTCTTTGTAATTTTAGTAACTGTATAAACCATGGCAGTATTTTTTTTTACCAAAACAGACCAACCAAGAAGGCCTACAGCTTTCATTGAGCTTCTACTGTCAATTGCAGTAGAAGAAGCACTCTTTATATTGACCTGCCAGTTAGGCTGTGACACAGCAAAGAATCTCAAAAGAAGGTAAAAGGGGGAGAAGTCTTTAAGCAAGTCCTGATGATTCAAGATTTCATCCTCTTTTTCACATTTATTTTTCACCAAGAAGGATGTAAAACTACAAGTATTTATATTATGAGCAGTGTTATGAGCAGGTCTAGATTCCCATTTTCCCAAGCAGTGTACAGCAAAAAATACTCAGCTTTCACTCAGATGATCTCCCAGTACAATGAAATAAGACATAAAAAGAAAAGAAGCGTGTAACACACATGCAAAAGATGAGGAATGTAGTAGTAACTTGGTGATTTGGACAAATCACCCAGAATGTCAGTACCAAAGGCAAGGAGTCGTTGTAGGTCTCCCACATATTGCCCCGAATCTTTGCCCACCCCCACCCCAATCACCCACTGTCCTATAGGCACATGCAAGTACCCACTGTGTCATATATCGCAGCACACATCACAGTGACTTGGAAAATTCTCCCCTTGGTCTGTCAAGCATAAACTTAGAGAGTGCGCCTGTAACACAGTTCTAAAGGCTTTGAAAGCATTAAAGAGCCTGTCTGCTAAGGATGTGTTAAGGTCACAATACCAGGAGCTGCTCTTGAAGGAGAGACATCCTTCTACGTGACTTTGACAACAAACAGCATCCAGCTATGCTGTATAACAGGTGTAAAATACTTGCACCAACATTTCTCTTCCTAAAGTCCAGGGGCACCACTTGCTAATACAACGTAGCAGAAGCCGTTAAAATTCAGCAGCACAAATCATTAGTGTGTCAATCCAGCCTGCAGGATAACAATAAATAATGCAAAGAAGATGCAAATGTACTTCATTTTAGCAAATGGCAACACAACCCTATTGAAAATACCTGCACCAACTTTGGACTGAAAGGGGATTCCTTTCAAGGCAGGAGGTCTTCACATTTAAAATGATTGTGTATAAATATGATTAGCCAACCCTATCTTTGGCCTGATGCTTTCAGTTTGATATGATGTGACCCGAATTTCTGCCCTAATGTAACTCTCTTATCTAGTCTTCATCCAAGCAGTCTCATGGGCAGCTGCGCTTATGCTTTGAATACGAGAAACTATTCTCTGCTTTTGAGGGGGAAAAGAAAGCACAAGGCACAAAAGTCTCATGAAAAGATACCATTTATGTCAAGGGCAGGGTGATATTCAGGCACCCCCTCAAAAAATGGAATCAGACTGGCAGCTCAGGAAGGAACAAAACCTTTAAATCCAGAGGAAAGTGTTCCACAAAATAAATAAATAAAGTAAATAAATGATAGGAATTGATTATAGGAGGGAAAAAAAAAAATGGGAAAAATATAAGAGTCTTTCAAAAGGAAAATGGCTCTCAGGCCATCTTATTTGTGTAAAGCCTTTATTTTTTCCTGACAATATGTGCTGATCTGGATTGTTGATGGAAATCTTAACATGATGAAGTCCCTGGATGTCAGATTATTGTCCCGCTGACCTTGTGCCCATTTTGTCAAACAGGCAAGTGGAGATACAGAATGGAACTTAAGTTCACTCATCTCCCCTGGAAGTCCTCCAAGTGGGTTGTATTATTGATCCTTTCTGTGACTGGGCAACAGTAGTAGCTGATGTCTTCAACTATTCTGAAGTGCATAATCTCTGTCCCATGCTATTAATCTTCTACTGATGGACTTCTGAGCACTTTGTAAGCTGCCTGTAGATGCCTGGTCTGTATGGGTGCCTCAACAGGCTGTCTTCAGAGATGCTCAGGAAACACACTTGTCATATCCTCCAGTGCTGCCTGGATTTGAGATTGCAGGGTCACTAACTGCTTTGATTATGGGTCTAATCATGTTGGCTGCAGAAGGGACTGAAAATATATCTTTTAATGTCCATATGCATGGTGGCTCAATGAGAGTAGTTTGACAGATTGTGTTAGTAAGGTGCATTACTACATGACTAGTCACACCTTCCTGACAGCAAAGCATGGTTAGGATTTCAGCTATAAAACCTCGGAAATTAGAGCCACCACTTAAGCAAAATCTGCCCACTCCATCTCAACCATTAAGCACATCATGTATTATAAAACACTTTAGGATGCAAAAATCCATGCTTAATACTGCAGATTTGTAGCAACCATTCTCAGACCCAGTTTTCAAGGAAAATTTCACTTTTGTGAAATCCAAATATTCTCAAAACAGAGCGGTCATTGTCAAAACTCTTCAGAAATTTAGTGGAGATGTTTAATTTCTAGAGCTGCTCTGCTGAGAGCATTTATTGGATCAGAAGTCAAGTAACATGAACAGTCCATGTCCTCACCTTCTAAACAGTGCTTGCATCACACTGGCTTACTGGGAATAGAGTCTGATTTTACTACATCCATTATTATGACATATATAATATGACATATTATATATGAGTTGCTTGGAAGTTGATGGCAAAAGTGATGTCCTTGTTTGCAGCCTATTTGGGATTCTTAGGAGACTCTATCACTGAGTTCAAATAGGCCTTAATATAGGGAGGGATAGAAACAGTGTCCAAATTAAGTTAAGGAATTCACTATTCAGCAGCTGTGCTTGGAAAGGGAACCCGTCTGCTACAGGTATCTACATCTTTGATCCAGCAGATAAAGGAATGTTACAGAGCTAAGACAGCCAGAGACCACTCGGGTTGTGAAGCCGAGTGATGTGGTCTGGCTGCATTCACACTGTGTATCACCTTGTTATCAGTATCTGTCATTCATATGACTGTTTGTGGTTCTAAGGAATAATTGCTCAGCATGCACATACAAGTTTGTGCATATTTCCATTCAAAGTCAAAATGGAGGTTCTGCTGACACCCCTCAGAACGATGTAACAAACCTTTGCTGAACTAATCAGTCTCAATAGATCCCCTACTTCCATAGCAAGTGTCTAAACCATTGGTACACTCTCATAATTTTCAGATAGTCAGATCTCTTGAGAACTTATCTACATAACATATCACAAGTCAAATGTAATGAATGCTTTTCTTTGTGTTTCTTATTCCAGCAGCCAGAAAGTCTTCCGATCAATTCTCAAGAACACTCTCCTTTCACAATATTCAGGATGACTTATCAGTTAATAGAGGCTGAGAGAGCTGGGTCTGTTCAACCTAGAGAAGAAAATACTCCAGGGAGATGTGAGAGCAGCCTTTCAGTCCCTAAAGGGGGGCAATAGGAATGGAGGAAACAGATTCCTTTGCAGAGTCTGTTGTGATAAGACCTGAGAAATTGATTTCCAACTAAAGGGGGAAGATTTATGTTGCATATAAGGAAGAAATTTTTTACAATATGAGTAGTGAGGCACTGGCACAGGTTGCCCAGAGATGTGGTGGAAGCTTCATCCATGGAGACACTCAAGGTCAAGCTGGACCAGGCTCTGAGCAACTGATCTAGCGGCAGATCATAGAATCATAAAATCATAGAATGGCTGGGGTTTGAAGGGACCCCAAGTTCCAGCCCCTCTACCACAGGCAGTGTTGCCAACCACTAAATCAAGTTATCAAGGGCCTCATCTAACCTGGCCTTAAACATCTCCAGGGATACCTGGATACCTCATAATGTATGTATATCATAATGTATCCCTCTGGGCAACTTGTTTCAGCACCTCACTAGTCTCTCTGTGAAAAACTGCACCCTGACATCGAATCTAAATCTTCCCTCCTTCAGTTTAAAACCATTCCCCCTTGTCTTATTACTATCTACCCATGTTAAAGTTGATTTCCCTCCTGTTTATAATCACCCTTTAAATTTTGGAAAATGAAGTCTCCCTGCAGCTTTCTATTTTCCAGACTGAAGAAGCCCATCCTCACAGGAGAGGTGCTCCAGCCCTCTGAGCATCTTCATGACCCTCCAAAAGTTCCACATCTTTCCTGTGTTGGGGGTCCCAGACCTGAACACACTACTCCAGATGGGGCCTCACTTGGGTAGAACAGACAGGGACAATCCCCTCATGTGCCTGCTGGCCACCCCTCTTCTGATGGAACCTGGGATACCATTGGCTTTACAGGCTAGAAGTTCATGCTGCTTGTTTGTGTTAACCCTAACCATTACCCTGAAGTTCTTCTCAACAGGGTTACTCTCAAGGAGTTCTTCTCCCAGTCTGTACACATACCCGGAATTGCACCAGACCAAGTGCAAAACCTTGCACTTTGCTTTGTTGAATTTCATTAGATTCATAAGGGCCCACCTTTTGAGTTTATCAAGATGCCTCTGGATGGCATCCCTTCCTTCTGGCATGTCAACTGCACTGCTCAGCTTGGTGTCATCAGCAAACTTGCTGAGGGTGCACTCAATCCTATCATCTATATCAGTGATGAAGAGGTTAAAGAGCACCTTTAAGTGTCAAGATGTCAAGACAGACATCTGACAAACACCACCCATTCATTGCAGAGAAGCTGGTCTAGATGACCTTTAAGAGTCCCTTCCAACTCAAATGGTTCTGTGATTAATCCTAGCATAAGATACTCTTTTCTGAATTCAAAATAACTTGATGCCTAATTCCTTGAGTGTTACCCATGTCTCAATCCATAACTATTCCTTGTAGAGCGATGTGTTGTTTGACTCAGCTGGGTAAAATCCAAATTTATTCAGTACTAAGATTATATTTCAGATTATTGTCATATATGTGTTCAATTTAGTGACAGAGAGAGAGCACTGTAAATTTTATTCTGTATGCTGACGTAAAGACACTGGCTGCTTGTTTGTTGTTATTAATTTTTGGTTTTTGGTTTTTGTTTTCTGTTTTTTTGTTTCACTTTCCCTCAGGGCTGCTTATGCTGCTATTTCTAGAGGTTGTTTGACTCAGGGTAGTGGCCAAGAAGAATTATTGTGAGATTAGTTGAAGTCACAGCAGAATTTCCAGTGAGACTTCTGTTAAGGGCAATAACTCCGCTGATGCAACAAAAATGAATGGCTGTGGGTCATTCTGCCATTTCAAAACAGCAAAGTGAACAGAGAACCTGATTGCAGAACTTTCCTCAATTTATTCTTTCCTGGCTACAAAAGATCCAGTCCCTCTTTCTGAGATATAATAAATGCACACAACTTCACTGTTCAATCTTGTTCTTGCTAAATTAAAGGTATTTGTGGAAATGTACTCACTGGCTTAAATGGGACCAGAATTTCCCCCGCCCCCAAAAAAAGTGCATTTTTAGCTATTATTTTGAAAGTGGAATTACAAATGAATTGCATGCCCATCACAGGGAAACTGAGACAAAATGAGGAGATGACTAAAAAAAAGACATCTTCTCCCCTATCTTAAACCTGTGCGATCTATGAGTTTGGTCTTTTTTCCAAAGACAAAAGCTCCTTATCTCTCTATTATCATCATTATGAATAAGCAACAGGCTGTGGGAAGGAATGCCGTGCTCTAATTCATGCTGTTTTGTTTTGTTTTGTTTTACCTTAAAAGTCCCTTTGATATTTTTATACCACCAGACAGCAGCTAGCTCTTTTTTTTTTTTTTTTTTCCTTTTTTTTTTTTTTTAACTTCTTCCCTCTGGACAAGTAGGATATTAATATTATCCCTGTAACAAGCAGCAGAAGGAATAAAACATCTAGGTAAATACTGCAAGTGAGATTAAAACTCTCTCTAGCTTTCTGATGTAACCTTGTGACATAGCGTTTCTAGTGAATTAAACCAAATGTACAAGTATTTAACGACTAATCCTTTTAAGTATTTTAATGCCCCAATGAAGATTTCTTATAGGGAGAGGCAAAGCATATGTGGTTTCCGTTAGAGTCTGCCTGCAGGCAGAGGATTGAGCAGATTGGCTTTTTTTTTTTTTTTCTTCTTCTTCTTCTTTCTTCCTCTCTCTCCCCCCCCCCCCCCCCCCCCCCCTCTTTTTAATTAATTAATATTTCCCTTCTTTTGTTTTTCTCGTTGTTTGGGTTCTTTTGGCGGGCGGGCAGGCAGCACGTGGGCGCGGGGTGCTGAACGGACAGCTCCGCTCGGCGGGGCTGCGGGGGGCTTCACCGGGGGAGGGGAGGGAGGGGGGAGGGCGGGGTGCAGCCAAATCGCAGCCTGTTTCTTGCTGCAAGAAAGAAGAGGGATACCGAACAGGCTTTCTTCCTCCCCTGGGTTACTACAAACAACTAACCTAGCTCAGGGGGCTCTTTGAAGACACTAAAGAAAAGTAACTTTTCATTTCAGAAACCCATCCTGCAGGGCAGCAGGTATTAAGCTGATGGTAACACTCCATGTATGTATCTAAAAATATGTATGAAAAACACACACACACACACACGCACACACATATGTATGGCTTCTTTTGATGTTATTGAACTTCCTAGCCATAGGGAATAATATTTTCTCCTCTATTAATAGCCAGGCTACTGTCATGCACTGCAGGGAGAAAAATCAATGCTCATAGCTATAAACAAAATTGATCTTCTGTTTAAGCTAATCTTTAAGGGTTGCAAATTTAGGGTCAGGGTTAAGGTTACACAGAAAGCAAATGTTCGGATTTCCAACTCAGGGAGATGTATCCACTTTCTATGCACTTTGAATATGAAATAGCCAAAATTTGGGGAAATATTAGTGTGGATGCAATGTCTGTACCACACACTTGCATATGCAGGCAGATGAGACTGATAACAGGACATCAATGTTCACTAATTCGTGTGATGATCAACTGGAAGTACAATAATTATGTTTCTGTGTATTAAAATCCTAGATCTCAGATCTAGCTGATAGAAATGAAAGGTGAACTAATGGCATTGACTTAGCTACACTGATTCATGTAAAATCATGATATAAAATAGCTGTGATAAGGATTGCAAAGTCTCTCCAGAGACTTTGTATATGTATCCTGATACATATACAGATAAATGCATCATTCATTTATTGTATGTGGCATACATACAAAGAGAAGAGATGGATTTTCATTGTGGCCACAGATTTGTTTCATTACGGAAAAGCATAGACATACTTTCTTTTAATAACTTGATCACTGTTAGAAATAACAATGTGAAGGGAAATAATGTCTTCACTCAAGCATCATTTAATAAATGACCCAGTGTCTCTTTTTCCTTACAAATATATAAACTAAAATTATATCCTGATCTTTGCAATCTTGAATACCCAGTTCATCTTTCCATTCTGAACTAATGTTGCTTACTGACGTTAAATGCTCTTCCTTGATTGTTTATGTTTGTGTATTTGTCTGGATCATTGGTTGGTTTAATTTAGTCTGATTTTATTTTATTTTTTTTCCTGCTACAAAATGAAAAATTGTTAAGCACTTGTATGAGATAAGCACACTGTTGAATGGGGTCAGTCAGCTACAGCTCATTGTCTTTAAACAATTCAAAACATGGTACTTCGATTGCAGTCATTTTGTTGCACAATCAAAAGTTGCTGATAGTCCTTGTTTCACTCACTGGTCTGCAAATAATCATTTCCAAGCAGCCAGGCAACATGAATAGAGTAAAACTGCTTCTGAAAATCACATATTAAGTAGCAGTTCAGAAATTTATTAGTTAGGTTGTTCATAGTGCTACTACATACATGTATTTCTCTATAATACTATCACTATATGGGAGAGATGAAAGAAAGTAAGAAGGAAGGGAGGAAAGGAGGAAGGGAGGGAGGAAAGAGGGAAAGAGGAAAGGAGGGGAAAAGGGAAGAAGGAAAGAGAAGGAAAGGGAAGGAAAGAGAGATTTTTTTTTCTCATAATTAAAAAAAAAAAAAGTCTAACTTTCAGAACATGGATGTCAGATTTCTTTTTTCATACCTTTTCTATTACATTTCATATTGTCTCTCTTCATCAGATATTTTAGGCACAATACAAATCCAAATACTTGCTTAGGCCATTTTCCACAGCCCATTGAATTCCAGGTGAAGAATTCCATTGACTGGGATGATCTTTGGATCAGGTCCTCATGTAAGAGAGTGCTTGTCTTTTACTGCCTGACCCTTCTTCCTTCACTCTCATGCTCAGTCCCACAGAGGTCAGAGAGACAACTGGCTTATGCAGGGATTACTGACCTGAGCCGAGGGTGCAGAATGGAGCTCGCAGTGAGCTCTATCAGCACGCTCATTATCAGCCCACTAGTAGCTATTGTCAGGATGTGAATAATGTCTCCTTCCAGAGATACCATTCCAGAATCAGATTTTGCAGACAGGATCTTAGTTCAAGAAATAAATAAATTAAAATAAAATTTCCTTCTCCAAATGAATTTTAATGTTGAATTTTAAAGTAACAGAAATCCCAAAATCTCTTGATTTTATGCATGACCCATTATGATCAATTGGGAAATTAAAATCTGTTTTTAAAGCATAAATACCTATTCCCTTGGTAGTATCTTGTGTCTCTGAAGTAGCTGGCTTCAGTTTTGGGGATACATCTTATGCATTTTAATAGCAAATGCCTGAATACCAAACCAATAAAAAAAATATATCATGATGGGTTTTTTTTGGGGGGGAGGGGAGGTGTTGGTTTTTTTTTTCCACAGCTACCCAGGATTCTTGGGTCAATACAAGTCTCATTTTCAAATATGTTAACAAATATATGTGTTCAGTGCAAATTATATATTACTTAACCTAAATCGAGATTTATTTGAGCTATTCAGAGAGATTCCAGGCTCTTGAGGAAAGAATTTGTTTAAAATATTAATAGTTACACCTAACTTGAAAGTGTTAAAGCTACAAATAACTGTAAGGAGTAAAATAAATCCTTGAAAATGTATACCTACACAGATATCCAGGTGGAGGAAAAGCTATCAACACGGGGCTTTTGAGCTGAGGACACAGATGTCAGTCTTACCTTCGAATTTGCTCGTGTAAGTTTGTGACACAACCTTAATGTCATTTAAAAATATAGCAGTGCTCTGTGTTTAATTAGGTAAGGAAACTTGCTCACTGTTACTGCTAAGGTATAAGTATATGAGCACAGTGGAATACACTCAATAATCCAAAGAACCTGACACTGTATTATTTATTGGAATGTCTGAATTAATTATGGATGATTCTAATATAAGGTACATCTTTAATACATCACAGTCTACAGATGTTTTCATTCTCCACTACCAGAGAGAAGTTTAATGATAATATTTTGCCTCAAAAATCGAAAGGCATCCAGAAAATAATATGGATAATGTCATCTTAACCAGTTTGTGAACAGAAGCATTTCCAAAGGCCTAGTTTAGCTAGTTACATGTGGGAGAGTTTGGTTTAAAACCACCCTGTGGTCTAAGGCTAGCAAGACACGCACACACACATTGAGAAGGAAGGAAGGAAGGAAGGAAGGAAGGAAGGAAGGAAGGAAGGAAGGAAGGAAGGAAGGAAGGAAGGAAGGAAGGAAGGAAGGAAGGAAGGAAGGAAGGAAGGAAGGAAGGAAGGAAGGAAGGAAGGAAGGAAGGAAGGAAGGGAATAATTTTAGTTAGATGCACTAGTTAACAGCCAGATTTTGATCTTTAAACCAGTATTCCCTCCTGAAGAGCAAAATATAATTGTAAACAATTCCCACTGAATTTTGATGGACCAGTATGAAATATCTGTTAGCTACCAACCTTTCCTCTTTCATGGAGCACAGATATTATACTACATCAGTGAGTGGGAATATCAGGTACAACTTCCTACAGTGCTTTACATAATAGTGAGACCTGTAACTTTTATTATTAGCAAGTTTAAAAAAGAAACAGTGAATATTTCTTATGAATCTTCTTAAATTGCAATAACTTAAGGAAAGTGTGAACAGCTTACTAGAATCCAGTGGGAATGGTATTGTTCTTCAAGCTCTAATTTTTTTTTCCAGTTCTCTATCTCAGTCCTATGAAATGCCACAGTTGAAAGCCATAAGATGTCCAAAAATTATTGGGCCTAGAAGGACTAGTTCAAATCTCCATACCACTAGTAGAGGAGCAAAAATTTGAGTCGGGTCTAAGGTTGAAGTTTAAGTCACATTTTGAGGCTTTTCACCATCGTGCTGTTTTCCAGAATCATGTTTCATTGTGCTTGACTGCTAAATTTCTAACCTCATCCTATTTAAGGAACAACAATATGTAGGCCTGTGTTTCTCTTCAACAGTTTCTTAGTATAGAACCAATACTGAAAATAGCTTTTAGCACTGATACTGATTAGGAATTCTTAGATGAAACAGTTATAAATTATAATCAGAGTAAGAAAACACATCATCACAAATTGGAAAAAAAAAAAAAGATAGAAATGTTATCATAAAGAAAAGTTTATGAAGCAGAACTTCTGGCTTCTGCCTCTGTATAAATCTAAGTGCTCAAAATGTTGCTGAGGTATTTGTGATCACTTCCTTTCACAACACTCAAAAGCAGAGCTTGAAAATCATCAGTAACCTACAGGCAAAGAGGAAGTGACTGAAGAGACACTAACGTGCAGGAAGGTGAGGCTCTCATGCTGAAAAGCAGAGCGTAGTTATGTCTGTGATTATAACTAAACATTTATTTTTCTGAACAGCAGAACACATAGATCATAAGAAATTTAATGAATAATTAGGTAGCAAGGAAAAAGAGAGAAATTATTAAAGGAGCCTCTAAAATTATCCTGATTCTGTTATGCACTGTAGTAAATAGATAGTCAGATAGCCACAGAATCAGAACAGGGTTTAAGAGTTAAAAAAAGTGACCTACATGAGTGAGATATATCAGGTAGAGCAAAAAGAGGTCTGGGAGGATTACCTAATGAAGGGAAGAAAGTGTAAGAAGTGTGAGAGTAGCCAAGTTGAGGAATGAAAGGATTGCACAAGAGAGTAAGGTAAACACAGTAATAGGACATTCTTCAATGAGGTCAGTGGAAAGTAAAAATTGCCTCTATGAGATGGCAAGAGCATTTGACACAAGAAGTAGCTTTTGCTTTCAAGAGAAAGCTAGAAGGAGTGAGGGGGGCCTTTTTATTGCCTCAGTGTTTGCAGGAGGGGAGAGAGGACAGCTGCCACAGACAGTCATCATGTTCTCCCCTAAGGGATGTGGTAGAGATACAGAAAGAAATTAGGAACATAGCAATAAAAGGCACTCAAAAAACCACAGCATTGTGTGAGGTTTGGAGGGGTGAAAATCTCAACAGGAGAAGAGAGGAGCCAACCTGGCTTGCTTGATGTGGGTGCCTAAAGGAGGATGGATAGACAGCTTGAAAACGTATAAACAGAGATAAAATGAATGCCTTAAAGCAGGAAGGTGTGAAAGACCCTGATACACCAGAGGCTGTTGTCAAGCAGGGCCAGGTGGAGATGCCTCTGTGGTCCAGGTACAGCCCTAGGAGCCACACAAGATGGGGCCCTAGGCAGACTCCCCAGCTGGATCTCCACCCCTCTACAAGCCTGAGCCAAGAGAGGCTGTTTTCTTGAGGTCTGGCTGGAGAGCAAAAACAGATGGGGTGGGATGCTCAACACCTCAGAAAGCTTCAGGGAAACAGGCAGGAGAGAGAGAAAATGAGAAGGTTGTAAGATCAATCGAGTGGAGAAGATAAAGACTAGGAGCAACTCCATATAGAAAGTGACTCTGTTACTGTGGAATGTGATGCCTGAGGGAGAGAGCAGGGAAGTCACTTCACCAAGACATTTCACAAGAAATAACAGTGCAGAGACATGGGCTCACACAGCAGCCCACTAAGAGTCACTAGGAAAGATGAAAACAATGGGAGTTGAACCTGAAGAAAGGAGGGAAAGATGGTCTCTCATCTACAGTGAATGAATCACCCCTACCTGACTGAGAAGTCAAGTTGTGATGCAATGTCCACAAGCTCCATGGTTCCCATCCTTGCAGAGTGATAAGAGTGGCATTCATTCCAAGTGAGAATTGCTCTGCTTTTCTACACAAGGTATTGATGAATATTGACTCCTTTGAAGCTAAATCCACTCTACATTTCCCACTGACTGTAAGTGATACCAGACACGTGATATACAGCTGCCTTCAAGCCTTCATGAAAGCCTCAGCAAGCAGGAAGTCTAGCTGTTGTCAAAGAAATGACTGGAGATACCAGTTATCCCTTTAATTTTCAACTAATATATATTCACAGCATTTTAATTGCTTGCAAATGCATTTTCTCTGTCCTATCATGTTGCCTTTTGGCTGTTGTGGTAAGGCAGAATACAGATTTGCAAAGGAGGAGGAAACGTGGTGGTGGGCATCAGAGAGGGTCACTGTGTTCATTGGAAAGGGGAGAGGGCAGGTTTCTGCAAGCAATCCAGGGCCTGGATGTCTGTGGTCCTGCAGCTGAGTTGAACCCCCCCCCCTCCAAGATTCTACCCACTTGTTGCCCACAATAGCAGGCTGTGAAGTCCTCTCTCCTTTCTTCTCTACGTGCAAGAGCGAAGGCAGCACACAGCTAAAACCTGTAATCTTAAAATAACAATTCTTAAAGAGAAAAGAGTGGGGAAAAAAAAAAAATCTTTATTTCAACCCCTCAAAAGCACTCTTATTTTTTATTTTTTTTTTCTTCCCACTAAGAATTTATTGGGTTTATTCAATTAGCAGGCAGGTTTTTCTCCTCTGGATGAGTAGAAAGGTGGCACACAGGCAGGTAAGGAAATGTGCCCGGAAAGGAAGGTGGTCAGCCTTTGTGTGCATGTAGGGGTGATACCAGCTTCATCCCTCCAACCCTCAGAGGTCTGGGCTTCTCCCAGAGCCTTTGCTGGGACTGGATATAGGAAAAATATTTTTTTTACGCTAAGAGTTGTGAGACACTGGTACAGGTTGCCTGGTGATGTGGTGGTGCCCCATCCCTGCAGACGTCCAAGGTCAGGCTGGTCGGGGCACTGATGGAGATGATGGAGCTGTGGGTGTCCCTGCTCACTGCAGGGAGTGGGGACAGATGGCCTTTAAGGGTCCCTTCCAACTCAAACCGTCCTATGATTCTGTGGTTCCCTATGTGGGAGGGAAGTGCGTGAGGGTGTTCAGAGCAGAGGGGAGGGAATGTTCAGGTTCACCCCTTCTGCCAGACATGAGTGGAGTTCAATGAGCTGGGGGAGCAAGAACTGAAAAAAAAAAAAAAAAAAAATCCTTGCTGGGGGGATGAGACGAAAGGATCGACAACAATAGATTTGCAAGCAATGGGCAGGAGCTCATTGATGCACAAAAGCGACCCTCAGGCTGCTTTTGTTTTAGGCCATCTTCGTGTCCCCAAAGCTTACAGCCCCCAAACTTCAAGACTTGCGGAGGACAAAGGAAAGGAAATGTGTATTAAGCAAACAGCTTTTGTTGGCTGCTAAAGGGGAATATCTCTGTGGGTCCTTCACAGCAAAAGACAAACAGAGGAAGGACCCTGCTCCAGAAGTGTCCCGGCTGTGCTAAAACCCAGCTCCCTGTGAAGATGTGCACTGCCCTCCGTTTCTTTCAGACACAGGAAACTCCAGGAAAAGTCATCAGAAGTTTAGGTCTGGCAAGGACCAACCTTTGTTGCTTTGCCCCTGTAGAGATGGTCCTT